>OZ014525.1:479828284-484737690 GCA_963966055.1 Lathyrus aphaca | reverse complement strand
TTGAAAATTTGGTATTCATGAATCTCAGGATTAAATATTGTTAAAACAATATATTTATGTAGATCTATCTCATTTTATTAATTTATTGTAGTTAGTTTTACATTTTTATTAATTTAGTTGAAAAGACAAATAAACCTTTATGTTTATTGATCTTTGCAAAAACCATGGGGATCCGTGGGGGCGGGGACGCCACTAAACGAGGAATAATTCGCATCCCCATCGGGCGGCTTTATTCTCCAGCCCCATATGGGGATGGGAAAAATTAGAAGGCGAAGATTGAGATGAAAATGTATCCCACGGATCCCCACTAATGGGGAATTACATCCCTATTTATACTGACCTCTTGATACAATGGCATAATCTTTCAGATGGTTGAAAATGGTTAATGGTAAGTTTATTATGATATTCTTCATTACACCATAGATAAAAAGTTTGTCTTCATGAGTCAGATCATTTTTATCTGTTCCCCGAGATCGGATATTATTCAGAAGAAGATTGAACCATGCTTTAGCAGTAGAACACAATCTAATAGGATTGTTTGGTTCAAACTCAAGAGGAGAGGGATTGAAGATATCAACGAACTTATCAACAAATGAGTAGCTCAAGCGAAGTTCATCCACAGTAATACCCGTTGGATCATCTGCAACAAAGCTGCCTATTGCCTTCCCTTCTCTGCTGTGTGGAATAATACTTAGCCAGTATCCAGGTATCCTCACTGAGAAGGATTCAATCTGCAAAAGAGAGAGTCCCCTGGCCTTCCACTACAAGCTGTTCTTAAGTCATCATGCAGCTGATGTTGAAGCTCCCTCTGGGACATCTGCTGGATCTTCAAAGGCAAAGAATCCAATCTCCAAAGCTGCTTTGATTGCTGAGCTGAAAAACACATGCAAAGAACTGGATGCTAGGAAGCAGAAGCTTGAGGAGATTATCCAAAGGCTGGAGATTGAAGAGAGTGCTCAGAAAGCTGTTGCTTCTGATGAAGAAACTGAAGAAGAGGAAGACACTGAATATGAGGATTCTGAGTGAACCATGTATGTGAGAAATATGTAATGTTTGCTCCAGCATTGTATTTTGCTTTTTCTTTTGTAATTCTTTTGTAAAACTTTGGCCCCAATTTATGTCTAACAAGGGGGAGAAGAGAACTGAACAATGTATGATGCAACTTACTGATTAATGAAAAACTTTTGTTTGCTTCTGAACTAAAGCTGTGTTTTTGATGAAAAATTTCTGTTGCAACAAGTCTGAACACATGTAGGTTTGAGGGGGAGTAAACTCTCACATGAATCAACAGAAAAGAACTGTTGTACTCTGATATAAGAAATTCTGCTGCACTCTGATAAACCAGAAAAGTATGTTAGCCAAAAATTAGCCAAAGGGGGAGTTTGTAGATGTTTAGAATTGGCAGAATTTTTGACCAACAAGAAGTAATGAATTTAGTTCAGGATGTCACACCAGATGTTGTGACATTATCAAACAGAGTATAAGTAAATGAACTGAATTCAGGATGTCATACCAGATGTTGTGACATTGTATCAGTTAATGAAGTAAGTTCAGTTTACAGGATGTTACACCAGATGTTGTGACATTGTATCAGTAAATGAAGTAAGTTCAGTTTTCAGGATGTCACACCAGATGTTGTGACATCTCAAACCTGCTACCAGAATTAATTAATGATTAACAGAACTGAGTAATTTAAGGGAAGGTATCTGGAATTAATTATGAATGGATAAAACAGAAGAAGGCGCATCTGTAGGGAGTTTTGTTATATGACTTCAGTATAATCAGAAGAACTGAATCACCTAGAATCTAGGAAGTAACAAACCCTAATTCAAGGTGATGGCTGCATGCGTATCAGGATTGGATAAACCTACAGAAAGCCTAAAATCAAAACACCTATTTAAGCAACAGAAACTCTCAGAATAAAGCACGAAATTAAGAAGACCAAATAGGGTGTTTTGTGTTTTAATAGCAGGTTGCTTTATGTGTACCACTTTATGAGCTTTTAAGCAAAAGTGTATTTGTGTCTTGATTGAAACTGTGAAGTAAGATCAAGCTGTTTTGTTTGAAGTATGACTCAATTTTATTAAACTTGTAAACATATCACTGTGTGAGTGAGGGGGAGTGAGTTGGTACTCATATCTAAGTTGTGTCTTAGGTAGAAATTGCATTGGGTAGATATTAAGTGAAAGATTAAACTGAGTGGTTTAAGTCTAGAATTAATATTACTTATATTGGATTTCCTTCCTGGCTTGGTAGCCCCCAGATGTAAGTGTGGTTATACACTGAACTGGGTTAACAAATTCCTGTGTTGTTTAATTTTCCTGCACTTTAAGTTTTGGTCAAGTCTTCAAGTGTTTAAACATCTCATTCGACATCTCGTACCTGATCACAGAATTTCACTTGTTGACAAAAATGGTAACCATACTTGTATCAAAGATCAATTGGAAATGGGTCCATACTTGTAACACTTGAAAAGTGCCATTCTTGAAATAAATCCATGAATAAAAAACACCAATTTCAAATCTCCCTTGATTTATTTGTTGAAAACAAATCTGGAGTGAATTCTTGAGAAGTTTAAACCAATTTTGTTTATCAATGTGAATATGGGCCTTAGATTGTAAATTTACACCTCTCTTACACTTGAACTTGCCCATAAAATAAATCTTGAAACACGAACTTCAAAAAGAAATGAACTAAATTCATTATTCATGAAGCCCTTGGAGATAGAGATGTGACCCCACAACCTGCTAATGAAATTTTCTTCTCGGCTAAATCTTGATAGCCATCTGGTACGGCCTGAGCTTAAGAAACACATTTTTTAATTTTGTATAATAGTTAGTAATGAAAATGCAATTGGAGATGAAAATAAAAGTGGGACAAATTTAGGGTATGACACCTTGAGCTTGGGAAGCCAATTGTAGAAGAAATTGATTCTGGAAACGGTGGTCAACGGTTGGAAGCGGTGGTCGACGACTGAGAATAGCAACTGATGAACAGGCAATGCAGCGGAGAAGAAGATGAAACGAAAAAGCTTAAAATAAAGCCTTGGGATCCTATTTATAGGGAAGGGAACACGTGCAGACGCGCGTGACCCCTACCCCTAGCCAATTATTACCTACGCACTAGCCCATAGGCTAGCCGTCAGAGCATTAATAGGCGCGAATTCCCAAATACGCCAACTTTTTGTTTCATATCCTCTTGTCGAGCGACGTAACGACTGCTCGCATACCGAGGATCGTCAACGATAGCTTCCTGGCCCGCACACTGCATACCCTTGAGCACGAAACCATTACTAAGTCGCCGCTCCTCCGCACGAGCAACGACTTGGGGGGCTCCTGTTCTGGGCAGGCCAAATTCCCAGAATTGGGCCAGGCAAATCGGCTCTGCAGAACGCTCGACATCGAGCAACATTGAGAATAATGGTCCCTGTCGACCAAGGTTATACCGACCAAAACGAAGTCCTCCAACGACTAGTTTTGACCGTTACCTATCTTTTCGGATTCCGCGATCCACGCCCAATGGTGTGGACCAATAATCTTCTACTTAGCCCAGTATATAAACCCTCTCATTTGGGAGGGTCAGGTATTCAATTCTCTGAACTTAATTCTTGTACTTGCTCACTATTTGCTCAGTGTCTTACTTCAGCATTGGAGTGCCTTGCAGGTACACCCCCTCCTCTCCTCATCAACCGTCCTTCAACAACGCTCGAGGCCAGCCGTATCGGATCCTGATCTCCAGGTACGATCAATTATTATTATTATTATTATTATTGTTTTCATTGCTATTTTTATTGGTTATTTTTATTAGTTATTATTTTGTTATTATCATCAAATTCCCACCACTATTATTTTTTATAGCCCACCAGATTTGTTTTCACTCCTTTTCAACCAACATACAACATTTTACAATACACGTGAAATTTCAAAATAATCGGTCCCACCACAATTTTCATTTGCTTACCCTCACAATTTCCAGATGCACTACAATTCCAGCTCATGTAGAAAAATCTCACAGCCCCACTTTCTCAATTTTACAAGCGCACATACCTTCCACCCAAAACAAACTTTCAGCATCTTCTTATCCAAAATCTTCATAACAATTCCCTGTTACACCCTCACAAATATTCTCCTATAAGTACATCCTCATTCAATTCATTAAAAAAAGCTTGGAAAACACTAAGAAAACTCTGCACAAAATTACTAAGAACCAAGCTTCAAAAACATTTCACCAACGACAATAAATAATACTGATTCAAAACTGTTCCTTCCATTTTTCCAGAACAAAAATAAAAATAAAACACTCTCATATATTATTCCACCGCCTGCTCATAAAACCTTCTCCCTCATTCGTTCCACAACACAAAGATCACTCACTTCCTTCATCGCACCGCCACCAATTCAACCACCACAATACATAAACCCAGAAACAAAAGAGATGAAGAGAACTCCAAAAAAAAACGTGAACCCCCCACAAACCTGAACAATCGTTAAACCGTGAGAACAGAGGGTCCAAACGCACAAACCAAAAACGAAAACGTATCTGAAGACCAAAACCAACCTTCAAACACAATCTGAATCTTCTTTCAAAACTACCATCGTTCCGCAAACCATGTACGAACCAACTACACAAACCCAAACAAAATCCGGAAAAAAACCGTATATCAGAAACGCAACTGCGTGAATTTGAAAACGAATCTGAATCACCTTGAAACGTAAACACCGCCGAGAACCCAAGAACCTTACCACCACCGAACAAAACCGCGAGAAACACAGATTTTTAGACAGAGAAAAACCGTGAGAGGAAGTCGAGATCCGGCGAGATACCCGAAACGTTGAACGAAACGAAAAACCAGGCTGAGAGAGTTCCATGAGAACACGAGCAAGAGTGTGAGGGAAACTGATTCGGAATCCCGCCGTCGCGTTTGAGTCTTAAGGGCGGGTTCTTTTTTTTTTCTTTTTCTAAAACGTGATTTGGATTTTCTTTTTGAAATGTGATATGATTATTGATTCGGTTTCTTATCCTTATTATGTTGAACCTTATATTTCTGTCTTAAAAAACACGACCCTTTTCTTTCATTTCTAGGTTTTATATATTTTTTATTTAATTCATTATACTAGATCTTTGTGGGTTACTGAAGTCCACCGTTTTTTTTTCTTTATTTTTCTGCACTAAAAGCAGCGACTCCCTCTCCATGTAATGTTGTGTTTGGAGTGGGCTAGGCCCAAGCAGATTTGTCCAACTACACACCAGACACACGGACCACCTCCTGTTCTTTTATTTATTTATTTTCTTTTTATTTTTCTAAGCTTTGTCTTGTTTTAAATTTTTTTGGGTTTAAGGTTTGTTCTAATTTATGTCGTTAATTAATCCTTGATCAAACTGTTATCCTCTAGCTTTTTATTTATCGTTTTATTTTCTTAGTTTCGGGCCGATGATATAACAAACGACCCAATTGTGTCCGATTTCATTAATTCGGAAAATTCTGTCAATATGAGGCCTATTTAGTTTAGTTTTTATTTATTTATCGATTTCGGTTTATTTTTTCTATTTCGTTTATATTTTGTTAATTATTTCGGTTTATTTAGTTTATTGGTTATTTTTCATTTATCTATTTAATTTATTCAATTTATTTTAATACATAAATGCTCGAATCCTTATAGAGCGATTCTAAACATTGAATCGGCTCTAAGGAAGTTAAAAAGCCACATTTCGACGCATCCCAAAAGGTCCAACGCTTCTGAATAGTTGCCTCCAAATAAAAAGGTCCAACGCATCTGAATAGTTGCCTCCGAATAAAAAGGTCCAACGCCTCTGAATAGTTGATACACTGCACACACGCTTTCTCTTGGGCAAATTACAACGAGACCCTTTATTTCATGCAATCCCGTGTATTTATTTTGTATCCCTCCCCCATTTCGTGTACGCACTTTATTTTCTGCATTTATCGCTTAGATCGCTAGGAGCACCCTTAGGGACTAGTTTAGATCTCTCATTTAGTTCATGAACCCTTGGTCCAACGCCAGGTGGTTGCACTCACACACACTTCACTTTATTTTTCAGTTATCGTTTTGTTTACTAGGATCCACCTAACCTTGTGAGCCGAGCGCATTGTGCCTCGCTAACAAACCACAAAATAAAACTCCATTTGCATTCACCTTCTAACCTCAAAAAACCAAAACGTTTATTTTTAGATCCAAACCCTTGATCCAACGTCAAACGGTCGTAGGTAAATAAAACACTCTAATAATACGAGAATAATTGTACGCCACGAGCCTTAAGTAGTAGAAAGGAGGATTACGAGCTCTCGTTACTCGCTCCGATTATTTCCGTCGTAAGACGCTTGGCTTGTTGGTTCGGAATAATCACTTCTACCCATAGTCTTTAGTGCAATTTGACTCCTAAACCCTTTCATCAAAGAAAGGTAATAAAATCAAACAACCACCAATCGTAGTAGGCCGAACTACAGGGATCTGACTTTCCCTTTGTACGCGGGAGTATGTAGGCATAAGGATCTTAATCCTTATCGAGCACCTTGGATTAATCAAACTTATAGCAGGTATCTTATTAAGCATAGACATTATTTAGCGCGTGACAACTTAGATGGTTCCCATCGAGTACGATGGATGTAGGGGGTGCTAATACCTTCCCCCTGCATAACCGACTTCCAAACCCAAGCAATGGTTACGAGACCTTTGTCTACATCTCCTTTTTGACGAGTTTTATCTATATCTTCCCTTTCCCCTCTTGGGAATAAATTAGAATTAGGCGGCGACTCTCATGTCTGCCAAGCTTACGACTCTTCTCTTTTAGATCGCGTAAGGTCATATTTTTCGGGGTGTGACAGTATCTTTCTTGGTTACTCCCTCTCTAATAAAGCATTTAGAATTTTTAATAAAAGAACTTTATATATTGAAGAATCAATACACGTATCTTTTGATGAAACTAACCCCTCGAAAGCGGACAATATTCTTGTTGATGATGATGATGATATAATAGATATGTCACAACCATAAAAGGATGTTTCAAATGATCAACCAAAATCAAAAGAAGATGACTCACAAATCATTGAAGAACATCATGATCTACCGAAAGAATGGAGGACTCTTAGAGATCACTCGATCGATAAAGTTATTGGTGATATTAGCCAAGGTATAGCAATATGACTAAATCTCAAGGATGCTTGTTTCAACATGGCTTTTGTATCTCAAATCGAACCAACCAAAGTCGATGAAGCCTTAGGCGACGATCAATGGATAGTAGCAATGCAAGAATAACTAAACAAATTTGAAAGAAATCAAGTTTGGAGTCTCGTACCAAGACCGAACAACAAACACATCATAGGAACAAGATGGGTGTTCAAGAACAAACTTGATGAGAATGGAATCCTAGTTCGAAACAAAGCAAGATTGGTCGCACAAGGATATAACCAAGAGGAAGGAATCTATTTTGATGAAACGTTCTCTCCGGTAGCAAGGTTAGAAGCTATACGATTATTACTTGCTTATGCTTGTTCAATGAATTTTCAGTTATTTTAGATGGATGTAAAAAGCGCTTTCCTAAATGGCTACATCAATGAAGAAATCTATGTCAAACAACCTCCGGGCTTTTAAGACTTCAATAATCCCTCACATGTTTACAAGTTGAAGAAAGCCCTTTATGGCTTAAAGCAAGCGCCAAGGGCGTGGTATGACCGCCTCAACAACTTCTTTTTGAAAAGGGATTTGTAAAAGGAAAGGTTGACAAGACATTGTTCATAAAGAAGATAAAAGGTAACACCTTATTGGTTCAAGTCTATATCGACGACATCATCTTCGGTTCAACGAACAAGGAACTTTGTGAAGTGTTTTCACTATTTATGCAAGGAGAATTCGAGATGTCCATGATGGGAAAAATGAACTATTTTCTTGGACTACAAATCAAGCAAACAAAGGATGGCATCTTCATCAACCAATCCAAGTATTGCAAGGAATTATTGAAAAGATTTGATATCGATAGTTGCAAGGTGATGTCCACTCCAATGGGATCCGGAACGTATGTTGATCAAGATGAATCAGGTACTTCAGTTGATATCACGAAATATCGAGGTATGATTGGTTCCTTATTATATTTGATGTCAAGCCGTCCTGACATTATGTTTAGTGTATGTTTGTGTGCATGCTTTCAAGCAAATCCGAAGGAGTCGCATCTCATTGTTGTGAAGAGGATCATGAAGTATCTCAAAGGAACAAGAAACGCTGGACTATGGTATCCAAGAGGTAGTATATGTTCTTTGATTGGTTATTCTAATACTGACTATGTAGGATGTAAGATCATAGAAAAATCACAAGTGATACATGTCACATTCTCGGGAATGCACTAGTGTCGTGGGAGTGCAAGAAACAAGCATGTGTCACACTTAGCACGACTGAAGCAGAATATATTACAGCAGGTAGGTCTTGTGCACAAATTATGTGGCTCAAACAACAACTTCTTGATTATTGTCTAGATCTCGGATGCATTCCTCTTCGATGTGACAACACAAGTGCCATCAACATCACAAAGAACCTGATCATGCATTCAAGAACAAAGCACATAGATATCCGACACCATTTACTTCGTGATCACATGCTTAACGGAGATGTAGAATTTACCTTCGTGGATACGCATAATCAACTAGCGGACTTTTTCACAAACCCCCCTCGCAAAAGAATCATTTTACAAGATTAGAAGAGAAATTGGAATCTTAGATGAAAATGATGTATAGATCCTTAAATGTGTCATATATGTTTAGTATCCATTAAATATGTTTAGTTTATGTTTAAATATGTTAGCTTTCAGTTTCAGCACTATTCAAACTTGATGCAATCGATTTCCCCCTTATTGCAATCGATTGCAGTCTGTTTTTTTAATGTATTTTTTCAAATATGGGATACTTGCAATCAATTGCACTACAATGCAAATCGATTGCAGTCTGTAGAAAAAGGCTTTTTTTGCGCATTTTTGGTTTTGCAATCGATTGCACTATAATGCAAATTGATTGCAGTCTGGCATGTGGTGAAAAATAATTCTTTTTATTATTCCTTTTGTTTTGAATTGATCCATTGACTTATAACTTATTACCCCATCAATTAAAATCACCTCTCAACCAACATTTTCCTAACCAAGGCCCTTTTGACCCAAACATGGATCTTTCTTAAAGTGTTTTAATGTTCCTTGTTTAATGTTCTATTTATGTAGTGTTTAAATTTTTATGTTTGTAATGTTTAATGTATGAATTTATCATGTTTCTTTATGTTATCTCAATACTTGTACTCATTAAAATCCTGCACTTATGTTGTGTATGCACTTCAAACTTTTAATCTATGATACGTTACTACTAGCATCATTGTTTCTTGTCTATGGATTATTATCTTCACCCATCTTTCCCATCTTTTTGATAATGTCAAAGGTGGAGAAAGGTGTTACGCTTGTATATTTCCTTGTATTACACTTTTAAGGTACAAAGCCTCGCTTCACATACAAAGGGGGAGGTATACATCTTAGGGGGAGAAGTATTCCGGAAATTACAAAGCATCTAAGAAGATTGTTTTGTCATCAACAGAAAAGGGGAGAATGTGAATTCAAGCTTCTCTATGGTTAACAATTATTTTGATGAAGACAAATCTCTTAGTAGCAAAATATGACAAGAAGGCAATGAGTATTTTCAATTTAAAAAGCATCATGTTCAAGACTTAGTATTCAAGAAGACTTTTCATGAAGGTATAATAACAATTCTAAACAAATATTAAAGTCTTAGATGCTCAATCAAAACAAACATCATTGCATAGTTAATTCTTATCCATGGCATGCTTAAAACTTGTATTTTTTACTTTCAAGATAATGTAAATCGATTTACACATATAGTGCAATCGATTTACATCTGCTGTTTAAAGCTTTTTTCACTTTTTTTTCATAGTGCAATCGATTTACATATGCATGCAATCGATTGCATGTTGCTTATTTTTGAAATTTTTTATAATGTTGGTTTGTTCAATCGATTTACATGTTTGTGCAATCGATTGCAACCTGCACACAATTAAAAAAATCTCTATTTTTCATAACACCTCTTCATGTATCTTTTCATGGAACCTTTTCATGGAACATTGACATTTGTTCATGAAATTTTTACAGTTTTTACCCTGTTTCATAAGGGTGTTATGTGCATATAAATTCTTAATATTTTCATATCAATTTTCTTCACCTCTTTCAATAAAAATATACATATTCAAAAATTCACATATCAAACTCTTGAACTGTCATACAAGAATTTTTTGCGTTCTTTCATATCATCTAACCATAAAATTCTTGAGCAATCTAACACTTTAAGTGTTTGTGAATTATTTTTGGTGAAAGAGAAGATCAATTTTTATATTGATAAAGTATCAAAGATTCAACTTTCTACTCTTATACAAAATTCAGAATTATTGTATCTTGTCAAATCTTATTTTTCCAGGATTGTTGGATATAAGATTGTGTTGTAATTCTTGTTATCCGGATTGTGGATACAAGAGATTCTTTATTGAGAGGTTTGTTCTCAATAGGACTTAGTGGAAAAATCCAAGAGGATTGATCTTGGTGATCATAGTTTAGTGACTTGTATAGAAAGACTAAGAAGAGTCTTGTATTGTCCAAAACTATAGTAAATTCTCTTTCTTGTTGAAAGGGGAGTGAAGTACTCTCAGATTGTGAGGGGAACCACTATATATCGTCGTGTCCATTTTACTTTCCGCATTTTTACCGTTTCCATCACCGAGAAATCTTAGAAAAGTAAAAATCATCAACCGTCAAAATAAAAAATTATCTAACGCCTAATTCACCCCCCCTCTTAGGCGCACTCGTATACTTACAAACGGTTCCTTTGCCAAAGGCTTTGTAAATATGTATTCAAGTTGATTATGACTGTCTACAAAGGTCACCTCGACATCTCCTTGAAGGACGTGATCTCGTAGAAATTGATGTCTTATGTCGATATGTTTGGTCCTTGAATGCATGACCATATTTTTTGTGATGTTAATTACACTGGTGTTGTCACAATGTAGCAGAATGCATCCTAGATTGAGTCCAGAGTCATGAAGTTATTGCTTGAGCCAAAGTATCTATCCACAATAACTACCAGCTGCTATGTACTCTTCCTCGGTCGTACTAAGTGTTACGCACGCTTGCTTCTTACATACCCATGAGACCAATGCATTACCTAAGATATGACATGTTCTACTTGCTTTTCCTATCTGTTTTACATCCTGCATAATCCGCGTCAGAATATCCAATTAAATTGAAAATACTACCTTTAGGGTACCATAAGCCGACATTGGTTGATCCTTTGAGATAATTCATGATCCGCTTGACTTCCATTAGATAAGATTCCTTTGGATTAGCTTGAAAGCGAGCATAGAGAAATACACTGAACATGATGTCGGGACGACTTGCCGTCAAGTATAGTAATGAACCTATCATACCTCTATATTTAGTGATATCAACTGAGACATCAGATTCATCTTGATCTACATATGTACCAGATCCCATAGGTGTAGACAATGCCTTACAATTATCCATATCAAATTTCTACAATAATTTCTTAAAATATTTTGGATTGGTTGATAAAGATACTGTCTTTGAGTTGCTTGATTTGCAATCCTAGGAAATAATTCATTTTTCCCATCATGAACATTTCAAACTCTCCTTGCATCATGGATGAGAATTCTTCACATAACTTTGTGTTGGTTGATCCGAAGAGTATATTCCTTAATCTTCTTGATGAATAAAGTCTTGTCCACTTTTCCCTTTTCAAAACCTTTGTCACATAAGATATTGCTACGACGGTCGTACTATGCTCTTGGTGTTTGTTTTAAACCATATAGAGCTTTCTTTAGTTTGAATACATGAGAATGATTCTTATAATCTTCAAATCCAGGGGGTTTCTTGACATATACTTCTTCATTTATGAATCCATTCAAAAATGCACTTTTTACGTCCATTTGGAAAAGCTGAAAATTCATAGAACACACATAAGTTAATAAAAGTGTAATTGCTTCTAACCTTGCAACTGGAGTGAATGTTTCCTCAAAATCGATTCCTTCTTCTTGATTGTATCCTTGTGCGGCTAATCTTACTTTATTTCGAACTATGATTTCATTTGCGTCATGTTTGTTTTTGAAGACCCATCTTGTTCCTATGATGTGCTTATTACTCGGTCTCGGTACAAGATTCCAAACTTGATTTATTTCAAACTGGTTTAGTTCCTCTTGAATAGATGTTATCCATTGATCATCGCCTAAGGCTTCATCGACTTTGGTTGGTTCAATTTGAGATACAAACACCATGTTTAGACACGCATCCTTGAGATTTAACTTTGTTGCTACACCTTGGCTAATGTCCCTAATAACTTTATCAATTGGGTGATCTCTATGAGTCCTCCATTCTTTTGGTAGATCATTATATTCTTCATTGTTTTGTGAATCGTCTTGTTGTTGTTTGGGTTGATCACTTGCAACATCATTGTAAGATTGAGAGATATCTATTACATCATCATCATCATCATAAAGAACATTATCCTCCTTCGAGGGGTTAGTTTCCTCAAACTTGACATGCATAGATTCTTCTATAGTTAAAGTTCTTTTATTATAAATTCTAAAAGCCTTACTAGAGAGAGAGTAGTCGATAAAAATACCTCTATCGGATTTCTCATCAAACTTACCAAGGTTGTCTTTGTCATTGTTTAGGACAAAACACTTGCATCCAAAGATATGAAAGAAATAGATGTTTGGTTTCCTCCCTTTGAAAAGTTCCTAAGGGGTTTTCTTGAGAATAGGCCTAATGTTAACACGATTACTTACAAAACAAGTCATGCTTAGCGCATCCGCCCAAAAGTATTTAGGAAGATTTGAATCACTTAGCATTATCCTTGCAAGTTCCACCAAAGAACTATTCTTCCTTTCTATAATACCATTTTGTTGTGGAGTTCTTGGTGCCGAGAAGTTGTGTGAGATTCTATGTTCTTCACAAAATTCTTCAAATAAGTCATTTTGGAATTCTCCATTGTGGTCGCTTCTAATGGAGGCAATTGTAAGTGACTTCTCATTTTGAATTTGATTTGCATACATCTTGAATACCTTGAAAGGTTCACTTTTCTGCATTAAGAAGAAAGTCTAAGTGTATCTAGAAAAATCATCTACAATTACTAATGCATAAACATTACCTCCGAAGCTTTTTGTTCTTGATGGACCAAAGAGATCCATGTGCAATAATTGTAGTGGCCTAGTTGTGGACACCGGATTCTTGGATGTGAAAGTTGATTTAGTTTTCTTTCCTTTTCGGAAAGCGCCACATAGCCTATCTTTGATGAATTTAATCTTCGGTAATCTAATGACTAAGTCATGTTTGATCAATTTATTCAAATGCTCCATATGGATGTGAGCAAATCTCTTATGCCATAACCATGTTTCATTGTTGCTTGCAAAGAGACATCTAACTGTAACACCCCAAATTTTCCCTCTTCTTTTTAAGCATTATCATCATATCATAATCATCATAAGCATATCATATCTCTAGCATCTTTGCATGGAAACGTAAAGCATAACATTCTCATGTTCTAGCATTAGGCATATGATCAATTGTTGGTAAATTTGAGGCATTACAAGCTATATCCAGAGGCCCAGTGGACTTGTCCAAGTCCCATGAAGAGTCTACATGACATTCACAAGTCCAAGATCCTTTACAAAAGCCCAGGAGGATGGGAGATCATCAGGGAATCCAAGCTAGGGTAAGCTCCTACACAATGGTTCCCAAATTAGGGTTTCACTTTCAAGCAAGAATTCTTTATGACTTTGGCCATTTCATGTGGGAAAAGTCTTTCATATGATAAGAGGATCCTAGGGATAAAATTTGGTGAGAAAATTCCTTGTGGAAGGCAGTTATTTCATTAGTTGCTTGCATAAGAAGAAATTGGTCAACTGTACATTTTAAAAGTCAACTGTGAGAATTCAAAGGGTCCAACCCCATTTTTCAAGTCAAGAGATATCCTTAAGACCTTAGAAGAGGTTTGGCAAAGTCAAGGATCAAGAATCAAAGGGTTTTGAAGAAGTTTCCATTTTTGGCATATGGTTTGTTATGGAACTTTCCACTTTTGGCAACTTTTGCCCTAATTTTCAAAGGCTTATTTCATGGTGAAAAAGATCTCAAATGAATTTCCAACAAACATGAAGGTTTTAGGGTAGGTTCTCCCATTTTAAGAAAGTACAAGTACATTTTCATAGCCCTCATGGATCAAGAGATATGGCCTTCGAAAGTTCACTTGTTTTTTAGGGTTTACTTGAAAATTCAAGTTTCCACCAAGTGCAAAAAGCATTGCAAGTCATTTCTAAGTTGATTTATGGACAAAATAAGATCATGACATCAAAAGGCATTGCATGATACACATTTTGCTCCAAAGAAACCCCCAAATTTGTGCATGGGATGAGAGATATTTCACAAAGTGTATTTTTGCAAAATCACAAGCAAAGCATGTTGCACTCACATCCAAGGGTCAGGATTGATCCAAAGGCAATGAGGGGATGATATGAAGTCAGAATGTACACATGAGGGAAGCATTGCACGCGTGTATGAAGCAATCACACATTTCATGCATTTTTGCAAATTCACCTCAATCACACTTCTCATGCCACCTTTACTTCAGAAACCCTAATCAGGTGAAAGGATCAATGATATAAAAGCCAAACATGCACTGAATTCATGCAAACACTCTCTCATTTCTCAGATTCAAATTCTCTTTCACTCTTGCATTTTCCTTCGAATTTCTCTCCTCAAGCTCTCATTTCATAATCTCTTCACATAATCTTCATCCTTGAGCTCTAAGGATCACACTGCACTCATTGATTCAAGCTGAGAGTGAAGATTTCACCAAGTGTCATTCAAGAGAAGCAAGGGTCGAATCTCAAGATCTAGGAGAATTCAAGGCTTCTTTTGCATTTATTTTGCAATAAGAAGTTAAAAGGAGCAGATTTGCAGCTGGAAGGATCTTATTGTGGTGTTTTGAAAGATCTTCGAGTTCAGGTATGCTCTGAAATTTTGAGATCTGGATTTGGAATTAGATGCTTGCATTGTGTTGTGCTTGTTGTGCTGATGATTCTGTGATGTTTGGGTTCGAAAATGATTGAATATTGATTGTTTTATGTGGATCTGAAGTTTGATGTGCAAAACTGTTTCTCTTCGATTTGGCTTGATCTTTGATCTATTGTGATTTTCATTGCCATATTCGTGATCAGCATGTTTTAATTAGTTAATCTAGAGATTGTGTTGCATTTTAGCGTTGATTTGTTCTTGCTGATGAACTTTCCAGTGACCGGAGCTAGGGCTCCATCACCGGATTCTAGAATTGTGTAAAGGAAGAAGATGATGTGTGAACCACAGGATTTTTGATCTGGACGGCTAGTATCTTGACAACACATTAAAGTCACCCCCTCCCTCTCACATAATTCTGTTTTAAAATTTAAATCTGAATTAATCTTTGTGTGACGCACCTCACCATACCTATCATGTACACACACTCTGGCCAATGAGTGGAAGGACTAAGGGTTTTGTTTGACTTGATCTGGCACGTTGGTTTGATCCATTGGTTTATTGTTTTTCCTGATTATTTGAATTTCCACCATAGTATATTGAGTAAATGTGCAGGATCCACTAGGCTCAGGGTGCTATTCGCACCCCTCCCTCTCCCAGTCCCATTTATATTGAACTGATTTCATTGTTAATTGCACCCCTGGCTCTTCCCTTTTATTTTTTATTTCATTTTGTTTGCAGTTTGATTTTTAATTTTTAAAAATAGAAATAAGTTCATAAAAATTCCAAAAAACTCATGTATGATATTTTGAGTTTTCTTTAATTTTTGGTATTTTTATTTTCCATTTATTTTCATTTTCCACGCTGGAATTAATTTCCTCTTTTATTAATTGCTTTTATTTCACTTTTAAAGCATGCTGTCTTGTACAATTTCTATCTTGATCATTAATTGGAATTTTGAATTGATTCTTTTTTCTTTGGATTCACATTGAAATTTAGTTTGTTGATGATTTTTCTTCTGATTTTTAGAAGTTTGCTTGATTAGTTTTGGTCTTTAACTTTTGCATAAAGTTTTATAACCCTAATCCATGTTTAGGCATTTATTTGACTTGCTTAGCTTCTGATTTTGATTCTTTCCTTTTGGCATGTTAATATTGTATGTTTGAAGAGTCTTTGTGCAAGTTTGTGGAATTTTTGGGTGAATGCTTGATTTGATTTGAATTTTGTTCTTTGCTTATCTTCTTTTGCTTCCTTTTTGGTCATATGTTTAGTCCTTAGGTTGGGAGGGAAATTGTTCCAACTCCCCTAGGTTGTTTAGACCCCTTTTAGGATGTGGATACCTCTCTGGTCTTGAGTTGATGTTTGTACTTTGAGAAATTTTGTGTTTTGCCTACCTTTGAAGTTCATTCACTTTTGTACATGTTCACCTCACATCTTTTGCTTCTTTACTTCTCATGATGTTAATGTTTAAGTATGTATGCTTCTACTTTTCATCTCTTGTGTTGCTTAGGTACATTCTTGACATGTTAGGGTTCTTGTCTTGAGGTTTGTGATGTTGGTTTGCTTGGTTTGCTTTGTGTTATCCCATGGTTGTTTTGCTTTGTCATGATAATCCATAATGCTTCATGTTGAATTGTATAGTCCCTTTCTCATCCTTGTGTTGTGTATTTGCATTTGACATTTGTGATTGAGATTCCACTTCTGGTTGTGTGGCTTTGGTTTGATCTTATGACCATTTGGTGTTTCATTTGTTATCATTTGCTTTTGTCATGATGTTTGCTTATGTTACTAACCATTTCATGGGCTTTGGTAAGTGAGAGGTGTGGATGTGATTCCCACATCTCCAAGTCTTATCTGTTCTCTCTTATTAATTGATAATCTTTTATTTGTGTTTGTTGGGGCTTAGGCCATCCTTTCTCCTTCTTCTCCTCTTCATTCTTTTCTTTCTCTTCTTATCTCTTCCTTCTTTAGGATGGTAAACCTCACTAACCTAGGATTTCCTTTGAATGATAACATTAGGATTGGTTAGTCCCCCATTAGATTTTACCTTTATGATCTCTTTGGTTGTCTTCTCTTCTCATCTCAAAACAAAAACCCTAAAAAAGCATTTAATAAGGAGTGAAGTGGTCTCTTGTGCAATAGCCTTATTCCATGAAACACTTGTAGTTTTCCCATCTTGGGATAGTACAAGCTTGTCTTATGATGCATAAGTCTGATCATGAGACCATCTTCATCAAGAAAATCATAAAAAAGACTTCTTCATTGAAAAATACAAAAAAACACTTAACAAATTCAATGAGTTAGTGAACCTAGGCCCTAATCTTTGGGATCAAGTTTTGGGGATCTTCTCCTTACTTGAGTGTGCTTGTTCTATTATTCCATCTTGGAATGTAGTGACAAGTACACATTCCATGGAAAAGAGCTTGAGTTTACTTCCTTGTGCCACACTCTCATAAAAAGCTCATAAAAAACACAAACAAACAATAAGCGTCTTTCCTTCGGGAATTCTTTTCTCATCTCCTTCGCTCTGTCCGCGAACTTGCTTCTTCTTTTCATTTTGCAAGACGGTAACACACTCGTCGTCCGAGCCTGCAACACCTGAGCATTGACATAGGATGCTCAAGCCTTAATTCACAAGCAATCTTTTCCACCCCTAGTTAGGGGAACTACGGCGACTCTGATCCTCATTGTCCAGATGAGGTACGTAGGCAGCGGGGTAGGGCCCGTTCGAGCACACTCTTTTATTTTCCCTACATTTTCCCTCTTTCTTTTACTTTCTTATCCAGTTCATTTTCTTTTTGCAGCAACTTTCATTCCTTCACCCTTTGAAACAGTTTCTTTGCAAGCGTGGATCCCGTCGGGTACGGCGGATGATCTGGGGTGCTAATACCTTCCCAGATCGTAACCGACTCCCGAACTCAGTTTCTTTGGTTCGCAGGACCTATGTCCTTCCTTTTATTTTCTTATGGTTTGTGCAGCATTACCATTCCCGTTTCTTCGGGATAAAAATGCCTGGCTGGTGACTCTACCTCTCTTCCGCGCCACTTTCGCGTTTGTACCAGGATGGAAATCCAGGGAGCGACAGCTGGCGACTCTGCTGGGGATTTCCTAACTAGAGTATCTCTGGTTCCCTTGAGAGTCTCTCCTAGCGCTTGCGTCTTTTCGTTTCTTTGGGTGTTTATTGTTTACCGTTGCGTGTTGTATTTTACTGTTGTTTATTTACAGTTCATATACAACTTTATTTACAGTTTTCATTTTTTATTTTCCTGCATCATATATTATACTGGACTGTCTGGACTGGATTTTCTGTTTGGAGGGACTTGGGTGAT
Organism: Lathyrus aphaca; assembly: GCA_963966055.1. NCBI lineage: Eukaryota > Viridiplantae > Streptophyta > Magnoliopsida > Fabales > Fabaceae > Lathyrus > Lathyrus aphaca. The sequence continues at coordinate 484,719,289 of OZ014525.1, read as the reverse complement.
ATTGTTACTGTGAGATGAGCTCATTACCAAGGCTCGAGTGCACCTTTGGACTTAGAGTGGTTCCACTTTGGCTTCATGAGATCTTGTCATGGGGGTAGTAGTGAGCTCCACGCCCAGATTTGCGACCGTCTTGGAAATGTCTTGATTTGGGGATCTTCCTCTCTCATTTCATAACCTTGACAGTTATGTGCAGCTAGGGACCGATCATTGAGAATCTTGTGGAAACATCCCTCTTTAGTGGTGACAGTGGCAGACCACATTCTGTGGCAAACCCATTCGCACCTGAGGGCCCACCTGGAACTCACATAGGATGACCTTGTCTTCCCGGACTCAGCTGAGGCCTCCCTGCGTAGTATATAATGCCAAACCGATTCTTTGATTTGGTCATGAGCAATTTCTCGGAAATGGTGAACGTATTATTGCTATTCGGCTTTGAGAGACCGTGATGTTTGACCTGGAGCACACCAGTGATATTGGGAGGGGTTTACAGGTTTGCAGGAACCCTTGACCTCCACATACCCTCATTATCAGTGTGGTCATTGTTATGATTGGGTCATTATGGTTATGGATTTCTTGATCTCTTGGTTCTAAGGGTTTCTATCAGATGGTTATGGCTCAGAGAATTCTGGTTTTCAGTTACTTGGGGGTCCTAATATCCAGTATCCAGATGGTCCCAGATTGATCATATGCTTGCATTGCATTTGCATCGCATCATACTTGCATTAACTATTTATGTTTCCATTTTTCAAGTTATTGTTACAGTTTAACACCCATTTCTGGTAATTGTAAGCTTTCCAAATGGAAGAAGTTAAGAAAATTACAAGAAAGAAGAATGTCCATTACACTTTTCTCCAACCAGAAGTCAAGAGTGTTCAAAGACTAGCAGGGTTGATGAATGATCAAGTTTTAGGGAACTTCAGAAAGAGGTATAGTCAGATTTTGAAGTACATGGATAAACCTACTGCAGACCAGAAGGATAGCTTGCACACTTTGCTTCAGTTCTATGATCCCTTGTTGCGGTGTTTTATATTTCCGGATTATATCTTGGCTCCTACCTTGGAGGAGATTTCTAGCATTTTGGGTATTCCTGTCAGAGATACTTTTCCTTACTATGGGTCAGAGATAGTTCTCAAGGAAGAAGACATAGCTAGAGTCTGTCGTATACCAGCTGCTAAGGTCAAGAAAGCTTTGAAGGACAGTGAGGGCATACTTTCTTGGGATGTGCTTATACCAGAAGCTGAAAAGTATGCCAAAGAGAGTAAGTGGGGAGATTTTGGTGCTTTGGTGGCCTTGATGGTATATGGATCTAGTCTTTTCCCGGGAGAAAAGGAGTTTGTGAGCTTGGAGATAATTTCCATTTTTGCTAAAGGTAATCCTGTACCAACCTTGTTGGGAGATTTCTACTACAATGTTCATTACCAGAATGATAAAGGCAGAGGTGGACCAGTGGGTTGTTGTGCTCCATTATTTGCCGATTGGTTTGCCAAGCAATTGCCAAAGTCAGGCCCTTTCAAAGAGATGAGAGATGAATGAAGGTGGTCCAGAAGGCTAATGAGACTAACTTATGAGGATATAGCTTGGGGATATGACAGAGATTTGTTAGGTAAGGAGTTACTGGTTAGTTGTGGGAATTTTGCTAATGTGCCTTTGCTAGGAAGAAAGGGTGTGATCAGTTACCATCCAGTCTTAGCCAGGAAGCAATTTGGCTATCCTCTGAGGGATCCACCAAGTATGGAGGAATTTGCCGAGTCTTTGTACTTTTCTTTGGAGGGAAACAAAGAGTTGGTCATACAAGCATCTCAGGATTGGGCTCACAGGGTGAAGAAAGGAAAGAAGGATTTTGGAAGGGTAGATCCGAAGACATATCCTCCTTTTGCTACATGGTTGCAGAAGCGTGTAGAGGAAGTGTTGATGCCATTTTCAGTGGAAGCTCCATTGTATCCCAAAGAGGTGCCATTCCAGAATACTGTCTCTCTTGAAGAGTATAAGAAGTTGGAAGCTCAGTTGCACGAGGTCCGGTTAGAGAATGCTGAAATGATTAACTTGTACCAGCTTGCCAATCGTGCTAAGAATGAAGCAGAAGAAAAGCTACAGAAGATACAAGTCTCCTTAGAAGCTAAGGAAAAGGAGTTTGCTGGAAGAGAAGCTCATTTTCAGAGATTGGGTCTAATGGAATCAAAAAGAGAAGTAGGGCGTAAGAAGACTTTGAAGACTCTTAAAGAAGATCACCAGTCCATTGTTTGGTTGCAGGGCCAAAGGGAACAGGAGCAGAAGAAGTATAAAGAAAAGGAAGAGTCTTTCGAGGTACAAATGACCTTCAAGAAATAAGAAGTAGAACAATTTCACAAAATACGAAGGGAAAAAACTTAATAATTGGCACAGAGCTAGATGGCCTTGGAGGAGGCATTGAAAGAGATTGCATAGCTTAAGCTGAGAGCAGGCGTGAAGAAGAGCCGGACAGAGGTGATAGCTGCAGAAGAAGAACCCGAGTCTTTAGTTTAGATTTTATTTATTGTTGTTCAGACTACCTACAGGCTTGTTGTAGGAGTCTTGCTTTATCATTTTGTTCATGTATTGACTTGTAACCCTTTCGGGGAATTTCTTTGTGCTCTAACTTTGGCTGCCGGTGGGTTATCCATGTTATGCAATGTTAAATTCCAATTACCATTTCTGAGTACGCAAAGCTTGTTTGTCTGAGACTGCTGAGATCTGAACACTCTTTAAAGGGAGAATTTGAAAATTAATGCTCAAAGGGGCTATCTGGAGCAAATACCAGAACTGGGGCATATAAATGCCCAAACATGGAAACATGAATAGTTACATTGCATGCATATAATGTGTTTGTTGTTTTGCAGGTAGTTCGTCAGTTTTCTAAAGTTTATGTCCTTTCAGGCACAATAGCTCCCAGGAAGGTTCGAGAACAGCCAACTATACACAGATATCCCACAAGAGTAAATAGAGAGAGAGAGTGATGGATCAGATGCAGGCAGATCTGGCTGACTTGAGAACAAGAATGGATAATTTCATGACCCTCATGGCTGGGATGGGTCAGACTCAGGAGCGCTTGCGCGAAATGGTGGAAAACAATCAGGCCAGGAACAATGGGACCGCAGATGGAGGTAATCGCAATGGGGCTGGCGCCCGTCACGTAGAAATCCCTGTGGCGCAACCAGGGATCACCATTATCAATGACGGACTGAACAATGTGCATATGGATGGACAAGATGAACAGTTTACTTTGCTGGACGAGGCAGAAGGCCAATGGGCTGACATGAACAGAAAGTTTGAAGAGATGGCTGAGCAGATTCGTGCCATTCAATCTCAGAGTTCCCTGGGATTTGATATCATTGACTTGGGCTTGGTGCCAGGGGTTAGAATCCCCTACAAGTTCAAGGTTCCTACTTTTGATAAGTACAACGACATGACTTTCCCGAAGACTCACCTCCAGTCCTTTGTAGGAAGAATTGCTGCCCATACTGATGACGAGAAGCTATGGATGTATTACTTCCAAGATAGCCTTGTGGGGGCCTCCTTGGAGTGGTACATGAAGCTAAGCAGGGTTAATATTCGGAGCTTAAAGGATTTAGCAGAGGCATTTGTGAAGCAATATCAGTACAATTTGGATATGGCTCCAAATCGTACTCAGTTGCAGACCATGTCTCAGAATGCTAAAGAAGGGTTTAAGGAGTACGCTCAGAGGTGGCGTCTGCTTGCTGTTAGAGTACAACCACCCTGGCTGGAAAATGAGATGGCTGATATGTTCATGGGAACGCTACAGGGGGTGTTTATCGAGAGGTTGGCGTCTTGTTCAGCAACAAAGTTCAATGACATAGTGATAGCATGAGAGAGGGTTGAAACTCTTTTGAAGATGGGGAAGATTCAGGACACCGGTGCAGGTAGCTCAAGCGGTGTAAGAAAAGCTTTTAATGGACCTCCGAAAAGAAGAGAGGGAGAAACTAATGATGTGTACGGCCGAGGTCGGGGCCAGGGATACAGAAAATCCTATGAGCAAGTGGCAGCTGTCACTATTCCATCAAGTCCCGTGCAACAGACTCAACCACAACAGCAACAGCAACAACAGCCGCCGCGCAATAATTATCAGCAAAGACCCTATCAACCGAGACAAGCTCGTCCGACTAATAGGGTTCTTGAAGCCATTCCCATGACGTACACGGCGTTGCTGCAAAGGTTGCTAGACTTGAACTTGGTTCAATTAAGGACGTTAGCACCACCTCCACCTGGAGATCTTCCAGTGGGGTATGATGCTAACGCAAGATGCGCGTTCCATTCAGGAGCTCCCGGGCATTCAACTGAGAAGTGCAGGGCACTACAACATAAAGTTCAGGACTTGATTGACTCAAAGGCGATTAACTTTGCACCGCCTCCGAATGTTACATCAAATCCCATTCCAAACCATGGAGGGACAAGGATAAATGTTGTGGACGGTGGTGAGAGGTTAAGCTTGATTCTGAATGTGGAAGAGGTGAAGACTCCATTGCTGGTAGTGAAAGATAGGTTGTTGAAAGGACAAGTGTTCCCAGGGTGTGGTCATGACTGTGAGGGGTGTTTGAGTTCAGTTAATGGTTGTGAAGACAAGAAGGTTGGGTTGCAATATCTGATGTATGAAGGGTCGTTACGGTTTGATAAGGTTGATGATAGAAACAATTGTGTGTCTACCATAACAATTTACTTTGATCCTGCTGAAGTACATGTCCGAAGAGAGCATGTGACTATCTATGTTCCAGAGGTTAGTCCTGTTACTATTACTGTTCCAAGACCAGTACCTTTAGCTGATGACAAAGCCATCCCATGGCATTATGGCTCGGATGTATATGTGGAAGGTCAGAAGGTGGAGAGTAAGGCAGTGACAATTGACCCGATTGTGGTGAATGTCGGAGGGGTTGGTGGTTTTACAAGAAGCGGGTGTCTTTTTGCTCCTCAAGTTTTCAGAGAAGATCCTGAAGCTGAAGCTGCTGCAAAGGCTAAGGGCAAGCAAATAGCGACCGAAGAAGTGGCCACTCCTGATGCCGGGCAAAGTACTTTTGAAAAAGAAGTTGAGGAGTTTATGAGGATAATAAAGAAGAGTGACTATAAAGTAGTCGAACAGCTGAATCAGACTCCGTCCAAGATATCTATCCTGTCATTGTTAATGTGTTCTCCAGCTCATAGGGAAGCTCTACTGAAAGTGTTACAGATGGCGTATGTTCCACAGGAGATAACTGTTAATCAGTTGGAGGCTGTAGTAGGCAGTGTAAATGCCAGCCATGGGTTGGGCTTCACGGACAGAGATCTTACTTCTGAAGGCCGCAATCACAACAAGGCCTTGCATATCACCATGGAGTGTAAGGGTGATGTCCTTTCACACGTCTTAGTTGATACCGGCTCTTCTCTCAATGTACTCACTAAGAAGGCCTTAATGAAGTTGAATGTTGATGGCATTGTTTTGCGACCTAGTGATTTAATCGTGAAAGCCTTTGATGGGTCCCGGAGGTCTGTGTTCGGGGAAGTTGAGCTACATGTGAAGATAGGGTCTCAAGTGTTCAAGAGTATGTTCTATGTCATGGATATTCAACCTGCTTACATTTGCTTGCTAGGACGTCCCTGGATCCATGCTGCAGGCGCAGTGACATCCACGTTGCATCAGAAGCTGAAGTATGTGGTAGATGGTCAGGTGATCACTGTGTGTGGAGAAGAAGACATCTTTGTGAGTCATCTGTCAACTTTTAAGTACGTGGAAATGGATGGAGAAATTCATGAAATGTTGTGTCAAGCTTTTGAAGCGGTCAATGTTAGTATTTTGGCTCCGGCAGAGAGGAATAACGAGAAGGAAGGGACTTTTATCTACTCCTACAAACAAGCCAAAGAAGTAGTCCAATCTGGAAGCGTCAAGGGTTGGGGCAAGTTGTTAGAGTTGGAAAAGAAAGACGACAAGTTTGGTCTTGGTTACCAGCCTGGTGGGTCCAACTGGCCTCAAGGTGGCAAAGCCATAACTTTCACAAGCGCCGGGATGCTCGATCGCAACAACATCTGTGCAACAAGTGAAGAAGGGGACAATGACTGCGACTGGGATAGCTGGATTCACCCATGTGCACCAGGGGAGGAGCTCCGGAACTGGTCTGCCGAAGATTTCGTTCAAGTTACTTGGCAATCAAAGTAATTTACTTGTTTCCTTTTTATCATGTTGCATGTCAATCCTGCACTCTGCCCAAGGTGCACGGATCCATTTGTAGGGCCACCATGCTTTTAATGCATTTATATTTTTCCATGAAATAAAGGACATTTTTTCAAGCAAATTGTTCTCTTTCTTTCATTTTTAAAATTTTCACAAAAAAATAAAATGGCAATGTTTTTCTTTCCTTTCGTTTGTGTGTTTGCGTATCTTTTGAAAAAAACAGATTTTGAAATAAGCACATCATTTGTGCAGTGTTAATCATCCGGATTCTAGTGATAACGTTCCTGCTATGACCACGCATGACTTCGACAATTCTATCTACCAAGATGATGAAGGGGTTGAGGAAGACTGTGAACTCCCCGAAGAATTGGTCAGGTTGTTGAACCAAGAGGAAAGGGTCATTCAGCCTCATCAAGAAGAGATAGAGATCATCAACATCGGAACTGAAGATGTAAAGAAAGAGATAAAGATTGGGGCCAGTCTGTAGGCCAAGGTAAAGAAGGAGTTGATTGGTATGCTACGTGGGTATGTGGATATCTTCGCCTGGTCGTATCAAGATATGCTAGGGATGGATACTGACATTGTTGTGCATAAGCTGCCACTAAGAGAAGACTGTCCTCCAATGAAACAAAAGCTGAGAAGAACTTGCCCTGATATGGAGATGAAGATCAAGGAGGAAGTTCAGAAGCAGTGGGATGCCGGATTCCTTGCCGTAACTAGTTACCCACCTTGGGTAGCTAACATTGTACATGTACCAAAGAAAGAAGGCAAAGTTCGAATGTGCGTTGATTATCGGGATCTAAACAGAGAAAGTCCAAAGGATGACTTTCCATTACCTCACATTGATGTGCTGGTAGATAACACCGCTCAATTCTCGGTATTTTCTTTCATGGATGGCTTCTCCGGGTATAATCAGATCAAAATGGCACCAGAAGACATGGAGAAAACAACGTTCATTACCCCGTGGGGTACATTCTGCTACAAGGTTATGCCCTTTGGGTTGAAGAACGCCGGGGCAACGTATCAGCGGGCTATGGTCACATTGTTCCATGATATGATACACAAAGAAATTGAATGCTATGTGGACGACATGATTGCCAAGTCCCGAGACGAAGAAGGACATTTGGTCAATCTCAAAAAGCTGTTTGATAGACTGATAAAGTATAAGCTGAGGTTGAATCCAAACAAGTGTACTTTCGGAGTGCGTTCCGGAAAATTGCTGGGTTTTATTGTCAGCCAGAAAGGAATCGAGGTGGATCCTGCAAAAGTGAAAGCAATACAAGATATGCCTGCACCGAAAACAGAAAAAGAAGTGTGCGGGTTTTTAGGGAGATTGAACTACATTTCATGGTTTATATCTCATCTAACTGCCACGTGTGAGCCAATATTCAAATTGTTGAGAAAAGAACAAACGGTCAGGTGGAATGAGTGTAACACGGTGGGAGAACTGACTTTAGTTAAATGTTGCGGATAGCAAGAGTTGCCACCGACTTTTATTTTATCCAAAGGAAAGGCATAAAAGAACAGGAAAGACCTTTTAAAAGATTTTTGGGTTCGGGGGGTAGGTTATGTAAAGGGAAGGTGTTAGCACCCTTTACATCCATGGTTATCCATGGGCTCTTAGTTACTTAGCTCACTTTAAATTGTTTTAAGAAGTGTAGTGTGTGAATAAAATTTCCTTTAAGTACTTTATAATGATCCATGTACGGATATATATAAAGTCTTTGTTTTGAAAATTTGTTTGAAAAAATGTGAAGTGTTTTGAAATATTTTTGAAAAGTGAGCAAGTACATAAGAGGAACCTACCCTAAGTTAAGTCTTTTCTTTTCTTAAATATACTTTAAATGGTAAGACTATCCCTATTATTAAGGAATAGGTAGTCATTACCTTGGATGTATGAGGGATAAGTGAAGGGACAACTGTTATTTAGGCAACTGTAAGGTGTATAAGCAATTCGAAGGGACTTATCATCTTTATTCGAAAGGGACAAGATCATTACGAAGGCAACCATGAAGGGACTTGATCTTTTTTATCTATTAAGGGTCTAGATGATGTTAATGAATGAAGGGACTTTGCTTTATACACCTTACTTGACCTTTTATTTAGGCAACTTGAGAGGTAACCCTTAAGAAGTGAGATGGCGATCAAAGATCGACTTACGTGTGTGAGTGTACCAATTCAAATATTTATCTTGAGATTAATGATCTAAATTCAATTTTAAATATAAACATGTTTTACACTCCCTATTTTACTAACCATAGCAATTAAAAATAAATAATAAAAATTATTCTACAACTATTACATAGTGAATACAATTACATTATAATTAAAATAAAAATAAGCAAATAAAATAAATAATTAAATGGGTTAGTAGTAATAAACAAAAATAAATAAATATAAGAGGATTAGTAATAATAAATAAATAAATATAAGAGGGTTAGTAAATCAATATAATATAGAAATAAATTAAAAAAGTTCAAAAATTAAATAAATAACTATTTATTTTTTAAGAGAATTTAATAAAAGAAAGAAATAATAAGTATTATATACTATAAATATGATTAATAGTTCTAATATTTTAATTTTATATACATATTATAAAAATATCTAAGCATAATTTAAATTCATAAGATAAAATTAAAATTTTTAATTTGTTTTTTTTTTAGGAAAATAGATTGGAGTTATTTAATTAATTAGATTATTTACATATAAAAACTATATACAAGTTATAAAATAAATATACATAATTAAAATTCACAAATAAATTAAAAGTTATAATATAATTAGGATTTATAAAAATATTAGAGTTTAGAAAATATTAGGTTTTATATGAAAATATTAAGGTTAACATAAATAATTTAGGGTTTATGAGTTTAGAAAAATAAATTAGGGTTTTATTTATTAATTTACAAAACAAATCCATTTATTTACAAATTATATATATATTTAATAATATGGGCATAAAAATTAATTTTCAAACATATATAATCCTATTATATTATTTTCCATTATAAATTATTTTAATTAAAATTAAAGAAAATAAAAGAAATAGAAAACAATTAAATTAACAAACAAAAAAAATAGTAAAACTCACCTGCTGGAGCCTGGGGTCGAACCCAGGTCTCCCAGCCTCCCTCATCAGCCATCAACCAGCTGGGCTGCGCATGTAGCGTGTTCATGAAACAACTTCCAATGATAATATAATAAACCTGATAATTAAATGAAATTTTGAACAAAAAAAACTAACCAAGGGATCGAACCCTGGTCTCTAGCTTCACACACGCGCGTTCTTACCACCAAGCCATCAGCGTTTCTCATAATATATGATACAAACAATAATATATAATATATATTCAAATTCAAATATTTGAATTTCGCGCCAGGGGTCTTCTTCTTCCTCAAGACCTACAAAAACACCTGCGAAATCACATGTGAAATTTCCTGCGAATTTCTCCATACTCAGGACCCGCGAAACTCAAACATTAGTCAAACAGTACAATTTCTTCCAATTAATCAGTGCATTATGATCCCCAGAACTCATACAATCTTCCTATGTCTTTAAAATTTATTTATTTTTGGTTTATCATGAAACCCTAAAAGCTTGGCCGAAACCCTAACAATGGCCGTTCTTCAAACCTGTACCAAAACTCCAATTAACCAGCCCAGAAACAATCACCAACTTATTACAAACATGAAACAATGATCAAATTCAATTTATAATACACAAATATATGAAAACGAAAAATTCATAAAAGTGTGAAAAGTTTGATTCGGTTTATGCAATTGGGCATGCTTTGGATGCAAATGAGTATTGGGAAAGTATCAGTGATGATCAAGGAAGCAATTGATGTCCTTATTTCACCTGAAAAACCACCAAAAGTTAGAATCCGAAAATTGAAATTTCAATGAAAATTTTGAATATCAAGAGTGTTCTTGGAGGCTGCCAATTTCGTCCCTTGGCATTGTCTTATGTTTGTGTACATATAGTGGATGAAATTAGGTCAAAATAACATGGATTTATGGGCCATGTCTTGATTACTTGATCATGAAGTTTTCTCCTTTCAAATATTGAAAAATATCTTATCTAACCCTTCCAAATTAGGCTAGCACGAATTTTTGTGATATCAATAAGCTTTGAATGGTTTTTAAGACTTTCTAGAAGAAGAATCTCATTCAAATATTGAGTTTTCATATTTTATTTAGATTTAATTTGATTTTTAATGAATAAAATTCAAATAAATACTAAATAAAAAATAAAAATCATGAAAATGCTTGGATTGGGTCGTGTGGGATGATATCTTAAGGATTGGGTTACACAATGGTAGGCCCATTTGGAAAAAATTGATTCTAAGACCCCTTTTGTTCAATATTTTTCTCAAAAATTTCCCAACTTTGCAAGGACACAAATCCTTCAATTTTAAGGCTATGAGGGTGTTCTTGGACATTTTGGAAAGCTTAAAGAGTCCTCTAACCAACCCTATTGGTTTCATGTCCATATCTTTTACCATTATCAAGTTATGCCCTTTTGAAGTTGTTGACTTTTTGTTGACTTTCAAAAGGACCTATAATGTCTTAGCTCATACCTTCCAAATGAAGCATTTTTGGGCTTGGCTTGTGAGACACAAAGTTGTAGAGAATAAAATTTCCTTCAAAATGAGCTTTGGATGGGAAAAATTTGATGAAGCATGTGAAAGTTATGGCTGGTCAAAGTTTAGTTGACTTTTCCTGAGAAAACCCTAATTTAGAAACTCCTGATTCTTGATGATCTGAAATCTCCTTGATGAATCATGATCAACCCTTGATCATATGATGAATTTTACTTCATATAATTGATGTTGGAAAAAAAATCATGAAGTTTGACTTTGGTTTGACCATAGTTGACCTCAGTTTGACTTTTTAACTACTTTGACTAATTTTGACTTATCTGATCATCTGACTGAGCAAACCTTTGAGAAAAGTCTTGAAACTTGAAATGGGGGTTCTTAAACACATATAAGATGTTATGAAGCTCACTTGAAGTCTTGGAAGTCCATTTAGCCTGATTAAAGTCAAAACCCTAGTTTTGGATGCCCTGCTTAGGAGGAGGCATTGTCTGAGAGAATTGTCAAACTTTCTGACTATTTGTGAACTTTGTGAACCTTGTGAACATCATGAGATGTATTGTGAACCTTGTGAACCTCATAAGATATCTTGTGAACCTTGTGAACCTCATAAGATGTCTTGTGAACCTTGTGAACTTCATAAGCTGCCTTGTGAACTTTGTGAACCTCTTAGTACCCAAAGTCTTGTCTTGTGAGGGCAAATTTTGGGGTGCAACAATGAGGACTGTCAAAGAGCCTTTGAAAAGATAAAAGAATATTTGCAGACACCTGCGATTCTAATGCCTCCAGTTCCAGGACGTCCAGTTATCATGTACTTGACTGTGCTAGAAGGGTCAATGGGGTGTGTTCTAGGCCAACATGACGAGTCTGGTCAAAAAGAGTATGCTATTTACTACCTTAGCAAAAAGTTTACCGACTGTGAATCCCGTTACCCACTGCTCGAGAAAACTTGTTGCGCTTTGGTATGGGCTGCTCGCCGACTGAGACATTATATGTTGACCCATACCACACTGCTAATCTCAAAAATGGATCTTGTCAAGTATATCTTCGAGAAACCAGCGTTAACCGGAAGGGTTGCAAGGTGGCAAATGATCTTAACAGAGTATGACATACAATATACTTCCCAGAAAGCCATCAAAGGAAGTGTATTGTCAGATTATCTTGCATAGAAACCTCTTGAAGATGACTATCAGCCAATGAAATTTGATTTCCCTGATGAGGACATCATGTACCTCAAAGCAAAAGATTGCGAGGAACCACTTCCGGAGGAGGGGCCAGACCCTGAATCCAGATGGAAGTTGATGTTTGATGGGGCAATCAATATCAACGGACGTGGAGTTGGTGATGTTCTTATCACTCCTGAAGATATTCACTTTCCCTTCGCTGCCAGAATTACTTTTGGCTGCACCAACAATGAAGCGGAATACGAGGCGTGCATAATGGGAATAGAGGAGGCTATTAATCTTCGGATTAATACCCTCGATATATTCGGAGATTCAGACCTCGTTATCAATCAGATTACCGGCAAGTGGTATACACATCAAGAACACTTAGTTCCTTATAGGGATTATGCCAGAAGACTGCTGACGTTCTTCACGATAGTTAAGCTTCAGTATATACCACGAGATGAGAATCAATTTGTCGATGCATTGGCTACTCTTTCTTCGTCCATCAAAGTCTTGTGTTGGAACTATGTGCCCAGGATTGACATTTCCAGGTTGGACGCACCAGCTTATGCTTTCTCTGTAGATGCAGTGTCTGGCGAGAAACCTTGGTACTTTGATATCAAGATCTTCTTGGAAAAACAAGAATACCCAGCTGGAGCATCATCCAACGACAAGAAGACTTTAAGACGACTTGCTGCTAACTTCTTCTTGAATACAAATGGGGTTTTGTATAAGAGGAACTTTGACATGGTCTTGCTCAGATGCGTGGATAGACACGAAGCAAGCCTGTTAATGCAAGAAGTCCACGAGGGATCTTTCGGTACTCATGCAGAAGGACATGCAATGGCTAAGAAGTTGTTGAGATCGGGGTACTATTGGATGACAATGGATGCAGACTATTGGACGTACGCCCGTAAGTTCCACAAGTGCCAGATTTATGCAGACAAGGTGGATGTTCCTCCAAGCCCGCTCAACGTCATGTCATCTCATTGGCCCTTTTCCATGTAGGGCATTGACATGAACGGGAAAATAGAGCCTACTGCTTCAAATGGTCATCGTTTCATTTTGGTTGCGATTGATTACTTCACAAAGTGGGTTGAAGCAGCGTCCTATGCCAATGTCACCCATCAAGTGGTAGCCAGGTTTTTGAAAAGAAACATTATTTGCAGATACGGAGTGCCCGAGCGAATCATTACTGACAACGGTTCTAATCTGAACAATAAGATGATGGTAGAATTGTGCCGGGACTTCCAGATTCAACATCATAACTCTTCTCCTTACCGACCAAAGATGAATGGTGCTGTAGAAGCAGCTAATAAGAATATTAAGAAGATTGTGCAAAAGATGGTTGTCAATTACAAGGATTGGCATGAGATGTTACCATTTGCGTTGCATGGGTACAGAACATCAGTCAGGACGTCAACCGGGGCAACTCCTTTCTCATTGGTATATGGTATGGAGGCAGTCTTGCCTGTTGAGTATTGGGAAAGTATCAGTGATGATCAAGGAAGCAATTGATGTCCTTATTTCACCTGAAAAACCACCAAAAGTTAGAATCCGAAAATTGAAATTTCAATGAAAATTTTGAATATCAAGAGTGTTCTTGGAGGCTGCCAATTTCGTCCCTTGGCATTGTCTTATGTTTGTGTACATATAGTGGATGAAATTAGGTCAAAATAACATGGATTTATGGGCCATGTCTTGATTACTTGATCATGAAGTTTTCTCCTTTCAAATATTGAAAAATATCTTATCTAACCCTTACAAATTAGGCTAGCACGAATTTGTGTGATATCAATAAGCTTTGAATGGTTTTTAAGACTTTCTAGAAGAAGAATCTCATTCAAATATTGAGTTTTCATATTTTATTTAGATTTAATTTGATTTTTAATGAATAAAATTCAAATAAATACTAAATAAAAAATAAAAATCATGAAAATGCTTGGATTGGGTCGTGTGGGATGATATCTTAAGGATTGGGTTACACAATGGTAGGCCCATTTGGAAAAAATTGATTCTAAGACCCCTTTTGTTCAATATTTTTCTCAAAAATTTCCCAACTTTGCAAGGACACAAATCCTTCAATTTTAAGGCTATGAGGGTGTTCTTGGACATTTTGGAAATCTTAAAGAGTCCTCTAACCAACCCCATTGGTTTCATGTCCATATCTTTTACCATTCTCAAGTTATGCCCTTTTGAAGTTGTTGACTTTTTGTTGACTTTCAAAAGGACCTATAATGTCTTAGCTCATACCTTCCAAATGAAGCATTTTTGGGCTTGGCTTGTGAGACACAAAGTTGTATAGAATTCAATTTCCTTCAAAATGAGCTTTGGATGGGAAAAATTTGATGAAGCATGTGAAAGTTATGGCTGGTCAAAGTTTAGTTGACTTTTCCTGAGAAAACCCTAATTTAGAAACTCATGATTCTTGATGATCTGAAATCTCCTTGATGAATCATGATCAACCCTTGATCATATGATGAATTTTACTTCATATAATTGATGTTGGCAAAAAAATCATGAAGTTTGACTTTGGTTTGACCATAGTTGACCTCAGTTTGACTTTTTAACTACTTTGACTGATTTTGACTTATCTGATCATCTGACTGAGCAAACCTTTGAGAAAAGTCTTGAAACTTGACATGGGGGTTCTTAAACACATATAAGATGTTATTAAGCTCAATTGAAGTCTTGGAAGTCCATTTATCCTGATTAAAGTCAAAACCCTAGTTTTGGATGCCCTGCTTAGGAGGAGGCATTGTCTGAGAGAATTGTCAAACTTTCTGACTATTTGTGAACTTTGTGAACCTTGTGAACATCATGAGATGTCTTGTGAACCTTGTGAACCTCATAAGATGTCTTGTGAACCTTGTTAACCTCATAAGATGTCTTGTGAACCTTGTGAACTTCATAAGATGCCCTGTGAACTTTGTGAACCTCTTAGTACCCAAAGTCTTGTCTTGTGAGGGCAAATTTTGGGGTGCAACAGCTGCCCCTGTTCAATTTTCTGAAACCTGAGGGGTTAGATTGGTATACGTGCCATTCGTGACTTGGAAAGTTGAAGGGGATTGAACACAAAAGCCCAAAAATTTGCACTCACCAGTGCATAGAGTAATACTGATGATATGTTGTATATGCTTGAGTGGGCTTGAAGATGCAACTTGGAAGAAAAGTTCTTCAAATATACTTCTTGGAGAATAAGGTAATGCCAAATATGAAGTTCTAGCCCTTTGGGTGGATAAACAACGGCCCCAGGTAACAATACGGCTTTTGAGAAGATAAACGACGTCTCAAGATAGTCCTCGGGAAGATAAACGACGTCCCAAGATAATGAGATAACCTTTGGGAAGATAAACAACGGCCCAAGGTAACAATATGGCTTTTGAGAAGATAAATGAAGTCTCAAGATAGCCTTCGGGAAGATAAACGACGTCCCAAGATAATGAGATAACCTTTGGGAAGATAAACAACGACCCAAGGTAACAATATGGATTTTGAGAAGATAAACGACGTCTCAAGATAATGAGATAACCTTTGGGAAGATAAACAACGGCCCAAGGTAACAATATGGCTTTTGAGAAGATAAACGACGTCTCAAGATAGACTTCGGGAAGATAAACGACGTCCCAAGATAATGAGATAACCTTTGGGAAGATAAACAACGGCCCAAGGTAACAATATGGCTTTTGAGAAGATAAACGACGTCTCAAGATAGCCTTCGGGAAGATAAACGACGTCCCAAGATAATGAGATAACCTTTGGGAAGATAAACAATGTCCCAAGGTAACAAGTTGTTGATGAAGTTTGTCTGCTGGAGAATTAACCTGAAAAACAAGATTAGTTCGATGCGAATATCATGATGTATATAACATTCTGCAAGATAATATTGGTTTATGCATTAGGTATGCATGTATAGTATGATGCACTTAAGTAATGTATTATGTACTTATGGATATGTATGTTATGGTATGGTGTAAATGATGTATGTATCATGCAGCCTGAAGCGTCTGGATATCTTCGTATATCAACTGCTGGCCAGGGAAAATAAATCCCGATTTGTTGCTGAAGAATATGAGGAGCTCGTCCCCATCTTGTCTGATAATATAGTGAAGAATATGAGGAACTAGTTCCCGTCTTGTCTGATAATATAGTGAAGAATATGAGGAACTAGTTCCCGTCTCGTTTGATAATATAGTATTCATAACCTCCCGTCTTCGTTTGATAGTAAGGTATCCATAATCTCCCGTCTTCGTTCGTCGTACTCCTATTGAAAGAATAAATTCCCGACTATCCGTCTGAGGATAAAAGAGATGGATATAAATTCCAGGGGAGATGTAACTCGAAGTATCTATGAAGATGGATTTGCCTTACTGGGGAACTTGTAGTTGTCTTGTGGGGATGAACCAGGGAACTTCGTTGAATTCCTTCCCTCGTTCGTTCTTAGTAAATACTATTACTGCATTTCATGCATTTCTGGTAAACATCAATCATATTAAGCATTTTATGCATTTCTGGTAAACATCAATCATATTCAAAAGCATACATACATTCAAACACAACCAATGGACGTTTCGCTTATGTAAATAGGGTAAAAGTAAATCTGGATTCAAAGATGGAATTTTATTTATATCATAAAGTGACCTATACATAGGTAAGTTTGTACAAGGAGACAGAAATCCTAGTAAGAGGAATTTGTCATAAATTTTTTTACAAAACAAGGAGAATCAGCTATGTGGGAAATAATCCTATTGAGTTTCAATTCTACTATTGCCATTATCTTCAAGTATCTCATCTTCTGCTGTCGGGACGGAAATGATTGGATTGAGCTTTATCTGTTCGAGCTTGAGTAAGTAACACAACTGGTTGTAGTTTCATGGGTGATCCAAATGAGACATAGTCATACGCTTTAATCCCTAACTTTTGCCTGGATTGCCTTTTCAGGTTTTCAATCCACCGGGATACCCTTTTTTGCCCAAGCCGCCTTTTCAGGTTTTCGACTTGCCGGGTGTACATTTTTATATATATATCCCTAATTTTTGCCCGAACCCTTTTGGTTCGTCGGGATGCCCTTATTTTTGCCTAGGCCAGTCAACCTAGCGGGTCTCTTTTTATGCGTAGTATTTTTTAACTATGTCTGCGTTTACAGGTTGTGGGAAGTCTTCACCATACATAGTAGTAAGTATCATGTCACCTCCTAAGAATACTGTCTTGACTACAAATGGTCCTTCATATGTAGGAGTCCACTTGCCCCTAGGATCACCCTGTGGCAGTATGATACGCTTGATTACCAAGTCACCATCCTGATATACCTTTGGCTTAACCTTCTTGTTGAAAGCCTTGATCATCCGTTTCTGGTACATCTGGCCATGACAAACAGCTGCTAACCTCTTTTCATCAATTAAATTGATCTGGTCAAGTCGAGTCTGAATCCACTCATCTTTATTCAAGCCTGCATCCTTCATAATTCTTAAGGAGGGAATCTAAACTTCAATGGGTAGAACTGCTTCCATACCATAGACTAAGGAGAATGGGGTTGCCCCTGTTGAAGTACGTATTGTAGTACGATAGCCGTGAAGAGCAAATGGTAACATCTCGTGCCAATCCTTGTAAGTAACAATCATCTTCTGTAGAATCTTCTTAATGTTCTTATTAGCAGCTTCTACTGCCCTATTCATCTTCCGACGATACAGAGAAGAGTTGTGATGCTTAATCTTGAACTGCGTGCAAAGATCAGTAATCATAGTGTTGTTCAGATTAGAGCCATTGTCAGTAATAATCCTTTCAGGGATGCCATACCTACATATGAGATTATTCTTAATGAATCGAGCCACAACATTCTTGGTCACAGATGCAAATGAAGCTGCCTCTACCCACTTCGTGAAGTAATCAATAGCAACCAGGATGAAACGATGCCCATTAGAAGTAGTAGGCTTGATCTCACCAATCATATCAATGCCCCACATTGCAAAAGGCCAAGGAGCAGTCAACACATTCAATGGTGATGGAGGTATATGTACTTTATCAGCATAGATTTGACACTTGTGACACGTTCTGGAATGTTGATAGCAGTCAGCTTCCATGGTAGACCAATAGTAACCTGCTCTCAATATCTTCTTTGCCATAGTATGACCACTAGAATGAGTGCCAAAGGTCCCATCATGCATATCTTCCATAATCTCAGTTGCTTCCTTCTTATCCACACAACGAAGCAAAGTTGAATCATGATTGCGCTTGTACAGAATTCCATTACTCAAGAAGAACTTAGCAGAAAACCTCCTCAAGAACTTCTTATCTTTAACAGATGCCCCTTCAGGGAACTCCTGAGCTTCAAGATATCTTTTCACTTCATAAAACCAAGGCTTCTCCTCTGCTTCTTCAGTGTCAATCTCATTGCAGTATGCAGGCTTCTCAAATCTGTCAATAGTAATCTTGGGAGCTTCATCATCCCAGCTGATCTCAAACATGGATGCCATGGTGGCTAATGCATCTGCCAACTGATTTTCTCTTCGTGGAATGTGTCCAAAGGTAATCTCTTTGAAATGTGGGATCAAAGACAACACATGCTCTCTGTAAGGAATGAGGTTATCATGTTTGGTGTCCCAATCTCCTTTGATCTGACTTACTACCAGGGCTGAATCTCCATATACGTCAAGGAACTGAATCTTCATATCAATGGCAGCTTTGACACCCAGGATACATGCCTCATACTCAGCCATGTTATTGGTACAATAGAAACAAAGTCTGGTAGTAATCGGGGTATGACAACCTTCAGGGGAACTGATCACAACACCAACACCATTACCAAGTGCATTAGAAGCTCCATCAAAAACCATAGTCCATCGGGATCCTTGTTCAGGTCCGTCATATTGTCCAGGTTCTTTGGTAATAATCATAATATCTTCATCAGGGAACTCAAAACTCATTGACTGATAATCATCTACTGCTTGATGAGCCAAATGATCAGCCACAACACTTCCTTTAATGGCCTTCTGAGTAGTATACTGTATATCATATTCTGTCAAGATCATTTGCCATCTTGCTATTCTTCTGGAGAGAGCAGGTTTCTCAAATATGTATTTGATTGGATCCATCTTCGAAATCAACAAGGTAGTATGGGTCAACATATACTGTCTTAGTCGGCAAGCAGCCCATGCCAAAGTGCAACAAGTTTTCTCGAGCAGTGAGTATCTTGTTTCACAGTCGGTAAACTTTTTGCTAAGGTAATAAATTGCCTGCTCTTTTCGACCAGACTCGTCATGTTGCCCCAACACACACCCCATTGAGTTGTCTAACACTGTTAAGTACATAATCAAGGGTCTTCCATCAACTGGTGGCATCAAAATTGGAGGTTCTAGGAGATATTTCTTGATTTCATCAAAGGCTGTCTGGCACTCATCATTCCATTCCATTACCTGATCTTTCTTCAACAACTTGAAGATTGGCTCACAGGTAGTAGTCAATTGGGAAATAAATTTTGCAATGTAATTCAGTCGTCCCAAGAAACCTCTAACTTCCTTCTCATTACGGGGAGCTGACATCTCTTGTATAGCTTTTACTTTCGCATGATCTACTTCAATACCTCTTCCACTCACAATGAAACCCAGGAGCTTTCCAGATCTGACTCCAAAAGTACACTTGTTTGGGTTCAATCTCAACTTGTATTTCTTCAACCTCTCAAACAACTTATGCAGATGATCAAGATGTTGTTCTTCATTCTGGGACCTGACTATCATATCATCCACATATACCTCTATTTCATGATGAATCATATCATGAAACAAAGCCACCATAGCACGCTGATATGTTGCTCCAGCATTCTTCAAACCAAATGGCATCACTTTATAGCAAAAGGTGCCCCACTGTGTAACAAATGTTGTCTTCTCCATATCTTCAGGTGCCATCTTGATTTGATTGTAACCAGAGAAACCATCCATGAAAGAGAATACTTTATGTTGAGCAGTGTTGTCTACCAGAACATCAATATGAGGAAGTGGAAAGTCATCTTTGGGGCTGGCCTTGTTCAAATCCCTGTAGTCTACACACATACGTACCTTACAATCTTTCTTAGGTACCGGCACCACATTTGCAACCCATTGAGGATAAGAAGTCACAGCTAAGAAACCTGCATCAAACTGTTTCATTACCTCTGCCTTAATCTTCTCTGACATTTTAGGACGCATGCGACGAATCTTCTGTTTCTTTGGACGACAATCTTCTTTTACTGGTAAACGGTGAACCACAATGTCTGTATCCAACCCTGGTATATCTTCGTAGGACCAAGCAAATATCTCCACATAGTCATGTAACATCTGAATCAATCTGATCTTGACACTATCCTCTAATTCAGCTCCTATCTTGACCTCTTTCCTATTTTCTTCAGTTCCCAGATTCACAACCTCGATTGGCTCTTCATGTGGCTGTATAACTTTCTCTTCTTGTTGTAACAACCTAACAAGCTCTACAGGTACTTCACAATCGTCCTCATTTCCATCTTACGCTTGATAGATCAGATTCTCGAATTTATAATTGGCAATAGTAGAACTGTTATCAACAGGATCCAGAGTGGATGAGGATCTGCATTTTAGTGATGTGGGTGTGTGTAAGAACACATAGCTGATAAAACAAAGATAAAAGAAAAGAAAGACAAGGAACACAATATTTACGAAAACGAAACGTCCACTAATTTTTATTGAATGAAGTATGCAAATGAAATGACATCCCTAAACAAGCACACCATTATGCCCCGGGTAAGGCACAAGGCTTAAGAGTTCAATTGTTCAAAAATTACAAACTTTAAAAAATAACAATACATTAATAGTATTTACTCCTGACTAAAGGAGATAGGAATAACATCTTCAGCTTTCCAATTATTGAGCCCAACACCCACAGTAAGAAAAATCCAAGCATCCAAGTTGTAGTCTTCATCATAGTCACCCACAGCATTGATCTGATCTTTCATAATCCCCTGATTGGTGATACGAACAGCACGAGCACGAAGAACATCCTTCTGGGACTCTGCAGTGAAACCCAAACCAAATTTGTCAGAATTGTAAGGGATGTCAGGAAGCTAACCCCAAATAGTACAACCACCTTCATCCACCACAGCTCTAGCATCTTTGAGGGAGGCCATTGTAGGAGGTACTCTGGTGACCACAGGAACTTTCTTGACAACAGGAGGAGCTTCATAATTGTTAACAATCCAAGGAACTACTTCGAATGTCTGGCACGGAGTTTCAACATATTCACCTTCCACTTCCAGATATTTAAAGGCGTTCACATGGCTAACTATGTATCCTTCCTCTCCGTAAACAGTGACAACTTTTCCTTCTACTGGATATCTCAGCTTCTGATGTAAAGTAGAAGTTACAGCACCTGCCCCATGGATCTAGGGACGCCCAAGCAAACAAGAATATGAAGGACGGATATCCATTACATAAAAAGTAGCATTGAAGACTTGAGAACCTACTTTGATTGGGAGATCAATTTCTCCATGCACCACTCTTCTCGAGCCATCAAAAGCCTTCACCACTATATTACTGGGCTTCAACACATCATCTTCCGGACTAAGCTTATTCAAGACTTCTTTGGGCAACACATTCAGCGAGGAACCATTGTCTATCAGCACATGTGACAGGGTAGTGCCCCTACATTCAATAGAGATATGTAGAGCCCTGTTATGATCCCTCTTAGCAGGAGTCAAATCAGCATCAGAGAAACCTAACCCATTATCATAGGTCAAGTGTGCAACACAATTTTCAAACTGGTCTACAAAAATCTCATTTGGTACGTGAGCAGTCTTCAAGAATTTAATCAATGCTTTGGCATGAGCCTCGGAACACAACAATAAAGACAACATAGAAATTTTGGAGGGAGTATGCCCCCAATTGGTCAATAATGTCATAATCACTCTTACGAATGATCTTCAGTACTTCTTCCATCTGCTTAGAAAGATCATCAACAGCTGGCACATCAGTTTGTATAGGATCAATAACAGGACCTTTGCCCCGAGCATCAGCAGTAGAGGTAGTAGTTGGAGTAACTGTATTCTTGGAGGTAACTGGAGGAGAGAAAACTCTTCCACTTCGTGTGATCTTACTAGATCCAGCAATATTATCAACATCAAGATTTCCATCAATAATAGGTGTATCAGCTAAGGATTCCTGCTTAACACCATGGATATAAACATCGGACCCATAATGCCAAGGCACAGCTTTATCAGAATTATATGGAATAGGATCCGGAGTAGTAATGATCATAGGAGCCATTCTAGCTTCAGCAACAACCTTCACAGGACCTTCAGCAGTAATTTTGATTGGACCCTTACGAGTGATTTTTACAGGTCCCTTGGAAGTAATCCTTACCGGCACTTTATCAATCGTATCCACCTCTTCAACCTTCGCACCTTTAGTTATATGATCAACCATGCCCTCCACAGAAGGTGGGGTCCTCTCAAACACTATGGTGTAATTATTCATGAGGCGTTGAATTCCGTCCTTCAACCTCCAGCAGCTATCCGGCTTATAGGCACAATATAAACAATCTTTACGACAACCTGGAAAGAACCCAGCTTGTACTAACTTCTTCTTAATAACAGACAATGGTGTAGTCAAATCTGCAATTGATGAAATATGTGAAACTTCATCAATGGCATTGACAGTCTTTTCATGATTTGGCATGGGAGCAGTAATCACATTTGGAGTACCCGGAGGGTCAAACTCAATCTCTCCAGCATCAATCATATCCTGAATTTTATTCTTCAATACCCAGCAACTATTGGTATCATGTCCCTGACAATTTGAATGATATGCACATCGTGCATTAGGATTGTACCTGGGAGAGGTAACATTGGGGTTCTGAGGAGGGTCCCTCAAAGTGATGAGTTCACCCTTCAACAAGTGTTGTAAGGCTTGGGCCAGTGACATGTTGAGCTTAGTGAACTGCCTTCTAGGCCTCTGTTGATTTCCCTGTGGTGGCTCTGGTGTTGCAGGAGTAGGGTTGGAGATATGAACTGCACTCACAGATTGGTGCCTCCTATTACGACCAGGTTGACCATAAACAGCATTTGACTCTTTCTTCCCACTAGGGGGCTTCTTTGTAGTACTTGGTGAAGAAGTACCCACTTGGATCTTGCCACTCCTTATACCACTTTCTACGTGCTCTCCTGTCATTATCAACTCAGTGAAGCCAGATGATGAGCTTCCAATGAGATGACTGTAAAAAGGACCATTCAACGTACACATGAACATATCCACTAACTCCCGGTCAGTTAGAGGGGGTTGTACTCTTCCAGCCAAGTCTCTCCACTTCTGGGCATACTCCTTGAAATTTTCTTTAACACCCATAGACATGCTTTGTAGTTGCATGCGAGTAGGGGCTAGATCAGCATTGTATTGATATTGCTTATAAAAGGCTTCAGCAAGATCATTCCAATCACGGATGTTGACACTCTCCAACTGATAGCACCATTCCAATTGAGCTCCAGATAAGCTCTCTTGGAAGAAATGGATCCACAATTTCTTATCAGCAGTATGGGGTTGGATTCTCCGGACATAAGACCTCAGGTGCAGCTTGGGACAAGAGACACCATCATAAACTACGAAAGTAGGAACCTTGAAACCAATGGGTATAACCACCCTAGATATCAAACTCAGATCTTCAAAATCCAGCCCAGAAGACTTTTGTAATTCCATAGCATCCATTCTATCCACCAGCATCTTGAACTTATCTTCATTAGGCTCATGATAGTAGTTAGCTTCAGAATCAGAGTCCCCCATTGTATTATGGAGACTGCTGTCGCTCCCGATAAATGGGACTGGCCCACATGAAGGTACAGACGCGGACGGTCGGCGAGGGGGACAATGAGAACACACAGCCGTGAACTCACTGGAGAATGAATAGAGTCGCCAGCTAGGCATTTTTATCCCGGAGGAAAGGTAATGCTGCATAAACCTAGAAAGATACGGATAAGACGGTTGCGAACCAGAGAGACTGAGAAAGGGGGTTGGTTACAACCTGGGAAGGTATTAGCACCCAGACTGTCCGTCGTACTCGACGGGATCCACGCTTAAGAGATTTGTGTTTTAAAGGGGTAGTGTCAGTGCAATCTGTGTATAAAAGAGCTGGAAAAGAATGTACAGGTGTCAGTGTAAAAGAAGTGAAGTGTAATATGTATAGTGTCAGTGTAGGAATGAGAATGAAATGCTCAAGATCATGAGGCTTAAAGAATGAAGCTGAAAGGAGGGGGAATGTACAGAGACTTTTGTTCGATAACTGTTAAGTTATGCCTACGTATCCTCTCGTGCAATGAGGAAGTCAGAACACCGTAGTTCGACCCAAAGAGACTGAAAGATGAATTGACTGGTGAACTGCTTACTTGCCTATGCTCAAGTGTATGACCTGTCTGGCTCAGGTGCGAACTGTCTTGCATTAGACGGAAGAAGCAAGTTCTCGGTTATGAGTGAATGAGATGAGAAAAGAATCCCGGAGGAGACGATTATTGTTTGTTTTTGTGTTTTCAGTCTTTTATTGCTTTTGAAAGTTTGTCATAAGTTAATGAGCTTTAACCTAAACCAATGGATTTAGTAAACTCATCACATCTTCCCTCTGTTTAGGGGTAATGAGAATACCTTAAGTGTGAAGTCAGATTCTCACACTTAATCACCATGATGTAGGATTAAGATCATTAACCTACTTGTGATTATTCAGATGTTTTTGTGGTTTTTGTTTAGTGTTAAGTAATGAGGTTAAGCCATAATCAAGGATTAAACAGACTCATTACACCATCCTAATAGAAGGATAATAGATGAGAATGTTTAAGCTGAGGAAAGCTCCTCAACTTAATCCATGATTAGGGATTAAACTCATGACAAAACAAGCCTTTGATTAAGTGGATTTTATTCAATGGTATGATGATGAAGTGATTTTTAGGGTTTGTAAGACAACTTGAGGGGGACTTGTCCATTAACTCTAGGGTTAGTCCTTCTTAACCAGTTAAGGAAGAATTAGAACCCTAATGCAAGGCCCAAGTTACAAGCTTGATGTCTTGATGATTATTAGATGGATTGATTAAAGGATTTAAACACATTAAGGGTTTAACACTTAGGATTAAAGTTATACACTCCATCCTAATAGAAGGATGCAGGCATAAGCTTAATCACAAAGCCTTAAAGCCTTTAGGGTTTAGTCCCTGATTATGAGATGAGGAGAGAAGACACAAAGAGACACAAAGGTAAAACTATGGAGGAGACTAATCAAAACCCTAATCATTGTCATGCTTGGTTGTTCCTAAGGTTTGTGAGGTTTGCAAGAACAATCATCAAAGGAGCCACCAGGAAGCAGATGAACAGGATCAAGAGAAGCAAAGTGACTTGCTTCATTCAAGAAGTCAAGTCACTTGAAGAAAGAAAATGGGAAGGAGAAGAAGGAGCAAGCTCAATCTCAAACACAAACAAAAATGCAGCAATGGATGCAAGAGAGATGAAAAGAAAAGTTATGAGAAGTGAATGCAAATTCACTTCTCAACCCCACTTACCACCTGAGATGTTAGAAAAGAAATGCAATGTAATGCCAAATGAGATGAAATGATATGATGCTAAACAAAACCAGAAGCATGTTGATGATGATAATGATGTTATGAGATGCTACAAGCATGAGGTAAGGCATGGAGATGTTCATACACGATCATGGATGCAAATGATGCAAGTTAAGGAGCATGAACTTACATGAAAAGTTATGAAACACATGGCAAACAAAATGGCAAATATGGAATGCAATGATCAAACATGCTTTCTACATGTCTTAGGATGTCAAATGAATCACATGGATGCTTAAAATGTCATGGCAAGTCATGTTATGCAAGAGAATGTAAGATGGATGCAAATGGAAGCCCAAATTAGGGTTTATGAACCAAACATCAAACAAAAACCAAAAACAGCAGCAAACCCTAAGATAAAAAAAATGGAAAATGCCACACAAAGGACCCCTAATCCCATACTAAACCAATGCCCAAAGGAGAGGTTTCAACTCTTAACCAAACTCAAGTTATGATTTTTACAAGTTATTAGGGTTTTTAGGGTTCCTAAACAAAAGAAATGCCAAACAAATTGAAAATGAGGAATCAAATCATGGCCATTTTATCTCAAAAACTACATGTTAAACACAATGCAATGCAAGAAGAATCAATGTCCAACTCTTCATGGATAGGCAGAAATGATTTTTTTGAACTTAGGATCAAATTAATGCATAAAAATGATTTTAATTCAATGAGAAATTCTTAAAATGCATCAAGATCAAAAAAGAAATTTGGTTTGAAGGTTGGACAATGTTTCTAAATGTCTTAGAACATTTCATGAATTTTTTGGTGATTTTTAAATACCTAAAAGTATTTTTAATAAATTAATTTTCATTAATCAATTAAAAATAAACTTTTAAATATTTTAAAATACTTTTTAAATGCTAAAAATGAAAATAAAAATATTTTTGTGTCATAAAAATTAATGAAACTCTTGAGAGAAAGTTTCATAATTTTTAGACAATTTTTACTATTTTAAAATAAATATGCAAATAAAATGAAAAGAAATGAAATTAAAATAAAGAAAATGGGAAAGTAATCAGAATGGAGGGCCAGGATGAGCTCTGGGTTTGAATTGGTTGACCAGCGCGCATCTGGACGGCTGGGGTTGCATCTGAGCCAATTAACTTAATTACAAATTAATTAAACTAATTAAATGAATTAGGGCTAATCAAAGTGATCTGAGCCTTCCACTCACGCGCGAAGTCAACTGGTCAAAGGCATCCTACGGTCCAAATTCAAATGACACTAATTACAGGATTAGGGCACAAATGACTTTCAGGTGGCCGGAGAAGACCTCCGGTCGTCTTCTCCGGCCAGCATCTCCCCTGAGAATCCCCAAAACCCTAAAGACCTAACTAAAATGAAATCTAAGAATTGGGAAATGATCCCCACTCACTCACGAACTAAAACCCCATCTCAAAACAAATTTATATTTCCTAACAAGGCTGAATCGAAGCAAGAAAGAATTAGGGCACACAAGTTCAGAGAGCAATTAAACTCTCATTTCCTCACCATTTGCAAAACCAAAGACATATTCATGATCAGGAAGACACAAAGAACAAGTTTAGAACAAAAGAAATGATTTCTGGAAAAATATTTCTTGAGCTACCTGAGATTCGAAGCTTTCACTTTGATGACTTTCTGGCCCTTTCTCCTGGTGCGATCCACTCCTTAGGATCCCTTGATGATGTTTGAATGCTTTGGAGGAGTTTATATTGGCTGGATGAGGAGTTTGAGCAGCTTCTGCTCAAGCTCAGTTGAAAATGGCAATGGAGTTTCAGGCTGTTTCTGGCAATGGTGAAGGGTTGTTTGTGGTCCAGATGATGAGTGGAGAAGGTCTATGGAGTTTGTTTTGACGTTTGTGAGCTGTGGAGAGAGTTTCGAATGAAACTGCAAGTTGGAGTGAAAATGGTGCAGTGGGGTTACAGCTTATTTCAGGCTTGTGTTCTTGCTGGTTTCTACTCAATGGAACATGGTGAGGTGCTTGGTGAAAATGGTTTGGGTGTTTTCTGGCTGGGCAGAGAGATTCGCAGCAATTTGCAAAATGGTGTGTTTTTGTGTATGTGTTCTTAGGGCATGTTTCAGCTTGGCCTCTTGATATCTTTTGCTTGCCAAAGGATATTGTATTTTAATCCCATAGGTCAGATGATTTGACATGGCCTATAGTGATTGGTAAGTTTGCTTTTGCTCAAAGTCCACCTTTTGTGTAAGAGAAGTATGGCTTGGTTCTAGGCTTAGTACAAGGCATGGGCTGCGCAGCAAGGGTGAGGGGAAAGGCTAGCCAGGGTCAGCATCCAAGGTTGCAAGTTGTAGGGAGTGTGATCATGAGTTTTGCAAGTTGTTGCTTTATGGTTCACATGTGATTTCCTTATCCCACAAGCCATAATACATGAGCATTCTTGGTTCAATTCTGATTTTTATGACTTATAGAATGTTTGTGTCATGGTTTGAAATGAACTAGAGGTTACAAAAGGCATTGGTTCATGGTTTTGCAAAATTCTCAATTGAGGCATGTCTTGAAAATCAATGATTTTAGCCAACTTTGTCACACCATAACTTTTGATCCAAGAAGAGTTTGATCATGTTCTTGTACTTTTTGAAAAGGGAAAGATGTAATCTACAACTTTCATGACCAAAGTTTTTCCATTTGAAGCATTTTTGGATCAAGAATCAAGGCTTGAAAAATGACCTAAAATGAAGCATTCTTGAAAAGTCAACTATGCCCAAAAAGTCAACATTTGCAAAAACTCCAAATTCTTGATTTTTATGAACTTCAACCTTCTTCCATGATCAAATAAAGATCATATACACTCAAAATTATGAAGATCAACCATTGGTTGGGTCATTGGGGGCCTCAGATGCCCTGATTTTACACTGACTTGTCCAGAAAGTCAAACCTTGATCAGATGACTTCCCCATGGAATTTCTTCATGAAAATTGATATGCATGCTCCTTATACCATATAGAGACCAATGGAAACAAGAATGACCAAAAAAATTGGGTGTTATGGCCTCTGAAACCAAAACCCTAATTTTAGGTCAACTGTGCAGTCAAACCTGGCTCTGCATCCATTCAAACCCTAGTTCTTGTGATTCTTTTGAAATCTTGACCTTGAGAGGGTGTAATATGATAGATGAACACACATGGATCCCTTTGAAGTGATTGGTGGCCTTTGGAGTGGCTCAAGAAGCTCTTGGATTGCTCAGATCACAAACTCTAGGTGCAGATGACTTTGAATCTATGCAGTGAATCAAAAGTGAGATATGAGATGATATGATTGAATCTATGCACATAAAATGATCACAAGCCATGGTGTGAATGGGTGAGGGCAAATTTGGGGTGTTTACAGCTGCCCCTATTCAAACATGGGTTAGCTGTGCAGGGTGTAAGCGAAGGCTTAACAGGCAAACAAGATAACTTGTGGTTGAATACCAGAGACAGTCCAAAATTTGCACTCACAGAAACGAAGAAGAAAAGGGATATAGATTGTAAAAAAGGGAAATAAAGTATATTGTAAAGTGGGCGACGGAGGACGACCGCCGAGCAGAGGACGACTGCTGGGTAAAGAGCAATGACGGGGACGGCCGACATGCTGGGAAAAGGTGAAGCTAAGACGGGGACGGCCGACTAGCTGGGGAAAAAAAGGTAAAGCTAAGACGGGGACGGCCGACTAGCTGGGGAAAAATAAAATTATGATGGGGACGGCCATCAAGATAAAGTAAGATTCTCTGGGAATTAATGAAACATGACGGGGACGGCCATCAAGTTCATAAAGCAAGGTAACCGACGATGGGGACGGCCATCGGGCTAAAAAGGAAAAGGGACCACAACGGGGACGGCCATCGGGTTAAAGAATAAATGAAATAAACAGATGATGGGGTACGGCCATCAAAGGCGAAGGACGATCACCTAGCAGGGGACGGCTGCTCTGTTGGGAATAAAAGAAATATGATGGGGACGGCCATCAAAGGTGGAGGACGACCACCTGGCAGGGTACGGCTGCCGAAAATATCAACGATGGGGACGGCCATCGGATAAAAGGTCAACGATGGGGGCGGCCATCGGACGAGCATGATGGAGGACGACCATCAAGAAGTGGAGGACGACCACTCAGCAGGGTACGGCTGCTCTCGAGGTTTGTCATGACATAGGACGAATGTCAGATAACCAAAAATCAACAATGGGGACGGCCATTGGATAAAATGATGAAGGACGATCATCAAGGGTGGAGGACGACCACCTAGCAGGGTACGGCTGCTAAAATCAACGATGGGGACGGCCATCGGACGAGCATGATGGAGGACGACCATCAAGAAGTGGAGGACGACCACTCAGCAGGGTACGGCTGCTCTCAGAGTTTTACCGTAACACAGGACGAGCGTTAGATAAAAGGGAAAATGCTTACTTGGCGATCTACTGGGGATATAGTGAACACGGACGAGTGTTCACAACCAAGAAAGGAAAGTATAAGTGTTTGGTATTGTGTATAGATTAAAGATGCGGACGAGCATCCTTAAGACTGCGATACGAGTATCGGGTAGAAACAAACTGACACATGTTCAGAGATGGTGATACGGACGAGTATCAACTGGTTAACAAAGAACACGGACGAGTGTTGAATCTGCGGGGATATGAAAGTATATACAAGATACGGACGAGCATCTGTATGAGTGTATAGATGAGTGTTTTATCTGCTGGGGAAGGTGACACGGACGAGTGTCGAAAGGAGGAGAGTATAATATGAACATATATCTGATATACCAAGTGTAGGTGACTGTGCTGGGGATACGACACGGACGGGTGCCAAGAAGGTGTATATAAGTATAGGTGAGTGCAAAGAGGATGTCTTTGGCTTTCTGCTGATTTGACACGGACGGGTGTCAGAATGAGTATCTGTAATATGGGTGATTTTGTTTGTGAAGAGTGTTCAAGTGACCTTACTGGGGAAAGATGATACGGACGGGTGCCAAAAGGAGTATATACTGGTGTTTGTGATTTGTGAGGCAACTGCTTTTGCTGGGGACTCTGGGGGATTTTGGGGAAAGTATTCTGTATTCTGATGAACGGTTAATATTCACAAGTGTTCGATTCACATCATGGCTCATGATTATGCTATATGTTTGATTTTTTGCCGCAACGCTCCGTGTTAAAACGGAATGCTGCGCTTTGGGGGTGAATATGATGCGAATGCTATGATTATGCGAGGGTACAGACTCGGGATTCGGGTCCCATTGCTGTAAAGATCTCCGGTCGATCTGCTTGGAGTGAGTATCCCAGCTGGGGATGAGACCATTGATAGATCTGATGAGATGTATCTGCTTGGGGATTCGGGTCACTGAGAGACCTATCCTTATGAATGAGAGACCCAGCTGGGGCTAGTAGAAGCTTTCTTCACTCTGTTGTGATCTTCATGCACTGCTCTTCTGGATAGAGGCTGGAACTCTGTGGGGAGATGGTTCCCTGACTTTTGTGCTCCGGCTGAGGGCAAGATGGCAACTCGGCAGGGGATAAAGAGAGGTCATTGAAAGGCCTCCCTAGAAATTCTGTTGAGGTGGATTCCTGACTCAGCCGGGGATATGGGCGTCTTCCGTGATGCCTGACAACTCTGATGGGGATAAGTAATGGGTAACAACTCAGCTGGGGAAAGTAATGAGAGGCAACTCAGCTGGGGAAGAAGCAACTCAGGTGCTAAGACTGAGCGAGTATTGATTTGGCAACTTTGCTGGGGAAATGGGCACCTTCCAGTGCCACGAGGAAGATAGACCGAGTTGATAATGATCTGCCAGCTTGCTGAGGGTGAAGCTTTCATACCCTAAGCTGTGCTCTGGATACCTGCAATCCTGCAAAGATAAGGAAACGCGCAAATGGTCCCGAGGTATCCCTTACCGGATTCCGTCATAGGAGTTAGACATTCTTGAGAGTAAGTACACTTCCTGTAAGCATGCGTTTTTATTTTTTAGAGAAAAAGCATCTGTACTCATGCGAATAGTTTTTTAGAGACATCAGACATTCTTTGCAAATAAAAATGTACAAGACGAAACATGACTGAAAAATCTGATTTTATTAATTCATATGCCCTGAATTGGCAAGATACAGCCAAGGAAACAAATCTCCTAAAATGAAGAGATTGTTACAAATTGAGAAACAAAATGTTGGCAGTGTTGATGACTCTTTGAGGAGCTTCCTCTTCACTATGACCCGTATGACTTTGGACATTCTTCTCATCTTGCTTTTTGAAGAATGTTGATTCTGATTGAAGCTTGATCCATTCGAAGCTTACCAAGTTGTAGATGATACAGGCGAATTCAGAATGCAGTTGTTCGCTTATTCCCTTATTTTGCATGGATCGCCCTTTCGGGTTTTCAATCCATCGGGATACCCATTTTTGCCTGAGCTGTCCAATGCGGCTTTTCAACTCAGCGGGTGTACATTTTTTCATTATTTATTTTCCCTTATTTTTGCCCGAGTCTTTTATTCTGTTTTTGACTCGCCGGGATGCCCTATTTTTGCCTGGACTTACATTCTGTTTTTATGTCCAGCGGGTCGTTTTATGCGAAGTATTTTTTAACTGCATCTGAATTCACAGGGGACGGGAAATCTTCACCATCCATGGTGCTGAGCATCAGTGCTCCACTAGAGAAAACTTTCTTTACAACAAATGGTCCTTCATAATTCGGAGTCCATTTGCCCCTGTGGTCTGTATGAGGAGGGAGGATTCTCTTCAGCACAAGATCTCCTACTTGGTACTCTCGGTGCCTGACTTTCTGATCGAAGGCTTTCTTCATTCTTTTCTGATACAACTGCCCATGACAGATTGCAGCCAATCTTTTCTCTTCAATCAGACTCAGTTGTTCGTATCGGGCCCGAACCCATTCTGCTTCACTCAGTTTAACATCCATCAGTACCCGTAGAGAGGGTAATTCAACTTCAATCGGTAGGACTGCTTCCATACCATACACAAGCTGATACGGTGTTGTCCCGGTGGATGTTCTGATTGACGTGCGGTACCCATGCAAGGCAAATGGTAGCATTTCATGCCAGTCTTTGTAAGTGATTACCATCTTCTGCACAATCTTCTTGATATTCTTATTTGCTGCCTCAACAGCGCCATTCATCTTCGGCCTGTAAGGAGAAGAATTGTGATGTTGGATCTTGAAGTCCCGGCACAGCTCTGCCATCATTTTGTTGTTTAAATTGGAACCATTATCAGTAATGATTCGCTCGGGCACTCCGTATCGACAGATGATATCTCTTTTCAGAAATCTGGCTACCACTTGTCTTGTAACATTTGCATATGAGGCTGCTTCAACCCACTTGGTGAAATAGTCGATGGCGACCAGGATGAATCTGTGGCCATTTGAAGCAGTTGGCTCAATCTTGCCAATCATATCGACGCCCCACATGGAAAAGGGTCATGGTGAAGACATGATGTTCAAAGGATTGGGAGGCACATGCACCTTATCTGCGTAGATCTGGCATTTATGGCATTTTCTGGCGTAGGCACAACAGTCTGCGTCCATTGTGATCCAGTAATAACCTGATCTTAACAATTTCTTAGCCATGGCATGCCCTCCTGCATGGGTACCAAAGGAGCCTTCGTGCACTTCATGCATCAACAAGTCTGCTTCTGTCTTATCAACACATCTGAGGAGTACCATATCAAAGTTCCTCTTGTATAAAGACCCATCAGTATTCAGAAAGAAACTACCAGCAAGCCTTCTCAAAGTCTTCTTATCATTGGAAGATGCCCCAGGTGGGTATGTTTGATCCTCCAAGAAGCACTTAATGTCATGGAACCAAGGCTTATCGTCTTTAACAACATCTGCTGCGAACACATATGCTGGCCTATCAAGTCTGGACACTGAAATCTGAGGTACAAAGTTAACAGCTTGAACTTTGATCATGGATGAAATGGTAGCAAGAGCATCTGCGAACTGATTCTCGTCCCGAGGGATATACTCAAGCTTGACTGTTGTGAAGAAAGTCAGTAACCTCCTTGTATAATCCCTGTAAGGTATCAGGTGATCCTGATGGGTGTACCATTTGCCATTGGTCTGATTGATTACCAAAGCTGAATCTCCGAACACGGTCAATGTCTTG
The DNA here is from genome assembly GCA_963966055.1 of Lathyrus aphaca. Taxonomy (NCBI): domain Eukaryota; kingdom Viridiplantae; phylum Streptophyta; class Magnoliopsida; order Fabales; family Fabaceae; genus Lathyrus; species Lathyrus aphaca. The sequence continues at coordinate 484,685,677 of OZ014525.1, read as the reverse complement.
ATCCTGAGGTCAATGGCTTCCTCAAGACCCATAATGCAAGCCTCGTATTCAGCTTCGTTGTTAGTGCAGTTGAAGGTGAGTTTTGCCGAGAAAGGCATGTGAACTCCTTTAGGTGTAATGAGTACTGCACCAACACCACGACCATTCATGTTAACAGCCCCGTCAAACATCATAGTCCATTCTTCTTCCGGGGCAGGCCCTTCAGTGTGAACAGGCTCTTCATGATCTTTTGATTTTATGAACATGATGTCTTCATCAGGGAAGTCAAACCTCATAGGCTGGTAATCATCAATGGGTTGCTCAGCAAGATATTCAGATAGTACACTGCCCTTGATGGCTTTCTGAGACGTGTATTGGATGTCGTATTCTGTGAGAATCATCTGCCATCTTGCAACCCGTCCGGTAAGAGCTGGCTTCTCGAAAATGTACTTGACGGGGTCCATTTTTGAGATTAATAAAGTTGTGTGGGTCAGCATATATTGTCTTAGTCGGCGAGCAGCCCACGCTAATGCACAGCAAGTTTTCTCGAGCAGTGAATAACGTTGTTCACAGTCGGTAAACTTTTTGCTTAGGTAGTATATTGCATACTCTTTTCGACCAGACTCGTCATGCTGGCCCAGCACACACCCCATTGACTCTTCTAATACTGTCAAGTACATGATTAGAGGTCTTCCTTCAACTGGCGGCATAAGGATTGGAGGCTCTTGCAGGTATTCCTTGATCTTGTCAAATTCCTTCTGGCAATCTTCATTCCACCTGACCGTTTGTTCTTTTCTTAACAGCTTGAACAAGGGTTCACAGGTTGCCGTAAGGTGAGATATGAACCTTGAAATGTAGTTCAATCGACCTAAGAACCCTCGCACTTCTTTCTCAGTTTTCGGTGCCGGCATCTCTTGAATAGCTTTGACTTTATCAGGGTCAACTTCAATCCCTTTCTCGCTTACAATAAAGCCCAGCAACTTACCGGATCGTACCCCGAATGTGCATTTGTTGGGGTTTAACTTCAATTGGTACTTTCTCAGACGCTTAAACAGCTTCAGCAGATTCACCAGGTGGCCTTCTTCAGTGAGGGACTTGGCAATCATGTCATCCACATAGCATTCGATTTCTTTATGGATCATATCGTGGAATAATGTTACCATAGCCCGTTGATATGTTGCACCAGCATTTTTGAGCCCAAATGGCATTACCTTGTAGCAGAACGTGCCCCAGGGCGTGATGAATGTTGTCTTCTCCGTGTCTTCAGGTGACATTTTAATCTGGTTGTATCCTGAAAATCCGTCCATGAAGGAGAATACCGAGAACTGAGCCGTATTATCAACCAATACATCAATGTGAGGTAATGGGAAGTCATCTTTCGGGCTGGCTCTGTTCAGATCCCGGTAGTCGACACACATCCTTACTTTGCCGTCTTTCTTAGGCACAGGTACAATATTAGCAACCCACGGCGGATAACTGGTTACAGCAAGGAACCCGGCGTCCCATTGCTTTTGTACCTCCTCCTTGATTTTCATAGCCATGTCTGGGCGAGTTCGGCGCAACTTCTGTTTGACCGGTGGGCACTCTTCTCTCAAAGGCAGCTTGTGCACAACAATGTCGGTGTCCAACCCGGGCATATCCTGATACGACCAAGCAAACACATCCACATATTCTTGAAGCAGATCAATCAGTTGTCTCTTCACTGAGTCTTGCAGGCAGGCCCCGATTTTAACTTCTTTCACGTCTTCATCTGTACCAAGATTGATCACTTCAACCTCCTCCTGGTGAGGAGTAATAACCTTTTCCTCCTGTCTCAACAACCTGGCGAGCTCTTCAGGAAGCTCATATTCTTCTTCAACCCCTTCATCAGCTTGATTGATCGGATTGTCGAAGTCATACGATGTCATAGCCGTGCTGTTGTCGGTGCTGTCTGGAAGGCACTCTCTGCAAGGGTTCAGTTTGTTCATTTTAGTGATTCGATTTTAATCTTGTTTTAGAAAAGTGAAATAAAGTTGTCATTTTGAAAACAACGCCATTTATTTTTTGTACAAAAAGAAAAATAGAAAAACAGCGGACGAAAAGAAAAAGACTCATTTGCAAAAAGATGTCTGATATTTCATTAATTAATCTTGTTTGCACAAAAAGCACAGATGGCCCAATTACAAAATGAGTCTTGTCATCTTGGGCAAGACGCAAGACTTTGATGCATGCTATAAAAATACAGGAAATAATAATTACTCTGCATGAGTAACTCTTATAATTTCCTGGGAAGACCAGTTTGAGATACTGCTCCCCGGGATCTTTGGACGAATCCAGCTTTCCAGGTTGCGTTCTTCTTCCAACTCGTCTTCCAGACAGTTGACAGCATCAGGGGTGAGCATCCCCCCACTCACAAAGTTGGGCTCTTTCGCAGCCTCTGCTTGATCTTGTTGAGTTGGTTTGTAACCCAACCCAAATCTGTCCTCTTTCTTCTCCACCGGTAGTAGCTTGCCCCAGCCTTGGGCAGTTCCTTCCTCAACAACCTTCCGGGCTTGTTGGTATGACGATATTGAAGTACCAGGTACAGCAGATGTTTCATTCACATTCAAGGCTTCAAACCCCTGGCTTATTGTTTCATGGATCTCCCCATCCATCTCAATGTACTTATAAGTAGCCAGGTGGCTGACAAAAATGTCCTCTTCTCCACAGATTGTAACGATCTGACCCTCCCACTCATATTTTAACTTCTGGTGAAGGGTGGAGGTCACGGCGCCAGCGGCGTGAATCCATGGCCTACCCAATAAACAGCTGTAGGCGGGCTGTATATCCATCACGTAGAAGATAGTTGTGAAAGTCTGCGGGCCAATTGTTACGGGCAGCTCAATCTCTCCCAGAACCGATCTCTTTGAGCCATCAAAAGCTCTTACCACCAGGTTGCTGGGTCTCAACGCCAATCCGTCATATTCTAGCTTCACCAGGTCCTTCTTAGGTAAGACATTGAGGGAGGACCCCGTGTCTACCAGCACATGGGAAAGGACAGCACCTTTACATTCCATGGTTATGTGCAAGGCTTTGTTGTGGTTGCGGCCTTCCGTTGTCAAATCAGTATTGGTGAACCCTAGTCCGTGACTAGCATTAACATTTCCCACTACTGCTTCCAGTTGATTGACAGTGATCTCTTCAGGCACGTAAGCTGCGTGCAAGACTTTGAGTAGTGCATTCCGATGGGCTTCGGAGCACATAAGCAATGATAGGATTGAGATCTTGGAAGGCGTCTGATGAAGCTGATCCACTATCTTATAATCACTCTTTTTGATGATTCGCATGAACTCATCAACCTCTTGATCGAATGGTGTCTTCAAAGCTTCCTTAACAGCTTGATCTTCCTGCACAGGGCTCTTCCCTTTTGCCTTGGCAGCAGCTTCTGCTTCGGCTGTGGGTCTCTGAATTTGTGGAGCGAAAAGATGTCCGCTTCGAGTGAAGCCTCCGCCTCCTCCTACATTGTCAATTTGTTGTGCAGGGGTTGATGATTCAAAAGTGATTCTTTGTCCTTCACAGTACAGGTCAGAGCCGTAATGCCAAGGGATGGCCCTATTGCTTTCATAAGGTACGGGTCCAGGCACTGTGATAGTGACTGGACTGATTGCAGCTGCTGAAGGGACTGTGATAGTTTGTGGATCATAATAAATTGTAACTGGTGCTCTGATGGGAGCAGCACCCTCTGAATTGTAGGCAGAGTTGCTTTCAGGATCATAAAATATGGTGATAGTAGAGACATCTTCATGATTTGTTGCTGGTGTTGTAGGAGATAATGGTGGAAGAATGGATGTTGTTGTTGTAGGAGCTTCAAAATGGAGTGGTGCTGGAGTTGTAGCAGGAAAATTTGTTGATAACTGGTCATTTGAGATGGCAGATGAAGTACTTGTTGATGAAACCGAAGAATTGTCAGGAACAATGATTGCTGCAGTTGTAGGAGGTTCTGAAACCGTTGCTGGTGAGATTGCTGGATTTGTAGGAAATGATGTGGTGATCTGGAGCTGTCCACTCTGAATAAGGCCGTCTATGCCATTCCTCAAATTATCGCACCCATTTACAGAGATATTGCAGTAAGCACAACCCAACTCACACCCCGGGAACATTTGACATTCCAGGAGTTGAGCCTTGATTTCTACCAACGGCGTCCGGATCTGACCCACACTGGTTATTAAATAAGACGGTTTGTCTTCTTCAATAGCGTTAATCCTGGGACCACCGTGGTTTGGCATGGGGTTCTTGTTGACATTGGGTGGTGGTGCGAAATTCAGAGCTTTTGAGTCTACCAGGTCTTGTACCTTCATATGCAGAGCTCTGCACTTTTCTGTACTGTGGCCAGGTGCGTTTGAATGGAAGGCACATCTGGCGTTGGAGTCGTAATTCCTGGGTAGACTGTTGGGATCTGGAGGTGCCAGCGTCCTTAGCTCAACTAGGTTGAGTTTCAGGAGTTGTGGCAGCAATGTAGCATATGGCATAGGGATCGGATCGATCACCCTATTAGCTTGAGATGGCCTCTGTTGGAATGGCCTTTGCTGGTTATTGTTGTTGTTGGTGTTGCTGTTGTTGTAATTTCTCGGAGGATACTGATTCTGTTGATGGTACTGAGGTTGTGGCTGATAGTTTTGTTGCGGAGGTTGATAAACTGGCTGAGGATAAGCTGGAGCAGGAATGGTGACTGCTGCTATTGTCCTTTGAACATATTGGGGCCTGCCCCTGTTGGTGTGGATGGCGTTGGTCTCGCCAGTTCTTCTTGGGCCTGCGAAAGGCTTTCTTGTACTACTGGACGAGCTTGCACCGTTATCTGAGATCTTACCCATCTTTAACAGGCTCTCAATTCTCTCCTCAGCTATGACAACATCTGCAAAGCTGGTGGATGAGAAGGCAGCCAGCCTGTCAATATATGTCCCCTGAAGGGTGTTCATAAACATGTCTGCCATTTCCCTTTCAGACATAGGTGGCTGAACAGCAGCAGCCAGTTGCCTCCATCTCTGGGCATATTCTCGGAAACTCTCCCTCGAAGACTGTGACATTCCCATTAGGAGGGTCCTGTTGGGTGCCATGTCTAAGTTGTATTGATACTGTCTGATGAAGGCCTCTGCCAGGTCCTTCCAGCATCTAATAGTTGCCCTTGTCAAGTGAGAGTACCATTCTCTTGACGCTCCAGTCAAGCTGTCTTCGAAATAGAACATCCAGAGCTTCTCATCCATTGTATAGGCCTTCAGCCTTCCCAGAAATGACTGTAAGTGAGTCCGGGGGCATGAAGTCCCGTTGTATTTTTCAAAACAAGGAGGCTTAAACTTATGGGGAATCCTGACCCCGTCTACCAAGCCCATGTCCATGACGTCGAAACCCAAAGAGTTTTGAGACTCTAAGGATCTCAGTTTCTCAGCTATCTCATCTAACCTTCTATCATAAGCTTCTTCCCCAGCACCCATTACTGTGAATTGATCCTCTTGGGGGTCTTCTTGAAGTACCCTGGCTGCAGTGGCAGTCCCTTGAACATTTGCAGGAATATTGACCTCTGGATGAAGGTGTGGGCCAAACACAGGGGGGTTAACATGAGGTTGTACCCTTTCATTGTTGCTGGTGCCAGCAGTCCCTATATGTGGGTCTTCTTGATTCTGCCTTTCCACCATGGCCCTCAATCTTTCCTGGCTCTGAGCCACGGTGTTCATCACTTCCATAAACTGAGCTATCTGTGTTCTCATTTCCAATCTTTCGTTTGCCATTTGAGTCCTGACCTCTGCAAGGTCCTGCTGTACCTGATCCATTTGAATGCCCGGAAGGTTGCTACGGGTCGGATAACGGTGCGGACGGTTGAGGGGAAATACTCGGCGCCGAGCAATAGTTCCTGAGATGACAACAGAGTTAGTGGCAATAAAACAAAAACCTACAAAACAAACAAAAGTGTTAGCATGCAATGCAGTTATGCTTATTTGTTTTCAAGGTATCCGGCTCGGCATTCAGTTTTGACCCTTCCAGACCCTTGAAGATGCTGTTGATGTTGCTTTCGAAGTGAAACTTGGATGAAGTAACCAGCACAAACATATATTACAAAAAGCAATGGTACATAGTTTGTTTTACAAATACAAGCCCTCTAAGGGGTCAAAATACACCACAAGAAAATAAAAAGTACAATGAATAAAAGCAACAACAAACAAATGGTCAAACACCAAGACCAAACTCATCCTCACGAACTTCCTTGAGAAGTGCTTCGGTCACAGGATCAGCCGGACGCTCCGTGAGATTCCTGATGAGGAGATTCCGGGTCGTAACAGCTGCTGTTAGCCTCTTGTGCTGACTTTGGTCCTTTGACCTCTTCACTCCTGCTTTGATCTTCAGCTCTGATATCTCCCTCTGGGCTGCTGCCAGGGCTTCTTGTTGTTCTCTTGCACTAGCTTCCAGTTGCTCCATCTTGTCTTGAACTCTCTCGTCCTCCAGGGTACGAGCCTCGGTGATCCTGACCCACCGGGCTTAGCTCTCCTTCAGATACAAGTCTGTCCTTGCTCTCTGGAACTGGGCTTCTTTGCAAGCGTTCTTCAGAATTTGTTCTCCAGCCTTTGACTTTTTAATGTAATCCCCAGACTTCTCAATCTTAATCAGATGCTCTACTCTTAATTTCTCCAACCTCTCAATCTCCCTCATACCTTCACCCCTCTCCCGGAGGGTCTTCTGCAAAGCCTGGGTTAGCTTCTCATTTCTTTCCTTCAAGCTCTCAAACTCCTCCAAACTGATAGTGGCAGGGGGTGGTGCTGAAGATGACTCAGGCATGTCTTCTATGGTAAAGGGCATTCCAGAGAATTGAGCCCTGGCACGGGACCATTCATAATATTGTGCTGATGCCACATTGTTGCACTTCCCCAGAACGATGACTCCCTTGGTTTGAACATGATCCCAGGCCCAGGCAGCCTGCCTAACAACAGTCAAATTAATCTTGTTCTCACAATAGAGAGTCTCTACCAAGTCCTGTGCCTTAGAAGTATGGACCAGTGCATAGCCCAGTTGCCTTCTGAACAACAGAGGGTTATAATTGAAACTTCCCTTAACTCCTATTAAGGGCACATTGGGAAAATTCCCACATCTGGTGATGATATCCCTACCCTTGGTGCTTTGAGTGCACCATCTGATATCTGCTGAAGTTAGAGCAGTGAGTCTCTTAGCCCAGTTGCTCTGCTGATGAGGGTTCAAAAATGCATCTGTCTTGGGTAGATGCTTGAGAAGCCAAGTATGAAATAATGGAGCACAACACCTCACTAATCTTCCCCTCTGCTTTTCATTCCTCTGATGCACTGAATAGTAGAGATCCCCCAATAAAGTGGGCACCGGGTTCTTCAAGATGAACAGATGGATTGCATTTTTGCTAACGAATCGAGGCTCATCTGCAAACAACACAATTCCATATACAGCTTTCCACTCTCCTAAAGAAACTTTCAGGGTAGCTTGAGAGATCAAGAAATCCAGATGAAAACCAAGGATTCCTGCTTTAGAAGTCATATGCTGCTCAACCAGAACAGGTTCCACATGCAGAGCCTTTGCTACTTCTCCATTACCAGGAAAGACCATCTCAGGGTTGAAAGGGATTCCACCCCTGATAGGCAGACCAATCAATGATGAGTATTCTTCCAATAGAGGGCCTAGCTGAAAGTCTTGGAAAGTGAAACACCTCAATGGGGGATCATAGAACTGAATGCAAGTGTGGATCAGGCTTCTCTGTGATGGGTCCAGATCCATAACCATATCAAGTATATCTCCATAACTTTCCCTGAACAATGGTATGTGATCTGGAGTGATCAGGGTCTGAATCCTCCTGATGTCAGATAGCTCTGGCTGGAAGAAGTGATAGGTGATGTTGCTTTTCTTAGGAGCCATAATGTTGAGACTGAGTAGAGACAAGTGCTGATGAGGATACTGAAGAAAGGGCCACTGATTGGCTGGTGCAGGTGATGGCTGAAGCAGAGGCTGATGACCGAAGCAGATGCTGATGAAAATGGGTCAATACTGAAGATGGGGTCAAAACCAAAACCAAATGAGGATGGATACCCTGAAACACAAATAAGCAAATGTCAATATGATGCAATGATTATGTATGCAAATGATATGCAAGGGTTTGTGACTGAGCTGGATCTGATCAAGAGCTCTGATATAGGTCCAAGACATATTCAAGAAAACCAGATGGAGGTCTATAAATCTGGTAACCAAGGTGGGGGGCTCAAATAAAGAGCCACAAGTCCAGGGTTTTAGAATCACAAGAACTGTTCCAACATGAAGTATTCTTAATCAAGTCAAAGTAATAGGGTATTCTGAGGTCAAGGTACCTGCAAACCTGTAAACAGCCCAACCCCCTCACAGGTGGTGTTCTAAAACAAGGATCCTCAGACTTGGATCAGTTATGAGAAGTGTAAACACTTCTAACCCGGAGGTACAGTGTTTACAATAACCATAAAAGTTCCTCCTCTAATTCACCTCAGTTTCTGAAGGTCAAAACTAAAGGTCATCCAGACTTAGCAAGCTTCCCAGATAGCCCTAGTATTGCAGGAAATCTGCAACACAGAGTTCTCAAGAAGAAACCCATATCTGAACCGTGTTTCATATTCCCGCACCAGACCGAAATGGAATGGGAAAGAATATGATTCACTCTAGCCTAGGTGTCACTCAGGTCCCAGGTATAGGACCTTAACTCTCAATGAATCACCCACCCACCAAAACAAAAAACCAGATCCAGCCAGCAACATGACAGTATGATATATACAAAAGCAATAAAGAAAGCAGTAAACAACTGTACATAAAGCAAAAATAAAACATATACAAACACAAATAAACACATAACACCCCAGTAAACACAAATCAATCAAGCGCTAGGAGGAACCCACAAAAAGAACCAGAAGCCCTGGTTGCAATATAAGGATCCCCAGCAGAGTCGCCAAGCTGTCGCTCCCGATAAATGGGACTGGCCCACATGAAGGTACAGACGCGGACGGTCGGCGAGGGGGACAATGAGAACACACAGCCGTGAACTCACTGGAGAATGAATAGAGTCGCCAGCTAGGCATTTTTATCCCGGAGGAAAGGTAATGCTGCATAAACCTAGAAAGATACGGATAAGACGGTTGCGAACCAGAGAGACTGAGAAAGGGGGTTGGTTACAACCTGGGAAGGTATTAGCACCCAGACTGTCCGTCGTACTCGACGGGATCCACGCTTAAGAGATTTGTGTTTTAAAGGGGTAGTGTCAGTGCAATCTGTGTATAAAAGAGCTGGAAAAGAATGTACAGGTGTCAGTGTAAAAGAAGTGAAGTGTAATATGTATAGTGTCAGTGTAGGAATGAGAATGAAATGCTCAAGATCATGAGGCTTAAAGAATGAAGCTGAAAGGAGGGGGAATGTACAGAGACTTTTGTTCGATAACTGTTAAGTTATGCCTACGTATCCTCTCGTGCAATGAGGAAGTCAGAACACCGTAGTTCGACCCAAAGAGACTGAAAGATGAATTGACTGGTGAACTGCTTACTTGCCTATGCTCAAGTGTATGACCTGTCTGGCTCAGGTGCGAACTGTCTTGCATTAGACGGAAGAAGCAAGTTCTCGGTTATGAGTGAATGAGATGAGAAAAGAATCCCGGAGGAGACGATTATTGTTTGTTTTTGTGTTTTCAGTCTTTTATTGCTTTTGAAAGTTTGTCATAAGTTAATGAGCTTTAACCTAAACCAATGGATTTAGTAAACTCATCACATCTTCCCTCTGTTTAGGGGTAATGAGAATACCTTAAGTGTGAAGTCAGATTCTCACACTTAATCACCATGATGTAGGATTAAGATCATTAACCTACTTGTGATTATTCAGATGTTTTTGTGGTTTTTGTTTAGTGTTAAGTAATGAGGTTAAGCCATAATCAAGGATTAAACAGACTCATTACACCATCCTAATAGAAGGATAATAGATGAGAATGTTTAAGCTGAGGAAAGCTCCTCAACTTAATCCATGATTAGGGATTAAACTCATGACAAAACAAGCCTTTGATTAAGTGGATTTTATTCAATGGTATGATGATGAAGTGATTTTTAGGGTTTGTAAGACAACTTGAGGGGGACTTGTCCATTAACTCTAGGGTTAGTCCTTCTTAACCAGTTAAGGAAGAATTAGAACCCTAATGCAAGGCCCAAGTTACAAGCTTGATGTCTTGATGATTATTAGATGGATTGATTAAAGGATTTAAACACATTAAGGGTTTAACACGTAGGATTAAAGTTATACACTCCATCCTAATAGAAGGATGCAGGCATAAGCTTAATCACAAAGCCTTAAAGCCTTTAGGGTTTAGTCCCTGATTATGAGATGAGGAGAGAAGACACAAAGAGACACAAAGGTAAAACTATGGAGGAGACTAATCAAAACCCTAATCATTGTCATGCTTGGTTGTTCCTAAGGTTTGTGAGGTTTGCAAGAACAATCATCAAAGGAGCCACCAGGAAGCAGATGAACAGGATCAAGAGAAGCAAAGTGACTTGCTTCATTCAAGAAGTCAAGTCACTTGAAGAAAGAAAATGGGAAGGAGAAGAAGGAGCAAGCTCAATCTCAAACACAAACAAAAATGCAGCAATGGATGCAAGAGAGATGAAAAGAAAAGTTATGAGAAGTGAAGGCAAATTCACTTCTCAACCCCACTTACCACCTGAGATGTTAGAAAAGAAATGCAATGTAATGCCAAATGAGATGAAATGATATGATGCTAAACAAAACCAGAAGCATGTTGATGATGATAATGATGTTATGAGATGCTACAAGCATGAGGTAAGGCATGGAGATGTTCATACAAGATCATGGATGCAAATGATGCAAGTTAAGGAGCATGAACTTACATGAAAAGTTATGAAACACATGGCAAACAAAATGGCAAATATGGAATGCAATGATCAAACATGCTTTCTACATGTCTTAGGATGTCAAATGAATCACATAGATGCTTAAAATGTCATGGCAAGTCATGTTATGCAAGAGAATGTAAGATGGATGCAAATGGAAGCCCAAATTAGGGTTTATGAACCAAACATCAAACAAAAACCAAAAACAGCAGCAAACCCTAAGATAAAAAAAATGGAAAATGCCACACAAAGGACCCCTAATCCCATACTAAACCAATGCCCAAAGGAGAGGTTTCAACTCTTAACCAAACTCAAGTTATGATTTTTACAAGTTATTAGGGTTTTTAGGGTTCCTAAACAAAAGAAATGCCAAACAAATTGAAAATGAGGAATCAAATCATGGCCATTTTATCTCAAAAACTACATGTTAAACACAATGCAATGCAAGAAGAATCAATGTCCAACTCTTCATGGATAGGCAGAAATGATTTTTTTGAACTTAGGATCAAATTAATGCATAAAAATGATTTTAATTCAATGAGAAATTCTTAAAATGCATCAAGATCAAAAAAGAAATTTGGTTTGAAGGTTGGACAATGTTTCTAAATGTCTTAGAACATTTCATGAATTTTTTGGTGATTTTTAAATACCTAAAAGTATTTTTAATAAATTAATTTTCATTAATCATGAAAAAATAAACTTTTAAATATTTTAAAATACTTTTTAAATGCTAAAAATGAAAATAAAAATATTTTTGTGTCATAAAAATTAATGAAACTCTTGAGAGAAAGTTTCATAATTTTTAGACAATTTTTACTATTTTAAAATAAATATGCAAATAAAATGAAAAGAAATGAAATTAAAATAAAGAAAATGGGAAAGTAATCAGAATGGAGGGCCAGGATGAGCTCTGGGTTTGAATTGGTTGACCAGCGCGCATCTGGACGGCTGGGGTTGCATCTGAGCCAATTAACTTAATTACAAATTAATTAAACTAATTAAATGAATTAGGGCTAATCAAAGTGATCTGAGCCTTCCACTCACGCGCGAAGTCAACTGGTCAAAGGCATCCTACGGTCCAAATTCAAATGACACTAATTACAGGATTAGGGCACAAATGACTTTCAGGTGGCCGGAGAAGACCTCCGGTCGTCTTCTCCGGCCAGCATCTCCCCTGAGAATCCCCAAAACCCTAAAGACCTAACTAAAATGAAATCTAAGAATTGGGAAATGATCCCCACTCACTCACGAACTAAAACCCCATCTCAAAACAAATTTATATTTCCTAACAAGGCTGAATCGAAGCAAGAAAGAATTAGGGCACACAAGTTCAGAGAGCAATTAAACTCTCATTTCCTCACCATTTGCAAAACCAAAGACATATTCATGATCAGGAAGACACAAAGAACAAGTTTAGAACAAAAGAAATGATTTCTGGAAAAATATTTCTTGAGCTACCTGAGATTCGAAGCTTTCACTTTGATGACTTTCTGGCCCTTTCTCCTGGTGCGATCCACTCCTTAGGATCCCTTGATGATGTTTGAATGCTTTGGAGGAGTTTATATTGGCTGGATGAGGAGTTTGAGCAGCTTCTGCTCAAGCTCAGTTGAAAATGGCAATGGAGTTTCAGGCTGTTTCTGGCAATGGTGAAGGGTTGTTTGTGGTCCAGATGATGAGTGGAGAAGGTCTATGGAGTTTGTTTTGACGTTTGTGAGCTGTGGAGAGAGTTTCGAATGAAACTGCAAGTTGGAGTGAAAATGGTGCAGTGGGGTTACAGCTTATTTCAGGCTTGTGTTCTTGCTGGTTTCTACTCAATGGAACATGGTGAGGTGCTTGGTGAAAATGGTTTGGGTGTTTTCTGGCTGGGCAGAGAGATTCGTAGCAATTTGCAAAATGGTGTGTTTTTGTGTATGTGTTCTTAGGGCATGTTTCAGCTTGGCCTCTTGATATCTTTTGCTTGCCAAAGGATATTGTATTTTAATCCCATAGGTCAGATGATTTGACATGGCCTATAGTGATTGGTAAGTTTGCTTTTGCTCAAAGTCCACCTTTTGTGTAAGAGAAGTATGGCTTGGTTCTAGGCTTAGTACAAGGCATGGGCTGCGCAGCAAGGGTGAGGGGAAAGGCTAGCCAGGGTCAGCATCCAAGGTTGCAAGTTGTAGGGAGTGTGATCATGAGTTTTGCAAGTTGTTGCTTTATGGTTCACATGTGATTTCCTTATCCCACAAGCCATAATACATGAGCATTCTTGGTTCAATTCTGATTTTTATGACTTATAGAATGTTTGTGTCATGGTTTGAAATGAACTAGAGGTTACAAAAGGCATTGGTTCATGGTTTTGCAAAATTCTCAATTGAGGCATGTCTTGAAAATCAATGATTTTAGCCAACTTTGTCACACCATAACTTTTGATCCAAGAAGAGTTTGATCATGTTCTTGTACTTTTTGAAAAGGGAAAGATGTAATCTACAACTTTCATGACCAAAGTTTTTCCATTTGAAGCATTTTTGGATCAAGAATCAAGGCTTGAAAAATGACCTAAAATGAAGCATTCTTGAAAAGTCAACTATGCCCAAAAAGTCAACATTTGCAAAAACTCCAAATTCTTGATTTTTATGAACTTCAACCTTCTTCCATGATCAAATAAAGATCATATACACTCAAAATTATGAAGATCAACCATTGGTTGGGTCATTGGGGGCCTCAGATGCCCTGATTTTACACTGACTTGTCCAGAAAGTCAAACCTTGATCAGATGACTTCCCCATGGAATTTCTTCATGAAAATTGATATGCATGCTCCTTATACCATATAGAGACCAATGGAAACAAGAATGACCAAAAAAATTGGGTGTTATGGCCTCTGAAACCAAAACCCTAATTTTAGGTCAACTGTGCAGTCAAACCTGGCTCTGCATCCATTCAAACCCTAGTTCTTGTGATTCTTTTGAAATCTTGACCTTGAGAGGGTGTAATATGATAGATGAACACACATGGATCCCTTTGAAGTGATTGGTGGCCTTTGGAGTGGCTCAAGAAGCTCTTGGATTGCTCAGATCACAAACTCTAGGTGCAGATGACTTTGAATCTATGCAGTGAATCAAAAGTGAGATATGAGATGATATGATTGAATCTATGCACATAAAATGATCACAAGCCATGGTGTGAATGGGTGAGGGCAAATTTGGGGTGTTTACAACTGCCTCCCTCTTTCTCAGACTCTTCAGACTCATAATCTTCAACCTGTTCTTTGGTCTTGACAGGACCTCTGAACCTTCTTCCCATGTTGATCAGGTCTCCTGACCTTCTAGTCTTCTTAGTCTTCTTGGCCAGCAGTGTCTTCAATTCATCCTGCCCCTTGGACAAGTTCAGGATCAGCTCTTGGAACTTTGCATTTTGTGCCTGGAGATCTTTAACTATTTGTTCAAGAGCCATTGCTGAAATAAACAGCGAGAAGATAAGAAACCTGTGCATAAGAAACCTGTGCATAAGAAACCTGTGATGCAGTGATATGATATGTAAATGCGTATGCAATGTTTTCAAGGACTGCAGGATTTAAATTTACCATTTACCTAAGGTACACTAGATCCTGGTTAGGATCTTTCACACATAAGATCACCCAACAAGTAAGTATAAAGCAAACAAGGCAAACAATTTCAAAGTGATCTAATTCCTAAGGGTTCCCCTCTTTTATTAAATCCCCAGCAGAGTCGCCAGTTCTGTAACACGGTGGGAGAACTGACTTTAGTTAAATGTTGCGGATAGCAAGAGTCGCCACCGACTTTTATTTTATCCAAAGGAAAGACATAAAAGAACAGGAAAGACCTTTTAAAAGATTTTTGGGTTCGGGGGGTAGGTTATGTAAAGGGAAGGTGTTAGCACCCTTTACATCCATGGTTATCCATGGGCTCTTAGTTACTTAGCTCACTTTAAATTGTTTTAAGAAGTGTAGTGTGTGAATAAAATTTCCTTTAAGTACTTTATAATGATCCATGTACGGATATATATATAAAGTCTTTGTTTTGAAAATTTGATTGAAAAAATGTGAAGTGTTTTGAAATATTTTTGAAAAGTGAGCAAGTACATAAGAGGAACCTACCCTAAGTTAAGTCTTTTCTGTTCTTAAATATCCTTTAAATGGTAAGACTATCCCTATTATTAAGGAATAGGTAGTCATTACCTTGGATGTATGAGGGACAAGTGAACGGACAACTGTTATTTAGGCAACTGTAAGGTGTATAAGCAATTCAAAGGGACTTATCATCTTTATTCGAAAGGGACAAGATCATTACGAAGGCAACCATGAAGGGACTTGATCTTTTTATCTATTAAGGGTCTAGATGATGTTAATGAATGAAGGGACTTTGCTTTATACACCTTACTTGACCTTTTGTTTAGGCAACTTGAGAGGTAACCCTTAAGAAGTGAGATGGCGATCAAAGATCGACTTACGTGTGTGAGTGTACCAATTCAAATATTTATCTTGAGATTAATGATCTAAATTCAATTTTAAATATAAACATGTTTTACACTCCCTATTTTACTAACCATAGCAATTAAAAATAAATAATAAAAATTATTCTACAACTATTACATAGTGAATACAATTACATTATAATTAAAATAAAAATAAGCAAATAAAATAAATAATTAAATGGGTTAGTAGTAATAAACAAAAATAAATAAATATAAGAGGATTAGTAATAATAAATAAATAAATATAAGAGGGTTAGTAAATCAATATAATATAGAAATAAATTAAAAAAGTTCAAAAATTAAATAAATAACTATTTATTTTTTTAAGAGAATTTAATAAAAGAAAGAAATAATAAGTATTATATACTATAAATATGATTAATAGTTCTAATATTTTAATTTTATATACATATTATAAAAATATCTAAGCATAATTTAAATTCATAAGATAAAATTAAAATTTTTAATTTGTTTTTTTTAGGAAAATAGATTGGAGTTATTTAATTAATTAGATTATTTACATATAAAAACTATATACAAGTTATAAAATAAATATACATAATTAAAATTCACAAATAAATTAAAAGTTATAATATAATTAGGATTTCTTCCAATTAATCAGTGCATTATGATCCCCAGAACTCATACAATTTTCCTATGTCTTTAAAATTTATTTATTTTTGGTTTATCATGAAACCCTAAAAGCTTGGCCGAAACCCTAACAATGGCCGTTCTTCAAACCTGTACCAAAACTCCAATTAACCAGCCCAGAAACAATCACCAACTTATTACAAACATGAAACAATGATCAAATTCAATTTATAATACACAAATATATGAAAACAAAAAATTCATAAAAGTGTGAAAAGTTTGATTCGGTTTATGCAATGGGGCATGCTTTGGATGCAAATGAGTATTGGGAAAGTATCAGTGATGATCAAGGAAGCAATTGATGTCCTTATTTCACCTGAAAAACCACCAAAAGTTAGAATCTGAAAATTGAAATTTCAATGAAAATTTTGAATATCAAGAGTGTTCTTGGAGGCTGCCAATTTCGTCCCTTGGCATTGTCTTATGTTTGTGTACATATAGTGGATGAAATTAGGTCAAAATAACATGGATTTATGGGTCATGTCTTGATTACTTGATCATGAAGTTTTCTCCTTTCAAATATTGAAAAATATCTTATCTAACCCTTCCAAATTAGGCTAGCACGAATTTGTGTGATATCAATAAGCTTTGAATGGTTTTTAAGACTTTCTAGAAGAAGAATCTCATTCAAATATTGAGTTTTCATATTTTATTTAGATTTAATTTGATTTTTAATGAATAAAATTCAAATAAATACTAAATAAAAAATAAAAATCATGAAAATGCTTGGATTGGGTCGTGTGGGATGATATCTTAAGGATTGGGTTACACAATGGTAGGCCCATTTGGAAAAAATTGATTCTATGACCCCTTTTGTTCAATATTTTTCTCAAAAATTTCCCAACTTTGCAAGGACACAAATCCTTCAATTTTAAGGCTATGAGGGTGTTCTTGGACATTTTGGAAAGCTTAAAGAGTCCTATAACCAACCCTATTGGTTTCATGTCCATATCTTTTACCATTATCAAGTTATGCCCTTTTGAAGTTGTTGACTTTTTGTTGACTTTCAAAAGGACCTATAATGTCTTAGCTCATACCTTCCAAATGAAGCATTTTTGGGCTTGGCTTGTGAGACACAAAGTTGTAGAGAATTAAATTTCCTTCAAAATGAGCTTTGGATGGGAAAAATTTGATGAATCATGTGAAAGTTATGGCTGGTCAAAGTTTAGTTGACTTTTCCAGAGAAAACCCTAATTTAGAAACTCCTGATTCTTGATGATCTGAAATCTCCTTGATGAATCATGATAAACCCTTGATCATATGATGAATTTTACTTCATATAATTGATGTTGGAAAAAAAATCATGAAGTTTGACTTTGGTTTGACCATAGTTGACCTCAGTTTGACTTTTTAACTACTTTGACTAATTTTGACTTATCTGATCATCTGACTGAGCAAACCTTTGAGAAAAGTCTTGAAACTTGACATGGGGGTTCTTAAACACATATAAGATGTTATGAAGCTCACTTGAAGTCTTGGAAGTCCATTTAGCCTGATTAAAGTCAAAACCCTAGTTTTGGATGCCCTGCTTAGGAGGAGGCATTGTCTGAGAGAATTGTCAAACTTTCTGACTATTTGTGAACTTTGTGAACCTTGTGAACATCATGAGATGTATTGTGAACCTTGTGAACCTCATAAGATATCTTGTGAACCTTGTGAACCTCATAAGATGTCTTGTGAACCTTGTGAACTTCATAAGCTGCCTTGTGAACTTTGTGAACCTCTTAGTACCCAAAGTCTTGTCTTGTGAGGGCAAATTTTGGGGTGCAACAATGAGGACTGTCAAAGAGCCTTTGAAAAGATAAAAGAATATTTGCAGACACCTGCGATTCTAATGCCTCCAGTTCCAGGACGTCCAGTTATCATGTACTTGACTGTGCTAGAAGGGTCAATGGGGTGTGTTCTAGGCCAACATGACGAGTCTGGTCAAAAAGAGTATGCTATTTACTACCTTAGCAAAAAGTTTACCGACTGTGAATCCCGTTACTCACTGCTCGAGAAAACTTGTTGCGCTTTGGTATGGGCTGCTCGCCGACTGAGACATTATATGTTGACCCATACCACACTGCTAATCTCAAAAATGGATCTTGTCAAGTATATCTTCGAGAAACCAGCGTTAACCGGAAGGGTTGCAAGGTGGCAAATGATCTTAACAGAGTATGACATACAATATACTTCCCAGAAAGCCATCAAAGGAAGTGTATTGTCAGATTATCTTGCATAGAAACCTCTTGAAGATGACTATCAGCCAATGAAATTTCATTTCCCTGATGAGGACATCATGTACCTCAAAGCAAAAGATTGCGAGGAACCACTTCCGGAGGAGGGGCCAGACCCTGAATCCAGATGGAAGTTGATGTTTGATGGGGCAATCAATATCAACGGACGTGGAGTTGGTGATGTTCTTATCACTCCTGAAGATATTCACTTTCCCTTCGCTGCCAGAATTACTTTTGGCTGCACCAACAATGAAGCGGAATACGAGGCGTGCATAATGGGAATAGAGGATGCTATTAATCTTCGGATTAAGACCCTCGATATATTCGGAGATTCAGACCTCGTTATCAATCAGATTACCGGCAAGTGGTATACACATCAAGAACACTTAGTTCCTTATAGGGATTATGCCAGAAGACTGCTGACGTTCTTCACGATAGTTAAGCTTCAGTATATACCACGAGATGAGAATCAATTTGTCGATGCATTGGCTACTCTTTCTTCGTCCATCAAAGTCTTGTGTTGGAACTATGTGCCCAGGATTGACATTTCCAGGTTGGACGCACCAGCTTATGCTTTCTCTGTAGATGCAGTGTCTGGCGAGAAACCTTGGTACTTTGATATCAAGATCTTCTTGGAAAAACAAGAATACCCAGCTGGGGCATCATCCAACGACAAGAAGACTTTAAGACGACTTGCTGCTAACTTCTTCTTGAATACAAATGGGGTTTTGTATAAGAGGAACTTTGACATGGTCTTGCTCAGATGCGTGGATAGACACGAAGCAAGCCTGTTAATGCAAGAAGTCCACGAGGGATCTTTCGGTACTCATGCAGAAGGACATGCAATGGCTAAGAAGTTGTTGAGATCGGGGTACTATTGGATGACAATGGATGCAGACTATTGGACGTACGCCCGTAAGTGCCACAAGTGCCAGATTTATGCAGACAAGGTGGATGTTCCTCCAAGCCCGCTCAACGTCATGTCATCTCATTGGCCCTTTTCCATGTAGGGCATTGACATGAACGGGAAAATAGAGCATACTGCTTCAAATGGTCATCGTTTCATTTTGGTTGCGATTGATTACTTCACAAAGTGGGTTGAAGCAGCGTCCTATGCCAATGTCACCCATCAAGTGGTAGCCAGGTTTTTGAAAAGAAACATTATTTGCAGATACGGAGTGCCCGAGAGAATCATTACTGACAACGGTTCTAATCTGAACAACAAGATGATGGTAGAATTGTGCCGGGACTTCCAGATTCAGCATCATAACTCTTCTCCTTACCGACCAAAGATGAATGGTGCTGTAGAAGAAGCTAATAAGAATATTAAGAAGATTGTGCAAAAGATGGTTGTCAATTACAAGGATTGGCATGAGATGTTACCATTTGCGCTGCATGGGTACAGAACATCAGTCAGGACGTCAACCGGGGCAACTCCTTTCTCATTGGTATATGGTATGGAGGCAGTCTTGCCTGTTGAGGTAGAAATTCCTTCATTGCGTGTGATGATGGATGTGAAGCTTGATGAGGCTGAATGGGTACGTGCTCGATACAATCAGTTATGTCTAATTGAGGAAAAGTGATTAGCGGCTATCTGTCATGGGCAGCTTTATCAGAGGAGAATGAAGCGAGCATTCGACCAACGAGTACGTACTCGGGAGTATCAAGTAGGAGAGCTTGTGCTCAAGAGGATCGTTCCTCCAGGTTCAGATCATAGGGGCAAGTGGACCCCAAACTACGAAGGACCGTTCATAGTGAAGAAAGTTTTCTCGGGAGGAGCACTGATGCTCACTACTATGGATGGAGAAGATTTCCAATCCCCTGTTAACTCGGATGCAGTTAAAAAATATTTCGCATAAAAAGACCCGCTGGACACAAAAACAGAATTAAAGTCTAGGCAAGAAAAGGGCATCCCGGCGAGCTAAAAACAGAATAAAAAGCTCGGGTAAAAGTTAGGGAAAATATAAAAAAAATGTACACCCGCTGAGTTGAAAAGCCACATCGGACAGCTCAGGCAAAAAAGGGTATCCCGGTGGATTGAAAAACCGGAAGGGAGATCCACGCAAAACAAGGGAATAAGCGAACAACTGCGATCCGGGTAATCTGAACCAAATCACCGTTTCATACAGCCTGGCAATATCAGAAGATAGGAATCAGTCCCCTCATCTTTTCAAAAAGTAAAGGCAGTAATGGAAAGTTTTGAAGACATGCTGGTCATAGCAAGAAGGAAACTCATTGGGATGTCATGCCCATTGCCATTAGGATAGTTTATTTTCTCAATTTTATGGTAGCTATCTCTTTCCAGGTGGTTGCTTCCTGATGTAAAAACTTTTCCTATTCAGAGGCCTTTCAATAAAAGAATATTCAGTCAAAAAAGTTGTGTTGTGTTTATTTTTGTTTGCAAAAATGTCCTGAATTTTTGGCAAAAAAGAAGAAGAAGAACATTGCATTTAAAACATGGTGCTTGTTTTCTAAATGAAAAAGTGACATTATAGGGAAACATTTAAAACCATCTTTGAGTGTCGGGTAACTATGGATGAACAAATCATACCATGCAAGTCCCCGGGGCACATATGTGTATTTTGTTGTTGCAGGTTTTGTAGGGTGGTGTCACATTTTCCCAAACAGAACTTTCCCCAGCTGAGTTAGGGCAGGTGGAATCCCCAAGCAGATTCTCTTTTCAAGTGGAGTATGCCCAGCAGGCAGCTGGATGCTCAATTCCCCACAAAGTTGTAATTATCAGAACACTTTTCCTAGCAAAGGTTATTTGACCAGGCATCTCCCCAGCCGTGTCGGAAGATCGTCATTTCCCCGCAGAGTTGCATGTTTGGGTTTCACAACCATCATTGAAATATCCCCAGTAAGGTTGCCAATTTATTTTTTGTTAGTGTGATGATACAAACATTTATTCATCCCCAGTCAGAATTAGGCATTGTCAAAGCCTCTTGATCTGGTTCTCTCCTCCAGAGTTGTGATTCTTGTTGCCAATCAGGCATTTTTTTGATGCTCGTATGCATCCCCCAACACTTGTTTGTGTTTGATAATTGCTTTTTCTTGTATGCACGCCCCCTCACTTGTATGTGTTTGTTATCTGTTTGTTGCTCATATGCTTTCCCTAACGCTCGTCTGTGTTTGATGTTTGGTAGTTGCTCGTCAGCATTGCTCCAACACCCGTCTGTGTTTACACTTTGTTATTGCTCGTTTGCTTTCCCCAACAGTCGCCCATGGTTGGTAGATGTTGTTGCTCATCTGTGTGTAACTTCCTTTTGGTGCTCGACACTCGTCTGTGTTTGAACTTAGGTGATGCTCGTATGCGTTCTCCAACGCTCGTCAGTGTTTGTTATCCGTTTGAAGCTCGTTTGCATTGTTTGGATACTCGTCTGTATCATCCCTCACACTCGTGTGTGTTAGCCCATATCCTTATGTGTTGGATTTCTGGTATTCGTCTGTATCAGTGGCTGATATTCGTCTGTATCATCGCCTGAAGCGCTCGTCTGTGTTTCTTAGATCATCGTCCGATATTCATTTGTATCATTGACTTATGGCACTTGTCTGTGTTGCTCTTGATGATCATCCAATATTCCTCTATATTGAAGAGGTTTGAAGACCTGACGGTGGGATTAAACATCAAAGTGCATCACCGGTCCTGGCGTAACAGGTTATCCGAAGGAGGTTCGTCTGTCTCAAGCACCGCTTATCTACGAAAGATTTATGAAGAGGGTTCGCCAAATCCTAATGTTGCACCTGGCATAACAGGTTTGCTCGAAGAAGGCTCATTTGTCTTAGACCATATAGCTACGAAGAATATATGAAGAGGATTCGTCTATCTTGATTATGCATGTCTATCCCACAGACTTAAGTGCATCACTGGTCCTGGCGTAACAGGTTTATCCGAAGGAGGTTTGTTTATCTCAGGTTATATGTTGCAAAACGTATGAGGGCTTATATGTCCAGCACCTGGCGTAACAGTTTTGTTTGAAGAGGGCTTGTATGTCCAGCATCCGGCGTAACAGGTTTGTTCGAAGAAGACTCGTCTGTCTAAGTATCCTTATCTGGTGTAACAGCTCAAGATGGAAGGAGCTAGTCTTCTTTCTCCACACTTCGGTTACCAAAGCGTCATTTGGTTGGGTTTATTTCCCATTGCTTGCATTCTCCAGCAGAGTGCAAATTTCAGGTTTTCTTGGTATTCAACTACAGTTCATCTTGAACGGTCGATAGCCCGTGCTACCGTCCTTTTCAGATTAACAGTTGTTTGAATAGGGGAAGTTGTAACCCCCCAAATTTGCCCTCTTCGTTTTAAGCATCATCATCATATCATAATCATCATAAGCATATCATATCTCTGGCATCTTTGCATGGAAAAGTAAAGCATAACATTATCATGTTCTAGCATTAGGCATATGATCAATTGTTGGTGAATTTGAGGCATTACAAGCTATAGCAAGATGCCCAGTGGACTTTTCCAAGTCCCATGAAGAGTCTACATGACATTCACAAGTCCAAGATCCTTTACAAAATCCCAGGAGGATGGGAGATCATCAGGGAATCCAAGCTAGGGCAAGCTCCTACACAATGGTTCCCAAATAAGGGTTTAACTTTCAAGCAGGAATTATTTATGACTTTGGCCATTTCATGTGGGCAAAGTCTTTCATATGATAAAAGGATTCTAGGGATGAAATTTGGTGAGAAAATTTCTTGTGGAAGGAAGTTATTTCATCAGTTGCTTGCATAAGAAGAAATTGGTCAACTGTACATTTTAAAAGTCAACTGTGAGAATTCAAAGGGTCCAACCCCATTTTTCAAGTCAAGAGATATCCTTAAGACCTTAGAAGAGGTTTGGCAAAGTCAAGGATCAAGAATCAAAGGGTTTTGAAGAAGTTTCCATTTTTGGCATATGGTTTGTTATGGAACTTTCCACTTTTGGCAACTTTTGCCCTAATTTTCAAAGGCTTATTTCATGGTGAAAAAGATCTCAAATGAATTTCCAACAAACATGAAGGTTGTAGGGTAGGTTCTCCCATTTTCAGAAAGTACAAGTACATTTTCATAGCCCTCATGGATCAAAAGATATGGCCTTCGAAAGTTCACTTGTTTTTAAGGGTTTACTTTAAAATTCAAGTTTCCATCAAGTGCAAAAAGCATTGCAAGTCATTTCTAAGTTGATTTATGGACAAAATAAGATCATGACATCATAAGGCATTGCATGATACACATTTTGCTCCAAAGAATCCCCCAAATTTGTGCATGGGATGAGAGATATTTCACAAAGTGTATTTTTGAAAAATCACAAGCAAAGCATGTTGCACTCACATCCAAGGGTCAGGATTGATCCAAAGGCAATGAGGGGATGAGATGAAGTCAGAATGTACACATGAGGGAAGCATTGCACGCGTGTATGAAGCAATCACACATTTCATGCATTTTTGCAAATTCACCTCAATCACACTTCTCATGCCACCTTTACTTCAGAAACCCTAATCAGGTGAAAGGATCAATGATATAAAAGCCAAACATGCACTGAATTCATGCATACACTCTCTCATTTCTTAGATTCAAATTCTGTTGCACTCTTTCATTTTCCTTCGAATTTCTCTCCTCAAGCTCTCATTTCATAATCTCTTCACATAATCTTCATCCTTGAGCTCTAAGGATCACACTGCACTCATTGATTCAAGCTGAGAGTGAAGATTTCACCAAGTGCCATTCAAGAGCAGCAAGGGTCGAATCTCAAGATCTAGGAGAATTCAAGGCTTCTTTTGCATTTATTTTGCAATAAGAAGTTAAAAGGAGCAGATCTACAGCTGGAAGGATCTTATTGTGGTGTTTTGAAGGATCTTCGAGTTCAGGTATGCTCTGAAATTTTGAGATCTGGATTTGGAATTAGATGCTTGCATTGTGTTGTGCTTGTTGTGTTGATGATTCTGTGATGTTTAGGTTCGAAAATGATTGAATATTGAGTGTTTTATGTGGATCTGAAGTTTGATGTGCAAAACTGTTTCTCTTCGATTTGGCTTGATCTTTGAGCTATTGTGATTTTCATTGCCATATTCGTGATCAACATGTTTTAATTAGTTAATCTGGAGATTGTGTTTCATTTTAGTGTTGATTTGTTCTTGCTGATGAACTTTCCGGTGACCGGAGCTAGAGCTCCGTCACCGGATTCTGGAATTGTGTAAAGGAAGAAGATGATGTGTGAACCACAGGGTTTTTGATCTGGACGGCTAGTATCTTGACAGCACATTAAAATCACCCCCTCCCTCTCATGTGATTCTGTTTTAAAATTTAAATCTGAATTAATCTTTGTGTGACGCACCTCACCATACCTATCATGTACACACACTCTGGCCAATGAGTGGAAGGACTAAGGGTTTTGTTTGACTTGATCTGGCACGTTGGTTTGATCCATTGGTTTATTGTTTTTCCTGATTATTTGAATTTACACCATAGTATATTGAGTAAATGCGCATGATCCACTGGGCTCAGGGTATTATTTGCACCCCTCCCTCTATCAGGCCCATTTATATTGAACTGATTTCATTGTTAATTGCACCCCTGGCTCTTCCCTTTTATTTTTTATTTCATTTTGTTTGCAGTTTGATTTTTAATTTTTAAAAATAGAAATAAGTTCATAAAAATTCCAAAAACACTCATGTATGATATTTTGAGTTTTCTTTAATTTTTGGTATTTTTATTTTCCATTTATTTTCATTTTCCACGCTGGAATTAATTTCCTCTTTTATTAATTGCTTTTATTTCACTTTTAAAGCATGCTGTCTTGTACAATTTCTATCTTGATCATTAATTGGAATTTTGAATTGATTCTTTTTTCTCTGGATTCACATTGAAATGTAGTTTGTTGATGATTTTTCTTCTGATTTTTAGAAGTTTGCTTGATTAGTTTTGGTCTTTAACTTGTGCATGAAGTTTTATAACCCTAATCCATGTTTAGGCATTTATTTGACTTGCTTAGCTTCTGATTTTGATTCTTTCCTTTTGGCATGTTAATATTGTATGTTTGAAGAGTCTTTGTGCAAGTTTGTGGAATTTTTTGGTGAATTCTTGATTTGATTTGAATTTTGTTCTTTGCTTATCTTCTTTTGCTTCCTTTTTGGTCATATGTTTAGTCCTTAGGTTGGGAGGGAAATTGTTCCAACTCCCCTAGGTTGTTTAGACCCCTTTTAGGATGTGGATACCTCTCTGGTCTTGAGTTGATGTTTGTACTTTGAGAAATTTTGTGTTTTGCTTACCTTTGAAGTTCATTCACTTTTGTACATGTTCCCCTCACTTCTTTTGCTTCTTTGCTTCTCATGATGTTAATGTTTAAGTCTGTATGCTTCTACTTTTCATCTCTTGTATTGCTTAGGCACATTCTTGACATGTTAGGGTTCTGGTCTTGAGGTTTGTGATGTTGGTTTTCTTGGTTTGCTTTGTGTTACCACATGGTTGTTTTGCTTTGTCATGATAATCCATAATGCTTCATGTTGAATTGTATAGTCCCTTTCTCATTATTGTGTTGTGTATTTGCATTTGACATTTGTGATTGAGATTCCACTTCTGGTTGTGTGGCTTTGGTTTGATCTTATGCCCATTTGGTGTTTCATTTGTTATCATTTTCTTTTGTCATGATGTTTGCTTATGTTACTAACCATTTCAGGGGCTTTGGTAAGTGAGAGGTGTGTATGTGATTCCCACATCTCCAAGTCTTATCTCTTATCTCTTATTTATTGATATTCATTTATTTTTATTTGTTGGGGCTTAGGCCATCCTTTCTCCTTCTTCTCCTCTTCATTCTTTTCTTTCTCTTCTTATCTCTTCCTTCTTTAGGATGGTAAACCTCACTAACCTAGGATTTCCTTTGCATGATAACATTAGGATTTGTTAGTCCCCCATTAGATTTTACCTTTAATATCTCTTTGGTTCTCTTCTCTTCTCATCTCAAAACAAAAACCCTAAAAAAGCATTTAATAAGGAGTGAAGTGGTCTCTTCTGCAATAGCCTTATTCCATGAAACACTTGTAGTTTTCCCATCTTGGGATAGTACAAGCTTGTCTTATGATGCACAAGTCTGATCATGAGACCATCTTCATCAAGAAAATCATAAAAAAGACTTTTTCATTCAAAAATACAAAAAACACTTAACAAATTCAATGCGTTAGTGAACCTATGCCCTAATCTCTGGGATCAAGTTTTGGGGATCTTCTCCTTACTTGAGTGTGCTTGTTCTATTATTCCATCTTGGAATGTAGTGACAAGTACACGTTCCATGTAAAAGAGCTTGAGTTCACTTCCTTGTGCTACACTCTCATAAAAAGCTCATAAAAAACACAAACAAACAATAAGCGTCTTTCCTTCTGGAATTCTTTTCTCATCTCCTTCGCTCTGTCCGCGAACGTGCTTCTTCTTGTCATTTTGCAAGACGGTAACGCACTCGTCGTCCGAGCCTGCAACACCTGAGCATTGACATAGGAAGTTCAAGCCTTAATTCACAAGCAATCTTTTCCACCCCTAGTTAGGGGAACTACGGCGACTCTGATCCTCATTGTCCAGATGAGGTACGTAGGCAGCGGGGTAGGGCCCGTTCAAGCACACTCTTTTATTTTCCCTACATTTTCCCTCTTTCTTTTACTTTCTTATCCAGTTCATTTTATTTTTGTAGAAGCTTTCATTCCTTCACCCTTTGAAACAGTTTCTTTGCAAGTGTTGATCCCGTCGGGTACGGCAGACGATCTGGGGTGCTAATTGTGATACCTCAAAATTTGCCCTCATATTTATTCCCTCTATTAGCTCGTCATTTTGCATTCATCAACATTTCGCCTCAATTCATTAACATCATAGTAGTTCATTTCGTTGTTTCATAAGGCATGTGATCGAGGCATATCCTTATGGTTTGAGCTTCCTATTCAGAGGTGACCTATACTATCATTAAGCTTAAGGTCGAGACCAGGGGGAGAATTTTTATTGCCGCCAACATCGTCTCGAAATACAACTTATCATGGATATTAAAGCTCCAACAAAGGTTGAGATTTAAGCAGTTCTGACAAAAGTTTGCTTAGACAGGCTTGTTGCTTTGGTTATGTATTCACCTTCAAGGTTTCCTCGGGGAATTCGTTCTAAGGTCATTCGTCGTCCAGTTAGTGAATTTCAAGGTACATGTCGTGATGAGAGATACAAAGGTGCGGATATTCTTTTGGAAGCGTATGGTTTTGCATATTGGGTTTATTTTGGGACAAGATTGCCGTGGGGTTCGTTTGGTTAACTGATAGAGGAATCAAGGTCGTTTGGCATTAAAATTTGAGTGAATTTATTCCTATTGGAAGTTAATTCGGATTCATTACCTTGAAAGAGGTTAAGAGTTGTTTGGTGTGCAAAGGCAAGGTCCATTTAAAGTTCAAGGTACAATAATCCAAGTTTATGCAAGTTCATCCGTTTTTATGGAGTTACTACATTATTCAAGCTTCATCAAGATCAAAGGCTTCTTTCAAAGATTTCAAGTTTCAGATATTCCAATGGCCGATTTTATTCGAATGTTTTCGTTCAAATTATTAAAAGTGCATTGCAACGAATTACATTATAAGAACATTATTCACGTGGTTCCATGAAGGAGAATGTAATATAGTAAAGAAATGATGGAAGTACAATTGGATATTAAACAATACTTTGAATGTTGCAAGGCATAAGGACACATCAGTTGGTTGGTTAAATAAATGAAGCAAGTGAATACAGGATTTCCATTTAATTTACATGGTTGAAGGTGTCCAAATAAAGAAAAAGTTCTCTAATTTGTTGTAGCATGAAAAATTCATTACAAAATCTCAGGATGTAAAAAAACAGAATACAGGAGGGGATTACAAGAATTTTCAAATCACTTTTTCATCACCAGGATAATCTTCTTCAAATTTCACTGAATTCATGCACTATCTTCGATTCTAACCACCAAAAGGGGCCGCTTCATATCTCGAGTTTCAATCCCCTCAATTTAATTCAGCGCCAAGAACCTGCAAAGACACATCATACCGCGTGAATCAGCATCCATCGCAATCATACAACAACAGCTACGAATCTATTCGACATTGCGGCAGTATGACTTTGCCAAATGCACAAATTCAGAGACAGACACAACAGGAAATCAGAAGTATGTACAAGGAAAGGAAGGTTACAAAACTCAACTGAAAAAATTCAGTTACACTAGAACTATAATTGAAAATAACAAGTTCCACAAAAAGAAAACTGATATATCAGTGGAATAAGCTCTAACAGAAGGGGGGAGTTCCATAACAGAGAAAAAACAAAAAAAATAACTTAAAAGAAAACACTGCTGTATCCCTGCAACTCTCTTCACCATTCAATAGATTGCAGAGTCAATTCTCCATCATCTTTCACCAACAACCTGTATTAACCAAGACAAAAAAAAAACAAAACAAAGTTAAAGGAAACTCAGAGGTATATTCAGCTAATTAAAAAGGGCACAAAAGAAAACCGAAGTCGGTTACATCTCACAACCATGACAGAAGGAGATTAAGAAAAATCTATAACTAACTTAACCAATTTTCCTACTGTTTCTAACCACCAAACCATTCATAACTAACTACTCAGAACCAAAAAACAGCTCATAACAGAACCACAAAAATTTCATAACCGAAAATAACTAATTCCTAACAATCATAACTGAATTCAGATAGAGAAAGTACCTGAAGCTTCTAGACCTTTCTATGAGAAATCTTCTATAAGTCAGAGCCACTCTTCACACTTGAGGCTTTCTCTTCTTCAATTTCCCAATTTACTCAATCTCCCCAATCTGGATTTTTCATCAACCTTTCATCCCCAATTTTTGACCTGCATTCATAGAGTAACAATCTCAATTAGTCAGAATTCGAAATTTCATGAAGGGTAAGGATGAATTCAAGAGGGTGAAAGGTAAAGGGGAAGGTTTCGTATCTCTTTGATGTTACCTTCATTGTGCATCGACATCGGTTTTCGGTGTTCATATTCATTAATTTGTACTCCACGAATCCCCAGTTTAGCGGCCTGAAATTGTCACAAACATTTCAAAATCTCCAGAAATTGAAACGAGATTCACAACAGCATCAACAACGATTCGCAAGAAAAAAGAGGGAGAGAATTCGTATTCAAAGCATAGCAAACAAACCTGTAGTTTCATCTTCTTCAATACGATCGACGCACGCCGTTCTTCTTCAAGGTACGAATTCTCCAATTCTTCGTAAACTGTCGCTGTGGTGATCTTCGTGCGTTAGTTTGTGAAGCTATTTCTCATTTTTAGAAGAAAAAACACAGTAGGCGGCAAGGATTTTTTGTTCGAGTTGTTAGGGTTTCTGTTTAGATACTCCAATTGTGAGGCCATTTCAGTCTAGATTGTGAGGTTTTGGGCCTGGTTTGGGAGAATAACGAATTAGGAGAGACGGGAAGGAGAATGTGAGGTTTGGATTCGAAGTGGAGAAGAGGATGGGGGTTGGACGAAGGGTCAGCGGCGTTGTGAGGCGGATTTTGAGGGAGGTGATGAGTGGTGAAAGGATGAGGTTTCGCCGGGTTTTTCTTTCGTCCTCTCCGGCGTTTTTCCGGCGGCGTAGGTTTGGTGGTGTTGAACGAAGAAGACGAAGAGGGGAGGAAGAGTGCGGCGGATCAAGAGGGTGAAGAGGAGAATTTAGGGTTTGGACTTTGTTGTTTTGTTTTTAAGTAATTAACATAATTTTCTTTTTTTTTATTAATTTGATTATTTAATTCATATCACAGATTATTGTTTAATCTATTATCACAGGATTATTATTTTATTTCATTTCACAAGATTTGTATTTAATCTATTATCACAGGATTATTATTTTATTTCATTTCACAAGATTAGATTTTAATTCATTTTATAAGATTAGAATTTAATTCATTATTATAAGTTAATGGTTTAATTGATTTCTAAATTAGGAATTTATAACAAGAAATATTATAATAAAAGATTATATTTTAATTAAGATTTTTAGAGAATATTTTTTTAAGATTAGTTTAATCTCTTTTGTTAAGTCAAGATTTTAGAAAAAATATAATCATAAGTTAATTTGATTATTTTCCTTAAGTTAAAATACTTAGCTTAATTGATTTATTTATAGGATTAGTTATTTCATTAGTTTAAATCAAGATTTTTTGGAAATATTAAATTCATATAAGATTTAGTTAAGTCTTTTTAAATGAAACTATAGTGTAATTTAAAATTTTTAGAAAATGTTAATAGGATTAGGTAATTCTTTTGCTTAATTTAAGTTTTTTAAGAAGTATTATAATAAGTTTAGTTCAACTTTTTTTCTTTATTTAGGAATTTTATAAGAGAAATATTATTATAAGGATTAATTTAATTCTGACTTTAGAAAAATATTACTATAAGTTAATAATTTAATTCATTTCTAAGTTAAGAGTTTTATAAAAGTATTATTATTAAGTAAGGTTTAATTCAATCTTAATTTAGGAGTTTATAGAATTGTAAATTAAATATTTTTATTCATATTAGTTTAATTCTTAAATTAAGACTTTTTTTGGAAAATATTAGTTTAATTCTTAAATTAAGATTTTTTAGGAAAATATTTTGATAAGTTTAGTTAAAATATTAAGTGGATATAATCAAGACTTTAGTTTAATTTTTTTTTTTTTTTTTTTTTTTTTTTCTTCTTAAGTTAAGATTTTAGAAGATTTTTATAATTTGATTCATTTTCCTAGCTTAGGGATTTATAAAAGAAATGTTATAATAAACTATAGTTTAATTCTTCTTTCTTTTCTTTTTTTTCTTAAATTAAGATTTCTAGAAAAATGTTAGTTTAATAAGTTTAGTTTAGATCATTCTTTTTAAATTAAGACTTTAGAAATTTTATCATAAGCTTAATTTAATTAGTTTTCTTTAATTAAGAATTTTATAAAAGAAATGTTATAATAAACTATAGTTTAATTCTTCTTTCTTTTCTTTTTTTTCTTAAATTAAGATTTCTAGAAAAATGTTAGTTTAATAAGTTTAGTTTAGATCATTCTTTTTAAATTAAGACTTTAGAAATTTTATCATAAGCTTAATTTAATTAGTTTTCTTTAATTAAGAATTTTATAAAAGAAATATTAGTTTAGTGTTAGTTTAATTCTTTAATTAAGAGTTAGAAAATATTATCTTAAGATTAATCTAATTCATGTCTTAGGTTAATTCATTTTTAAGTTAATTAAGAAATATGTGTTAAAAATATGTTTAATTAAAAAAACATTACTGTCTACACCCCTGTTGTATAGCCCATGTAAAAAAAGAACTTAAAGTATTACCAAAGTCACCCCTTGTAGAATTTTCTTAGAATTTTATTTTAGTTAGCTATAGTTTCAAATTAAATCTAATAAAAATAATAAAAAGCATGGGAAAATTCTATAAAAATTAAGGTAGCTCAATAAATCAATTTAGAAATTTGGGATATTTTTATTTTCTGAAATTTGATTATTTTTGATTAAATTCTGAATTATTCTTTTATTTAGCTTTATTGAATTTCTTCTTAATTGTGCTGAATTTTGTTTATTTTATTTAAATAGCTTCCAGCCACTTTTTTGAGCCATTCTTTTTTCTGTAATTAAAAGACTCATGATAGTTCTTAGGATATTTTTTAGTGGAATTTTAGGAATTTTTTATCTTAGGTTTTGGTGATAAAATCCTTAGGAAATAATAATTAATTCTTAGCTGGAAATAATTAATTGTTAGGTATAGGAAAAATAAGTTTTTTTAGAATCCCTTTTAGTACCATATTAGAGATAATGTTAGGACCTTGCAATTTAATTTTCACAATTTTTCTAGAAGTTTTAGTATTTTTTTTAGAATATTAGTTTAGGCTTAGTTAGGCATAATTCCCATTAGATTAGGCCATTAAAAGAAAATATAGTTCAATACAAAAAAAAAATAATAACAATAGTCTAGATTAATTTTAGTCATAGAATTTAACATTAGACTTAGGTTTAGTTTAATTTGTTTTAGGATGAATATTAAGTTTGACCTAGATTTAGAACTTAGTATAAAATTCATTTCCATATAGAAATAGAATAAATAAATAAGACTATTTATTATTCATGCCTTTAAGGCATTTTTAGAATATTATTTCTCATAGTTGATTTCATTGTTTTGCCTTATTTTTATTGTTACAACTTGTATAGGATTCCCTCTTTGTGTTCTTAGAATCAACTTAACTTCATTAAGAAGTAAGTTGAATTCTAGTAGTTTTAAGTTTCCATTAGGAGTAGAAAACCTCACTAACCATTAGGATCACTTTGTAAATACATAACAAAATTAGGATTGAGTCTTAGTCCCTTAGATTTTACCTTTTGCAATTTGAGTCATTCTCTTCTTATCTTCAAACAAAAATCCAAAAAAAAACACTTAACAAATAAATGAAATGATTCCTTGTGTATAGCCTTATTCCATGAAGCACTTGCATTCATTCCATCTTGGAGTGGTGTAAGCTTGTTTATCATGATGCACAAGTTTCATCAAGGAGTTATTCACAAAGAAAGCTTAAAAGACACTTCTTCACAAAAGCAGCAAAAACACTTAATAAAGTTCAACAAGCTAGTGAACTTAAACCCTAATCCTAGGAAGTCAGTCTTGGATAAATTCTCCTTGCTGGGTATGCTTGTTCTATTATTCCATCTTGGAATGTAGAATCAAGTGTACATTCCATGGAAAAGAGTTTGAATTCACTTCCTTGTGCCAAATTCATACAAAACTCATAAAAGCCGAAAACAAACAATAACCGACTATCCTGCGGGAACTTCTCTTCTCATCTCATTCACTCACAACGCGAACTCGCGGCGACTTGTCATACATGCAAGACGGTAAACGCACTCGTACCAGACGAGCCTGCAACACCTGAGCATAGACATACGCAGTTCCAACATAAAAAACACAAACAAATAGTTCCCGCCTAGGTTAGGCGAACTACGTCGACTCTGATCCTCATTATCCCGATGAGGTACGTAGGCAGCGGGGTAGGGCCCGTTCGAGCACATTCTT
The DNA here is from genome assembly GCA_963966055.1 of Lathyrus aphaca. Taxonomy (NCBI): domain Eukaryota; kingdom Viridiplantae; phylum Streptophyta; class Magnoliopsida; order Fabales; family Fabaceae; genus Lathyrus; species Lathyrus aphaca. The sequence continues at coordinate 484,652,460 of OZ014525.1, read as the reverse complement.
TATTTTCCCTACATTTCCCCTTTTATTCTCATTTTCTTATTCCAATTCATTTCTCATTTTCCATTCCCTTTATTCCAGTAGCGGTTTTATTCAGCAGCAGTTTTATTTCTCACCCTTTGAAACAAGCAAGCAAGCGTGGATCCCGTCGGGTACGACGGACGGATTGGGGTGCTAATACCTTCTCAATTCGTAACCGACTCCCGAACTCAGATCTTTGGTTCGCAAGGCCTTGTCCTTTCCTTCTTCCTCAGGTTTGTGCAACATTACCTTTCCCATTCATTCGGGATAAAAATGTCTGGCTGGCGACTCTAACCTTTCCGCGCCACTTTCGCGTTTGTACTAGGATGAAAATCCCGGGAGCGACAGCTGGCGACTCTGCTGGGGATCGAACCCAGAATCTCTGGTTTCCCTTGTAGAGTCAATCCTAGCGTCTGTTTGGTTTTGCTTCTTTGGGTGTTTATTTGTCTGTTGTTGTGTGCTTTAGCTTAGCTTTACTGTTTTTATTTACAGTTCTTTACATCTTTACTTTATCGCATTTATTTATCGCTTTCAGTATTTTATTTTCCATGCATCATATTATACTGGACTGTCTGGCTGTGCTGGTTTTCATTTTTTCTGTGGGATGGGAGTTACTGTGAGATAAGCCAACTACCCGGCTTGAGTGCACCCTAGGACTTAGAGTGGTTCCACTTTGGCTTCATGGCATCTTGCTATGTTGGTAGTAGTGAGTTCCACACCTTGACTTGCGACCTTCTCGGGAATGTATTGATACCGGAATCTTTCTGGGTTGATGCGCTACCTTGATAGTTATGTGCAGTCAGGGGACCGATCATTGAGAACCTTTGTGGAAACATCCCTCTCCAGTGATGACAGTGGCAGACCACATTTGTTGGCAAACCCACTCGCATCCGAGGGCCCACTGGGAACTCGCATAGGATGGCCTGGTTCTCTCATAGGAATTCAGTTAAAGCAAATTGTTCGTATGACGATAGTATTGTACCCTTCGGGATGAATGTACTATTGTTTCTCGACTCAGTGCTTGAAGCTGGAAACTTGTGAGGGATGCTTATTTTTCCGGACTCAACTGAGACCTCCCTGAGTAGTACATAATGCCAAACCGATTCCCTGATTTGGTCATGAGCCATTTCTCGGAAGTGGTGAACGTATTATTGCTATTCGGCCTCGAGAGTCCGTGATGTTTGACCCGAGTAGCATACCCGTGAGATTGGGAGGGGTTTACAGGTTTGCAGGAACCCTGGTACCTTCAGCATACCCACTTTGCCTTTGGTTCAGTTTTGTGATCTGGATTTCTGTTCTTAAGTTGTGGATCCCGGATCAGAGGGATAATTATTGTGATATCTGGATTTTGAGACCTGGCACCGACACCTGATTATATGATTGGCACATCACAGACACCTCACTGATCACATGCCTTGTCTTGCATAAGCATCATATCATCATTAATCATTTTGTGTTCTTTTTTTTATTCCCAGGGTTCATTACTTCCTAGGTCCTGGTCATATTTTCTACTTCAGCATGGAGATTCCGAGGAAGAGAAATGTTCATTATACTTTCCCGCAGCCAGAGACAGAGAGTGTTCAGGGTTTGATTAGCTTGATGGGTGACCGAGTCCTTGATGATTTCAGGAAAGAGTATGGCAAGATACTGAATTATGTGAGCAAGCCCACAGTCGACCAGAAGGATAGCTTGCATTCTTTGTTGCAGTTCTATGATCCACAGCTGAGGGTTTTTGTTTTTCCTGATTATATTCTGGCACCTACATTAGAGGAGGTTTCTAGCATGCTGAGTGTTCCTGTTAAGGAGGGTGTACCTTACTATGTTTCGGAGAGGATCCCATCTCATGAGGATATCACTATTGCCTGTCATTTGAGTATGCCTAGACTCAAGGTGGGATTAGAGGCTGGCCAAAGTAAAGGAATCCCTTTGGACTTTCTTGTTGCAGAGGCACGTGTTATGGCATCGGAAAAGAAGTGGGCAGACTTCAAAGCACTGTTGGCTATGGTAGTATATGGAATCAGTTTGTTTCCCGGAGAGAAAGGACTAATTAACATGGAGGCCATTACCATCTTCGTCAAGAGAAATCCTGTTCCTACATTGCTAGCTGACTTTTATTATGGAGTTCACCACAGAAATGAAAAGAGGAAGGGGTTTGTAAATTGTTGTGCTCCCATATTCGCTGATTGGTTTGTAAGGCAACTCCCTAAATCAGGACCCTTTCAGGATTTGAAACAATCTTGGAAGTGGTCCAAAAGATTAATGGGCTTAACCTCAGCTGACATTGCTTGGGGATGCAACAGAGATTTGGTGGGCAAAGAAATGTTGGTTAGTTGTGGTAGTTTTCCAAATGTACCTTTGATGGGAAGGAAAGGTGGGATTAGCTATAATCCTATTTTGTCCAGGAAACAGTTCGGCTATCCTTTAAGAGACGTACCTTTGATCGACGATGCAAATGAGTCCTTATATTTTCCAGCAGAGGGAAACTCCAAAATGAGCATCCTGGCATCCCAAGCTTGGGAAATTAAGGTGATGAAAGGAAAGAAAGAATTTGGAAGAGTAGATCCTAATACCTATGATCCTTTTGCCAGATGGTTGGAGGATCGTGTGAAGACTCACCTTCTACCATTTTCTAGAGAGACGCCTCTTTACCCTAAAGAGGTAGCACCAAGGACTACGGTGCCTTTGGAGGAATATCAGAAGTTAGAAGCTTTGGTTAAGCAACTGAGGGTTGAAAATCAAGAGGCTCTTAATTCTTGTCAAAAGCTGATGATCCAGAACCGTCAATTGAAAGATAGAGCTGAGCAAGCCGAGGAAATAGTCTGTCTCAAGCAGAAGGACTTTGAGGATAGAGAACTTTACTTCCGAAAGAAAGGTTTAGCTGAGACTCATAAGACGGCCCAGCGCCGAAGAGAGAAGAAAGATCTTAGTGAAGCCAATGAAGCTGTTACTTTATGGCAGGAGAAATGGGACGAAAATCTGAAGAAACAAAAAGAGTTGGACGCCAAGCATAAACAGGAAGTCAAAAGTCTTCAGGATTCTTTAGATGGGCAGAAAGAACTTCTCAGGAAAGCTTATTATCAAGAGGAAGATCGTATCCGGCACGTAACAAAAAGCCAGCAGGCACTGAAGGAAGCTCAAAAGGAGATTGAGGACTTAAAGTTGAAAGCTGATGTGAAAAGGTCGAAGGCCGAGTCAAGTCAAAGCAAGGAGAATGAAACAACATTTCTACAGCAGATCGAGGAATTACACGTTTCTTCTGATACGAGGGACCTCCTCATTCAGAAGCTCATCCAGGAACCCGGTCATCCAGATGTGGTTCAACTGTTCCAGAGCGTCAAATGCCTTAGCTGGAGATTGAAAGATATAGAGTTCCCTAGGGTTTAATTTCATATTGTTGTACTTGGATTACCCACAGGCTTGTTGTGGGATTCCTTATATGTGATGTACTTTTGTTATTGTGATTGGCACCCTTCGGGGACTTTGTATTTTCAAACTCCAGTTTATATGATTGATTTGTTCCGGATTTCTTATTCGTTATTTGCACCGACACGGGATAATGAGCACCAATTCTCCACAGCCGTCATTATGTCCGAATATTACTTGGGTCTTCTTCCCAATTCTTATCTTCTTAATGCCAGGACCGGACACAGTAAAATACTCGGGAATAAAAGGAACACATTGCATTGCATACACATCATTTGCATTTTGTCTTTGTCTTTGCAGGTTTTTCTTCGAGATGTCTAATTTATCTGTGTTCACCAGGCAAAGATTGCGAGGGCCGCCAAGACCCGGTACATTCGACAAAATATTCCTCATCGGTACGCGACCCGCAGTAATCAAAGAACAGCAATGGACGCCATGCAGACAGAACTCAACGATGTCCGTACCAAGATGGCAGAATTTATGACTCTGATGCAGGGGATGGCCCAGGGGCAGCAGGAGCTGAGAAATGCAATTCAAGGGTTAACTCCTCCTAACACTAATGCTCAGGCAACTACTTCCGGAGGACTAGGGGCTCCTCCCAATACTAACAACGGTACAGGTGGACCTCATGTTCCAGATCCAGCTATGGCTACGTATGTTCCTGTGCAGGACAGGCAGGAAGACCAATTCCAGTACTTCAACAATGATATGGGTTTCGGCGGTGACGGAAATCTCAACGACTTCTTGGTGCTTGCAGAGAAGGTCAAGGCCTTAGAGTGCAAGGACACTTTGGGAATTGACGTGTCAGATATGGGTTTAGTACCTGGGGTGGTCATTCCACACAAGTTCAGACCACCAGCATTTGATAAATACAACGGCAGCTCTTGCCCGAAAACTCACCTACAGGCCTTCTACAGGAAGATTGCGGCTCACACGCGAGACGAGAAACTATGGATGTACTATTTCCAGGATAGCCTTTCTGGAGGGTCCTTGGAGTGGTACATGAAGTTGGAAAGGAGCTCTATTAGAAGTTGGAAGGATTTGGGAGAGGCCTTCCTCAGACAATATCAATACAACATTGACATGGCACCTAGCCGTACTCAGCTTCAAAGTTTGACACAGAGGAGTTCGGAGAGCTTCAAAGACTATGCACAGAGGTGGCGTGAGGTGGCCGCCCGAGTGCAACCACCTTTATTGGAAAGAGAGATGGTCGATCTTTTCCTGAATACCCTCCCAGGGCATTTCATGGAAAGGTTGGCTGGTTGTTCCTCAAGTGGTTTCTCGGACATTATCTTGACTGGAGAAAGAATCGAAAGCTGGCTCAAACAGGGGAAAATTCAGAATGGAAGCGCTTCAGTGTCTGGTATCAAGAAACCCTTTGTGAAAAGGAGGGAAGGAGAAACAGGAGCAGTATACGCACAGAGAGGAATGATGCACCAAGGATATTATCAACAAGTGGCCCCCGTCACTATTTCAACTCCTCCAGTTCAACAACGGGTTCAGCCTCCACAGCCGCAACGCTCACAGGGGTATCAGCCAAGACCCCCTCGTCCGTACTACCCTCAGAAGCCGAGGGATAGACATTTTGAAGCTCCACCAATGTCTTACTCCCAACTGTTGAAGAATCTCTTGCAGCTTCAAATGATTCAGCTCCGTACCTTGCAACCTCCGAGGCCAGGCCAAATTCCTGAAGGTTATGATTCGAATGCTAGATGCGAGTTTCATTCTGGAGCTCCCGGCCATAGTACTGAGAATTGTAAAGCGTTGAAGCATGTTGTTCAGGACTTGTTGGATTCTAAAGCGATCAATTTTGCTCCCTCTCCTAATGTACTGGAAAATCCCATGCCTCCTCACAGGGGCACGGTTGGTGCAATTGGTGAAGGGGAGAAATTGAATTTGGTGGATGATGTAGATGACTTGCAGACTTCATTGGTTGCTATCAAGGTTTGCTTGTTGAAGAAGGGCATTTTCCCCGGATGCGAGGATGATTGTTCAGAATGTACAGAAGCTACCAACGGTTGTAAACGATTGAAGGCCGGAATTCAAGGTATGATTGATGAAGGAGTGCTGCAATTTGACAAGATTATGAAAGAAAGTGAAGTATCTACAGTGACTATCTTTTATGATCCATCCCAAGTTCCTTCGCGTGCCAGAGTGGCGCCAATAACTATTACCACTGCTGGACCCATAATGTACCAAAGTGACAGAGCAGTTCCTTGGAATTATGGTGGCGAAGTGTATTGCAACGGCCAGAGACAAGAGTTGGCCACGACTAGTATAACCCCAGCTCAGGTAGAGAATGTTGGAGTAGGGGGTTTTACTAGAAGCGGAAGACTATTTGCGCCGGAAGCACTGAGAAGCAATGTGATACCACCCAGGGATACTGCTGAAGCCCAAGCTAGAGCCAGGGGGAAGCAACCAGTAGTTGCCAATGATCCTACTCCGTCAACTGATCCAGATCTCACCTTTGATAAAGAAGCCGAAGAATTCCTGAGGATCATCAAGAAGAGTGACTATAAGATTGTAGACCATTTGCAGCAGACGCCGTCAAAGATCTCCATCTTATCATTACTCATGTGTTCGGACTCTCACAGGAAGGCCCTTTTAAATATTCTGAACAAGGCATACGTGCCTCAGGATATTTCTGTAAACCAGTTAGAAACGGTGGTGTCCAGCGTTAATGCCAGTCATGGATTGGGTTTCACGGACTTGGACTTAACTTCTGATGGGCGTGCTCACAATCGGGCATTGCATATCTCTCTGGAATGTAAGGGTGCGGTACTCTCCCATGTGCTGGTGGATACTGGATCATCTCTGAATGTCTTGCCTAAGAAGGCATTGATGAAGCTGGACTATGATGGAGTGGTGCTAAAACCCAGTGATTTAGTAGTTCGAGCTTTTGATGGATCAAGAAGATCGGTATTTGGAGAGGTGGAATTACCCATCAAGGTAGGTCCACAAGTCTTCAATACCACGTTTTACGTGATGGATATCCAGCCGGCATATAGTTGTTTACTTGGAAGACCCTAGATACACTCGGCAGGAGCGGTTTCTTCTACACTTCATCAGAAATTAAAGTTCGTCTGGGAAGGTCAAGTTGTGACGGTCAGTGGGGAAGAAGATATCTTCGTCAGTCATCTAGCCTCATTCAAATATGTGGAGATGGATGGCGAAATAGTCGAAACCCCATGTCAAGCTTTTGAGCCTTTGAAGTCCGAGCAAGCATCCGCCGTAGCAACTTCTCCTGAGGTGCCAAAGAAGGGGGTGTCTATAGCCTCTTATAAACAAGCGCGTGAATTAGTAGAATTCGGAGTGCGAGAAGGCTGGGGCAGCCCAATCGAATTACCGGAGAAGAAGGACATGTTCGGGATTGGCTATCACCCTGGGGGATCTTCGTCTGAAACAAGTGCAAAAGGTTGTCAGAGCCCGGTCACTTTCACAAGTGCAGGAGTGATAGACTACGGAAATATCAGCGCTGTGCAGGATGAAGCTGTTGATAGTGACTGTGACTTGGATGAATGGATTAGGCCTGCCGTCCCAGGAGCTCAACTTAGAAACTGGACGTCAGAAAGGCTCATTTCAGTAACATCTTTTGAAGAGTAATGTTTTTTGTTTTTGTTTTCCTGTATTAAAGCACTATGTCTTGCCTGGGGCATAGTGGCTCTTTGTAAGGGTTCATTTGTTCATTAACACAATCATAAATAAAATTGACGTTTCACATTCATTTCATGTTGTTCTCTGTCTTTCGTTTTTTTTACTTTTGTTTTTCAAAAAGAAAGAAAAGTTTTAAAATGGCAATGTTTCTCATTTTATCAAGTTGTTGCTAAAGCCTTGCATGAATCATCATTCATGCAGGTGCTCGTCACCGGATCCTATCAATGACGACCCTGTTATGGCTAAGTATGACTTCGACAATCCAATTTATCAAGCCGATGAGGAAGGTGAAGAGGATTGTGATTTACCCGAAGAATTGGCCAGACTGCTCAAACAGGAGGGGAAGATGATTCAGCCGCATGAGGAAGATGTTGAAGTGATAAACCTGGGTACTGAAGAGGACAAGAAAGAAGTCAAGATCGGAGCTGCATTAGAAGAATCTGTCAAGACTCGTTTGATGGCTATGCTTCGAGAATACGTTGACGTCTTCGCATGGTCCTACCAAGATATGCCTGGTTTAGACACTGACATTGTGGTACACAAGCTACCTCTCAGAGAAGGTTGTCCTCCGGTAAAGCAGAAATTGAGGCGCACGCGTCCAGACATGGCAATTAAAATAAAAGAAGAAGTGCAAAAACAGTTTGATGCTGGCTTCTTAGCCGTGACTAGCTATCCTCCGTGGGTTGCTAACATCGTGCCGGTTCCTAAAAAAGATGGCAAAGTCAGAATGTGTGTGGACTACAGGGATTTGAATAGGGCTAGCCCCAAAGATGACTTCCCTCTACCTCACATAGATGTACTTGTCGATAATACTGCTCAGTTTTCTGTGTTCTCCTTCATGGACGGATTCTCAGGCTATAATCAAATCAAGATGGCTCCCGAGGATATGGAAAAGACAACTTTCATCACTCCTTGGGGCACCTTCTGTTACAAGGTCATGCCGTTTGGTTTAAAGAATGCAAGAGCTACCTACCAACGGGCAATGGTGACATTATTTCACGACATGATCCATCATGAAATTGAGGTTTATGTTGATGACATGATAGCAAAGTCCCAGACGGAAGAAGAACACTTGGTCAACCTAGCAAAATTGTTTGACAGGCTTCGAAAGTTCAGACTGAGGTTAAATCCGAATAAATGCACCTTCGGGGTTCGTTCTGGCAAGTTGCTCGGCTTCATTGTTAGTGAACGAGGAATTGAGGTTGATCCAGCCAAGGTGAAAGCTATCCAAGAAATGCCTGAGCCGAAGACTGAAAAGCAAGTGCGTGGCTTCTTGGGGAGACTAAACTACATTGCACGGTTTATTTCTCACCTAACGGCCACGTGCGAGCCCATCTTCAAGCTTCTGAGGAAGAATCAGGCCATTAAATGGAATGAAGACTGTCAGCAGGCTTTCGACCGAATCAAAGAATACTTGTTGGAACCACCAATTCTTATGCCTCCAGTGCCAGGAAGACCTCTGATTATGTATCTCACTATGCTGGAAGGATCGATGGGATGTGTACTGGGTCAGCAGGACGAGTCTGGTCGAAAAGAGCATGCCATTTATTACCTTAGCAAAAAGTTTACCGATTGTGAGACACGATACTCACTACTCGAGAAAACTTGCTGTGCTTTGGCATGGGCTGCTCGCCGACTAAGACAGTACATGCTGACACACACTACTCTCTTAATTTCCAAGATGGATCCTGTGAAATACATCTTTGAGAAGCCGGCTTTGACAGGAAGAGTGGCCCGTTGGCAGATGATACTCACGGAGTATGACATACAATACACTTCACAAAAAGCAATCAAGGGGAGTGTGTTGTCAGAATACTTGGCCCAACAGCCGATTGATGATTATCAACCCATGAGGTTTGAGTTTCCGGATGAGGACATCATGTTCCTCAAGTCGAAAGACCATGAAGAACCACTTCCGGAGGAGGGGCCTGACCCTGAATCCAGATGGAAGTTGATGTTTGACGGAGCTGTAAACATGAATGGGAGTGGAGTGGGTGCTATTATTATCTCCCCAGAAGGAGTCCACACACCTCTCGCTGCTCGGTTGACCTTCGAGTGTACTAACAACGAGGCAGAGTATGAAGCTTGCATCATGGGGATCGAAGAGGCAATAGACTTGCGAGTCAAGAACCTCGAGATCTTCGGAGATTCTGCTTTGGTAGTAAATCAAGTCAATGGCAAATGGCTAGTTCATCAAGCTCGTTTGATTCCTTACCGAGATTACGTCAGGAGGCTGTTAACTTTCTTTACCAAAGTAAAGCTGAGCTATGTTCCTAGAGACAAAAACCAGTTCGCCGATGCTCTCGCAACTTTATCATCCATGATTAAAGTTTGCCGAGAGAATTTCGTGCCACGAATTTCGATCTCTCGTCTTGAAAGACCGGCTTATGTCTTCGCAGTTGGTGATGGTGAAGATGACAAGCCTTGGTACCATGACATCAAACAATTCTTGAAGGCTCAAGAATACCCGGCTGGGGCATCCAGTAAGGATAAGAAAACTCTTAGAAGACTGGCGGGAGGTTTCTTCTTGAATCAAGATGGTGTGTTGTACAAACGGAACTTTGACATGGTGCTGCTCAGATGTGTGGACAGACATGAGGCAGACATGTTAATGCAGGAGGTTCACGAAGGCTCCTTTGGTACCCATGCTGGAGGTCATGCCATGGCCAAGAAATTATTGAGATCGGGATACTATTGGATTACCATGGAATCTGATTGTTGTAAATATTCCCGCAAATGCCATAAGTGTCAAATTTATGCCGATAAGGTCCATGTGCCTCCGAATCCGTTGAGTGTCATGTCTTCACCGTGGCCGTTCGCTATGTGGGGCATCGATATGATTGGCAAGATTGAGCCAACAGCTTCTAATGGGCATCGCTTCATCCTAGTTGCTATTGATTATTTCACGAAGTGGGTCGAAGCTGCTTCCTATGCCAATGTCACTAAACAAGTGGTCGCTCGATTTATTAAGCGGGACATCATCTGCCGGTATGGAGTCCCTGAAAGGATCATTACTGATAATGGTTCTAATCTCAACAACAAGATGATGGCCGACTTGTGTCGAGACTTCAAAATAGAACACCACAACTCTTCTCCATATCGTCCGAAGATGAATGGCGCCGTCGAGGCGGCTAATAAAAACATCAAGAAGATTGTGCAGAAGATGGTTGTGACATACAAAGACTGGCACGAGATGTTACCATTCGCGTTGCATGGGTATAGAACATCAGTACGCACTTCAACTGGGGCAACTCCATTCTCATTAGTATATGGTATGGAAGCAGTCTTACCGATCGAAGTGGAAATCCCTTCCTTGAGGTTGATGATGGACATCAAGCTAGATGAAGCTGAATGGCTCCGATCCAGATATAATCAATTGAGCCTCATTGAAGAGAAGCGTCTAGCAGCTGTATGCCATGGACAGTTGTATCAGCGACGAATGAAGCAAGCTTTTGACAAGAAGGTGCGACCACAGAGGTACATGCCAGGAGATTTAGTGCTGAAAAGGATTCTTCCTCCTCTCAATGATCACAGGGGAAAGTGGACACCCAATTATGAAGGACCGTTCGTGGTTAAAAAGGTTTTCTCAGGCGGAGCCTTAATGCTGACAACCATGGACGGAGAAGACTTTCCATCCCCTGTCAACGCAGACGCAGTAAGAAAATACTTCGTGTAAAAAAGGACCCGCTGGATAAAAACAGAATAAAGATCCAGGCAAAAATGGGCATCCCGGCGAGCCAAAAACAGAATAAAAGGCTCGGGCAAAAGTTAGGGAAATATTGAAAAAAATGTACACCCGCTGAGTTAAAAAGCCACATCGGACGACTCAGGCAAAAAAGGGTATCCCGGTGGATTGAAAACCCGAAAGGGCGATCCACGCAAAAGAGGTATTAACACGAACGACTGCGATCTGCGAGATCCATGACCTACCTACAGTTGAGGCTATCCTAAGGGTTGAAGATCAGTTCACTTACTTTTTCTCAAGAGGCAGAGCGAGCGGAGCGTCTTGAAGACATACGAGTCATAACCGGGCTGAGACTTGATGAGATCCATTTCTCACATTTCCAATAGGGTAGTTTTGTTTTTCTTTTAGTTGTTCCCTCATTCCAGGGAACTGCTTCCTTTGTATTGCCTATTCAGGGCCACCTTTCCAAATCAATAAGAATTCAACTTCAGTCAATTGACTATTTTGCTCTTTGTTTTTACTTTTTCATCTAGCATTGATTGATTGTGAAAACGTCTAGCAAATGGTAATTCGCATTGTGTTATGAACATTTGGATGTTTTTCTAACTCGTGCAGGAGAATAGAAACATTTAATACAACTCTGAAAGGGTGTTGAGATACCTAGACAATGATTCATGCTATGAGCCTGGGGCAGGCAGGTCCCAAACTAATTCTCTATGTTGCAGGTACTATCGATTGTGTTCATGCAGGTACAGGTACTGATGTTACCAACAAAGCTAACAACTATTATCCAGGATGGGCATTCCCTTTTGTTTGAGCAGAAACAAATGTCTCCCAGGGTGTTTCCAATCATCCTCAGCCATGTGCAAGTTGAAATTTCTCCCAGTTATATAGCAGAGAGTGGGTGTCGTCCCCAAGCAGAAGTCTCCTTGCAGACAGGGGCAATTCTTAACAGTATAAGGAATGTCTTGCCTCCCCGGTAGTTGCTTCCTCAGCAGTGTCATGCTTTTGGTTCCCAGGAAGTCCTCACTTCCCCATCAGAGTTCAAGAAGGGTCCACTTTCAGCAGGGTCTTGGCGCTCCAATCTCAAAGTCCAATTTATTTTTGGCAGTGGCGGCTATTCTGAGCCAGTGAATTATTAACAGCTTTCCCCGCAGAGTCGTTTCCTCCTCACCAGGATGAACTAGATCAATGCAGTGATCATCGTTTCTTCCCAGCCAAGTTATCTGGAAATACCTGCAGTCTCCTTATCAGGAGATCTTCTTTGCATTGTCATTCGCATAATCATCATTGCGTTAGCATCCTCCAAAGCGTAGCATTTCCATCATCATGGAGCATTACGCCATAAATTCAAACATATGCATGCCAGCATGGGCCAGTTTTGAGGTATATTATGTACGACTTATAACATCTTCTCAACCTGGAGTACTCCGCACAGAGGATACCAATATCATTTTTCAGACATCCTTGTCTTTTTCAAGTCAATGTTCGTCATTTCTCCGCGTCTTGTTTGGTACAACAGTCGCGTCGCAGGTTCTCGTTTTGTACAACGGTCCTGTTTGCTTGGGCTCTCGTTTATGAACAACGATCCCGTTCCATCTTGTCCTATTTTCTTTGTGTTTCTGGTTATCAGTCGAGGCTGGTATACCTTTGCGTCTCCATTCGAGGATGGTTTCGTGTTAGATCCGAGGATCTTTTGATTTGTCATTCGAGGATGGCATTTCTTTTCTTCAAGTCCTTCCGAGGTTGGTCTTGTTGTTGTGGCTATTATTCGAGGATAGTAGTTCACTTTTTGAGCTTATTGATCGAGGTCAGTTGGTCTCTTTTGCAAAGTCTGTCTGAGGTCAGCTTTGTGTTTGGTTATCAGTCGAGGCTGGTATACCTTTGCGTCTCCATTCGAGGATGGTTTCGTGTTAGATCTGAGGATCTTTTGATTTGTCATTCGAGGATGGCATTTCTTTTCTTCAAGTCCTTCCGAGGTTGGTCTTGTTGTTGTGGCTATTATTCGAGGATAGTAGTTCACTTTTCGAGCTTATTGATCGAGGTCAGTTTGTCTCTTTTGCAAAGTCTGTCTGAGGTCAGCTTTGTGTTTGGTTATCAGTCGAGGCTGGTATACCTTTGCGTCTCCATTCGAGGATGGTTTCGTGTTAGATCCGAGGATCTTTTGATTTGTCATTCGAGGATGGCATTTCTCTTCTTCAAGTCCTTCCGAGGTTGGTTTTGTTTGTTTTGTGTGGCTATTATTCGAGGATAGTAGTTCACTTTTTGAGCTTATTGATCGAGGTCAGTTTGTCTCTTTTACGAAGTCTGTCCGAGGTCAGTCTTTGTCGTTGATTGTTATCGCCTGCGGCCGATATACTATCGTGTTTCTATTCCAGGATGGTTTTAATACTGGATCCGAGGATCCCGTGTGAGTGGTCATTCGAGGATGGCATTCTTCCCAGCAAATTTCCACCTGTTTCTATTTTCGCTACCTATTCAGAGGTCAAAATAAAAAAAAATACATAAATAAATAGATGGACAGATGGCATTCCCATTGCCTCCAGTGTGCAAATTTTCAGGTTTTTATTCGAGTATTCAATCACTCCATACCTTGAATGTCTAAAAGCTTTTGCAATTATTCATTCAAGTCTGCAGATGATTGAATAGGGGCAGCTGTGATACCTCAAAATTTGCCCTCATATTTATTCCCTCTATTAGCTCGTCATTTTGCATTCATCAACATTTCGCCTCAATTCATTAACATCATAGTAGTTCATTTCGTTGTTTCATAAGGCATGTGATCGAGGCATATCCTTATGGTTTGAGCTTCCTATTCAGAGGTGACCTATACTATCATTAAGCTTAAGGTCGAGACCAGGGGGAGAATTTTTATTGCCGCCAACATCGTCTCGAAATACAACTTATCATGGATATTAAAGCTCCAACAAAGGTTGAGATTTAAGCAGTTCTGACAAAAGTTTGCTTAGACAGGCTTGTTGCTTTGGTTATGTATTCACCTTCAAGGTTTCCTTGGGGAATTCGTTCTAAGGTCATTCGTCGTCCAGTTAGTGAATTTCAAGGTACATGTCGTGATGAGAGATACAAAGGTGCGGATATTCTTTTGGAAGCGTATGGTTTTGCATATTGGGTTTATTTTGGGACAAGATTGCCGTGGGGTTCGTTTGGTTAACTGATAGAGGAATCAAGGTCGTTTGGCATTAAAATTTGAGTGAATTTATTCCTATTGGAAGTTGATTCGGATTCATTACCTTGAAAGAGGTTAAGAGTTGTTTGGTGTGCAAAGGCAAGGTCCATTTAAAGTTCAAGGTACAATAATCCAAGTTTATGCAAGTTCATCCGTTTTTATGGAGTTACTACATTATTCAAGCTTCATCAAGATCAAAGGCTTCTTTCAAAGATTTCAAGTTTCAGATATTCCAATGGCCGATTTTATTCGAATGTTTTCGTTCAAATTATTAAAAGTGCATTGCAACGAATTACATTATAAGAACATTATTCACGTGGTTCCATGAAGGAGAATGTAATATAGTAAAGAAATGATGGAAGTACAATTGGATATTAAACAATACTTTGAATGTTGCAAGGCATAAGGACACATCAGTTGGTTGGTTAAATAAATGAAGCAAGTGAATACAGGATTTCCATTTAATTTACATGGTTGAAGGTGTCCAAATAAAGAAAAAGTTCTCTAATTTGTTGTAGCATGAAAAATTCATTACAAAATCTCAGGATGTAAAAAAACAGAATACAGGAGGGGATTACAAGAATTTTCAAATCACTTTTTCATCACCAGGATAATCTTCTTCAAATTTCACTGAATTCATGCACTATCTTCGATTCTAACCACCAAAAGGGGCCGCTTCATATCTCGAGTTTCAATCCCCTCAATTTAATTCAGCGCCAAGAACCTGCAAAGACACATCATACCGCGTGAATCAGCATCCATCGCAATCATACAACAACAGCTACGAATCTATTCGACATTGCGGCAGTATGACTTTGCCAAATGCACAAATTCAGAGACAGACACAACAGGAAATCAGAAGTATGTACAAGGAAAGGAAGGTTACAAAACTCAACTGAAAAAATTCAGTTACACTAGAACTATAATTGAAAATAACAAGTTCCACAAAAAGAAAACTGATATATCAGTGGAATAAGCTCTAACAGAAGGGGGGAGTTCCATAACAGAGAAAAAACAAAAAAAATAACTTAAAAGAAAACACTGCTGTATCCCTGCAACTCTCTTCACCATTCAATAGATTGCAGAGTCAATTCTCCATCATCTTTCACCAACAACCTGTATTAACCAAGACAAAAAAAAAACAAAACAAAGTTAAAGGAAACTCAGAGGTATATTCAGCTAATTAAAAAGGGCACAAAAGAAAACCGAAGTCGGTTACATCTCACAACCATGACAGAAGGAGATTAAGAAAAATCTATAACTAACTTAACCAATTTTCCTACTGTTTCTAACCACCAAACCATTCATAACTAACTACTCAGAACCAAAAAACAGCTCATAACAGAACCACAAAAATTTCATAACCGAAAATAACTAATTCCTAACAATCATAACTGAATTCAGATAGAGAAAGTACCTGAAGCTTCTAGACCTTTCTATGAGAAATCTTCTATAAGTCAGAGCCACTCTTCACACTTGAGGCTTTCTCTTCTTCAATTTCCCAATTTACTCAATCTCCCCAATCTGGATTTTTCATCAACCTTTCATCCCCAATTTTTGACCTGCATTCATAGAGTAACAATCTCAATTAGTCAGAATTCGAAATTTCATGAAGGGTAAGGATGAATTCAAGAGGGTGAAAGGTAAAGGGGAAGGTTTCGTATCTCTTTGATGTTACCTTCATTGTGCATCGACATCGGTTTTCGGTGTTCATATTCATCAATTTGTACTCCACGAATCCCCAGTTTAGCGGCCTGAAATTGTCACAAACATTTCAAAATCTCCAGAAATTGAAACGAGATTCACAACAGCATCAACAACGATTCGCAAGAAAAAAGAGGGAGAGAATTCGTATTCAAAGCATAGCAAACAAACCTGTAGTTTCATCTTCTTCAATACGATCGACGCACGCCGTTCTTCTTCAAGGTACGAATTCTCCAATTCTTCGTAAACTGTCGCTGTGGTGATCTTCGTGCGTTAGTTTGTGAAGCTATTTCTCATTTTTAGAAGAAAAAACACAGTAGGCGGCAAGGATTTTTTGTTCGAGTTGTTAGGGTTTCTGTTTAGATACTCCAATTGTGAGGCCATTTCAGTCTAGATTGTGAGGTTTTGGGCCTGGTTTGGGAGAATAACGAATTAGGAGAGACGGGAAGGAGAATGTGAGGTTTGGATTCGAAGTGGAGAAGAGGATGGGGGTTGGACGAAGGGTCAGCGGCGTTGTGAGGCGGATTTTGAGGGAGGTGATGAGTGGTGAAAGGATGAGGTTTCGCCGGGTTTTTCTTTCGTCCTCTCCGGCGTTTTTCCGGCGGCGTAGGTTTGGTGGTGTTGAACGAAGAAGACGAAGAGGGGAGGAAGAGTGCGGCGGATCAAGAGGGTGAAGAGGAGAATTTAGGGTTTGGACTTTGTTGTTTTGTTTTTAAGTAATTAACATAATTTTCTTTTTTTTATTAATTTGATTATTTAATTCATATCACAGATTATTGTTTAATCTATTATCACAGGATTATTATTTTATTTCATTTCACAAGATTTGTATTTAATCTATTATCACAGGATTATTATTTTATTTCATTTCACAAGATTAGATTTTAATTCATTTTATAAGATTAGAATTTAATTCATTATTATAAGTTAATGGTTTAATTGATTTCTAAATTAGGAATTTATAACAAGAAATATTATAATAAAAGATTATATTTTAATTAAGATTTTTAGAGAATATTTTTTTAAGATTAGTTTAATCTCTTTTGTTAAGTCAAGATTTTAGAAAAAATATAATCATAAGTTAATTTGATTATTTTCCTTAAGTTAAAATACTTAGCTTAATTGATTTATTTATAGGATTAGTTATTTCATTAGTTTAAATCAAGATTTTTTGGAAATATTAAATTCATATAAGATTTAGTTAAGTCTTTTTAAATGAAACTATAGTGTAATTTAAAATTTTTAGAAAATGTTAATAGGATTAGGTAATTCTTTTGCTTAATTTAAGTTTTTTAAGAAGTATTATAATAAGTTTAGTTCAACTTTTTTTCTTTATTTAGGAATTTTATAAGAGAAATATTATTATAAGGATTAATTTAATTCTGACTTTAGAAAAATATTACTATAAGTTAATAATTTAATTCATTTCTAAGTTAAGAGTTTTATAAAAGTATTATTATTAAGTAAGGTTTAATTCAATCTTAATTTAGGAGTTTATAGAATTGTAAATTAAATATTTTTATTCATATTAGTTTAATTCTTAAATTAAGACTTTTTTTGGAAAATATTAGTTTAATTCTTAAATTAAGATTTTTTAGGAAAATATTTTGATAAGTTTAGTTAAAATATTAAGTGGATATAATCAAGACTTTA
Organism: Lathyrus aphaca; assembly: GCA_963966055.1. Classification (NCBI taxonomy): domain Eukaryota; kingdom Viridiplantae; phylum Streptophyta; class Magnoliopsida; order Fabales; family Fabaceae; genus Lathyrus; species Lathyrus aphaca. The sequence continues at coordinate 484,635,136 of OZ014525.1, read as the reverse complement.
GTTTAATTTTTTTTTTTTTTTTTTTTTTTTCTTCTTAAGTTAAGATTTTAGAAGATTTTTATAATTTGATTCATTTTCCTAGCTTAGGGATTTATAAAAGAAATGTTATAATAAACTATAGTTTAATTCTTCTTTCTTTTCTTTTTTTTCTTAAATTAAGATTTCTAGAAAAATGTTAGTTTAATAAGTTTAGTTTAGATCATTCTTTTTAAATTAAGACTTTAGAAATTTTATCATAAGCTTAATTTAATTAGTTTTCTTTAATTAAGAATTTTATAAAAGAAATGTTATAATAAACTATAGTTTAATTCTTCTTTCTTTTCTTTTTTTTCTTAAATTAAGATTTCTAGAAAAATGTTAGTTTAATAAGTTTAGTTTAGATCATTCTTTTTAAATTAAGACTTTAGAAATTTTATCATAAGCTTAATTTAATTAGTTTTCTTTAATTAAGAATTTTATAAAAGAAATATTAGTTTAGTGTTAGTTTAATTCTTTAATTAAGAGTTAGAAAATATTATCTTAAGATTAATCTAATTCATGTCTTAGGTTAATTCATTTTTAAGTTAATTAAGAAATATGTGTTAAAAATATGTTTAATTAAAAAAACATTACTGTCTACACCCCTGTTGTATAGCCCATGTAAAAAAAGAACTTAAAGTATTACCAAAGTCACCCCTTGTAGAATTTTCTTAGAATTTTATTTTAGTTAGCTATAGTTTCAAATTAAATCTAATAAAAATAATAAAAAGCATGGGAAAATTCTATAAAAATTAAGGTAGCTCAATAAATCAATTTAGAAATTTGGGATATTTTTATTTTCTGAAATTTGATTATTTTTGATTAAATTCTGAATTATTCTTTTATTTAGCTTTATTGAATTTCTTCTTAATTGTGCTGAATTTTGTTTATTTTATTTAAATAGCTTCCAGCCACTTTTTTGAGCCATTCTTTTTTCTGTAATTAAAAGACTCATGATAGTTCTTAGGATATTTTTTAGTGGAATTTTAGGAATTTTTTATCTTAGGTTTTGGTGATAAAATCCTTAGGAAATAATAATTAATTCTTAGCTGGAAATAATTAATTGTTAGGTATAGGAAAAATAAGTTTTTTTAGAATCCCTTTTAGTACCATATTAGAGATAATGTTAGGACCTTGCAATTTAATTTTCACAATTTTTCTAGAAGTTTTAGTATTTTTTTTAGAATATTAGTTTAGGCTTAGTTAGGCATAATTCCCATTAGATTAGGCCATTAAAAGAAAATATAGTTCAATACAAAAAAAAAATAATAACAATAGTCTAGATTAATTTTAGTCATAGAATTTAACATTAGACTTAGGTTTAGTTTAATTTGTTTTAGGATGAATATTAAGTTTGACCTAGATTTAGAACTTAGTATAAAATTCATTTCCATATAGAAATAGAATAAATAAATAAGACTATTTATTATTCATGCCTTTAAGGCATTTTTAGAATATTATTTCTCATAGTTGATTTCATTGTTTTGCCTTATTTTTATTGTTACAACTTGTATAGGATTCCCTCTTTGTGTTCTTAGAATCAACTTAACTTCATTAAGAAGTAAGTTGAATTCTAGTAGTTTTAAGTTTCCATTAGGAGTAGAAAACCTCACTAACCATTAGGATCACTTTGTAAATACATAACAAAATTAGGATTGAGTCTTAGTCCCTTAGATTTTACCTTTTGCAATTTGAGTCATTCTCTTCTTATCTTCAAACAAAAATCCAAAAAAAAACACTTAACAAATAAATGAAATGATTCCTTGTGTATAGCCTTATTCCATGAAGCACTTGCATTCATTCCATCTTGGAGTGGTGTAAGCTTGTTTATCATGATGCACAAGTTTCATCAAGGAGTTATTCACAAAGAAAGCTTAAAAGACACTTCTTCACAAAAGCAGCAAAAACACTTAATAAAGTTCAACAAGCTAGTGAACTTAAACCCTAATCCTAGGAAGTCAGTCTTGGATAAATTCTCCTTGCTGGGTATGCTTGTTCTATTATTCCATCTTGGAATGTAGAATCAAGTGTACATTCCATGGAAAAGAGTTTGAATTCACTTCCTTGTGCCAAATTCATACAAAACTCATAAAAGCCGAAAACAAACAATAACCGACTATCCTGCGGGAACTTCTCTTCTCATCTCATTCACTCACAACGCGAACTCGCGGCGACTTGTCATACATGCAAGACGGTAAACGCACTCGTACCAGACGAGCCTGCAACACCTGAGCATAGACATACACAGTTCCAACATAAAAAACACAAACAAATAGTTCCCGCCTAGGTTAGGCGAACTACGTCGACTCTGATCCTCATTATCCCGATGAGGTACGTAGGCAGCGGGGTAGGGCCCGTTCGAGCACATTCTTTATTTTCCCTACATTTCCCCTTTTATTCTCATTTTCTTATTCCAATTCATTTCTCATTTTCCATTCCCTTTATTCCAGTAGCGGTTTTATTCAGCAGCAGTTTTATTTCTCACCCTTTGAAACAAGCAAGCAAGCGTGGATCCCGTCGGGTACGACGGACGGATTGGGGTGCTAATACCTTCTCAATTCGTAACCGACTCCCGAACTCATATTTTTGGTTCGCAAGGCCTTGTCCTTTCCTTCTTCCTCAGGTTTGTGCAACATTACCTTTCCCATTCATTCGGGATAAAAATGTCTGGCTGGCGACTCTAACCTTTCCGCGCCACTTTCGCGTTTGTACTAGGATGAAAATCCCGGGAGCGACACTAATACCTTCCCAGGTCGTAACCGACTCCCGAACTCAGTTTCTTTGGTTCACATGACCTATGTCCTTCCTTTTCTTTTCTTATGGTTTGTGCAGCATTACCATTCCCGTTTCTTCGGGATAAAAATGCCTGGCTGGCGACTCTACCTCTCTTCCGCTTCACTTTCGCGTTTGTACCAGGATGGAAATCCAGGGAGCAACACTAACATTCAAAGACAAGTTATCTAAGGAAATTATAAATATGTTGTTAACTCTTTTACCTTTTAGCATTACTTCATGAGTGACTTCATTTTCTATCAAGCATTCATTTTTGGTGAAGTTGATTTTGAAACCTCGGTCACACAATTGGCTAATGATAAGGAGACTATGCTTTAGACCTTATACATAGAGGACATACTTTAAGGTTGTTAAAGGCGGTGAACGAACGATACCTACGCCAAGGATTCTTCCTTTGTTGTTGTCACCATAAGTCACAAATCCTTTGGCCTTAAGCGTTAGATGTGAAAATTTGCTTAAATCACCCGTCATATGCCTAGAACACCCACTATCAAGATACCATTGGTTTGAAGAGGTCTTCAAGCATACCTACAAAAAAGAGTTAAGTTTTATTAGGTACCCAAATTTCCTTGGGTCCTTCAAAGTTAGTCCATTTCTTAACTCATACATAATGGCCTTGAGCAACACTAAAATTTCTAACATAACTTGCATTTGGAGTATGAACTTTTATACCACAATAGAAACAAGTGGGCTCAAAGTTACTTTTATATCTATAGAGATAAGATTTCTTCTTATTATTTCTTTTCTTTTTAGCATATTGATGAACCACTTTATGCTTGTCAACTTTTTCTTTAGGAATTTGTTCTTTAGCCTTTACAAAGATGGTCTTGTTAGAAGTTGGTTTAGAAAATTTTGAGTAACCAAGACCACTCTTATAAATTGAGTATATTTGATGACTAAGAACACATTCCAATCCAATTTGTCCTTTCTCATATCTTTCTAGGAATCTTTTTAATTGAACAATTTGAAATGAAAGTGACTCGCATTTTGTGCATACAAAATTCTATTTTTGATCACTAATTAATTTTTCTTTTTCATCTCTTAAATTATTTTCCATTTTCTCAATATTTTCTTCTAAAGTTGAGATTTGTTTCTTTTGTGATGAAATAGTTTTATACAGAATTTTGCATTCACTTAAGAGTTCATTAATTGCTCCTTGAGTATCATTATCATAAATTGAAAAATCACTAGTAACCTCATTGTCTTCATCATCGGAATGATGTGAGGCCACCAATGCTAGATTTGCGCTTTGATCACTAACTCATTCCAATGAGGAGCTTATTTCATTATCATCCCAAGCAATATAGGCCTTATTTTTGTAATACTATTTCCCTTTATTGTCACAGCTCTTTGTGAGTTTAGGACACTTCGGTTTGATGTGGCCTTGCTTTCCATATTCATAGCATTTAATATATTGATTGGATGTTGATGTTTCTTTCTCTTTTTTCTTTGAAAATTTCTTCTTTCTCATAAAGCTAGAATTTCTAATATTATTTTTTGCACCAAAATATTTTCCTAACCTTTTTACTAGAAGCATAAAATTTGCGTCCTCTTCTGGATTGTCTTATTTCTCAACTTCTTTGGAATCAACCTTTAATGCAGTACTCTTGGATTTATTTTCTTGAGTCTCATGTTTTTCCAATCGCCCAAGTTACGTCTCATATTCTTGAAGCTTTTAGAATAAAGTGGCGGATGTCATCGTGGATAGACTTTTCTTTTCGGATATAGCTGTTACTTTTGGTTGTCATTATCTGGACAAAGACCTAAACACTTTAAGATTAAGTTCATCATTAGTTAGTGTTTACCAAGTGCATTCAAATGATTTATCAAGTGCACAAATCTTTTCTCCAAGTCGAGGATTTATTCTCCTGGTTGCATTCTGAATAACTCGTATTCTTGACTTAATGTGTTCAATCTGGATCTTTTAACTTCGGAGGTTCCTTCGTGAGTTTCTACAAGAGTATCCCAATTTTTTTTGGCCATTGTACATGTTGAGATGCGGAATCATTCATCCATACCAAGTGCACTTTGTAGAAGGTTTATTTCCTTTTTGTCATAGAGAACCTTCTTCTTATCATCATCATCCCATGAACCTTGAGGCTTTGTTGAACTAACTCCATTAACAACTGTTGTAGGAATAAAAGGACCATTTTGGACAGCCTCCCATATATCACTTCCTTGTGCTTCTAAATGAGCCTTCATGCAAAATTTCCAGAAGTCGAAATATTTGCCACAAAACAAAGGAGGCTTACTGCTACTACCACTGTCTCTGAATACAAGATTGTTATTTGCGGAAGCCATCTAAATCAATTAGGAACATATTACCTATCACCTCCTATGATGTCAATTGAAACTTATAAGTGAACCTAATGTAACACCCCATTTCTACCCGACTTTAATTATTAAATCAGAGTTATAATATTTCAATAAATCAACATCAAAATAACCTCAACTTGGTTCTTCAACATAAAACAACTTAAAACTAGTTCATAAACTTATATAAAAGCCAAAAAGACAAAACACGAGTTCATCCCCCCGAAGTACTACGTATCAGTGCGACAAACACCGACTCGAAGCTACTAAGTATTGGACTCTTTATTACATGCAAGTTACCAACAAAGGGCAACATTCAAACAGAAGCGGTGAGATATCGAACAACATAAACAGGATTACGATAATCAGTATGTAAACAAGACAATCATATAATCACACCACTTCACACAACAAGCTACATCAACATACGACTTACATCCAACAACTAACTTTAATCATATACAACTCAATGCGACTCAAATTATATGCATGTGGTACCATTTGGAGTAAACTCCCAACTTAAAACATTGTCAGGTTATCGAGGCATCATCAACTTATTTTCCAATCCAGGCTAACTTGAATCGAGCATACGCTCCAACTTGAAATATGCACATGTATGCATCTATGAATGGCATACAACAAAAATTCCATAATGAACAACATAACAACTTGAACAACTCAGCAACATGAATCAACATTGGTCATAGGACCTACAAGATATTAATCTTCCCAAAGACCGGGACAACAAAGCTTAGAACAACTTCAACACGAAAACGACAAAATTACGATTTAATCGATTAAACTACTAAGTTATCATTTTTAAATCTTCCAATCTACTATAATTAACTTATTTCATCCCTACCTTAAGTCTATGATCAATCTTTCATACCCTAAATTTTGACCCTAAGATTTTTCTCATCACATCTACATCTTGCATACAAACAAGCTTGCGCACTTGTTTATTTATCCTTCTCGGGTGCAGGTTTATGCCTCGCAGGGGATCACTGTTGTCTTTAATTACTTTATTTGTTTTTGTTTACTAATCATTAATCAAAATACAAAAATATTTTGTTTCCTTTTGCTAACCTTGTTTTAGGTAGAGGAACCATTGAAAATGCCAAAAATAGCAGTCTTGCAGCTCGAGTGAATTTCACAAACAGAAGTCGAAGTTGATCCGCAAATAATTCAAGTTTATCTGATCGAGGATTTCCCAAGTTAATTGATTCACTCAAAGGATTTCCAAGGAACATGTGTTTACTTCTTCGACGTACAACAAGAATCGGGCCGAAACAACCAAGCAACCATGTTTGAATGAAAAATTCAAAATTCAGCTTGGTTAACCGGTTAACCATATGCGTTAACCGGTTAACCAATGCGAAATTTGAATTCTTTATTCAAATTCAGCACCCTTAGATCATGGATTTAATTGGAATATTCTAGATCCATTGGTTTCTGATTTCTCTACATCACTTTGATCATTTCCTACCATAAACTCTCACTAATCACCACTCTTTTCCATTTCCCACCAAAATTCCAATTACCTAACCTAAATTCAAATTACCAAAGCAAGCTCCATTCCACCAAATTTCCATACCTAAGGTCTTTAAATAGGACCACAATTTCATTCATTCCACAAGCTTTAGAGAGCCAAATTCACCTTGCAAAAAATTCTACAAGCTTTTGATAGCCACAAAACCTCTTGCAAAATACTTCCCCAACACCAAAATTCTCCAAAGCTCACTTCCTTTCTTTTGAAGTTATCAAGAATTCACATTGAATTCTTGATTAACTTGAGCTAAACCTTCATCCTTTCTTTCTTTTGTTCATCAATTGCAGTAGATCTAGCTTGGCTTGGTTCAATTTGAAGAAGTGACTTTGGTAATTCCTCTCCTTCCACAAACCTATACTCATCATCAACCATTCAAGATGTAGATCTTTGGTTCCTTTGATTCTAGATCCTTTGGATCTTTATTTGTTGTTTGATTGCAGGGATTCCACTGTATTTTGGTTTTAAAATTCGTGCAAATTCAGATCATGATCATTAAATGTTTTGAAAGAGTTTTGGAATTGGATCAATGCTGAATTTTTGCATATTTTCTTTTGTTGCTTCAGCGTTAACCGGTTAATCATATGCGTTAACCGGTTAACGCAAGTCAGAATTGAATTATTGGCTTGTTTCAAGCCCTTTTTGGTTCATCTTTCTTCTTCTTCTCCCTCATTTTATTTTTACCTTGGGAAACACTTTTGGGAATGATTTCTCCTTAATTTCAATGAACTTTGGGTGTAGATTAGAGTAGTTAATGTTCATTAATTCAAAACTACCTTTAAGTGGATTATTCAATTCATTTAAGGTGTTTTGCGTTAGTGATACATTTTCATGCTTGAATCCACCAAGAAGAGTGATTGAACTTAAGGATGGAATAATACCATGAGTGTGACTCAATTTGGTATTCATCTTTAGTTTTGTGCGGTATTGCGTTCGGATAGCGATTTACATATTGTTTATCTCGCATGCATTAGCACTAATATTGTTCACCTTAATTGGTGGTGGCCGTCCTCATTTGTAGGGTAATTTCTTCGTAAATTACTCGGTGATTGCTTAACATAGACCTAAATGTGTCCCGATTTCGGAATAAAAATCTAATTGGGTATTTTCACTTTCGTGGACCGGATCTCTTGTTGATCGTGTAATCCCAAAGTGGTTAATCATATTGCATCAAGAATCGAGACTTATGAATGTTTGATGCGTAGGTGCTTTGGGTCTCCCAATCCCCTTTCAAATTTCATTGAATTCGTTTCGATTTGCCTTGATTAATCGCTATAGTGTAAGATGTTAAGCGGATCCGGTTGCCTTTCGATTTTGGTTACTCTTTTGGTTGTGGTTAATTAAGTTCACCATACCATTATTATGTAAATATTATTATACTATTACTACTATTAATATTTTAGATTCTTGCACTTTAATTTCTTTTTCTACTAACATTTAAATTATTGCACTTTTATTTGCTTTTATTTTATTTTGCTTTACTATGCTTTATTCATCCATTATCATGTTTATTATTTGCTCTTTTTTTTGTTATGTTGATTTTCCTTTTGTCCATTTGGATACAAAAACATTAATAAAGGATTAAACTTCTAAAAGACTCGTGACTTTAATTTTGGACTATGGACATCATCCTTAGCATTGGACTTGGAGTTTTGGACTTAGATTTTAGGATCTAACCCTTTGCTTGAGTCATTATGGATTGAAAATCTTAGCGGATTTGGTTCACGTGTTTTTGAAGATGGAAGTCCTATTGTTTCAAAGAATGTTCACCATACGGTTTGATTGTTCTTCCCTTAACTTTTACTTTAAAGTCTTAGGATAGTCACTTCATCTTCTCCCCTTCTTAAATTTTCAAATCTTCTTCCTATTTCAAAAAACCTTCTTTTATTTCAAACTTCAAACGTTTTCACAATAAAATCTTGACTTAGGTCAAGCAGTTTTACCTTTTCAATTTCATTTCTTAATAAATTCTTAACCACATAAGCATATCGAAACGTTTTTTTCAAAACACTTAAAAAAATGCAAAACTCATTCAATTGTTTTTGTGCCCTCGTGCACTTTCCCTTTTTTTGTTTAGATATGATTCATTCTTTTTAGCGGAATCATTCGCTAAAGAATGACGACTTATCTTTACATTTTAAAATCAATTCAACACATTGTTTCTTTTCACATTTTGTACCACGAACTATGAGGTTTTGATCTCGCATTGCACTTTGTGAGTACGTAGGCATGAGACGATCGTCTCTTCAAACACAAAAATCTTAAAAAACATTTACCTTCTCATCTCTTCAATCACTTTTAAACAAACCATTTTCAAACCAAAAAAATCAGTAAATATTTCAAAGGGCTCCCGTGGAGTACCACAGACATTTTGGGCGCGTAAAACCTTCCGAATTTGTAACTTATCCCCTTACTCGTTCTCTGTTTGATTCTTTTAGCTTTTACTTTTAGATTCATTAGGTTTTAATCGCTCTTTTTCCCTTTTCCATTTGGAATAAAATAAAAGTGTGGTGGCAACTCTGTTTACCTTGAGTTAAGTTAATCAATAGCTTACACTCATGATTTTATCGCTACATAAAAGTGGCGACTCTACTGGGGAGTCAATCTCTAAGTGGATTCGACCTACTTTGATTTATTTACAACTTTGGTTTGATTTGTTTGTTATTTGTTTATTCTGTTTCGGTTTTGGTGATCCTCTGTGAGTGAGATAGATTCTAACCTGGATCTGAGTTGAACTTATGATAGGACGACGATATTCGAAGCGATACGCGATGGAGTAGTCCAAAGCGATATCAATTTGATAATCTCCACTCGGTTAGTCTCTCTTGGATTATCAATGTTGTAAACACCCCAAATTTTCCCTCACTAAGTTCACACCATGGCTTGTGATCTTTCATCTTTGCATAAGTTTAAGCATATCATATCATATTGCATTTTTGTTTCATCTGCATGGTTCAAGTCATATGCATCTAGGGTTTGTGATCTGAGCAATCCAGGATCCATCTGAGCCATTCCAAAGGTCTTCAATCATCTCAAGAGGGTCCATGGATGTTCAATAATCATATTATATCCTCCAAAGATCAAGGAAGTCAAAGAATCACAAGAACTTGCAAACCATGGAAGCAGAGCCAGGGTTTAACTGCATAGATGACCTGAAATTAGGGTTTTGGTTTCAGAGGCCATAACTCCAATTTTTTTTGGTCATTCTTGTTTCTATTGGTCTCAATATGTTATGAAGATCATGTGTACCAAGTTTGATGAAGAAATTCATTGTGGAAGTCATATGTTCATTGGGTAACTTCTTGAGCAAGTCAGAGCAAAATCAAGGCATCTGAGGCCCCCAACAATGGAACCAAAAGTGGATTTTTCATAAAATTGAGGTTATATGATCTTTATTTGATCATTGAAGTGCTTATAAGTTCACAAAATTGAATAAAAGTGAGCTAAATCAAAAGTTACCAAAAATGGAAATGACTTGTAATGTAAACTTTCCATTTTGGGAATGTTTTTCAACCTCCTCTTTCTCAACCAAAAATGCTTCAAATGAAAAATTGTTGTTCATGAAAGTTGTAGATTGGATCATTACCTTTCCAAAAAGTACAAGAACAAGATCTAATTCATTTTGGAACTCAAGATATGGCTTGTCAAAGTTGGCAAAAATCCCATACTTTTCAAGAATGCACCAAAAGGGATTCTTTGCAAAACCACTTGCCAAGGCCTTTTGTGACTTCAAACACACTTCTATGTATCATAACATCATTGTACATTTCCTAAAACTCAGAATTGCCCAAATAATTTCAATATTTCATGCCTTGAACATCAAGAATTCTCAAAGGGGCCAAAACTTCACATAATTGCAAAACACCACATAACTTTGCTCCCACTTGCTGAATTGCCTCAAGATTGATTTTGTGGACATCCTTGAACTCAGTTGCGCATGGACAAGCCAATGAGCCAGCTACACAATTGCCCATACCTCAAGTACACAAGTTGGTGACTTTTTTCAAGAAGCCCATACCAATCACCATAGGCCACAACCACTTCTCTGACCTATCACAACTTGTTATGTGGACCAAATGCAGATCATAATATACAATATTGCAAGCTGAAACCAGAGAATCCTCAAGTTCCCAAAATCTCTCCCTCTTGCATTTTCCTTCGAAACTCTCAGCTCACTTACTCAAACTCAAAACCAATTCCACCATTGATCTCAAAATCACTTGCTAACCACAAAGCAACCCTCAAACCAGCCAAAAACACACCATACACAAAACACGATTCTCAGCCAATTGAAGTGTAATCTCACAAACCAGCTGTAAACACCCCAAATTTGCCCTCACCCATTCACATCATGGCTTGTGATCATTTCATATGCATAAATTCAATCATACCATCTCATATCACATTTTTGATTCACTGCATTGATTCTAAGTCATCTGCATCTAGGGTTTGTGATCTGAGCAATCCAAGAGCTTCTTGAGCCACTCCAAAGGTCATCAATCACTTAAAAGGGGTCCATGTATGTTCAAACATCATATTATATCTTTTCAAAGTCAAGAATGTCAAAGAATCACAAGAACTGAAAATGGCATGGAAGCAGAGCCAGGTTTGACTGCACAGTTGACCTAGAATTAGGGTTTTGGCTTCAAAGGCCATAACTCCAAATTTTTTGGTCATTCTTGTTTCTATTGGTCTTTATATGGTATAGGGAGTATGCATACCAATTTTCATGAAGAAATTCCATGGGGAAGTCATCTGATCAAGGGTTGACTTTCTAAGCAAGTCAGTGTGAAATCAGGGCATCTGAGGCCCCCAATGACCCAACCAAAGGGTGTTCTTCATCATTTTGACTATGTATGATCTTTATTTGATCATAGAAGATGTTGGAAGTTCACAAAATTGAAGAATTTCAAGTCTTTTGCAAAGTTGACTTTTTGGGAAAGTTTGACTTTTAATGAAATTGCCATTTTAGGAAACTTTTTCAACCTTTACTTTTTGATTCAAAAATGCTTCAAATGGAAAAACTTTGGTCATGAAAGTTGTATAATGGATCATTCCCTTTTCAAAAAGTACAAGAACATGACCTAATTCATTTTTGATCAAAAGTTATGGCTTGTCAAAGTTGGCAAAAATCACAAAATTTCAAGGTTTCTACCAAAGAGGCAAAGTTGCAAATTCACTTGTCAAGGCAAATTAAGCTATCAAATGGACTTCTAAACTTCACAACATGATCATACAAGACCTAAAAGTCAGATTGCACCAAAAGATCTCTCATTTTTATGGCTTATGGAGCAAGATATCTCAAAGGAACCAAACAAGAATCAACTTGCAAAACTCATCATAAGTTATAAACCACTTGCTGCCTTGCCTCTAAACTTTTTCCACAACATTCCTTGATTCAAGCTGATCCCAATCATGCCAAAAAGCAAGTTGTACCATTGCCCATACCTCAAGTACACATCAAGTTGACATTTTGGCCAAAGACCCATACCAATCACCATAGGCCAGCAACAACTCTCTGACCTATCCCCTTTTGATACATGGACCAAAGCCAGCATAACACACCACACATTGCAAGCTGAAACACACCCAAGCCATAGTTATCACTTCTTGCTCCAAATTGCAAAAGCTTTCGAAACTGCTTGCACAAGCCTCAAACACAAAAACCAACTTCACAAATCAACTCAACACACTTTCCTGATCACAAAGCACCCATCACCATTACCTTAAACTCCCAGAATCACAAATATGATTCTCACCCCACCTTGAGCAGAACTTCTGCCATTTCAAAAAACAGCCATTCTCAAAGCTTCTTAAGCTTCACTTCATCATCAAAGGGTTCAAAGGAGTGAGTTTGCACCAAGAAACAGCCCAGAAAGCACAGGATCAGAAAGCTCCATCTCAGGTATAGCTCAAGAACAAATTTTCCAGAACCTCATTTTCTTGTTACAAATTGAATCTATATGTTGCACTGATCATCTGGATGTATTTAGATTTGAAAATAAGTAAGAGATGGCCATTTCATGTCTCTCTGAAAGTTTGCCCGTATTTCACATTTGCCTTCGATTCAAGCTTGTTAATGAAAATAAATGATTTTTGAAAGAGGGGTTAGGTTTAGATGGGGGGAAGGATCATTTCTGTGGAAGAAATTTCATGAATGGTGACCTATAGCAAAATCTAGGGTTTTGGTTCGCCGGAGAAGACGACCGGAAGTCTTCTCCGGCCACCTGAGTTTAATTAGCCCTAATCTGAGTGATTAATGAAGTTTGAATAATACCCCTTGGATGTGTTGACCCGCGCGCATTTGGACGCTCAGGATCTCACTATTTTGCCCTAATCTTAAGTTGACTTTATTAATTCAGATTAATTAATTTTTAATTGGAATTAATGAAGTTTGAATTTCAGCCTTTAGATTGCGCGCGAAGTCAAGCCAAAAATCCCCAGAACCAATCCTGTCCCTTGGATGCGCATACTTTCATTTAAATTCATTTTATTTTCTTTTTATTTCATTTGTTTTCTATAATTTATTTAAAATAGCAAAACATTTTTAAAAAATTCTGAAAATTTTTGTACAAACTTTTATTAATTTTCAGAAACCAAAAACATTTTTATTTTTATTTTTTGCGTTAAAAAATATTTTTAAATCATTTAAAAGTTTATTTTTAATTAATTAATGAGAATTAATTAATTAAAAATACTTTTAGGTATTTAAAAATCACCAAAAAATTCATGAAACCGTTAAAATCATTTAGAAACATTGTCCAACCCTCAAACCAAATTTCTTTTTTGATCTTGATGCATTTTGACAATTTTCCATGGAATTAATTTCATTTCAAAGCATTATTTTGATCCAAACTTCAAAAAATCATTTCTGCCTATCCTTTAAGAGTTGGACTTTGATTCTTTTTGCATTGTGTTTTGCATATCATGTAGTTTGTGAGATTAAATTGGCATGATTTGATCTTTCATTTTCAATTTGTTTGACATTTTTTTTGTCAAGGTACCTTAAAACCCTAGCAAACTTAGGAAATTCATAACCCTAATTAGGTTAAGAGTTAGAACCCCTCCTTTGGGCAGTGAGTTTGTATAGGTTTAGGGTTCCCTTGAATGCATTTTCAATTTTTTATCATGATGTTTGCTTCTGGTTTTGATTTTTGTTTGTTGCATTGATCATAAACCCTAATTTGGGCTTTCATTTGCATCCATCTTGCATTTGCTTGCATACCATGACTTGTCATAGCATTTTGTGAATCCATTTGATCCATTAGACATCTTGAGACATATTAGAAGCATGTTTGATCATTGCATCTTTCATTTGCCATGTTGTATGTCATTTGCATTTCATAACTTTTCATGTATGTTCATGGTTCTAAGCATGCTTCTCTTGCATTCATTTGTTCATATGATCATCCTCATGCCTTGTTTCATGTTTGTATCATCTCATAGCACCATTATCATACCATATATGCTTCTGGTTTTGGTTTGCATCATGCCATTTCATCTCATTTTGCATTACATTGCATTTCTTTCACTAACCTTTCAGGTGGTAAGCAACTTTGAGAAGTGAATTTGCCTTCACTTCTCACATTTTCTTTTCATCTCTCTTATGCATCATTGCTGCATTTTGTTTTGTGTTTGAGATTGAGCTTGCTCTTTCTTCTTCTTATTACTTTCTTTCCTCAAGTGACTTGTCTTCTTAAATGAAGCAAGTTACTTTGCTTCTCTCTGCTCCTTTCATCTGCTTCCTGGTGGTTCCCCTGAAGATTTCTTTCTTGTAAACCTCACAAACCTTAGGAACAACCAAGCATGACAATGATTAGGGTTTTGATTAGTCTCCCCACTTAGTTTTACCTTTGTGTATCTTTGAGTCTTCTCTCCTCATCTCATAATCAGGGATTAAACCCTAAAGGCTTTAAGGCTTTGTGATTAAGTTTATGCCTGCATCCTTCTATTAGGATGGAGTGTATAACTTTAATCCTAAGTGTTAAACCCTTAATGTGTTTAACTCCTTTAATCAATCCATCTTAATAATCATCAAGACATCAAGCTTGTAACTTGGGCCTTGCATTAGGGTTCTAATTCTTCCTTGATTGGTTAAGAAGGACTAACCCTGGTGTTAATGGACAAGTCCCCCTCAAGTTGTCTTACAAATCATAAAAATCACTTCATCATCACATCATTAAATAAAATCCACTTAATAAAGGGCTTTGTTTTGTCATGAGTTTAATCCCTAATCATGGATTAAGTTGAGGAGCTTTCCTCAGCTTAAACATTCTCATCTATCATCCTTCTATTAGGATGGTGTAATGAGTCTGTTTAATCCCTGATTATGGCTTAATCTCATTACTCAACACTAAACAAAAACAACAAAAACATCTAATTAATCACAAGTAGGTTAATGATCTTAATCCTATATCAAAGGTGATTAAGTGTGAGAAGTTGACTTCACACTTAAGGTATTCTCATTACCCCTAATCAGAGGGAAGATGTGATGAGTTTACTAACCCATTGGTTTAGGCTTAAGCTCATTAACTTATGACAAACTCCAAAAAAAACAATAAAAGACTGAAAACACAAAAACAAACAATAATCGTCTCCTCCGGGATTCTTTTCTCATCTCATTCACTCATAAACGAGAACTTGCTTCTTCCGTCTAATGCAAGACAGTTTGCACCTGAGCCAGACAGGTCTTACACTTGAGCATAGACAAGCAAGAAGTTCACAAGTCAATTCATCTTTCAGTCTCTTTGGGTCGAACTACGGTGTTCTGACTTCCTCATTGCACGAGAGGATACGTAGGCATAACTTAACAGTTATCGAACAAAAGTCTTTGTATATTCCCCCTCTTTCTAGCATCATTCTTCTAGCCTCATATTCTTGAGCATTTCATTCTTGTTCCTGCACTGACACTGTATATATTACACTTCACTTCTCCTGCACTGACACCTGTACATCCTTTTCCAGCTTTTTTATACACAAATTGCACTGACACTATCCCTTTAAAACACAAATATTTTAAGCGTGGATCCCGTCGAGTACGACGGACAATCTGGGTGCTAATACCTTCCCAGGTTGTAACCAACCCCCTTTCTCAGTCTCTCTGGTTCTCAACCATCTTATCCGTATCTTTTCTAGGTCTATGCAGCATTACCTTTCCTCCGGGATAAAAATGCCTAGCTGGCGACTCTTTTCATTCCCTGTGAGTTCACTCCTGTGTGTTCTCACACCCTCCTTTCGTCGACCGTTCGCGTCTGTACCATATTTGAGCCCGGTCTCATCTTTTGGGAGCGACAGCTTGGCGACTCTGCTGGGGACCCTTATACTGCAACCAGGGCTTCTGGTTCTTTTTGTGGGTTCCTCCTAGCGCTTGTTTGATTTGTGTTTACTGGGGTGTTATGTGCTAATTGTGTTTGTATATGTATTTTATTGCTTTATGTACAGTTTTGTTTATTGCTTTCTCTACAGTTTTACATATATCATACTGTCATACTGTGCTGGCTGGATCTGTTTTTGTTGCTTTGATGGGTGGGTGTTCTATTGAGAGTTGAGGTCTTATACCTGGGACCTGAGTGACACCTAGGCTAGAGTGGTTCATGTTCTTTCCCATTCCATTTCGGTCTGGTGCGGGAATATGAAACACGGTTCAGATATGGGTTTCTTCTTGAGAACTCTGTGCTACAGATTTCCTGTAGTGCTAGGGCCATCTGGGAAGCCTGCTAAGTCTGGATGACCTTTAGTTATGACCTTCAGAAACTGAGGTGAATTAGAGGAGGATCTTTTATGGTTATTGTAAACACTGTACCTCCGGGTTAGAAGTGTTTACACTTCTCATAACTGATCCAAGTCTGAGGATCCTTGTTTTAGAACACCACCTGTGAGGGGGTTGGGCTGTTTACAGGTTTGCAGGTACCCTTGACCTCAGCATACCCTGTTACTTTGTTTTGATTAAGAGTACTCCATCTTGGAACAGTTCTTGTGATTTTAACCCTGGACATGTGGCTCTTTATTTGAGTCCCCCACCTTGGTTACTGGACTTATGAACCTCCATCTGGATTTCTTGAACATACATGGACTTATATCAAGGCAGTTAATCAGATCCAGCTTGATCACAAACCCTTGCATATCATTTGCATACATCATCATTGCATCATTTTAACATTTGCTTATTTGTTTTTCAGGGTATCCATCATATATTTTGGCTTGGTTTTGACCCCTTCATCTGCATAGACCTATCCTCATTAGTATCTGCTTCAGCTATCAGCTACCTGCTTCAGTCACCTGCACCACCAGTCTCAGCCTGTCAGTGGCCCATCTTCAGTATTATTCTCAGCATCTGTCTCAGCTCTTCTTCAGCAACATGGCACCCAAGAAGAGTAATATCTCCTACCATTTCTTTGAGCCTGAGTTGGCTAGCATCAGGAAGGTCTAGGCCCTGATTACTCCAGACCATATACCACTTTTCAGAGAACATTATGGAGGCATACTTGATGTGGTTATGGATTTGGACCCCTCCCAGAGGAGCTTGATTCATACTTGCCTGCAGTTCTATGATCCCCCTCTAAGGTGCTTCACCTTCCAAGATTTCCAGTTGGGGCCTCTATTAGAGGAGTATTCATCATTGGTTGGTGTACCTGTCAGGGGTGGTGTCCCCTTCAACCCTGAGATGGCTTTTCCCAGTAATGAAGAAGTGGCAAAGGCATTGTATCTGGAACCTTGTCTGATTGGGCAGAATATGACTACCAAGGCTGGAATCTCTGGTCTACATTTGGATTTCTTGACTTCACAGGCCATCCTGAAGGCCTCCTTAGGAGAATGGAAGGCAGTCTGTGCATTATTGGCCCTTAGCATATATGGGGTCATATTATTTGCAGATGAGCTTAAGTTTATTAGCAAGAATGCAATCCATCTTTTCATTCTGAGGAACCCAATACCCACCTTACTGGGAGATTTCTACTACTCTGTTCACCAAAGGAATGAAAAGCAGAGAGGAAGGTTGGTGAGGTGTTGTGCTCCCCTGTTCCATACCTGGTTGCTCAAACACTTGCCCAAGACTGATGCATTTTTGAATCCTCACCAGCAAAAGAATTGGGCTAGAAGACTCATTGCTTTGACCTCAGCTGATATCAGGTGGTGCACTCAGAGCACCAAGGGCAGGGACATCATTACTAGTTGTGGGCAGTTTCCCAATGTACCCCTGATAGGAGTGAAGGGTTGCATCAACTACAACCCTCTGTTATTCAAAAGACAATTGGGCTATGCATTGGTCCACCCTCCTAAAGCACAAGACTTGGCTGAGACTCTTTATTGTGAAATTAAGCCTAATCCAGCTATTGTCAGGCAAGCATCCTGGGCTTGGGACAATGTCCAGACCAAAGGGATGGCCATTCTCGGGAGATGTAACAATATAGCCTCAGCTCAGTACTATGAGTGGTCTCATGCCAGGGCACAAATTTCTGGGATGCCCTTCACCATTGAGGATGCACCTGGACCATCCACGGCAACACCTCCAGCCACTGTCAGCTTAGAGGAGTTTGAGAAACTGAAAGAGAGAAATGAGAATCTGACTCAGGCTCTACAGAAGACCCTCTGGGAGAGGAGTGATGGTCGGCTGGACATTGAAAGGTTGGAAAAGCTAAAGGTGGAGCATCTAGCTAGGATTGAGAAGTCAGAGGACTACATTAAGAAGTCAAGGGCTGGAGAGCAGATCTTGAAGAATGCCTGCAAGGAGGCTCAGTTCCAGAAAGCCAGGACTGATTTGTATCTGAAAGAGAGTCAAGCTAGGTGGGTCAGGATCACCGAAGCTCGTACTCTGGAAGATAAGAGGACTCAGGACAAGATTGAGCAGTTGGAGGCTAGTGTAAAGGAGCAACAGGAAGCCCTGCTAGCAGCCCAGAGAGAAATCTCAGAGTTGAAGATTAGAGCTGGTGTGAAGAGGTCAAAGGACCAGAGTCGACACAAGAAGCTAACTGCAGCTGTTGCTACCAGGAATCTTCTTATCAGGAACCTCACAGAGCGTCCGGCTGATCCTGTGACTGAAGCACTTCTAAAGGAAGTTCAGGAGGATGAGTTTGGTCTTGGTGTCTGACTTTTGCTTGTTGCTTTCGTTTCATTGTACTTTTCTTTTTCTTATGTTATATTTTGACCCCTCAGAGGGCATGTATTGTAAAAAACAAACTATGTATCATTCACTTTTTGTAATATATTCATTAGTTTGTTCTATCTGAGTTTCTTTCAAGCAACATCAAAAGCATCTTCCTCAGGGGTCTGGAAAGGTCAAAACCAAGTGCCAAGCCGGATACCTTGGAGACAAATCAGCATACTGCATTGCATACTAACCTTTGTTTGTTTTGTAGGTTTGTTTTGTTTTTGTTACTAACTCTGTTGTGACTTTAGGAACTATTGCTCGACGTCAGGTGTTCCCACTCAACCGTCCACACAGATATCCAACCCGCAACAACCTTCCGGGTATACAGATGGACCAGGTACAACAGGACCTTACAGAGGTCAGGACTCAAATGGCCAATGAGAGACTGGAAATGAGGAATCAGATGACTCAATTTATGGAGGTGATGAATGGTTTAGCTCAGAGCCAAGAGAGATTAAGGGCTTTGGTAGAGAGACAGACTCGGGAGGACCCCCATCTAGGGACTGGTGGGACAAGCAACAATGAGAGGGTTCAACCTCACATCAACCCACCTGTATTTGGACCCCACCTTCACCCAGAGATCAACATCCCTGCTAATGTACAAGGGAATGCTACTACAGGTAGAGTACTGCAAGAAGACCCCCAGGAAGATCAGTTCACAGTGATGGGAGCTGGGGATGAAGCCTATGACAGAAGGCTAGATGAAATTGCTGAAAAATTAAGGTCCTTGGAGTCTCAAAACTCTTTGGGTTTTGATGTTATGGACATGGGCTTAGTGGACGGGGTCAGGATTCCCCACAAGTTTAAACCGCCGTGCTTTGAGAAGTACAACGGAACCTCCTGTCCACGAACCCACTTGCAATCCTTTCTGGGGAGGCTGAAGGCATATACCATGGATGAAAAGCTATGGATGTTTTATTTCGAAGATAGCTTAACAGGAGCTTCAAGGGAATGGTACTCTCATTTGACTAGAGCAACCATCAGATGCTGGAAGGACCTGGCTGAGGCCTTCATTAGACAATACCAGTATAATTTGGATATGGCTCCCAACAGGACCCTCCTGATGGGAATGTCACAATCATCCAGAGAAAGCTTCCAGGAGTACGCCCAGAGGTGGAGACAGCTTGCTGCTGCTGTCCAGCCACCTATGTCGGAGAGGGAGATGGCCGACATGTTTATGAACACCCTCCAAGGGACATACATTGATTGGCTAGCTGCCTTTTCTTCTACCAGCTTTGCAGATGTAGTTATAGCTGGAGAAAGAATTGAGAGCCTATTAAAGATGGGCAAAATTTCTGACAACGGTGCTAGCTCGTCCAGCAACCCAAGAAAGCCTTTTGTGGGCCCAAGAAGAACTGGTGAGACTAATGCTATCCATACCAGCAGGGGCAGACCCCAGTATGTTCATAGGTCAGTGGCAGCTGTCACCATTCTCGCTCCAATTCATCCACAACCAGCTTATCAACCGCAGCAACAACCCCACTACCAGCAACAAACTCAGTATCCACCTCAGAGAAATTATAACAACAACAACAACAACAACAACAATCAGCAAAGACCATTTCAACAGAGACCTTCTCAGGCCAATAGGGTGATCGATCCGATCCCTATGCCCTATGCCACATTATTGCCACAACTCCTGAAACTCAACCTGGTTGAGCTAAGGACATTGGCACCTCCAGATCCTGCCAGTCTGCCCAGAAACTACGACGCCAGCGCCAGGTGTGCTTTTCACTCAAATGCACCTGGCCACAGTACAGAGAAGTGCAGGGCTTTGCACATGAAAGTACAGGATTTAGTGGATTCCAAGGCTCTAAACTTTGCACCCCCACCGAATGTAAACAAGAACCATATGCCCAACCACGGAGGACCCAGAATCAATGCTATTGAGGAAGATAAGCCGTCTTACTTGGTAACCAGTGTGGGTCAGATTCGGACACCCTTGGTAGAGATTAAAGCTCAACTCCTTGAATGTCAAATGTTCCCGGGATGTGAGCTAGGATGTGCTTATTGCAACATTTCAGTGAATGGGTGTGATGACTTGAGAGACGGAATAGATGGTCTCATCCAGAGTGGCCTGCTTCAAATCATAACATCAATACCTCCAAATCCGGTAATCTCCTTAACAACAGTTCCCGAGTCTTCTACAACTGCAACAACAATTATTCCAAACAACTCTTCAATCTCATCAACAAATGCTTCATCTGTTACTTCAACGGACCAAATATCAACAAACATCCCTTCTACAACTTCAGCACCCCTTCATTCAGAATCTCCTACAACAGCAACACCCATCCAGTCAACAGTGTCTCCTACAACATCAACAACAAACAATGAAAGTGTCTCAACAGTGTCTGCCTACAACTCACAAAATGCCGCTCCTGTCAGAGCACCAGTCACAATATACTATGATCCACATACTATCATGGTCCCGTCTGCAGCTGCTATCAGTCCAGTCACTATCACAGTGCCTGGGCCAGTACCTTATGAAAGCAGTAACGCCATCCCTTGGCATTATGGCTCCGATCTATACTGCGAAGGACGGAAAATCACTTTGGAATCATCAACTTCTTCACCACAAATAGACAATGTAGGGGGAGGCGGAGGCTTCACTCGAAGCGGACGTCTCTTTTCCCCGCAAATTCCAAGACCCAATGCCGAAGCAGAAGCTGCTGCCAAGGCAAAAGGGAAGAGCATGGTGCAAGAAGAACAAGTTGCTAAAGAAGTCTTGAAAACCCCTTTTGATCAAGAAGTGGATGAATTCATGAGAATCATCAAGAAAAGTGATTACAAGATAGTGGACCAGCTTCACCAGACACCTTCCAAAATTTCCATTTTATCATTGCTAATGTGCTCCGAGGCTCACCGGAATGCACTATTAAAAGTCTTGCACGCAGCTTATGTGCCAGAGGAGATTACCGTCAATCAGTTGGAAGCAGTGGTTGGAAATGTCAACGCTAGTCATGGACTAGGATTTACCAATACTGATTTGACAACGGAAGGCCGCAATCATAACAAGGCTTTGCACATTACCTTGGAGTGTAAGAGTGCAGTTCTTTCCCATGTGCTGGTAGACACAGGATCATCCCTCAATGTCTTACCTAAAAAAGCCCTTGTGAAGCTGGAGTATGAAGGATTGGCATTACGCCCTAGTAACTTGGTAGTGAGAGCCTTTGACGGTTCTAAGAGATCAGTTCTGGGAGAAATTGAGCTGCCTATAATGATTGGCCCACAAACTTTCAAAACGACCTTCTACGTGATGGACATTCAGCCGGCCTACAGCTGTTTGTTGGGTAGACCTTGGATTCATGCCGCTGGCGCAGTTACGTCTACCCTTCACCAGAAGTTAAAATTCGAGTGGGAGGGCCAAGTCGTTACTATTTGTGGGGAGGAAGATATTTTTGTTAGCCATCTGGCTACATACAAATACATTGAGATGGATGGGGAGATCCACGAAACTATGAGTCAAGGGTTTGAGGCCTTGAACATAAATGAAGCATCTGCTGTACCTGGAACCTCAATGACATCTTATCAACAAGCCCGGAAGGTTGTTGAAGAAGGGACTGCCCAAGGCTGGGGCAAGTTGCTGCCCGTAGAGAAGAAGGAGGATAGATTTGGGTTGGGTTACAAACCAACTCAACAAGATCAAGCAGAGGCTGCTAAGAAGCCCAGTTTTGTCAGTGGGGGGATGCTCACCCCAGATTCCGTGAACTACTTGGAAGACGAGGATGAAAGCGACCGCAACCTGGAGAGTTAGATACGTCCAAAGATCCCGGGGAGCAGTATCTCAAACTGGTCTTCCCAGGAAATTATAAGGGTTACTCCTACAGAGTAATTATTATTTCCTGTATATTTTAAGCATGCATCAAGTCTTGCATCTTGCCCAAGATGACAAGACTCATTTTGTAATCGGGCCATCTGTAATTTTGTGCAACAAGATTAATCAATGAAATATCAGACATCTTTTGCAAATGAGTCTTTTTCTTCTTTTCCGCTCACTGTTTTTCCATTTTTCTTTTTGTACAAAAATAAATGGCAATGTTTTCAAAATGACAGCTTCATTTCACTTTTCTAAACAAGATTAAAATCAATCACTAAAATGAACAAACTGAACCCTTGCAGAGAGTGCCTTCCAGACTGCACCGACAACAGCACGACTATGACTTCGTATGACTTTGACAATCCAATCAATCAAGCTGATGAAGGGGTTGAAGAAGAGTATGAGCTTCCTGAGGAGCTGGCCAGGTTGTTGAGACAAGAGGAAAAGGTTATCACTCCTCATCAGGAGGAGGTCGAAACGATTAATCTTGGTACAGATGAATATGTGAAAGAAGTTAAAATCGGGGCCTGTTTACAAGACTCAGTGAAGAAACAACTGACTGACCTGCTTCAGGAATATATGGATGTGTTTGCTTGGTCTTATCAGGATATGCCAGGGTTGGATACCGACATTGTTATGCACAAGCTGCCTCTAAGAGAAGATTGCCCGCCGGTTAAACAGAAACTGCGCCGTACTCGCCCAAACATGGCAATGAAAATCAAAGAAGAGGTACAAAAGCAGTGGGACGCCGGGTTCCTTGCTGTAACTAGCTATCCACCGTGGGTTGCTAATATAGTACCTGTGCCTAAAAAGGACGGCAAAGTAAGAATGTGTGTTGACTACCGGGATCTGAACAGAGCCAGCCCGAAAGATGATTTCCCATTACCTCACATCGATGTATTGGTGGATAACACAGCTCAGTTCTCGGTATTCTCCTTCATGGACGGATTTTCAGGATACAATCAGATCAAGATGTCACCTGAAGACATGGAGAAGACAACCTTCATCACACCCTAGGGCACGTTCTGTTACAAGGTGATGCCATTCGGACTGAAGAATGCTGGTGCGACGTATCAACGGGCCATGGTGACATTATTCCACGATATGATCCATAAAGAAATCGAATGTTACGTGGATGACATGATTACCAAGTCCCTCACCGAAGAAGACCACCTGGTAAATCTGCTGAAGCTATTCAAACGTCTGAGGAAGTACCAACTGAAGTTGAACCCCAACAAATGCACATCCGGGGTGCGATCTGGTAAGCTGCTGGGCTTTATTGTAAGCGAGAAAGGGATTGAAGTTGACCCTGATAAAGTCAAAGCCATTCAAGAAATGCCTGCACCGAAGTCTGAAAAAGAAGTTCGGGGGTTTCTGGGTAGATTGAACTACATTTCAAGGTTCATATCTCACCTTACAGCAACCTGTGAGCCCTTGTTCAAACTGTTAAGAAAAGAACAAACGGTCAGGTGGAACGAAGACTGTCATAAGGCTTTTGACAAAATTAAAGAATACTTACAAGAGCCTCCCATCCTTATGCCTCCAGTTGAAGGAAGACCTCTGATAATGTACTTGACAGTATTAGAAGAGTCAATGGGGTGTGTGTTGGGCCAGCATGACGAGTCTGGTCGAAAAGAGTATGCAATATACTACCTAAGCAAAAAGTTTACCGACTGTGAACAACGTTATTCACTGCTCGAGAAAACTTGCTGTGCTTTAGCGTGGGCTGCTCGCCGACTGAGACAGTATATGTTGACCCACACTACCTTGTTGATCTCAAAAATGGACCCAGTTAAGTACATTTTTGAGAAGCCAGCACTTACCGGACGGGTTGCAAGATGGAAAATGATTCTCACAGAATATGACATCCAGTACACATCTCAGAAAGCCATCAAGGGCAGTGTATTGTCTGAATATCTTGCTGAGCAACCTATTGATGATTACCAGCCTATGAGATTTGACTTCCCTGATGAAGACATCATGTTCATAAAAGAAAAAGATCATGAAGAGCCTGTTCACACTGAAGCGCCTGACCCAGAAGAAGAATGGACTATGATGTTTGATGGGGCTGTTAATATGAATGGTCGTGGTGTTGGTGCAGTACTCATTACACCTAAGGGGGTTCACATGCCTTTCTCGGCAAAACTCACCTTCAACTGCACTAACAACGAAGCTGAATACGAAGCTTGCATTATGGGTCTTGAGGAAGCCATTGACCTCAGGATCAAGACATTGACTGTATTCGGAGATTCAGCTCTGGTAGTTAATCAAACCAACGGCAAATGGTACACACACCAAGATCATCTGATACCTTACAGGGATTATACAAGGAGGTTATTGACTTTCTTTACAATAGTCAAGCTTGAGTATATCCCTCGGGACGAGAATCAGTTTGCAGATGCTCTGGCTACCATTTCATCCATGATCAAAGTTCAAGCTGCCAACTTTGTACCTCAAATTTCAGTGTCCAGACTTGACAGACCAGCATATGTGTTCGCAGCAGATGTTGTTAAAGATGATAAGCCTTGGTTCCATGACATTAAGTGCTTCTTGGAGGATCAAACATACCCACCTGGGGCATCTTCCAATGATAAGAAGACATTAAGAAGGCTTGCTGGTAGTTTCTTCCTGAACACTGATGGTTCTTTGTACAAGAGGAACTTTGATATGGTACTCCTCAGATGTGTTGACAGAACAGAAGCAAACTTGTTAATGCATGAAGTGCATGAAGGATCCTTTGGTACCCATGCAGGAGGACATGCAATGGCCAAGAAATTGCTAAGATCAGGTTATTACTGGATCACAATGGATGCCGACTGTTGTGCCTATGCCAGAAAATGCCATAAATGCCAGATTTATGCGGATAAGGTGCATGTGCCTCCCAATCCTTTGAATGTGATATCTTCACCCTAGCCCTTTGCTATGTGGGGCATTGATATGATTGGCAAGATTGAACCGACTGCTTCAAATGGCCACAGATTCATCCTGGTTGCCATTGACTATTTCACCAAGTGGGTCGAAGCAACTTCCTATGCAAATGTTACCAGGCAAGTGGTAGCCAGATTTCTGAAGAGAGATATCATCTGATGATACGGAGTTCCCGAGCGAATCATTACTGACAATGGTTCCAACTTAAACAACAAAATGATGGCAGAGCTGTGCCGGGACTTCAAGATTCAACACCACAATTCTTCTCCTTACAGGCCAAAGATGAACGGCGCTGTTGAGGCAGCTAATAAAAATATCAAGAAGATTGTGCAGAAGATGGTAGTCACCTACAAAGACTGGCATGAAATGCTACAGTTTGCCTTGCATGGGTACCGCACGTCAATCAGAACATCCACTGGGGCAACACCGTATCAGCTTGTGTATGGTATGGAAGCAGTCCTACCAGTTGAAGTTGAATTACCCTCCCTACGGGTACTGATGGATGTTAAGCTAAACGAAGCAGAGTGGGTCTGGTCCCGATACGAACAACTGAGTCTGATTGAAGAGAAAAGATTGGCTGCAATCTGTCATGGGCAGCTATATCAGAAAAGAATGAAAAGAGCCTTCGATCAGAAAGTTAGGCACCGAGAGTACCAAGTAGGGGATCTTGTGCTGAAGAGAATCCTCCCTCCTCATACAGATCACAGGGGCAAGTGGACTCCGAACTATGAAGGACCATTTGTAGTAAAGAAAGTTTTCTCGGGTGGAGCACTCATGCTCAGTACTATGGATGGTGAAGACTTCCCGTCCCTTGTGAATTCAGATGCAGTTAAAAAATACTTCGCATAAAATGACCCGCTGGACATAAAAACAGAATGTAAGTCTAGGCAAAAATAGGGCATCCCGGCGAGTCAAAAACAGAATAAAAGACTCGGGCAAAAATAAGGGAAAATAAACAAAAAAAATGTACACCCGATGAGTTGAAAAGCCGCATTGGACAACTCAGGCAAAAATGGGTATCCCGATGGATTGAAAACCCGAAAGGGCGATCCATGCAAAATTAGGGAATAAGCGAACAACTGCATTCTGAATTCGTCTGTATTACTCACAACTTGGCAAGCTTCGAAAGGATCAAGCTTCTTTCAAAATCAGCCTTCTTCAGAAAGCAAGACGAGAAGAACGTCAAGTGTCATACGAGTCATAGCAGGAGGGAAGCTCCTTGGAGCGTCGACAACATTGCCAGCACCCTTTTGTGTCTCAATTTGTAACAATCTCCTCATTTCAGGGGATATGTTTCTTTGACTGTATCTTGCCAGTTCAGGGCACATGAATTAATAAAAGCAGATTTTCAGTCATGTTTCGTCTTGTACATTTTTATTTGCAAAAAATGTCTGGTGTCCTTAAAATACTAATTGCATGAATACAGATGCTTATCCTCAAAAATAAAAACTACGTGCTTGCAGGAAATATACTTACTCTCGGGAGTGTCTAGCTCCTATGACGGAATCCGGTAAGGGATACCTCGGGATTACTTGTACGTTTCTCTGTCTTTTCAGGATTGCAGGTATTCAAAGCGCAACATGGGGCATGTAAGCTTCATCCCAGCAAGCTGGCTAATCATTATCCACTCAGTCTTAGCACCCTGAGTTGCCATTCATTATTTCTCCCCAGCCGAGTTGCCATTTACTTCCTCCTCAGCTAAGTACAAAGACAGGGAACCACCTCCCCACAGAGCTTCAGCCTCTATCCAAGAAGAGCAATGTCTGAAGATCTCACAACAGAGTGAAGAAAGCTTCTACAAACCCCAGTTGGGTCCCTCATCACCAAGGATGGGTCTATCAGTGACCTATATCCCCAAGCAGAGTTTCATATACCAATGATCTCGTCCCCAGCTGGGATGTCCATTTCAAACAGATCGACCAAAGATCTTCACGACAACGGGATCCGAATCCCGGTTTGGTATCTTTGCATAATCATAGCATTCGCATCATATTCACCCCACAAAGCGTAGCATTCCGTCTAATACGGAGCATTACGGCAAAAATCCAACATATTGCATAATCATAAGCCATGTTCTGAATCAACACTTGTGAATAATGACAATCCATCAACAATATACAGAATGCTCCCCAGATTCCTCAGCGGAGAACTAAAGCTAAAGTCGTTGCCTCACATTCACAAACATCAGTATATACTCCTTGTGACACCCGTCCGTGTCATATCCCCAGCATAAAGCCAAAGCGTCCCCTTTGCACTCACAGATACTTGTATATATATATTTCCTCGACATCCGTCCATGTCACTTTCCCCAGCACAGTAACATAAACACTTTGTATATCAGATATTTGTTTATACTATACTCTTCACCTTTTGACACTCGTCTGTGTCACTCTCCCCAGCAGGTTAAATACCCGTCTATACACCACTCATGCTTATTACTCATATTTAACTTATACAGATACTCGTCCGTATCTTGTATACACCATTTATATATCCCCGCAGATTCAACACTAGTCCTTGTTCTTTGTTAACCAGTTGGTACTCGTCCGTACCCACATCTCAGAACATGTGTCAAGCGTTTGTTTCTACCTGATACTCGTCCGTATCATAGTCTTGAGGACGCTCGTCCGCATCTTTAATCCATACACTGTGTCAAACACTTTTGTCTTCGTGAATATAGACACTCGTCTGTGTCTACTATTCCCCAGAAGAGTCCCTTCAGATTCAACACTCATCCGTGTTCTCTGTTAACCAGTTGATACTCGTCCGTATCATCATCTCTGAACATGTGTCAGTATTTGTTTCTACTCGATACTCGTCCGTATCGTAGTCTTAAGGATGCTCGTCCGCATCTTTAATCTATACACAGACATCTAAACACTTATACCTTTTGTTTCTTGGATATAAACACTCGTCCGTGTTTACTATTCCCCAGTAAATCGCCAGCAAAACAAATTTCTTTTTCTATCTGACATTCGTCCTATGTCATGATAAACCTTGAAAGCAGCCGTACCCTGCTAGGTGATCATCCTTCACCTCTTGATGATCGTCCTTCATCATGCTCATCCGATGGCCGTCCCCATCGTCGACCTTTTCTATCTGATACTCGTCCTGTGTCGTGATATTTAGCAGCCGTCCCCTGCTAGGTGATCGTCCTTCACCTTTTTGATGATCGTCCTTCATCATTTTATCCGATGGCCGTCCCCATCGTTGATCTTGTTATCTGGCGTTCATCCTACGTCATGATGAACCATTGAGAGCAGCCGTCCCCTGCTAGGTGATCGTCCTTCACCTCTTGATGACCGTCCCTCATCATGCTCGTCCGATGGCCGTCCCCATCGTTGACCTTTTATCCGGCATTCGTCCTATGTCGCGATATTTTCGGCAGCCGTACCCTGCCAGGTGATCGTCCTTCACCTTTGATGACCGTCCCTCATTATTATTTCATTTATTCTTTAACCCGATGGCCGTCCCCGTCGTGGCCCCTTTTCCTTTTCCTGATGATCGTCCTTCATCAGTTTAGCCCGATGGTCGTCCCCATCGTTGGTTACTTTACGAACTTGATGGCCGTCCCCATCATTTTTCATTAATCCCCAGAGAATCTTACAGCTTTACTTGATGGCCGTCCCCATCATGATCCCTTTTATCCCCAGCATGTCGGCCGTCCCCGTCATTGCTTTATTTTTCGCACTTTCCCCAGCGTGTCGGCCGTCCCCGTCATTGCTCTTTCCCCAGCAGTCGTCCTCTGCTCGACGGTCATCCTCCGTCGCCCACACTTTACAATATACTTTATTTTCTTTTACAATCTATATCCCTTTTCTTCTTCATTCTGTGAGTGCAAATTTTGGACTGTCTTTGGTATTCAACCACAAGTTATCTTGTTTGCCTGTTAAGCCGTTGCTTACATCCTGCACAGCTAACTCATGTTTGAATAGGGGCAGCTGTAAACACCACAAATTTGCCCTCACCCATTCACATAATGGCTTGTTATCATTTCATATGCATAAATTCAATCATACCATCTCATATCACATTTTTGATTCACTGCATTGATTCTAAGTCATCTGCATCTAGGGTTTGTGATCTGAGCAATCCAAGAGCTTCTTGAGCCACTCCAAAGGTCATCAATCACTTAAAAGGGGTCCATGTATGTTCAAACATCATATTATATCTTTTCAAAGTCAAGAATGTCAAAGAATCACAAGAACTGAAAATGGCATGGAAGCAGAGCCAGGTTTGACTGCACAATTGACCTAGAATTAGGGTTTTGGCTTCAAAGGCCATAACTCCAAATTTTTTGGTCATTCTTGTTTCTATTGGTCTTTATATGTTATAGGGAGTATGCATACCAATTTTCATGAAGAAATTCCATGGGGAAGTCATCTGATCAAGGGTTGACTTTCTAAGCAAGTCAGTGTGAAATCAGGGCATCTGAGGCCCCCAATGACCCAACCAAAGGGTGTTCTTCATCATTTTGACTATGTATGATCTTTATTTGATCATAGAAGATGTTGGAAGTTCACAAAATTGAATAATTTCAAGTCTTTTGCAAAGTTGACTTTTTGGGAAAGTTTGACTTTTAATGAAATTGCCATTTTAGGAAACTTTTTCAACCTTTACTTTTTGATTCAAAAATGCTTCAAATGGAAAAACTTTGGTCATGAAAGTTGTAGAATGGATCATTCCCTTTTCAAAAAGTACAAGAACATGACCTAATTCATTTTTGATCAAAAGTTATGGCTTGTCAAAGTTGGCAAAAATCACAAAATTTCAAGGTTTCTACCAAAGAGGCAAAGTTGCAAATTCACTTGTCAAGGCAAATAAGCTATCAAATGGACTTCTAAACTTCACAACATGATCATACAAGACCTAAAAGTCAGATTGCACCAAAAGATCTCTCATTTTTATGGCTTATGGAG
This sequence comes from Lathyrus aphaca, assembly GCA_963966055.1. Lineage (NCBI taxonomy): Eukaryota > Viridiplantae > Streptophyta > Magnoliopsida > Fabales > Fabaceae > Lathyrus > Lathyrus aphaca. Next base: position 484,604,654 of record OZ014525.1, on the reverse strand, counting down.
CAAGATATCTCAAAGGAACCAAACAAGAATCAACTTGCAAAACTCATCATAAGTTATAAACCACTTGCTGCCTTGCCTCTAAACTTTTTCCACAGCATTCCTTGATTCAAGCTGAGCCCAAGCATGCCAAAAAGCAAGTTGTACCATTGCCCATACCTCAAGTACACATCAAGTTGACATTTTGGCCAAAGACCCATACCAATCACCATAGGCCAGCAACAACTCTCTGACCTATCCCCTTTTGATACATGGGCCAAAGCCAGCATAACACACCACACATTGCAAGCTGAAACACACCCAAGCCATAGTTATCACTTCTTGCTCCAAATTGCAAAAGCTTTCGAAACTGCTTGCACAAGCCTCAAACACAAAAACCAACTTCACAAATCAACTCAACACACTTTCCTGATCACAAAGCACCCATCACCATTACCTTAAACTCCCAGAATCACAAATACGATTCTCACCCCACCTTGAGCAGAACTTCTGCCATTTCAAAAACCAGCCATTCTCAAAGCTTCTTAAGCTTCATTTCATCATCAGAGGGTTCAAAGGAGTGAGTTTGCACCAAGAAACAGCCCAGAAAGCACAGGATCAGAAAGCTCCATCTCAGGTATAGCTCAAGAACAAATTTTCCAGAACCTCATTTTCTTGTTACAAATTGAATCTATATGTTGCAATGATCATCTGGATGTATTTAGATTTGAAAATAAGTAAGAGATGGCCATTTCATGTCTCTCTGAAAGTTTGCCCGTATTTCACATTTGCCTTCGATTCAAGCTTGTTAATGAAAATAAATGATTTTTGAAAGAGGGGTTAGGTTTAGATGGGGGGAAGGATCATTTCTGTGGAAGAAATTTCATGAATGGTGACCTATAGCAAAATCTAGGGTTTTGGTTCGCCGGAGAAGACGACCGGAAGTCTTCTCCGGCCACCTGAGTTTAATTAGCCCTAATCTGAGTGATTAATGAAGTTTGAATAATACCCCTTGGATGTGTTGACCCGCGCGCATTTGGACGCTCAGGATCTCACTATTTTGCCCTAATCTTAAGTTGACTTTATTAATTCAGATTAATTAATTTTTAATTGGAATTAATGAAGTTTGAATTTCAGCCTTTAGATTGCGCGCGAAGTCAAGCCAAAAATCCCCAGAACCAATCCTGTCCCTTGGATGCGCATACTTTCATTTAAATTCATTTTATTTTCTTTTTATTTCATTTGTTTTCTATAATTTATTTAAAATAGCAAAACATTTTTAAAAAATTCTGAAAATTTTTGTACAAACTTTTATTAATTTTCAGAAACCAAAAACATTTTTATTTTTATTTTTTGCGTTAAAAAATATTTTTAAATCATTTAAAAGTTTATTTTTAATTAATTAATGAGAATTAATTAATTAAAAATACTTTTAGGTATTTAAAAATCACCAAAAAATTCATGAAACCTTTAAAATCATTTAGAAACATTGTCCAACCCTCAAACCAAATTTCTTTTTTGATCTTGATGCATTTTGACAATTTTCCATGGAATTAATTTCATTTCAAAGCATTATTTTGATCCAAACTTCAAAAAATCATTTCTGCCTATCCTTTAAGAGTTGGACTTTGATTCTTTTTGCATTGTGTTTTGCATATCATGTAGTTTGTGAGATTAAATTGGCATGATTTGATCTTTTATTTTCATTTTGTTTGACATTTTTTTTTGTCAAGGTACCTTAAAACCCTAGCAAACTTAGGAAATTCATAACCCTAATTAGGTTAAGAGTTAGAACCCCTCCTTTGGGCAGTGAGTTTGTATAGGTTTAGGGTTCCCTTGAATGCATTTTCAATTTTTATCATGATGTTTGCTTCTGGTTTTGATTTTTGTTTGTTGCATTGATCATAAACCCTAATTTGGGCTTTCATTTGCATCCATCTTGCATTTGCTTGCATACCATGACTTGTCATAGAATTTTGTGCATCCATTTGATCCATTAGACATCTTGAGACATATTAGAAGCATGTTTGATCATTGCATCTTTCATTTGCCATGTTGTATGTCATTTGCATTTCATAACTTTTCATGTATGTTCATGGTTCTAAGCATGCTTCTCTTGCATTCATTTGTTCATATGATCATCCTCATGCCTTGTTTCATGTTTGTATCATCTCATAGCACCATTATCATCCCATATATGCTTCTGGTTTTGGTTTGCATCATGCCATTTCATCTCATTTTGCATTACATTGCATTTCTTTCACTAACCTTTCAGGTGGTAAGCAACTTTGAGAAGTGAATTTGCCTTCACTTCTCACATTTTCTTTTCATCTCTCTTATGCATCATTGCTGCATTTTGTTTTGTGTTTGAGATTGAGCTTTCTCTTTCTTCTTCTTATTACTTTCTTTCCTCAAGTGACTTGTCTTCTTAAATGAAGCAAGTTACTTTGCTTCTCTCTGCTCCTTTCATCTGCTTCCTGGTGGTTCCCCTGAAGATTTCTTTCTTGTAAACCTCACAAACCTTAGGAACAACCAAGCATGACAATGATTAGGGTTTTGATTAGTCTCCCCACTTAGTTTTACCTTTGTGTCTCTTTGAGTCTTCTCTCCTCATCTCATAATCAGGGATTAAACCCTAAAGGCTTTAAGGCTTTGTGATTAAGTTTATGCCTGCATCCTTCTATTAGGATGGAGTGTATAACTTTAATCCTAAGTGTTAAACCCTTAATGTGTTTAACTCCTTTAATCAATCCATCTTAATAATCATCAAGACATCAAGCTTGTAACTTGGGCCTTGCATTAGGGTTCTAATTCTTCCTTGATTGGTTAAGAAGGACTAACCCTGGTGTTAATGGACAAGTCCCCCTCAAGTTGTCTTACAAATCATAAAAATCACTTCATCATCACATCATTAAATAAAACCCACTTAATAAAGGGCTTTGTTTTGTCATGAGTTTAATCCCTAATCATGGATTAAGTTGAGGAGCTTTCCTCAGCTTAAACATTCTCATCTATCATCCTTCTATTAGGATGGTGTAATGAGTCTGTTTAATCCCTGATTATGGCTTAATCTCATTACTCAACACTAAACAAAAACAACAAAAACATCTAATTAATCACAAGTAGGTTAATGATCTTAATCCTATATCAAAGGTGATTAAGTGTGAGAAGTTGACTTCACACTTAAGGTATTCTCATTACCCCTAATCAGAGGGAAGATGTGATGAGTTTACTAACCCATTGGTTTAGGCTTAAGCTCATTAACTTATGACAAACTCCAAAAAAAAACAATAAAAGACTGAAAACACAAAAACAAACAATAATCGTCTCCTCCGGGATTCTTTTCTCATCTCATTCACTCATAAACGAGAACTTGCTTCTTCCGTCTAATGCAAGACAGTTTGCACCTGAGCTAGACAGGTCTTACACTTGAGCATAGACAAGCAAGCAGTTCACAAGTCAATTCATCTTTCAGTCTCTTTGGGTCGAACTACGGTGTTCTGACTTCCTCATTGCACGAGAGGATACGTAGGCATAACTTAACAGTTATCGAACAAAAGTCTCTGTATATTCCCCCTCTTTCTAGCATCATTCTTCTAGCCTCATATTCTTGAGCATTTCATTCTTGTTCCTGCACTGACACTGTATATATTACACTTCACTTCTCCTGCACTGACACCTGTACATCCTTTTCCAGCTTTTTTATACACAAATTGCACTGACACTATCCCTTTAAAACACAAATCTTTTAAGCGTGGATCCCGTCGAGTACGACGGACAATCTGGGTGCTAATACCTTCCCAGGTTGTAACCAACCCCCTTTCTCAGTCTCTCTGGTTCGCAACCATCTTATCCGTATCTTTTCTAGGTCTATGCAGCATTACCTTTCCTCCGGGATAAAAATGCCTAGCTGGCGACTCTTTTCATTCCCTGTGAGTTCACTCCTGTGTGTTCTCACACCCTCCTATCGCCGACCGTTCGCGTCTGTACCATATTTGAGCCCGGTCTCATCTTTTGGGAGTGACACCAGCCATCCTCAAAGCCTTTGAAGCATTCCTTTAGTCTCAGGAGGTCAAAGGGAGTCATTTTAGACAAAGGAAGTGGCCAGAAAGCTCAAGTTTGGAAAGCTTCATCTCAGGTAGTCATCTGAAATCATTTTTCCAAAACTCATATTTTATGTTCCATTAAGAAAAAGCATGCTTCACTGATCATTCTGAGCTTTGAATTTTTGAAAATGGTGAAGAAATGAACATGTACTGATTGTCTGAAACTTTTGCCATTTTTATGTTTCTCTTCGAATCTTGTTGTTCAGCCCTTATAAATTTGATTTGAATGTGGATTTGAGCTTAGGAGAGTGAGAGGGTTTGATCTGGAGCTTTAGAGCTCCAGAAATGACCTAGGGAGAGAGTTTGAAGTTTTCAGGGGAGGGTGTCACCGGAGAAGACGACCGGAGCTCTTCTCCGGTGACTTGAAAGTCATTAAATGTTTTAATTAGGTTTAGGGTTTTGTTTGAACGCAGGTCGTTGATTTAAGTTTCCCGCGTGAGATGAGTGGCTAGGATTGTGTCATTAACCTTTAATCTAGATTTATTAAATAATTAATTAGGTTTAATGAAATTTGAATATTGGCCATCAGATCTGGCGCGCAGTCAACCCTAGAAACCCCCAGAACCAAAATCAACCACTGGATCATCATACTTCTGTTTATTTCATTTTTTATTTCAATTTTTCTCATTTATTTTGTACCATTTATTTAATTTTGTTCTGCATTTATACTTCAAATAATTTTCTCAACCCAAAAATAATTTTATTTTTATTTTTTGCATTAAAAAATCATTTTTAAAACATTTAAATATTTATTTTAATTAATTAATGAGAATTAATTAATTAAAATATCATTTAGGTTTCTTAAAATCCCAAAAAAAATCACATTGCATCTTTAAACATTTAGAAACATTATCATACCATCCACGCAAATTTCCTTTTGGTTTTGAACCATCTTTGATAATTTTCTTGAATTTAGGGTTCATAAAATTCCTATTTTAGAACCCTAACTTCAAGAATTCTTTTCTGCCTGACCAAGAATGGTATAACAATGGTTCTTTTTGCATTGATCTTCATTTGACTTGTAGTATCAAGCATAATTTTGTCACAAATTTCTTCTGCATTTTTGAATTGATTTGCATTTTTTCCCTTTAGGTGCCTTAAAACCCTAGATAACTTAGAAAAATCATAATTTCCTTAGGGTTAAGAGTTAGGTCTCCTCCTTTGGGGTGTGATATCATATAGGTTTAGGGATCCTTTGATTGATTTTTCAATTTTTTATCTTGTCATTTGCTTCTATTTTTGGTTTTTGCATCTCATGTTGCATGAAAACCCTAATTTCTCATCTTCTTTTGCATACCTCTTGCATAAGCATTCGTATAATAACTTGCCATGATATTTAATGCATCCACATGACTTATAAGACATCATAGGACACATTAGACGCATGCTTGATCATTTCCTCATCCATTTGCAATGTTATGCATTCATTACATTCCATGATAATTCAAAAACTTTCATGCTTCTTTCATGCTTCATTTGCATTCTCATCACTTGTATGATCATCCATTGCACATGACATACATTTGTATCATCTCTTAGCATTATTTACACCATGGACATGCTTATGGTTTTGGTTTGCATCCTTGCATGCATTCCATTTTCATTTCATTTCATTTCTTTATGCTAACTTTTCAGGTGGTAAGTATTTTGAGAAGTGAATTTGCCTTCACTTCTCTTCTCATCTATTCTTTTAAGCATCCTTGCTGCATTTTGTATTTGTCTTAGAGTGAGTTTTCTCATTCATGATCTCCATTCACTTTCTTTCTTCAAGTAACTTATCTTCTTAAGTGAAGTAAGTTAGCTTGTTTCTTCTGCTTCTCTTCCTTCCATCTGCTTCTTCCTTGGTGGCTTATTCTTGAAGATCCCTTGCAAGCCTCATAAACCCTAGGAATACCCAAGCATGATAACAATTAGGGTTTTGATTAGTCCCCCATTAGCTTAACCTTTGTGTCTTCTTTTGTGTCTCTCCTCTTATCTCATAATCAGAGACTAAACCTTTAAGGCTTTAAGACTTTGTGATTAAGCTTATGACAACATCCTTCTCTTAGGATGGAGTGCATAATTTTAATCCTAAGTGTTAAACCCTTTATGTGTTTAAATCTCTTAATCAATCCATCTAATAATCACTAAGACAAATAGCTTGTAACTTGGGCCTTGCATTAGGGTTCTAATTCTTCCTTAATTGGTTAAGAAGGACTAACCCTAGTGTTAATGGACAAGTCCCCCTCAAGTTGTCTTACAAACCATAAAATCCATTTCTTAATCTTACCATTATCTAAAATCCACTTTAATAAAGGTTTGTTTTGTCATGAGGTTAATCCCTAATCATGGATTAAGTTGAGGTATCTTCCTCAACTTAAGTGTGCTAATCTATTATCCTTCTATTAGGATGGTGTAATGGGTCCATTAAATCCTTGATTATGGCTTAAACTCATTACTTAACACTAAACAAAAGCTCCAAAAAACATCTAAATAATTGCAAATAGGTTAATGATCTTAATCCTACATCATGGTGATTAAGTGTGAGGTTCTTACTTCATACTTAAGGTATTCTCATTACACCTAATCAAAGGGAAGATGTGATGAGCTTACTAACCCTTGGTTTAGGCTTAAGCTCATTTTCTTATGACAAATACAAAGAGTAATAAAAGATTGAAAATACCAAAAACAAACAATAATCGTCTCCTCCGAGATTCTTTTCTCACCTCATTCACTCACAAACGAGAACTTGCTTCTTCCGTCTAATGCAAGACAGTTAGCACCTGAGCCTGACAGGTCATACACTTAAGCATTGAAAAGTAAGCAGTTCATCAGTCAATTTATTTTCCAGTTTCTTTGAGTCGAACTTCGGTGTTCTGAATTCCTCATTGCACGAGAGGATACGTAGGCATAACTTAACTGTTATCGAACAAAAGTCTTTGTATATTCCCCCTCTTCCAGCATTATCTTTTAAGCCTCATTCCTGACCACTTTCACTTCACTTCCTTGCACTGACACTTGTACATTCTTTTCCAGCTTTTGCACACAGATAGCACAGACACTACCCCTTTAAACACAAATCTTTCAAGCGTGGATCCCGTCGAGTACGACGGACAATCTGGTTGCTAATACCTTCCCAGGTTGTAACCAACCCCCTTTCTCAGTTTCTCTGGTTCGCAACCGTCTTATCCATATCTTTCCAGGTTTATGCAGCATTACCTTTTCTTCGGGATAAAAATGCCTAGCTGGCGACTCTTTTCACTTTCATTTCTTTTCTCCCCTCGCCAACCGTTCGCGCTTGTACCGGGATGCAAATCTTCGGGAGCGACAAATGTCATGACGAGTAATCGTACGTGGCATTATTTTCCGACCTTGAGCTGATCATACTAAGGACCGTAGAACCCTTAACCCATCCAAGCCAATTTAGGAACGTAGTGCGGAAACTATCCGGGTGTAAACCTAAGGTGGTTGTCACGTGATACTACACTCGGACGAGGTCTATTTTAAGAATGTTATCAGTTGGGGAGTAATCCAACGTACCGATAATATTCTAAAGATGGATGTTAACTCTGGGAACCTCTGTTAGAACCCTTTTGGTTTTTTAAAGGTACAATGAAGACAAACCTCAGTACATGCCTTTGTGGGTTGTTGGTCCTTATCCCTTGACTCCATGCTTGTGATCCGAACCTTTGAACCTGTGTGCTTTGCGTGATCTTGTTTATGGTTGTTGCATCTACATATTCATCATGATCATCATCACAACCATTTTTCAAGGAAAACAATTCCGATTATTTCAAATATTGGAAAAAGTAAATATTCCTTTTTATCAAGATTTTTCATGACTGTATTCTTGATGTTGACCATGTTTGCAATAATCGAGTTATTTTTCTGGAAATGGGAGTGAACATTGCATATCATTGCATCCTCGCATGTTCTTGCGTTCATCCGAGTTCTGTGGGAACTCATCCCGGTTGTTTCTTTCTTCAGTTGTCTGTTGATCCGTCAAGTTGTTTCCTCGACACAGATACGGTACTAGAGTTGCTATCAGATTGAGAATGGAAAATCAAGCCCAACATAACAAGAGAGTTAGGGAAGACCTTGATGAGCTGAAAAGCAATGTGAGTCAGATCATGGAGATGCTGCAGGCTTTGGTCGCTAGGGAAACTCAATCCCAGAGGATTATCATGCCTCAAGTCAATGTTTTTGCTGGTGAAGCAAGTGTTGTTGGGATAACTCATCGCAAACAACATCACCATGAACAATCATACCTTGTTGCAGTTGCTCTTATGATCAATGGTTCATTTGTTCAAAGGAATGTTGGCCAGAACTAGAATTGTAATGCTAGCGGCAGGCCAAACTTCGATCCTATCCCGATGACTTATGCTGAGTTGTATCCTTACTTGGTCCAGAATGGTTGGATTACTACTAGGCTTGAGCCTCCTATTCCAGATCCTCTTCCGGTTGGTTATAGAGCAGATCTTCGCTGTGAGTTTCATCAAGGTGGAACTGGTCATGACTTAGAACACTGTTTTGCATTGAAGGCTAAAGTGAAAGAGCTTGTCAGAAATGGGATGATTACTTTTGATGACACTAATCCTAATGTTGTCAACAATCCTTTGCTGAAGCATGAGAAGTGAATCTTGAGAAGATTTCAACTGTCAGATTATCTTCAAGGCCAGAATCTCAGACGTGACAGCTCATCCTTGTTGCTGATGGATCACTAGGCCATTGTTTCTTTATGTTTGCAATTTTCTTCAATTGTATTGACTTGTTTGCTTTTAAACTTTGTTTGTACTTTCATGTTGATTTTAATGAAATGAGCATTACTTTGTTTTGATTCAATTTCATTTGTTATTTGCATCTTTATGCTTTATATTTCAAGTTCATTTTCTTTTATCAAGCTTTTGCAATGATTAGAGGGAGAATGATGAAAACAAGATACCCATAATTGTTGTTGGTATGCTTTTGATTGAGACTTGGTTGATGATATACAGGCATCGTTTCAAATCCCAAACACTGGAGAAATAAGGAAGTTAATCCCTTGTCAACTCCTTTGAGCCTGGAAGTTGAAGTTTCTTTCTATTAGAAAAAACCCGCAATTTTAACCCGGGGATGGGTAGTTCTCAATTAATTCGAATGTGCATTCAAAGTACAAAAGAATCATTCAAGACACCTTTCAATAAAGGTTGCAATCTCAAGCTTTCATTCACACACATCAAAGAAGTGTTGAAAATGTTTCTCAATTCAAAAGCCAATGATGGTTCGTCGTAATCATTAAGCCAGGCATTCATTATCTTTGAAAAAAATGATATTGAAAAAAAATGTTGATAAAAAAACAAAGCCCGCTAAGTCAAAACCTATGAAGGAGACTTAGGCAAAAACTGGTGGCATCCCGTTGACTGTAAGATCAAATGACACAGTTCATGCAAAAGTTAGGGTTAATAAAAAGAAAGATTTATCAAGAGGTCATCAAAATTCTCAGCAAAAGCAAGATGAGTTGACCAAAGTCCTCACCAAAAAATAGCAAAAGGAAGATGTGAATGCTATCTCAAAATCCTTGGCTTATGAACCATCTTCATCTGTGCAATCCCAAATTTCTTGGAACTTGAATGCATAGGCTGAATTAATTGAAAGTCCTGACTGAAGTTCATCACGAAGTTGGATTGGGTACAAAATAAAATTTGATCCTATATCCTTTGTTTCATAAACCATGAACCAGACCACGTTACAACCTTCAAAATTCCTAATTGAATCCAGGTTTCTTTTGAAAAGCATACTATAACAAGGTTGTGTAAACTGACTCCCAAGTTCGTTACCAATCATTTGTTTCTTACCTTTGCTTTATCTTTCATTTTGTCTCAACCTCCGTGTTTTGACAATGTTTTCATTTACTTTTCATCAATAAATTTTCATTCCAAAAATGAATTTTGATTTCAAACTTTGCATTGAACTTTGCATTAAAATTACCAAGTTTGTACAAACACTTTTTATTTGCAAATAAAGTTTCCTCATCAAAGAATTTTCAAACAGTTGATAAACTTGGTCAGTGATCTTATCAGGGGCAAGTTCTTCCCAGATCCTATGGTTCAAGAGTTGTTGCTCAATCCAAGTTATTCTCATATTTGGTTAGTCAAAAGATCTCTGCAAGATTCATACTGGGTTTATCTTCTCAACATTCATTTCAAGACCTGAAGCCATGATCAATTTATTCTCTCAACAGTCATTTAAAAGATGTGATTAATTTTCTCCAACAGTAATCAAGAACTGGATCCATTATCAGTTTACCTTCATCAGTCATTGAACTTGGGGCAATCTTCTTCAAGAATCTCCAATCAACTTTTCATAACTTCTCTCAAAATATTTTCAACTTGGTATATTTTACCGGTGTGACAGAGATATGTTCAAGAACAGTAGCACCTCTAATCTCCGAGCAGAATGGCAGTGATCTCCGTGTTGAGGAATCAGTCTTCCATCTTTCCACTCCTCTAAGAGTCTAAACTGGTTGTCAGCATTTTCTCTCATATTATCTTCTTGGGTGTGTTATTCCCCATTTTTCGTATACCTTCGCATATTTTAGTGTGTTATTCCTCATTATGCATTTTCCTGGGTGTGTTATTCCCCACTTTTGTTGGCGTATACGAGTGTGTTAGTCCTCATTATGTGTTTCTCGAGGTCTTGTTGTTTTCAACATCTTACCTTGTGATCAAAGTCCAACTTACTTGGCATTTATCTTTGCCACTCTGAGCCTTTTCTTCACCTACCTGTTGTTTTTCTCAGATTTTACACCTCTTCTTTCCGATTGCTATTCTCGGATGTCCACAGTAAATTCACCATTGATTTGATGTATTGTCCCGGACTTTGTCCCTCTCATTCAGTTTTTTTCCTGAATGTTGTGATTCACATTTTATCTGACTGTTATTCTTGGATGTTGTGATCAATTCCCTTTCCGATTGCTATTCTCGGATTTCCATAGTGAAGTCATCATTGATTTGATGTACTGTCCCAGACTTTTTCCCATTTCATTCAGTTATGTTCCTGAATGTTGTGATTCACATTTTTTATATGATTGTTATTCTCGGATGTTGTGATCACTTCCCTTTCCTATTTCTATTCTCGGATGTCCATAGTGAAGTCATCATTGATTTGATGTACTGTCCCAGACTTTTCCCCATTTCATTCAGTTCTTTCCTGAATGTTGTGATTCATATTTTTATCTGATTGTTATTCTCGGATGTTGTGATCACTTCCCTTTCTGATTGCTATTCTCGGATGTCCATAGTGAAGTCATCATTGATTTGATGTACTATCCCGGACTTTTCCCCATTTCATTCAGTTCTGTTCCTGAATGTTGTGATTCACATTTTTTATCTGATTGTTATTCTCGGATGTTGTGATCACTTCCCTTTCCGATTGCTATTCTCGGATGTCCATAGTGAAGTCATCATTGATTTGATGTACTGTCCCAGACTTTTTCCCATTTCATTTAGTTCTGTTCCTGAATGTTGTGATTCACATTTTTATCTGATTTCTATTCTCGGATGTTGTGATCACTTTCCTTCCGATTGCCATTCTCAGATTTCCATGTTGGAGTCATCATTGATTTGGTGTACTTTCCCCGAACTTTTCCCATGTCATTCAGTTATGTTCCTGGATGTTGTGATTCACATTTTTATCTTATTGCTATTCTCAGATGTTGTGATTACCTTTTTTCGATTGTCATTCTCAGATATCCCTTGTAAAGTCATTAATGTCATTCTTGGATGCGTCTGATGTACTTTTTTCGGGACTTTTGTTACTTCATTCAATGCCATTCTTGGATGTTGTGATCTTTTTTGTCCAATTGCCATTATTGGACATTTTCGCCTCAGCTGAGTCATGTTTCGTTTTATTCCTCACGAATTTCTCTGCATTTCATATACATCTCATATGTTTTCATATCATTTCATCTCGTTTCATTTCATTTCATTCCAATCCATATTTTGGTCTCTTAGGGCCAAAAATTGGGTTTTTGATATTTAAGTATCTTCCATCTTGTCGAAATGAAGATTTCAATCTTCATTATCTCTGGATTGAAGAAAATTAAATAGGGGCATCTGTCATACCCTAATTTTTGACCCTAAGATTTTTCGCATCACATCTACATCTTGCATACAAACAAGATTGCGTATTGGTTCATTTATCCTTCTCGACTGTAGGTTTAAGCCTCGCAGGGGATCATCATTGACTTTAATTAATTTATTTGTTTGTGTTTACTAACCATTAATCAAAATCCAAAAATATTTTGTTTCATTTTGCTAACCTTTTTTCAGGAAGAGGAACCATTGAAAATGCCAAAAATAGCAATCTTGCAGCTCGAGTGAATTTCACAGACAGAAGTCGAAGTTGATCCGTAAATAATTCAAGTTTATCCAATCGATGATTTCCCAAGTTAATTGATTCACTCAAAGGATTTCCAAGGATTATGTGTTTACTTCTTCGACGTACAACAAGAATCGGGCCGAAACAACCAAACAACCATGTTTGAATGAAAAATTCAAAATTCAGCTTGGTTAACCGGTTAACCATGTGCGTTAACCGGTTAACCAGTGCGAAATTTGAATTCTTTATTCAAATTCAGCACCCTTGTATCATGGATTTAATTGGAATATTCTAGATCCATTGGTTTCTGATTTCTCTACATCACTTTGATCATTTCCTACCATAAACCCTCACTAATCACCACTCTTTTCCATTTCCCACCAAAATTCCAATTGCCAAACCTAAATTCAAATTACCAAAGCAAGCTCCATTCCACCAAATTTCCATTCCTAAGGCCATTAAATAGGACCACAATTTCATTCATTCCACAAGCTTTAGAGAGCCAAATTCACCTTGCAAAAAATTCTACAAGCTTTTGATAGCCATATAACCTCTTGCAAAATACTTCCCCAACACCAAAATTCTCCAAAGCTCACTTCCTTTCTTTTGAAGTTATCAAGAATTCACATTGAATTCTTAACTAACTTGATCTAAACCTTCATCCTTTCTTTCTTTTGTTCATCAATTGCAGTAGATCTAGCTTGGCTTGGTTCAATTTGAAGAAGTGACTTTGGTAATTCCTCTCATTCCACAAACCCATACTCATCATCAACCATTCAAGATGTAGATCTTTGGTTCCTTTGATTCTAGATCCTTTGGATCTTTATTTGTTGTTTGATTGCAGGGATTCCACTATATTTTGGTTTTAAAATTTGTGCAAATTCAGATCATGATCATTCAATGTTTTGAAAGAGTTTTGGAATTGGATCGATGCTGAATTTCTGCATATTTTCTATTGTTGCTTCAGCGTTAACCGGTTAACCATATGCGTTAATCGGTTAATGTAAGTCAGAATTGAATTCTTGTCTTGTTTCAAGCCCTTTTTTGGTTCCTCTTTCTTCTTCTTCTCCCTCCTTTTATTTTTACCTTGGGAAGCACTTTTGGTAGTGATTTCTCCTTAATTTCAATGAACTTTGGGTGTAGATTAGAGTAGTTAATGTTCATTAATTCAAAACTACCTTTAAGTGGATTATTCAATTCATTTAAGGTGCTTTGTGTTAGTGATACATTTTCATGCTTAAATCCACCAAGAAGAGTGATTGAACATAAGGATGGAATAATACCATGAGTGTGACTTAATTTGGTATTCATCTTTAGTTTTGTGCGGTATTGCGTTCGGATAGTGATTTACATATCGTTTATCTCGCATGCATTAGCACTAATATTGTTCACCTTAATTGGTGGTGGCCGACCTCATTTGTAGGGTAATTACTTCGTAAATTACTTGGCGATTTCTTAACATAGACCTAAATGTGTCCCGATTTCGGAATAAAAATCTAATTGGGTACTTGCACTTTCGTGGACCGGATCTCTTGTTGATCACGTAATCCCAAAGTGGTTAATCATATTGCATCAAGAATCGAGACTTATGAATGTTTGATGCGTAGGTTCTTTGGGTCTCCCAATCACCTTTCAAATTTCATTGAATTCGGTTCGATTTGCCTTGATTAATCGCTATAGTGTAAGATGCTAAGTGGATCCGGTTGCCTTTCGAATTTGGTTACTCTTTTGGTTGTGGTTGATTAAGTTCACCATACCATTATTATGTAAATATTATTATACTATTACTACTATTAATATTTTTGAAATTCTGGGATCAGATATGTGATGTCGAATCAGATGTTTAGACACTTGAAATCTTAAACACAAATTAATGAGCTAGTAAATTAAATGACACAGGAAATTGTTAACCCAGTTCAGTGTATCTCCACACTTACATATGGGGGCTACCAAGCAAGGAAGGAAATCCAATATAAGTAATATTAATTATGGAGTTAAACCAATCAGTTTAATCCTTCACTTAATATCTACCCAAGGCAATTTCTACCTAAGACTCTACTTAGATATGAGTACCTACTCACTCCCCCTCAATCACACAGTGATCTTTACAATGATAAATAAAATTGAAGTCACACTTCATACACACCAGCTTGATCTTACTTAAAAGTTTCAATCAAGACACAATTCACTTATTGCTTAAAAGCTCATAAAGTGACTAACAATTAAAACCTGCTTAAATATAACTAGCTTCACAAACACCCTTTACAGTCTTCTAAAATTCGTATCTTTTCTTGAGTGTTTCAGTTCCTTAAATAGATGCTTGGTTTGTGGGCTTTTTGCAAATTATCCAGACCTTGATAAATCCCACAGTCATCACCTTGAATTAAGGTGAGTTAGTTTGTTATCTCCTTTAATCAAGGTGAGTTAGTTATTCTGTTACACTGAAACCAGATAACTAAGCTTCCTAAATATGCGCCTTGGAGAGCTTATCTTTTTACAATTAATTCCAGATAATTTCTCCTGAATTTACTCACTTCTGTTACGCATCATTTAAGTCAGATAGCAGGTTTGCGATGTCACAACATCTGGTGTGACATCCTGAACTAAGTTCATAACTTCTTGTTTGTCAAAAATTCTGCCAATTCTTAACATCTACAAACTCCCCCTTTGGCTAATTTTTGGCTAACACAATCTTCTGGTGTTGTCAGAGAGCAGCGGAGTTCTGTTGAATCATGTGAGAGCTAATAATTTGCTCCCCCTCAAACCTGTATGTATACTGCTATGACTTGTTCAACAGACTTTGATATACCAATGAACATTCAAAAATAACTTAGTTCAGAAGACAGAAATTAACATCATCATTGTTCATCAAACAGGCATTAACAGCAGCAGGCATTGTTTAGTACACTTCTCCCCCTTATTAGACAGAAATTAGGGGCCAACCATTACAGAAAAAAACAGAAATACAAAGCAAAATTACAATGTAGAACAGGCAATACATTTTCCACTACAACCAGCTTCACTCAGACTCAGCATACTCTATATCCTCTGAATCCTCAGACTCAGCATCAGATCCATCAACATTTCCAGCAACTTCCTCCAGCTCTAGTCTTTGAATTATGTCCTCAAGCTTCTTCTTCCTTTCATCCAGCTCTTTGCAAGTTGTCTTGAGCTCTGCGATTAGGGCTGCCTTGTATATAGGAGTCTTGACATTAGATGGTCCAGCAGATGTCCCACTTGGAGCTTCAACATCTGCAGCATGATGGCTCAGAAACAGTTTGTAGTGAAAGGACAGTGAACTCTCCCTCTTACAGATAGAATCCTTGTCAGTAAGGATGCCTGGATATTGGTTGAGAATTATTCCACAGAGTGGAGATGGGAAGGCTATTGGAAGCTTGATTGCTGAGGTTCCTGCATGCTTGAGAGTTTGATCAGAGATATATGCCCCATAATCCAACTTGGTTTGGGTGCCTACAGCACAGATAAACCTTCATAGCCCAGTAGCTATAGATGAGGTGTGGTTGGTGGGGACCCAGTTGACTGTTCCAATCCTATGCAGCATAGCATACTTTCTGGTTAACAAGCTGACAGATAGTTTGCCTTTGACTAGCCATGACTTGACCTGGTTGGCTGTGATGATTTTGCAGACTTGGTTGTCAGTTTTGCCCATCTCATTTGGCCCATATGATTCTCTCCCTAGATACTGATTTATCACCCTAGGAGAAAAATCAACACATCTCCCCCTGACATATACCTTCTTGAAATCCTCAGATTTCCCATCAGCACACCCTTCTTGTAAATTGACTATGAATTCTTTTACCAGTAGTTCATAGCAAGGGGAAAAGTTGGAGACAGTTTTGAATAAGCCAGCATTGGAGATTAAATCTATTACCTCAGTGCATTCTAGGGCATTGCTACCCAGCTCTCTTTCCAAAGCCACCCTTCTTTGATAGACATACTTCCACTTGCTTACACTGGAGACATGGTGGAAGGACACATTGTCCAGGGGTGCTTCAGGAACAGCAATGGCAGTCCTGGGAGGTGCTGGCTTCTTCCTGGGTTGGGATGTTGGGACATCCTCCTCAACATCAGAGTCAGATGGAGTTGTAGCCTTCCTCTTCTGGGTGCTTACCTTACTCCATTGCTTAGTAGGTCCAAAGGCAACTTTGACCTTGTCCTTCTTGGGAGTTGACTGTTTCTTCTCAGGAGTTGCATGTGCAGCTGGCTTCTTCTCCTTCCAAGCCCTAAGCCTCTTGGCTATGCTAGGATTAACAGAGGCTATGATCTCTGTGTCAGAGTCATCATCCATATTTTCAACTGGTGGAGGTTAGGAAGCCTCTTTCTCAGCAGCTTGATCATCAGGGGCTTGATCATCATTATCTTTATCATCAGTGGCTTTATCATCAGTAGCTTGATCATTTTCAGTTGGGGCTTTGTCCTGTCCCTCAAATGCTTCAACATTTCTTGGGACATCCTGTTGAGCAGGTATGTCCTCTTTAGCCTGGTTGTTTGGGTTATCTTGAGGAGCAAGCATATTGTTCAGGGGAACAGACACCCCAGGCACAACTCTTTGTTCAGCAAGGATCCTGTTTACAAGCTGTTTGATGGATGCGTCCACGTAAGCAGAAGCTTTGGGGGTGCTGGAAGATGAAGGAGTTCCCTTGCTTTTGCTGAAGACTGGCTCCTTAGGTCTTCTTGCATGGGGAGTCCTGGGTTTTTGAGCAATAGGAATGCTTCCTCTGATCTCATTTATAGGAGTAGCATCCATTGGTACTACAGAAATTGGAGTTGCATGCACTACATCTTCTTGATTGAGACCCTCATCAATGGAGTTAGGGTTTTGATGTTGAGACATTTTTTCGATTGTAGTGGAAATGTGTAAAGGTTTGATAGAGTTGGATGAGTTTAGAGATTCAGTTGTAGCATGCAAAACATTTAGTGGAGCTAATGATGATGTGAGGAGTTGAAAGCACGTTTGTACATTTATAGAATCCGTTGTTATTGGAATTTTTAAGATTGGAATACAAACAGTTATTGCCCAGACTAGTGCTGCCATCTGGTGATCATGCCACACGATGTCATGAGACATGCTGGCACTTCTCCATAACTGCTATATTTCACATATGCAGATTCCTAATTTACCCCTTAGGTTTTCAAATTGGGTAGAATCCAAAGCCTTAGTAAATATGTCAGCTAATTGCAGCTCTGTGGCTACATGCTCTAATGTGATCACCTTCTCTTCAACAAGGTATCTGATGAAATGATGTCTGATATCTATGTGCTTAGTTCTGTTGTGTTGGATAGGATTTTTGAAGATGTTAATAGCACTTAAATTGTCACAGTACAATGTCATGACATCTTGTGGGACATTGTATTTTGTGAGCATTTGTTTCATCCATACCAGCTGAGAACAACTGCTACCAGCTGCAATATATTCAGCTTCAGCAGTGGATAAGGACACACAATTTTGTTTCTTACTGAACTAAGAAATTAAATTGTTTCCTAGAAAGAAGCATCCTCCTGATGTACTCTTTCTATCATCAGCACTTCCAGCCCAGTCAGCATCACAAAATCCAGTGAGAATTGGTTCACAACCATGAGAGTACATTATGCCATAGTCACATGTACCATTTACATATTTCAAGATCCTCTTCACCTGGTTTAGATGGCTCACTTTTGGTTCAGCTTGATACCTTGCACACACACCTACTGCAAAAGCTATATCTGGTCTGCTAGCTGTAAGATATAGTAGACTTCCAATCATGCTTCTGTACAAGCTTTGGTCCACACTCTCACCTTTGTCATCCTTTGTCAGTTTTAAATGAGTGGGGTCAGGTGTTCTCTTGTGACTTGCATTGTCCATCCCAAACTTCTTGACAGTGTTCTTTCATACTTGCTTTGGGATATGAACATGGAGTCCTCCATTTGTTTGATTTGCAGTCCAAGGAAGTAGGTTAGTTCTCCCACTAGACTCATTTCAAACTCAGACTCCATTTGAGTAACAAAATGTTTAACCATCCTATCTGACATCCCACCAAACACTATGTCATCCACATATATCTGAGCAATCATAACCTTTCCCTCTTCATCCTTTACAAACAGGGTTTTGTCTATTCCTCCTTTTCTGTATCCATGTTTAATGATAAAGGTGGTCAGTCTTTCATACCATGCTCTGGGAGCTTGCTTTAGACCATACACAGCCTTCCTCAGCTTATATACATGATCTGGACAGCTTGGATCAACAAATCCCTTAGGTTGCTCTACATATACTTCCTCATTAAGGTACCCATTTAGGAAGGCACTTTTAACATCCATCTGAAATAGTTTGAACTTTAAGATGCAAGGAATTCCTAGAAGTAGTCTGATGGATTCAAGTTTTGCTACTGGTGCAAATGTTTCATCAAAATCTACCCCTTCAATTTGTGTATATCCTTGAGCCACAATCCTAGCCTTGTTTTTTGTAACTACTCCCTACTCATTAGACTTGTTTTTGTACACCCACTTAGTGCCAATCACATTAATGTCATCAGGCCTAGGAACAAGATCCCATACTTCATTCCTTGTAAACTGGCCTAATTCTTCCTGCATAGCAGAGATCCAGTACTCATCATTCAGAGCTTCCTTGATGTTCTTAGGTTCTATCTTTGAAACAAAGCAGGAGCCTGAGATCACCTCTCTTGATCTAGTGATGACACCTTTGTTGGGATCACCAATTATCAGTTCTTTAGGATGATCTTTCTGGATTCTGATGGAAGGAGGTTTGTTGGATTGCTCTGACCTTGCCTCGGTTAGAGTGAAGTCAAGATTATCACTTTCTATTTCAACTTCAGTTTGATTGTCAGCAGATGTTCCAACATCATCAGCAACATCTGCATAGGCATCATCAATAATCACATTTATTGACTCCATTATAACCTTGGTTCTGGAGTTAAATACTCTGTAAGCTCTGCTATTTATGGAGTATCCAAGAAATATCCCTTCATCATTCTTAGGGTCCATCTTCCTTCTTTGATCCCTATCAGCCAGAATGTAGCACTTACTTCCAAATACATGAAAGTACTTGACTGTAGGTTTTCTACCCTTCCAGACTTCATAGATGGTGGATAAAGTTCCCTTTCTTAGTGTGACTCTATTGTGGATGTAGCATGTTGTGTTCATAGCTTCAACCCAAAAATACAGGTGTAACTTCTTGGCATGAATCATGGCTCTAGCTGACTCCTGAATAGTTCTGTTTTTCCTTTCAACAATCCCATTTTGTTGAGGGGTGATGGGAGAAGAATACTCATGGTTGATCCCTTCTGAAGAACAGAAATCTGAGAATTTTTTATTCTCAAACTCCTTTCAATGATCACTTCTTATTCTGACCACACAGCTTGCTTTTTCTCTTTGGATCCTATGGCACAGATCTTTAAATACCTCAAATACATCAGACTTTTCTTTGATGAAGCTTATCCAGGTATATCTTGAGAAGTCATCCACAACCACATAAGCATATCTTTTTCCACCAAGACTCTCTACCTGCATTGGTCCCATAAGATCCATGTGCAATAATTCCAAGACTTTGGAAGTTGTCAGATGTTGAAGCTTTGGGTGTGACATCTTGGTTTGCTTGCCTATTTGACATTCACCACAAACTTTACTTTCATCAATCTTAAGTCTTGGGATTCCTCTTACAGCCTCCATAGATATGATCTTCTTTATTCCTCTGAGATGGAGATGACCCAGTCTTTGATGCCACAACTTCACTTCTTCTTCTTTGGCTAAGGAACAAGTAGATGTGAGGCTGAAATCTTGGGGTTCCCACATATAGCAGTTGTCTTTTGATCTGGCTCCTCTCATGACAACTTTTTGTTCTTTATCAGAAACTATGCACTCAGTTTTGGTGAAGTTGACACTGTAACCTTGGTCACATAACTGACTTATGCTGATCAAGTTAGCAGTTAATCCTTTTACCAACAGCACATCATCTAGACTTGGTACACCTGAGCAGTCCAGGGTCCCAACTCCCTTGATTTCCCCTTTTGCTCCATCTCCAAAGGTTACATAGTTGGATGAGTGTGACTTTAAGTCCACTAACAGATTCTTCAGTTCAGACATGTGCCTTGAGCAGCCACTGTCAAAATAGTCTTCCTTAGCAGATACTCTGAGAGATGTGTGAGCTATAGAGGCAACAACCTGCTTGGACCATTTGTGTCTGTTGTGAGGTTTCCTTTGATGCATCTGCCCTGGGTAGTGTCCATCTCTAGAGTTCCAAGGTTGCCTGGTGACCTTGTTCTTAGGCATGTACTGGTAGCTTTGATCATCATAAAGACTAGCTTTAGGTATCCAAATTTTCTTGGTGACCTCTGTCTTCTGCTTAGGAGGGTGCTGGGAACTCTGATTGGGGTATCCATGCAGCTTGTAGCAAAAAGGTTTGATGTCACCAAACCTTCCACAGTGATGACATCTCCATCTTTGATATTTCTTTTTCATCATGTTTTTGTCATGATGTTGAGACATCTGCTTGAACATCTTGTTTGGCTTCATGGGATTTGGAGTTGATTGGCTGGTGCTAGCCTCAAAGTTTTGAGCTTTATTAAATCCCAGCCCAGTCCTATCCCCTGAGTGCTTGTTGTTATTGAGAATGGCATCCAGTGTGTTTGAGCCACTGTTCAGCATTCTGACAGATTTGGACATATGCTCCATTTTGGAGTTGAGTAGGATGACTTCACTTTTCAAAGTGTTAATGATCTCTAGATGACTTGCCTTTTCAGCTTTTAATTCCTCAATCTGCTTCTTCTGCTGTTTATTTTCCATGCATACTTCAGTGCTCCTTTTACACAGCATCTTGTAAGATGCTTCAAGCTCTTCAAATGTCAGATCCTCATCACTGGATCCCCCTTCAGTTTCACATACTCCATCTAAAACAGTGATGTGCTTTGCAGATTCTTCTTCTGACTCACTACCTGAGTCTTCATCTGACCAGGACACAGAGAGACATTTCTTTTGCTTCTTTAGATAGGTTGGACATTCACTTCTAATGTGTCCATACCCTTCACATCCATGACATTGGATCCCTTTTCCTTGGGTAGTCTTCTCATCATAGTTTGACCTTCTATTAGAGTCATAAGGTCTTTTATTCTCAGAGGTTGAGTTTCTTCCACTTGGTCTGGGCCTGTTTTCCATTCTTTTGAGGATTTTGTTAAATTGTCTTCCAAGCATAGAAATTGATTCTGATAAGTTGTCCTCAGAGCCTGCTTCATGACTTTCTTCTTCTTTATTAGTGTTTGAGACCAGGGCTATGCTTTTGTTTTTCTTCCCAATTGTATCATTCATTCCCATCTTAAAGGTTTGAAGGGAACCAATTAGCTCCTCAACCTTCATTGTGCAGATGTCTTGATCTTCTTCTATGGCAGTAACCTTCATGTCAAACCTCTTTGGCAGTGATCTGATAATCTTCCTTACCATCTTTTCATCACTCATCTTCTCTCCCAAGGCACCAGAAGTATTAGCAATCTCTAGGATGTTCATGTAAAACTCATGAATGGTCTCATCTTCCTTCATCCTCAAGTTCTCAAACTTGGTGGTGAGAAGTTGAAGTCTTGACATCTTCACCTTTGATGTTCCTTCATGAGTAGTTTTGAGAGTGTCCCAAACATCCTTGGCTAGCTCACAGTGATGTACAAGCCTAAATATGTTCCTGTCAATGCCATTGAATAGGGCATTTAAGGCTTTGGAATTTCCAAGTGCTGATTCTTTTTCTTCCTTGCTCCACTCTTCTTCAGGCTTCATCATTTTTGCCCCATCCTTATTGTCTTGACAGGGTGCTCCCATCCTTTATTAACTGCTTTCCAAGCCCTGCTATCAAGATATTTCAAGAATGCTACCATTCTTGGCTTCCAGTAATCATTGTTGGATCCATCCAAGATAGGTGGTCGATTCACAGATCCTACATCTCTGTCCATGTTCCCAAAATTTGCAGTCCCTAGATCTCACCCAGATATACAGGCAGGGTGCCTACTCTAATGCCAATTGAAATTCTGGGATCAGATATGTGATGTCGAATCAGATGTTTAGACACTTGAAATCTTAAACACAAATTAATGAGCTAGTAAATTAAATGACACAGGAAATTGTTAACCCAGTTCAGTGTATCTCCACACTTACATCTGGGGGCTACCAAGCCAGGAAGGAAATCCAATATAAGTAATATTAATTATGGAGTTAAACCAATCAGTTTAATCCTTCACTTAATATCTACCCAAGGAAATTTCTACCTAAGACTCTACTTAGATATGAGTACCTACTCACTCCCCCTCAATCACACAGTGATCTTTACAATGATAAATAAAATTGAAGTCAAACTTCATACACACCAGCTTGATCTTACTTAAAATTTTCAATCAATACACAATTCACTTATTGCTTAAAAGCTCATAAAGTGACTAACAATTAAAACCTGCTTAAATATAACTAGCTTCACAAACACCCTTTACAGTCTTCTAAAATTCGTATCTTTTCTTGAGTGTTTCAGTTCCTTAAATAGATGCTTGGTTTGTGGGATTCTTGCAAATTATCCAGACCTTGATAAATCCCACAGTCATCACCTTGAATTAAGGTGAGTTAGTTTGTTATCTCCTTGAATCAAGGTGAGTTAGTTATTCTGTTACACTGAAACCAGATAACTAAGCTTCCTAAATATGCGCCTTGGAGAGCTTATCTTTTTACAATTAATTCCAGATAATTTCTCCTGAATTTACTCACTTCTGTTACGCATCATTTAAGTCAGATAGCAGGTTTGCGATGTCACAACATCTGATGTGACATCCTGAACTAAGTTCATAACTTCTTGTTTGTCAAAAATTCTGCCAATTCTTAACATCTACAATTTTAGATTCTTGTACTTTAACTTCT
Source organism: Lathyrus aphaca (assembly GCA_963966055.1). Taxonomy (NCBI): domain Eukaryota; kingdom Viridiplantae; phylum Streptophyta; class Magnoliopsida; order Fabales; family Fabaceae; genus Lathyrus; species Lathyrus aphaca. The sequence continues at coordinate 484,581,342 of OZ014525.1, read as the reverse complement.
TTTGCTACTAACATTTAAATTCTTGCACTTTTATTTGCTTTTATTTTATTTTGCTTTACTATGCTTTATTCATCCATTATCATGTTTATTATTTTCTCTTTTCTTTTGTTATGTTGATTTTCCTTTTGTTCATTTGGACACAAAAACATTAATAAAGGATTAAACTTCTAAAAGACTTGTGACTTTAATTTTGGACTATGGCCATCATCCTTAGCATTGGACTTGGAGTATTGGACTTAGATTTTAGGATCTTACCCTTTGCTTGAGTCATTATGGATTGAAGACCTTAGCAGATTTGGTTCACTTGTTTTTGAAGATAGAAGTCCTATTGTTTCAAAGAATGTTCACCATACGATTTGATTGTTCTTCCCTTAACTTTTACTTTAAAGTCTTATGATAGTCACTTCATCTCATCCCCTTCTTAAATTTTCAAATCTTCTTCCTATTTCAAAAAACCTTCTTTGTTTTCAAACTTCAAACATTTTCACAATCAAACCTTGACTTAGGTCAAGCGGTTTTACCTTTTCAATTTCATTTCTTAATAAATGCTAAACCACATAAGCATATCGAAACGTTTTTTCCAAAACACTTAAAAAAATGCAAAACTCATTCAATTATTTTTGTGCCCTCGTGCACTTTCCCTTTTTTGTTTAGATATGATTCACTCTTTTTAGCCGAATCATTCGCTAAAGAATGACGACTTATCTTTACATTTTAAAATCAATTCAACACATTGTTTCTTTTCACATTTTGTACCACGAACTACGAGGTTTTGATCTCGCATTGCACTTTGTGGGTACGTAGGCATGAGACGATCGTCTCTTCAAACACAAAAATCTTAAAAAAAACATTTCTCTTCTCATCTCTTCAATCACTTTGAAACAAACAATTTTCAAACCAAAAAAAGAAATAAATATTTCAAAGGGCTCCCGTGGAGTACCACGGACATTTTGGGTGCGTAAAACCTTCCCAATTTGTAACATATCCCCTTACCTTTTCTCTGCTCGATTCTTTTAGCTTTTGCTTTTAGATTCATTAGGTTTTATTCGCTCTTTTTCCCTTTTCCATTTGGAATAAAATAAAAGCGCGGTGGCGACTCTGTTTACCTTAAGTTAAGTTAATCAATAGCTTACATTCATGATTTTACCGCTACACAATCCAACTCAAAATGGATGCGAAAATAGTCCGAATCGTCAAAAACTGCATTTTTCTGCACTTGCTTTACCCATACACGTATGACCATCATGATACGCGTATTGCCTAAAAGTGTTACGTGTATGGCCTGCATATAAGGGATTATTACGCGTAATTCCCTATAGTGTTACGTGTAATAGTATATCTATTACACAAATCACCAGAAAGCCTACAATTCCAACTCTGCTAACATTTCTCACAATTTCATCATTCTGTTCAATCTTAATTGGGTTTCTACATCGATTTTACTCTAAAAAACATCTGTATCTATTCACCTATCAAGTTCTATGATCGATTTCTCGAACCCTAACTTCTTCTACACAAATTCTGCAACAACAATCTAACAACAGAACACAACAACGATTATATCAGCAATACAACAAGAACAACATGCTTCTTCATCATATATCAACACGAAATCAACAACAAATCATATCAAAACACAACAATGAAATTACACAAAAATCCCAACCTACATACAATCATCTAGTCCTGGTTATGGAATTCGAACCCCACCCTTACCTTGGATTGAAGGCAGCTCGAATTCACTGTAGAAATCCCACGAAAATCCTAACCTAGCCTCCTCTTGATCTCCTCTAAGACTTGTTCTTCCTTCTCTTACCAAATTCTGATTATTCTCCTAATTAGGTTTTTAGCTTGTTTTTACTAAACTCTCACTAATAAACCTAATTACTAATGGGTCCAACTTAGCACCCCTAACGTTACTACTATTACACTACAAAACTAAGCCCAACTAAATAGTATCTCAACAACACTTATTTTATTATTTTCGACTTAATCAACTTAAACAACCCAAACACAGCTTAACTCGCAACATAAAATCAACTTAACAGCTTAAACGACTTAACGACACAAACGACAAAACAACACTCAATAACCAATAATCAGGAAAAATATACATTAATATTTAATTAAATTAATTAATTAAATACAGGTGTTACAACTCTCCCCCACTTAGAACATTTTCGTCCTCGAAAATCTTACCTTGCTCGAACAACTCAGGATATGATTCCTGCATCTTGCTTTCCAACTCCCAAATTATACTTTCTCCAGAAGCTCCCAACCAAACAACTTTCACTAAGGCAATCTCTTTGCCTCTTAAAGTCTTCATCTTGCGACCCTAAAATCGTACCGGAATAGTCTCCACCGTGAGATTATCCCGCACTTGCACATCATCCATACTAATCACATGAGATGGATTTGAAATATACTTCCGGAGTTGAGACACGTGGAACACATCATGCAAATTTGACAAGTTTGGCGGTAAGGCCACTCTATAAGCAACATTTCCAACTCTATTCGAAATCTAATATGAACCAATAAAACGAGGAGTAAGCTTCTTAGATTTCAATGCTCTCCCAACACCTGTCACATGCGTAACTCTAAACAATACATGATCACCAGCTTGAAATTCTAACTCTTTCCTTCGCTTATCATGATAACCCTTCTGCCGACTTTGAGAAGCTTTCATATTCTTTCGAATCAACTTCACCTTCTCTGTAGTCTCTCGAACTATCTCTGGTCCAAGCACTACACTCTCTCCAAATTCATACCAACACCTCGGAGTCCTACATCTCCGACCATACAACTCCTTGAAAGTGCCATTCCGATACTAGAATGGTAACTGTTATTATACGTGAACTCGATCAATGGAAGATAAGTATCCCACGAACCTCCCTACTCAAGTACACAAGCTCTCAACAAATCCTCCAACGACTAAATCGTCCTCTCAGTTTAACCATCTGTCTGGGGATGATATGCTGAACTCAACCTAAACTTAGAACCCAATGCTTCTTGCAAGCTCCTCCAAATCTCCAACGTAAACCTCAGATCTCGATCCGACACAATACACAAGGGAACACCCGGCAATTTAACAATCACCCTAACATAAATCTCAGCCAACTTCGATACTGGATAACTGATGTTAATAGGAATAAAGTGAGCCGACTTAGTAAGCCTATCAACAATCACCCAAATTGAATCATGCCCTCTTGGAGTATTAGGAAATCCCGTTACAAATTCCATAGAAATGTTATCCAATTTCCATTCTGGAATTTCCAACGGTTGCATCAGACTAGCAGGTTTCTGATGTTTAACTTTTGACTTCTAACAAACCAAACAAGCATACACAAAATGTGCTATATCATTCTTCATCCCAGGCAACCAAAACAACTTCTTCAAGTCCAGATACATCTTAGTCGCTCCTAGATGAATACTCAAATTACTTCTATGACTTTCCTCAAGAATCATTCTTTTCGTATCAGCATTATCAGGTATAAAAATCCTATCCTAAAATCTCAAAACACCATGCGCATCCAACTTAAAACCATTCTTCTCAGATTCACCAGAATCAACTACTATATCTACTAGTTTCACATCCAATTTCTGAGCTTCTCTAATATTGTCCAGAAAATCAGTATTAATCTTCAGCATACCCAACATGACAATATTTGTCGTTACTTCACAACTAAACTCATATCTCGAAATTGCTCAATCAACTCTAACTCCTTAACCATCATTGCTGACATATGCAATGTCTTCTGACTTAAGGCATCTGCTACAACATTAGCTTTACCCGGATGATAATTCAAACAAAAATCATAGTCCTTCAACAGTTTCAACCATCTTTGTTCCCTCATATTCAACTCTTTCTGATCAAACAAATACCTCAAACTCTTATGATCGCTAAACACTTCAAATCTAGAACCATATAGATAATTCCTCCAGATCTTCAATACAAAAACAACTGCGGCAAGTTCCAAATTGTGTGTAGGATAGTTATTTTCATGAACCCTCAACTATCTCGATGCATAAGCAATCACTTTACCATTCTACATAAGGACACCTCCTAAACCCATCAATGAAGCATCGCAATACACAACGAATAGTTCTTCTGAATTCGGTAAAGTCAAAACCGGAGTCGACGTCAATCTCTTCTTCAATTCTGCAAAACTTTCTTCACACTAGACATCCCACACAAACGATTTACTCTTGCTAGTCAGCCGAGTCAACAGAAGTGCTAACTTAGAAAATCCTTCAATAAACCTTTGGTAATAACCGGCTAATCCCAAGAAACTTCTAATCTCAGTAGCCGACTTTGGAGTTTCCCACTGCAACATAACATCTATCTTAGAAGGATCTACAGCAATACCACTTCCTGAAATCACATGACTAAGGAAACTGACTTCCTTCAACCAAAATTCACATTTAGACAAATTCGCATACAACTTCTTCTCCTTTAAAACTTCCAACATTGTTCTCAAATGTTCTGCATGTGCTTCTTCTGTCTTAGAATAAACCAAAAAATCATCTATAAACACAACCACAAAACGATCTAGATAAGCATGAAAAATATCATTCATGTATTCCATGAATACACCTAGTGCATTAGTCACACCGAAAGGCATCACCAAATACTCATAATGTCCATACTGTGTTCTGAACGTCGTCTTATGAATGTCCCCATCTTTCACCTTAATATGGTGATAGCCCGACCTCAAATCGATCTTGCTAAACACACGAGCACCTACCAACTGATCCATCAAATCATCTATTATTGGTAACAAATACTTGTTCTTAATTGTCACTTTATTCAACTGTCTATAATCCATGCAAAGCCTCATACTTCCATATTTCTTCTTAACTAGCAACACTGGAGCTCCCCACAGTGATACACTTGGTCTTACAAACTTTTTCTCAAACAACTCTTCCAACTGCTTATTTAATTCAACCAACTCAGATGCAGACATCTTGTATGGTGCCATAGAAACAGGTCTAGTACCAGGTACAAGATCAATCACAAACTCAATTTTTCTTTCAGGTGGCACATCAGGAATTTCATCAGGGAAAACTTCAGGAAATTCATTCACTACTTGCAATTCTTCAATCTTAGATTTAATTTCTATAGACAATGACACCATCAACGTAAACATTTGGGTTTCTTCTTTCATCAACTTCTATAACTCTCTAAACAACAGCAACCCAACTTCTTCCTCTTCTGGGGTAGAAAACCTCACCGACTTACGAAAACAATTAATATGAACATAGTTATACTCTAACCAGTTCATACCTAGGATTACATCCATCCCGATCAACGGCAAACACACCAAATCAACATAAACGTCTCTATCAAAGATAGACAATGGACAACTCAAACACACTAGAGAAGTAGTCACTGATCCCTTAGCCGGAATCTCTACGACCATTTCTCCTTTCATCTCAGACAACTTAAGACCCACCTTCTTAACACAATCAGCTGCGATAAAACAATGGGTAGCACCCGTGTCAATAATAGTAATTAAAGGAATACTATTAATGAAACATGTACCTATAATGAGATTGTCCTTATTAGATGTTTGAGTCCCAGCTAAAGTGAACATTTTCCCTCCAGATTTTGCTTTCTTCGGCTTCTAGCACTGGCTACCAATATGCCCTTCTTCACCACAGTTAAAACAAATCATCTCTTTGTGCGTGCAATCAGATATCGCATGCCCAGCTTTTCCACGATGGAAACAATGCTTCACCTCAGCGCTACACACATTACTCTTGTGTCCAGCCTGCCCGCACTTGAAACAAACAATACCAGCATGAACATCTCCCCCACTAGTCCTCTGACCCGCAACAACTCTCTGCCTACCCTTGCCAGCTGGAGTATCATACGGCTTACCACGGTTTTGCTGGTTCTTGTCCCTCCGATCAGTAACAATCTTGTAGTGAGCTTTTTATCTTCCATGAAGATTATGCAACTATCCATCAAATCATCAAAAACACGAATCTACTGGTACCCTACAACTTTCTTAATCTCGGAGCGCAACTCGTTCTCAAACTTGATGCAATTTGAAAATTCAGCAGTCGCTGCATCATGGTGCATATAAAACTTTGACAACTCCATGAACTTTGCAGCATAATCTGTCACCGACATATTCCCTTGCTTCAGTGCAAGAAATTCAATCTCTTTCTTACCACGCACATCTTCCGGATAATACTTCCAAATAAACTCCCTACGGAAAACAACCCAAGTGATCTCTTCATCTATAGCTTACAACCTTCCTCTGGTTTCCAACCACCAGTCATCAGCTTTGCCAACATATGAGTTCCATAACGAACTTTCTGTGATGGAGTGCAATCCTTCACACGGAAAATCCTTTCAATTTCTTTCAACCAAACCAATGCATCATCAGGATCATACTTGCCCTTGAAGGTAGGCAGTTTCCCCCTCTGAAAAGTCGCAAAGGTATGAGAATCATCATTCTCGCCAACATTCGAAAAGTTCTGCACATCCTGAGCCATTGCTTGCATTGCAGCAGCCATCGCATCATCATTTCTTCCAGCCATCTAAACTCAACACAATAAAAGTTAGAACCACATAACAATACTCGATTGTTAGACAACTACGACTCGACACTTGGTCAAACAGATCGACCTGCTCTGATACCACTAATCTAACACCCCATTTCTACTCGACTTTAATTATAAAATAAGAGTTATAATATTTCATCAACAAACATGGGATATTACATTTTCCAACTATAAAATCTAATAACAACTTCATTAATATAATTACTTTGGAAAAATAACACATCGGATAAACAAGTTTCAACTTTAGTTCAACTTCAATAAATCAACATCAAAATAACCTCAACTTGGTTCTTCAACATAAAACAACTTAAAACTAGTTCATAAACTTAAATAAAAGCCACAAAGACAAAACACGTGTTCATCCCCCCTAAGTACTACGTATTAGAGCGACAAACACCGACACGAAGCTACTAAGTATTGGACTCTTTATTACCTGCATGTTACCAACAAAGGGCAACATTCAAACGGAAGGGGTGAGATATCGAACAACATAAACAGGATTATGATAATCAGTATGTAAACAAGACAATCATATAATCACACCACTTCACACAACAAGCAACATCAACACACGACTTACATCCATCAACCAACTTTAATCATATACAACTCAATACAACTCAACTTATATGCATGTGGTACCATTCGAAGTTATCACCCAACTTAAAACTTTGCTAGGTTATCAAGGCATCATCAACTTATTTGCCAATCCAGGCCGACTTGGATCGAGCATAACTCCAACTTGAAATATGCACATGTATGCAACTATGAATGGCATACAACAACAATGACATAATCCACAACTTAACAACAAAACAACTTGAATAACTCATAAACATGAATCAACATTGGTCATAGGACCTACAATATATTAGTCTTCCCAAAGATCGGGACAACACAACTTAGAACGACTTCAACACGAAAACGACAAAATTACGGCTTAATCGATTAGACTACTAAGTTATCATTTAAATCTTCTAATCTACTATAATTAACTTATTTCATCCCTACCTTAAGTATATGATAGATCCAACTCAAAACGGATGTGAAATAAGGTCGAGTCGTCAAAAATTGCATTTTCTGCACTTGCTCTGCCCATACACATATGACCATCATGATACGCGTATTTCCTTAAAGTGTTATGTGTACGACCTGCGTATAAGGGATTGTTACGCGTAATGCCCTATAGTGTTACGTGTAATACTAGATGTGTTACGCAAATCACCAGAAAGCCTACAATTCCAACTTTGCTACAATTTCTCACAATTTTATCATTCTGTTCGATCTTAATTGGGGATTTACATCAATTTTACTCTCAAAAACTTATGTATCTATTCACCTATCAAGTTCTATGATCGATTTCTTGAACCCTAACTTCTTTTACACGAATTCTGCAACAACAATCCAACAACAGTACAAACAACAGAACACAACAACGATTATATCAAAAATACAACAAGAACAACATGCTTCTTCATTAAATATCAACACAAAATAAACGACAACAAATAATATCAAAACACAGCAATGAAATTATACGAAAATCCCAACCTACATACGATCATTTAGTCCCGTTTTTGGAATTCGAACCCCACTCTTACCTTGGATTGAAGGAAGTTCGAATTCACCGTAGAAATCCCGCAAAAATCCTCAACCTAGCCTCCTCTTGATCTCCTTTAAGACTTGTTCTTCCTTCTCTTACCAAATTCTGATTATTCTCCTAATTAGGTTTTTAGCTTGTTCTTACTAAACTCTCACTAATCAACCTAATTACTAATGGGTCTAACTTATCACCCCCAACGTTACTACTATTACACCACAAAACTACGCCCAACTTAATATTATCTCAACAACACTTATTTTATTTATTTCTGACTTAATCAACTTAAACAACCCAAACACAACTTAACTCGCAACATAAAATCAACTTAACAGCTTAAACGACTTAACGACACATACGACAAAACAACACTTAATAGCCAATAATCGGGAAAATTATGCAATAATATTTAATTAAATTAATTAATTGAATATGGACGTTACACCTAAGAGGGGGTGAATTAGGTGATAAAAAATTCTTCGAACTTTTTACCGATTCTTGATACTTCTTTTCCTTAAGTTGTTAAGTACTGAAAAGTAAATGCGGAAAGTAAAGATACGCGATGGTTTATCCTGGTTCCCCTTACAACCCGAGAGTACATCCAGTCCCCTTTCAATTGAAAGAGATTTTACCATAGTCCGAATAATCGTACAGCCTACTCACACAATCGGTGATTCTTACTATCTAACCTATAGGTAAATCAAGTGCAATAAGAACAATCCTCTTTAATATACACACTTACTTTCAACAATCCTGAAAGCAAGGTAACTTTGCTAACTTATCTCTAACAAACCTAAAGATAAGTAGTAACAATGATACAAATATTGAGTTGTTCTTGAATAGATGAATGAAGATGAAGTCTTGAACTTTATCAATATAAATATTGATTTTCTCCTTGATAAATATTTTCCACTCACAAAAATAAATAAGTGTTCACTAATGAGTAATGAAACTTTAGAAGAGATATGAAATTTTTATGCAAAGTTTCACTTTTGAAATTTTTGAATAAGTGTACTCAAAAACCTTTATGAAATTATGATCAATAAGTGAGTAAGAAAAATGATTATGAAAATTATAGGAGGTAAAAAAATTCTGATCAAAATGTGTTTATATAAGAGTCAAGACACCCTTCTAAAAAGATGTGAAATTGATGAAAGGATGCCATGTTTTAAAATCAAATAGAAAGACACATTTTCCATTAAAAGACGCAATTTTTCATTTCTGAACAGTGGTAACCGGTTACTACCTCTTGGGTAATTGGTTACTTGTTGTAATATATTAAAAAATATTCAAAACTGGGTTGAAGTAACCGGTTACTACCTATAAGGTAACCGATTACTTTAAGATATTTCAGAAAAATTCTTAAAACCAGTATGTTAAAAATATGAAACAATGCAATATTTTTGTTCAAATTTTAAAACATGATTGCACCCTATAATTGAACACTTATAATTATTTTTTCTTCAAGAAAATATAGATCTTATACCTTTTGATCAATTTTACTCGAGTCTTTACAAAATGCATTCTTTGTTCAAACTTCGAGACTTGAGCATTCCTTTTTGTGCTTGCATGAATTAAGTTGATGTAGAGTTGTTGTCATCAAAATGTACTTGAGAAGCCATGTTTTTACACATGTATTTGATTGTGAAAAGTTATAACATGAGAGTTTCTTTCTCATCATATAGCTTTCCAAGCTATAAATTCTCAGATTGTTTGATTAAAACTTATCGATGAGGACACATAAGGATACATTCACATGTTAATAATTTCTACTAAAGCCTTTCTGTTGTATTCAACAACAAGCTTCTTGTGAACAATGATATATGCATTATTAGATGCTTAAGCAAATCAAGGTACAGAAGTTGCAAGACATCTTGAGTTAGAAACATTAGAAAATGGATAACTTGTCTTTCTGACGTACCTTATCAAGAGCTTCTAAAAAGAAACTATGTATAATATAACATTCTGAAAAACTTAAGTTCATTCTGCTGAGATGCATTACTCAAGCTAAAAAAAATTAATTTTCTTAGTTAAGACAATTTCCCTTCATTAACATACATACAACAAGAACTTGAAAAGTTTGATCTTGTGTGTGTTGCTCTTCCAAGATTTTGACATCTTAATGATCTTCCTTTCTGATCACATCAAAAATTTGTGAAGCTTTCCATAATAAGATTAGATGTTTTCATCTTGTGCAAAAAGTCAGATTCTTGATAACATGATTAGTGTTATGATTGAACCACTAATAGAATCATTCTTAAAAATTGTTTTTGTTGCATAAGAAACTACTTTTTCTTCTGAAGATACTTTCTGCACCAAACATTCTAACATCAACTAAGAATGCTATGTTAGTTAGTTCTTCTTCTGATGCCTTCATAGGACATAGAACCATCTTGTGTGTTATTTAGCTTTTTCTTTTAAGTATTACATGCTTTCTTCATAGTATTGTACCTTTTAAAGTTGAGGTAGACTCATCTGACATGAGAAGCTTAATTTACTTGTAGTAAGTGAATTCTTTTCATCAGAATTATCATCATCAAAGGTAGATCTAGAGAAACCAACATTCTCATATCCTTAATATCTATCTTGGAGATTCTTCTATTTAAGATGAACATTAACTTCTGAACAGAAGTGATAACCTGTTTTCATCTTCATCAGAATCTTCATGTTGATCCACGATAACTTCAACTTCTGAACTATTGAGCATTTTCAGATCTTCTGAATATGAGCATATAAGCTCTTCTGGAGAAGCATTGATTCACTCAGATTTATCCTTGAGCACTTTGATTAAGCTTCCACTTATATGGCAAGCTTTTGATAGGCTTCTTCAAGAATTTGTATCCATAATTTTTATCTTGAAGTCTTCATGATATCAAATCAACAAAGAGCATTTAGTCATATTTACATAAAAGAATCCCTAATAAGTTGTATTGAGAAAGTCAAATAGACATGACAACCAATACTTGAAAACATCCCATACTCAATAAAATTAACTTTCAGCAAACACGATTTCTTGCTTCCTTATGATTCTTATAATCCTTCAAATTATTTGGATTTCCATCTAAACCTTTAATCGACATCACCCGAAGAGAATACAAAGTTCCCAACTCTCGTATTTTCAGGATTAAAGACACCTTCTAGAAAAAATCTTTCTAGCTTAGATTTTCAATTCTCAACCTTTTCACCGATAATGGTGAACAATAGAATTAAGCACATTTGTGATTGGAACAACAGGCGAAGGAGTAGGTTTACTAGAGTGTTTTCTCAAAATCTCTTCACTACAAGAAAAAAGGAGATTTACGACACATGAGTTGCGACAGTTACCATAAAACCGTCCTTATTCATGGATTGCGATGGTTGTCACGACGATTAGGCCCAACCGTCGTAGATTTTCCAAACAGGATGAGTAATATAATTGCGACAATTACCAAATAACCGTCCTCTTTTCACATCCGTGACAGTTAGAGTGAAATGTCGTGACTACACTAACCAATCATAATCACTACTTTTTTATTCCCTTACTTTCCCACTTTTTCTCTTTTATTAGTTATAATTATTATTATTATTACTATTATTGCTATTATTATTATTATTATTATTATTATTATTATTATTATTACTACTTGTCAATTATATTAATATTAATAATATTTATTTATTTTTTATTTATAATATAATAGAAATATCTCTACACATATTCAATAAAAAATAAAAATATAATATACAAATATATTTAAAAAACGAGAATCATTTTGAAACAAATGTAAAAGGAAAAAAAAAGAGCCCTAAAGTGTGAATACCTGATTCCCTTCATACGAAATCCATTGCTCAGAAAAAACAAAACAAAATCGCCTTCTCTCTCGATCGATATCTCCTCTTTCAATCGATGGATCTCTCCTCCCCCATAATTCTCAATTTGTGAGCCTCTCTCTAAAAATCGATGATCTCTCTTAATGTTCATTTGCTTTTCCCATTCTCTTCTTTATTTCCCCAACCAAAAACATATAAACCAATCAATCATCCATCATTCACCGTACACCATTCACTGGTCACCGTTCACCATCCTTGGTTCTCCATGCACCATATGTCGTCCTCCAATTTATTATGTTTAAGGTTAGCTTCTTCCTCTCTATCTTTTCTCTCATAGAAAATGTATGGTTTCTTTCAATGTTTCAACTCTTTCTTGTAAAATCATAAAACTCACCCAATTTATCATGACCCCTCTTTCTTTCTCCTTATCTTTCAATCAATTGTAGCAACATAGAAGACTAAGAAGGTTTAATTTCTATGAAAAAAATGATTTAGGATTTGGAGCCCTGGATGCCTTCACGATATGTCTGCCTGCTACTTCATACACTTCATCAGTATTTGTGGCATATATAGTGTTTGGACCGCATACAAATACTGATGAAATGTATGAAGTAGCATGCAGACTTGTTGTGAAGGAATCCATGGAAAGAGTTAATGGTAGGAAATTTTAGGAAATGGATTCAAAACTGTAGAAATTGGAATGTGATGTTTTTAGCTATCAAATTTAGTGGAAGTTACTTTACATTTAAATATGGATCTAGTTTCTTATAGAGAGCATTTCCTTATGTATCTAGTTGATTTAAATATTCAAACATGTGGCCTCTTGGTCACATGACTGCAACTCCAATGGTTGCATCAAGGTTTAAGGCCCTGCTTCAATTCTGAGTTTTATATGTATTATAAATGTAAATAGCATCTGGTTCAATTCATTCTGAATTTGAAAATTAACCTGTCCTCTTTGCAAGAGCTGAGAAAAGATGTTAATCTATATGCTTGCATGATGATGGGTTGTTAGATTATTCTTGATTAAGTAAAATTTCTTTGGATTAATGTATGATGCATATACATTCTATACTAAGTTCATATTAAGTCATCATCTTGTATGATTTTATGTAACCATATACGTCTAGTTTCAACTCTCTAGTTATCTTCTCATTTTCAATTGCTTTGAATTTTGCATGAATACATCTTTTTTCAATTTGTTGTATCGATGTCGAGTATAATTTCCAAAATTGTGTTCATCTGCAGGTAACTCTGCATTAGAGAACAGTGCCTTAAAGTACCAAGCACAAATCCAAATTCAGAAACTAAATCTTGAACTGTTTCAATGGAATCTTCAGCAAGCCTGCCGATATCCTGTACCAGACTTCTAGAAATGCTGCAACTGCACTATGGGCAACACATATATTGATCTTTGTTCTAGTAGCCTTTCCTTATAGTTAGTTGTGAGTTGACAAAACCTTGATCTTTGTTCTAGTAGCCTTTAATATTGGATCATGGTATTTTGAATTGTATGAATTGAATATTGTAATAAAATTACAATTTTATTTATTTTTTTAAAAATAAAATAAAATAACGTCGGTTCTAAACCGTCACTATTTTAAATGAAATATATTGTATAATTATGGCGGTTAAAACTGTCGTTATTTTCAATAAAATATATATTATATAATTATGGCAGTTATGACTGTCGTAATAGTATATTAGAGGCAGTTTTAAAACTGTCGCGAAAAGTTACGGTAGTTGGAGAGACAATTTTACAAACCGTCGTAAAACAGCCTCGCGACGCATGTTTCTACGACAGAAGAGAAACCGTCGTAACTTGAAATTTGCGTCGGTTGTAACCGCCGTAATCTGCCAATTTTAACTGTTGTAATTTTCCAGTTTTCTTGTAGAAGCTTCTGGATCTTTATCTGACACGGTTAAGTGTTTGATAAATATCAATAAGAAAATTAGAGCTTTGATACCAATTGAAGGTTGAGAAACACAATAAAGGGGGATTTGAATTAATTTTCCCATTTGACCACTTTTGCAGAATTGTGAATGTAAATCTAATAATGACAATAAAAATAAATAACACAATTATTTTTATCCTGGTTCACTGTTAACAAAGTTACTCCAGTCCACCCGAAGAGAATACAAAGTTCCCAACTCTTGTATTTTCAAGATTAAAGACACCTCCTAGAACAATCTTTCTAGCATATCTTTTCAACTCTAAACCTTTTCACCAATAATGGTGAATAATAGAATTAAGCACATTTGAGATTGGAACAGCAGGTGGAGAAGTAGATTTACTAGAGTGTTTTCTCCAAATCTCTTCTCGATCTTTATCTGACACAGTTAAGTATTTGATAAATATCAATAACAAAATTAGAGCTCTGATACCAATTAAGGTTGAGAAACACAAAAAAAAAGGGATTTGAATTGATTTTCCTATTTGACCACTTTTGCGGAATTATGAATGTAAATCTAACAATAACAATAAAAATAAATGGCACAATTATTTTTATCCTGGTTCACTGTTAACGAAGTTACTCCAGTCCACCCGTCAAGGTGCTTTTTCCTTCTCATAAATACCTAATCCAATAACTATCAACATGATTACAACCACAATGGAAACCACAATTTCCTTCTTGAGAATCCTAGCTATTAAAGCCTTTCAAGGAATCAACCTCCAAGCCACGCTTGGCCCTCTCGAGTATCAGACTATCTCAAATAGCCACTCAAGGAATACACATTCCTTAACAAGGAATTATGCTACATTTCCTTAAAAGTATTTTTAACTACCTTCAACAAGGATTTACGCTTCCTTTCTACAAAGGATTTTCCGTGTACACTTATTGCTTCTTACAAGAAGATTACACAAATGAATTACGAGAACACCTAAGTATTTCTAGCAAGATGTGAGCAGCAACTCCTTGCTTTCTAATGAAAAACTATCTAATGATTAATCTCTAAGAGATTATTAAGCGCCTCGTTCTGTATTTCTTAGAAGCTTTCTGATGATGAGCACTAAGGCTTCTTTTCATGAGCTTTGAGCTTCTTTCTGATGTACTCCTTTATGGGCATATAATGCTTCTGTAAGGTTAACCATCAAGATCAAATTAGTTATTATGCTTCACTTATTGATATCTCACTTGAATGGTAACATTGAGTAAGAATTTTACATCGTGTACAACATATACATACAATTGAGCTTTTCATTGTTGAGCCACAAAGACTTCTTTACATTTCTTCTTCAATCTTCAAATTATAGTATCTTCATAACTTGCTTGCTTTGTTGGGACTTGCACGTTTGATTTTATCTTCAGCACATTGCAGCATGTAACGCCCCGATTTAATTTAATTATTTTCATAACTTTAAGTTATAATGTTGTGTATTTGTATGTGCGATTTTGTGCTTTCGTTGGTGTTGGAGTTACCCTTAGTAGTGAGTATTGGCCTTGAGAATGAGATTATAAGGTGGTAGGGGTGTGTGACTAAAAACATAGAGATTGGTGGTGTAGTGAGTAAAACTAATCTAATTATATTCATATTGTTTAGTTAATTATAATATTAAGTGAATATTATTTTAATTAAATATATGATGGAAATTATTTTTTTATTAATTCATTAGTTGGGTTAAATGAAAATAATAATAGTAATAATATAATAAGAAAATAAGAGAAAAAAGAAAAAGAGAAAGCTAGGGCTCAAGGGAGAAGAAATTTTGGGCAAGAACTCTAAGGTAAGGGAGGGGTTCTTCAATCACTTAAGGGATATATGATGTTTGTATGAGGGTAGATGAATCGTTAGGTTTTATTTTCTGGTTTCGTTGATCGTTGAATGGTTCAGGTAAGAATTTTGGAGTTGTGTGTCTGTTCGCAGTTGATTTTTACGAACAACCTCTGGTTTTCCGATTTATATTAAATTGGTTCACTTGCATGATCAACCATACAAATCATAGGACATAAGTGAAAATTTTGTCGAAGTCATAACTCTAGTAATCTTGCGATTTCACTTTTATTAGGTTTTTTATGTATGATTTATCTAACTAAGAGCAAAAGTGAAAGATTTGGCGAAAACTTCAAGAAGAAATAAAATATGACAATGCTTGCAAAGTGAAATTCTTAATGAAAACTTAAGAATAGTAAATTTGACAATACAGAAAAATAAATGACGAAGCAAGTAAATGACTTGTAAATGTAAAGGGATGGTAAATAACTTGAAATTTTATTAAACTTGGTAAAATAAAGTGGTGTTTCACACGTACATTTTCCAGAACAAGACTCTTTTCTCACACACGGGTACTTTGAGTATTTTACAGGAAGTTTGTACAAGATTTTCACACACACAATTTCTGACAAGAACTACTCTATTTATACATAAATAGAATAATTGTCACTAACGGACAAATCCTAAAACTATGACACTTGGCCTTCGGCGTGTCTTCTTTTCACCAAACGCTTCCACGCATCATTCTGCCAAACGTCTCAATCTTTAAATCTTGAATCTCTTCTTTGTTTCGAAAATATGCACCCTTTCAAGGTTGTCGAACTTTTCGAAAAACAACATAGTTATCTGACTTTGTCGAAACGTCGAAAAACACATTCTTCATCTGGCTTAGTCGAAAACGTCAAAAAAAACATCCTCTTTGTCTGACTTGGTCAAAATTAATTTCTGAAACATCTTCCCTTTTCTAGTTGAAGTACATCACTTTGAGTTTTATTTTCATGGCGTCAAAAATCCTTGTCTACAAATTGCCCCCCAGCAAAGAGTTTTCGACTAACTCTGGAGAAAAATCATTTGTTGTCGATGAATCTTTTTGATGCCATATTACCTTTACCACTTTTTTCATTTCCAAGACTTGATTTTAAAATCCCTAAAAACTCATCATTGAATTTTCTCAAAATGTCAACCTCAGCCCACGTCTCTGACATCACCCCCATCATTTCCTAAAAGCTAGGAAGTCATAGGCGTTTCAACTGCCTTCAGCTTACTCTCTCCACAAAATTTTTGCCACGTGGTCCATGATCTCAAACCAAAACTCAATTGTTTTATTCTCTTCCTTCTTATAAATAGCCATTCATCGCATTTTCTAAACTACACAAAACCATTGTTTCAAGCAACAATGTCTTCATCAAAAGCTTCCAGCAACAAGAAGTCTAAAAGCTCAACTCCTCTTCCATACGCTCACAGATTGAATGGGCCAAAAACTGTTGGAAATCAATAATACATCCTAGAACCTCCTAATGAGAAGGAGAAAGCAAGCATCTACAAGTCCCAGGTATTAATTCACATTCTTGTTTCTTGTACTTGCCATGTAATGTTAGGTCCTCTCCCTTACCCATACATAAATCCAGATAGGCTGAAATATTTTTTTCCTTCTTATCAACGCCTTAAACCCATAGGTGCTAGGGTTAGGCCTAAACCCTCTGCAGAAAAATCTAAGCAAATAGAACCAAGCACGAACGCAGAACTAAACCTAAGTTATTTACATAATGCTAGGATGTTTAGAGCCTGGCCCAGGTCGAAAGATCTTTCAGACTATGTAGCCTGGTTAAGTAAGATTGAAAAATTTAAGGCACCATTTTGGAAAGAACTGGGAATTTTCGACCTGATTCAGTTGTCGAAAGTAGGACTTAACATTTCCCTCAACATGTTGTTGGCTTCCTTCTATTTTTGGGATAGCACATACAATACTTTCTACCTTCCCTTTGGAATGGTCACCCCTACCCTCTTTGACATAGTTGCCATTGTGGGGCTAAGTCCTTTAGGAGTAGATTTCGACCCCACTATCCTGAACCAAGATACCATAGAATTCAACACCAACAAAACCTCCTACTTTTCGTTTACAGACCACTACCATCTCAAGATAACTGCAGAAGTCTCTAAAAAAGTGCATATAGCCTTTCTGACCTTATGATTGTCAAGGTTTGTCTTTTGTTCTCAATCTCTCCAGGTAGCCAAACATTTTATCACTATAGCTAATCAACTCCATAAAGGAATAAAACTATGCCTAAGCGAAATGATTTTGGCAAACCTTTATGAATCGTTAAGTGAAAGCGTAAGCTTCCTGAAAACCGTGAAAGAGAAAGTCAACCTTAGCGTGTCAGGGCCAATTTGGCTTTTGCAATTGTGGCTCAATGCCACTTTTGAAGCCTCTCTCCCTGTCAAGAATGACATAGACGAAGATGAAGTGAAGGATAGGGTTGTCGAATAGCCTCGCCTAGTACAACTGACTCCATCTAAGGAAGGGCTTAGTCTTTGCTAATATTTCACCAGTTATGTCATGGTGTTCCCCAAGAGATACAAATTCACTCCCCCTATGGCACCTTTTGCTAGCAGGGTAGTTAGTCCTGAATGGTTTACCCAACAACTGCCTCTGGAAATGCAGAAAGACAAAGATTGATTCCTTGACGTTTGGGAGTCATTCCTAACACCTAGACTCCTCATTTCCCATCATAACATCACCAAATCAAAAATTTCATTGATTGTCTATCAGCCTAACTTGGTCGCCCGACAATTTGGATTGATTCAACTAAAGCCAAAATCCATTTTCCCCAAGAAAGGCTCTATCATTTTTTACAACTTCTTTCATACTGAAGAGAAGAGTAAATAATTATTGAAGAAAATCACTGATGAGTCTCTTGAGATTCGACCAACGGTCTTTCGAACATCTTTCCTTTGTACACCTGAGTTTGATGTTTGGTGGAAAGATTATTACCTCAACAAATTCTTCGACGTAAAAGCATTCACTAATCATCTAACAAATGCCTTTGCTCTTGTGCAGGAAAAAACTAAGAAAGGTAAAACACAACATATCAAAGAAATACAAAAGTTTCAAAAATATTTTGAAACTATCTACAGGTCAGACGAACTTAGTCGAACCATAAGCGAAGCAGCAATCACCTTAAGACATAAGTTTATAGAAAAATTAGAAAAGTTGAAACTACCTTCATACGTTCGACCAGAACTACAATATGAAGTGACTTTCAACCTCTATCCACCAAAATTTCCCCCTCTACCTTCTGCTGACTTTGGCGTGGCATTGAGCCCTCCATTTCCAGATTGGTTCGTTTGCGAGGATTCCATAAAATGCTTCGACAACAAAGCAAAAAGCATGTTGAGCGTGTGGTTCCGACTAAGTTCACTCTGGATAACTATATAGTACACCTTCATATTGGAATAGAACACGTTCACGTGGAAACTCCCATTCTTGAAGGTGTTAATAAGAAAAAAAATTATTTCTACATTTTAACTTTATATGTTTCTTCTTATTCATCTCTGACTTTGTTTTGTTTTCTTTAGCCACAAGAGTTCAGCACAAGAAAGCAACTGTCGAGCGTACAACTGGCATAATGGAAGAAGACCCACCAGTCACTACTAAAAAGACTGTGACAAGGGTACAACCCCCTCCCCCCTTTCTTTAGCTTATTCTTTATCTTTCGAAACTGAATCATCTTTTATTTCTATGTCCAGGTAGGTCGAAAACCGCCACCTGTCCCAAAAAGAAAACAAAAAGAAGAAAAAGTCTACAGTGAAGAATCTGGTGATGAATCACCAGAACCAAACCAACCTCAAAAAAAGAAGAAACTCACAAAGGTCTCCTAAAAAAATCCAAATTCAAAACATCTAAAGAAACTCCCCCACACAGCCCAGGTGTGAAAGTGCAAGTAAAAGATGCAGAGAGTGGGAATTATAGTTTTCACACTGAGATCCCTCAGGTAATTCTTTATTTCGACTGTTTACTTTTTTACTTCTTACTATATTTTCCTCCTTAATTTTTTTTGACACTCGCAGATCAACCTTGACGAAAGCCCTCAAAAAGAAACTACATCAATAAAACAAGATGATTCAATTCACCAAGTTACCAGCCCGCCACCTTTTTCTCCAAGGAATTCGCCGAAGGGATCAGAAATAGAGAGGGAAGAATCTCCTGATTCTCCTCAATATTTTGATGACCATTCTCCTCCTCCTCCTCCAAAATCAGATGCAACCCAGAAAAGTGATAACCTAAATGCTGATTTTGAGGTCGAAGATGAGGATGATAACAAAGGAGAAACTGCTGGCGAGGATGGCAAGTCGAAACAAAAGGATGCTGGCTTAAACCAGAGACAAAGCAGTCAACCAAATCCTGATACACTAAAGGGAGGCTCACTATCAACTGGTTCGACAAGTTTCTCTCGTGAAGAAATCGAGAATCTCAAAGTGCAGAAACCTTTGGAGTATTTAAAGGTCATGCTTAGTGCTCGTTACACTTTTCAAGATTCTTCTCAGAGTACTTCGACTACATCAGGAGCAACTTCCAGTGCGCACTTTCTTGATGCCACAATGGTTGAGATCAAGACGAAAATCCTTGTTGTGGATTTGTTCATGGGTTTAGAGGAAAATTGCTTACTTCGACTTGAAGAAGATCCTAAAAGAAGTAAACGTCTTGGAGTCTCCTGTTGAAGTGAACAATTTTGTGATGGACCTGATTACTTTAATCGACTTGGTGAGTGCTAACCTAAACCGTCTCAAGGACTTTTCAAAACAAATCTCTAAAAAATCTAAAACCCAACTTGCTGAATGGGATGTTGTAGCTGCTTCGACCAACAAAGTCTTAGAGTTGCAACAACTGTCTGAAACTTACACCGAAGAAGTTGTTGAATGTGATGGCAACATCCAAAAGTGGGAGAAACATATAGCCATGTGTCGCTCCCAAAGATTTGCATCCAGGTACAAGCGTGAATGGTCGGCGTAAGAAGAGATGCAGATGAACTGAAAAGAGTCGCCAGCTAGGCATTTTTATCCCAAAGGAAAGGTAATGCTGCATAAACCTAGGAAAAGATGGATAAGACGGTTGCGAACCAGAGAAACTGAGAAAGGGGGTTGGTTACAACCTGGGAAGGTATTAGCACCCAGATTGTCCACCGTACTCGACGGGATCCACGTTTGAAAGTTTGTGTTTAAAGGGGTAGTGTCAGTGCTTTTTTTGTGTGCAAAAGCTGGAAAAGAATGCAAGAGTCAGTGAAAAAGAAATGTGAAGTGAAATAAAAGGAGTGTCAGTGTAAGGAAAGAGTGCAAAGCTCAAGACTATGAGGCTTAAAGAATAAAGCTGGAGGAGGGGGAATATACAGAGACTTTTGTTCGATAACTGTTAAGTTATGCCTACATATCCTCTCATGCAATGAGGAAGTCAGAACACCGTAGTTCGACTCAAAGAGACTGAAAGCTAAATTGACTAATGAACTGCTTACTTGTCTATGCTCAAGTGTATGACCTGTCTGGCTCAGGTGCAAACTGTCTTGCATTAGACAGAAGAAGCAAGTGCTCGTTTGTGAGTGAAGATGATGAGAATGAGCTTGAGCCTAAACCAAGGGTTAGTAAACTCATCACATTCTCTCTCTGATTAGGGGTAATGAGAATACTTTAAGTATGAAGTAAACACCTCACACTTAATCACCATGATGTAGGATTAAGATCATTAACCTACTTGCATTTATTTAGATGTTTTTTGGAGCTTTTGTTTAATGTTAAGTAATGAGTTTAAGCCATAATCATGAATTTAATGGACTCATTACACCATCCTAATAGAAGGATAATAGATGAGAACATTTAAGCTGAGAAAGGCTCCTCAACTTAATCCATGATTAGGGATTAACCTCATGACAAAACAACCTTTATTAAAGTGAATTTTAGTTAATGGTGAGATTAAGAAATGGATTTTATGATTTATAAGACAACTTGAGGGGGACTTGTCCATTAACACTAGGGTTAGTCCTTCTTAACCAATTAAGGAAGAATTAGAACCCTAATGCAAGGCCCAAGTTACAAGCTTGATATCTTAGTGATTATTAGGTGGATTGATTAAAGGATTTAAACACATTAAGGGTTTAACACTTAGGATTAAAGTTATACACTGATAACGAGAAAATGCATTGATTATATTGCTATGTTTCATTACCGTTTTATCGCATAATCGTCGTTTTAACACCCGATTCCTCGAGTTTTCCTTACCATTTTGCAGGTACATCGTATACAAAGCTAAATCATGAACCCAGAGCAAAAGGAGCGAAAACAACCATAAAAAGATGAAGAAATGAAGAATGCTGCAAAACCTGCATATTTTGTAACACTCACGGTCGTCACCTAGGTGTCACGACCGTGACACCCCAAAAGGAGCAATCACGACCGTGACATATCCCTCACGACCGTGACACTTAAATTACAAAGGACACGAACGTGATGCCCTTGTCATGACCGTGACAAGAGAAAAATAGGTTATATTGACTGAGACTTGGTCACAAGGCTACGTGCATGTGAAACTGCTACTTTCCAGCTGACCCTGTATCCACGTTCCTGGATTCTCTCAAATGTTCCTACGAGGCCCAAGCAAACAAGTTCAACCACCAGCCCATTAAATCTTCTATAAATAGAATAATTCATTTGAACAATTTACAGAGCATTTTTTTATCAATTTCTTGCGGAAGCTCTGCCGAATTATTTTACAACCTTATTTTTGTTTCAGCATTATTTTCATTGCTCTATTTTTATTGTATCCAAACCCAACCTATAACAATTTCCAACATCAGGAAATTGTTATAAAAATTATTTGTTTCAAAGCCTTCAGAATTTTTAGTTTATTTTCGATTCCGCCAAATACTCCGAGCTTTCCGGTCTGTGGAAGAAGGAGTCTGCCATTTTATTGTTAACCAGGTTTATATTAATTTGCAATTTTATATTTATGTTATTTATTTATTTTTCTGCCATGAATATTTTGTTTATTGTTTCTCTGCCTCTGTCTGTTTCAACAAAAATGAGTAGCTAATTACCTTAGGGCGGTATGTAATTAAAACAAACTAAATCGGTAAAATCAACTATAGGCTTAAAATAATTAATAGCTTGGTATTCTGGCTGATACTTTTTATTTAAAATCGACCTTTTTGTTACGAGAGTAAGGAAAGTGTATTAGGTTAGGTCAAGACCACGAGAGTGTGAGATTTTAACCAGATAGCTAAAGTTAGGCATTTAAATTAAACACAGCGAGAGCGCTTTAAAATAAATTAGAATTACTAAGTTTCCAAAAATTATCTCTAAACACTTATGGGCTAGCGAGAGCAGGCATAGGGCTTTAGGGGTAAGATCTGAGATAAGACCACGAGAGTGTGAGTTGAGGGTATTTAAACTGGTAACCTCTACAGAATAGATTAAGTGAACTATCCTTATAAGCCTAGGTTAGATTGACCCGCCTAAGTTAGTATAATTACATACCGACCGCCTTAGTATTATTTTATTAAACTTAAATTTAATTCCCACCTTTAATATTTTAAAAACAACAAAAAATCGTGACAACCCTTCACCTTAGCTAAACTAGAAGTTCATCTAGCACTAAGTAACCATAGAGTCCCTGTGGATCGATAATCTTAAATATTACTTCGATAGGCTGTGCACTTGCAGTTAAGATACCGCTAGACACATAATTAGATACGTCTTTAGCCCATCAAGTTTTTGGCGCCGTTGCCGGGGACCTTAATTTAGTTACTAGTGCACTTTAGGTAGCATTGTCTAGACTAAGGTAACAACTATTTTCTTTTCTTAATCTAAATTCCCGAGTGTATGCCAAGTACTCGCTCTCAAGGCGAAGACTTGCAACCTCTAATCCCAGAATAGGAACGCTTCTTACACGTAAGAAAACGGATATTCAATTTCGAACAAAGTTACAATATTCCAGATCTTCAAGTAGATCCACCTAAACCAGTCGTAACATCAAAGGACGCAGAGATGGCTGAAGAACAGAATCACCCACTCAAGTATTACGCCAGTCCTTCGCAAGCTGAGCCGCATTCTAGCATTGCCGCACCGGCTATCAACCAAAATGATTTTGAACTAAAACCTTCGTTGATATCAGCCGTGCAACAAAATCAATTCGCCGGAAATCCCACCGAGGATCCGAACCTTCATCTTTCGATCTTTGTGCAATACGCAGATACCGTAAAAGCCAATGGAGTTACCCAAGAAGCTATTAGACTACGTTTGTTTCCTTTTTCGCTTCGAGACAGAGCAAGAGCCTGGCTTCAATCTCTGCCTTTGAACTCAGTAACTACATGGGAGGAACTAAAGAGAGTTTTCTTGACCAGATATTTCCCACCTAGCAAGACAGCTATGCTGAGAGCTCAGATCAACGGATTTAAGCAAAGGGAAAACGAATCACTATTCGAAGCTTGGGAACGCTATAAGGATATGCTGAGACTTTGTCCACATTACGGATTAGTAGAATGGATGGTCATCCATACCTTCTATAATGGACTCTTGTAAAATACAAGAATGACAATTGACGCTTCCGCAGGCGGTGCACTGATGGACAAAGAATATAATGATGCTTATGCACTTATCGAAAGTATGGCTCAAAACCATTACCAATGGGGAAGCGAGAGAGTCGCAACTGAGAAACCAACAAAAGGAGGTATGTACGAAGTGAGTAGTATGGACCAAGTCAATGCAAAGTTTGACCAACTAAACCAAAAGATCGACAACTTGGCCATAACACCAACAACCACCGTGGCTGCAGTAACACCTAACTGTGAGTTATGTGGAGTTCCAGGACATGAAGTTTCTGATTGTCAACTATTAACAGGAATTCCCACAGATCAAGTGAATTATGATCAAGGTAACCCATACTCAAACACATACAACCCAGGTTGGAAGAATCATCTGAACTTCTCCTATAAGAATAACAATGCTTTATACGCACCAGGTCAAGCACCAGCTACACAACCAGGATATCAAAAGACTGCTCCTAACGTCCCTAGAAAATCGAACCTTGAGTTGATGATGGAGAACTTTATAGCTAACCAATCTCAGACAAACAAGGACTTCTTAAACCAAAACATTCACACTAGTGAGCAGATTAAGCAATTAGTAAGCAAAGTAGATGCATTAGCTACACATAACAAAATGCTTGAAACTCAGATTTCACAAGTAGCTCAACAACAAGCACCTACCGCTGCACCAGCTGGAGTATTTCCTGGACAACCTCAACCTAATCCGAAAGGACATGCCAATGTTGTAATATTAAGAAGTGGCAAGGAACTTGACGGACCTACCGATCCAAGACTTGACAATCCAGCCATGTACCAAAAACCGGATAAACCGACTGAAGTGGTGAATGATCCAGAAGAAAAGGAAGATGATAATCAAGAGGCAGTGGAGAAAGAAAAGCCTTATGTGCCTCCACCACCCTATAAACCACCAATTCCGTACCCTCAGAGATTAACCAATTCCAAGACGACGGGTCAGTTTAAGAAATTTGTCGAACTTCTGAAACAGTTGAATATTACTATTCCGTTTACAGAAGCAATCACTCAAATACCCTCGTATGTTAAGTTTTTAAAAGAAATCTTATCTAATAAGAAAAAGATAGAGGATAACGGAACAGTTACACTTACTGCTGAGTGTAGCGCCATAATTCAGAATAATATGCCTCCT
Organism: Lathyrus aphaca; assembly: GCA_963966055.1. Lineage (NCBI taxonomy): Eukaryota > Viridiplantae > Streptophyta > Magnoliopsida > Fabales > Fabaceae > Lathyrus > Lathyrus aphaca. Next base: position 484,555,910 of record OZ014525.1, on the reverse strand, counting down.
AAGCTAAAAGATCCAGGAAGTTTCTCTATACCCTGTGTAATAGGAAAATTCATCATTTACAAAGCTCTATGCGATTTAGGAGCCAGTATCAGTGTTATGCCCTTAATGATTTGTAAAAGGCTAGACATGGGAGACCTAAGACCAACTAAAATGTCTGTTCAACTAGCCGATCGCTCTGTTAAATATCCTGTAGGCATACTAGAAAACGTCCCAGTACGTATAGGACAATTCTATATCCCTACTGATTTCATAATCATGGACATCTCTGAAGACTCCACTACACCTATCATACTAGGAAGACCATTCTTAGCTACCGCCGGAGCTATAATAGACGTAAAAAGAGGAAAGCTAACCTTTGAAGTAGGTGAAGAGAAAGTTGAATTTATTTTAACACAATTCTTACAATCACCAACTATAGAGGATACCTGCTATCTATTGGACGTAATTGACGAATGTGTAAGAGAAATGGAACTGAAAGAAACTACCTATTCTGAAATTATGAAAATTCAAATCCCTCCGATTTTCGAAGATGATAATTGGCGTGCACCGTATCAAGACGATAGTCTAAGCGAAAGTTTAGCACTTACACTGGATCCCATGCCAAGTAAAGATAAACCTACATTAGGATTAAAAACTTTACCTAATAACCTAAGATACGAATTCTTAGACATTGAATGTAAAAGACCAGTTATAATAAATTCCAGTTTAGGAACAATCGAAACAAAGAAACTTTTAGATGTCTTAAAGAAATATCCAACTGCATTAGGATATAACATATTTGATCTCAAAGGAATATGCCCTTCAATCTGTATGCATCTTATTCTGCTAGAAGAAGATTGCAAAACCTCCAGAGAATCTCAAAGAAGAATTAACCCAATCCTTAGCACTGTAGTGAAAGAAGAAGTTAAGAAACTACTAGATGCCGGAATAATATATCCAATCTCTGATAGTAAATGGGTTAGTCCAGTACATGTAGTGCCAAAGAAAGGAGGTATCACTATTGTGAAAAACGCTCAAGGCGAATCGATATCGCAAAGAGTAGTGACAGGACATAGAGTGTGCATAGATTATCGTAAACTAAACAAAGCCACTCGAAAAGATCATTTCCCACTACCCTTTATAGATCAAATGTTAGAACGATTAGCCAAGCATTCTTATTTCTGTTATCTTGACGGTTACTCAGGATTTTTCCAAATCCCTATCCATCCAGATGATCAAGAGAAGACTACATTCACATGCCCCTATGGAACGTTCGCTTATAGACGAATGCCCTTTGGATTATGCAACGCTCCTGCAACCTTTCAAAGATGTATGATGTCAATCTTCGCAGATTTTATAGACAACATCATGGAAGTGTTCATGGACGATTTCTCTGTATGCGGGCAAAGTTTTGAAGGATGCCTATCAAATTTAGAAATGGTGTTAGAAAGATGTGTAAAAGTAAACCTCGTGCTTAACTGGGAGAAATGTCATTTTATGGTCAGAGAAGGAATCGTACTAGGACACGTCATATCCGACAAGGGAATTGAAGTAGATAAAGCTAAGATAGAAGTCATAAAAGATCTTTAACCCCCTAAAACCATTCGAGAAATACGAAGCTTTTTAGGACACGTCGGTTTCTACCGACGATTCATCAAAGATTTCTCGAAAATCACTAAACCTCTTACCGGTTTATTAATGAAAGATGATGAGTTCATATTCAATGAAGATTGTCTTAAAGCATTCGAAACTCTAAAAACAGCCCTCATCACCGCACCAATCATGCAACCCCTTGACTGGAGATTACCTTTCGAAATCATGTGCGATGCGAGTGACTATGTTGTAGGCGCAGTTCTAGGCCAGAGGAAGGAAAAGAAACTTCATGCGATTTACTATACCAGTAGAACCTTGGATTCTGCTCAGATGAACTACGCCACTACTGAAAAAGAACTGTTAGCAGTTGTCTTTGCGCTTGACAAATTCCGTTCTTACCTAGTAGGAGCGAAAATAATCGTTTACACAGACCATGCTGCTATCCGATATCTATTAACTAAGAAAGATGCTAAACCGAGACTCTTGAGATGGATTTTACTCTTACAAGAGTTTGATCTCGAAATAAAAGATAAGAAAGGTACTGAAAACGTCGTAGCGGACCATTTATCTAGAATAGAAGGTATTAAACCCGAACAAGTGCCGATTAACGATGATTTTCCGTATGAACAGCTGATAGCACAAATAGGAAGCGACCCAGTTCAGTTAAACTTAAATGAACCAGAACCCGTGGGAACAATCCAGACAACTGTAGGACTGCCATGGTACGCTGACATTGTTAACTACCTAGCCGCAGGAGCTCTTCCACCCGATTTAACCTATCAGCAGAAAAAGAAATTCTTTCATAATCTAAAACATTACTATTGGGATGAACCATTATTGTTCAAAAGAGGACCCGATGGAATCTTTCGTCGATGTATTCCCGAAGAAGAAGTAGAAAATGTCATTGCTCAATGCCATTCATCTCCTTATGGTGGACATGCAAGCACTTCCAAGACTTGTGCAAAAATCCTACAAGTCGGTTTATTCTGGCCTAATATATGGAAAGATGTCCACATCGTTGTTATAAATTGCGATCAGTGTCAACGCACCGGCAATATTTCAAGAAGAGATGAAATGCCTCAAAAAGGAATATTAGAAGTAGAAATCTTTGACGTCTGGGGAATAGATTTCACGGGACCATTCCCATCATCTTTCGGTAACAATTACATACTCGTAGCTGTTGATTATGTTTCAAAATGGATTGAAGCTATAGCTTCTCCTACAAATGACACACGAGTAGTAATAAAGCTTTTCAAAAATATAAGCTTCCCCAGATTTGGTGTGCCTAGACTCGTCATAAGTGACGGTGGCTCGCACTTCATTTCAAAAATCTTTGACAAATTACTATCTAAGTATGGAGTAAGACACCGTGTGGCAACACCATATCCCCCACAAACAAGTGGACAAGTCGAAGTATCAAACAGAGAAATCAAACAAATCTTAGAAAAGACTGTCGCCATATCTCGGAAAGATTGGTCATCTAAACTTAATGAAGCTTTATGGGCTTATAGGACCGCTTACAAGACACCATAGGTACTACACCTTTCAAATTAGTTTATGGAAAATCTTGTCACCTCCCGGTAGAACTAGAACACAAAGCTTATTGGGCGATCAAAACTCTCAATATAAACTATAATGCTGCAGGAGAAAAGCGAATCCAAGATATTAACGAATTAGAAGAATTAAGGCTAGATGCTTATGAGAATGCTAAGATATATAAAGAAAGAACTAAGCGATGGCATGATAAACGCCTATCTAGGAAAGAATTTAGTGTGGGATACGTTGTACTCCTCTTTAATTCAAGACTTAGGCTCTTTCCTGGAAAATTAAAATCTAGATGGTCAGGACCCTTTGAGATAACTAAAGTGTTCCCGAGCGGAGCAATAGAAATTAAGGGTAGGAATAGTGAACCATTCATAGTAAACGGACAACGTTTAAAACATTATCATAAAGTTGAAAATAGAGATTATGCAAATAGTCTAAGGCTTTTAGAGTTGTCCACTAATTCCCCTGATTAATCTACACCTAAGCATTACGTCAGGCTTTTGACGATAAAAACAGCGCTTAGTGGGAGGCAACCCATTTACTCATTTACTCATTTAATCATTTAATCATATTTATCATTCTATTATTTTGTCATTTATCGTTTTACTATTTATTTATTTGTTTTGTCATTTTATAGTTTTATTTCATTATTACTATTATTGCCTTTAATTTATGCATTTCATTTCCTTATTTTTCTTTATTTTAATCTTAAATCACTTTTACAGATTTTCTAAAGTCTTTTCCATTTTCCTTCTCCCCCTGATTTGTTTCCTCCATATTTGCACTAACCATGGCTAACCAACCGATAAACCATATGGAAACCAAATTTAGAGGTAGGAACCAAAGAATGAAATTTGAAGAGTTATCATAGAGGCCAATGGATTTGACCCTGTACCCGGATGATCTGACTATGGAAACCCTAGGTATACATGATAGCATCCTGTACTTGTTTAACCGACTTGGATGGGAGAATGCACTGATTCAACATAAGTTTGTGACTTACCGCGAGCTCACCCTTGAGTTCCTTAGCTCCTTAGTTTACCTACCTGAGCGCGGTTTTGGATTCAGGAATGGATTTATCAGTTTCCGCCTATTTGGAATAGAATATGACTTTAACCATAAAGAACTAGCTGACTTATTAGGATTCCCTAGTGGACCCTTTTCTTTTACTACCACACAGGTAGAATTGATGGACATTGAGCTGGATTTCTTTTGGGGAACATTAACCGGAAACTACCACCCTGAACCAAATAGCATGAACAATGATGAGATCCATAACCTAGCTATCCGTTACTTCCATAAGATTCTTGCCCACACCTTCTTTGGAAAAGAAGAAAACATTACCAGAGTATCTAAAGATGAGATATTCATTATGTCATGTTTCACTAATGGACAGCCTGTCAATGGTGTACCTTTCATGATGCAAACCTTCACCCGAATCCAAGAAGAACCTAAATTACCTATATTAGTAGGAGGTCTTGTAACCATGATTGCTGATGCCTTAGGACTTAGATACCAATTGCACAGGTGCAACCGTTTAGGTACCATCCGTCCTATGAATCTTAACTTTTGCTTCAATCGCCATATCATAAGGAATTTAGGACATCCACCTTTCGAGTACCTAATCCGGAATGAGGTAGTAACCCTGTTCACACTACCAAACCATGCTAGAGTAAGTTTTCACAATAAGGATAACTGGCTTTATGAGTTAACCCCACCTGATTATCCATCCACTCCTGAAACACCTCAGTCTTACAAGATAAAAGATGATATAATGACTGATGTCGAAAGTGACCCTGAGACACCTCCTGGTTACCATGACATTGACCACACTGACGAAGTGATTGAAACCCCTGAAGTGAATCAAGGAGAATATGCTAACAACTTACAAAATATCATGAACACTCTTGAAGCTTACCAAACCGATATAAATACATTTAAGGATGAGATTAAGAGCATGCGATTGGACATTATAGGTTTGACTGACATAACCTATGAACAATTCTATCACCTGAACTCCGCAATTGAAGATTTGAAGAAACACTTTTGAAAATGCTATAAGTGATCTAGTTTATTTTACTTATTGTTTTCGTTTCTAGTTAGTTTTACTTTTCGCAAACAATTTCGTACCGTATTTTCATTAATGTAATTTCATTTCAATTACCATATGCAATGCACTTCTAGTTAACAAATTTTTCCATTTTATTCAATTTATATGTTTTCATTCTATATACTTTTTATGCTTGAATGGATTCATATTTTATACAATCTCTCGTATGATGCAATTTACAAATACTACATTGAAATTATTTATTATTTGGTGTTCATATTTAATATGAGTGAGAAGTGATCAAAAATTATAATATAAAGTATATGAAGCGTGAGAGATAATGCTTTCTGGAAATTATTCAAGGAATTCAACCCTCACGGTCGTCACACACCCCTAACGATCGTGACGTGCTAATTTAGCGTGTCATGACCGTCATCTCCTTGTCACGACTGTGACAACCCTAAATATAGAATTCGTGAGAAACAGAACTGTTTCTCTTTCGAAACCTCTTCTTCTTCTTCCTCCATAACTTTCAAAACCACCCATTATCTCCCCCAACTTCCGTAACCTCCCATTACCAAATTAAAACCCATTAACATCTCCATTATCACCACACCTATCACATTCTCACCTTCCAATATTTATCCGAACCATTATTTCTCTCATTTTATCACTTTTTCACCAAAATCCAAAATCCTCATCTCTCACTCTAGTTCTTGCATGCAATGGATGCTATACAATTCAGAGAGGGTGAGAATGGAGAAAACCAGAGAGAAAGATTCATCCGATTCCAGAACCGCGGTGTGCAACCTACGCGTTATATCGACACTGTCTGTTTGAGAGAATTGGGAATGCTTAACAGTGTCAAGAGCCTGCTTCAAAAAGTCGGTCTGTGGGATCTTTGCAGTCAACCTCAGCCCACATTCGAGCTTCTGACACTGGAGTTCCTAAGCTCATTCCACTATATCACTCCTACCGGTTCTCAGAGTCAACTTACCAGCTTCGCCAAATTCAGATTGCATGGCCGGGAGTTCGAACTTTCGCAAAATAGGATAGTCGAGTTGCTAGGCTTCGATCATGGGAATGAAGCTCACCTTCGCGTGCCGGATAATTTCAGTGAAACCGCTTTCACTTTATGGCACGACATAACCAACACCCGTGCCTCAGCCTTCCAGAGCCTTAATGCTACACACATCCACAACCCGGCAATCCAATATTTTCACCGAATCATTTGCAACACCATCTTTGCACGAGAGAGTAACCATAAGCTCAACTCCAAGGAGCTTCTGTTCTTGCACTGCGCTCTCAATGACGAGCCAATCAACGCTGCCCCGTTCATGCTTTCTCACATCCAAGCCATTGCGCAAAGAGGCTCAACCCCATTTTTCATTGGCGGCATTGTCACCACCCTCGCCATTCAGTTAGGGCTTGGTGACTTGGTCGTAGATCAGCCTTTCAGAGACGCCGAGTACCTAACCAAGAACTATTGCAGGTCCGCTCACTTGATTGCGCAGAGAGAGGATGGCAGGTATAGCCCTGTTATCCACGACACTGTTTATCACCACATCATCCTGCCGTCCCGTGACCGCATCGATCCATCTAGCCGAGCCAACTGGCTCTTTGCTCTTCCGGATGCTGCCGGCCACGCCCTCATTCATGATGATTAGGCCGATCCTCCAGTGGATGAGATGCAAGACGCTATGGATGCAGCTGAGCCTGTCCAGGACATTCCAAAGTCATCTACCCGACAGCCTCCTGCACAAGAATTCACTCTTGAGGACGTCCTCCGTGCGATTCATCAGCAAAATCAGATGAATGCCGCACTGGAGCGAAGGAAGAAGGAGCAGCATGATGATTTACTCCGCACTATTGCAACCAACCAGACAGCTACTAATGAAAAGCTCGGAGAAATTTTTAGCGAGCTAGAGGCCTTACGCATTGACATCACTGTTGTTACCGGTACCAGTTCTGATCCTGAAGCGACTCCAACCAGACGCTCCCACACCAGAAGTCGAGCCCGCGGTCCTCAGCAGCCTTAGTTTTAGTTTTTGCTTATGTTTGTTTTTCGTTTTCGTAGTTTGTATTGTGCTTTTACCGCTATTATATCACAACATTGAGGATAATGTCTGATATAGTGTGGGAGAGGTACCTTTCATTTTCCGCATTTTCCTTTTCGCATTTTTCCATTTCGTTGTATTTCTTTTCGTAAGTTAATGAAACGAGCAATTTTTGTGCTATTTTCTTTAGTTTCGAACTTTCCCCGTTTATTTAGCCATACCGAAAAAAATCTTAATTATTCGCATTACCCGACTTACCTACGAAATCATAATTAGGAAGCTGAGAACGATTCAACAAGACCAATACAATCTTGACACCTTAGACTTCCCACTTAAGCGATTCCGTTCCGATTATCGCTACGACTACACCTTAAGTTTCAGTTCAAAAGTAACCCCTAGTAGTTTATACTAGCAGTCAGCACCGTCTGAACACAAACCACGTGGGGAGCCGATGAATATAAGCGTTTGATACTTAATCTAAAATAATCCTTCATATCTCGATGCAAATGAAAAGAAATTGCACCAAAGTACACGGTCGCATATAAGAAACGAGAATTATGAGAAGAAGTCCATTGCGGGTTGGTTCAGAGGTACTGGTTCTGAACTTGGTAGGGCGTGCTACGGCTCGATCCCCCACAACCTCCATATCGGATTATGTATGTAGGTGTCGCTCCCGATAAATGGGAATGGCCCAAATAAGGGTACATACGCGAAAGGTCGGCGAAAGAGGGATGTGAGAACACACAGGAGTGAACTCACAGGGAATGAATAGAGTCGCCAGCTAGGCATTTTTATCCCGAAGGAAAGGTAATGCTGCATAAACCTGGAAAAAGGATGGATAAGACGGTTGCGAACCAGAGAGACTGAGAAAGGGGGTTGGTTACAACCTGGGAAGGTATTAGCACCCAGATTGTCCGTCGTACTCGACGGGATCCACGCTTAAAAGATTTGTGTTTTAAAGGGGTAGTGTCAGTGCAATCTGTGTATAAAAGAGCTGGAAAAGGATGTACAGGTGTCAGTGTAAAAGAATGTGAAGTGTATAAATGATGTGTCAGTGTGAGAATAAGATTCAAATGCTCATGATAATGAGGCTAAAGAATAAGGCTAGAAGGAGGGCGAATATACAGAGACTTTTGTTCGATAACTGTTAAGTTATGCCTACGTATCCTCTCGTGCAATGAGGAAGTCAGAACACCGTAGTTCGACCCAAAGAGACTGAAAGATGAATTGACTGATGAATTGCTTGCTTGTCTATGCTCAAGTGTATGACCTGTCTGGCTCAGGTGCAAATTGTCTTGCATTAGGCGGAAGAAGCAAGTTCTCGGTTATGAGTGAATGAGATGAGAAAAGAATCCCGGAGGAGACGATTATTGTTTGTTTTTGAGTTTTCAGTCTTTTATTGCTTTTGAAAGTTTGTCATAAACTAATGAGCTTAAGCCTAAAACAATGGGTTAGTAAACTCATCACATCTTCCCTCTGATTAGGGGTAATGAGAATACCTTAAGTGTGAAGTCAGATTCTCACACTTAATCACCTTTGATGCAGGATTAAGATCATTAACCTACTTGTGATTATTTAGATGTTTTTGGTGTTTTTGTTTAGTGTTAAGTAATGAGATTAAGCCATAATCAGGGATTAAACAGACTCATTACACCATCCTAATAGAAGGATAATAGATGAGAATGTTTAAGCTGAGGAAAGCTCCTCAACTTAATCCATGATTAGGGATTAAACCCATGACAAAACAAGCCTTTGGTTAAGTGGATTTTATTTAATGATATGATGATGAAGTGATTTTTAGGGTTTGTAAGACAACTTGAGGGGGACTTGTCCATTAACACCAGGGTTAGTCCTTCTTAACCAATTAAGGAAGAATTAGAACCCTAATGCAAGGCCCAAGTTACAAGCTTGATGTCTTGATGATTATTAGGTGAATTGATTAAAGGATTTAAACACATTAAGGGTTTAACACTTAGGATTAAAGTTATACACTCCATCCTAATAGAAGGATGCAGGCATAAGCTTAATCACAAAGCCTTAAAGCCTTTAGGGTTTAGTCCCTGATTATGAGATGAGAAGAGAAGACTCAAAGAGACACAAAGGTAAAATCTAAATTGGGGACTAATCAAAACCCTAATTATTGTCATGCTTGGTTGTTCCTAAGGTTTGTGAAGTTTACAAGAGAAGTCTTCAGAGGAACCACCAGGAAGCAGATGAAAGGAGCCAAGAGAAGCAAAGTAACTTGCTTCACTTAAGAAGTCAAGTCACTTGAGGTGAGAAGGTAAGAAGAAGAAGAAAGAGCAAGCTCAATCTCAAACACATAACAAAATGCAGCAAAGATGCATAAAAGAGATGAAAAGAAGTTGTGAGAAGTGAAGGCGAATTCACTTCTCAAAGTGTCTTACCACCTGAAAAGTTAGTGAAAGAAATGTGATGCAATGCAAGATGAGATGAAATGGCATGATGCAAATCAAAACCAGAAGCACGTATGAAATGATAATGATTCTATGAGATGCTGCAAACATGAAACAAAGCATGGGGATGATCATACAAACTTATGGATGCAAATGAAGCAAGTTAAGAACCATGAACATACATGAAAAGTTATGAAGTGCAAATGGCATACAACATGGCAAATGCAAGATGCAATGATCAAACATGCTTCTAATATGTCTTAAGATGTCAAATGAATCAAATGGATGCATAAAATATCATGGCAAGTCATGGTATGTAAGCAAATGCAAGATGGATGCATATGGAAGCCCAAATTAGGGTTCATGATCAATGCCTCAAACAAAAACCAAAATCAGAAGCAAACATCAAGATAAAAATTTGAAAATGCATTCAAAGGAACCCTAAACCTAATCTAACTCACTTCCCAAAGGAGAGGTTCCAACTCTTAACCTAGTGAGAGTTGTGATTTTTCTAAGATTACTAGGATTTTGGGATGCCTCACAAAGAAAAATACCAAACAAATTGAAAATGCAAGATCAAATCAAACCAATTTTATCCTATAAACTACATGCTATGTAGGATGCAATGCAAGAAGAACCATCACCAAACTCTCAAGGGTTAGGCAGAATGAATTTTTCAAAGTTTGAAACAAAATAATGCCTTAAAATGAATTTAATTCCAATGAAAATGATCAAAAGGCATCAAAAACCAAAAATAAATTTGTTTTGAGAGTTTTATAACGTTCCTAAATGTTTTAAAATGCAATGTCAATTTTTTTGTGATTTTTAAATACTTAAATGTATTTTTAATTAATTAATTTTCATTAACTAATTAAAAATAAACATTTAAATAATTTAAAAATAATTTTTAATGCAAAAAATAAAAATAAAAATATTTTTGGGTTCTGAGAATTAATGAAATGTTTGACAAAAAATTTCAGAATTTTTTAACATGTTTTGCTATTTTTAAAAATTCATGCAAATAAAATACAAACAAAATGAATTAATTTTGGTTAACAGGAGAATGAATCGATTCATAATGGGATGAATCGATTCATTATGCGAAATCCAGGAACTTTTCAATAGGATGAATCGATTCATAATGGGATGAATCGATTCATTATGCTGTTTTGAATTGATTCATGCTGGAATGAATCGATTCATTATGCTGTTTTGAATTGATTCATGCTGGAATGAATCGATTCATTATGCTGTTTTTTTTCAAAAATTCATAATCAAACTCATTCTCTAGGCTGCTTTAAGTTCTCTAACTCTCCATATTTCATCCTCTACCCACCCCAAACATGAATCAATCACAAGATCTCATTTACAATGTATCAACAACAAGATTCGAGCAAAATCAAGAACACTGCAAAAACTTCAAAACATGCACACACACTCATTTCTCAACCGTTTTCAGTGCTTCAAAGCTTAACATGATCCGTGAAGCAAACTCTATCATCCTATAACAAGAGATTACATTTCTATAAAAAATGTTCTTGATGATACCTGAACTGGAGCTTTGAACTGTGGAACTTTCTGGCCTCAAACTTGGTGCAATCCCTCTCCTTTGAACACCTTGATGATGAAATGAAGCTTGGATAGCTTTGAGAATGGTTGACTATGACTGTTTTGCTCTGGTGTAGCAGCAATGGAGGCCTTGGTGTGTGATGTTTCAAGCTGTTTCAGGGGATGATTCTTGTTCTAAGGGTGATTTGTGACTTGTTGGTGGAAGAAAAAGTGGAGTTTCTTGGCTGTGTCAAGAAAAATTCAGAGAAGGAGTTTGGGACAGATTTTGTGCAAGTTGGATTGTGTCTTCTTTCTATGCTGAATGAGCTGTTATATCACTCCCATAAAGTATGAGTAGGCTGTGGAGCAGGTTAGTAGAGGCTGCTGGTCACTATTCCAAAAGCATGGGAGAAAATGCAAAAAGTCATGGTTAGGTGTACTTGAGGCATGGGCTGTGGCAGAGCTGATTTTCTGGCTTGGATTGCCTCAGCTGAGTTCAAGGATGGCTCTTGGATCAGTTGAGATGAGCTGTAATGGATGAAGGGTGAGATCTCACATATTTTGCAACTTTGCAACTTGTGACATTTTATGACTTTTGGCCATGAACATGTGACACCTCTTAAGAAATATGCAGCAAAATGCATTACATAATGTTGTTATGACACTTTGATAATTGTTAGAGACCAAACAAAACCAAAAGAACCCTTCTTGCAAGATTTCCCTCTTTGTGATTTTCATGAAAAATGGTTTATGATACTTGGATATCAAGGCATGAAAATGAGAAATTTCTTGGGCCAATCTGAGTTTTAGGCATTGCATTGTATTTGTATGAAGATTAGAAGTCACTTTGAAGTCATCTTTGGCCTTGGCATGAGGTTTTGCAATTTTTCCATCTTGTGCAAAAGTGAAAATTTAGTGATTTTCCTCAACTTTGCAAAGCCATAACTTTTGATCCAAAATGAATTAGGTCATGTTCTTGTACTTTTTGAAAAGGGAATGATCCAATCTACAACTTTCATGACCAAAGTTTTCTCATTTGAAGCATTTTTGAATCAATAAGAGGAGGTTGAAAAACTTTCCCAAAATAGCAAGTTTACATTATAAGTTACTTTCCAAAAAAGGAAACTTTGCAAATGACTTGAAATTCTTCAATTTTGTGAACTTATAACATCTTCTATGACCAAATAAAGATCATACACATTCAAAATGATGGAGAACACCCTTTGGTTGGGTCATTGGGGGCCTCAGATGCCCTGATCTTGCACTGACTTGCTCAAGAAGTCATCTCTTGATTAGATGCCTTCCCCATGGAATTCCTTCATGAAACTTGATATGCATGATCCTCATAACATATAGAGACCAATAGAAACAAGAATGACCAAAAAAATTGGAGTTATGGCCTCTGAAACCAAAACCCTAATTCTAGGTCATCTGTGTAGTTAAACCTGGCTCTGCTTCCATGCCTTTCTCAGTTCTTGTGATTTTTTGACATTCTTGACTTTGAAAGGATATAATATGATGCTTGAACATACATGGACCCCTTTGAAGTGATTGATAACCTTTGGAGTGGCTCAAGAAGCTCTTGGATTGTTCAGATCACAAACCCTAGATGCAGATGACTATGAACCAATGCAATGAATCAAAAAACGTGGTATGAGATGGTATGATTGAGTTTATGCATATGAAATGATCACAAGCCATGGTGTGAATGGGTGAGGGCAAATTTGGGGTGTTTACAGCTGCCCCTATTCAAACATGAGTTAGTTGTGCAGGATGTAAGCGACGGCTTATCAGGCGAACAAGATAACTTGTGGTTGAATACCAAAGACAGTCCAAAATTTGCACTCACAGAATGAAGAAGAAAAGGGATATAGATTGTAAAGGAAAATAAAGTATATTGTAAAGTGTGGGCGAAGGAGGACGACCGTCGAGCAGAGGACGACTGCTGGGGAAAGAGCAATGACGGGGACGGCCGACATGCTGGGAAAAGTGCGACAAATAAAGCAATGACGGGGACGGCCGACATGCTGGGGGTAAAAGGGATTATGATGGGGACGGCCATCAAGATAAAGCTGTAAAATTCTCTGGAGATTAATGAAGAATGACGGGGACGGCCGTCAAGTTCATAAAATAAAGTAACCAACGATGGGGACGGCCATCGGGCTAAAAAGAAAAGGGACCACGACGGGGACGACCATCGGGTTAAAGAATAAATGAAATAAACAGATGATGAGGTACGGTCATCAAAGGTGAAGGACAATCACCTAGCAGGGGACGGCTGCTCTGTTGGGGTTAAGATGAGGGACGGTCATCTAAAGTGGATGACGACCACCTGGCAGGGTACGGCTGCCGAAAATATCGCGACATAGGACGAATGTCGGATAAAAGGTCAACGACGGGGACGGCCATCGGATGAGCATGATGAAGGACGATCATCAAGAGGTGGAGGACGACCACCTAGCAAGGGACGGCTGCTCTCAGGGTTTGTCATGACATAGGACGAATGTCAGATAACCAAAATCAACAATGGGGACGGCCATTGGATAAAATGATGAAGGACGATCATCAAGAGGGTGAAGGACGATCACCTAGCAGGGGACGGCTGCTAAATATCACGACATAGGACGAATGTCGGGTAAAAGATCAAAGATGGGGACGGCCATCGGATGAGCATGATGAGGGACGATCATCAAGAGGTGGAGGACGACCACCTAGCAGGGTACGGCTGCTCTCAGGGTTTATCATGACACAGGACGAATGTCAGATAAAAAGAAATCTGTTTTGCTGGCTATCTATTGGGGAAAGGTAAACACGGACGAGTGTTTACATCCAAGAAATAAAAGTATAAGTGTTTAGATGTGTGTAGATTAAATATGCGGACGAGCATCCTTAAGACTATGATACGGACGAGTATCAGGTAGAAACAAATACCGACACGTGTTCAGAGATGATGATACGGACGAGTATCAACTGGTTAACAAGTGTAAACACCCCAAATTTGCCCTCACCCATTCACACCATGGCTTGTGATCATTTCATATGCATAAACACAATCATACCATCTCATAACTCATTTTTGATCCACTGCATAGATTCTAAGTCATCTGCACCTAGGGTTTGTGATCTGAGCAATCAAAGAGCTTCTTGAGCCACTCCAAAGGTCAACAATCACTTCAAAGGGGTCCAAGTGTGTTCTTATATCATATTACATCCTCTCAAAGTCAAGAATGCCAAAGGATCACAAGAACTGGGATTGGTATGGAGGCAGAGCCAGGTTTAACTGCACAGATGACCTAAATTAGGGTTTTGGTTTCAGAGGCCATAACTTCAATTTTTTTGGTCATTATTGTTTCTATTGGTCTCTATATGGTATAGGGAGTATGCATATCAATTTTCATGAAGAAATTCCATGGGGAAGTCATCTGATCAAGAGTTGACTTTTCAGACAAGTCAGTGCAAAATCAGGGCATCTGAGGCCCCCAATGACCCAACCAAGGGGTGATCTTCATCATTTTGAGTGTATTTGATCTTTATTTGATCATGGAAGAAGGTTGAAGTTTACAAAATTCAAGAATTACAAGTTTTTGCAAAGTTGACTTTTTTGGGCATGGTTGACTTTTAATGAAATGTCATTTTATGCAACTTTTTCAACCCTTACTTTTTGATCCAAAAATGCTTCAAATGGAAAAACTTTGGTCATGAAAGTTGTAGATTAGATCTTTCCCTTTTCAAAAAGTACAAGAACATGACCTAATTCATTTTGGATCAAAAGTTATGGTGTGTTAAAGTTGGCAAAAATCACTAATTTTCAAAATATGCACCAAATGGAAAACTTGCAAAAACTTTGTACCAAGGCATTTGTGACTTCTAATTCATGTCTAACCATTGCACAAACATCACATGTGACCTAAAAGTCAGAATGGACCAAGAGTTTCTCATGTTGCATGGCCTTGTGAGCAAGATATTTCCATATGAACTAAAAGTGAGCAAGTTGCAAAACCATCATAACACTTCCACCCACTTGTTGCCTTGGCTGCTGAACCAACCCTAGCCTTTCCCCTCATCTTGCTGCGCAGCCCATACCACTTGTACTAGCCTAGAACATGACCCATGCTTCTATTACACAAGAGTGGACATTTTGCAAAAAGCACCATACCAGTCACAAAAGCACAAGTCACATCATCTGACCAATAGGGTTTGTTTATGTGGATCAAATGCCAGCCATTTCACATAACAAGCCAGCCTGAAAACTCACCACAACACACATTCACAAACTCTCTCCAACTTGCATTTTCCTTCGAATCTGATTCCACAAGCCACAAACACTCAAACAAACTCCACTAATCATCTCACCATGCTTCATTGAACCCAAACCAACAAGACATAAGCCTGAAACCAGCAAGAACTCAGCATCCCCATTTTCACTCCCTTGAGCAAAAACCTTCGAATCTCATCACACAACTCACAAACACAAAAACCCACTTCATAGATCAACTCAACATGTTCCTCTGATCAAAAAGCATCCATCACCATAGCCTAAAACCTCCAGAATCCCAAATACGATTTCTCTCCCCCATTGAACAGAACCTGCTCAAACCTTCAAACCAGCTACCACAAACCCTTTCCAAGCATTGAAAGCTTCTCAGGAGGTCAAGTGGAGTCGATTGCAAGCAAGAAACTAGCCAGAAAGTGTCAGAGATCAAAGCTCCAGTTCAGGTGAGCTTCATGAACTTTTTTTCCAGAGCTTGCTTTTTAAGTTTCTAGATGGTAAAGCATGCTTCACTGATCACACTGAACTTGTTACTTTTGAAAAAGAGTGAGAAATGAGCCTGTATGATGTTTCTGAAATTTTTGCAGTTTTGAATGTTTGATTCGAATCTTGTTTGTGTGTTGAAATAAATGATTTTTGTTGCTGGAATCTTGTTTAGAATGAGCTAAGGTTTGATTCTGGAGAGTTTGGCATGATTTCATAGCGTATTGAGAGAGATTAGAAAATGACCTAGCCGGAGAAGACGACCGGAACAGTGTTCCGGTCGCCTGAAAGTCATTAGGGTTTGTTTAATTAGGGCTAAGTGTAATTAAGCCAGTTTGAATGTGGGCCGTCCAAACCCGCGCGCAGTCAACTCCCGCCCTGGCCAGTTTGAATCTCATGCGTTGGATCTGATTACTTTTCCTTTTTCAGTTTAAAATTCATTTAATTTTCATATTATTTCATTTAATTTGTACATTTTATTAAAAATAGCAAAAAGGCTTTAAAAATTATGAAGTTTTTTACCAAGGGTTTCATTAATTTTTAAAACACAAAAATATTTTTATTTTCATTTTTAGCATTAAAAAAGTATTTTTAAATATTTAAAAGTTTCTTTTTAATTAATTAATGAGAATTAATTAATTAAAAATACTTTTAGGTATTTAAAAATCACCAAAAAATTCATGAAACATTTAAAAACATTTAGAAACATTGTCCAACCCTCAAACCAAATTTATTTTTGGATCTTGATGCATTTTGAGGATTTTTCATTGAATTAAAATCATTTTGATGCATTATTTTGATCCAAACTTCAAAAAATCATTTCTGCCTATCCATGAAGAGTTGGACCTTGATTCTTTTTGCCTTGCATTGTGTTTAGCATGTAGTTTGTGAGATTAAATGGCCATGATTTGATCTTTCATTTTCCATTTGTTTGGTAATTTTCTTGTTAAGGAACCCTAAAACCCTAGAAAACTTAGAAAAAATCACATCTTGATTTAGGTTAAGAGTTGAGACCTCTCCTTTGGGCAGTGGGTTAGTATAGGATTAGGGGTCCTTTGAGTGCATTTTCAATTTTTTGTAATGTTGTTTGCTTCTGATTTTGGTTTGTGTTTGATGCTTTGATCATAAACCCTAATTTGGGCTTCCATATGCATTCATCTTGCATTTGCTTGCATAACATGACTTGCCATGACATTTTATGCATCCATTTGATTCATTTGACATCATAAGACATATTGAAAGCATGTTTGATCATTGCATCTTGCATTTTCCATGTTGTATGCCATATGCATCTCATAACTTTTCATGTATGTTCATGCTTCTAAACTTGCACCATTTGCATCCATAAGCTTGTATGACCATCCCCATGTGTTGTTTCATGTTTGTAGCATCTCATAGCATCATTATCATCTCATGTATGCTTCTGGTTTTGGTTTACATCATGTCATTTCATCTCATTTTGCATTGCATGACATTCCTTTCACTAACTTTTCAGGTGGTAAGTAACTTTGAGAAGTGGATTTGCCTTCACTTCTCATAACTTCTCTTCATCTCTTTTATGCATCCTTGCTGCATTTTTGTATGTGCTTGAGATTGAGCTTGATCATTCTTCTTCTTCTTACTTTCTTTCTTCAAGTGACTTGACTTCTTGAATGAAGCAAGTTACTTTGCTTCTCTTGATCCTTTCATCTGCTTCCTGGTGGTTCCATTGAAGATCTTTCTTGTAAACCTCACAAACCTTAGGAACAACCAAGCATGACAATGATTAGGGTTTTGATTAGTCCCCCATTTAGTTTTACCTTTGTGTCTCTTTTGAGTCTTCTCTTCTCACCTCATAATCAGGGACTAAACCCTAAAGGCTTTAAGGCTTTGTGATTAAGCTTATGCCTGCATCCTTCTATTAGGATGGAGTGTATAATTTTAATCCTAAGTGTTAAACCCTTAATGTGTTTAAATCTCTTAATCAATTCACTTAATAACTATCAAGACATCACACTTGTAACTTGGGCCTTGCATTAGGGTTCTAATTCTTCCTTAATTGGTTAAGAAGGACTAACCCTAGTGTTAATGGACAAGTCCCCCTCAAGTTGTCTTATAAACCCTAAAAATCACTTCATCATCATTATCACTAAATAAAATCCACTTAACAAAGGCTTGTTTTGTCATGAGTTTAATCCCTAATCATGGATTAAGTTGAGGAGCTTTCCTCAGCTTAAACATTCTCATCTATTATCCTTCTATTAGGATGGTGTAATGAGTCTGTTTAATCCCTGATTATGGCTTAACCTCATTACCTAACACTAAACAAAAAAACCACAAAAACATCTAAATAATCACAAGTAGGTTAATGATCTTAATCCTACATCAAAGGTGATTAAGTGTGAGAATCTGACTTCACACTTGAGGTATTCTCATTACCCCTAATCAGAGGGAAGATGTGATGAGTTTACTAAATCCATTGGTTTAGGCTTAAGCTCATTAACTTATGACAAACTTGCAAAAGCAATAAAAGACTGAAAACACAAAAACAAACAATAATCGTCTCCTTCGGGATTCTTTTCTCATCTCATTCACTCACAAACGAGAACTCGCTTCTTCCGTCTAATGCAAGACAGTTAGCACCTGGGCCAGACAGGTCATACACTTGAGCATAGACAAGTAAGCAGTTCACCAGTCAATTCACCTTTCAGTCTCTTTGGGTCTAACTACGGTGTTCTGACTTCCTCATTGCACGAGAGGATACGTAGGCATAACTTAACAGTTATCGAACAAAAGTCTCTGTATATTCCCCCTCTTTCTAGCCTCATTCTTTTAGCCTCATGATCTTGAGCATTTCACTCCTGTTCTTACACTGACACTTCACTTATATACTTCACTTTTCTCTTACACTGACACCTGTACATTTTGTTTTCCAGCTCTTTTACACACAAATTGCACTGACACTACCCCTTTAAAACACAACTCTTTCAAGCGTGGATCCCGTCGAGTACGGCGGACAATCTGGGTGCTAATACCTTCCCAGGTTGTAACCAACCCCCTTTCTCAGTCTCTCTGGTTCGCAACCGTCTTATCCATGTCTTTCTAGGTCTATGCAGCATTGCCTTTCCTCCGGGATAAAAATGCCTAGCTGGCGACTCTATTCATTCCCTGTGAGTTCACTCCTGCGTGTCCTCGCATCCCCCTTTCACCGACCGTTCGCGTCTGTACCCCATTTGACCCGGCTTCATTTGGTGGGAGCGACAGCTTGGCGACTCTGCTGGGGAACCTTATACTGCAACCAGGGCTTCTGGTTCTTTTTGTGGGTTCCTCCTAGCGCTTGATTGACTTGTGTTTACTGGGGTGTTATGTGCTTATTTGTGTTTGTATTTTTGTATTTATCTTTGCTTTATGTACAGTTGCTTTACTGCTTTCTTTATAGCTTTGCATTATATCATATTGTCATACTGTGCTGCTGGCTGGATCTGTTTGTTTGCTTTGGTGGGTGGGGTTCCATTGAGAGTTAAGGTCCTATACCTGGGACCTGAGTGACACCTAGGCTAGAGTGGTTCATATTCTTTCCCATTCCATCTCGGTCTGGTGCGGGAATATGAAACACGGTTCAGATATGGGTTTCTTCTTGAGAACTCTGTGTTGCAGATTTCCTGCAATGCTAGGGCTATCTGGGAAGCCTGCTAAGTCTGGATGACCTTTTAGTATTGACCTTCAGAAACTGAGGTGAATTGGAGGAGGAACTTTTATGGTTATTGTAAACACTGTACCTCCGGGTTAGAAGTGTTTACACTTCTCATAACTGATCCAAGTCTGAGGATCCTTGTTTTAGAACACCACCTGTGAGGGGGTTGGGCTGTTTACAGGTTTGCAGGTACCCTTGGCCTCAGCATACCCTGTTACTTTGACTTGATTAAGAATACTCCATTTTGGAACAGTTCTTGTGATTTTAACACTGGACATGTGACTATTTATTTGAGTCCCCCACCTTGGTTACTGGACTTATGAACCTCCATCTGGATTTCTTGAACATACCTGGACTTATATCAAAGCACTTGATCAGATCCAGCTCAGTCACAAACCCTTGCATATCATTTGCATACATCCTCATTGCATCATTTTGACATTTGCTTATTTGTGTTTCAGGGTATCCATTTTCATTTTTTGGCTTGGTTTTGACCCCATCATCAGTATAGACATATCTTCATCAGCATCAGCTTCAGCTATCAGCTATCTGCTTCAGTCACCTGCACCAGCCAATCAGTGGCCCATCTTTCAGTGTTATCATCAGCACCAGTCTCAACTCTTCCTCAACATTATGGCACCTAAAAAGAGTAATATCACCTACCACTTCTTCCAGCCTGAGCTAGCTGACATCAGGAGGATTCAGACCCTGATCACTCCAGACCATATACCCCTGTTCAGGGAACACTATGGAGATATACTTGATGTGGTTATGGATTTGGACCCTTCACAGAGGAGCCTGATTCACACTTGCCTTCAGTTTTATGATCCCCCACTGAGGTGTTTCACTTTTCAGGACTTTCAGCTGGGCCCTTCGTTGGAAGAATACTCATCACTGGTTGGTGTACCCATCAGGGGTGGAATCCCTTTCAACCCTGAGATGGCTTTCCCAAGTAATGAGGAGATAGCAAGAGCATTACATCTGGAACCAGCTCTGATTGGGCAGAATTTGACATCTAAAGCTGGAATCTCTGGTTTTCATCTGGATTTCTTGACTTCTCAGGCTAGTCTGAAGGCCTCCCAGGGAGAGTGGAAAGCAGTCTGTGCTCTGTTGGCCCTGAGCATATATGGGATCATATTATTTGCAGATGAGCCCAGATTCATTAGCAAGAGTGCAATCCATCTTTTCATCCTGCAAAACCCAGTGCCCACCTTACTGGGAGATCTTTACTACTCTGTCCATCAAAGGAATGAAAAGCAAAGGGGAAGATTAGTGAGGTGTTGTGCTCCATTGTTCCATACTTGGTTGCTCAGAAATCTGCCAAAGACTGATGCATTTCTGAATCCTCACTAGCAGAAGAACTGGGCTAGGAGGCTTGTTGCTCTAACCTCAGATGATATCAGATGGTGTACTCAGAGTACTAAGGGCAGAGACATCATTACAAGTTGTGGACAATTTCCCAATGTGCCTCTGGTGGGAGTGAAGGGGTGCATCAATTATAATCCTCTGCTATTCAAAAGGCAGCTGGGCTATGCATTAGTCCATCCTCCTAGGGCACAGGATCTGACTGAGACCCTTTATGTTGAGATCAAGCCTAATCTGGCTGTTGTCAGGCAAGCAACTTGGGCCTGGGATAATGTGCAGACTAAGGGAGTAACCATTCTGGGGAAGTGCAACAATGTAGCATCAGCACAATATTATGAGTGGTCCCATGCCAGGGCTCAATTCTCTGGAATGCCCTTCACCATGGAAGATATGCCTGGACCATCCTCAGCACCACCCCCTGCGACTGTCAATTTGGAGGAGTTTGAAGGTTTGAAAGAGAGAAATGAGAAGTTGACTCAGGCTTTGCAGAAGACCCTCCGGGAGAGGAGTGATGGTAGGATGGATATTGAGAGGTTAGAGAAGCAGAGAGTAGAGCATCTGGCTAAAATTGAGAAGTCTGAGGATTATATCAAGAAGTCTAGAGCTGGAGAACAAATTCTGAAGAATGCTTGCAAGGAAGCCCAGTTCCAGAAAGCCAGGACAGACTTATATCTGAAGGAGAGTCAAGCTCGGTGGGTCAGGATCACCGAAGCCCGTACTCTGGAAGATAAGAGGACTCAAGACAAGATAGAGCAGCTGGAAGCTAGTGCAAAAGAGCAGCAGGGAGCCCTGGCAGCAGCCTAGAGGGAGATATCAGAGCTGAAGATCAAAGCTGGAGTGAAGAGGTCAAAGGACCAAAGTCAACACAAGAAGCTAACTGCAGCTGTTACTACCCGGAACCTCCTTATCAGGAATCTCACGGAGCGTCCAGCTGATCCTGTGACTGAAGCACTTCTCAAGGAAGTTCGGGAGGACGAGTTTGGTCTTGGTGTTTGACTATTTGCTTGTTGTTGCTTTCATTTCATGTACTTTTATTTTCTTATGATGTATTTTGACCCCTCAGGGGGCTTGTATTTGTAAACAAACTATGTACCATTTGCCTTTTGTAATATATGTACCAGTTTGTTCCATCCGAGTTTACTTCAAAAGCAACATCAACAGCATCTTCAAGGGTCGGGAAGGGTCAAAACTGAATGCCAAGCCGGATACCTTGAAAACAAATAAGCATACTGCATTGCATGCTAACCCTTTGTTGGTTTTGTAGGTTTTTGTTTTATTGTTGCTAACTCTGTTGTGATGTTCAGGAACTATTGCTCGACGCAGGGTATTTCCCCTCAACCGTCCACACCGATATCCAACCCGTAACAACCTTCCGGGCATACAAATGGATCAGGTACAACAGGACCTTGCAGAGGTCAGGAATCAAATGGCGAACGAAAGATTGGAAATGAGAACTCAGATGACGCAGTTTATGGAAGTGATGAACAATATGGCTCAGAGCCAAGAAAGATTGAGAGCCATGGTGGAAAGGCAGAATCAAGAAGATCCACATATAGGGACTGCTGGCACAAGCAACAATGAGAGGGTCCAACCTCATGTTAATCCCCCTGTATTTGGACCCCATCTTCATCCAGAAGTCAACATTCCTGCAAATGTTCAAGGGACTGCCACTGCTGGCAGAGTGCTGCAAGAAGACCCCCAGGAAGACCAGTTCACAGTGATGGGTGCTGGGGAAGAAGCTTATGACAGAAGGCTGGATGAGATAGCTGAGAAATTAAGATCCTTGGAGTCTCAAAACTCTTTGGGTTTTGATGTTATGGACATGGGCTTGGTAGACGGGGTCAGGATTCCCCATAAGTTTAAGCCTCCTTGTTTTGAAAAGTACAACGGGACTTCTTGCCCACGGACCCACTTACAATCCTTTCTGGGAAGGTTGAAAGCCTATACCATGGACGAGAAGCTCTGGATGTTTTATTTTGAGGATAGCTTAACTGGAGCGTCGAGGGAATGGTACTCTCATCTGACAAGAGCGACTATCAGGTGTTGGAAGGACCTGGCAGAGGCCTTTATCAGACAGTATCAGTACAACTTAGATATGGCACCCAACAGGACCCTCCTAATGGGAATGTCACAGTCATCAAGAGAAAGTTTCCGAGAGTATGCCCAAAGATGGAGGCAATTGGCTGTTGCTGTTCAGCCACCTATGTCAGAGAGGGAGATGGCAGATATGTTTATGAACACCCTCCAAGGAACATACATTGACAGGCTAGCTGCCTTCTCTTCCACTAGCTTTGCAGATGTTGTCATAGCCGGGGAGAGAATTGAGAGCCTGTTAAAGATGGGCAAGATTTCTGACAATGGTGCCAGCTCATCCAGCAACACAAGGAAGCCTTTTGTAGGCCCAAGAAGAACTGGTGAGACCAATGCTATCCACACCAACAGGGGCAGGCCCCAATATGTTCACAGATCTGTGGCAGCAGTCACCATTCCCGCTCCGGCTCATCCACAACCAGCTTATCAACCACCGCAACAAAATTATCAGCAACAACCTCAGTACCAGCAGCAGACTCAGTACCCTCCAAGAAATTACAACAACAGTAACAACAACAATCAGCAGAGACCATTCCAACCGAGACCTTCTCAGGCCAATAGGGTGATCGATCCGATCCCTATGCCCTATGCAACATTACTGCCACAACTCTTGAAACTCAACCTAGTTGAGCTAAGGACGTTGGCACCTCCAGATCCCAACAGTTTACCCAGAAATTATGACTCCAACGCCAGATGTGCTTTTCATTCAAATGCACCGGGCCATAGGACAGAGAAGTGCAGAGCTTTGCACATGAAGGTACAAGACCTGGTAGACTCCAAGGCTCTGAATTTTGCACCACCACCAAATGTTAACAAGAACCCTATGCCAAACCACGGAGGTCCCAGAATCAATGCTATTGAAGAAGACAAGTCGTCTTATTTAATAACCAGTGTGGGTCAGATTCGGACACCGTTGGTAGAGATTAAGGCTCAACTCCTCGAATGTCAAATGTTCCCGGGATGTGAGCTAGGATGTGCTTACTGCAACATTTCAGTGAATGGGTGTGATAACTTGAGGGATGGCATAGATGGTCTCATCCAGAGTGGCCTGCTTCAAATTACAACATCAGTTCCACCAAATCCAGCAATCTCATCAGCAACAATTCCAGTATCTCCTACAACTGCAACAACCATTGTTCCCGACAATTCTTCGGCTTCATCAACAAATGTTTCATCTGTCATCTCAACTGACCAGATATCAGCAAACGTTCCTTCTACAATTTCAGCACCACTTCACTTTGAATCTCCTACAACAACAACACCCATCCTTCCAACAATGTCTCCTACAACATCAGCAACAAACCATGAAGATGTCTCAACCGTTACGATCTATTATGATCCTGAAAATGATTCTGCCTACAACTCACGGAGTGCTACTCCCATCAGAGCACCAGTCACAATATATTATGATCCACAGACTATCACAGTCCCTTCCGCAGCTGCAATCAGTCCAGTCACTATCACAGTGCCTGGGCCGGTACCTTATGAAAGCAGTAATGCCATCCCCTGGCATTACGGCTCTGATTTATACTGCGAAGGACAAAAAATCACTTTTGAATCATCAACACCTGCACCACAAATAGACAATGTGGGAGGAGGCGGAGGCTTCACTCGAAGCGGACGTCTCTTTGCTCCACAAATTCAAAGACCCACTGCCGAAGCAGAAGCTGCTGCCAAGGCAAAAGGAAAGAGCCTGGTGCAGGAAGATCCAGCTGTTAAAGAAGCTTTGAAAACTCCCTTTGATCAAGAAGTTGATGAGTTCATGAGAATCATCAAGAAAAGTGATTACAAAATAGTGGATCAGCTTCACCAGACGCCTTCCAAAATCTCAATCCTATCATTGCTCATGTGCTCCGAAGCTCATCGGAATGCACTACTCAAAGTCTTGCACGCAGCTTATGTGCCTGAAGAGATCACCGTCAATCAGTTGGAAGCTGTGGTTGGAAATGTTAATGCTAGTCATGGACTAGGGTTTACCAACACTGACTTGACTACGGAAGGCCGTAATCATAACAAAGCCTTGCACATCACCATGGAATGTAAAGGTGCAGTCTTTTCCCATGTGCTGGTAGACACAGG
The DNA here is from genome assembly GCA_963966055.1 of Lathyrus aphaca. Taxonomy (NCBI): domain Eukaryota; kingdom Viridiplantae; phylum Streptophyta; class Magnoliopsida; order Fabales; family Fabaceae; genus Lathyrus; species Lathyrus aphaca. The sequence goes on along the minus strand of OZ014525.1, from coordinate 484,530,763 downwards.
ATCTTCCCTCAATGTCTTACCTAAAAAGGCCCTTGTGAAGCTAGAGTATGAAGGATTGGCATTACGCCCCAACAATCTGGTGGTGAGAGCCTTTGATGGTTCTAAGAGATCGGTTCTGGGGGAAATTGAGCTGCCTGTAACGATTGGCCCACAAACTTTCAAAACGATCTTCTACGTGATGGATATACAGCCCGCCTACAACTGTTTATTGGGTAGGCCATGGATTCACGCCGCTGGCGCCGTGACCTCAACCCTTCACCAGAAGTTAAAATTCGAGTGGGAGGGTCAAGTCGTTACTATCTGTGGAGAGGAGGATATTTTTGTTAGCCATCTGGCTACCTATAAATACATTGAGATGGATGGGGAGATCCATGAAACAATGAGCCAAGGTTTCGAAGCCTTGAACATAAATGAAACATCTGTTGTACCTGGAACCTCAATGACATCATACCAACAAGCCCGGAAGGTTGTTGAAGAAGGAAATGCCCAAGGCTGGGGCAAACTGCTACCAGTAGAGAAGAAAGAGGATAGATTTGGGTTGGGTTACAAACCAACTCAACAAGATCAAGAAGAGGCTGCAAAAGAGCCCAACTTTGTTAGTGGGGGGATGCTCACCCCTGATGCTGTCAACAATTTGGAAGACGAGGATGAAAGCGACCGCAACCTGGAGAGTTGGATCCGTCCAAAGATCCCGGGGAGCAGTATCTCGAACTGGTCTTCCCAGGAAATTATAAGAGTTACTCATGCAGAGTAATTATTATTTCCTGTATTTTTATAGCATGCATCAAAGTCTTGCATCTTGCCCAAGATGACAAGACTCATTTTGTAATCGGGCCATCTGTACTTTTTGTGCAACAAGATTAATCAATGAAATATCAGACATCTTTTTGCAAATGAGTCCTTTTTCTTTTCCACTCACTGTTTTTCCATTTTTCTTTTTGTACAAAAAAATAAATGGCGATGTTTTCAAAATGACAACTTTATTTCACTTTTCTAAAACAAGGTTAAAATCAAATCACTAAAATGAACAAACTGAACCCTTGCAGAGAGTGCCTTCCAGACAGCACCGACAACAGCACGGCTATGACTTCGTATGACTTTGACAATCCAATCAATCAAGCTGATAAAGGGGTTGAAGAAGAGTATGAGCTTCCTGAAGAGCTAGCCAGGTTGTTGAGACAAGAGGAGAAGGTCATCACTCCTCATCAGGAGGAGGTGGAAACGATCAATCTTGGTACAGATGAAGACGTGAGAGAAGTTAAAATCGGGGCCTGCCTGCAAGACTCAGTGAAGAGACAACTGATTGACCTGCTTCAAGAGTATGTGGATGTGTTTGCTTGGTCTTATCAGGATATGCCGGGGTTGGACACCGACATTGTTGTGCACAAGCTGCCTTTGAGAGAAGAATGCCCACCAGTTAAACAGAAACTGCGCCGTACTCGCCCAGACATGTCTATGAAAATCAAGGAAGAGGTACAAAAGCAATGGGACGCCGGGTTCCTTGCTGTAACTAGCTATCCACCGTGGGTTGCTAACATAGTACCTGTGCCTAAGAAGGACGGCAAAGTAAGAATGTGTGTTGACTACCGGGACCTGAACAGAGCCAGCCCGAAAGATGACTTCCCATTACCTCACATCGATGTATTGGTGGATAATACGGCTCAGTTCTCGGTATTCTCCTTCATGGATGGATTCTCAGGATACAATCAGATTAAAATGTCACCTGAAGACATGGAGAAGACAACCTTCATCACACCCTGGGGCACGTTCTGCTACAAGGTAATGCCATTCGGATTGAAGAATGCTGGTGCAACATATCAACGGGCTATGGTGACATTATTCCACGATATGATCCATAAAGAAATAGAATGTTACGTGGATGACATGATTGCCAAGTCCCTTACTGAAGAGGATCACCTGGTGAATCTGCTGAAGCTATTCGAGCGTCTGAGGAAGTACCAACTGAAGTTAAACCCCAGCAAATGCACATTCGGGGTGCGATCCGGTAAGCTGCTAGGTTTTATTGTAAGAGAGAAAGGGATTGAAGTTGACCCTGATAAAGTCAAAGCTATTCAAGAGATGCCTGCACCGAAGACAGAGAAGGAAGTTTGAGGGTTTTTAGGTCGATTGAACTACATTTCAAGGTTCATATCTCACCTTACAACAACCTGTGAGCCCTTGTTCAAATTGTTGAGAAAAGAACAAACGGTCAGGTGGAACGAAGACTGCCAAAGGGCTTTTGACAAGATCAAAGAATACTTACAAGAGCCTCCAAACCTTATGCCTCCAGTTGAAGGAAGACCTCTAATAATGTACTTGACAGTATTAGAAGAGTCAATGGGGTGTGTGCTGGGCCAGCATGACGAGTCTGGTCAAAAAGAGTATGCAATATACTACCTAAGCAAAAAGTTTACCGACTGTGAACAACGTTATTCACTGCTCGAGAAAACTTGCTGTGCTTTAGCGTGGGCTGCTCGCCGACTGAGACAGTATATGTTGACCCACACCACCTTATTGATCTCAAAAATGGACCCAGTTAAGTACATATTTGAGAAGCCAGCTCTTACCAGACGGGTTGCAAGATGGCAAATGATCCTCACAGAGTATGACATCCAATACACATCTCAGAAATCCATCAAGGGCAGTGTATTGTCTGAATATCTTACTGAGCAACCCATTGATGACTACCAGCCTATGAGATTCGACTTCCCTGATGAAGACATCATGTTCATAAAAGCAAAAGATCATGAAGAGCCTGTTCACACTGAAGGGCCTGACCCGGAAGAAGAATGGACTATGATGTTTGATGGGGCTGTTAACATGAATGGTCGTGGTGTTGGTGCAGTACTCATTACACCTAAAGGAGTTCACATGCCTTTCTCGGCAAAACTCACTTTCAACTGCACTAACAACGAAGCTGAATACGAAGCTTGCATTATGGGTCTTGAGGAAGCCATTGACCTCAGGATCAAGACATTGACTGTATTCGGAGATTCAGCTTTGGTAATCAATCAAACCAACGGCAAATGGTACACCCACCAAGATCATCTGATACCTTACAGGGATTATACAAGGAGGTTATTGACTTTCTTTACGACAGTCAAGCTTGAGTATATCCCTCGGGACGAGAATCAGTTTGCAGATGCTCTTGCCACCATTTCATCTATGATCAAAGTTCAGGCTGCCAACTTTGTACCTCGAATCTCAGTGTCTAGACTTGACAGACCAGCGTATGTGTTCGCAGCAGATGTTGTTAAAGATAATAAGCCTTGGTTCCATGACATTAAGTGCTTCTTGGAGGATCAAACATACCCACCTGGGGCATCTTCCAATGATAAGAAGACATTAAGAAGGCTTGCTGGTAGTTTCTTTCTGAACACTGATGGTTCCCTATACAAGAGAAACTTTGATATGGTACTCCTCAGATGCGTCGACAGGACAGAAGCAGATTTGCTAATGCATGAAGTGCACGAATGATCCTTTGGTACCCATGCGGGAGGGCATGCCATGGCCAAGAAGTTGTTGAGGTCGGGCTATTACTGGATCACAATGGATGCTGATTGTTGTGCCTACGCCAGAAAATGTCATAAATGCCAAATTTATGCGGATAAGGTGCATGTGCCTCCCAACCCTTTGAATGTGATGTCTTCACCCTGGCCCTTTGCCATGTGGGGCATTGACATGATTGGCAAGATCGAACCAACTGCTTCGAATGGCCACAGATTCATCTTGGTTGCTATTGACTATTTTACCAAGTGGGTTGAAGCAGCTTCCTATGCCAACGTTACAAGACAAGTGGTAGCCAGATTTCTGAAGAGAGATATCATCTGTCGATACGGAGTTCCCGAGCGAATCATTACTGATAATGGTTCCAATCTAAACAACAAAATGATGACAGAGCTATGCCGGGACTTCAAAATTCAACATCACAACTCTTCTCCTTACAGGCCAAAGATGAAGGGCGCTGTTGAGGCAGCAAATAAAAATATCAAGAAGATTGTGCAGAAGATGGTAGTCACTTACAAAGACTGGCATGAAATGCTACCATTTGCCTTGCATGGGTACCGCACATCAATCAGAACATCCACTGGGGCAACACCGTATCAACTTGTGTATGGTATGGAAGCAGTCCTGCCGGTTGAAGTTGAATTACCCTCTCTAAGGGTATTGATGGATGTTAAACTGAGCGAAGCAGAATGGGTTCGGGCCCGATACGAACAACTGAGTCTGATTGAAGAGAAAAGATTGGCTGCAATTTGTCATGGGCAGTTGTATCAGAAAAGAATGAAGAAAGCCTTCGATCAGAAAGTCAGGCATCGAGAGTACCAAGTAGGAGATCTTGTGCTGAAAAGAATCCTCCCTCCTCATACAGACCACAGGGGCAAATGGACTCCAAATTATGAAGGACCATTCGTAGTAAAGAAAGTTTTTTCTGGTGGAGCACTGATGCTCAGCACCATGGATGGTGAAGATTTCCCGTCCCCTGTGAATTCAGATGCAGTTAAAAAAATACTTCGCATAAAAGACCCGCTGGACATAAAAACAGAATGTAAGTCCAGGCAAAAATAGGGCATCCCGGCGAGTCAAAAACAGAATAAAAGACTCGGGCAAAAATAAGGGAAAATAAACAAAAATGTACACCCGATGAGTTGAAAAGCCGCATTGGACAGCTCAGGAAAAAATGGGTATCCCGATGGATTGAAAACCTGAAAGGGCGATCCATGCAAAATAAGGGAATAAGCGAACAACTGCATTCTGAATTCGTCTGTATCGTTTACAACTTGGTAAGTTTCGAAAGGATCAAGCTTCAGTCAGAATCAGCATTCTTCAGAAAGCAAGATGAGAAGAACGTCAAAAGTCATACGAGTCATAGTAAAGAGGAAGCTCCTTAAAGCGTCATCAACGTCTCCAGCACTTTGTTTCTCAATTTGCAACAATCTCTTCATTTTAGGAGATTTGTTTCCTTGACTGTATCTCGCCAATTCAGGGCGCATATGAATTAATAAAATCAGATTTTCAGTCATGTCTCGTCTTGTACATTTTATTTGCAAAAAATGTCTGATGTCTAAAAGAAAAACTGATTGCATAAAATACAGATGTTTATCTTCAAAAATAAAGTCACATGCTTGCAGGAAATATACTTACTCTCAGAAGTGTCTAAACTCCTATGACGGAATCCAGTAAAGGATACCTCGGGATTACTTGTGCGTTTCTTTATCTTTTCAGGATTGCAGGAATCCAGAACGCAACTTAGGGCATGAAAGCTTCACTCCGGCAAGCTGACAAATCGACACTCAACACTCAAAGTGTCTTCTCCCCAGCTGATTTTCCACTTATTACTTCTCCCCATCAGAGTTGCCAGGCATCACTTTTCCAACAGGCGCCCATATCCCCGGCTGAGTCAAAGATCCTCCTCAACAGAATCTCTAGGGAGATCTTTCAGTGATCTCTCTTTCTCCCCAGCCGAGTTGCCATTTCATCCTCAGCCAAATACAAAAGTCAGGGAACCATCTCCCCACAGAGCTTCGGCCTCTATCCAGAAGGGCAACGCATGAAGGATCACAACAGAGTGAAGAAAGCTTCTTCAAACCCCAGCTGGGTCCCTCATTACCGGGATAGGTTAATCAATGACCTATATCCCCAAGCAGATATCATCTCATCAGATTTTCCAACGATCTCATCCCCAGCTGGGACATCCATTTCAAGCAGATCGACCGAAGATCTTCGTGGCAACGGGATCCGAGCCTCGGTTTGGTATCTTTGCATAATCATAGCATTCGCATCATATTCACCCACAAAGCGTAGCATTCCGTTTAATACGGAGCATTACGGCAAAAATCAAGCATATAGCATAATCATAAGCCATGCTTTTGAATCAACATTTGTGAATAATGACAATCCGTCAATATACAGAATACTTCCCCAAAATCCCCATCGGAGATTCCCCAGCAAAAGCAGTTGCCTCACATTCACAAACACCAGTATATATACTCTTTTTGACACCCGTCCGTGTCATCATTCCCCAGTAAAGTCGCCAGAGCACCCTTTGCAAGCAAACCACCTGTATTACAGATACATTTCGACACCCGTCCGTGTCGTACCCCCAGCAGAAAGCCAAAGACATCTTCTTTGCACTCACAGATACTCTTGTATATATCCAATTCCTTGGCACCCGTCCGTGTCATATCCCCAGCGCAGTCGTCTACACTTTGTATATCAGATACTTGTTTATATTACACTCTTCTCCTTTTGACACTCGTCCGTGTCACTCTCCCCAGCAGTTAAAATACTCATCTATACAATACTTATACTCACTACTCATGTACAGATACTCGTCCGTATCTTGTACATACCACTTATATATCCCCACAGATTCAACACTAGTCCCTGTTCTTTGTTAACTTGTTGGTACTCGTCCGTACCATCATCTCAGAACATGCGTCGAGAGTTTGTTTCTACATGATACTCGTCCGTATCATAGTCTTAAGAATGCTCGTCCGCATCTTTAATCCATACACTGTGTCAAACACTTCTGTCTTCTTGAATATAGATACTCGTCTGTATCTACTATTCCCCAGAGGAGTCCCCTCAGATTCAGCACTCGTCCGTGTTCCTTGTTAACCAGTTGATACTCATCCGTATCATCATCTCTGAACACGAGTCAGTACTTGTTTCTACCTGATACTCGTCCGTATCGTAGTCTTAAGGATGCTCGTCCGCATCTTTAATCTATACACAAATATCTAAAAACTTATACCTTTTGTTTCTTGGATATAAACACTCGTTCGTGTTTACTATTCCCCAGTAGATCACAAACAAAGCAATTTTTCCTTTTATCTGACACTCGTCCTGTGTCATGATAAACCCTGAGAGCAGTCGTACCCTGCTAGGTGGTCGTCCTCCACCTCTTGATGGTCGTCCTCCATCATGCTCATCCGATGGCCGTCCCCATCGTTGATTTTCTATCCGACATTCGTCCTATGTCGTGATATTTAGCAGCCGTCCCCTGCTAGGTGGTCGTCCTCCACCTCTTGATGATCGTCCTTCATCATTTTATCCAATGGCCGTCCCCATTGTTGATTTTGGTTATCTGACATTCGTCCTATGTCAAGACAAACCTCGAGAGCAGCCGTCCCCTGCTAGGTGGTCGTCCTCCACCTCTTGATGGTCGTCCTCCATCATGCTCGTCCGATGGTCGTCCCCATCGTTGACCTTTTATCCGGCATTCGTCCTATGTCGCGATATTTTCGGCAGCCGTACCCTGCCAGGTGGTCGTCCTCCACCTTAGATGACCGTCCCTCATCTTAACCCAACAGAGCAGCCGTCCCCTGCTAGGTGATCGTCCTTCACCTTTGATGACCGTACCTCATCATCTGTGTATTTCATTTATTCTTTAACCCGATGGCCGTCCCCGTCGTGGTCCCTTTTCTTTTTAGTCCGATGGCCGTCCCCATCGTTGGTTACTTTACTTTATGAACTTGATGGCCGTCCCCGTCATGTTTCATTAATCCCCAGAGAATCTTACAGCTTTACCTTGATGGCCGTCCCCATCATAATTCTTTTATCCCTAGCATGTCGGTCGTCCCCGTCATTGCTTTATTTTCCGCACTTTTCCCAGCATGTCGGCCGTCCCCGTTATTGCTCTTTACCCAGCAGTCGTCCTCTGCCCGACGGTCGTCCTCCGTCGCCCACACTTTACAATATACTTTATTTCCCTTTACAATCTATATCCCTTTTCTTCTTCATTCTGTGAGTGCAAATTCTGGACTGTCTTTGGTATTCAACCACAAGTTATCTTGTTTGCCTGTTAAGCCGTCGCTTACATCCTGCACAGCTAACTCATGTTTGAATAGGGGCAGCTGTAAACACCCCAAATTTGCCCTCACCCATTCACACCATGGCTTGTGATCATTTCATATGCATAAACACAATCATACCATCTCATAACTCATTTTTGATCCACTGCATAGATTCTAAGTCATCTGCACCTTGGGTTTGTGATCTGAGCAATCAAAGAGCTTCTTGAGCCACTCCAAAGGTCAACAATCACTTCAAAGGGGTCCAAGTGTGTTCTTATATCATATTACATCCTCTCAAAGTCAAGAATGCCAAAGGATCACAAGAAATGGGATTGGTATGGAGGCAGAGCCAGGTTTAACTGCACAGATGACCTAAAATTAGGGTTTTGGTTTCAGAGGCCATAACTTCAATTTTTTTGGTCATTATTGTTTCTATTGGTCTCTATATGGTATAGGGAGTATGCATATCAATTTTCATGAAGAAATTCCATGGGGAAGTCATCTGATCAAGAGTTGACTTTTCAGACAAGTCAGTGCAAAATCAGGGCATCTGAGGCCCCCAATGACCCAACCAAGGGGTGATCTTCATCATTTTGAGTGTATTTGATCTTTATTTGATCATGGAAGAAGGTTGAAGTTTACAAAATTCAAGAATTACAAGTTTTTCCAAAGTTGACTTTTTGGGGCATGGTTGACTTTTAATGAAATGTCATTTTATGCAACTTTTTCAACCCTTACTTTTTGATCCAAAAATGCTTCAAATGGAAAAACTTTGGTCATGAAAGTTGTAGATTAGATCTTTCCCTTTTCAAAAAGTACAAGAACATGACCTAATTCATTTTGGATCAAAAGTTATGGTGTGTTAAAGTTGACAAAAATCACTAATTTTCAAAATATGCACCAAATGGAAAACTTGCAAAAACTTTGTACCAAGGCATTTGTGACTTCTAATTCATGTCTAACCATTGCACAAACATCACATGTGACCTAAAAGTCAGAATGGACCAAGAGTTTCTCATGTTGCATGGCCTTGTGAGCAAGATATTTCCATATGAACTAAAAGTGAGCAAGTTGCAAAACCATCATAACACTTCCACCCACTTGTTGCCTTGGCTGCTGAACCAACCCTAGCCTTTCCCCTCATCTTGCTGCGCAGCCCATACCACTTGTACTAGCCTAGAACATGACCCATGCTTCTATTACACAAGAGTGGACATTTTGCAAAAAGCACCATACCAGTCACAAAAGCACAAGTCACATCATCTGACCAATAGGGTTTGTTTATGTGGATCAAATGCCAGCCATTTCACATAACAAGCCAGCCTGAAAACTCACCACAACACACATTCACAAACTCTCTCCAACTTGCATTTTCCTTCGAATCTGATTCCACAAGCCACAAACACTCAAACAAACTCCACTAATCATCTCACCATGCTTCATTGAACCCAAACCAACAAGACATAAGCCTGAAACCAGCAAGAACTCAGCATCCCCATTTTCACTCCCTTGAGCAAAAACCTTCGAATCTCATCACACAACTCACAAACACAAAAACCCACTTCATAGATCAACTCAACATGTTCCTCTGATCAAAAAGCATCCATCACCATAGCCTAAAACCTCCAGAATCCCAAATACGATTTCTCTCCCCCATTGAACAGAACCTGCTCAAACCTTCAAACCAGCTACCACAAACCCTTTCCAAGCATTGAAAGCTTCTCAGGAGGTCAAGTGGAGTCGATTGCAAGCAAGAAACTAGCCAGAAAGTGTCAGAGATCAAAGCTCCAGTTCAGGTGAGCTTCATGAACTTTTTTTCCAAAGCTTGCTTTTTAAGTTTCTAGATGGTAAAGCATGCTTCACTGATCACACTGAACTTGTTACTTTTGAAAAAGAGTGAGAAATGAGCCTGTATGATGTTTCTGAAATTTTTGCAGTTTTGAATGTTTGATTCGAATCTTGTTTGTGTGTTGAAATAAATGATTTTTGTTGCTGGAATCTTGTTTAGAATGAGCTAAGGTTTGATTCTGGAGAGTTTGGCATGATTTCATGGCGTATTGAGAGAGATTAGAAAATGACCTAGCCGGAGAAGACGACCGGAACAGTGTTCCGGTCGCCTGAAAGTCATTAGGGTTTGTTTAATTAGGGCTAAGTGTAATTAAGCCAGTTTGAATGTGGGCCGTCCAAACCCGCGCGCAGTCAACTCCCGCCCTGGCCAGTTTGAATCTCATGCGTTGGATCTGATTACTTTTCCTTTTTCAGTTTAAAATTCATTTAATTTTCATATTATTTCATTTAATTTGTACATTTTATTAAAAATAGCAAAAAGGCTTTAAAAATTATGAAGTTTTTTACCAAGGGTTTCATTAATTTTTAAAACACAAAAATATTTTTATTTTCATTTTTAGCATTAAAAAGTATTTTTAAATATTTAAAAGTTTCTTTTTAATTAATTAATGAGAATTAATTAATTAAAAATACTTTTAGGTATTTAAAAATCACCAAAAAATTCATGAAACATTTAAAAACATTTAGAAACATTGTCCAACCCTCAAACCAAATTTATTTTTGGATCTTGATGCATTTTGAGGATTTTTCATTGAATTAAAATCATTTTGATGCATTATTTTGATCCAAACTTCAAAAAATCATTTATGCCTATCCATGAAGAGTTGGACCTTGATTCTTTTTGCATTGCATTGTGTTTAGGATGTAGTTTGTGAGATTAAATGGCCATGATTTGATCTTTCATTTTCCATTTGTTTGGTAATTTTCTTGTTAAGGAACCCTAAAACCCTAGAAAACTTAGAAAAAATCACATCTTGATTTAGGTTAAGAGTTGAGACCTCTCCTTTGGGCAGTGGGTTAGTATAGGATTAGGGGTCCTTTGAGTGCATTTTCAATTTTTTGTAATGTTGTTTGCTTCTGATTTTGGTTTGTGTTTGATGCTTTGATCATAAACCCTAATTTGGGCTTCCATATGCATTCATCTTGCATTTGCTTGCATAACATGACTTGCCATGACATTTTATGCATCCATTTGATTCATTTGACATCATAAGACATATTGAAAGCATGTTTGATCATTGCATCTTGCATTTTCCATGTTGTATGCCATATGCATCTCATAACTTTTCATGTATGTTCATGCTTCTAAACTTGCACCATTTGCATCCATAAGCTTGTATGACCATCCCCATGTGTTGTTTCATGTTTGTAGCATCTCATAGCATCATTATCATCTCATGTATGCTTCTGGTTTTGGTTTACATCATGTCATTTCATCTCATTTTGCATTGCATGACATTCCTTTCACTAACTTTTCAGGTGGTAAGTAACTTTGAGAAGTGGATTTGCCTTCACTTCTCATAACTTCTCTTCATCTCTTTTATGCATCCTTGCTGCATTTTTGTATGTGCTTGAGATTGAGCTTGATCATTCTTCTTCTTCTTACTTTCTTTCTTCAAGTGACTTGACTTCTTGAATGAAGCAAGTTACTTTGCTTCTCTTGATCCTTTCATCTGCTTCCTGGTGGTTCCATTGAAGATCTTTCTTGTAAACCTCACAAACCTTAGGAACAACCAAGCATGACAATGATTAGGGTTTTGATTAGTTCCCCATTTAGTTTTACCTTTGTGTCTCTTTTGAGTCTTCTCTTCTCACATCATAATCAGGGACTAAACCCTAAAGGCTTTAAGGCTTTGTGATTAAGCTTATGCCTGCATCCTTCTATTAGGATGGAGTGTATAATTTTAATCCTAAGTGTTAAACCCTTAATGTGTTTAAATCTCTTAATCAATTCACTTAATAACTATCAAGACATCACACTTGTAACTTGGGCCTTGCATTAGGGTTCTAATTCTTCCTTAATTGGTTAAGAAGGACTAACCCTAGTGTTAGTGGACAAGTCCCCCTCAAGTTGTCTTATAAACCCTAAAAATCACTTCATCATCATTATCACTAAATAAAATCCACTTAACAAAGGCTTGTTTTGTCATGAGTTTAATCCCTAATCATGGATTAAGTTGAGGAGCTTTCCTCAGCTTAAACATTCTCATCTATTATCCTTCTATTAGGATGGTGTAATGAGTCTGTTTAATCCCTGATTATGGCTTAACCTCATTACCTAACACTAAACAAAAAAACCACAAAAACATCTAAATAATCACAAGTAGGTTAATGATCTTAATCCTACATCAAAGGTGATTAAGTGTGAGAATCTGACTTCACACTTGAGGTATTCTCATTACCCCTAATCAGAGGGAAGATGTGATGAGTTTACTAAATCCATTAGTTTAGGCTTAAGCTCATTAACTTATGACAAACTTGCAAAAGCAATAAAAGACTGAAAACACAAAAACAAACAATAATCGTCTCCTTCGGGATTCTTTTCTCATCTCATTCACTCACAAACGAGAACTCGCTTCTTCCGTCTAATGCAAGACAGTTAGCACCTGGGCCAGACAGGTCATACACTTGAGCATAGACAAGTAAGCAGTTCACCAGTCAATTCACCTTTCAGTCTCTTTGGGTCGAACTACGGTGTTCTGACTTCCTCATTGCACGAGAGGATACGTAGGCATAACTTAACAGTTATCGAACAAAAGTCTCTGTATATTCCCCCTCTTTCTAGCCTCATTCTTTTAGCCTCATGATCTTGAGCATTTCACTCCTGTTCTTACACTGACACTTCACTTATATACTTCACTTTTCTCTTACACTGACACCTGTACATTTTGTTTTCCAGCTCTTTTACACACAAATTGCACTGACACTACCCCTTTAAAACACAACTCTTTCAAGCGTGGATCCCGTCGAGTACGGCGGACAATCTGGGTGCTAATACCTTCCCAGGTTGTAACCAACCCCCTTTCTCAGTCTCTCTGGTTCGCAACCGTCTTATCCATGTCTTTCTAGGTCTATGCAGCATTGCCTTTCCTCCGGGATAAAAATGCCTAGCTGGCGACTCTATTCATTCCCTGTGAGTTCACTCCTGCGTGTCCTCGCATCCCCCTTTCGCCGACCGTTCGCGTCTGTACCCCATTTGACCCGGCTTCATTTGGTGGGAGCGACAACAAGGAACACGGACGAGTGTTGAATCTGAGGGGACTCTTCTGGGGAATAGTAGACACAGACAAGTGTCTATATTCAAGAAGACACAGTGTGTGGATTAAAGATGCGGACGAGCATCCTTAAGACTATGATACGGACGAGTATCAAATAGAAACAAACGCTTGACGCATGTTCTGAGATGATGGTACGGACGAGTACCAACTGGTTAACAAAGAACACGGACAAGTGTTGAATCTGCGGGGATATAAATGGTGTATACAAGATACGGACAAGTATCTGTATAAGTAAAACAAGTATGAGTATGAAGTATGGGTGATGTATATTTAGGTATTCAATCTGCTGGAGAGAGTGTGACACGAACGTGTGTCAAAAAGAGAAGAGTATAGTATAAACAAGTATCTTGGTTAACAAAGTGTTTACATTACTGTGCTGGGAAAAGCGACACGGACGAGTGTCAGGAAAGTTATATATATAAGTATCCGTGAGTGCAAAGGGGATACTTTGGCTTTCTGCTGGGGATATGACACGGACGGGTGTCGAGAAGTATCTGTAATATACAAGTGTTTGTTTGTAAAGAAAAGCTCGGGCGACTTTATTGGGGAATGATGACACGGACGAGTGCCACAAGGAGTGTGTATTCGTATTGGTGAATGTGAGGCAACTGCTTTTGCTGGGGAATCAGGGGGTATTCTGTATATTGTTGATGGGTTGATAATATTCACAAGTGTTTGATTCAGACCATGACTTATGATTATGCCACATGTTTGATTTTTGCCGTAATGCTCTGTATTAAACGGAATGCTACGCTTTGTTTGGTGAATATGATGTGAATGCTATGACTATGCAGAAGAAAACAGATCCGGGATTCGGATCCCGTTGCTGTGAAGATCTCTGGTCGATCTGTTTGAAGTGGACATCCCAGCTGGGGATGAGATCGTTGGTAGATCTGATGAAATGATTCTGCTTGGAGAAATGGGTCGACGATAGACCTATTCCTGTAAATGAGGGACCCAGCTGGGGTTTGTAGAAGCTTTCGTCACTCTGTTGTGATTCCTTCGTGTGTTGCTCTTCTAGAGAGAGGTTGAGACTCTGTGGGGAGGTGGTTCCCAGGCTTTTTGTAACGGATAGCAACTCAGCTGGGGAGAAACAACAAGTGGCAACTCAGCTTGGAGAATAAGCACTCTGGGTGCTAAAACTGAGTGTTGATTTGCCAGCTTGCTGGGATGAGGCTTTCATGCCCGATGTTGCGCTTTTGAATACCTGCAATCCTGCAAAGACAGAGAAACGTACAAGTAATCCCGAGGCATCCTTTACCGGATTCCGTCATAGGGGTGAGACACTCCCGAGAGTAAGTATATTTCCCGCAAGCACGTAGTTTTTATTTTTTTGAGGATAAACATCTGTATTCATGCAATCAGTATTTTAAAGATATCAGACATTCTTTGCAAATAAAATGAAGTGTACGAGGTGAAACTTGACTGAAAATCTGTTTTTATTAATTCATGTGCCCTGAATTGGCAAGATACAGTCAAAGAAACATATCTCCTGAAATGAGGAGATTGTTACAAATTGAGAAACAAAATGCTGGCAATGTTGACGACGCTTCAAGGAGCTTCCCTCTTGCTATGACTCGTATGACTTTTGACGTTCTTCTCGTCTTGATTTCTGAAGAAGGCTGATTCTGAAAGAGGCTTGATCCTTTCAAAGCTTACCAAGTTGTAAGTGATACAGACGAATTCAAGATGCAGTTGTTCGCTTATTCCCTTATTTTGCATGGATCGCCCTTTCGGGTTTTCAATCCATCGGGATACCCATTTTTGCCTGAGTTGTCCAACGCGGCTTTTCAACTCAGCGGGTGTACATTTTTGTTTATTTTCCCTTATTTTGCCCAAGTCTTTTATTCTGTTTTTGACTTGCCGGGATGCCCTATTTTTGCCTGGACTTACATTCTGTTTTTATGTCCAGCGGGTCATTTTTATGCGAAGTATTTTTTAACTGCATCTGAATTCACAGGGGACGGGAAGTCTTCACCATCCATGGTGCTGAGCATCAGTGCTCCACCAGAGAAAACTTTCTTTACCACAAATGGTCCTTCATAATTTGGAGTCCATTTGCCCCTGTGGTCTGTATGCGGAGGGAGGATTCTTTTCAGCACAAGATCTCCTACTTGGTACTCTTGGTGCCTGACTTTCTGATCGAAGGCTCTCTTCATTCTTTTCTGATACAACTGTCCATGACAGATTGCAGCCAATCTTTTCTCTTCAATCAGACTCAGTTGTTCGTATCGGGATCGGACCCACTCTGCTTCGTTCAGCTTAACATCCATCAGTACCCGTAGAGAGGGTAATTCAACTTCAACAGGTAGGACTGCCTCCATACCATACACAAGCTGATACGGTGTTGCCCCAGTGGATGTTCTGATTGACGTGCGGTACCCATGCAAGGCAAATGGTAGCATTTCATGCCAGTCTTTGTAAGTGACTACCATCTTTTGCACAATCTTCTTGATATTCTTATTAGCTGCCTCAACAGCGCCGTTCATCTTTGGCCTGTAAGGAGAAGAATTGTGGTGTTGGATCTTGAAGTCCCGGCACAGTTAGGCCATCATTTTGTTGTTTAAGTTGGAACCATTATCAGTAATGATTCGCTCGGGCACTCCATATCGACAGATGATATCTCTCTTCAGGAATCGGGCTACCACTTGCCTTGTAACATTTGCATATGAGGCTGCTTCAACCCACTTGGTAAAATAGTCAATGGCTACCAGGATGAATCTGTGGCCATTTGAAGCAGTCGGTTCAATCTTGCCAATCATATCAATTCCCCACATGGCAAAGGGCCAGGGTGAAGACATCACATTCAGAGGATTGGGAGGCACATGCACCTTGTCCGCATAAATCTGGCATTTATGGCATTTTCTAGCATAGGCACAACAGTCGGCATCCATGGTGATCCAGTAATAGCCTGATCTTAGCAACTTTTTGGCCATGGCATGCCCTCCAGCATGGGTACCAAAGGATCCTTCGTGCACTTCATGCATCAACAAGTCTGCTTCTGTTTTATCAACGCATCTGAGGAGTACCATATCAAAGTTTCTCTTGTACAGGGAACCATCAGTGTTCAGAAAGAAACTGCCAGCAAGCCTTCTTAAAGTCTTCTTATCATTGGAAGATACCCCAGGTGGGTATGTTTGATCCTCCAAGAAGCACTTAATGTCATGAAACCAAGGCTTACCATCTTTTACAACGTCGGCTGCAAATACATATGCTGGTTTGTCAAGTCTGGACACTGAAATCTGCAGTACAAAGTTGGCAGATTGAACTTTGATCATAGATGAAATGGTAGCCAGAGCATCTGCAAACTGATTCTCGTCGCGAGGGATATACTCAAGCTTGACCGTTGTAAAGAAAGTTAGTAACCTTCTTGTATAATCCCTGTAAGGTATCAGATGATCCTGGTGGGTGTACCATTTGCCGTTGGTTTGATTAACTACCAGAGCTGAATCTCCGAATACAGTCAATGTTTTGATCCTGAGGTCAATGGCTTCCTCAAGACCCATAATGCAAGCTTCGTATTCAGCTTCGTTGTTAGTGCAATTGAGGTGAGTTTTGCCGAGAAAGGCATGTGAACTCCCTTAGGTGTAATGAGTACTGCACCAACACCACGACCATTCATATTAACAGCCCCATCAAACATCATAGTCCATTCTTCTTCCGGGTCAGGCCCTTCAGTGTGAACAGGCTCTTCATGATCTTTCGCTTTTATGAACATGATGTCTTCATCAGGGAAGTCAAATCTCATAGGCTGGTAGTCATCAATGGGTTGCTCATCAAGATATTTAGACAATACACTGCCCTTAATGGCTTTCTGAGATGTGTACTGGATGTCATATTCCATGAGAATCATTTGCCATCTCGCAACCCGTCCGGTAAGAGCTGGCTTCTCGAAAATGTACTTAACTGGGTCCATCTTTGAGATCAATAAAGTAGTGTGGGTCAACATATACTGTCTCAGTCGGCGAGCAGCCCACGCTAAAGCACAGCAAGTTTTCTCAAGCAGTGAATAACGTTGTTCACAGTCGGTAAACTTTTTGCTCAGGTAGTATATTGCATACTCTTTTCGACCAGACTCGTCATGCTGGCCCAGCACACACCCCATTAACTCTTCTAATACTGTTAAGTACATTATCAAAGGTCTTCCTTAAACTGGAGGCATAAGGATTGGTGGTTCTTGCAAGTATTCTTTGATCTTGTCAAAAACCCTCTGGCAGTCTTCATTCCACCTGACCGTCTGTTCTTTTCTTAACAGCTTGAACAAGGGTTCACAGGTTGCAGTAAGGTGAGATATGAACCTCGAGATGTAGTTCAGTCTACCTAGAAACCCTCGAACTTCTTTTTCAGACTTCGGTGCAGGCATTTCTTGAATGGCTTTGACTTTATCAGGGTCAACTTCAATCCCTTTCTCGCTTACAATAAAGCCCAGCAGCTTACCAGATCGCACCCCGAATGTGCACTTGTTGGGGTTCAACTTTAGTTGGTACTTCCTCAGACGCTTTAACAACTTCAGCAGATTTACCAGGTGGTCTTCTTCTGTAAGGGACTTGGCAATCATGTCATCCACATAACACTCGATTTCCTTATGGATCATATTGTGGAATAATGTTACCATAGCCCGTTGATATGTTGCACCAGCATTCTTCAATCCGAATGGCATCACCTTGTAACAGAATGTGCCCCAAGGCGTGATGAAAGTTGTCTTCTCCATGTCTTCAGGTGACATTTTGATCTGATTGTATCCTAAAAATCCGTCCATGAAGGAGAATACCGAGAACTGAGCCGTATTATCAACCAATACATCAATGTGAGGTAATGGGAAATCATCTTTCGGGCTGGCTCTGTTCAGGTCCCGGTAGTCAACACACATCCTTACCTTGCCGTCTTTCTTAGGCACTGGTACTATATTAGCAACCCACGGCGGATAGCTAGTTACAGCAAGGAACCCGGCGTCCCATTGCTTTTGTACCTCTTCCTTGATCTTCATTGCCATGTCTGGGCGAGTACGGCGCAATTTCTGTTTGACCGGTGGGCATTCTTCCCTCAAAGGCAGCTTATGCATAACAATATCGGTGTCCAACCCTGGCATATCTTGATAAGACCAAGCAAACACATCCACATATTCTTGAAGCAGGTCAATCAGTTGTTTCTTCACTGAGTCTTGTAAGCAGGCCCCGATTTTAACTTCTTTCACATCTTCATCTGTACCAAGATTAATCGTTTCGACCTCCTCCTGATGAGGAGTGATGACCTTTTCCTCTTGCCTCAACAATCTGGCTAGCTCTTCAGGAAGCTCGTAATCTTCTTCAACCCCTTCATCAACTTGATTGATTGGATTGTCAAAGTCATACGAAGTCATAGCCGTGTTGTTGTCGGTGCGGTCTGGAAGGCATTCTCTGCAAGGGTTCAGTTTGTTCATTTTTAGTGATTGATTTTAATCTTGTTTAGAAAAGTGAAATAAAGTTGTCATTTTGAAAACATTTCCATTTATTTTTTGTACAAAAAGAAAAATGGAAAAAACAGTGAGCGGAAAAGAAAAAGACTCATTTGCAAAAGATGTCTGATATTTCATTGATTAATCTTGTTGCACAAAAATTACAGATGGCCCGATTACAAAATGAGTCTTGTCATCTTGGGCAAGATGCAAGACTTGATGCATGCTTAAAATATACAGGAAATAATAATTACTCTGCCGGAGTAACCCTTATAATTTCCTGGGAAGACCAGTTTGAGATACGGCTCCCCGGGATCCTTGGACGTATCCAGCTCTCCAGGTTGCGTTCGTCTTTCGACTCATCTTCGAAGTTGTTGACGGCATCAGGGGTGAGCATCCCCCCACTAACAAAGTTGGGCTTCTTAGCAGCCTCTGCTTGATCTTGTTGAGTTGGTTTGTAACCCAACCCAAATCTATCCTCTTTCTTCTCCACAGGCAATAGTTTGCCCCAGCCTTGAGCATTCCCTTCTTCCACAACCCTCCGGGCTTGCTGGTAGGATGTCATGGAAGTCCCAAGCACAGCAGATGTTTCATTAATATTCAGGGCCTCAAACCCTTGACTCATCGTTTCGTGGATCTCCCCATCCATCTCAATATATTTGTATGTAGCCAGATGGCTAACAAAAATATCTTCCTCTCCACAAATAGTAATGACTTGGCCCTCCCACTCGAATTTTAACTTCACGTGAAGGGTAGACGTAACTGCGCCAGCGGCATGAATCCATGGTCTACCCAACAAACAGCTGTAGGCAGGCTGAATGTCCATCACGTAGAAGGTCGTTTTGAAAGTTTGTGGGCCAATCGTTATAGGCAACTCAATTTCTCCCAGAACTGATCTCTTAGAACCGTCAAAGGCTCTCACTACCAAGTTGCTGGGACGTAATGCCAATCTTTCATACTCCAGCTTCACAAGGGATTTTTTAGGTAAGACATTGAGGGATGACCCTGTGTCTACCAGTACATGTGAAAGAACTGCACCCTTACACTCCATGGTAATGTACAAAGCCTTGTTGTGATTGCGGCCTTCCGTAGTCAAATCAGTGTTGGTAAATCCTAGTCCATTACTAGTATTAACATTTCCAACCACAGCTTCCAACTGATTAACCGTGATCTCTTCTGGCACATAAGCTGCGTGCAAGACTTTTAGTAGTGCGTTCCGATGAGCCTCGGAGCACATAAGCAATGATAGAATGGAGATCTTGGAAGGCGTCTGGTGAAGCTGGTCCACTATCTTGTAATCACTTTTCTTGATGATTCTCATGAATTCATCAACTTCTTGATCAAAAGGTGTTCTCAAAGCTTCTTTAACAATTTGCTCTTCTTGCACCATGCTCTTCCCTTTTGCCTTGGCAGCAGCTTCTGCTTCAGCAGTGGGTCTTTGAATTTGCGGGGCAAAGAGACGTCCGCTTCGAGTGAAGCCTCCGCCTCCCCCCACATTGTCTATTTGTGGTGAAGAAGTTGATGATTCGAGAGTGATTTTCTGTCCTTCGCAGTATAGATCAGAGCCGTAATGCCAAGGGATGGCATTACTGCTTTCATAAGGTACTGGCCCAGGCACTGTGATAGTGACTGGACTGATGGCAGCTGCAGAAGGGACCATGATAGTATGTGGATCATAGTATATTGTGACTGGTGCTCTGATAGGAGTGGCATTTTGTGAGTTGTAGGCAGAATCATTGGCAGGATCATAATAAATTGTAATTGTTGAGACGCTTTCATTGTTTGCTGTTGATGTTGTAGGAGACATTGTTGACTGGATGGGTGTTGTTGTTGTAGGAGACTCTGAATGAAGGGGTGATGAAGTTGTAGAAGGGATGTTTGCTGATATTTGGTCTGTTGAAGTAACAGATGAAGCATTTGTTGATGAGATTGAAGAGTTGTTTGAACAATGGTTGTTGCAGTTGTAGAAGACTCGGGAACCGTTGTTAAGGAGATTGCTGGATTGGTAGGTATTGATGTTGTGATTTGAAGCAGGCCACTCTAGATGAGACCATCTATGCCATCTCTCAAGTTATCGCACCCATTCACTGAAATGTTGCAATAAGCACAGCCTAGCTCACATCCCGGGAACATTTGACATTCAAGGAGTTGAGCTTTAATCTCCACCAAGGGTGTCCGAATCTGACCCACACTGGTTATCAAGTAAGACGGCTTGTCTTCCTCAATAGCGTTGATTCTGGGGCCTCCGTGGTGTGGCATAGGGTTCTTGTTAACATTTGGTGGTGGTGCAAAGTTTAGAGCTTTGGAGTCTACCAGGTCTTGTACCTTCATGTGCAAAGCTCTACACTTCTCTGTACTGTGGCCAGGTGCATTCGAGTGAAAAGCACATCTGGCGCTGGCGTCATAATTTCTGGGTAGACTGGCAGGATCTGGAGGTGCCAATGTCCTTAGCTCAACCAGGTTGAGTTTCAGGAGTTGTGGCAGTAATGTGGCATAGGGCATAGGGATCGGATCGATCACCCTATTGGCCTGAGAAGGTCTCTGTTGATATGGTCTTTGCTGATTGTTGTTGCTGGTGTTGTTGTTGTTATAATTTCTCTGAGGAGGATACTGAGTTTGTTGCTGGTAATTTTGTTGTTGTGGTTGATAAGCTGGTTGTGGATGAATTGGAGCGGGAATGGTGACTGCTGCCACAAACCTATGAACATATTAGGGTCTGCCCCTGCTGGCATGGATAGCATTGGTCTCACCAGTTCTTCTCGGGCCCACAAAAGGCTTTCTTGCGTTGCTGGACGAGCTGGCACCGTTGTCAGAAATCTTACCCATCTTTAATAGGCTCTCAATTCTTTCCCCGGCTATGACTACATCAGCAAAGCTAGTGGAAGAAAAGGAAGCTAGCCTGTCAATGTATGTCCCTTGGAGGGTGTTCATAAACATATCAGCCATATCCCTCTCTGACATGGGTGGCTGGACAGCAGCAGCAAGCTGTCTCCACCTCTGAGCGTACTCCCGGAAGATTTCCTTGGATGATTGAGACATCCCCATCAGGAGGGTCCTGTTGGGAGCCATATCCAAGTTGTACTGGTATTGTCTGATAAAGGCCTCAGCCAAGTCCTTCTAGCACCTGATGGTTGCTCTGGTCAGGTGAGAGTACCATTCCCTTGAAGCTCCTGTTAAGCTATCTTCAAAATAAAACATCCATAGCTTTTCGTCCATGGTATATGCCTTCAGCCTCCCCAGAAAGGATTGTAAATGGGTCCGGGGACAGGAGGTTCCGTTGTACTTCTCAAAGCACGGAGGTTTAAATTTGTGGGGAATCCTGACCCCGTCCACTAGACCCATGTCCATAACATCAAAGCCCAAAGAATTCTGGGACTCCAGGGATCTCAGTTTCTCAGCAATCTCATTTAGCCTTCTGTCATAGGCTTCCTCCCCAGCTCCCATCACTGTAAATTGATCTTCCTGGGGGTCTTCTTGATTCTGCCTCTCTACCAGTGCTCTTAATCTCTCTTGGCTTTGAGCCATATTATTCATCACCTCCATAAATTGTGTCATCTGATTCCTCATTTCCAATCTCTCATTGGCCATTTGAGTCCTGACCTCTGTAAGGTCCTGCTGTACTTGGTCCATTTGTATACCCGGAAGGTTGTTGCGGGTTGGATATCTGTGTGGACGGTTGAGTGGAAACACCCGACGTTGAGCAATAGTTCCTGAAGTCACAACAGAGTTAGTAACAATAAAACAAAAACCTACAAAACAAAACAAAAGGTTAGTATGCAATGCAGTATGCTTATTTGTATCCAAGGTATCCGGCTTGGCACTTGGTTTTGACCTTTCCAGACCCTTGATGAAGATGCTTGTGATGTTGCTCGAAGAATTCAGATAAAACAAACCAACACATATATTACAAAAAGTAAATGATACATAGTTTGTTTTTTACAATACACGCCCTCTGAGGGGTCAAAAATACAACATAAAGAAAAGTACATGAAATGAAAGCAACAACAAGCAAAAGTCAGACACCGAGACCAAACTCATCCTCCTGAACTTCCTTGAGAAGTGCTTCAGTCACCGGATCAGCTGGACGCTTTGTAAGGTTCCTGATAAGGAGATTCCTTGTAGTAACAGCTGCAGTTAGCTTCTTGTGTCGACTCTGGTCCTTTGACCTCTTCACACCAGCTTTAATCTTCAACTCTGAGATCTCTCTCTGGGCTGCTGTCAGGGCTTCCTGCTGCTCCTTTGCACTAGCCTCCAGCTGCTCAATCTTGTCCTGAGTCCTCTTATCCTCCTGAGTACGGGCTTCGGTGATCCTGACCCACCTAGCTTGACTCTCCTTCAGATACAAATCAGTCCTAGCTCTCTGGAATTGGGCCTCTTTGCAGGCATTTTTCAAGATCTGCTCTCCAGCCCTTGACTTCTTGATATAGTCCTCTGACTTTTCAATCCTGGCTAGATGCACCACCTTTAGCTTTTCTAACCTTTCAATGTCCAAGCGGCCATCACTCCTCTCCCAGAGGGTCTTCTGTAGAGCCTGAGTCAGATTCTCATTTCTTTCTTTCAATTTCTCAAACTCCTCTAAGCTGACAGTTGCTGGAGGTGGTGCTGTGGAGGGTCCAGGCACATCTTCAAGGGTGAAGGGCATCCCAGAAATTTGAGCCTTGGCATGAGACCACTCATAGTACTGAGCTGAGGCCACATTGTTGCATCTTCCAAGAATGGTTACCCCTTTAGTTTGCACATTGTCCCAAGCCCAGGATGCTTGCCTGACAATAGCCAGATTAGGCTGGATCTCACAATAAAGGGTCTCAGTCAGATCCTGTGCTCTAGGATGGTGGACTAATGCATAGCCCAGTTGTCTTTTGAATAGCAGAGGGTTGTAGTTGATGCAACCCTTCACTCCTATCAAAGGTACATTGGGAAACTGCCCGCAACTAGTAATGATGTCTCTGCCCTTGGTGCTCTGAGTGCACCACCTGATATCATCTGAGGTTAAAGCAACAAGCCTTCTAGCCCAGTTCTTCTGCTGGTGAGGGTTCAAGAATGCATCAGTCTTTGGCAAATGTTTGAGTAGCCAGGTATGGAACAAAGGTGCACAGCATCTCACTAATCTTCCCCTTTGTTTTTCATTCCTTTGGTGAACAGAGTAGTAGAGATCTCCCAGTAAGGTGGGCACTGGGTTCCTCAGGATAAAAAGATGGATTGCATTCTTGCTAACAAACTTAGGCTCATCTGCAAATAATATAACCCCATATATGCTAAGGGCTAATAATGCACAGACTGCCTTCCACTCCCCCATGGAGGCCTTCAGAATAGCCTGAGAGGTCAAGAAATCCAAATGAAGACCAGAGACTCCAGCCTTGGCTGTCATGTTCTGCCCAATCAGAACTGGTTCTAGATGCAATGCCTTTGCTACCTCTTCATTACTAGGGAAAGCCATCTCAGGGTTGAAGGGGACTCCACCCCTGATAGGTACACCAATCAGTGATGAATACTCTTCTAACAAGGGTCCCAACTGAAAATTCTGAAAGGTGAAGCACCTCAGAGGGGAATCATAGAACTGCAGGCAAGTATGAATCAAGCTCCTCTGTGAAGGGTCCAAATCCATAACCACATCAAGGATTCCTCCATAATGTTCTCTGAATAGTGGTATATGGTCTGGAGCAATCAGGGTCTGAATCTTCCTGATGCTAGCCAACTCAGGCTCAAAGAAATGATAGGAGATGTTACTCTTCTTGGGTGCCATGTTGCTGAAGAAGAGCTGAGACAGATGCTGAGAATAACACTGAAGATGGGCCACTGACAGGCTGAGACTGGTGATGTAGGTGACTGAAGCAGGTAGCTGATAGCTGAAGTAAGCACTGATGAAAATAGGTCTAAGCTGAAGAAGGGGTCAAAACCAAGCCAAAATATAGGATGGATACCCTGAAAAACAAATAAACACATGTTAGAATGATGCAATGATGATGTATGCTAATGATATGCAAGGGTTTGTGACTGAGCTGGATCTGATCAAGTGCTCTGATATAAGTCCAGGTATGTTCAAGAAATCCAGATGGAGGTTCATAAGTCCAGTAACCAAGGTGGGGGACTCAAATAAAGAGTCACATATCCAGGGTTAAAATCACAAGAACTGTTCCAAAATGGAGTACTCTTAATCAAAACACAGTAACAGGGTATGATGAGGTCAAGGGTACCTGCAAACCTGTAAACAGCCCAACCCTCTCACAGGTGATGTTCTAAAACAAGGATCCTCAGACTTGGATCAGTTATGAGAAGTGTAAACACTTCTAACCCGGAGGTACAGTGCTTACAATAACCATAAAAGATCCTCCTCTAATTCACCTCAGTTTCTGAAGGTCAATACTAAAGGTCATCCAGACTTATCAGGCTTCCCAGATAGCCCTAGCACTACAGGAAATCTGTAGCACAGAGTTCTCAAGAAGAAACCCATATCTGAACCGTGTTTCATATTCCCGCACCAGACCGAAATGGAATAGGAAAGAACATGAACCACTCTAGCCTAGGTGTCACTCAGGTCCCAGGTATAGGACCTTAACTCTCAGTAAAACACCCACCCACCAAAGCAACAAAACAGATCCAGCCAGCACAGTATGACAGTATGATATATGTAAAGCTATAAAGAAAGCAATAAAACAACTGTACATAAAGCAAAAATAAATACAAATACAAGCACAAGCAGCACATTACACCCCAGTAAACACAAATCAAACAAGCGCTAGGAGGAACCCACAAAAAGAACCAGAAGCCCTGGTTGCAGTATAAGGGTCCCCAGCAGAGTCGCCAAGCTGTCGCTCCCGATAAATGGGAATGGCCCAAATAAGGGTACAGACGCGAACGGTCGGCGAAAGAGGGATGTGAGAACACACAGGAGTGAACTCACAGGGAATGAATAGAGTCGCCAGCTAGGCATTTTTATCCCGAAGGAAAGGTAATGCTGCATAAACCTGGAAAAAGGATGGATAAGACGGTTGCGAACCAGAGAGACTGAGAAAGGGGGTTGGTTACAACCTGGGAAGGTATTAGCACCCAGATTGTCCGTCGTACTCGACGGGATCCACGCTTAAAAGATTTGTGTTTTAAAGGGGTAGTGTCAGTGCAATCTGTGTATAAAAGAGCTGGAAAAGGATGTACAGGTGTCAGTGTAAAAGAATGTGAAGTGTATAAATGATGTGTCAGTGTGAGAACAAGACTGAAATGCTCATGATAATGAGGCTAAAGAATAAGGCTAGAAGGAGGGGGAATATACAGAGACTTTTGTTCGATAACTGTTAAGTTATGCCTACGTATCCTCTCGTGCAATGAGGAAGTCAGAACACCGTAGTTCGACCCAAAGAGACTGAAAGATGAATTGACTGATGAAATGCTTGCCTGTCTATGCTCAAGTGTATGACCTGTCTGGCTCAGGTGCAAACTGTCTTGCATTAGGCGGAAGAAGCAAGTTCTCGGTTATGAGTGAATGAGATGAGAAAAGAATCCCGGAGGAGACGATTATTGTTTGTTTTTGAGTTTTCAGTCTTTTATTGCTTTTGAAAGTTTGTCATAAACTAATGAGCTTAAGCCTAAACCAATGGGTTAGTAAACTCATCACATCTTCCCTCTGATTAGGGGTAATGAGAATACCTTAAGTGTGAAGTCAGATTCTCACACTTAATCACCTTTGATGCAGGATTAAGATCATTAACCTACTTGTGATTATTTAGATGTTTTTGGTGTTTTTGTTTAGTGTTAAGTAATGAGATTAAGCCATAATCAGGGATTAAACAGACTCATTACACCATCCTAATAGAAGGATAATAGATGAGAATGTTTAAGCTGAGGAAAGCTCCTCAACTTAATCCATGATTAGGGATTAAACCCATGACAAAACAAGCCTTTGGTTAAGTGGATTTTATTTAATGATATGATGATGAAGTGATTTTTAGGGTTTGTAAGACAACTTGAGGGGGACTTGTCCATTAACACCAGGGTTAGTCCTTCTTAACCAATTAAGGAAGAATTAGAACCCTAATGCAAGGCCCAAGTTACAAGCTTGATGTCTTGATGATTATTATGTGAATTGATTAAAGGATTTAAACACATTAAGGGTTTAACACTTAGTATTAAAGTTACACACTCCATCCTAATAGAAGGATGCAGGCATAAGCTTAATCACAAAGCCTTAAAGCCTTTAGGGTTTAGTCCCTGATTATGAGATGAGAAGAGAAGACTCAAAGAGACACAGAGGTAAAATATAAATTGGGGACTAATCAAAACCCTAATTATTGTCATGCTTGGTTGTTCCTAAGGTTTGTGAAGTTTACAAGAGAAGTCTTCAGAGGAACCACCAGGAAGCAGATGAAAGGAGCCAAGAGAAGCAAAGTAACTTGCTTCACTTAAGAAGTCAAGTCACTTGAGGTGAGAAGGTAAAAAGAAGAAGAAAGAGCAAGCTCAATCTCAAACACATAACAAAATGCAGCAAAGATGCATAAAAGAGATGAAAATAAGTTGTGAGAAGTGAAGGCGAATTCACTTCTCAAAGTGTCTTACCACCTGAAAAGTTAGTGAAAGAAATGTGATGCAATGCAAGATGAGATGAAATGGCATGATGCAAATCAAAACCAGAAGCACATATGAAATGATAATGATGCTATGAGATGCTGCAAACATGAAACAAAGCATGGGGATGATCATACAAACTTATGGATGCAAATGAAGCATGTTAAGAACCATGAACATACATGAAAAGTTATGAAGTGCAAATGGCATACAACATGGCAAATGCAAGATGCAATGATCAAACATGCTTATAATATGTCTTAAGATGTCAAATGAATCAAATGGATGCATAAAATATCATGGCAAGTCATGGTATGTAAGCAAATGCAAGATGGATGCATATGGAAGCCCAAATTAGGGTTCATGATCAATGCCTCAAACAAAAACCAAAATCAGAAGCAAACATCAAGATAAAAATTTGAAAATGCATTCAAAGGAACCCTAAACCTAATCTAACTCACTGCCCAAAGGAGAGGTTCCAACTCTTAACCTAGTGAGAGTTGTGATTTTTCTAAGATTACTAGGATTTTGGGATGCCTCACAAAGAAAAATACCAAACAAATTGAAAATGCAAGATCAAATCAAACCAATTTTATCCTATAAACTAAATGCTATGTAGGATGCAATGCAAGAAGAACCATCATCAAACTCTCAAGGGTTAGGCAGAATGAATTTTTCAAAGTTTGAAACAAAATAATGCCTTAAAATGAATTTAATTCCAATGAAAATGATCAAAAGGCATCAAAAACCAAAAATAAATTTGTTTTGAGAGTTTTATAACGTTCCTAAATGTTTTAAAATGCAATGTCAATTTTTTTGTGATTTTTAAATACTTAAATGTATTTTTAATTAATTAATTTTCATTAACTAATTAAAAATAAACATTTAAATAATTTAAAAATAATTTTTAATGCAAAAAATAAAAATAAAAATATTTTTGGGTTCTGAGAATTAATGAAATGTTTGACAAAAAATTTCAGAATTTTTTAACATGTTTTGCTATTTTTAAAAATTCATGCAAATAAAATACAAACAAAATGAATTAATTTTGGTTAACAGGAGAATGAATCGATTCATAATGGGATGAATCGATTCATTATGCGAAATCCAGGAACTTTTCAACAGGATGAATCGATTCATAATGGGATGAATCGATTCATTATGCTGTTTTGAATTGATTCATGCTGGAATGAATCGATTCATTATGCTGTTTTGAATTGATTCATGCTGGAATGAATTGATTCATTATGCTGTTTTTTTTCAAAAATTCATAATCAAACTCATTCTCTAGGCTGCTTTAAGTGCTCTAACTCTCCATATTTCATCCTCTACCCACCCCAAACATGAATCAATCACAAGATCTCATTTACAATGTATCAACAACAAGATTCGAGCAAAATCAAGAACACTGCAAAAACTTCAAAACATGCACACACACTCATTTCTCAACCGTTTTCAGTGCTTCAAAGCTTAACATGATCCGTGAAGCAAACTCTATCATCCTATAACAAGAGATTACATTTCTATAAAAAATGTTCTTGATGATACCTGAACTGGAGCTTTGAACTGTGGAACTTTCTGGCCTCAAACTTGGTGCAATCCCTCTCCTTTGAACACCTTGATGATGAAATGAAGCTTGGATAGCTTTGAGAATGGTTGGCTATGACTGTTTTGCTCTGGTGTAGCAGCAATGGAGGCCTTGGTGTGTGATGTTTCAAGCTGTTTCAGGGGATGATTCTTGTTCTAAGGGTGATTTGTGACTTGTTGGTGGAAGAAAAAGTGGAGTTTCTTGGCTGTGTCAAGAAAAATTCAGAGAAGGAGTTTGGGACAGATTTTGTGCAAGTTGGATTGTGTCTTCTTTCTATGCTGAATGAGCTGCTATATCACTCCCATAAAGTATGAGTAGGCTGTGGAGCGGGTTAGTAGAGGCTGCTGGTCACTATTCCAAAAGCATGGGAGAAAATGCAAAAAGTCATGGTTAGGTGTACTTGAGGCATGGGCTGTGGCAGAGCTGATTTTCTGGCTTGGATTGCCTCAGCTAAGTTCAAGGATGGCTCTTGGATCAGTTGAGGTGAGCTGTAATGGATGAAGGGTGAGATCTCACATATTTTGCAACTTTGCAACTTGTGACATTTTGTGACTTTTGGCCATGAACATGTGACACCTCTTAAGAAATATGCAGCAAAATGCATCACATAATGTTGTTATGACACTTTGATAATGGTTAGAGACCAAACAAAACCAAAAGAACCCTTCTTGCAAGATTTCCCTCTTTGTGATTTTCATGAAAAATGGTTTATGATACTTGGATATCAAGGCATGAAAATGAGAAATTTCTTGGGCCAATCTGAGTTTTAGGCATTGCATTGTGTTTGTATGAAGATTAGAAGTCACTTTGAAGTCATCTTTGGCCTTGGCATGAGGTTTTGCAATTTTTCCATCTTGTGCAAAAGTGAAAATTTAGTGATTTTCCTCAACTTTGCAAAGCCATAACTTTTGATCCAAAATGAATTAGGTCATGTTCTTGTACTTTTTGAAAAGGGAATGATCCAATCTACAACTTTCATGACCAAAGTTTTCTCATTTGAAGCATTTTTGAATCAATAAGAGGAGGTTGAAAAACTTTCCCAAAATAGCAAGTTTACATTATAAGTTACTTTCCAAAAAAGGCAACTTTGCAAATGACTTGAAATTCTTCAATTTTGTGAACTTATAACATCTTCTATGACCAAATAAAGATCATACACATTCAAAATGATGGAGAACACCCTTTGGTTGGGTCATTGGGGGCCTCAGATGCCCTGATCTTGCACTGACTTGCTCAAGAAGTCATCTCTTGATTAGATGCCTTCCCCATGGAATTCCTTCATGAAACTTGATATGCATGATCCTCATAACATATAGAGACCAATAGAAACAAGAATGACCAAAAAAATTGGAGTTATGGCCTCTGAAACCAAAACCCTAATTCTAGGTCATCTGTGCAGTTAAACCTGGCTCTGCTTCCATGCCTTTCTCAGTTCTTGTGATTTTTTGACATTCTTGACTTTGAAAGGATATAATATGATGCTTGAACATACATGGACCCATTTGAAGTGATTGATAACCTTTGGAGTGGCTCAAGAAGCTCTTGGATTGCTCAGATCACAAACCCTAGATGCAGATGACTTTGAACCAATGCAATGAATCAAAAAACGTGGTATGAGATGGTATGATTGAGTTTATGCATATGAAATGATCACAAGCCATGGTGTGAATGGGTGAGGGCAAATTTGGGGTGTTTACAGTAGGGTTACCGCACTCGTGTACCAGAC
This sequence comes from Lathyrus aphaca, assembly GCA_963966055.1. Classification (NCBI taxonomy): domain Eukaryota; kingdom Viridiplantae; phylum Streptophyta; class Magnoliopsida; order Fabales; family Fabaceae; genus Lathyrus; species Lathyrus aphaca. Next base: position 484,500,534 of record OZ014525.1, on the reverse strand, counting down.
CCCGTGCTTAAAAAGGATCAAATTCGCTAACCGGCTACTCCACTACGTGCGTGCTAAGGCAAAGGGCTTAATGTGATTGCGCTAGAATGAAACCGGGCGAAATAAGATCGAAGGACTCTAGGTGAAATCGTAAGGCAATTGCCGATTGTTTCGTTTAACGGGAAGTCGACGACTTATCTTGTTGCTTGTGTCATTAATGTATCGTTAGTGTTTTATCATAGTACCGGTTTATCCGACAAAACGATCCCTCGTACGGTTTGTTACGTGTTTGCGTCGATAAAAACTTGTCCGCCGATTTTCAACCGACTATTTGCTTGAGGACAAGCAAAGGTTTAAGTTTGGGGATGTTTGATAACGAGAAAATGCATCGATTATATTGCTATGTTTCATTACCGTTTTATCGCATAATCGTCGTTTTAACACCCGATTCCTCGAGTTTTCCTTACCATTTTGCAGGTACATCGTATACAAAGCTAAATCATGAACCAAGAGCAAAAGGAGCGAAAACAACCATAAAAAGATGAAGAAATGAAGAATGCTGCAAAACCTGCATATTTTGTAACACTCACGGTCGTCACCTAGGTGTCACGACCGTGACACCCCAAAAGGAGCAATCACGACCGTGACATATCCCTCACGACCGTGACACTTAAATTACAAAGGACACGAACGTGATGCCCTTGTCACGACCGTGACAAGGGAAAAATAGGTTATATTGACTGAGACTTGGTCACAAGGCTACGTGCATGTGAAACTGCTACTTTCCAGCTGACCCTGTATCCACGTTCCTGGATTCTCTCAAACGTTCCTACGAGGCCCAAGCAAACAAGTTCAACCACTAGCCCATTAAATCTTCTATAAATAGCATAATTCATTTGAACAATTTACAGAGCATTTTTTTATCAATTTCCTGCGGAAGCTCTGCCGAATTATTTTACAACCTTATTTTTGTTTCAGCATTATTTTCATTGCTCTATTTTTATTGTATCCAAACCTAACCTATAACAATTTCCAACATCAGGAAATTGTTATAAAAATTATTTGTTTCAAAGCCTTCAGAATTTTTAGTTTATTTTCGATTCCGCCAAATACTCCGAGCTTTCCGGTCTGTGGAAGAAGGAGTCTGCCATTTTATTGTTAACCAGGTTTATATTAATTTGCAATTTTATATTTATGTTATTTATTTATTTTTCTGCCATGAATATTTTGTTTATTGTTTCTCTGCCTCTGTCTGGTTCAACAAAAATGAGTAGCTAATTACCTTAGGGCGGTATGTAATTAAAACAAACTAAATCGGTAAAATCAACTATAGGCTTAAAATAATTAATAGCTTAGTATTCTGGCTGATACTTTTTATTTAAAATCGACCTTTTTGTTACGAGAGTAAGGAAAGTGTATTAGGTTAGGTCAAGACCACGAGAGTGTGAGATTTTAACCAGATAGCTAAAGTTAGGCATTTAAATTAAACACAGCGAGAGCGCTTTAAAATAAATTAGAATTACTAAGTTTCCAAAAATTATCTCTAAACACTTATGGGCTAGCGAGAGCAGGCATAGGGCTTTAGGGGTAAGATCTGAGATAAGACCACGAGAGTGTGATTTGAGGGTATTTAAACTGGTAACCTCTACAGAATAGATTAAGTGAACTATCCTTATAAGCCTAGGTTAGATTGACCCGCCTAAGTTAGTATAATTACATACCGACCGCCTTAGTATTATTTTATTAAACTTAAATTTAATTCCCACCTTTAATATTTTAAAAACAACAAAAAATCGTGACAACCCTTCACCTTAGCTAAACTAGAAGTTCATCTAGCACTAAGTAACCATAGAGTCCCTGTGGATCGATAATCTTAAATATTACTTCGATAGGCTGTGCACTTGCAGTTAAGATACCGCTAGACACATAATTAGATACGTCTTTAGCCCATCATACACTCCATCCTAATAGAATGATGCATTCATAAGCTTAATCACAAAGCCTTAAAACCTTTAAGGTTTAATCCCTGATTATGAGGTGAGAGGAGAAGACACAAAGATGACACAAATGTAAAACTAATTGGGGGAATAATCAAACCCTAATTGTGATAATGCTTGGGTGTTCCTATGGTTTGTGAGGCTTGCAAGAGATCTTCAAGGAAAAGCCACCAAGGAAGAAGCAAAGATGGAAGGAAAAGAAGCAGAAAGAAGCAAGACAACTTACTTCACTTAAGAAGGCAAGTTGCTTGAAGAAAGAAAGTGAGGAGGGAACATGAATGAGAAATCTCACTCTAAAACAATAAGTAAAATGCAGCAATGAATGCATAATAGATATGATGAGAGATTATGAGAAGTGAAGGCAAATTCACTTCTCAAACACTTACCACCTGAAAAGTTAGCAAAAGGAAGTGAAATGGAATGAAAATGAAATGAAATGCAAATATGGAAACCAAAATCAGAAGCATGTTTATGATGTTAATGATGCAAAGAGATGACATAAATGTATGTCATGAGATGGGGATGATCATACAAAGGATGGGAATGCAAATGAAGCATACAAGAGGCATGAAAGTTTATGAATGCACATGAAATGAAATGAAAGCAAAACATGGCAAATGGATGATGCAATGATCAAACATGATTTCAATATGTCCTAAGATTCTTATATGTCATGTGGATGCACAAATGTCATTGCAAGTTCATGTATGCAAGCTTATACAAGATTGATGCAAATAAAGATGCAAATTAGGGTTATATGATCATGTGAGATGCACAATTCAAAAACAGAAGCAAAACATGAGATAAAAAATTGAAAATGGACTTAAAGGAACCCTAAACCTATACTAGTTCAACATCCAAAGGAGGAGGTCAGAAGCTTAACCTAGAAGGACTTATGATTTTTCTAAGTTTCTAGGGTTTTAAGGGTGATCCTAAAGGTAAAATGCCAAACAAATTGAAAAGCATTATAAAAATGAAACAAAATTTTTTTTAGGAACTTTAAGTCATGCATAACACAATGCAAAAAGAATCATTCACAAACTCACTTTGGTTCATAAGTTATGAATTTTTGAAGTTAGGGTTAAAAATATTCAAGTTTAAGAACCCTAATTCAATTGAAAAATATCAAAGTATGATCAAAACCAAAACGAAATTTGTGTGGTGAGTTTGTAAATGTTTCTAAATGTTTGAAAATGTTCTCTGAATTTTTTTTGTGAATTTTAAATACCTAAATGTATTTTTAATTAATTAATTCTCATTAACTAATTAAAAATAACATTTAAATGATTTAAAAATAATTTTTTAATGCTAAAAATAAAAATAAAAATATTTTTGAGTTCTGAAAATTAATTAAAGTTTGGATTAAAAATTTCAGAATTTTTAAACTATTTTTAATAAAATGTACAAATTAAAACAAAGAAAATGAAATAAAAATTAATAAAATGGGAAGTATGCACAATGGAAGGCTCAGATTGATTCTGGGATTAAAACGTTTGACTGGGCGCGCATCTGGACGGCCCAAGTTCAAACCTGACTAAACTTAATTAATTAAATATTAAACCTATAATTAAAACTAAACACAAGATCCAGACCACACAATCACGCGCGGGAAGCTCAATCTAACGGCCCAAATTCAAATAAAACCCTAACCCTAATTAATTAACTTAATTACTTTCAGGTGGCCGGAAATGACCTCCGGTCATCTTCTCCGGCCACACCCTTCCCTGAGAATTTCAATCTCACTCCCCAGGCCATTTCTGGAGCTCTAAAGCTCCAGATTCGTTCCTCTCACTCACCTAAACCTAAATCCACCCTCAAACAGAATTTATATTCAGCCATTAACAAGATTCGAAGCCAAGAACAAAAATTGCAAAACTTTCAGACAGACCATACATCCTCAATTCTTCACCATTTTCAAAAAATTTAAGTTCATTACACTCAGGGGATCAAACTCAACCAGTTAAGAACTTAAAATAAAGGTTCTGGAAAAATGTTTTCACATGGCTACCTGAGATGAAGCTTTCAACCCTAGAGCTTTCAGGCTGCTTCTTTGCTTCAAAACACCTCCAATGACCTCCCTGAAGAAGCTTTGATGCTTGGTTGGAGTTTTTTGTGGCTGGTTTGTGAGTTTGATGAAGTTCAGTTCAAAGGGGGAAGGAAATCGTGTTTTTGGTATGGTGGCTTTTAGGGCAAACTGAAGGGTGAGAAATGATCAGTGAGGGAAGCTGAGATGAATGGTGGAAGAAATTTGATGTTTTGTGGAGTATGCTAAGATTTTCGAATGAAAATGCAAAGTGGGAGGTTTTTGTCTATGCTGACTTGTGGGAGAGCTCAGGCTATGTTCTTGTTATGTTTGGCTTGTATTTGATTAGTATAAACAAAGGTGATTGGTCAGAAAGTTGGTAATGGCATAGTGTGATTGGTATGGCTTGTTTTGCAAAAAGTCAAGGTTATGTGTCCTTTGAGGTATGGGCAAGTTCAGGCCAAGGACAAGGGCATGTCTGGTGCAGCTGTGATCAAGGAGAACCATGGAAAGGAGATTGAGGCAAATCAGCAAGTGGATGGAAGTTTATGTGTCATTTTGCAAATTCCATGAAGTTTGGCCCTTTTGCAATTTCTTCATGTGCAAGTCATGAAATTTGGAAATTCTTGGGCCAATTCTGACTTTTAGGAATTGCACAAAGTTTGTATGATGATTAGAAGTCAATTTGAAGTCACAAATTTTCTTGGCATGAGGTTTTGCAAAAATCCCTCTTTAGCATGAAACTTGAAATTATGTGATTTTTGCCAACTTTGGAAAGCCATAACTTGAGTTCCAAAATGAATTAGATCTTGTTCTTGTACTTTTTGAAAAGGGAATGATCCAATCTACAACTTTCATGACAAAGAATTTTTCATTTGAAGCATTTTTGGTTAAGAAAGAGGAGGTTGAAAAACTTTCCCAAAATGGAAAGTTTACATGACAAGTCATTTCCATTTTTGGCAACTTTTGGTTTAGCCCACTTTTCTTCAAATTTATGAACTTCTAAGCACTTCAATGATCAAATAAACACCATATAACTTCATTTTGATGAAAAATCCATTTTGGTTCCATGTTGGGGGGCCTCAGATGCCCTGATTTGGCTCTGACTTGCTCAAGAAGCTACCCAGTGATCAGATGACTTCCAAAATGAATTTTTCCATCAAACTTGGTATGCATGATCTTTATATCATATTGAGACCAATAGAAACAAGAATGACCAAAAAATTTGAAGTTATGGCCTCTGAAACCAAAACCCTAATTTTAGGTCATCTGTGCAGTTAAACCTGGCTCTGTTTCCATGCCTTGCCAATTCTTGTGATTTTATGACTTTCTTGATCTTGGGAAGATATAATATGATGTTTGAACATATATAGACCCTCTTGAGATGATTTAAGACCTTTGGAGTGGCTCAGATGGCTCATGGATTGCTCAGATCACAAACCCTAGATGCAGATGACTTTGAACCAATGCAGTGAAGCAAAAATGCAACATGATATGATATGATTGAACTTATGCAAATGAAAAGATCACAAGATATAAGCGACGGCTTAACAGGAAAACAAGATAACTTGTGGTTGAATACCAAAGACAGTCCAAAATTTGCACTCACTGGGTGAAGAAGAAAAGGGATATAGATTGTAAAAGGAAGTATAATATGATTACAAAGTGCGAGCGATGGAGGACGACCATCGAGTAGAGGACGACTGCTGGGGATAAAGCAATGACGGGTACGGCCGACATGCTGGGGAAATAAAGAGATCATGATGGGGACGGTGTAAACACCCCAAATTTGCCCTCACCCATTCACACCATGGCTTGTGATCATTTCATATGCATAAGCACAATCATAAGATCTCACATCCCATTTTTGTTTCACTGCATAGTTTCTAAGTCATTTGCACCTAGGGTTTGTGATCTGAGCAATCCAAGAGCCACTTGAGCCACTCCAAAGGCCACCAATCACTTCGAAGGGGTCTACATGTGTTCAAGTATCATATTGCATCCTCTCAAAGTCAAGAATTCCAAAGAATCACAAGAACTGGGATTGGCATGGAAGCAGAGCCAAGTTTGACTGCACAGTTGACCTAAAATTAGGGTTTTGGTTTCAGAGGCCATAACTCCAAATTTTTTGGTCATTCTTGTTTCCATTGGTCTCTATATGGTATAGGGAGTATGCATATCAATTTTCATGAAGAAATTCCATGGGGAAGTCATCTGATCAAGGGTTGACTTTCTGGACAAGTCAGTGTAAAATCAGGGCATCTGAGACCCCCAATGACCCAACCAATGGGTGATCTTCATCATTTTGAGTGTATATGATCTTTATTTGATCATGGAAGAGGGTTGAAGTTCAAAAAAATCAAGAATTTGGAGTTTTTGCAAGTGTTGACTTTTTGGGCATAGTTGACTTTTCAAGAATGCTTCATTTTAGGTCATTTTTCAAGCCTTGATTCTTGATCCAAAAATGCTTCAAATGGAAAAACTTTGGTCATGAAAGTTGTAGATTACATCTTTCCCTTTTCAAAAAGTACAAGAACATGATCAAATTATTCTTGGATCAAAAGTTATGGTGTGACAAAGTTGGTAAAAATCATTGATTTTCAAGATGTGCACCAAATGGAAAGTTTGCAAAATCATGAACCAAGGCCATTTGTAACTTCTAGTTCACTTCAAACCAATGTACAAACATCACATGAGCTCTAAAAATCAGATTTGAACCAAGTTTCTCACGGTTTATGGCTTGTTGGACAAGGAAATCACATGTGAACCAAAGTTGGAACAAGTTGCAAAACTCATGATCACTCCTCCTACCACTTGCAACATTGGATGCTGAGCTTTACTAGCCCTTCCCCTCACCCTTGCTGCGCCAGCCCCATGCTTGTACTAGCCTAGAACCAAGCCATACCTCTCTTACACAAAAAGTTGACTTTTGGCAAAAGCAAACATCCCAATCACCACAGGCCATGTCACATCCTCTGGCCACTTGCAGTTGTTTATACTTTCCATCTGCTAGCAAAACATATCAAGAAGCCAAGCTGAAACAGGCCACAAAAATCACATTCCAAAAACCACCCCATTTTGCATTTTTCTTCGAATCTGCCTCCACAAGCCTCAAACACTAAAACCAATTCCACAAACCAACTCATCTTGCTTCATTGAGTAGAAACCAACAAGATTCAAGCCTGAAACCAGTCTGAATTGAGCTTCACCATCTCTCATCCTCAAAACCAGAACTCTTCGAATCCCTTCATCTAACCATCAAACACACCATCTTTCTTCACCAACAAGTCAAGCACATCACAAGGAGTCAAAACCACCCTTCACATTGATCTGAAGCTGCCTATACACAGAGCCCATTTTCTGCTACACCAGTATTGGATTTCTCAAAGTAGCTTGTCTAAGCTCATTCCAAGCCTTCCATTGGCTTCAGGGGGTCCAGAGAAGGCATTCTGCACCAGAGCAAGGCCAGGAGAGCTCAAATTCACAGTTCATCACTTCAGGTAGCTTCAGGTTTACAACTTTTCAGAGCTTGGTTTTTATGTTAAAAATTGATTATGCATGCTTTGCTGGTCATGGGGATGGTTTTAGATTTAAGAATGAGTGAGAGATGAGGATTTACCAGGGCTCTGAGTATTTGCCCGTGAAACTTCATGGTTTCGATTCCCTTAGTTTAAGCATGAGAAATTCTTTTTGAGAGTTGATTCGAGCAAGGTTTGAGTGGAGGAACATTTCCCTGGAATTAATTTGGAGAATGGTGGCCTGAATCGTTTTTTAGGGTTTTGGGGTGCCGGAGAAGATGACCGGAGCTTCTCTCCGGTCACCTGAGTGTGGTTAGCCCTAATCTCAGGTCATTAAGTGTGTTTGAATCTGGAGCGTAGGATTGCCTTGACTCGTTGACTTCCCGCGTGAGTAGAGGGCCCAGATTCATTTGATTAGCCCTAATTCATTTTATTAGTTTAATTAAATCATAATTAAGTTAATTAATCTGAACCAACCAGGACCCTTGGATAGCGCGCGTGGTCAATGACTTTCACCCCAGTTCAAATCTCATCCATCAGATCTGAATACTTTCCTTTTATTTAATTTATTTTCATTTTCTTTTTCATTTAACTTGCATATTTAATTTAAAATAGTAAAAAATGTTTAAAAATTATGAAACTTTTTCTCATGAGTTTTATTAATTTTTAAGACACAAAAATATTTTTTATTTTATTTTTAGCATTAAAAAGGCATTTTTAAATATTTAAAAGATTATTTTTAATTGATTAATGGAAATTAATTTATTAAAAATACTTTTAGGTATTTAAAAATCACCAAAAAATTCATGAAATGTTCTAAGACATTTAGAAACATTGTCCAACCTTCAAACCAAATTTCTTTTTTGATCTTGATGCATTTTGAGAATTTTTCATTGAATTAAAATCATTTTTGTGCATTATTTTGATCCTAAGTTCAAGAAATCATTTCTGCCTATCCATGAAGAGTTGGACATTGATTCTTTTTGCATTGCATTGTGTTTAGCATGAAGTTTGTAGGATTAAATGGCCATGTTTTGATCTTTCATTTTCAATTTGTTTGGCATTTCTTTTGTTTAGGAACCCTAAAGACCCTAGAATCTTGTAAAAATCATAACTTAAAATTGGTTAAGAGTTGAGACTTCTCCTTTAGGCATTGGTTTAGTATAGGATTAGGGATCCTTTGTGAGGCATTTTCAATTTTTTATCTTAGGGTTTGCTTCTGTTTTTGATTTTTGTTTGATGTTTGGTTCATAAACCCTAATTTGGGCTTCCATGTGCATCCATCTTGCATTCTCTTGCATAACATGACTTGCCATGACATTTCAAGCATCCATTTGATTCATTTGACATCACAAGACATATAGAAAACATGTTTGATCATTGCACTTTGCATTTGTCATGTTGTATGCCATATGCATCTCATAACTTTTCATGTATGTTCTTGGTTCTTAACTTGCTTCATTTGCATCCATGAACTTGTATGATCATCCACATGTGTTGTTGTTGGTTTGTAGCATCTCATAGCATCATTAACATCATGTATGTGCTTCTGGTTTGGTTTTCCATCATACCATTTCATCTCATTTTGCATTGCATTGCATTTCTTTTCTAACATTTCAGGTGGTAAGTGAATTTGAGAAAGTGAATTTGCCTTCACTTCTCATAACTTTTCTTTTCATCTCTCTTGCATCCATGCTGCATTTCTATTTGTGTTTGAGTTTGAGCTTGCTCATTCTTCTTCTTCCCACTTTCTCTCTTCAAGTGACTTGACTTCTTGAATGAAGCAAGTCACTTTGCTTCTCTTGATCCTTTCATCTGCTTCCTGGTGGTTCCATTGAAGACTTCTCTTGAAAACCTCACAAACCTTAGGAACAACCAAGCATGACAATGATTAGGGTTTTGATTAGTTCCCCTCTTAGTTTTTACCTTTGTGTCTCTTTGTGTCTTCTCTTCTCATCTCATAATCAGGGACTAAACCCTAAAGGCTTTAAGGCTTTGTGATTAAGCTTATGCCTGCATCCTTCTCTTAGGATGGAGTGTATAACTTTAATCCTAAGTGTTAAACCCTTAATGTGTTTAAATCTCTTAATCAATTCACTTAATAAGTACCAAGACATCACACTTGTAACTTGGGCCTTGCATTAGGGTTCTAATTCTTCCTTAACTGGTTAAGAAGGACTAACCCTAGTGTTAATGGACAAGTCCCCCTCAAGTTGTCTTACAAACCCTAAAAATCACTTCATCATCATATCACTAAATAAAATCCACTTAATCAAAGGCTTGTTTTGTCATGAGTTTAATTCCTAATCATGGATTAAGTTGAGGAGTTTTCCTCAGCTTAAACATTCTCATCTATTATCCTTCTCTTAGGATGGTGTAATGAGTCTGTTTAATCCCTGATTATGGCTTAACCTCATTACTCAACACTAAACAAAAATCACAAAAACATCTAAATAATCACAAGTAGGTTAATGATCTTAATCCTACATCAAAGGTGATTAAGTGTGAGAATCTGACTTCACACTTAAGGTATTCTCATTACCCCTAAACAGAGGGAAGATGTGATGAGTTTACTAAATCCATTGGTTTAGACTTAAGCTCATTAACTTATGACAAAAACCAAAAAAAAAAATATATAAAAGACTGAAAATACCAAAAACAAACAATAATCGTCTCCTTCGGGATTCTTTTCTCATCTCACTCACTCACAAACGAGAACTCGCTTCTTCCGTCTAATGCAAGACAGTTTGCACCTGAGCCAGACAGGTCATACACTTGAGCATTGACAAGCAAGCAGTTCATCAGTCAATTCATCTTTCAGTCTCTTTGGGTCGAACTACGGTGTTCTGACTTCCTCATTGCACGAGAGGATACGTAGGCATAACTTAACTGTTATCGAACAAAAGTCTCTGTATATTCCCCCTCCTTCCAGCTTCATTCTTTAGCCTCATAATCTCGAGCAATTCATTCCCATCCTTACACTGACACATCATTATACACTTCACTTCTTACACTGACACCTGTACATCTTTTTCCAGCTATTTTATACACAGAATGCACTGACATTACCCCTTTAAAACACAAATCTTTTAAGTGTGGATCCCGTCGAGTACGGCGGACAATCTGGGTGCTAATACCTTCCCAGGTTGTAACCAACCCCCTTTCTCAGTCTCTCTGGTTCGCAACCGTCTTATCCATCTTTTTCTAGGTCTATGCAGCATTGCCTTTCCTCCGGGATAAAAATGCCTAGCTGGCGACTCTATTCATCTCCAGTGAGTTCACGGCTGTGTGTTCTCACTGTCCCTTTCGCCGACCGTTCGCGTCTGTACCTTTATCTGGGCCGGTCCCATCTATCGGGAGCGACAGACGGCCATCAAGTAAGGAGACAAGATTCTATGGGGATTAAAGGTAAAGTCAATGATGGGGACGGCCATCGGGTTAATGGGATAAATGATGAGGGACGGTCATCAAAGGTGAAGGACGATCACCTAGCAGGGGACGGCTGCTCTGTTGGGGGTAAGATGAGGGACGATCATCTAAGGTGAAGGACGATCACCTAGCAGGGTACGGCTGCCGAAAGTATCACGACATAGGACGAATGTCGGATAGAAAAGGTTAACGATGGGGACGACCATCGGATATACATGATGAAGGACGATCATCAAGAGGTGAAGGACGATCACCTAGTAGGGTACGGCTGCTCTCGGGGTTTATCATGACATAGGACGAATGTCAGATAACAAGATCAACCATGGGGATGGCCATCGGATAAAATGATGAAGGACGATCATCAAGAGGTGAAGGAAGATCACCTAGCAGGGGACGGCTGCCAAGATATCATGACATAGGACGAATGTCGGATAGAAAAGGGTTCCAATAATGGAGACTCCGCTGGGAAAAAGGGATGAGGGACGGTCATCCAAAGGTGAAGGACGATCACCTGGCAGGGTACAACTGCCGAAAGTATCATGACATAGGACGAATGTCAGATAGAAAAGAAATTTTGCTTTTTACTAGGGATTTGTTGGGGACTCTTCTGGGGAATGGTAGACACAGACGAGTGTCTACATTCAAGAAAGGAAAGGTATAAGTGTTTGACACTGTGTATAGATTAAAGATGCGGACGAGCATCCTTAAGACTATGATACGGACGAGTATCAGTAGAAACAAACGTTGACTCATGTTCAGAGATGATGATACAGACGAGTACCAACTGGTTAACAAAGAACATGGACGAGCGTTGAATCTGAGGAGAGATAAGTGGTGTATACAAGATACGGATGAGCATCTGTATGAGTGAGAAAATAAGCATGAGTGAGACACAGACAAGTGTTCAACTTGCTGGGGAGAGTATGATACAGACGAGTATCATAAGAGAACATGTATAAGTTACGAACTTATGAGTGTAAAAGATATTCTGAAGATCTGTGGGGATAAGATGACACGGACGGGTGTCGAAAGAAGTGTATTATAAACAAGTGTTTGGTTTACAATAAGTGTTTAGGAAATCCTGTTGGAGAAAGGTGACACAGACGAGTGTCAAAGGAGTGTATATAAGTATATCTGTTTGTAGTTTATATCTGCAGGGGAATGAATATGATACGGACGGGTGTCGAAAAGAGTATATATTAATATGTATTAGTGAGTGCAAAGGGGACGCTTTGGCTTTTTGCTAGGAAACATGAGTCCTTGTATACATTGTTGATGGCATGTTGGTATATACTGGTGCTTGATTCAAAACATGACTCGTGATTATGCAATATGTTTGATTTTTTTGCCATAATGCTCCGTATTAGACTAAATGCTACGCTCTGAGGGGAGAGATAATGTAAATGCTATGATTATGCAAAAGATACTGATTCGGGATTTGGATCCTGCTGTTTATGGAGATCTCTGGTTGATCTGCTCGAAAGAATATCCCAGTTGGGGATGAGATCACTGATAGATCTGATACAGATGATTCTACTTGGGAAAATAGATCACTGATAGACCTATCTTGGTAATGAGGAACCCAGCTGGGGCCTGTGGAAGCTTTCTTCACTTTGTTGTGCGGGAAATTCAGACATTGCTCTCCTTGGGAGAGGCTGGAGCTCTGTGGGAAGATGGTTCCCTGTCTAACACTAGGTTGGGGAAGAGAAAGATCACTGAATGATCTCCCCAGTAATTTCTGAGGACGATTCTTGACAACTCAGCTGGGGAACTGATCCCCTTCTGATGCTGCTCTGACAGATGTGCTGGAGAAGTGATGCCCGATAGTTCTGATGGGGAAGAGAGAGCTTCTCTGGTGTTGTTTGAAAGATGTGTTGAGAGAATAATGATTTGGCAGCTTTGCTGGGAGAAATATTTCATGTCCTATGTTGCGCTTTGAGTACCTACAATCCTGTTATGACAAAGAAACGTACAAGTACCCCGAGGCATCCCTTACTGGATTCCATCATAGGAATTTAGACACTCCTGGGAGTAAGTAATATATTTCCTGTAAGCATGTGATTAGAAAAGGCGCATTTGTATTTATGCAAACATTATATCAAGGATATCGGACATTTTCTCAAATGAAATAAAAGTGCACAAGTCGAAGTGTTACTGAAAATTCTGGTTTTATTAATCTGGGTGCCCTGAATTGGCAAGTACAGTCAAAGAAACAGATCCCCTGAAATGAGGAGATTGTTACAAATTGAGAAACAAAAAGGTGCTGGCAATGTTGACGATGCTTTAGTGAGCTTCCCTTTTGCTATGACTCTTATGACGTTGATGTTCTTCCCATCTTTCTTTTTGAAGAAGGTTGATTCCGATTGACGCTTTAACCCTTCGAAACTTGCCAAGTTGTAAGTGATACAGACGAATTTAGAATACAGTTGTTCGCTTACTCCCTTATTTTGCGTGGATCTCCTGTAGGATCAAGCGCTTACCACTGCACTAAAAGCAATTGCTGTTAGTGAAGGCGCAACTTTATTTCCTTATAGTATAGAGTCTTTCAAGGGGCTGCGCCTATTAAGCGCCATGGGTTGGGATGTTAAGCCCATCGAATCCCTAAGGGTGACGCTGAATTAATAAATCCAACATCGCCCTTTCGGGTTTTCAATCCACTGGGATACCCATTTTTGCCTGAGTTGTCCAATGCGGCTTTTCAACTCAGCGGGTGTACATTTTTTCTTTATTTTCCCTTATTTTTGCCCGAGTCTTTTATTCTGTTTTTGACTCGCCGGGATGCCCTATTTTGCCTGGACTTACATTCTGTTTTTATGTCCAGCGGGTCTTTTTATGCGAAGTATTTTTTAACTGCATCTGAATTCACAGGGGACAAGAAATCTTCACCATCCATAGTAGAGAGAATCATTGCTCCACCAGAGAAAACTTTCTTTACAATGAATGGACCATCATAATTCGGAGTCCACTTGCCCATGTGGTCTGTATGAGGAGGGAGGAGTCTTTTCAGCACAAGATCTCCCACTTGGTATTCCCGAAGCCTGACTTTCTGATCGAAGGCTTTCTTCATTCTCTTCTTATACAGCTGCCCGTGACAGATTGCAACTAATCTCTTTTCTTCGATCAGATTCAGTTGCTCGTACCGGGATCGGACCCATTCTGCTTCATTCAATTTGACATCCATCAGTACCCGCAAGGAGGGTAATTCAACTTCAACAGGTAGGACTGCTTCTATACCATACACAAGCTGATATGGTGTTGCCCTAGTGGATGTTCTGATTGATGTACGGTACCCATGCAAGGCGAATGGTAGAATTTCATGCCAGTCTTTGTATGTGACCACCATCTTTTGCACAATCTTCTTGATATTCTTGTTAGGAGAAGAGTTGTGATGTTGGATCTTGAAGTCCTGACACAGTTCTGCCATCATTTTGTTGTTCAAGTTGGAACCATTATCAGTAATGATTCGCTCAGGCACTCCATACCGACAGATGATGTCTCTCTTTAGGAATCTGGCTACCACTTGTCTGGTGACATTTGCATACGAAGCTTCTTCGACCCACTTGGTGAAATAGTCAATGGCTACTAGGATGAATCTGTGGCCATTTGAAGCAGTCGGTTCAATTTTTCCAATCATATCAATGCCCCACATGGCGAAGGACCAGGGTGAAGACATCACATTCAAAGGATTCGGAGGCACATGCACTTTATCTGCATAAATCTGGCACTTGTGGCACTTTCTGGCATAAGCACAACAGTCTTCATCCATTGTGATCTAGTAGTAGCCTGATCTTATCAATTTATTAGCCATTGCATGTCCTCCAGCATGGGTACCGAAAGATCCTTCATGCACCTCATGCATCAACAAGTCTGCTTCTGTCTTATCAACACATCTGAGAAGTACCATATCAAAGTTTCTCTTGTACAAGGAACCATCAGCATTCAGGAAGAAGCTACCAGCCAGCCTTCTTAATGTCTTCTTATCATTGGAAGATTCCCCAGGTGGGTATTGTCGCGGTGAGAATCGGATACCAAGCTATTAAGTGAGCTTGAATCGCAAAACATTTATGTTCACCACCGACTTTAATTTAATCCAAAGGGAAAAGGGAAAAAGATCGTAAAAACCCTAAATGAGGAGAAACTAGGTTCGGGGGTTGATTATACCTAGGGAAGGTGTTAGCATCCTAAGCATCCGCAGTATCCTACGGGAACCTCTTGTTGATATTTGCATTATTGTTGTTTATTGCTTGCTAAAACTAATGGGAACCTAAGGTTTATTTCTAATGGTGCTCGCACAACATCGCATCGATGCCTACGTATCGGGTATAGAATCAGAGCACTCGTAGTTCTCCTAAGGATTAACGAACACTTGGTTACGCTCAAGGTTCGCGGGGGAAGGTAAGTGTTATGGCAAACACTCACGTGACTTAACAAAGTCACAAAAAAGTTATAAAATAAAATACTAAGGACCTAATGGCTAAGGACCTAAGGATGAGGGATGGCTAAACTTCCTATGACATTGAGTCAACTGCAGGAGTTCTTTCCCTTTTGGATTGAAAAGCATAAACAAATATAAACAAAGGTGCAAGCTCCTAAGACTAGGCAAAGGCTGCTACTTGCAAAAATAACTGAATGAAGTAAATGGAAAAGCGGGATAAAGGGCTTAGTAACTGGCTATGGCTCGATATGTGGATCGAGGATGCTGGGGTGGCAAACAAGCGTAGTGCGATAAATTGATTAAAGTTGGAAAGTTGTGCAGTGTAAGGAACTGTGCAGATGGCGATCGTAAACGACCGACTTACGTGTGTGAGTGAAGTGTAGTGAAGTTTCACTTGGCGTTGGACCAAGGAATTATTATTTTGAAAGGAGATTAAATGGTGTGAAATGCGATAAATAAATAATGAATAAGTTGAAATAAATTGAAAATAGAAAAAATAAGTTAAATAAATTAAATAGAATGAATAAATGGATTTAAATGGAATAAATAAATGAATGTAATAGAAATGCAATGGCCTCATAGGGGTCACGATTAATCGGAAACGATTTATCGTGACCTTCGTTATATCATCGGCCCATTAAAATAAAAAGAAGATTAAGGAAGTACTAAGAAATATCAAATAACTTACTAAAATATTTTTTAAACATTTTTCTATATGATGGCAAGACAAAAAGTAATAATAAGAACTAAAAATAGAATTGAAACAAAAAACCGATATAATAAAAAACAAATAATTGAAGATTAAAATAAAAGAACAATAAAAACAATGAAAGGAGAGGGGGCGGTGTTAATGTGTAGGTACATTGATAGCAAACTACATGGGCTCCTCAGATAGGTCATGGCCCAAAATAAAATTAATTGGATTTAAGAAATAAAAATATAAAAACCAGCCAAGATTTTAATAAATATTAAAAAAGAAAAAATAGATAATGATAAAACTGAAACAAATATTTATAAGGTAAACTCAAAAATAAAAAGCTTCTCCTCTTATCCTCAAAACAACACGATGAAGAACAAGGAAAAACGGAACAAAAAAAACCCACCCCGAAGAACAACGGTGCCACTCTCTCAGTCCGTTCGTCTCTCAATCACTCATCTCTCTCGGTCATCTCTCTCGTCAATGTTCGCTTGGCTTTTCTCGCGATGATCTCTCTCTCGCGCACTCTTTCTCTCGCGCACTCTTCGGTCAACGGCGGAAAAGGTGAAACGGTGGTGGCCGGCGCGGAAGGGTTAGTCTGTGAATGGTAGTGGGTACAAGGTTCACGATTTGGGGCTAAGGGTTTGAGTTCGGCGGGTTAAGCTGTAGAGGTTTCATGGTTTGTCTCTCAACAAACCCATCTCTTTCTCACTTTGGTTCAGTGGTTTTTTAAGTTTTTTTTCGGATATGTTTCTCTTCATCTCATTCTTTCAAATTTTTTTTGAATTCTGTTTTTGGTTTGGAGGATTTGAGAAACGAAAAGGTTTTGGTTCAGGTTTAACTCTCGGTTGCGGTTTGTGAAGGGTTGATGTTGGTGAGGAGGTTTATGCGGTTCTTTTGATTGGGATTGTGAAGGATTCGGTGGTTTGATTGATTTGGTGATGGAGGTCGGATTGTGGGTGTTTGGAGCTTGAGGTGAGGAGGACGTGTTTTCGGTGTTTGGCTTGAAGGTGAGTATTGGGTGGTTCCTGTATGGGTCGGTAATAGTGATGATGGGTTGATGGCTGGCTGTGTAACGGTTTGAAGAGGTTGCTGTTAGGGGTTGTGGAGGAGGGAGATTAGAGATGGAGAGGTTTGCGATTTCGCGTTCAAGGCTGAATTTTTTTGGTGTGATGTGTTCAGGGTGCCAAAAACGAGTGAAGGAGGTTTGTTGATATCATTGGTAAAGTGAAGAGGTTGTGACGGTTTACAGTGCTGGGATTTTGGGTGGTATTGAAGATTTTGGTATGTCAGTGCAGGTTATTTTGCAGGTTTTGTTGTTTCACAGTGAAGATTTTGCGACAAGTGAAAGGGTGGTTTTGGTGGCTTTCACGATTGTGAGTTTTTTATGGTTTGAAAATGGAAAGTTTGTGTAGTCTGTTTGGTTGCAGGATTATGAATGGTGGATGGTTTCAAGCAGGTCTTCAATGGTTTCAAAGCGGTTTGTGTCGAAGGTTGATGGTTTGTAACAGTTCAAGGCTTCGTCAAAACAAGGTTGAAGGGCGGTTCTGTGAAGGTTGTGTTCTCACGGTTGTTCTGATTTGGGCTTGGATGGTTCGCGGTGGCCAGTGGGTTTGGTTTGATGGCCGGTCAGGTTGTTGTGAGCGACAAAAAGCAAGGATTGAGAGAGTTGGTTCTGTTTTGTGATGTTGTGTTGTTGATATTGTTGCAGGTTGTATAAGTTATGAAGTTTGAGTGTTGTTTGTTGTTAAAGATGGTGGTAATGGTGATTAGCTGCAGGGAATTTTGAAGGTGAGAAAGGCTAGTTCGGTTTCTGGTTTCATAGGTTTGCTTCTACTTTTTTTCTGAGCTTGGAATTTTCCAGGTGGTCTTTGTAGTTTAAGAAAAAGGCAAAGGATGAAAGTTTACGGAAGGTGACGGCGTATGGTGAAGGATGTCCGGCACGGTGGTGGATGGGGTTTTGTTTACAAATTTCCAGATTTCGGTTTTCTCATGGTTTAGGATGACAGTCTGTGTTGACAGCGGCTGTTATGTGTGGCTGAAATTGGTGAAGGTCTCGGTTGTTTGGTTTTGTGAAGGATTTGGAGTTGTCTTTGTGTGGTGGAAACTTTGATGGTTGTTTTTTCATGTGCGGTTCTGCTTTCATTTTTCAGGTGATAGTTTAGTTCTTGTTGTGGAGTTTGAAGAAGGTGAAAGTTATGAGAGGTTATGGCAGAGAATGGAGTTTGGCTGGTTTAAAGTTTGGTTTTTTAACACTTGACATTTTTTCATGCGTAAATTGTGAGCTATGAGAATTAATGGGTGTGGATTTGAAAGGCTTTGCTGGTTTTTGCAGGTGAGTTTGCTGGCTGGACAATGGCGAAGGGCGTGTGGGTTCAGTCTGTTCGTGTTGATTTGAAACTCTCAGTAGTGCTCACTCTATCCCTCTCTGTTTGTTCTTATGTCTCTCAATTCATCTCTCACTCTTTCTGATTTTTGATTGTTGTTTTTTGGATTTGAAGGTTGAAGAAAACTAAGAAGGTGGTGGCAGTTTAGTTCTATTGATGGTTTTGTTGAACTTGTGATGTGGGGTTGGTATTCTGTTTTGAAGGTGACTTTGAAGTATCTCAATGGTTTTTTTTGGTTGACAAAATAATGAATGGTTTTTAAGTATTTTATTATTTTTTTTTTGTGAAGTTTATATATTTTTGGATGCAGATTGAATGAAGTTAACAATAAAGAAAGTTATTTATGGATAAAAGCTGTAAAGAGATGAAAGAAAAATAACGATACCGACCCGAATGTTATCGGGGTGACGGATCCGCCAATGGTAAACTCCCCTCGCACTTCCTCCTTCTTTTTGCTGATTTTCTTGGTGTTTGGTACTGAAGTTTGAAGTTATTTTATGGCTGAACTGTGTGTGTTTGATAGAGTCTTTTTGATGCTGGATTTTGTTATAACAGTATGTTTAGGGGACTGTTTTGAGGATGTTTTGGGACTGTTATGAGGGCGTTTTGGGACTGTTATGAGGGTGTTTTGGAACTGTTATGAGGGTGTTTTGGAGGGCTGATTTGCTGAATTTTTTTTGTAGTGGTAGTGCTGAATTTTTTTGTGTTGGTTGAGGGCTGTTTTGTGTAGTTTATGCTGCTGATTTTTGTGTTCTAGTATGTGTTTGAGTTGGTTTTTGAGGGGTTGGGGGGGGGCTGTTTGCAGTGGTTCTGAGGGCTGCCTTTGCTGAATTTTTTTTTGTGTTTTCCTAATGTAACAGTGGTATTATATGGCTTGGTTCATCTCTTTGTTAATTTGAAATTCTGTACTGATTGCTTGTAGGTGAAGGGTGTCTTGAGAGAGGAGACACAATCTGAAAAAAGAGTTGTTGCAATGGAGTAGTGGAGCAGGAAATGCAGGCCTGTTGGTGGCTGCATGCTGAATTTCTTTGTATTGTAGTGCAGAATTTTTTGTACCATTTTTTTCTTGTAATTTTTTTGTATATGTAATATAAACAAAATATATTTGGAATAAAGAGAAAAAATTTTTTTTATGATTACCAATTGAACTTGACACTTAATATTTGAAAAAAAAAAGAACTTACATATAAACTTAAATTAAAAGTGAATTAAAAAAAATGAAATTAAACTTAAAAAAATTCAAATAACTTAGAAACTTAAATAAATTAAACTTGGAATTAAAATTAATTTAAAATTTGAGAAATAAATTGGAATTTAAAAAATAAAAATGTGGATATGAATTAGAATGGAATAAATGGTTAAAAATTAAAATTTGAATTAGAAAATGAATAAAAGAGGAATTAAACTTAAAATTGAAATAACTTAGAACCTTAAATAATTGAAATTAAAAATTAAACTTTAAAATTTGAGAAATGATTTTGGAATTTAGAAAATAAAAAAATGAATTGAAATTGATATTAGATTTAGGAATAACAACTTGAAAAAATGGAATAAAATTAAAAATTGAAGAAAAGGAAATAAATTCAAAAATAGAACTTGAAAAATGAAATAAAAATTAATTTAAAAATGCGAATTTGAAAATGAAAAGAAACAACAAATAAATTTAGAAAAAAAATTGAAAATTGAACTAAAAAAAAATTAGAAATAGAAATAGAAATAAAATTTTAAAAAAATAGGAATTTACAAACAGAACGAAAATAGAAATTAAAAATACGAAAATGAATTAAAAAGTCATAAATAAAATAAATAAAAATGGAAGCTAGAAAATGGGAAGAAAACAACAGAAAATAAATCGGGAAAAATCCCTGCAAAAATGCGATAAAAGTAAGATTATGATATGAGCGATTAGGGGTAAAATTTGGGGTGTGACAGTTGCCCCTATTTAAATGACTTTACCAGATGGCGTGAATGACGATAGGCACTCATGAGATCATGGTGAAAGGTATTTAAATATAGAACTAACCGGAAATTTTGCCCCTAAACGCAATGTTATGCTGGACTACAAACTATCTAACTCTGCAACTCTTATGCAAGGAAATGATGATTATGAGGTGAAATGATGAGAATGAGAATGCCGACGACCACGAGCCAAGACTCACTGGGGATGACAAACACTGGGGATAAATAAACGAAAACGGGAAAATATTCAAAGTGATACATCAACAGGTTCAAGTGTAACTGTTGACACTAAGAATAACAAAAGACGGAAACAAAAAGAAATCCAAAGCGTTGGATCAACGAACACAGACAAAGAAAAATAAAATCAAAGTGACTGCACAGTGGCACGATGCGACCAAATAACGCCAAGAATACAAACAAGACAAGGAAATAAATCGAAGTGGTTGACCAATGGCTCTATGCGACCAAACTGACTTTGAGAAATAAAAGGCAACATATATTCAAGGTGAATGCGTAGCGGCTCAATGCGACCAACTGACACCAAGAATACAACAAAATAAACATTCAAAGGGAAAGTGCAGCGGCTCGATGCGACCAACTGTCTTTGAGAAATAAAAGGCAACATATATTCAAGGTGAATGCGCAGCGGCACGATGCGACCAACTGACACCAAGAATACAACAAAGTAAACATTAGGGAAAGTGCAGTGGCTCAATGCGACCAACTGTCACTGGCAATGAAAATCATAATATTCGAAGTGAATGCGCAGCGGCTCGATGCGACCAACTGACACCAAGAATAATCAACAAAAATATCCAAAATGAATACGCAGTGGCTCGATGCGACCAACTAGCATTGGGAAAGACAAACAGCTTATTCAAGGTGAATGCGCAGCGGCCCGATGCGACCAACTGACACCAAGAATAACAAAATAAATATTCAAAAAGGATGTGCAGTGGCTCAATGCGACCAAATGTCACCGGAAATGACAATCATAATATTCAAAGTGCATGCGCAGTGGCTCAATGCGACCAACTGACACCAAGAATAACAAAATAAATATTCAAAAAGGATGTGCAGTGGCTCAACGCGACCAACTGTCACTGGAAATAGGAATGGCACAAAATTCAAGGTGAATGCGCAGCGGCTCGATGCGACCAACTGACACCAATGAATAACAACAAAAATAAACGTTCAAAGTGAATGCACAGCGGCTCGATGCGACCAACTGTTACTGAGAATGACAAACGGCTTATTCAAAGTGAATGCGCAGCGGCTCGATGCGACCAACTGACACCAAGAATACAACAAAATAAACGAAGTAGAAGCACAATAAGTTCGAAACCTATTGACACTACAAAAGAAAGCCAAGATACACTCAAAGTGAATGCGCAACAAGTTAAAAAACCGGTTGACACTGAGAATGATAAAGACAAAGTAGTCAAAGTATTAAAATGGTAAATTAGCAGGTTCAAATGTAACTGCTGACACCGAGGATAAGGAAGGAAAATCACAATGATTTAGTAGCGGCTCTATGCGACCAGCTAGCATTGAGGATAGAATGGAGATCACCCAAAAATGAATCAACGGCTCTAAGCGACCGGCTAACGCAAAAAGTAACATCAAAATATGTTGGAGTTTTCAAATAAGATAAGACATCCAACCTCTGGAAATTCCTTCAGGAACCATCAGGAGAAAGGTACAAGTATGGACTTGGATTTAAAACAAAGGTCTCAGGACCTGCTTAACAGACTTTTGCCAATGACAATTGGACTTCAAGGAGATACTGGTTGTCATAAAGACAAAAGCCGAACACAAATAAAAAGTCCACAGGGGACACCAGCAATTACTGGGGACAAAAAAACATTGGTAAACCAAACTTCGGGTACCAACAACAATGAATTCTCAAATTGAGCACTAATGATATCTGGACTTGAAAATAGACAGACGACAACTGGGGAAAGACAAATGCAAGTCAAATGCGCATGATTGAGCATGATGCGAATGATCATGATATGCAAATGTTGACTCTAAAGAGACAGAGAGTTCTGACAGGACTTAAAGAGGAAGTAGGCTCTCAACACTAATACTCAGACGAGCAACATGAAAAACACTGAGGAGATGTCTTCGAACTTGGAAATCATGCTTGGTCCAAGGATCCATCCAAGAGTGTTATCAGTTTTGAACTGCTATGGAGATTTCTGTAACAATAGTATAATGGTGTTGTTGCAAACCAGAACTTCTTGGGGAAGCAGAAGTTTCTTTTTTTTTTCAATTTTCCAAAGTCAAAGAAACTTAAAAGTTTTCCAGTGTGCTTTCAAAAACATTTTCTAAAAACTTGTCATTTTCAGAGTTAAATTGTAATCAAGTGATGGCATTTTGCATAACAAAGGAGAATAAGAGATTGAACAACAAAATTCATAGGCAAAGTTGGTATTTTATTCAAGAATGGTAGCTTGCCAATGGCAAAAACTCCATGGGAAATTACAATTTGAAAATGGCAATGGGGAAGGGTCTACATTGAATCCAACGACCACTACAATCCTTAATAACTAAGACTGCCCGACACCTTGCTTCCGACGAGAGCAATTGGATCGATCTTCCAGTATGATTCTTTAGTAATGGTAAACACCATCTGATACAGTCAAATGCCTTTGTCCCTAACTTTTGCCTGGACCGCCCTTTCGGGTTTTCAATCCACCGGGACGCTCTTTTTTGCCTAAGCCGCCCTTTCGGGTTTTCAACTTAGCGAGCTCTTATTTTTTCATTTTTTATCCCTAACTTTTGCCTGGATCTCCTTCATAGGTTTTGATCCACCGGGATACCCATTTTTGCATAGGTCGCCATTTCTGGTTTTCGACCTATCGGGTTTTATTTAGGCATAATATTTTTTGACTGCATCAGAATTCACCGGGTGCTTCAGCTGTTCACCATCCATAGTTGTAAGGATTAAGGAACCTCCGGAGAATGCCATCTTCACAACATATGGGCCTTCATAGTTAGGACTCCATTTTCCACGCGTGTCTTTGTGAACTGGCAAGATTTTCTTGAGTACAAGATCTCCTTCCTTGAATTCTCGGATGCGGACTTTCTTGTCAAATGCTCTCTTGATACGCTTTTGGTACAACTGTCCATGGCACATGGCGGTCATTCTCTTCTCATCAATGAGGTTCAGTTGGTCAAACCTGCTCTGGACCCACTCAGCTTCCTCCAGTTTGGTTTCCATCAAGATTCTCAATGATGGTATCTCTACTTCGATAGGGAGAACTGCATCCATCCCATATACCAGAGAGAAAGGGGTTGCCCCTGTTGAAGTGCGAACTGATGTTCTGTATCCGTGTAAAGCATACGGTAACATCTCGTGCCAATCTTTGTAAGTTTTTACCATCTTCTGCAGAATCTTCTTGATGTTCTTGTTTGCAGCTTCAACAGCTCCATTCATCTTCGGTCGATACGGAGAAGAGTTATGATGTTCAATCTTGAATGTCTCACACAGCTCTATCATCGTTTTGTTGTTCAAATTGGTTCCATTATCTGTTATGATTCGGCTTGGGATCCCATAGCGGCAGATAATTTGGTTCTTGATGAAACGGGCAACCACTTGCTTTGTCACATTGGCGTAGGAAGCTGCTTCTACCCATTTGGTGAAATAATCAATTGCGACCAAGATAAACCGATGACCATTGGAAGCTTTAGGCTCAATTGCCCCTATCATGTCAATGCCCCACATTGAGAAAGGCCAAGGCGATGACAGAACATTCAAAAGTGTTGGAGGTACGTGCACCTTGTCGGCATAAATCTGGCATTTATGACACTTCCTGGCATATTTGAAACAATCTGATTCCATGGTCAACCAGAAGTATCCAGCTCTTAAAATCTTCCTGGACATGGCATGTCCATTGGCATGGGTTCCAAATGATCCTTCATGGATTTCCCTGATCAATAAGTCTGCTTCGCGCTTGTCCACACATCTGAGCAGAACCATATCATGATTTCTCTTGTAAAGCACATTGTTGCTGAGGAAGAACTTGGACGCCAATCTTCTCAGAGTCTTCTTGTCTAGGTTGGTTGCATTAGCTGGGTACTCCTGATTTTGCAAATAGTTCTTGATGTCGTAGAACCACGGTTTCTCATCAGTTTCTTCTTCGACCAGTAGACAGTAGGCTGGTGCAGTTCTTCGCTCGATTGTAATGAGTGGAGCTTCATTAAGAAATCTGACTTGAAACATAGAGGCCAACATAGCCAAGGCGTCTGCAATTTGATTTTCTGCCCTTGGAACATGATGGAAAGTGACTTCATCAAAGTATTTGATCAATTCCACAATGTGGGCACGATATGGGATCAACTTCTCGTCACGGGTCTCCCATTCGCCTTTGACTTGGTAG
Source organism: Lathyrus aphaca (assembly GCA_963966055.1). NCBI lineage: Eukaryota > Viridiplantae > Streptophyta > Magnoliopsida > Fabales > Fabaceae > Lathyrus > Lathyrus aphaca. The sequence continues at coordinate 484,475,725 of OZ014525.1, read as the reverse complement.
ATTACCAAAGCTGAGTCTCCATATACATCAAGGATCTTGATTCTGGTATCAATTGCAGCTTCGATACCCAAAATACATGCTTCATACTCTGCGATGTTGTTTGTACATTCGAAACACAATCTAGCCGTGAAAGGAGTATAACCACCATCAGGGTTCATCAAGACCACTCCTACACCATGCCCCATGTAGTTGGAGGAACCATCAAACATCATCTTCCAACGGGACCCTGGCTCGGGACCTTCATCTGGATCTGGAACTTCATAGTCCTTTATCAACATAATGTCTTCGTCCGGGAAATCGAATTTCAAAGGTTCATAATCTTCGACAGGATGATCAGCAAGGTATTCAGATAGAACACTGCCCTTGATAGACTTCTGGGTTACATATTGGATGTCGTATTCGGATAACAACATGTGCCAACGGGCGAGCCTTCCAGTCAAAGCAGGCTTCTCAAAGATGTACTTTATTGGATCCATTTTCGAGATCAACAAGGTAGTATGACAAATCATGTACTGCCTGAGGCGTCTGGCCGCCCATGCCAAAGCACAGCAAGTCTTCTCTAAAAGTGAGTATCTGCTCTCACAGTCTGTGAACTTCTTGCTTAGGTAATAAATGGCGTGCTCCTTACGACCTGTCTCGTCTTGTTGGCCTAATACGCAACCCATAGATCCCTCGAGCACAGTAAGATACATGAAAAGAGGCTTCCCAGGAGTAGGTGGGACCAAGATAGGAGGTTCTTGTAGATAAACCTTAATCTTTTCAAAAGCCAATTGACAAATCAGGACTCCACTTAATTGCTTGATTCTTCCGGAGCAACTTGAATAGAGGCTCACAAGTAGCAGTCATGTTGGAAATGAATCTGGAGATGTAGTTCAATCTTCCAAGGAAACCTCTGACTTGCTTTTCTGTCTTGGGAGCTGGCATCTCTTGAATTGCTCTGACCTTGTCCGGATCTACTTCAATACCTTGTTGACTAACAATAAAACCAAGTAACTTTCCCGATCGGACACCAAAAGTACACTTAGCTGGATTCAGACGCAGTTGAAACTTTCTGAGGCGCTCAAATAACTTCAAGAGATGATTCAAATGATCCTCCTCACTCTGTGATTTGGCAATCATATCATCCACATAGACTTCTATCTCTTTATGCATCATATCATGGAAAAGGGTGACCATTGCCCTCTGATAAGTGGCTCCTGCATTTCTGAGGCCGAATGGCATAACCTTGTAACAATAAGTGCCCCATGGTGTGATGAATGTAGTCTTTTCCATATCGTCAGAATCCATCTTGATCTGGTTGTATCCTGAAAACCCATCCATGAAAGAGAAAACAGCAAATTTAGCAGTGTTGTCAACCAAAGTATCAATATGCGGGAGAGGGAAATCGTCCTTCGGACTGGCTTTGTTCAAATCCCTATAGTCCACACACATTCTGACTTTGCCATCCTTTTTAGGGACTGGCACAATATTAGCTACCCACTCAGGGTACTTTGCAACTGCGAGGAATCCAGCATCAAACTGTCTTTTGACCTCTTCTCGAATCTTCAGAGCCATGTCTGGTCTTGTTCTTCGAAGCTTTTGCTTTACAGGAGGACAATCTGGTCGAAGAGGTAACTTGTGGACCACTATGTCTGTGTCTAACCCGGGCATATCTTGATACGACCATGCAAACACATCTACATACTCTCTGAGAAGCTTGACCAATCTTTCTCTGATGTCTGCCCCAAGTGTTGTACCAATCTTGACTTCCTTCATGTCTTCATCAGTGCCAAGATTTATGGTCTCTACCTGCTCCTTATGTGGCTGAAGATCTGTGTGCTCGTACTCAACTAATCTTGCCAGTTCTTCGGGAATGTCACAATCTTCCTCACTTTCATCTTCCGCTTGGTAGATGGGCGAATCAAAGTTATGAGAGAATGTAGAGTCATTGGATTCAACAGGGTTTTCGTTTATTCTGCATATGATAATGATTTGCTTTTATTAAAAGTGGAAAATAGAGAAATGCAAGAGAAAAAACTTTTTATTGGTTTTGAAAGATTGCCATCTTCTTTTAAAAGTGAAAAGAGAGAAAAAACTGTAAATGATCAAAATAAGAGTTTAACAAAATGCCTTCATTGATAATAACTTTAAAAATGAAAGGGGCCCTACAAAATACTCCCATAGCCTTGGGCAGAGCTAGGGAACTTTGAAAACACTTAAAAAAACAATAAATTACTTCGACAATGGAAAAAACTCTGGGATCTCGACTGCCTCCCAATTGTCCAAGGCTTCTTCACACTGATACACCAGATGATTCACATCTTCATCTTCAGAAACTCCATCAATTGCGTTGACCTGATAACCAGCACTGGAAAACACTTCTTGGATGGTCTTCAGACGGCCTTTGGTGGAGGTTGACGCTCCTTCCTTCACATGAGTTGGTTTGTAACCCAACCCGCAGCGATCTAGCTTCTGCTTGACCTCGATGACATCACCCCAACCTTCATAGCTTCTTTCTTCAATGGTGGAAATGGTACTCTTCAGCGATGCGAAAGATGGTATACCCTTCCCTTTTGGTTCCTCTACTTCCAAAAGGACAGCATTGGCTATCTCAAGAGCTTGGAAAGAAGTTTCCAAAGCATCTTCATCAGCCTCAATATAGGTAAAGGATGAAAGGTTGCTAACCATGAGATCTTCTTCCCCAGACACGGTCACCAGCTTGTTATTGACTACAAACTTCATCTTTTGATGCAGGGTAGAAGTGACTGCCCCAGCAGCATGGATCCAAGGTCTTCCCAGCAAGCAACTGTAGTTAGGATTAATGTCCATAACCTGGAAAGTGATTTTGAAGACCTGTGGCCCAATCAAGATTGGTAGATCTACTTCTCCAATAACCGTCCTCCTTGACCCATCAAAGGCTTTTATAATCAGTGCGCTGGGCCTCATCTCTGCCCCGTGATAAGATAATTTTGCAAGTGTTCTTTTTGGCAAAACATTCAAAGAAGATCCTGTATCCACAAGAACTCTTGCTAAAGTATCCTCTTGGCATTTCACTGATATGTGGAGCGCACGGTTGTGGTCCAAACCCTCTTTTGGAAGATCCTCCGTGCTGAAACTGAGGTTGTTACACGCAGTGATATTGGCAATGACACCATCAAACTGATTCACTGTTATATCATGCGTGACATGTGCTTGAGCTAGCAACTTCTGAAGCGCACTTCGATGAGCCGGAGAATGCATAAGAAGTGATAGGATTGATATTTTGGAAGGCGTTTGATGCAGCTGATCAATTACCTTATAATCACTCTTCTTTATGATTCTGAGGAACTCTGCATCTTCTTCTCCCAAGACTACCTCTTTATCTTTGTTGATAACAGCTGGTATGACTTCTTTAGGCGGAGCCGTATTGGCTTGCTGGGTATATACACGACCACTGCGAGTCAAACGACCTGCACCCGCTATATCAGTACTTGCAACTTTTGAACCTTCCTTCTGATTAGCTTTATCAATCTTCTGATGAACTTTCCCTGTATCATACTTCCAAGGAACTGCTTTAGTATCCTGATAAAGGAAAGGGTTACTCCTTTGTTCAAATCTTGGCTCAGGTATGTTGAAAATTGGCACCACAGAGTCTGGAGTATTGAAGACAGGTTGAACTCCTGAAGATTCAGGCAGGTTGAACACTGGCACCCAGGTAGAATTAGATTCCGGCAAGTTGAAGATGGGTTCAATTACCGCCACTTCATTCTTCTTCATATGACTGCTCACTTGCAAGACACCTTCATCAATCAACTCTTGAACATCTTTTAAGACCGATTCACATCCCTTTGGACTATCAACACAACCTTCACAATTCTGATGACAACTCTTTAGTATACCCGCCTCTACTAACTTCGCATGGAAGTCTCTGAGCGGGGTCTTGATCTCGGTGGCATTGAAAATCAAACCTTCTTCGGACTCATCAACAATAGCATTTATAGACCCATGCTTGGGTAAAGGATTATCTTTGACATTCGGACCAGTATTCCCAAATGACAGAATGTTCTTCTCCATCAAATCTTTCACGATGTACTTCAAGGCATAGCAACCCTCCAAATCGTGCCCCGGGGCACCCTCGTGGAATAAACAGTGAGCATTTGGGTTGTAATTTGGTGGGAGCGGACTTGGTGGAGGACCCAAAGGCCTTGGAGTAACCAAACCCTTCTTCAGCAGTGAAGGATATAACTCAGTATAAGTTATAGGGATTCGAGGATTTGGAGGCCTTCCACCTGGTCTTCTGTTCTGAAAATTGGGATTTGGATGAGGAGCTGGAGTCCTCTGCTGGTAGGCTGAAGCATTGGGTGCTTGTTGATAGCCTGGATTGTTGATCATTGGTTGATAAGGTTGAATTATTGGAGCCGCTTGTTGGTACATCGGTGCTGCTTGAGCTGGCCGATACATGGGGACTTGTGGATTAAATGCTGGTTGAACTGCCGCTATATAAGGATGTTGGGCATACTGTTGTTGACGAGCATACTGCTGTTGATGAGGTGAAGGTCTTTGCCACAACGGATTTCTCCTTTGACCTGTCATTATGGCGTTTGTCTCACCTTCCTTCTTCTTGTGAAAGTTGCCGGTAAATTTCTTACCAATATTCCCACTGCCAGTGCTAGAACTGCCAGATGCACTACTCATCTTTCCACTTTTCAAACCGAGTTCTACCTTGATTCCCACAGCCACTAAATCAGAGAAACTAGCAGTTATACTCCCCACCATTCTCTCATAGAATTCTGGTCGCACAGTGTCAACAAACCAGTCAGCTAATTCTTTTTCAGTCAATGGGGGCTCTACTTGAGAAGCGGTTCCTCTCCACCTTTGAGCATACTCTTTAAAGGATTCAGACTCTTTCTGGGACATGCTTAGCAATTGCCTCCTATCGGGAGCGAGGTCCATGTTGTATTTATATTGCTGGATGAAAGCATCGGCCAAGTCTTGGAAGCTGCGGATCTTTGACTGGTCAAGCGTCAAATACCATTTAGAGGAGATTCCCTTCAGGCTGTCTTGAAAGCAGTGGATCATTAACTTATCATTGTCAACCTGAGCAGCCATTCTTCGATAGTACATCAGGAGATGGTTCTTAGGACAAGTTGCACCCTCATACATATCAAAGGTGGGTATCTTGAACTTTGGAGGTATTACCAATCCAGACACCAGACACATCTCTCTGGCAGCAGCACCAAAGATCTGGTCACCTTCAATCGCTCTTAACCTTTTTTCAAGGGTATCAAAATTCTCTTGCATTTTCACATGTTTCTCATCTCCGTTTTCAGACATATCTGGCGCTTCATACCCCTGATGGTCATTAAAGTACGGTTGGGCACGGGTGTGCACAATGTCCTGTGTAAAATTAGCAACTGCATGATTTTCTTCATTAGTCACAGGAACAGTTTGTTGAGCAGCAAATCCCTGAGGAGGAGGCACAAAACCTTGGAAAGGAAATGCCATACCCTGAGAGGGAGGTGCGAAACTTTGAGAAGCTAAACCTTGGGACGAAGGAAAGAAACCCTGAGCAGCAAATCCTTGGGAAGGAGGAATAAAACTTTGAGTAGCAAAACCTTGAGAAGGAGGGAAGAAACCCTGAGCAGTAAACCCTTGTGAAGGAGGTATAAAACTCTGAGCAGTAAGTCCTTGGGAAGGAGGAATAAAACCTTGAGTAGCAAAACCTTGAGAAGGAGGGAAGAAACCCTGAGCAGTAAAACCATGAGGAGGAGGGACGAATCCATGAGGAAGTCCAAATGGAGGCCAGGTCACAGGGGTAATGACTGATGATGTAGGCTGGGTCGTTGCAGTGACAACTTCAGTCGTTGCAGTAACAATTTCTGACACCACAGTCCGTTGGGTATCCATCTTCGCTCGAATGACTTGCAACATTTCCATCATCTGACCCATATCTCCACGAATATCAGAAAGCTCTTCGTTAACTCTGTCCATCTCTACGTCTCTTTCAGCCATCCTCTTTCTGGCTTGAGCTCGAGTGTAGTACTTGCGTGAGAGCCTCAGTGTGAAAGCTGGAGAGCAGATGACGGGAATGAGTTTTATGAAAAAAAATGCAAATGCAATGCCAAATGTATGAGTGCAATGCAAAGATGAAAATTTATTCAAGGAACTTAAGAAACAATTTGCAAATACCAAGGAACACATAATAATCAAAAGGATATGATTTCATTAAATTCAAAAAGTGATACAAAGTCTTGAGTACACTTTCAAAAATCCCAAACAAAGCTTAATAAAGACAAAGACAAAGTCCTAAGGAGATTCTCCTAAAAGCCTCAAGTTGAGCTTCTCAATTTGTGCCTTCATCTGAGCCCTTTCAAGCATAAGCTGATCCACGATCGACTTCCAAGAAGTGTCCTCTTGAGTGCTGGAGGAAAATAAATCCTCTTGCGCTTTCCTTTTCTTGTTGGAGAGCTCTTCTTCTTCCTTCATCTTCAGTTGTCTTCTAAGTTCCTCATTCTCACTGCTGATGATCTGATGTCGATTCTTCCATGCATTCTTCTCTCGAATCTCTTTCTCCAAATCAATCTTCAGTTTCTCCGCATCATCCATAAAGATCAGAATGGGTTTCTTGAAGGTCATAGGATCCTGGCGAGGGTAAGGCATCTTCAGAATGATTGCCCTATCTCGTACCCATTGGAGATAGGGTTCCATAGAAACACAATTCGGCTTTCCCAAGCTACTCCTCCCCTTCCTATGGATGTACTTCCAAGCTTGCATAATCTGTTTCTTGAGCTCTGGTTCTTCGTCATCCTTAAAGAAAATTCCTTCCACTTCAACACTCTTAGGCTTGTCCTTTAACGGGTACCCGAGTTGACGGCGAGCCAAAACTGGATTATAGCTGATTCCTCCCTTAGTGCCAAGAAGAGGCACATTAGCAAAATCACCACAGCTATCAATAATCAATATTCCATCATAAACACGGTTGTACCAGCTAATGTCAGAGTGGGTAAGAGACATGATCCTTTGTGACCACCACAAACCATCCTTAAGGTTCCAAAATGAAGATGACTTAGGCAAGTGCGAAATAAACCACTCATATAGCAATGATGCACAACAAGTAATCATCCCTCCCCTATGGTGATTCCTCAGATGGATGGAATGATAAGTGTCTCCGAGCAAAGTAGGGACCGGGTTCTTCTTCAGAAATATCTTGATGGCGTTCAGGTCGACGAAGTCTTCAAAGTTTGGGAAAAGCAGCACTCCATATATCAGCAGAATAAAAGTCGCCTCAAAAGCTCTCATATCCTTCACATCAACAAAATTCTTGGCCTTTTCTATCAGAAACTTTGTAGGGAATCCAAAAATCTTTCCTTTATAGGTCATATTTGCCTTGACCTCAGGAACACTCAGGTACGTTGCCTTTGCAATCTCCGCTTCTTCAGGGTCCTTCTCTAGAACAGGGAATGGAAACTCATCCTTAACACGTGATCCCACCAAAACTGAATACTCCTCCAAAGTAGGTGCCAATTGGTAATCAGGGAACGTAAAACAGTGGTAGAGAGGATCATAAAACTGGAGCATCACAGAGAGCAACCTTCCATCCCAATCAGTCTTAAGCAAAGCTAACAGTCTCCTATGCTTTTCCATGAAGGCATCTTGATCCAGAACCAAGTCTCTTAATTTCCTTAGGTCTTCAAGTTTGGGAGTTTTGAATGTGTACTTGACAGTCTTTCTTCTTCCAAAGTCCATGATGATACCTATGATATTTGCAAAGATAAAGTTTCTGAGTTCCTTGAATAAATGGGTAAAAATGATGCTTCATGATGCGTGAATGCAACAAACACAAACAAGGCTTAGGTTCAAAGCTTGCATGAGGTCAAAGGTTCAACCCTCCCAAAGGTATGTACTATGAGTTTATTTGTACCTGTACAACGGGTTCTAAAGGTTCCCAAAATCACTGTCCCATCTTTCGGATATTACCGACTTCCCAACTCGACTTGGTAATCAGTAATATTCTCAAGAGAGTCTCATCCGAGTGCAGTATCGCGTATCAACTATTTTGGATTTGCATCCTCATAGTCATCGCACTACATCCCTAAAAAGGCCAAGTGGGGGTAAATGTTCTACGGTCCTCAGCATTAGTGGCTCTCAGGTCGAATATAGTAATGTTTTCACGACTGAACTCGATCAACAAAACTACATCCGAGGAGGCCTCCGCTGAGTGGTGGTGTCTCAAGTCAACTTGGTCGGGACTCAACTCCCTACAAGCCTTCTTGAATATACCACCGTCCTATCTTATTTGCACTCAAGTCCGGGTTAGGACTTATCTCACCACACATGGAACACCCAAAAATCCAAAAAATAATAACAAGCAATACAACAACAAATATACAAATATACAAGGTGGGCTTAACCCTCAAAAATAGAGTCCCCAGTGAAGTCGCCATTTCTGTCGCGGTGAGAATCGGATACCAAGCTATTAAGTGAGCTTGAATCGCAAAACATTTATGTTCACCACCGACTTTAATTTAATCCAAAGGGAAAAGGGAAAAAGATCGTAAAAACCCTAAATGAGGAGAAACTAGGTTCGGGGGTTGATTATACCTAGGGAAGGTGTTAGCATCCTAAGCATCCGCAGTATCCTACGGGAACCTCTTGTTGATATTTGCATTATTGTTGTTTATTGCTTGCTAAAACTAATGGGAACCTAAGGTTTATTTCTAATGGTGCTCGCACAACATCGCATCGATGCCTACGTATCGGGTATAGAATCAGAGCACTCGTAGTTCTCCTAAGGATTAACGAACACTTGGTTACGCTCAAGGTTCGCGGGGGAAGGTAAGTGTTATGGCAAACACTCACGTGACTTAACAAAGTCACAAAAAAGTTATAAAATAAAATACTAAGGACCTAATGGCTAAGGACCTAAGGATGAGGGATGGCTAAACTTCCTATGACATTGAGTCAACTGCAGGAGTTCTTTCCCTTTTGGATTGAAAAGCATAAACAAATATAAACAAAGGTGCAAGCTCCTAAGACTAGGCAAAGGCTGCTACTTGCAAAAATAACTGAATGAAGTAAATGGAAAAGCGGGATAAAGGGCTTAGTAACTGGCTATGGCTCGATATGTGGATCGAGGATGCTGGGGTGGCAAACAAGCGTAGTGCGATAAATTGATTAAAGTTGGAAAGTTGTGCAGTGTAAGGAACTGTGCAGATGGCGATCGTAAACGACCGACTTACGTGTGTGAGTGAAGTGTAGTGAAGTTTCACTTGGCGTTGGACCAAGGAATTATTATTTTGAAAGGAGATTAAATGGTGTGAAATGCGATAAATAAATAATGAATAAGTTGAAATAAATTGAAAATAGAAAAAATAAGTTAAATAAATTAAATAGAATGAATAAATGGATTTAAATGGAATAAATAAATGAATGTAATAGAAATGCAATGGCCTCATAGGGGTCACGATTAATCGGAAACGATTTATCGTGACCTTCGTTATATCATCGGCCCATTAAAATAAAAAGAAGATTAAGGAAGTACTAAGAAATATCAAATAACTTACTAAAATATTTTTTAAACATTTTTCTATATGATGGCAAGACAAAAAGTAATAATAAGAACTAAAAATAGAATTGAAACAAAAAACCGATATAATAAAAAACAAATAATTGAAGATTAAAATAAAAGAACAATAAAAACAATGAAAGGAGAGGGGGCGGTGTTAATGTGTAGGTACATTGATAGCAAACTACATGGGCTCCTCAGATAGGTCATGGCCCAAAATAAAATTAATTGGATTTAAGAAATAAAAATATAAAAACCAGCCAAGATTTTAATAAATATTAAAAAAGAAAAAATAGATAATGATAAAACTGAAACAAATATTTATAAGGTAAACTCAAAAATAAAAAGCTTCTCCTCTTATCCTCAAAACAACACGATGAAGAACAAGGAAAAACGGAACAAAAAAAACCCACCCCGAAGAACAACGGTGCCACTCTCTCAGTCCGTTCGTCTCTCAATCACTCATCTCTCTCGGTCATCTCTCTCGTCAATGTTCGCTTGGCTTTTCTCGCGATGATCTCTCTCTCGCGCACTCTTTCTCTCGCGCACTCTTCGGTCAACGGCGGAAAAGGTGAAACGGTGGTGGCCGGCGCGGAAGGGTTAGTCTGTGAATGGTAGTGGGTACAAGGTTCACGATTTGGGGCTAAGGGTTTGAGTTCGGCGGGTTAAGCTGTAGAGGTTTCATGGTTTGTCTCTCAACAAACCCATCTCTTTCTCACTTTGGTTCAGTGGTTTTTTAAGTTTTTTTTCGGATATGTTTCTCTTCATCTCATTCTTTCAAATTTTTTTTGAATTCTGTTTTTGGTTTGGAGGATTTGAGAAACGAAAAGGTTTTGGTTCAGGTTTAACTCTCGGTTGCGGTTTGTGAAGGGTTGATGTTGGTGAGGAGGTTTATGCGGTTCTTTTGATTGGGATTGTGAAGGATTCGGTGGTTTGATTGATTTGGTGATGGAGGTCGGATTGTGGGTGTTTGGAGCTTGAGGTGAGGAGGACGTGTTTTCGGTGTTTGGCTTGAAGGTGAGTATTGGGTGGTTCCTGTATGGGTCGGTAATAGTGATGATGGGTTGATGGCTGGCTGTGTAACGGTTTGAAGAGGTTGCTGTTAGGGGTTGTGGAGGAGGGAGATTAGAGATGGAGAGGTTTGCGATTTCGCGTTCAAGGCTGAATTTTTTTGGTGTGATGTGTTCAGGGTGCCAAAAACGAGTGAAGGAGGTTTGTTGATATCATTGGTAAAGTGAAGAGGTTGTGACGGTTTACAGTGCTGGGATTTTGGGTGGTATTGAAGATTTTGGTATGTCAGTGCAGGTTATTTTGCAGGTTTTGTTGTTTCACAGTGAAGATTTTGCGACAAGTGAAAGGGTGGTTTTGGTGGCTTTCACGATTGTGAGTTTTTTATGGTTTGAAAATGGAAAGTTTGTGTAGTCTGTTTGGTTGCAGGATTATGAATGGTGGATGGTTTCAAGCAGGTCTTCAATGGTTTCAAAGCGGTTTGTGTCGAAGGTTGATGGTTTGTAACAGTTCAAGGCTTCGTCAAAACAAGGTTGAAGGGCGGTTCTGTGAAGGTTGTGTTCTCACGGTTGTTCTGATTTGGGCTTGGATGGTTCGCGGTGGCCAGTGGGTTTGGTTTGATGGCCGGTCAGGTTGTTGTGAGCGACAAAAAGCAAGGATTGAGAGAGTTGGTTCTGTTTTGTGATGTTGTGTTGTTGATATTGTTGCAGGTTGTATAAGTTATGAAGTTTGAGTGTTGTTTGTTGTTAAAGATGGTGGTAATGGTGATTAGCTGCAGGGAATTTTGAAGGTGAGAAAGGCTAGTTCGGTTTCTGGTTTCATAGGTTTGCTTCTACTTTTTTTCTGAGCTTGGAATTTTCCAGGTGGTCTTTGTAGTTTAAGAAAAAGGCAAAGGATGAAAGTTTACGGAAGGTGACGGCGTATGGTGAAGGATGTCCGGCACGGTGGTGGATGGGGTTTTGTTTACAAATTTCCAGATTTCGGTTTTCTCATGGTTTAGGATGACAGTCTGTGTTGACAGCGGCTGTTATGTGTGGCTGAAATTGGTGAAGGTCTCGGTTGTTTGGTTTTGTGAAGGATTTGGAGTTGTCTTTGTGTGGTGGAAACTTTGATGGTTGTTTTTTCATGTGCGGTTCTGCTTTCATTTTTCAGGTGATAGTTTAGTTCTTGTTGTGGAGTTTGAAGAAGGTGAAAGTTATGAGAGGTTATGGCAGAGAATGGAGTTTGGCTGGTTTAAAGTTTGGTTTTTAACACTTGACATTTTTTCATGCGTAAATTGTGAGCTATGAGAATTAATGGGTGTGGATTTGAAAGGCTTTGCTGGTTTTTGCAGGTGAGTTTGCTGGCTGGACAATGGCGAAGGGCGTGTGGGTTCAGTCTGTTCGTGTTGATTTGAAACTCTCAGTAGTGCTCACTCTATCCCTCTCTGTTTGTTCTTATGTCTCTCAATTCATCTCTCACTCTTTCTGATTTTTGATTGTTGTTTTTTGGATTTGAAGGTTGAAGAAAACTAAGAAGGTGGTGGCAGTTTAGTTCTATTGATGGTTTTGTTGAACTTGTGATGTGGGGTTGGTATTCTGTTTTGAAGGTGACTTTGAAGTATCTCAATGGTTTTTTTTGGTTGACAAAATAATGAATGGTTTTTAAGTATTTTATTATTTTTTTTTTGTGAAGTTTATATATTTTTGGATGCAGATTGAATGAAGTTAACAATAAAGAAAGTTATTTATGGATAAAAGCTGTAAAGAGATGAAAGAAAAATAACGATACCGACCCGAATGTTATCGGGGTGACGGATCCGCCAATGGTAAACTCCCCTCGCACTTCCTCCTTCTTTTTGCTGATTTTCTTGGTGTTTGGTACTGAAGTTTGAAGTTATTTTATGGCTGAACTGTGTGTGTTTGATAGAGTCTTTTTGATGCTGGATTTTGTTATAACAGTATGTTTAGGGGACTGTTTTGAGGATGTTTTGGGACTGTTATGAGGGCGTTTTGGGACTGTTATGAGGGTGTTTTGGAACTGTTATGAGGGTGTTTTGGAGGGCTGATTTGCTGAATTTTTTTTGTAGTGGTAGTGCTGAATTTTTTTGTGTTGGTTGAGGGCTGTTTTGTGTAGTTTATGCTGCTGATTTTTGTGTTCTAGTATGTGTTTGAGTTGGTTTTTGAGGGGTTGGGGGGGGCTGTTTGCAGTGGTTCTGAGGGCTGCCTTTGCTGAATTTTTTTTTGTGTTTTCCTAATGTAACAGTGGTATTATATGGCTTGGTTCATCTCTTTGTTAATTTGAAATTCTGTACTGATTGCTTGTAGGTGAAGGGTGTCTTGAGAGAGGAGACACAATCTGAAAAAAGAGTTGTTGCAATGGAGTAGTGGAGCAGGAAATGCAGGCCTGTTGGTGGCTGCATGCTGAATTTCTTTGTATTGTAGTGCAGAATTTTTTGTACCATTTTTTTCTTGTAATTTTTTTGTATATGTAATATAAACAAAATATATTTGGAATAAAGAGAAAAAAATTTTTTTATGATTACCAATTGAACTTGACACTTAATATTTGAAAAAAAAAAGAACTTACATATAAACTTAAATTAAAAGTGAATTAAAAAAAATGAAATTAAACTTAAAAAAATTCAAATAACTTAGAAACTTAAATAAATTAAACTTGGAATTAAAATTAATTTAAAATTTGAGAAATAAATTGGAATTTAAAAAATAAAAATGTGGATATGAATTAGAATGGAATAAATGGTTAAAAATTAAAATTTGAATTAGAAAATGAATAAAAGAGGAATTAAACTTAAAATTGAAATAACTTAGAACCTTAAATAATTGAAATTAAAAATTAAACTTTAAAATTTGAGAAATGATTTTGGAATTTAGAAAATAAAAAAATGAATTGAAATTGATATTAGATTTAGGAATAACAACTTGAAAAAATGGAATAAAATTAAAAATTGAAGAAAAGGAAATAAATTCAAAAATAGAACTTGAAAAATGAAATAAAAATTAATTTAAAAATGCGAATTTGAAAATGAAAAGAAACAACAAATAAATTTAGAAAAAAAATTGAAAATTGAACTAAAAAAAAATTAGAAATAGAAATAGAAATAAAATTTTAAAAAAATAGGAATTTACAAACAGAACGAAAATAGAAATTAAAAATACGAAAATGAATTAAAAAGTCATAAATAAAATAAATAAAAATGGAAGCTAGAAAATGGGAAGAAAACAACAGAAAATAAATCGGGAAAAATCCCTGCAAAAATGCGATAAAAGTAAGATTATGATATGAGCGATTAGGGGTAAAATTTGGGGTGTGACAGGTATGTTTGATCCTCCAAGAAGCATTTGATGTCGTAGAACCAAGGCTTATCATCTTTAGCAAGGTCTACTGAGAACACGTGTGCTGGTCTGTCGAGTCTGGATACTGAAATTCGAGGCACAAAGTTGGCAGCTTGAACTTTGATCATGGATGAAATGGTAGCCAGAGCATCTGCAAACTGATTTTCGTCTCGAGGGATATACTCAAGTTTGACTGTGGTGAAGAAAGTTAGTAATCTCCTCGTATAATCCCAGTATGGAATCAGATGTTCCTGGTGAGTGTACCATTTGCCATTGGTTTGATTGACTACCAGAGCTTAATCTCCGAATACAGTTAATTTCTTGATCCTGAGGTCAATGGCTTCCTCAAGACCCATGATACAGGCTTCATATTCAGCTTCGTTATTAGTGCAGTTAAAGGTGAGTTTTGCCGAGAATGGCATGTGAACTCCTTTAGGTGTAATGAGTATTGCACAAACACCACGACTATTCATATTAATAGCCCTATCGAACATCATTGTCCACTCTTCTTCCGGGTCAGGTCCTTCAGTGTGAACAGGATCTTCATGATCTTTTGCTTTTATGAACATGATGTCTTCATCAGGGAAGTCAAATCTCATAGGATTGTAATCATCAATGGGTTGCTCAGCAAGATAATCAGACAGCACACTGCCTTTGATGGCTTTCTGGGATGTGTACTGGATGTCATATTCTGTGAGAATCATTTTCCATCTTGCAACCCGTCCGGTAAGTGCTGGCTTCTCAAATATGTACTTGACTGGATCCATCTTGGAGATCAACAAGGTAGTGTGGGTCAACATATACTGCCTTAGTCGGCGAGCAGCCCACGCTAAAGCACAGCAAGTTTTCTCGAGCAGCGAATAACGTTGTTCACAGTCGATAAACTTTTTGCTTAGGTAGTATATTGCATACTCTTTTCGACCAGACTCGTCATGCTGGCCCAGCACACACCCCATTGATTCTTCTAATACTGTCAAGTACATTATTAGAGGTTTTCCTTCAACTGGAAGCATAAGAATTGGAGGCTCTTGTAAGTATTCCTTGATTTTGTCAAAAGCCCTTTGGCAGTCTTCATTCCACCTGACCGTTCGTTCTTTCCTTAACAACTTGAACAGGGGCTCACAGGTCGCTGTAAGGTGAGATATGAACCGTGAAATGTAGTTTAATCTACCTAGAAACCCCCGAACTTCCTTTTCAGTCTTTGGTGCAGGCATTTCTTGAATGGCTTTGACTTTGTCAGGGTCAACTTCAATCCCCTTTTCACTTACAATAAATCCCAGCAGCTTACCGGATCGCATCCCGAATGTGCACTTGTTGGGGTTTAACTTCAATTGGTACTTCCTCAGACGCATGAATAGCTTCAACAGATTCACCAGGTGATCTTCTTCTGTGAGGGACTTGGCAATCATGTCATCCACATAACATTCAATTTATTTATGGATCATGTCATGGAATAATGTTACCATAACCCGTTGATAGGTGGCACCAGCATTCTTCAGTCTGAATGGCATCACCTTATAACAGAATGTGGCCTAGGGTGTGATGAAAGTTATCTTCTCCATGTCTTCAGGTGACATCTTGATTTGATTATATCCCAAAAATCCATCCATGAAGGAGAACACCGAGAACTGAGCCGTATTGTCGACCAATACATCAATGTGAGGTAATGGGAAGTCATCTTTCGGGTTGGCTCTATTCAGATCCCGGTAATCCACACACATCCGTACTTTTCCATCTTTCTTAGGCACAGGTACAATGTTAGCAACCCACGGCGGGTAACTAGTTACAGCAAGGAAACTGGCGTCCCACTATTTTTGTACCTCCTCTTTTATCTTCATGGCCATATACAGGCGAGTACGGCGCAGCTTCTGTTTTACCGGAGGACAGTCTTCTTTTAGAGGCAGCTTGTGCATAACAATGTTGGTATCCAGACCTGGCATGTCTTGATAAGACCAAGCAAAAACATCCACATACTCTCGAAGCATCTCAATAAGTTGTTCCTTCACTGAATCTTGCAGACGGGCCCCGATCTTCACTTCTTTCAAGTCTTCTTTTGTGCCAAGATTAACCGTCTCAACCTCCTCCTGATGAGGAGTGATAACCTTCTTCTCTTGTCTCAACAACCTGTCTAGCTCTTCAGGTAGCTCATAATCTTCTTCAACCCCTTCATCGGCTTGATTAATCGGATTGTCAAAGTCATACGAAGCCATAGAGGTGTTGTTGTCGGTGCAGTCTGGAGGGCACTCTCTGCAAGGGTTTAGATTTGTTCATTTTAGTGATCAGTTTTATCTTGTTTTGAAAAAGTAAAAATGAAGTTATTAATTTGAAAAACATTGCCATTTTATTTTTTGTACAAAAAATGAAAAATAAAAAACAGTGAACGGAAAAAAAAAAGAGAAGATTCATTTGCAAAAGATGTCCTAATATTCATTAATTGATCGTTTGCACAAAATACAAGATGGCCCGATTACAAAATGAGCCCTGACATCTTGGGCAAGATGCAGGACTTGATGCATGCTTAAAAACAGGAAATAATAATTACTTTGCAGGAGTAACTCTTATAATTTCCTGGGAAGACCAGTTTGAGACTTGGTTCCCCGGGATCCTTGGACGTATCCAGTTTTCTAGGTTGCGTTCGTCTTCTTCCTCGTATTCCAGACTGTTCACAGCATCTGGGGTTAGCATTCCCCCGCTGACAAATTTGGGCTCTGTTGCAGCCTCTGGTTGATCTTGTCGAGTTGGTCTGTAACCCAACCTGAATCTGTCTTCTTTCTTTTCAACTAGCAGCAACTTGCCCCAGTCTTGAGCGGTACCCTCCCCAACAACCTTCAGGGCCTGTTGATATGATGTGATGGAAGTCCCAGACACAGCAGATGCTTCATTGATGTTAAGGGCCTCAAACCCTTGACTCATGGTCTCATGGATCTCCCCATCCATCTCTATGTACTTATATGTAGCCAGCTGGCTAACAAAGATGTCCTCCTCCCCGCAAATGGTGATGATTTGGCCTTCCCACTTGAATTTTAACTTCTGGTGAAGGGTAGACGTAACAGCGCCAGCGGCGTGGATCCAGGGTCTACCCAACAGACAATTGTAGGTAGGTTGTATGTCCATCACAAAGAAGGTAGTTTTGAAAGTCTGCGGGCCAATCAACACAGGCAGATCAATCTCCCCAAGCACTGATCTTTTAGAGCCATCAAATGCTCTCACTACCAAATTACTTGGACGCAATGCCAAGCCATCATACTCCAACTTCACCAAGGCTTTCTTTGGGAGGACATTGAGTGAAGACCCAGTGTCCACCAGTATGTGAGAAAGAACAGCACACTTGCATTCCAAGGTGATGTGCAAAGCCTTGTTATGGTTGCGCCCCTCCGTTGTTAAATCAGTATTTGTAAAGCCCAGTCCATGACTGGTGTTGACATTTGCAACCATAGTTTCTAACTGATTAACAGTGATCTCCTCCGGCAGGTATGCTGCATGCAGGACTTTCAACAATGCGTTCTTGTGAGCTTCGGAACACATTAATAGTGATAATATGGAGATTTTGGAGGGTGTTTGGTGAAGCTGGTCCACCACCTTGTAATCACTCCTTTTTATTATTCTCATGAACTCGTCTACATCCTGTTCAAAAGATGTCTTTTGAGTTTCTTTGGCAGTTGGCTCTTCGGATACCACATTCTTTCCTTTTGCCTTAGCAACAGCTTCTGCTTCAGCATTAGGTCTTTGTGTTTGTGAGGCAAAAAGGCGTCCGCTTCTGGTGAAGCCTTCGCCTCCCCCAACATTGTCAATTTGTGGTGAAGAGGTTGATGAATCTAGAGTGATTTTCTCCCCATTGTAGTAGAGATCAGAGTCGTAGTGCCAAGGTATGGCATTACTGCTTTCGTAAGGAACAGGTCCAGGCACCATAATGGTAACTGGACTGATTGCTGCAGAGGAAGTTACTGTAATGGTGTGCGGATCATAATAAATCGTGACTGGAGATCTGGCAGGAGGTGTTGTAGCTTGGTGTTGGAAATTGTTGTTGTTGTGAACATTTGTTGGGTCATAGTAGATTGTGACCGTTGAGACGTCTTCATTAATGTTTGTTGGCGTTGTAGATGATTTCGTTGATAAAATGGGTGCTGATGTTGTAGAAGAAAAAGTTGTTGAACTTTGACTTGTTGAAATAATGGGCGGAGTGATTGCTGGTGTTGTTGATGAATCAGTAGGAATGATTGTTGTTGTTGTTGTAGGAGAAACTGTTGAAGGAATAATTGTTGGTGTTGTAGGAGGATCCATTGTTGTTGAAACAAGAGTTGCTGAAGGAGTTGTTGAATTAATTTGTAAGATCCCATCTTTGATGAGGCCATCTATGCCAAACTTTAGCTTCTCACAACCATTACTAGCTGTCTTGCACAATTCACAGCAGGCCCCACAGCCTGGGAACACTCGGCATCTTAAAAGTTGAACTTTGACTTCGGCCAGTGGTGTTTGAATTTGTGCAACATTATCAATTAGTGCAGATGGTTGGTCCTCTTCAATGGCATTAATCCTAGGCCCACCATGTTAGGCATAGTATTTCTGTTAACGTTCGAAGGAGGTGCGAAATTGAGAGCTTTAGAATCAATCAGATCTTTCACCTTCATCTGTAAGGCTCTGCATTTCTCAGTATTGTGACCAGGTGCGTTGGAGTGAAAGGCACATCTGGCGTTAACATCATAATTCTTTGGGAGATTGAGAGGATCTGGTGGTGCCAACATCCTTAACTCAACCAGGTTGAGCTTCAGGAGTTGTGGCAATAAGGCAGCATAAGGCATAGGGATAGGGTCAATCACCCGATTTTCCTGAGATGGCCTCTGTTGGAAGGGACGTTGTTGTTGGTTGCTATTGTTGTTATACGTTCTTTGTTGTGGAAAATGAGATGGTTGCTGATAGTGATGTTGTTGTTGTTGTTGAGGATATAATGGTTGTTGTGGAACTGGAGCAGGGATGGTAACAGCTGCTACTGACCTGTGAGAATATTGGGGCCTGCCCCTGCTTGTATGAATAACATTTGTTTCACCTGCCCTTCGGGGTCCTGCAAAAGGTTTTCTGGGGTTGTTGGAGGAACTTGCACCATTGTCGGAGATTTTTCCCATCTTCAAGAGACTCTCAATTCTCTCACCAGCTATAACTACATCAGCAAAACTAGTAGAGCAGAAAGCAGCAAGTCTATCAATATAAGTCCCTTGCAAGGTGTTCATAAACATGTCAGACATTTCTCTTTCTGACATGGATGGCTGGACAGCAGCAGCAAGCTGTCTCCACCTCTGAGCATAATCCCGGAAGCTCTCCCTTGAAGACTGAGACATGCCCATTAGAAGAGTTCTATTGGGGGCCATGTCTAGATTGTATTGGTATTGCCAGATGAAAGCCTCGGCCAAGTCCTTTCAACACCTTATAGTGGCCCACGTCAAATGCGAATACCATTCTCTTGAAGCTCCGGTCAGACTGTCCTCAAAGTAGAACATCCATAACTTCTCATCCATGGTATAAGCCTTGAGTTTTCCTAGGAAAGATTGCAGATGAGTACGCGGGCAGGAGGTACCATTATACTTCTCAAAGCATGGGGGTTTGAATTTGTGGGGAATCCTCACCCCATCTACCAGTCCCATATCCATCACGTCGAAACCCAAAGAATTCTGAGATTCCAAAGATCTTAACTTTTCAGCAATCTTATCCAATCTTCTATCATATACCTCATCTCCAACCCCAATAACAGTAAATTGTTCTTCTTGGGGATCCTCTTGCAGGATTCTGCCCCCAGCAGTATTACCTTGAACGTTTCTTGGAATATTAACATCCGGATTCAAATGAGGCCCATACTCTGGTGGGTCAATACGAGGCTGCCCTCGTTCATTATTGTCGGTACCTCCTGTTCCAAGATGGGGCTCCTCGGGTGTCTGTCTTTCTACCAGCTCTCTCAGTCTTTCTTGACTCTGGGCTAAGCCAGTCATGACAGCCATGAACTGAGACATCTGGTTTCTCATCTCGACTCTTTCGTTTGCCATCTGATTTTTGACCTCATTCATGTCCTGTTGTACCTGCTCCATTTGAATGCCTGGAAGGTTGTTACGTGTAGGGTACCGGTGTGTGCGGTTGACAGGGAACACTCGGCGACGAGCAATGTTTCCTGAGTTCACAACAAAGTTAGACACAATAATAATAAACAAAAACCTACAAAACAAAGACAAAGTCAGTATGCAATGTAGTATGCTTATTTGTTTTCCAAGGTATCCGGTTCGGTTCTTGGTTTTGACCTTTCCAGACCTCGAGGAAGATGCTTGATGTTGTTGAGAAAAGAAGCCCAATGAAAACAAACTAAATATATTACAAATGATGAAAAAATACATAGTCTGTTTTACAATACATGCCCATGGAGGGTTAAAAATACAACAAAGGGAAAAAGTACATCAAAAGGAAAAAACAAGCAAAGAGGAATCAGACATCCAGTCCATAATCATCTTCCCTGACCTCCTTCAGGAGTGCCTCAGTCACTGGACCAGCTGGGTGCTCCGTAATGGCCCTAATGAGGAGGTTCCTAGTAGTAATAGCAGTAGTCAGCTTCTTATGCTTATCCTGGTCTTTTGATCTCTTTAACCCTGCTCAAAGCTTCAATTCTGAAATCTCCTTCTGAGCTGCCAATAAAGCTTCCTGCTGCTTCTTCTCATTGGCCTCCAACTGATCAATCTTGGCCTGAGTCCTCTGGTCTTCTTGTGCACGGCCTTCGGTGATCCTGACCCACCTAGCCTGGCTCTCTTGCAGATAGTGCTCAGCCCTAGCTTTCTGAATCTTGGCCTCCTTGTAGGCATTCTTCAATATCTATTCCCCAGCCCTTGCTTTCCTTATGTAGTCCTCTGTCTTTTCAATTTTGGCCAGATGCTCAATTCTGAGCTTTTCCAATCTCTCAATGTCCAGGCGACCATCAGTTCTTTCCCAAAGGGTCTTCTTCAAGGCCTGAGATAGCTGCTCATTCCTCTCCTTCAACTTTTCAAATTTCTCTAGGCTAACAGTTGCTGCAGGTTGTACTGTAGATGGTCCAGGTGTGTCTTCCAAGGTGAAAGGCATTATGGTAATCTGAGATCTAATACGTGACCAGTCTGTGTACTGAGATGAAGCAACATTGTTACATCTTCCAAGAATAGCTACCCCTTTTGTCTGGATGTTGTCCCAAGCCCAGGCAGCTTGCCTGACAACAGCTGAATTAGGTTGCACTTCACAGTATAGGGTCTCAGCTAGATCTTGTCCTCTGGGTGGGTGAACTAAGGCATAGCCCAATTGTCTCTTAAACAGTAAAGGGTTGTAATTGACGCAACCTTTTACTCCTATGAGAGGCACATTAGGGTATTGTCCACAGCTGGTGATAATGTCCTTGCCTTTGGTGCTCTGGGTGCACCATCTGATATCATATGAAGTTAAGGCAATGAACCTTTTGGCCCAATTCCTCTGCTGATGTGGGTTCAAGAAAGCATCTGATTTAGGCAGGTGTCTGAGTAGCCAAGAATAAAACAAGGGAGCACAGCATCTAACCAACTTCCCCCTTTGTTTCTCATTCCTCTGATGGATGGAATAGTAAAAATCCCCTAGCAATGTAGGCACTGGGTTTTTCAGAAGAAACAAATGGATGGCATTCTTACTGACAAATTTAGGCTCATCAGCAAACAATATAGCCTTATATATGTTGAGGGCTAATAATGCACAGACTACCCTCCATTCCCCCAAGGTAGCCTTCAGGATGGCCTGAGAAATCAAGAAGTCCAGATGTAAACCAGGAATCCCAGCTTTTGTTGTCATGCTTTGCTCAATAAGGGCAGGCTCCAAGTACAATGCCCTTGCTATCTCTTCACTTCTGGGAGTAGTCATCTCTGGGTTGAAAGGGATCCCACCTCTGATAGGTACTCCAATTAACAAAGAAAACTCTTCCAACAGAGGTCCCATCTGAAAGTCAGGAAAGGTGAAGCATCTCAGTGGAGGGTCATAGAACTACAAACATGTGTGAATCATGCTTCTCTGAGAAGAATCAAGATCCATAATCATATACAAGATACCCCCATAGTGCTCTCTAAACAGTGGGATGTGGCCAGGTGTGATGAGTGACTGGACCTGCCTGATACCAGTCAATATGGGCTCGAAAAAGTGATAAGATATGTTAATTTTCTTGGGAGTAGTCATGAGTGCTGCTGAAGAAGATGAAGACAAATACTAATGAAGATCACAGACTGAAGCTGGAAGTAAATCTCTGACAGACTGATGCTGGTGGTGATGGAGATAACTGAAGCAAATGTTGATGAAGACAGTTGAAGCAGAGGTCTAAGCAAAAGAAGGGGTCAAAACCAAAACCAAGATACAAGGAGGTGGATACCCTGAAAAGCAAATAAACAAATGTCAAATGATGCAATGATGATATATGCAAATGATATGTAAGGGTTTGTGATCAAGAGTTGGATCTGATTATCTGTCTTGATATAAGGTCCATGTAGGTTCAAAAGTCCAGATGGAGGCTCAGAAATCCAATAACCAGGGTGGGGGACTCAAATAAAGAGTCACATGTCCAGGGTTAATCACAAGAACTGTCCAAAGTGGAGTATTCTTAAACAATACAGTAACAAGGTATGATGTGGCCAAGGGTTCCTGCAAACCTGTAAACAACCCAACCCCCTCACATGTAATGTTCTAGAACAAGGATCATCAGACTTGGATCAGTTATGAGAAGTGTAAACACTTCTAACCCGGAGGTACAGTGTTTACAATAACCATAAAAGATCCTCCTCTAATTCACCTCAGCTTATGAAGGTCATAATAAAGGTCATCCAGACTTAGCAGCTTCCCAGATAGCCCTAGCACTACAGGAAATCTGTAGCACAAAGTTCTCAAGAAGAAACCCACATCTAAACCATGTTTCACATTCCCGCACCAGATCGAAATGGAATGGGAAAGAACATGAACCACTCTAGCCTAGGTGTCACTCAGGTCCCAGGTATAGGACCTTAATCTCTCAATGGAACCCCACCCATCAAAACAGAAAACCAGATCCAGCAATGACAGTATGAAATATGCAAACAACTGTAAAGAAAGTAATAAATAAAGATGTACATAAAGCAATAAATAAAGCAAAAATAAAATAAACACACATAGCACATAACACCCCAGTAAACACAAGTCAAACAAGCGCTAGGAGGAACCTACAAAAAGAACCAGAAGCCCTGGTTGTAGATATTATTTTCCCCAGCAGAGTCGCCAAGCTGTCGCTCCCAAAGATTTGCATCCCGGTACAAGCGCGAACGTTCGGCGAAAGAAGAGATGAAGATGAACTGAAAAGAGTCGCCAGCTAGGCATTTTTATCCCAAAGGAAAGGTAATGCTGCATAAACCTAGAAAGAGATGGATAAGACAGTTGTGAACCAGAGAAACTGAGAAAGGGGGTTAGTTACAACCTGGGAAGGTATTAGCACCCAGATTGTCCGCCGTACTCGACGGGATCCACGCTTGAAAGTTTTTGTTTAAAGGGGTAGTGTCAGTGCTATTTTTGTGTGCAAAAGCTGGAAAAGAATGCAAGTGTCAGTGCAAAAGAAATGTGAAGTGAAATAAAAGGAGTGCCAGTGTATGGAAAGAGTGCAAAGCTCAAGACTATGAGGCTTAAAGAATAAAGCTGGAGGAGGGAGAATATACAGAGACTTTTGTACGATAACTGTTAACTTATGCCTACGTATCCTCTCGTGAAATGAGGAAGTCATAACACCGTAGTTCGACTCAAAGAGACTGAAAGATAAATTGACTAATGAACAACTTACTTGTCTATGCTCAAGTGTATGACCTGTCTGGCTCAGGTGCAAACTGTCTTGCATTAGACGGAAGAAGCAAATGCTCGTTTGTGAGTGAAGATGATGAGAAAAGAATCCCGAAGGAGACGATTATTGTTTGTTTTTGGTGTTTTCAATCTTTTATTGCTTTTTGTGTTTGTCATAAGAGAATGAGCTTGATCCTAAACCAAGGGTTAGTAAACTCATCACATCCTCCCTCTGATTAGGGGTAATGAGAATACTTTAAGTATGAAGTAAACACCTCATACTTAATCACCATGATGTAGGATTAAGATCATTAACCTACTTGCATTTATTTAGATGTTTTTTGGAGCTTTTGTTTAGTGTTAAGTAATGAGTTTAAGCCATAATCAAGGATTTAATGGACCCATTACACCATCCTAATAGAAGGATAATAGATGAGAACATTTAAGCTGAGAAAGGCTCCTCAACTTAATCCATGATTAGGGATTAACCTCATGACAAACCAACCTTTATTAAAGTGAATTTTAGTTAATGGTGAGATTAAGAAATGGATTTTATGATTTGTAAGACAACTTGAGGGGGACTTGTCCATTAACACTAGGGTTAGTCTTTCTTAACCAATTAAGGAAGAATTAGAACCCTAATGCAAGGCCCAAGTTACAAGCTTGATGTCTTAGTGATTATTAGGTGGATTGATTAAAGGATTTAAACACATTAAGGGTTTAACACTTAGGATTAAAGTTATACACTCCATCCTAATAGAAGGATGCAGGCATAAGCTTAATCACAAAGCATTAAAACCTTTAAGGTTTAATCCCTGATTATGAGGTGAGAGGAGAAGACACAAAGATGACACAAAGGTAAAACTAATGGGGGGACTAATCAAACCCTAATTGTGATCATGCTTGGGTGTTCTTATGGTTTGTGAGGCTTGCAAGAGATCTTCAAGGAAAAGCCACCAAGGAAGAAGCAAAGATGGAAGGAAAAGAAACAGAACGAAGCAAGATAACTTACTTCACTTAAGAAGGCAAGTTGCTTGAAGAAAGAAAGTGAGGAGGGAACATGAATGAGCAATCTCACTCTAAAACAATAAGTAAAATGCAGCAATGAATGCATAATAGAGATGAGGAGAGATTATGAGAAGTGAAGGCAAATTCACTTCTCAAACACTTACCACCTGAAAAGTTAGCAAAAGGAAGTGAAATGGAATGAAAATGAAATGAAATACAAAGATGGAAACCAAAATCAGAAGCATGTTTATGATGTTAATGATGCAAAGAGATGGCATAAATGTATGTCATGAGATGGGGATGATCATACAAATGGATGATGCAATGATCAAACATGATTTCAATATGTCCTAAGATGTCTTATATGTCATGTGGATGCACAAAATGTCATGGCAAGTTCATGTATGCAAGCTTATACAAGATGGATGCAAATGAAGATGCAAATTAGGGTTATATGATCATGTGAGATGCACAATTCAAAAACAGAAGCAAAACATGAGATAAAAAATTGAAAATGGACTTAAAGGAACCCTAAACCTATACTAGTTCACCATCCAAAGGAGGAGGTCAGAAGCTTAACCTAGAAGGACTTATGATTTTTCTAAGTTTCTAGGGTTTTAAGGGTGATCCTAAAGGTAAAATGCCAAACAAATTGAAAATGCATTATAAAAATGAAACAAAAATGTTTTTAGGAACTTGAAGTCATGCATAACACAATGCAAAAAGAATCATTCACAAACTCACTTTGGTTCATAAGTTATGAATTATTGAAGTTAGGGTTAAAAATATTCAAGTTTAAGAACCCTAATTCAATTGAAAAATATCAAAGTATGATCAAAACCAAAAAGAAATTTGTGTGGTGAGTTTGTAAATGTTTCTAAATGTTTGAAAATGTTCTCTGATTTTTTTTTTGTGATTTTTAAATACCTAAATGTATTTTTAATTAATTAATTCTCATTAACTAATTAAAAATAACATTTAAATGATTTAAAAATAATTTTTTAATGCTAAAAATAAAAATAAAACTATTTTTGGGTTCTGAAAATTAATTAAAGTTTGGATAAAAAATTTCAGAATTTTTAAACTATTTTTACTATTTTTAATAAAATGTACAAATTAAAACAAAGAAAATGAAATAAAAATTAATAAAATGGGAAGTATGCACAATGGAAGGCTCAGATTGATTCTGGGTTTAAAACGTTTGACTAGGCGCGCATCTGGACAGCCCAAGTTCAAACCTGACTAAACTTAATTAATTAAATATTAAACCTATAATTAAAACTAAACACAAGATCCAGGCCACACAATCACGCACGGGAAGCTCAATCTAACAGCCCAAATTCAAATAAAACCTTAACCCTAATTAATTAACTTAATTACTTTCAAGTGGCCGGATATGACCTCCGGTCATCTTCTCCGGCCACACCCTTCCCTGAGAATTTCAATCTCACTCCCCAGGCCATTTCTGGAGCTCTAAAGCTCCAGATTCGTTCCTCTCACTCCCCTAAACCTAAATCCACCCTCAAACAGAATTTATATTCAGCCATTAACAAGATTCGAAGCCAACAACAAAAATTGCAAAAATTTCAAACAGACCATACATCCTCAATTCTTCACCATTTTCAAAAATTTAAAGTTTATTACAATCAGGGGATCAAACTCAACCAGTTAAGAACTTAAAATAAAGGTTCTGGAAAAATGTTTTCACATGGCTACCTGAGATGAAGCTTTCAACCCTAGAGCTTTCAGGCTGCTTCTTTGCTTTAAAACACCTCCAATGACCTCCCTGAAGAAGCTTTGATGCTTGGTTGGAGTTTTTGTGGCTGGTTTGTGAGTTTGATGAAGTTCAGTTCAAAGGGGGAAGGAAATCGTGTTTTTGGTATGGTGGCTTTTAGGGCAAACTGAAGGGTGGGAAATGATCAGTGAGGGAAGCTGAGATGAATGGTGGAAGAAATTTGATGTTTTGTGGAGTATGCTAAGAGTTTCGAATGAAAATGCAAAGTGGGAGGTTTTTGTGTATGCTGACTTGTGGGAGAGCTCAGGTTATGTTCTTGTTATGTTTGGCTTGTATTTGATTAGTATAAACAAAGGTGATTGGTCAGAAAGTTGGTAATGGCATAGTGTGATTGGTATGGCTTGTTTTGCAAAAAGTCAAGGTTATGTGTCCTTTGAGGTATGGGCAAGTTCAGGCCAAGGACAAGGGCATGTCTGGTGCAGCTGTGATCAAGGAGAACCATGGAAATGAGATTGAGGCAAATCAGCAAGTGGATGGAAGTTTATGTGTCATTTTGCAAATTCCATGAAGTTTGGCCCTTTTGCAATTTCTTCATGTGCAAGTCATGAAATTTGGAAATTCTTGGGCCAATTCTGACTTTTAGGCATTGCACAAAGTTTGTATGATGATTATAAGTCAATTTGAAGTCACAAATTTGCTTGGCATGAGGTTTTGCAAAAATCCCTCTTTGGCATGAAACTTGAAATTATGTGATTTTTGCCAACTTTGGAAAGCCATAACTTGAGTTCCAAAATGAATTAGATCTTGTTCTTGTAATTTTTGAAAAGGGAATGATCCAATCTACAACTTTCATGACCAAGAATTTTTCATTTGAAGCATTTTTGGTTAAGAAAGAGGAGGTTGAAAAACTTTCCCAAAATGGAAAGTTTACATGACAAGTCATTTCCATTTTTGGCAACTTTTGGTTTAGCCCACTTTTCTTCAAATTTATGAACTTCTAAGCACTTCAATGATCAGATAAAGACCATATAACTTCATTTTGATGAAAAATCCATTTTGGTTCCATGTTGGGGGGCCTCAGATGCCTTGATTTGGCTCTGACTTGCTCAAGAAGCTACCCAGTGATCAGATGACTTCCAAAATGAATTTTTCCACCAAACTTGGTATGCATGATCTTTATATCATATTGAGACCAATAGAAACAAGAATGACCAAAAAATTTGAAGTTATGGCCTCTGAAACTAAAACCCTAATTTTAGGTCATCTGTGCAGTTAAACCTGGCTCTGCTTCCATGCCTTGCCAGTTCTTGTGATTTTCTGACTTTCTTGATCTTGG
The DNA here is from genome assembly GCA_963966055.1 of Lathyrus aphaca. Classification (NCBI taxonomy): domain Eukaryota; kingdom Viridiplantae; phylum Streptophyta; class Magnoliopsida; order Fabales; family Fabaceae; genus Lathyrus; species Lathyrus aphaca. Next base: position 484,447,973 of record OZ014525.1, on the reverse strand, counting down.
GAAGATATAATATGATGTTTGAACATACATAGACCCTCTTGAGATGATTGAAGACCTTTTGAGTGGCTCAGATGGCTCATGGATTGCTCAGATCACAAACCCTAGATGCAGATGACTTTGAACCAATGTAGTGAAGCAAAAATGCAATATGATATGATATGATTGAACTTATGCAAATGAAAAGATCACAATCCATGGTGTGAACTTAGTGAGGGAAAATTTGGGGTGTTTACACCACGCTCCAAAAGAAGATTTTCCAAGAACAGAGGCGCAAGGAAGCCCTTCAATAGCCTAGACAAGATGAGATCGACGAGGAGCTAAAGGTGGGTGTTCATCATGCTGAAAGGATCAAACACTCACTCAAGAAATTGAAACTCTTTCGACCAACAAAAGATTTTGCAACCGTCGACTCGAAATTCAAAAGAAGAAATTTGATGAATTGAAGAAGTCTTTTGCCAACATTCAGTTGCAATAGAAATAATTATACTTTATTTTGTTTTTATATTACCCTCATGAGATTTTCGTTTGTAATGATATTAATGACATCTGTTTGGCAAAGTACACCATTACTTTGTGCTATGTATAATTATTCTATGTTGATTTTAACTTCTTGCAAAGTTGGTTTGTACTTTTTCAAATACTTCCCATTTATCTTTAAAATTCTCATGTCTTTTCCTATTTCTTCAATTTCATATGCGCCATTCGAAAAGATTTTCAACACTTGGAAATGTCCTTCCCACTTAAGATACCATTTTCCCATTAATTTATCTTTTCGATCCATGGGAAGAATTACCTTCCACGCCAGGTCACCAACTAAAAGAGTTTTATGTTTCACTTTCTTGTTATAAAACTTTTCGAATCTTTCTTTTTGCCTCTTCACTAAATCCAGTGCACGCAACCTTTCTTCATCTAAATCATCTAAATCAACTAACGCATCCATCATCATACTCCAATATATGTCTGATGGGATTTCATGATGCCTCTAAATTCGAATCGATTGTAAGTAGATTTCGACAGGTAAGACTGCATCATGACCATAAGTTAACTTAAATGGAGTAGAATTTGTAGCTTCTTTAGGAGACGTTCGACAAGCCTATAAAGCCTGATCCAAAGTCTTATGTCAATTCCTAGTTTTTTTACCCACATGTTTTTTAATCAAAATAATCACAACTTTATTAGCTGCTTCAACTTCCCCATTCGCCTGAGCGTCGTAAGGTGTCAAAGTAAGGAGTTTAAATCCTACTTCTTTTGCAAATGTTTGCATATTCTTTCCAGTGAACACAGATCCTTGATCTGTAGATATTTTCTTTGGAATTCCAAATCTATAAATTATATGTCGTTGAATAAATTCAATGACTGCTACTTAATCTACATTCACTAACGGTATAGCTTCGATCCACTTAGTGAAATAATCTATTCCAACCAAAATGTATTTTTGTCCTTTTGAAGAAGCTAGTCAAATTTCGCCAATCAGATCCAAAGCCCAACCTCTGAATGGCCAAGGCTTTAGAATTGAATGCAACTCATTTGCAGGAACGTGTGGTATGCCTGCATGCAATTGACACTTCTGACATCCTTTGGCAAAATCGACACAGTCTTTCAACATTGTTGGCCAGTACATTCCCTGTCGAAATAATAACCATTTCATTTTGTGGCCAGCTTGATGTGCACCACAAGCTCCACTATGTATGTTTGACAAAGCTATGTAAGCTTCTTCTTTGACCAAACATTTCAACAAGACTCCTTTTGAAGTCTTTTTAAATAGTTCATGTCCAAAAAGTACATAACTTAAAGCTATGTACTTAACTTTTCTTTCGAATTTCATATTTGAGTCTTGTAGATAATCCTTGATGGGTTTTATCCAATCTTCAACTCCTGAATCATCTACATTGAAAATTTCAAAAATTTCTTCGTCACCATATCCTAACTTTATTGATTCCAAATATGATGGAGACAACTTGGTGGATATAACTCTTCCCATAACTTCAATAGCCCTTTCTAGATTCTCTTTTGACACCTTATATCCAGATGCAATTTGAGCAAGAACATTTTCCTCTTGATTCTCCATCCTGGGTATGTGCCTGATGGTCACATTGTCGAATCGTTTAAGAAGTCTATTGGCTATTACAAAGTACATAATTAAATTATCCTTTACACATTTATATTCTTTGGTCAATTGTTTTACTACCAATTCAGAGTCACCCATTATTTCGACTCTCGTTGCCCCTAATTCCAACAAGATCTCAAGTCCAGCAATCAATGCTTCATATTCTACTTCATTATTCGAACACAGACCTTCAACTTTGTACTTGAATTTTGTGGGAATTTTGTTAGGAGAAATTATTAACATCCCGACACCAGTTCCATTCTTATGAGTGAAACCGTCAAAATATAACTTCCATGGTTCTACTTCAACATATTCCACCCCATTTTCACTTATTGATTGGTCTGCTATGAAATCAGCAACCACTTGTCCCTTAACATCTTTTAAAGGCAAGTATTTCAGGGAATATTTTGTTAATGCCAAAGCCCACTTCCCAATTCTACTATGTAAAATAGACTTAGATAACATATACTTTATTACGTCAAAATGAGAAGAAATATATACATCCACAGGTTTTATATAGTGCTTTAACTTTATACAAGAAAAATATACACATAAACACAATTTTTCTATAACACTATATCTAGTATCTGCATCGTTCAGGACTCTGCTGAGGTAGTAGATGGCCCTTTCGACGCCATTTTCATCTTCTTGGCACAACATGCTTCCCAGTGTTTTATCTGATGTCGAAATGTACAACCCCATGCTTCTCTTTCTATAAGGGGACATTAGAATTGGAGGACTTGACAAGTACTCTTTGATTTTGTCAAACGTAGCTTGATGTTCTTGCCCCCATGTGAAGTCTCCCTTCTTCAGTCGAAGTAGAGGTGAGAAGGCCTGCGTCTTTCCACTAAGGTTAGAGATGAACCTTCTGAGAAAGCTGATTTTCCCCAGCAGAGACTGCAGTTCCTTTTTTGTTGATGACGTTTTCGCCTCCATTATAGCCTTGGCTTTGTTTTCATTTATTTTGATCCCCTTCTTGTGGACCACAAAGCCTAAGAAATAACCCGCCTGCACACTGAAAGCATATTTTAGGGGATTCATCTTCAGATCAAACTTCCTCATCCTTTCATAGGATTGTCAAAGGTGGTCTATATGATATTTTCCTGAAATAGACTTAATCACAATATCATCAATGTAACTTTGCATGAAAGTTTCAATATAATCATGGAAAATTGAATTCATAGCACGTTGATAAGTCGCTCCCGCATTTTTTCAGACCGAAGGGCATTACTATCCATTCATAAGTCACTATTTCCCCAGGACAACGAAATGTTGTCTTAGGAACATCTTCTTTGGCAATAAAAATTTAGTTATAGCCATAGTATCCGTCTAAAATGCTTAAGTACTCATGGCCTGCTGGCGAATCTACGAGCATTTATGCTACTGGCATAGGGTATTCATCTTTTGGGGTAGCTGAGTTTAAGTCTCTAAAATAAATACATACCCTAAGTTTTCCAATTTTCTTAATTACGGGAACTATGTTTGTAATCCAGTTGACATACCTAGTTGTGCGGATGAATTTGCATTTCAGAAGTCTTTCGACCTCTTTTTTTATCTTTGACAGAATTTCTGGTGCAAAACGTCTTGGCACCTGCTTCACTGTTTTTTTCCCTTCCAATATTGGCAGCTTCAAATCGACCAAGCTTCTGTCTAAACCAGGCATTTCGTCGTAGTCCCATGCGAAACAATCTTTGTATTCATGCAACAAATGGACTATTTTGATTTTGAACTATGGGTCCATCTTGGCACTTACGTAGGTTGGCCTTTTCTCTTCCCCCATCCCTAAATCTATTTCTTCTAATGGATTTTGTGCTACCATCTTCATGTTGGTCGACACTGGATCTTTTTCGAACCCTAAAGGTTCATCATCAAAAATGGTGTCAAGCTTTTGATGCTGCCATTCACCCATCTAACGTTTTTCAACGTCTTCTTCAATGTTTCTTTGAGGACATCGATTGTCAGAATCCTCTTGGTTGGCTTCGACAACCATATATTTTACTTCGGCTTCAAATGTCGCTTTTAGTTTATTTTCGGCTATGTAAGTCGTAATTCTTTCGAGCGCTGATACTTCAGTCATTGTCGCCGAATTCACTTTCCCACCCCGTTAGTTCTATATGGGAAGTACCCCATATAAAATTCGATTCATCGACCACTTCTTTATCCCACTGAAAACCATATGTTGGGTGAAGATACATTGAGTAGTAGGCGTTATCAGTTGCCTTGAGGTAGAAATCTGTTGGGCTACATGGGGGTATGTGAGCCAGGTTCTTGTCGAAACTTAGACGGTCCACGTGGTTCACTTCAGATATAAAGTAACTTTGGTCCACTTGAATGTTCTCGACTATGCCATTTGCTCGCCAAATAGCTATTCGTTGGTGCATTGATGAGGGTACAACCCCTACACCGTGTATCCATTCTCTTCCAAGAAGAAAATTATAGTTTGCTTTTGAAGCGATCACCATGAACATCGTTGGTCTTGTTATGGCTCCGATAATTAAATCTACCTGGATTACACCCATGGTGGTTCCTATCTTTCCTTCATAATTTGATAACACCATATTATGAGGCTTGGCGTCAGAGTCATCCCTACCAATTTTCTTTAACGTAAAATGAGGCAGCAGGTTAACTGTAGTTCCCCCATCTATCAGTATTTTATTCACTCCGACATTCTCAACTTTCCCTTTTATGAACAAGGGCTTCAAGTGCCCTTTCATTGAGTCATCTGGCCTTTCAAAGAACGCATTTTGTTCTTCCATGCAGCCATTGTTCATTATATAATAGCAAACAGGTCAATGTGCCATTTGTTCTTCCTCCATACTGATGTCTTGGTTTTCGACCTCCGTCACCCTGTCATAGTCTTTGGACGCCTCTGAGTCAGATTGGAAATCGTCAGTCATCTCCTCATCCTCTTGGGATTTTTATTTGGGCTTCATTTGTTCGACCTTATTGCATGGATTATTGTTGTGGGATGATTCTTTTCTGTCCATCCCTTGGATGTTGTTGCTGGATGCAACTTCATTTTTCTTGACGACATCCTTTTCGCCTATGCTTCTTTCCGCAGCCTCTTTCTCTGCTCTCTTCTACCTTTGGAACCTCCTCCACTGAGACTTAGTCATGGGATTTTTACCCTTATAGTTTTCAGAAGGATAAGTTCTTGGTTTTCTTTTTTCGATTTCATTTCTTTCCGCTATCGAAGGGTCTCTTTGAATGTCGAAGCTTCTCTAGTATTTTCGTCCCTGAGCGTCCCTAATTGGTTGTACCCATCTATCGTCAGCAGCTTTGTTTGTTGGTTTGTACGAATTTTTAGTTCCTACCTCCAATCCTATGTTGGTGGTGTTCACTCCTTCTTGGATCGTATCTCTCTGTTTTGGCAACTGGGATGGCCCCCCAGTTTCCTTTTCTCTTGGACTTCTCTATCACCTCCAAATTGTTTGTTGCCTTTTTGTCGAAGATAGCGCTGCAACATGGGCACAACATCACCTCAACCTTTTTCCTTTGGTACTTTTGGATGAACTCAATTAAGCTTTCGTCTTCATTTGGATACACCAACCTCTGGTACTCCTCACGACGGCGTTCTTCGGCACCCTGTGTCTGATTTTTCTGGGATGTTTCCACCATGTTGATACTAGCCGTTTTCCCATCACCAATATTTAATTTTTTCATCTTCTCAATAAGTGCTTGCTCAGTTTCACCTATCTCCTTTGTCGAGTCACACTATTCATTTGGGGATAAGTATCCACTGACATCTTGGCAGCATTCGTCGACTGACTTTCCTCTGGGATCTTCCATTATTCTTCGTAAGATTCCATACGTGACTGGATCCTCGGAACCTTCAGCATTTCTTTCCTTCATCTTTGTAGCATCCTTATCAACCTCAGGGTTGACAGTGAGGCCTTCAGTGGCCTTCTTTTCGACATTGTCGCCTTCAGTGGCTTCCCTTTCAGTGTTGATCAAATTATTAACAGTTACTTGGTTTTTTGTTACTTTGAGGCTTTCAGCAGCCTTCATTTTCTTTTCGACTGAATCACCAGTGATTTTGCCGTTGCTTGCTTGGTTGTAACCTTCAGTGGCTTCAACTTTGCTTGAGTTATTGAGGCCTTTAGTAGCCTTCATGTTTTCTGAGACGGAATCTTCAGTGATTTCGCCCTTTTTTGTTTCGCCGGACTCCTCAGTGATTTTAGCATTATTTGTGTCATCTAGGCCTTCAGTAGCCTCCTTCTTGGTGCAGCCAGTTGAATCTTCCTGCACAAGGTGTCCAACATTCTTCCAATCAATGACTTCGTCATGGATTGTAAGATTATCAACAATCTCCATCATGTTGATAATGTTGTCGAAACCTTCAGTGGCCTCCACCATCTCAAACCTGTATTCAGAGCCCTCTTCGACCTCCACCATGTTTATGATGGATGGCTCAGCATAGTGGATTTCAACATTCTGCATAAGATTTGAATCAATTTTCATCGGTTTCTTCTGCTTGTCACTGAACCTCTACCTTCCGTCGCGGATAGCATTCTATACGAGAAACTGAAAAGGAAACATTGAGATTTTTTATGACCTATAAAGCCATGGTACTTACAAAAACCTCTCTTTTTCTGTTGTTCCATAGGAGGCACCTTAGTTCCTGGTGGTACTATCATTTGACCCTCTTCGACTAGTTTGTCAAAGATTTCGTCACATTTGGTGACGTCGAATATATAAGTTCTTTTAGGAATTTTGTCACTCTTTTCAGATTCGACTGGATTTTTTTCGTTCAACCGAACCAATACTTTACAGGAATATGGTGGACCTTATTTTAATTCGGCTAGGTCGATTTCCTGCTCGTCGAAACTCACTGACTCGTTTTTGTCACTATCATCTTCTTGGTGCTTCCCTACATTGGCCACTCTTTATTTCTTATTCTTACTCGCTCTAAATTTTTCAACTTTCAGTCTTTCGACTTGTCTCACCCTATCTGCTAATTGTGCCATATCTCTTAAATACTGGGTGTCTAGTTTCTTTCTTATAGAATAATCTAAACCCCCTGCAACCATTTCGACTAATTCATGTTCACGCACTTGGGTGAAACATCTTGCCTTTAGCAATCTGAACCTATTTAAATAGTCATCTATTGGTTCAGAGAATTTCCTCTTAACGCTGGCTAATTCTTTCATACTTATTTTGGTTTGTCCCATATAAAATTGTTCATGGAACAACCTTTCTAACTGAGTCCATGTATGTACTGAATTTGCAGGTAAAGATGTGAACCAAGTAAATGCATTTTTTGTCAAAGAACTTGGAAAATATTTTATTCTTAAATTATCGTTGTGGGTTATTTCTCCCGCTTCGATTAGGTAACGGGCTACATGTTCTATGGTGGATTCACTAGTATCCCCTGAGAATTTAGTAAACTTAGGAACTTTCCATCTTGGAGGTAGTTCCTGTTGCAAGATATATTCAGACAATGGGGAGATATAACTAGGCCTCTGTAATCCTATATTCACCCCATTTTGTGTCATTATTCTTTCGACCATGGCTGCTAAATTGTTTTCGGCAGGCAAGTTATTATAACACATCTGTTGCACCACATCATCAGCGTCTTGGCCTCTTTGGACTAATATCCTCCTAGGCTCTTGTTGGACGGGGATTTCTACATGAGGTTGTTGGACTACTTCCTCTTGGTTTCTAAGGTTTGCCCGAGGAATGTCTAAAGGTCTTTGGTTTATTATTGGTTCCTCTTCGACACCCACCCTAGGGTTTTGAACTATTTGTTCTCCCTGTCAAGTTTGAGGGACGCCGAAAAAATTAGCAATGTGCGTCATTTGTTCTGCCAACAATTGATTTGTTTGGGTGGTGTTTTATATTAGAGGATTAAACATTGTCCCTATTTGTTGTGTCAGCATTTGGACCATATCAAGATTGCTCTCGTTCATTTATTGTCTAATTATTTGCGCAGAGTTATTTGTGATCGCTGGCGTATAAGTTTGAAATCCTGGTGGAGGTTGATTTATTCTACCTGTGTTTCCACCAGATCCTGACCCTTGTAATGGAGAAGACATATTTACCATGGAGTCAGAATACAATGATGACGCATTCAGCAAATTTGCCATCATCGAAGTTGGCATTCCAAAGGGTTGTTCCCTATTATATGGAGGCATGATAAAAGTTGTCGCAAAATGCCAATGAGCGTTTCCTATGGGAGGAGATGTACCTATGGGCCTTTGGTGTCCCAAGGTGGAGAAACTAGGCGCATTTTGAGATACTGAAAACGCTGGTGTAGACCCTGCTGGCGAAGGCACAACCTCTGACACAGAGATTGACCCCGTATTTCCCCTTGTCGAAGGGGTATGGCTAGACACTGGAATGTTTTCAATTGAATTATTTGGCGCACTCGCCATTCTTCTTACTCTTGTTCGTTTAGGTCTTTCTACGTCAGTTACGGCTAACTTACCGCTTCTTAGAATCATACAATGAAGTATGACCTTTTTGATTAAGAGTGATTATGATATCTTTTAAATTTCCACTAAAGTCCCACTGGGTGTGCCAATTTGTTCACAGTTGATTTTTACGAACAACCTCTGATTTTTCATTTTATATTAAATTGGTTCACTTGCATATCAACCATACAAATTCTAGGACATAAATGAAAATTTTGTCGAAGTCATAACTCTGGTAATCTTGCGATTTCACTTTTATTAGATTTTTTATGTATGATTTATCTGACTAAGTACAAAAGTGAAAGATTTGGCGAAAACTTCAAGAAGAAATAAAATATGACAATGCTTGCAAAGTGAAATTCTTAATGAAAACTTAAGAATAATAAATTTGACAATACAGAAAAATAAATGACGAAACAAGTAAATGACTTGTAAATGTAAAGGGATGGTAAATAACTTGAAATTTTATTAAACTTGGTAAAATAAAGTGGTGTTTCACACGTACATTTTCCAGAACAAGACTATTTTCTAACACACGAGTACTTTGAGTATTTTACAGGAAGTTTGTACAAGATTTTCACACACAAAATTTCTGACAAGAACTATTCTATTTATACATAAATAAAATAACTGTCACTAACGGACAAATCCTAAAACTATGACACTTGGCATTCGACATGTCTTCTTTTCACCAAACGCTTCCACACGTCCTTCTGTCAAACGTCTCAATCTTTAAATTTTGAATCTCTTCTTTGTGTCGAAACAACGCACCCTTTCAAGGTTGTCGAACTTGTCGAAAAACAACATAGTTATCTGACTCTGTCGAAACGTCGAAAAACACATTCTTCATCTGGCTTAGTCGAAAACGTCAAAAAAAACATCCTCTTTGTCTGACTCAGTCAAAATTGATTTCTGAAACATTTCCCTTTTTAGTCGAAGTACTTCACTTTGAGCTTTATTTTCATGGCGTCGAAAATCCATGTCAACAGTGTCGGTAATAATAAGAATGCTTTAATTGTGTAATTTTTTTGTTGTCAATTTTCTACTATTTAAATCCAACGTAAACTGCAGTTTCATTCTTAAGGTCTAATTTCGGTGGATAAAATTTTGATTTTTAACGACTTCGGTTAAATTAATTTGACGAATAATTCATGTAAATTTGATCAAATTTAATATTTATTGGATAAATCAATAAAAATGACCCAAATTTATAAAAAATTCACATAGTTTTATTATTTTTTTCTTACTAAAATTGTCAAACTTTTAGATTAGCCCGAAGAAGAGCCGAGAGCCGCATATATGTTCTCAATGCTGGCTGGCTGGCTTGCACCTATATGAACCTCCAACTGCCTTAAATGGATCACGTGGTTCTTCTGTCCCAGTTTTAGATTTAGCAGTTGGTGAGATTTTCAATGAACCAAAACCATTTCTAGCCACAAGTCCACAACTAACATTTACGTACCTACTCATACAACCACATATCCATTTTCTTTGATACTCTTATATATTACACAATTCACAGCCACAATCTTTTTTAGACAGTATAAATAAAAACAAAAAAGTGCACAAATAATTGATTCCTTTTTTGACGGGACAAATAATTGACTTTTAAAGTTAAGATTTGATACATGCATGTAAGCTGAGTCATAGTTGCACTTACATATGTTTCATTTTACAAACCACATGGTTTTTTATGAGATTATATTTTTCTTTTATTCACTAAATCAACTATCGGGCACAACTTTAATTTATTATTGGATTAAATGTTTACTTTTTGTTCTCTATTTTATAGTAACTTTTAAATTTTTATTATTCTTTAAAAAATATTTTTTTTTATATCATTTTTTTTTCTCCTCTAAATATATAATTGACGCTTCATTTATTGATATATTTCTATGTATCTGACATCAATTACATAATTCTCAACCACTTTTTGGCAAGATATCAAATGAAATCGAATTATACATGTTCTAATTATTTTTGTTTGTGTCTTCTTATTCTATAGTGATTAACTACTTTATTGTTTGAACCTATGAAGAAACAATGTTATTTGGGGAGATGGATGTCAGTACCATTGGGGAGAACTATGGTAGAGCTAAAGAAGATTTATGGAAAAGAGTTGTTCCTCCAAGAAAGCATGATAAAGCAGAAGGCAAAGATGAACTTGACTAAAGATGGTAACATTAACTCTAAATTTTTCCATAATATGATGAAGGTTCATAGGCGAAGGAATACAATATCTTTTGTTAGATCTGATTCGCAGTTGGTTGAAGAAGTTAGTGACGTAAAGGATATAATCGAGGATTATTTTAATAACAAATTCAAGAGAAGAACAATGGCGCGTCCGAAGGTGAAGGTAGGAGACTTACTGAAACTGAATGATGAGGACAAATTCGAGTTAGAGAGATGTTTCTCTTCGGATGAGATTCAAGATGTTTTGTTCAGTTGTGATGGGACTAAAAGTTCGGGCCCGGACGAATATAGTCTTGATTTTGTTAGAACCTGCTGGACATCATTGGTAAGGATATAGTTAATTGTTTAGTATAGTTTCACTCAACTGATAATCTTCCTAAATCCATGTCTTCTTCCTTCCTTACGCTAATACCGAAAGTGCAAAATCCTCAATTCTTGAAGGAATGCGTGTTGATTTGTTTAATTGGCTGCATATATAAGATCTTATTCAAGTTTCTCGTGAATCGTCTTAAGAAGGTCATTGGGAAGATTGTGTCTCACTCACATACGAGTTTTATACCGGGAAGAAATATTTTTGTCGGTGTTGTGGTGCTTAATGAAATTTTGGATCATTTTAAGCGGCGGAGGAAGAGTGGTATCATGTTGAAGCTTGACTTTAAGCAAGCCTATGACTGCGTTGATTGAGACTTTTTGATCTCATTGCTTCAAGATTCTAGTTTTGGGCCTAAGTGGATCCTTTGGATGCGGGGCAGTGTTTTGAACAGTCCTTTATCAGTCCTTGTTAACGGTGGGGTAACGAAGAATTTCAGAGCGTTTAAGGGTCTTCGTCAGGGAGACCCTTTGTCTCTGTTTTTATTCTCTCTAGTTGCGGAAGGTCTCGCCTTGATTGTCAGAAGAAGTCACGATTTAGGCAAACTATCAGGAATTGATTTTGGTAATCATTCGCGGTATAACATTCTTCAATTCGCGGATGATACAATGTTGGTGTGAGATGTAATACCCTATTTTATTTTAATAATTATTAATTAAATTATGTGTTGACGTGTGTAATTGTATGATTTTACGTGTTTCATTATATTTTGAGTACCCTTCGTGGTGGGTAGTGGCCTTAAGAATTATCTTTAAGGTAGTAGGGGTGTGTGACCAAAAGCGTAGAGATTGGTATGTGGAGAGTGAGACTAATTAGATTATTTTAGTTAGTAATTATTTAATTATAATAATAGTTGAATATTGATTTAATTATGTGATGGAAAACTATTATTATTGTTATTATTTCATTAGTTAGAATAAGTAATAGTAATAATGATATTATAATAATAATAATAATAATAATAATAATAATAATAATAATAATAATAATAATAATAATAATAATAATAATAATAATAGAAATAGTAGTGTGAATATATGGAGGACTAGGTGGTAATTTAAAGTGAGTAAGTAAAGGCTTAAGTGGAAGTTCATAGAAAGGGTCTAGGGGTTAGTTGTGCAAGAAAAAGAAAGGGGATAGTCGTTTGTTTTGGGAGAATCGATCGTAGAAGTGAGAAGCAGAAGAGAAAAGAGGAAGTTAGGGCTCAAGAGAGAAGAAGATATTTGGAAAGAAATCTAAGGTAAGGGTGAGGTTCTTCAATCACTTAAGGGGCATATGATGTATGTATGAGGGTAGTGAATTGTTAGGTTTGAATCCTTGTAATTGTTTGATGGTTGATGGTTGGGGTTTTGGGGAAAACCTAGGATTAAGAGGTTAGGGATGATGAAATAATGATGATTTGTTGTATTGTGATTGTTGTTTTGGTGTATATGTGATAGACATAGGTTTTAATGACTTAATTTGTGTTAATTGGGGTTAAAAGTCCAATTTAAGGGTATGAAATCATGGTGGGAAAAATGATGTCATCGCAGGAACTTATGGCTGATTCGCAGAGGGCGTTTAGTCCCATTTTCCGTGCTTAGCACGGTGGAGTCAGAAAGGAGGGCGATTATCCCATGTTTTTGTGCCTAGCACGGTACTCCCGACAACTTTATTTCAAAAACTTCGAAAATTCATAACTCGAGCTGTGAGTGTCAGGTTAACGTGTGGTTTGGATCGTTAGAAAGTTGGTATAATGTACTTTCTTATAAAAATATTTTGAATATCAGAATTTCAATTATTCGACATGCGAGCGGTTGGTTCGTACATGTCAGGTTCGAAATGTGTGTAAAAACTTGGTGTGATTGGAGAATGGTAATGTCCTATGAACAACGATGGTAATTATGATGTTGAGGAATTAGTTATGTGACACAGAGGTGTAGGTAATGTGATAATGTTGTATGTAGTGGTGTCCGATGAATAGGCGAAGATGATTTCGTGTTGTTGATTAGATGATACTAAATAGGTACTAATGATTAAGTGGTGATAATTAGGTGTTGATGACTTTGTGGTGGTAGTTATGTGTTGAAGAATATATGATGATTATGTTGTTGATTTAGAGGATAACGATTAGGTGTTGTTTGTTGACTTAGAGATGATTATTAGTCATAGAATCATAAATTTGTTTTGGGGGTGATTAATTTGATCCATAGGAATAAAACTTTTTATTCTTACTATAATTGGTTTAATCACCCTTGTAATTTTTTGTAATTCGATTTTGATGGTTTTTATCCTTAACATAATAAACTTAAATTACTTCAAATACCTCTAAGTCATTCGGTTAATGATTTCAAACAAATAACATGATGACTTTTTTAATGTATCAACTTCGCTTAAAATATGAGAGTTCTATTAAATGCTTTTTACGATTTAAATCAACAAAAAAAAATATGATTTCAATCAAAATAGTAAAATGTGAAAATTGTCATTTTGATTTGAATCATAATATGCACCAAGGATGCGAGTCAAAGAATCGCAAAAAAAGTGTTAGGATTCGAGTCGCATATTCTTAATTTGAATTAACTTTACATATGCAAAATCCAAATTTCAATCCAAAATAAATTTGTTTTAAATTTTCAAACTTATCATTCAAGTCACACGCAAAATGTTGATTTTAACCAACCACTCAAATTCAAAATGTTGGATTTTAACCAACCACTCAAATTTAAAAAGCACATTATATATGAATTCAAAATTTATAATAAAAAATCACATGAGATTACTTTTCATTGATTCACCAATCACTACCAAGAACAACTTTAATTTATTATATTTCTACACTGGTCATCATCATAAGAAAATCTATGTCAAAAAAACATAAATTCATCTGATGACTTATTTATATAAAATGTTTTTTTTGCCATTTGCTTCTAAATGATCAACATTATCAAAAGGCGCAGCTGAATTTGAATTTCAGCATTAAGCAGAGCGACAACAAATATATAAAGGATGTATTATAACATACTTTTTCATTTAGAAATATAATACAAGTACAAAACCCACATGAGAATTGTAAATAACTAAGAAACTACATGATCAAGCAACATAACACAGTTTATTCCCTTTCATAACAAAGGCACAAATTTATTTAGGTACTAACACTGAAAACAGACAAGATAGACAAGAACAGAACATAAAAACTAAGACCATAGTACTATATCTCCTTCACCTCTTCCTCCTCGCTCTCATCCTCACTCCAGCAACATTTCAGAGTGGACTTTGGAGATGTGCAGCCTTCATTTCGAACAAAGGAACGGTAAACAACAGCACCACCTTCTCCAACAACTTCATTGCTCCTCTCTCCACAGTTGTATCCTTTAACTTCCAGAGGAAATTTGTCAAGCTTTTCGCCATTCATATCAATGTGCAAAGCAATAGAAAACTCAGCTGGATAGAAACATGCTAAAACCCTTTCAACCACTTCATTCAGAGATTTCTCTTCATACTCATAACCCACAGCTTCAAAGCTTGCATAACTGAATCCATCTTCAGGGGTTACATGGATAGTTGATATTGCATTTCCTTCAATTCCATTCATGGAATACCCACATGGATCAAATTCAAAGTCACATATGTCAGATTTTGGAAGGATCTTCCTGATTCCAGAATTCTTAGTCATCAAAGCTGCTGAAGATGAGCTTGTCTTGAAAAACACAGATGCCTTTTCTTTATCTAAACCAGTCATGCACATTTCAAGGCCATAGACAGCTTCCGGTGAAGCTTCTAGTTTAGCACTGGCAGAGTAAATGTGCCAAATTTGTGACTTATCAGCATCACCCATCATATAAGCTTGGCTACCAGAACCAAGTTTGCCAAAATAGCTGTCAAGAACAGCAACTTCCTCAGAAAAGCTTCGATGAGGAAATGATTGAGCTCCGGGGAAAATGAAGCTACCGCGAGTGTATCTCACCGATTTCACAGCAATGTTAAGACCATCAGCAAGCTTAAGAATTGCAGGGATAGACAGAAGCAACTTAGTAGTCCCACAGGTTTTAATGATAAGTTTGTAAGCATAAACGAACAAGCTTGACTCAGAAAGAACATATGAATCAACATAATCATTAGACAGTGAGTCAACAATAGTGCACTCGGCTGGGTTTAGAATTTCATCCAATTGGTCTTTCGACAGTGCTCGGAGACCTAATCCAGCCGGATCGGAGAAAATGCCATTCTCAAAAAAAGTAATCTCAAGCCTCTTTTCGTATCCTTCAAAACCAATAGCTGAGTTTGTAATGGCCATCTTGACTCAAAAAAGAGAAAACAATTCTGGTTGTTTGTAGAGAAATAGAACAGGAGCAAAAGAAAAGGAGCTAGGGAGGAGGAGGGAAAAGGAGAACACGAAACAAGAATAATTTGCAGTATGAAAGATAAAGGACCTAAATCTATCAGAACCAAGAAAATATCTCAGGAGGGTTTGCGGGTGCACTGCATAATAGAGAAAAAAAGAAGTTGTTAGATCAATAAAAACAATCCCAACCTAATGTCAAGATCAATCAAAGGAATTGAAAAGGGAATTACGTTAGAGTAATCAGCAGATTTGAACTTTTCTACTCCACCGTTAGGTCGAACGTCTTCAATGATGTAATCGAGAGGAGCTTCGTATAAAGAACATTTACTACAACTACTAGACTTCTTCTTACCACCTTTTGACTCCATTACCTCATTCACACCTTACTGAAAAACGCATAGAACAGAAATATCAACAACAAAATAGGCTAATAATTGCAAACAACAAAAAATAAAAATGAAAATGAAAGATTGAAACTCACTTTTGTTAAACAATTAGAGATCGATCTGTTATTTGATATCCCCTATGTGAATCAAGATTTCGGATTATAAGACCTAAATCGAACAATATCAAAATCAGAAAAAAAATCATCGGAAATTGTAATCTTTAATCAAATAAATACAGAAAAAATACAGAAGATAATCGTAATGCACTTACGGAAAATGGAAAGAAATTGAGAAAAAGAAGAGAATACAGAAAATAAATAGAAACAAGCAACGGCAAGATCGAGGAGAGGAAATTAGGTTGGGAAAAATAGAAATTAGAATTGGAATTGGTTTGATATGTTATGAGGAGAAACGACGTTTATATAGAGGCTGGGGTGAATATTCAATTACAATAATACCCTCTCTGGCTTTTCCTATTTTCTATTTTCTAATTTCTATCTTCGGGCCACGTACCTTATCTCTTAAATTTGGTATGTTTTTATATTGAGTATAGAATCTTTTATTAAAGCCACTTTATAAAATAAAAATAGCATTATAGGAGTAATATAATATTAAATTTAACTTTCATTCATATTATATTCCAGTCAAAATTAATAATTAATAATATAAGATACGTTTAAGTAAAATAATCATAAAGATTAAATTATTTCCTTTTTAAATTTGAGTTTAATATTAAAATACTACTTTGTATGTTTAGAAATGAAAATCAAATTTGATTTTTTAATATAGTATTTTTTAAATGATTTAGGTTCTTATCGGTAAAATTAGTTGATAGCTGATAAGCTAGTTGGTAGCTGATGACTTATAGCTGATGATTTATAATTTATAGTTGATGATTTATAACTGATAAGTTAATTTGAGTATTTGGTAAATTATCGATTACACTAACTGATAAATGTAAAATGACATAAAATGATATTATTAATTAGAAAAATTAGTGGCCATATTTATCAAATTAAATTTTATTCAACAAACAATAAAATGCAAAATTTAAATATAACTATAAAATTAAATATAACACAAAAATATATTAAAATTTATATATAAATTTTGTAATAAAATTTAAATATCTAAAATAACAATATTTTCATTTGATCTTATATTTCAATAAAGTGCATACTTTTATCTTTTTTTTTTTTCGAAATTCATGATATGTCTACTAATAAACAAATATATTAAATCATTCATTATCATATTTATAAAAAAAACATTAATAATAAAAACTCAAGTAATAAATAATTAAAATAATAATTTAAAAGTAATAAAAACAATTCATTTTAAAGAATCAAAATATTTCATTAATAACAAAATGGAAGATAATGAACTTGTTCCGTAAAAATAATGATTAATCTTTTTTATTCTCTCAACTAAAATACAATTATATTAATTTAAATTATATTAATATAAAGGGTAAAATTGAGTTTTTGATAAAATACGAGGGTATAAAGTTAAAAGCTATAAGTTCAAAAGCTACTTCAAATAGCTTTTGGAAAGAAAGCTAAAAGCTAAAAGCTAGTAAAAAATCTACAAACTAAAAGCTAAAAGACAGTTACCAAACAGAATCTTTTATTTATAAGAGTCGAAAAGATAAAAACTAAAAACTAAAAACTATTTTTTATGTCTTACCAAACAGACCATTAATATATTCAAACTTCAAATACATCTAACGGCCCTCTGCGATCCATGTTTAATAGGTAACAAGTTATTTATTCTCTTTTATATATGTGAAAATTATATATATATATATATATATATATATATATATATATATATATATATATATATATATATATATATATATATATATATATATATATATATATATTAATTTAAATATATTTGTATTTAATATTTCTATGTTGTTACATCGAAATAAGTTAAATCTACTAATATATAAAACAAAGCAATTTTTTAATTTTAAAAAATATTCTTTATATAATAATCACTATGTCAAACAAGACCTTAGACAACAATTTTTTTGCCCTTAGACAGCGTTTTAAAGCGCTGTCTAAACCTGCGCTGCTAAAAGTTTAGACAGTGTTTTGGTTAATGTCAAAAACATTGTCTAAAGGTGCTTTATACAACGTTTTTATTGTCAAAAGCGATTTCTAAACCTCACTTTAGACAGTGTTTTTTGCCTTTTTTTATTATACCTTAGACAGTGTTTTTTTTATGGTATACCTTAGACAACGCTTTCACTAAAAGCGTTGTCTAAACCCCATCTTAGATAGCGCTTTTAGTGAAAGCGTTTTCTGAACCCCACCTTATACAGCGTTTTTGTTGAAAGCGTTGTCTAAGGTATACGAAATTTTTAAAATAATTTCCTTTAAAAAGTGTTGTCTGGATTTGCCAAATTATAGGCACCTGTTTTGCATCCACATTTCTCACCTGGTTTTTAAACCGAAATTTGTACCTGTTCATTTCAACCAGAATTTGCACCAAATTTGCCTATTTAACCGTACCAATTTAGGCAGTGATTTATATATACAAAACAATCGATTTTCAAACAAATATCTACGAAATAATTTATACAAACGTATCAATTTACGCACCAATTTAAATATACAACATGGTTATTACAAATCATTTTCATCCAATTACATAAACATAGTTATTACAACATAGTTATTCAAATGAAATCTACATAAACAAAAATTTGATAACACTCCGAGCTATACATTTTCATCTAACTATACTATCACCTGAAACAACAAAAAAATATTATAATTGATCAATTAAAACAAGTCATAATCAATATGTCTAAAGTTACATACACATACTCAAAATTTTCATCAATTAAAGTAAGAGTCCATATACCTTAACACTCTGAGCTCCATAATGAATTGACATCAATCCTCTTTAATTTCTTCCAAATGATCTCTTGAATAACATGCACACTTGAATTCATCAAAGTACTACATAATAATATAACATAGTTTGATTTAGTTTCAACTATTTAATTATATGAGAAATATGTGATAAATATTAAAATAACTCATAAGTTAGAAATACATACATCGATTGGAATATCTAATCAGTCCAGAAAAAAAGTTTCTTTCATAAACCTCAACATGAAATATCCACAATCTATATCATTATGTTGCCGAGGACACTACACATGAAAAGAAAATATGGATAAATCCTAAGTTTTATCAAGTATCATCACTAATATAATAAAAAATGTGATAATGAATATACCGCCACTTTTATCCATGTAATGTTGTTGGCTCTCCTCTTTGATACTTGGATATCTCGTTGGGCTCGAAAAACCTGTATAATGCTAATAAAATATAAATGAAAATCTAGAACAATTCACATAAATAAATAAATACACACATGAATATTTAGAACAATCTCACTTACGTGTCAATCATGTTCTTCATATCCGGATATGTTGTCCAATCATTTCCTAACGAGTCAAGATAATAAACAAATTCTATGATAGGATTAATTGCGACCAACAACCAATGTCCACTATAATATTAAACAAATGTTAGATGGAAACTTTCTACACAACGTCAAAATACAAAAAAAATTATAATATATGAATTTAGAATGAAAATCTAACCCGATATTAAACAGTAAAAAGAACAACTTTTTCGTATCTTTGTTGGCCATGAAGAGGTTGCGTACGTACACCATGACCTCATCTGGTTTACTTAAGATTAAACTTAAGTTGACGGCCGTAGGGCTTAGGAATGCAAATCTTTCGTCCAATTCAATTGGGCACATCACTTTGTCATACAAAAACCTTAAATAAAAACATCATTAACATTAGACTATTCATTTGAAACATAAAGTAAATAAGTTTTGCAATTAATATAACAAAGTAGATTGGATATACCTCACATATGTATTGACAACATTGACACTTAATTCTTCATGACAAAAATCTTGCATAAATTCGTCATTACCAATTGATTATTCATATTCAAAGCCAAAAATACCTTCCTCCATATGTATAAGACGAATACCTCTGGTCGGAATATATGTCAATTCTAGAAACGTCTAAAAGCACGACCTATACTTGGAGGTAGGTTTTTTTCTAGCCGCGGTCTTCTTAACACCAACCTTTTTTTGTGTGGATACGTTGTTAATCTCCTTACCATGAAGCTACATATCATATAATTACGTAGATGAAGTATAAGATCACAAATTTAATATTGAATCTACACATTATGGTTAACAAAGGTTCATATACTTGTAGAAATGCGCGTAAAAATGTGATGTACCTCTTTTTTTGAAACAACGGTCTTGATATGCTGCAGAATCCCCTTGTCTTTTCCTTTGGATATTGTTGGAGTCTAATTAACAATTCCATGTAAAAAATGTTAGTAAAATGCGCGTAAAAACTTTCACATTAAGGTCAACAAAGGTTCATAATGGCTTTAATTAATCATACCTCATATCCGACGCTAATGAGGCTTTTCGACCATGCAACAAATGAATTTATTGCTTGTTCCACCATTGTTGAATCCAAAGCATCGTCGGGATATGGTAATAATGCATTCGACTCTACAAAAACTTCAACCGATACTTTCAAACATCCAGGAGGGAGGGGGTTATTGTGAAGTGATTGATCCGCAATGTTATACATTTTTCCCTTGCCAACCATCTGATATGTCGGTGACAATAAGTATAGCTGACAAAGGAAATTCCCTAAAACAAATAATAAATATGACATTATTAATGTGTATATATGTCAATTAATATAATTTAAGCTAATAATTTAATTTCATAAAAATAAATATAATTACCTCTGGAATATTCGGTTGAAAGTTACAGTTGATACTATCTTTGTCTGAACCATCTTTAAAACATGTTGAAGCACTACTTTCTTTTTCTTTTCTTAATTCACGAACTTTGGCTTCCAGTGCTTCCAATTTTAGCTGAAGTTCTTTGTTACTAGGAGCCTTTCCTTTTTTTAATACTCAAGGAGGTCGGAGTGATCCCAAATCCCTTACCCCTCACCCGACCCAAATACTCACGGATATCTAATGTCCGACTAAGTATGCTCCTAGTATCATCTGGAGATAAAGATTGAGCTAGCGCCTCTTGAAAATCAGATGAATATCAAATATTTGTCAAATATTTGTTAATAAAGTTTTGATTTAATTAAATAAATAATGTTATACTTACACATTTCTCATATACTTGTAGAACATCTTCTTTAGCAACTCCAGACTTACCCACACAGGCTTCCTTCCACAAAACATGTGCGGGAAGAGATGTTTCAGAACTTTTTTCCTTTTGAAACTACACATTAAGTCAAATAATATGATCAAATATAACTCATGATGAACAAATATATTATTGCAATTTATATATACTTATGGTAGATTGTTTTAAACATCCATATCCGATACGTCCTTTTCTGTATGGATACACGGGACTTGATGCTCTTTCCCGATTTATTTCACTTATTCTTTTAAATTCTGGGGTTTTACGTTTGGATTTAAACATGTCTCATTCTTCTTGTGAAATCAAACTTTCATATTTCTTTGGAAGCTCCGCATCAACATGATTACCATCTTCATCCCTAAGATACTTGGATGATAAAAATGTTATAAACCCTCTTAGTAGCTTTCCGGCCAATTTAAGACAAAAATCTCTTCTATCATCTTTGATGTTGAAACACCTCTAAGAAAAACATACACATTGTGAGTTAGTACAAGTAATTTAAAAGACATAATTATTTCGCATAATTAAAGACATAATTATTATACCTTTATCTCACTCCAGAGTTTGTCTTTGTCTTCTATCAAATGTTTATTTCTCCAATCATCACAAGTAATTGGAATCTCATTCCTTACTAGTGCACCAATGAAACTAGTCAAGGTATGACCGTTAGGTTCTATAAGCTGCCCATGTGGGCTCCAATGCACATCTAGAATGATGCCTCGGTCTCTATCATGGATCACTTTTTTCATCGTTGTTATGCCTCTTCTAATCTCGTCTTTCATAGATACCTTTTTATTACCTCCTTCATGCGTAGAATCATCATGATGTGGGTGATCATCGTTAGTGTCCATATCTAACCTGTAATAAAGAAACCAAGGATATTAAATATAAATTATAATGAAAGCAATTGAAAATGAAAAATAAAGAAACCAAGGATATCAAATATAAATTATAATGAAAGCAATTGAAAATGAAAAATAAAGAAACCAAGGATATCAAATATAAATTAGGAAAAATTAGGAAAAGCATATAAATTTATTGAAAATGACATAATATATAACATTTTATTATATTACCTCTTTCACTGACATCTCTTTCTTTTCTTGGTTGGAATATTAATTACTTGTTTCTTAGTAATGCAGACGGATAAATTGATCCAAATTCCCTCATTATGATCATTTCTGATATATGTCTCATCCGCTATAAGATCCTCATCTTGATCATTTCTATTCAACTCATTCCGTCTAATGCATGACTCATTCTCAACATCAATATCACATTGATCTACACCGCTATCATCAACCACTATGTTAGATAAAAGCACTGTAGACCATTTGGTACTCGTCGGGTCATTGACATAGAACACTTGTTTAGCTTGAGATGCTAGAATAAAAGGATCATCTCTGTACCCCACCCTAGTAAGATCCACTTGCAAAAATCCAGACTTATCCATTCGTATGCCACTACTATTTACCCACTTGCAACCAAAGATAGGAATCTGAAACTTCTCGTAATCAAACACCCAAATATGCTCAATAACTCCAAATTATGACATATTTGCATATTTGGGGTTTAAGTCCTTCATACTTGATATATGTATTTCTTCAACTAGCACAATGACACCACTATTTTGCATAGTACTCTTATCATCTTGTTCTTTGGTATAAAATGTGTATCCATTAATTGTGTATGTGCTATGAGAAAACACATGAAAACTTGGACCATATGCAAAACATCTCAACCTTTCTGTTATCGAAGTAGGATCTGAAGAGCGCTTCGAATAAATATGATCCTTTAACCATTATATGAAACTTTTATTGTGCTCTCGTACTATCTAATTTTCATTTTTGTTCGGATTTAACCTTCGGAGTACATCCTTGTGCATTTCAACATATGGATCAACCTCATTATCACTGTGCAGAACATACAAATGCACTTGATCTCGTTCATCCCTTGATACTGTCACAATTTTATTTCCAATTGATTTTTTACCTTTCTTTTTTCGAAAATATGAGCTTTGGGGACTCCAAACAATTGAACGTTGGACAAATATTCAGTATAAAACTCAACAGCTTCTTCAACAATGTATCGTTCAACAATACAACCCTCTGGTCGACTTCGGTTTTTCACGTACCCTTTTAATATTTTCATATACCGTTCAACAGGATACATCCATCTCATATAAGCTGGTCCACACAATTGTGTCTCTTTCACAAGATTAACAACTAGATGTACCATTATGTCAAAAAAAGAGGGAGGAAAATACATTTCAAGCTCACACAAGGTAATTACTATCTCTTTTTGTAGTGTTGGTAAGATCTCGGGATCGATCACCTTACTACAAATTGACCTAAAGAAAAAAAAACACAATTTAGTTATGACACCTCTTACTTTTTCTGGAAAAATAGAACGTATACCTATTGGTAGAAAATATTCCATTATAACATGGCAATCATGTGTCTTCAAACTCTTCAACTTGAGGTTTTTCATAGACACAAGTCTTCTAATAAACACATTCTTCTGACAAAGTTCCAATCGAATCGTATCGGTTCCATCTTCACAAACAGCACACACACATTGACCTTTAATGTTATATCCAGATTGATTCTCGTATGCTGGAAAATCATTAATTGTGCCAAACAACATCGCCCTCAAATTGAAACTTTCTTTCCTATATCCATCACAAACCTCCACACCGTTCTCCCATAAAATCTTTAAATCCTTGATCAAAGGTGTCAAGTATACGTCTATGTCATTCCCTGGTTGTTTACGCCCAGAGATTAACATAGATAACATCATGTAGTTACTCTTCATACATAGCCATGGAGGTAGGTTATAAATCATAAGAATCACAGGCTATGTGGTATATGAGATACTTTGAAGACCATGCGGGTTCATTCCATCAGTAGATAATGCCAAGCGAAGGTTTCTTGCTTCTTCTCCAAAGTCAGGATAATTATTATCAATTTTCGACCACTGTGGTGAATCAGCCGGATGTCGATACTTTCCATCAATAATTCTTTCATCTGAATGCCAAGTCAGGTGTCTTGCATCGGTTTCACTATGAAACATGCGCCTAAATCTCGGAATTATAGGAAAATACCATAAGACTTTTGCTGGAGACAAGTATTTCTTATATCGAGACAAATCGTATTTAAGGCACTCAGTTAACGAGGCATATTCGTTTCGAAACAAAACACAATTGTTTGGACAAGCATGTATCTTATCATAGCTCATGCCAATAGAGCGCAACATTTTTTTGCCTCATATGTTCGATTAGGAAGAACATTATCCTCCGGTAGAATTTCTCTCATAAGGGCCAAAACAATTGTGAAACTTTTATCCGACCATCCATTGCACGCCTTTAAGTTGTACAACTTTAAGACCGCAGACAGTCTTGTGAATTTTGTGCAACCTTTATACAACGGTTTCTCTGCATCGCTTACCAACCTCTCAAACATTTCAGGACAATCATGAAGATCTTCTTCAAGTGCTTCTACAATCTCTTCGACTCAATCACAATCATATGTTTTTGTGTCGTTGTCGTCTGAAGCATAGGTCGTATTACTTTTCCCACTCGGTTCAAAATTCTTGTTAATTTTCTCACAATGAAATTTCCAACACTGATAACTTCGATCAATTTCATGCCTCACTAAATGCGATTTCAATCTATATGCGTCAACCTTACCAATATAACAACAATCCAAGCAAGGACATTTCATTCGACTGGGGTCTTCAACGTGTTGAACAACAAACTTAACGAATTCTGCAACCCCATTCTCGTACTCTTTGGTCAATCGATCGGCAAACATCCATTTTTTATCCATGGGTTTCCTACTTATTAAGGAAAACAAAATAAAATACCTTAGAATGTCGTTAACAAACCGTACCACCGATATGTTATTCTACTATCGCACGTTATTCACAAATAAGCCACACAATATTTCTAAACATGAACTTTCCAAGCTACAACTATTAATCAACACTTCTTTAATCTCAAACTAAATGTGTACTAACAAATCAAACTAAACGAGATTAAAATAATAAGCACTTTCTCAATCTCAAAAAGAGATTAAAATAATAAGCTATTCCCATTAAAATAATAAGCATTTCCTCATTCTCAAAAAGAGATTGAAATAATAAGTTTTTCCCATTAAAATAATAAGCACTTCCTAAATCTCAAAAAGCGATTAAATCAATAAGCACTTCTTCAAACAATGTCAACCATATACAAAAAGATATTAAACTAATAAGCACTTCTACAACAATGTCAATTATATACAAAAAAAGCTTAGAATAATAAGCACTTCTTTAACCAATGTCAACTATATTCAAAAAGGGATAAGCTATTTTCATCTTTATAAGCTACTTATATCATCAATGTCATCTTTATAAGCTACTTCTATCATCAATGTCAACTATTTTCGTGCTTGCCCTAAATAGAGATGAATTGATTTTGTGTTTGCGAAAAAGAAGAAACTTACCAAAAATGAGACGGTGTACGGTGGAGGAAGGAGCACGACAACAACAGTAATCGTCACGGAGGAGCACGGTGGTGGACGATGTTGGCGATTGAAGCTTCGTTAGGTCGAAAATGGTCGTTCGCACAGTTCCTTCGCAGAGAGAGGGAAAGAAAGATATGAAAATAGAAATTGAGTATTCTAATTATTTTATATAATTAGACCTTAGACAATGCTTTTGTGGAATGCATTTTCTAAGGGAGCCCTTAGACAACGCTTTTGATTTTATTTTATTTTTTAAATTAAAAGACCTTAGACAGCGCTTTCCTCAAAAGCGCTGTCTAAGAGATACCTTTAAAAGCGCTTTCAGAAAGCGATGTCTAAGGTCTATCTTAGACAGCGCTTTTCCAAAAGTGTTGTCTAAGGTATGACTTTTAACAGCGCTTTTCCGATTTTTCTTGAACAGTTTCCGTGTTTTATTTTATTTTTTACTTATAGAAGCGCTGTCTTAATAAACCGTTGTCTAAGGTGCGCTATTAAATGTCATTTTTGTAGTAGTAAATAAAGTTTTATATTTATGAATATTAAAAATAATATATTTTTAAAAAAATTGATTATTTATTAATAACAACATGGAAATTATATATTTTTTATATTTCATTATATCTTTAATGTAAGTCCAGTTATCTAATATATTTTAGGGTTAATAGCTATTTTGGCCCCTGTTATATGGGCGAGGTTTGAAAAATCCCTGTAAAAAAAGTTTAAATTTTCCCTGACATTTGAAGATTCTACTATTTTGACCCCTATTTATATCTAATCTAATCACCATAATCTTTGACGTGACAATATTTTCTTAATTTTTTATTATTATTTTTAATTACACGGATGATTAGTTGATATTTTTTTTATTATTTATTTTTTTAAATTATATATGGCATTTTTAATTTTTTTTTAATTTTTTTTATTTATTTCGTATTATTTATATTTTTAATTTAATACTATTTTTTAAAATTGTAATTTTAAAAATTATTAAAATTATTTTAATTCTACAATGTAGCATATCACTTCTTATTTATAACCTCCTATAACATTTCACTCCCACAACTCTACCGATGTGGGGTTAAATTGCTATTACCACTCAAGAACCACTCATGAACATCACTTTTCATCTGCATGAACACCACACTTAAAGAATAATACATTTAATTCAAATAACTTATTTGATCATACCAGCGATCAGAATCTACAATGGTTGCGGACGCTGATGTGGATGTTGAAGTTTTTGCTCGATCGTCGGGGAGAGTCGGGGGTGTACCTGCAAGGTACTCTGATGCCAAAGTAAGAACGGGCAGAAGAGTGTGAAAGTACGAGTAAAAGTGTTAAGGGAGTGAATATTCGATACCTAACCCTCTCATGTGAGAGGGTTTATAAAGAGCCCCCAAAGCTTGGCTATTGGTCCCTATTTTGGGTCTGGATCGTGGATCCCCCGAAAATAGGTAATTGCCAGAAATTAGCCATTGAGAGGAGCATACCTTATCAGATGGGATGCGTGTCGGGCATAGGTGTTGTACCCTAAAATTTTCCCTCCCACATTCAAGATCAGATGTCTCCATAGGTCTCTTAATAGTCACAAGATTCTCAATTGGTCAAAAGGTTTTGAAGGTTTCACCAGACAAAGCCTCCTCCTGAACAATGGATCCTAGAACTAGGGTTTTGAGTTTCCCCAAGCAAAGTGGACTTCCAAGGCCTCAAATGGACTTCATAACATCCCATACACCTTAAAGAATCCTCATGTCATGTTTCAAAGCTTTCCCAACAAGTTTGATCAGACAAATGTTCAGATACTTGAAAATCAATTAACTTGTTCAAAAAGTCAATTGTGGTCAAATCAAAGTAAAACTTCAAGATTTTTGGTCAACATCAAGATTATGAGGTTAAATTAATCATCTGATCAAGGGTTGATCATGATTCATCAAGGAAACCTCAGATCATCAAGAATCAAGAAGTTTATAAATCAGGGTTTTCATAGGAAAAGTCAACTGAACTTTGACCAGCCATAAATTTCACATAATTCATCAAACGTTTCCCATTCAAAGCTAATTTAGAAGGAAATTTAATTCTCTACAACTTTGTGTCTCACAAGCCAAGCCTAAAAATGCTTCATTTGGAAGGTATAAGCTAAAACGTTATAGGTCCTTTTAAAAGTCAACAAAAAGTCAACTTTTTTCAAAGCTCATAATTTGAAAATGATAAAATATATGGACATGAGACCAAAAGGGTTGGTTAGAGGACACACTAAGATTTCTAAAAAGTCCTAGAACACCTTCATAGCATCAAAATTGAGGAAGTCGTGCATTGTCAAAGTTGGATGATTTTTAAGGGGTGTATGAAGCAAAAAAGGCCATAACTTCAATTTTTTCCAAATGGGCCCATAAAATTGCAATCCAAACTTGAAGATGAAGTCATGCACGAACCAATGACCAATTATTCTGATTTTTATCATTTGTTTTATTTTATTTTGAATTTTAATTATTAAAATTCAAATTAAATTAATATAAAATATGAAAATCAAATATTTGATCCAATCTTTGTTTTGGGATCAAATATATGTCATTAAAAGTTGATTGGAAGCTTATAAATTCGTGCAAGACCAAATTAACAAGAAAATATTTGATTTTGTGACATTTATGACAATGGAATTCCTTCATCATCAAGTAACCTCAACCCATGCTTCTAAGGCCCATCTTTTGACCTAAATTTCATCTCTTATATAAACACAACAAAACCATAACTCAAGAGACGAAATTCAAAACCAAAAAAGCCATTGTGACATTCAAAAAATTTCCAAAAAAAGTCAAATTCGGATTCAAAGATTCAAGCTCTTTCCAAGCATTTTGAAGGTCTGATTTGATCTCTTGAGGCATTTTAAACATGTCCCAATCATCAACAGCATCAAAATCATTCAAAAATGCATAACCTGAACCATTTTTTTATGTCTTTGTGATTTTTCGATTTCATGTTTTCATGTGTTATAAACTAATTCTAACCATTGATTTGTGTTTGGCTTGAAGCTTAGATACTTTCTGGATGATTTTTATGAAGCTCCATGGCCAAACGCATAAACTGCCATGGTTAGGGTTCTTAAAATCGTGAATTGGGGACTCAATAAAAAGGCAATTTCATACCAAATTAATGAGATATTTGGACTTAATGGACTAACCTTGATCGATTTAAGTCATTAGAATTCGTTTATCACTTGTATTTTTGATGTTTAACCTTGCAGGACTTATAATGACGAAGAAGATTCGTCACTATAGCCTTTTGTGACGGGAAAAGTGTCACTAAAAGCTAACTGGACGGACCAATGAGGAAGACGACCCTGGGCGCGAATTGGTGATTTTGAAAAACTGACTTATTTTATTAATTTTTGTTTCCATTATACTAACGCACACAAGCGTGTGTCCCAGTGGCTGAGACTCTGCATTGGTAAGCTTGGGGGGGCGAGTTCGAGTCCCAGGTCCCCCATTCTTTTTAGTGACCTGGTCTTTTTTCTTTGTTTTTCATATTTTCAAATTCTTTTAATTATTTTATTAATTAATTAACTAATCACCACTAACTATAAGCCTATTAAATTAATCACATATTTTCTTCCTAAATTTTTTTTAATTAACTCTTAAATACTTTTCTTACATAATATTTTCATAAATAATTTAGTTTCTTTTTATTTATTTGTAAATTAATTAACTCAATAACCCCATTTTATTAAAATAAACTCACTAATAAATTCTTAACCTTTTTTTTTATAAAAAATAATGATAATAGTTTTCTTGTAAATAAATTAATCTCTCTTAAAAACCCCTAATTTTCTAATGAATCCTGATTTTCTAAAAAAGATTAATTATTTCTCCTAAGTTTGATTTTATTTACTTTCTTATAGAATTTATAATTTATATTGTCGCTTTTATTTTCGATTATGTAATTGTTCCCCCTATGTAATAATTTAGGTTTAAATTTCGCATTTTAATTTTTGCAATCCCCTTAAAAGGACTAATGTACCCCTCTCCCTAATGTAATAGCGTAGGATCTTTATTTTCGCCTTTTTAATTTCTGCAAATATAATTGTGTGGTTAGTAATTTAGGGAGTGCAAATATTATATGATTAATTAAATGGACTTAGCCCACTAAATTAAAACATAAATAACTGAAATTGATATTCACACACGTAAGTCGATCGTTATACGATCGCCTTCTGCACCTCCTAGGGTTTCCTCTCTCAGTTGCCTTATATTAAATGGTCAGGTCCCTCGAAAGTGGGGGTGTCTTTAAAATCAAAGTCCTTTAACAAATAAATCATCATAGTCTCTTCCAGATTAAAATATCATAGTCCCTCCGAGGTTGCCTACGATATAATGATCTTGTCCATTCAGTAAAAATGATGATAGTCCCTATGAATTGCTAAAGACACCCCTATAAGTTACCTTCATTTACCATACGATGATCCTACGCTCTTCCCTTAACAAAATCCAAGGTAATGACTGTCGCTCTCGGGATTTTCATCCTAGTACAAACGCGAAAGTGGCGCAAAAAAGGTAGAGTTGCCAGCCATACATTTTTATCCCGAATGAATGGGAAAGGTAATGTTGCACAGACCTAAGGAAGAAGGAAAGGACAAGGTCCTGCGAACCAAAGATCTGAGTTCGGGAGTCGGTTACGACCTGGGAAGGTATTAGCACCCCAAATCGTCTGTCGTACCCGATGGGATCCACGCTTGTTTGTTTTGTTTCAAAGGGTGAGAAAATAAGATGTTGCTGAACAAATGAACTGCTAACTGGAATGGGAACTGAGAAAAGGGAACTGGAAAAAGAGAGCAAAAAGAAAGAATGGGGAAAATGTAGGGAAAATAAAGAATACGCTCGAACGGGCCCTACCCCGCTGCCTATGTACCTCATCGGGATAATGAGGATCAGAGTCGACGTAGTTCGCCTAACTAAGGAGGGAACTATTTGTTTGTGTCTTTTATGGCTGGAACTGCGTATGTCTATGCTCAGGTGTTGCAGGCTCGTCTGGTACGAGTGTGTTTACCGTCTTGCATGCGAGACAAGTCATCGCGAGTTCGCGTTTAGAGTGAATGAGATGAGAAGAGAAGTTCCCGCAGGATAGTCGCTTGTTATTTGTTTTTGTCTTTTAAGAGAAGTTTTTTGAATCTGTTTGTGAACATTCTCATACTAAGACCTATCAATCGCGGGAAGTATTTACACCTCGCCCCGAAACAGGACGCGTATAAACACTCCGCAACAAAGTCTCGTGTCGTACAAGAATGTTCGGTTTTTCATTAAATGTTTTATTGCTTTTCTTCATGAGGTGAGAAAGAATGACTCAAATTGCAAAAGGGAAAATCTAAGGGGGACTAAGACACAACCCTAATTTTGTTGATTTATTTACAAGGGAGATCCTATGGTTAATGAGGTATTCTAATCCTAATGAAGAAAGAACTTAGAACTAATAGAACGCAACTTACTTCCTAAGGAAGATAAGTCGATTCTAAAGCCAAGGGAGAGACCTATACAAATGAAATATCAATAAATATACAAAACAACAAAAAGTTGAATGCAAAAATAAAGTTCAAAACAAAACATTTAAAGGCATAAACCTAAAATAGTCCTAATTTTATTCTAAGTCTAATATGTGAATCCTATGCCTAAGTTCTAAACTAAGCGTATTACCTAATATTTTCATTCTAAAAAATCAGAATCTAAACTAATCTAAATCCATATCAAATCCTAGGATTAAATCTAATTAAACTATTTTTAATGAAACTTAATATCCTAGCCTAAACTAATGGAATTATATGCATAAAGCCTAAAGATTAATATCCTAAAAAATAGTAAAACTTCTGGAAAAATTATGAGATTTATTCTATGGGGTCCTAAAACTATCTATAATATTGTGTTAAAAGGAATCCTAAAAAATCATAATTTTGCTATGCCTAAAAATTATTTATTTCCACCTAAGAATTAGTCATTATTTTCTAAGGATTAAGCCACTAAAACCCTAAGATAAAATGTCCTAAAAATCCACTAAAATTATAATAAGTACTACTATGAGTTCTCTAACTATAGTAAAAAGAATGGGCTAAAAAAGTTACTGGAAGGTTAAGAAATAAAATCTACAAATTTATGTATATTTGAAGGAAATTCATTAAAAACCACTTACATGAAAAAATCAAAATAAAATAAAAAATAAAGAAAATTCAGAAAAATAAACTTCTAAACATTTCTAAATGGAGTTAAAAGCCTACTTGATTTTTTTATAGAATTTTTCTTAAACATTTTCTATTTTTTATGAATTATTTTCTAACTAAGATAAAACAAAAAAATTCTAAAGAAAACTAAAATGGGGGTGAATTTAGAAATTTATTTAGTTGTTCTTTTGATACTGGGCCTAAAACGGGGTTGGAATAGCAAACGAAATAAGGCCCAGAATGCTAGAAACCAGGGGGGTGAGAAGAGTGATCTTTTATGGTTATTTCAAAATGGGCCTTAAAAATGGAGGTACGAATAGCAATGGGTCAAGGGCCCAAAACGCAGCAATTGGGGGGAGTGTAGATAGCGAAATTTTCAATTGTTTTTTTTATTATGGGCCTAAGATGGGGGTGCAAGTAGCAAGAATATGATAGCCTACCGGACGGTGACAAGTGTCACCGCCGGTATGGCTGGGGATCTTCAAGATCTGATCTTATCTCATTGGAGCAAGGAAACGACGGATTTAATCTTCTTAATGCGGATTAATTGCCATTAACGATTCTTAATCCCATAATCCCTTTTCAAATTTTCAAGAAATCTTTTAATATTTCTATTAACTTAATTTAATTGTTTCTTCTTATAATTAACAACAAAACTAAACAAAAAAACCAAAAAAAGACATGCTGAGAAACAACTTCAACCCTAACTACTTCTCTCCCTCGCCGCCGAAACTCCTCCCCCCCTCTCCATCAACTTTCGGCAAAACCCCAATGTCATCTTCTTCTTCTTCCCTCCAACCTGACACCATCACCACCTCAATTTCTTCTTCTTCTTTCCAAACCCTAGCTGGCGGCGACCTTGTCCCTTTCGGTAACCCTTGTAAACCCTAATCTATTAACATCAACCTCACACCCATCTCAAAGTTCTAACAATTCTATACTAAGTTGCACAAAACCAAATTAGAGCCTAAGAGACTATCAACAACAGAAATCGACGATCACGTTTAAAAGGAAATTTGGGATTTCGCACCTTCAATCGACGACAGTGAGAATATTGTGATGAAGATGTTATCGCGGGGATGATCGAAAAGTTATGGAGATGATGATTCCGCTTGGTTCGAACAAGTGCAACAATGTTCAACGGTGTTCCGAACAGTCGAAGCTTCACTTCGCCGTGACCTCTTGATGGCTCTGCGAGAATGATTGCAGGTGACGTGCACTGGTGAAGGTCTTGAAGAAGATGATAGCGCTTGGAGATGATGTCGTGAAGACTCTTCGATCTAAGACGAAATCACGCGTTCAATAGAAAGAAACATCAAAAGGTTAGTTATGATCCCCTCTCGTGATAACTCTTCAATCTTTTACGACTCCGAACTCTTGAACTCGTTCTCTGATACTGGTGAAAATTTTGCCGCAACTTAATGGTTGATTGGTTGAAGCTCTGTTGTGTTTAGGTGATATGAAGGATGAGGGGTCTTGAAGAAGATGAACCAGAAAGATTGGGGAGAAGATACGGGTTAGGGATGAAGGCCTAATCCAAAATTGGTGAAAGAGGAGGCCATCATTATCCAATTCAGATGAGAAGGGAGAAGAAGAAGAAGGAGAATGGTGAATGGGTTGGAAACAAATTGGAGAAGAGAAGTTGTGATTGTGGTCTAGAAGATTGAGAAAATGTGTGGGAGGGATTGAAGGAGAGTGGAAGAGGATCCGAAGAATGGAAGAGAAGATTGAAAATGGTGAAGAGAAATGGTTGAGGAGAAGAGGAAAGAAATGGTTGAAGAAGGAGGTTGAAATATGAAATGAAGGTTTTGATTGAAAGGGTGGAGAGTGAAGAATCTGAAACTGTGGGGAGAAGTGGTTTTCGGATTTATAGAAGGTGTTTGGAGGAAGCTTATGGAAGAAATCAGTTAGGAGTTGGTTATCTTTCGGTTAGGATTCTGTTTTGAGATAGTTATAGGTTTTTTGGTAATGATTGAATATGAATTTTTATTTCTGTTTTTCGATTCTAATTTCTTTTGATGCTATGCAGGATTCTGAAAATTTGATGAGAGGTTAAGAAGGTGAAATGAGGATTTTGCGATTCTTATGATGCAGAGAGTTCTGGTTTATTGTGACTTCGAATTTATGAAGTCGAAAACTATCCAAGTGTGAGACTCTCCTATTGATCTTCTTCTTCGGATGAGGTCAATGAAGTTGCTAATATGAATCCTCTTACAGGCGGTGATATTGTTGGAGCTGAATGAATGGTACGAGTTGCAGATTCGATGCATCTAACTCAGGTATCCTCCTCCTTCAACGTTCTTACTCAACTTCATTTCCATTATGATTCTCCTTCTTCTTTCTGGTTCGTTGCAGACTTCTTACTTCTCTTTTCCTTTGCGTACCGTGATTTTGCTGGTTGTGCTGTTGTTAATGATGTGGAACTTGCAAGTGATTGAATATTAAGGATCATGAAGCTTGATGGTGGGGATGATGAAGGATTGAGAGCGTTAGAAAACAGAGATGATGATAAAGGTTGGAGATTGATGAAGAGTTGTATAGTGATGAAGAGGCTTAGGTTCTGATGCGGTTGAAGATTCTGGATTCCTCCTTTGTGTATATCTGCTTCTGAGTTTTTTTTCTTGAAGAGTTTTTTTCCCTCTTTTTTCAATTCTATTATCCCTCCCCTCCAAAACAATTATGTTGTATACTTTATTATGAAATGTTAATAGAACTTTTCCCTTTTCATGTAATGAACTTCTTGCTGAATTTTGTTGTGATTTTCTTTTGAAAACTCTGAATCAGTCCCAGTTGTAACCTGGCCATCCAAATTAAAATTGAGAACACCAATGGTGCAAACTCATCTTGAACTATCGCCTCCATAACGGTCTTATACAACGATCTGTGAACATTATCAAAAGTTAGATTTATGGCCAAAATCAATGCACCCAATAACCAAAGATTAGTGCATGGCTTCTTCTTAATGCGATCTTCAAACATGGATATATAGTTTTTTTATTATTAGAATCATTAAGATGTTTAGACAAGCTTTAATGGTGATGACTTGGAATGGACTCTAATAGACATGAAAAAATGTGGACTTTAATCATAATGGGCTTATGGTTGTAAAAAGAATAGATGAATTTAAAAGCAAATGGAATGAATTTGTAGTAAATGTGATAGTTATGAATATTGACAAAAAATGGAATTTATAAAAAGAGAATTATATGGGTAATTGGATATGGAGAAAAATAAATGGAAAGATGAATAAAAGCAATTAAAAAATGGATTAATGAAAACATAGAGAATGATGGAAATTGAAAAAATGAAAATGGGATGGAATAATCGGGAATGGTTTATAACAATGAGAACAAAGCAGTGAATGGATATGAAATCTCGATTTTAGCCCAAAGCTTATTTTGAGTTCTTTCCACAAGCCCATGAACACGACCACTTCTGAACCACTGAATAATTTTCCAGATAAATCACACCCCTTTTGAATCGTCTGAAACACGCCATGATCATTCGAACCCAGATGAATCACTGATAAACCGAAGGTTCGAACCAAACTCCACACAAAATAATGCTCGATAAACTGATGAATTTCAACATACGGCAGCCTGAACATTGTCCAAGAAACAGACCAATGGCCCAACTAATCTTGCAGTTGCAATAATCTTCTAACAATTTGACTAAAATTAGTTCAAGCTCCTATCTGGATCGAAACACAACTGAACAACCGCATTTGAAGTGGAATCAACGTCCAGTGAATGATCTCCATCATTTCAATCCCTGACAGATACAGATAAGGTATGAAACCCTAATTTTCACGGGCCCTGATCACATGCCTTATGAATCCATGAAATACACTAATATGATGGAAATGACTTAGTGAGAAATGCAGACGAATGCAAAACGATATGCTAGTAAAGAGAATAAATAATGAGGGCAAATTTTGAGGTATTACAATGACTACCTACTTCTTAATAGTAGGGACAATCTTACTCTTGAAAGGAAATAAAAGAATACGAAAAGACCAGTCTAGGGTAGGTAGTTCTTAGTTACTTGCTCAATTTTCAAAAATTCTTATTCACACCTCACTTTCAAAATATTTTCAAACTTAAGACTTTGTATACATCCTGTTCCGGACTGGGCCGCGAGGTTATACAGGGGCACGGCCCAACATATGTCAGGCAAAGGCCCATGTGCTCGAGCAGGTGAACCTCTTGGATAAATCACCTGCTGATACGACGGGCACATACTGAAGACGGGCAGAGAGCATGTCTGCCAGCTCATCTGCCACGCCACCCAACTGCCCTTCATTATCTCTTGAAAGATAGGGGCAGTTGGACCAGGGGGCAGACCTTTTGTCTAGGTCTTCACGCTTCTTACGCATCCCTTGGCAGCTCCTCCTTGGGCCTAGTCAGATTAAGCCCATTGAGGGGCCTTGGCCCAACGCTGGGGGCACATTATAAATACCCTTTCTTGGCAAAGGGTCAGGTATTCTCACTCATTCTAAACAAACCTTAATATTTTGTACCTCTTCTGACTTAAGCATTGGAGTGCTTTGCAGGTACACCCCCTTCCTCACTTCATTCTCTGGTCCATTCATCAAGTCATTGGATGGCCCTTCTGATCAGGTGAGATCAGTGGCGCCGTCTGTGGGAACCTAGCTCCCCCTTCTTCCACAAATAGAAGATCAAAGCTCAAACACTGTACTTCCAACATGGCCGGAGAACAACCTAGCGAGCGCATCCGTCCCCTCGTCGACTATACCATGGACGACGGCCCGCAGTTCCATGAAGCAGACGCCTGAGACGGCCGTCCAGCCACTCTGTCTCCTGAACCCCAGAATAACGGGGATTCCCCTCACGTTCAAAACCAAGGGACCGAGGCATTTCACCCCATCCCCGTTCCTATCGAAGGAGACGCCACCATGATTGCTATGGTGAACGCCCTTGTAGATGTCTTGAATTGGCAGAATTTTTGACCAACAAGAAATATTGAATTCAGTTCAGAATGTCCTATCAAATGTTGGGACATTATCAAACAGAGTATATGAACTTATTTCAGGATGTCTCACCAGATGTTGGGACATTGTGTTAATGACTTAAGTTCAGTTTTTCAGGATGTCCCAACAGATGTTGAGACATCTCAAACCTGCTACCAGAATTAATTATTGACTAACTGATCAGAGATATTTAAGGAGAGTTATCTGGAATTTATTAATGATGGATAAAAACAGAACAAGGCGCATCTGTAGGGAGTTTTATATTGAGGATTCAGATTAAAACAGAAGGCCTAAATCACCTAGAATCTAGGAAGTAACAAACCCTAAATTCAAGGTGGAAGCTGCATGCGCATTAGGGCTGGATCATCCTACAGAAAGCCCAAATTACAGATACCTATTTAATCAACAGAAACTCATAGAATTGAGTACGAATTTCAGAAGACCAAATAGGGTGTCTAGTGTTTTAATAGCAGGTTGTTTTAATTGTACCACTTTATGAGCTTTTAAGCAAAAGTGCATTTGTGACTTGATTGAAACTGTGAAGTAAGATCAAGTTGTTTTTGTTTGAAGTATGACTTCAATTTCATTAAACTTGTAAACAAAATCACTGTGTGATTGAGGGGGAGTGAGTAGGGTACTCTTATCTAAGTTGTGTCTTAGGTAGAAATTGCATTGGGTAGTTATTAAGTGATAGATTAAACAGGGTGGTTTAAGTCTAGAATTAATATTACTTATAGTGGATTTCCTCCTGGCTTGGTAGCCTCCAGATGTAAGTGTGGTTATACACTGAACTGGGTTAACAAACTTCTGTGTTGTTTACTTTTCTTGCTATTTAAGTTTTGGTTAAATCTGTCAAGTGTTGGGACATCTCTTAGGACATCTCATACCTGATCACAAAATTTCAGCCCTCAACCAAGCCGGCTCTATGCTCTACCAGCAGCATGAGAGAATCATGGCCCTAGAAGCTGAACGACAGGAGGTCCAACCTCAACAAGAGAGGAGGACACAACAACGTCCAGAAGCAACGAAGAAACGAGGACGTTGCTCCCCAGAACCTCATGTTAGCAGGGCACGCGCCCGCCGCGACAACGGTC
Organism: Lathyrus aphaca; assembly: GCA_963966055.1. Classification (NCBI taxonomy): domain Eukaryota; kingdom Viridiplantae; phylum Streptophyta; class Magnoliopsida; order Fabales; family Fabaceae; genus Lathyrus; species Lathyrus aphaca. The sequence continues at coordinate 484,410,148 of OZ014525.1, read as the reverse complement.
GATCTGGAACCTCGCCGAGGCGCAATCGTAGCCCCGACCGCAACGAACTCTCTCCACTAAGGAGCGACGAAGAAGACCTGCATTGTCCCCTGTCACGGGCAATAATGGAAGCTCCGCTCCCCAAGGGCATGGAGAAACCTCCTAACCTAGCTGTGTACGACGGGACTACCGACCCCGACGATCACGTCGACAACGTTAACGCGATGCTCGACTACCGTAATGACATCACCGGGCACCTCAAATGCAGGTTGTTCTCGACAACCCTCAGGAAAGGGGCCATGGCCTGGTACAAGAGCTTGGCCCCCGAGTCCATCACGTCTTGGATATTCATGAGATCCATGTTCACGAGACATTTCACAGCCTCCCGGCGTCATTCCAAGACAGAGGCGACCCTCGAGGCCATAGTACAAAAGAAGAATGAAACATTACGCTCGTACATCGAGCGATTCAATCAGGAAGCTGTCGAGGTAGATACTACTGAACACATGAAGAAATACCTCCTCGAGAGGGGGCTCCTGCCCGGCAGCGAACTCAGCAGAGCTGTCGGGATCGAGCCTCCCCGCACCTTGAATGAACTTCTGCACAAGGCCCAGGCCTATATCAGATACGAGGAGAAGCAGGTAGCCCACAACGCCCGCAGCGACCGTAATATCGGAGATACCGATCACCCCAAGCGTGAAGATCCGAATATCCCCCGTCGCAATGGGGCCAAGCGAAGGGAAGAAAGGCCCCGCGAGCCTCGAGAAGGAAGGGGCCCCGCGGGCCGATATAGCGAGTACACCTTGCTGACAGCTCCCCGCGAGCGCAACCTCGCGGAATATATCAACTCCGAATTCAAACAGGGCAGAGTAAGGTTCCCAAAACCATTTGCACCAAAGCCTCACACCGACAAGTCCAAGTACTGCAGGTTCCACAGGAGCCACGGGCATGTGACCGAAGACTGCGTCCATCTAAAAGATGCAATAGAGATTTTAATCCAAGAGGGGCATCTTAAACAGTATACGAGGAGGAACGAAGCTCCCAAGCACGAAGAGTCGGAGAAGAAGAGACCTCGGGAAGATACACCCCCCAACAACTCTCCTTATCAAGTGGCCCTCTGCGTATCACATCCAGAAGATTTCATCCCCCCTGAGCCATTTCCCGAAGGCCGGATCACTGCACTCAGCCCCTGGGAAGATTTCCCGACCGCCCTGGTGTTGCACCCCAAAATTTGCCCTCACAAGACAAGACTTTGGGTACTGAGAGGTTCACCAAGTTCACAAGACATCTTATGAAGTTCACAAGGTTCACAAAACATCTTATGAGGTTCAAAAGACATTTCATGAGGTTCACAAGGTTCACAAGACATCTCATGATGTTCACAAGGTTCACAAAGTTCACCAATAGTCAGAAAGTTTGACAATTCTCTCAGACAATACCTCCTCCTAAGTGTAAACACCCCAAATTTGCCCTCACCCATTCACACCATGGCTTGTGATCATTCTCATATGCATAAACACAATCATATCATCTCATATCTCATTTTTGATTCACTGCATAGTTTCTAAGGCATCTGCACCTAGGGTTTGTGATCTGAGCAATCCAAGAGCCTCTTGAGCCACTCCAAAGGCAACCAATCACTTCAAAGGGATCTATGTGTGTTCAATCATCATAATACATCCACTCAAAGTCAAAAATGCCAAAGAATCACAAGAACTGGGTTTGGTATGGATGTAGAGCCAAGTTTGACTGCACAGTTGACCTAAAATTAGGGTTTTGGTTTCAGAGGCCATAACTCCAAAATTTTTGGTCATTCTTGTTTCCATTGGTCTCTATATGGTATAGGGAGTATGCATATCAATTTTCATGAAGAAATTCCATGGGGAAGTCATCTGATCAAGAGTTGACTTTCTGGACAAGTCAGTGCAAAATCAGGGAATCTGAGGGCCCCAATGACCCAACCAAGGGGTGATCTTCATCATTTTGAGTGTATATGATCTTTATTTGATCATGGAAGAAGGTTGAAGTTCACAAAAATCAAGAATTTGAAGTTTTTTGCAAAGTTGACTTTTTAGGGCATGGTTGACTTTTCAAGAATATGTCATTTTAGGTCATTTTTCAAGCCTTGATTTTTGATCCAAAAAAGCTTCAAATGGAAAAACTTTGGTCATGGAAGTTGTAGAATACATCTTTCCCTTTTCAAAAAGTACAAGAACATGATCTAATTCTTCTTGGATCAAAAGTTATGGTGTGACAAAGTTGGCTAAAATCATTAATTTTCAAGATGTGCACCAAATGAGAAGTTTGCAAAATCATGAACCAATGCCATTTGTAACTTCTAGTTCACTTCAAACCAATGCACAAACATTCTATATGACCTAAAAATCAGATTTGGACCAAGAATTCTCATGTTTCATGACTTGTGGGATGAGAAAATCACATGTGAACCAAAGTTGAAACAACTTGCAAAATCATCATCACACTTTCCCCCACTTGTTACATTGGATGCTGAACCATGCTAGCCTCCCATACACACCATGCTGCGCCAGCCCTAGCCATTGTACCAAGCTAGAACTCAAGCCATACCTCTCTTACAACAAAGTTGACATTTTGCAAAAGTGAACTTACCAATCAATAAAGGCCAGGTCACATCATCTGACCTATGAGATTATTTTATACTATCCATTTGCAAGCCATTCCATACATGAAGCCAGCCTGCAACACACCATAGAAGACATACACAAAACTCACCCCATTTGCATTTCTCTTCGAATCTGCCTGCACAACTCACAAACATTCAAACAAGTTTCACTAATCATCTCACCATACTTCATTAAGCCAAAACCAACAAAGAACCAAGCCTGTATCAAGCAAGAACACCATTTCTCCATTTTCACTCCAACCTGCAGTTTCTTTCGAAACTCACTCCACAGGCCATAAACACCCAAACAAACTCCACAAACCTTTTCCATTCATCATCTGGACCACAAAGAACCACTCACATTGGCCTGAAACAGCTTGGATCATCATCACCATTTTCAACTGAGCTTGAGCAGAAGCTGTTCAAACTCTTCATCTAGCCAGCATAAATTTCTCCCAAGCATTCAAGCATCATCAAGAGGTCATAAGGAGTGGATTTCACAAGGAGGGGAGGCCTGAAAGTTACCAGAGTGAAAGCTTCGAAACTCAGGTAGCTCAAGAACATTTTTTCCAGAAACCATTTTTTAAGTTCTTAAGTTGTTCTCTATGCTTCACTGTTTGTTCTGATGCTTTTAGTTTTGAAAATGGTGATGAAATGAGAATTTAATTGCTTTCTGAAACTCTGTGACCTAAAAGAATGTTTCGTTCGATTCATGAGTTTGGGGAAAAGTAAATGATTTCTAGCTTAGGGTTTTGATTCAGGGGAGTGTGGGAATCATTTCTGTGTGTTTAGATTTCATTTAGGTTGCGTTTGGTGGATTTTGGGGATTTTCAGGTGGGGTTCCCACCGGAGAAGACGACCGGAGGTCTTCTCCGGCCACCTGAAAATCATTAGGGTTTAATCCCTGTAATTAATTTCATTTGAATCTGGTACGTTGGATTGCTTTGACCAGTTGACCTCCCGCGCGCATGTGTGGCCTGGATTCACTCAATTAGCCCTAATCCATTTTATTTAGTTTAATTAATCTTAATTGAATTAATTTAATCAGAACCAACCACAACCCTTGGATAGCGCGCGTGGTCAACACTTTTGAATCCAGAGTGAATCTCAGCCTTTCCTTCTGATTACTTCATTTTAAATTCATTTTTATTTCATTTCTTTTCATTTTATTTGCATAATTTATTTAAAATAGCAAAAATGTTTTAAAAATTATGAAACTTTTTCTCAAGAGTTTCATTAATTTTTAAAACACAAAAATATTTTCATTTTCATTTTTTGCATTTAAAAAGTATTTTTAAATATTTAAAAGTTTATTTTTAATTGATTAATGGGAATTAATTTATTAAAAATACTTTTAGGTATTTAAAAATCACCAAAAAATTCATGAAATGTTCTAAGACATTTAGAAACATTGTCCAACCTTCAAACCAAATTTCTTTTTTTGATCTTGATGCATTTTGAGAATTTTTCATTGAATTAAAATCATTTTTGTGCATTATTTTGATCCAAAGTTCAAAAAATCATTTCTGCCTATCCATGAAGAGTTGGACATTGATTCTTCTTGCATTGCATTGTGTTTAGCATGTAGTTTATGAGATTAAATGGCCATGATTTGATCTTTCATTTTTCATTTGTTTGACATTTCTTTTGTTTAGAAACCCTAAAAACCCTAGAAACTTGTGAAAATCATAACTTGAACTTGGTTAGGAGTTGAGACCTCTCCTTTGGGCATTGGTTTAGTATAGGATTAGGGGTTCTTTGAGTGGTATTTTCAATTTTTTATCTTAGGGTTTGCTTCTGATTTTGGTTTTTGTTTGATGTTTGATTCATAAACCCTAATTTGAGCTTTCATATGCATCCATCTTGCATTCTCTTGCATAACATGACTTGCCATGACATTCCATGCTTCCATTTGATTCATTTGACATCATAAGACATATTGAAAGCATGTTTGATCATTGCATCATGCATTTGCCATGTTGTATGCCATGTGCACTTCATAACTTTTCATGTATGCCTTTGCTTCCTAACTTGTTTCATTTGCATTCATGAACTTGTATGATCATTCTCATGTGCTGCCTCATGTTTGTAGCATCTCATAGCATCATTATCATCATCAACATGCTTCTGGTTTTGTTTCTCATCATGTCATCTCATCCCATCTTGCATTGTATTGCACTTCTTTTCTAACCTTTCAGGTGGTAAGTGATGTTGAGAAGTGAATTTGCCTTCACTTCTCATGACTTTTCTTTTCATCTCTCTTGCATCCATGCTGCATTTTATCTTGTGTTTGAGTTTGAGCTTGCTCATTTTTCTTCTTCCCACTTTCTTTCTTCAAGTGACTTGACTTCTTGAATGAAGCAAGTCACTTTGCTTCTCTTAATCCTTTCATCTGCTTTCTGGTGGTTCCATTGAAGATTGTTCTTGCAAACCTCACAAACCATAGGAACAACCAAGCATGACAATGACTAGGGTTTTGATTAGTCTCCCCTCTTAGTTTTACCTTTGTGTCTCTTTGAGTCCTCTCTTCTCACCTCATAATCAGGGACTAAACCCTGAAGGCTTTAAGGCTTTGTGATTAAGCTTATGCCTGCATCCTTCTATTAGGATGGAGTGTATAACTTTAATCCTAAGTGTTAAACCCTTAATGTGTTTAAATCTCTTAATCAATTCACATAATAATCATCAAGACATCACACTTGTAACTTGGGCCTTGCATTAGGGTTCTAATTCTTCCTTAATTGGTTAAGAAGGACTAACCCTAGTGTTAATGGACAAGTCCCCCTCAAGTTGTCTTACAAATCATAAAAATCACTGCTTCATCTTATCATTAACTAAAATCTACTTAATCAAAGGTTTGTTTTGTCATGAGTTTAATCCCTAATCATGGGTTAAGTTGAGGAGTTTTCCTCAGCTTAAACTCTCTCATCTATCATCCTTCTATTAGGATGGTGTAATGAGTCTGTTTAATCCTTGATTATGGCTTAACCTCATTACCTAACACTAAACAAAAACACCAAAAACATTCAAATAATCACAAAGTAGGTTAATGATCTTAATCCTACACCAAAGGTGATCAAGTGTGAGAATCTGACTTCACACTTAAGGTATTCTCATTACCCCTAATCAGAGGGAAGATGTGATGAGTTTACTAAATCCATTGGTTTAGGCTTAAGCTCATTAACTTATGACAAACTTTCACAAGCAATAAAAGACTGAAAACTCAAAAACAAACAATAATCGTCTCCTCCGGGATTCTTTTCTCATCACCTTCACTCACAACGAGAACTTGCTTCTTCCGTCTAATGCAAGACAGTTCGCATCTGTGCCAGACAGATCTTACACTTGAGCATAGGCAAGTAAGCAGTTCATCAGTCAATTCATTTTTTTTAGTCTCTTTGGGTCGAACTACGGTGTTCTGACTTCCTCATTGCACGAGAGGATACGTAGGCATAACTTAACGGTTATCGAACAAAAGTCTCTGTATATTCCCCCTCCTTCCAGTTCATTTCTTTAAGCCTCATAATCTTGAGCAATTCATTCTCATTCTTACACTGACACATCATTTATACATACCACACTTCACTCCTTTTACACTGACACCTGTACATTCTTTTCCAGCTCTTTATACACATATTGCACTGACACTACCCCTCTAAAACACAAATCTTTTAAGCGTGGATCCCGTCGAGTACGACGGACAATCTGGGTGCTAATACCTTCCCAGGTTGTAACCAACCCCCTTCCTCAGTCTCTCTGGTTCGCAACCGTCTTATCCGTATCTTTCTAGGTCTATGCAGCATTACCTTTCCTCCGGGATAAAAATGCCTAGCTGGCGACTCTATTCATCTCCAGTGAGTTCACGGCTGTGTGTTCTCATTGTCCCTCTCGCCGACCGTTCGCGTCTGTACCTTTATTTGGGCCAGTCCCATCTTATCGGGAGCGACAGCTTGATGGTGGAGTGTTTGTTTGTTGGTTGAGGGTCCTGGGTTCGAATCCCCCCAGGCCCTTTTGTATTATTTTGCTTTTTGTTGTGATTTTTGCAGGTTATGAAACAAAACAACATGGTTCTCATGCTATATCACCAAACGCACGCTGGCCTGGTGGTTGTGGAGGCAAGACTCAAAGATTGAAGCCTGGTGGTGGTTGTGGAGGGTTCGAATCCCAGCCCCAGGTAAGTTTTTTTCCACTTTTTCTTGTTTTTTCTATTTAATTTGTTTATATTATAATTAATCTAATAAATTTAAAATGTTAAAAATAAAATGTTCATATTATTTTCTTTTATATAGTTCAAAATTCATGTTTTCAAAAATTAAACTTTATCATTAAAATTAATATTTATGCTATTGTAAATTACTAATATTATATGTTTTATATAAATAAATTAATTAATTAACCCTAAAAATTTTATATGTAAAAAACCTAATTTTTTATATAAACCCTAATAATATTTTGTAAACCCAAATTATTTTGAAAATGATTAATTTGTTTATAGTTTTCTAATTTAGATAATTTAATTAAAAATTAAACCCTAATTTATTTTTTTTAAAATATTAAAAACCCTAATTTTATTGTATGAACTTAATTTATTACTTTGTATGCTTATAATCAAATATTTTTATAATATGTGTATAAAATTAAATAATTAGACTATTAAGTTATATTTATTAGTATATAATTATTATTATTTATTTCTCTTATTAAAAATCTTAAAAAAATAATTATTTATTTAAAATTGAACTTTTAATTCATTATTTATTATTATGCTAATTTCTTCATCATATGCTTATTTATTTTTGTTTATTATTACTAACCCTCTTACATTTATTTATTATTATTATTATTACTAACCCATTTAATTATTTATTTATTTACTTATTTATTTTAACTATTTTAATTATTATAATGTAATTGTATCCCTTATGTAATAGTTGTAGTAATTTTTATTATTTATTTTTAAATGCTATGGTTAGTAAAATAGGGAGTGCAAGATATGTTTGTATTTAAAATTGAATTTAGATCATTAAATCTCAAGATAAATATTTGAATTGGTACACTCACACACGTAAGTCGATCTTGGATCGCCATCTCACTTCTTAAGGGTTACCTCTCAAGTTGCCTAAACAAAAGGTCAAGTAAGGTGTAAAGCAAAGTCCCTTCTTTTATATCATCTAGTCCCTTAACAGATAAAAAGATCAAGTCCCTTCGTGGTTGCCTTCGTAATGATCTTGTCCTTTTCGAATAAAGATGATAAGTCCCTTCGAATTGCTTATACACCTTACAGTTGCCTAAATAACAGTTGTCCCTTCACTTGTCCCTCATACATCCAAGGTAATGACTACCTATTCCTTAATAATAGGGATAGTCTTACCATTTAAAGGATATTTAAGAACAAAAAAGATTTAACTTAGGGTAGGTTCTTCTTATGTACTCGCTCACTTTTCAAAAAACAATTCAAACACTTCACATTTTTCAAACAAATTTTCAAAACAAAGGCTTTATATATATCCGTACATGGATCATTATAAAGTACTTAAGAAAATTTCTAAACACACACTACACTTCTCAAAACAATTTAAAGTGAGCTAAGTAACTAAGAGCCCATGGATAACCATGGATGTAAAGGGTGCTAACACCTTCCCTTTACATAACCTACCCCCCGAACCCAAAAATCTTTTAAGGTCTTTCCTGTTCTTTTATGCCCTTTCCTTTGGATAAAATAAAAGTCGGTGGCGACTCTTGCTATCCGCAACATAACTAAAGTCAGTTCTCCCACCGTGTTACAGAACTGGCGACTCTGCTGGGGATTTAATAAAAGAGGGGTACCCTTAGGAATTAGATCACTTTAAAATTGTTTGCCTTGTTTGCTTTATAATTATCTTGTTGGGTGCTCTTATGTGTGAAAGATCCTAACCCGGATCTAGTGTACCTTAGGTAAATGGCAATAGACCAAGGAAACTGTACGGCGTATACCGATATGGTTGATCTGGTGGCCATAGTTAGTGTGACTTCTTGGTTGGTGCTTATGTTCCTTAAGTCAAGTTGAGGATAATATGAGGCTGCCATATGTTGTCAATACACTAACTAACTTTTAGAACCCTAGTTATCCCATCTTGGCCTTTAGAAAAGTAGTGAGATAACCAGCTCTGGTGAAGACTGAAGTTGGTTGATACTCGATACTATGCTCATTGAGATCTTAAACTTGGAGGGTTTTGGTTGGCAAGTAAGTTGCCTACTGAACAACCACCCTTGTGAAGGATCAATGATATTGAGATCCCTTAGAACCTGGTTACTTTTGTAGGACAGGATGAACCAACTAACTTCAGGGGAGGGTACTTACCTTTAAACCTCATGCAAGCCTTTAAACCTAGGGCTATTGTGTGACTTGTTTGTGTGTGCCACATGTTTGTGATTGAACATAACATCATGACATCATCATGCATCATAAGCATAGCATTTTCACTAACCATTTCAAGGACCAAAGGATTTATCTTTGTTCTTTGTTGCAGGTCATGGCTTCTGCTCGTAGAAACACTATCAGGATCAACTTTGTAGGCATACCTCCTAAGCTTAAGGAATTGGTTTCTCAAGTTTCTGAAAGCTCCCAGTTCATCAAGAGACATGGTCACCTATTGGATCTAGTCACTTCAGGGTTCAATGAAGACATGATGAGTGTTCTGTTTCAGTTCTTTGATCCTAAACACCATTGCTTCACATTCCCCGACTATCAGCTGGTTCCTACAATGGAAGAGTTCTCTAAACTTCTGGGTATACCTGTCCTTGATCAGAAACCATCACAGGTTTGGAAAAGGAGCCTAAACCTGAGGTTATTGCTACAGCTCTACATCTGAAGAAGTCAGACATTGTTCTAGAAACGAGAAGTGGAGTTAAGGTGATTCTTGCTAAGGTGTTGATAGAGAAGGCTCAAGTATTCTTGAAGGCTATGAGCTATGATGCTTTTGAGGAGATCTTAGCCTTGCTGATTTATGGCTTAGTGTTGTTCCCCAATCCAGATCAGTTCATAGACATTCATGCCATCAACATATTTATGAGTCACAATCAAGTGCCTACATTGCTGGGAGACATCCTGCACTCTCTTCATACTCGTACTACAAAGGCACGAGGAACTCTGATGTGTTGCATACCTTTGCTATCCAGGTGGTTTATTTCTCACCTTCCTCGCTCAGTGATGAAGAATGAACAAGGGTTCAGGTGGTCTAAAAGGATCATGTCACTCTCTCATTCAGATATCCATTGGTGCTCCAGATCTATGGAGAATGTCACTATCATTGACCGTTGCAGGGAGTTTCCTAATGTGACACTTTTAGGCATAAGAGGAGGAATTACTTACAACCATTCCTTAGCTTTACGTCAGTTTGGTTACGCTCGGAGTGATGGTCCTCATGACATGTTGATTCAGGGTATTGTGTTTGACTACGACAACGATCTGCAAGGTTACTGTCAAAGGTTTATACGAGCATGGGGGAAAGTGAACAAGGTTGACAGAAAGACTCTGGAACCCAAGTACACTATTCCTATGGAAGCTTACCTCAGATGGGTGCGATCTCGTGCTCAGACTCTCATGATGCCATATCCTGCCATCTTGCCAGTTACTATGGAGCCTGTTGCTGAAGGGGATACTTCTTATACCATCCTTCACCCAGACATGCCCACTGACATGGAAGACTTACAGAGGTCCTGGATCCAGTTGAAGGAGCAAAGGGATACTTTAGAGACTCATTACAAAGCAAGTCAAGAAAGAATCCTGGAGCTAACAAAACAACTTCACGAGGAGCGGAATCTCAACTCATACCTCAACACAAAGAGGAAACGTCCATGGGAGACTTAAAACCCCATCTTTTGTATTTATTTCATTTCATTCTTATTGTAAGCCCAAGGGGCAAACAAATTTATTACTAATAAAAGTTTACTTTCTTGTTTGTTTAAGCAAATTTAAATCCTGCGGTCCTTGAAAACATTGCATACGCATTTACATATCATATCACTACATCACAGGTTTCTTATGTACCGGTTTCTTATCTTCTCGCTGTTTATTTCAACAATGGCTCTTGAACAAACAGTTAAAGATCTTCAGGCACAAAATGCACAGTTCCAAGAGCTGATCCTGAACTTGTCCAAGGGGCAGGATGAATTGAAGACACTGCTGGCCAAGAAGACTAAGAAGACTAGAAGGTCAGGAGGCCTGATTAACATGGGAAGAAGGTTCAGAGGTCCTGTCAAGACCAAAGAACAGGTTTAAGATTACGAGTCTGAAGAGTCTGAGAAAGAGGGAGGCAGTCTCCACAACACTATGGGGGACTCTGATTCTGAAGCTAATTACTATCATGAGCCTAACGAAGATAAGTTCAAGATGCTGGTGGATAGAATGGATGCTATGGAATTGCAAAAGTCCTCTGGGCTAGATTTTGAAGACCTGAGTTTGATATCTGGGGTGGTCATACCCATTGGTTTCAAGGTTCCTACTTTCGTAGTTTATGATGGTGTTTCTTGTCCCAAGCTGCATCTGAGGTCTTATGTCAGGAGAATCCAACCCCATACTGCTGATAAGAAGTTGTGGATCCATTTCTTCCAAGAGAGCTTATCTGGAGCTCAATTGGAATGGTACTATTGTTGCACCCCAAAATTTGCCCTCACAATACAAGACTTTGTGTTCTATGAAGGTTCACAAGGTTCACAAGGTTCCCAACACTTACAAGACCTTTCATGAGGTTCATGAAGTCTACAAGTTACTTTATGAAGGTTCACAAGGTTCACAAGTTCCACAATGCTTTCAAAACCTTTTATGAGGTTCATGAAGTCTACAAGTCACTTCATGAAGGTTCACAAGGTTCACAAGGTTCACCATACCTCCCATGAGGTTCACAAGACATTTTATGATGGTTCACAAGGTTCACAAGGTTCACAGTTGGCCATAAGAGTTGACAATTCCCTCAGACAATGCACCTCCTAAGCAGTGCATCCAAAACTAGGGTTTTGACTTTAATCAGGCTAAATGGACATCCAAGACCTCAAGTGAGCTTCATAACATCTTATATGTGTATAAGAACCCCCATGACAAGTTTCAAGACTTTTCTCAAAAGTTTGCTCAGTCAGATGATCAGATAAGTCAAAATCAGTCAATGCAGTTAAAAGGTCAAACTGAGGTCAACTGTGGTCAAACCAAAGTCAAACTTCATGATTTTTTTGCCAACATCAAGTATATGAAGTAAAATTCATCATTTGATCAAGGGTTGATCATGATTCATCAAGGAGATTCCAGATCATCAAGAATCAGGAGTTTCTAAATTAGGGTTTCCTCAGTAAAAGTCAACTGAACTTTGACCAGCCATAACTTTCACATACTTCATCACCAAGTCTCCACTCAAAGCTCATTTTGAAGTAAATTGAATTCTCTACAACTTTGATCTTACAAGCCAAGCCCAAAAATGCTTCATTTGGAAGGTATGAGCTAAGACATTATAGGTCATTTCAAAAGTCAACAAAAAGTCAACAACTTCAAAAGAGCATAACTTGAGATTGGTAAATGATATGGACATGAAACCAGTTGGGTTGTTTAGAGGACTCTTCAAGCTTTCCAAAATGTCCAAGAACACCCTCATAGCATTAAAATTGAGGGAGATGTGCCCTTGCAAAGTTGGGAAATTTTGTGAAGGTTTATGATGAAAATGGAGGTTTAAAACCAATTCTTTTCAAATGGGCCTGGCAAATTATGATCCAATCCATACACTATCATCATGCACGACCCAAATCATTAAAAATCTGAATTTTTATTATTTTATTTTTATTTATTTTGATTTAATTCATAAAAAATCATTTTAAATAAATATAAAATATGAAAATATGATGTTTAATGGAGATTTGGTTTCTAGAACATCTTAAATGATGATTGAAGTTGAAAGGGAAGGAAATCATGAGATTGATCCAAAAATAGCAAGCCTTCATGCATAAATATTTGAATTTTAAGACATGATCAATTTCAATCTTTTCAAATCAAAATTTCCACATGATCAATCAATGTTATGACCTAAATTCCACCTCCTATAAGTACTAAACATAATGCCATCCTCAAGACACGAATTGGCTGCCTCAAAGTGTAAGTTTCATTGCTCAAAAAAATCATCCAAAACTCACATTCGGATTCTTCAATCCAAGGCATTTGAAGGTAAAATAAGAACATAGAGATGTTCTTTGGATATCACTGAAGCATTATCATCACTCATACGCATCAATGCCTTGCTATATTGCTTAGTCCGAACTCATCTTTCTCTTGAAATTCAAATTTTCGAATCCATCAATATATGCATTATGAATTGTTTTTGATGACTAATATGTGTTTATCTTGATGCCTAGAACGATTCTGGACAATTGGATTGAAGCTTCATGACTTATACTACCCGCGACCATTGTTAGGGTTTAGAACTCAATTTTAGGGTTTCATGATTCAAACCATATAAATGAATTTTAACAACGTAGAAAGATTGTATGAGTCATAAGGAACTCATTGATGTCTTTAATTTCTTGAATCGTTACTGCTTTGTACAAGTTTCATTTTCGTAGGTTTGAAGCATTGAGGAATTCGCAGGAAAGGTCGTGAGTGATTTCGCAGGAAAAAGTGCAGGTATGAGGTTGAAGAAGAAGCTGTTGGCGCGTTCAGGAAAAATTCAAATATTAATGAAAATATTTTATGTTTAATTGTTGGTTGGTTTGTCACACGCGCGCTTGTGTCTCAGTGGTAAGGCTGGTAGGCATATTGGGTGATGGCATTGGTTCGAGTCTTGGCTGGGACATTTTTTTTCTTTTATTTTTCCAGATGAAGCATACATAATATATTATGTTATATTACCATTAAAATATCAGGTAGGCTCTCCCAGCCAGGTGGTAATGCGCGCATATGAATATCCATGAGGTCCTGGGTTCAACAACACCCCAGGCCTTTTGTTTCTTTTATTTTTCCAGGTTTTTGTGACAAAGGATAAAACTAATAGGACTCATTCCATTGCTGCCTGCGTGCTGATGGCCAAGAGGTATGCTTTGTTGATGATAAACCTGGTGACCTGGGTTCAAGTCCCAGCCAGGTATGTTTTGCCTTTTATTTTTTTTCTATTTGTTTCTTCTTATTTTTTTTGATTTATATTTTATTAATAAACATATATGATATTAAATTATAAATATTTGTATATTATATTATAAACCCTAAAAATATTTTCTAAATGAATATTAAATTTTGCAAAACTTAATTTTATTTTCTAAATAATTTTTATTTTCTAATTCTTAATATAATTAATATGTATATATTTATTTAAATTTTGTAAATGTAATAATTAATAAAATTAAATTTTATAAATATGATTAATTTTTGTGAATATGATATTTAAAACTTATTTTCTTCATATAATGTGTAAATATCTTCTAATAAATAATTGTTAATATATGTTTAGAAATAATTAAATTTGTAATGATTAAAATTTATAATTATATTATGTTTAAAAAAATTTATGTTATAGTAATTATTTAATTATTCTTATTTCTAAATAAATGTTTATATATTAAAATTCAATTTTTGGTTTATTATTATAATACTTTTTTAATTCTATTTATTTTAATTATTGTTACTAACCATATTATTTTTGCTTCACTAATCTTATATATTTTATTATTATTATTATTTCACTAATATCATTTAATTTTTAATTATTATTATTACTAACCCCTATTTATTTATTATTGCTTATTTCTTTATTTTTGCTTATTATTTATATTTTGCTTTTATATTTTGCTATTTATTTTTAATTTGCTTATTATTATAATTATGTAATTGTTCCTTGGTGTAATTTTGTAAATATGTAATTTATTTAATTTTTATGCTATGGTTAGTAATTTAGGGAGTGCAAATATGTATTCTATTTAAAAATTAATTTAGATCACTTTAATTAAAGATAAATAATATTAAACACTCACACACGTAAGTCGATTTTTAATCGCCATCTCACATTTCTAAGGTTATCCCTCATTGTTGCCTAATCATAAGGTCAAGTGGGGTGTATAAAACAAGTCCCTTGAAAGAAAAAAATCATCAAGTCCCTAATGGTTGCCTTTAAAGATCAAGTCCCTTTTCGAATAATGATGATAGTCCCTCCTAAATGCTTAATACACCCCACAGTTGCCTTCATAAACAGATGTCCCTCACATGTCCCTTACATCCAAGGTAATGACTACCTACTCCTTAATAGTAGGGATAGTCTTACCAATTAAAGGATAAAGAACAAGAAAGACTTAAAATGTTAGGGTAGGTACCTCTTAGTTGCTTGCTCACTTCATTCAAAACTTTTCAAACTTTTTTCACAATTTCAAACAAATTTTCAAACACAAGTTTTTACGCGTCCGTACATGGATCATTATCAACTATTATGAAAATTTTTCTATTCACACACTACACTTTCAAAAACAATTCAAAAGTGAGCTAAGTAACTAAGAGCCCATGGATAACCATGGATGTAAAGGGTGCTAATACCTTCCCTTTACATAACCTACCCCCCGGACCCAAAAATATCTCTTAAGGTCTTTCCTGTTCTTTTATACCCTTTCCTTTTGGATAAAATAAAAGTCGGTGGCGACTCTTTCTATCCGCAACATAACTAAAGTCAGTTCTCCCACCGTGTTACAGAACTGGCGACTCTGATGGGGACTTAATTTAAGAGGGGTACCCTTAGGAATTAAGATCACTTTAAATTGTTTGCCTTGTTTGCTTTATATTATCTTGTTGGGGTGCTCTTATGTGTGAAAGGTCCTAACCCGGATCTAGTGTACCATAGGTAAATGGCAAAAGACCAAGGAAACTGTACGACGTATATCAATACGGTTGATCTGGTGGCCATAGTTAGTGTGACTTCTTGGTTGGTGCTTATGTTCCTTAAGTCAAGTTGAGGATAATATGAGGCTGCCATATGTTGTCAATGCACTAACTAACTTTTAGAACCCTAGTCAACTCATCTTGGCCTTTAGAAAGTAGTGAGGTAACCGGCTTTGGTGCAGACTGAAGTTGGTTGATACTCGATACTACACTCATTGAGATCCTAAACTTGGAGGGTTTTGGTTGGCAAGTAAGTTGCCTACTGAACAACCACCCTTGTGAAGGATCAATGATATTGAGATCCCTTAGAACCTGGTTACTTTATAGGACAGGATGAACCATCTAACTTCAGGGGAGGGTACTTACCTTTGAACCTCATGCAAGCCTTTAAACCTAGGGCTATGGTGTGACTTGTTTGTGTGTGCCACATGTTTGTGATTGAACATAACATCATGACATCATCATGTATCATAAGCATATCATTTTCCCTAACCATTTCAAGGACCAAAGGATTTATCTTTGTTCTTTGTTGCAGGTCATGGCTTCAGCTCGTAGAAACACCATCAGGATCAACTTTGTGGGGATACCTCCCAAGCTTAAAGAGTTGGTTTCTCAGGTGTCTGATCACTCCCGGTTCCTCAAGAGACATGGTCACCTATTGGATCTAGTCAGTTCAGGGTTCAATGAAGATATGATGAGTGTCCTGTTCCAGTTCTTTGACCCTAAGCACCATTGCTTTACATTCCCTGATTATCAGCTGGTTCCAACCATGGAGGAATTCTCTAAACTTCTGGGTATACCTGTTCTTGATCAAAGACCATTCACAGGCTTGGAGAAAGAGCTTAAACCTGAGGTTATTGTTGCAGCTCTACATCTGAAGAAGTCTGACATTGTTCTAGAAACGAGAAGTGGAGTCAAGGGTGTTCTAGCCAAGGTATTAGTGGATAAAGCTCAAATGTTCTTGAAGGCCATGAGCTATGATGCTTTTGAGGAGATCTTAGCCTTGCTTATTTATGGCTTAGTATTGTTCCCCAATCCAGATCAGTTCATAGATGTTCATGCCATCAACATTTTTCTGAGTCACAATCCAGTGCCTACATTGCTTGGTGACATACTACATTCTCTTCACACCCGTACTACAAGGGCAAGAGGAACTTTGATGTGCTGCATACCTTTGCTTTCTAGGTGGTTTATTTCTCACCTTCCTCGCTCAGTAATGAAGAATGAGCAAGGGTTCAGATGGTCCAAGAGGATCATGTCACTTTCTCATTCAGACATTCATTGGTGCTCCAGATCTATGGAGAACGTTACTATTATTGATCGTTGTGGGGAGTTTCCTAATGTGCCACTACTAGGCATAAGAGGAGGCATCACCTACAACCCCTCTCTAGCTTTACGACAGTTTGGTTACGCTCGGAATGATGGTCCACATGACATGTTGATTCAGGGCATTGTGTTTGACTACGACAACGATCTTCAGGGTTACCGTCAGAGATTCATACGAGCATGGGGAAAAGTAAACAGGGTTGACAGCAAGACACTGGAGCCTAAGTACATTATTCCTATGGAAGCTTATCTCAGATGGGTGCGATCTCGTGCTCAGACACTCATGATGCCATATCCTGCCGTCCTACCAGTTACCATGGAACCTGTTGCTGAAGGAGACACAGCTTATACCATCCTTCACCCAGACATGCCTACTGATATGGAAGACTTGCAGAGATCATGGATCCAACTGAAGGAGCAAAGGGATACTTTCGAGGCTCATTACAAAGCAAGCCAAGCAAGAATCCTAGAGCTAACAAAGCAACTTCACGAGGAACGGAACCTCAACTCATACCTCAACACAAAGAGGAAACGTCCATGGGAGACTTAAAACCCCATCTTTTGTACTTATTTCATTTCATTTTTTGTAAGCCTAAAAGGCAAAACAAATTTATTACTAATAAAAGTTTACCTTCTTGTTTGTTTACGTAAATTTAAATCCTGCGGTCCTTGAAAACATTGCATATGCATTCACATATCATTTCATTGCATCACTGGTTTATAATTGTGCACAGGTTTCTCATCTTCTCGCTGTTTATTTCAGTAATGGCTCTTGAACAATCAGTTAAGGATCTCCAGGCACAAAATGCACAGTTTCAAGAGCTGATCTTGAACCTGTCCAAGGGGCAAGATGAATTGAAGGCACTGCTGGCCAAGAAGACTAAGAAGGCTAGAAGGTCTGCTGGGTTGATCAACATGGGAAGAAGGTTCAAAGGTCTTGCCAAGACCAAAGAACCAGCTGAAGACTATGAATCTGAGGAATCTGAAAAAGAGGGAGGCAGTCTCCACAACACTATGGGGGACTCTGATTCTGAGGCTAACTACTACCATGAGCCTAATGAAGACAAATTCAAGATGCTGGTGGATAGGATGGATGCTATGGAATTGCAGAAATCATCTGGGCTGGATTTTGAGGATTTGAGTTTGATATCTGGGGTAGTCATACCCATTGGTTTCAAGGTTCCTACCTTTGTTGTTTATGATGGGGTCTCTTGTCCCAAGCTGCATTTGAGGTCTTATGTCAGAAGGATCCAACCTCACACTGCTGACAAGAAGTTGTGGATCCACTTTTTTCAAGAGAGCTTATCAGGAGCTCAGTTGGAGTGGTATTATCAGTTAGAGAGTGCCAACATCAGAGACTGGAATGATCTTGCTGAAGCTTTCTATAAGCAGTATCAATACAATGCTGACTTAGCCCCCACTCGCATGCAGCTTCAGAGCATGTCCATGGGTGCCAAAGAAAGTTTTAAAGAGTATGCTCAGAAGTGGAGAGACTTAGCTGGAAGAGTTCAACCCCCTTTGACTGACAGGGAATTGGTTGATATGTTCATGTGCACACTAAATGGTCCGTTTTATAGTCATCTCATTGGAAGCTCATCATCTGGCTTCACTGAGTTGATCATGACAGGAGAGCGAGTAGAGAATGGTATAAAGAATGGCAAGATCCATGTGGGTACTTCCTCATCAGGTGCTGCAAAGAAGCCTCCCACTGGGAAGAAAGAGTCAAATGCTGTTTATGGTCAACCTGATCGTAACAGAAGGCATCAGTCTGTTAGTGCAGTTCATATTTCAAATCCAACTCCTACAACAACAGAGCAGCCTCAGGGCAACCAACAGAGGGCTAGAAGGCAGTTCACGAAGATCAACATGTCAATGGCTCAGGCATTGCAACACTTGTTGAAGGCTGAACTTATCACTCTGAAAGAGGCTCCTCAGAATCCTAATGTTACCTCACCCAGGTACAATCCCAATGCACGATGTGCATATCATTCAAACTGTCAGGGACATGATACTAATAACTGCTGGGTCTTGAAGAACAAAATTCAAGATATGATTGAGGCTGGAGAGATTGAGTTTGACCCTCCGGGTACTCCAAATGTGATTACGGCTCCAATGCCAAATCACGAGAAGACTGTCAATGCCATTGATGAAGATCTACATGTCTATTCAGTAATGGAGTTGAACACACCATTGTCTGTTATCAAAAAGAGGTTAGTACAAGCTGGGATCTTTCCAGGTTGTCGTGAAGATTGTTTGTATTGTACCTATAAGCCGGATAGTTGCTTCATATTGAGAGATGGAATTCAACGTCTCATGAATAAGTATACTATAGTGTTTGAGAGGACTCCGTCGTCTGTAGAAAGTATGGTGGATCATCTGACTCAAGGTAGGAAGATTGAAGAGGTTGATATGGTTGACAAAGTACCGGTAAGAATCACTTCAAAGAGACCTATTAAAATCACTCATCAGGGTCCAATCAAGATTACTGCTGAAGGTCCTGTGAAAGTTGTTGCTGAAGCCAGAGTGGCTCCTCTGATCATTACTACTCCTGGTCCTATTCCTTATACATCTGATAAAGCTGTGCCTTGGCACTATGGGTCTGATGTTTACATCCATGGTGTTAAGCAGGAGCCTTTACCTGATTTGCCTGCTGACATTGATAATATTGCTGGATCTAGTAAGATCACGCGTAGTGGAAGGGTCTTCTCTCCTCCAGTTGCTTCTAAAAATGCAGCTATTCCTGCTGTTACTTCCACCACTGATGCTCGGGGCAAAGGTCCTGTTATTGAGCTTGTATCTCCTGATGTGCCAGCTGCTGATGATCTCTCTAAGCAGATGGAAGAAGTATTGAAAATCATTCGCAAGAGTGATTATGACATTGTTGATCAATTGGGGCATACTCCCTCAAAGATTTCTATGCTGTCCTTGTTGTTATGTTCTGAGGCTCATGCCAAGTCCTTGATCAAGTTTCTGAAGACTGCTCATGTGCCCAATGCCATTTCTGTTGACCAATTTGAGAACTGTGTTGCCCACCTGACCTATGATAATGGGTTAGGATTTTCTGATGCTGATTTGACCCCTGCCAAGAGGGATCATAACAGGGCCTTACATATCTCAATTGAATGCAGGGGCACTACCCTGTCACATGTGCTGATAGACAATGGTTCCTCTTTGAATGTGTTGCCTAAGGAAGTCCTGAATAAGCTGAGTCTTGAAGATGCTGTGCTGAAGCCCAGTAATATTGTGGTGAAGGCTTTTGATGGTTCTAGAAGAGTAGTGCATGGGGAAATTGATCTTCCAATCAAAGTTGGATCCCAGGTTTTCACTGCTACATTTTATGTGATGGATATTCGTCCTTCATACTCTTGTCTGCTTGGTCGTCCCTGGATCCATGGGGCAGGTGCTGTAACCTCTACATTACACCAAAAGTTGAGATATCCGGTGAATGGAAAGGTTGTTACTGTCTATGGAGAAGAAGAATACTTTGTCAGCCATGTAAACACTTTCAAGTATCTGGAAATGGAAGGTGAATACATTGAAACTCCGTGTCAGACATTTGAAGTGGTTCCCTGGGTTGTTAATGATTATGTAGCTCCTCCTGTTGCGAAGAAAGTTCCTGTGGTCACCAGAAAACCTCCAACTATGGCAATGGCCTCCCTCAATGATGCTAGAGCTGTGGTGGATGAAAGTGGTTGTACTATTTGGGGTCAGCTTCCTGATATTCCATACAAGTCTGACAAGTTTGGTTTGGGTTTCACTGCAGAGTCCCAGAAGGCTGTTCGTCGTGCTCGTGCTGTTCGTATCACCAATCAAGGGGTTATGAAAGATCAGATCAATGCTGTGGGAGACTATGATGAAGACTACAATCTGGATGCTTGGATTTTTCCTACTATGGGTGCTGGACTCAATAATTGGAAAGCTGAAGATGTTATCCCTATCTCCTTTAGTCAGGAGTAAATACTATTACTGTGTTGTTGCTTTTTAAGTTTGTAATTTCTTGAACAATTAGAACTTTTAAGCCTTGTGCCTTACCCGGGGCACAATGGTGTGCTTGTTACGGGCTGTCATTTCATTTGCATACTTCATTCAATAAAATCAGTGGACGTTTCGTTTTCGTAAATATTGTGTTCCTTGTCTTTCTTTTCTTTTATTTTTGTTTTATCAGCTATGTGTTCTTACACACACCCACATCACTAAAATGCAGATCCTCATCCACTCTGGATCCTGTTGATAACAGTTCTACTATTGCCAATTATAATTTCGAGAATCCGATCTATCAAACTGAAGACGGAAATGAGGACGATTGTGAAATACCTGTAGAGCTTGCTAGGTTGTTACAACAAGAAGAGAAAGCTATACAGCCACATGAAGAGCCAGTCGAAGTTGTGAATCTGGGAACTGAAGAAAACAGAAAAGAGGTCAAGATAGGGGCTGATTTAGAGGACAGTGTCAAGAGCAGATTGATTCAGATGTTACGCGACTATGTGGAGATCTTTGCTTGGTCTTATGAAGATATGCCAGGGCTGGATACAGACATTGTGGTTCACCGTTTTCCAGTGAAAGAAGATTGTCGTCCAAAGAAGCAGAAGGTTCGTCGTATGCGTCCTGAAATGTCAGAAAAGATCAAAGCAGAGGTAATGAAACAGTTCAATGCAGGGTTCCTAGCGGTGACTTCTTATCCTCAGTGGGTTGCAAATGTGGTACCAGTTCCTAAGAAAGATGGAAAGGTACATATGTGTGTAGACTACAGAGATTTGAACAAAGCTAGCCCCAAAGATGACTTTCCACTTCCTCATATTGATATTCTGGTAGACAACACTGCTCAGCATAAGGTATTCTCTTTTATGGATGGTTTCTCTGGTTACAATCAAATCAAGATGGCTCCGGAAGATATGGAGAAGACAACGTTTGTGACACAGTGGGGCACTTTTTGTTATAAGGTGATGCCATTTGGTTTGAAGAATGCAGGGGCAACATATCAGCGTGCTATGGTGGCTTTGTTTCATGATATGATTCATCATGAGATAGAGGTGTATGTAGATGATATGATAGCCAAGTCTCAGAATGAAGAGAAACATCTTGATCATCTGCACAAGTTGTTTGAGAGGTTGAAGAAATATAAGTTGAGGTTGAACCCAAACAAGTGTACTTTTGGAGTTAGATCTGGTAAACTCCTGGGTTTCATTGTCAGTGGAAAAGGTATTGAAGTGGATCCTGCAAAAGTGAAAGCTATACGAGAGATGCCAGCTCCCCATACTGAGAAGGAGGTTAGAGGTTTCTTGGGACGATTGAACTACATTGCAAGATTTATTTCCCAATTAACTACCATCTGTGAGCCAATCTTCAAGTTGTTGAAGAAAGATCAGGCGATGGAATGGAATGATGAGTGCCAGACTGCCTTTGATGAAATCAAGAGATATTTGCTAGAACCTCCAATTCTGATGCCACCAGTTGATGGAAGACCCTTGATTATGTATTTAACAGTGTTAGACAACTCAATGGGGTGTGTGTTGGGGCAACATGACGAGTCTGATCGAAAAGAGCAGGCAATATACTACCTTAGCAAAAAGTTTACCGACTGTGAAACAAGATACTCACTGCTCGAGAAAACTTGCTGCGCTTTGGCATGGGCTGCTCGCCGACTAAGACAGTATATGTTGACCCATACTACCTTGTTGATTTCAAAGATGGATCCAATCAAGTACATATTTGAGAAACCTGCTCTCTCCGGAAGAATTGCAAGATGGCAAATGATCTTGACAGAATATGACATACAGTATACTACTCAGAAGGCCATCAAGGGAAGTGTTGTTGCTGATCATTTGGCTCATCAAGCTGTGGATGATTATCAGTCAATGAGTTTTGAGTTCCCCGATGAAGACATTATGATTATTACCAAAGAACCTGGACAATATGACGGACCTGAACAAGGATCCCGATGGACTATGGTTTTTGATGGTGCCTCTAATGCACTTGGTAATGGTGTTGGTGTTGTGATTAGCTCCCCTAAAGGTTGTCATACCCCGATTACTGCCACACTTTGTTTCTATTGTACCAACAACATGGCTGAGTATGAGGCATGTATCCTGGGTATTAAAGCTGCTATTGATATGAAGATTCAGTTCCTTGATGTGTATGGAGATTCAGCCCTGGTAGTAAGTCAGATTAAAGGAGATTGGGATACCAAGCATGATAATCTCATTCCTTACAGAGAGCATGTTTTGTCTTTGATCCCACATTTTAAAGAGATTACCTTTGGACACATTCCACGAAGAGAAAATCAGTTGGCAGATGCATTAGCCACCATGGCATCTATGTTTGAGATCAGTTGGGATGATGAAGCTCCTAAGATTAATATTGATAGATTTGAGAAGCCTGCATACTGCAATGAGATTGACACAGAAGGGGAAGAGGAGAAGCCTTGGTTCTATGAAGTGAAAAGATATCTTGAAGCTCAGGAGTTCCCTGAAGGAGCATCTGTCAAAGATAGGAAATTTCTGAGAAGGTTCTCTACTAAGTTCTTTTTGAGTAATGGGATTTTGTACAAGCGCAATCATGATTCAACTTTGCTTCGTTGTGTGGATAAGAAGGAAGCAACTGAGATTATGGAAGATATGCATGATGGGATCTTTGGCACTCATTCTAGTGGTCATACTATGGCAAAGAAGATTTTAAGAGCAGGTTACTATTGGTCTACCATGGAAGCTGATTGCTATCAACACTCCAAAACATGTCACAAGTGTCAAATTTATGCTGATAAGGTCCATGTACCTCCATCACCATTGAATGTGTTGACTGCTCCTTGACCCTTTGCCATGTGGGGCATTGATATGATTGGTGAGATCAAGCCTACTGCTTCTAATGGGCATCGTTTCATCCTGGTTGCTATTGATTACTTCACGAAGTGGGTGGAGGCAGCTTCATTTGCATCTGTTACTAAGAATGTGGTGGCTCGATTCATTAAGAATAATCTCATATGTAGGTATGGCATCCCTGAGAGGATTATCACTGACAATGGCTCTAATATGAACAACACTATGATTACTGATCTCTGCACGCAATTCAAGATTAAACATCATAACTCTTCTCCATATCGTCCAAAGATGAATGGGGCAGTTGAAGCTGCTAATAAGAACATCAAGAAGATTGTACAGAAGATGACTGTTACCTACAAGGATTGGCATGAGATGTTACCATTTGCTCTTCATGGTTATCGTACCACTATACGTACTTCAACAGGGGCAACCCCATTCTCCTTAGTCTATGGTATGGATGCAGTTCTGCCCATTGAAGTTCAGATTCCCTCCTTGAGAATTATGAAGGATGCAGGCTTGGATGAAGATGAGTGGATTCAGACTCGACTGGATCAATTAAATTTGATTGATGAGAAGAGGCTAGCAGCAGTTTGTCATGGCCAGATGTACCAGAAACGAATGATCAAAGCTTTTA
The DNA here is from genome assembly GCA_963966055.1 of Lathyrus aphaca. Lineage (NCBI taxonomy): Eukaryota > Viridiplantae > Streptophyta > Magnoliopsida > Fabales > Fabaceae > Lathyrus > Lathyrus aphaca. Next base: position 484,385,882 of record OZ014525.1, on the reverse strand, counting down.
ACAAGAAGGTTAAGCCAAAGGTATATCAGGCTGGTGACTTGGTAATCAAGTGTATCATATTACCACAGGGTGATCCTAGGGGCAAGTGGACTCCAACATATGAAGGACCATTTATAGTCAAGACAGTGTTCTCAGGAGGTTCCATGATACTGACTACAATGGATGGTGAAGACTTCCCACAGCCTGTAAACGCAGACATAGTTAAAAAATACTACGCATAAAAAGAGACCCGCTAGGTTGACAGGCCTAGGCAAAAATAAGGGCATCCCGGCAAACCAAAAGGGTTTGGGCAAAAATTAGGGATATATATAAAAAGATGTACACCCGGCAAGTCGAAAACCTGAAAAGGCGGCTTGGGCAAAAAAGGGTATCCTGGTGGATTGAAAACCTGAAAGGGCAATCCAGGCAAAAGTTAGGGATTAAAGCGTATGACTATGTCTCGTTTGGATCACCCATGAAACTGCAACTAGTTGTACTACTTACTCAAGCTCGAACAGATAAAGCTCAATCCAATCGTTTCCGTCTCAACAGCAGAAGATGAGATACTTGAAGATAATGGCAATAGTAGAATTGAAACTCAATAGGATTGTTTCCCACATAGCTGATTTTTTTTGTTTTGTAAAAACTTTATGGCAAAATCCTCTTACTAGGGTTTATGTCTCCTTGTACAAACTTGCCCATGTGTGGGTCACTTTTGATATAAATAAATTCCATCTTTTGAATCCAGATTTACTTTTACCCTATTTACATAAGCGAAACGTCCATTGGTTGTGTTTGAATGTATGTATGCTTTTGAATATGATTGATGTTTACCAGAAATGCATGTATGCTTTTAATATGATTAATGTTTACCAGAAATGCATGAAAATGCAGTAATAGTATTTACTAAGGACGAACGAGGGAAGGATATCAACGAAGTTTCGCCGGTTCATCTCTACAAGACAGTCACAAATCCCTCAGTAGGACAAATCCATCTTCATAAAGTCTCATCTCCCCTGGAATTTATATCCATCTCTTTTATCCTCATACGGATATTCGGGAAATTACTTTCCAATAAGAGTACGGCGAACGAAGACGGGATGTTGTATATACTCTACTATCCCCAGCAGACGGGAGGTTATATATACCTTACTACCCCCAGCAGACGGGAGGTTATATCTATCCTTATTATCCCCAGCATACGGAAGGTTATGTATATCTCATCATCAAACAAGACAGGGACGAGTTCCTCATATTCTTCAGCAACGAATCGGGATTTATTTTCCTGGCCAGCAGTTGTTATATGAAGATATCCAGACGCTTCCGGCAGCATCATATCATACATACATCATTTACATCATACCATATCATACATATCCATATATACATAGTACATTACCTAAGTGCATCATATCATACATGCATACATAATGCATAAACTAATATTATTATACAAATACTACCTTGTTTCAGGTTATTTATCCAGCAAAACAATACTTATGACTATCAGGATTGCTTTATCCTCCTGAAAACTTATCATCTCTCAAGACTGCTTCATCCTCTTGGGAACATATTACTACACCAGGACTGCTTCATCCTCCTGATAGCTTATCATTACCTCAGGACTGCTTTATCCTCCTGACAACTCATTATTACCTCAGGACTGCTTTATCCTCCTGACAGCTCCTTATACCTCAGGATTGCTTCATCCTCCTGACAGCTGCTCATACATCAGGACTGCTTCATCCTCCTGAAAAACTCCTATTACATCAGGATTGCTCCATCCTCCTGAAAGCACATCATTACATCAGGATTGCTTCATCCTCCTGAGAGCATATTATCAAATACCTCAGGGTTGCTTTACCCCCCTGACAGCTTCTTACTACATCAGGATTGCTTCATCCTCCTGAAAAACATATTATTACATCAGGATTGCTTCATCCTCCTGACAAGCTATCATCTTATACCTCAGGATTGCTTTATCCTCCTGACAGCTTCTCGTACCTCAGGATTGCTTTATCCTCCTGACAGCTACCATTATACCTCCATATTTTGGACTGCTTCATCCTCCAAGACATGTATCTGAAGAACTTTCCTCCAAGTGGCATCTTTAAGCCCACTCAATCATATTCAACTAGCCATCTGTACCACTTTATGCACTGGTGAGCGCAAATTTTTGGGCTTTTGTGTTCAATCCCCTTCAACCTTCCAGGTCACGACTGGCAAACATACCAATCTAACCCCTCAGGTTTCAGAAAATTGAACAGGGGCAGCTGTTGCACCCCAAAATTTGCCCTCACAATACAAGACTTTGTGTTCTATGAAGGTTCACAAGGTTCACAAGGTTCCCAACACTTACAAGACCTTTCATGAGGTTCATGAAGTCTACAAGTTACTTTATGAAGGTTCACAAGGTTCACAAGTTCCACAATGCTTTCAAAACCTTTTATGAGGTTCATGAAGTCTACAAGTCACTTCATGAAGGTTCACAAGGTTCACAAGGTTCACCATACCTCCCATGAGGTTCACAAGACATTTTATGATGATTCACAAGGTTCACAAGGTTCACAGTTGGCCATAAGAGTTGACAATTCCCTCAGACAATGCACCTCCTAAGCAGTACATCCAAAACTAGGGTTTTGACTTTAATCAGGCTAAATGGACTTCCAAGACCTCAAGTGAGCTTCATAACATCTTATATGTGTATAAGAACCCCCATGACAAGTTTCAAGACTTTTCTCAAAAGTTTGCTCAGTCAGATGATCAGATAAGTCAAAATCAGTCAATGCAGTTAAAAGGTCAAACTGAGGTCAACTGTGGTCAAACCAAAGTCAAACTTCATGATTTTTTGCCAACATCAAGTATATGAAGTAAAATTCATCATTTGATCAAGGGTTGATCATGATTCATCAAGGAGATTCCAGATCATCAAGAATCAGGAGTTTCTAAATTAGGGTTTCCTCAGTAAAAGTCAACTGAACTTTGACCAGCCATAACTTTCACATACTTCATCACCAAGTCTCCACTCAAAGCTCATTTTGAAGGAAATTGAATTCTATACAACTTTGATCTTACAAGCCAAGCCCAAAAATGCTTCATTTGGAAGGTATGAGCTAAGACATTATAGGTCATTTCAAAAGTCAACAAAAAGTCAACAACTTCAAAAGAGCATAACTTGAGATTGGTAAATGATATGGACATGAAACCAGTGGGGTTGTTTAGAGGACTCTTCAAGATTTCCAAAATGTCCAAGAACACCCTCATAGCATTAAAATTGAGGGAGATGTGCCCTTGCAAAGTTGGGAAATTTTGTGAAGGTTTATGATGAAAATGGAGGTTTAAAACCAATTCTTTTCAAATGGGCCTGGCAAATTATGATCCAATCCATACACTATCATCATGCACGACCCAAATCATTAAAAATCTGAATTTTTATTATTTTATTTTTATTTATTTTGATTTAATTCATAAAAAATCATTTTAAATAAATATAAAATATGAAAATATGATGTTTAATGGAGATTTGGTTTCTAGAACATCTTAAATGATGATTGAAGTTGAAAGGGAAGGAAATCATGAGATTGATCCAAAAATAGCAAGCCTTCATGCACAAATATTTGAATTTTAAGACATGATCAATTTCAATCTTTTCAAATCAAAATTTCCACATGATCAATCAATGTTATGACCTAAATTCCACCTCCTATAAGTACTAAACATAATGCCATCCTCAAGACACGAATTGGCTGCCTCAAAGTGTAAGTTTCATTGCTCAAAAAAATCATCCAAAACTCACATTCGGATTCTTCAATCCAGGGCATTTGAAGGTAAAATAAGAACATAGAGATGTTCTTTGGATATCACTGAAGCATTATCATCACTCATACGCATCAATGCATTGCTATATTGCTTAGTCCGAACTCATCTTTCTCTTGAAATTCAAATTTTCGAATCCATCAATATATGCATTATGAATTGTTTTTGATGACTAATATGTGTTTATCTTGATGCCTAGAACGATTCTGGACAATTGGATTGAAGCTTCATGACCTATACTACCCGCGACCATTGTTAGGGTTTAGAACTCAATTTTAGGGTTTCATGATTCAAACCATATAAATGAATTTTAACAACGTAGAAAGATTGTATGAGTCATAAGGAACTCATTGATGTCTTTAATTTCTTGAATCGTTACTGCTTTGTACAAGTTTCATTTTCGTAGGTTTGAAGCATTGAGGAATTCGCAGGAAAGGTCGTGAGTGATTTCGCAGGAAAAAGTGCAGGTATGAGGTTGAAGAAGAAGCTGTTGGTGCGTTCAGGAAAAATTCAAATATTAATGAAAATATTTTATGTTTAATTGTTGGTTGGTTTGTCACACGCGCGCTTGTGTCTCAGTGGTAAGGCTGGTAGGCATATTGGGTGATGGCATTGGTTCGAGTCTTGGCTGGGACATTTTTTTTCTTTTATTTTTCCAGATGAAGCATACATAATATATTATGTTATATTACCATTAAAATATCAGGTAGGCTCTCCCAGCCAGATGGTAATGCGCGCATATGAATATCCATGAGGTCCTGGGTTCAACACCACCCCAGGCCTTTTGTTTCTTTTATTTTTCCAGGTTTTTGTGACAAAGGATAAAACTAATAGGACTCATTCCATTGCTGCCTGCGTGCTGATGGCCAAGAGGTATGCTTTGTTGATGATAAACCTGGTGACCTGGGTTCAAGTCCCAGCCAGGTATGTTTTGCCTTTTATTTTTTTTCTATTTGTTTCTTCTTTTTTTTTTATTTATATTTTATTAATAAACATATATGATATTAAATTATAAATATTTGTATATTATATTATAAACCCTAAAAATATTTTCTAAATGAATATTAAATTTTGCAAAACTTAATTTTATTTTCTAAATAATTTTTATTTTCTAATTCTTAATATAATTATTATGTATATATTTATTTAAATTTTGTAAATGTAATAATTAATAAAATTAAATTTTATAAATATGATTAATTTTTGTGAATATGATATTTAAAACTTATTTTCTTCATATAATGTGTAAATATCTTCTAATAAATAATTGTTAATATATGTTTAGAAATAATTAAATTTGTAATGATTAAAATTTATAATTATATTATGTTTAAAAAATTTTATGTTATAGTAATTATTTAATTATTCTTATTTCTAAATAAATGTTTATATATTAAAATTCAATTTTTGGTTTATTATTATAATACTTTTTAATTCTATTTATTTTAATTATTGTTACTAACCATATTATTTTTGCTTCACTAATCTTATATATTTTATTATTATTATTATTTCACTAATATCATTTAATTTTTAATTATTATTATTACTAACCCCTATTTATTTATTATTGCTTATTTCTTTATTTTTGCTTATTATTTATATTTTGTTTTTATATTTTTCTATTTATTTTTAATTTGCTTATTATTATAATTATGTAATTGTTCCTTGGTGTAATTTTGTAAATATGTAATTTATTTAATTTTTATGCTATGGTTAGTAATTTAGGGAGTGCAAATATGTATTCTATTTAAAAATTAATTTAGATCACTTTAATTAAAGATAAATAATATTAAACACTCACACACGTAAGTCGATTTTTAATCGCCATCTCACATTTCTAAGGCTATCCCTCATTGTTGCCTAATCATAAGGTCAAGTGGGGTGTATAAAACAAGTCCCTTGAAAGAAAAAAATCATCAAGTCCCTAATGGTTGCCTTTAAAGATCAAGTCCCTTTTCGAATAATGATGATAGTCCCTCCTAAATGCTTAATACACCCCACAGTTGCCTTCATAAACAGATGTCCCTCACATGTCCCTTACATCCAAGGTAATGACTACCTACTCCTTAATAGTAGGGATAGTCTTACCAATTAAAGGATAAAGAACAAGAAAGACTTAAAATGTTAGGGTAGGTACCTCTTAGTTGCTTGCTCACTTCATTCAAAACTTTTCAAACTTTTTTCACAATTTCAAACAAATTTTCAAACACAAGTTTTTACGCGTCCGTACATGGATCATTATCAACTATTATGAAAAATTTTCTATTCACACACTACACTTTCAAAAACAATTCAAAAGTGAGCTAAGTAACTAAGAGCCCATGGATAACCATGGATGTAAAGGGTGCTAATACCTTCCCTTTACATAACCTACCCCCCGGACCCAAAAATATCTCTTAAGGTCTTTCCTGTTCTTTTATACCCTTTCCTTTTGGATAAAATAAAAGTCGGTGGCGACTCTTGCTATCCGCAACATAACTAAAGTCAGTTCTCCCACCGTGTTACAACTATCAGTTGGAGAGTGTCAACATCCGTGATTGGAATGATCTTGCTGAAGCCTTCTATAAGAAATATCAATACAATGCTGATTTAGCCCCTACTCGCATGCAACTACAAAACATGTCTATGGGTGCTAAAGAGAATTTCAAGGAGTATGCCCAAAAGTGGAGAGATTTGGATGGAAGAGTACAACCCCCTCTAACTGACAGGGAGTTAGTTGCTATGTTCATGTGTACGTTAAATGGTCCTTTTTATAGTCATCTCATTGGAAGCTCATCATCTGGCTTCACTGAGTTGATAATGACAGGAGAGCGCGTAGAAAGTGGTATAAGGAGTGGCAAGATCCAAGTGGGTGCTTCTTCATCCAGTACTACAAAGAATCCCCCTAGTGGGAAGAAAGAGTCGAATGCTGTTTATGGTCAACCTGATCGTAATAGGAGGCATCAGTCTGTGAGTGCAGTTCATATCTCCAATCCAACTCCTGCAACACCAGAGCCACCCCAGGGCAATCAACAGAGGCCTAGAAGGCAGTTCACTAAGATCAACATGTCACTGGCCCAGGCCTTGCAACACTTGTTGAAGGGTGAACTTATCACTTTGAGGGACCCTCCTCGGAATCCCAATGTTACCTCTCCCATGTACAATCCTAATGCACGATGTGCATATCATTCAAATTGTCAGGGACATGATACCAATAGTTGCTGGGTATTGAAGAATAAAATTCAAGATATGATTGATGCTGGAGAGATTGAGTTTGACCCTCCGGGTACTCCAAATGTGATTACTACCCCTATGCCAAATCATGAGAAGACTGTCAATGCCATTGATGAAGTTTCACATATTTCCTCAGTTGCAGATTTAACCACACCATTGTCTGTTATTAAGAAGAAGTTGGTACAAGCTGGGTTCTTTCCAGGTTGTCGTGAAGATTGTTTATATTGTGCTTATAAGCCGGATAGCTGCTGGAGGTTGAAGGACGGGATTCAACGCCTCATGAATAATTACACCATAGTGTTTGAGAGGACTCCATTTTCTGTGGAGAGTATGATTGATCATATAACTAAAGGTGCGAAGGTTGAAGAGGTGGATATGGTTGATAAAGTGCCGGTAAGGATTACTTCTAAGGGACCTGTAAAAATCACTCGTAAGGGTCTAATTAAAATTACTGCTGAAGGCCCTGTGAAGATTGTTGCTGAAGCTAGAGTGGCTCCTATGATCATTACCACTCCTGGTCCTATTCCGTACACTTCTGATAAAGCTGTGCCTTGGCATTATGGTTCCGATGTTTATATCCATGGTGTTAAGCAGGAACCCTTAGCTGATACGCCTGTTGCTGATGAAAACCTTGATGTTGATAATATTACTGGATCTAGTAAGATCACACGAAGTGGAAGAGTTTTCTCTCCTCCAGTTACCTCCAAGAAGACAGTTACTCCAACTGCTGATGCTCGGGGCAAGGGTCCTGTTATTGAACCTATACAAACTGATGTGCCAGCTGCTGACGATCTTTCTAAGCAGATGGAAGAAGTATTGAAGATCATTCGCAAGAGTGATTATGACATTGTTGATCAATTGGGGCACACTCCCTCCAAGATTTCTATGCTGTCTTTATTGTTGTGTTCTGAGGCTCATGCCAAGGCCCTGATTAAATTTGTAAAGACTGCTCACGTACCAAATGAGATATCTGTAGACCAGTTTGAAAATTGTGTTGCACACTTGACCTATGATAATGGGTTAGGTTTCTCTGATGCTGATTTGACTCCTGCCAAGAGGGATCATAACAGGGCTCTACATATCTCTATTGAATGCAGGGGCACTACCCTGTCACATGTGCTAATAGACAATGGTTCCTCGCTGAATGTGTTGCCCAAAGAAGTCCTGAATAAGCTTAGTCTTGAAGATGCTGTGTTGAAGCCCAGTAATATAGTGGTGAAAGCTTTTGATGGCTCGAGAAGAGTGGTGTATGGAGAAATTGATCTCCCAATCAAAGTAGGTTCTCAGGTCTTCAATGCTACCTTTTATGTAATGGATATTCGTCCGTCGTATTCTTGTTTGCTTGGGCGTCCCTGGATCCATGGGGAAGGTGCTGTAACCTCCACCTTACATCAGAAGCTGAGATATCCAGTAGAAGGAAAAGTTGTCACTGTTTACGGAGAGGAAGGATATATAGTTAGCCATGTGAACTCCTTTAAATATCTTGAAGTGGAAGGTGAATATGTTGAAACTTCGTGCCAGACATTCGAAGTAGTTCCTTGGGTTGTTAATAATTATGAAGCTCCTCCTGTTGTCAAGAAAGTTCCTGTGGTCACCAGAGTACCTCCAACAATGGCCTCCCTCAAAGATGTTATATCTGTGGTGGATGAAGGTGGTTGTACTATTTGGGGTCAGCTTCCTGACATTCCTTACAAGTCTGACAAATTTGGTTTGGGTTTCACTGTAGAGTCCCAGAAGGCTGTTCTTCGTGCTCGTGTTGTTCGTATCACCAATCAGGGGATTATGAAAGATCAGATCAATGTTGTGGGTGACTATGATGAAGACTACAATTTGGATGCTTGGATTTTTCCTACTGTGGGTGCTGGGCTCAATAACTGGAAGGCTGAAGATGTTATTCTTATCTCCTTTAGTCAGGAGTAAATACTATTACTGTGTTGTTACTTTTAAAGTTTGTAATTTTTGAAAAATTGAACTCTTAAGCCTTGTGCCTTACCAGGGGCACAATGGTGTGCTTGTTACGGGATGTCATTTCATTTGCATACTTCATTCAATAAAAATCAGTGGACGTTTCGTTTTCGTAAATATTGTGTTCCTTGTCTTTCTTTTATTATTTTTCTTTTATCAGCTATGTGTTCTTACACACACCCACATCACTAAAATGCAGATCCTCATCCACTCTGGATCCTATTGATAACAGTTCTACTATTGCCAATTATAATTTCGAGAATCCGATCTATCAAGCTGAAGATGGAAATGAGGACGATTGTGAAGTACCTGTAGAGCTTTCTAGGTTGTTACAACAAGAAGAGAAAGCTATACAGCCACATGAAGAGCCAATCGAAGTTGTGAATCTGGGAACTGAAGAAAACAGGAAAGAGGTCAAGATAGGGGCTGAATTAGAAGATGGTGTCAAGAGCAAGTTGATTCAGATGTTACATGATTATGTGGAGATATTTGCTTGGTCCTACGAAGATATTCCAGGGTTGGATACAGACATTGTGGTTCACCGTTTACCAGTAAAAAAAGATTGTCGTCCAAAGAAGCAAAAGGTTCGTCGCATGCGTCCTGAAATGTCAGAGAAGATTAAGGCAGAGGTGATGAAACAGTTTGATGCAGGATTCTTAGCAGTGAATTCCTATCCTCAGTGGGTTGCAAATGTGGTACCGGTACCTAAGAAAGATGGTAAGGTACGTATGTGTGTAGACTACAGAGATTTGAACAAGGCCAGTCCCAAAGATGACTTTCCACTTCCTCATATTGATGTTCTGGTAGACAACACTGCTCAGCATAAGGTATTCTCTTTTATGGATGGTTTCTCTGGTTACAATCAGATCAAGATGGCACCTGAAGATATGGAGAAGACAACATTTGTTACACATTGGGGCACTTTTTGTTATAAAGTGATGCCATTTGGTTTGAAGAATGCAGGGCCAACATATCATCGTGCTATGTGTAGCGGTAAAATCATGAGTGTAAGTTATTGATTAACTTCACTCAATATACACAGAGTCTCCACCGCACTTTTATTTATTTCCAAATGGAAAAAGGAAAATGAACGAACAAAACCTTAACGAATCTCAAAAGCTAAAAAGCTCAAAGAATCAAACAGAGAATGGGTACGGGGATTGGTTACAAATCGGGAAGGTTTTAAGCACCCGACTTGTCCGTGGTACTCCACGGGAACCCTTTGAAATGTTTACTGCATTTTTGGTTTGAAATGGTTTGCTTGAAAAAAAGATTGAAGAGGTGAGAAGAAGAATGTTTTTTAAGATTTTGGTGTTTGAAGAGACGAACGTCTCATGCCTACGTACCCACAAAGTGCAATGCGAGATCAAAACCCCGTAGTTCGTGGTACAAATTGTGAAAAAAGCAAATGAGTTGAATTGATTTTAAAATGTAAAGATAAGTCGTCATCCTTTAGAGAATAATTCCGCTAGAAAGGATGAATCATATCTAAACACAAAAAGGTTAAGAGAAACGTGCACGAGGGCACAAAAGCAATTGAATGAGTTGTGAAAGTTTTAAAAGTTTTTTTGAGAAAGGAGTTTCAATATGCTTATGTGGTTTAGCATTTATTAAAGGAAATGAAATGAAAAGGTAAAAGCAATGACCGAAGTCAAGGTTTGATTGAGAAAATGTTTGAAGTTAGAAAACAAAGAAAGTTTTGAAAATAGGAAGGAGATTTGAAAATTGAAGAAGATGGGAAGAGATGAAGGGACTATCCTAAGACTTGAAAATAAAAGCTAAGGAAGAAATGATCAAACCAAATGGCAAGCATCTTTGAAACAATTGGATTTCCATCTTCATAAACAAGTGACCTTAATCGGAGCCCCAATCTTCAATCCATAACCAATGAGCAAAGGGATGATCCTAGAATCTAAGTCCGAATCTCCAAAGCAAGGGATAGTAACCATAGTCCGAAATTAAAAGTCACCAATTTTTTAGATGTTTAGTCCTTTATTAGTATTTTGTGTCCAAATGGACAAATGAAAAATAACAAGCAACAATAATATATACAATAAGCAATATGATGAATGAATATAAAAGCATAATAAGAGAGGTGGGGAACGAGAGATTTAAAGTAAAAGGATAAGGTGCGAGAGATTTAATTAAATGTTAGTATATTCACATTATAATATTTACAATATAAAGTGGTATGATGAACTTAATCAAGCACAACCACGAAAAGAAAAATAAAATCGAGGCAACCGGATCCAAGTGGATCGCATTCCGAATCGGGACAACTTTAGGTCTATGTTAAGCAATCGCCGAGTAATTTACGGAGTAATTACCCTACAAATGAGGCCGGCCACCACTAATTAAAGTGGAAAATATTCGTGTTAATACATGTTAGAGAAACGATATATTGGATCGTTCTCCGAAAACATGCCACACTAAAAGAAAGAGAACGGTCTAATCTTAATCGTGATTATCGTTGAATTTCTCGAAAAGCAACCTATCACGATCTCAAAGTATGGAGAATGATCCAAATGATCATTCATCCATAGATTTGAAATAATGAAGATTAAACTTCATCGGAAATCAACAATCCCGAATCGGAAGATTGTCATCGACCAAAAGAAAAATAAAAAGATGAAGAAAATGGATCCAAAATTAGATCCATAAAAGAATTCAAAAATATTTTTAAATCATTTTCTAAAATCTATTTTCTAAATTTCTTTTCAAAAATTGCTTCAAAAATTCTTTTAATAAAATTGCTTCTAAAATGTTTCTAAACATCTTTTTTTTTTAAAAACCTTTTTCTAAAATACTCTTTAATAACTAAGACAAATTAAGAACAAATTAAAGAAAATATAATAAATAAAAAAAAAGAAGAGTAGAAAAGGGGAGGGGGAGTAGCGGATTAACAAACAGATCCATTAGGATCCAAGACCAAGTCAAACAACTCATTTTTTTTTTTTTAAAAAAAAAATAATAAAATGAAATCAATTACATAAGAAAAGAAAAAAAGAATAAAGAAGTCACAAACTTCTTCTTCTTCGTAAAAGCAGGAAAGAGAAACAGGGGGAGGTAAAACCAAAACGAAATCCTCTTCCTCTCTCTTTCAAGACGCCGCATCACCATGTTCATCTTCTCACCTTAAAAAAAATCAAACCGCACAACGTCGTTTCTTCTTCGATTCGACAACCGCATGATCTTCCTCTTCTCGCGATTATCTCTCTCTCAAATTGAATCGTTACGGTTGTTGAAGATTTTTGTGGTTTGAAAGGTGAAATTGGAGGTTTAATTTGTGGAAGCTAGAAGATGAGAGTTGAAAGGTACGATTGATGAAGGATTTGAAGGTTTGAAGGTGAAATATGAATTGAAGCCTTTGAGTTTTGATTTTTCAGGGATTTAGTATGGCTCTCAAAGCTTCAGAAATGAGAGGGAATCGAGTCCTTTAAATAGAGGGATTTAACTGAAGTTTGTGATGCCGTTTTTGCCGATTTTGTGAGCGTTTTAGGTGCACGGGATTTACGTCTTAGCTTCTGAATTTTCCTTGCGTTTTAATTGTTGCTCGGATGCGTTTTGATGTTAGTTGCTTGATTACGTTTTGTGCAGGTTAGTGCTCACGTGTTGTAAGCGTGTGGAGTGAAGCTGATGCTGGATAAGGCTTGTACTTGCTGTTTGTTTGGTGAGCTGAAACTATGGCTGGATCTTGATGACGTTTGTGTGCATACGGCTTGCGGTATTGGAAGTTGCTGGATTGTGTTTGTTGCTTTTATTATTGGCTGCGGCTTGGAAACAATTTGGTGCTGTTAGCGTTGCAAGTAGCTGATGATTGTTTGTTGGCTTTGAGTTTGTGTGAGTTTACGGCATTGGCTTGCATTTTGTGAAAAGCTTGAAGCTGGGCGTGTTGGCTTTGTCACGTGATATATGTTTTGATGAGCTTGAAGGCTGGTGATAGTGTACGGAAAAGGCTTGATGTTGTTTGATATGTGGGTAGCAAAGCCTAAGCTGGATGTTGTAGCTGGGATGTGAGGTTGATGTGAAGTAAGTTGAAGCTGGTAAGCTTGTGAGGCTGAAGGGATACGGCTACGGCGTGATGAGCCTGGGCGTGGGGGATGAAGCTACATGAGGCTGGTTGTGAAGTGCGTGTTTTGTGAGGCTTATTGGTGAGCTGCTATTAGCTTGTGAAGTGTGAATTAATGGGCTAGCTGATGTGAAGGGCTGTAGGAAAGTGTGAAGTGCAGGACGGCTGATGTGGGAAAGCATTTTGGCTATCATGAAATGACATGGGCTTTGGGAAGAGTGGCTGAAAAGTGTGAGGGGATATGTACGGCTTGTTCATGTAGCTTTTTTGTCTCACTACTTTTTTATAAATGGGCTTAGTTTTGTGACTAATGGTTAGAAAAAATAAAAACTTTAATATTCACAAAAATGGAAAAAATGTTATTAATTTTATATGGCAATTGAAGAAAAAAAAAGAAAAAGAAATGGAATACTAAATGGATAAAAATATGTGTTTAAGATATGAATAAAAATGGATAAAAAAATGAGAATTTAAATGGTATTTGATCATTTGAAAGAAAAAATAGAAAAATGGTTTAGGATAATGGATATTTGGAAAAAAAAATGAAAATTTGAAAAGTGAATAAACGGAATAGATCGAATAATGAAAATATGGAAAATAGGCTAAAATTGGAAAGTGAATAGAAATGGGTGATGGTTATAAAAAATGATGGTTTAGTCGGAAATGGATAATGGATGAAGTTTGGTTTTCAAGCCCACAACAAACTTCTGATTTTTCTCACAAGCCACTGATGAACACAGTCAATCTTAAACCACTGAATAGATCACAACTTTGTCACCTAAGCCAACACTCACTTGAATCGTCTGAAAACTCCCTGATAACCACAATCACTGAAATTTGTCTTGATTATTCGCATCCATGTTGTGGAAAATAAATCCACAAACGAATCACCGATGAACTGACAATCATTGAAGATTTGGACCCAACTTTGCACAAAACACTGTCTTATAACCGATGATCACAACACACAACACAGTCCTGAACTTTGCATACGCACTGTCTGAAAAATGAACCACTGGCACAAGTAACTTGCAATTGAACAGTCTTTTGATAGTTTGACCAAGATTAGGTCAAACATCCATCTGAATCGAACCATGACTGAACAAACGCATCTGAATTGGAATCACTGCCCTGTCCTTGAAATCCTGCAACACAGAGAAGAGAAAGCAACTGCAACATATTTTTTTGATATTTTGGGTTAGAGGTCAGTAAAATATGAACAAATGACAGCAATTAAACATGGTAATCCTTTGCAAAGCATAGACCTGCACCTGAAAAAGGATAAACGACCAGTGCGTGATCTTGTTTGTATGCAAATGCAGATGAGATGCGAAAAATCTTAGGGTCAAAAATTAGGGTCTGACAGATGCCCCTATTTAAGTTTCTTCAATCCAGAGACAATGAAGATTAAAATCTTCGTTTCGTCAAGATGGAAGATACTTAAATATCAAAAACCCAATTTTTTGATCCTAAGATGCCAAAAACTGGAATGAAATGAGATGAACAATGTGAAATGATATGAAGATGATATAGAAATGATTATGAAAGCATATGAAACTGTTTATGAAAGTATATGAAAATGATATATGAAATGCAGAGAAAATATGTGACAGCATATGAAATGTTATAAGAAAATTTGTGAGATGATATGAAATGTATCTGTAACCAAATGAAATGTAGAGAAGTCCGTGAGGGACAAGACGACACATGAAAAAGAATAACGCTGGGGATAAGGAGCATAAAACTCCGACGGGAAAAATAACATGCTAGAGACCAACACATGGCTCAGCCGAGGTGGAAATGTTCAAAAATGACGATTAGACAGAAAACATCACAACATCCAGGAATGGCACTGAATGACATTACTGACTTTAATAGGGATATCCGAGAATAGCAATCGGAAAAGGGTAATCACAACATCTGAGAATAGCAATCAAACAGAAAGTGAATTACCACATTCAGGAACAGCACTGAATGAAATGGGAGAAAAATCGGGAAAACACATCAACTCAATGATGACTCCAACATGAAAATCCGAGAATGGCAATCGGAAGTGAAGTGATCACAACATCTGAGAATGGCAATCAGATAAAAATGTGACTCACAACATTCAGGAACAGAACTGAATGAAATGGAAAATTCAGGAAAACACATCAACTCAATGATGATTCCAAACTGAAAATCCGAGCATGGCAATCGGAAGGCAAGTGATCACAATATCTGAGAATGGCAATCAGATAAAAAGTGAATCACAACATTCAGGAAAAGAACTGAATGAAATGGGAAAATGGTCCGGGACAGTACATCAAATCACTGATGACTTCACTATGGACATCCGGGAATAGCAATCGGATAGGAAGTGATCACAACATCTGAGAATGGCAATCAGATAAAAATGTGAGTCACAACATTCAGGAAAAGAACTGAATGAGATGGAAAAAGGTCTGGGACAGTACATCAAATCAATGATGACTTCACTATGGACATCCGGGAATTGCAATCGGATAGGAAGTGATCACAACATCTGAGAATGGCAATCAGATAAAAATGTGAATCACAAACATTCAGGAAAAGAACTGAATGAGATGGAAAACGGTCCGGGACAGTACATCAAATCAATGATGACTTCACTATGGACATCCGGGAATTGCAATCGGATAGGAAGTGATCACAACATCTGAGAATGGCAATCAGATAAAAATGTGAATCACAAACATTCAGGAACAGAACTGAATGAGATGGAAAAAAGTCCGGGACAGTACATCAAACCAATGATGACTTCACTATGGACATCCGGGAATTGCAATCGGATAGGAAGTGATCACAACATCTGAGAATGGCAATCAGATAAAAATGTGAATCACAAACATTCAGGAAAAGAACTGAATGAGATGGAAAACGGTCCGGGACAGTACATCAAATCAATGATGACTTCACTATGGACATCCGGGAATTGCAATCGGATAGGAAGTGATCACAACATCTGAGAATGGCAATCAGATAAAAATGTGAATCACAAACATTCAGGAACATAACTGAATGAGATGGAAAAAAGTCCGGGACAGTACATCAAACCAATGATGACTTCACTATGGACATCCGGGAATAGCAATCGGATAAAAGGGTGTAATATTTGAGAAGACACAACAAGTATATGAAGAAAAGAAATTCTGGAGAGACAGACAAATGCTAAGTAAGTTGGACTTTGACCAAAAATTAAGGAATTGAGAACAACAAGACTTTGAGAAATACATATGAGGACTAAAACACTCAAGAAAACGCATAATGAGGACTAAAACACTCAACTATGCAACAGTGAACAAGACTGGGGAATAACACACCTAAGGAAACGCATAATGAGGACTAAAACACTCAAATATGCAAAGGTGAACAAAACTGGGGGATAACACACCCGAGAAAATGCATAATGAGGCGTAACACACTCAAATATGCAAACTTTTCAAAAACGGGGAATAACACACCCAAGGACATAATATGAGAAAAAATGATGACAACCAGTTTAGACTCTTAGAGGAGTAAAAATGCTGACAACCAGTTTAGACTCTTAGAGGAGTGCAAAAGATGACAACCAGTTTATACTCTTAGAGGAGTGCAAAAGATGACAACCAGTTTATACTCTTAGAGGAGTGCAAAAGATGACAACCAGTTTATACTCTTAGAGGAGTGCAAAAGATGAAAAACTGATTCCTCAACACAGATATCACTGCCATTCTGCTCGAATATCAGATGCTACTGCTGAACAAATCTCTGTCACACCAGTAAACTGTACCAAGTTGAAAATCTTTTGAGAGAAATCATGCAAAGCTGCTTGGGGATTCTTGAAGAAAAATTGCCCCAAGTTCAATGACTGATGAAGGTAAACTGATAATGGATTCAGTTCATGATTACTGCTGGAGAAAATAATCAAATCTTTGAAATAACTGCTGAGAAGATAAACTATTCATGGCTTCAGTTCTTGAAATGACTGCTGAGACAAATAATCACGTCTTTGAGATACTGGTGAGAAAAATAAACTGATCATGGCTTCAGTTACTGAAATGAATGATGAGAGAATAAACTGATCATAACTTCAGCCCTTGAGAAAATGTTGAGAAAGTAAACTGATCATAGCCTCAGCCTTTGAGAAAATAACCCAACATGTAATTTGCAGAGAATCTTCTGACTAACCAAATCTGATAATAACTTGCACTGAGCAACGCCATCTTGAACCATAGGACCTGAGAAGAACTTGCCCCTGATAAGATCACTGACCAAGTTTCTTAATTGTTTAGAAATTCCTTGATGAGGAAAGCTTATTTGCAAATAAAAATGTTTGTACAAACATGGTAATTTTAATGCAAAATTCAATGCAAAGTTTGAAATCAAGAATCATTTTTTGAATGAAATTTATTGATGTAAAATAAATGAAAACTTGTCGAAACACGACGGTTAAGACAACATGAAAAATAAAGCAACAGCAAGAAAACAAATGATTGGTAAAGAACTTGGGAGTCAGTTTACGCAACCTCATTGTAGTATGCTTTTCAAAAGAAACCTGGATTCAATTAGGACTTTTGAAGGTTGTAACGTGGTCTGGTTCACGGTTTATGAAACAAAGGATATAGGCTCAAAGTTTATTTGTACCCAACCCAACTTCGTGATGAACTTCAGTCCTACATTCAATTAATTCAACCTATGCATTCAAATTCTAAGATCTTTGGGGTTGCACAGATGAAGATAGTTCATAAGCCAAAGGATTTGGAGATAGCAGTCACATCCTCCTTTTGTTATTTCCAGTGAGGACTTTAGTCAACTCAACTTGCTTTTGCTGAGGATTTTGATGACCTCTTTGACAAATATTTCTTTTTATTGTCCCTAACTTTTGCCTGAACTGTGTCATTTGATCTTACAGCCAGCGGGATGCTCCTAGTTTTTGCCTAAGTCTCCTTCATAGGTTTTGACTTAGCGGGCTTTGATTTTTTTTTAATAATTTTTTTTTATCATTTTTTTTTTGGAAGATAATGACTGCATGGCTTAATGATTACGGCGAACCATCATTGGCTTTTGAATTGAGAAAACATCTTCAACGCTTCTTGATGTGTGTGAAGGAAAACTTGAAATTGCAACCTTTATTTGAAAGGTGTCTTGAATGATTCTCTTGTACTTGAATGCACATTCGAATTAATTGAGAACTACCCATCCCCGGGTTAAAATTGAGGTTTTTTTTTGAATAGAAAGAAACTCCAACTTCAAGGTTCAAAGGGGTTGACAAAGGTTTAACTTCCTTATTTCTCCAGTGTTTAGGATTTGAAACAATGCCTGTATATCATCAACCAAGTCTCAATTGAAAGCATACCAACAACAGTTATGGGTATCTCGTTTTCATCATCCTCCCCCCAATCATTGTAAAAAACTTTGAGAAAAGATAAATGAACTTGAAATGTAAAGCATAAAGAGGCAAATAGTAAATGAAATTGAATCAAAACAAAGCAATGCTCATTTCATTAAAATCAACATGAAAGTACAAACAAGCTTAAAAGCAAACAACTTAATATGATTGAAGAAAATTGCAAACATAAAGAAACAATGGCCTAGTGATCCATCAACAACAAGGATGAGCTGTCCCGTCCGATATTCTGGCCTTGGAGAAAATTTGACAATTGAAGTCTTCTTGAAGATTCACTTCCCATGATTCGACAAAGGATTGTTGATAACATTGGGATTAATGTCATTAAAGTAAAGGATGTTGTTCCTGATAAGTTCTTGTACTTTAGCTTTCAGTGCAAAGCAATGCTCTAAGTCATGACCAGTTCCACCTTGATGAAACTCACAGCGAAGATCCGATCTATAACCAACTGGAAGAGGATTTGGAACAGGAGGCGGAGGCCTAGTAGTAATTAAACCTTTCGCAATCAAAGAAGGAAACAATACAGTATAAGACACAGGAATAGGATCAAAGTTTGGCCTATTGCGATACTGATTTTGTCCAGCAGCAGGAGGAGGAACCTGAGCTTGAGCTCGAATCTGAACTTGAGCTTGAGCTGGTCGAGCTTGACCTTGAACTTGAGTTTGAGCAGGTTGAGTTTTAACAACAGGAGCAACTGCAGCTACGTATGGTTGAACATATCGTTGTTGCGGGTGATAAGGCTTCCTCTCAGTTGAAACAGCATAAGCATCACCATCTCTTCTCTTGTGAGGATTCCCAAAAGATTTTCTTGCAGCATTAGGAGCTTCAGAATTGGTAATCTTACCCTTCTTGATACCTTCCTCTAGTCTTTCTCCAATAGTGACTAGGTCAGAAAAACCAGATGAAACACTTCCTACCATTTTCTCCCAAAAGAACGGTTGAAGAGTGTCCATGAACAAACCAGTTAATTCCTTTTCAGGCAAAGGTGGTTCAACTTGAGAAGCTAGCTCTCTCCAACGCTGAGCATACTCTTTGAATGATTCTTTCTCTTTCTGTGACATGTTTTGAAGTTGACGACGATCAGGCGCCATGTCCAGATTGTACTTATACTGTTTTACAAAAGCATCAGATAAATCTTTCCAGCTTCGAATGTGACTCTTCTCAAGTCCCACATACCACTTCATAGAAGCACCACTCAAACTATCTTGAAAACAGTGAATAAGCAACTTGTCATCCTTAGCATGCGCAGCCATTTTGCGACAATACATCAGCAGATGCATCTTTGGACAAGTATGACCATTGTACTTCTCAAATACAGGAACTTTGAACTTATCAGGAAGAACCAAGTCAGAAACCAAACACATGTCAACAGCAGCAGAACCAAAGGCATCTTTTCCTTCTAGTCCTCTTACCCTCTTCTCAAGAATCAAACATTGTTCTCTAACTTCATCCATATATCCAGGTTCACCTTGACTTTCAGCTTGTTGACCAGGAGCTTGGTACAAGAAAGGAGAATTCTGATAAGTAGTCTGAGCAGTAGCGTGCACAACAGGTTGAGGTTCAGCAAAAGTCGGAACTGAAAAGCCTGGCATAACAGATGGACCACCAATCTGAGCAGTTGCAGGAACTGGCACATAATCCGGAGGTAACCCATATTCTGGCCAAGTAGAAGCTGGTTGCTGAATAACAGGAGAATCAACAACAGCAGTCAAAACTTCAGAGATAACAGTCCTTTGAGGTGGTTCACCTCGAGCAATCAGAACTTGCATCATTTCAGTGAGCTTGGTCATACCGGCCTTCAACTCATCAATTTCCATTCGAACTTCCATGTTATGATGTTCTTGGCGTTCCATTCTCAATCTAATAGCTCTTCGTCTGATAACAGCTCTAGTACCGTATCTGTGGTGAGGAGTCAGCTTGACGGATCAACAGACAACTGAGGAAAGAAACAACCGGGATGAGTTCCCACACAACTCGGATGAACGCAAGAATATGCGAGGATGCAATGATATGCAATGTTCACTTCCATTTTCAGAAAAACAACTCGATTATTGCAAACATGATCAACATCGAGAATACTGTCATGAAAAATCTTGACAAAAAAATGGAATTTTTATTCTTTCCAATATTTGCAATAATCGGAATTGTCTTCCTTGAGAAATGGTCGTGATAATGATCATGATGAATATGTAGATGCAACAAGCACAAACAAGATCACGCAAAGCACACAGGTTCAAAGGTTCGAATCACAAGCATGGAGTCATGAGATAAGAACACCAACCCAAACAGGTATGTACTAAGGTTTGTCTTCATTGTACCTGCAAAAAACCAGAAGGGTGCTAACAGAGGTTCCCGGAGTTAACAGCCATCTTTAGAATATTATCGGTACGTTGGATTACTCCCCAACCGATAACATTCTTAAAATAGACCTCGTCCGAGTGTAGTATCGCGTGACAACCACCTTAAGTTTACACTCAGATAGTTTCCGCACTACGTTCCTAAATTGGCTTAGATTGGTTAAGGGTTCTACGGTCCTCAGTATGATCAGCTCAAGGTCGGAAAATAATGCCACGTACGATTACTCGTCATGACATTGATAGTCCAAGAGAGCCTAACCGAGTGGAGATTATCAAATTGATATTGCTTTGGACTACTCCATCGCATATCGCTTCGAATATCGCCGTCCTATCATAAGTGTCACTCAGATCCGGGTTAGGATCTATCTCACAAAGGATCACCAAAAACCAAAACAGAACAAACAAGTAACAAGCAAATCAAACTAAAGCAATAAACAAATCAAAGTAGGCCGAATCCACTTAGAGATTGACTCCCCAGCAGAGTCGCCACTTTTCTGTAGCGGTAAAATCATGAGTGTAAGTTATTGATTAACTTCACTCAATATACACAGAGTCGCCACCGCACTTTTATTTATTTCCAAATGGAAAAAGGAAAATGAACGAACAAAACCTTAACGAATCTCAAAAGCTAAAAAGCTCAAAGAATCAAACAGAGAATGGGTACGGGGATTGGTTACAAATCGGGAAGGTTTTAAGCACCCGACTTGTCCGTGGTACTCCACGGGAACCCTTTGAAATGTTTACTGCATTTTTGGTTTGAAATGGTTTGCTTGAAAAAAAGATTGAAGAGGTGAGAAGAAGAATGTTTTTTAAGATTTTGGTGTTTGAAGAGACGAACGTCTCATGCCTACGTACCCACAAAGTGCAATGCGAGATCAAAACCCCGTAGTTCGTGGTACAAATTGTGAAAAAAGCAAATGAGTTGAATTGATTTTAAAATGTAAAGATAAGTCGTCATCCTTTAGCGAATAATTCCGCTAGAAAGGATGAATCATATCTAAACACAAAAAGGTTAAGAGAAACGTGCACGAGGGCACAAAAGCAATTGAATGAGTTGTGAAAGTTTTAAAAGTTTTTTTGAGAAAGGAGTTTCGATATGCTTATGTGGTTTAGCATTTATTAAAGGAAATGAAATGAAAAGGTAAAAGCAATGACCGAAGTCAAGGTTTGATTGAGAAAATGTTTGAAGTTAGAAAACAAAGAAAGTTTTGAAAATAGGAAGGAGATTTGAAAATTGAAGAAGATGGGAAGAGATGAAGGGACTATCCTAAGACTTGAAAATAAAAGCTAAGGAAGAAATGATCAAACCAAATGGCAAGCATCTTTGAAACAATTGGATTTCCATCTTCATAAACAAGTGACCTTAATCGGAGCCCCAATCTTCAATCCATAACCAATGAGCAAAGGGATGATCCTAGAATCTAAGTCCGAATCTCCAAAGCAAGGGATAGTAACCATAGTCCGAAATTAAAAGTCACCAATTTTTTAGATGTTTAGTCCTTTATTAGTATTTTGTGTCCAAATGGACAAATGAAAAATAACAAGCAACAATAATATATACAATAAGCAATATGATGAATGAATATAAAAGCATAATAAGAGAGGTGGGGAACGAGAGATTTAAAGTAAAAGGATAAGGTGCGAGAGATTTAATTAAATGTTAGTATATTCACATTATAATATTTACAATATAAAGTGGTATGATGAACTTAATCAAGCACAACCACGAAAAGAAAAATAAAATTGAGGCAACCGGATCCAAGTGGATCGCATTCCGAATCGGGACAACTTTAGGTCTATGTTAAGCAATCGCCGAGTAATTTACGGAGTAATTACCCTACAAATGAGGCCGGCCACCACTAATTAAAGTGGAAAATATTCGTGTTAATACATGTTAGAGAAACGATATATTGGATCGTTCTCCGAAAACATGCCACACTAAAAGAAAGAGAACGGTCTAATCTTAATCGTGATTATCGTTGAATTTCTCGAAAAGCAACCTATCACGATCTCAAAGTATGGAGAATGATCCAAATGATCATTCATCCATAGATTTGAAATAATGAAGATTAAACTTCATCGGAAATCAACAATCCCGAATCGGAAGATTGTCATCGACCAAAAGAAAAATAAAAAGATGAAGAAAATGGATCCAAAATTAGATCCATAAAAGAATTCAAAAATATTTTTAAATCATTTTCTAAAATCTATTTTCTAAATTTCTTTTCTAAAATTGCTTCAAAAATTCTTTTAATAAAATTGCTTCTAAAATGTTTCTAAACATCTTTTTTTTTTAAAAACCTTTTTCTAAAATACTCTTTAATAACTAAGACAAATTAAGAACAAATTAAAGAAAATATAATAAAGAAAAAAAAAGAAGAGTAGAAAAGGGGAGGGGGAGTAGCGGATTAACAAACAGATCCATTAGGATCCAAGACCAAGTCAAACAACTCATTTTTTTTTATTTTTAAAAAAAATAATAAAATGAAATCAATTACATAAGAAAAGAAAAAAAGAATAAAGAAGTCACAAACTTCTTCTTCTTCGTAAAAGCAGGAAAGAGAAACAGGGGGAGGTAAAACCAAAACGAAATCCTCTTCCTCTCTCTTTCAAGACGCCGCATCACCATGTTCATCTTCTCACCTTAAAAAAAATCAAACCGCACAACGTCGTTTCTTCTTCGATTCGACAACCGCATGATCTTCCTCTTCTCGCGATTATCTCTCTCTCAAATTGAATCGTTACGGTTGTTGAAGATTTTTGTGGTTTGAAAGGTGAAATTGGAGGTTTAATTTGTGGAAGCTAGAAGATGAGAGTTGAAAGGTACGATTGATGAAGGATTTGAAGGTTTGGAGGTGAAATATGAATTGAAGCCTTTGAGTTTTGATTTTTCAGGGATTTAGTATGGCTCTCAAAGCTTCAGAAATGAGAGGGAATCGAGTCCTTTAAATAGAGGGATTTAACTGAAGTTTGTGATGCCGTTTTTGCCGATTTTGTGAGCGTTTTAGGTGCACGGGATTTACGTCTTAGCTTCTGAATTTTCCTTGCGTTTTAATTGTTGCTCGGATGCGTTTTGATGTTAGTTGCTTGATTACGTTTTGTGCAGGTTAGTGCTCACGTGTTGTAAGCGTGTGGAGTGAAGCTGATGCTGGATAAGGCTTGTACTTGCTGTTTGTTTGGTGAGCTGAAACTATGGCTGGATCTTGATGACGTTTGTGTGCATACGGCTTGCGGTATTGGAAGTTGCTGGATTGTGTTTGTTGCTTTTATTATTGGCTGCGGCTTGGAAACAATTTGGTGCTGTTAGCGTTGCAAGTAGCTGATGATTGTTTGTTGGCTTTGAGTTTGTGTGAGTTTACGGCATTGGCTTGCATTTTGTGAAAAGCTTGAAGCTGGGCGTGTTGGCTTTGTCACGTGATATATGTTTTGATGAGCTTGAAGGCTGGTGATAGTGTACGGAAAAGGCTTGATGTTGTTTGATATGTGGGTAGCAAAGCCTAAGCTGGATGTTGTAGCTGGGATGTGAGGTTGATGTGAAGTAAGTTGAAGCTGGTAAGCTTGTGAGGCTGAAGGGATACGGCTACGGCGTGATGAGCCTGGGCGTGGGGGATGAAGCTACATGAGGCTGGTTGTGAAGTGCGTGTTTTGTGAGGCTTATTGGTGAGCTGCTGTTAGCTTGTGAAGTGTGAATTAATGGGCTAGCTGATGTGAAGGGCTGTAGGAAAGTGTGAAGTGCAGGACGGCTGATGTGGGAAAGCATTTTGGCTATCATGAAATGACATGGGCTTTGGGAAGAGTGGCTGAAAAGTGTGAGGGGATATGTACGGCTTGTTCATGTAGCTTTTTTGTCTCACTACTTTTTTATAAATGGGCTTAGTTTTGTGACTAATGGTTAGAAAAAATAAAAACTTTAATATTCACAAAAATGGAAAAAATGTTATTAATTTTATATGGCAATTGAAGAAAAAAAAAGAAAAAGAAATGGAATACTAAATGGATAAAAATATGTGTTTAAGATATGAATAAAAATGGATAAAAAAATGAGAATTTAAATGGTATTTGATCATTTGAAAGAAAAAATAGAAAAATGGTTTAGGATAATGGATATTTGAAAAAAAAAATGAAAATTTGAAAAGTGAATAAACGGAATAGATCGAATAATGAAAATATGGAAAATAGGCTAAAATTGGAAAGTGAATAGAAATGGGTGATGGTTATAAAAAATGATGGTTTAGTCGGAAATGGATAATGGATGAAGTTTGGTTTTCAAGCCCACAACAAACTTCTGATTTTTCTCACAAGCCACTGATGAACACAGTCAATCTTAAACCACTGAATAGATCACAACTTTGTCACCTAAGCCAACACTCACTTGAATCGTCTGAAAACTCCCTGATAACCACAATCACTGAAATTTGTCTTGATTATTCGCATCCATGTTGTGGAAAATAAATCCACAAACGAATCACCGATGAACTGACAATCATTGAAGATTTGGACCCAACTTTGCACAAAACACTGTCTTATAACCGATGATCACAGCACACAACACAGTCCTGAACTTTGCATACGCACTGTCTGAAAAATGAACCACTGGCACAAGTAACTTGCAATTGAACAGTCTTTTGATAGTTTGACCAAGATTAGGTCAAACGTCCATCTGAATCGAACCATGACTGAACAAACGCATCTGAATTGGAATCACTGCCCTGTCCTTGAAATCCTGCAACACAGAGAAGAGAAAGCAACTGTAACATATTTTTTTGATATTTTGGGTTAGAGGTCAGTAAAATATGAACAAATGACAGCAATTAAACATGGTAATCCTTTGCAAAGCATAGACCTGCACCTGAAAAAGGATAAACGACCAGTGCGTGATCTTGTTTGTATGCAAATGCAGATGAGATGCGAAAAATCTTAGGGTCAAAAATTAGGGTCTGACACTATGGTGGCTTTGTTTCATGATATGATTCATCATGAGATAGAGGTATATGTGGGTGATGTGATAGCCAGGTCCCAGAATGAAGAGCAACACCTTGATCATCTGCATAAGTTGTTTGAAAGGTTGAAGAAATACAAGTTGAGATTGAACCCAAACAAGTGTAATTTTGGAGTTAGATCTGGTAAGCTCCTGGGTTTCATTGTCAGTGGAAAAGGTATTGAAGTAGATCCTGCAAAAGTGAAAGCTATACGAGAGATGCAAGCTCCCCGTACTGAGAAGGAAGTTAGAGGTTTCTTGGGACGATTGAATTACATTGCAAGATTTATTTCCCAATTAACTGCCATCTGTGAGCCAATCTTCAAGTTGTTGAAGAAAGATCAGGTGATGGAATGGAATGATGAGTGCCAGACAACATTTGATGAAATCAAAAGATATCTTCTAGAACCTCCAATTTTGATGCCACTAGTTGATGGAAGACCCTTGATTATGTACTTAACAGTGTTAGACAACTCAATGGGGTGTGTGTTGGGGCAACATGACGAGTCTGGTCGAAAAGAACAGGCAATATACTACCTTAGCAAAAAGTTTATCGACTGTGAAACAAGATACTCATTGCTCGAGAAAACTTGTTGCGCTTTGGCATGGGCTGCTCGCCGACTAAGACAGTATATGTTGACTCATACTACCTTATTGATTTCGAAGATGGATCCAATCAAGTACATATTTGAGAAACTTGCTCTCTCCGGAAGAATAGCAAGATGGCAAATGATTTTAACAGAATATGATATACAGTACACTACTCAGAATGCCATTAAGGGAAGTGTTATAGCTGATCATTTGGCTCATCAAGCAGTGGATGATTATCAGTTAATGAGTTTTGAGTTCCCTGATGAAGACATTATGATTATTACTAAAGAACCTAGACAATATGACGGACCTGAACAAGGATCCCGATGGACTATGGGTTTTGATGGAGCTTCTAATGCACTTGGTAATGGTGTTGGTGTTGTGATCAGTTCCCCTGAAGGTTGTCATACCCTGATTACTGCCAGACTTTGTTTCTATTGTACCAATAACATGGCTGAGTATGAGGCATGTATCCTGGGTATTAAAGCTGCCATTGATATGAAGATTCAGTTCCTAGACGTATATGGAGATTCAGCCCTGGTAGTAAGTCAGATCAAAGGATATTGGGATACCAAGCATGATAATCCCATTCCTTACAGAGAGTATGTGTTGTCTTTGATCCCACATTTCAAATAAATTACCTTTGGACATATTCCACGAAGAGAAAATCAGTTGGCAGATGCATTAGCCACCATGGCATCCATGTTTGAGATCAGCTGGGATGATGAAGCTCCCAAGATTACTATTGATAGATTTGAGAAGCCTGCATACTGCAATGAGATTGACATTGAAGAAGCAGGAGAGAAGTCTTGGTTCTATGAAGTGAAAAGATATCTTGAAGCTCAGGAATTCCCTGAAGGGGCATCTGTTAAAGATAAGAAGTTTTTGAGGAGGTTTTCTGCTAAGTTCTTTTTGAGTAATGGAATTTTGTACAAGCGCAATCATGATTCAACTTTGCTTCGGTGTGTGGATAAGAAGGAAGCAACAGAGATTATGGAAGACATGCATGATGGGATCTTTGGCACTCATTCTAGTGGTCATACCATGGCAAAGAAGATATTGAGAGCAGGTTACTATTGGTCTACCATGGAAGCTGACTGCTATCAACATTCCAGAACATGTCATAAGTGTCAAATCTATGCTGATAAAGTACATATACCTCCATCACCTTTGAATGTGTTGACTGCTCCTTGGCCTTTTGCCATGTGGTCCATTGATATGATTGGGGAGATCAAGCCTACTGCTTCTAATGGACATCGTTTCATCCTGGTTGCTATTGATTACTTCACGAAGTGGGTAGAGGCAGCTTCATTTGCATCTGTTACCAAGAATGTTGTGGCTCGATTCATTAAGAATAATCTCATATGTAGGTATGGTATCCCTGAAAGGATTATCATGGACAATGGCTCTAATCTGAACAATACTATGATTACTGATCTTTGCACGCAATTCAGGATTAAGCATCACAACTTTTCTCCGTATCGTCCAAAAATGAATGGGGTAGTAGAAGCTGCTAACAAGAATATCAAGAAGATTATACAGAAGATAACTGTTACTTACAAAGATTGGCATGAGATGTTACCATTTGCTCTTCATGGTTATCGTACTACAATACGTACTTCAACAGGGGCAACCCCATTCTCCTTAGTATATGGTATGGAAGCAGTTCTGCCCATTGATGTTCAGATTCCCTCCTTAAGAATTATGAAGGATGCAGGCTTGAATGAAGATGAGTGGATTCAGACCCGACTTGACCAGATAAATTTGATTGATGAGAAGAGGTTAGCAGCAGTTTGTCATGGCCAGATGTACCAAAAACGAATGATCAAGGCTTTCAACAAGAAGGTTAAGCCAAAGGTATATCAGGCTGGTGACTTGGTAATCAAGCGTATCATATTACCACAGGGTGATCCTAGGGGCAAGTGGACTCCTACATATGAAGGACCATTTGTAGTCAAAATAGTATTCTCAGGAGGTGCCATGATACTTACTACTATGGATGGTGAAGACTTCCCGCAACCTGTAAACACAGACATAGTTAAAAAATACTACGCATAAAAAGAGACCCGCTAGGTTGACTGGCCTAGGCAAAAATAAGGGCATCCCGGTGAACCAAAAGGGTTCGGGCAAAAATTAGGGATATATATAAAAAAAAATGTACATCCGGCAAGTCGAAAACCTGAAAAGGCGGCTTGGGCAAAAAAGGGTATCCCGGTGGATTGAAAACCTGAAAAGGCAATCCAGGCAAAAGTTAAGGATTAAAGCGTATGACTATGTCTTGTTTGGATCACCCATGAAACTACAACCAGTTGTGCTACTAATTCAAGCTCAAACAGATAAAGCTCAATCCAATCATTTCCGTCGCGACAGCAGAAGATGAGATACTTGAAGATAATGGCAATAGTAGAATTGAAACTCAATAGGATTATTTCCCACATAGCTGATTTTCTTTGTTTTGTAAAGTTTTTCTTTACGACGAATTCCTCATACTAGGATTTCTGTCTCCTTGTACAAACTTGCCTATGTATATGTCACTTTGTGATATAAATAAAATTTCATCTTTGAATCCAGATTTACTTTTACCCTATTTACATAAGCGAAACGTCCATTGGTTGTGTTTGAATGTATGTATGATTTTGAATATGATTGAGGTTTACCAGAAATGCATAAAATGCTTAATATGATTGATGTTTACCAGAAATGCATGAAAATGCAGTAATAGTATTTACTAAGGACGAACGAGGGAAGGAACTCAACGAAGCTTCGCCGATTCATCCCCACGAGACAGCTACAAGTCCCCCAGTAGGGCAAATCCATCTTCATAAATACTTCGAGTCACATCTCCCCTGGAATTTATATCCATCTCTTTTATCCTCATACGGATAGTCGGGAATTTATTCTTTCAATAGGAGTACGACGAACGAAGACGAGAGGTTATGGATACCATACTATCGAACGAAGACGGGAGGTTATGGATACCATACTATCAAACGAAGACGGGAGGTTATGGATACCATACTATCACGGGAGGTTATGGATACCATACTATCAAACGAGATGGGAACGAGTTCCTCATATTCTTCAGCAACAAATCAGGATTTATTTTCCCTGGCCAGCAGTTGTTATACGAAGATTTCCAGACGCTTCAGGCTGCATGATTCATACATACATCATTTACATCATACCATAACATACATATCCATAAATGCATAATACATTACTTAAGTGCATCATATTATACATACGTACATAATGCATAAACTAATATTATCTTGCAGAATGTTATATACATTATGATATTTGCATCAAACTAATCTTGTTTTTCAGATTAATTCTCCAACAGACAAACTTTATCAACAACTTGTTACCTTGGGCCGTTGTTTATCTTCCCAAAGGTTATCTCATTATATTGGGACGTCATGTATCTTCCCGAAGGCTATCTTGAGACGTCGTTTATCTTCTAAAAAAGCCATATTATCAAGCCTTGGGCCGTTGTTTATCTTCCCAAGAGCCATATCATTACTTTGGGCCGTTGTTTATCTTCCCAAAAGTATTATCATAACTGTAGATGTTTAGAATTGGCAGAATTTTTGACCAACAAGAAAAATTGAATTCAGTTCAGAATGTCCTATCAGATATTGGGACATTATCAAACAGAGTATAAGAACTTATTTCAGGATGTCTCACCAGATGTTGGGACATTGTGTAAATGACTTAAGTTCAGTTTTTCAGGATGTCCCAACAGATGTTGAGACATCTCAAACCTGCTACCAGAATTAATTAATGACTAACTGTTCTGAGATATTTAAGGAGAGTTATCTGGAATTAATTATGGCTGGATAAAAACAGAACAAGGCGCATCTGTAGGGAGTTTTATTATGAGGATTCAGATTAATCAGAAGAACTAAAATCACCTAGAATTTAGGAAGTAACAAACCCTAAATTCAAGGTGGAAGCTGCATGCTTTTAGGACTGGATTAACCTACAGAAAGCCCAAATTACAAACACCTATTTAATCAACAGAAACTCACAGAATTGAGTACGAATTCCAGAAGACCAAATAGGGTGTTTATTGATTTAATAGCAGGTTGTTTTTATTGTACCACTTTATGAGCTTTTAAGCAAAAGTGAATTTGTGACTTGATTGAAACTGTGAAGTAAGATCAAGCTGTATTGTTTGAAGAATGTCTTCAATTTTATTAAACTTGTAAACTTGATCACTGTGTGATTGAGGGGGAGTGAGTAGGGCACTCTTATCTAAGTTGTGTCTTAGGTAGAAATTGCATTGGGTAGTTATTAAGTGATAGATTAAACAGGGTGGTTTAAGTCTAGAATTAATATTACTTATAGTGGATTTCCTCCTGGCTTGGTAGCCTCCAGATGTAAGTGTGGTTATACACTGAACTGGGTTAACAAACTTCTGTGTTGTTTATTTTTCTTGCTATTTAAGTTTTGGTTAAATCTGTCAAGTGTTGGGACATCTCTTAGGACATCTCATACCTGATCACAGAATTTCAATTGGCATCAGAGCAGGCACCCTGCCTGTTTATACTGGGTGAGATCTAGGGAATACAAATTCTGGAAACATGGACAGAGATATAGGATCAGTAAATAGACCACCTATTCTGGATGGATCTAATTATGACTACTGGAAACCAAGAATGATTGCATTCTTAAGATCACTTGACAACAGGGCCTGGAGAGCAGTCAACATTGGATGGGAACATCCTATCCAAGACACCAAAGATGGATCAAAAGTGTTGAAACCTGAAGAAGAATGGAGTAAGGAAGAAGAAGATTCAACACTAGGCAACTCCAAGGCCTTAAATGCTCTATTCAATGGCATTGATAGGAACATCTTTAGACTTGTGCATCACTGTGAGCTAGCCAAAGATGTGTGGGATACTCTCAAAACAACTCATGAAGGAACATCAAAGGTAAAGATGTCAAGACTTCAACTTCTCACCACCAAGTTTGAAAATTTGAGAATGAAGGAAGATGAGACAGTTCATGAATTCTACATGAACATCTTAGAAGTAGCTAATACTTCTGGAGCTTTGGGAGAAAAGATGACTGATGAAAAACTTGTAAGAAAGATCCTCAGATCTTTGCCAAAAAGATTTGACATGAAAGTCACAGCAATAGAAGAAGCTCAAGACATATGCACTATGAAAGTTGAAGAACTCATTGGTTCCCTTCAAACATTTGAGATGGGAATGAATGACACAAATGTTAAGAAGAACAAAAGAATAGCCTTGGTGACAAATACTGATGAAGAAGAAGATGATGAATCAGAAACTGGTAAAAGCTTATCAGACAACATTGCTATGCTTGAAAGACAATTCAAAAAGATTCTCAGAGGGATGGAAGGCAAATCCAATCCCAGTGGAAGATACACAAACTCTTCTGAGAACAAGAGACCTTATGATGCTAACAGAAGGTCAAATTATGCTGAAAAGACCAGTCAAGAAAAAGGAGTCAAATGCCATGGATGTGAAGGATATGGACACATCAGGAATGAATGTCCTACCTACTTAAAAAGGCAAAAGAAAGGACTTTCTGTGACCTGGTCTGATGAAGACTCAGGAGGTGATTCAGAAGAAGAATCAGCTAAGCATATCACTGCTTTAGCTGGACTATGTGAATCTGAAAGTGATTCCAGTGATGGGGAGCTTACTGCTGAAGAACTTGAGCAAGCCTACAAAGATCTGTACAAAAGAAGTATTGAAATATGCAGTGAGGTTATAAAGCTATAGAAGTTGAATGAGGCACTAGAAGATGAAAAAGCAAGTGATCAAGAGATCATTGACACCTTGAAAAGTGAAGTAAGTCTTCTCAACTCCAAATTGGAACACATGTCCAAATCTGTTAGAATGTTGAACAGCAGCTCAAATACACTGGATGTTATTCTCAACAACAATAAGCATTCAGGGGATAAAAGTGGACTGGGATTTAACAGAGTACATAAAGATGAAGCCAGCTCTAGCAAAACTACTTCAAAATCCATACAGTCAAACAAGATGTCCCAACAGATGCTTCAACATCAGGAAAAGAACACAAAGTCAAACATAATGTTCCAACAGATGTCTCAACATTCTGGAAAGAACAAAATGAAGAAGAAGTATCAAAGATGGAGATGCCATCACTGTGGAAGATTTGGACATATCAAACCTCATTGTTATAAGCTGCATGGATATCCAAATCAGATGTATCAGCAATCTTCTAAGCAGAAAATAGAAGTTACCAAGAAAGTGCTGCATAGACATCAAAGAAATCAGCAACCTCCTAAGCAGAAGACAGAAGTCATCAAGAAGGTATGGAGACCAAAAGCTAGCATTCAGGCTGATCAAAGCTACATACCCAAGAACAAGAACAACAATCAATCTTGGAGATCTGCTGATGAACAACACACAGGGCAGAGGCATCAAAAGAAATCTCAACTCAAATGGTCAAAGAAAAGTGCTGCATATATAGCACATACATCACTAAGAGTATCAGCTAAAGAAGACTGGTACTTTGACAGTGGATGTTCAAGACACATGACTGGATTGAAGAATCTGCTAGTAAACTTAAAGTCACATTCATCCAGGTATGTAACCTTTGGAGATGGAGCTAAAGGAGAAATCAAGGGAGTTGGGACCTTGGACTGTCAAGATGTTCCAAGACTAGATGATGTGCTACTAGTTAAAGGTTTAACTGCTAACCTGATCAGCATAAGTCAATTATGTGATCAAGGGTACAGTGTAAACTTTACTGAAACTGAATGCATAGTGACTAACAAAGAACAAGAGGTTGTCATGAAAGGAGCCAGATCTAAAGACAACTGTTACATGTGGGAATCTCAAGACTTCAGTCTTACTTCAACTTGCTCCTTAGCTAAAGAAGAAGAAGTGAAACTATGGCACCAAAGGCTAGGTCATCTTCATTTCAGAGGCATAAAGAAGATCATATCTATGGATGCTGTAAGAGGTATTCCTAAACTGAAGATTGATGATGGCAAAATATGTGGTGAATGTCAAATAGGCAAGCAAACCAAGATGTCCCATCCAAAGCTCCAACATCTGACAACTTCCAAAGTTCTGGAACTTTTGCATATGGATCTTATGGGACCTATGCAGGTTGAAAGCCTTGGTGGTAAGAGGTATGCCTATGTGGTGGTTGATGACTTTTCAAGATATACATGGATAAATTTCATCAAAGAAAAGTCTGATGTATTTGATGTATTCAAAGAATTATGCCAAAGAATACAAAGGGAAAAATCCAGCTGTGTGATCAGAATTAGAAGTGATCATGGAAAAGAATTTGAGAACCAAAAGTTCTTAGATTTTTGTTCTTCAGAAGGAATCAATCATGAATATTCTTCACCAATCACTCCTCAACAGAATGGGATTGTTGAAAGGAAGAATAGAACTATTCAAGATTCAGCAAGAGCTATGATCCATGCTAAAAAGTTACCTTTGTACTTCTGGGCTGAAGCTATGAACACTGCTTGTTACATCCATAACAGAGTTACTCTAAGGAAAGGAACTTTGTCCACAATATATGAAGTCTGGAAGGGCAGAAAACCCATAGTTAAGTACTTCCATGTGTTTGGAAGTAATTGTTATATTCTGGCAGATAGGGAGAAAAGGAGAAAAATGGATCCTAAAAGTGATGAAGGGATTTTTCTTGGATACTCTATAAACAGCAGAGCATATAGAGTATTTAATTCTAGAACCAAGGTTATCATGGAGTCCATAAATGTGATAATTGATGATGCTCCTACAGATGTCCCAGAAGATGTTGGAACATCTGCTGATATCAAGATTGAAGCTGAAGAAAAGAATGATCATTATGACTTCACTCAAACTGATACAAGGACAGAAGAATCCAGTAAACCTCCCTCCATCAGAATACAGAAGGATCATCCCAAAGATTTGATAATTGGTGATCCCAACAGAGGTGTAAGCACTAGATCAAGAGAAGTGATTTCAGGTTCTTGTTTTGTGTCTAAAATAGAACCTAAAAACATCAAGGAAGCTCTTACTGATGAATACTGGATTTGTGCTATGCAAGAGGAATTAGGTCAATTCACAAGGAATGAAGTGTGGAATCTTGTTCCTAGACCTGATGACATAAATGTGATTGGAACAAAATGGGTGTATAAGAACAAGTCAAATGAACAAGGAGTTGTTACAAAGAACAAAGCTAGACTTGTAGCTCAAGGATACACACAAATTGAAGGAGTAGACTTTGATGAAACCTTTGCACCAGTAGCAAGGCTTGAATCAATCAGACTAATTTTGGGAATTGCTTGTATCTTAAAGTTCAAGCTATTTCAAATGGATGTGAAAAGTGCCTTTTTAAATGGTTATCTTAATGAAGAAGTATATGTAGAACAGCCTAAAGGATTCGTTGATCCAAGCTGTCCCAATCATGTATACAAACTAAAGAAGGCTCTTTATGGTCTGAAGCAAGCTCCAAGGGCATGGTAGTGAAAGATTGACTACTTTTCTTATCAAGCAAGGATACAGGAAAGGTGGAATTGACAAAACCTTGTTTGTTAAAGATGAAGAAGGAAATGTCATGATTGCTCAAATTTATGTAGATGACATTGTTTTTGGTGGGATGTCTGACAGGATGGTCAAACATTTTATCAAGCAGATGGAATCTGAATTTGAAATGAGCCTAGTAGGAGAGTTAACCTACTTTCTTGGTCTGCAAATAAAGCAAATGGAAAACTCAATGTTCATTTCCCAAAGCAAGTATACCAAGAACATAGTCAAGAAATTTGGAATGGAAAATGCTACTCATAAGAGAACTCCTGCCCCCACACATTTAAAGCTGACTAAAGATGAAAAGGGTGAGAATGTAGATCAAAGCATATACAGAAGCATGATTGGAAGCTTGTTATATTTGACTGCTAGCAGACCAGACATAGCATTTGCAGTAGGTGTATGTGCAAGATATCAAGCTGATCCAAAAGTCAGTCATCTCAATCAAGTCAAGAGAATTCTTAAATATGTCAATGGTACTTGTGACTATGGCATAATGTACTTTCATGGATGCAAACCAATTCTCACTGGCTTCTGTGATGCTGATTGGGCTGGAAGTGCTGATGACAGAAAAAGCACTTCAGGAGGATGCTTCTTTCTAGGAAACAATTTGATTTCTTGGTTCAGTAAGAAACAAAATTGTGTATCCTTATCTACAGCTGAAGCTGAATATATAGCAGCTGGAAGCAGTTGTTCTCAGTTGGTTTGGATGAAGCAAATGCTCACTGAGTACAATGTCCCACAGGATGTCATGACATTGTACTGTGACAACTTAAGTGCAATCAACATATCAAAGAATCCTATCCAACATAGCAGGACCAAGCATATTGATATCAGACATCATTTCATCAGAGATCTTGTAGAAGAAAAAGTGATTTCATTGGAACATGTAGCTACAAATCTGCAGTTGGCTGATATCTTCACCAAAGCATTGGATGCTACACAATTTGAGAACTTAAGGGGCAAACTGGGAATCTGTTTATGTGAGATTTAGCAGTTAATGAGATGTGCCAACATGTCATATGACATTGTATGGCATAAGTTCCAGATGGCAACACCAGTCTGGTCAAGAACCTTGGGTATTCCATTCCTAATCATTTTCAATGTAACGGCTACTTATATAATAACAGTATGCATTCAGCTATCCATATTCTCATCATACTATCAAAAGCGAATTGCATTATCTAGCTGTTCTTCAGAAATCATCAACCCTAAAACTCTTCATCAATCTTCTTTAACAATGTCTCAAAACCCTAACATTCCTGAAGAAATTCTCAACAAAGAAGATGTGGTTCATGCAACCCCTATTTCTGTGGTACCCATGGAGTCAACCCCACTGGAAGAAATAAGAGGAAGTGTTCCTCATGCTAAAAAGCCAAGAACTCCAAAAAGGGCAAAAGATCAAGTCTGCAGCAAATCCAAAGGCATTCCTTCACCAGCTAACATGCCTCCAAAATCTTCTGAATATGTGGATGCTTCCATCAAGGAGATAGTTAACAAGATTCTTTCTGAAAAGAGAGTGGTTAGTGGGATTTCTATTCTTCTGAACACCATGCCTGCCCCTCAAGAAGAACAAACTCAAGCTGCAAAGGACACTCCTGCTCAACAGGATGTCCCAATAGATGTTGGAACATCTGAGGATGAGAAAAAGACCTCATCTGATGCTGATATTGAACCAAATGAGGACCAGAAAAAGGCCTCAAATGAAAGTGATGAAGAAGACTCTGAGGATCAGACCAAAGCCTCAACTGAAGATCATATCTCTGCTGATCAACCAGCTGAAGAGGAGATTGCTCAATCTCCTCCTGTGGTGAACCTGGAGCAAGATTCTGATACAGAGATCATTGCCTCTGTAAGACCTAGCATAGCCAGAAGGCTCAGGACTAGGAAAGGAAAGATGCAAGCAGGACATGCAGTTCCTGAGAAGAAGAAAACTACCCCAAAGAAAGACAAGGCCAAAACTGTCTTTGGTCCTACAAAGCAATGGAGCAAAGTCCAAACACAAAAGAAGAAAGCTGTCACCCCATCAGACTCAGATGTTGAATCAGATGTCCCAACATCTCCTCCGAAGAAGAAACCAGCACCCTCTAGGGCTTCAACTGTTTTTCCAGAAGCTCCCTTGGACAACATCTCATTTCATCATGTTTCAAGTGTAAACAGATGGAAGTTTGTGTACCAAAGAAGGGTAGCCCTTGAAAGAGAGCTGAGCAGTAATGCACTTGAGTGCACTGAACTGATTGATCTCATCTCTGCTGCAGGCCTCTTCAAAACAGTCTCCAATCTCTCTCCCTGCTATGAACTTCTTGTCAAAGAATTCATTGTCAATCTTCAGGAAGATTGTGCCAATGGTAAGTCTTCTGAATTTAGAAAAGTCTTTGTTAGAGGTAGGTGTGTAGAGTTCTCTCCTCAGATCATCAACCAATACCTTGGAAGAGAAACAGATGGTCCAAATGAACTAGGGAAGACTGATAACCAGGTCTGCAAGGTTATCACTGCAAACCAGGTCAAGGCATGGCCAGTTAAAGGAAAGCTCTCAGTGAGCATGCTGACAAGAAAATATGCCATGCTGAACAGGATTGGTACAGCAAATTGGGTGCCTACCAACCACACATCTTCAATATCCACTGGCTTGGCCAGGTTTATTTATGCTGTGGGCACTCAGACTAAGCTGGATTATGGTGCCTACATATTTGATCAGACCTTGAAGCATGCTAGCTCTTCTGCAACAAAGCTGCCAATAGCTTTTCCCTCCTTGCTGTGTGGTATAGTGCTAAGTCAATACCCTGGGATCCTCACTGAGAAGGACACAGTCTGCAAAAGAGAAAGCCCTCTGGCTTTTCATTACAAATTTTTCCTAAGTCATCATGCAGCAGATGTTGAAGCACCCTCTGGGACATCTGCAGGTCCTTCAACTGCCAAGACTCCAATCTCTAAGGTTGCATTGATTGCTGAACTAAAGAGCACCTGCAAAGAACTTGAAGCAAGGAAGCTGAAACTTGAAGAAATCATCCAAAGGCTGGAAAGTGAAGGTGATCAGAAAGCTGCTTCTGATGAAGAAACTGAGGATGATGAAGAAACTGAGGATGATGAAGAAACTGAAGGTGATGAGTCTGAGTGATTATCTGTATGTGAGGACAAATGTAATGACAACTGCATTGTAATTTAGATTTAGTCTCTTTGGCCCCAAAATTTGTGTCTAACAAGGGCGAGAACAACACCAACAACAATGTGTAAACAACAATGTGTAATGCTGTTTGATTATGAATGAAAAATATGTTTGCTTCTGAACTGAATAAGTTTTTTTCTGTTGCAACAAGACTGGATACATATATGTTTGAGGGGGAGTAATCTCAAATATGAATCAACAGAAAAGTAATGTTATACTCTGATAAAAGAACTTCTGCTGCACTCTGATAACCAGAAAAGATGTTAGCCAAAAATTAGCCAAAGGGGGAGTTTGTAGATGTTTAGAATTGGCAGAATTTTTGACCAACAAGAAATATTGAATTCAGTTCAGAATGTCCTATCAGATGTTGGGACATTATCAAACAGAGTATAAGAACTTATTTCAGGATGTCTCACCAGATGTTGGGACATTGTGTAAATGACTTAAGTTCAGTTTTTCAGGATGTCCCAACAGATGTTGAGACATCTCAAACCTGCTACCAGAATTAATTAATGACTAACTGTTCTGAGATATTTAAGGAGAGTTATCTGGAATTAATTATGGCTGGATAAAAACAGAACAAGGCGCATCTGTAGGGAGTTTTATTATGAGGATTCAGATTAATCAGAAGAACTAAAATCACCTAGAATTTAGGAAGTAACAAACCCTAAATTCAAGGTGGAAGCTGCATGCTTTTAGGACTGGATTAACCTACAGAAATCCCAAATTACAAACACCTATTTAATCAACAGAAACTCACAGAATTGAGTACGAATTCCAAAAGACCAAATAGGGTGTTTATTGATTTAATAGCAGGTTGTTTTTATTGTACCACTTTATGAGCTTTTAAGCAAAAGTGCATTTGTGACTTGATTGAAACTGTGAAGTAAGATCAAGTTGTATTGTTTGAATAATGTCTTCAATTTTATTAAACTTGTAAACTTGATCACTGTGTGATTGAGGGGGAGTGAGTAGGGTACTCTTATCTAAGTTGTGTCTTAGGTAGAAATTGCATTGGGTAGTTATTAAGTGATAGATTAAACAAGGTGGTTTAAGTCTAGAATTAATATTACTTATAGTGGATTTCCTCCTGGCTTGGTAGCCTTCAGATGTAAGTGTGGTTATACACTGAACTGGGTTAACAAACTTCTGTGTTGTTTATTTTTCTTGCTATTTAAGTTTTGGTTAAATCTGTCAAGTATTGGGACATCTCTTAGGACATCTCATACCTGATCACAGAATTTCAATAACCTTGGGCCGTTGTTTATCTTCCCAAAGGTTATCTCATTATATTGGGACGTCATTTATCTTCCCGAAGGCTATCTTGAGACGTCGTTTATCTTCTCAAAAGCCATATTATCAAGCCTTGGGCCGTTGTTTATCTTCCCAAGAGCCATATCATTACTTTGGGTCGTTGTTTATCTTCCCAAAAGTATTATCATAACCTTGGGCCGTTGTTTATCTTCCCAAGAATCATATCACTACTTTGGGCCGTTGTTTATCTTCCCAAAAAGTATTATCATCACAACTTGGCTTTTATTTTCCCAAAAGCTATATTTTCACGCTTCAGACTACTTTATTCTCCAAGAAGTATATTTGAAGAACTTATATCTAGATGGCATCTCTAAGCTCATCTCCAGTTCTTCCAAGTGGCATCTTCAAGCCCACTCAAGCATACACAGTTAATCATCAGTATTACTCTACGCACCGGTGAGTGCAAATTTTTGGGCTTTTGTGTTCAATTCCCTTCAACCTTCCAGGTCATGAATGGCACATATACCAATCTAACCCCTCAGGTTTCAGAAAATTGAACAGGGGCAGCTGTTGCACCCCAAAATTTGCCCTCACAAGACAAGACTTTGGGTACTGAGAGGTTCACAAAGTTCACAAGACATCTTATGAAGTTCACAAGGTTCACAAGACATCTTATGAGGTTCACAAGACATTTCATGAGGTTCACAAGGTTCACAAGACATCTCATGATGTTCACAAGGTTCACAAAGTTCACCAATAGTCAGAAAGTTTGACAATTCTCTCAGAAAATACCTCATTCTAAGCAGGGCATCCAAAACTAGGGTTTTGACTTTAATCAGGCTAAATGGACTTCCAAGACTTCAACTGAGCTTCATAACATCTTATATGTGTTTAAGAATCCCCATGACAAGTTTCAAGACTTTTCTCAAAGGTTTGCTCAGTCAGATGATCAGATAAGTCAAAATCAGTCAAAGTAGTTAAAAAGTCAAACTGAGGTCAACTGTGGTCAAACCAAAGTCAAACTTCATGATTTTTTGCCAACATCAAGTATATGAATTAAAATTCATCATTTGATCAAGGGTTGATCATGATTCATCAAGGATATTTCAGATCATCAAGAATCAGAGGTTTCTAAATTAGGGTTTCCTTAGGAAAAGTCAACTGAACTTTGACCAGCCATAACTTTCACATGCTTCATCAAATTTTTCCCATCCAAAGCTCATTTTGAAGGAAATTGAATTCTATACAACTTTGTGTCTCACAAGCCAAGCCCAAAAATGCTTCATTTGGAAGGCATGAGCTAAGACATTATAGGTCCTTTTGAAAGTCAACAAAAAGTCAACAACTTCAAAAGGGCATAACTTGAAAATGGTAAAAGATATGGACATGAAACCAATGTGGTTGGTTAGAGGACTCTTTAAGCTTTCCAAAATGTCCAAGAACACCCCCATAGCATTAAAATTGAAGGATTTGGGCCCTTGCAAAGTTGGGAAATTTTAGGGAAGTTTATGAAGCAAATGGGGGCTTAAAACCAAATTCTTCCAAATGGGCTTGCAATTTTGTGATCCAAACTTTAACATGACATCATGCACGACCCAACCCTCATTTATTCAGATTTTTTATTATTTTTATTTTATTTATTTTGATTTTATTCATTTAAAACCATTTTAAAATCATAATAAAATAGATAAATCAAATATTTAAATGAGATATTACTTCTAGAAAATCATAAATATGGCTTGGATCAAATTGATATGAGAATTATGGTGATTGTCTTAAAATAGCAAGGTTATATCAAAAAATATTTGAATTTTAAGGCATGATCTTTTTCAATCTCCTTGATCCAAAAAGTCCAAAGAATAATCACTTCTCTTGACCTAATTTCACTCACTACATATACACAAACTCATCACAATGCATAGGGACAAATTTGGCAGCCTCAAATCATAATTTCAAACTTCACAAAATCCTTCAAAAATTAATTTTCGGTTTCAATCCTAGAAGAGGTTTCAAGGTATTCTAAAGACACTACAAGCTTCCTTGAGCTTCCCTGAATCAAAACCAACCCTTACATGCCTTTGAATCATGCCATAATGCATAACCCGAAGCAATTTTGTTCTTGAATTATTTTTTTTCGATTCCATAAATTCACCGTGTTTTAATGGATTTTGTTTGTTTAATCATGTTTATAGTGATGTGTAGAATGTTTCTGGATACTTAGATCAAAGCTTCATGGACGAATCATGAAAACACCATTTTTAGGGTTTCAGCCAAGGTTTAGGGCTTCATGATCTTTGGAAGATAAATGAATTCTGGAAACATGGTTGTGTTGAATGGATCTTAAGGATCATGTTTCACTAATCAATTTGTAATAATTGTACTGTTTTGTTGATATTCGAAATTCGTAGGTTTTATATATTATGAGATTCGCAGGAAAATTCGTGACAAACTTCGCAACAAAATTCGCAGGAACCAAGGTTGAAGATGACCTCTTGGCGCCATCAGGAAATTCAAAAAATTGGTTTAATATTTTTTGTAATTGTTTCTATTTTATTTCAGCTAAGGTTGCCTAGCCCAGTGGTAATGGCTGCGCGTGTTATGGTTCAAGACCTTGGTTCGATTCTTGGAGGCAGCATTCTTTTAATTTTATTTTCACATTCATTTACATAACTTAATATATTATGAATTGTTGTGGTTATCTAAC
Organism: Lathyrus aphaca; assembly: GCA_963966055.1. Taxonomy (NCBI): domain Eukaryota; kingdom Viridiplantae; phylum Streptophyta; class Magnoliopsida; order Fabales; family Fabaceae; genus Lathyrus; species Lathyrus aphaca. The sequence goes on along the minus strand of OZ014525.1, from coordinate 484,343,846 downwards.
AGATGCGCCCTTCTGGCTGGATGGTTGGAGTGTTTGTTTGTTGGTTGAGGGTCCTGGGTTCGAATCCCCCCAGGCCCTTTTGTATTATTTTGCTTTTTGTTGTGATTTTTGCAGGTTATGAAACAAAACAACATGGTTCTCATGCTATATCACCAAACGCACGCTGGCCTGGTGGTTGTGGAGGCAGGACTCAAAGATTGAAGCCTGGTGGTGGTTGTGGAGGGTTCGAATCCCAGCCCCAGGTAAGTTTTTTTCCACTTTTTCTTGTTTTTCTATTTAATTTGTTTATATTATAATTAATCTAATAAATTTAAAACGTTAAAAATAAAATGTTCATATTATTTTCTTTTATATAGCTCCACTTGTAAACAAAACCTGCAAAAGAAACCTGAAAAATAACAACAATAGTGGGGTGAGATATCAACATCTCAATGAGTTCCCTATCTTATGGATTCTCTCGGCTCTACAAGGTTCTAACAAATTCTACTCAAGTCGGGCGAAAGCTTAGACCTTGAGTTCACAATCCCACACTCATATGGAAACATGTCTTTAGTTCACTAACTCGAAAAGTATCACTAATTCGGAAACCACCAAGGTATCCTATATTCCCGTCCTCTTCTACGTCCAGAAGACGGCCCAAGTCATGGATCCTGGTATTTACTTGGCATACGAAATGGATTCGGACCCTAGGGCTGTTAACCTTGAACCGTCACTTCACATGGCCTGTTAACCATCTCAAGTCTCTACCTGTAGGTTCCATTCGTACTACACACGAGAATAAAACCTGCCAAGTAACCATGCGTACATTCTAGAGGATCCCCTGTCTCATGAAACAACATCTCAGGGAAAACGGTTCCGATTACGTGATTTCACTCAAATGGGAATTTGTACAACATTCCTAAGGCATATTAACCTTTTCCACAAAATAAACATCCAAACGGGTTCACACACATGTTCCATATAGTGTCTCACTCACCACTAGACCATTACTAGACTAAGATACTTCTCTAAGCATCAAACATCTGAGCATCGTCATCTAGTTTCTATCAAATTCCTAGTCACAACTAGGTTCTACTATTGATAGGGGTAAGTTTTCCCCACTCTCCTAACTCATTTTAATTAAGTAGTCTCAAGGTTATAATTGAATTATCATGCTTACTCATATGACATATCACAATACATAATCATAAATCATCCAAATATCATAAATGAAATAATTTCACACTATTATCAATATTTTGACTTTCCATTAGATAAAGCATTGCAAGAGCTTTCGATCGATATAAAGAACGCTTCAATCGGACACCCGAGTCAAAAGTTACGGATGTTCTAAGAAAAGAGAAACATTTGAAAAACTACCAGGGGCGCTCGACGATCATGATTTTGCTTGGCGGTGACCCCAGCGCCTGCTACTTCGCCCGACGATCGCATCGACAAAAGCCCAATCTTAGAAAATTTCAAAACAAAGATTTTTCTCTCATCGCCTCTTATTGTCGCCTGACGGTCAAAGCCTCATCGCTCGACGCTCAAAGTGCCGTTCGACGGTTCACACCAGAACCAGAATTATTTTTCTGCATTCTAGGGTTTCAAAACACACTCAAATTCTCATATTCACCACTAAAACTCCAAAGATCAGTAAAATAAGTCATATAAGTCTGATACACGTGTTACCCGATTATTCTAACCGAATAATTTCGCATTTTAACCGTTAGATTCAAAGATTTATCAAATTAAACCATTTTCCTCAATTTCTAACCTAACTCTTAGAACACCAATTTCTAAAACAAAGTGTCTAACTAGAACCAACCTTGCAAATGAATAGGAGTTTGATGAAGATTGATGAAGAAGATTGATGATCCAAGCTTTTTCTCTTCTTTCTCTTCTCTTTTCCTTTTCTTCCCTTTTCTTTATATATACATATATATATATATATATATATATATATATATATATATATATATATATATATATATATATATATATATATATATATATATATATATAATACTTATTATTATATAATACAATGATATAAAAATATCTCCAATTGATATTTTATCATCCAACACCAATTGCTCAATTATTAGAGTTATAAAAAATGTCTCTAATGTACCAATTAATAAAACCTCAGGGTCGAATAATATTAATCAATTCACTCTGAGTTCAACAATTGCTCTAATTATCTGAATAATTAAATTCTAGGAGCATACCTGAATCCTATTGAGTCCATTTAATATTATCCAGAGCACTTACTTAAATACAGGGTATTATATGAGCTTTGGGGAGTCCAATCGATTGAACGTTGGACAAATATTCAGTACGAAACTCAACAACTTCTTCAACAATGTATCGTTTAACAATACAACCCTCTGGTCGACTTCTATTTTTCATGTACCCTTTTAATATTTTCATATACCGTTCAGCAGGGTACATCCATCTCATATAAGCTGGTCCACACAACTGTGTTTCTTTCACAAGATGAACAACTAGATTAACCATTATGTAAAAAAAAAGAGAGGGAAATACATTTCAAGCTCACACAAGGTAATTACTATCTCTTTTTGTAGTGTTGGTAAGATCTCGGAATCGATCACTTTACTACAAATTAACCCAAAGAAAAATTCTTTCCATCAATAATTCTTTCATATGCATACCAAGTCAAGTGTCTTGCATCGGTTTCACTACGAAACATGCGCCTAAATCTCGGAATCATAGGAAAATACCATAATACTTTTGTTGGAGACGATCTTTTCTTATATCGAGACAAACCACATTTAGGGCACTCAGTTAACGATGCATATTCCTTATGAAACAAAACACAATCGTTTGGACAATCATGTATCTTATCGTAGCTCATGCCAATAGAGCACAACATTATTTTCCTCATAGGTTCGATTAGGAAGAACATTATCCTCCAGTAGAATTTCTCTCATAAGGGCCAACAAATATGTGAAGCTTTTATCCGACCATCCATTGCCCGCCTTTAAGTTGTACAACTTTAATACCGCAGACAGTCTTGAGAATTTAGTGCAACCTTTATACAACAGTTTCTCTGCATCGCTTACCAACCTCTCAAACATTTTGGGACAATCATGAAGATCTTCTTCAAGTGCTTTTGCAATCTCTTCGACTCGATCATAATTGTATGTTTCTGTGTCTTTGTCGTCTGAAGCATGAGTCGTATTACTTTTCCCCCTCGATTGAACATTCTCATTAATTTTCTCACCATGAAATATCCAACCTTATAACTTCAATCAATTCCATGCCTCAGTAAATGCGATTTTAATTCATCTGCGTCAACCTTACCAATATAACAACAACCCAAGCAAGGACATTTCATTCGACTAGGGTCTTCAACGTGTTGAACAACAAACTTAATGAATTCCGCAACCCTATTCTCGTACTTTTTGCTCAATCGATCGGCAAACATCCATTTTTTATCCACGATTTTCCTACTTATAAGAGATACACATTTTCACTACATAAACAACGTAAATCCAAACGACATTCACTATTCTCACAAAATTATATTTATCAAAGAAATATTTGCCCTAACATCTTCAATATTTGCCTATTTTCATTATTTTCACTATTCTTCACAAAATATTTGCCCTAACATAATAAACATTGACATTAATTGTCTATTTTCACTATTCTTCACAAAATCATATTTATCAAAATACATTTCAATGACATTGCCCTAACATAACAATAACATAACAATGACATTCACTACAACAAAAATGTACCTTCACGAAGTAGAGGACGAAGTCAGTCAAAAAGAAGAACAAAGTAGAGGACGAACACCTTCACGATCGGCGGCGTTAATGGAGGTTTCCCGAGCGGCATCAATGGACGAACACCTTCACCAACGACGTTAATGGAGGTTTCAGAAAGAAAAATGAAGTTTCGTTAGGGTTTTCACTGTAGAAGTAACGCGTTTGCAGGGGAGAAGAAAGAGAAAAAGAATGAAAATATGATTCTGAGTTTATAAATATTTCATTTAATTAGACCTTAGACAACGCTTTTATGGAAAGCGCTGTCTAAGGGTTAGACAATGCTTTTGTGGAAAGCGCTGTCTAAGGTAGCCCTTAAACAACGCTTTTGAAAAGCACTGGCTAAGGTCTACCTTAGACAACACTTTTGATTTTATTTTATTTTTAAATTAAAAAATCTTAGACATCGTTTTCCTCAAAAGCGCTATCTAAGATATACCTTTAAAAGCGCTTTTTGAAAGTGCTATCTAACGTCTACCTTAGACAACGCTTTTCAAAAAGTGTTGTCTAACATATGACTTTTAGCAGCGTTTTTCCCCCTCTTTTTTTAGAACATTTTCCGCGTTTTATTTTAAGTTTTACCTTTAGCAGCGCTTTCATATTAAAACGTTGTCTAAGGTGCGCTATTAAAAGTCTATTTTGGCGTAGTGGAAGTTTGTTGGCACAAAATGATAATCAAAATATGTTTTTTTAGATTGCATGGGGTACATTGACACCATTGACGCACTTCTGAGTTGCAAAAAATTCTGGAGATACATCTTCGGAATTTTTCAGCGTTTTAGTTTCCCAAATTCTAGAGATGCCTCTTTGAAAATTTCTGCAGTGTTACTTTTTTTTCTTGCTTGTGTGTTGGTATCCTGCACTAATTGTCTGATTTACTTTGCATAATGGTTGATGAACACGATAGACTGAGGCATACAAGGGTTTCTCAGCACACATCAGTGTGGCGGGAGAAGAGTTAGTAGGTTTCAAAGGCTCCTGGTCCCTCTGGTCAGGCATATCCATCTACTTATAGGGCTCATATTTCTCCTCATGCCACTTCATCTTCTTCTCGTAGGAGACAAGGTTCACCATCTAACACATCATTCCCTACATCCTCTCGCATACGTCAGGTTTCACCAGTGCCACTTCCTACTGTAGATGTTGTTGATCCAATCCCACCTCCTACTACTGATGTTGTTGATCCAGTGCCATATCCGGAGGGTGAGTCTGCTATGGATATTGAGCTATATGCATTTGGTGAAGGTCTAGTTGATTTGTCACTACTGCCTCTATATCCAGACCATACTCCCAGACATATTTGGCACGAAAAGGTAGCATTAGTTGGATTTATTATTATTTATGTTAATTTAATTGACAAATTTATGACATTGATTATTTTTTTTCAAGAGTGTAATCCACAAAAGTTTACTAACCATAGACAAAAGATTGTTGGCTTACCTCAGTTGAATGAGGATTGATTTCAGGCAATTTTATCCTTATCTGACCTGAAGGACTTGTGCATGACCAATTATACTACAGTCAACCACGAGATGCTTAATGTATTCATGGATATATGGTATTAGGAGACCTCGTCTTTTCATCTCCCGCATGGTGAGATATTTATCACACTCGACGATGTCTCGTGTTTACTACATCTTCTGATCAGGGGGAGATTCATATATCATGGGGGAATTACCAAAGATGAGGCACTCAAGATGATGGTAGACTATCCGGGGGATGACTCAGGGGAGGTGAATGAGGAGTTGGATAAGACCATGGGTGCTCATGCTAGATTTGAATACCTGAAGAAGATAATAAAGCTAAGATCCTGAGTGCACGTCATAATGCAAGTGAAGATGAACAGGTGGCGCTCCAGATATTGCATGCTATGAGAGCATACTTGCTTTATTTGGTTGGCATTATGATTTTTGTGGAGAAAAGTGTCACTTATACAAACATCGTCTACTAGCTACGATACTTCGTGGATTTCGAGCAAATCCATGAGTAAGACTAGGGAGCAACTTATTTGGTCTACATGTACTCGGAGTTGATATATGGTTTTATGCGGAAGACGAAGCAAGTCATAAGCAGCGTCACACTACTGGCGGTAATAATTACTTATCTTTGAATGTTTCTTTGTATTTTCATTTCATATTTGCAAAACCATTATTGATGATTCATGTATTCAAAAAATTTCATTTTAGGTTTGGATCCTCCAATACTTCTCACACATCTCTGGATGGGCGGGTGCATCGTCTTACAATGAAGATATGTCACGTGCTATTGCTTTTTCTGCGCTCAGAGGGAACCAAACGACCGAGCTTTACAAAGTCTATCTTGGTCGTTTGGTTGCTGAGGACATGCATTTCAACAACTATGTTGATCATCGTGAGACCCGACCATTTGAAGAGATAATGTTATACCCTGGATGGTTTGTATGCGGATCGCGTCTCATTGCTCCTTATCTACCCGAGCGCGTCACGCGACGGTTCGACTATACACAAACCATTCCCAGACACCATATTGTCTCTACTCCTCCTGCCTTGACACGTAGAAAGTTAGATAACATGTTTGATGATTATGAAAGCCACATGGTACCGGAGGAGACACATACTACCATAACTGAGAGCGATTGGAGCTACGTCGAATGGTACATCAGATGGTTCTTCAGGATGTCATATCCGTACATGGTGCATGATGCTCTAGGAGATCCACCGAGACTAGTTCACCAGGAGATACTAGAGGAGGAGCAGACACAGATAAATCATTCTGAGAATGGCTTGCCTATGTATTTTCGCATAACAGAGATTGCACAGGTACACATTGACACATATATATTCCTTGATGGGTCTGATGTGAGGTAGGTCCCATATGCCATTATGACGGAGGCACATGAGGCATTGTTGCACCAGAGTCAGTGCCAAAGGACACGTGGGATTGATGGTCGATGGGATAGATTAGGTAGAGAAGGAAAAAGAGGTAGATGAGAGGTAGTCAGACATACACATACACAGTAATGTATTAATATATAGTAAAAGTTCTATGATATGTATTTTGTTTTGACATCATGCTACTTTATTGGTTTCGATTTTATGATATTTTTGACATTTATTGGTCTTTTTTATATATGACATTTTTGGACCATCAAGATTTATGTACGTCTATTTTTTATTTTCGATTGTATGGTATGATTTAAATTTTCATCTGAATACAAATTAACAAAATATAATATGAAAGACCAAGTTTTGATACGTTACAAAAATGTATCTCCATAATATTCACTGAGATGTATCTCTGGTTCATTTCACGTGTATAATGGATTCTAAGAGTGATATATAATATATTTAAAATTGTTATGAAGATGTATCTCCAGAATATTTCTACGTTCATTAAAAATCTAGTGTGTTCGGAGATTCATCTTCAAAAATTAGAGACATTTAAATAATTTTACATGGTGGTTAAAAAATATAAACATTGCATTAAGAAATCCTTTAGAATTGGGTCATTTATAAACAAAAGTGGTTAGAATATTTTTATTTGGTAAACCAAATTTAAGTTATGAAATATAGATAAAACTATCAATATATCTAATATTATATCTTATATTTTTTCTCATATTCGTACGAACGCACGTGTCTTCTATTAGTTTTCTTACGAGGATGATGACGACTAGAGTTAGAAAAATAATAAATTAAAGTTGTAGCTGATACTAAGTGATTAGTGAATCAACGAAACAAATAATCTCATGGGTTTCTACTTTCTATAATAAAACATGGGTAACTATGACTCAGCTTTACATGCATCGTATGTGGTGTACTTTATTGGTAAGTGATTGCATAATCGAATCTTAACTTTTAAAAATCAATTATTTGTGCACTTTTTTGTTTTCATTCATATTGTCTAAACAAGTCTGTGGCTGTGATTTGTGATATGATATATAAGAGTACCTAAAAGATTGTAGTGGATTTGTGGCTAGAAATGGTTTTGGTGCGTTGAAAATCTCACCAACTGGTACGACTGGGACAGAACAACCACGTGATCTATTTAAGGCATGCAGTTGGAGGATTTTCATGGAAGGTGAAAGGTCCATAGGCCATTTTAATTATTTTATTTCTCCACAAAGAGAGTTTTTAAGCCATTTTAATTATTTTAATGGACAAAATCAGAATTTCTCCCAAACTATTTAGCAAATGTTAGCAACAATCACTGTGAATGTCTTTTTGTTTCTAGGTCTATTACTCTTTAACAATCTTAGATTCATGTAAATTTAAGTAATGCATCATTTGAAGCTCAATGCATGACGTTTTGACACCCATAAGTATTGGAAAAACATTGATTTCTTTAGTTGTTGAATATTGATCCACGACATCATGTCTCAACACTAGTTTTTCTTGACATGATAATTTTTCTTCACATAAGAAATTAATTATCGATTCTATTGAAGTAAGAGTCACACACTAATAGTTTGATATTGCTATAGTAGCTTAAGAATGGTTTGTAAGCTAAGATGGAAAGTTTGATGCTTGTGCTGTGAGGTTTAATATAGACGAAAAATAGGGACAAATAACTTTTTGAGAATGATTTTTTGAACGAAACTTTTTTAGAGACTAAACACGAAGTTTGAATTATTTAAATGGACGAAAATATATTTAACTCTTATTTTTATTATTGATCCATTATAAAATGAGGTTTATAATATTATCAAATTATTATCATTTTTATAATTCAACGGATATTGTAATTCACAAGAATACAAAATATACAATATAAAAGTTTAAATGTTATTTAATTTTGGGTTAAATATACAACATCCACGGTAATGTTAGCGAAATTCAGTTTAACACCTGTAAAAAAAATGAATCTTTCTTAAAATCTTAAAATTCTATGTCTTTTGTCCCCCAAACATCAAAGTTAACCCATGTAATATGTTTTTTTACCCCAGTGCGATATATATACACTACTAGAAATACATGAATTACCTGCGGATTTTTCTGCGAAACAATTTCCGCAGGTAAACCTGCGATTTTTGCTGCGAATTTATAATATAAAACATCGTTTCCTGTGAAACTAAAATTCGCAGAAGATTTCGCAGGATTTTCTGAGACTTTACCTGCGAATTATTATTTTAAAATAATATAACAATTTTCCTGCGGATTTATCTGTGATTTCTGTCGCAGGAAACATGTCTCCTTAAAGCTTAAAAATCTCTGGTAAATCCGCAGGAATTGCTGCGAATTTTTCTGCGGAATTTGTTGTGAACTTAACTGCGATTGTTTCTACGAATTATTTAGTATTAAATTTTAAAAAAATTAATTATTGTTTTATTATTATTGAATAAGATTGTAAAATATAATTGACATATGGTTTTCAAGGGTATGTTTTTGAGAGATTTTTTCATATAATTTAAAAAAAATTAATTATTGTTTTATTATTATTGAATAAGATTGTAAAATATAATTGACATATGGTTTTCAAGATACGTTTTTGAAAGATTTTTTAATTTTATATGAAATATTATATATTTTTAATATATAATATTATTATTTTTTCAATGTAAAATGTTAAATATTATTTTTTAATACATATTATTATTTTGTCAAAATTATTTTGTATTCATTTTTAGACTTATTTTCTTAAAGATAATTTTAGTACTTTTAATTAAAATAAATAAAAAAAACCACAATAAGCATCAAATTTGTTCAAGGAAACAAAAATATTCTAGTCAATAAGAAAATGAAAATTAAAAATAATGAGGTGAATGTACATCATTGAATATTTTTCTTACTGAGCTTGTGACCCAGGGCAAAATTCAATGACTAAATAATGTTTTTATCTAAGAAAGAAAAGAGTTTAAAATTTCAAAACATTTCAAAATAAAGTTATTTTTATTTCTCTTAAAAGACATTGATTAAACTCAAATTTATAATTATAATTATTTTCAATGAATGGTTATTGATTAATGTTTATAAATATAATTATAAAATATTATTTTATTTTAGTTCTTAATCCTAAAAATAGATACTTGTTTTGTGATTTTACAAATGAATTAAAATATTTTTTAAATAAATAATAATTTTTTTTACTTAAAACTATTATGGATCTTAAATAATTCACTATATTAATCAAATAAAATAAAAGACAAAATATTCTAATAAAATAATATTAAAATAAAATAATTATTCATCCTATCATATCTTTGAGGGAAAACAATTCAATTTTATATCCTTTTTCTTTTATATATATTATCTCTATTCTATTATAGTTTTCCAATTCAAAGCTGGTCTAGTAGGACCCTCCAGTTAACAACGGTAAAAAAAGTGCACTCCTACCTGCAAATCCATGCGAACAAAAATGGCGGAAACCAAGGGTTTCACTATTCTTCACAACCTCATCGACATTGCTATCGAAATCTCTCAAATCTCCACCTTCAATTTTCTTATTAAAACTCAATGCTTGATCTCAGCCGTCAGATTTTCTTTAGTTGGAATTTAACGTTGCGAATTTTTCTCCTCCTCTTTTTCTTCGATTGCTGCTATAGACTTACTGCAGGACTGTTATTTGTTTCTGTTGTGGAATTGGAGCTTCGTTTTTATTTGCCAAGTGGTTAACATTTTTGACGTTTCGCAATTGCACACCAAGTGTTTGGTAAAATGTTTGAACCAATTTTCTTCTCTATTTTAGCTTGTTTTGGGTCCATTACGGATTCTTTTGACTCACTGTTTTCTGGAGTTGCAGAAAATCAACGCATTGGTGATGGTTGTTCTGATTTGTTGGAGCCTTCCGTTGTTATTTCATTTCATGGCATGGCATGGCTTGATTCTGGCTGACGGGTTGACTATGTGTACAAGGTAACTTTCTATGCCTTATTGTTTTTCATTTTAAAGACCAAACACATGAAATTTAGTATTATTTTTAATATTAATAAATATAATTGACATATTTATTCCAATGATATATTACATATGTTTGAATGGATATTACATATGTGAGAGTTCAAATATGCTAAGGTGATAAAAGGTAGCCAAGAAATTTTTAACTAATTTCAAAGAAGTAACCTTTAGAGATAAAACGAGCAGAATGAATTTCAGAAGGAATGCTAAGCTACTTTGATGAATTTCAGAAGGAAATAGTTGCACTACTACTTCTCACGCTGGGTGCATCTTAGGAAGTCTAATCTAATGGTACTGTGATGGCTGGGCATTTAAGTTTTTGACACTAGTGATTTATTAGAGATTCGGGCTGTTGGGAGCACATATGGGAATCTCCTTGGTTAGCTAATTGTATGCTTACTGCTTGTGGCTTTGAAATTTGACAAATGGTGATTTGAAACTTAAAAGTAGATTGTCAAAACGATAATATGCTTCCTACAGAAGATGGTCAAAACCATGAGTCAAGTTTTCCAGGTCTTCACAGAGAACTCAAGTTGGTTGGTTGAAATGGAGGAGTGTTTTTTAGGTGCTACGTGATATTAAACTAGTGATCAAGCTAAAGGGAAAATTGTATCCTAGAGCTATAAGACCAACAATGTTGTATCGAAGTGGATGTCTTAGTAAATGATTTCTGAGTTTTTCCTTTTCAATTTGCAGGCATGGACTTTCATAAATTGCTTGATATTCCTCACGGAGATTCAGGGATAGCATTTGAAATATTGTCGTTCTCATGGACCGTTTTTAAAACCTTGTTGAATTTGAATCATGTTTGGCAACTCCATTTGGAAAGTAGGATATTTTTATTATCAATAAATGATATTTCTGAGAGCATCAAAACATTTACCTATGAATGAAACAGACAATTATTACACATTAGTAGTGAATTTTGATTCGGATTGTTTTTTGTTAGCTAGTATGAAATTTGGATTGTTTTTTTCTTATTAATTTGATTGGATAAGTGATTCTTAGTAGTTTGATTGTGTTATTTTTAGTAATATATTATTGACTTTTAGTAATATTTAGCAACTTGGTTGCTTTAAAAATTTGAATGTGATTAGTTTAGAATTGTCTCATTCAAATTAAATTTTAATATATATATATATATATATATATATTATTGTTTTTTTGATATTTAATATATTATAATATTTTAAAAATGAAATAGACAAAAAAAATTGAAAAATTAGAGAAAAATTTCCTGCGGAATTACCTGTGGTTTTTTATTTTCCTGCGAATTTTCCTGCGGATTTTACTGCGACTTGAGACTTTCCTGCGCATTTACCTGCGGGTTTTTCCTGCGACTTTACCTGCGGATTTTGATTCCTGCGACCTTACCTGCGGATTTATATTATCCACGAAGGTTTTCTGCGGATTTTGATTCCTGCGACCTTACCTGCGGATTTATATTATCCACGAAGGTTTTCTGCTGGGGACGAAAAGTCGCAGGAAAAGTCGCAGGAAACGTGTTTTCTGCGGATTTTTTTCTAAAATCCGCAGGTAAATCCGCAGGAAAACAGTACATTTCTACTAGTGATATATATATATATATATATATATATATATATATATATATATATATATATATATATATATATATATATATATATATGGGGTAAGAGTATACTTTTATTTAATGAATAATTAATATAATTAAAACTTGGTTTTTTCTTGATTGCTTTTATAAAGTGATGGGTAAATTATCCATGTGATACTAATTAAACATAAATAATTCATTTTGATTTTTATAAATAATGTTAAACACTAAAAGAAAAAGTATGATTTTATATTATTTATAAGAAGAAAGTGTTAAAAAAAAGTTTCTTCTTTCTCACTACTTTTTTTCTTATGTTTTGTTTTTCAATATTTTTTGTTCATTTACAATTTTATCTCATATATATTTTTATTGATATAATTTTCAATGAGATTACTAGATACTTGAAATCAGGGAAGGACCTACAGTATATCCAGGGGATGCAACTACACCCTTTCAACTTTATAAATTTATATCAATAATTCACATTTCATTTTATTTACACCCCTGTATTTTGTGAGTTTGAAGTCAATACAATCATCTAAACCACTTGTTAATCATAGCATATAGTTAAAGGATCCACGTTAGATTTTTTAACTCTAATAAATAAATTGAATTTTAAAATGATTTATAAAATGACATGATTAAGCAGGGATATTGATACTATTGAATTTGAAGAAGATAAGAAATTTTACCATAAATAGTAAAATTTATTAATATTTTTCAACTGCTTAACAACTTTCAAATCAAAATTATAAAGAAATAGAAAGAGTAATATAAAAAGAATCTATATCAATTTTTATATTTTATATTAGTTTAATAAATATGTACACACAAAAATCATAATTTTTTTATATTGTATAAATAATTATATATAATACTAAAAAAGATTAAAATTTAATATGTGTAACTATGTATTTTTATAGTTCATATTTTACTTTAATTTAAAATATACATCCTACATTAAGTTAAATTAAATTAAACTTATACATTTAAGTCAATAAATAAGTCTAACAAAGATAATAACGAGGTTTGAAAAATGCATTTATCTTAAATTTTATATATATATATATATATATATATATATATATATATATATATATATATATATATATATATATATATATATATATATATATATATATATATATATATATATATATATATATATATATATATATATATATATATATATATATATATATATATATATATATATATATATTAATCCACTTCACACAACAAGTAACATCAACATACAACTTCAATCAACAACGATTAACGATTAACAATATGTATATAATACGACATAAATACGACTCAGCTTATGTATATGCATGTGGTACCATTTAGAGTAAAACTCCCAACTTAAAATCTTGTCAGTTTATCGAGGCAACAACAACATAATTGCCAATCTAGACCAACTTGATTTGAGCATCCGCTCCAACTTAAAAATATGCAAATGTATGCGACAACCAAGGCCGCATACTAATATTATTTCATTAATAATTTATTATTATCTCGGCTTAATTAACCCGACCAACCCAAACACGACTTAACCATCAGCTTAATACCAACTTAAACAACTTAACAACATACTCGACAAAACAACACCTAACAACAATTAATCAGAAAAAATACGCGATAACATTTAATTAAATTAATTAATTAAATACGGGCATTACAACTCTCCCCACTTAGAACATTTTCGTTCTCGAAAATTTTACCTTGCCCAAACAATCCAGGATAAGATTCCTGCATCTTGCTTTCCAACTCCCATGTCATACTCTCTCCGTCAGCGCCCAACCAAACGTGTGTGTGTGTGTGTGCATGTGTGTATGCGGATGTGTGTGTGCACGCATATGTGCGTGTTTTAATTATACTAACAAAACTCCCTTGTGTTTTTACAAAACACAGATCACTCATCGAATACGATTATACAAGCTTTCATACTTCTTTTCTTTGTCAATGTGAAGCTTCAAGTCCTTTTGCCGCATTTACCGATCAAATAATTACTTCACTTGAATCTTCTTGAGTCTTCAAATATCTTCAAGTTAGTCATCATCAACAGAGAGTAGAGATATCATTGATGATCATAAACCCTAATTCTCTATTTTGATCCGAAGGAATAACTTGATTAATACTTTGTATATCTTTGACCACTTGAACTAGTTTTATTACTTACTTGTTTTCATGTGTTATTGTCATCAAAACCACTTCAAGACTCGTTACAACTTTAGATGTTGTCATCATCAAAAACCATGACAATATCATGGCTAAGCATATCCCGCCGAGCTTTGATCACTTCCTAATTATACTGAGAAGCACATAATTCCACAAATGCCCACTCTACGTTGATCCAATAAGAAAACAATCTAGAGAGCGAATGTGCCAAATTGCTTTTAGGGCAACCCTTGTTGTCCGTTCTAGAGGACTCATGATCTTAAAATCTCTCCATTTCTCTTCCCACTGTTTTTGAGTAAATATTTGTATTTTTTCTTCTTATTTTTCCAAAAAGTATAATATATATGGTGAGATTTTCTGCATTTTTTGAAAAATACGATAGATATGCATGCACATTTCTCTCCCCAATTGGCGTTAACGAGAATCAAACTCTTTGGTATTTGGTTCTCTATTCTAATTTTTTTTCTGAGAGGTTTTATCGATTAAAATTAGAGGAAAACTGTTAATTTATCTAATGTTAAATTATTAAAGAATATAAGTGATATTAAAATTTTGTTAGGTAGTGAGGTCTATTTCTAGAAATGATAGATAGAAATATAAATATAAAAAAACATAGATTCTAATACGATCATTATTATGAACACTTTGTAGTTCAAATTGCACCAACTCCCAAATAAACACCACTATCAATAATTCAACAACAAAGATACCAATTAATTGAATACATTTTATTAACAAATATATCCAATTATAAACTATAATCTACATCTCAAAAGAAAAAGAAAAAAAATCCATACATCAAATTATCAACCATATATATACCAAAGAATAGTAACAAGTTATTATCATCCACACAACATTCATGGTCAAGCGTTTAAAGTCTCTCCTACAAAACATCATAACCTAAGAACCCTTCAAACAACATATTAATCTTCCACGTAGCACCTTAAACATGTGGTAACAGTTTGAGAAATTCACATATAAATACCATAGTGCATGAACATTAATCTTCATCTCAAACTTGAATTATCATTTCTTATATCTTCAATCTTCAACCTTCAATCTTCAATACTTTCATTTCATTACATTTTTGAAAATGGACGCCCAGAAGATTAGCCATCAAGCTGGACAGGCCCAGGGCCAAGCTCAGGAGAAGTTGAGCCATCATGCTGGACAGGCCCAAGAGCAGTTGAGCCATCATGCTGGCCAGGCACAGGAGAAGTTGAGCCATCATACTGGACAGGCCCAGGAGCAGTTGAGCCATCAGGCTGGACAGGCCCAGGGCCAAGCTCAAGAGAAGACTAGCAACTTGATGGACATGGCTAGCAATGCTGCTCACACCGCAAAAGAAACTGTTCAAGAGGTTTGAATATTTGAATTGAAAATTTATTAACGAACATGAACATGCACTGACAGTGTAAAATCGTTCACTAAGAAATTATCGTTATGTCAGTGTAAAATTATTTTATGATATTTTTGTTTTATTTTATGTAGGCTGGACAGCATGTGAAGGCATCAGCACAAGGAGCTGCTGAGGCTGTGAAGAATGCAACTGGCTTAAACCAGAAGTGATGCAATTAAGCTTAAGGAACCCTAATAATGCAGATTTATTTAGATTTTTTGTTTTTTGTTTTCTAGGGCATTATGTATAAAATGATGCTCTAATTTTGTTTGATGCTCCTTATTAGGAGTCTTGTGAATAATTCTCTGTTTCAACTAGAGAACTATGATTCTCTTTTTACTCATTGATCAATGAAATATATATTAGAATAATCAATGTTATGTTTTTATATATGTCTTTTAATTATGAATAATCAATGTTGTTAGATTAATTATCAAATAAAATCACAAAAAAGAATGCTATTCTTTATCCAAAGTGAAACTGAACTTAAGATCTTGAATTCGAGTTTCGGGAATGAAAAAAATGCAATTGAAACGAAAACTTTCACTGAAAATGACTTCAAAATGCTTAAGATATGAGTTCGAGTTTTGGGAATGAAAAAATGCAATTAAAAAGGAAAATTTCACTAAAAATGACTTCAAATTTCTTAAGATCTCGAGTTCGAGTTTTTGAAATAAAAAAACACAGTTGAAAAGGAAAATTTCACGTGACTGCAAATTTCTTAAGATCTCGAATGAGTTAAAAAAAAAACTGTTGAAAAAGGAAAACTTCACTAAAAATGACTTCAAATTTAATAAGGTCTTGAATTTGAGTTTTCAAAATGAAAAAAACTCGATTGAGAAAGGAAAATTTCTTTAAAAATGATTTCAAATTTCTTAAAATCTTAAATTCGAGTTTTTAAAATGAAAAAGACGAAGTTGAAAAAGAAAAATTTCATTAAAAATGACTTCAAATTTCTTAAGATTTCGAGTTCGAGTTTTGTGAAAGAATAAAACGTAGTTGAAAAGGAAAACTTCATTATAAATGATTTATTTAGATATTAATTATGTTAAAATTGATTGATGTGTGAAACTTGTTAATACTTCATGAATAACAATAGATACAAAAGAATTCACCAAAATAGCAATATATTGAAAAATATTATTCTCAATTATTGAATATTACCAGGAATCCAAACACTAATATATATATAACTTTATTACAATTTTTTTTCTTCACTTAGGATCTTGATAGATAAAACTCATAACACTATTAGCAGAAGTGATTCCACCATCAACAGAAAGATTATGAGCAGTTACAAAACCAGATTCATCACTAGCCAAAAACAAAACAGCTTGTGCAACATCATCAGTTGTTGCACCTCTCCCTTTAAGCAAACTTGCATTCATACCAATAAACTCACTCAACTGTTCACTAGTCATATCAACATCACCAAAACATTTAAAAGCATTCAAGAGCATCTCGGACGGAACGCCATGAGGCGAAACGCAGTTAACGCGAATCAAATGGACGCCTAGTTCACACGCCGCGCTTCTCATTAGTCCATCCATGGCTGATTTTGACATTGTGTATGCATGTGAAGCAAATCCACCTATAGTTGCAGCTGCACTTGATGTGCAGATGATTGATCCTCCTTTTTTTCCTTTGATCATTGCTTTTGCAGCATGTTTGATTCCATGGATTGTTCCAAAGAGATTGATTGAAAGTAAATGAGTTAGTTTTTCCATATCAAGACTTGTTATGCTTCTTCCTTCATAGCCTGCAACAAATAAAACCACATGAATTCGATGATTCAGTACAAATTATCACGACGAATGGATAAATTGTTATCACTTAAATTGTCATAGTAAAACTCTGTATGAACCGATCTAATCATCTAACATAAAAAATTGTTACTATATAACAAGATTTGAATATGAGACTTTTGAGAAGAGCACACTCTGAACTCTGAAATCTCGAGTCTTCGGAGACAAACCCTACTCAAGTGACTCAATACACAAACTAACTCTACCTGCAATTCCTGCATTGTTGAACATTATGTCTAATTGACCTTTCCATGAAATTGAAAGGTTTATTGCTGATTCAATATCAGATTCTTTGGACACATCACAATGTATGTAGAGTCCATCAATTAATTCAGCAACTTTGGTGCCTTCTTCATCTAGAACATCAGCAATGATGACATGTGCTCCATTTTCTGCAAATAATTTTGCTGTGGCTGCACCAATTCCTCTTGCACCACCTGTTATAACTGCCACCTTACCTACTAACCTTAACAAGATATCAAAACAATGAAAAATTATTGAATTCATTATCTAATATTATAGGTAAATGAGAGCAATCTTTTTCGGTGACGCGTTATATTTGTTGTGATATATGATATATATGATCACAATGCAATTACTGTTTAATGCGGTTGCGGACACTACCACAAATACAATAACATAGTTGCATCTAGTGATGCGACTATGAATCAACAAGATTACTAACCTTTTAGAAGGTGAATTTTGAGCTTCTACATTCTGAATCATATGTGGCTCCATTTTGGTCTTGGAATATGTATTTGTTATTTATTTATTTATTATTTAACAATATAGATGGATATTGTAATGCTTTGATCTTTATGCTAACAATGAACATGCTTTTTCTACTTGATAACTACTTCTAAATATCTCTCTCCTTTTTTCTTTTCTTTTTTTGGTTTTATCTTTTCGATTTTGAGATTCTGGTTACTCTTATTTCATGCAAATGTCGTGTTCAAAATAAGAAACCCTTTTGAATGATATGTTTATTACACTTTTTAAAAAAAATTAATTTTTGCTATATTATATATTTTGTCAATTTTTAAAATGCATTAAATTAAAAATTAACTTAATTAGTTTTTCATAATTTTGTTTTAAATATTGAACTCTTTTGTTATGACTTTCTTTTATAAATATTATAATTTCAAAAAATTGTTAAAATGTGAAACTTTTTAAATAGTTTTTTTTTAATTATATTTAAAATATAACACTTTGAATAGTTTTTTCTAATCACCGTTGATAACACGATTTTATATAGATTATTTGACTTGTTTTCCGTTTATTTTAGTATTATTTTTTCCGATTATTTACGAATTATGTCGAAGAATGTTTAAGTATTTGCAGGTATTGAATTAATGAGACTTGTAGAAGAAAACATCCAAAATGAAGAGGAAATGAGAAGAAATGAGACAAATAGAATAAAACAGGATTTATGCATTTTTAGCATGTGACAGACGTCACCATGCTATTACGATCGTCATAAGGAAAGAAGGTGAGACGGTCGTCACCATCACAAGTCAAAAATGTGGAAGTTTTATTACGCTACTGAGTCAAAATCTATGACGAAGCAAATCCTATATTTTCTCCTCAAAGTAGACCAAACCAAGTCAATTGGAAGACAAGTCTTTTCAAGCCAGAGATTATTTCTCCTACATTTTCTCACTACAAGTTGAACACGAGAACTATAAATAGCAGTCTCTGCTACTTGAATGAGGACTTTCTTTTTTTTACCCATCTCTTGTACCATTTTTCCTTGTTTAGTTTTTAGTTTTTTTTATTTCATATAAAAGTAATAGTTCTCTGCATCGGAGGACAATTGCGAATATTAGTTTTAGGATTCCATTTTTTTTTTCTGTATTTTATTTTTCCGATTCGCATTCAAGAATTCAAGAGTTTAATGTATGATTCAAGCATCAATTAATTTCAGGTTTATTTATTGTTATTTATCTTTTTCGTCTTCTTATTTAATCGCCTATTTATATTTTTATCGTCTTCTTATTTAAATTTCCGAATTATGTTATCGTCTTTAGTTTATTATCGTATTTGCATATTTATTTTCCTGTCAATGTCTAGCTAAATAGTTTTTGAGTCCGACGTATGAGTACCGTCGTTACCAGCGGGACTCAGTAGAAAATAATAGGTGCGAACTTATGATTAAAAATCTGTTTTGGTTTTAATTTCAAAGTTTAATTTAAATAGCTTTGCCACGAGAGTGAGAGGTTACTTAACATGGTTTTGTCACGAGAGTGAGAAATTAATTAAGGTTAGAACCGGCACTGCGAGAGCGTGGAGATCGAACCGAATAGTGGAAATTAGGCAACAAATCTAAATGCATCGAGAGCGCTTTAGATAAGTTTAGGATATTATTGGCTTTCAAAACATATTTCCTAGTTACCGGGCGAGCGAGAGCAAAATCTTGGGATTAGGGAACGTGACTTTAGTTAATACCGCAAGAGCGTGAGGCGGGTCTTTAAGTCGATTTATTCTATGGAACTAAGTTATAATCGTAATTAGTAACCAAACTCTACATAGTCCTTTATGAACGCGAAATCCATATTCTAGTCTCTCTTTATTATCTTATTTTCTTAGTTTTATTTTAATTTCTAGTTTTAGTTTCTTCTTAACCAAATACACTCCGCCTTAGCCTTACAAAGTAACGATAATAGTACAATAGGCTGACATTGGTATCTATGGGATCAATATATTTTATTACTACGTGATAGACTGTACACTTGCAGTTAGTAACCGTTAGACTCAGAAAGTCGCGATCAAGTTTTTGGCGCCATTGTCGGGGACCAAAAGTCAATATTGTCATTCTGTTGTTGCACCGTATAGACTAAAGCATTTACTTTCTTCACTTTATAACTATGTATCACCCAAACTTCTTCTATGATGACAACTCCTAGTATTTTGAGGAATCACAGTCAAATTCTCCCTATGATTATTATCTCCAATATTTCGAGGAACCGCAAGAAGCCCATAATTTCAACCTAGAAATATTAATGAAGAATCTCAATGCGACGCCGACTCATGCCCAATATCTCTTGGAACCACACTCGAATCCCCTCCACGATCACCCTCCCAATACTTCGAGGAACAACAAAAATCCGTTAATTCCAACCTTGAAACATTATTAGAAGATTTCATTGAAACAACAGCTAATGCTAGGCTAGAATTGATGATGAAGCACTTTATGGAGGCACAAAATCTTCAGAATGAAGAGCTTAAAAGACAACATCTCAATACTCATGAAATTCTTAGGAAGATAAACACAATAGTCGAGTCCCTCGTGACTCACACTAAGGCATTGGAGACCCAAATCTTGCTACTTGCACTGACACATATAAGACTTTCCCCATGACGAAATTGCGTATGTTATAACAACTAGTAGTAAAAATCAGCTTGAAATTCCTAAGGAGAGTGATTATGAGGTTAAAGAGAGTGATTATGAGGATGACGAGAGTTCTGGTGAGGAAAATCCACCGATATCATCTTAATGGGAGGTTGTCATAAAGGTACAGGATGAAGAAACTATCGATACTCCTCCTTATACCCCACCATATCCTTTCTCGTATAAGTTTGCAGACTCCAAACCCAAAACGTATACAGAGGTATTGGAAAATATTCACACCAAAACACTTTTGTCTGAGGTCTTGCATAAAAAGAGAAAACCAGATGACCTTGAAACTAGGAAAATCATTAATCATAAGCGGGTAAGGTTAACTTTTAAGGTGTTGGATGAAATAACTAAGCCCAAACTTGAAAAGCTAATAATTAGCATAGATACAGAACCACCACGACAAGTTCAAAAGAATAAACTTCCCCATAGAGGAAGAAAATAAAAGGTGAGGGATATGTGACGAAAAGTTCAACCTTTCTTGGAACCTTACAAAAGACCTATCCTACTTGACAATTACCTTGAAACCCAATTTTCTTTGACAAACTTCAGTCATCACACTTCATGCATTTCTAACACATATCGCATAATTAATCATCCAACTTCACGCATAAAAACAAGTCCTAATCATCATGCATAACACGATTCGTGTGGGGCACTTGCCCTCATTCCTAAAGACCATCTTTTACCAGCACCATGTAAATCCATTAAAGCCCAAACACCTTTTGGCACCCACAAAGAATAGTACTTGTCTGACGAAGTTCAAAACCATTTTCTTCTTCACTTTGCACACAATGTAACCAAAAAGAAAATGCATGTTATATTACACTTGTAATATATACATCGGCGCTGATTTAGGACAAATAACCAAAAAGAAAATGCATGTTATATACTATGCAAGCAGAACTTTAGATGCCACTTAACTAAATTATGCCACAATAGAAAAAGAACTATTAGCTATAGATAAGTTCCTTTCCTATTTAGTTGGAGTAAAGATCATAGATTACACTTACCACACTGCCATAAGATACCTTTTAAAGAAAAATGATGCAAACCCCAGACTTCTTCGTTGGATTCTCATACTACAAATATTTGATCTTGAAATCCGAGACAAAAAAGGGATCTGAAAATGTAGTAGCATACCACCTTTCGAGACTTGAATACTTAAAACCAGATCATATACCAATAAATGATGACTTCACATATGATATACTTGTAGCATCCGTTCAGAAATGGACAGATCCAAATTAGGATGAACTTGAACCCGAAATAGAATCGGTGTTAGTAATCACGAGCGTGCCATGGTATGCTGATTTCGTCAACTATCTAGCTGTCGATATTCTACCCCTAATCTTACATATCAGCAAAATAAGAAGTTCTTCCATGAAATAAAACATTTCTACTGGGATGAACCACTACTTTTCAAGAGAGGAGCATATGACATATTATGTCGTTGCGTCCCTGAAAAGGAAGTAGAGAACATAATAACTCATTGCCATTACGCACCATATGGTGGGCATGCTAGCACGTCAAATACATGTGCAAAAATCCTTCAAGCAAGCCTCTAATGGCCCACTTGTGGTGCGATGTGCATGCCTACATAGTCAAGTGCAACAAATGCCAATGCACTGTAAAGATTTCTAGACGCGATGAGATGCCCCTTATAAATATTCAAGAATTAAAAAAAATTATGTCTGGAGAATAGGTTTCATGGGACCGTTTCCATCATCCATGAGAAATAAATACATACTAGTTATAGTCGATTATGTGTCTAAATGGATTGAGGTTATCGCCTCACCCACTAACGATGCACAAGTTGTGATTAGAATGTTTAAAAATTACATATTCCCAAGGTTCAGAGTCCCTCGCTTAGTCATAAACGATGGCGGATCCCATTTCATCTCTAGAATCTTCGATACCCTTTTAGCGAAATATAGGGTAAAGCACAGGGTAGCAACGACTTATCATCCACATACTAGTGGATAGGTTGAAGTCTCTAATAGAGAAATAAAATAGATCCTAGAGAAAAAAGTCATTATACAATACACTACTCGAAATTTTGATCTGTATCGAAAATTTTGTTTTGCTTACCGGAAATATTAAACAGAAATTTCATTCAATTTTAAATCAAGGATAATTTTGACAATTTGAAAATATGGAGATATCATGTATAAATGTGAGATGGCGAGTTAAAATCTCGTATTAGTCAAAGTGTGGAAAAGAGCCTAATTTTTATTCTTGCTTCTGGATCAAAACATGTTATCTCGAGGAGTCAATACTACCATTGGGTGTTCAGTTAGTCTTAATTGACTCAATACTTAAGTGTGGAAATTAAATAGCCTAATTTTTATTCTTGTTTCTGGATCAAAACATGTTATCTCAAGGAGTCAATACTAGCATTGGGTGTTCAGTTAGTTTTAATTGACTCAATACTTAAGTGTGGAAAAGAGCCTAATTGTTATTCTTGATTTTGGATCAAAACATGTTATCTCGAGGAGTCAATACTAGCATTGAATGTTCAGTTAGTCTTAATTGACTCAATACTTAAGTGTGGAAAAGAGCCTAATTTTTATTCTTGCTTCTGGATCAAAACATGTTATCTCGAAGAGTCAATACTTACATTGGGTGTTCATTTAATCTTAATTGACTCAATACTCGCAGCTTCAAGAAAAGAGATAAATACATCTACTGATTGTGCTTTATAAAGCCATCAAGACACCATTTGTTTGTTTGGAAATGTAACAATTGCAGTATGTTATGTTCAGAGTATTCATAGGCTTGCAATGGAACTAGAAGGGTATTATCAAGGATTGGTAACAAGTCCAAGGTTTGTTATTGTGATCCATTACATGGTGCCTAAACCAATTCTCAATGCAACAATGAAGGTAGTCACAATGAATTTGATAGAGGCATGCTTAGTTGACAAATTTGTTATGCCTCTTAGTAGTATATAGAGTGAGGTGAGGGAGTGTGAGATGGGGAAGGAAGAGTAACAGTTGGCTTCTTACCTCTGTAGGAGCTTTGCTATGTGGGCATTAGGATATTCATCCTTTTGCATTTATTTTCATTTTCATAAATAATACACTATTTTTTATATTTGTGCATTTTAATTCATTTCTTCTATATTCTATAAGTTGCGGATTTTCGGGTTCGCAGCCGAGTTTTATTTCTCAAACCCTCACAATCATCAACCGATTCAATTTTCATCTCATGATCATTAGGGATTTGATTAATTAGTTGCAACAGTCCCAGTACTTCTAAATAGTGCATTAGTATTTTGGAAGAATGTAGGGGTGACAATTGGATCCATTAACACAAAATCCATTCAATCCATCCACTAAAATATTCATCCAATCCATCCACCAAATAAAAAATTAGTTAATGGATTGGATTAAATTCATCCATTTATATTAATGGATTGATCCAATCCATCCAATATATTTTAATGATCCAATGAATTACTTTTATATGCATGAGATATATTTTTAATAAAATGTATTTTTCTTTTAAATGATTTTATTTCCGGAAAAAAACTGATTTTTAGAAAATTTTAAAAAATATTGATTTTTGAAAATTACAAAAAAAATCGATTTTTTTTGGAAAAAACTTTTTTTTCTTTCGAAAATACAAAAGCATATTATACTAATAATACTAAATAATAATAATAATAGTAAAAATAATAATAGTAATAATAATAATAATAATAATAATAATAATAATAATAATAATTATTATTATTATGAAATATTAATGTGAGGTTACATATTTACCTATATGAGTGAAGCTACATGAATAAAGCTCCAGTATTCTAAGTTCTAATAGTTATACTATACATATAAAAAAAATGAAATGAAATAATCATATTGTACATATAAAACAAAAAAACAAAAATCCATATATGTTTATATAATAGTCATACTGTACATATAAACAAAAAATACAAATTTTTTTCAAAAAATAAAAATATTGATTTTTTGAAAAATACAAAAGTCTTCCGAAAAAAAATCATTTTTTTTTTCAAAAATACAAAAAAATCTTGAAAATACAAAAAATCAAAATTTTCAAAAATACAAAAAAAAAAACGATTTGTTTGAAAAATAAAAATATCGATTTTCTTGAAAATAAAAAAAAAGTCGAATTATTTTCGAAAATTAAAAATAATTTTGTGGATGGATGGATATTCATCCATTAAACATATGTTAATGGATGAATTGGATGAATTTTTTTCTTAATGGATGAATTGGATTGGATAATTTAAAGAAAACTTTGATGGATTGTTAATGGACTAATGGATTGTTTTGATCCATCCATTAACAATCCAATCCATATTCATCCAATCCATCCATTTTGCCACCCCTAGAAGAATGTAACACACTGGTCATTGTGGTTGATTGCTCCTATATGTACCGTATTGGTTCTAAGAATACTACAATGAAGCTTTCCAGATTTTTTCCCAATTGTTTCTGATGATGACATTCTGGCTTCAAAACAAACATATAAAATAACATAAATTTTTCAGATAAAAATACACATAGATTGTTCTAATTACATCTATTTGTAAAACAAAAAACTAAAGTCATACTAGCTGGTAATTAACAAACCTATCTTTTAGCAAGTAGACAGTTCAATACTAGTACCATATGTTGTAACCAAAAGAAACATTGGAGACACTATACACCATAACATATTATACTATATAAGCAAAAAGAACATTGTAAACATGAACCACTAGAAGCATTGTAAACCTGATCAGCGTACAACTTTCTTATACGGGATAACCCGGCGGCACAACTCCTCCTTGAATTCAAGTATAGCAAAAGAGACTCCTTTCTTAAATCCATACAACTTCTTCTTAAATTCTTCAATGGCCTTGGATTTACTCTCCCATGCATCGACAATGCAGAAACTCATCCTCTCAAGCACTACGCCATTTTCCATTAAAAGTTTAGCCAAAAACAACTCATGCTGGGATCCACGGACATCTCCAAATGTCACAAATCGGAGACTTGATGCCAAACACTCGGGCACAGCAGCAGAATTGAGAAGCTCTTGGTCGAAGTTTGATATTTCCTATTGATTAGTAATCCATACAATGTCCAAATAAGAGATAATACAGATTATATGCTAAAGTATAATAAAATGAAAATCACAAACCTCTAAAACTAGAGTGTTGAGAATAGGAGACTTTTGAAGTAAGCTCAACAAAACTTCACCACTGACAACGCCTAGTTCCAAATGGCTCAACATTGCAAATCTTGGTAGAGCAATCATATTTGCTTGCGTGAGAACCTGAATGACAAACATCAAGGAAACTTATTGTGTATTCAATACTTGGCACCAACATATTCAAGATTAGATTAAGTAAATCAAATGATTTGATCTTACCTCTGATCCGTGAAATTTGATACATTTCACTTGACTAAATTGTTTGAGAAGGAGACAAGCACAATATCCAGTTTCTTGAACATAACTCCCATCCCAATGCAACATAATCTTAACAGAAGCGTAACGGGCGGCAGATGGATTTGACAGAACAATGGGTTGCGATATACCACCATATCCTTCAAAAGTGAATTCTTTCATACATGAAGCAGAAAATATGATTGTGCAACTTCGTGGCTCGCGAGTTACCGACTCAAGGTCTTGTAGTACTAAAACACTCTGAAGTACAGGTGCTTCAATAGTAACATTATGAGCACTTAGCCAAGAGCAGTTTCTTGTTTCAAACTTTTCCAATGATCCGAAAACAATGCGTAAAGGTTTGTCCATGGTAAATATAACTCCACGCAACTTGAGTACTTTCAGGCTTCCAAAACTGAAAATACCATAACTTGGGGGAGAAGGAACTTTGATAGCACAAGAATTCATATCCAACTCCAATTCTTTTAAACTATAGGAGTTACTAAAAAGGGAGTGAGATGTAAGAGGAGAGAAGGGTAGTTCAAAATTTGTCCGGATACGAAGCTTTTTTACTGTCCGATTCAAGATGCAAGAGATCCATGTATTAACAATAGTTGCATCATACTCGTGGTTAGTGAGGAAAAGAGAAATACTTTTGACATTATAAACCTTAGTAAAAACAAGTGCTCTATACACAAAGTTTATGAAGTTTTGTTTGCCACCTGATTTCTTCCTCTTGCGAGAGTAAAACACACTGTCATTAAAATCCATCTTGGTGATTAATGTCCATAGGACTATCCATCTTTTAGATAAAACACTTGTCCGAACAGCATCTTTTGTAGGGAGAAAAGAGAGAATGTGAGTTATAAGTGAATCAGGTAGCTTACTGATTATATCATCTTTTTCTTTATGATTCTTCTTAGGCCTAAGCCTAACAGATGAAGTATTAGCCACAAACTCCATTGATATATAATAGTTATCTGCATTTTCAAACACTATCTATCACTCAAGTATCAGAAAATCAATCTGATCATACATGCATGCATATCATCTTCTTATATGATTCAAAATATTATAAAAGCAAAGAATAGTTACTCTCAATCTCTACCCAAATGCCGTCTAATTCAAACATGCAATCTAAAAACATTCGTTGTATATGAAAATAATTAGCATGTGATGATGATACTAACCTTAGTTTAGCAAGATGATGATGATGATCAAAGTTGCTTCTTTTCTTTCAGATTTCTATTAATCTTCTCCTTTACCGCTTCGCCATTGCATGTCTTCAGTAATAGTTCATCTACACTACCCCTATTACTATTGTTTGGTTTAGATTTTTTATCAAAGTGGAAGTGGCATGATATAAGGGAGTGGAGATTAGCCTAGCCTACGAGTCTATAACATATTAGCTACTAATAGTGCTAATTTGCCATTTGAAAAATAATTAAGTTCATTATAAATACATAAAATTTTAATTTAATTTAATTTTTGAATTTTTCTTCAAATTTTTATTTATTCGTTAAAGAGTAGATCAAGGAATATCTCAATCTCTCTCATTTTTTTAATCTAATTAATAGTTTAACCTAGTTGGACTGCCTAATCAACATTTCCCCGGACGTTTGAGAGTTTGATATCCTTGGTAGCATGCATCTCTTTCATGGCTCTCTCATTGACTTCTGATTTATTGTTAGTCGGTGTTATTGCCCTCTAGTTCACCATGATGGACTAAGTGGTTTGAACATCAAGATATCAATCTGTTGTGAATTGGATACCTTAGAAACAAAGTATAATAGGTTTCTTTATGATCAAGAAACCAACAGGGGTTAGAGTTTAAGTTTACCAAAGATAACAACAAGGATTGGTTATAAACTGTTATTCTTTCCTATCTCTTGCGACAAGATTACAAGTATACAAGAATAACAAATAACCTCTCTCACTATTGAATTAGGGTTTTATCTTCCTATTTTTCCTTCTACAAAATATGAGAGACTAGTATGTTATTTATAATAAAATAACATACTAACATAATGGGCTTTTTAACAATTACCCATTACAAGCTAACTTAGGGTACAAGCTAACTTAAACAATTGGATCCATAACACAAGACCCAATAAACAATAACATGTGAGCAGACTTCGACGACATGTTATTCGTGCAAGGGTTTGTTCCAATATTCCATAAATTTCCACCTTGGAACACACCCTATACCAACAAGAAACAAACTAGCTTTCTTCATGCAGCTTTATCAACTGCGTACAGTGGAAAAACTTGCAACTAGACAACATCTTGGTGTTTATATTAGCAACATTATGATCTGTCGAAATCTTCAGCAGTTAGACTTCTCCACGCTCGATTACCCCTCTGATGAAATGCAGTCTCACATCAATGTGCTTGATTCGCTCATGATAGGTTGAGTTCTTCGACAGGTGTATTGCACTTTGACTATCACATTTAACAGTGATACTTTGACCTTGAAGTTTCAGCTCCTTTGCAAAACCTTCAAGTCATAATGCTTCCTTTACAACTTCAGTTAGGGAGATATATTCCGCTTCAGTGGTTGATAACGCAACAACCTTCTGAAGTGTTACTTTCCAACTAATTGTTGTGTCAAACATAGTGAAAACATATCCAAAAATAGATTTTCTAGAATCCATACAACCTGCATAATCAGAGTCGACATATCCTTCGTTTCTGCTTTACTATCTTCACCCAAGGCTCCACCATAAATTAGGACTCTGCTCAGAGACCCATTTATGTACCTTAGAATCCACTTCATTGCTTGCCAGTGAGCCTTTCCAAGATTTGACATGTACCTGCTTACAAGACTTACTGCATATGCTATGTCGGGTCTAGTACATACCATAACATACATCAAAGAACCTACTATATTAGCATATGAAATGTTATTCATATAAGCTCTTTTGACATCAGTACTGGGACATTAATCTATACTAAGCTTGAATTGAGAGTTTGTTGGAGTCACAACAGGCTTTGAATTCGACAAACCAAACTTATCAAGAATCTTCTTCAAGTATGCCTCTTGAGATAAGCATTATCTCGATTGCTTTTTATCTCTCCGGATGTCAATCCCAAGAATCCTGGACGCAACTCCCAGATCCTTCATATTGAACTCCTTATTGAGTTCAGCTTTCAACCTCATTACATCTTCGACATTGTTGCTTGCTATTAGAATATCATCCACATAAAGCAACAAAATAACAAATGAATTACCAGATCGAAATCTGAAGTAAACACAGTGGTCAAACTGACTTTTGATGAAACTTATGTGTTCCATGAACTTGTCAAATCTCTTATTCCACTGTCGAGAAGATTGTTTCAGCCCATATAAAGATCTATTCAGTTTGCACACATACTCTTCTCTCCCATCTTCTATATACCCTTCAGGTTGCCTCATCAGGTTTGTTTCATCAAGATCACCATACAAGAACGCAGTCTTCACATCCATATGTTCCAGTTCAAGGTCGAACTGTGCCACCATGGTAAGCAACATTCAAATGGACCTGTGTTTCACAACAGGAGAGAATACATCATTGAAGTTGATACCTTCTTTCTGAGTGAAACCCCTTACAAACAACCTTGCCTAGTATCTCTTCGACACCACTCCTTTGATTCCTTCCTTAACTTTGAAAATTCATTTATAGCTGACTAACCTGGCTCCATCAGGTTTTTTTATTAGTTCCCATGTGTTATTATCATGAATAGATTTCATCTCATCATCCATGGCCTTCAGCCATTCAGTCTTATTTCGACTCCTCATAACTTCCTTATAGTCTATAGGTTCTTCGTCTAGAACCTCACTTGCAGAGATTAAAGCATAAGCTATAAGATATGCATAACCAAGTTTTTGAGGTGGCTTGACGAATCTTCTCGACCTGTCTCTTGCCAGCAAGTAGTCATTATCAGTATCCTCATCTTCAACAATAATTTATGCTTCTTCGACTTCATCTGGGTCATGAAATTTAGCATCACTATGCTCCACCTCAACAGGAATTTCTCCTTGTTCCAGCTCTTCGACAACATCATCAGTTTTCTTGAAAGTCATCTTAGCTTCATTGAAAACAACATCTCGACTGGTGATACACCTCCTGTGACCTGGCTCTAGGCACCATGGGTATAAGCTTTGACTCCTTCAGGATATCCCATGAGCATGCATTTCAGAGCTCTAGGTTCGACCTTGTCTTGCCTAATGTGAGCATAGGCTACACAACCAAATACTCTCCTTTTGTCGAGATCTGGTGGAAGTCCCGACCAAACTTCTTCAGGTTTCTTCATATCTAACACAGTCGAAGGACATCTGTTTATCAGATATGTTGTTGTTGAAATAGCCTCAGCCCAAAACACCTTATTCAATCCAACACTAACCAACATGCATCTAACCCTTTCGAGGATTATTCGATTGAATCTCTCAGCTAGACCATTTTGCTGAGGAGTACCTACTACAGTCTTATTCCTTGCAATCCCAGACTCGACATAGTAACTGCCAAAGCTTCATTGTAGAATTCAAGACCATTATCAGTTCTCAACCTCTTGACCTTTCTGCCAGTTTGAGTTTCGACCAGAACCTTCCAATTCTTGAAATTCTCAAAATTTTCATCCTTCGTCTTCTGAATGAATACCCATAACTTCTTGGAATAATCATCAACTATGGATAGAAAATACCTTGCACCTGAATGTGAAGGATTCCTTACAGACCCTCAAAGATCAGCATGTATGTAATCTAACTCCTCTGGTTTCAGAAAATTGAACAGGAGCAGTTGTTGTACCCCAAAATTTTCCCTCACATCTTTAAGACAATATATCTCAAGAGGTCTCCTAATTTTCATAAGATTCTCAATTGCTCAAAGGGATTCAAGGTTCATCAGACAAAACCTCCTCCTAAGCAATAAACCTCAAATTAGAGTTTTAAGTTTCCCAAGGTAAATTGGACTTCCAAAGCCTCAATTGGACTTTATGATATCCCATATACTTCAAAGGATCCTCATGTCAAGTTTCAAGACTTACCCTACAAGTTTGGCCAGTCAGATGCTCAGATGATCAATAATTAGTTAACTTGGGTAAAAAGTCAACTGTGGTCAACATACATCAAACTTCAAGATTTTTGGTCAACATCAAGATTATGAAGTAATATTCATCATTTGATCAAGGGTTAATCATGATTCATCAAGAAAACCTCAAATTCATCACAAGGCAAAAGTTGCTAAATTAGGGTTTCTTAATGAGAAAGTCAATTGTACTTTGACCAGCTCTAACTTTCACATACTTCATCTGAAATTTCCCATCCAAATCTCATTTTGAAGGAAATTAAATTCCTTACAACTTTGTGTCTAACAAGCCAAGGCCATAAATGCTTCATTTGAGAGATATGAGCCAAGACATTACATGTCCTTTACAAAGTCAACAAAAAGTCAACGTTTTTCAAAAGTTCATAACTTAAACATGGAAGATTAAATGGACATGGGACCAAAATGGGTGATTATAGGACACTCTAAGATTTCTAAAAATTCCAAGAATACATCCATGAGATATAAAATGAGAGAGTTATGCATTGTTAAAGTTGAGCAAATTTGAGGAGATGTATAAGGCAAACAATGACCAAAACTTAAGTTTTTGCCAAATGGGTCCATTCTTTTATGATCCTAAATTAATCTTAAGATAAACCATGACCTTTAAATCATATTTTCTGATTTTATTTATTTATTTTATATTTTATTGGATTTATATAATTTAAATTCAATTTTTGTTAAAATAAATATTGAAATAAATCAAGGATTTGATTTTGAACTATCTTAGGATCAAATATTGAGGGTTGTTAACAAAATATTTGATCCAAATTCGTGCAAGGCAAGAGAGGAAAAGTGTGATGACCAAATATGCTAAAATATAAAGATTTGAATCACACTTGAATAGAAAATCAAATATTCTTCACTCAAGCCCAAATTTCTGACCTAAAATCATCCTCTATATATATATTCATCACATGCACAAAGTCAAGGAAAGAATTTCAAGGCATAAGAACCCTAGAGAAGATTCAAAGAAAAGGTGAAAATTAGGGCAAGTTGCAAAATCAATCTCAATAAGTTTCAATCAATTCCATACGTTCAAACATCATCAAGGAGATCTCAGGAGGCTATCCCAATTATTCTTGAAGGTTGAAACCATGTGAAACACGACCTATTCTTCATGGCCGTTTCAAATATTTTTTCACTTTTGAATCTCTTATTTTATGATGTACTAAGCTTTATTTCATGCATGTTCATATTCATATACCTTGTTAGGATTCTTTTGATGCGTTTTTGTCAAGCTTCCATGCAGGAACCAAAAGTTGCCATGGCTAGGGCACGAAGAAAGAGTTCTTCGAATCTCCCTCTACAGTTGTTTTTAGCCAAAAATAATGATGGATTTGGATTTCTGGGGTTTGAATTAGTAGACCTAGATAATCTTGATTTATTTAAACCTTCAATTTCGTGATTTTTTTATTTGCAGGTTTTTTTTTGCTACGAACGAAGTCGTAGCAAAATCGTAGCTAAAACGCAACAAAATCTTAGCTAATTTTGCAGGTTTGTGATAAAGAACACGAAGACGTGGCGCTGATTCATTGGCCTGTTTTGGATTTTGTTTATTTTTAATATTTAATTGATTCTTTCTGTTATTTTTCACGCAGACACAAATGGCCTGGTGGTAGAGGCATCCACTTTTGATCTTTGGGGCCTGAGTTCGAACCCTAATGCCCTCCCCTCTCTTTTTACCAATTTTCTTATTTTCTTATTTATTTATTTTCTTATTCTAATTTCTTTTAAATTAACTAATTAATTAACCACTAATATTTTCTAACCAATAATAAATTAGGAATTAATAACTCTTTTTTTTTATAAAAAAAATGCATATAAAAATATTTTTTATATAAAATTGAATTAGTAATTAATTTAAATTTCAAAAAACATAAAAAAAAACCTTATTTTGTCAATAAAAAATCCGATTAATCAATCTTACACGAATCCTCCGATATTTCCTTTTCCCCATTCTTATTCTTCCTCAATTTTAATTTCTTTGCCATTTATATTTATTAGAACAAATGTATAGGATGCTAATTATCTTGTGATAGTTAGTAATTTAATTTTCGTCATTTTAATTTCCGCACTCCCCCAGTTTAAATTATTTTTCCCTCCCCATGATGTAATAGCTTATGATTTATTTTTCGTTCTTAAATTCCGCAAAAACAATTAACTGTGTGGTTAGTAACGATAGGGTGTGAAAAGATTGTATGCCAATAAAAATGGACTTAACCCACTAATCTAAAGAAACTAACTGAATACAACACACTCTTCACACCTACACCTCTAGGGTATCCCCTCTTGTTGCCTTACGAAATAATGGTCAAGCCTCTCAAACGTAGGGATACCTTAATTTGTTGCTTAAAAGAAATAAATTATCACAGTTCCTTTCGATATAAAGATCACAGTCCCTCGATGACCCTTCAAGTCACCTTCGAATAAGTGATCTAGTCCCTTGTTGACCCTATGAAAAAGATCATAGTCCCTTGATGTCTCTTCAAAGTTTCCTTCGAATAAATGATCTCGTCCCTACGAAAATGATGATAGTCCCTTCGAATTGTTAAGGTATCCCTACATGTGTGCCTTCTATGACCATAATAATGACCATACGCTTGTCCCTTCCAAATCCAAGAATAAAACTACTTACTAACTAATAGTACGGACATTTATATCCTTAAGGAAATGAAATAACAAGAAAGACTATACAAACTTAGGGTAAGTAACTCTTAATGCTTGCTCACAACTTTCAAAAACAAATACTTTTTACACCCCTCACATTTTTTCAAAATACTTTCAAACAAGTAAACACTTTGTATACATTCATACGAGAATCATTACAAAGTTAAATCTTTACGAAAATATTTTTCATACATTACACTTTTCAAACAAAACAAATAAAGTGAGCTAAGCAATTAAGAGCCCATGGATAACCATGGATACAAAGGGTGCTAACACATTCACTTTTTATAACTTAGCCCCCCCCCCCCCCCCCCCCGAACTCAAAATCTTTTTCCAAAGGTCTTTCCTGTTCTTTTATGCCTTTCTTTATTGGATAAAATAAAAGTCGGTGGTGACTCTTGCTTACCGCAATATATCTTGCGACAAATATTAAAAGTCAGTTCTTCCACCGTGTTACACTAAGCTTTTGGTGGCTAGATTAAAGATTGTTCTTCATTCTTTAATTTCTAAAAGTCAAAGTATGTTTGTTCCGGGTAGACAATTGTTAGATGGAGTGGTGGTATCCAACGAGTTGGTGGACTATGCTAGCAAAGAAAAAGTTGTTGTTTCCCTATTCAAGGTGTATTTCAAGAAAGCATACGATAAAGTAAGTTGGAATTTTCTTAGATTCATGATGAGGAAGATGGGGTTTGGGTCAAATTGGATGCGTTGGATGGAAGTGTTGAGTTTTACTAGTAAGATGTCTGTCTTGGTGAATGGTAGTCCGACTAAAGAATTTGTGGCGGAGAGGGGGTTGAGACAAGGTGACCCTTTATCTCCTTTTCTTTTTGTTTTGGTTGTGGAAGGTTTGAATATGTTGGTTAGAAGATCGGTGGAAATCGAAGATTTTGCGAGAGTCATGGTTAATCAAAAGTCTTAGATTTTTGGTCTTTTGATTTGTTTTGAATAAATTATTTGATTAATTGTTACATTGATTTCTTTTAAAATTGTTTTTTTTACAATTACAATTTCTTCAACATTTTTCATTTTTTAATGATATTTTTATCTTCTTCCATTTAATGTCTTCATTGTGTGATTAGTTGTTTCTTACCTTATATTGTCTTTGTCATTTCTTTTAGAAATTTCCTTTTTTTATTAAATTTCTTGATCTTTTATTTTCCTTTTAATTTCACTTTTGCAATTATTTTTCTATTATTTGGTTAATTGATTTTTAATACTTTGGATTCTATTTTCCTTCTTTTAATTTTCTCATTGTGTTACATGATTTAGGAGGATAACATTTTGTTATTTCAATTCTCTAACATGTTTAAGCACATAAATTATTATTGACCGACCTCAATTAGGTTTGACTTCTAAATAATTCCATTTACAATTGTTTAACATATCGTTAAATTGTCCTGATGCGATTAATTGATCATTCAATCACTAACTACTAACCTCTAACTACTAACTTATAACTTCTAACTTTTACTTTCTTGCACTTTACTTTCTTGTCATTTACTTCTCACTATTTATTTTTATTGTTCATTTATCTTTCATTTACTGCTTGTATTTTACCTTTATGTCATTTTTTATCTTTATCTTATTAAAAAGAACAAAAACATGATAAAATGAAAAGACTAAAAAGATGTAACTTCTCATTGGTGATATGAAAAAAAGACTCTTGTGGAATTTGTGTTTGACCATAGTTTGACTTGGAGTATTTTGGGCATTTTGGACCTTGTATTTTGACCTTAGCTTGACATGGAGCATCCTTAGGGATTTTGGGTGTTAATCATCCAGAGTTCGGTTCATGGAATTAACCTAAAGCGGAAGGGAGACATGTAACCTATGATTCCTATTTCCATTTCATATCTTATGACACTTTGCACACACACGACTTTCTCTTGGGCTACCTGACAATAAGGCCCATTTATTTATTGCACACATCCCTTGTATTTTTCATGTACCCCTATCCCATTTTGATGTACTTTCTTTACTTTCTCGCTTTCCTTTAGTGTGGTTTTGCTTGCTAGCTATCCTTGGGGACTAGGATCGACTTCACCATTTTCTAAAACCCTTGATTCAATGTCAAGTGGTATTTTCCTAATTAAACCCTTGATCCAACGTCAAGCATAATTTTCTCAATAAATTCAAAAACATAATAAAATACGATAAGAATTGCACGTCACGCGCCTTAAGTGGTGGAGAAGGAGTGAGAATGGACCTTTCCTACACTCATTCTGAGTATTTTTGACACAAGATGTTCGACTTAGTACATCATCCAGAAAACCCCTTTTCAAGGTAAAATCAACCAACGCACTTATTTTTTAGTCTGAACTACGAAACTATGATTTCCTTATTGCACTATGAGGATATGTAGGCACATGATTGTGAGATCCTAGAGAGCAACCTTTTTCTTTTTTCCTCCTTAGTTCTCTAAACTACGGAACTCTGATTCCTCATTTCATCATGAGGATATGTAGGCACGGTTAAGGGTGTTCATGGGTATGAGCCAACCCGCGAACCCACTCACCCAACCCAACCCAACCCTTATTTTTACCCAACCCAATCATGTACGAGTCCAACCCGTACCAACTCATTCAATCCATGGTATTTGGTTCGGGTAACGGGTTTGAAGGTTTAAATCCATGAACCTGCGAATCCAACCCATTGATATATGTCACACTATTTTTATTTTATTTTATTTATAAATTATCTAGCATAATTATTAGAATGCATATATATTTTTTTTAATATAATTATAGTTTTTATTAATTGTAAAATCATAAGTCTAAATCAAATTTAAGAGATCGATTTTATTTATTCAAAGAGAGATATTTCTTAATTTTTAAATTATACTTTACACCATTTATATATTTTTCTAACTTGATATGAATCATAAAAAAAAGCAGGTATTAACCAATAAATTTTATTCAAATTGAATACTAAAAGTTTATGATTTTTTAATGTTTTTGCAATATAAATAAGTTAATTAAATTGATATATTTTATTTAGAATTTGAAAATTATGTTTAGTGGGTGACCCACGAACCCAACCCATTGATAAGCGGGTTGATTTGATTTTAGTTTGGTCTTAAAAGTACGGGTTGAACACTCAACCCAACCCAAAGAATATTGATCGATTCGGGTATTGGATTTAGTCAAATTAGACCTAACCCAACCAGGAACACCCCTAGGCACGAGGGCCTCAATCCTTGGTGATCAAACTAATAAAAAACCTCTCATTTTCCCGATAGCAAGGAACCTTTAGATAACGATACCCATTTGCAACCTAGATGGTTCCTGTTGAGTACAAAGAATGTGAGGAGTGTTAATATCTTCCCCTTACATAACCGACTTCCGACCCCGAATTTGGTTGTGATACCATTTTATTCACCTTTAGGGGATTTTATCAATATTTCCCTTTCTTCGGAATAAATAAAGTTAGGTGACGACTTTGTACATTTTTCACATAATGACATTTGTCGACTATGTTGGGGACCCTTGTCTAAGCAAGTCAAACCTAGTCTAGGTTTCCTTTTTCGCATGTTTGGGTGTTTATCTTTCCTCTTTATTTGTTTTATTTATTCCTTTTATTTTATTCTAATTACTTATATCTTTTTTGTTATGGCTTTCTTATGTTGTGGTATTGGAATGAATTACCTTGATTACAAACCTTGAGGGAAAGACTCTCCACCCGAGTCTAGAGTGCAAACATGAGATAGTATGAGGTTGAGTAGTATGGGCTCCTGAGAAGCTTTTCTCGTTAGAGTCAATACGAGAACCTTGTTGGAGTTATTGTATGACAATCACTGACATACGCAACAAACATAAAGGAAGTCCATGACTCTAAGACCCTTGTCTAGAACTCAATGTCAATGGTCACGTAGTATGTGCCCCCGATAAGCTCTTCGCGCGAGGGTTGATACAAAGACCTCACCCATAGTAGATTCATATGTTATAGTTATTAATTGACATACTCATGTCGTACGTGATGAACATTCATGTGGATCCATGACTTTGAGGTTCTTGTTTAAACCTTAGATCATGTCTGGTGAGATCCCTGTTTGGAAAGTAATTAGTGTATCCTTGATCCATACCTCGGACCTTTGAACCCATGTACTGAAAAAAAAAACCAAAAAATATACATAACATCTAATTGCATCCATTCCACTGCATATGCATCTCATCATCATGCATGCATACTATTTCCACAGAAAGAAAGAAAAAACTCACTATGCATTTGTCCATGACTAGCCAACTGATTTTCTGGTACCCGTTCTGAACCAGTGGTAGCTGTTGAAGGACGATAAAGTTTTTTTAAGTAGGATCAAGCAGTGGCGAGAAGGAAGATAGACGCCTTAAAAATTCTAGTTAAACTAGGATGGAAGTTGTGGTAGTTATGTCAAGGAAATAACCTTTAGCATGTTAAGGTGGAGAATGTTGATCCCTCACCAGGATTTACTGTGACGACCAACACACTGTATGATCTCCTGCATAGTGATGATCCTAATTAATCCTAGATGATACCATTGACCAATCATGTTAAGGAAAGACTTCGTACCCTTGAGGAGAAATTTCGAGCTTTGGAAGCGCATAACACACATGAGCTCGATGACATTGATATGTTCCTAGTACCAAACTTGGTAATCCCTCCGAAATTTAGAGTACCTAACTTCGAGAAGTACACATGTCTTAGTTGCCCAAAGCGTCATTTGGTGATGTTCTTCCAAAAAACGATCCCTATTACCCAATGATGATAAGTTGATGATTCACTGCTATAAGACAATTTGGGTGGGACATCTTTGAGTTGATACATGGATTCAGAAAGAAGTTGTATCCAGTCATGTAAGGACTTAGCCAACGTCTTTCTAAAGAAATATCAATACAATTTGGATGTGGCTCCCAGTCGTACACAATTACAATTTGGATGTGGTAACTCCAGAAACTGCCAACGGCGAAGAAATATCTAGTTACAGTTCAACACCACCTTCCGTTACTTAGATCTAATGTCAGGACAAAAAGTATGAATGACAAATATCAAGAGGATGATTTTTTAATAGATTTTTAACAGAAAGTAAAAATGACTACTTTAAAAATATTTAACCCTTAAAAATTTGAAGAAAAGTTCATAAAAAAATAAAATAAAAAAATTGATATATTTATAATGAATTAAATTCTTTTTCGAATAACAATTAGCAAAATTAGTAGCTAGTATGTGATAGACTCCTAGACTAGGCTAATCTCCATTACCTTAAATCACCACCACTTTCACTTTGATCAAAAATCTAAAGCCAAACGATAGTAAAGGGGTAGTGGAGATGAACTATTAGTACAAAAGACATGCAATGGCGAAGCGGTAACGGAGAAGATCAATAGAAAGCTGAAAGAAAAGAATCAACTTTGATCATCATCATCATCTTGCTAAACTAAGGTTAGTATCTTCATCACATGCTAATTATTTTCATATACAACGAATGTTTTCAGATTGCATGTTTGATTTAGAGGGCATTGGGGTAGAGATTGAGAGTAACTATTCTTTGCTTTCATAATATTTACCATGGACAAACCTTTACGCATTGTTTTCGGATCATTGGCAAAGTTTGAAACAAGAAACTGCTCTTGGCTAAGTGCTCATAATGTTACTATTGAAGCACCTGTACTTCAGAGTGTTTTAGTACTACAAGACCTTGAGTCGGTAACTCGCGAGCCACGAAGTTGCACAATCAAATTTTCTGCTTCATGTATGAAAGAATTCACTTTTGAAGGATATGGAGGTATATCACAACCCATTGTTCTGTCAAATCCATCTGCCGCCCATTACGCTTCTGTTAAGATTATGTTGCATAGGGATGGGAGTTATGTTCAAGAAACTAGATATTGTGCTTGTCTCCTTCTCAAACAATTTAGTCAAGTGAAGTGTATCAAATTTCACGGATCAGAGGTAATATCAAAGCATTTGATTTACTTAATCTAATCCTGAATATACAGTAAGTTTCCTTGATGTTTGTCATTCAGGTTCTCACACAACCAAATATGATTGTTCTACCAATATTTGCAATGTTGAGCCATTTGGATCTTGGCGTTGTCAGTGGTGAAGTTTTGTTGAGCTTACTTCAAAAGTCTCCTATTCTCAACACTCTAGTTTTAG
Source organism: Lathyrus aphaca (assembly GCA_963966055.1). Lineage (NCBI taxonomy): Eukaryota > Viridiplantae > Streptophyta > Magnoliopsida > Fabales > Fabaceae > Lathyrus > Lathyrus aphaca. The sequence goes on along the minus strand of OZ014525.1, from coordinate 484,303,560 downwards.
AGGTTTGTGATTTTCATTTTATTATACTTTAGCATATAATCTGTATTATCTCTTATTTGGACTTTGTATGGATTACTAATCAATAGGAAATATCAAACTTCGACCAAGAGCTTCTCAATTCTGCTGTTGTGCCCGAGTGTTTAGCATCAAGTCTCAAAGTTGTGAAATTCGGAAGTGTCAGTGGATCTCAGCATGAATTGTTTTTGGCTAAACTTTTAATGGAAAATGGTGTAGTGCTTGAGAGGATGAGTTTCTGCATTGTCCATGCATGGGAGAGTAAATCCAAGGCCATTGAAGAATTTAAGAAGTTGTACGGATTTAAGAAAGGAGTCTCTTTTGCTATACTTGAATTTTATCATTAGGTTGCAGAGGCAAGTTGTTCAGGTTTACAATGCTTCTTTTGGTCATAGTGGTTCAGGTTTACAATGTTCCTTTTGATTATATAGTATAATATGTTATGGTGTATAGTGTCTACAATGTTTCTTTTGGTTACAACATATGGTACTAGTATGTAACTGTCTACTTGCTAAAAGATAGGTTTGTTAATTACCAGATAGTATGACTTTAGTTTTTTGTCTTACAAATAGATGTAATTAGAACAATCTATGTGTATTTTTATCTGAAAAATTTATGTTATTTTACATGTGATTATATGTTAGTCTTGAAACCAGGATTTTCATTTTCCATTTTTGTTCAGTTGGGAAAAAATCAGCCCCTTATCAAAGAAAGAACCAAACAATTGAAACGAATAATGTGCGGAACGCCACTAAAAACTGCGACAATCACCGGACAGCACAGAACCACTCTACTCTCCCTATAATTAACAAAACAATGTGAATGATTGATACACTATAGAAAAACTTTCAATGATGTTGAATCCTCAAGCAGCACCACACGCAACTAAATTTCACAGGAAGAGAAAAAGAATGGAACGGCCAAGACTAACGCGAGCAAACGTCATATGAAACTCTTTCCGATCCCAGGATATAACCGAACCTATGAAACTCTTTCAATACTCTTAGGAATTCACTTTTAACTTCTTCACAAAACTCTTTAGCAAAAGTCATATTCACTCTGTCAGATCCCAGAATTTTTGAACTGTTACACTCCCACAGCAAAAGTCATATTCACTCTGTCAGATCCCAGAATTTTTGAACTGTTACACTCCCACACCGCTCTACGTATTTCCTCCTCTGAAAATTCTATAATCATATCCTTCATCTTCGGATCTGAGATTCGTTTAAAGTTTAAATTTACCTAAGAAATACATATTCTCCTTGCCGCAAATTGATGTTGAAAGTGCTCATAAACTACATTCTTCATTTCTTCCACTTCAGTCACCCTCCTTACATTAACTTCTAGGGCTAACATCTCGTTTTCTCGTCTCTTCTTGTTTATTATACTCCCATGGAAGAATTTAGAATTTGCGTCCCCTTCCTTGAGCCATTTAATTCTTGATCTTTGCCATAAGATGCTACAGTTTAGGTTTGATTGCTTATACAATTCAGCCTATTTCTCCCTTTTGTCTTTAATTTCTTCCTTTGACAGTTCATTTGTTTCTTCTTTGTAATCAAGCCTATTTAAATCTTCTTTGATTGCCTTGATTTTTTCTCCAATTGAGATGGTTTAAGAAGCGAATCAGCTTGAAGAATAGGATCAATTCGGTTAACCGGTTTCAAGAACTGGTTTGAAAATCTAGAACTTAAGGTTTGGTTCAGTTCAGATAACTAGATTTAATACTGGATACATTCAAATAACTTATATTAACTACATAACTAGTTTGAAAAACTGAAACTTAAGGTTTGGATTATTAGTTCAGATAATTGGATTTAAGATGCTTTAAAAAAAACTAAAACAGTTAGACGAACATTTCAAATAATTGGATTTAAGAAACAAAAACTCATTTGAAGATAGCAAATGGTTTCGGTACTGGTTTTAAGAACTACTTGTCGCTCCCGAGATTTTCATCCTAGTACAAACGCGAAAGTGGCGCGGAAAGGTTAGAGTCGCCAGCCAGACATTTTTATCCCGAAAGAATGGGAAAGGCAATGTTGCACAAACCTGAGGAAGAAGGAAAGGACAAGGTCCTGCGAACCAAAGATCTGAGTTCGGGAGTCGGTTACGAATTGAGAAGGTATTAGCACCCCAATCCGTCCGTCGTACCCGACGGGATCCACGCTTGCTTGCTTGTCTCAAAGGGTGAGAAATAAAGAATGCTGCCGAATAAAACTGCTACTGGAACTGGAATGAGAAATGAGAAAGGGAATTGGAAAAGAGAAAGAACAGAAGGGGGAAAATGTAGGGAAAATAAAGAATGTGCTCGAACGGGCCCTACCCCGCTGCCTACGTACCTCATCGGGATAATGAGGATCAGAGTCGACGTAGTTCGCCTAACTAGGGGTAGAAAAGAAATTGCTTGAATTAAAGGCTTGAACTGCCTATGCCATTGCTCAGGTGTTGCAGACTCGGACGACGAGTGCGTAACCGTCTTGCAAAATGACAAGTAGGAGCAAGTTCGCGTACGGAGCGAATGAGGTGAGAAAAGAATTCCCGAAGGAAAGACGCTTATTGTTTGTTTGGTGTTTTTTAGAAGCTTTTATGAGTGAAGGTTTGCATAGGTAAGTGTACCTAAGTCTTACTCAATGGGATGTGTACATCTCACATCATCCCAAAATGGAATGCGCAAGAGGCACACCTATCTATGGAGAAAATCCCCAAAGCTAGTCCCCTAAGTGAAGGCTTAAGCACACTGGCCTATTGCCATTATTAAGTATTTTTGTGGTTTTTTTTGGTTAAGAAGTGTTTTTTAGCTTTTCTTTGTGAGGTACTCATGCTAAGACCTATCCACCACGAGTGATGACTCACACCTCGCCCCGAAATGGAACGCATGTGAGCATCTCATAGCAAAGTCTCATGTCACATGAAAGTACTCAACCTTTATTAAATGAATTAGAATTAAGTTTGAAGATGAGAAGAGAGAACACCAAAGGATCTCAAATGAAAAAATTCTAAAGGGGGACTAAAATAATCCTAAGTATTCACATGCATGGATATCCTAAAGGTTAATGAAGTCTCTATCCTAATGAAGAAGGGAAAAGAAGATAGAAGAAGGGATGAGAAAGGCCTAGGCCCAACAAAAGAGAGTTAGTTCACATAAACATAAAAGGAAGAGATAAGAATTAGAGATGTGGAACTCAATTCCCACATCTCACACTTACCATAGCCCCTGCAAGGTTAGTATGCACAAGTGAACAAAAATGAACAAATTAACATAACATCATCCAACAATCAGAAGTGAAATGAAGTAAACAAATGCTTAATGCTAATTCAAATCAAAGAAATAAAGATGAGAAGCTTATGACTTAAAATGAGGCAACATGAACACACATGGAAACAAGTGCGTACTTATGAAAGATGTAACACAAAACACACAAAATGCAAACACAAAGTTTAAAACCAGAATCAAAATGATATAAAGAATGGCCTAAGAGGCCAGCAAGATGAAGAGAGAAGTCACACAACACCAAACAATATCAAAATAGAAGCAACGGAACCAAAAGATGGAATTTAAGCACTTAAAGAAACAAATGACTTGAATATGAAGCAAACTCAAAAATTTAGAAGAAACAAGACCTACCCTAGGACCAGGAAGGTATCCACACCCCAAAGGAACCCCAAACAAGAAGAAGAAGTTGGCACAAGTGCCCTTCTAAGCCCATGAGAGATCTAATAAACCAAAAGAAGCAAAATGGGACAAGGTGAGAACAAAAATTCACAAATAATCAACCAGCCATCTAAAAATTCTACAACTGAAACCAAATGATCTTAAAACACATTATATCAACTTGCCAAAAGGATTTGCAAAAATTCAGAAAGGAACTAGGTCAAATGGAGGTACAAACACAAGCTAGGACAAGAAACTTACATCACAAGATATCAGACCAAAACTCCAGAAATAATTTCCTAAAAATTCTGAGAAAAATCACATGAAAACTAGAAGATCTTAGGAACACAATGCAAAAAGAATGGGATCAAAACTCCAAATATTTAAGGCTATAGAAAATAAACAAAACATACTAGTCAAGAAAAGAAGCAAATGAAGCTATGTACATTGGTGATTTAATTCTGGCACGTGGATCAATGAAAAAATAAAATAAAAATGCTACAAAATTTTAGAGACACAAAGTAACATCTATGATTTATTTGGGAATTTTTGGATGCACGAAACTATTTTATGTGAATTAAAATGGAACTGGATTAAAAACAAATTAAATGTGAAAAAAGAAAAAAATAAAGGAATTGAGGTGGAGGTGCACGTAGTAAGCGTTTTAACTGGAAATGACTGGGCCAATATAGGGGTGGGGTGCGAATAGCGTTACGGGCTAGGCCTAGACGCATGCTAATCCATGGCTCATGGTGGAGGTGCAAACAGCAAGAAGACCCAGCTTAATATGCCCTGGGCCCAACAACGGGGGTGCGGATAGCGTGAGGCCTTAGGCCCATGCGAAATCTCTAAAAAACTCCCCAATAATCAAATCAGCTTTTCCTTGTTATTAGTATTTTATTTTTTTATTAAAATAAAAATGAACAAAATGCCATGTGAACATAACATCAATTGGTACACCTAGGGTTAAGTTAGAAAAAGACAAAAACGCAACAGCCAATCAGAATCCAACACGCACTCATCTTCTTCCTTGACTCATGCAGGGAACGAAAGCAAACACAGAGAACAAGGCCAAACGCATTTATGACCACCATACTTCAGATCACCATAACTCAATCATCTCTCCATGAAAACACAAAGTATAAACACCAAAAATGGAGTCCGAAACACAAGGATCATGGATATACCAATAGCTTTCACAAACAAGCATCATACAGAGCAACTCGATCGAAACAAGATCATACATCAAAACTGATATTCATGATTTTGTGCCATACAAAGTTTCTAAACACTTCACATCATGCATCTTAATCCATAACAACACAAAACAATCTAAAATACAACCAAACCGAAGCAATTAATTGAGAAGCACAAACCTGAACTTGAAGCTTCTTGAAGAAGTTGAGAAATCCAGAGATCTCCTTGCTTTCTTGAAGCTTCCTTGGATCTGGTTCAAGCCAAATAAAGGCTGATGGATGAAGATGATGCACACTCAGAGGTGCTGCTGAATCTTCAACTTGCTCAAAGCTCCAAGGTCTTTGCTATGGATGTGTTGTGAGGTTCAATGTGAAGATGCAGATCTTGAGGATGAAGAATGAGATGAGAATTTGATCTGGAAGCTTCTTTTTTCTGTTATTCAGTTGAGCTTTCAATGAGAGAAGAGAGAGATTGAAGAGTGTGATGTGTGAAATGAAGCTCCCTCCCACTGAATTCGTGACTGAAGGTTAATATAGCTGGGGTGCGTGATCGAAGCATGAAGAGTGGCTGCACCAATTCTGTTATTTTGCTTCACAAAATGCAGCATGCCTAACTCCTTTTTTCTCTCTTTCCAGCTTGTTATTTGGAAACTACTCCCATGCAGGAGGACCCACACGAACTACCTCATGCCATAAGAATTCATGTGCCAATTTTTTTTCTCTCCTTTGGTGCAATGCCTAATGAACCTAATGGATAAACACGTGACTTGGAAAAATGGCATGAGAGCAAGCAAGTGACCACTATATATTACTGACTCCTTCCCACTCATGTGCTGATTTTTTTTTCACATTATTTTTCACATTAATTTTCTACACAAATCATCACCAAGTGCTATGACCTTGCATTGCTTTTGCCAATATTTGGTCACGCAAATCAACATTGGCCCATTAAAAAATGTTATAAAATAATATCATGAAATGCAAGATAAATTCTATTATTAGAGCCCAATCACAAATTGACATGTGTCCACCACAAGAAAATCCTAAAATGCTCCAAACTTCAAAAAATCATAACTTGAATTCTAAAAATGCTATGAAAGTGTTCTACGACTTTTCGGAAAGGGAAAATCGTGTTCTACAACTTTTGTGTTCACCGGAAAATCATTCGAAGCTTTTTCGCACATGAAATAATAGCTTGAAGTTTCGGGACAAATAATTTCCAAAAACCGGAAATTTCTAAACTTCCAATTTTAGCAACTTTTTGCATACTCCCGATTTTTGACATTTGAGCTCAACTGAATTATTCCTTGACATGATATGACCTCAAAAATTGATAATCCTGATTAAAACCCTGAAATCTTCATGTTGACTTTTTTACTGCAAAGTTGACTTTCTTGCTTCGCCTTCAAGTAACTAGACCAAATCTTGACTTCTTCAAAGAATTTTTCCCTCCAACTTCATATATAGGCCATGCAGACCAAATGAGATCCTTTGCCCACAAGAACTGGTCATAGTTAAGAGGATAGGAGGATCTGGCCCATAACCCTAATCAGGATTTCCCTCACACAGGAGAAAAGTTGTACTCTTGAACTTCTGATGAAATAACTGACTTCCCTAAGGAAATTTCTCACCCAATTTCATCCCTAGGATCCTCTTGTCATATAAGGGACTTTGCCCAGATGAAATGGCCAAAGTCACAAAGTTTTCATGCTTGAAAGCGAAACCCTAATTTGGGATCATGGTGTAGGGGCCTGCCCTAGCTTGGGTTCTCTGATACTCTCCCAACCTCTTGAGTTTTTGTGACTGATCTTGAACCTGTGAATGCCATGTAGATTCCTCATGGGACTTGGACAAGTCCACTGGGCCTCTTGTTATTGCTTGTAATACCTCAAATCCACCCACAGATGATCATATGCCTAATGCTAGGTCATGAGAATGTTATGCTTCATATTTCCATGATATGATGCTGAGGAAATGATATGAGTATGATGAATATGATATGAGATAATGCTTAAAATGAAGAGGGCAAATTTAGGGTGTTACAGCTGCCCCTATTCAATCAACTGTTAATCTGAAGAGGATGATAGTACGAGCTATCGACCATTCAAGATAAACTGTGATTGAATACCAAAAAGACCTGAAATTTGCACTCTGACGAAGAATGAAACACTGGGAAATAAACCCAACCAGATGACGCTCTGGGGATATGAGGTGGAGAAAAAAGCAGACGAGCTTCCTCCAAGTTGAACTGATATCTGGAATAAGAAAAAGTTGACAGACGAGTCTTCAAACCATCCTGTGACGCCAGGTGCAGAGAGCGGACGAGCCCTTAAGGATCTTCAAAGTAGCCTGAGATAGACGAATCTCCTTCACTAATCCTTACGCAGATAAGTGGAATAAGACGGACGAGTCTTCTTCGGATAACCCTTACGCAGGCTCCGGGAATGCATATAAGTCTGTGGGATAGACATGCAATTAAGGCAGACGAACCTTCTTCATATATTATCCGCGGATATATGGTATAAGACAGACGAGTCTTCTTGAGCAAACCTGTTACGCCAGGTGCAGCAACCATAATTGGTGCTTGAGACAGACGAGCCTCCTTCGGATTTACCTGTTACGCCAGGACCGGTATCAATTTTGACATTAATTCCCACTGTCAGGATTCTAAACCTCTTCAATACAGACGAGTATTGGATGATCATCAAGATAACACAAACGAGTGCCATAAGTCAATGATACAGACGAGTATCAGACGATGATATGAGAAACACAGACGAGTGCCTCAAGCAATGATACAGACGAGTATCATCAACTGGTATAGACGAATACCAGAAATTCAAACGCAGACGAGCATTTGAAGTAGTCACAGAGATATTAGGGTAAACAGCAAATCTTCACATTCAGGTGTAAGCTAGCACAGACGAGTGCTGAGGATGATACAGACGAGTATCCAAGTAAAGCAGACGAGCTTCAGAACACAAACGACTTCTGGGGGATAAAAGCAGACGAGCTTCAAACAAACACATATGAGTGCTGGACAGTTGCAGACGAGCAACAATAAAGAATACATGTCAAGGCACAGACGAGTGCAGCGAAGGATCCAATACCAAACGAGTGCTGGGAGGTTGCAGACGAGCAACAACAAATATCATATCGGAACACGGACGAGTGTTGAGGAGTTGCGGACGAGCAACTATCATGACCAAACACAGACGAGTGCTGGAAATTGCAGACGAGCAATAACAGAGGTATCGTAACACAGACGAGTGTTAAGAATCAACAGCAAAATAATGCATCTCCAAGCACAGACGAGTTGCTGGAATTTGCAGACGAGCAATCAACCAACTGAGATAATCAAACACAGACGAGTGTTTGGAATTGCGAACGAGCAGAATCAAAGCAATCAAGAACCACTGCTGGAGAAAGCAAATGAGCAATACCAAAAGGCTAACACGAACGAGTGTTGAAAGATGCAGACGAACAACAATAAAGCAGTAATATGTCCTTGCTGGGGAAAACTTGCTTAGGGATAACACATACGAGTGTTGAAAATTGCAGACGAACAACGAACGAATGCCGGATCGGCAACAAGAGATACAACTCTACAGGGGAAGACAAGTCAAGAGGTCTGGATACCCACTCTGACTGAGGTGATGAATACCTGGTCATATCATCACATACCCAAAAGTATGGCAACTTGGCTGAGAGATATTTCACGGACGGAGGTGAAAATCAAATATGAACTCTGTGGGGACAGGAACATCTTCCGCCCTGGCTGGGGAAGCTTCTTGGGCAAATACTCTGAAGGGATATCAGGCTTTCAGGTACCTGATAGGCAAGGACTCTTGCTGGGGAAGAATACTGTTAATTCCATCTCTGATGACGTCAGGCTTTCAGGCACCTGCTGGATATACTCCACTGGGGAAGAATGGACTGCTACTTCACTGGGGAAGAAGAACCTGCTTGGGCTGCTGCCAAGGCTTGGTTGGAGGAAAATCTCTGCCGGAGATGCCAGGCTTCTGATACCTGCTGGAAGAAGAAATCCCTGCTTGGGGAGATACTCTACTGGGGAAGAGTAAATTGCTTGAGAGAATGTGACGCCATCCTGCAACCTGCAACAATAGAAAGCACACGTGTGTCTCGGAGATTTGCATGGAATGATCAGTTCATCCATCGTCACCCGACACTCAAAGAGGGTTACAGTTTCCCTGCATGTCAGTTTTCTTTTCGAAAATATCACCATGTTTAAATGCAATGCTATTTTTGCCAAAAATTCAGGACATTTTGCAAACAAAAATAAACACACACAGCTTTTTGACTGAATATTATTTTTATTGAATGGCCTCTGAAATAGGCAAAGATTTTACATCAGGAAGCAACCACCTGGAAAGAGGTAGCCACTATAAAATTGAGAAAAGAAACTATCCTAATGGCAATGTACACGGCATTCCAAGGAGTTCCATTTCTGCTATGACCTGCATGTCTTCAAGACTCTCCATTCTGCTTTGGCTTTCTGAGAGGACAAGGGGACTGTTTCCTATCCTTCTGACATTGTCAAGCTGTACGAAACGATGACGTGGTTCCGATAACTTGGATCACAGTTATTCGCTTATTCCCTTATTTTGCGTGGATCGCCCTCTCGGGTTTTCAATCCACCGGGATACCCTTTTTTTGCCTGAGCTGTCCAATGTGGCTTTTCAACTCAGCGGGTGTACACATTTTTTAATATTTATTTCCCTAATTTTTGCCCGGGCTTTTTATTCTGTTTTTAGCTCGCTGGGATGCCCTTTTCTTGCCTGGACTTACATTCTGTTTTTTGTGTCCAGCGGGTCTCTTCATGCGAAGTATTTTTTAACTACGTCCGAGTTAACAGGGGATGGGAAGTCCTCTCCATCCATAGTGGTGAGCATCAGTGCTCCTCCTGAGAATACTTTCTTCACTATGAATGGTCCTTCGTAGTTTGGGGTCCACTTGCCCCTGTTATCTGAACCTGGAGGAACGATCCTCTTCAACACAAGCTCTCCCACTTGATACTCTCGAGTACGTACTCGTTGGTCGAATGCCCGCTTCATTCTCCTCTGATAAAGCTGACCATGACAGATAGCCGCTAATCTCTTTTCCTCAATTAGACATAGCTGATTGTAACGAGCACGCACCCATTCAGCCTCATCCAGTTTGACGTCCATCATCACGCGCAGTGAAGGAATCTCTACTTCAACAGGCAGGACTGCCTCCATGCCATACACCAGAGAGAAGGGAGTTGCCCCCGTTGACGTCCTGACCGACGTTCGGTCCCCATGCAAAGCAAACGGTAACATCTCATGCCAATCCTTGTAAGTGACAACCATTTTCTGCACAATCTTCTTGATATTCTTGTTAGCTGCCTCTACCGCACCATTCATCTTCGGTCGGTAAGGAGAAAAATTGTGATGTTGTATTTTGAAGTCCCGACATAAGTCTGCCATCATCTTGTTGTTGAGATTAGAACCATTGTCAGTAATGATCCTTTCGGGTACTCCATATCTGCATATGATATCTCTTTTCAGAAATCTTGCCACCACTTAACGAGTGACATTGGCATAAGACGCTGCTTCTACCCACTTGGTAAAGTAATCAATCGCGACCAGAATGAAGCGATGACCGTTCGAAGCAGTTGGCTCAATCTTCCCGATCATGTCAATGCCCCACATAGAGAAAGGCCAAGGAGATGACATGACGTTGAGCGGGTTAGGAGGAATATGCACTTTATCTGCATATATTTGGCACTTGTGGCATTTTCGAGCGAATGAACAACAGTCTGCATCCATTGTCATCCAGTAATACCCTGATCTCAGCAGTTTCTTTGCCATAGCATGCCCTCCTGCATGGGTACCAAAAGATCCTTCATGGACTTCCTGCATCAACAGACTTGCTTCGTGCCTATCCACGCATCTGAGCAAGACCATGTCGAAGTTCCTTTTGTACAAAACCCCATCTGTGTTCAAGAAGAAACTAGCAGCAAGTCGTCTCAAGGTCTTTTTGTCTTTGGAAGATGCCCCTGTTGGGTATTCTTGCTTTTCCAGGAATAACTTGATATCAAAATACCAAGGTTTCTCGTCAGACACGGCGTCTACAGAGAAAGCATAAGCTGGAGAGTCAAGCCTGGATATGTCAATTCTGGGCGCAAAATTCCAACACAGGACTTTGATCGACGAAGAGAGAGTGGCCAAAGCATCGGCAAACTGATTCTCGTCACGTGGTATGTATTTGAGCTCAACTGTCGTGAAGAATGTCAACAGTTTTCTAGCATAATCCCTGTACGGAACTAGATGCTCTTGATGCGTATACCACTTGCCGGTAATTTGGTTAATGACGAGGGCTGAATCTCCGAATATATCGAGGTTCTTAATCCGAAGATCAATTTCCTCTTCTATTCCCATTATACACGCCTCGTATTCCGCTTCATTGTTGGTGCAACCAAAAGTAATTCTGGCAGCGAAGGGTAAGTGGACACCTTCAGGAGTAATGAGTACGACACCAACTCCACGACCATTGATATTGACTGCCCCATCAAACATCAACTTCCATTTGGATTCAGGGTCAGGCCCCTCCTCCGGAAGTGGTTCCTCATAATCATTTGTTTTGAGGTACATGATGTCCTCATCAGGGAAATCAAATCTCATCGACTGATAGTCATCCTCAAGAGGTTGCTGAGCAAGGTATTCCGACAATACACTTCCTTTGATGGCTTTCTGAGAAGTGTACTGGATGTCGTATTCAGTTAAAATCATCTGCCATCTAGCAACCCTTCCGGTCAGTGTTGGTTTCTCAAAGATGTACTTGACAGGGTCCATCTTGGAAATGAGAAGTGTAGTATGGGTCAACATGTACTGCCTCAGTCGGCGAGCAGCCCATACCAAAGCGCAGCAAGTTTTCTCGAGCAGTGAGTATCGGGATTCACAGTCGGTAAACTTTTTGCTAAGGTAATAAATGGCATACTCTTTTCGACCAGACTCGTCATGTTGGCCGAGCACACACCCCATCGACCCTTCTAGTACGGTCAAGTACATGATTAACGGTCTCCCCTCCACTGGAGGCATCAGAATTGGAGGTTCCTGCAAATATTCCTTTATTTTGTCGAAAGCTCTTTGGCAATCATCGTTCCACCTGACCGTTTGCTCTTTTCTTAGCGACTTGAATATCGGTTCGCACGCGGCAGTTAGGTGAGATATGAACCGAGAAATGTAGTTCAATCTACCTAAGAACCTGCGCACTTCCTTTTCTGTCCTTGGTGCAGGCATATCTTGAATAGCTTTCACTTTAGCAGGATCTACCTCAATTCCTCTTTGACTTACAATGAAACCCAACAATTTTCCGGAACGCACTCCGAAAGTGCACTTGTTCGGATTCAACCTCAGTTTGTACTTGATCAATATATCAAATAGCTTCTTTAGGTTAACCAAATGCTCCTCTTCGTCTTTGGACTTTGCAATCATATCATCCACATAACATTCGATCTCCTTGTGGATCATGTCATGGAACAATGTGACCATCGCCCGTTGATAAGTAGCCCCGGCATTCTTCAGACCGAAGGGCATGACCTTATAGCAGAATGTTCCCCATGGGGTAATGAACGTTGTCTTCTCCATGTCTTCCGGCGCCATCTTTATCTAATTATAACTGGAGAATCCATCCATGAAGGAGAACACTGAGATTTGAGCAGTATTGTCGACCAACACATCAATGTGTGGCAACGGAAAATCGTCCTTTGGGCTTGCTCTGTTCAAATCTTGATAGTCAACGCACATCCGGACCTTGCCGTCCTTCTTAGGTACTGGTACGATGTTAGCTACCCAAGGTGGGTAACTAGTCACGGCAAGGAACCCGGCATCCCACTGTTTCTGTACCTCCTCTTTGATCTTCATTGCCATATCCGGGCGAGTTCTTCTCAATTTTTGCTTTACAGGAGGACATTCTTCCCTCAGGGGTAGCTTATGCATCACGATGTCGGTATCTAAACCTGGCATATCTTGATATGACCAAGCAAAGATATCCACATACTCTCTCAGCATACTGATCAGCTCTTGTTTGACGTCGGCCTGCAGATTGGCCCCTATCTTGATTTCTTTCTTTGCATCTTCACTGCCAATGTTGATGGTCTCTATCTCCTCTTGATGAGGCTGAATAACTCGTTCCTCTTGTTTCAACAATCTGACCAATTCTTCAGGGAGGTCATAGTCTTCCTCAACCCCTTCATCAGCTTGGTAGACTGGATTATCAAAGTCATGCATAGTCATAGCAGGAACGTTATCCGTGGAATCCGGATGATCAGCACTGCACAAATGATGTGCTTATTCAGAATCTGCTTATTTTGAAAAAGAGACGCTAACACAAAACAAAAAAATGAAAAAACATTGCCATTTTTATATCTTTTTGTGAAAAAGTTTAAAAACAAAGACAGGGAACACAGTTTGTCTGAAAATGTCCTTTTATTTCATAGCAAAATAACAATGCGATACAAAACATGGTGGCCCAATACAATGGATCCAAGCATCTTGGGCAGAACGCTGGATTTGACAATGCAGTATGCTAATAAAAGGAAACAAAGCAATTACTTTGAGAGCCAGGTGACTTGCACAATGTCTTCAGCAGACCAATTTCCTAGCTCCTCGCCGGGTGCACACGGGCGGATCCAATTATTGTCCCAATCTCTGTCACTATCCCCGTCTTGGCTAGCCGTACAGATTTGATCGCGGTCGAGCAACCCAGCACTTGTGAATGTGATGGCCTTACCACTCTGAGTAGACCCTCCAGGCTGATACCCTAAGCCGAATTTATCATCCTTCTTTTCCATCTCCAACAGCTTGCCCCAGCCCTGAGCATTGCCTGATTGGACGACCTCTTTTGCTTCCTAGTAGGAATGAATGGACGTGCCTTCGTTGTTTTTCTTCACTGGAGTCAAGATACTGACATCTGCTTCAAAAGCTTGGCACAAAGTCTCGTGGATTTCTCCATCCATTTCTACATATTTAAACGTCGACAGATGGCTGACGAATATATCTTCTTCCCCGCAAACTGTGATGACCTGACCGTCCACCACATATTTAAGCTTCTGGTGCAGGGTTGAGGTGACGGCTCCAGCTGCATGTATCCACGGTCTGCCCAACAAGCAACTATACGCAGGCTGGATGTCCATGACATAGAAGACACTCTTGAAGACTTGAGAGCCTATCTTGACAGGCAACTCAACCTCTCCGAAAACTGATCTTCTTGAACCATCGAAAGCTTTAACCACCAGATCACTCGGCGTCAGAACAATCCCATCAATGTTAAGTTTCATCAACGCCTTTTTCGGAAGCACATTCAAGGAAGAGCCTGTGTCTACAAAAACATGAGACAGCACAGCGCCCTTGCATTCCATCGTGATATGCAGTGCTTTATTGTGATTCCTTCCCTCCGAAGTGAGGTCTCTGTCAGTGAAGCCCAAGCCATGGCTAGCATTGACACTTCCAACAACAGCCTCGAGTTGGTTGACCGTAATCTCCTGAGGAACGTAAGCCATTTGAAGTACTTTCAGTAAGGCTTCTCGGTGCGCGGGAGAGCACATCAACAGTGATAAGATAGAAATCTTTGAAGGCGTCTAGTTCAGTTGATCAACCACTTTGTAGTCACTCCTTTTGATGATCCTCATAAACTCCTCTACTTCCTTTTCAAACGTCCCCTGCCCAGCCACAGGAGTAGTTGACTCGTCATTCGCAGTCTGCTTTCCTTTGTCTTTGGACGAAGCCTCGGCCTCAGGATCTTTTCTCAGCGCGGGGGGAGCGAACAAACGACCACTTCGGGTAAAACCCCCAACACCTCCCACATTCTCAATAGTCAGGTCAGCAACAGGTCTACTCTCCATCTTCTGTCCCGCCACATAGACATCGGAACCATAATGCCACGGAATGGCCCTATCATCGGAGTATGGCACTGGCCCAGGTATAGTTATAGTCACGGGACTAATCTGAGGAGCGTAAATGGTAACCGGCTCTTGTCTGACGGGCATGTCAGCTTCATCATAAAAGATAGTAATGGTTGACACATCATCAGCCTCTTCATTACTAACCTTACTGAATTGCAAAGACCCCTCATCGATCAATTCCTGCAAACCCGTCTTCAATTTTCCACAGCCATTCACAACACTTATACAGTCTTCACAATCAAGACAACAACCAGGAAATACTCGACCCTTCAACAGTCTCTCTTTCACCACCCTCAAAGGTGTCTTGACTTCATCGATACTCAGCACCAAACTCAACTTGTCATCACCCCCAACAGCATTAACTCTTGCCCCGCCATGATGAGGCATAGGGTTCGAGTTGACATTCGGTGGTGGCGCAAAGTTGATTGCCTTTGAATCTACAAGATCCTGAACTTTGTGATGCAGCGCCCTGCACTTCTCAGTTGAGTGCCCGGGTGCTCCTGAATGAAAAGCGCATCGCGCGTTGACATCATAACCAGCTGGAAGCTCTCCAAGAGGTGGTGGTGCCAAAGTCCTCAATTGAATAAGGTTCAAGTCTAGTAGTCTTGGCAACAAGGCAGCATACGTCATCGGAATAGCTTCAATCACCCTGTTAGCCGGGCGAGCCTGCCTCGGCTGATATGGTCTCTGCTGGTAGTTGGTTCGAGGTTGTTGTTGTTGCTGATGTTGTTGTGGAGGAGGTAGCATTTGTTGTACGGGAGCTGCGGGAATGGTGACAGCAGCCATATGTTCATAGGGTCTTCTGTAACCACGACCCTGGCTTCGGCCGAATACAGCATTGGTCTCGCCTTCTCGGAGGTCCGCTAAAAGCTTTCCTCGCTCCATTTGAGCTACTAGCACCTGGGTCTTGTATCTTCCCCATTTTCAACAGCGTTTCAACCCTTTCTCCCGCAATGACAATATCGTTGAACTTTGTAGCAGAACTCGACGCCAATCTTTCAAGAAATACCCCCTGGAGGGTACCCATAAACATATCGGCCATTTCATTCTCTAACAGAGGTGGTTGCACCCTGGCAGCTAGCTGGCGCCACCTCTGGGCATATTCTTTGAAGCCTTCTTTTGCTGTCTGAGCCATATGCTGCAACTGCGTGCGATTCGGAGCCATGTCCATGTTATATTGGTACTGCCTCACAAAGGCTTCAGCGAGATCCTTCCAGCTCTTGACATTGACCCTGCTGAGCTTCATGTACCACTCAAGGGAAGCTCCCACCAAGCTGTCCTGAAAGTAATACATCCACAGTTTCTCATCGTCTGTATGAGCGGCAATTCTCCCAACAAATGATTGCAGATGGGTCTTTGGGCAAGCAGTGCCGTTATACTTCTCGAAGGTTGGAACTTTGAACTTATACGGAATCCTGACTCCAGGAACCAAGCCCAAGTCTGTTATATCGAATCCCAAAGAGCTCTGGGACTGAATAGCCTTGATTTGCTCGGCCATCTCTTCAAACCTCTTGTTCATTTCTACCCCTTGACCTTCGGCTTCATCAAGTAGAGTGAACTGATCTTCATGGTTGTCCATCTGAAGGTGATGCAATCCGTCGTTGTTTATTGTCACTCCTGGTTGTGTAACTGGAGTTCCACCGTGACGTGCGCCCGCACCGGTATGATTATCAGCATTAGCAGGAGCAGCAGCGTTCCTGTTCTGATTTTCAACCATCTCTCGCAGACGCTCTTGATTCTGCCCCATGTCGGCCATTAACGTCATGAAATTATCCATCCTCTGCCTTAGATCTGCCAAATCTGCCTGCATTTGATCCATGGCTCGCTCTCTGTTAGTCTTGGTTGGGTATCTGTGCACTGTTGGTTGTTCTCGGACTTTACGAGGAGCTATAGTGCCTGTGATCACAAAACACGTTAGTAATTGAGACGACACCTGCAAAACAAACAAACAGGTTATATGCAATGCAATGCAGTTGTTTATGTTTCCAATCACAGGTCATTTATGCCCCGGTTCCGGTATTTAGCAAAGAAAACCAGATGGGCACTGATCCTCGACTTTCAGAAACCTTTGCAGGAAACCACATTCAAACCATAATAGCAAGCAAACCAAGAAATGGTGAGAAACATCATAACATAGATCAGTCCATTAGGCACAATAAAACAGAATTCCTCATAGGGTACGAGTTCTTACAGAGGATAAACAAACAGCTAGGACTCCTACAACATGCCTATAGGTAATCCAAATACAAAGAAAACAAACTAAGAAGCATAACCACCGCCTGAGGATCCTGAAACTCCATCATCAGACCTGACCTTCTTGACTCCTGCCATCAACTTGAGGTCTTCAATCTCTTTGAGTGCTACTTCGAGGGCTTGTTGACTGTCTGCGAGCTGTTGGGTCTTCTCTCTGCGAATCCTGTGGGCCTGCTCCACCTCTTCTTTCTTGTAAGCCATCTGAGTTTCAAAGAACTCCTCTTTTTCTTTATATTGCTTCAACTCTTGCTCTCTTTGTCCCTTCAACCAAACAATAGACTGACGAGCATCTCTGAGGGTCTTTGACTTCTTCTTGCGCTCAACTTCTCTTTGAGCTTCCATCATCCCTAATCTGCGGAAATGTGCTTCCCTTCCCGCAAAGTCCTTCTCCTTAGCCTCTAAAGTTGTCTGCATCTTCAGCAGCTTCTCCTCAGCTTCATTCTTGGCCCTGTTAGCTTGGTGATACAGGCTTACCATCTCAGTATTTTCGACTCTAACTGCATGTAGCTGGGCTTCTAACTTCTTGAATTCCTCTAAAGGCACAGTGTTAATGGACTCAGCAACTGGGGGAACTGGTGTTGAAAATGGTAACAAAACTCTTCTAGCTCTGTCTTTCAACCAAGCTTCGTACTCTGGGAATGTCTGATTGTTGCACTTCCCGAAACTAGCTATTCCTTCTCCTTTGATGCTCTTCCAAGCTCCCGCAACCTTCCTCACTAAGGGCATATTATCTTTCACTGAGAAGTAGAAAATAGGGGTCAGCTTCAAATCTTCAGGCACATCTCTCAGAGCGTATCCTAATTGCCTTCTTAACAAGATTGGATTGTAATTAATCCCTCCAGTTATTCCCAACAAAGGCACACTATGATAACTCCCGCAGCTGGTGATAAAACGTGCACCTTGCAGCCTTTGAGTGAACCATCTAACATCCTTGGCCAGCAATTTTTCCAGCTTCTGAGCCCATATCAAACTATGGTCACTAAACACTCCCGTACTAGGCAAATGCCTCATGAACCACATGTAAAATAACGGAGCGCAGCAACGGACCAAACCTCCCCTCTTCTTCTCAGTTTTGTAATGAACCGAGTAATACAAATCCCCGAGTAAGGTAGGCACAGGATTTTTCAGCACAAAGAGATGTATGGCGTTTATATCTATGAACTTCTCCATATCAGCAAACAAAATGATGCCATAGATAGAAAGAGCCAAGATAGCACAGACAGCATCCCATTCCTCTTCAACAGCCAATTCTTCCGCCTTCTTTACCAGAACCTCCAAAGAAAACCCAGACACACCTCCTTTAATAATGGTCAAAAACTTCACAGTAGAAGGGCTCAAATAAAGAGCCTCAGCAATAGCCTCAGGTGCAGGTCTACTCATCTCAGAATTGAAAGGAACCTGATCTCGAATCGGCACACCCAGGATCAAAGCATACTCCTCCAGCATAGGGCCCAACTGAAAATCAGGAAAGGTGAAGCAACGGAGCTGAGGATCATAATACTGAAGCAATGTATGAATGGCACTCCTCTCTGAAGAATCTAACTCTATCACCACATCAAGAATACTCCCGTAAGCTTTTCTGAATCTCTCTACCTGGTTGGGTGTAATCAGCTTTACCATCTTTTTCAACAAACCAACCTTGATATCAAAGAACTTGAAATGAATATTCTGCTTGCGAGGATCTTCCATCTTTGAAGAGAATACCAGAACCGGAAGCAGAGATATGAACCTGTGAATGAAAACAAAAACAATGATTAATGATGCAATGATGCAATGCGGATGCAAATGCAAGGACATATGGCCATCTGAGACTGTCTGGAATCTGGCCACTGACAAGGTCCCTCTGAATAACTGACAAACCAAAAGTCCACTGAGTCACACTCTCTGATAATCACAACCCTCTGAAGAAACTCTCTGGACCACAGTATCAAGAATACCAGAACCAGAAAACCAGAACTCCGGAACCAAAGTAACTGTATCATAACATGAACTGTACTGGTAACAAGGGTATGATGAGGTCAAGGGTTCCTGCAAACCTGTAAACCCATCCCCAATCTCACAGGTGTGCTCCGGGTCAAACATCACGGACTCTCAAAGCCGAATAGCAATAATACTTTCACCATTTCCGAGAAATGGCTCATGACCAAATCAGGGAATCGGTTAGGCATTATGTACTACGCAGGGAGGCCTCAGCTGAGTCCGGGAAAAACAGGCATCCCTTATAAGTCCCCAGCTTCAAGCGCTGAAATCGAGAAACAATAGTACATTCAGCCCGTAGGATACAGTACTAATGTCATACGACCAGATGCTTTGACTGAGTTCCTATAAGAGCACCAGGCCATCCTATGCGAGTCCCCAGTGGATCCTCGGGTGCGAATGGGTTTGCCACAAAATGTGGTCTGCCACTGTCACCACTGGAGAGGGTTGTTTCCACAAAGGTTCTCAATGATCGGTCCCCAGATGCACATAACTATCAAGGTCCTATCCCGAAGTGGAGGAAATCCCCACACAAGATATTTCCAAGACAGTCGCAATCTGGGCGTGAAACACATCGCCACTCATCATGCCACATGCGAGTACAATATGTCCACTCTAATCCTAGGGTGCACTCAAGCCGGGTACTTGGCTTATCTCTCAGAAACAGTATCACCCATCCCACCAAACAGAAAACCAGTCCAGACAGTCCAGTATGATATATATGATGCGGAAAATAAATACTGAAAACTGTAAATAAAGCTGTAAATAAAGCTGTAAACAACAACAATACAATACAACAAGCCACATCAAACAAGCATCACCCAATGAAACAAATACACAAGCGCTAGGAGAGACTCACAGGGGAACCAGAGATTATCTGGTGTGCAATTCCCCAGCAGAGTCGCCAGCTGTCGCTCCCGGGATTTTCATCCTAGTACAAACGCGAAAGTGGCGCGGAAAGGTTAGAGTCGCCAGCCAGACATTTTTATCCCGAAAGAATGGGAAAGGCAATGTTGCACAAACCTGAGGAAGAAGGAAAGGACAAGGTCCTGCGAACCAAAGATCTGAGTTCGGGAGTCGGTTACGAATTGAGAAGGTATTAGCACCCCAATCCGTCCGTCGTACCCGACTGGATCCACGCTTGCTTGCTTGTCTCAAAGGGTGAGAAATAAAGAATGCTGCCGAATAAAACTGCTACTGGAACTGGAATGAGAAATGAGAAAGGGAATTGGAAAAGAGAAAGAACAGAAGGGGGAAAATGTAGGGAAAATAAAGAATGTGCTCGAACGGGCCCTACCCCGCTGCCTACGTACCTCATCGGGATAATGAGGATCAGAGTCGACGTAGTTCGCCTAACTAGGGGTAGAAAAGAAATTGCTTGAATTAAAGGCTTGAACTGCCTATGCCATTGCTCATGTGTTGCAGACTCGGACGACGAGTGCGTAACCGTCTTGCAAAATGACAAGTAGGAGCAAGTTCGCGTACGGAGCGAATGAGGTGAGAAAAGAATTCCCGAAGGAAAGACGCTTATTGTTTGTTTGGTGTTTTTTAGAAGCTTTTATGAGTGAAGGTTTGCATAGGTAAGTGTACCTAAGTCTTACTCAATGGGATGTGTACATCTCACATCATCCCAAAATGGAATGCGCAAGAGGCACACCTATCTATGGAGGAAATCCCCAAAGCTAGTCCCCTAAGTGAAGGCTTAAGCACACTGGCCTATTGCCATTATTAAGTGTTTTTTGTGGTTTTTTTTGGTTAAGAAGTGTTTTTTAGCTTTTCTTTGTGAGGTACTCATGCTAAGACCTATCCACCACGAGTGATGACTCACACCTCGCCCCGAAATGGAACGCATGTGAGCATCTCATAGCAAAGTCTCATGTCACATGAAAGTACTCAACCTTTATTAAATGAATTAGAATTAAGTTTGAAGATGAGAAGAGAGAACACCAAAGGATCTCAAATGAAAAAATTCTAAAGGGGGACTAAAATAATCCTAAGTATTCACATGCATGGATATCCTAAGGGTTAATGAAGTCTCTATCCTAATGAAGAAGGGAGAAGAAGATAGAAGAAGGGATGAGAAAGGCCTAGGCCCAACAAAAGAGAGTTAGTTCACATAAACATAAAAGGAAGAGATAAGAATTAGAGATGTGGAACTCAATTCCCACATCTCACACTTACCATAGCCCCTGCAAGGTTAGTATGCACAAGTGAACAAAAATGAACAAATTAACATAACATCATCCAACAATCAGAAGTGAAATGAAGTAAACAAATGCTTAATGCTAATTCAAATCAAATAAATAAAGATGAGAAGCTTATGACTTAAAATGAGGCAACATGAACACATATGGAAACAAGTGCGTACTTATGAAAGATGTAACACAAAACACACAAAATGCAAACACAAAGTTTAAAACCAGAATCAAAATGATATAAAGAATGGCCTAAGAGGCCAGCAAGATGAAGAGAGAAGTCACACAACACCAAACAATATCAAAATAGAAGCAACGGAACCAAAAGATGGAATTTAAGCACTTAAAGAAACAAATGACTTGAATATGAAGCAAACTCAAAAATTTAGAAGAAACAAGACCTACCCTAGGACCAGGAAGGTATCCAAACCCCAAAGGAACCCCAAACAAGAAGAAGAAGTTGGCACAAGTGCCCTTCTAAGCCCATGAGAGATCTAATAAACCAAAAGAAGCAAAATGGGACAAGGTGAGAACAAAAATTCACAAATAATCAACCAGCCATCTAAAAATTCTACAACTGAAACCAAATGATCTTAAAACACATTATATCAACTTGCCAAAAGGATTTTCAAAAATTCAGAAAGGAACTAGGTCAAATGGAGGTACAAACACAAGCTAGGACAAGAAACTTACATCACAAGATATCAGACCAAAACTCCAGAAATAATTTCCTAAAAATTCTGAGAAAAATCACATGAAAACTAGAAGATCTTAGGAACACAATGCAAAAAGAATGGGATCAAAAATCCAAATATTGAAGGCTATAGAAAATAAACAAAACAGATTGGTCAAGAAAAGAAGCAAATGAAGCTATGTACATTGGTGATTTAATTCTGGCACGTGGATCAATGAAAAATTAAAATAAAAATGCTACAAAATTTTAGAGACACAAAGGAACATCTATGATTTATTTGGGAATTTTTGGATGCACGAAACTATTTTATGTGAATTAAAATGGAACTGGATTAAAAACAAATTAAATGTGAAAAAAGAAAAAAATAAAGGAATTGAGGTGGAGGTGCACGTAGTAAGCGTTTTAACTAGAAATGACTGGGCCAATATAGGGGTGGGGTGCGAATAGCGTTACGGGCTAGGCCTAGACGCATGCTAATCCATGGCTCATGGTGGAGGTGCAAACAGCAAGAAGACCCAGCTTAATATGCCCTGGGCCCAACAACGGGGGTGCGGATAGCGTGAGGCCTTAGGCCCATGCGAAATCTCTAAAAAACTCCCCAATAATCAAATCAGCTTTTCCTTGTTATTAGTATTTTATTTTTTTATTAAAATAAAAATGAACAAAATGCCATGTGAACATAACATCAATTGGTGCACCTAGGGTTAAGTTAGAAAAAGACAAAAACGCAACAGCCAATCAGAATCCAACACGCACTCATCTTCTTCCTTGACTCATGCAGGGAACGAAAGCAAACACAGAGAACAAGGCCAAACGCATTTATGACCACCATACTTCAGATCACCATAACTCAATCATCTCTCCATGAAAACACAAAGTATAAACACCAAAAATGGAGTCCGAAACACAAGGATCATGGATATACCAATAGCTTTCACAAACAAGCATCATACAGAGCAACTCGATCGAAACAAGATCATACATCAAAACTGATATTCATGATTTTGTGCCATACAAAGTTTCTAAACACTTCACATCATGCATCTTAATCCATAACAACACAAAACAATCTAAAATACAACCAAACCGAAGCAATTAATTGAGAAGCACAAACCTGAACTTGAAGCTTCTTGAAGAAGTTGAGAAATCCAGAGATCTCCTTGCTTTCTTGAAGCTTCCTTGGATCTGGTTCAAGCCAAATAAAGGCTGATGGATGAAGATGATGTACACTCAGAGGTGCTGCTGAATCTTCAACTTGCTCAAAGCTCCAAGGTCTTTGCTATGGATGTGTTGTGAGGTTCAATGTGAAGATGCAGATCTTGAGGATGAAGAATGAGATGAGAATTTGATCTGGAAGCTTCTTTTTTCTGTTATTCAGTTGAGCTTTCAATGAGAGAAGAGAGAGATTGAAGAGTGTGATGTGTGAAATGAAGCTCCCTCCCACTGAATTCGTGACTGAAGGTTAATATAGCTGGGGTGCGTGATCGAAGCATGAAGAGTGGCTGCACCAATTCTGTTATTTTGCTTCACAAAATGCAGCATGCCTAACTCCTTTTTTCTCTCTTTCCAGCTTGTTATTTGGAAACTACTCCCATGCAGGAGGACCCACACGAACTACCTCATGCCATAAGAATTCACGTGCCAATTTTTTTTCTCTCCTTTGGTGCAATGCCTAATGAACCTAATGGATAAACACGTGACTTGGAAAAATGGCATGAGAGCAAGCAAGTGACCACTATATATTACTGACTCCTTCCCACTCATGTGCTGATTTTTTTTTCACATTATTTTTCACATTAATTTTCTACACAAATCATCACCAAGTGCTATGACCTTGCATTGCTTTTGCCAATATTTGGTCACGCAAATCAACATTGGCCCATTAAAAAATGTTATAAAATAATATCATGAAATGCAAGATAAATTCTATTATTAGAGCCCAATCACAAATTGACATGTGTCCACCACAAGAAAATCCTAAAATGCTCCAAACTTCAAAAAATCATAACTTGAATTCTAAAAATGCTATGAAAGTGTTCTACGACTTTTCGGAAAGGGAAAATCGTGTTCTACAACTTTTGTGTTCACCGGAAAATCATTCGAAGCTTTTTCGCACATGAAATAATAGCTTGAAGTTTCGGGACAAATAATTTCCAAAAACCGGAAATTTCTAAACTTCCAATTTTAGCAACTTTTTGCATACTCCCGATTTTTGACATTTGAGCTCAACTGAATTATTCCTTGACATGATATGACCTCAAAAATTAATAATCCTGATTAAAACCCTGAAATCTTCATGTTGACTTTTTTACTGCAAAGTTGACTTTCTTGCTTCGCCTTCAAGTAACTAGACCAAATCTTGACTTCTTCAAAGAATTTTTCCCTCCAACTTCATATATAGGCCATGCAGACCAAATGAGATCCTTTGCCCATAAGAACTGGTCATAGTTAAGAGGATAGGAGGATCTGGCCCATAACCCTAATCAGGATTTCCCTCACACAGCTCTTGAACTTCTGATGAAATAACTGACTTCCCTAAGGAAATTTCTCACCCAATTTCATCCCTAGGATCCTCTTGTCATATAAGGGACTTTGCCCATATGAAATGGCCAAAGTCACAAAGTTTTCATGCTTAAAAGCGAAACCCTAATTTGGGATCATGGTGTAGGGGCCTGCCCTAGCTTGGGTTCTCTGATACTCTCCCAACCTCTTGAGTTTTTGTGACTGATCTTGAACCTGTGAATGCCATGTAGATTCCTCATGGGACTTGGACAAGTCCACTGGGCCTCTTGTTATTGCTTGTAATACCTCAAATCCACCCACAGATGATCATATGCCTAATGCTAGGTCATGAGAATGTTATGCTTCATATTTCCATGATACGATGCTGAGGAAATGATATGAGTATGATGAATATGATATGAGATAATGCTTAAAATGAAGAGGGCAAATTTAGGGTGTTACACTACTGATAGTGACACTACTATAAAACGTGCAATTAACGATATCATAGTCACCACGATTTTTCCCTAGAGCGTGGTGTCATATCATAACTAAGGCACTACCTTATTTATTTATTTTTTTGAATAAAATTATTTGTATATAACAACAGTTTCAGAATCAACCGTTGTGATCAAATTAAACTTTCATCGATTCGAACCTTAGCGTATTAATATATTTTACCCCTTTAACGTTAAGGCGCACCTTTTCTTTTTTATTTATTTTAAAATCACTAATAAAAAGGGGTATCACTACGATTACAATTATAAACTGTTGTGATTTATTTATAATATTTATAATACTTAGAATCTTGTGCTTCATACATTAAGGTATCCATCTTCTTCCATCTAATGTAACATATTTTCCATTATATCGTTTGTTCTACTTTGAGGTTTAACAATGTTGCATCTGAAGACAAACTTATCCAAAGGTATTTCTATGTCTTCTATCGCAGTAAAATCTTGATCTCGAAATTTATGTTGTTGTGATGGTCGTATGGTTTCATACCAATGCAAGAAGGGACAAAATAAAGGATTTTTTTTTGGAGATGTCCATTTTGGAGGAGTGATGAAACCTGTAACTTGTTCATATAAGATGAAGACATGGGAGAAAAAGATGGAAATGAAGATAAAAGCATTATGAAGTCAGAGTTGGAAGTTGTGTGTTATTTGAAGATTATGTATGAGGATTCAAAGAAGAATAACATTAATTTGAAGAATAAACTGAAATCAGAGAGATTTTATGTAAATCTCAAGATGTTATGTTTTTTAGTCTCATTTCTTTTTAATGTTTACTTTGTTATGAAATGTAATAGTAATTGGGGTTTGAATTACATTGTTGATGTTTATGTTTCCCATCTTAATTTTTTTCAAATGGGTTATCACTACGGTTTTCCTTGTTAACCGATGTGATATATTTATATTAATAAATACTTATAATTTGTTTTTTTTATTATATACTTATCATTAAGGTTCTTTTAGAAAACCGTTGTTAAATATTTACCTATATAAGGGAATTAACTTTCCCTTATTGACAATAGCGTTGTTTCCTTCACAGAAAAACCTTAGCATCCATTTTCCTCTACAATTTTTCCAGCAAGGCTTCATATTTTTTTATAATCTGCAAAAAGGAATACAAGAAGTATGAAACTTTTTATTTAGGCTTCTTCATCTTGTATTCCTTCTTGTAGAGTCTAAAACTAAATGAACACGGTGATGATGTTGGCGGTATAGCAAGCGTAATGTACATATTGTTTATGAAAAATAAGGTATTCTTCAAGGGTTTTGTTTCAACTTTTGCATGTTTTTTTAA
This sequence comes from Lathyrus aphaca, assembly GCA_963966055.1. Taxonomy (NCBI): domain Eukaryota; kingdom Viridiplantae; phylum Streptophyta; class Magnoliopsida; order Fabales; family Fabaceae; genus Lathyrus; species Lathyrus aphaca. The sequence continues at coordinate 484,277,324 of OZ014525.1, read as the reverse complement.
TACTAACTAATTTTCTTCATTGCTTCCCATTTCTTAGGGTTTATTTCACATGGTGGATGATGATGGTGGTAACAAGCTTATAGTATGATTTATTGACGTATGTATATATATATATATATATATATATATATATATATATATATATATATATATATATATATATATATATATATATATATATATATATATATATATATATATATATATATATATATATATATATATATGAAAATAAGGTATTTCTTCTACTTCAAACTTTTTGTTAGTTAGTTCCCATTTTCTTGTTTGTTTCATGTTGTTTTTGTTAATTGTTCTCATATTTTTGGATTCGTCTTCTCGTTTGTGTAGATATATGTAGTAAACGAGGAAACAACTGTGACAAAAAATCTTACCTAGTTTTAGAAATAATAAAAAGAAATATAAGAAGTATGAAGTTATTGTGGTTAAGAGGTATGTTCTCTTGTAACAGTTTAATATAGTCTGTGATAAATTATAGTATTTGGTTCTGCTGTATGATAAATTATAGTATCTGGTTCTGGTGTATGATGTTGTTTGAGTTTATTATATTTTGGTGTATGATAAATTAGTTTTCGAATAGTTTAATTTTTTAGATTATATACTTCATCGTCAATTTGAATCTCTGTATTTCTTTTGTGAGGGTATAGAAAACAAGCAATTTATATAAAATATTATAAACCATAAGCCTTTCACAATGATTATCTATTCTAACCGAGGCTAAAAGTAATTTTTGTTTTTGTCTAAATTTGCTGATGATGGGTTTCGAACCCAATATCTAAGAGTATATATCACAACGGTTCATAAGCATAACCGTTGAGATATGTGGTGCGCGTCATGGATTACAACAACGATTTCCAGACCGTCATAGAATTAGCGAACTTACAATAACCCTCTACTTAACAACGGTATGACATGCGTGATGCTAACCCTTTTCCAACCATTGTGAAAGGAGTTTTCCATAGTAATGTGAATTTCTTCCTGGCTTAGTAGCCTCCAGATGTATGTGTTGTTGTACACTGAAGTGGGTCAACATATCTTTGTGTTATTTATCATTCTACGATTTACATATCAATTCATTTGTGTTTGTTGATTAATATGTCATAACCGATGTTGGAACATCTATCTTGACATTATTCTGATTTGAAGATATCAATATGTTTTATCCAGTCCTTGTTTAGTAAGCAGAGATAAGTGTCTCGACATCTTTTAGAACATCTGAGATCTACTTACTAGAATTCCAATAGTGTTACATTACGCCACGAGATTTTATATAAATTTAATTTTGAAAAACAAATATTTTTAAACTGGTCATTTTAGAACAACTTACTCAACCCCCTTCTACACCATTTGAGTTCATATTCTCCTCCAACATCTTCTAGTCGGTATGCTCATTTTAATAGTACGAAGATAATATGATATAACCCTTTCCAACTATCTACTAGTTTTCTATTCATATTTTCTCTCCCGGTCTCATTCGTATTTTGTAAGAAGTCTCTTTCATTAAAGTTTCTAGGTTTCAGTTTTATGTTGGACACATTCACTACTCTGGGCTTTGTAGCAATACAATTATATGTTCTAATTAACTAACCTTGCCTAGTGGTTGATGACACTTTGTCATATTACTTTTTTTAAAATCATTTTTATTAGTATTTTAATTATATTTTTAATTAACATTGCATAAAAAGAGCAAAAATACAATGAGATTCAAAGTTATGTGGAAAAGAGTGATTCAAGTCAAAATCAATATAACCATAAAAATTCTATCATGTTTTCATGGTGGAAGTTACGATGACAAAAAGTGAAGCGAGTATGGGACACAAAATTGGATAAAGGATGAAAAAGTGCAAAAGGCTACCAAATGCATAACCAACATATAAAGTGTGTTGCGTTTTTATGAACACATCAACAATGTGTAATAGTAAAAAAAAACATGTCGAGCCATGTACATAAATGTGAAACGTTACAGAAAATTGACGGAGTCCAGGTAAGAAAAAATGGCAAAATGCGAGGTCTTGGTCTTAAAGCGTATTCGTTTGCGTAATTTAGCTTTTTACCTCTTATCCATAATGAGGTCAATGTTTGGCATCTCCTCAGGGGGAAACAACAAACAAGTCCTCAGGGGGAAACAACAAACAAGTCTTTATTGGTCTTGATGAGAAACAACACTACAAGAACTAATAAATCATTATATGTCTCATGATCATTCATAAGGATCCATATTAAGAGAACTTTTTGTATTTTATCTGCTATGTTCAATGTGGTTTCCCTTCAATATATTAGTTAGTGAGCAAAACGCCCTTTGCTGGATCAAATATATAATTTGGATTGGTTTTGATGGACCTTTAGCTAGTCCATAACCAACTAAGATATGTTTCTTAAAGTGATATTCAAATATTTATGAAAACAACTTAAAGTTGAACTTATATTTAGGAATTTTAGTCAAATTCATTGTAGGGACTTTAAAAATATCAACTTGAAAAGATGCACACACGCCTTAAAAAGGAAAGTCACAATCCTTCCTTGACATGAAATTTTTTCATCTCTAAGTATTTCCTTAATTAAAGAATCCTTGCAATTAGACATTATGACTATGGTAGGATGACTTGTATTTAGTCGGACCAATGGCGAAGCCAGCACCCGACAAGCTTGGACAACTGCCCAGATTCATGCGAAAACTACACTATGCTGACAAGAGGTCACTCATTGTGCATCTACCAGGGCTTATTGAATAAACTTTATCCTCTCGATACTATGTTGCTATCCGGGAAAGGAAACAACTTGGATATAACCATTGCATAAACTGAAAAGAGATAAAAGTTAATTCTAGATTCAAAAGTTTAGTATATTTATCCTCTCTTTCTCATTAATGTTCCCGCCTCACTCTATTGTTTTTATTTATTTATTTATTTTTATTTATTACATTTACTATTATTATTATTATTATTATTATTATTATTATTATTATTATTATTATTATTATTATTGGTTTTGGATTTTGTTTTTATGGGGTTTGAGTTGAGAAGACTTTACCATATACCCCCACCATTAGACCTATACCCCCACACACACAAAAATTGGACTAAAATACCCTCATATAAATAGTAATTTTTATTTTCATTTTTACTTTTCACTTTCCCAAAAGTCTTTCGGTTTGGAATTTTTTGTAATTAGTATACGGAAGACATTGTCTAAGTCATCCGGTTTGGAAAATATTTGTGATGCATACCGGAAGATTTCCATTAAGTCTTCTGGTTTGATTTTTTTTTATAATACGTACCGGAAGACTTAGAATAAGTCATCCGGTTTAGTATATGAAAACAGTGTACCGGAAGTCTTTTTACAAGTCTTCCGGTTTTCAACTTTTTTTAATTAATTTATTTTATTAATTACATCAATAAAAAATAAATATAACAAGATATCAATTACATCAATAAATATATCATGATATCAATTACATCAATAAATAATAAATATAATATGATATCAATTACATCAATAAATATATCGTGATATCAATTACATCAATAAAAAATATTATATTTATTAATGTAATTGATATCATGTTATATTTATTTTTTATTGATTCTACTATTTATAAATGTAATTGATATCATGATATCATGTTATAAAATTTTTTATGTAGGGGTATAGGTCTAATTTGATATCATGTTATATTTATTTTTTATTGATGTTATATTTATTGATGTAATTAATATCATGTTATATCTATTTCTTTTTAGGTTAAAAGCAAAATATATTAGTATATAATAGTAATAGAAATTCATTCAATAAAAGTTATTTATAGTAATTTAAACAATAAATATAACATAATATCAATTACATCACTAACTTAATAAAATTTTAAATATTGTATTTTATAAAAAAATTAAATTGATAACACTGTAACTAATATTAATTTAAGATAGTATATTAGTTTTATTTATTTTCAAATAAAATTTAGTAATATTAAAAATTTATTTGTCAATATTAAAAATTTAGAAGTTTGGTGGAAATTGAATGTGAAGGGGTGTATCCTCCCATCTCTACCTCGTGTGCGCACCACTGGAGAAAAAAAATTAATAAAAAAACTTTTTTTTAAAACAAAAATTAATAAAATAAATTAATTAAAAAAAAGGTTGAAAACCGGAAGACTTGTAAAAGGACTTTACCATAAAAAAAGGTTGAAAACCGGAAGACTTGTGAAAACAGTGTACCGGAAGTCCTTTTATGGTAAAGTCCTTTTACAAGTCTTCCGGTTTTCAACTTTTTTTAATTAATTTATTTTATTAATTTTTGTTTTAAAAAAAAGTTTTTTTATTAATTTTTTTTCTCCAGTGGTGCGCACACGAGACAGAGATGGGAGGATACACCCCTTCACATTCAATTTCCACCAAACTTCTAAATTTTTAATATTGACAAATAAATTTTTAATATTACTAAATTTTATTTGAAAATAAATAAAACTAATATACTATCTTAAATTAATATTAGTTACAGTGTTATCAATTTAATTTTTTATAAAATACAATATTTAAAATTTTATTAAGTTAGTGATGTAATTGATATTATGTTATATTTATTTTTTAAATTACTATAAATAACTTTTATTGAATGAATTTCTATTACTATTATATACTAATATATTTTGCTTTTAACCTAAAAAGAAATAGATATAACATGATATTAATTACATCAATAAATATAACATCAATAAAAAATAAATATAACATGATATCAAATTAGACCTATACCCCTACATAAAAAAATTTATAACATGATATCATGATATCAATTACATTTATAAATAGTAGAATCAATAAAAAATAAATATAACATGATATCAATTACATCAATAAATATAATATTTTTTATTGATGTAATTGATATCATGATATATTTATTGATGTAATTGATATCATATTATATTTATTATTTATTGATGTAATTAATATCATGATATATTTATTGATGTAATTGATATCTTGTTATATTTATTTTTTATTGATGTAATTAATAAAATAAATAAATTAAAAAAAAAAGTTGAAAATCGGAAGACTTGTAAAAAGACTTTCGGTACACTGTTTTCATATACTAAACCGGATGACTTATTCCAAGTCTTCCGGTACGTATTATAAAAAAAAATCAAACCGGAAGACTTAATGGAAGTCTTCCGGTATCCATCACAAATATTTTCCAAACCGGATGACTTAGACAATGTCTTCCGGTATACTAATTACAAAAAATTCCAAACCGGAAGACTTTTTGGAAAGTGAAAAGTAAAAATGGAAATAAAAATTACTATTTATATGAGGGTATTTTAGTCCAATTTTTGTGTGTGGGGGTATAAGTCTAATGGTGGGGGTATATGGTAAAGTCTTCTTGAGTTGATGCTATATTGATTTTTGATTGATTTGTAACCCCATTGTTATGTTTACACCCTTGTTTTTTTTATTACTACCTCCGTCCCTAAATATAAGACTCCGTTGAGAAAATCACGGAAAAAAAATAATTAATGCACTTTGAAAGTTGAGGAGGGTCTTATAAAAAGGGACAAGAAAAGAGGATCTTATAATTAGAGACAATAGTAGTATTACTTTTTTTATTTTATTTTGATTAATTATAATTATTGATTCAGTTAAGCAATTGCTTAGTTTAGTTGATTAACTTACTTTTTTTAATGGTTAAATAGAATATTTAATTAAATGTCTCGTTAATTTTTTACAAATGTGTTACAGTTTTGGCGTTAAATTTCAATTTAACTTCGGGGACGGTTTAAAATATTGATTTATTTTTTATCTTTTGTCTTTCTAGACAGCATTTAATTTCATACAAATGAGCGTGCTTAACTAATTTTTCCGACTTTAATAGATTTGTTCGTTTTGTTAGCACACCTGATATACTGGAACGTTATATATTATAGAATCTGAAATCTTAGAACTTGAAGAGACAATTATAATTCAAGAAAATAATTTCTTTGAAATTAACATTATACTGTCTTGATAGAAAATTATAAAACCAATGACAAAATCATTGAAAACTTGTTTGAACTTCATAATTTTTTTGACTTTACCACTGAAGCGGAATGCATGGAAAGTCGATACAACAAACAATTTTAGTTCGATACTATACAAACCTTAGCATTCAGGATAACCAAGTTAACAACATACCACATATCTTCTATTTTGAGAAGTTTACTCAAATACTTTTCACCATTGATATCATTGAAGCAGTCAAATAGTCTAGCCACAACCTAAACAATTTTATAAATGTTAATAAACAATATAGTATATACTATAATAATTAAGGTTGAAGGTTTATCTGCCTAAATAATAGGGTGGGAGGTGTTGTAAGTAAATTGTTCCAATATCTTTCCTTTGATAAAGATGGAGAAGCCCAAACCAAAATTCTCATTTCTCTAAATCCCTAAAACCCTAATTTTCGTTTCTCTCTCTATCTCACTCAAATTCTAACTTCATTTCTACTCAATTTTAAAATCTCAATCCCTCGATTCATTCTTCACAACAATGAGACATCAATGGCGTTTTCTTCATCTTCTTCTCCGCACTCACCACAAAATTCCCAATCAATCTCAGGTACTTCGCTCTTTCTCTTCCACTCCTCTTCGTTTCAACCCCAACCATTCCAAATTCAATATAAACCCTAGTTTCCGCCATTTTTCTTCCGAACCCGCTCTCGCTGATGTTGATCCTGATCACACTCTCATCATCGATGTATTCTCGAAACCTCGAGATCTCGAAGATGTTAAAAAACAGCTTGATTCGAATAATGTTTTGATTAGCCACGACGCGGTGAATGCTGTTTTGAGGAAGCTTCAGTCTGATCCCGATTCAGCGAGGAGGTTTTTCGGATGGTTAACGGAGAATCATCCCGAAAAGTTGAGCTCCAGATCCTATAACGCGATGCTGGGGGTTTTGGGAATTAACGGAGGTGTTGAAGAGTTTTGGGATTTGGTTGGGGTTATGAAGAAAAAGGGTTACGGTGTTTCGAAGTGGGTGAATGATAGAGTGTTGGAGAGTTTTGAAAAGGCGGGATTGGACGATGAGGTTGTGAGGTTGAAGGAGTTGTTTAACAAGGAAACTGCTGAGAGGAAAGTTTATAATTTGTGTAGGATTGTGAGACGCAATGTGTGGAGTGATGATGTTGAGAAGGAAATTAGGGATTTGAATGTTGGGTTTTCGAGTGAGTTGGTTAAGTTGGTTTTAGAGAGTTTAGGTTCGGAGCCGAATAAGGTTTTGATATTTTTCAGGTGGGTGGAAGAGAGTGGGTTGTTTAAGCATGATGAATGCACGTATAATGCCATGGCGAGGGTGCTTGGAAGGGAGGATACGATTGATCGGTTTTGGAAGGTTGTTGCTGATATGAGGAGTGCTGGATTTGAGATGGAAGTGGAGACTTTTGTTAAGGTTTTGGGACGGTTTTGTAAGAGGAGAATGATTAAGGATGCTGTTGAGCTTTATGAGTTTGCTTTAGCTGGTGCTAACAAGCCTACGCCGACGAGCTTTACCTTTCTGTTGAGAAAAGTTGTTTCTTCTAAGGAGTTGGATATGGATTCGTTTTCTAGGGTTTTGAAGGTTTTTATCGGAAATGGTAATACTTTGACAGATTCAATTGCTGATGCTGTACTGAAATCTTTAACAAGTGTTGGTAGGATTGGGGAGTGGAATAAGGTTTTGAAAGAAATGGAAGATTGCGGGTTTGTTGCTAGTGGTAGTCTGCGGAGTAAAATTGCATTTCGACTTGGCGCTACTGGTAAAAAGGAACAAGCTGATGAGTTTGTGGATAGAGTTGAAGCGTACGGGTCTAGTCCCGATCATAAGATGCGTAAATCTTTAGTCGAGGGGCATTGTGTAGGCGGGAACCTTGATAAGGCATTTGATTCTTTCAAAGAGATGGTTGAGAAAGAGGGAGTTGCATCTGCCGGATATACTTTTGATTTGTTAGTGAATTCATATTGCCAAATGAATAGAGCAAAAGATGCATACAAGATTCTATGTCAATGGGTGAATGAAAAAGAGTTGAAGCCTCGTCATTCTACTTACAAGCTGCTGATAACCAAGTTATTGGCTCAAGGAGGATTCAAAGATGCCTTAAATCTTTTGGCTGTAATGAGAACCACTGGATTCCCTCCTTTTACCGAACCCTTTATCGAACACATATCAAAGCGAGGAAGTGGCGATGACGCTGTTCAACTGCTCAAGGCAATGACCTCAAAGAAGTTTCCTTCTACAGCTGTTTACCATGTAATGTTTAACTCCTTCTTCAAGGAAGGAAGGCATGGCGAAGCACAAAATTTCCTCTCCAAATGTCCAAGCTACATTCGAGATGATGCTGATGTCTTGGATCTCTTTTGTTCAATGAACTCTAAAAAAGCCGATGCTGCTTCTGGTATGTTGGCTGTTTAAGTTTGCAAAATGCCACTCATATTGTACTCTCTAGAAGATTGTGCAATGGCTAGGTTCAAGAATTTTGGTGAAAGTTTATTCTCTGTCCTTGATTGTTGATCTGAGAAGTTGAATCTAGCTTTGAACAATGCCAAAGAACCCAAATAAATTTTTGACAATCTAATTTTTTTCCATGCAATTTGTGTTTCACATGTACCTTACAATGTATCAAACATCATTATAATGTTGATTTAAAGACAACAAACATATATTCTGCTCGGTGCCTTGAATACTTTGTAGTTTTCTAAACATTCTGGTTTCGGCTGCCTTAATATAGACCGTAGATCAAGATGATGATGCTACATAAACAGCTTTTTTTACACATGCAGTATTAATAAAATTTGTTCCCAAATGAGGTTGGTTCGTGTGTTGTTTTGAACATCAAGACTGATTCCTTTTATTTACTGTGTGACTGATTCCTTTTATTTACTGTGTTACTTGTTTTGCAATGGTAATGAAAAGCCATTCAAAAGCTACTAAACTTTGGTTAACTATTAATAGGCTTTCTTGAGCAATCAATCAATGTGGAATTTTGTTTCATGTGGAATTTTAAGCGTTTCTTGGATTGAGATTTCAAGACACTATTTTAATGAAAAAAGTCTTGGAAGATTTTAAAAAGGTTTTGTAGGATTATATTCACTTTTCAGAATTTTTTTAAAAGATAGTTTACAATAAAGGTTTTTAAGTTTGGATTTTTAAAGAATTCAATAACTTTTTTATCAAAAAATTAAGTTAATAAAAATGATCATAAATAAATTCTAATATAAATACAAATGTTAAGTTTTTTAATAAGAAAATGATTTTTGCCTAATATGAAAAAAGAAAATTCAACCTTCTACTATCTTAAATAACATTTTTTCTACAAATTAAAAAATATATTGGTCTTGTATAAATTAATTTCTTGTTGTTCAATCAAAAAGGTTGAATAACATACTCATAAGTAAGTTTTTGTGAGTGATAATCATAACAAAAAGTAAATTTAGGATGATGGACCAAACTAACGGACCAAACTAACCTTAGGAGGGCCACAAACTCGGTCTAAAAATTAGGGGTACAAGAGTTATATCTTCAAACATTTCATTCATACTAGATCTCAGAAGTAAGGGGGATCGGTGGATCAAAAGTAAATCTAAGATGATAGACCAAACTAACCTTAGGAGGACCACAAACTCGGTCTAAAAATTAGGGGTCTAAGATGATAGACCAAATTTACCTTAGGAGGACCACAAGCTCGGTCTAAAAATTAGGGGTACACGAGTAATATCTTCAAACACTTCGTCCATACTAGATCTCAGAAGTAAGTGTGATTGGTGGATCAAAACAAACCTAAGAAGGTTATAAATTGGAATTGAGGTGGGTTGAATTAACATGGACTTTGAAACAATGCTCAAGACCCGAAACACCAAGTAAAATAGAAGACTGTACACATTATTAACCTGATTTAAAATGAGTCATAACTCCAACTCGAGTAAACAAGAGAACTACACGTGGTCTCTCCACCCTAAAAAGGAAATACAACCTCTGTAAACCCATAATTTCGACAGACTGAAATTGAGAGCTTGAGGTCATCTTTGTCGAAGGATAATAAAAGAAAGAGAATTCAAGAATTGCTGACAAGGTTTATAAACTTTACTATTTCGACAGAAGGGAAAATAGTGTTCTGGCAGAGTGAGTTGGAAAGTTATTTATAGCTAAGTATTTGACAGAAGAAAGTTGTCTTTCGACGTTTCGACAGAAGAGGGTTTTGACAAAAGACAGGGTTTGACAGATGCTGAAAGAGTTGTTTCTTCTTTAAAAGGTTTCGACAGATTGAAGAGGTGCAAGGTTTCGTCACCAAAGAAAGGAATTCAAATTCAAAAAGGTTGTAACCTTTGGCAGTTGGACACATGGAAGTTTCAGAGAAGAGAATTACATGCAGGCTGACACTTGTCATTTAGTTATAGTTTTTCCGTTCTAAGCAGTTATTTTGTTTGTATATAAATAGGATAGTTTGTGTTTAGAATAGGTGTGTGAAAATTGATACAAAATTCCTGTAAAATACTCTAAGTACCCAGTGTGAGAGAAAATGAGTTTGATATTTGGAACCATGTACGTTTGAACACCATTTATATTTCAAAGTTATTTAAATTACTTGTTCATTCCTCAAGTTTATGTCATTTTTAAACTTTATTTACTGTTTTCTGCAAGTTATAGCCTTCGACATTTTCTTCTTATCTTTGTTTAAAACTTTCAACTTTATTTCATTTTAAATTTAAAACTTTACTTTACTTGTAAAATCAAAGTTCTTAACACTTTGACAGTATTAACAAAACAAACCATAAATTTATCACAAAACACTAAGAACAGTTCGACAGAATCAGTGCACATGTGTCCCAGGACTTGTTTGGTTGGTCCTGCAAGTAACCCAGTTTTCTGAAGAAATTGGTTAACCAGAGGTTGTTCGCCAGAAACCACAGCGAACAAATTGGCACACCCGGTGGGACTTGTGCATTTGATAAAATCTAATAGAGAACTTCTTAGACAAATTGTTCCTTGCTACGTTGTATGATTCTTAGAAGCGGTAAACTAGCCGTAACTGACGTAGAGAGACCTAAGAGAACAAGAAGAAGAAAGATGGCTAACTTGCCAAATGCTTCAAACAATCCTGACGAAACAATTCCAGTTTCCAATCCTATCCCTTCGTCAGGAACAATACCAGCGTCTGGCCCTGTTTTAGAACAAATTAGGCCTCCTTTGGGGGATTCAATACCAACGGGTTCAGGATCCCACAATGCGCCTAGTTCTTCCACTATGGGACACGCCAGACCCCTTGGAACCCCTCCCCCTGGGGGAAATACATTCAGGCCATATCTGAATTATTCTCAGCCTTTGACTGGGAGGGAACAACCGTATGGAATGCCAACTTCAATGATGGCAAGCCTACATAATTCGTCACCATTATTCTCTGATGTTATGGTTCAAGTGTCATCGCCATTGCAGGGATCAGGATATGGTGGAAATGGAAATAGAATGAATCAAATTCCACCAGGTTTCCATATGCCCACCATGACAAACCATTCTGCACAAGTAATTCGTCAACAGATGGATGAAAGCAATCATGATATGGTGCAGGCTTTGACACAACAAATGGGAGAAATGTTCAATCCGTTAATACAAAACACTACCCAAACAAACCAAATATTGGCAGAACAGATGGCACGCATTGCTGACTTTTTTGGAGTCCCGCAAGCACAGCAAAGAATGCAATTAAATCAGAATCCTGCCAATAGGGCTGTCGAAGAAGAACTTACAATAAACCAAAGGCCCTTAGGAAACCCTCATGAAAATCCCAGGGGGCAAGAGGTGATAGTCGAACAGCCAAATGTAGAAGAGCCTATCCGACAGGAACCAAGGAGAATAATAGTCCAGAGAAACCAAAATGCTGATGAAATATTACAGCAGAGAATGCGTCACAATAACACGCCTGTCGAAAATAATATTGCCACCATGGTTGAGAGAATAATGGAACAAAATGGAGTAAACGTAGGATTACAAAGGCCTAGTTATACTTCCCCCCTGTCTGAATTTGTCTTGCAACAAGAGTTACCACCAAGGTGGAAAGTCCCCAAATTCACAAAATTCTCAGGGGATACTAGTGAGTCCACCATAGAACACGTAGCACGTTATTTGATAGAGGCAGGAGAGATTGCTAATAATGAGAACTTAAGGATGAAATATTTCCCAAGTTCTTTGACAAAAAATGCTTTCACTTGGTTTACATCTCTTCCTGCAACTTCAATCTTCACTTGGACCCAATTAGAAAGATTATTCCATGAACAATTTTATATGGGACAAACCAAGATAAGTTTGAAAGAGTTGGCAAGTGTTAAAAGAAAATTTTCTGAACCTATAGATGACTATTTGAATAGGTTTAGATTGTTGAAAGCCAGATGCTTTACGCAAGTGCCGGAACAAGAACTAGTCGAAATGGCTGCAGGGGGTCTAGATTATTCCATAAGGAAAAAACTGGATACCCAGTATTTGAGAGACATGGCACAACTGGCAGACAGAGTGAGGCAAATAGAAAGACTAAAAAATGAAAAATTTAGATCAAATAAAAACAAGAAGGAAAGAGTGGCCTATGTAGGAATAGTGCAAGAAGATGATTATGACGAAAACGAACCAGTCGATTTCGACCAGCAAGAAATTGATCTGGCAGAATTAAAACAGGGCCCTCCATATTCTTGTAAAGTTTTAGCCCCGTCGAATGGAAAAAATCCAGTCGAAGTGGAAAAGAATGACAGGTTCCCTAAAAGAACCTATACATTCGACATCACCAAATGTGATGAAATATTTGATTTATTAATCAAAGATGGTCAGTTAATAAAACCAGCAGGCACTAAGGAGCCTCCTGTAGACCAACAGAAAAAGAGAGGTTTTTGTAAATACCATAATTTCTTGGGTCATAAAACTTCTCAATGTTACATTTTCAGGGATCTTGTCCAGAACGCAATCCAAAATGGAAGGCTGAAGTTTGGAGACAAAGTCAAGCAACAGATAAGGATTGACTCCAATCCCATGCAGGTTGTGGAAGCCAATTATGCTGAACCAGAAATGGTAAATGTGGTCGAAATGGAGATCATGGCAGAGGAAAGTTTTGAAATGGTAGAAGTTACTGAAAGCTTCGACACCAACTTCACCATGATAGAAGCTGCTGAAGGTTTCGACACCCATGTAAATGTGGTGGAAGAAGGTGATGATCTTGCTGACCAGGCTGAGGAAAAAGAAGTCAAAGTTTCTGAAGACTTCGACAATGAGAATGCCATTGAAACTACTGAAGGTTTCGACGAAAGAAATACAGTCAAAGTGGGAAGAAGCTTCGACAAGAAAAACTATGAAAGAGATGCTGAGCAGGGGGTGATCTGGGACACTCTAGGAGAGTCGAATGGGAAGTTCGATTTCATGGTGAAATATTCAGCACCACCAAGCTCCAAAACAGATATCGACAAAATCAAACCCACATGATGGGGAGATTCTTTCAAAGATGATGACAAAGAGGAGGATAACAAAACACTCACTGTCCAAAAGGAGGCCACTGAGGGCCTTGACCATGATGAGATAAAGACATCAGGGACTAATGACAATTCCCTTACTGTCGAACCAATAAACAGTGGTACCATCAGAACTGAAGAACATCCTGTCGAAAGTGTTGCACACTGCTGCAAATACATCTATAAGGGTTTACACCCAAAAGGCAGTGTGAATCAGTCAAAGGAGAATATTCCAGAGGAAATGATGCTAGTCGAAAAAATGAACAAATTAAAGATTACAAATGAACAGAATGCTGGGATTCATATGGTGGAAATCACCCAAAAGGTAGGACCAGATACCAACAAAGGAAAGAAACGTCAGGAAAAGCATCAGAAGTTGGTTTATCCAGAAGAGAATGAAAGTCTTGTCGAATTCATCCAGAGGTGTCAAAGGAAGAACGCAGAAGTTATGCTTTTCCCAAGATGCAGTGCTGTGTTCGACAGGAAAGCAGCTGATGACTTAGAAGCAGCAGAGAAGACCCAGAGGAAAAGAAATTGGGGGACAATCCCACCAACCAGAAACGAAAGGTTCGACCCAAAAAAAGGAAAATATCACATCCAAGGAGTGGGAGAAAGACGTTTCAACACTTACAAACCATCCAACAGGCCAAATGATGACAAATGGGTTCAGCCTATAAGGGATGCCCAAGGTCAGAAAAGATGGAAGAGTTTTGAAGTGAACAGGGGACCCTCAATGGAAGTTAAAAGGGAGGCAAAGCCAAAGTACGTCTCTGAGAACTACAAAGGGAAGAACCCTATGTCCAGGTCCCAATGGAGAAGATTCCAAAGGCAGAAGAAAATTGAAAAAGAAACTGTCAGACACAAAAGGGTTGGGCAGAAGGAAGCTGAGTCAAGCAAGTATGTGCAGATTACAAGCAAGGGGAGACCTTTGGCAAAAGAAGAAACCCCTCAGAAGAATGAATCTAGTAACACCACAGAAATGCAGACAACAAACAACAAAATGCCAGTGGACGAAGAAGTTACAAATGACTTTAGTTCAGAATCAGATGCCTCCTTCGACGTAACCTGCAATGTGGTTTCTGTGCTGCCCAGAGACTATGACAGGATAATGGAAGTCGAAGACGAAGAGGATGACATGGCAGATGACAGCATAGGCCTGAAGCCTGTATGCTACTACATAATGAACAATGGCTGTGTCGAAGAGCAAAATGCTTTCTTCGAAAAGCCAGATGATGCAATGAAGGCTCACTTAAAGCCTCTCTTCATAAAAGGAAAGGTAGAAAACGTGGGGGTCAACAAAATTCTGATAGATGGTGGAGCAGCTGTAAATTTAATTCCTCATTACATGATAAAGAGGATTGGAAAAGATGACTCCGACACTAAACCTCACAATATGGTGTTGTCCAACTATGAAGGTAAAGTAGGGACAACACTGGGAGTAATACAACTGAACTTGACTGTAGGATCCATTACCAGGCCTACAATGTTTGTGGTGATAGCATCAAAGGCAAATTACAACTTGCTGCTGGGAAGGGAATGGATCCATGGGATTGGGGCTGTGCCATCCTCCATGCATCAAAGAATAGCAATCTGGAGTCCAGATGGGATTGTCGAAAACATTAAAGCAGATCAGAGTTACTTCACAGCTGATGTGAACAATGTCACTAGTCGTAACTTCGACAAAAACCTGGCCCATATAGCACCATGCAATCCTGCTGCTTTCTACCTAACAGCTTCCGACAATGCTTACTGTTCCATGTACCTCCATCCTACGCATGGTTTCCAGTGGGATAAAGAAATAATTGGGGAGACAAATTACACTTGGGGAACTTCCCATGTCAACCCAACTGGATGGGGGAGTGAATTCAGTGAAAATGACTGAAGTTTCAGCAATGGAAAGGATTTCGGCTTATATAGCCGAAAAACAACTCAAAACGGCCCTTGAGGCTGAAGTTAGGAATATGGCTGTCGAAGCCAGCACTCAGGTTGTCGAAGAACAACATCCTCAAGAAAATATTGAGGAACAACATGCAAATCAGAGTTTTGAAGAAGACTCAAATGGCGAATGGCAGAGTCAAAGACTTGATGCCATTTATGACGACGAACCTTTGGGGTTCGAAAAGGATCCAACTTCAACCAATATGAAAATGGTGGCACAGGATCCTTTGGAGGAGATTAATCTGGGACTGGGGGCAGAGAAAAGGCCCACTTACATCAGTGCCAAGTTGAATCCTCAACTCAGAGTCGAAATGATCCAACTGCTGAATGAGTTTAAAGACTGCTTCACATGAGATTATGACGAAATGCCTGGTTTAGACAGAAGTTTGGTTGAACTGAAGTTGCCAATACTGGAAGGGAAAAAGCCAATAAAGCAGACTCCCAGACGCTTTGCACCTGAAATTCTGTCGAAAATCAAAGAAGAAGTCGAAAGGATTCTAAAATGCAAATTCATCCGTACAACAAGGTATGTCGAATGGATTGCTAATATTGTTCCTGTGATTAAGAAAAATGGCAAACTGAGGGTATGCATTGATTTTAGAGATCTAAACTCAGCTACCCCTAAGGATGAATATCCTATGCCAGTAGCAGAAATGCTAGTAGATTCGGCAGCAGGCCATGAGTATTTAAGTATGCTTGATGGATATTCTGGTTATAACCAGATTTTCATTGCCGAAGAAGATGTTGCAAAAACAGCTTTTCGTTGTCCAGGAGCAATAGGAACATATGAGTGGGTGGTCATGCCTTTTGGTTTGAAAAATGCTGGAGCTACTTACCAAAGGGCCATGAATTCTATTTTTCATGATTTCATCGAAACATTTATGCAAATTTATATAGATGACATTGTGATTAAATCCGCTTCAGGCTTGGACCATATTAACCATCTTCGACAGTCCTTTGAAAGGATGAGGAAGTTTGGTTTAAAAATGAATCCTCTTAAATGTGCTTTTGGTGTGCAGGCTGGGGACTTATTAGGCTTTGTGGTCCACAAGAAAGGGATTGAAATTAATGAAAACAAGGCTAAGGCAATAATGGAAGCAAAAGCGCCATCGACAAAGAAGGAATTACAGTCTCTACTAGGGAAAATCAACTTTCTCAGAAGGTTTATCTCCAACCTTAGTGGAAAGACACAGGCCTTCTCACCTCTGCTTCGACTGAAGAAGGAGGGCTTCACTTGGGGGCAAGAACAGCAAGATGCTTTCGACAAGATCAAGGAGTATCTGGCAAATCCTCCAGTCTTAATATCTCCTTGTCGAAAAAGGAGCATGAGGCTTTACATATCAGCATCTGACAGAACATTAGGAAGTATGCTTTGTCAAGAAGATGAACATGGCGTCGAAAGAGCCATTTATTATCTCAGCAGAGTCTTAAATGATGCTGAAACTAGATATAGTATGATATAGAAATTATGTTTATGTGTATATTTCTCTTGTACAAAATTGAAGCATTATATAAAACCCATTGATGTACATATATCTTCTCATTTCGACGTAATAAAGCATATGTTGTCTAAGTCTATTTTACATAGTCGAATTGGAAAATGGGCTTTAGCCTTGACCGAATATTCTTTAAAATATATGCCTCTAAAAGCTGTTAAAGGGCAAGTAGTTGCTGACTTTATAGCTGACCACTCCATACTTGGAGATGAGACAAATTATGTCGAAAAAGAGCCTTGGAGGTTATATTTAGATGGTTCCAGTCATAAAAATGGAACAGGTGTTGGGGTGTTAATTATTTCTCCCAATAAAATTCCAACAAAGTTCAAGTATAAAATAGAAGGATTCTGTTTAAATAATGAGGCAGAATACGAAGCTTTAATTGCTGGACTTGAAATTTTGTTGGAACTGGGGGCAACAGAGGTCGAAATAATGGGTGACTCTGAATTGGTGATAAAACAACTGACGAAAGAGTACAAATGTGTCAAAGAAAATTTGATCATGTACTTTGTGATAACCAACAGACTCCTCAAGAGATTCGACAGTGTAGTCTTTAGACACATTCCCAGATTAGAAAATCAGGAAGCAAATGACCTGGCTCAATTGGCTTCAGGATATAAAGTGTCGAAGGAAAATCTGATGAAAGTTGTCGAAGTGAGAGGGAAAGTTTTATCCACCAGGCTGTCCCCATCTGATTTGGAGACAATAAGATTGGGATATGGTGATGAAGAAAACTTTGAAATTTTTTATATAGATAATCTAGGGATAGGAGATTGGAGAAAACCTATCAAAGATTATTTACAAAATCCAAACCAGACAGTCGAAAGAAAGATAAAGTATAGAGCTATAAGTTATGTGCTCTTTGGAAATGAATTGTTTAAAAAGATTGCAGAAGGAGTTCTACTAAAGTGCCTAGGAGAGACTGAAGCTTATATAGCTTTGTCGAATGTACACAGTGGTGCATGTGGTGCACACCAAGCAGGGCATAAGATGAAATGGCTGCTATTTCGACAAGGGATGTATTGGCCAACCATGTTGAAAGATTGTGTCGAATTTGCAAAGGGTTGTCAGGAATGTCAAATTCATGCAGGCATACCTCATGTACCAGCAAATGAGTTACATTCCATTATAAAGCCTTGGCCATTTAGAGGATGGGCTTTAGATTTAATTGGTGAAATTCGACCAGCCTCTTCAAAAGGGCAGAAGTACATTTTAGTAGGGGTAGACTACTTCACTAAGTGGATTGAAGCCATACCATTGACGAATGTAGATTAGGAAGCAGTCATAGACTTCATCCAGAAACACATAATGTATAGATTTGGAATACCAGAGACTATAACCACTGACCAAGGATCTGTGTTTACTGGCAGAAATATGCAGGCATTCGCAAAAGAAACAGGTTTTAAGTTGTTGACTTCGACACCCTATTATGCCCAAGCAAATGGTCAGGTCGAAGCAGCCAACAAAGTAGTAATAAACCTGATAAAGAAGCATGTGGGTAAAAAACCCAGAAATTGGAATAAGACTCTGGATCAAATCCTTTGGGCTTGTCGAACATCCCCTAAGGAGGCAACTAATTCTACCCCATTTAAATTAACCTATGGACATGATGCAGTGTTGCCAGTCGAAATCTGTTTACAGTCAATACGAGTTCAAAGACATCATGAGATTCTATCTGAAATCTACTGGAGTATGATGATGGATGAGTTGGTTGATTTAGATGAAGAAAGGTTGCATGCTTTAGAATTAATAAGAATGCAGAAAGAGAGAGTAGAAAAGTTTTATAACAAAAAAGTAAAATTCAAAGCCTTTTTAGTAAACGAGTTAGTTTGGAAAGTGATCTTGCCCATGGAGAAGAAAGACAGAGTGATGGGAAAATGGTCCCCTAAATGGGAAGGACCTTTCAAAATTCTAAGAGTTTTTTCAAATGGTGCATACGAAGTCGAAGAATTAGGAAAAGACAGAAGAGTGCTGAAAATAAATGGAAAGTACTTGAAGAAGTATAAACCAACATTGCAGGAAATAAAAATAGGAATAAATTGAAATTGCAAATAAAACTTGTCTTCGCCAAACAGATGGCGTGAAATAGCATTACATATGAAATTGCTAAAAGAAAGTATTCTTAAACAAATAAATTTTTCCTAAGTCCTATTACAAACTACTGTCGAAAGAAGGTAGCTTTGAGTTCGTCGAACTTTTTCTTCTGAAGTTGAATTCGACGCTCGCAGAGACTCTTACTGACAGTCAGTTCTTCAATTTCCCTGTGGAGTTGTTGGGCTGATTCTGCATGTTGTAGACCCTTCTGGAGTTCGCTGTCGATTGCCTCTTGATTGGGCTGTTGGAGAGAGGCCTGGCGTTCCTTTTCTTGGAGGATTTTCTTCTGAAGATCAGCAATTTGAGCTTGATAGGCCTGAATGTTGTTTTCACACTCAGCAGCAGCCTTGGTGTATTCGTCAGAAAGCTTATTCAGTTCTGAGATTTTTTCTGTCGAAGACGCCACTATATTCCATTCTGAAACTTGCTCTTCAGATTTGGCTGTAATATTCTGAGAAAATTCCTTCTGACGAACCAAATCAGCACTCACAGAATCAATTAAGGACATCAAGTCCATAACCAAACGGCTTTCTTCAGTCGAAGCCTCCAACAAATTGGCTCTTTTCAAGAGTTTCTTCAGATCATACTGGGCAGAAGCATTCTCAGCTAAGATCTCAAACAGGTCCACCCCAAGGATTTTTGCTTTGATCTCATCCATAATGACACTGATGGGTTGGATGTCAGAAGTGGCCCCTGAAGCTGTCGAACCACTGGGAGAGGAGTCTTGGAAGTTATACCTGGAGTTGAGTAAGGCTTTTAAATATTCCAAAGGTTTTCTAACTTTCAAGCTTTCAATCTCTTCGTGTGACAAGCTTGTCGAATCAGTACCCAAAGAGGTTTATGCAAGAACTTTGGATGAAGAAGGAACGTTTTGAGAAGTTCCTCCAAAGCTCAAGTTGACTCCTGGTTGATTCGACAGAGTGACCTCTTCTTCGACATTCTCTTTGTCAACGGTTGTGGTGTCAGTTGGATCTTGAGCTTGTACATCCTGACCAAGAGCATCTTCGTCAGTTTCTGGTACAGCAGCTGGTGTTTGAAGTGGTGCATCTTGCTCTGGAGTTATCTTTTCTTCTGCAGTGGAGTCTGGTCGAAAGGGAGAATTGTTGACAGAAGATTCAGAATCACTGAGGTTGAATTCATCCAAAGTTTGAGGTCCATGGACACCTGCATCTGGAGTGGCATCATCTTGAAGCCTTTCAGCTAGAGTCTTTTCAGAGTTAGAAGGGACATTTTCTTCTTGGATTGTGGAAGTCTCTTCGACATCAATGACAACCTACAGAGAACATAAAAGAGAAGTATAAGATAAGGATATATGCAGTCAAGACTAGGAGTGTTGTTGGTCGAAGTAAATACCTGAGGAATCTCAGTATGGACACTTGAGTCTCCACTTCTTTCACTCCTTGAGGGAATTTTGTTGATTGGACTTGCAGGGGGAGTTCGTCTGTGAACTATGGATCTTTGAGATGCCACTGTTTTTATTCTCAGACCTTTGTTTCTTTTCAAGGGTTGAGGTTCAGGGGATTCATCCTCAGACTCTTCGACACTTGTCTCCTTTTCCTCTTGTTTTCTTTTCTTAGCTGGTGTACGAGTGACCTGCAGAAAAAGAAGAGGCATTCAGTATAAATATTGAGAAGCATGAATAAGAAGGTGTTCTCTATTTGTCGAAACCTTCTTGGTGGTTGTGGGAGATTTTTCGACTGTCTTAGAAGAAGTTCCTTCGCCAGTAGCTTTCTTGACAATTCTGACAGCTGAAAGAGAAAAATTGCATGAACATTGATATGAAAATAAAAGGAGTTAGAATTAAAAAGAGTAATGTAATTTCTTAGACACCTTCAAGAATGGGTTCTTCGACACTAATATGTTCTATCCCAACATGAAGGTGCCCAGCGAAGTTGCCCAAGTGATACTTCGTCGGAACCACTCGTTCGGCAAGTTTCTTGCTGGATTCGCGAAGCAGTTTTAAATCAGATCCACACACAAACCAATCTGGAAATCGAGGGCTCAAAGCCACACCAAATTCTGCAGAAGGGAGTGGAGGGAATTTTGGAGGAAAAGTTGTGAATGCAAAGTTGTAACGTGCATGTGGTGGGAGAGACGAAGGCACCCCCAACTTATCCAATTTTTCTATAAACTTTTGTTTTAGAGTTACTGCTGCTTCACTTATGGTTCGACGAAGATCATTGGGCCTGTAAATAGTTTCAAAATATTTTTGAAACTTTTGAATCTCTTTAATGTGTTTGTCTGTACCTTTTTTCTTCTTATCCTGCACAAAAGTAAAAGCATTCGTCAGGAGAGTAGTGAAGGTTGCTACGTCGAAGAATCTGTTGATATAATATTCCTTCCACCAAACGTCGAATTCTTCAGTACAGAGGAAGTTTGGTTGAAAGATGGTGGGATAAACTTCCAAAGATGAGTCGAAAAACTTGTTGTATAGCTCCAAACTTTTGTCGAAGTTTTGAAATGAGTTATAGAATATAATAGCGCCTTTCTTATGATAAATAGGCTTCGTCTTCGTCTGAATTCATCCAAATTGCCTAGCCACCATATTGGGTTGGTAAACAACGAGGGACACCTTAGTGTTGTTGAGACTATGGTGGGAGAAAAAGTGCCTTGGCATGAGGAAAGCTTCCCAAATGGATATATAGGAATCTTCGTCTTTCTGGTTCTCCACTGGGAGTTGTCTGGTAAACCACCTGGGACCTACAAGTCTGCTGGCAAATGGTGCCATGGGAGGAGTAAATTTGTAGCGTTTGGCGAACATCATGATGTAGCCAGTGAATGCTTGTCGAAGGCTTATGTTATCATCAGTAGGGGTCAGTTGAACCAACCTAGGCCATTCGACACGCCTTTCTTTTACTGCCTCTTCGACGACTGGCATTTTGATGGGGATGAAAGTTTCAAAGGTTGCATTCAACCATAGTTGTAGGAGCCAGAAAGGGCCTGTAAGACTAATGTTACCTTTGTCCTTAAGGGTTTTGAGGTTACTTACACTTTCACTCAAGGATTCATAGAGGTTTGCCAAAAGTAGCTCACTCAGGCAGAATGCGACTCCATTATGAAGTTGATTGGCCATAATGATGTAACTTCTGGCCACCTGGAGGGACCTAGTACAGAAAACAAATTTGGCTAACCACAGGGTAAGGAAAGCAATATGCTCTCTGTCGGAGACTTCTTCATTGTCTTCACCTTGGTGATGAGTGATGAAAACAGAATACCCAGCATGCTTTGTGTCGAAGCCTATGGGATCCTTGTTTAAGTGTTCAGGGTTAAAGATTTCTCCTAAAGGACTAAGGCCAGTTATGGCTGCTATGTCGAATAGGGTAGGAGTCATCATTCCACAGGGTAAATGGAAAGTATTGTAAGTACTATCCCAAAAGTACAAAGAGGCTAACAGCATGTTTTGGCAATAACGGGGACCCTCCTTCGACAGTTGGATCAGGTCATAAATACCAGTTTTATTCCAAAACTTTTCTTTGGCTTTTTCGACCCTAGTGAGCCACGCTAAGTAGTTGGAGGGATCTTTCGTCAAAGGGGGACTCCTAAAAATCCTAGTTTGGTTTAGGTAAGACAGATCTATCTCTGTCGAAGCCATGAGGATTTCAGGTTCTTTGGATGAGGTTTCGACAGGTTTAGGGTTTCTGCTAGCAGCTATGGGTTTAGAAGCAGAATAACAGGGATAAAATTCTTTCAAACGGTTAGGATCAACAGTGGGATCAAAAATAGGACCTAACATAGCATGATGGACACCAGAAACAGAGATGGGAATCATTACCTGAGACCTGTAAATGCTTTCTTTTTCCCTTTCATTTGGGGGTTCTGGAAAGTACTGTTGTTGCTGCATTTGTATGGGCCCAGATAGTATGTGAGCAGGAGGAAGATCCATGGTCTTCTTTGCCTTTTTTGCACTGCGACCAGTAGTAGTCTTTGGAGGAGCCATTGATTTGATGAAAGGTTGAAGGAGCAGGAGCTTTGAAAAGGTCTTGAAATGGAGTTTTGCGTTTGGGTAAGAGAAGAGTTGAGAATGTGAAAAGTATGAAATGTTGTTGAAGTTGGTATTTATAGAAGATGAAATAAATGACTAATAATAAAAAAAAGGGAAAATAAAAAGACTTTCAGTTGGGAAGTGGAGACGTGCATTTTTGATCCATTGGTGGAAGTTAGAAAGTGGCAGTTGGTAGGAGGCCATGATTTACCTACAATATAGGGTCATGGAAGATTGTGTAAAACGTGGGCTAGACATGACGTTTTCATAAAGTGGAAATCATGATGTTTTCTTGGGACTCAACAAAATCACTTTACAATAAATGAGACTGACAGGAAGTCAAAGGTCACTTCGACAGCAAAAGATATTTCTCCAAGAATAGTCGAAAACATCTTTGCTAGGGGGAAATTTGTAAACCCATAATTTCGACAGACTGAAATTGAGAGCTTGAGGTCATCTTTGTCGAAGGATAATAAAAGAAAGAGAATTCAAGAATTGCTGATAAGGTTTATAAACTTTACTATTTCGACAGAAGGGAAAATAGTGTTCTGGCAGAGTGAGTTGGAAAGTTATTTATAGCTAAGTATTTGACAGAAGAAAGTTGTCTTTCGACGTTTCGACAGAAGAGGGTTTTGACAAAAGACAGGGTTTGGCAGATGCTGAAAGAGTTGTTTCTTCTTTAAAAGGTTTCGACAGATTGAAGAGGTGCAAGGTTTCGTCACCAAAGAAAGGAATTCAAATTCAAAAAGGTTGTAACCTTTGGCAGTTGGACACATGGAAGTTTCAGAGAAGAGAATTACATGCAGGCTGACACATGTCATTTAGTTATAGTTTTTCCGTTCTAAGCAATTATTTTGTTTGTATATAAATAGGATAGTTTGTGTTTAGAATAGGTGTGTGAAAATTGATACAAAATTCCTGTAAAATACTCTAAGTACCCAGTGTGAGAGAAAATGAGTTTGATATTTGGAACCATGTACGTTTGAACACTATTTATATTTCAAAGTTATTTAAATTACTTGTTCATTCCTCAAGTTTATGTCATTTTTAAACTTTATTTACTGTTTTCTGCAAGTTATAGCCTTCGACATTTTCTTCTTATCTTTGTTTAAAACTTTCAACTTTATTTCATTTTAAATTTAAAACTTTACTTTACTTGTAAAATCAAAGTTCTTAACACTTTGACAGTATTAACAAAACAAACCATAAATTTATCACAAAACACTAAGAACAGTTCGACAGAATCAGTGCACATGTGTCCCAGGACTTGTTTGGTTGGTCCTGCAAGTAACCCAGTTTTCTGAAGAAATTGGTTAACCAGAGGTTGTTCGCCAGAAACCACAGCGAACAAGGTCACACATTTTGCTAGCGGGACATCCACGAATTTAATAAAAACATTTAACTCTAGGTTGCAAAAACTCCTATTAAGGATAGATTTCGTAGGCTATTTCAT
Organism: Lathyrus aphaca; assembly: GCA_963966055.1. NCBI lineage: Eukaryota > Viridiplantae > Streptophyta > Magnoliopsida > Fabales > Fabaceae > Lathyrus > Lathyrus aphaca. The sequence goes on along the minus strand of OZ014525.1, from coordinate 484,252,851 downwards.
ATCTTTAGCCAACAAGATAGGTGAGGTTGGTCATTGGATTCAGAGTTCCCTTACGTTGAAGAGGTTTGTGATAGACAACTTGCAATGTTTACTAGTCGAGAACTAATGAATTAGCTAATGGAATAAATATTGATAGATTGTCGATGAAAATCGCGGGAGATTCATACACCGACCTGAGATCACATCTTATAGGATTCCTAAGAAAAGCTTGCACTTAAGTGAAACTGACATGCCTATAATTACCATTTGCGTGTCGAAGGCGGTGACATGTTCTTAATGGTCGCTCTTTCCATCAAATGTCACCAAAGTGGTGTTTGAAATTGTCTAGGACAAGGACTTACCAAACTTTTTTAGAGAGAGGTTAAGGATCCTCAACTTCTATTCCCTCATAAAATATGTCTTCATCAGAGTTATTAATCCCAAATAGCGGAGCAGAGCATCCGACTCCAAAAATAGGATAGCAGAATAATTTTTGTTGACTTTTTAGAGTTGACTATTTTTTTACATTAAATATACGAATAATCTATACAAATAACACAACCAACATAAAAGTTTTATAAAATTCAAATTAATACAATAAAAATGAATTAAAGACTTAATTATTTATTCAAATATATGTTATTATTATATATATTTTATTTTTTATTGTTATTATTATTGTTATTATAAAAATTACAATGTTGTAGCCGCATAGATTGTATTATTCTAATATATATGATATATGTTCTTCATAATATACATTTACAACGTCACAATGTATTAAATATTACTTCCACCGGTCCTTTTTATAAGAGACACTTCACTTTTTTAGATTCATTAAATAATTAATGTATCTGGTCTATACTACATATCACGTACATTAATTATTTAATAAATCTTAAAAGATGAAGTGTCTCTTATAAAAAGGACCAGAAGGAGTACTTTTTACAGCTGTACAATTATTCTATAAGTACTGAACATAACTTTTTGATTTTGTAACACTTTTCCTCTATATCTTCCTCTTCTATCTATTTTTCTTTCAATTCTTATCAGATATGGTTACTCTTCCTCTCCTCTTCCTACAAAGACGAAAAAATCAAGGATGTGCGACGCACCCTGCAACCCGCGATCTCGTCGAAATCGACCACAATTTCAGACGACGAAACACTCCTCTCTTCTTGCGCGGTGGATGGCTGCTACGGTCAGACCGCCCGAAATTGCGTCGTGAGCGGTCGCAATTGATAACTCTGGTTTTCATTGCACTGGTCTGGTCTTGGTCTTGCTCGATGGTTTGAACAATAAGTTATACGATTTAGTTTTGATGGCGTAATGTATCCATTGTGACTTGCATCATTTATAAGGCTTCTTGATCATCATACCTCGATGTAACACGTGCGACCACCATTATGGAAAGACAATTGGGTTAACACAAATATTTAAAACATGTGGCCCAAAAATATTTTATCGGGGTCTCACCCTGGACGCCAACAATACTTGTTGTGAGTATAATAATATACACCCACCTTACCTGAGATAAACCAAGCAAATATTAATTAAACACTAATCATAAGGTAAAATCAATATTACTCCACTTCATCGGCTAAAACCTAACTACATTTCTTCTCAATTTTCAAATCACAATCCCTCAATTCATTTTTGCAATAATGAGACACCAATGATGGATTCTTCACCTTCTTCGCACTCACCACAAAATTTCCAATCAATCTCTGGTACTTTGCTCTTTCTCTTCCATTCGTCTTTGTTTCGAGGTTCCTTTTATCAATGTTAAATCCATGGCTCTATTTTTAAATTTCAAATCCATGACTCCCTTTATCAATGTCAAATTCACGGCTTCCTTTATCAATTTCAAATCCATTTCCATCACGTTTGACTACGTTAGGTATCTTACTTTCAACATTTGCACACTATTTTTATATGTTTTATTTTGCGTCGCAAACCTAGTTGTTTTCTGTCTTATAATAATGTCTTTTCCACTCAACTCTTCTAGTGTTCGTCTTAACTCCGTCACCATCACATCCCTTAAGGTTAAATTGAATGTGGCAGTTAACTTAATGACTTTGATATTAAGGGAAGTGATGGGGATGAAGTTAAGACGAACACTAGGAGAGTTGAGTGGAAAGGACATTATTATAAGACATAAAACAACTAGATTTACGACGATGCAGAATAAAATATATAAGAATAGGGTGTAGATGTTGAAAGTAAGGTACCTAATGTCGTCATACGTGACGAAAATGAATTTGAAATTGATAAAGGTAACCGTGGATTTGACATTGATAATGGAAGCCATGGATTTGAAATTGAAAATAAAGATAGCCATGGATTTGATAATTATAAAGGGAGCCATGGAAAGAAGACTTCAATTGAGATTGGTTTTGAAAGCTTGTTGGAAAGAAGACTTCATTGGAATGAGATACCGTTATTAAAGTTTTAAGACGGTTTTGTAAGATGAGAATGGTTAAGGATGCTGTTAAGTTTTATTATTTTGCTATGGCTGGAGCTAACAAGCCTACGCCGTTGTGTTTTACCCTTCTGTTGAGCAGGATTGTTTCTTCTAAGAAGCAATTTTCTGATCATTCCTTGTTTCTTGTCATTGGCAGGAAGATAAGGCCAAAGATTCATTTCTTATGTTCATGCAAATGTTTGTCTTGGGACTCCTCGGGTTAATACTTTTCTCGCTCGGTTCATCTTAATTGTGACTGTTACAAATCCAAAAATCTTCCAAAATTAGTTATTGTTGTTTTGTTTAGGCCTGTGATTGATCAGAATCTATACTATGCTGGATTGAAATTCACTTTCTCATGTGCTATAGCAATATTCTCCCTGCTATAACATTTGTAATGGCTGTTATTTTCGGGTATATTTTATGTACACAATCACTTAATTAATAATTATATAATCTCATATATGGTATATCTTCTATTTGTAATAAACTAGGATGGAGAAATTTTACGTCAAAAAATTAAGATACCAAGTAAAAGTGAGGGTAACTATAATCACAGTTGGTGGGGCTATTGTGATAACATTTCAAGTAAGTTTTGTTGAAGGAACTAAACAATCAGTGGACGTGCCGGAGTGGTTATCGGGCATGATTAGAAATCATGTGGGCTTTGCCCGCGCAGGTTCGAATCCTGCCGTCCACGATTTTTAAAACCCATGCACTGTTTCCTCTTTGTTGGATTATAGTCACTTTTCAGATTTTTTTAAAAGATAATAGTTTACAATTAATATTTGTATGTTTGGATTTCAAAGAATTAAATAATTGTTTTTTTATCAAAAAACAAAGTAAATAAAAATGATCATAAATAAATTCTAAAATAAATACAAATGTTAAATTTTTTAATAAGAAAATGATTTTTGTCTAATAAAAGAGATAAATTTAACCTCGTACTATCTTAAATATTTTTCTACAAATTTAAAAAATATATTGGTCTCGCATAAATTATTCTTGTTCAACCTCTTTCTTTGCTTGAACAACATACTCACAAGTAACTTTTTTTTTGTGATTGATAACTGTAACGAAGTAAATTCAAGATGATGGACCAAACTAATCTAAGAAGGGCCACAAATTTAATCTAAAAATTAGGGGTACATGAGTAATATTGGCCACAAACTTGATCTTAAAATTAGGGGTCCCATGAGTAATATCTTCAAACGCTCTACACATATTAGGTCTCATAAGGAGATTGGTGGATAAAAGTAAATCTAAGAAGGTTATAAATTAAGACTAAGGTGGGTTGAATTAACATGGAGTTTGAAACAATGCTAAAGACCCCAAAACACCAAATAAAATAGAAGATTGAACACATTATTAACCATCATCCGTAGTTGAGATACAATCCAATTTAAAATGGTTCATAACTCCACCCCGAGTAAACAATAGACTACATGTGGTCTCTCAATCCTAAAAGGAAATACAACCTTTACACGTCATACCCGTTGCTAGTGGGGCATCCACGAGTTTAGTAAAAACACTTAACCATAGACATGGAAAACTCCTCTAAAGGATAGATTTCCTAGGCTATTTCATATCTCTAGCCAACAAGATATGAAGGTGGGTGAGATTGGCCATTTGATTCGGAGTTCCCTTACATTGAAGAGGCTTATGGTGGATAATTTACAGTGTTTACTAGTCGAGAACTAATGAATTAGCTTATGGAATATATATTAATACATTGTTAGTCAGAATCGCGTGAGACTCATAAACCAACATAAGATCACATTCTAAGAGGAGCTTGCACTTTGGTGAAGTTGGCGTGCCTATGATTATCATCTGTGTGTCGAAGGCAGTGGCATGTTCTTAACGGTCGCTCTTTCAATCAGATGTTACCAAATAGGGCAGCTTGAAATTGTTCAGGATAAGTGATTCCCAAATTTTGTTAGAGAGAGGTTGAAGGTCCTCAACCTCTATTCCCTCATGAAATATGTCTTCATTAGAGTTATTAATCTCAGATAACGGAGTTGAGCGGATGACTCCAAAAATGGGATAGTGGAATATCGGGATAATATTTGAAGACTTTTTAGAATTGATTATTTTTTAGATTAAATATATGAATAATCTATACAAATAACACAACCAACACACAAGTTTTATAAAAATCATCTTAATAAAATAAAAATTAAATTGAAACTTAATTATTTATTATAATATATGTTATTATTATTATTTTATTATTTTATTATTATTATTATTATTTTAAAAATCATAATGTTGTAGCGGTAGAGACTGTATTATTCTGATATATGATATATGTTCTTCAAAATGTACCTTTAAAGCATCACAATACATAAAATATTACTTTTTGTAGCTATTGAACATAACTTTTTCTTTTAAACCCTTATCCTACACACCTTCATTTTCTTTCTATTCTTCTTTCATTTCTTATCCGATATTGTTACTTTTCCTCTTCTCTTCCTTTTTTGCAAAGGGAAAAATCAAGGGTGCGGGACATAACTCGTTAGCCGCGATCTCGCCGAAATCGGTTGTGATTTCAAACGACGAAACGCTTCTCTCTTCTCGTGCGATGGGTGTCCGCTCCGGCTAGACCACCCAGGATCTCCCCGTGAACGACCATAATCGATAGCTCTAATCTTCATGGTGCTGGTATGGTCGGTTTTGCTCGGTAGTTTGAACAATAACTAACGAGTTTTGATTTTAATGGCGTAATTTATCCATAGTGGCTTGCACCTTTTCTAAGGCTTCTAGATCATCATACCTTGATATAACACATGCGACCACCATTATGGAAAGACAACTAGGTTACCAAAACTATTTAAAACATGTGGCCCTAAAATATTTTACCGGGGTTCTACGTTGGATGCCAACTGTAATTGTTGTAAATGCAATAATATACACCGACTTTACTTGAGATAAACCAAACAAATGTTAATTAAACACTAATGAAATCATAAGGTAAAATCAATATTATTCCACTTCATCGACTAAAATCTAATTGCATTTCTTCTCATTTTTCAAATCTCAATCCCTCAATTCATTTTTGCAACAATGAGACATCAATGGCGGGTTCTTTAGCTTGTTCTTCGCACTCACCACAAAATTTCCAATCAATCTTAGGTACTTCACTCTTTCTCTTCCATTCGTCTTCGTTTCAAGGCTGCTTTTATCATTGTCAAATCCACGACTCTATTTTCAATTTCAAATCCACGACTCTATTTTCAATTTCAAATCCATGACTCCCTTTATCAATTTCAAATCCATGGCTTCCTTTATCAATTTCAAATCCATTTCCATCACGTTTGACGACGTTAAGTACCTTACTTTCAACATCTGCACCCTATTCTTATATGTTTTATTTGCATTGCAAACCTATCTATTTTCTGTCTTTTGATAATTCCCTTTCCATTCAACTTTCTCAATGTTCGTCTTAACTCTGTCACAATCACATCCCTCAATATCAAAGCCGTTAATTTAACCATCACATTCGCTTTAACCTTCATTTTCCATTCTCCAATATACAAAAAATACCTTTTTACTACATAATGATTAGTACGTGGTAAAAGCGTGCATCAATACTGGGACATGAAACTTAACAGACACTGGATCAAAATCAAATTTTATGATTTCCGAATCACTGTCTCTTAGCGTACACAAACCACACAAATTCACCCCGATTTTCACCGACCCACTATCTCTTTCAGCACCAATTCCAATCGCTACATCATTGTTGTTACTGAATCCGTCGACCAATGTTAATTTAGCTCGGATCACAGTCACGTTATTGGCCTCTTGGGTGAACGATGATAATGTTGTTGAGGCGAGGGTCATATATGCTTTTACCGTGTACTGGTTATTATGTAATAAAAGGGTATTTTTTTTTTGTAGATCGAAGAATGGAAAATGAAGGTTAAATCAAATGTGGCGGTTGAATTAACGGTTTTGCTATTGAGGGATGCGATGGTGATGGAGTTAAGACGAACGTTGCGAGAGTTGAGTGGAAATGACATTATCAAAAGACACAAAACAGTTAGGTTTGCGATGCAAAATAAAACATATAAGAATATGAGGTACTTAACGTCGTCAAATGTAATGGAAATGAATTTGAAATTGATAAAGGACGTAATGGATTTGACATTGATAAAGAGAACTATGGATTTGAAATTGAAAATAGAGAGAGCTATAGATTTGTCATTGATAAAAGGAGTCATGAAATGAAGAGTTGCATTTCGACTTTGTGCTATTGGTAAAAAAGAACAAACTAATGAGTTTGTGGATAGAGTTGAAGCTTACGGGTCTAGTCCAGATCACAAGATACGTAAATATTTAGTCGAAGGGCATTGTGTAGGCGGGAACCTCGATAAGTCATTTGATTCATTCAAATAGATGATTGAGAAAGAGGTAGTTGCTTCTGCAGGATTTACTTTTGAATTGTTAATGAATTCATATTGCCAAATGAATAGAGCAAAAGATGCATACAAGATTCTATGTCAATGGGTGAATGGAAAAGATTCTATGCGGAAATTGTTTTGATTTGTTCCCAAATGAACATCATTATAAAAGTCTAATTTCTTTTATTTACTGTGTTACTTGTTTTGCAATTGACCAAAAGCAACTTCAGTAATGGGATTTGGGCATATCTATGATAGCAATTTCATCTATGTAGCAGAAAATTGCCACAAAATCCCACTTTATATCGGTTGGTCATGTTTTGATTAGTATATTTTGTTTTTAATTATTAGAAAGTTGATGCATTCAATTTACTGTGTCAACCAGTGGTAATGCAATGCATTCAACAGCTACTAAACTTGGTTAATGGTTGATATGCTTTCTTGAGCAATCAATAACATTGTTTCATGTGGTTTTTTAAGGGTGTCTTAGATTGAGATTTCAAGACACTACTTTAATGAAAAAAGTATTCTAGGATTATATTGTCTTTTTCAGATTTATTTTAAAGATAGTTTACAATTAAGGTTCTTAAGTTTGGATTTCAAAGAATTCAATAATTTTTTTTTATCAAAAAATAAAGTAAATTGAAATAAATACAAATGTAATTTTTTAATAAGAAAATGATTTTTTTCCTGATAAAAAAAAGTAAATTTAATTTCATATTATCTTAAAGGCTTAAATAGTATTTTAGTCCCTGTAATTTAGCGAGTTTTTGGTTTTCGTCCCTGGAAGTTTTTTTTTCCGGTTTAAGTCCCCACATTTCCAAAACGCTTTGGTTTTAGTCCCTATTGTGAGTTAGACGTTAAAAAAAAAGGGATGTGGCAGACGGTGCTTATGTGGAAGGTCGTTTGGCATTTCTCAATAATTCAAGTGGCATTCTCATTTACACATGTGGATTTGTCATTTTCCTACCACAAAATGGAACATGAAAGGTTATTTTAGCATTCTCACTTTCGTCCCTACAAAGTTAGGTTTTCAGCCATTGAAGAGTTTTCAAGGAAATTTTCAAGTAAACTTCATACATTGAAGACGACGGAACTGACCAACAGGACTGACCATCGGGACTGATCAACTTCAGGTATGACATTTATACTGAACATTCATTATGGGGGAAGGATGGTTAGGGATAGTGTGGTGTATTACTTAGGTGGGGTTAAACATGAAGTAGAGATAGACCCTGATAGGTGGAGCTATTTTGAAGCAACTGGTATTGTGAAAGATATTTGCAACCTTGAGGCCACTGATTATTCTCTATGGTGGTATAACAATGTATCGGGTAAACATGCAAGGCTAATTAGTGATAGGGATGCAGCTAATATTTATGAAAAAGCTGTTGAAACTTGTGGTAGTGTGGATTTATTTGTTGAGCATAGAGTTAATGATAATGCTGGAAATGTGAATGATAATGCTGGAAATGTCAATGATAATGCTGGAAATGCTGATGAAACTGTCAATAATAATGCTGCTGCCAATGCCAATGGTGCTGAAAGTGAAGGAAATGCTGATGAAACTGCCAAGGTTGATGCTAATGCTGATAATCTTGATGACAATGATGACAGTGATGACAATGATGATAGTGATTATAATTGTTTATCATTTGAGGACAGTGAGGAAGATAGGGCCCTTGGCAAGGATGATGGCTTTTTCTTTGCAGAGAAACCATCAAGAAGGATTAAGCAGATTGCAAGGAAACATAGGGCTACTCCAAAAAAGATAAGAAATGTTGAAGTTACTAGGGGTTCATCAAGTGGAGTTAGTGTTGATAATGACTTGGTTGACACTAATTATTTAAGTGAAGATCTAGGCAGTAGTGATCCTGATGCATCAGATAAAGAGGTTTGACCAAATTATCCTAGGTTTAAGATGGAGGAATTGCACAAGGATTACAAGTTCAAAGTTGGTTTGGAGTTTGTTTCCTTGCATGAATTTAAGGATGCAATAACTGAATGGTCAGTATTAAATGGAAGAGAGATAAAGTATGTGAAAAATGACAAGGTTAGAGTGAGAGTAGTTTGCAAGGGCAATTGTGGGTTTTTGGCTCTTGTTAGTAAAGTGGGGAATAAGCACACATATAGAATGAAAAAATGGTATGGTGCTCACACGTGTGGTAGGGTTTTGAACAACACCACTGCTAACTCCAAGTGGATTGCAAAGACTGTGGAGGCTAGGATGGCTTCATCTGATGGAATTAAGATTCGTGATATTGTCTCTGATATTAGGAATACTTACTCTGTAGGTATAAGTATGAACAGGGCATGGAAGGCAAGGCAAATTGAAAAAGGTTTGGTTGAAGGTGATGCAACAAAGCAATATACTCTGCTGTGGAGGTATTCTGCAGAATTAAGGAGGGTCAATGCAGGGAATACCTGCAAAATTAATGTCACCAGAGTTGGTCCCACAATTCAACCCAAATTTGGCAGCTTTTATTTTTGCTTTGATGGAGTAAAGAAGGGATTCACTACTGCTTGCAGGCCATTCATTGGTGTTGATGGATGTCACCTCAAGAACAAATATGGAGGCACTTTGCTTGTTGCTGTTGGAAGGGACCCTAACGACCAATATTACCCCTTGGCTTTTGGTGTATGTGAGACTGAGACAAAGGAGTCATGGAGGTGGTTCCTGACATTGCTTTTGGAAGACATTGGACAAGACAAAAGATGGGTATTCATTTCAGACAAGCAAAAGGTACCTTATCAATTCCTTTTTTTGTTAACTTCATCCCTAAGTAATGTTTGATTTTTTAAATTCATCCCTAAGTCATGTAGTTGTGTTTTGATTTGGTCCCTTTTTATTTTTCTTGTAATGATTTCAAGGGCTTAATTTCTGTATTTGAAGAGATGTTTGAGAGGGTTGAGCATAGGCTTTGTCTTAGGCATTTATATGCCAATTTCAAAAAGAAGTTTGGTGGTGGCACACAAATCAGGGATTTTATGATGGCTGCAACAAAGGTCACATACATTCAAGCATGGGAAGCAAAAATGAAAGAGTTGAAGGTATTACATCCTAAGGCTTGGGAGTGGTTGATCAAAATACCTACAAAATCATGGTGTAAGCATGCTTTCTCATTCTATCCCAAATGTGATATGCTAATGAATAATGTATCTGAAGCATTTAATAGCACAATACTAGTTGCTAGGGATAAACCAATCTTAACCATGTGTGATGGTAATTGGCTTCCAAACTTGTCTGGGGATACTATTTGGCAAGTTGAACATATCCATAGCAAACATAGTTTCATAGTTGACACTTCTAAAAGAACTTGTACATGTAACTTTTGGGAATTGGTAGGCATACCATGTAGACATGCAGTTGCTGCCTTAGGCTTTAGAAACCAACCACCAGAAGACTATGTAGATGACTGTTATTCTAAAGAAACATATGTGGCATGCTATGATTTTAATGTTAGCCCAATTAATGGCCAAGACATGTGGCCTGAGGTTGAAACTGAGGAAATGTTGCCTCCATCCTACAAAAGAGGCCCTGGTAGGCCAAAGAAATTAAGGAGGAGGGAACCTGATGAAGACCCAAACAAGGTAAGGACACAAACATCTTATTGTTGTACCAACTGTGGTGGAAATGGCCACAATGCAAGAAGCTGTTCAGTTCAGGTGCCTGACCCTGAAGCTCAAAAAAGAAAGGTATGTATTCATACTACAGACATGAATCATGTATTCTTACTATATGTATTGATTGTGCTACTCTGTTTGCAGAAAAAACCAAAGAAACAACCACAGCCTCAGGATGAACCTCCAACTCAGCAACAGCCACATCCTCAAGATGTACCTCCAAGTGAACAACAACAACAACCTCAAGATGAACCTCCTTCAGAACAACAACAACAACAAGATATACAATGTGATATGGACCAAGAGTTTGAAATGCTTGCAGCAGATCTTTGTGCAGCTTTTGATACAACACAACCTCAACCCAATGTCAATGATCTCAATTCCAAAATTCCATCTCCACCTCAAGTTGCTAGTGACCAGCCTCCAACTGTTGAGGTTCCACCTGTAATGGCTTCACAAGGAGTTAGTGACTCACAACCAAACTACATTCTCTCTGCACCTGTTCAAGAGGTTGTTCCTACACCTAAAGAACATGTTAATGCACTTCCTAAACAAAAGGTGAGTCTGCCAGGCAAAACAATGTTGTTTTCTGTTTTGTAATGTTTTATGTTTCTGTTTTCTGTTTTCTGTTTTCTGTTTTCTGTTTTGTAATGTTTTATGTTTCTGTTTTGTAAATTAATGTGTCTGTTTTCTGTTTTGTAATGTTTTATGTTTCTGTTTTCTGTTTTCTGTTTTGTAAACAATGCTGTTTCTGTTTTCTGTTATTAATGTGTCTGTTTTCTGTTTTGTAAATTGGCATCTATGTATTTTCTTTGGCCTAATATATTCTGTTTCTATTGTGTTTATTGTGTCTTTCTAGGCAAAACAACCCAAACAACCCAAACAAAAGGTTGTAAGGAAGTTAGAGTTGAGGAGAAGTGATAGAACAAGGGCACTCAAGTGCAAGAAACTCAAGGGAGAAGGAAGTAGCCCTGCACAACCATGGAAACTGTAGACATATGTTTTGACTGATACAATGGACTTGTTGTTTTGTATTATGTAATTTGATTACAGTTGAACCATTATGTTTTGATTACAAATGGTGTGCTTTATGATACAATGTTACACATTAATGTGTATTTTGATTACAGTATTTTGATTACAAATGGTGTGTTTTAGCCTTAAAGTTTATTATGATTACAAATGGTGTACTTTATTATATAATTCAAAAGAGTGTACTTTATCCAATGGCTTTAGCCTTAAAATTTAGTTTCATATATACTGGTATACTTTATATACAATTCAAAAGAGTGTACAAATGGTGTACTTTATCAACAGTGTACTTTATGCATACAATTAAAAACATATATACTGTCAATTGGTGTACATTTAAACACATATATTTGCACACACATATATATATGTACAAGGACCAAACTCAAAAAATACTTTATTATTACAAGGACTAAAAACAAAAACAAAAAACATAATGACAATGGGTGTATTTTGAGTTAAAGCATTGTTGTGATAAGTAATTGGTGTACTTTATGCACAATTCAAAAGAGGAGTAAGATAATTGCATACATAAACTAGCCAAAACCATAACATCTATTTCATTAATCATTTGGTACATGAACAAATGTCAAAATACATTAATTTTACAGGGACTAAAAACCAAAAACAAAAATACAAACACAAAAAAATGGGATTCATCACCATTTGTGATAAGCAAGGAAGAACCCCCATGACCCAAACAACAAAAACTTCAACAATGTCACTTTTCTTTTTTCCTTCTCCAACTTAATCTTCACTTTTTCCTTTTTTTTAACCTCAATATCCTTAACAAACTCCTTCAACATTTCAGAACACTCACAACCACTTGAAATTTTAAGATCACTGGCTGGATTTCGTTCTATTTCATCATCCCAAATGAACAACTTGCATCCAGACATTAACCCTGAGTTTTGACACTTCCAAAATCTTCTATTAGGGTTATCAACAGTGTTTGACATAAACAATTTCATTCTTCTATTGCAACCACAAACTGGTGCTTGAACGTGATGAGATTGTGCAGAAGAAGAAGATGCCATTGGAGACGATAGGGAAGAAAGAAGAAAGAAGAAAGCTTGAAGAAGAAAGACCACAATGTGATTCTATATTTTGGATTTGGTCCCTCTAGAATAAATAGGAAAATGACAAATCCACATGTGTAAATGAGAATGCCACTTGGATTATTGAGAAATGCCAAACGACCTGCCACATAAGCACCGTCTGCCACATCCCTTTTTTTTAACGTCTAACTCACAGTAGGGACTAAAACTAAAGCGTTTTGGAAATGTGGGGACTTAAACCGAAAAAAAAAACTTTCAGGGACGAAAACCAAAAACTCGCTAAATTACAGGGACTAAAACACTATTTAAGCCTATCTTAAATAATATTTTTCTACAAATTAAAAAATATATTGGTCTTGCATAAATTAATATCTTGACCTCTTTCATTGGTTGAACAATATACTCATAAGTTTTTGTGATTGATAAATGAAGTAAATCCAAGATGATGGACCAAACTAACCATAGGAGGGTCATAAGCTCGATTTAAAAATTATGGGTATACGAGTAATATTTTCAAACATTAACACAAATACTATGTATCAGATGTGGGGGATTGGTGGACATAATAAACCTAAGAAGGCCATAAATTGGGTTTAAGGTGGGTTGGATTAACATGGACTTTGAGACAATGCTCAAGACCCAACACACCAAATAAAATACGAGATTGGACACATTATTAACCATCACACCTAATGGACATACAATTCGATTTGAAATGATTTATAACTCCAACTCGAGTAAACAAAAGAACTACAAGTTGTCTCTCCTTCATAAAAGGAAATATAGCCTCTATCACATCACACTCGTTGCTAGTGGGTTATCCACGAGTTCAATAAAAACACTTAACCTTGGGTAGGGAAAACTCCTCTAAAGGATAAATTTTCCAAGTTGTTTTATATCTTTAGCCAACAAGATAGGAAGATGAATGGGATTGGTCAACTGATTCTGAGTTCCCTTATGTTGAAGAGGCTTGTGGTGGATAAATTGTAGTGCTTGTCGGTCGAGAACTAATGAATTAGCTTACAAAATATATATTGATAGATTGTCAATGAGAATCACGGTAGATTCATACACCAACATAGGATTACATCCTATAAGATTCCTAAAGGAGCTTGCACTTTAGTGATGTTGATGTGCCTATGATTTCCATCTGTGAGTTGAATGGTTCTTGATAAATTTTAAAATTGTTTAAGCATGATGATGCATGTATAAGATGATTTATAGATGTTACTCAAGAGAACAATAAATCTAAGTATGCTAAGGAAGATAAAAATAAAACCAACTTCAGAAATTCTGCATTCATGAGGAGTAATCCTTACAATATATAGGCCTAGGATTACTATGATAATAGGCCATGGGCCTAAATAAGACAACATAATAAAATTGACTAAAATAATATCACTTAAGACACCTCCTAAATGTGGAAATATTTAAACCAAATGGGTTCCTTCCTTTGTCTAATGGGCATGTCTTTCTTCTTAACAATACTCATCGGCCCATTAAAAACCTTGTCCTCAAGGTTCAAAGATGAACAGTCTAGAAAAATGAAATTGGGCGGGCTAGATGGAATTGGGGCGGGTATTGATAATAAGGAGTTGGTAATGGTTTGATATGGTGATGTGGCATCGTGTGGAAGACTCCATATAAAATTAGGGTTGGGAGGCGGAGCACATGGGAAAAGATATGGGTTAGATTGCATTTTGTCTTGAGCAGTGTGCAACTTATGGGAAATGGAGTTGGCGTGTCTTGGAAGTATGGAAGGAGAAAGGGACGTGTCAGGTTGCATGTGAAGGGAGGTTTCCAAAGTCAAAGAACCATTAAGTGGGTGGGCCAGGGTATCTCGTGAAATGGCAGTGTGAGGGGAAGTAACTGTCATTTGAGGGAAAGGAAAATGCTCAATAAGTACATTGGAAACAAATTGAGGATAAGTTATTTTGTTCTCTCGTTTTCTTTTCAAACACTTCAAACTTTTCTTATTTTCAAACACCACTTCATTTTCCTTTCTCTGACCCAATCTATCTTTTTCTTGTTCGTCCCTCTCACACTTTTGAGTGTCAACCTTTGTGTTATCCTTTTCAACATAAAAACTCTCAGAGGTTGGAGCAAGTAGAGGTTAAAAGTCAACAATAGGGTATGTACCATAATATGGTTTGAGCAAAGAGGCATGTACAACGGGGTGCACATGAGAAGAATAAGGTAGATCCAACAAATACGCGACTTCACCAACGCGTTTGACGACCTTGAATAGTTCGAAGAACCGTTTGGACAATTTTTGAGAAGTTCTTTGAGACACAGTGTTTTGTCGGTAAGGTTTCAGTTTTAATAAGACTAGATCGCATGTGTTAAACGAAAAATCATTTCTTGACTTATTTGCTTGCTTTTCCACTTAAAGTCTAGATTTTTTTAAGTTCTCCTTCAAATGAGTTAACATATCTTGTCTTTGTTGCAGGGAAACATGCAAAGCTATCTCATCTGTTTTTCTGGCCACATAGTTAGAGATGTTTGGTGGGTCCCATCTGTCGCTCCCACCAAATGACACGGGGCCAAGAGGGGTACTGACGCGAACGGTCGGCGAAAGAGGAGAGAACACACAGGGGTGAACTCAGAAAGACAAGAGTCGCCAGCTAGGCATTTTTATCCCGGAGGAAAGGTAATGCTGCATAGACCTAGAAAAGATATGGATAAGACGGTTGCGAACCAGAGAGACTGAGAAAGGGGGTTGGTTACAACCTGGGAAGGTATTAGCACCCAGATTGTCCGCCGTACTCGACGGGATCCACGCTTAAAAGATTTGTGTTTTAAAGGGGTAGTGTTAGTGCAATTTGTGTGTCAAAGCTGGAAAAGAATGCAAGTGTTAGTGTAAAAGAAGTGTGAAGTGTATAAAAGAAGTGTCAGTGTAGGAACAGGAGTATGAAGCTCAAGACTATGAGGCTAAAAAAATAAAGCTGGAAGAGGGAGAATATACAGAGACTTTTGTTCGATAACTGTTAAGTTATGCCTATGTATCCTCTCGTGCAATGAGGAAGTCAGAACACCGTAGTTCGACCCAAAGAGACTGAAAGATAAATTAACTTGTGAACTGCTTACTTGTCTATGCTCAAGTGTATGACCTGTCTGGCTCAGGTGCAAACTGTCTTGCATTAGACGGAAGAGGCAAGTTCTCGTTTATGAGTGAATAAGATGAGAAAAGAATCCCGGAGGAGACGATTATTGTTTGTTTTTTGTGTTTTCAGTCTTTTATTGCTTTTTGAAGTTTGTCATAAGATAATGAGCTTAAGCCTAAACCAATTTAGTAAACTCATCACATCCTCCCTCTGATTAGGGGTAATGAGAGTACCATAAGTATGAAGTAAACACCTCACACTTAATCACCATGATGTAGGATTAAGATCATTAACCTACTTGTGATTATTTAAATGTTTTTGTTGTTTTTGTTTAGTGTTAAGTAATGAGTTTAAGCCATAATCAAAGATTTAATGGACTCATTACACCATCCTAATAGAAGGATAATAGATGAGAACATTTAAGCTGAGGAAGATTCCTCAACTTAATCCATGATTAGGGATTAACCTCATGACAAAAGCCTTTATTAAGTGGATTTTAGTTAATGGTAAAATTAAGAAGTGGATTTTATGGTTTATAAGACAACTTGAGGGGGACTTGTCCATTAACACTAGGGTTAGTCCTTCTTAACCAGTTAAGGAAGAATTAGAACCCTAATGTAAGGCCCAAGTTACAAGCTTGATGTCTTGATGGTTATTAAGTGGATTGATTAAAGGATTTAAACACATTAAGGGTTTAACACTTAGGATTAAAGTTATACACTCCATCCTAATAGAAGGATGCAGGCATAAGCTTAATCACAAAGCCTTAAAACCTTTAGGGTTTAGTTCCTGATTATGAGATGAGAAGAGAAAACTCAAAGATGAAACAAAGGTAAAACTAAATGGGGACTAATCAAACCCTAATTGTTATCATGCTTGGTTATTCCTAGGGTTAATGAGGTTTGCAAGAAGATCTTCAGAGAAACCACCAGGAAGGAAGCAGATGAAAGGAGCAAGAAGCAAAGAGAAGCAAAACAACTTGCTTCACTTAAGAAGACAAGTTGCTTGAAGAAAGAAAGCAAGATGAACATGAATGAGCAAGCTCAATCCAATACACAAGATAAAATGCAGCCAAGATGCAAGAGAGATGAGAAGAGATTGTGAGAAGTGAAGGCAAATTCACTTCTCAAAAACAACTTACCACCTAAAAAGTTAGCCAAAAGAAATGAAATGCAATGCACATGAGATGAAATGCCATGGTACAAACCAAAATCAGAAGCATTTACATGATGTTAATGATGCTAAGAGATGATACAAACATGAGGCAAGACATGAGAATGATCATACAAGGACATGGATGCAGATGAAGCATGCTTTGAACCATGAATGTACATGAAAAGTTATGAAATGCAATGGACATATAACATGGCAAATGAAAGATGCAATGATCAAACATGATTCTAATATGTCCTAAGATGTATTATGGATCATGTGGATGCAGAAAATGTCATGGCAAGTCATTGGATGCCAGCAAAAGAGAAATGGATGCAAAGGAAGGCACAAATTAGGGTTACATGCATCATACAATGCAAAAATCCAAAACCAGAAGCAAATGACATGATAAAAAATTGAAAATGCAATCAAAGATACCTTAAACCCATACAAGTTCACTGCCCAAAGGAGGGGATTCAACTCTTAACCTAGTGAAAGTTATGAATTTCCTAAGATGGCTAGGGTTTTGGGGTACCTTATCAAGAAAAATGCAAAAAAAATTGAAGATGCAAGATCAATTCAAACCAAATTTATCCTATAAACTACATGCCTTGAAGGATGCAATGCAAGAAGAATCATCATCCAACTCTCAATGGTTAGGCAGAAGGGATTTTTCAAAGTTTGAACCAAAATATTGCCTTAAAATGAATTTAATTCCCATGAAAATGATCAAAAGGCATCAAGAACCAAAAAGAAATTTGTTTTAAGAGTTGGACAATGTTTCTAAATGTTTTTAAATGCAATGTGAATTTTTTTTGTGATTTTTAAATACCTAAATGTATTTTTAATTAATTAATTTTCATTAACTAATTAAAAATAAACATTTAAATGATTTAAAAATAATTTTTAATGCAAAAAATAAAAATAAAAATATTTTTGGGTTTTAAAAATTAATGAAATCTTTGACAAAAATTTTCATAATTTTTAAATGATTTTTGCTATTTTAAATAATTCGTATAAATAAATGCAAAGAAAATGAAAATAAAAATGAAAATAAATGGAAGTATGCACAATCCATGGCTGAGATTCAAAGTTGGGAGTCAATGGTTGACTGCGCGCTATTGGAAGGTCAGGATCTCTTCTGGCTTAATTAACTTAAATGAGGTTTATTAAATTAATAAATACAGATTAGGTTTTAATGATGTGATCTGGGCCACACACACGCGCGGGAGTCAACCCCAGTCCACCTCATCTACGGTCCAAATTCAAACTCTCATTAATTACGCTGCTAAACCTAATTAGGGTTTAATCAAACTCAGACGGCCGGAACAGTGTTCCGGTCGTCTTCTCTGGCGAAACCAAAAACCTAGCTTCCTCTACAGACCACCCCAACCTAAATTAACTGCCCAGAAACGTTCTCCTATCCAAACTAAACCCAAACCCATCATCAAAAACCATTTATCAACCATGAACAAAGAGAAACGAAACCAAACATATTCACGGGCAAAATTTCAGAGAGGCACAAAATGTTCATTTTCACACCATTTTTAAAACTAAAAGCATCAGAGTGATCCCCATGATGTGTATTTTCATTTTGTAACAAAAAGAGCAAGCTCTGAAAAGTTGGAAGTTTGAAGCTACCTGAGGTGAAGAACTGTGAAGATGAGCTTTCTTGACCATTCTCTTATGCAAAATGCCTCCTCTGAACCTCCTGAGCTCAATGGGATGCTTCAAACCTCTTGTTGGTGGCTAATTTGTGAGCTTGTGTTCTGATATGGCAGATTTCACAGTTATGCTATAGGGGGTTTCAGGCTGTTTTGATGGTGGGCTTTTGTTCTATGGAGAGTGTGTGGTTCATTGGTGAAGAAAGAATTGAGGTTTTATGGCTGTGTTGAGTGATTCGAAGAGGGAAAGGTTTTGACAGATTTTTGTGAGTGCTGCAATGTTGGAGCTTATGGCTTGTGTGTGGTGTGTTTAGGGTTGCTTGATGTCCACATATTGGACTCTGATTGGGCAGAGAGTTGGTGATGGCACTGTGGGATTGGTATGGGCAAAATGTAAGAAAGTCAAGATTTTGTGTACTCCAAGTATGGCTCGGGTCAGAGGCAATCTTAGGGCTTGTCCTGCCTCAGCTTGATTCAAGGATGGCCCTTGGATGATTCATGAAGGACTGCAGCATTTGGATCACAAGTTTGAAGTGTTTTTGCAACTTGGCAACTTGTTACATTTCATGATTTTTGGCCATGAACATGTGATAAGTCTTGCTGAATATTTGGTGTGAGATGCCTCATGAGGTTATGGTAATGTCTTGAGACCAGCTAGAGATCATACAACCCTTTTGAGAATGATTTTGCAAGAAATCCCCTTTTTGCATTTTATGGAAAATGGCTTATGGTTACTTGAAACCTAAGGCATAGAAATGGGAAATCTCTTGGGCCAAACTGAATTTTAAGTCATGCATTGCATTGGTATGATGATTAGAGGTCACATTGAAATCACATAAAGGCTTTTCATGAGAATTTGCAAGTTTTCCATTTTGTGCAAAAGTGAAATTTCAATGATTTTATCCAACTTTGTAAGGCCATAACTTTTGATCCAAAATGAATTAGAATGAGTTCTTGTACTTTTTGAAAAGGGAATGATCCATTCTACAAATTTCATGACCAAAGTTTTCTCATTTGAAGCATTTTTGAATCAAAAAGAAAAGGTTGAAAAACTTTCCCAAAATGGCAAGTTTTCATTACAAGTCACTTTCCCAAAAAGGCAACTTTGCAAATGGCTTGAAATTCTTCAACTTTGTGAACTTCTAACATCTTATATGATCAAATAAAGATCATACACATTCAAAATGTTGAAAAACACCCTTTGGTTGGGTCATTGGGGGCCTCAGATGCCCTGATTTTACACTGACTTGCACAAGAAGTCAACTCTTGATCAGATGCCTTCCCCATTGAATTTCTTCATGAAAATTGATATGCATGATCCCTATACCATATAGAGACCAATAGAAACAAGAATGACCAAAAAATTTGGAGTTATGGCCTCTGAAACCAAAACCCTAATTCTAGGTCATCTGTGCAGTTAAACCTGGCTCTGCTTCCATGCCTTTCTCAGTTCTTGTGATTCTTTGACTTACTTGACTTGGTGAGGATATGATATGATGTTTGAACATACATGGACCCCTTTGAAGTGATTTAAGACCTTTGGAGTGGCTCAAATGGCTCTTGGATTGCCCAGATCACAAACCCTAGATGCAGATGACTTAGAAGCAATGCAGTGAAGCAAAAATGCAATATGTGATGATGTGATTGAACTTATGCATATGAAAAGACCACAAGACATGGTGTGAATGGGTGAGGGCAAATTTGGGGTGTTTACACCATCCATATAAGGCCTTGAAGGGAGTCATCTGGATGGCTGTGTGGTAAGATATGTTGTACTGGTATTCGGGCAGATGCATAAACTTGTACCACTGACGAGGGTGGTCGCTGGTGAAACATCGAAGGTATGTTTCCAAAGAAATATTTACGACTTCTGTCTTACCATCAGTTTTGGGGTGATAACTCGTACTATATTTTAATGTAGTCACTTGAGCTCTGAAAAATTCCTTCCAAAAGTTGCTGAGGAATAAAGGGTCTTTGTCTGAAACCATGGATTTAGGATTGGCGTGAAGTCGATAGATCTCTACTGTAAATCTTGCAGCAAGTTCCTTGGCATTAAATTTGGTTGGTGAAACAAGGAAATGGAGAAACTTTGTCAGATGATCACAAATAACCCAGATCACTGTATGACCACAAGAATTGGGCAGATGAGTTATGAATTCTATGGTGAGTTCATCCCATACTTGGTCAGGTATTGGAAGTGGTTATAGTCAACCCCTTTTTTCTAAATTACATATTTATTTTGCTGACACACTGTTCAATGTTTCACCAGATGTTTAACTGTAAGATATAAACTTTACCAATAGAAAGACGTAGAGATACGAGCAAGAGTGGCCTGCTGCGTTATGGTGATATTCATTCAAAAGAGTGGTGTGAAGGTCTTGAATATCAGGTATAAAATATGATCCCTGTAGTAGAGAAATCCATGGTTGATTTTGTAGAACTTTTTATCGCTCTGGTTTTGCATTAACTGCTCAACTAATTTAAGACCTCATTGTCTTTTGCATAAAACGATTTTAGTTTGGAAATGAGATTTGGTGTTGAAGAGGACAAGGTCAGAAGTACTGAAGCATCTGGATCTATTGAGAATTTGCGGCTCAAGGCGTCAGTAACTAAGTTAGATTTTTTTAGGTTTGTAAAATATTTCGAAATTGAACCCTTGGAGTTTAGCGGCCCATTTTTGCTGTTTTGGTGTTTGAATTGTTTGTAGTAATAAGTTGCATAGGCTCTTTTGATCAGTGTATATGTGAAAATGTTGACCAATAAGATACTAACGCCACTTTTTTATGGCTTCTGTTACAGCAAACATTTCTCACATATAGACGGAGGAAGCTTGATTCCGAGGACACATTTTTTGCTGAAGAATGCAATCGGATGACCGTCTTGTGAAAGCAGTGCTCCAATGGTAACTCCTGAGGCATTTATTTCAACTACATTTTTTTTGAAATCTGTCAATACAAAAACCAGAATGTTAATCATCTTGGTCTTTAATATTGTAAAGGCTTCGGTCGCCTTTGTACTCCATACAAACTTATTGGATCAAAACAAATTGGTGAGAGGAGCGACGAGAGAGGCGTAGTTACACATAAATCGAAGGTAAAAACTAGTCAGTCCCAAAAAACCACGTAAGGCCGTGAGTGAGAGAGGTATAAGCCAATCCAAAATGGCCCTCACTTTATCATTATCTGGGGCAACACCCTTAATAGATATAACATGACCCAGATAATCCACTTTGTGAACTGCAAACACACATTTAGCTAATTTTGCAACAAAAACATGGGACTGTAAGAGATCAAAAATAGTTTTTAAATGAACCAAATGATTAGTAAAATTTGAATTGTAAATTAAAATGTTATCAAAGAAAACCAAGACAAACCGTCGTAAGTGAGGTTGGAGTAGATCATTCATAGCAGATTGAAAAGTGGAAGGGGAATTAGTGAGCCCAAATGGCATTACGAGAAACTCGTAATGTCCATCGAAAATTCTGAAAGTTGTCTTATAAGTATCTTCCGTAGTAACTCTGCTTTGATGATATCCTGAGCGTAAATCTATCTTAGTAAAATTTTTGGAATTCCCCAATTCATCCAATAATTCGTCAATGGTTGGGATTGGAAAGTGGTCTTTAACCGTAACATCATTAAGAGCATGATAGTAAACACAAAATCACCAACTACCGTCTTTCTTTTTAACTAGTAAAATAGGGGATGAAAAGGGGTTGTGACTTGGGATAATGATACCATCTTGTAACATATCTTTTTGATAGTGTGGATAGCAATATGGTTTGATGTTTATCGGTTTGGTATTTGGAAGAAGTGGAATGTGGTGATCATAAAGTCTAGGTGGAGGGAGGCCATTGGGTCCTTGAAAAACTGATGGGTATTGAAGAAAAAGTTGTGACTTCAGGTTGGAGAGAGGGTGGCAGGAGGTTAATGGTTTGTGTAGGGTTTTCTAAGGGTGAGGGTGATGGAACATCAAGGAATATCATAAGATGAAGGGATGCAATGGAATCAGTGTGAAGTAGATGGTAGAGTTGATGGTAGCTAGTGGGTGATGGGTGATATTTGGGGTCTCCTTTCAAGGTGATGGTAGTGTTGTTGTGGAAAAATGTAATAGAGGGAATGGAGAAATCAACGTTGATTGGTCCTAGGGTACCTAGCCAAACCATACCTAAAACAACGTCGGCACATTCAATAGGTAGTAAATAAAAAGGTAAGGAGAATAATTGATTTTGAAGTGAGATATGAACATCTTGACAGATCCCTTGACATTGCAAATGGGATCCATTTCCCACCATAACAGAAAATAGGATTGTTTCTTGTAAGGAGTTGGATATGGATTTGTTTTCAAGGGTCATGATGGTTTTTAGTGAAAATGAAAATACATTGAAAAATTCCATGGCTTATGCCTTAGTGGCATCCTTAATGTGTTGGTAGGATTGGGGCGTGGAATAAGGTTTTGAAAGAAACAAAAGCTTGTGGGTTCGTTGTTAGTCGTAGTTTGCAGACGCAAATTGCATTTCGAATTAGTACTATGGAATTGGGGCATATATGTCTACATCAGGTTACAAGATGCAGAAATCGTTGGTTAAGAGGTATTGTGTAGATGGGACCTTGATAAGGCATTTGATGCATTCAAAGAGATGGTTGAGAAAGAGGGAGTTGTATGTGCTAGATATACTTTTTATTTGTTGATGAATTCATATTGCCAAATGAATAGAGCAAAAGATACATAGACGATTATATGTCAATTGGTGAAAGAAAAAAAGCTAAAGCCTTGATATTCTACTTATTCCGACAACAAAACTCCCCCAATCACCAAGTAACCATGTCCATTATTACTTATTCAATGTTAAATTATGCATTTCTATCTACACATTGTATCTAACTAAATATCATGTTGATTAATACGGGTTAAAATTGAAATAGAGGTTGAACATGAAAACAAGATTGGTAATTTTATTTTCTGGGACAAGGAATGTATACTATATGTTGGTATCTCAACTCATGATTTAAGACAACTAATGAAGCAGGTATGTATTTCTCAATTAACTTTTTGATACTTTGGTGCACCATAACTAAAACATGTTAACTCCTGAACAATAAACTCCAATTATACTCCATTAAGAACAACCATAACATTACTATGATCATTACAACGAGGATATCTAATATTGTCTTCAAACTTTGAGGGACTACATTCAAAGATACTTTGGTGCAACTCTCCTTCAAATAAGAGAAAATGAATTATTTTCAACCAAGACCAATTCAACAATGTCCCCCATTCTCAATCTTCTAATCCCATAGTAAGCCTTTCTTCATTCCTATTGATAACATTAATAACATTGACAAACAATTTCTTATCTTTCTCATTTCCATTTTTCAGCCTAACTCTTTTGCTTCTCCAGAACTGGAGTCTCGAACCTAGATATAACAATACACCGTCTAAGAGGTTGTTCAGAGGTGATTCAATTGAAGAACTAGGTTCTTCGATTTCTCAGATCTCTTTTGTTCAATGAATTCTAAAAAACTTGTTGTCACTTCTGGTATGTTGGTTGCTTAAGTTTGCAAAATATATCTCATTTTGTACACTCCAGATGATTGTGCAATGGCATCTGTACAAAAATTTTGGTGAAAATTTATTCTCTGTCCTTGATTATTGATCTGAAAAGTTGAATCTAGCTTGGAACAATGCCAAAGAACCCAAATAAATTTTTGACAATCTAATTTTTTCCATGCAATTTGTGTTTTACATGTACCTCACAATAAATGTCTCAAGCATCATTCTTTGTAGTCTTATAAACATTATTGTTTCGGCCAACTTATTATAGACTGGAGATCAAAATGATGCTACAGGAACAACTTTTTTTACACATACAATGTTAATACAATTTGTTCCTGTAGAAACATATATGGGTGATAATATAATATTATATTATGAAGAAAAAAGATTTTTTTTATAGGAGAGAAAATACAACATTAACTCTATTTTATTAGTAATATAATGACAGTTAAATAAAATAAATAAATAGTAGTAAATAAGAATTTTTTTAACACCCCCTCAAGTTGGTGCATAGATGTCAATAATGCCCAACTTGTTGATCAAGTATTCAGTTGTTCTTCCCAAGCTTTTGGTCAATATATCAGCGGTTCGTTGATTGAAAGGGATAAATGGCAATAATAGAGTACCTGAATCTATCTTTTCTTTGATGAAATGACGATCGATCTCGGTATGTTTTATACGATCATGTTGAATCAGATTATGAGCTATGCTTATAGTTGCCTTGTTGTCACAATAAAATTTCAATGAGATTTCTATCTCTATCTTCAGTTCTTTTAGGACTTTGAGAATCCATATACCTTCATAAATTCCTTGGGCCATTGCTCTAAACTCAGTTTCAACACCACTTCTTGCAACTACTCCTTGTTTTTTGCTTCTCCAAGTCACTAGATTCCCCCACACATATGTGCAATAACATGAAGTTGATTTTCTATCAATAATGGACCCTGCCCAATCAGCATAAGTGAATATTACTTCATTTTTATCATTGGTATTCTTGAATAGTAACCCTTTTCCAGGAGTTACTTTTAAGTATCTCAAGATTCTGTTCACAACTTCAAGGTGTTCTTCATATGGTGCATGCATGAATTGACTCACAACACTAACAGAGAAAGCAATTTCAGGACGAGTATGAGTCAAATATATTAACTTTCCAACCAACCTCTGATATTTTCCAGTGTTAACTGGTGTGTCCACTTTCTCCCAAAGTTTGGCACTTTGGTCCATCGGTGTGTCAACCGGCTTACAACCACTTATTCTTGTCTCTTGTAGGAGATCAAAAACATATTTTCTCTGAGAAACAACAATTATTTCTTTGACCCTGCTACTTCCATGCCAAGGAAACTCTTGAGGGGACCCAAATCTTAGATTTCAAAGTCTGCTGCTAAGTTTCTTTTTAATCTCTCCATTTCCATCTCATCATTACCTGTAAGAATAATATCATCAGCATAGACAATCAAAATAGTTATCATTCCATTTTGACCTGACTTTGTGAATAAAGTATGAACAATTTGCCTTTGAGTATATTCTTGTTTCTTCATAGACTGAGTAAACTTTTCAAACCAAGCTCTCGGAGATTGTTTCAACCCGTACAAGGACTTCTTTAATTTACACACCTGTGACCCAAAGGTTTCTTCAAAACCTGGAGGACAATCCATATATACTTCTTCTTCTAAATCAACATTGAGAAATAATTTTTTTATATCTAGCTGATGGAGAGGCCAATCTAAGTTAGTAGCAAGGGATAAGAGTATTCTGATTGTGTATGTTAAAACAAGAATTGATTATACTCTCTCAAAAGAAGTTTTGATGATAACAAATATTTTTATAAAGAACAAATATAATTCTTAAAATTATTTTATTTTAATGTACATAATCGCTGAAGTAAAACAAGAAGTTTTTAAGATGATAGAAGTTTCGACGCAGCAACAAGAAGTTCCTCATATTACATAAGTTCTACTACACAAAATATTCTCAAAGTCTTTATGGAAGATCTGAATGCCTTACGCTCAACCAGCTGCTCATTTGAACAAACTCTAATACTCACATATACGCAAACTCTGATTTCAGAACCAACTTCATTAATTGAGGATCAAAGAATTAACGACTCCAGGCATGGATCTTTATTTTTGGAAACTCTTCAAAGACATTTATCTCCATCCAAAAATATGTTAATGTGTCTCCAACACTTCAAATATCTACATCTATATAAAGGAGCCACTTGGAAGAAATTTGAACAACTCTCTCGCGCGCATATTCAATTAGTCAAATTTCTATTTTCTCTCAATTTTGAAATAACCTTGTGTAATAATATCACAGTTGTGATAATATCTTTTTTGAAGCAATTCATTTTACACATCTGTAATAAAAAATTTGATAATCCTTGAGTGACTAAAGTATTAGTCAGTAGACTCAAGAAGACTTTGACAGTAGGTCATTGTAAGTTGTAATCTTTATTGATTAGTGGATTAAGACCTTATTGAGAGAGGCGAAATCACCTTGGTGGGTGGACTGAATGTAGTTTGAATTCAATGGCAAACCTCTAGTGTTCAATGGTGAGAACTTTGACTACTGAAAGGATGTTCTGGAAAGCTTCTTCATGGCTCTTGATGGAGACCTCTGGGATATGGTAACTGATGGTTACACCATCCAGTTGGAGACAACAGTCAGAAGATTGAATTTTTTTTATGACAGTCCAACATAAGAAAGAGTTCAAAAATAATCACAAGGCCAAAACAATTCTTCTGAGTGCCATCTCATACACATAGTATGAGAAGATCACAAACAGAGAATCTGCCAAACATATGTTTGACTATCTGAGAATGACGCATGAAGGCAACACTCAAGTTAAGGAGACCAAAGCTTTGGCACTCATTCAGAATTATGAAGCTTTAAAAATGGAAGAAGATGAAACAATTGAGAAAATGTTCTCAAGGTTTCAAATTATGGTTGTTGGATTAAAAGTTTTGGACAAAGGATACTCAATAACAGATCAGTGAAAAAGATAATCAGAAGCTTGTCAAAGGCATGGAGACCCATGGTCACTGATCTAAAGCTATCAAAGAATCTGAATGAAATATCTATTGAAGAATTGATCATCTCTTTGAGGAGTCACGAGATAGAACTTGAAGAAGATGAACCTCAGAAGAAAGGTAAGTCCGTTGCTCTTAAATTTAACAAATTTGAATCTAAAGCTATTCAGGAAGAAGAAGAAAGCTCTAGTAGTTCATCAGAAGAATATGAATTATCACTCCTTTCCAGAAGGGTTCAACAACTCTAGAAGCAAAGACAAAAGAAATTCAGAAACCCCAGAAGATCAAGCAATCACTCTAAATCATCCTCTAGTTACATGAAGTCCAGAAGAAAAGAAGTAGTGTGCTATGAATGCAAGGAACCTGGACATTACAAAAGTTATTATCCTAAACTATAGAAAGAAAAGCCTAAGAATAAATTCAACAGAGACAAGAAGAAAAGTCTGAAGCTGAATCAGAATCAGAAGATGAACATGCCAACATCGCTTTAACGACCAACGTATCAGATGATACAAACTCTTTAGAATCTGGATCAGATTCAGAAATAGAAGAGGTATTCTCTAAACTATCTAGAAATCAATTAGAAGATAGCCTCCCAGAAATTCTTGAAAAATATCAAAAACTTCAATTCAAATATAAAAACCTGAAACATGGTCTAGTATCTGAATCTGAAGAAACTAGGAAACTAAAAGCAAAAAAACTCTGAGCTGAAAGAAATCATTTCAAAACTTGAAAACTCTGTTGAAAAACATAAAGCTCAGAAAGAATATGACTCAGAAGTTCTATCTAGTTCTGATAGCATCATAAAACAATATGATCATAGTTTAAAAAAATTTCTAGATAAAAACATAGACAGAAGCAAAATTTCCTTAATGATCTATGGAGTTAGCAGAAATGGTAGAAGAGACATATGATACGTTAAACCTAAAGGAGAAGCACCACATAAATATAAACAAGTTGATGACATGTTCATAAAATACACACCTTTAAATTCTCACATTACATATGGATACAAGCATGATTTAAAATATACTAGTGAGTCATCTTGTTCTACAATTTCTATTGAAAAACCTAAACTTAATCAAAATTATGTAAACTCTAACAAACAAGGACCCATAAAGATATGCGTACCCAGAGATAAAATTCGTTATGTTGCAGATGTCCTTAACAGCAAAATTGAAACACCAATCTTGGTACCTGGACTCTGGATGCTCGTGACACATGACGGGAAGAAATCATATGTTCTAAAGTCTTGAGCTTAAAGCTGGAGGCTACGTAGGTTTTGGAGCTAAAGATAAAATTCTCTATGTTGCAGATGTCCTTAACAGCAAAATTGAAACACCAATCTTGGTACCTGGACTCTAGATGCTCGTGACACATGACGGGAAGAAATCATATGTTCCAAAGTCTTGAGCTTAAAGTTATAGGATACGTAGGTTTTGGAGGAAATCATAAAGGAAAAATCACTGGCTCTGGAACCATTGGTAATGGTACTCTTCCTTCTATATATAATGTTCTATTAGTTGATGGATTGATGCATACCTTGTTATAAGTAAGTCAATTAAGTGATAACGGTTATGATATAATATTTAATTAAAAGTTCTGCAAAGCTGTTAGCCTGAAAGATGGAACTATCCTTTTTAATGGGAAGAGAAAGAACAACATTTACAAAATAAAACTTTATGAACTAAAAAGTCAGAATGTGAAATGCCTTATGTCTGTTAACAATGAGAAATGGGGCTGACACATAAGATTGGGGCATGTTAGTATGAGAAGATTATCACAGATTAACAAACTCAATCTAGTCAGAGGACTTCCTAATTTGAAGTTCAACTCAGAAGCTCTGTTTGAAGCATGTTAGAAAGGCAAGTTTGCTAAACCTACTTTCAAATCAAAAAATGTTGTTTCTTCCTCTAGAAAATTAGTTCTTCTTCACATTGATTTGTTTGGACCTATGAAAACTGCCTCAATCAGTGGTAAGAAGTATGGATTAGTGATCGTAGATGACTATAGTAGATGGACATGGGTAAAGTTCCTTAGACACAAGGACGAGTCAAACTCTGTATTTTCTACCTTCTCCAAACAAGTTCAAAATGAAAAAGAGTTTAGAATTGTAAAAGTAAGAAGTGATCATGGTGGAGAATTTGAAAACAAAAATTAGAATTATTTTTTTAATGAAAATGACATCTCTCATGATTTCTCTTGTCCTAGAACTCCACAACAAAATGGAGTTGTACAACGAAGGAACATAAATTTACAAGAGATGGCCAGAACCATGATCAATGAGACTAACATGGCTAAACACTTCTTTATAAGACCTATTCTATAGAAGACTCCATATGAATTGTGGAAGGACAAAAAACCCAACATTTCTTATTTCCATCCTTTTGGATGTACATGTTTTATTCTGAACACTAATGATCCTCTGAACAAGTTTGATTCTAAGGCACAAAAATGTTTCATGTTAGGATATTCTGAACATTCGAAAGGATAATGAGTATACAATATAGAAACACGTATTGTGATGGAATCTATTTGTGTCAGATTAGATGATAAGTTTGGACTTCAAAAGCCAAAGTAGAATGAATCTCTTGCAGATATAGAAGTTCAAATTACAGAAACCAGAACATCTGAAGAAAAACCATCTACAAAAAAAGACAACACAAATGCCACAACAAGTTCTGAAGAACCCAGTCAGAAGAGACAATCCAGAAGCAGGCTGAATCATCCAGTAGATAAAATTCTAGGAAAGAAAGATTATCCAATCAAAACAAGATCTTCATTCAGAAACTCTGAAGAATCACTAATGGGATTAGTCTCTCTGAATGAACCCACTTCCATTGACGAAGCTCTCTCAAAAAATGATTGGATACTTGCAATGCAGGAAGAACTAAATCAATTCACTAGAATTGATGCATGGGATTTAGTTTCTAAACCCAAAGGATTCAACAACATTGAAACCAAGTGGGTCTTAAAAAACAAGCTGAATGAACAAGGAGAAGTTGTCAGAAACAAAGCATGACTGATTGCACAAGGTTATAGTCAGCAAGAGCAAATTGACTATACATAAACCTTTGCACTAGTCGTAAGGTTAGAATATATCAGACTTTTAATTATTTTGATGTAAATAATGACATCACTCTCTATCAGATGGATGTCAAGAGTGCGTTTTTAAAGGTTACACTGATGAAGAAGTTTATGAGCATCAACCCCATGGTTTTGAAAACACAAAACATCCAGAATATGTTTATAAACTTAAGAAATCGTTATATGGTCTGAAACAAGCTCCCAGAGCTTGGTTTGAAAGATTAATTAACATTCTCTTAGAATGTAATTTTTACCAGAGGGAAGGCGGACACAACTCTTTTCTGTAAAACATTTAAAAATGATATCCTGATTTGTCAAATTTACGTAGATGATATAATATTTGGATAAACTAAAAGCTCTCTAGAAAAATATTTTGCTAAGACTATGTAGGAAAAATTTGAAATGAGCTTAATGGAAGAACTCAAGTTCTTTCTGGGAATCCAAATCAATGAAACATCATACGGAACCTACATACATCAAAGAAAATATGTTAAAGAACTTCTGAAGAAATTTGATATGTCAGAAAGTAAACCATCTAAAACTCAAATGCATCCTACATGCATTCTGGAAAAGGAAGAGGTATGTAAGAAAGTAGATCAGAAGATCTATAGAGGTATGATTAGCTCTCTCCTATACTTAATTGCTTCAAGACCTGATATTCTATATAATGTTTTCCTCTGTGCTAGATCCTAATCAGATCCTAGAGAATCTCACTTAACATATGTTAAGAGAATTTTCAAGTATCTGAAAGATACTACTAATCTTAGCCTTTGCTATAGAAAATCCAGAGAATACAAACTTATAGGGTACTGCGATGTTGACTTTGCTGGAGACAAAACAGGAAGAAAAAGTACTTCTGAAAGTTGTCAATTTCTGGGAGACAACTTAATCTCTTGGTCTAGAAAAAGACAATCTACAATTGCACTTTCAACTGTTGAAGTTGAATACATAGCAGTAGCTGGATGCAGTACTCAGATGCTCTGGATGAAGAATCAGCTTGAGGAATTCAATATTTATGAGAGTAACATCCAATCCCATATGATAATACTTCTGCTATCTGTCTTTCTAAAAGTTCTATTTCACATTATAGAGCTAAACATATAGAAATTAAACATCATTTCATTAGGGACTATAATCATAAGGGAATTTTAGTTTTAAAATTCATAGACACAGACCATCAATGGGCTGATGTTTTTTACAAAACCTCTTGCTGAAGATAGTTTTAATTTCATTCTGAAACATCTCAGTATGGAATTATGTCCAAAATGAATATGTTAATTCTATACATTTAACTCTCATCACTTCTCTTATTTTGAACTTCTGACCAATATTTCTTCTGAAGTAAGATGGAGAATTGTATCAGAATCTATCCAGAAAGATCTGAAAGTTCGTATCTGAGAACCTTTCAATTCAAGGATAGAACATGCAGATTATAACATCAACACCTTTCAACAAAGCTCCAGATGTCTTCTGAATTTGAATACGTGTTTAAGCTCTGAGAAAGGACAAAACATGCAGTTCATGATGAACAACTGTCAAATTAACCTCCAAGTGTCCTCTGAGGCTAAATACGTGGTCATATTCTAAGAAATTGAAATGGCTGAACTGACAAAGTTGAGGTGCTAGTCACATTGGTAACTGATCAAAAATCTTTTACGCCATCTCCCTTGTCAGAACTCATTAATGTTTTTAATCATTTTGTTTGTAATTTAATTTTTCATTAATTATGTTTTATATCTGTTAAAAATTCTATATATATATATATATATATATATATATATATATATATATATATATATATATATATATATATATATATATATATATATATATATATATATATATATGTGTGCTCATTCTCACCTCACAAACACTTTTCACTTTCTCACAATCCCTTTCACTATTTTCTTGCTTCGTGTTTTCTCTCATTTTCTGAATTTTGTTACCAAAACCCTCTTGTGAACAATGGCTTCATCTTCCAAGCAAACTCAACCTTCTTCATCTTCTCAACAAGCTTCTCCAAATTAAGCTTCTGAAGAAACTCATGTTACTCCGGTCGGAACACTTGACCATGGGTTGGAAAAACTCCTTTTAAGGATAGCTTTCCTTGGCTATTTCATATCTCTAACTAACAAGATATGAAGGTGGATGAGATTGGTCGTTGGATTTGGAGTTCCCTTATGTTGAAGATGCTTGTGGTGGATAACTAGCAGTGTTTATTGGTAGAGAACTAATGAATTAGCTTATGGAATAAATATTGGTAGATTGTTAGTGTGAATCGTGGGAGATTCACACACCAACGTAAGATCGCATCTTATATGATTCCTAAGAAGAGCTTTCACTTTGTGAAACTGACGTGCCTATGATCACCATCTATGTGTCGAAGGAGGTGACATATTTTTAATGATCGCTCTTTCCGTCAAATGTCACCAAAGGGGGCGCTGGAAATTGTCCAGGATAAAGGATTCCCATATTTTATTAGAGAAAGGTTGAGGGTCCTCAACCTCTATTCCTTCATGAAATATGCCTTCATCGGTGTTATTAATTCCGGATAGCGGAGCGGAGCAGGCAACTCCAAAAATATGATAGCGGGATAGCAGATAGCAGGATAATTTCTGTTGACTTTTTAGAATGGACTATTTTTTAAATTAAATATACAAATAACACAACCAACATAAAAGTTTTATAAAAATAAAATTAAAATGAATTAAAAATCTTAATTATTTACTAGACATGTGCATTGCACATTTATATTTTTACTTAAATATTTATAATAAATATTATAATTCAAAAAATATTAATATAACTAATTTTTATATTTACCGCATCTCTAATTTATAAAATAAATTAGTTGTTTTGATGTTTTATAGTATTGTTTAATTTTTTTTAGAAAAAAGATAACTAAAATAATAAATCAGGACATCAAATTAATAATTGAAATAAAAAATAAATAGAATTGTGAAATTAAGATAGAGACAAACACAAATTTCAAATGTGATAGAAAATATTTTTTTTTAGAATTCATTGACATAAATTACAAAACCACATTAAAATTAGAAAGAAATAATTAACGCTATATATCTCGCCGATTTCTTCTAATTCAGTGACTTCCTAAATAAAGAATGAATGTTCAAATTATATATATATATATATATATATATATATATATATATATATATATATATATATATATATATATATATATATATATATATATATATATATATATATATATATATATATATATAAAGACGTGTAATTAGAAAAAAGAAAGAAAAATAAAAAAATGTTAGAGAGATAGGCTCTGCCTTCTCTCTAACTCAAAACGAGTCCGTACGTTTTGTTTTCTTCATTGCAACAGCCTTGTGATTTATGTGTTTCTTGTTTCTTTCATGGCATGTACCCAAGTTAAAGGGAGGAGAGCTAATAGGAAGGGATATTTTCCCTTTTGGTGGAAGGTTCGTGGGTGATAAGATGACGGGTACTACTTCTTTTATTCTTTCTGAATTTCCGGAGAGGATACAATCAAGAGATTTGTTTGTCCTTTTTGGATGTATTGGCAATATTATGGAAGTAGTTATCGCACCTTATAGAAATAAGTTTGGGAAATGTTTTGGCTTTGCAAGATTTGGTGAGGTCGACAATGTGCATTTGTTGGGTGTAAAGTTGGACAATGTGGTGATTGATGGGAGGAAAATTCATGCGAATCCACCCAGATTTGAGAGAAGATCGGTGGGAGAGAAGGTTATGAAGTTTCCAAACAAGAGCAACATGGGTAGGGAAGTTAGATTAGAAAGGTCTATTCCCATACATAACTTTCATTGTCTTGTAACATAGGGAGGGAGTAAGACTATAACATATGCAGAAGCTGTGAGCGATAAGAAGGGGGTTCGACGAAAATAATTAGTTTTTCTTTGTTGAAGGAGGTTAAGGAGGAGTTTAAAGGAGCTTTCGTGGGCATCACTCACTTACATAGGATGTCATTTAATATGCAAAGGAATTTTGAATCAGAAGGTGTCTTTTACGTAAAAGTCACTCCCATGGATTCTAGACTGTTTTATTTAGAAGAAAGAGAACCAGGTGCTATGAATGACTTAATAAATGATGGAAGTTTATGGTGGAATCAGTGTTTTCAGAAATTAGAGAATGGAGGGAGGAGGATATTGATAAGGACATAGCGGGTTGGTTGAGAATCTATGGGGTGCCATGCCATGCCATGCGTGGTGCATCGATTTCTTCGAATCTTTTGCGAATTCGATAGGAAGCTTTATATGCTGTGATGAGAACACTTCGAAGAGATTTAATTTTGATTTGGCCAGGGTAATTGTGAGGGTTCCGATTGATTGTGATCTACAAAAAAAATATAAGGTTGACATAGATATCATTCAATATAATATACATGTGAGAGTGGATGCTTTGGATTCTTTGAATCTAATGCAGGGGAAGAAGGAGCTATCAAAGGAGGATGATGTTTCCTCATCCAATTATGGTGATTTAGGAAGTTATTAGGAGGATTGCAGCGAGGATATGGAGGAACAATTTCAGTTTAAGGAGAGTGATGTTGAGGTAGCTGAAACCGGTTCATAAAGTTTAAACGCAATTCACAAAGTTGTTTAAAAAAGGACTGATTGTGACTTGGCAAATAAAGGTGTAGCTGATTTGGCTGCAAAAGGTACTGTTGAAGCAGGAGTAGGTAATAGGCTAAGCTCTGATTCATTTGCATTGGATGAAGCTTTTTCATCTGGAGCGGGTAGTTTCGATGCATTCATATCCAAGGTGAAGGAAAGGTCAAACATTTATGAAAATTCTAGAAATTTTGTGGACAAAAGGCTGAGTAAGTATAAAGGCCAGATAGGTGTCAGAATGGGTACAATGCCGAACCACGTTTCTCAAGAAGAACTAATTGGTATTTTGGGAAATATGCAGGAAGTTGACTTTGATACACTGGGTAATGCTTATGTGGGTTTTAAAGAAACGTTGAGAGGTGAGACTGAGGTAACAATAGGTTGCTTACTAAAGAAAATTAAATACAAAAAATTAGAAGGTTTCAATGGGCTTAGAAAAAGTGTTAGACTAAAATTTCCCATTAAAAATAAAATTATTCAAGCGGAAGATCTTCATGAATCTGATCCGATATCTTCTTTTGGAGTTGGAAAATATGTAGTTCCGGGCATCTCAGGTACAAATAGTAGTAGTCAAGGCATGGCTTCTGGTTTCCATGTTTTAAATTATGAGAACTCGTGTATTAACAGATGCAACATGAGAATCTGGGAAAATGTGAATTCTAGAGTGGGGGATAAATTATTGGACGCGATAATTAACCTCGGTGTCACGGTTTCTGAATCAAAAATAGACTTTGGGGAGAAGTTGGAAGAATTAGAAAACAGGAACAGGGAAGTCAATGGAGGAGGGACGGAGATCAATAATAGGGTTCAATGATTATTGGTACCTTAAACATCAGAGGGGGAGGTAGTCCTTTGAAAAGGAAACAAATCAGCCAGTTTATTAAGGAGGGTAAATCAGATATTTTTCTTATTCAAGAATCAAAGTTGAGTAGGGTCTCCGAAAATGTTGCTAAAAGTTTTTTTTGGAGGGGGGGGGGGGGGAGAGTGTGGTTGGATGTTCTCTGGAGCCAATGGATTTTCCGGTGGTCTTATTACTTTGTGGAATTCTAATGTGGAAGTTATTTGTAGTTTTAGAGGGGACGATTTTGTAGGGATAAAGGTGAAGTGGAAGCAGTGTTATTATTACATTGTTAATGTTTATTCATCTTACGATTTTTCTTTGAAAATAAAATTTTGGAGAGATTTGTTGGTCTTGAAAACTAAATTGTCGGATGGCGAATGGTGTATAGGGGAGATTTCAATTCTATTGTAAACCCTGATGAACGAAGGGGGAGAACTTTGAATCATAGGTCGGTAGAGATGAAGGATTTCTCGGAATTCATTTTCGATTACGAATTGGTGGATGTTCCTTGCAAAGGAAATTTATTCACTTGGTATAGTGGGGATGGTTTCTACATTAGTATACTTGATCAATTTCTCATTTCGGGAAAAACCATTCTTTCTTGGGGTATTGTAGGTCAAAGGATAGGTGCAAGGGATATTTCCGATTTGGTTAGTGACGAATTCCTCCAATTGGGGTCCTAAACCGTTCAAGTTTAATAACGAATGGTTTGGAGATAAACTTTTTTTTACCTTACGTAGAAAGAGAATGGAAAAAGTTGGATGTTCATGGTAGGAGCGATTACATTCTTAAAGAAAAGTTTCGTTTGTTAAAGGTTAGTCTCTGGAAGTGGAATATTAAGGTGCTCAGTAAATTTTACTTGGAGGTTGATAGGTAAGTGAGGGGGATTAACGATGGGGATGTTGCTCTTTCTTGTTATGAAGATAATCAAGTGGAGGTTCTTAATGATATTAGAAAAGAGGCATTGAGTCTATTTTGGTTGAATTTGAGAATTATGGAGAATATGATTATTCAAAAGACTAGAATGAAGTGGTTAAATGATGGGGATGACAATACGCATTATTTTCATAGTGTGATGAAAGAAAGGAGGAGGCGTAATTTTTTGAGTTACATTAATACAGAAGGAGGGTGATGGTGGATACGGTTGAAGGTATTAAAAAGGAGGTTGTCGAGCATTTTTGAAGGAAGTTTATTGAGCCCGAGGTCTTTAAACCAACTTTAGATGGTGTTTATTTCAAGTATATTTCGTCCTTGGAGAAAGACTTATTGGAAGCTCCTTTTACGGAGGAGGAAATTAAGGAGGCGGTGTGGAGTTGCGGTGGTTCTAAGATACCAGGTCCAGATGGTTATCTTTTATGTTTATTAAGAATTGTTGGTTCTTTTTAAAAGAGGACTTTGTTCGCATCATCTCAGATTTTTATCATGGTGCTACTTTGTCCAAATCGATTGTCTCCTCGTTCTTGATGCTTATTCCGAAAAATAACAATCCTTTGGATCTTGATGATTATAGGCCGATTTGTCTCGTGGGTTGTATTATAAGGCTTTGTCCAAGCTTCTTGCTTCTAGATTAAAGAAGGTGCTCAACTCTATTATAGCTCATAACCAAATGGATTCTGTGTCGGGTCGTCAACTTTTAGATGGTGTTTTGGTAGCTAATGAATTGGTGGATTTTGCGACCAAAGAAAAAAGAGAGTGAACTCTATTCAAAGTGAGTTTTAAAAACACCTACGATAAATTTTCGTGGAATTTTCTGACTGTATACTATTTATTTTGGTATAGTCAGATTATTCTCTGTAGGGCGTTATAGGTTGAGGGGTAGATGAATTCTCTCTTGTTTGAATCTACTACTGTTGCTGTGTTGTACTCTGATACATGTTTTGTTTGAGAGGGAGATTATCTATCTCTCTGGTGTGTTTTTGTTGCTGTGTGTGCTCTGATTGTTGCTGGATAATGCTTAAATTATTTTAGCCAAAAATTTGCCAAAGGGGGAGTTTGTAGATGTTTTAGATTGGCAATATTTTATGGTAAAACATGTTTCTGATTCTGAATGTCATGTGTGATGTTTTGACATATGATTTAAGCATTCTACAGGTGTGAAGGTTTAATGTATGTAGCTATTTTATCAAGATGTCAAGACTGGTGTCATGACATCTCTGACTGGGCCTGAAGACCTAGTTGAATCCTTATTTCATGCGCGTGTTTTTGATGTTATTAATGTGTGATTTGTTGAGCATTAACAGGTGCAGTTTATTAGAAGGAAATGATTCAACATGGACTAATGTTAGCAGAACATTTTATATGTTGCTATTTTAATTCCTTTATTTTAGAAATTATCGTATTTGATTGTGCAAGTTCAGCAGGCCCATGCCCATGATTGAGACTCTATAAAAAGGCTGCATTACCCTAGTTTGAACACGGAGACAACAAAAAAAAGGATTGAAGTATTCAGCGTTTTTGTGTGTTTTAGTTTTCTTGTGAGCCAAACAATTATCATGTTGATGGTTGTTTTGGACTAGGTTTATCGAGTTGTATGTTATCCACTCTAAGCTTTTAAGCCAGAGTGTTTGTACTTGACTGAAGCTTTAAAGCAAGGCCAAGGATTGTTTTTGAAGTGTGTCTTCTCTTTTATTGAATTTGCATCTGTTATCACTATTGTGATTGAGGGGGAGTGAGAGGTGTCTCATATTTAGGAGTTCCTAGATAGAACTAGCATTGGGTAGTGATTAAGTGAGAAGATAGTAAACTGGGATGTTTGCTGAGGGTCTTTGAATTAATACTACTAATAGTGGAGTTCCTTCCTGGCTTGGTAGCCCCCAGAGTAGGTGTGTTTGCA
Source organism: Lathyrus aphaca (assembly GCA_963966055.1). NCBI lineage: Eukaryota > Viridiplantae > Streptophyta > Magnoliopsida > Fabales > Fabaceae > Lathyrus > Lathyrus aphaca. Next base: position 484,214,400 of record OZ014525.1, on the reverse strand, counting down.
CTGAACTGGGTTAACAATTCTCTTTGTTCTTTACTTCTGCATTTGTTTATTTACCTTGTTATTTTTAACCTTGTTAGATATTAGTGTCGTGACATCTTATTCTACATCTTATATTTGTTGCCAGAATTCAATTGGCATCAGAGCAGGCACCCTGCCTATTTTTCTAGGTGAGATCTAGGGACAATACTTTCTAGTACTATGGACAAGGATGGAGGATTTGGGAATAGACCACCCATTATGGATAGTTCTAACTATGATTATTGGAAACCTCATATGGTTTCCTTCTTAAAATCTCTGGACAAGAAGGCATGGAAAGCTGCAGACAAAGGATGGGAACATCATGTCATTATTGGTAAATATTGAGAAAATATTTTGAAGCCTGAGGAAGATTGGAGCAAAGATGAGGATGAGTTGGCTCTATGGAATTCTAAAGCCTTGAATGCTTTATTCAATGGTATTGATAAAAACATATTCAGACTGGTGCATCATTGTTAATTGACCAGGGAAGTTTGGGACATTATCAAAACTACTCATGAAGGAACTTCCAATGTCAAGATGTCAAGACTTCAGATGCTTACTATTTACCCCCAAAATTGGTAAACAACCGCTGGTCCTCTAAAGATACCAAAATACCCTCAGTTGCTTGCAGGATCGACCAAATTTATCCTAGGAAATGTGCTAGTTATAGTGTTTTTTTGGGAAAAAGGTCATAAATTCTTCGATAGGATTCAAAAGGTACAAAGTGAGAAATAATAAAGAAAACACAATTTAAAAGCAAGTATTGAATGCAAGAAATATTAAAAAGGACCTTCAAAGTAAATGAAAAGATAACTAAAAAAGTAAATGCAAGGCAAGGAAGTTTAAATGACTAGAAATATAAAGAAAAGATAAGTGTAAAACAAGAATATTAAAGAGCAAGAATTGTAAATGAAATGCAATAAATTGCTTGAAAAGTAACTGACTCGAAGGATAAATGCTTTAAAATAAAAGGGCTTTGAAAGTTAAATGACTTTAAAGATAAATAACTTGAATTGTAAATAAAATTGAAGATAAATGGTTGCTTTAACATAAAAGACTTTGAAAATAAGATGGTGGTGTTACATCACGTACATTCCTACAACACTCTTTTCTCTACACACAGATACTTTGAGTGTTATACAGAGTTACTTAGTACAATTTGATTTTCACGCACATTTATTCTAACACTAGACTAAGCTATTTATAAAGATTAAAAAGTAATCGTTTTCGACGGTTTCATCCTAAGACTACTCTAAGATGATGACACTTGTCCCACTACATGTTGAAGAAGCTTCATCTTGCGCCACTTGTCCATGTCTTTGAATTGGAAATTATAGATTTTCCCTCAAAGGCTTGATCATGCAACATTTAGGTAATTGCCACTCCACGTCGAATGCATGCATGGTCAAATCCCACTAACACTTAGAAAATATTCTAAACTTAGAATTTCTCTAAGTACGATATCTATAGATGGTGTATTCCTTCGACTTTCACCCTTTCAAAGAGTAAGGTCAAAATCCTTACTTTTTAGCTTATAGAAAGAAAACTCTTTTCTAACCCAATTAATGTGTCATACCCAAAATTTTGACTGTACTTTTCTATATTTTTACGCATATGACTGTATTCTCATTTTGGATCATTCGTAATATCAAGCATCTCATGTGTGTCTTTGACACATTTACTAAAAAAGCGAGGAAATATTGTGTTATTTCTTTTTTTTCTCCTTCGTGTTGTTTAAACTCGCGTGTAGCAAAATTGAACCAGAGTTAAATCAAGGTTTAGACAAGCTTGTACGATGATGTCTCATTGCAGTGAGGTCAAGCCTAATCTTGGTTAAACAAAAGTTTGGTTTTGTTGGTTAAGGCCAGAATGGGCATAATTCAATTCAAGAATATTTCAAGATGGATTCATTTGTTGGTGTCATTCATAAGAATTTGGTTGGAGGTTTCAGTTCTTTTCAAGTTTAAGGCGTAGAAGTTTCTTTCCAATCAAGGTGTCCATTTATGGTTGAGGTTTTCTTCCAAGATTGATTTAGTTTGCTCAATATTAAATCAACTAATACTCCATCCACATTAGTTTGGTTCTAATTAAAGAATTTAAAGAACAAGATCACAACATGAATTCATGTTTAATCAAGTAACTATTTGGTTGCATGTTTAATCAAGAAATTATACAAATGATTACCTTTCAAGTGCAAGATAAGGATCAAACTTGTTTCATTGGTTGAAGAAAAGGCAAAATGTGGTGGAATTCAAAGTTATGCAGCCCGGATTAAATGGTTATCACGACGACCGTATCCAATCTTTGTGTCAAGTCTAAGTGGACTTATAAATTGGTATGAGTAGTTTGAGGTGATATCAATGTGAAAAAAGCATGGCATCATGAGAGTGGAATTAGTTTGAAAAAGGTTAAGATGCACAAAGTTTAGTAATATGAATCATATTTGAGGTTTAAGAGCATAAATTATTGAACCAAATTTCACATGCTACTAACTTTAAGATCAAGATTTAATTCAGTCAAATATCCATTACAAAGTTATCACATTCAATCACTAAGGTTCATAATACAAAGGTGATCTCTAATCCAGAATTTAATTAATGATCCCTACAGTTACTTCAGATGTCCAAGATATGATCCTTAGGCTATGTATACATCATTCTATTCAGCAATCGACTTCCATCGCATATACCACTATCACAGAATTGACACTTCCCATGGCCACCATTACTAACATCATCCTACGCCAAACGTACAACTGCAACACTCATCATATTCATCCCAACCGATCTGTGAAACTGTCCTATAAGTCGCAAATAAATTGTCAAAAACAAAACCAAGACTGCAAAGATTGCGAGAGCAAAAACAAAGAGAGTGAGAGAGGGATGAACACAAGAGATATACCAATGAGGTAAAAGTTTGTTGACTTGGTCAATTCAGTTAAGGATTTTGGAAAGCTATGTCCATGTATTTTCAGCAACGCATCTCATCTGAAGTTCGTAGTGATCATCCGCTTGCCAAAACTTCCAACTCGCCATGGACAACCTACAAAGTACAAGTCATAATCCAAACAAGTCATCATCATCGCATATCATCTTCTGGGAGTAGTGCTTCGATAGATCCTGAGAATTTACCTTCAGATGACTTTGTGGGTCCTATCCTTAAAAAGATCAAGGACAAATTCTTCAAAAGGGACATCCATCTTGTCTTGAACGCAGATCCAACTGCCCCTCTCTTCCTTAAGGATAATCTACAAAAGCTATATCTTTCGACTCTTGATCCCAAGGTCTCCAAATCCCTTATAGAACTGACCACCCTGGTGAACCAAATGTCTAATGATTTCAAGCCTCTTCCAAAGATCGAAAAAATCATCGAGACAACTAGTATAGAAAGGGGTTCAGACTGGGATTAAACGCAGGTGGCTGAGGCTCATGTCAAAACTCTAGAGCTCATCAAGGTCAAAGAGGAGAGGGAAAAAACTGCTAATGAGATGGCCATTGAATTGTGGAAGAAGGAAATTGAGGAGCTTCAAAATAAAATCTCTGCAGCTGAACAACGCAACCTTGAGTTGTGCAAGTCTAATGATACTGAATTGGTGGTTGAGCTAAAGCGTACCTTAGACCTCATTAATGCTGCTGAGCGTCTTGAAAAAGAGTTTTCGACGGATAAGCTTGACAAGGCCCTATGCGAGACTCGTCTCCAGACTCAAAAATTCAACTTTCTTCAGTTGCAAGAGAAACTTCCCTTCTAATTCCAAAGGCTCTTATAATATTTAGAAATTTTGTTCCCTCTTTGTATTAATCCTTTGGCCTTAATAAGGCCTTTTATGTAATGACATTTTTGGGTATTATTTCGCCCTTTTTTATTTTATGCCATAAGCTATTTTATTATTTTTCGACTTGCATTTTATTTCTTAGCATAAGAAAAACTGTAGAACAGTCTTTGGTCGAAAATTGAATTTGAGCCTTGAATCCAAAGAAATTTTGCCTTGACCTTGGTCAATGTGGAAATGTTACAGCTTTAAATGCCTTATACAATTTTATGGCATAAGTTACCATTCAAAGGTTACACTTGCAACGTGCCTTTTAATATTTCACTCCCAAGGAAGAATTTACGTGCTTTTTAGTTGCCTTTTGACTAGCCAATTAGCATACGTGAGCTTCCTCGATAAATAACTCCCTTCTTAGTCCATATTCTTCACCAAACAAATAACATGATTAGTTCTATGGATAAAGTAGGTGATGCTAAATCACACAAGCAAGGAAAAAGTACTAGAAAGAAGGGTACTTCTTCCAGCATTTGGATGATCACTCACTGCAAGACTAAAGAGGGCAGAACAACATCTCCCAAGAAGGAGCCTCCAAAAGGTGAACATCTGGATGATGAAGCTGATGAGGACTACATCACTTTCCTAAATTCCCTTGACTGGAAAGACTTATAACTAGTGTAGTTCTTCTTTCTTTTCAAGTTATTAAACCATGCTTTAAATTTCTGCACCTGCAGGCCATTTGTGGCCCCTTAATGATTAATAAAATTTTATGTTTTTATTTGAATCTCCTTAAGTATTGACCTATACCTCTTTAGATATCTCCCATTCACTTTCAAGATTCTTAAATCAGCTTCAATCTCATGTATCTCATAAGCGTTGTTACTAAATATCTTAGCAACTTGAAAGGGACCCTCCCATTTGGGTGACCATTTCCCTAAAGATCTGATTTTTTGATCCAAGGGCAAGATTATGTTCCAAACTAATTCACCAATTGAAAAAGTCTTTAACTCGACCTTCTTGTTATAGGATTTCTCTACTCTTCTCTTCTACCTTTCTAGCAATTCTAAGGCATGCAATCTTTCTTCATCTAAATTCACCAACTCATCTAACATCATATTCCAATAAACATCAGATGGAATCTCATGATGCCTTTGAATTCTTGTGGATTGAAGGTATATTTCCAAGGGTAAAACTGCATCATACCCATAAGTGAGTCGAAATGGGGTAGTATTAGTTGCCTCTTTAGGTGAAGTTCGACATGCCCAATGGATTTGGTCCAATGTCTTATGCCAATTTCTTGGCTTCTTACCCACGTGTTTCTTAATCAACCTAATGACTATCTTGTTTGCTGCTTCAACCTGGCCATTAGCTTGGGCATAATAAGGTGTAGATATCAAGAGTTTAAAACCCATTTCCGTGGCAAACTCCTGCATCTTTCGACCAGTAAACACAGAACCTTGGTCTATAGTGATTGTTTCTGGGATCCCATATTTATAGATGATATGCTTCTGAATGAAATCAATTACATATTCTTTATCAACATTTGAAAATGGAATAACTTTGAACCATTTGAAAAAATAGTCAATCCCTACCAAAATGTATTTATGATTCTTTGAAGATGCTATTCGAATTTCTCCAATCAAATCCAAAGCCCTTCCTATAAAGGGCAAAGGTTTCACAATGGAATGCAATTCGCTTGCAGGAACATGTTGAATTCCAGCATGCACTTGACATTCTTGACATCCTTTTGCAAATTCAATGCAATCTTTCAACATGGTAGGCCAATACATACCCTGTCGAAACAATAACCATTTCATTTTATGGTTGTCGCTCCCACTAAAAGACACCGAGGTCAGGTAAGGTACATACACGAATGGTCGGCGAAGAGAGAAAATGAAGTGAACTGAATAGAGTCGCCAACTAGGAATTTTTATTCCGAAGGAAAGGTAATGCTGCATAAACCTAGAAAATGATGGATAAGACGGTTGCGAATCAGAGAAACTGAGAAAGGGGGTTGGTTACAACCTGGGAAGGTATTAGCACCCAGATTGTCCGTCGTACTCGACGGGATCCACGCTTGAAAGTTTGTGTTTAAAGGGGTAGTGTCTGTGCTATCTGTGTGCAAAAGCTGGAAAAGAATGTACAAGTGTTAGTGCAAGAAAGTGAAGTGAGGTGTTCAGAAATGAGGCTTAAAGGATAATGCCGGAAGAGGGGGGGAAGACACAGAGACTTTTGTTCGATAACAGTTAAGTTATTCCTACGTATCCTCTCGTGCAATGAGGAAGTCAGAACACCGTAGTTCGACTCAAAGAGACTGGAAGGTAAATTGACTGTGAACTGCTTACTTGTCTATGCTCAAGTGTATGACTCGTCTGGCTCGAGTGCTAACTGTCTTGCATTAGACGGAAGAAGCAAGTTCTCGTTTATGAGTGAGTGTGATGAGAAAAGAATCCCGAAGGAGACGATTATTGTTTGTTTTTGTGTTTTCAATCTTTTATTTGTTTTTAGTGTTTTTACATAAGTTAATGAGCTTAAGCCTAAACCAAAGGGTTAGTAAACTCATCATATCCTCCCTTTGATTAGGGATAATGAGAATACCTTAAGTATGAGATAAACATCTCAACTTAATTACCATGATGATGTAGGATTAAGATCATTAACCTACTTGTGATTATTTAGATGTTTTTGAGTTTTTGTTTAGTGTTAAGTAATGAGTTTAAGCCATAATCAAGGATTAGTGAACCCATTACACCATCCTAATAGAAGGATAATATATGAGCATACATAAGCTGAGGAAGATACCTCAACTTAATCCATGATTAGGGATTAACCTCATGACAAAACAAACCTTTATTAAATGGATTTTAATTAAAGATGGGATTAAGAAGTAAATTTTATGATTTGTAAGACAACTTAAGGGGGACTTGTCCATTAACACTAGGGTTAGTCCTTCTTAACCAATAAAGGAAGAATTAGAACCCTAATGCAAGGCCCAAGTTACAAGCTAATGTATTAGTGATTATTAAGATGGATTGATTAAGAGGTTTGAACAAATTTAGGGTTTAACACTTAGGATTAAAGTTATACACTCCATCCTAAGAGAAGGATGCAGGCATAACCCTAATCACAAAATCTTAAAACCTTAAAGGTTTAGTCTCTAATGATGAGATGAAAAGAGAGACACAAAGAAGACACAAAGGTAAAAGCTAAAGGGGGACTAATCATAACCCTAATTATTATCATTCTTGGATGTTCCTATGGTTTGTAAGGCTTAAGAAGGATCTTCAAAGAAGCCACCAATGGAAGAAGTAGATGAAAGGAGGAGAAGCAGAAGAAACAAGTTACTTACTTCACTGAAGAAGATAAGTAACGTGGAGAAAGAAAGTGAATGATGAACATGAATGGGCAAGAACACTCTAAAGCAAAGAAAAATGCAGCAAGGATGCAAAATAGGAATGAGAAGAGAAATGATAAGTGAAGGCAAATTCACTTCTCAAGTTACTTACCACCTGAAAATGTTAGCATAAGGAAAGGAATGCAATGAAAATGAAATGTATGCAAAGATTAAAACCAAAACCAGAAGCAAATACATGATTCAAATGATGCTATGAGATGATGCAAAGACATATCAAGTGCAATGAATGTTCATACAAGAGATGGAATGCAAATGAAGCATGCTTAGAAGTATGAAAACACATGTATGCTTATGGAATGAAATGGATGCAAAGCATGGCAAATGTATGAATAAATGTCCAAGCAATGTTTAAGCAATGTCTTAAGATGTCTAAGATGGCATACAAATGCTTAGAATGTCATGGCAAGTTCACATGTTCATGCAATGCAATGTAAGATGCAAGTATGGATGCAAGATTAGGGTTATATGAAAAGATGAGATGCAAAAGTCAAAAACAGAAGCAAATCACATGACAAAAAATTGAAAATGAACTCAAAGGAGCCCTAACCCCATATTATTTCACACCCCAAAGGAGAAGGTCTAACTCTTAACCTAAAGAAAGTTATGATTTTTCTAAGTAAACTAGGGTTTTAGGGCACCTTAAGAGGGAAAATGCAATTCAAATGGAAAATGCAAGATAAATTCATGGCAAACATATGCTAGGAACTACATGCTATATGAAGAACAATGCAAAAAGAACCAATGTCAAACCCTTCATGGTTAGGCAGAAAAGAATTCTTGAAGTTAGGGTTTCAAAAAGGGATTTTTATGAACCCTAAATTCAAGAAAAATGTCAAAGTTGGATCAAAACTAAAAAGAAATTTGTATGAATGGTTTGACAATGTTTCTAAATGTCCTAAGATGCAATGTGAATTTTTTTTATGATTTTTAGAAACCTAAATGGTATTTTAATTAATTAATTTCCATTAATTAATTAAAATAAACATTTAAATATTTTTAAAATGATTTTTTAATGCAAAAAATAAAAATAAAAATGTTTTTTGGGTGAAGAAAAATATTTGAAATCAAAATGCAGAAGAAAAATATTTTTGCAATTTTCTAAGTATTTTAAATTAATTGTACAAAATAAATGCAATAAAGTGAAATAAAAATGAATTAAAATAAAAGTAGGACAATCTTATGGACATGATTTGAACTGGGGGAATTCTGGTTGACCAGCGCGCAATCTAAGGGTCACAATTCAAACTGACTTAAACCTAATTAATTAATTAATTAATCACAAAAAAACTTAATGGACACATCGTGTCCTTTCATTGCACGCGGGAAACACTGATCAAAGGGCTGAGATTCAAAGTTCCCTAATTACGTTGATTAACCCTAATCTGAACCCTAAACATTTTCAGTTGACCGAAACAGTGTTTCGGTCATCTTCTCCGGTGAGCTCAAAATCAAACTTCTTCCCTAGGTTGTTTCAAACGCTCTAAAGCTCCAGATCAACTCCCCACACCTTCATAAACCTAAATCTACCCTCAAAACAAATTTCCCATGGCTCATGAACAAGATACGAATCAGAACTCAAAAACTAGAAAAGTTTCAGAAGCTCAGTACATGCTTATTTCTCACTCATTTTCAAAAGTAAATACATCATGATGATCAGCAAAGCATAAAGAACATTTCTATAACCTAAAATTACATTTCTGGAAAATTTGTTCTTGAGGTTACCTGAGCTTGAGCTTTCTCAGTTTGAAGCTTTTGGACCTCTCCTCTTGTGCAAACTCACTCCTCTTGACCTCCTGATGAAGCTGCAATGCTTGGAAGGAGCTTAGGATGGCTGGATTATGTGGTTGCACTTCAACTGGCCAGAAATCGTATTTGTGTTTGGCTGGATTTAAAGCTTGTTTGAGGGTTGGTTTATACTCTATGGATCATTTCTGAATGAATGGTGAAGTTTGTTTTGAAGTTTGATGGCTGGACAGAAAGTTTCGAAGGTTTTTGCTTTGGGGTGATTTTTGTGAAGCTTGATAATTCTAAGGTTTCAGCCTTGTGTGATGTGTGTTATGAGTTGTGTTTGATCCACATAACAAGCTTTGATAGGTCAGAGGAGTTGTTGTGGACTATGGTGATTGGTATGGGCAAGTTGCCAAAATGTCAACATAACTTGTACTTGAGGTATGGGCTGGTTCAGAGGTTGTACAAGGGCATGTCTGGCCTCAACTTTGATCAAGGAGAGCCATGAAATTGAGATTGAGGTGCTGCAGCAAGTGGAAGCATGGTTGTATGAGTTTTTGCAAGCTTTGTACATTTTGGCCCCTTTGTGATTTCTTGATGTGCAAGGCATAAAAAGTTGAGATTCTTGGGCCAATTCTGATTCTTAGGAAATGCACTATGTTTATATGATGCCTAGAAGTGTATTAGAGGTCACAAAATGGCTTGGTTTGTGAATTTGCAAAAAAATCTCTTTGTCATGAAAGTGAAAATTATGTGATTTTTGCCAACTTTGCCAAGCCATAACTTGAGTTCCATATTGAATTAGAACTTGTTCTTGTACTTTTTGAAAAGGGAATGATCCAATCTACAACTTTCATGCCCAACAATTTTTCATTTGAAGCATTTTTGGTTGAGAAAGAGGAGGTTGAAAAACTTTCCCAAAATGGAAAGTTTCCATTACAAGTCATTTCCATTTTTGGCAACTTTTGGTTTAGCTCAATTTTCTTCAATTTTGTGAACTTCCAAGAACTTCAATGATCAAATAAAGATCATATGACTTCATTTTGATGAAAAATCCACTTTGGTTCCATTGTTGGGGGCCTCAGATACCCTGATTTTGCTCTGACTTGCTCAAGAAGTTACCCAGTGAACAAATGACTTCCACAATGAATTTCTTCATCAAACTTGGTACATATGATCCTTATAACATATTGAGACTATTAGAAACAAGAATGACCAAAAAAATTGGAGTTATGACCTCTGAAACCAAAACCCTAATTTCAGGTCATCTGTGTAGTGAAACCCTAGTTCTACTTCCATGCTCTGCCAGTTCTTGTGATTTCTTGACTTCCTTGATCTTTGAGGGATGTAAAATGATGATAGAAAATACATTGACCCTCTTGGAAAGATGGGAAGCCTTTGGAGTGGCTCAGATGGATCCTTGGATTGCTCAAATCACAAACCCTAGATGCAGATGAAACAAAAATGCAATATGAGATGATATGCTTAAACTAATGCACATATGAAAGATCACAAGCCCTGGTGTGAAATTAGTGAGGGCAAATTTGGGGTGTTAACAGCTGCCCTTATTCAAGCATGAGTTAGCTGTGCAAGATGTAAGCGCCTGACTTAACAGAAAAACAAGATAACTTGTGGTTGAATACCAAAGACAGTCCAAAATTTGCACTCACTGGGGAGAAGAAGAAAAGGGATATAAATTGTAAAAGAACGTAAAGTATGATTATCAAATGAAGGCGATGGAGGACGACCATCGAGCAAAGGAAAACTGCTGGGGATAAAGCAATGACGGGGACGGCCGACATGCTGGGGAAATAAAGATGCCATGATGGGGACGACCATCAGGTAAGGAAACAAGATTCTCTGGGGATTAAAGTAAGGGCAGTGATGGGGACGACCATCAAGCTTGGAAAGTAAAAGTAAACAACGATGGGGACGGCCATCGGGTTAAAGAATAAATGAAATAATGATGAGGGACAGTCATCAAAGGTGAAGGATGATCACCTAGCAGGGGACGACTGCTCTTTATCACGACATAGGACGAATGCCAGATAGAAAAGGTCGAAATAGGGACGACCATCAGATAAGCATGATAAAGGACGATCATCAAGAGGTGAAGGACAATCACCTAGCAGGGTACGGTTGCTCTCGGGGTTTATCATGACATAGGACGAATGTCAGATAACAAGATCAACGATGGGGACGACCATCGGATAAAAGTGATGAAGGACGATCATCAAAAGGTGGAGGACGATCACCTAGAAGGGGACGGCTGCTAAATATCACGACATAGGACGAATGCCAGATAGAAAAGGGTTCCAATAATGGAGACTCCGCTGGGGAAAGGATGAGGGACGGTCATCCAAAGGTGAAGGACGATCACCGGGCAGGGTACGGCTGCCGAAAACATCACGACATAGGACGAATGTTGGATAGAAGGAAAGTTGTTTCGCAGGAGATTTGCTGGTGAATGGTAAACACATACGAGTGCTTACGCTCAAGAAATAAAAGGTATAAGTGTTTGACGCTGTGTATAGATTGAAAATGCGGACGAGCATCCTTAAGACCATGATACGGACGAGTATCGATAGAAACAAACGCTGACGCGTGTTCAGAGATAATGGTACGGACGAGTACCAACTGGTTAACAAAGAACACAGACGAGTGTCGAATCTGTGGGGAATAGTATATATATAGACGAGTATCTGTATAAGTATAGTGAAGTATTGTGAAGTATGAGCAAGACACAGACGAGTGTTCAACTTGCTGGGGAAAGTTTGACATGGACGAGTGTCAGAAGAGGAAGTGTATAAGTTATGAACAAACATCTGTATATGAGAGTGTAGAAGGTGTTTCGGCAACCTGCAGGGATAGTATGACACAGAAGGGTGTCAACAAGAGTGTATCTATGACAAGTGTTTGGTTTGCAACAAGTGTTTGGGCAACTGTGCTGGGGAGTGATGACACGGACGGATGTCAAGAGAGTATGTAGGTATCTGTATTCAAAGAGGCTATTTGTGGTTTATATTTACAGGGGAATAATATGACACAGACGAGTGTCAGAAAGGTATATATGAACAGATATTTGTGCTGGAGAGTGCAAAGGGGACGCTTTTGCTTTCTGTGGGGAAATTGAGATGACACGGACGAGTGTCGAGAAGAACATGTTATGGACAAGTATTTGTACTTGAGGGTGCAAAGGGACACTTTGGCTTTTATGTGCAAGGGATATATTTTGTATATTGCTGATGAGGTACTGTTGGTATTTGCAGGTGACTAGTTCGAATCTGACTTGTGATCATGCAAATGTTTGATTTTTGCCGTAATGCTTCGTATTAGACAGAATGCTACGCTTTTGTGGGGAAAATGATGCAAATGCTATGATTATGCAAAAGAAACCGATCCGAGATTCGGATCCCGTTGCCGTGAAGATCTCTGGCTGATATGCTTGGAGGAGTATCCCAGCTGGGGATGAGGAAGCTTCCGTCACTTTGTTGTGTGAGAGTTTCAAGCATTGCTCTTCTGGGTAGAGTCTCGAACTCTGCGGGGAAATGTTTCTTCTGCCTTTGAGACCTGGTACTCTGCTGTGGGGAGGAAAGATCACTGAACAATCTTCCTAAAGATATCTGTGGGGATCCCGGCTGAGGATGAGGATGCTTTGACAACTCTGTTGGGGAAAAAGCATTTCAGTGGCTGCTTGGAGGAGGTGATGTGCCGGGGAAGTGATGCATGGCATGCCTCATGCTACGTATTTGAATTCCTGCAATCCTGTTAAGACAAAGAAATGCACAAGTATCCCGAGGCATCCCTTACTAGATCCCCTTATAGGAGTTAGATATCCCTGGAAGTAAGATTATTTCCTGCAAGCATTTATTAAGGATGGCCCATTTGTTTTATGTAAACATTATATCATGGATATTGGACATTTTGCAAACGAAACAAAAATGTACAAAACGAGGTGTGACTGAAATATGATTTTATTAATCTGGGTGCCCTGAATTGGATAATACAGTCAAAGAAACAAATCCCTTGGAATGAGGAAATTATTACAAATTGAAAAAGTAAAAGTGCTGGCAATGTTGACGACGCTCCAGTGAGCTTCCTTTGCTATGACCCGTATGACCTTGACGCTCTTCTTATCTTGCTTTCTGAAGAAGGTTGATTCTGACCGATGCTTCATCCTTTCGAAGCTTGCCATGTTGTAAGTGATACAGACGAATTCAGAATGCAGTTGTTCGCTTATTCCCTTATTTTGCGTGGATCGCCCTTTCAGGTTTTCAATCCACTGGGATACCCATTTTTGCCTGAGTTGTCCAGTGCGGCTTTTCAACTCAGCGGGTGTACACATTTTTTTTATTTTCCCTTATTTTTGCCCGAGTCTTTTATTCTGTTTTTGACTCGCCGGGATGCCCTATTTTTGCCTGGACTTACATTCTGTTTTTATGTCCAGCGGGTCGTTTTATGCGAAGTATTTTTTAACTGTATCTGAATTTACAGGGGATAAGAAATCTTCACCATCCATAGTAGTGAGCATCAGAGCTCCACCAGAGAAAACCTTCTTTACTATGAATGGACCATCGTAGTTCGGAGTCCACTTTCCCCTGAGGTCTGTATGAGGAGGAAGGAGTCTTTTTAGCACAAGATCTCCTACTTGGTATTCCCGAAGCCTGACTTTCTGATCGAAGGCTTTCTTCATCTTTTTTTGATATAACTTCCCATGACAGATTGCAGCTAATCTCTTCTCTTTGATCAAATTCATTTGATTGTACCGAGAACGGAACCATTATGCTTCATTCGACTTTACATCCATTAGTACCCGTAAGGAGGGTAATTCAACTTCAACAGGTAGGATTGCCTCCATACCATACACAAGTTGATACGATGTTGCCCCAATGGATGTTCTAATTGAGGTTCGATAACCATGCAAGGCAAATGGTAACATCTCATGACAGTCTTTGTACGTAACCACCATCTTTTGCACAATCTTCTTGATGTTTTTGTTAGCCGCCTCAACACCGCCATTCATCTTCGGCCTGTAAGGAGAAGAGTTGTGATATTGAATTTTGAAGTCCCGGCATAGTTCCACCATCATTTTGTTGTTCAAATTGGAACCATTATCATTAATGATTCGCTCAGGTACTCCATACAGACAGATGATGTCTCTTTTCAAAAACCTGGCTACCACTTGCCTGGTGACGTTTGCATACGAAGCTACTTCAACCCATTTGGTGAAATAATCAATGGCTACCAGGATGCATATGTGGCCATTTGAAGCAGTCGGCTCAATCTTTCCAATCATGTCAATGCCCCACATGGCAAAGGGCCAAGGTGAAGACATCACGTTCAAAGGATTCGGAGGCACATGCACTTTGTCTGCATAAATCTGGCATTTATGACACTTCCTAGCATAGGCACAACAGTCTGCATCCATTGTGATCCAGTAGTAACCTGATTGTAATAATTTCTTAGCCATTGCATGTCCTCCAGCATGGGTACCGAAAGATCCTTCATGCACCTCGTGCATCAGCAAGTTTGCTTATTTCTTATCAACACATCTGAGCAGAACCATGTCAAAGTTTCGCTTGTATAACGAACCATCAGCATTCAGGAAGAAACTACCAGCTAGTCTTCTCAATGTCTTCTTATCATTGGATGATGCCCCAGGTGGGTATGTTTGATCCTCTAAGAAGCATTTGATGTCATGGAACCAAGGCTTGTCATCTTTAGCGATGTCCACGGAGAATACGTACGTTGGTCGGTCTAGTCTGGATACCGAAATCCGAGGCACAAAATTTGCAGTTTGAACCTTGATCATGGAGGAAATGGTAGCTAGAGCATCTGCAAACTGATTTTTGTCTCAAGGGATATACTCAAGTTTGACCATTGTGAAGAAAGTCAATAGTCTCCTCGTGTAGTCACGGTATGGAATCAGATGCTCTTGGTGGGTGTACTATTTGCCGTTAGTTTGATTGATTACCAGAGCTGAATCTCCGAATACAATTAAAGTTTTGATCCTGAGGTCAATGGCTTCCTCAAGACCCATGATACATGCTTCGTATTCAGCTTCGTTGTTAGTGCATGCAAAAGTGAGTTTTGCCGAGAAAGGCATATGAACTCCCTTAGGTGTAATAAGCACTGCACCAACTCCACAACCATTCATATTAACAGCCCCATCAAACATCATTGTCCATTCTTCTTCTAGGTCAGGCCCTTCAGTGTGAACAGGCTCTTCATGATCTTTTGCTTTTAGGAACATGATGTCTTCATCAGGGAAGTCAAATCTCATTAGTTGATAATCATCAATGGGTATCTCGGCTAGATAGTCAGACAATACACTGCCTTTGATGGCCTTTTGAGATGTGTACTGAATGTCATACTCTGTCAGAATCATTTTCCATCTTGCAACCCTTCCGGTAAGTGCTGGCTTCTCAAATATGTACTTGACGGGGTCCATTTTTGAGATCAATAAGGTAGTGTGAGTCAACATATACTGTCTTAGTCGGCGAGCAGCCCACGCTAAAGCACATCAAGTTTTCTCGAGCAGTGAATAACGTTGTTCACATTCGGTAAACGTTTTGCTTAGGTAGTATATTGCATACTCTTTTCGACCAGACTCGTCATGCTGGCCCAACACACACCCCAATGATCCTTCTAATACTGTCAGGTACATTATTAGAGGTCTTCCTTCAATTGGTGGCATAAGAATTGGAGGTTCTTTTAAGTACTCCTTGATTTTGTCAAAAGCCTTCTGACAATCTTCATTCCACCTGACCGTTTGTTCCTTTCTTAACAGTTTGAACAGGGGCTCACAGGTTGCAGTAAGATGAGATATGAACCTTGATATGTAGTTCAATCTACCTAAGAAACCCCGAACTTCCTTTTCCGTCCTAGATGCAGGCATCTCTTGAATGGCTTTGACTTTGTCAGGATCAACTTCAATTCCTTTTTCACTTACAATGAATCCCAGCAGTTTACCGGAACGTACCCCGAATGTGCACTTGTTGGGGTTTAGCTTCAACTGATACTTTCTCAGACGCTTGAACAACTTCAGCAGATTTACCAGATGATCTTCTTCAGTGAGGGACTTAGAAATCATGTCATCCACGTAACATTAAATTTATTTGTGGATCATGTCATGGAATAATGTTACCATAGCCCGTTGATAAGTAGCACCGACGTTCTTCAGCCCGAATGGCATTACCTTGTAACATAATGTGCCCCAAGGTGTGATGAAGGTAGTCTTCTCCATATCTTCGGGTGACATTCTGATCTGATTATACCCTGAAAAGCCATCCATGAAGGAAAATACTGAGAACTGAGCTATGTTGTCGACCAATACATCAATGTGAGGTAATGTAAAGTCATCCTTTGGGCTAGCTCTGTTCAGATCCCGGTAATCCACACACATTCGTACTTTGCCATCTTTCTTAGGCACATGTACAATGTTAGCAACCCACGGCGGGTAACTAGTTACAGCAAGGAAACCGGCGTCCCACTGTTTTTGTAACTCTTCCTTAATCTTCATGGCCATATCTGGACGAGTACGGCGTAGCTTCTGTTTCACTGGAGGACAATCTTCTTTCAAAGGCAGGTTGTGCATAACAATGTTCGTATCTATACCTGGCATGTCTTGATAGGACCAAGCAAAGACGTTGACGTATTCTCGAAGCATATCAATAAGCTTCTCCTTTACTGAATCTTACAGACCGGCCCCGATCTTCACTTCTTTCAAGTCTTATTCGGTACCAAGATTAACTGTTTCAACCTCCTCCTGATGAGGAGTGATCACTTTCTCTTCTTGCCTCAACAACCTGGCTAACTCTTCAAGTAACTCATAGTCTTCTTCAACCCCTTCATCAGCTTGATTAATCGGATTGTCGAAGTCATACAAGGTCATAACAGTGCTGTTGTCGGTGCAATCTGGAGGATAATCTCTGCAAGGGTTGAGATTGGTTCGTTTTAGTGATCAGTTTTAATCTTGTTTAGAAAAAGTGAACATGAAGTAATTTATTTTGAAAACATTGCCATTTTATTGTTTTGTACAAAAGTGAAAAATGAAAAGACAGTGAGCGAAAAAAAGACTCGTTTGCAAAAGATGTCTGATATTCATTGATTAATCATTTGCACAAAATTACAATATGGCCCTATTACAAAATGAGTCCTGACACCTTGGGCAAGATGCAGGACTTGATGCATGCTAAAAAGGACAGGAAATAATAATTACTCTGCAGGAGTAACCCTTATAATTTCCTGGGAAGACCAGTTAAGGACTTGGTTCCCCGGGATCCTTGGACGTATCCAGCTCTCCAGGTTGCAGTCGCTTTCCGCCTCGTCTTCCAGATTATTAACAGCATCTGGGGTGAGCATCCCCCCACTGATGAACTTGGGCTCTTTAGCAGCCTCTGATTGATCTTGTCGGAATGGTCTGTAACCCAAACCGAACCTATCTTCCTTCTTTTCCACTGGCAGCAACTTGCCCCAGCCTTGAGCATTACCTTCTTCAACAACCTTCCGGGCTTGCTGATAAGAGATGATTGAGGTACCCATCCTGTCTTCCTGGGATGCAGCAAATACTTCAGTAGCCCCGTTGACATTTAGGGCCTCAAACCCTTGGCTTATTGTCTCATGGATTTCACCATCCATCTCAATGTATTTGTAAGTAGCCAGATGGCTAACAAATATGTCCTCCTCACCACAGATGGTGATAATCTGTCCTTCCCACTCATATTTCAATTTCTGGTGAAGGGTCGACGTAACTGCGCCAGCAGCGTGAATCCATGGTCGACCCAACAAATAGCTGTATGCCGGCTGTATGTCTATCACATAGAAAATGGTCTTAAAGACCTGTGGACCGATTATCACTGGCAGCTCCACCTCTCCAAGAACAAATCTTTTGGAGCCGTCAAAAGCCCTGACCACAAGATTACTTAGCCGGAGAGCTATCCCATCATATTCTAGCTTGACAAGGGCTTTCTTGGGTAAGACATTGAGTGAGGACCCAATGTCAACAAGAACATGAGATAAGAAAACTCCTTTGCACTCCAGGGTTATGTGCAAAGCTTTATTATGGAGACGTCCCTCTGTTGTCAAATCAGCATCAGTAAAACCTAGCCCATGGCTAGTATTGACATTTGATACCACTGTTTCCAGCTGATTCACAGTGATCTCTTCTGGCACGTAGGCAGCGTGCAGAACTTTGAGAAGTGCATCCCGATGGGCTTCGGAACGCAACAACAGAGATAAGATTGAGATCTTTGAAGGAGTCTGGTGGAGCTGGTCCACAACTTTATAGTCACTTCTTTTAATAATTCTCAGAAACTCATCCACATCTTGATCGAAGGATGACTTATGAGTTTCTTTGGGTGCAGATTCTTCCGGTATCACACTCTTCCCTTTGGCCTTGGCAACAGCCTCTGCCTCAGTGTTGGTTCTAGGGACTTGTGATGCAAAGAGACGTTCGCTTCGGGTGAAGCCTCCGCCTCCCCCAACATTATCCACTTGGGGAGTGAGAACTGGAGAATCAAAAGGACTTTTTCTCCGTTGCAGTATAGGTCAGCACCATAATGCCATGGTATAACACTGTCCTTATCATATGGAAATGGCCCGGGCACCGTGATAGTGACTGGGCTTACTGCAGCAGATGTTGGGACTGTAATAGTCTATGGGTCATAGAAAATTGTAACAGGATCTCTGGTGGATGTTGGTGGAGGTGAATTGAAGCTTTGCTGAGACTGTTGTTGACTTTGCTGAAAGTTGCTGGAATTCAGGATCGTTGCCGGGTCATAATAGATTGTGACAGTGGAAACATCATTGTTGGTTGTTGAAGTTGTAGTAGCTGGTACAAATGAATTGTTGTGTGTTGAAGTGACATATGGAATGGTTGTTGAAGTTGTAGCTGAATCAGCTGGAACAATGGTTGTTGCAGTTGTAGAAGAAACACTTGGAAATATGGTTGTTGCATTTGTAGAAGATTCACTTGTTGTTGATAAAAGGGTTGTTGGTGTTGTAGAAGCGGTGGTTGTAATTTGCAGAATGCCTTCTTTAATCAAATCATTGATGCCTTCCCTCAAGCTAGCACACCCATTCTCAGAAAGTTTGCATAGTTCACAACATGCCTTACAACCTGGAAACACTTGGCATCTTAAAAGCTGGGATTTAACCTCTGCCAGAGGTGTTTGAATACATGCAATGTCTTCTATTAAACTCATGGGAGAACCATCCTCTACAACATTAATCCTTGGCCCACTGTGACTTGGCATAGGATTCTTCATTACATTGGGAGGATGTGCAAAGTTCAGGGCTTTTGAATCTACCAGATCCTGAACCTTCATATGCAGGGCTCTGCATTTTTCCGTAGAATGACCAGGTGCGTTAGAGTGAAAAGCACACCTAGCATTGACATCGTAGTTCCTAGGAAGGTTTTGAGGATCAGGTGGAACCAATGTCCTCAACTCAACAAGATTGAGCTTTAGGAGTTGTGGCAGCAGTGTAGCATACGACATAGGAGTGGGGTCAATCACCCGGTTGGCCTAAGATGTCCGCTGTTGAAATGGGCGTTGTTGTTGATTGTTGTTATTGTTGTTGTATGATCTTTGTTGCGGAAATTGTTGTTGTTGCGGAAAATGTTGCGGTTGTTGAGTATACTGAGGAGGTGGAGCAGGGATAGTAACATCATCAACTGTCCTGGGTAAATATTGGGGTCTCCCTCTTCCCATGTGTACAAAGTTTGTCTCACCAGATCTACGGGGCCCAGCAAATGGTTTTCTTATACTGCTTGAACTGGAACCGTTATCGGAGATCTTTCCCATCTTCAATAGGCTCTCTATTCTTTCTCCAACTATCACCACATCTGCGAAG
Organism: Lathyrus aphaca; assembly: GCA_963966055.1. Taxonomy (NCBI): domain Eukaryota; kingdom Viridiplantae; phylum Streptophyta; class Magnoliopsida; order Fabales; family Fabaceae; genus Lathyrus; species Lathyrus aphaca. Next base: position 484,194,619 of record OZ014525.1, on the reverse strand, counting down.
CTGGTAGAAGAAAATGCAACCAATCGGTCAATGTAGGTTCCTTGAAGAGTATTCATGAACATGTCTACCATTTCCCTTTCAGACATAGGGGGTTGAACTGCAGCAGCCAGTTGCCTCCACCTTTGGGCATATTCCCTGAAGCTTTCACGGGAAGATTGAGACATCCCCATCAGAAGGGTCCTATTTGGAGCCATGTCCAAGTTATACTGATACTGACGGATAAAAGCTTCAACCAAGTCTTTCCAGTTCCTTACTGTGGCTCTAGTCAAGTGGGAATACCATTCTCGGGATACCCCTGTTAGACTATCCTCGAAGTAAAACATCCACAACTTTTCGTCCATGGTGTATGCTTTTAATCTTCCCAAGAATGATTGAAGGTGGGTGCGCGGGCAGGATGTGCCATTATATCTTTCAAAACACGGGGGTTTGAACTTGAGAAGAATTCTCACCCCTTCCACCAATCCCATGTCCATTACATCAAAGCCTAGGGAATTCTGGGATTTAAGAGATCTCAGCTTCTCTGCAATCTCATTCAATCGACGGTCGTAAACTTCGTCCCCAGCTCTAACAACTGTAAACTGCTCTTCTTGAGGATCCTCTTGCAAGACCCTTCCTCCAGCAGTGTTACCCTGAGTATTCCTTATGGCATTAACTTCTGGGTTTAGATGAGGCCCAAACTCTGGTGGATCAGTGAGAGGTTGCACGTGATCATTGTTACTGGTACCTCCTGTACCTGGATGGTGTTCTTCAGGAGTCTGCCTCTCAACCAACTCCCTTAGTCTTTCCTGGCTTTGAGCTAAACCAGTCATTACAGTCATGAATTGGGTCATCTGATTCCTCATCTCAACCCTCTCATTAGCCATTTGGGTCCTCACTTCATTCAAGTCTTGCTGAACTTGATCCATCTGAATTCCTGAAAGGTTGTTTCTCGTCGGGTACCGGTGTATTCTGTTGATAGGGAACACTCTTCTGCGAGCAATGTTTCCTGAAACCACAACAAAGTGAGAAACAACAATAAAACAAAAACCTACAAAACAAAGAAAATGTTAGTATGCAATGCAATATGCCTATTTGTCTTCCAAGGGTATCCGGTTTGGTTCTTTGGTTTTGACCTTTCCAGACCTCGAGGAAATGCTGATGATGTTGATAGATAAAGCCCACCATAAATAATACAAACTGATATATTACAAAGGATGAAAATACATAGTTTGATTACAATACATTCCCATGGTGGGTCAAAATACAACAACAAAAGAAAAAGTACAATCAAAAGAAAAGTACAAGCAAAAGAGTCAAACATCCAATCCAAAGTCATCCTCTCTGACTTCCTTCAGGAGGGCCTCAGTCACTGGACCCACTGGGTGCTCTGTAATAGTCCTGATGAGGAGGTTCCTGGTAGCAATGGCACTGGTTAACTTCTTATGCTTGTCCTGATCCTTTGACCTCTTCAACCCTGCCCGGAGTTTCAATTAAGATATCTCCCTCTGAGCTGCTAACAAAGCCTCCTGATGCTTCTTCTCACTAGCCTCCAACTGCTCTATCTTAGCCTGAGTCCTTTGGTCTTCTTGTGCACGGGCTTCAGTGATCCTGATCCACCTAGCCTGGCTCTCCTCTAGATAATGCTCTGCCCTAGTCTTCTGAGTCTTTGCTTCTTTGTAAGCATTCTTCAATACTAACTCCCCTGCTCTTGCCTTCCTGATGTAGTCATCCTTCTTCTCAATCTTGGTCAGATGCTCAACCCCGAGCCTTTCCAATCTCTCATTATCTAGACGGCTGTCATTTCTCTCCCAGAGAGTCTTCTTCAAGGCTTCAGATAGCTGAGTATTCCTCTCTTTCAGCTTTTCAAACTCTTCCAGACTGATAGTAGCTGCAGGTTGTACTGTAGAAGGTCCAGGTACATCTTCTAAAGTGAATGGCATCCGGGTGATCTGAGCTCAGGTACAAGACCAATCAGAATACTGTGCTGAAGCAATGTTGTTGCACTTGCCAAGGATGGCTTTTCCCTTGGTCTGAATGTTGTCCCATGCCCAGGCAGCTTACCTGACAACAACAGAGTTAGGCTGGATTTCACAGTAGAGGGTCTCAGCCAAATCTTGCCCTCTGGGAGGATGAACCAAAACATATCCTAATTGTATCTTAAACAGTAAAGGGTTGTAGTTGATGCAACCTTTCACTCCTTTATTGGTCTGAATGGTCGGCGAAGAGAGAAAATGAAGTGAACTGAATAGAGCCACCAGCTAGGCATTTTTATCCCGAAGGAAAGGTAATGCCGCATAAATCTAGAAAAGGATGGATAAGACGGTTGCGAACCAGAGAAACTGAGAAAGGGGGTTGGTTACAACCTGGGAAGGTATTAGCACCCAGATTGTCCGTCATACTCGACGGGATCCACGCTTGAAAGTTTGTGTTTAAAGGGGTAGTGCCTGTGCTATCTGTGTGCAAAAGCTGGAAAAGAATGTACAAGTGTCAGTGCAAGAAAGTGAAGTGAGGTGTTCAGAAATGAGGCTTAAAGGATAATGCCGGAAGAGGGGGGGAGACATAAAGACTTTTGTTCGATAACAGTTAAGTTATGCCTATGTATCCTCTCGTGCAATGAGGAAGTCAGAACACCATAGTATGACTCAAAGAGACTGGAAGGTAAATTATCTGTGAACTACTTACTTGTCTATGCTCAAGTGTATGACTCGTCTGGCTCGAGTGCTAACTGTCTTGCATTATACGGAAGAAGCAAGTTCTCGTTTATGAGTGACTGTGATGAGAAAAGAATCCTTAAGGAGACGATTATTGTTTGTTTTTGTGTTTTCAATCTTTTATTTGTTTTTGGTGTTTTGGCATAAGTTAATGAGCTTAAGCCTAAACTAAAGGGTTAGTAAACTCATCATATCCTCCCTTTGATTAGGGATAATGAGAATACCTTAAGTATGAGATAAACATATCAACTTAATTACCATGATGATGTAGGATTAAGATCATTAACCTACTTGTGATTATTTAGATGTTTTTGAGTTTTTGTTTAGTGTTAAGTAATGAGTTTAAGCCATAATCAAGGATTAGTGAACCCATTACACCATCCTAATAGAAGGATAATAGATGAGCATACTTAAGCTGAGGAAGATACCTCAACTTAATCCATGATTAGGGATTAACCTCATGACAAAAAAAACCTTTATTAAATGGATTTTAATTAAAGATGGGATTAAAAAATGAATTTTATGATTTGTAAGACAACTTGAGGGGGACTTGTCCATTAACACCAGGGTTAATCCTTCTTAACCAATAAAGGAAGAATTAGAAACCTAATGCAAGGCCCAAGTTACAAGCTAATGTCTTAGTGATTATTAAGATGGATTAATTAAGAGGTTTGAACAAATTAAGGGTTTAACACTTAGGATTAAAGTTATACACTCCATCCTAAGAGAAGGATGCAGGCATAACCCTAATCACAAACTCTTAAAACCTTAAAGGTTTAGTCTCTAATGATGAGATGAAAAGAGAGACACAAAGAAGACACAAAGGTAAAAGCTAAAGGGGGACTAATCACAACCCTAATTATTATCATGCTTGGATGTTCCTATTGTTTGTAAGGCTTAAGAAGGATCTTCAAAGAAGCCACCAATGGAAGAAGCAGATGAAAGGAGGAGAAGCAGAAGAAACAAGTTACTTACTTCACTGAAGAAGATAAGTAACGTGGAGAAACAAAGTGAATGATGAACATGAATGGGAAAGCCCACTCTAAAGCAAATAAAAATGCAGCAAGGATGCAAAATAGGAATGAGAAGAGAAATGAGAAGTGAAGGCAAATTCACTTCTCAAGTTACTTACCACCTGAAAATGTTAGCATAAGGAAAGGAATGCAATGAAAATGAAATGTATGCAAAGATGAAAACCAAAACCAGAAGAAAATACATGATGCAAATGATGCTATGAGATGATTCAAAGACATATCAAGTGCAATGAATGTTCATACAAGAGATGGAATGCAAATGAAGCATGCTTAGAAGTATGAAAACACATGTATGCTTATGGAATGAAATGGATGCAAAGCATGGAAAATGTATGAATAAATGACCTAGAAATGTTTAAGCAATGTCTTAAGATATCTAAGATGGCATACAAATGCTTATAATGTCATGGCAAGTTCACATGTTCATGCAATGCAATGTAAGATGCAAGTATGGATGCAAGATTAGGGTTATATGAAAAGATGAGATGCAAAAGTAAAAAACAGAAGCAAATCACATGACAAAAAATTGCAAATGAACTCAAAGGAGCCCTAACCCCATATGATTTCACACCCCAAAGAAGAAGGTCTAACTCTTAACCTAAAGAAAGTTATGATTTTTCTAAGTAAACTAGGGTTTTAGGGCACCTTAAGAGGGAAAATGCAATTCAAATGGAAAATGCAAGATAAATTCATGGCAAAAATATGCTAGGAACTACATGCTATATGAAGAACAATGCAAAAAGAACCAATGTCAAACCTTTCATGGTTAGGCAGAAAAGAATTCTTGAAGTTAGGGTTCCAAAAAGGGATTTTTATGAACCCTAAATTCAAGAAAAATGTCAAAGTTGGATCAAAACTGAAATTCTGGGATCAGGTACGTGATGTCGAATGAGATGTTTAAACACTTGAAGACTTAAACAAAACTTAAAGTGCAGGTAAATTAAACAACACAGGAAATTGTTAACCCAGTTCACTGCATCTCCACACTTACATCTGGGGGCTACCTAGCCAGGAAGGAAATCCAATATAAGTAATATTAATTCTGGACTTAAACTACTCAGTTTAATCCTTCACTTAATATCTACCCAAGGCAATTTCTACCTAAGACACAACTTAGATATGAGTACCAACTCACTCCCCCTCAATCACACAGTGATATGTTACAATGTTTAATAAAATTGAAGTCACACTTCAAACATAACAGCTTGATTTTACTTCACAGTTTCAATCAAGACACAATACACTTTTTGCTTAAAAGCTCATAAAGTGATACACATATAAAACCTGCTATTAAACACAAACACCCTATTTAGTCTTCTTAATTTCGTACTCTATTCTGAGAGTTTATGTTCCTTAAATAGATGCTTGGATTTTGGGCTTTCTGTAGATTATCCAGTCCTGATACGCATGCTGTCATCACCTTGAATTAGGGTTTGTTACTTCCTTGATTCTAGGTGAGGTAGTTCTTTTGTTATACTGAAATCATATAACTAATCTCTCTACAGATGCGTCTTGTATTGTTTATCCATTCACAATTAATTCCAGATAAATTCCCTGAATTTACTCAGTTCTGTTATGCATTATTTAAGTCTGGTAGCAGGTTTGAGATGTCACAACATCTGGTGTGACATCCTGATGTCTGAACTTAATTCATTAACTTACACAATGTCACAACATCTGGTGTGACATCCTGAACTAAGTTCATTAACTTATACTCTGTTTGATAATGTCACAACATCTGGTGTGACATCCTGAACTAAGTTAAACACTTCTTGTTGGTCAAAAATTCTGCCAATTCTAAACATCTACAAACTCCCCCTTTGGCTAATTTTTGGCTAACACAATCTTCTGGTTTTATCAGAGTGCAACAAAGTTTCATTTATCAGAGTGCAGCAGAGTTCTTTTCTGTTTTAATCATATGAGAGTTTGCTCCCCCTCAAACCTGTATGTATTTTGACTTGTTCAACAGAACTTAAAAAAAACTTAGTTCAGAAGCAGATATTAAACAGACAAATAACTTGTTCATTAATCATGTAAACTGCAGCAGACATTGTTGTTGTTCAGTTCTCTTCTCCCCCTTGTTAGACAGAAATTGGGGCCAAATTACATAAGCAGACAAAAATACAAAATATTCAAAATTACAATGCTGATACAGTACACTTTCCTCACACATTTTCACTCAGAGTCTTCATATTCAGTATCTTCTTCCTCTTCAGATTCATCATCAGAGTCATCATCAGATTTAGCAGCATTCTGAGCACCCTCTTCCAGCTCCAGCCTTTGAATGACTTCCTCCAGCGTTTTCTTCCTGGAATCCAGCTCTTTGCAAGTGTTCTTCAGTTCTGCAATCAAGGAAGCTTTGGATATAGGAGACTTTGCTTTTGAAGGTCCAGCAGATGTCCCACTGGGAGCTTCAACATCAGCAGCATGATGGCTCAAGAATAATTTGTAGTGGAAGGCCAGAGGACTTTCTCTCTTGCAGACTGAATCCTTCTCAGTGAGAATGCCTGGATACTGGTTGAGGATGATTCCACATAGCAGAGATGGAAAAGCAATATGAAGCTTTGTTGCTGATGTTCCTGCATGCTTTAGTGTTTGATCAAATATGTAAGCCCCAAAGTCCAACTTTGTTTGGGTTCCCACAACATAAATGAATCTTCCCAATCCAGTAGCTATTGAAGAGGTATAGTTGGTAGGGACCCAGTTGATAGTACCAATCCTATGCAGCATTGCATACTTCCTTGTTAGAAAGCTAACAGAAAGTTTGCCCTTGATTGGCCAAGTTTTTATCTGATTGGCAGTGATGATCCTGCAGACTTGATTATCAGTTTTCCCTAGCTCATTAGGTCCATCAGATTCTCTCCCTAGGTAATGATTGATAACCCTAGGAGAGAATTCCACACATCTCCCTCTTACATAGACTTTTCTGAATTCTTCTGACTTTCCATCAGCACAGTCTTCTTGCAGGTTGACAATGAACTCCTTGACTAGCAGCTCATAGCAGGGTGAAAAATTTGAAACTGTTTTGAATAAACCAGCAGAAGATATTAGGTCTATTACCTCAGTGCACTCTAGTGCATTGCTGCCCAGCTCTCTTTCTAGTGCTACCCTTCTTTGGTAGACATATTTCCATCTGCTCACACTTGACACATGATGGAATGATACATTGTCCAGAGGAGCTTCTGGAACAGCAGAGGTAGACCTTGAAGGTGCTGGTTTCTTCTTTGGTTGGGATGTTGGGACATCCTCTTCAACATCTGAATCAGGTGGAGTTACAGCTTTCCTCTTTTGGGTACTCACCTTGCTCCATTGTTTAGTATGTCCAAATACTACTTTGGCCTTGTCTTTCTTTTGAGTAGGCTGTTTCTTTTCAGGAGTTGCATGTCCTGCAGTCTTCTTCTCCTTCCTAGCCCTAAGCCTTTTGGCTATGCTAGGGTCCACAGATGCAATGATCTCTGTGTCAGAGTCATTATCTATGGCTTCAACAGGAGGAGGTTGGGAAGTCTCCTCTTCAGCAGGTGGATCAACAGAAGCTTGGTCATTAGTGGCTTCATCATCATCATCAGTTGAGGCCTTGTTCTGGTCCTCAGATGTTTCAACATCTATTGGGACATCCTGTTGATCAGGAGTGTTCTCTTCAGCCTGATTGCTCTGTTCTTCTTGTGGAGCTGGCATGGTGTTCAGGGGAACAGACACCCCATGCACTACTCTTTATTCAGACAAAATCCTATTCACAAGATGCTTGATGGATGCATCCACATATTCAGAGGCTTTGGGGTTGGTGTTTGAGGATGAAGGAATCCCTTTGCTTTTGCTGAACACAGGTTCCTTTGCTCTTCTCACATTTGGAGTTCTAGGCTTTTGAGCAAGAGGAACACTTCCTCTGATTTCGTCTATGGGAGTAGTATCCATTGGTACCATAGATATTGGGGTTGCATGCACCACATCTTCTTGGTTGAGATTCTCATCCATGATGTTAGGGTTTTGATGTTGAGACATTTTCGAATGTGGTGGAATAAGAGTTTAGGTTTGATTGATTTTGATGAGCTCAGAAAATCAGCTTTAGCATGCAATTTTTTTTGAGAAGATAATGAGGAGATGAAGAGACGAACGCAAGCTTGAGCTTTTATAAAAGCCGTTACCGATGGAATTCTAAAAAGTGGAATATACAGAGTTAGTGACCAGACTGGTGCTGCCATCTGGTGATCATGCCACACGATGTCATAGGACATGTTGGCACTTCTCCATAACTGCTATATTTCACATAAGCAAATTCCCAATTTACCCCTTAGGTTTTCAAATTGGGTAGCATCCAAGGCTTTAGTAAATATGTCAGCCAATTGCAGATCTGTGGCTACATGTTCTAATGAGATTACTTTCTCCTCCACAAGATCTCTGATGAAATTATGTCTGATATCAATGTGCTTGGTCCTGCTGTGTTGGATAGGATTCTTTGATATGTTAATAGCACTTAAATTGTCACAGTACAATGTCATGACATCTTGTGGGACATTGTATTTTGTGAGCATTTGCTTCATCCAAACCAACTGTGAACAACTGCTACCAGCTGCAATATATTCAGCTTCAGCAGTGGATAAGGATACACAATTTTGTTTCTTACTGAACCAAGAAATCAAATTGTTTCCTAGAAAGAAGCATCCTCCTGATGTTCTCTTTCTATCATCAGCACTTCCAGCCCAATCAGCATCACAAAAGCCAGTGAGATTTGGTTCACATCCATGAGAATACATTATGCCATAGTCACAAGTACCATTGACATATTTCAAAATCCTCTTAACCTGGTTTAGATGACTTACTTTTGGCTCAGCTTGATATCTTGCACATACACCTACTGCAAAGGCTATATCTGGTCTGCTAGCAGTCAGATATAATAGTCTTCCAATCATGCTTCTGTATAAGCTTTGGTCCACATTCTCACCCTTGTCATCCTTTGTCAGCTTTAAATGAGTGGGGGCAGGTGTTCTTTTATGACTTGCATTGTCCATCCCAAACTTCTTGACAATGTTCTTTGCATACTTGCTTTGGGATATGAACATGGAGTCCTCCATCTGCTTAATTTGTAGACCAAGAAAATAGGTTAGTTCACCTACTAGGCTCATCTCAAACTCAGATTCCATTTAAGTAACAAAATGTTTAACCATCCTGTCTGACATCCCACCAAAGACTATGTCATCTACATATATTTGAGCAATCATGAAATTTCCTTCTTCATCCTTCACAAACAAGGTTTTGTCTATTCCACCTTTCCCGTATCCTTGTTTTGTGAGAAAAGTAGTCAGTCTTTCATACCATGCTCTTGGGGCTTGCTTCAGACCATAAAGAGCCTTCCTTAGTTTGTATACATGATCTGGACAGCTTGGATCAACAAATCCCTTAGGCTGCTCCACATATACCTCCTCATTAAGATATCCATTTAGAAAGGCACTTTTCACATCCATTTGAAATAGCTTGAACTTCAGGATACAAGCAATTCCTAAAAGTAGTCTGATTGATTCAAGCCTTGCTACTGGTGCAAAGGTTTCATCAAAGTCTACTCCTTCAATTTGTGTGAATCCTTGAGCTACAAGTCTAGCCTTGTTCTTTGTAACAACTCCCTGCTCATTTGACTTGTTCTTGTACACCCACTTAGTGCCAATCACATTTATGTCATCAGGCCTAGGAACAAGATCCCACACTTCATTCCTTGTGAACTGGCCTAATTCTTCTTGCATAGCAGAGATCCAGTACTCATCATTCAGAGCTTCCTTGATGTTTTTAGGTTCTATCTTTGAAACAAAACAAGAACCTGAAATCATCTCTCTTGATCTAGTGATTACACCACTGTTGGGATCACCAATTATCAGATCTTTAGGGTGATCTTTCTGGATTCTGATGGAGGGAGGTTTGCTGGATTGTTCTGTCCTTGCCTCAGTTAGAGTGAAGTCAGGATTATCACTCTTTATTTCAGCTTCAGTCTGACTGTCAGCAGATGTTCCAACATCATCTGCAACATCTGCAGGGGCATCATCAATTATCACATTTATTGACTCCATTATAACCTTGGTTCTGGAGTTAAATACTCTATAGGCTCTGCTATTTATGGAGTATCCAAGGAAAATCCCTTCATCACTTTTAGGATCCATCTTTCTTCTTTGATCCCTATCAGCCAGAATGTAACATTTACTTCCAAACACATGAAAGTACTTGACTGTAGGTTTTCTGCCCTTCCACACTTCATAGATGGTGGACAAGTTTCCTTTCCTTAGAGTGACTCTATTGTGAATGTAACAAGCTGTGTTCATAGCTTCAGCCCAGAAGTACAGTGGTAATTGTTTAGCATGAATCATAGCTCTTGCTGACTCTTGGATAATTATGTTTTTCCTCTCAACAATCCCATTCTGTTGAGGGGTGATAGGAGAGGAATACTCATGATTGATTCCTTCTGAAGAACAGAAATCTGAGAATTTTTTATTCTCAAACTCCTTTCCATGGTCACTCCTTATTCTGACCACACAACTTGCTTTTTCTCTTTGTATTCTTTGGCACAGATCTTTGAATACATCAAACACATTAGACTTTTCTTTGATGAAACTTATCCATGTATACCTTGAAAAGTCATCAACAACCACATAGGCATACCTTTTTCCACCAAGGCTCTCAACCTACATTGGTCCCATAAGATCCATATGCAATAATTCCAAAACTTTGGAAGTTGTCAGATGTTGGAGCTTTGGATGGGACATCTTGGTTTGCTTGCCTATTTGACATTCACCACATACTTTGCCTTCATCAATCTTCAGTTTTGGAATACCTCTTACAACATCCATAGATATGATTTTCTTTATTCCTCTGAGATGAAGATGACCTAGTCTTTGGTGCCATAGCTTCACTTCTTCTTCTTTGGCTAAGGAGCAAGTTGAAGTGAGACTGAAATCTTGAGGTTCCCACATATAACAGTTGTCTTTAGATATGGCTCCTCTCATGACAACCTTCTGTTCTTTATCAGACACTATGCATTCAGTTTTGGTAAAGGTTACACTATAACCTTGATCACATAATTGACTTATGCTGATCAAGTTAGCAGTCAATCCTTTTACCAGCAGCACATCATCTAGTCTTGGTACATCTGGGCAGTCCAAAGTCCCAACTCCCTTGATTTCTCCTTTAGCTCCATCTCCAAAGGTTACATATCTAGATGAATGTGACTTTAAGTTTACCAGCAGATTCTTCAATCCAGTCATGTGCCTTGAGCATCCACTGTCAAAGTACCAGTCTTCCTTAGCTAATACTCTGAGAGATGTATGAGCTATATAGGCAACACCCTTCTTTGACCATTTTTGCCTGTTGTGAGGTTTCCTTTAATGCCTCTGCCCTGTGTATTGTCCATCTTTAGAGCTCCAAGGTTGTTTGTTGAACTTGTTCTTGGGCATGTATTTGTAGCTTTGATCAGCATGAAGACTAGCTTTAGGTACCCATACTTTCTTGATGACCTCTGTCTTCTGCTTAGGGGGTTGCTGATGTCTTTGATTTTGATGTCCATGCAACACTTTCTTGGTGACCTCTGTCTTCTGCTTAGGGGGTTGCTGATACTTCTAATTTGGATGTCCATGCAGCTTGTAGCAAAAAGGTTTGATGTGACCAAACCTTCCACAATGATGGCATCTCCATCTTTGATACTTCTTTTTATCATGTTCTTTTCATGATGTTGGGACATCTTGTTTGACTTTATGGGATTTGAAGTTGTTTTGCTGGTGCTAGCCTCAAACTTTTGAGCTTTATTAAATCCCAGCCCAGTTCTATCCCCTGAGTGCTTGTTGTTGTTGAGAATGACATCCAGTGTGTTTGAGCTACTGTTCAGCATTCTGACAGATTTGGACATATGCTCCAACTTGGAGTTGAGAAGGCTTACTTCACTTTTCAAAGTGTCAATGATCTCTATATTACTTGTCTTTTCAGCCTTTAATGCCTCAATCTGCTTCTTCTGCTTTATATTCTCCATGCATACTTCAGTGCTCCTTTTACACAACATCTTGTATGATTCTTCAAGCTCTTCAAAAGTCAGCTCCTCATCACTGGATCCACCTTCAGATTCACATACTCCAGCTAGAGCAGTGATGTGCTTTGCTGATTCTTCTTCTGAATCACATCCTGAGTCTTCATCAGACCAGGTCACAGAGAGACCTTTCTTCTGCTTCTTTAGATAGGTAGGGCCTTCATTTCTGATGTGTCCATATCCTTCACATCCATGACATTTAATCCCTTTTTCTTGGTTGGTCTTCTCATCATAATTAGTCCTTCTATCATAAGGTCTTTTATTCTCAGAAGAGTTTGAGTTTCTTCCACTTGGTCTGGACCCGCTATCCATTCTTTTGAGAATTTTGTTGAATTGTCTTCCAAGCATAGCAATTGTTTCTGATAAATTTTCTTCAGGGTCTGCTTCATGATTTTCTTCTTCTTTATCAGTATTTGAGACCAAGGCTATGCTTTTGTTTTTCTTCACAATTGTATCATTTATTCCCATCTCAAATGTTTGAAGGGAACCAATGAGTTCTTCAACCTTCATTGTACATATGTCTTGAGCTTCTTCTATTGCTGTAACCTTCATGTCAAATCTTTTTGGTAAAGATCTGAGAATCATTCTAACCAGCTTTTCATCACTCATCTTCTCTCCCAAAGCACCAGAAGTATTAGCTATTTCCAAGATGTTCATGTAAAACTCATGAATTGTCTCATCTTCCTTCATTCTCAAGTTTTCAAACTTGGTGGTGAGAAGTTGAAGTCTTGACATCTTCACCTTTGATGTTCCTTCATGAGTGGTTTTGAGAGTGTCCCAAACATCTTTGGCCAGCTCACAGTGATGCACAAGTCTGAATATGTTCCTATCAATGCCATTGAATAAGGCATTTAAGGCCTTGGAATTTCCAAGTGCTGAATCTTCTTCCTCCTTGCTCCAATCTTCTTCAGGCTTCAATACTTTTGCCCCATCTTTGTTGTCTTGGACAGGGTGTTCCCATCCTTTGTTGACTGCTTTCCAAGCCCTACTATCAAGTGATTTTAAGAATGCTACCATTCTTGGCTTCCAGTACTCATAGTTGGATCCATCCAATATAGGTGGTCTATTCACTGATCCTACATCTCTGTCCATGTTCCCAAAATTTGCAGTCCCTGGATCTCACCCAGTTAAACAGGCAGGGTGCCTGCTCTGATGCCAATTGAAATTCTGGGATCAGGTACGTGATGTCGAATGAGATGTTTAAACACTTGAAGACTTAAACAAAACTTAAAGTGCAGGTAAATTAAACAACACAGGAAATTGTTAACCCAGTTCAGTGTATCTCCACACTTACATCTAGGGGCTACCAAGCCAGGAAGGAAATCCAATATAAGTAATATTAATTCTGGACTTAAACCACTCAGTTTAATCCTTCACTTAATATCTACCCAAGGCAATTTCTACCTAAGACACAACTTAGATATGAGTACCAACTCACTCCCCCTCAATCACACAGTGATATGTTACAATGTTTAATAAAATTGAAGTCACACTTCAAACACAACAGCTTGATTTTACTTCACAGTTTCAATCAAGACACAATACACTTTTTTCTTAAAAGCTCATAAAGTGATACACATATAAAACCTGCTATTAAACACAAACACCCTATTTAGTCTTCTTAATTTCGTACTCTATTCTGAGAGTTTATGTTCCTTAAATAGATGCTTGGATTTTGGGCTTTCTATAGATTATCCAGTCCTGATACGCATGCTGTCATCACTTTGAATTAGGGTTTGTTACTTCCTTGATTCTAGGTGAGGTAGTTCTTCTGTTATACTGAAATCATATAACTAATCTCTCTACAGATGCGCCTTGTATTGTTTATCCATTCACAATTAATTCCAGATAAATTCCCTGAATTTACTCAGTTCTGTAATGCATTATTTAAGTCTGGTAGCAGGTTTGAGATGTCACAACATCTGGTGTGACATCCTGATGTCTGAACTTAATTCATTAACTTACACAATGTCACAACATCTGGTGTGACATCCTGAACTAAGTTCATTAACTTATACTCTGTTTGATAATGTCACAACATCTGGTGTGACATCCTGAACTAAGTTAAACACTTCTTGTTGGTCAAAAATTCTGCCAATTCTAAACATCTACAAAAACTAAAAAGAAATTTGTATGAATGGTTTGACAATGTTTCTAAATGTCCTAAGATGCAATGTGAATTTTTTTATGATTTTTAGAAACCTAAATAGTATTTTAATTAATTAATTTCCATTAATTAATTAAAATAAACATTTAAATATTTTTAAAATGATTTTTTAATGCAAAAAATAAAAATAAAAATGTTTTTTGGTTGAAGAAAAATATTTGAAATCAAAATGCAGAAGAAAAATATTTTTGGAATTTTCTAAGTATTTTAAATTAATTGTACAAAATAAATGCAATAAAATGAAATAAAAATGAATTAAAATAAAAGTAGGACAATCTGATGGACAGGATTTGAACTGGGGGAATTCTGGTTGACCAGCGCGCAATCTAAGGGTCACAATTCAAATTGACTTAAACCTAATTAATTAATTAATTAATCACAATTAAAACTTAATGGACACATCCTGTCCTTTCATTGCACGCGGGAAACACTGATCAAAGGGCTGAGATTCAAAGTTCCCTAATTACGCTGATTAACCCTAATCTGAACCCTAAACATTTTCAGGTGACCGGAACAGTGTTTCGGTCATCTTCTCCGGTGAGCTCAAAATCAAACTTCTTCCCTAGGTTGTTTCAAACGCTCTAAAGCTCCAGATCAACTCCCCACACCTTCCTAAACCTAAATCTACCCTTAAAACAAATTTCCCATGGCTCATGAACAAGATACGAATCAAAACTGGAAAAGTTTCATAAGCTCAGTACATGCTTATTTCTCACTCATTTTCAAAAGTAAATACATCATGATGATCAGCAAAGCATAAAGAACATTTCTATAACCTAAAATTACATTTATGGAAAATTTGTTCTTGAGGTTACCTGAGCTTGAGCTTTCTCAGTTTGAAGCTTTTGGACCTCTTCTCTTGTGCAAACTCACTCCTCTTGACCTCTTGATGAAGCTGCAATGCTTGGAAGGAGCTTAGAATGGCTGGATTATGTGGTTTCACTTCAACTGGCCAGAAATCGTATTTGTGTTTGGCTAGATTTCAAGCTTGTTTGAGGGTTGGTTTATGCTCTATGGATCATTTTTGAATGAATGGTGAAGTTTGTTTTGAAGTTTGATGGCTGGACAAAAAGTTTCGAAGGTTTTTGCTTTGGGGTGATTTTTGTGAAGCTTGATGATTCTGAGGTTTCAGCCTTGTGTGATGTGTGTTATGAGTTGTGTTTGATCCACATAACAAGCTTTGATAGGTCAGAGGAGTTGTTGTGGACTGTGGTGATTGGTATGGGCAAGTTGCCAAAATGTCAACATAACTTGTACTTGAGGTATGGGCTGGTTCAGAGGTTGTACAAGGGCATGTCTGGTCTCAGCTTTGATCAAGGAGAGCCATGGAATTGAGATTGAGGTGCTGCAGCAAGTGGAAGCATGGTTGTATGAGTTTTTGCAAACTTTGTACATTTTGGCCCCTTTGTGATTTCTTGATGTGCAAGGCATAAAAACTTGAGATTCTTGGGCCAATTCTGATTCTTAGGAAATGCACTATGTTTGTATGATGCCTAGAAGTGTATTAGAGGTCACAAAATGGCTTGGTTTGTGAATTTGCAAAAAAATTTCTTTGTCATGAAAGTGAAAATTATGTGATTTTTGCCAACTTTGCCAAGCCATAACTTGAGTTCCATAATGAATTAGAACTTGTTCTTGTACTTTTTAAAAAGGGAATGATCCAATCTACAACTTTCATGACCAACAATTTTTCATTTGAAGCATTTTTGGTTGAGAAAGAGGAGGTTGAAAAACTTTCCCAAAATGGAAAGTTTCCATTACAAGTCATTTCCATTTTTGGCAACTTTTGGTTTAGCTCAATTTTCTTCAATTTTGTGAACTTCCAAGCACTTCAATGATCAAATAAAGATCATATGAGTTCATTTTGATGAAAAATCCACTTTGGTTCCATTGTTGGGGGCCTCAGATACCCTGATTTTGCTCTGACTTGCTCAAGAAGTTACCCAGTGAACAGATGACTTCCACAATGAATTTCTTCATCAAACTTGGTACATATGATCCTTATAACATATTGAGACTATTAGAAACAAGAATGACCAAAAAATTTGGAGTTATGGCCTCTGTCGCTCCCACTAAGTGACACCCGGGTCAGATAGGGTACAAACGCGAACGATCAGCGAGAGAGAAGATGAAATGAACTGAATAGAGTCGCCAGCTAGGCATTTTATCCCGAAGGAAGGGTAATGCTGCATAAACCTGGAAAGATATGGATAAGACGGTCGCGAACCATAGAAACTGATAAAGGGGGTTGGTTACAACCTTGGAAGGTATTATCACCCAGATTGTCCGTCGTACTCGACGGGATCCACGCTTGAAAGTTTATGTTTAAAGGGGTAGTGTCTGTGCTATCTATGTGCAAAAGCTGGAAAAGAATGTACAAGTGTCAGTGCAAGAAAATGAAGTGAGGTGCTCATGAATGAGGCTTAACAAGAATGCTGAAAGAGGGGGAAGACACAGAGACTTTTGTTCGATAACAGTTAAGTTATGCCTACGTATCCTCTCGTGCAATGAGGAAGTTAGAACGTCGTAGTTCGACTCAAAGAGACTGAAAGATAAATTTACTATGAACTGCTTGCTTGTCTATGCTCAAGTGTATGACTCGTCTGGCTCGAGTGCTAACTGTCTTCCATTAGACGGAAGAAGCAAGTTCTCGTTTATGAATGAGTGTGATGAGAAAAGAATCCCGAAGGAGACGATTATTGTTTGTTTTTTGTGTTTTCAATCTTTTATTGTTTTTTTGTGTTTGTCATAAGTTAATGAGCTTAAGCCTAAACCAAGGGTTAGTAAACTCATCATATCCTCCCTTTGATTAGGGATAATGAGAATACCTTAAGTATGAGATAAACACCTCACACTTAATTACCATGATGTAGGATTAAGATCATTAACCTACTTGTGATTATTTAGATGTTTTTGGGTTTTTGTTTAGTGTTAAGTAATGAGTTTAAGCCATAATTAAAGATTTAATGGACCCATTACACCATCCTAATAGAAGGATAATAGATGTGAACACTTAAGCTGAGGAAGATACCTCAACTTAATCCATGATTAGGGATTAACCTCATGGCAAAACAAACCTTCATTAAAGTGGATTTTAGTTAATGGTAAGATTAAGAAGTGGATTTTATGGTTTGTAAGACAACTTGAGGGGGACTTGTCCATTAACACTAGGGTTAGTCCTTCTTAACCAAATAAAGGAAGAATTAGAACCCTAATGCAAAGCCCAAGTTACAAGTTATTGTCTTGATGATTATTAAGATGGATTAATTAAGAGGTTTAAACAAATTAAGGGTTTAACACTTAGGATTAAAGTTATACACTCCATCCTAAGAGAAGGATGCAGGCATAACCCTAATCACAAAGTCTTAAAACCTTAAAGGTTTAGTCTCTGATTATGAGATGAGAAAAGAGACACAAAGAAGACACAAAGGTAAAAGCTAAAGGGGGACTAATCAAAACCCTAATTATTGTCATGCTTGGATGTTCCTATGGTTTGTGAGGCTTAAAAGAGATCTTCAGAGAAGCCACCAATGGAAGAAGCAGATGAAAGGAGGAGAAGCAGAAGAAACAAGTTACTTACTTCATTGAAGAAGATAAGTAACTTGGAGAAAGAAAGTGAGAGATGAACATTAATGAGAAAGCTCACTCTAAAGCAAATAAAAATGCAGCAATGATGCATAAGAAGGATGAGAAGAGAAATGAGAAGTGAAGGCAAATTCACTTCTCAAATTACTTACCACCTGAAAATGTTAGCATAAGAAAAGGAATGAAATGAAAATGGAATGAATGCAAAGATGCAAACCAAAACCATAATCATAAACATGATGAAAATGATGCTAGGAGATGATGCAAAAGC
Source organism: Lathyrus aphaca (assembly GCA_963966055.1). Lineage (NCBI taxonomy): Eukaryota > Viridiplantae > Streptophyta > Magnoliopsida > Fabales > Fabaceae > Lathyrus > Lathyrus aphaca. The sequence continues at coordinate 484,176,819 of OZ014525.1, read as the reverse complement.
ATGTCAAGTGTTATGAATGTTCATACAAGAGATGAGAATGCAAAGGAGCATGTTTTGAAGTATGAAAACACATGAAAGTTCATGGAATGAAATGAATGCACATCATGGCAAATGAATGAAGAAATGATCAAGCATGATTCTAATGTGTCCTATGATGTCTTAGAAGTCATGTGAATGCATGAAATGTCATGGCAAGTTCATGTATGGATGCATATGCAAGACGTATCTAAATGAACATGAGAAATTAGGGTTTTAATGCAACATGAGATGCAAAAGTCAAAAACTGAAGCAAAACATAAGATAAAAATTGCAAATGAACTTAAAGGAACCCTAACCCCATATGATATCACACCCCAAAGGAGAAGGTCTAACTCTTAACCTAAAGAAAATTGTTATTTTTCTAAGTTATCTAGGGTTTTAAGGTACCTTAAGAGGGAAAATGCAAATCAATTCAAAAATGCAAGATAAATTTGTGACAAAAATATGCTAGATACTATATGCCATATGAAGATCAATGCAAAAAGAACCAATGTCAAACCCTTCATGATTAGGCAGAAAAGAATTCTTGAAGTTAGGGTTCAAAAATAGGATTTTTATGAACCCTAAATTCAAGAAAATTGTCAAAGAGTGTTCAAAACCAAAAATAAATTTGTATGAATGGTTTGACAATGTTTCTAAATGTCCTAAGATGCAATGTGAATTTTTTTGGAATTTTTAGAAACCTAAATGGTTTTTTAATTAAAATAAACATTTAAATATTTTTAAAATGGTTTTTTAATGCAAAAAATAAAAATAAAAATGTTTTTGGGTGGAGAAAATTATTTGAAATCAAAATGCAGAAGGAAAATATTTTTGGAAATTTTTAAGTATTTTAAATAAATTATGCAAAACAAATGATAAAAAATGAAATATAAACTGAATTAATGGGAAGTAAGCTGATCCAAGGGTTCACATTTGAACTGGGGAAATCCAAGTTGACCAGCGCGCAAATGAGTGGCTGAGATGCACCCTGGGTTAATTTTAATTAATTAATTAATTAATTAATTAATTAAATCAGAATTAGGGTTTTAACATTCAATCTGGGCCATCCAAAACACGCGCGCAGACACAATCCAAGGGCTCTCATTCAAACTAACCCTAAACCCTAATTAACCTCTTAATGACTTTCAGGTGGCCGAAGAAGACCTCCGGTCATCTTCTCCGGCCAGCTCTTCACCCTAACTTCCACCCTAAGCCACCCCAGACCCCCTAACTCTCCAGAAATGATCTCTAACTCCTTCTAAACAAGATTCAGCCAACAAAAATCATTTATTTCACATGAACATCAAGATTCGAAGCAAAACAGAAAATCACACAGAAATTTCAGAAGCTTCATACATGCTTACTTCTCATTCATTTTCAAAACAAAATAGATCATGATGATTAGCAAATCATACAGAACATTTCTATAACCTAAAATCACATTTCTGGAAAAATTTGTTCTTGAGGTTACCTGAAGTGAAGCTTTCTCAAACTGAGCTATCTGGCATCCTCTTTGGTGCAAACTGGCTCCAATGATCCTCTTGATGAAACTTTGATGCTTGGAAGGAGTTTGTAATGGCTGAAATGAGAGCTTGAACTCTTGCTGACCAGAAATCGTGTTTTGTGTAGGGGTGCTTTTAGGCTACAATGAAGGGTGGGAAATGGTCCTTTGATGAAGCTGAGTTGATTGATGAAAAGAGTTTGAAGTTTGAGTGAGTGTGATGTGTGTTTCGAAGGCTTTTGCAAATGGGGTGATTTTTGAGAGCTTGAGGATTCTGTGGTTTCAGGCTTGCTTCTTGTGTGTTATGAGTTCCATAATGCTTGCATATGATGCTGTGATTGGTCAGAGGAGTTGGTGTGGTATAGTGTGATTGGTATGGGTGTTTTTGCACAAAGTCAACAAAACTTGTACTTGAGGTATGGGCTCTCTTGCAACTGGCTTTTTGGCTTGTCCTGGTTCATCCAAGATCAAGGAGAGCCATGGAATGCATTTTGTGGTGATTCAGCAAGTTTGTGAAAGGTTTTGTGCTCTTTTGCAAATTTCATGAAGTTTGGCCCCTTTTGGATTTCTTGAAGTTTAAGGCATGAAATGAGGTAGTTCTTGGGCCAATTCTGACTTTTAGGCAATGCACTATGTTGTTATGATGCATAGAAGTGTATTAGAAGTCACAAAATGACTTGGCAAGTGGTTTTGCAAAAAATCCTCTTTGGTGTATTCTTGAAAATTATAGGATTTTTGCCAACTTTGAAAGGCCATAACTTGAGTTCCATAACGAATTAGAACTTGTTCTTGTACTTTATGAAAAGGGAATGATCCAATCTACAACTTTCATGACCAACCATTTTTCATTTGAAGCATTTTTGGTTGAGAAAGAGGAGGTTGAAATACTTTCCCAAAATGGAAAGTTTACATTACAAGTCATTTCCATTTTTGGAAACTTTTGGTTTAGCTCACTTTTCTTCAATTTAGTGAACTTCTAAGCACTTCAATGATCAAATAAAGATCATATAACTTCAATTTGATGAAAAATCCACTTTGGTTCCATTGTTGGGGGCCTCAGATGCCCTGATTTTGCTCTAACTTGCTCAAGAAGTTACCCAGTGAACATATGACTTCCACAATGAATTTCTTCATAAAACCTGGTACACATGGTCCTTATAACATATTTAGACTATTAGAAACAAGAATGACCAAAAATTTGGAGTTATGGCCTCTGAAACCAAAACCCTAATTTCAGGTCATTTGTGTAGTGAAACCCTAACTCAGCTTCCATGCTTTCCAAGTTCTTGTGATTTCTTGACTTCCTTGATCTTTATGGGATGTAATATGATGATTGAACATACATGGACCCTCTTGTAATGATTGGAAGCCTTTGGAGTGGCTCAGATGGATCCTTGGATTGCTCAGATCACAAACCCTAGATGCAGATGAATTTGAACTAATGCAGTGAAACAAAAATGCAATGTGAGATGATATGTTTAAACTAATGAAAATATGAAAGATCACAAGCCATGGTGTGAAATTATTGAGGGAAAATTTGGGGTGTTTACAGCCTCTGAAACCAAAACCCTAATTTCAGGTCATCTGTGCAGTGAAACCCTAGCTCAGCTTCCATGCTTTCCAAGTTCTTGTGATTTCTTGACTTCCTTGATATTTGAGGGATGTAAAATGATGATAGAACATACATGGACCCTCTTGGAATGATGGGAAGCCTTTGGAGTGGCTCAGATGGATCCTTGGATTGCTCAGATCACAAACCCTAGATGCAGATGAACTTGAACTATGCAGATGAAACAAAAATGCAATATGAGATGATATGCTTAAACTAATGCAAATATGAAAGATCAAAAGCCCTGGTGTGAAATTAGTGAGGGAAAATTTGGGGTGTTTACAATGGCCTACTTAATATGCTCCACACACCCCACTATGGATAGTCGAAAGAGCTAAATATGCCTCAGCTTCACTAAGGAATTTGAGCAATACTCCCTCAGGAGTCTTTTTATATAATTCATTCCCAAGAGAACATAACTTAAAGCTTAGTATCCGATCTTCCTTTCTATCAAAGCTGTTGGATTCTCAAGATAGTCCACTAAGGGCTTTCTCCAATCTTTGTCACTTATTCTATCGACTACCAATATTGCAAAAATGCCTTCATCATCATACCCAAGCTTAGTCTCTTCTAAATCTTATGGGGTTAATCCTATTGACACAACATTTCCTCTGACCTCAATTGCACTTTGTAATTTTTCTTTTGAAAATTTGTACCCTGAAGCAATCTGAGCTAAGTCATTTGAAACTTGATTCTCTAGTCTAGGAATGGGTCGAAAGGTGACTGCTTCGAATTTTTTAAGCAGCCTATTTACCACTATGAAATACATAATTAAATTTTCTTTTATGCATTTGTATTCTTTGGTGACTTGTTTTATTACCAACTCAGAATCTCCCATTATTTCGACATAAGTTGCCCCCAATTCCAACAATACTTCAAGTCCAACTATTAAAGCGTCATATTCAGCTTCGTTGTTAGAACAACGACCATCAATTTTATACATAAGTTTTGGTGGAATTTTATTAGGAGAAATAATAAGCACCCCAATTCCAGTCCCATCTTTATGACTAGACCCGTCAAAGTATAACTTCCAGGGTTCAATCTCCAGATAATTTAAAGGACTTTCATTTATAGAGTGGTCGACTATGAAGTCTGCAGCCACTTGTCCCTTAACTGATTTTAAGATTTTATATGTTAATGAATACTTAGTTAATGCTAGTGCCCATTTCCCAATTTGACTATGCAAAATAGGTTTGGACAACATATGTTTTATAACATCAAAACAAGAAGAAACATAAACATCAACTGGTTTTATATATTGCTTCAATTTAGTACAAGAGTAATACAAACATAGGGATAACTTTTGTATCATACTATACCTAGTTTCTGCATAATTTAAAACTCTACTAATGTAATAAATGGCTCTTTCGACACCACTATCATCCTTTTGGGCTAACATACTCCCTACAGTTCTATCTAAAGCAGATATGTACAATCTCATACTTTTCTTCCTACAAGGGGGAGAAAGGATTGGAGGGTGACTCAAATACTCGATCTTTTCGAAGGCTTCTTGTTGAGCTTGCCCCATTCAAATCCTTCCTTGCCCATTCGCAGCAAAGGTGAGAAGGCTTGTGTTTTTCCACGTAGGTTTGATATGAACCTCCTCAAGAAATTTATCTTGCCTAGCAGTGACTGCAACTCCTTCTTGGTTGAAGGAGTTTTAGCTTCCATGTTAGATTTGGTCTTATTTTGATTGATTTTGATCCCTTTCTTGTGGACCACAAATCCCCAAAAGTCCACTGACTGTACACAAAAAGCACACTTTAGAGGATTCATTTTAAGACCATGCTTTCTCTTTCTTTCAAAAGAACGTCAAAGATGATTGACATGGTCTAGTCCTGGAATAGACTTTACAACAATGTCATCAATATAGATTTGCATGAATGTATATATGAAATCATGAAATATTGAATTCATTGCTCTTTGGTAAGTTTCCCCTGCGTTTTTCAAACCAAAAGGCATTACTACCCATTCATAGGTGCCCAAGGCCTCTGGGCATTGAAAAGCAGTTTTGGGAACATCTTCCTCAGCAATGAATATCTGGTTATATCTAGAGTACCCATCTAGCATGCTTAGATACTAATGCCCTGCAGCAGAATCAATTTACATTTCTACCACATGCATTGAATACTCATCTCTAGGAGTTGCTGAACTCATATCTCTAAAATCTATGCAAACCCTTTGAGAGCCATTCTTTTTAATAACTGGCACAATGTTTGCTAACCATTCAACATACCTAACTGTACGGATGAACTTGCATTGAATCAACCTCTTAATCTCCTCTTTGATTTTGGTGAGGATTGTTGGGGAAAACCATCTTGGATTTTGTTTGACTGGCTTTTTCCCAGGCTTGATTGGTAGCTTATGTTCAACAAGCTCTCTTTTCAAACCATGCATTTCATCATAGCCCCAAGCAAAGCAATCCTTAAATTCTTTAAGCAGTTGGAACACTTTGACCTTGAGTTCTGGGTTTAGATTGGCACTAATATAGGTAGGCCTTTTTGTCTCCCCTTCTCCTATGTCAATTTCTTTCAAAGGATCCTGAGCAAGCATTTTGGTGCTTTCTGACAAAGGTTCCTTTTCGAATCCCAAAGGCTCACTATCATATATAGCATAGAGCCTTTGTTTTGAGTTTTTTGAGCCTTATCTGGAGGCCCTGAGTCAATATCCTTCACAGGACTTTCTTCTATAAACCGTGTAATGGCTTCAATAACCATTTGGTTTCCTGCAGCCTCTAAGGCTGCTTGTATTCTTGTTTCAGCCACGTAGGCCGAAATTCTTTTCAATGCGTCAAAGTCAGTCATTGTTACTGCCTTCGCTTCCCCATCATGTGGGGCAAATTACAGGCTCCCCAAAATAAGGTGGGTAATTGCCTACTTCTTCTACAACCTTCCTATCCCAGCGAAAACCTTCGACATGATGAAGGTGTAATGAGCAAAGTGCGTGATCATCTGGTGTGAACTCAAATTATGCTGGTGTGCATGGACCAATGTGTGTTAAGTTCTTGTCGAATTCAACGCCTTCAACATAGTTGATTGGAACTTTGAAGTACCCTTGGTCAGCTTCAATGTTTTCCACAAAGCCATCTGGCCTCCAAATGGTGACCCTTTGATGCATTAAGGATGGCACTTCACATATGCCATGTATACACTCCCTACATAGTGAAGGTTATAGTTGGCCTTACTTTCTACCACCGTAAAAAAGTGGGTCTTGTGACCATTCCAACGGTCAAGTAAATTTGTAGGACCCCAAGTGTTGGTCCAGTCTTGCCCTCATAATTCAACAAGACCATATTATGAGGCTTGAGGTCTGTGTCAAATCTCCCAATTTTGGATAGCAAGAAGTGTGGCATTATGTTCACTATTGCGCCACAATCAACCAGAATTTTATTGATGGCCACATTCTCCACTTTGCCAGTGATATATAGGGGTTTCAAATTCCCCCTAAGGGCCTCAATGGGTCTCTCAAAGAAGGAATTATGTTCTTTGACACACCCATTGTTCATCACGTAGTAGCACACTAGTTGATGTGCTGCCATTTCTGCCTCAGTATTGGCATCCAAGTTTTCGACTTCAGTGATCCTGTCATATTCTCTAGGCATCACTGAGACCATATTTACTATGATGTCTAGAGAGGCTTTGGAGTCACAGTCGAATTTGTTTGTCATGTCTTCATCTTCGACTGTCTTCAACTCAACTTTTATCTCAGCTTTAATCTCAACCCTTTGTTTCTGGATGAAAATAATTTGTGCCCCACAGGCACCTTGTTTTTTATTTTCGTTGTATGGCTGTTCATACTCTCACCAAGCACGTTGGTGCTTGACTCAACACAATCACCCTTGGAGGCTTCTCTCTAAGCCTTCCTTCCGCGCTTCTCTCTATGCCACTATGACCTAGACATAGGGTTCTTCCCCTTATAGTTTTCAGACACATACGCATCCTTGTTTGATGTCCTAACTTCCTTCCTGTATCCCATTGAAGAACCTCTTTCTACATCAAACTTTCCCCATCTCTGGCTTCCCTTTTTTCCTAATTCGCCAGGCTTGACCCACTTATTGTTTGGTACTTCGCCACTTAGTTTTAAATTGGGTTGCCTCGACTTAAGGTGTTTGGGCTTACCATCAACTTGGTAGGGATTAGCACGCCTGGGTTCGAAACAGTATGGCTTTTGAGGAGCCTTCAGCTTCTTCCCTTCATTAACCCTCTTGACTTGTTGAAGGCTTTCAGCTGCTTCTTTTTCAAAGATCGAACTGCATCTTGGACATAACATTACTTCTGACTTCTTACTTTGACATATATGTAAGAAATCCACAATTGTCTCATCCTCTTTAGGATAAGCCTTCTTGTACTGGTCTTTCTGGGATGTAGAGTTATTTGTCTGGTCATCCCTTATTTTGACCATGTTGACATTAACTTCATCCCTCAGTTCCATTCCGGAGAAGTTCAAACTAAGGCCCTCAGCAGCCTCGTTCATCATGGTGAAACTATCAGCAGTTTCCTTGGTAACCAATTGGAGGTTCGACTTTATGACCTACTCATATGGGGTGATGGTAACTCCCACATTGAATCTTTCGACATCAGGTGATGTCTTAAAGAAGCCCTCAGCTGCCATGCATACCAAGTGTTCCTATTGTTTGCTGCTCAACTCTTCAGCAACTTTGATCATGACAACATCATTTGTGAAGTCTTTAGTGACTTCTACCCTCACAGGGTTTCCAATGGCTTCGACTGAGACGAGGTTGCTAGAGTCATCAGTAGTTTGTTCAGCAACTTTGATCCAATTCACTTCAGAGGGTTCAGAGTAGTTAGCCTCAGCAGTCTGAAGAGGAACAATGTCAATCTTCATTTGAGCCTTGGTTTTATCCCCAAACTTGAGTCTTCCTTCTTGGATTGCATTCTGCACCTGATCCCTGAAAAGAAAACATTGAGAAGTCTTATGACCCAAGAAATTATGGTATTTACAAAAACCTATTTTCTTTCTTTGATCTAAAGGTGGTATTCTAGTGTCTGGAGGCACATGTATTTGACCATCCTTAACTAATAAATAAAAAATTTCATCACATTTAGTGACGTCGAAAGTATATGTTTTCTTTGGAAATCTGTCATCCTTTTCAATTTCGACAAGATTCTTTCCATTTGAAGGGACTAACAGTTTATAAGAATAAGGAGGACCCTGCTTGAGTTTAGCTAGGTCTATCTCATTATCATCCAGGGGTAGGGTTTCATCACAAACATTTTCGACCCTATCATGATATTCGACATAAGCTATTTTCTTATATTTTTTGGCCCTATCTTTTTCGTCCTCCAGACATTCAAGTTGTCGAACTCTATCTGCTAATATGGCCATGTCTCTCAAGTACTTGGTATCCAGGTTCTTCCTGATAGAATAGTCTAGGCCACCAACAACCATTTTGACTAGTTCATGCTCAGGTACTTGAGTAAAATACCTAGCCTTGAGAAGTCAAAATCTGTTCAAGTAGTCATCAATTGTCTCGTTAAGCTATCGTTTAACATTAGTTAATTCTTTAGACTGATCTTGGTCTGACCCATGTAGAATTGCTCATGGAATAAACGCTCCAATTGAGTCCAATTACAAATTGAACCAGGAGGTAACGTGGTGAACCAAGTAAGAACATTCTTGGTAAGAGAACTAGTGATGTATTTAATCCTCAAACTTTCTCCATTGGCAATTTCACCAGCCTCTATCAAGTATTGTGCTACATGTTCGACTGCAGACTCAGTCGTATCTCCTGAAAACATGGTAAACTTTGGGACCTTCATCCTAGAAGGTAGTTCTGACTGAAGTATGTAATCCACTATTGGTGAAGTGAAGTTTGGCCTGGAAAAACCTATATTTATCCCACTTTTATCCATTATTCGTTCGACAAGGGCTGCTAAGTTGTTCTCTGCTACCAAAATGTTCTGTCGAACTTGTTGGACCACATGGTCAGCATCCTGATGCCTATTCACCACCATTACTCTTGGCTCATCCTCTATTGGAATTTTCCTTACATTTTTTATGGGTTCGACTCCTAATGGTTCTACCATTGCCTTATTCCCTTGATCTGTTGGCTGCACATCATTTTCAACATTCACCACTTGATTTTGACGTTGAACTGGTGCTGGGAATCCCATGAATTCTGCTATGCACGCCATCTGAGTTACCATTTGTTGGTTTGTCTGAGTTGTATTCGGAATCAAAGGCTGAAAATATCTCCCATGATTTGAGATAAAGTGTGAACCATTTTCGTGTTGCTCTCATCCATCTATTGTCTTAAATATGATGCAGACTCATTTGTTAGAGCATGACTCTGAGTCGAATGTCCCAAGCCAACAATTTAACTGTTCCTTCCCATGTTTATTCCAGACCTAGATTTCTATAAAGGAGAAGGGACCACATTGTCTGAAAAAACTTGAGGAGCATTCCTTAGGCCCATCATCATTATTGTTGCCATAAGGTGGATTTCTAGGCAAAGACTGAGAAAATCCTTGAGGGACGAAAGCTCTGAATGCTGATGTACTTGGTGGTGAAGTTTGATGGCTTGGGACAACATACTCCAATACTAGTTGATCATAATATTCAGTATATGTTACTCCTAGCCTCGTCGTCAAAGGGATTAGTTCTGACACCATACTCAAAATTGTTGGTCCCCCCGTCGAAGGGTTGGAGACTGGAATGGCCTCACTCCTCGACACAACTTGTGGATCTACATTATGAGCATTTGAAATTCTCAATTAGGGATTCGTACCAGTTGTATTGGGATTCAAATCATCTTGATTTCCTTGGCTAGACAGTATTTTCCTTATATTCCTTCTCCTTGGTATGTAATGATATGTATTGGCTACTTTTCCATTTCTCAAATGCCAGCAAAAAAAGATAACCGTTTATTTTCGACCAATACATCCACGTAAGAAAAGAAATTACAAAAGAAGTTACTAAAAGAGAAGTTATAAGACTTCTAAAAACTCACTAGCACTGTCCCACTGGGCGTGCCAATTTGTTTACCCCCAAAATTGGTAAACAACCGTTGGTCCTCTAAAGATACCAAAATAACCTCAGTTTCTTGCAGGATCAACCAGATTTATCCTAGGACATGCGCTAGTTGGTGGTTAATCATTGTGTTTTTTGGGAAAAAGGTCATAAATCCTTCGACAGGATTCAGAAGGTACAAAGTGAGAAATAGTAAAGAAAACACAATGTAAAAGCAAGTATTGAATGCAAGAAATATTAAAAAGGACCTTCAAAGTAAATGAAAAGATAAATGAAAATTAAATGCAAGGCAAGGAAGTTTAAATGATTGGAAATGTAAAAAAAAGATAGGTCACTATGCCAAAAATAATATTTAACTGCGCCCCTTAGACAATGCTTAATTAAAAAAGCGATGCTATAAATTAAAAAATAATAAAACACAGAAACTGTTCACAAAAAATATTAAAAAGCGTTGTCTAAGGTGCTCTTTAGACAGCACTTTTTCAAAGCGCTTTTAAAGGTATATCTTAGACAGCGCTTTCTCAAAAGCGCTGTCTAAGGTCTTATAATTTAAAAAATAAATAAAATCAAAAGCGCTGTCTAAGGTCAACCTTAGACAGCGCTTTCCAAAAGCGCTTTTAAAGGTCGCCCTTAGACAACACTTTTCTCAAAAGCGCTATCTAAGGTCTAATTAAATTAAAATATTACAATAGTCAGTTTCTATTTTCATTCTTTTCCTGTTTCTTCTCCCCTGCGAACACGAACGATCTGCGAAACCTAACACATTAAAACTCCATAAACATTAACTGAGTTCTTCGTTCTTGTTGAAACCTCCATTACTGCGAACGAAAAAACCTTCATTATTGTTACATCGTTCTTGTTGACTGAGTTCGTGAAGTTACCGAGTTCTTCCATTTCTTCTTGAATGAGTTCATCCATTTCTTCTTGCTAAGTTCGTGAATTTACCCGAGTTCGTCCTCTGCTGAGTTCTCATAAGGTACATTGTTGTTGTTATGTTGATTTTGAGAAGAATAATGAAAATAGGATTTTGTGAAGAATATGGCAATGTCATTGTTATGTATTTCTTTGATAAATTTGATTTTGTGAAGAATAGTGAAAATAGGCAATGTTGTTGTTATGATTCTGTGAAGAATAGTGAAAAATCACATTGTTGTTGTTATGTTGATTTTGTGAAGAATAGTGAAAATAGGATTTTGTGAAGAATAGGGAAATGTCATTGTTATGTATTTCTTTGATAAATATGATTTTGTGAAGAATAGTGAAAATAGGAAATGTTATTGTTATGATTATGTGAAGAATAGTGAAAAATCAGATTATGTATCTATATTTTCGTTTGGATTTATTCAGGTTATGTGTAAGTTATGTAGTGAAAATATGTATAGGTTATGTATTGAAAATATGTATAGGTTATGTATCTCTTATTATCTTTGGTTATGTATAGGTTATTTTCGTTTTGATTTACATTGGTTATGTATAGGTTATTTTCGTCTGGATTTACCTTGGTAATGTATAGGTTATTTTCGTCTGGATTTACCTTGGTTATGTATAGGTTATTGGCGTTTGGATTTACATTGGTTATGTATAGGTTATTGTCGTTTGGATTTACATTGGTTATGTATAGGTTATTGTCGTTTGGATTTACATTGGTTATGTATAGGTTATTAAAGTTGATATTGATTGCTTACCTTAATAAGTAGGAAAACCATGGATAAAAAAAGGATGTTTTCCGATCGATTGTCCAAAGAGTACGAGAATGCGGTTGTGGAATTCATTAATTTATTTGTTCAACACATTAAAAACCACAGTCGAATGAAATGACCTTGCTTGGGTTGTTGTTATATTGGTAAGGTTGACGCAAATGGATTGAAATCGCATTTACTGAGGCATGGAATTGATCGAAGTTATTAGTATTGGAAACTTCACGGTGAGAAAATTAACGAAAATGTTGAACCGAGTGGGAAAAGTAATACGACCTATGCTTCAGACGACAAAGACACGGAAACATACGATTGTGTTCAAGTAGAAGAGATTGTAGAAGCACTTGAAGAAGATCTTCATGATTGTCCTGAAATGTTTGAGAGGTTGGTAAGTGATGCAGAGAAACCGTTGTATAAAGGTTGCACTAAATTATCAAGACTGTCTGTGGTATTAAAGTTGTACAACTTAAATGCGGGTAATGGATGGTCGGATAAAAGTTTCACAGAGTTGTTGTCCCTTATGAGAGAAATGCTACCGGAGGATAATGTTCTTCCTAATCGAACCTATGAGGCAAAAAAATGTTGTGCTCTATTGGCATGAGCTATGATAAGATACCTGCTTGTCCAAACGATTGCGTTTTGTTTCGTAACGAATATGCATCGTTAACGGAGTGCACTAAATGTCGTTTGTCTCGATAAAAGAAAAGATTGTCTCTAGAAAAAGTCTTATGGTATTTTCCTATAATTCCAAGATTTCGGTGCATGTTTAGTAGTAAAACCGATGTAAGACACCTGACTTGGCATGCAGATGAAAGAATTATTGATGGAAATTATCGACATCCGGCTGATTCACCACAGTGGTCGAAAATTGATAATGATTATCCTGAATTTGGAGAAGAAGCAAGAAACCTTCGCTTGGCATTATTGATGTCGCGATCGACCTAACATCAAACGATATCTATAACTTCAAGTGCACAACCTATCGCGTAGTAATAAAAAGATGTCGAATCCTGATCAGTGCATTTTAATGCATATTCTCCCATGTTTGCACTTAAGCGTTTCTTTGGTTTTCTTTGTTTATTTTTATATTTTAATTAATTTTTCTATTTTATTTTATTTTTGGCTTAATTTGATTTTCGTACTTAATTTTCAGCTTTAACAGCTTTTACGGAAATGATCATAATCGGGGTTCCATGAATATGATTGAGACATTCTACCAGTCGACGGAAAGCTAAGAGAGAGAGAGAGAGAGATAACTTTTGTGTTGGAGCCGAATTCAGATTTGGAGTCATATTTTCCAGAATTTCGTTTGAAGCTACTGCATTAGTTTTATTTAGTTTCGGGTCATTTAGAATTGGGCCTGGGTTATGTATTTGACCCAGTTGGGTTATAAACGAGTTTTTTTGGGTTTGCCATATAACCTAGTAGCCGCAACTATTCACACTACACTTATTACGATTTTATTTTTTACTTTTGAAGAGACGAATTATGAAGAACTAATTCCAAGGATTAATCTATTGTAATCGGTTTTCGCCGACATTTTGAGGTTCTTATATTTTTTCCAATTAATTTATTTCCTTTCAATTCTGATCTTGATATATTGTTTGCTTAATTCGATTTATCTAACGTTAGATTGATTTATTTCGATGATTGCATGTTCCTATACTTTAATCGCGTTTGCTTAATTCGCGTATGATTACCGTGTTTGCTTAATTCACGATTGATATATTTCATCTGTTTGCTTAATTCGGAAATTAGGAATATTTATCATATAATATCAATTACGCTTGTTTGATTGTTATTATAATCGAAAAGAGAATAGAGTCCGCTTAGGAATTGAGAATTATTTGGGTCGATGATAAGTTGGGAAATCAAAACAGCAAATTAACCGTTTCAGCTTATTTTGATAATCACTTAATTGATTTTTTTTTTTGTTAATTGAAATTCAAACCCCCCATTGTTTTAATTGGTTGATTAATAAAAATGCAAGAATCCTTGTGAGACGATTCGAGTCATTATCGCTATACTACGTTTTCAAAAATTACTCGTTTTTTATCCGTGCGCGACACGCGAATCAAATTGGCGCCGCTGCCGGGGATTCTTGTAGATTTTAACTAAATTTAAGATTTTAGTTTAGAGTTGTGTTTTTTGTTTTTACTTGTTGATTTTCAGGGTTGCTGTATAGTGGTAAATTTTTCAGCCTTTCAGGTAAGTTGGAAGCTACTGTTTCGATTTGCTCCAATTGTTTTCCAGAAAATCAGAAATAAATCGAAGTACAATACTCTTTTAGAATAGAATTCTAAAAGATTTCGATCCTCAAAATCGAAAATTTTGCGTTTTTCTATTTTATTTGATTTATTTTCTCTTTTCATATTTTCAAAAAAATCTGAAACTTTTTGTGCGAGCTTTAATTGATTTAATTAGATTGTTAGCGTTATTTTTATATTTTTTCGATTTTATTTTAATTGCTTTTCTATTTTTCTATTCTTTTTAAATCGGCAGTTATTTTATTTGATTCTATGTTGAAATTTATAATCATATCATGGCTGATCAAAGAACTCTGAGAGAACTGGTTGCACTTGTGAATTATAATTCTTTATGTATTGAATATCCTGATATTGTTGATGCACCTTTCGAATTGAAATTTGGTTTAACACACTTGTTGCCAAGTTTTAATGGTTTTGCAGCTGAGGATCCAAATAAGCATCTAAAGGAATTTCAGGTTGGGTGCTCTGCACCTTCCTAACTTTCACTAGAGAACCTTGTCAAGCAAATAGCTGCAAATAATCTCCAGTTTCAACAACAAACAAATTATAGTCTTCAGGCTTTGCAAACACAACTTGATCAACTTACCACTTCGATGAATGTCATGCAACAAGCTCAAGGATCAAACCAACAACCTTTGGAAGGACATTCTATTTTTCAAATATAGTTGCCTTCTGAAACTGTTGATGATACTTGTATTAATTTGTTTGCAGCTGATTTTCCATCATTGTCTGATTTTGATGATGTTTACTCTTGTGATGTTTGTATTGACACTAAAATTTGCTCTGTTTGTGCTGAAATTGAGGTTGCCTTGCAAGTTGATATTCTTACTGCAAATGAGGTTTCAAATGAATTTAATCATATCAATGAAGCTCTCGACACCCCGACTTCCCGTAACAAACCATCCATCGAGAAATCGCCCTTTTTAGAGCTGAAGCCACTTCCTAATAATTTATTTGAATTTGCGCAGGAAGAAAAATCATTACAGGAACATAAGAAGGGAATTGGATGGACTTTGGTTGACACTTATGATATTAGCCCATCCATGAGTATGCATAAGATCTCAATTGAAGATGGAACAAAAGTAGCGAGGCAACCCCTTAATCCTTTGATTCTTGAAGCTGTAGAAAAGGAGATCACTATCACTTGCACATTCAACACTTTTACTTATCGAAGATTCTTCTTTGATCCTGGAATAAAAGGCGAAGGCACTAATAAAAACTCTAAGATTAATGGATACTACCCAAAGCTACTCTATGAGATCCCCACTTTGGAAGAAGAGACTCTAGAAGAGCTCTCTTTAGGAAATGTTGCTTATGTGATCACTTATCCACCTTGACTACTCGACTGTGTTCTTTCCTTTCTCTCCCTGTTATTTTATATTTATGTCCTTTCATTGAGGACAATGCTTGTTTTGAGTGTGGGGGAGGGAATAACTTATTTTCTTTGTTTTTGTTTTGTTTTTGTTTGTTTTGTTTTGTTTTAGAAACACTAGACTTTTTTTTTGAAAGTTTTAGGCTATAGATTATTTTGAGATTAGTTGTGGAGACTTGGGAAAAGTTCATAAGATCGATATCGTTTTAACACCTTAAGTCTTCTGAATATGGAAATCATTTTGATTACTTGTTATGTCATAGCCTTGAGTTCTCATCCTTTAATAGCTCTTAATTAGTTTATATAACAGTCAACACCATCTAAAAATCACACACTAAGTAATTAACCTGATGTAAATAAGTGAATGATCTTGCGCTTAAAAAGAAATCTGAATAGGAATCCGCCTTTTAAGTTAGGTGACACTCACCCGGTCATTTAGCCTAACGGATGTGAAACCTTAAGAAAAAAAATTTGTTGTTACTAAAGTAACTTTAAAATATTGTCAAGTATGGATCATAATCACTAACATGCTTATTTACCATGTGTATGAATAGATAACAGACTTAATGTGATTGCACTAGAATGAAAGAGAGCAAAAGGGAGGATGAGTAAGTTAGGCTTAGGCATAATAACATTATTCAAAAAGGTTTGTATATGATGGAGGCTTATGACCGCACAATTGCGGATTTGTGTTCTTACAATATCCTTTGTGTGTAAGTGTAACACGGTGGGAGAATTGACTTTTAGTCATGTTGCGGATAGCAAGAGTCGCCACCGACTTTTATTTTATCCAAGTGGAAAGGACATAAAAGAACAGGAAAGACCTATTTTTAAAAGACTTGAGTTCGGGGGGTAGGTTATATAAAGGGAAGGTGTTAGCACCCTTTATATCCATGGTTATCCATGGGCTCTTACTTACTTAGCTCACTTAATTTTTTTTGAAGAGTGTAGCGTATGATTAGAAATTTTTCTAAGTACTTTGTAATGATCCTCGTATGGATGTATACAAAGCCTTGTTTTGAAAAATGTTTAAGAAAGTGAGGTGTAAAAAGTAATTTAAAGAAGTGAGCAAGTAACTAGGAGGTACCTACCTTAGACTAAGTCATTCATGTTCTTATATGTTCTTTCAAGGGTAAGACTGTCCCTATTATTAAGGAATAGGTAGTCATTACCTTGGATTTGTTTAAGGGACAGGCGTAGGGTCATCGTATGGTCAATGAAGGCAACTTAAGGGGTGTCTTTAGCAATTCGTAGAGACTATCATCATTTATTCGAAGGGACAAGGTCATTATATCGTAGGCAATCTCGTAGGGACTTGACCTTTTAAACTAGAAGGGACTTGATGATTTATAGTTGAAGGGACTTTGCTTAAGACACCCCTATATTCGAGGGACTTGACCATATTTAAAGGCAACCAAGAGGAATACCATAGGAAGTGCAAGATAGCGATCAAAGATCAACTTACGTGTGTGAGTGTACATTTTTGAATATTTATCTTTTTTAAATTAATTATCTAAGTTAATTAATTACAATTAGTTTCGTGCACTCCCTAAATTACTAAGCACACAGTTTATAATAAAGAATAATAAGCAAAAAAAGAAAATTATAAATTATTACAAGGCTTATGGGCAGATACAAAATAATCGGATAAAAATAAATAATAAAAATAATAAAGCAAATATAATAATAAAGCAAGAATAGTAAATGTAAATAAGTAATAATAATAAATAAAGCAATAAAGATTAGAATTAAAAAGAAAATAATAATTAAAAAGATTAGAATTTTAAAAGAAATTATTTTAGTTAAATAAGTTAAATCTTTAGAGATTATTCGAAAAATATAAGTTTTAATAATGACAATAGTAAAAGAATAATATGTTAAAAATCTATACAAATTAAAAAAAAAGGTTATTATAAAAAAAAAATTTATTTAGGGTTAGAGAAAATTAGGTTAAACATTTTAGGATTAATGAAATATTAGGGTTAGTTAAGAAAAAAATTAGGGTTTTAAATTAATTAGTTAAACTTAATAAATTATTTTAAATATATAAATATATAAAAGAATGATAAAAATTTAGAAATTAAAAGAAAGACTATAAAATTTTTAATTGGAAGAAAATTAATTATTGGCTATTTATATTTAAAAAATATTTTGGTTATATTAATTAAGTTTATTCATAAAATAAAACAAATTAGTAAAAAGAAGAAAAATAAGGAAAAAGATGGACCTGGGATTTGAACCTAGGTCCCTAACCTGGATGAAGAGGATGATAACCAACTGAGCTGCACGCTGGTGGTGATAGGGATCAGCAACATTCAATTATATATTAAACTTTCAAAATATAATTAAAAAGGAAAAAATTTGGTGGACACTAGGATTCGAACCCCATCCCTTCCTTTTACCAAGCCAAGTCCTTGCCATCAAGCCACATGGGGCGCGTCTGGTAATGAATAACAACAAATAATTATATAGTAAACATGCTAAACATAAAAAAATGAGAAAAAGGAATGCCCTCACCCAGATTCGAACCCTGGTCCTTGTATTCGTACGCGTACACCCTGGCCACTAGGCTAGCAAGCATTTACTGAAATAAAATAGAAACAAAAACATAAAATATTATATTGAAGATTTGAATTTTTAGATGGCGCCAAGCAGCTTCATCTCCTTCCTTGTGACCTGCGAATTTTCTTGTGAAAATTGCTACGATGTTACCTGCGAATTAACATTCATAGGAAAACCTATGTTTCCTCAAACGCTACGAAAACTGTAAAATTTCATCAAATTGATCATAGCATTGTGACCCTCATACCATATACAGTTCATTGATGTTATTAGAAATTATTTAAGTTACTTAAATCAAGAAACCCTCATTGTGAGGTCGAAACCCTAGCCATGGTGTTTTGCTATTGGGATCACGATTCTTCAATCTAAAAAAACCCAGAAACATTCCTTGCTTCATTACAAACTTCATCAAACAATCAAAAACATATTAGAATGAGCAAATTAATGAAATAAAAAAAACAAGAATAAGCATGATAATGTGATTCGGTTCAGATGATTGGTGGTGTTTTGAATGATGTAAAAGACTTAGATACGTTCAATGATTATTGGAGAATGTATTGCAACCTTTAGAATGACCTGATATCGCCTCTAACTCCAAAACTGAATGTCACTTTTTTTGTTGAAATTTTGAGTATGAACAATGCCTCTCGAAGTCTCAATTTTCGTCCCCTAATGCTTGGTTGTGTTCATGTACTTATAAGGATTGAATTTAGGTCAAAAAACTTATGGATTTGTGGGCTTATGAGATAACTTGAGTGTGAAGATTTCTCACTTTCAAATATTCAAAAATCTCATCCATCCTTTCCAATTTTGATCGAATCTGATTTCAATTGGCTTCCAATCATTCCAAATATGATTTAAATGATTTCCAATCAAATATCTTGTCTATTATTTGATTTTTCATATTTAATTTATATTTATATTGAATTTTAATGAATAAAATCCAAATAAATAATAAATAAATAATAAAAATCAGAACTCTTTGGTATTGGGTAGTGCTTGAGATCATCATAAAGATTGGATTGCAAAATGATAGGCCCATTTGGAAAAATTTGGTTTTAAAGCCTTATTTTCTTCATACACCCCTAAAAAATCTCCCAACTTTGACAAGGAAAAAATCCTTCAATTTTAAGGCTATGAAGGTGTTCTTGGTCATTTTGGAAATCTTAAAGAGTCCTCTAACAAACCTCTTTGGTCCCATGTCCATATCTTTTACTATTTTCAAATTATGCCCTTTGGAAGATGTTGACTTTTTGTTGACTTTTGAAATGACATGTAATGTTTTAGCTCATACCTTCTAAATGAAGCATTTTTAGGCTTGGCTTGTGAGACACGAAGTTGTAGAGAATTAAATTTCCTTTAAAATGAGCTTTGGATGGGAAATTTTTGATGAAGCATGTGAAAGTTATGGCTGGTCAAAGTTCAATTGACTTTTCCTTAAAAACCCTAATTTAGAAACTCCTGATTCTTGATGATCTGAAACTTCCTTGATGAATCATGATCAAACCTTGATCAAATGATGAATTTTACTTCATAAACTTGATTTTGGCAAAAACTCTTGAAGTTTGACTTTGATTTGACCACAATTGACCTCAGTTTGACTTGCTAACTACTTTGACAGATTTTTGCATATCTGATCATCTGACTGGGCAAGCTCTTTGGAAAAGCTTTGAAACTTGACATGGGGATTCTTGAATACATGTGGGATGTTATGAAGCTCACTTGATGCCTTGAAAGTAATTTTAAACTTAGGGAACCCAAAACCCTAGTTTTAGAAACTTTGCTTAGGAGGAGGCATTGCCTGGGGAAACTTCCACATATCTTGATCAATTGGGAGTCTTGATCAATTGGGATGCCATTAGGAGGAAAAGTATTCATATATGTTTCTTTGAGAGGGAAGCAATCCTAAATATGAAGATAACTTTTGGGGAAGAATAAACAACGACCCAAAAATGAGATAGCCTTCGGGAAAAATAAACGACTGCCCGAGGTAAAAAGATAACCTTTGGGAAGAATAAACGACGGCCAAAGGTATCAATATGGTTTTTGGGAAGAATAAATGATAGCCCGAGATAATGAGATAACCTTTGGGAAGAATAAACTACGGCCCAAGGTAACAAAATGGCTTTTCAGAAGAATGAACGACGGCAAAAAATGAGATAACCTTCGGGAAGAATAAACGACGGCCCGAGATAATGAGATAACCTTTGGGAAGAATAAACGAAGGCCCAATGTAACAAAATGGCTTTTGGGAAGAATAAATGACGGTCCAAAATGAGATAACCTTCGGGAAGAATAAATGACGGCCTGGGATAATGAGATAACCTTTGGGAAGAATAAACAACGTCCCAAGGTAACAATATGGCTTTTGGGAAGAATAAACGACGGCCCAAAATGAGATAACCTTCGGGAAAAATAAACGAAGGCCCGAGATAATGAGATAACCTTTAGGAAGAATAAATGACGACCCAAGGTAACAAAATGGCTTTTGGGAAGAATAAACGACGACCCAAAATGAGATAAACTTCGGGAAGAATAAATGACGACCCAAGGTAACAAAATGGCTTTTGGGAAGAATAAACGACGACCCAAAATGAGATAACCTTCGGGAAAAATAAACGACGACCCAAGGTAACAAAATGGCTTTTGGGAAGAATAAACGACGGCCCAAAATGAGATAACCTTCGGGAAGAATAAACGACGGCCCGAGATAATGAGATAACCTTTGGGAAGAATAAACGACGACCCAAGGTAACAAAATGGCTTTTGGGAAGAATAAACGATGGCCCAAAATGAGATAACCTTCGGGAAGAATAAACGACGGCCCGAGAGAATGAGATAACCTTTGGGAAGAATAAACGACGGCCCAAACTAACAAAATGGCTTTTGGGAAGAATAAACGACGACCCAAAATGAGATAACCTTCGGGAAGAATAAACGACGGCCCGAGGTAATAAGATAACCTTTGGGAGGAATAAATGACGGCCCAAGGTATTAATATGGCTTTTGGGAAAAATAAACGACGACCCAAAATGAGATAACCTTCAGGAAGAATAAACGACGACCCGAGGTAACAAGATAACCTTTGGGTAAAATAAACGACGGCCCAAGGTATCAGAATGGCTTTTGGGAAGAATAAACGACGACCCAAAATGAGATAACCTTCGGGAAGAATAAACGATGGCCCGAGGTAACAAGATAACCTTTGGGAAGAATAAACGACGACCCAAGGTATCAGAATGGCTTTTGGGAAGAAAAAACGAAGGCCCAAAATGAGATAACCTTCGGGAAGAATAAACGACGACTCGAGGTAACTAGATAACATTTGGGAAGAATAAACGATGGCCCAAGGTATCAGAATGGCTTTGGGAAGAATAAACGACGACCCAAAATGAGATAACCTTCGGGAAGAATAAACGACGGCCCGAGGTAACAAGATAACCTTTGGGAAGAATAAACGACGGCCCAAGGTATCAGAATGGCTTTTGGGAAGAATAAACGACGACCCAAAAATGAGATAACCTTCGGGAAGATTAAACGACGGCCCGAGGTAACAAGATAAACTTTGGGAAGAATAAACGACGGCCCAAGGTATCAGAATTGCTTTTAGGAAGAATAAACGACGGCCCAAAATGAGATAACCTTCGGGAAGAATAAACGACGGCCCAAGGTAACAAGATAACCTTTGGGAAGAATAAACGACGGTCCAAGGTATCAGAATGGCTTTTGGGAAGAATAAACGACAGCCCAAAACGAGATAACCTTCGGGAAGAATAAACGACGGCCCGAGGTAACAAGATAACCTTTGGGAAAAATAAACGACGACCCAAGGTATCAGAATGGCTTTTGGGAAGAATAAACGACAACCCAAAATGAGATAACCTTCGGGAAGAATAAATGACGACCCGAGGTAACAAGATAACCTTTGGGAAGAATAAATGACAGCCCAAGTTATCAGAATGGCTTTTGGGAAGAACAAATGATGGCCCAAAATGAGATAACCTTCGGGAAGAATAAACAACGGCCCAAGGTAACAAGATAACCTTTGGGAAGAATAAACGACGGCCCAAAGTATCAAAATGGTTTTTGGGAAGAATAAATGATGGCCCAAAATGAGATAACATTCGGGAAGAATAAACGACGGCCCGAGGTAACAAGATAACCTTTGGGAAGAATAAACAACGGCCCAAGGTATCAAAATGGCTTTTGGGAAGAATAAACGACGGCCTAAAATGAGATAACCTTCGGGAAGAATAAACGACAGCCCGAGGTAACAAGATAACCTTTGGGAAGAATAAACGAACGGCCCATGGTAAGTTGTTGATGAAGTTTACCTGTTGGAGAATTAACCTGAAAAACAAGGTTAGTTCGGTGCAAATATAATGATATATATAACATTCTGCAAGATAATATTTTATGAGAATGCGTATGATATGATATGATATGATGTATGTATGAATTATGTAGCCGAAGCGTATAAGTAGCTTCGTAGAACAACTGCTGACTGGGGAAAATAAATCCTGACTCGTTGCTGAGGATTATGAAGACTTCGTTCCTGTCTTGTTTAAGATTATCGTACTTAGGAACTCCCGTTTTTGTTCGTCGTACTTATTATTGAAGGATTAAGTTACTGAATATCCTGACTGAGGATAAAAGAAATGGACATAGATCCGAGAGATCTATGTAGTTGAATATCAATTCTTCGGAGGATATGAAACTGCCTGGAGACTTTGTAAAGTTGGAAGTGTAAGATATTACTTGAGGTATTCCATAAGGATATCCGTAAATATTACTCTGTAGGGATGAACCGACGAATCTTTGTTGAATTCCTACCTCCGTTCGTTCTTAGTAAATGCTATTATTGTATTTTATGCATTTCTAGTAAACATCAATCATATTCAAAGGCATATATACATTCAAACATAACCAATGGACGTTTCTCGCTTTAGTAAAAGGGGAAAAGTAAACCTGAATAAAGAGGGGAAAGTAAAGCTGAACTCGAAAATAGAATCATTTCAACTTTGAGAGTGTATAACCAATTGGATTTAGAGCTTCTAAGGTTCTTAAATTTCCTGAATAATTTCCCATAAATTCTCATTGTTGGATCCGAAGACATGATACTGACACCATCTGATACTACTGGCATAGACAGTTAATTTCCACAATGGCTTCTGCTGAGAATCCAATATCAAGGTAATACAATAAGAGGAACGTGCCTTCAAATTGTGATGGACCATATACGCTCCAAGTATTAGATTTGGAAAAAGATCTTTGCCCCTTGGTTGTGGATGAATTGTCCCATAACGGAAGTATCTGAAAGGAGCTACCCCAAACAGAACGCCCCACAATAATATGCCCCTGGCATCATGAACTCTGTAATGTTACCCTTGGTAATTCAGATAGATGAAGAGAACTGCCCCGGGCTATTAAGCATTGTTGAATCTGGACCTGATTGCCCCAAATGAATTGAACAGTAACTTGGTATGCCCCCTTGATTGGGAAACAATGACTATGCCCCTTGTATACATTGGCTTTGATCCAGGAAGCAACTTTGTCTATCAGAAGCACTTTGGTTTATTGAACATTCATCCTGTAAGCTCCTCTGTGTGTCAAACACTTAGTTATATGTAAACAATGATATTTAAAAAATGCAATGCTTATGTCTGTCTTGAAGTTTTGAAAAAGATTTATTTTAGTAAAACAATGTTTGTAAAAACTGTGATATTAACTCAAGATTTATAATAAGCCTTAAAGGAGTCAGGATACCTTTTTGTGGCAATACGCTTTCAAACTAACCATGCTTCAGTTAGGAATTTTAAAGGGTTATAACGTGGACTGGTTCACGGTTTAAGAAACAAAGGATAAAGGCTCAAATTTTATTTGTACCCAACCCATTCTTCGTGATGTTCTTCAGTCCTATGTTCGGTTAACTTATGCATTGAAGCTCCAAAGAAGTTTGGAATTGTAACACTGGCATTTGTGATGATTCAAAGACAAAAAATTCATTTGAACATTCAGTCATTTTTTGTTGAGGATTTATAATGACCTCTTTTTTTCTCTTTTGACTTTATTATCCCTTCTTTTTGTCTGAACTGTTTATTTCAAGGTTACAGTCAATGGGATGTCTTAATTTTTTACTAAGTCTCCTTCATAGGTTTTGACTTAGTGAGCTTTTCTTTTGCTAGGTATTGACTTGCAGACTTTAGTGATTACAGGGAACCATCATTAGTTGTGTACAACACAGACAACTGACATAGTTGAGTTAACTGAGTAACTACCCTGCCCCAGGTTATGAATAAGGGTTTTAATTTGCGTGAGAATGAAAACTCCTACTTCATAGGCTCAAAAGGGTTGACTAGGGATTAACTTCCTTATATCTCCATTGTTTAGGAATTGAAACAATGCCTGTACATCGTCAGCATAGTCTGTTCAAAAGCATACTGCATAAGATTATGGTATTGTTTTCGTCATCCTCCCTCTACAGGCTTATAGCTTTATCAGGAGTTAAATATCACAAAATAGAAATATGAAGCATAGTTCAAAATATAGTGAAACGAATGGATTAATTCAAGACAAACATATGCAATGCATTAATGAAAACAAAAGTTTAACATAATAGTAAGTGTTTAAAAAAAATAAAAGAAATTACAAATGATAGTTCAAATGTTGTCCCATCCAGTTGGCTGAATGTCTTCAATTGTAATCTGTGAACTTTCAGGAGCAGTATATTTCACCATGAAATCAAATTTTCCACTTGGATGTCCCAAGGTGCCCCATATCTCAACAGGAATAGGTAGGCTTTATTTCTTGCTACTTTGGGCAACTTGTCTTACAGTTTTAATGTTTGATGGACGATAGTAGAATTCAATTTGGCCTTCTGGCGTAACCTCGAGGATTCCTTCGTCAATCAGGTCTTGAATCTTTTTCTTCAATGTCCAACAACTATTAGTATCATGTCCGAGACAGTTGGAGTGATACCCACACCTTGCCTTGGGATTATAGCGAGGAGTGGAAGTATTAGGATTTTGAGGAGGATTTTTCAAGGAAATTAGCTTCATCTCCAACAAGCATTGCAGAACTTGTGACATTGGAGTGCTGGATTTGATAAACTGTCTTCTACATTCCTTGTGTTGAGGTGGATTAACCTTACCATGTCTTTTTTCTTCAACTGAAGAATAATCAGTGGCAACCTGTCTCTTACCTTCTTTTACCCTCATCTTCCTTTCAACCAAGTCAGCTTGTTTTAACGGAGGTTGACTGACAATTAGATTCCTGGCTCCATTACTTTGAAGTTTGTGGACTAAGGTTCTTAGCTCTTCTTGACCCTGAGCTAAAATTTGAATAAGAGCCACCTGGCCATTCATCCGGAACCTCATTTTGGCCATCCCAGCTTGCAATTGTTTCAACAGACCATTCTTGTTATCTTCAAGATTTTCAGAGAGGAGTGCTTTCAACTCTTCTTGCCCCTTGGACAAATTCATGATCACTTCTTGAAACTGAGCATTTTGAGCTTGAAGATCTTTGACAGATTGTTCGAGAGTCATTTCTGCTGAAATAAACAGCGAGAAGATTGAGAAACCTGTTTATAGGAAACCTGTCATGCAATGATATGGTATGTATATGTTTATGCAATGTTTTCAAGGACCGCAGGATTTAAATTTGTTTAAAGAAAACAAAAAACAAAATTTTATTAGTAAATACTTAATATAAGTTTTGCCCCTTGGGGCTTACAAAGAAATAATAATAAAGTACAAAAGATAAATATATGGGGTTTTAAGTCTCCCATGGACGCTTCCTCTTTATGTAGAGGTACTTGCTGAGGTTTTGCTCCTCGTGAAGTTGCTTTGTCAGCTCCAGAATTCTTTCTTGACCAGCTCTGAAATGGGTCTCAAAAGTATCCCTTTGCCCCTTCAACTGAATCCAGGACTTCTGCAGTTCTTCCAAATCAGTGGGCATGTCTGGATGAAGGATGGTATAAGGAACATCTCCTTCAGCAACAGGCTCCATAGTGGCTGGTAGAACAGCAAGATATGGCATCATAAGAGTCTGAGCACGAGATCGAACCCATCTTAGATAAGGCTCCATAGGAATAGAATACTTTGGCTCCAAAGTGTTGCTATCAATCATGTTCACCTTGTTCCAAGCTCGTATAAACCTTTGATGGTAACCCTAAAGATCGTTGTCATAGTCGAACATAATACCCTGAATAAGCATGTAATGAGGACCATTACTCCGAGCATAACCAAACTGACGTAGAGCTAAAGAAGGGTTGTAGGTAATGCCCCCTCTTATGCCTAGAAGTGGCACATTAGGGAATTCCCCATAACGGTCAATGATAGTAACATTCTCTATAGATCGAGAGCACCAATGAATGTCTGATGAGAAAGTGACATGATCCTCTTAGACCACCTGAACCCTTGTTCATCCTTCATCACTGATCGAGGAAGGTGAGAAATAAACCACCTAGATAGTAAAGGTATGCAGCACATCAGAGTTCCTCTCGCCTTCATAGTACGAGTGTGAAGAGAATGTAAGATGTCTCCAAGTAAATTAGGCACTGGGTTGTGAGTAAGAAATATGTTGATGGCGTGTACGTCTATGAACTGGTCTGGATTAGGGAACAACACTAAGCCATATATCAATAGGGCTAGGATCTCCTCAAAAGCATCATAGCTCATAGCCTTCAAAAACACTTGAGCTTTCTCCATCAATACCTTAGCAAGAATACCCTTAACTCCGCTTCTCGTTTCTAGGACAATGTCTGATTTCTTCAGATGTAGGGCTGCAACAATGACTTCAGGTTTAGGCTCTTTCTCTAAGCCTGTGAAAGGTCTCTGATCAAGGATTGGTATACCCAGTAGTTTGGAGAACTCTTCCATTGTAAGAACCAGCCGATAGTCGGGAAATGTGAAGAAATGATGTTTAGGATCAAAGAACTGGAATAGGACACTCATCATGTCTTCATTGAACCTTGAAGTGACTAGATCCAGTAGGTGACCATGCCTCTTAATGAATTGGGAGTTTTTAGAAACCTGAGAGACCAATTCCTTAAGATTATAAGGTATCCCTACAAAGTTGATTCAAATAGTATTCCTACGAGCATAAGCCATGACATGCAACAAAGAACAAAGATAACTCCTATGGTCCTTGAAATGGTTAGTGAAAATGATATCCTTATGATGTCATGATGTCTTGATGTTATGCTCAATCACAAACATGTGGCACACACAAACAAGTCACACAATAGCCCTAGGTTTGAAGGCTTGCATGAGGTTTAAAGGTAAGTACCCTCCCCTGAAGTTTAGTTGGTTCATCCTGTCCTACAAAAGTAACCAGGTTCTAAGGGATCTCAATATCATTGATCCTTCCCCAGGGTGGTTGTTTAGTAGGCAACTTACTTGCCAACGAAAACCCTCCAAGTTTAGGATCTCAATGAGCGTAGTATCGAGTATCAACCAACTTCAGACTTCACCAAAGCCGGCTATCTCACTACTTTCTAAAGGCCAAGATGGGATAACTAGGGTTCTAAAAGTCAGTTAGTGTATTGACAACATATGGCAGCCCCAAATTATCCTTAACTTACTTAAGGAACATAAGCACCAACCAAGATGTCACACTAACTATGGCCACCAGTTCAACCATATCGGTATACGCCGTACAATTTCCTTGGTCTATTGCCATTTACCTAAGGTACACTAGATCCGGGTTAGGATCTTTCACACAAAAATCCCAACAGAAAAGTAAAGCAAACAAGACAAACAATTTAAGTGATCTAATTCCTAAGGGTACCCCTCTTTTACTTAGTAATTCCCCAGCAGAGTCGCTAGTTCTGTAACACGGTGGGAGAACTGACTTTTAGTCATGTTGCGGATAGCAAGAGTCGTCACCGACTTTTATTTTATCCAAGTGGAAAGGACATAAAAGAACAGGAAATACCTATTTTTAAAAGACTTGAGTTAGGGGGGTAGGTTATATAAAGGGAAGGTGTTAGCACCCTTTATATCCATGGTTATCCATGGGCTCTTAGTTACTTAGCTCACTTAAATTGTTTTTGAAGAGTGTAGTGTGTGATTAAAAATTTTTCTAAGTACTTTGTAATGATCCTCGTATGGATGTATACAAAGCCTTGTTTTGAAAAATGTTTAAGAAAGTTAGGTGTAAAAAGTAATTTTAAGAAGTGAGCAAGTAACTAGGAGGTACCTACCCTAGACTAAGTCATTCATGTTCTTATATGTTCTTTCAAGGGTAAGACTGTCCCTATTATTAAGGAATAGGTAGTCATTACCTTGGATTTGTTTAAGGGACAGGCGTAGGGTCATCGTATGGTCAATGAAGGCAACTTAAGGGGTGTCTTTAGCAATTCGTAGGGACTATAATCATTTATTCGAAGGGACAAGGTCATTATATCGTAGGCAACCTCGTAGGGACTTGACCTTTTAAACTAGAAGGGACTTGATGATTTATACTTAAAGGGAATTTGCTTAAGACACCCCTATATTCGAGGGACTTGACCATATTTAAAGGCAACCAAGAGGAATACCCTAGGAAGTGCAAGATAGCGATCAAAGATCGACTTACGTGTGTGAGTGTATATTTTTGAATATTTATCTTTTTTAAATTAATTATCTAAGTTAATTTAATTACAATTAGTTTCGTGCACTCCCTAAATTACTAACCACACAGTTTATAATAAAGAATAATAAGAAAAAAAAGAAAATTCTAAATTATTACAAGGCTTATGGGCAGATACAAAATAATCAGATAAAAATAAATAATAAAAATAATAAAGCAAATAAAATAATAAAGCAAGAATATTAAATGTAAATAAGTAATAATAATAAATAAAGCAATAAAGATTAGAATTAAAAAGAAAATAATAATAAAAAAGATTAGAATTTTAAAAGAAATTATCTTAAGTTAAATAAGTTAAATCTTTAGAGATTATTAGAAAAATATAAGTTTTAATAATGACAATAGTAAAAGAATAATATGTTAAAAATCTATACAAATTAAAAAAAAAAGGTTATTATAAAAAAAAGTATTTTATTTAGGGTTAGAGAAAATTAGGTTAAACATTTTAAGATTAATGAAATATTAGGGTTAGTTAAGAAAAAAATTAGGGTTTTAAAATAATTAGTTAAACTTAATAAATTATTTTAAATATATAAATATATAAAAGAATGATAAAAATTTAGAAATTAAAAGAAAGACTATAAAATTTTTAATTGGAAGAAAATTAATTATTTGGCTATTTATATTTAAAAAATATTTTGGTTATATTAATTAAGTTTATTCATAAAATAAAACAAATTAGTAAAAAGAAGAAAAATAAGGAAAAGGATGGACCTGGGATTTGAACCCAGGTCCCTAACCTGGATGAAGAGGATGATAACCAACTGAGTTGCGCGCTGGTGGTGATAGGGATCAATAACATTCAATTATATATTAAACCTTCAAAATATAATTAAAAAGGAAAAAATTTGGTGGACACTAGGATTCAAACCCCATCCCTTCCTTTTACCAAGCCAAGTCCTTGCCATCAAGCCACATGGGGCGCGTCTGGTAATGAATAACAACAAATAATTATATAGTAAACATGCTAAACATAAAAAAAAATGAGAAAAAGGAATGCCCTCACCCAGGTCCTTGTATTCATACGCGTACACCCTGGCCACTAGGCTAGCAAGCATTTGCTGAAATAAAATAGAAACAAAAACATAAAATATTATATTGAAGATTTGAATTTTCAGATGGCGCCAAGCAGCTTCATCTTCTTCCTTGTGACCTGCGAATTTTCTTGTGAAAATTGCTACGATGTTACCTGCGAATTAACATTCATAGGAAAACCTATGTTTCCTCAAACGCTATGAAAACTGTAAAATTTCATCAAATTGATCATAGCATTGTGACCCTCATACCATATACAGTTCATTGATGTTATTAGAAATTATTTAAGTTACTTAAATCAAGAAACCCTCATTGTAAGGTCGAAACCCTAGCCATGGTGTTTTGCTATTGGGATCACGATTCTTCAATCTAACAACCCATAAACATTCCTTGCTTCATTACAAACATCATCAAACAATCAAAAACATATTAGAATGAGCAAATTAATGAAATCGAAAAAACAAGAATAAGCATGATAATGTGATTCGGTTCAGATGTTTGGTGGTGTTTTGAATGATGTAAAAGACTTAGATACGTTTAATGATTATTGGAGAATGTATTGCAACCTTTAGAATGACCTAAAATCGCCTCTAACTCCAAAACCGAATGTCACTTTTGTTGTTGAAATTTTGAGTATGAACAATGCCTCTCGAAGTCTCAATTTTCGTCCCCTAATGCTTGGTTGTGTTCATGTACTTATAAGGATTGAATTTAGGTCAAAAAACTTATGGATTTGTGGTCTTATGAGATAACTTGAGTGTGAAGATTTCTCACTTTCAAATATTCAAAAATCTCATCCATCCTTTCCAATTTTGATCCAATTTGATTTCAATTGACTTCCAATCATTCCAAATATGATTTAAATGATTTCCAATCAAATATCTTGTCCATTATTTGATTTTTCATATTTAATTTATATTTATATTGAATTTTAATGAATAAAATCCAAATAAATAATAAATAAATAATAAAAATCAGAACTCTTTGGTTTTGGGTCGTGCTTGAGGTCATCATAAAGATCAGATTGCTAAATGATAGGCCCATTTGGAAAAATTTGGTTTTAAGGCCTTATTTTCTTCATACACCCCTAAAAAATCTCCCAACTTTGACAAGACACAAATACTTCAATTTTAAGGCTATGAAGGTTTTCTTGGACATTTTGGAAAGCTTAAAGAGTCCTCTAACAAACCTATTTGGTCCCATGTCCATGTCGTTTACCATTTTAAAATTATGCCCTTTGGAAGATGTTGACCTTTTGTTGACTTTTGAAATGACCTGTAATGTTTTAGCTCATACCTTCCAAATGAAGCATTTTTAGGATTGGCTTGTGAGACACAAAGTTGTAGAGAATTCAATTTCCTTAAAAATGAGCTTTGGATTGGAAATTTTTGATGAAGCATTGTAATACCTCAAAATTTGCCCTCTCATTTTCATGCCATTTAGCATATCCTTTCATACATTGCATTGTATTTAAATCACAATTGCATCATAAACATACATGAATATACATCTCCATTTGAGCTTTCACAGGCTGCGACTGGCCTTTATTTTTTCATGCGGAACGTGCACAAGAATCTTAGAAGAAACCAAAAGTTCTCGGTTGATTCAAAGGAGTTTAAGCAGAATATCAATTTTATGGTGCAGTTTGCAAAAGTTGTAACTTATGCTCGGAAACTCATTTTGGCTTGAAACTCAATAGTTTAGACTCATTTCGTCGATTAACTGTGCTAGCGGTATTCAAGAGTTCGTAACTTCTGATTGGGTCAACATGTCTGAGAGATTCATATGCCAAAAGTTCCGTCTTGATATCCTTTCTAACTTTTGGGTTTTGGCCAAGAACTAATTCTTTGAAGAAGATCTCAGAATGTGCGAGTCTTTAGAGTCGACATAGTGAAAAACAGTGCTGAACCAGTGAGTTTTGAACACTAAAAAATTCATAACTCTTGTCTCGTTCATCGAATTGATGTTGTTTCGGTGCCTAAAATTCCGTTTAGATGTTATCTTCATTATGTGAATTCAGTTTTGGTTCGGTCCAAGCGGAAGGATCTCGAAAATGCGAATTACCAATAAGGTTCTTTGATGCACTGCATTGCCTGTCAGATTTTGTAAAATTCATAACTCGGTCAATTTTCATCGGATTGCACCCGTTCTTGAAGCGTTGGTTCAAAAATTTTATCCTCTTCAAGTTCAAAGACAAATGCGAGTTTGAACGGTGCTCCAAAGATTATCGTTTTGGTTTATTTCACAAAACCGAAGTGCTGAACCGAAGAAAAAGGCTGAAAGTGGTTTCACGAGAAAATTCATATCTCCCTCGTCGTTTGTCCGGTTGAGCTTAGATTTTAACACCAGGTCACTGACTCATAGATCTACAACTTTGCTGACAAAGTCGAGTCGAGATTATGCTCCGAAGAGGTTGACCTCGTCACATTTTCGAGTGGCGGACACCAAATAAGCCGAAAAAACAACTTATTCAGTGACGTCTTACAGCTTAAACGTATCGATCGCACTCGATTTTGATCGTATGACGTCCGTTCTTTTTGTGTTGCAACCGTGATTCAGAGGCGGACGATATTATGGAAGGCTCAGAGTCAAAATTTCTTGCCGAAGATATTATTATTTTCACTTAAGCCGAAATTCTACCTTTTGCCTTTCATTTTACACTCCACTATATATTCTTTTGACCCACAATTTGTCTCATAACTTCAATCATAATTTACAAACACCAAAAAACTCTCACAAACTCTCTCTAAAGGATCAAAGTTCATTCTCTCAATTCTTTCTCAAGAACACAACAACAACTTCATCAAGAACTCAAGAACACAACAATTCCGATCAAGCTTCCGGTAGCCGAGCCGCCACGAACCACCACCTCCGGTCAACTTCACCACCGTAAGACCACCATCTTCCGTCACCGGCAGCCGCGCGGCCTCTCCTCCTCTCCTCCGTTCATGATCGCGTCTCACTTTCTTCGGATTCGCAATTTCTTCGTCGATTCTTCATTCGGTAAGCTTCTTAAACTTTAATTCATGAATAATTGTTGAATTGTTTCTTGAATTGAATTTTGAAGTTGAATTAATCTTGTGGAGATTATGTGCATTGATTCATGATTTGATTATTGATTGATTCTTGATTAATTTATCCTAATAATTGTTGTGGTGCATGATTGAAAAGGCTTGGTAAAGTTGACATAGAATAATCGGTGAATGTTAGGTGTTTGACAAAATTCCTAAGAGAGCTAATTATTATAACTTGATGTTGATTGAAGTGCTTGACTTTTAAATTCATGTTTGTTTCAATGTGCAAATTTGAAATAGGATAGGTTGAGGCTTAATTGTTGATGTTGTTCATGTGTCGCGTGTCGAGAATATGTTTTGGTCATAACTTCCTAACTGTAGCGCGTTTTTGCGAATGTGAATAGTGTAAATTGACTTTGTTGATTATTTCGGAGCCATTGGTGAACTTTTTAGTCGATTTCGGACAATTTTTTCCGGCTATTTTGCTACTGCCAGCCGACGAAATCGGCCAAAAAGTATCACTTCCAAGCGGAATTTTCAAAAACCGATTGCATATTTGAATCCGTTGGCACGTTTGCAAGTTGCCATGCGATTTTCGTTCAATTCCGAGTCGGTGATTTTTGACGCGTTTTTTCGTTTTAAGGCTTTTTAAGTTCGGTTTGGTGCGATTTTGATGCATTGATCTTGTTTTGACTTGTATATATGTTTGTTGATCATTTGCCATTCATTGCATGTAAATTTGTTGGATTCCGGTTTGAGTTTGCATGTTGTTTATTTATAGAGCATAAGTGCTGCCCCGTTTTGAAACGTAAATTTCAATGCATGTCCATGACTCGTACATTCATATTTCTACTTGATTTGGAGTTGTGAGGCATAGGTGCAACTTCCGGTTGCACCTCTTTTTGGTTTCTAATGCGTTTGTTGAGTTCATGCAAGGTTCTCGCAAAGATCTTAACGACGGTCGTTTGGTTGGTATTTCACTTTATTTGTGGGATACCTTTGGATTCAAATGATATTTTGTGCCGTTGTTTTTGTTTCGATTATGGGGAATCTTCACAAAGCAATTATGGAAGATGAACATTTATTTTTCTCATGGGAGATTACAAGGCTTGACTTGAAGTTTTTTTGGATTTCTTTTATGTGAAAGAATCGGCACTTCGACCAAGTAAGTAATCTCGATTCTCTACTTTAATGCATCATTCTAGTTGTATGCGACTTAGGATCATATAACTTAAGGTGCATATTGAGCCCTCCAACCTGAGGCATTGGATTTATTTGTGATTTTTGATGATATGTATCGATTTCGGAACTTAGGGATTAGGTTACGAACCATTAGGATCGCTTCCTTTCACTTCCCCTTAAAATCCACTTTTTTGCCCATTTCGTCGCAATTATTAAAAATAGTTTTAAGTGAGATAAAATTCTGGAAAAATTCATGAGTAATCCTTATCCTCTTAATTAATTTGTCATATTTTTTGTTTCCAGATTTGGGTGGTTTTAATAATTAATTTGGATTTTAGATCATAAGCTGTCCCAAAAAGGGGTGTTTTGGCATAAGGGACCGAAATCGTTTTTCCCCCATAGGTGTGAAACCTATTTTTTGTGTGTGATTAATCACTGTAATTTGTGACATTTTGATGCCACTTAGGCATTTTTTTCATAATTTTAGATGCCCTTTTTGATCCACTTTGTGGAGTTGTTTTTTTGTGATCATGTTTTGTTACCTTGCTAATCAAGGAATTGTTTTGGCACTTTGGTGCATAATTTTGTAAAATCCTTTTGGACCATGTAAGATAATCACTATATCATTCC
The DNA here is from genome assembly GCA_963966055.1 of Lathyrus aphaca. Lineage (NCBI taxonomy): Eukaryota > Viridiplantae > Streptophyta > Magnoliopsida > Fabales > Fabaceae > Lathyrus > Lathyrus aphaca. The sequence goes on along the minus strand of OZ014525.1, from coordinate 484,142,307 downwards.
AGGGATTTAATTTCATAATTTTTAAAGGCTTTTTGCTATTTTTCCATGTCACCTAGATCCTAGGTTGATTCATGTGTTTATGTGTCGCATAACCTAGATATTAGAAAGGCATTCATGCCATTGGCTTGAGAGACTTTTTGGTAGCTTTTAGGAGTTGATTATAGGTCATTTGTATGTCTTTAATTCCAGTCATAGGTCATTTTTTGAACCATGCTCATTTGGTTTGTTTTGGTGCTTCAAAGTGCATACTTATGTGAACTAACTTTAACCTAAAATAGATTCTCTTCTCCTCTAAATAATAACTTGAATTATGTGCAAATCATTAATGCCTATTCATGCATTCTCATTGCATCTCATACCTTTTATGCTACTGACCCATAATCATTTCATGCATATTCACATGCCATTCTTCCTTAACTTTCATCATGTGCGATCTTATGCGATTTTTGTTCGTTTTCTTCTCATATCTTCTTCTCATTGCTCCATATGCCTAATACATTGCATCCATGATTGTATATTCACTCATCCATCTTCATATGAATTCACTACTGACTTTGATACTCATTTCATATATTAATTCATGCTTGTAAGCCATACGCATTCATACTTCATCCATAAACCCTAACTTGCATTTAGGTGAACCTAGGTGAACTTTTTGTACATAGTTTGATCTTGTGAGGTATACTAATATACTTAGGGACCTATAGCATGTATCTACTGACTTTAGAAGTCATGTAACCTTTTGGTACTTAATCGCTTTCATGCTTTGATTTTACTTCCAATATGCATTGTCATGCTAACTTTTGTTTTGTAGGGGGGAAGATTGAGGTAAGCATTACTTCATTCCCATCTCTTATGCATTTTAATTTTGTTTGCCTTAGCACTTTGTGCTTTTCTTTTAGGTTTTTCCCTTTCTTTAGAGACAACTTAACTTCCTTAGGAAGTAAGTTAGTTTCTAACTCTCTTCTTCTTCCTTCTTCATTAGGATAGAAACCTCATTAACCCTTAGGATATCCATGCATGTTAACACTTAGGGTTGCTTTAGTCCCCTTTAGAATTTTTCCTTTGAGATCCTTTGGAGCTCTCTCTCTTCTCATCTTCAAACTTAATTTTAATTCATCAAATAAAGGTTGAGTACTTTCATGTGACATGAGACTTTGCTATGAGATGCTTGCATGCGTTCCATTTCGGGGCGAGGTGTGAGTCATCACTCGTGGTGGATAGGTCTTAACATGAGTACCTCACAAAGAAAAGCTAAAAAGCACACTTCTTAACCATAAAACCACAAAAATACTTAATAATGGTAATAGGCCAGTGTGCTTAAGCCTTCACTTGTGGGACTAGCTTTGGGGATTTCCTCCATAGATAGGTGTGCCTCTTGCGCATTCCATTTCGGGATGATGTGAGACGTACACATCCCATTGAGTAAGACTTAGGTACACTTACCTATGCAAACCTTCACTCCTAAAAGCTTCTAAAAGAACCCAAACAAACAATAAGCGTCTTTCCTTCGGGAATTCTTTTCTCATCTCTTTCGTTCCGTACGCGAACCTGCTCCTACTTGTCATTTTGCAAGATGGTAACACACTCGTCGTCCGAGTCTGCAACACCTGAGCAATGGCATAGGAAGTTCAAGCCTTAATTCACAAGCAATTTCCCTTTGTTATCCCTAGTTAGGCGAACTACGTCGACTTTGATCCTCATTATCCCAATGAGGTACGTAGGCAGTGGGGTAGGGCCCATTCGAGCACATTCTTTATTTTCCCTACATTTCCCTTTTTATTCTTATTCCTTTCTCATTTCCATTCCATTTCCAGTAGCAGTTCATTTGTTCAGCAGCAATTGTATTATTTTACCCTTTGAAACAAAATAAGCAAGCGTGGATCCCGTCGGGTACGACGGACGATCTGGGGTGCTAATACCTTCCCAGGTCGTAACCGACTCCCGAACTTAGATCTTTGGTTCGCAAGGCCTTGTCCTTTCCTTCTTCCTTAGGTTTGTGCAACATTACCTTTCCCTTTCATTTGGGATAAAAATGTCTGGCTGACGACTCTAACCTTTCCGCGCCACTTTCGAGTTTGTACTAGGATGAAAATCCCGGGAGCGACAGCTGGCGACTCTGCTGGGGACAACACACCAGATAATCTCTGGTTCCCCTGTGAGTCTCTCCTAGCGCTTGTGTGTCTTTGTTTCATTGGGTGATGCTTGTTTGATGTGGCTTGTTGTATTGTATTGTTGTTTGTTTACAGCTTTATTTACAGCTTTATTTACAGCTTTATTTACAGTTTTCAGTATTTATTTTCCGCATCATATATATCATACTGGACTGTCTGGACTGGTTTTCTGTTTGGTGGGCTTGGGTGATACTGTTTCTGAGAGATAAGCCAAGTACCCGGCTTGAGTGCACCCTAGGATTAGAGTGGACATATTGTACTCGCATGTGGCATTATGAGTGGCGATGTGTTTCACGCCCAGATTGCGACTGTTTTGGAAATATCTTGTGTGGGGATTTCCTCCACTTCGGGATACAACCTTGATGGTTATGTGCAGCTGGGGACCGATCATTGAGAACCTTAGTGGAAACAACCCTCTCTAGTGATGACAGTGGCAGACCACATTTGTTGGCAAACCCACTCGCATCCGAGGGTCCACTGGGAACTCACATAGGATGGCCTGGTTCTCTCATAGGAATCCAGTCAAGGCAAACTGTTCGTATGACGGTAGTATTGTACCCTTCGGATGAATGTACTATTGTTTCTCGATTCAGTGCTTGAAGCTGGGGACCAATGAGGGATGCTTGTTTCCTTGGACTCAGCTGAGGCCTCCCTGAGTAGTACATAATGCCAAACCGCTTCCCTGATTTGGTCATGAGCCATTTCTCGGAAATGGTGAATGTATTATTGTTATTCGGCTTTGAGAGTCTGTGAGGTTGACCCGAGTAGCACACCCGTGAGATTGGGAGGGGTTTACAGGTTTGCAGGAACCCTAAACTTCAACATACCCACTTTGCCAGTGTTGTTCAGTGTTTTATGGTTCTTTGATTCTGAGATCCGGGATTTCTATTCAGAGAGATTGTTACTGTGATTACCATTGTGACCTTGATATTGTGACTGTTATTATGATTCTCTACAGACACTTGGCTCGTTGTGCAACTTCAACACCATCAGTGACTGTTATATTATGTGATCCAGTTCTACAGTTATTGGGTTCTCAGTTATGGGGTTCTATACAGAGATGGTGCCGCTATTGTGGTTCTATACAGACAGTTGGTTCACTGCTCAACACCAACATCAGACCATTGATCACACGTCTGTTGCATACATGACATCATAGCATTTCTGCATACATGTTCAGTTATTTCCGAGGATCACATATCTGAATCATGTTGTTGGATTTTTCTGTATCAAAACTTGAATTAAAGCAGATAGATTCCTCAGAAATAATTGAACATGGCATTTGTATACATCCTTGCATTCTTGACAGGTGTTCAGAGACAAATTCTTTTCCTGACTTGATTTCTCATCAGAATGGACAACTTGAATCACAATCATCAAGGTATATATTTGAAGCAACTCCGGGCGGAGGTAATCGAAGGAAGACCCAACTGAGGCCATTCAGGGCAGAGGTATAAGCTTTATTTCAAAACCAGAAACTGCTGAAACAGGAAGTCAACCAGATGAAGACTCAGATGAGCTTGGTTATGGAAATTCTGAACAAAGCTATTTTCATCCCTATTGAGGGGAACTACGCTGCTCTGATTCTCCATTGGTCAATGGAGATACGTAGGCAGGAGATCACCTGAGATCTTTCCGAGCAACCTTATTTATCAACTTCACTTATAAAGCTCTTCCCTCCAGATGTCATTTGTCGGCATCCAATTTTAGCTTTCCAAGAGATTCCTAGGGGCAGAGCATAAGGTAAAGTCCATAACAGTTTGAGAAGAAGTTTGATCATATTCCGAGGTCGTACGCGCAACAAGTTTCCTCATTTGCTCAGATTCAAACTGGTTGAGCTAGCCGCATCAGGATCATCTCCGACAAAGCTTCCTTTGGGGTTTCAATTCCAAGTATGATTACCATTCTGGGGCACCTAGCCTTTTAATTGAAGATTGCAAGTCTTTCAGGGGCAGAGGGAAAGACAAGGTCGCTAATTTGATTGATTCCAAAGACTATTGTATTCGCATCAGGTAAAAGTGAGAGTATGGCACCAAGACAGTAATGATATGAATATCCAGATTTCTGACTGTTGAAAGTTTCCAAGAGCAATAAGTCCATACGGAGTCAAGCCTCCTCAATAATGGCAACCATGATGTAAAGGCTAGATGCAAGTACCGCTCAAGGGCATTTAGGCATACCATTTGACAACTGTGATGCGTTCAGGCACAAAGTGCAAAATTTGATCGACTCAAAGGTCATCATTCCAGAAGGTCTTCTCTCATATTGAAATCTCCTCATCAAATGGGTCTCCCAATTTGCAAAGGCATCTTCAGGAGCAATAAGTCCAGACGGAGTCAAGTCTCCTCAATGACGGCAATGTTCAGCTTCTTTACTGCATTTTCATTTGTAGTTTATATTGTTTGTTTAAACATTTGTATGCATGCATGAAACTTATTTGTTTTTGAATGATGGCCATAATAAAATGCACATGTTTTTCTTGAAGTAATCCATTCGTATTCACTCATGATTTTGTGTATGTGCATTGCAATACCAACTATTGTGTTTAAACTCTATTAAGGAGGATGACGAAATGAAAACGCAAAAATCTCTAATTGTGTGCTTTTGAGAAAGACCCCGTTGATGATGTACAGGCATTGTTTCAAATCCTAAACACCGGAGATATAAGGGAGATAGACCCTCGCCAACCCATTTGAGCCTTGAAGTAGGAGTTTCCTTTCGCATGAAAAAAAAACCTTGCATTTAACCCAGGGGCAGGGTAAGCGTCAGTTAGTTTGAGCGAGCGTTTAAATTTCAAAAAGGAGTGTACATCTGAGGATCCATTACCTCTGGTTGTACCAAATCAAGAGGTCCAAAGACCAGAAACCACAATGGTTATCCCAATCAAGAGTCCAAAGACCGGAAACCACATTGGTTATTAATCATTGACCAGAGAATGAGACAGTCACGACCCTCGCAAAGCATTCAAGACAAACAGTGTCACACGATTTATTCAAAAAAAAGAATTGAAAAATGATGAATGAGAAAGCCTGCTAAGTCGAAACTTGAAAACAAGCGACTTAGGCAAAAATTTGGGCATCCCGCTGGACTTCACAATCAAAGATTCACAAGAATCAGTCCAGACAAAAGTTAGGGATAAGCAAAATAATGCAAAAGCGAAAGACGAAAAGGATTACACAAGAAACATCCTTGAACAAGAACAAAGTCGTGTGATACAGACACAAAAGACGAAGGGATGACTGACTCCAAACAACAACTTGATTGGTGCTTAAACCGTTAGTGTAATTGGTTCCTCAACCATCACAAAACCCTTTTTGAGAAGTGAACGCTTGTGAAAGCTATCTGAACATAGGAATGGAGAACATCACGAAGATGGGTGGGCACAAATAAACTTCGAGCCTATATCCTTTATTTTTATAACCGTGAACCAGGCCACGATACAACCCTCAAAAGTCCTAACCGAAACAGGGTTATCTTGAGAGCGTACTACCACAAGATCGCGTTCCTGACTCCTATGAGTTGTGCTAAAAGTTCTTTGTTGGTATTGCATGTGTGTGCTTTCATTCATCAAAAACTAATGTCGTATTTAACCAGTGATTCACTCACAAAGGTTGGCGACATCTTTTTACAGTAAAACTTCAAGATTAACATGTGTGTTGCATTAGAATTTTAATTCTTAAAATAAACATTTTCTGCTTACATACATTTGTTTAGCATCATAAAAGTTTACATATGGAATCTCAGTCCAGAAGCTTAATCTTGCCAAGTTGAGAAGTCTGAAACTTCCGAAGGGCAATCTATCGAGGTGCACTTTTCAAGAAAACTCCATTGAGTAGGGACTTTCCCAACAGTCGTGGTAAGAGCCAACTAATCTGGGGAAATCATGTCGAGCAATCTCTTCAAAGTTCAACCAAGCTGGGGCAATCACTTCGAGATTCAAATCTCTCAAAGAGCCATTAGTCTGAGGCATGTATTCAAATTTCAACCAAACTGGGGCAATTACTTCGAGATCCAATCTCTCAAAGAACAATTGGCATGGGTGTTTTCTTCAAAACACAGTCATTCAGGGGTGATCACTTCAAGACTTGTATCGGGGCAGGCCATCCTAAGAGCATGAGAAGTACTTTCTCCCGAAGACGGTAAATCCAAAGCACCTATCCAAAGGTCAAAATACTGGGGCATAATATTTCACGGTGATATGAGGTTTTTCATTAATCCTCGTGAGGCAAATTTCTTTCATAGACCATGCGGTCTGGGGCAGTTATTTCGAGATCTGACGAATCTCTCCAAGAGTTTGAAGACACCGAGGCATTTCGTATGTCATGTTTTCTGTGAAATCCTCTTGAGACATTTTCTTCCGATGGACCTTAATCTAAGGTGAGTTGAAAATTGCAAAGAACCATTGTTCACTCATGATTAGTTGGCAACCTAGCAACCCAGGGCTAGGGGCAAAGCCATTGTCGGCACAGTACTTCAAGAGTTGTTTCGTCGACGGACTTCATTGATTAGAATTCCTTAGCAAGTCTCATTAGACAATTCCTTCTCCAGTAGTGCGACAAATGGAAGGTTACTTCTGGAGCAGAAGGATATCATCGTCTCTTATCCCCAGCATGAGACGCCTTACATCTCTCATTCCCAACATGAGAGGATTTATCTCTTATCCCAGCAAGTGGCAACTTGAGCTCTTATCTTCAGCGGGAAGCTTTATCATTGACATTATCTATCATCCTCAGTAAAGTGGAAGCTGAAATTTCTCCCAGCAAGGTAGCAGAAGGTGGGTATCATCCCCAAGCAGAAGTTTTCCTTCAGACAGGGGCAATTCTCAGCAGTATAAGGGGTGTCATTCCTCCCCAGCAGTTTTCTCCCTCAGCGGTGCCATGCCTTTGATTCCCCAGCCAAGTCCGAAGATGATCCTGTCCCCACAGAGTTCATATTTGATTTTCACCTCCGTCCGTGAAATATTTCCCAGCCAAGTTGCCATACTTTTAGGTATTTGATGATACAGCCAGATATTCATCACCTCAGTCAGAGTTGAGTGTCCAAACCTCCTGACTTGTCTTCCCCTGCAGAGTTGTATCTCTTGCTGCCAATTAGGCATTTGTCTACCGCTCGTCTGCGTTTTTCAACAATCGTTTGTGTTATCCCTAAACGGAGTTCTCCCCAGCGTTGGTATTACTGCTTTATTGTTGCTCGTCTGCATCTTTCAACACCCGTCTGTGTTGGTTCTGTGGTATTGCTCGTCTGCCTTCCCCCAACATTGGCTTATGATTACCTTGATATTGTTCGTCTACAATTTTCTAACACTCGTCTGTGTTTGGTTGTTGTTGCTCGTCCGCAATTCCTCAACACTCGTCCGTGTTCTGATATGATATTTGTTGTTGCTCGTCTGCAACCTCCCCAACACTCGTCTGTGTTTGGTATTGGATCCTTCGCTGCACTCGTTTGTGCCTTGATATGTATTCTCTGTTGTTGCTCGTCTGCAACTGTCCAGCACTCGTCCGTGTTTGTTTGAAGCTCGTCTGCTTTTATTCCCCAGAAGTCGTTTGTGTTCTGAAGCTCGTTTGCTTTGCTTGGATACTCGTCTGTATCATCCCCAGCACTCGTCTGTGCTAGCTTACACCTATATGCGAGGATTTGTTGTTTACCCTGGTATTTCTGTATTGCTATTTCAAATGCTCGTCTGTGTTTGAATTTCTGGTATTCGTCTATACCAGTGGCTGATACTCGTCTGTATCATTGCCTGAGACACTCGTCTGTGTTTCTCAGATCATCGTCTGATACTCGTCTGTATCATTGACCTATAATACTCGTCTGTGTTATCTTGATGATCATCCAATACTCGTCTGTATTGAAGAGGTTTTAAATCCTGACAGTGGGAATTAAATGTCGAAATGGTTACCGGTCCTGGCGTAACAGGTAAATCCGAAGGAGGCTCGTCTGTCTCAGGCACCAATTATTGTTGTTGCTGCACCTGGCGTAACAGGTTTGTTAAGAAGACTCGTCTGTCTTATACCATATATCCGCGGATAATATATGAAGAAGGTTCGTCTACCTTGATTGCATGTCTATCCCACAGACTTAAATGCATTTCCGGTCCTGGCGTAACAGGTAAATCCGAGGGAGACTCGTCTGTCTCATGTGTTAAGGACTCGTCTGTCCAGCTCCTGGCGTCACAGGATTTTTTTTGAAGACTCGTCTGTCTCAGTTTATATGCTTGAAGTGTTTAAGGACTCGTCTGTCCAGCTCCTGGCGTCACAGGATTTTTTTTGAAGACTCGTCTGTCTCAGTTTATATGCTTGAAGTGTTTAAGGACTCGTCTGTCCAGCTCCTGGCGTCACAGGATTTTTTTTGAAGACTCGTCTGTCTCAGTTTATATGCTTGAAGTGTTTAAGGACTCGTCTGTCCAGCTCCTGGCGTCATAGGATTTTTTTTTTGAAGACTCGTCTGTCTCAGTTTATATGCTTGAAGTGTTTAAGGACTCGTCTGTCCAGCTCTTGGCGTCACAGGATTTTTTTGAAAGCTCGTCTGTCTCAGTTACAAGTTCTTGCAATGTCTGAGGACTCGTTTGTCCGGCACCTGGCGTCACAGGATTGTTTGAAGACTCGTCTGTCTTAGCACTCTTTTTCCAGATATCAGTTTCAACTTGGAAGAAGCTTGTATGCTTTTTCTCCCCTTCAGTCACCAAAGCGTCATTTGGTCGGGTTTATTTCCCGGTGTTGCATTCTTCGTCAGAGTGCAAATTTCTGGTCTTCTTGGTATTCAATCACAGTTTATCTTGAATGGTCGATAGCTCGTGCTACCGTCCTTTTCAGATTAACAGATGATTGAATAGGGGCAGCTGTAATACCTCAAAATTTGCCCTCTCATTTTCATGCCATTTAGCATATCCTTTCATACATTGCATTGTATTTAGATCACAATTGCATCATAAACATACATGAATATACATCTCCATTTGAGCTTTCAAAGGCTGCGACTGGCCTTTATTTTTTCATGCGGAACGTGCACAAGAATCTTAGAAGAAACCAAAAGTTCTCGGTTGATTCAAAGGAGTTTAAGCAGAATATCAGTTTTATGGTGCAGTTTGCAAAAGTTGTAACTTATGCTCGGAAACTCATTTTGGCTTGAAACTCAATAGTTTAGACTATTTCGGTATTCTCTACAACTTTTGTGTTCGGCTCGGAGGCCAATTCATCAAGGAAAATGGCGGGAATTATTTGTTTTTGAAATTTCGGTTTCGTCGATTAACTGTGCTAGCGGTATTCAAGAGTTCGTAACTTCTGATTGGGTCAACATGTCTGAGAGATTCATATGCCAAAAGTTCCGTCTTGATATCCTTTCTAACTTTTGGGTTTTGGCCAAGAACTAATTCTTTGAAGAAGATCTCAGAATGTGCGAGTCTTTAGAGTCGACATAGTGAAAAACAGTGCTGAACCAGTGAGTTTTGAACACTAAAAAATTCATAACTCTTGTCTCGTTCATCGAATTGATGTTGTTTCGGTGCCTAAAATTCCGTTTAGATATTATATTCATTATGTGAATTCAGTTTTGGTTCGGTCCAAGCGGAAGGATCTCGAAAATGCGAATTACCAATAAGGTTCTTTGATGCACTGCATTGCCTGTCAGATTTTGTAAAATTCATAACTCGGTCAATTTTCATCGGATTGCACCCGTTCTTGAAGCGTTGGTTCAAAAATTTTATCCTCTTCAAGTTCAAAGACAAATGCGAGTTTGAACGGTGCTCCAAAGATTATCGTTTTGGTTTATTTCACAAAACCGAAGTGCTGAACCGAAGAAAAAGGCTGAAAGTGGTTTCACGAGAAAATTCATATCTCCCTCGTCGTTTGTCCGGTTGAGCTTAGATTTTAACACCAGGTCACTGACTCATAGATCTACAACTTTGCTGACAAAGTCGAGTCGAGATTATGCTCCGAAGAGGTTGACCTCGTCACATTTTCGAGTGGCGGACACCAAATAAGCCGAAAAAACAACTTATTCAGTGACGTCTTACAGCTTAAACGTATCGATCGCACTCGATTTTGATCGTATGACGTCCGTTCTTTTTGTGTTGCAACCGTGATTCAGAGGCGGACGATATTGTGGAAGGCTCAGAGTCAAAATTTCTTGCCGAAGATATTATTATTTTCACTTAAGCCGAAATTCTACCTTTTGCCTTTCATTTTACACTCCACTATATATTCTTTTGACCCACAATTTGTCTCATAACTTCAATCATAATTTACAAACACCAAAAAACTCTCACAAACTCTCTCTAAAGGATCAAAGTTCATTCTCTCAATTCTTTCTCAAGAACACAACAACAACTTCATCAAGAACTCAAGAACACAACAATTCCGATCAAGCTTCCGGTAGCCGAGCCGCCACGAACCACCACCTCCGGTCAACTTCACCACCGTAAGACCACCATCTTCCGTCACCGGCAGCCGCGCGGCCTCTCCTCCTCTCCTCCGTTCATGATCGCGTCTCACTTTCTTCGGATTCGCAATTTCTTCGTCGATTCTTCATTCGGTAAGCTTCTTAAACTTTAATTCATGAATAATTGTTGAATTGTTTCTTGAATTGAATTTTGAAGTTGAATTAATCTTGTGGAGATTATGTGCATTGATTCATGATTTGATTATTGATTGATTCTTGATTAATTTATCCTAATAATTGTTGTGGTGCATGATTGAAAAGGCTTGGTAAAGTTGACATAGAATAATCGGTGAATGTTAGGTGTTTGAAAAAATTCCTAAGAGAGCTAATTATTATAACTTGATATTGATTGAAGTGCTTGACTTTTAAATTCATGTTTGTTTCAATGTGCAAATTTGAAATAGGATAGGTTGAGGCTTAATTGTTGATGTTGTTCATGTGTCGCGTGTCGAGAATATGTTTTGGTCATAACTTCCTAACCGTAGCGCGTTTTTGCGAATGTGAATAGTGTAAATTGACTTTGTTGATTATTTCGGAGCCATTGGTGAACTTTTTAGTCGATTTCGGACAATTTTTTCCGGCTATTTTGCTACTGCCATCCGACGAAATCGGCCAAAAAGTATCACTTCCAAGCGGAATTTTCAAAAACTGATTGCATATTTGAATCCGTTGGCACGTTTGCAAGTTGCCATGCGATTTTCGTTCAATTCCGAGTCGGTGATTTTTGACGCGTTTTTTCGTTTTAAGGCTTTTTAAGTTCGGTTTGGTGCGATTTTGATGCATTGATCTTGTTTTGACTTGTATATATGTTTGTTGATCATTTGCCATTCATTGCATGTAAATTTGTTGGATTCCGGTTTGAGTTTGCATGTTGTTTATGTTAGAGCATAAGTGCTGCCCCGTTTTGAAACGTAAATTTCAATGCATGTCCATGACTCGTACATTCATATTTCTACTTGATTTGGAGTTGTGAGGCATAGGTGCAACTTCCGGTTGCACCTCTTTTTGGTTTCTAATGCGTTTGTTGAGTTCATGCAAGGTTCTCGCAAAGATCTTAACGACGGTCGTTTGGTTGGTATTTCACTTTATTTGTGGGATACCTTTGGATTCAAATGATATTTTGTGCCGTTGTTTTTGTTTCGATTATGGGGAATCTTCACAAAGCAATTATGGAAGATGAGCATTTATTTTTCTCATGGGAGATTACAAGGCTTGACTTGAAGTTTTTTTGGATTTCTTTTATGTGAAAGAATCGGCACTTCGACCAAGTAAGTAATCTCGATTCTCTACTTTAATGCATCATTCTAGTTGTATGCGACTTAGGATCATATAACTTAAGGTGCATATTGAGCCCTCCCACCTGAGGCATTGGATTTATTTGTGATTTTTGATGATATGTATCGATTTCGGAACTTAGGGATTAGGTTACGAACCATTAGGATCGCTTCCTTTCACTTCCCCTTAAAATCCACTTTTTTGCCCATTTCGTCGCAATTATTAAAAATAGTTTTAAGTGAGATAAAATTCTGGAAAAATTCATGAGTAATCCTTATCCTCTTAATTAATTTGTCATATTTTTTGTTTCCAGATTTGGGTGGTTTTAATAATTAATTTGGATTTTAGATCATAAGCTGTCCCAAAAAGGGGTGTTTTGGCATAAGGGACCGAAATCGTTTTTCCCCCATAGGTGTGAAACCTATTTTTTGTGTGTGATTAATCACTGTAATTTTTGACATTTTGATGCCACTTAGGCATTTTTTTCATAATTTTAGATTCCCTTTTTGATCCACTTTGTGGAGTTGTTTTTTTGTGATCATGTTTTGTTACCTTGCTAATCAAGGAATTGTTTTGGTACTTTGGTGCATAATTTTGTAAAATCCTTTTGGACCATGTAATATAATCACTATATCATTCCAGGGATTTAATTTCATAATTTTTAAAGGCTTTTTGCTATTTTTCCATGTCACCTAGATCCTAGGTTGATTCATGTGTTTATGTGTCGCATAACCTAGATATTAGAAAGGCATTCATGCCATTGGCTTGAGAGACTTTTTGGTAGCTTTTAGGAGTTTATTATAGGTCATTTGTATGTCTTTAATTCCAGTCATAGGTCATTTTTTGAACCATGCTCATTTGGTTTGTTTTGGTGCTTCAAAGTGCATACTTATGTGAACTAACTTTAACCTAAAATAGATTCTCTTCTCCTCTAAATAACAACTTGAATTATGTGCAAATCATTAATGCCTATTCATGCATTCTCATTGCATCTCATACCTTGTATGCTACTGACCCATAATCATTTCATGCATATTCACATGCCATTCTTCCTTAACTTTCATCATGTGCGATCTTATGCGATTTTTGTTCGTTTTCTTCTCATATCTTCTTCTCATTGCTCCATATGCCTAATACATTGCATCCATGATTGTATATTCACTCATCCATCTTCATATGAATTCACTACTGACTTTGATACTCATTTCATGTATTAATTCATGCTTGTAAGCCATACGCATTCATACTTCATCCATAAACCCTAACTTGCATTTAGGTGAACCTAGGTGAACTTTTTGTACATAGTTTGATCTTGTGAGGTATACTAATATACTTAGGGACCTATAGCATGTATCTACTGACTTTAGAAGTCATGTAACCTTTAGGTACCTTCACCTTTAGACTTAGGTCTTATTTTGAACCCTAGTTCCATTCTAGGACGTTTATGGTACTTAATCGCTTTCATGCTTTGATTCTACTTCCAATATGCATTGTCATGCTAACTTTTGTTTTGTAGGGGGGAAGATTGAGGTAAGCATTACTTCATTCCCATCTCTTATGCATTTTAATTTTGTTTGCCTTAGCACTTTGTGCTTTTCTTTTAGGTTTTTCCCTTTCTTTAGAGACAACTTAACTTCCTTAGGAAGTAAGTTAGTTTCTAACTCTCTTCTTCTTCCTTCTTCATTAGGATAGAAACCTCATTAACCCTTAGGATATCCATGCATGTTAACACTTAGGGTTGCTTTAGTCCCCTTTAGAATTTTTCCTTTGAGATCCTTTGGCGCTCTCTCTCTTCTCATCTTCAAACTTAATTTTAATTCATCAAATAAAGGTTGAGTACTTTCATGTGACATGAGACTTTGCTATGAGATGCTTGCATGCGTTCCATTTCGGGGCGAGGTGTGAGTCATCACTCGTGGTGGATAGGTCTTAACATGAGTACCTCACAAAGAAAAGCTAAAAAGCACACTTCTTAACCATAAAACCACAAAAATACTTAATAATGGTAATAGGCCAGTGTGCTTAAGCCTTCACTTGTGGGACTAGCTTTGGGGATTTCCTCCATAGATAGGTGTGCCTCTTGCGCATTCCATTTCGGGATGATGTGAGACGTACACATCCCATTGAGTAAGACTTAGGTACACTTACCTATGCAAACCTTCACTCCTAAAAGCTTCTAAAAGAACCCAAACAAACAATAAGCGTCTTTCCTTCGGGAATTCTTTTCTCATCTCTTTCGTTCCGTACGCGAACCTGCTCCTACTTGTCATTTTGCAAGATGGTAACGCACTCGTCGTCCGAGTCTGCAACACCTGAGCAATGGCATAGGAAGTTCAAGCCTTAATTCACAAGCAATTTCCCTTTGTTATCCCTAGTTAGGCGAACTACGTCGACTTTGATCCTCATTATCCCAATGAGGTACGTAGGCAGTGGGGTAGGGCCCATTCGAGCACATTCTTTATTTTCCCTACATTTCCCTTTTTATTCTTATTCCTTTCTCATTTCCATTCCATTTCCAGTAGCAGTTCATTTGTTCAACAACAATTGTATTATTTTACCCTTTGAAACAAAATAAGCAAGCGTGGATCCCGTCGGGTACGACGGATGATCTGGGGTGCTAATACCTTCCCAGGTCGTAACCGACTCCCGAACTTAGATCTTTGGTTCGCAAGGCCTTGTCCTTTCCTTCTTCCTTAGGTTTGTGCAACATTACCTTTCCCTTTCATTTGGGATAAAAATGTCTGGCTGGCGACTCTAACCTTTCCGCGCCACTTTCGCGTTTGTACTAGGATGAAAATCCCGGGAGCGACAAGCATGTGAAAATTATGGCTGGTCAAAGTTCAGTTGACTTTTCCTTAAAAACCCTAATTTAGAAACTCCTGGTTCTTGATGATCTGAAACTACCTTGGTGAATCATGATCAACCCTTGATCAAATGATGAATTTTATTTCATAAACTTGATGTTGGCAAAAAATCTTGAAGTTTGACTTTGATTTGACCACAGTTGACCTCAGTATGACTTGCTAACTACTTTGACTGATTTTTGCATATCTGATCATCTGACTGGGCAAGCTCTTTGGGAAAGCTTTGAAACTTGACATGAGGATTCTTGAATACATGTGGGATTTTATAAAGCTCACTTGAGGCGTTGAAAGTCATTTTAACCTGAGGGAACCCAAAACCCTAGTTTTAGAAACTTTGCTTAGGAGGAGGCATTGCCTGGGAAAACTTCAACATATCTTGATCAATTGGGAGTCTTGAGGATCTTATGATCATTTAGAATTATTGAGAGAGATTATCTTGATTGTGGGAGGGCAAATTTTGGGGTACAACAGCAAGATTAATACCTATCGATGCTATCTTAATCGAAGAAGAGTTTGTAGCCTAAAATGAGTATCTGAATGATGTTGTGTTTCTTGAGTCTTGAGTTTATTTTTGCTCGGAGTGTAAAAGTTCAAGTGTGGGGGAATTTGATCAGTGCATTTTAATGCACATTCTCCCATGTTTTCACTTAAGCATTTCTTTGGTTTTCTTTGTTTATTTTTATATTTTAATTAGTTTTTCTATTTTATTTTATTTTTGGCTTAATTTGATTTTCGTACTTAATTTTCAGCTTTAACAGCTTTTACGAAAATGATGATAACCGGAGTTCCGGGAATCTGATTGAGGCGTTCTACCAGTCGATGGAAAGCTAAGAGAGAGAGAGCTACAACTTTTATGTTGGAGACGAAGTCAGATTCAGAGTCATAGTTTCCAGAATTTCGTTTGAAGCTACTGCATTAGTTTTATTTAGTTTCGGGTCATTTAGAATTGGGTCTGAGTTATGTATTTGACCCAGTTGGGTTGTAAACGAGATTTTTTGGTTTTGCCATATAACCTAGCAGCTACAACTGTTCACACTACACTTTTTACGATTTTATTTTTTTACTTTCGAAGAGACGAATTATGGAGAACTAATTCCAAGGATTAATCTGCTGTAATCGGTTTTCGCCGACACTTTGAGGTTCTTATATTTTCCAATTAATATATTTCCTTTCAATTCTGATCTTGATATCTTGTTTGCTTAATTCGATTTATCTAAGGTTAGATTGATTTATTTCGATGATTGCATGTTCCTATACTTTAATCGTGTTTGCTTAATTCGCGTATGATTATCGTGTTTGCTTAATTCACGATTGATATATTTCATCTGTTTGCTTAATTCGGAATTAGGAATATTTTTCATATAATATCAATTATGCTTGTTTGATTGTTATTATAATCTAAAAGAGAATAGAGTCTGTAAACACCCCAAATTTGCCCTCACCCATTCACACCATGGCTTGTGATCATTTCATATGCATAAACACAATCATACCATCTCATATTACATTTTTGATTCACTGCATTGGTTCTAAGTCATCTGCACCTAGGGTTTGTGATCTGAGCAATCCAAGAGCCTCTTGAGCCACTCCAAAGGCCATCAATCACTTCAAAGGGGTCCATGTATGTTCAAGCATCATATTATATCCTCTCAAAGTCAAGAATGCCAAAGAATCACAAGAACTGGGATTGGTATGGATGCAGAGCCAGACTAGACTGCACAGTTGACCTAAAATTAGGGTTTTGGTTTCAGAGGCCATAACTCCAAATTTTTTGGTCATTATTGTTTCCATGGGTCTCTATATGGTATAGGGAGTATGCATATCAATTTTCATGAAGAAATTCCATGGGGAAGTCATCTGATCAAGAGTTGACTTTTCAGACAAGTCAGTGCAAAATCAGGGCATCTGAGGCCCCCAATTACCCAACCAAGGGGTGATCTTCATCATTTTGAGTGTATATGATCTTTATTTGATCATGGAAGAAGGTTGAAGTTCACAAAATTCAAGAATTTGAAGTTTTTGCAAAGTTGACTTTTTTGGGCATGGTTGACTTTTCAAGAATATGTCATTTTATGCCATTTTTCAAGCCTTGATTTTTGATCCAAAAATGCTTCAAATGGAAAAACTTTGGTCATGAAAGTTGTAGATTAGATCTTTCCCTTTTCAAAAAGTACAAGAACATGATCTAATTCATTTTGGATCAAAAGTTATGGTGTGACAAAGTTGGCAAAAATCACTAATTTTCAAGTTATGCACCAATTGGAAAATTTGCAAAATCATGTATCAAGGCCATTTGTGACTTCTAGTTCACATCAAACCAATGTACAAACATTACATGTGACCTAAAAATCAGATTTGAACCAAAGTTTCTCATATTTCATGGCTTGTATGGCAAGATAGTTTCATATGAACCAAAGTTGATCAAGTTGCAAAACCATCATGACACCTCCTACCACTTGCTACATTGGATGCTGAACCATGCTAGCCTTCCACACACACCTTGCTGCGCAGCCCATGCCTCTTGTACCAAGCTAGAACTTAGCCCATGCCCTCCTTACAACAAAGTGGACTTTTTGCAAAAGTGAACATCCCAATCACAGCAGGCCAGGTCACATCATCTGACCAATTGGAGTTGTTTATACTATCCATTTGCAAGCTAAACATATCATCAAGCCAGCCTGAAACAAGCCCTGAGACAGCATACACAAACTCTCCCCAATCTGCATTTTCCTTCGAATCTGGTTCCACAAGCTACAAACATTCAAGCAAGTCTCACCAACCTCCTCACCTTGTCTCACTGAACCTAAACCAACAAAGAAACAAGCCAGAAGCACACTAGAACATAGCATACCACAAAACCTGCAGAAACTCTTCTCTCTTCGAACCTCATTTTCCAGCCATCAAACACCCCATTTCTCTTCACCAACAAGTCAGAAACATTCAAAGGAGCAAGAATCCACCATTGGAATAGCTTAAAACCTCACAAATCCTGACTGTGCAATCTGCTACATCAGAACTCTTCCTCTCAAATCAGCCATCCACAAGGACTTTGGAGCTTCTCTTTGAGTTCAAGGGAGTCAAAGAAGTTCATTTGCACGCAAAGGAGGCTCTGGAAGCTCAGTATTGAAGCTTTCCAGCTCAGGTATGAACATGAGCATTTTCTCCCAAAGCTTGCATTTTAAGTTATAAATCGATTGCTTATGCTTTGCTGGTCATGGGGATACTCTTAGAATCAAAAATAGATGAGAAATGAGCCTGTATTGCTGTTCTGAAATTTCACCCGTAAATTTTGTTGCTTTCGATTTGCTTGATTCTGGTGGTTTAAATGATGTTTGAGGGTGGATTCGTGACCTAGGTTGTTAGAGGATCATTTGGCTGTGTTCAATTTGTTGTTTAGAGGCCTGAATCATGAGTTAGGGTTTTGTTAGTGCCGGAGAAGATGACTGGAGCTTCCCTCCGATCACCTGAATTTGTTTTGCCCTAATCTCAGGTCATTAAGTCCATTTGAATATTGAGCGTAGGATCCTTTGACCCCATTGACTTGCCGCGCGAATGACTGGCCCAGATGCACTCAGTTAGCCCTAATCCCTTTAGTTAGTTTTAATTAATCATAATTAATTTAATCAAATCAGAACCAACCACAGCCCTTGGATTCGCGCGCCAGTCAACATATTCAAACTCAGAAGCCATCCCAGCCCTCCATTCGTTTGACTTCTCATTTATTTAATTTCCTTTTCATTTATTTCATATTTGTTTTACATAATTTATTTAAAATAGCAAAATTGTTTTAAAAATTATGAAACTTTTTGTCAAGAGTTTCATTAATTTTTAAAACACAAAAATATTTTTATTTTCATTTTTTTCATTAAAAAAGTATTTTTAAATATTTAAAAGTTTATTTTTAATTGATTAATGAAAATTAATTTATTAAAAATGCTTTTAGGTATTTAAAAATCACCAAAAAATTCATGAAATGTTCTAAGACATTTAGAAACATTTTCCAACCTTCAAACCAAATTTATTTTTTGATCTTGATGCATTTTAAGAATTTCTCATTGAATTAAAATCATTTTTGTGCATTATTTTGATCCAAAGTTCAAAAAATCATTTCTGCCTATCCATGAAGAGTTGGACATTGATTCTTTTTGCATTGCATTGTGTTTGGCATGTAGTTTGTGAGATTAAATGGCCATGATTTGATCTTCCATTTTCAATTTGTTTGACATTTCTTTTGTTTGGAAACCCTAAAACCCTAGGAATCTTGTAAAAACCATAACTTGAAATTGGTTAAGAGTTGGGACCTCTCCTTTGGGCATTGGTTTAGTATAGGATTAGGGGTCCTTTGAGTGGCATTTTCAATTTTTAATCTTAGGTTTTGCTTCTGATTTTGATTTTTGTTTGTGGTATTGTTCATAAACCCTAATTTGGGCTTCCATATGCATCCATCTTGCATTCTCTTGCATAACATGACTTGCCATGACATTCCATGCCTCCATTTGATTCATTTAACATCATAAGACATATTGAAAGCATGTTTGATCATTGCATCATGTGTTTGCCATGTTGTATGCCATGTACACTTCATAACTTTTCATGTATGTCCATGCTTCCTAACTTGCTTCATTTGCATTCATGAACTTGCATGATCATCCCCATGTGATGCCTCATGTTTGTAGCATCTCATAGCATCATTAGCATCATGTAAATGCTTCTGGTTTTGTTTCTCATCATGTCATCTCATCCCATTTTGCATTGCATTGCATTTCTTTTCTAACCTTTCAGGTGGTAAGTGATGTTGAGAAGTGAATTTGCCTTCACTTCTCATAACTTTTCTTTTCATCTCTCTTGCATCCATGCTGCATTTTTGTATGTGTTTGAGTTTGAGCTTGCTCATTCTTCTTCTTCCCACTTTCTTTCTTCAAGTGACTTGACTTCTTGAATGAAGCAAGTTGCTTTGCTTCTCTTGATCCTTTCATCTGCTTCCTGGTGGTTCCATTGAAGACTTCTCTTGAAAACCTCACAACCCTTAGGAACAACCAAGCATGACAATGATTAGGGTTTTGATTAGTCTCCCCTCTTAGTTTTACCTTTGTGTCTCTTTTGAGTCATCTCTCCTCACCTCATAATCAGGGACTAAACCCTAAAGGCTTTAAGGCTTTGTGATTAAGCTTATGCCTGCATCCTTCTATTAGGACGGAGTGTATAACTTTAATCCTAAGTGTTGAACCCTTAATGTGTTTAAATCTCTTAATCAATCCACTTAATAATCATCAAGACATCACACTTGTAACTTGGGCCTTGCATTAGGGTTCTAATTCTTCCTTAACTGGTTAAGAAGGACTAACCCTAGTGTTAATGGACAAGTCCCCCTCAAGTTGTCTTACAAATCATAAAGTTCACTTCATCATCATATCATTAAATAAAATCCACTTAATCAAAAGGCTTGTTTTGTCATGAGTTTAATCCCTAATCATGGATTAAGTTGAGGAGCTTTCCTCAGCTTAAACATTCTCATCTATTATCCTTCTATTAGGATGGTGTAATGAGTCTGTTTAATCCTTGATTATGGCTTAACCTCATTACTCAACACTAAACAAAAACACCAAAAACATCTAAATAATCACAGGTAGGTTAATGATCTTAATCCTACACCAAAAGTGATTAAGTGTGAGAATCTGACTTCGCACTTAAGGTATTCTCATTACCCCTAATCAGAGGGAAGATGTGATGAGTTTACTAAATCCATTGGTTTAGGCTTAAGCTCATTAACTTATGACAAACTTTCAAAAGCAATAAAAGACTGAAAACACAAAAACAAACAATAATCGTCTCCTCCGGGATTCTTTTCTCATCTCATTCACTCACAAACGAGAACTTGCTTCTTCCGTCTAATGCAAGACAGTTTGCACCTGAGCCAGACAGGTCATACACTTGAGCATAGGCAAGTAAGCAGTTCACAAGTCAATTCATTTTTTTTTTAGTCTCTTTGGGTCGAACTACGGTGTTCTGACTTCCTCATTGCACGAGAGGATACGTAGGCATAACTTAACAGTTATCGAACAAAAGTCTCTGTATATTCCCCCTCTTTCCAGCATTATTCTTTTAGCCTCATGGTCTTGAGCATCTCATCCTTTGTCCTTACACTGACACTATATATCACACTTTGCACTTCTTTTACACTGACACCTGTACATCTTTTCCAGCTATTCTATACACAAATTGCACTGACACTACCCCTTTAAAACACAAATCTTTTAAGCGTGGATCCCGTCGAGTACGACGGACAATCTGGGTGCTAATACCTTCCCAGTTTGTAACCAACCCCCTTTCTCAGTCTCTCTGGTTCGCAACCGTCTTATCCATTTCTTTCTAGGTCTATGCAGCATTGCCTTTCCTCCGGGATAAAAATGCCTAGCTGGCGACTCTATTCATCTCCAGTGAGTTCACGGCTGTGTGTTCTCATTGTCCCTCTCGCCGACCGTTCGCGTCTGTACCTTTATCTGGGCCTGGTCCCACTTATCGGGAGCGACAGCTTGGCGACTCTGCTGGGGAATCTTATACTACAACCAGGGCTTCTGGTTCTTTTTGTGGGTTCCTCCTAGCGCTTGTTTGATTTGTGTTTACTGGGGTGTTATGTGCTTATTTGTGTTTGTGTATTTGCTTTATTTTTGCTTATGTACAATTGCTTTACTGCTTTCTTTATTGCTTTTGTATATATCATACTGTCATGCTGCTGGCTGGATCTGGTTTTTGTTTTGGTGGGTGGGTGATTCATTGAGAGTTAAGGTCCTATACCTGGGACCTGAGTGACACCTAGGCTAGAGTGAATCATATTCTTTCCCATTCCATTTCGGTCTGGTGCGGGAATATGAAACACGGTTCAGATATGGGTTTCTTCTTGAGAACTCTGTGTTGCAGATTTCCTGCAATGCTAGGGCTATCTGGGAAGCCTGCTAAGTCTGGATGACCTTTTAGTATTGACCTTCAGAAACTGAGGTGAATTAGAGGAGGAACTTTTATGGTTATTGTAAACACTGTACCTCCGGGTTAGAAGTGTCTACACTTCTCATAACTGATCCAAGTCTGAGGATCCTTGTTTTAGAACACCACCTATGAGGGGGTTGGGCTGTTTACAGGTTTGCAGGTACCTTGACCTCAGAATACCCTGTTACTTTGATTTGATTAAGAATACTCTATCTTGGAACAGTTCTTGTGATTCTTAACCCTGGACATGTGGCTCTTTATTTGAGCCCCCCACCTTGGTTACTGGACTTATGGACCTCCATCTGGATTTCTTACACACATGGACTTATATCAGAGCACTTGATCAGATCCAGCTCAGTCACAAACCCTTGCATATCATTTGCATACATAATCATTGCATCATATTGACATTTGCTTATTTGTGTTTCAGGGTATCCATTTTCATTTGGTTTTGGTTTTGACCCCATCTTCAGTATTGACCTATCTTCATCAGCATCTGCTTCTGCTATCAGATATCCACTTCAGTCACCTGCACCAGCCAATCAGTGGCCCATTCTTTCAGCATCATCATCAGCACCTGTCTCAACTCATCCTCAACAACATGGCTCCTAAAAAGAGTAACATCACCTACCACTTCTTCCAGCCAGAGTTATCTGACATCAGGAGGATTCAGACCCTGATCACTCCAGATCACATACCATTGTTCAGGGAGCACTATGGGGATATACTTGATATGGTTATGGATCTGGACCCTTCACAGAGAAGCCTGATCCACACTTGCATTCAGTTTTATGATCCCCCACTGAGGTGTTTCACTTTCCAAGACTTTCAGTTGGGCCCTCTATTGGAAGAATACTCATCATTGGTTGGTATGCCTATCAGGGGTGAAATCCCTTTCAACCCTGAGATGGTCTTTCCTGGTAATGGAGAAGTAGCCAAGGCTTTGCATCTGGAACCTGTTCTGATTGAGCAGCATATGACTTCTAAGGCTGGGATCCCTGGCTTGCATCTGGATTTCTTGATCTCTCAAGCTACCCTGAAGGCTTCTGTGGGAGATTGGAAAGCAGTCTGTGCTTTGCTGGCCCTGAGCATATATGGGATCATATTGTTTGCAGATGAGCCTCGATTCATCAGCAAGAATGCAATCCATCTATTCATTCAAAGAAACCCAGTGCCAACCTTGTTGGGGGATCTTTACTATTCAGTGCATCAGAGGAATGAAAAGCAGAGGGGAAGATTAGTGAGGTGTTGTGCTCCATTGTTCCATACTTGGCTTCTCAGGCATCTACCAAGGACAGATGCATTTTTGAATCCTCATCAGCAGAAAAACTGGACTGGAAGACTTACTACCTTGACTTCAGCTGATATCAGGTGGTGCACCCAAAGCACAAAAGGCAGGGATATCATCACCAGCTGTGGGCATTTTCCCAATGTGCCCCTAATAGGAGTTAAGGGTAGTATTAATTACAACCCTCTGCTGTTCAAAAGACAACTGGGCTATGCACTGGTCCACACTCCTAAGGCACAGGATTTGGTTGAGACTCTTTATTGTGAGAACAAGATTAATCTGGCTATTGTTAGGCAGGAAGCCTGGGCCTGGGACAATGTGCAGACTAAGGGGGTAACCATCCTGGGGAAGTGCAACAATGTGGCATCAGCACAATACTATGATTGGTCCCATGCCAGGGCTCAATTCTCTGGGATGCCCTTTACTATAGAAGATATGCCTGGGCCTTCCACAACACCACCTCCAGCAACTGTCAGCTTAGAGGAGTTTGAGAAGTTGAAAGAGAGAAATGAGAAGCTGACTCAAGCTCTGCAGAAGACCCTCTGGGAGAGGAGCGATGGTAGGTTGGATATTGAGAGATTAGAAAAGTTGAAGAAAGAACACTTGGCTAGGATTGAGAAGTCTGAGGATTACATTAAGAAGTCTAGTGCTGGAGAACAAATCCTGAAGAATGCTTGCAAGGAAGCCCAATTCCAGAAAGCCAGGACAGACTTGTATCTGAAGGAGAGTCAGGCTAGGTGGGTCAGGATCACCGAGGCTCGTACCCTGGAGGACAAGAGGGTCCAAGACAAGATAGAGCAGATGAAAGCTAGTGCAAAAGAGCAGCAGGAAGCCCTGGCAGCATCCCAGAGAGAGATATCAGAGCTGAAGATCAGAGCGGGAGTGAAGAGGTCAAAGGACCAAAGTCAACACAAGAAGCTAACAACAGCTGTTACTACCCGGAATCTCCTCATCAGGAACCTCACGGAGCGTCCGGCTGATCCTGTGACCGAAGCACTTCTCAAGGAAGTTCGGGAGGATGAGTTTGGTCTTGGTGTTTGACCATTTGTTTGTTGTTGTTTTCATTCCATGTACTTTTATTTTCTTGTAATGTATTTTGACCCCTCAGAGGGCTTGTATTTGTAAACAAACTATGTACCATTTGCCTTTTGTAATATATGTATTAGTTTGTTCCATCCGAGTTTACTCTGAAAGCAACATCAACAGCATCTTCAAGGGTCTGGAAGGGTCAAAACTGAACGCCAAGCCGGATACCTTGAAAACAAATAAACATACTGCATTGCATGCTAACCCTTTGTTTGTTTTGTAGGTTTTTTGTTTTTGCTAACTCTGTTGTGATGTTCAGGAACTATTGCTCGACGACGAGGGTTTCCACTCAACCGACCACACAGGTACCCCACCCGTAACAATCTTCCGGGCATACAGATGGATCAGATGCAGCAGGACCTTACTGAGGTCAGGAACCAAATGACCAACGAGAGGATGGAAATGAGGAACCAAATGACACAGTTTATGGAAGTAATGAACAACATGGCTCAGAGCCAAGAAAGATTGAGAGCCATGGTGGAAAGGCAGAATCAAGAAGATCCACATATAGGGACTGCCGACACCAGCAACAATGAAAGGGTCCAACCTCATGTTAATCCCCCTGTATTTGGCCCCCATCTTCATCCAGAGGTCAATATTCCTGCAAATGTTCAAGGGACTGCCACTGCAGCCAGGGTACTGCAAGAAGACCCCCAAGAGGACCAGTTCACAGTAATGGGAGCCGGGGAAGAAGCTTATGATAGAAGGTTAGATGAGATAGCTGAGAAATTGAGATCCTTAGAGTCTCAAAACTCTTTGGGTTTTGATGTTATGGATATGGGCTTGGTAGACGGGGTCAGGATTCCCCACAAGTTTAAGCCACCATGTTTTGAGAAGTATAATGGGACTTCCTGTCCACGGACCCATCTACAATCTTTTCTCGGAAGGCTAAAGGCCTATACCATGGACGAGAAGCTGTGGATGTTCTATTTTGAGGATAGCTTGACTGGAGCTTCGAGGGAATGGTATTCCCATCTGACAAGAGCAACTATTAGATGCTGGAAGGACCTGGCAGAGGCCTTCATCAGACAGTATCAGTATAATCTAGATATGGCACCCAACAGGACCCTCCTAATGGGAATGTCACAGTCGTCTAGAGAGAGCTTCCGAGAGTATGCTCAAAGATGGAGACAGCTTGCTGCTGCTGTCCAGCCACCTATGTCCGAAAGAGAGATGGCTGATATGTTCATGAACACCCTTCAGGGGACTTACATTGATAGGCTAGCTGCCTTCTCATCTACCAGCTTTGCAGATGTAGTCATAGCCGGGGAGAGAATTGAAAGCCTATTGAAGATGGGTAAGATCTCAGACAACGGTGCAAGCTCATCCAGTAATGCAAGAAAGCCTTTTGCAGGCCCAAGAAGGACTGGTGAGACCAATGCCATTCACACCAACAGGGGCAGGCCCCAATATGTTCATAGATCTGTGGCAGCAGTCACTATTCCCGCTCCAGCTCATCCACAACTAGCTTATCAACCTCCGCAGCAAAACTATCAGCAACAACCTCAGTACCATCAACAAGCTCAGTATCCTCCGAGAAATTACAACAACAGCAACACCAACAACAATAACCAGCAAAGGCCATTCCAACAGAGGCCATCTCAAGCCAACAGGGTGATCGATCCGATCCCTATGCCATATGCTACATTGCTGCCACAACTCCTGAAACTCAACCTAGCTGAGCTAAGGACATTGGCACCTCCAGATCCCAACAGTCTACCCAGGAATTACGACTCCAACGCCAGATGTGCCTTCCATTCAAATGCACCTGGCCATAGTACAGAAAAGTGCAGAGCCTTGCACATGAAGGTACAAGACCTGGTAGACTCAAAAGCTCTGAATTTCGCACCACCACCCAATGTCAGCAAGAACCCCATGCCAAACCACGGTGGTCCCAGAATCAACGCTATTGAAGAAGACAAGCCGTCTTATTTAATAACCAGTGTGGGTCAGATTCGGACGCCGTTGGTGGAGATTAAGGCTCAGCTCCTCGAATGTCAAATGTTCCCGGGGTGTGAGTTAGGGTGTGCTTACTGCAATATTTCAGTAAATGGGTGCGATAACCTGAGGAATGGCATAGACAGTCTTATTCAGAGTGGCCAACTTCAGATCACCACATCATTTCCAACAAATCCAGCAATCTCATCAGCAACAATTCCGATATCTCCTACAACTGCAGCAACCATTGTTCCTGACAACTCTTCGGCTTCATCAACAAGTACTTCATCTATCATCTAAACTGATCAGTTATCAACAAATTTTTCTTCTACAACTTCAGCACCACTCCAGTTTGAATCTCCTACAATAACAACACCCATTCTTCCGACAATGTCTCCTACAACTCCAGCAACAAACTCTGAAGATGTCTCAACTGTCACAATATTTTATGATCCTGAAAACAACTCTGCCTACAATTCAGAAAGTGCTGCTCCCATCAGAGCACCAGTCACAATTTATTATGATCCGCAAACTATCACAGTCCCTTCAGCAGCTGCCACCAGTCCAGTCACTGTCACGGTACCTGGACCAGTGCCTTATGAAAGCAATAGGGCCATCCCTTGGCACTATGGCTCTGATGTATATTGTGAAGGAAAGAAAATCACCCTTGAACCATCAACACCTGCACCACAAATAGATAATGTGGGAGGAGGCGGAGGCTTCACTCGAAGCGGACGTCTCTTTGCGCCACAAATTCAAAGACCCACTGCCGAAGCAGAAGCTGCTGCCAAGGCAAAAGGAAAGAGCCCGGTGCAGGAAGATCAAGCTGTTAAGGAAGCTTTGAAAACGCCATTCGATCAAGAAGTTGATGAGTTTATGAGGATCATCAAAAAGAGTGATTACAAAATAGTGGATCAGCTTCACCAGACGCCATCCAAGATCTCTATCCTATCATTGCTTATGTGCTCCGAAGCCCATCGGAATGCACTACTCAAAGTCTTGCACGCAGCTTACGTGCCTGAAGAGATCACCGTCAATCAGTTAGAAACCGTGGTTGGAAATGTTACTGCTAGCAATGGGCTAGGGTTCACCAATACTGACTTGACAACGGAAGGCCGCAACCATAACAAGGCCCTGCACATCACCATGGAATGTAAAGGTGCAGTCCTTTCCCATGTGCTGGTAGACACGGGATCATCCCTTAATGTCTTACCAAAGAAGGCCCTGGTGAAGCTAGAGTATGAAGGATTGGCATTGCGTCCCAGTAACCTGGTAGTAAGAGCCTTTGATGGTTCTAAGAGATCGGTTCTGGGGGAAATTGAGCTACCTGTGACAATTGGCCCACAAACCTTTAAAGCGATCTTCTATGTGATGGACATTCAGCCTGCCTACAGCTGTTTGTTGGGTAGACCATGGATTCATGCCGCTGGCGCAGTAACATCTACCCTTCACCAAAAGTTAAAATTTGAGTGGGAAGGCCAAGTTGTTACTATCTGTGGGGAGGAGGATATATTTGTTAGCCATCTGGCTACTTATAAGTATATTGAGATGGATGGGGAGATCCATGAAACAATGAGCCAAGGGTTTGAGGCCCTGAATGTTAATGAAGCATCTGCTGTATCTGGAATCTCCATGTCATCTTATCAACAAGCCCGGAAGGTTGTTGAGGAAGGAACTGCCCAAGGCTGGGGCAAGGTTTTATCTGTGGAGGAGAAGAAAGACAAATTTGGGTTGGGTTACAGACCAACTCAACAAAATCAAGCAAAGTCTGCTGAGAAGCCCGGTTTTGTCAGTGGGGGGATGCTCACCCCTGATGCTATCAACAATTTGGAAGACGAGCTGGAAGAGGAGCGCAATCTGGAGACTTGGATTCGTCCAAAGATCCCGGGGAGCAGTATCCCGAACTGGTCTTCCCAGGAAATTATAAGAGTTACTCAAGCAGAGTAATTATTATTTCCTGTATTTTTATGGCATGCATCAAAGTCTTGCATCTTGCCCAAAATGACAAGACTCATTTTGTAATCGGGCCATCTGTGCTTTTTGTGCAAACAAGATTAATCAATGAAATATCAGAAATCTTTTTGCAAATGAGTCTTTTTCCTTCCCGCTCACTGTTTTTCCATTTTTCTTTTTGTACAAAAAAATAAATGGCGATGTTTTCAAAATGATAACTTCATTTCACTTTTTAAACAAGATTAAAATCAAATCACTAAAATGAACAAACTAAACCCTTGCAGAGAGTGCCTTCCTGACAGCACCGACAACAGCACGGCTATGACCTCGTATGACTTTGACAATCCAATCAATCAAGCTGATGAAGGGGTTGAAGAAGAATATGAGCTTCCTGAAGAGCTAGCCAGGTTGTTAAGACAAGAGGAGAAGGTTATTACTCCTCACCAGGAGGAGGTTGAAGTGATTAATCTTGGTACAGATGAAGACGTGAAAGAAGTTAAAATCGGGGCCTGCCTGCAAGACTCAGTGAAGAGACAACTGATTGATCTGCTTCAAGAATATGTGGACGTGTTTGCTTGGTCTTATCAGGATATGCCAGGGTTGGACACTGACATTGTTGTGTACAAGCTGCCTTTGAGAGAAGAGTGCCCACCGGTCAAACAGAAGTTGCGCCGTACTCGCCCAGACATGGCTATGAAAATCAAGGAAGAGGTACAAAAGCAATGGGACGCCGGGTTCCTTGCTGTGACTAGCTATCCGCCGTGGGTTGCTAATATAGTACCTGTGCCCAAGAAAGACGGCAAAGTAAGAATGTGTGTTGACTACCGGGATCTGAACAGAGCCATCCCGAAAGATGACTTCCCATTACCTCACATCGATGTATTGGTGGATAATACGGCTCAGTTCTCGGTATTCTCCTTCATGGACGGATTTTCAGGGTACAATCAGATCAAAATGTCACCTGAAGACATGGAGAAGACAACCTTCATTACACCTTGGGGCACGTTCTGTTACAAAGTGATGCCATTCGGACTGAAGAATGCTGGTGCAACATATCAACGGGCTATGGTGACATTATTCCACGATATGATCCATAAAGAAATAGAATGTTACGTGGATGACATGATTGCCAAGTCCCTTACTGAAGAAGATCACCTGGTGAATCTCCTGAAGCTATTCAAGCGTCTGAGGAAGTACCAATTGAAGTTGAACCCCAACAAGTGCACATTCGGGGTACGATCCGGTAAGCTGTTGGGCTTTATTGTAAGCGAGAAAGGGATTGAAGTTGACCCTGATAAAGTCAAAGCCATTCAAGAGATGCCTGCACCGAAAACTGAGAAAGAAGTTCGAGGGTTCTTAGGTCGATTGAACTACATTTCACGGTTCATATCTCACCTTACAGCAACCTGTGAACCCTTGTTCAAGCTGTTAAGAAAAGAACAGACGGTCAGGTGGAACGGAGACTGCCAAAGGGCTTTTGACAAGATCAAGGAGTACTTACAAGAGCCTCAAATCCTTATGCCTCCAGTTGAAGGAAGACCTCTGATAATGTACTTAACAGTATTAGAAGAGTCGATGGGGTGTGTGTTGGGCCAGCATGACGAGTCTGGTCGAAAAGAGTATGCGATATACTACCTGAGCAAAAAGTTTACCGACTATGAACAACGTTATTCACTACTCGAGAAAACTTGCTGTGCTTTAGCGTGGGCTGCTCGCCGACTGAGACAGTATATGTTGACCCACACTACTTTATTGATCTCAAAGATGGACCCAGTCAAGTACATATTTGAGAAGCCAGCTCTTACCGGACGGGTTGCAAGATGGCAGATGATTCTCACGGAATACGACATCCAGTACACCTCTCAGAAAGTCATCAAGGGCAGTGTACTATCTGAATATCTTGCTGAGCAACCTATTGATGACTACCAGCCTATGATATTTGACTTCCCTGATGAAGACATCATGTTCATAAAAGCAAAAGATCATGAAGAGCCTATTCACACTGAAGGGCCTGACCCAGAAGAAGAATGGACTATGATGTTTGATGGGGCTGTTAACATGAATGGTCGTGGTGTTGGTGCAGTACTCATTACACCTAAAGGAGTTCACATGCCTTTCTCGGAAAAACTCACTTTCAACTGCACTAACAACGAAGCTGAATACGAAGCTTGCATTATGGGTCTTGAGGAAGCCATTGACCTCAGGATCAAGACATTGACCGTATTCGGAGATTCAACTCTGGTAGTCAATCAAACCAACGGAAAATGGTACACCCACCAGGATCATCTGATACCTTACAGGGATTATACAAGGAGGTTACTGACCTTCTTTACAATGGTCAAGCTTGAGTATATCCCTCGGGACGAGAATCAGTTTGCAGATGCGCTGGCTACCATTTCCTCCATGATCAAAGTTCAAGCTGCCAACTTTGTACCTCAGATTTCAGTGTCCAGACTTGATAGACCATCATACGTATTTGCAGCAGACATTGTCAAAGATGATAAGCCTTGGTTCCATGACATTAAATGCTTCTTGGAGGATCAAACATACCCACCTGGGGCATCTTCCAATGATAAGAAGACTTTGAGAAGGCTTGCTGGTAGTTTCTTTCTGAACACTGATGGGTCTTTATACAAGAGGAACTTTGATATGGTACTCCTCAGATGTGTTGACAAGACGGAAGCAGATTTGTTGATGCATGAAGTGCACGAAGGATCCTTTGGTACCCATGCAGGAGGGCATGCCATGGCTAAGAAGTTGTTAAGATCAGGTTATTACTGGATCACAATGGATGCGGACTGTTGTGCCTACGCCAGAAAATGCCATAAATGCCAGATCTATGCAGATAAGGTGCATGTGCCTCCCAATCCTTTGAACATCATGACTTCACCGTGGCCCTTTGCCATGTGGGGCATTGATATGATTGGCAAGATTGAGCCAACTGCTTCGAACGGCCACAGATTCATCCTGGTTGCCATTGATTATTTCACCAAGTGGGTCGAAGCAGCTTCCTATGCCAATGTTACAAGACAAGTGGTAGCCAGATTTCTGAAGAGAGATATCATCTGTCGATATGGAGTTCCCGAGCGAATCATTACATACAATGGTTCCAATCTAAACAACAAAATGATGGCTGAGTTATGCCGGGACTTCAAGATCCAACATCACAATTCTTCTCCTTACAGGCCAAAGATGAATGGCGTTGTTGAGGCGGCTAACAAGAATATCAAGAAGATTGTGCAGAAGATGGTAGTCACTTACAAAGACTGGCATGAAATGCTACCGCTTGCCTTGCATGGGTACCGCACGTCAATCAGAACATCCACTGGGGCAACACCGTATCAGCTTGTGTATGGCATGGAAGCAGTCCTACCAGTTGAAGTTGAATTACCCTCCCTCCGGGTATTGATGGATGTTAAACTGAGTGAAGCAGAATGGGTGCGGGTCCGATACGAACAACTGAGTCTGATCGAAGAGAAAAGATTGGCTGCAATCTGTCACGGGCAGTTATATCAGAAGAGAATGAAGAAAGCCTTCGATCAGAAAGTCAGGCACCGAGAGTACCAAGTAGGAGATCTTGTGCTGAAGAGAATCCTTCCTCCTCATACAGACCACAGGGGCAAATGGACTCCAAATTATGAAGGACCATTTGTGGTAAAGAAAGTTTTTTCCGGTGGAGCACTGATGCTCAGCACCATGGATGGTGAAGATTTCCCGTCCCCTGTGAATTCAGATGCAGTTAAAAAATACTTCGCATAAAAATGACCCGCTGGACACAAAAACGGAATGTAAGTCCAGGCAAGAATAGGGCATCCCGGCGAGTCAAAAACGGAATAAAGACTCGGGCAAAAATAAGGGAAATAAATAAAAAATGTACACCCGCTGAGTTGAAAAGCCGCATTGGACAACTCAGGCAAAAATGGGTATCCCGATGGATTGAAAACCCGAAAGGGCGATCCATGCAAAACAAGGGAATAAGCGAACAACTACACTCTGAATTCGTCTGTATCACTTACAACTTGGCAAACCTCGAAAGGATCAAGCTTCTTTCAGAATCAACCTTCTTCAGAAAGCAAGACGAGAAGGACGTCGGAAGTCATACGAGTCATAGCGAAAGAGGAAGCTCTTTTGAAAGCGTCGTCAACATCGCCAGCACTTTGTTTCTCAATTTGTAACAGTCTCTTCATTTCAGGAGATATGTTTCCTTGACTGTATCTTGCCAATTCAGGGCACATGAATTAATAAAATCAGATTTTTCAGTCATGTCTCGTCTTATGCATTTTTTATTTGCAAAGGGTGTCTGATGTCTCTAAAAAAAACTAATCGCATAAGTACAGATGCTCTTCTCTAAGAAAATAAAAACACATGCTTGCAGGGAATATACTTACTCTCGAAAGTACTCAACTCCTATGACGGAATCCAGTAAAGGATACCTCGGGATCATTTGTGCGTTTCCCTATCTTTGCAGGATTGCAGGTATCCAGAATGCAACTTGGGGCATGCAAGTTACATCCCAGCAAGCTGGCAAATCGACACTCACTCTTGGCACCAGAGGTGTTTTCTCCCCAGCTGAGTTGCCAACAACTTTCCCCAGTGAGCTGCCACTTGCTACTACCCCCAGCCGGGGTGCCAATCATTCTTCCTCAGCAAAATACAGAAATCAGGGAATCATCTCCCCACAGAATCCTCAGCCTCTATTCAGAAGAGCAACACATGAAGGAGTCACAACAGAGTACAGAAGGCTTCTACAAACCCCAGCTGGGTCCCATATTACAAAGGATATGTCAGTCAGTGATCTATATCCCCAAGCAGATATATCTCTCCAGATCTACCAAACGATCTCATCCCCAGCTGGGATGTCCACTTCAAACAGATCGACCAGAGATCTTCGCAGCAGCGGGATCCGAATCCCGGATCGGTACCTTTGCATAATCATAGCATTCGCATCATATTCACCCCACAAAGTGTAGCATTCCGTTTAATACGGAGCATTACGGCAAAAAAATCAAACACATAGCATAATCATAAGTCATGTTTTGAATCAACACTTGTGAATAATGACCGTTCATCAACAATATACAAAAAAATCCCCACCAGAGTCCCCAGCAAAAGCAGTTGCCTCACAAATTCACGAACACCAGTACATACTCCTTTTGACGCCCGCCCGTGTCATCACTCCCCAGTAAAGTCGCCTGAACACTCTTTACAAACAAAACCACCCGTATTACAGATACTACCTGACACCCGTCCGTGTCATATCCTCAGCAGAAAGCCAAAGACATCATCTTTGCACTCACCTACTTGTATGTACATTTGCTTGACACCCGTCTGTGTCATATCCCCGGCGCAGTCGCTTACACTTTTACAACCCATGTACTTGTTGATATTATTATACTTTTCTCTCTTGACACTCGTCCGTGTCACCCTCCCCAGCAGATAAACACTCATCTATACACCACTCATACTCACTACCCATGTTACACTTATACATATACTCGTCCGTATCTTGTATGTACCACTTATATATCCCCACAAATTCGACGTTGGTTCATGTTCTTTGTTAACCAGTTGGTACTCGTCCGCACCATCATCTCAGAATATGCGTCAGTGTTTGTTTCTACATGATACTCGTCCGTATCATAGTCTTAAAGATGCTCGCCCGTATCTTTAATCCATACACTGTGTCAAACACTTATGTCTTCTTGAATGTAGATACTCGTCTGTGTCTACTGTTCCCCAGAAGAATTCTTTCAGATTCAACACTCGTCCGTGTTCTTTGTTAACCCGTTGATACTCGTCCGTATCATCATCTCTGAACATGTGTCAGTTTGTTTCTACCCGATACTCGTCCGTATCGTGGTCTTAAGGATGCTCGTCCGCATCTTTAATCTATACACAACACCTAAACACTTATACCTTTTGTTTCTTGGATGTAAACGCTCGTCCGTGTTTACTATATCCCTAGTAGGTCACCAACAAAGCAAATTTTCCTTTTTATCTGACACTCGTCCTGTGTCATGATAAACCTTGAGAGCAGCCGTGCCCTGCTAGGTGGTCGTCCTCCACCTCTTGATGGTCGTCCTCCATCATGCTCATCCGATGGCCGTCCCCATCGTTGATTTTTAGCAGCCGTCCCCTGCTAGGTGGTCGTCCTCCACCTTTTGATGATCGTCCTTCATCATTTTATCCAATGGCCGTCCCCATTGTTGATTTTGGTTATCTGGCATTCGTCCTATGTCATGAGAAACCTCGAGAGCAGCCGTCCCCTGCTAGGTGGTCGTCCTCCACCTCTTGATGGTCGTCCTCCATCATGCTCGTCCGATGGCCGTCCCCATCGTTGACCTTCTATCCGACATTCGTCCTATGTCGCGATATTTTTGGCAGCCGTACCCTGCCTGGTGGTCGTCCTCCACCTTAGATGACCGTCCCTCATCTTAACCCCAACAGAGCAGCCGTCCCCTGCTAGGTGATCGTCCTTCACCTTTGATGACCGTACCTCATCATCTGTTTATTTCATTTATTCTTTAACCCGATGGCCGTCCCCGTCGTGGTCCCTTTTCTTTCTAGCCCGATGGCCGTCCCCATCGTTGGTTACTTTACTTTATGAACTTGATGGCCGTCCCCGTCATGTTTCATTTATTCCCAAGAGAATCTTACAACTTTATCTTGATGGCCGTCCCCATCATAATCTTATTTTTCCCAGCTAGTTGGCCGTCCCCATCTTGGCTTTACCTTTTATCCCCAGCATGTCGGTCGTCCCCGTCATTGCTTTATTTCCCACACTTTTCCCAGCATGTCGGTCGTCCCCGTCATTGCTATTTACCCAGCAGTCGTCCTCTGCTCGACGGTCGTCCTCCGTCGCCCGCACTTTACAATATACTTTATTTTCCTTTTGCAATCTATATCCCTTTTCTTCTTCATTCTGTGAGTGCAAATTTTGGACTGTCTTTGGTATTCAACCACAAGTTATCTTGTTTGCCTGATAAGCCGTCGCTTACATCCTGCACAGCTAACTCATGTTTGAATAGGGGCAGCTGTAAACACCCCAAATTTGCCCTCACCCATTCACACCATGGCTTGTGATCATTTCATATGCATAAACACAATCATACCATCTCATATTACATTTTTGATTCACTGCATTGGTTCTAAGTCATCTGCACCTAGGGTTTGTGATCTGAGCAATCCAAGAGCCTCTTGAGCCACTCCAAAGGCCATCAATCACTTCAAAGGGGTCCATGTATGTTCAAGCATCATATTATATCCTCTCAAAGTCAAGAATGCCAAAGAATCACAAGAACTGGGATTGGTATGGATGCAGAGCCAGACTAGACTGCACAGTTGACCTAAAATTAGGGTTTTGGTTTCAGAGGCCATAACTCCAAATTTTTTGGTCATTCTTGTTTCCATGGGTCTCTATATGGTATAGGGAGTATGCATATCAATTTTCATGAAGAAATTCCATGGGGAAGTCATCTGATCAAGAGTTGACTTTTCAGACAAGTCAGTGCAAAATCAGGGCATCTGAGGCCTCCAATTACCCAACCAAGGGGTGATCTTCATCATTTTGAGTGTATATGATCTTTATTTGATCATGGAAGAAGGTTGAAGTTCACAAAATTCAAGAATTTGAAGTTTTTGCAAAGTTGACTTTTTTGGGCATGGTTGACTTTTCAAGAATATGTCATTTTATGCCATTTTTCAAGCCTTGATTTTTGATCCAAAAATGCTTCAAATGGAAAAACTTTGGTCATGAAAGTTGTAGATTAGATCTTTCCCTTTTCAAAAAGTACAAGAACATGATCTAATTCATTTTGGATCAAAAGTTATGGTGTGACAAAGTTGGCAAAAATCACTAATTTTCAAGTTATGCACCAATTGGAAAATTTGCAAAATCATGTATCAAGGCCATTTGTGACTTCTAGTTCACATCAAACCAATGTACAAACATTACATGTGACCTAAAAATCAGATTTGAACCAAAGTTTCTCATATTTCATGGCTTGTATGGCAAGATAGTTTCATATGAACCAAAGTTGATCAAGTTGCAAAACCATCATGACACCTCCTACCACTTGCTACATTGGATGCTGAACCATGCTAGCCTTCCACACACACCTTGCTGCGCAGCCCATGCCTCTTGTACCAAGCTAGAACTTAGCCCATGCCCTCCTTACAACAAAGTGGACTTTTTGCAAAAGTGAACATCCCAATCACAACAGGCCAGGTCACATCATCTGACCAATTGGAGTTGTTTATACTATCCATTTGCAATCTAAACATATCATCAAGCCAACCTGAAACAAGCCCTGAGACAGCATACACAAACTCTCCCCAATCTGCATTTTCCTTCGAATCTGGTTCCACAAGCTACAAACATTCAAGCAAGTCTCACCAACCTCCTCACCTTGTCTCACTGAACCTAAACCAACAAAGAAACAAGCCAGAAGCACACTAGAACATAGCATACCACAAAACCTGCAGAAACTCTTCTCTCTTCGAACCTCATTTTCCAGCCATCAAACACCCCATTTCTCTTCACCAACAAGTCAGAAACATTCAAAGGAGCAAGAATCCACCATTGGAATAGCTTAAAACCTCATAAATCCTGACTGTGCAATCTGCTACATCAGAACTCTTCCTCTCAAATCAGCCATCCACAAGGACTTTGGAGCTTCTCTTTGAGTTCAAGGGAGTCAAAGAAGTTCATTTGCACGCAAAGGAGGCTCTGGAAGCTCAGTATTGCAACTTTCCAGCTCAGGTATGAACATGAGCATTTTCTCCCAAAGCTTGCATTTTAAGTTATAAATCGATTGCTTATGATTTGCTGGTCATGGGGATACTCTTAGAATCAAAAATAGATGAGAAATGAGCCTGTATTGCTGTTCTGAAATTTCACCCGTAAATTTTGTTGCTTTCGATTTGCTTGATTCTGGTGGTTTAAATGATGTTTGAGGGTGGATTCGTGACCTAGGTTGTTAGAGGATCATTTGGCTGTGTTCAATTTGTTGTTTAGAGGCCTGAATCATGAGTTAGGGTTTTGTTAGTGCCGGAGAAGATGACCGGAGCTTCCCTCCGGTCACCTGAATTTGTTTTGCCCTAATCTCAGGTCATTAAGTCCATTTGAATATTGAGCGTAGGATCCTTTGACCCCATTGACTTGTCGCGCGAATGACTGGCCCAGATGCACTCAGTTAGCCCTAATCCCTTTAGTTAGTTTTAATTAATCATAATTAATTTAATCAAATCAGAACCAACCACAGCCCTTGGATTCGCGCGCCAGTCAACATATTCAAACTCAGAAGCCATCCCAGCCCTCCATTCGTTTGACTTCTCATTTATTTAATTTCCTTTTCATTTATTTCATATTTGTTTTACATAATTTATTTAAAATAGCAAAATTGTTTTAAAAATTATGAAACTTTTTGTCAAGAGTTTCATTAATTTTTAAAACACAAAAATATTTTTATTTTCATTTTTTTCATTAAAAAAGTATTTTTAAATATTTAAAAGTTTATTTTTAATTGATTAATGAAAATTAATTTATTAAAAATGCTTTTAGGTATTTAAAAATCACCAAAAAATTCATGAAATGTTCTAAGACATTTAGAAACATTGTCCAACCTTCAAACCAAATTTAGTTTTTGATCTTGATGCATTTTAAGAATTTCTCATTGAATTAAAATCATTTTTGTGCATTATTTTGATCCAAAGTTCAAAAAATCATTTCTGCCTATCCATGAAGAGTTGGACATTGATTCTTTTTGCATTGCATTGTGTTTGGCATGTAGTTTGAGAGATTAAATGGCCATGATTTGATCTTCCATTTTCAATTTGTTTGACATTTCTTTTGTTTGGAAACCCTAAAACCCTAGGAATCTTGTAAAAACCATAACTTGAAATTGGTTAAGAGTTGGGACCTCTCCTTTGGGCATTGGTTTAGTATAGGATTAGGGGTCCTTTGAGTGGCATTTTCAATTTTTTATCTTAGGTTTTGCTTCTGATTTTGATTTTTGTTTGTGGTATTGTTCATAAACCCTAATTTGGGCTTCCATATGCATCCATCTTGCATTCTCTTGCATAACATGACTTGCCATGACATTCCATGCCTCCATTTGATTCATTTAACATCATAAGACATATTGAAAGCATGTTTGATCATTGCATCATGTGTTTGCCATGTTGTATGCCATGTACACTTCATAACTTTTCATGTATGTCCATGCTTCCTAACTTGCTTCATTTGCATTCATGAACTTGCATGATCATCCCCATGTGCTGCCTCATGTTTGTAGCATCTCATAGCATCATTAGCATCATGTAAATGCTTCTGGTTTTGTTTCTCATCAT
The DNA here is from genome assembly GCA_963966055.1 of Lathyrus aphaca. Lineage (NCBI taxonomy): Eukaryota > Viridiplantae > Streptophyta > Magnoliopsida > Fabales > Fabaceae > Lathyrus > Lathyrus aphaca. The sequence continues at coordinate 484,103,959 of OZ014525.1, read as the reverse complement.
GTCATCTCATCCCATTTTGCATTGCATTGCATTTCTTTTCTAACCTTTCAGGTGGTAAGTGATGTTGAGAAGTGAATTTGCCTTCACTTCTCATAACTTTTCTTTTCATCTCTCTTGCATCCATGCTGCATTTTTGTATGTGTTTGAGTTTGAGCTTGCTCATTCTTCTTCTTCCCACTTTCTTTCTTCAAGTGACTTGACTTCTTGAATGAAGCAAGTTGCTTTGCTTCTCTTGATCCTTTCATCTGCTTCCTGGTGGTTCCATTGAAGACTTCTCTTGAAAACCTCACAAACCTTAGGAACAACCAAGCATGACAATGATTAGGGTTTTGATTAGTCTCCCCTCTTAGTTTTACCTTTGTGTCTCTTTTGAGTCATCTCTCCTCACCTCATAATCAGGGACTAAACCCTAAAGGCTTTAAGGCTTTGTGATTAAGCTTATGCCTGCATCCTTCTATTAGGATGGAGTGTATAACTTTAATCCTAAGTGTTGAACCCTTAATGTGTTTAAATCTCTTAATCAATCCACTTAATAATCATCAAGACATCACACTTGTAACTTGGGCCTTGCATTAGGGTTCTAATTCTTCCTTAACTGGTTAAGAAGGACTAACCCTAGTGTTAATGGACAAGTCCCCCTCAAGTTGTCTTACAAATCATAAAATTCACTTCATCATCATATCATTAAATAAAATCCACTTAATCAAAAGGCTTGTTTTGTCATGAGTTTAATCCCTAATCATGGATTAAGTTGAGGAGCTTTCCTCAGCTTAAACATTCTCATCTATTATCCTTCTATTAGGATGGTGTAATGAGTCTGTTTAATCCTTGATTATGGCTTAACCTCATTACTCAACACTAAACAAAAACACCAAAAACATCTAAATAATCACAGGTAGGTTAATGATCTTAATCCTACACCAAAAGTGATTAAGTGTGAGAATCTGACTTCGCACTTAAGGTATTCTCATTACCCCTAATCAGAGGGAAGATGTGATGAGTTTACTAAATCCATTGGTTTAGGCTTAAGCTCATTAACTTATGACAAACTTTCAAAAGCAATAAAAGACTGAAAACACAAAAACAAACAATAATCGTCTCCTCCGGGATTCTTTTCTCATCTCATTCACTCACAAACGAGAACTTGCTTCTTCCGTCTAATGCAAGACAGTTTGCACCTGAGCCAGACAGGTCATACACTTGAGCATAGGCAAGTAAGCAGTTCACAAGTCAATTCATTTTTTTTTTAGTCTCTTTGGGTCGAACTACGGTGTTCTGACTTCCTCATTGCACGAGAGGATACGTAGGCATAACTTAACAGTTATCGAACAAAAGTCTCTGTATATTCCCCCTCTTTCCAGCATTATTCTTTTAGCCTCATGGTCTTGAGCATCTCATCCTTTGTCCTTACACTGACACTATATATCACACTTTGCACTTCTTTTACACTGACACCTGTACATCTTTTCCAGCTATTCTATACACAAATTGCACTGACACTACCCCTTTAAAACACAAATCTTTTAAGCGTGGATCCCGTCGAGTACGAGGACAATCTGGGTGCTAATACCTTCCCAGGTTGTAACCAACCCCCTTTCTCAGTCTCTCTGGTTCGCAACCGTCTTATCCATGTCTTTCTAGGTCTATGCAGCATTGCCTTTCCTCCGGGATAAAAATGCCTAGCTGGCGACTCTATTCATCTCCAGTGAGTTCACGGCTGTGTGTTCTCATTTTCCCTCTCGCCGACCGTTCGCGTCTGTACCTTTATCTGGGCCTGGTCCCACTTATCGGGAGCGACAGAGTCCTCTTAGGAATTGAGAATTATTTGGGTCGATGATAAGTTGGGAAATCAAAATAGTAGATTAACCGTTTCAGCTTATTTTGATAATCACTTAATTGAATTTTTTTTGTTAATCGAAACTGAAACTCCCCATTGTTCCAGTTGGTTGGTTAATAACAATACACTAATCCTTGTGAGACGATTCGGGTCATTGTCGCTATACTACGTTTCCAAAAAGTACTCATTTGTTATCTGTGCGCGACACGCAGATCAAACTCACAGGGACTTTGTAATCACTCTAGTGCTATAAAGAATGACTAAAATAACTAAGGCGGAAAGTTGTCACGAATTTGGTTTCTAAATTAAACCAAAGGAAAAAATTAATTAAAGTTTGAATTATAAGATAAGGCGGTCGGGATGTAACTTAGTAGACCTCTACGGATTAAACTAACACTATGCGCAAGAAATATTTTACTTAATTGTTATGTAGAAATTATCAGTTTAAAAACCCGTAACTCACAATCTCGTGGTCTTGTATTAGATTATATTCCTAAAGCCCTATGTCTGCTCTCGCTAGCCCATAAGTGTTTAACAATACTCTTTGGAAACTTAATAAAATCTAATCCAGTTCAAAACGCTCTCGCTGTATTTAAATTGAATGCCTAATTTTAGCTATCTGGTTAAAAATATCACACTCTCGTGGTCTTGATCTAACCTTTTTCTACTCTTTTTACTCTCGTAACAAAAAGTATAGTTTTATAATTAAAAAGTCTCGGCCAGAAATTAAGTTGATTAAGACTTTTAACTTAGCATTATTTTAATCCGTTTTGGTTACGTTCATTACATATCGGCGCTATTAATTTAGCTAGACATATTAGTTGAAACGAAAAGACTATAAAGTTTAATTAAATAAAACATAACCATAACTAATAAATAAAATTAAATAATAATAATTAAAATGCAATATATTAAAAACCTGGTACAAAGTAGTTTTCCTTGTAGATCCCTCTTCCACAAATGTCGGCAAGATTGGACTCTCGAAATTTTATGCAAACTCTGAGGCTAGAAACAAATAAACCTAAATCTAATGTAATAGCTTCCTGATATTGGAAACTATCACTTACAAGAGGTTGAATTCAAAAAGGGAACAAATAAACAATGCGGGAATTAAAGAAATAAAATGCAAAAAATTCTGGAATGAAATTGGCAGAGCTTCGGTAAAATTAAGCAATGAAAAACTCTCCCTCTTTGGACTGTTGGATTCCTCTATTTATAGATCAAGAGGGATACGGGAGTTGGAGAATTAATTGGGCTTCAAACAACCCACTTCATGAGAAAATGTAGGACTTCGTGTGGCTTTGACTGAGAAAAAGAAGGAACGTAACATGAACTGCTTCAGCTTGGTTTCCACTACTTTTGGTTTGGGTATTTTGAGGATAATGGGCTTGACGAACGTAATATATGAATTATGGGCGCGTGACGGTTGTAACATATCCATAACGGCCGTCACACGCTGAATTGTACATGACGATCGTAACAGTTGTGTGACGACCGTCACTGCAACAAATTATGCAGAATTCTGTGCTTTTGCTTGTTCTTTGATCTTTTCTCTTGTTTATAGCTTTATGCCTTCACTTTGCAAATATTTGGCTCGACAAATAATATACCTACAATAAATGTGAAAAGTCGGAAGAAACGGATGTTAATCGTATTAAAATGCATTGAAAATGGACTAAAAACACTACAAATATGCGATACGATTTCTCGTTATCAAACTCCCCTATACTTAAACCTTTGCTGGTCCTCAAGCAAAAATTCAGTAAGTGAACTAGAAAAACTATGTCGGATGCACAAATGCAACATATCCATGATTTTTGAAATAATAGCAGAGAAACATTAGTAGTTCAACCGGTACCTAAACAAAACATTAACGATACATTAATGACACAAGCAACAAGCTATGTCGTGAACTTCCTATATAAAACGATCTGTCCAACATTTCTGTTATAACTTTACCTAGTGTCTTTTGTAACTATTTCGCCCGATTTCGTTCTAGCGCAATCACATTAAGCCCTTTGCCTTTTCACGCACGTGGTGGAGTAACCAGTTAGTGACTTTGATTCCTTCTTTTACTTGGGGTCTGATACACGAATGTGGTAACCCTCTGCTTGTTATCCAATTTGGAGGTTGTGGGGGATCGCGCATTAGCACGCCTTACCGAGTTTACAACCAGATACCTCTAAACCAACCAACAGTGGATTTCTTCCTTGCTTGCTTATTTCATATACGTGCAGCCATACAATTTTTGTGACTTTTTCAGCTTTATAGAATTTTTCATACGAAGGATTTTTTTATGAGGAATCAAACACTTATATTCATCGGCTCTCCATTTGGTTTATGTTAAGACGGTGCTAACTGCTAGTATAAACTACTAGGGTTACTTTAGAACTAAAACTCGAGATAACAGTATAACGGTAAATGCAACGGATTCTGTTTAAGTAGGAAGTCCAAAGTGTCAAGACTGTATTGATCTTGTTTAAATTTTTCTCAGTTTCCTACTAAGGTTTTGTTAATATCAGATATGATGCGTTATGCGTTGATTAAGAAATTTTTTTGGTAAGGTTAAATAAACGGGAGAATGAGATCGAAAAAACTCATATATCATATTTGATTATGCAGAACGGGAAAATAAGGGAAATAACATAAAATAGAAAGGTACCTCTCCCACACTATATCAGACATTGTCTTCAATGTTGTGATATAAATGGGGAATTACAAAACCAAAGAAAATGCGGGAAAGGGAAATACATGAAAATGCGGGAAAGGAAATACTGAAAATGAAAAACTGAAACTAGTACTAAAACTATGCCTACTGGAGATCACATCGACGACTCCTGGTGCGTGCTCGACGGGAAGGAGTCGCTTCTTCATCAGTGTCGGGTGGGAGTAGTGAAGTGAAATTCATGCGCAGGGAATTCATCTCGCTTAGCACATCCTGCAGTCTTTTGTCCATAGATTCTTGATTTGTGAGGATTTGTACATTCTGAGCAAAAAAGGCATCATACTTCTCCCTTTATCGCCTCTTAAGTGCAGCTGCCATTTGGTTTTGCTGATGGATGGCTCTAAGGACATTCTCAATACTGTAGTCATTTTCAGGATGTGGTATAGATGAGGATTCAGGGATATCGGAAGTAGGTGCAGCTCCGTCAACCTCTTCTTCTACCTTGTCTACTGGTTCATTAGCATCACCATCATGAATGGGAATTCTCCCATCTGGAGCAGCAAGATCAATGCGGTCCCTGCAAGGCAAAATAATGTTACAGAAAACTATATTCCGGATGACCGGATGAAATCTTCCGTCGTCGCGTTCATAAATAAGGTGTGCGGCCTTGCAATGATCTAAAGTCCAGTAGGATGGTGCCAAAGAAGGTATATTTTCCAGATTCGGACCTAAGTTCAGACCCTTAGCGAGAGAGGTGACAATCCCTCCAAAGTAGAAAGGTTTGTTGCCTCGTGCACATATGGACTGAATGTGGTAAAGGAGAAACGGTGTGGCATTGATGGTGTCATCCTCCAAAGCATAGTGCATGAAGAAAAGCTCTTTTGAAATAAGCTTATGGTTGCTGTCTCGAGCGAAAATAGAGTTTCCCAGGATCCTGTTAAAGTAGCGAATGGTAGGGTTATGGATTAGGGTAGCATTGAGGTGATCAAATGTTGTGGCCAACGTGTTGGTAATTTGCTGCCAAAAGTGAAAAGCTGCTTCGTTGAAGGTGTCAGGTACACGGCGGTGGGCTTCTTCTCCAGAATAGAAACCAAGCAATTGGGCAACCTCATCTTGAGAAAGTTGGTACTCGACATTGAACATGCAGAACGAAACGATGCCCGTGAGATGACTGGTTGTGTCAGATGGAGTAACATAGGAGAACGAACTCAGAAATTCCATTGTCAGAGTTTCGTAAGTGGGCTGAGGTATGCTGCATAATTGCCATAAACCGACCTTACACAAAAGCTTCCGAACAGATTGAAAGAGACCCAAGGTTCTCAACCATTCTGCATCAATGTACCGAGTCGGTTGAAGACCTCGGCTTTGAAACTTTTCAAACCTTGAACGTTGAGTTTCGCCTAGGGTACCTTCTCTAAAGTTGAAGGTGGGGTTTTGTCCTTGTTTATTGGCCATAACATGCAAAGAGAGTTGATGAGAGGATGGGTGTTTTGGAAATATGAAGAGTTGTGAGAATGAGGTTCGGATAAATAAAGGAATGAGATGGTGGAATGGTTAGTTTTTATAGGATTAATGGGAGTTTAAAGGAGTAAATGGTGGTAATAGAGATTGAATTTTGTGGATGGAAGTTGAAAGAATTATGGGAGATGAAAGGAAAAAGGAATAGGGAGGAATTTGAAACTCACTAGCAGTTACAAATGTGTGACATGGCATGATTTTAATGTGTCAAAAACTTGGCATGATTGAAAACTTAAGTGGTTCTCTATGAAAAAGCAAGGATTGACATATTTGGAAAAATAAACTGAATGAGCCGACTCAAATTCATCAATGAGCAGACTCATTCAGTGTTAAATTGGTGGCAAACGCACGGGTCCAAACAGGCTGCCTGATGCATCAATTTTGGCCGACTCATGAATGTGGATGATTCGACTCAAAACCCATCATGAGTCGACTCATCAAGAAGTGTTTTCTTCTCATTTTCCACGGGTCTCAACATGCTACCTCTCTATTTATTTTGGTCGACTCATCTGTTATTTTGAGCCAGCTCATTTAATGATTTGAGTCGACTCATTACTGTGCTGACTCATTTTTTCATTTAATTTTTTCCCTCTCTTATGTTTCTTTCTCTAACCAATATAAATAGTTGATTATTTCATTTGAGAAGGAAGGAACAAGGAAAGTGAAAGATATACACATAGCTCTCTTCATCTTCTTTATTCTTGCATCAATCATCAATCAATAATCACACACAACAATCTTTGTTTGATTTCGATGTTTGTTTCGAAGATAACGTTCAATCGTGAATTAGAGTTTCAGATTGGGTTTATAGTGTGTGGGTTTTCCTTGGAAAAATCCAAAGGATTTTCTCCTCCAAGATCATTGAAGATTTGGGGGTTTTGCATACATCAATCGTTCGTAGATTCAGCCGAGTGAGGTAGATTGAAGATCAAGTGGATCGTTCTCTCATATCACGGTAGACGGAGGATTGCGAAGGTCTTTGTGGGTTCACAAGTGTGGGAGAAACTCAACCGTGATCAAAGTTTGGAGAATCGTGAATTCTTGCAAGAAGGGAGCAATTAATCGGAGGCTTTCTCGACACGCGTGGAAGACTTGATTCTACTTTGGATCAAGGGACAAGAAGAAGATTTGACAACACATTCAACGTGGTTTGGTTTGTTGGTTCATTTATTTATCTTCTTGTAAAACAATTGCGATTTAATAAAATTGCCCAATTCAATTTCGAATGGGCAGAGTACTTCGAGCGAGGACGACGAAGGAACTGCCTCAACAAATTCCTTGTGTTCTTTTCATTTCTCGCATTTTACTTTTATTCATATTGATATTGTGTGCTTGAAAATTATGGTGTATCAAATTAGTGCATTCAAAGTGTTTGATAAATTGTTACACTCAAAAGTGATAACTAGAGTGGGTAAAATTCTGCACTATTTGATACAACAAAATTGTCCTTGGTGTGCGCACTCCAAGTGTTTGGTAAAAAGCCTAATCACACAAAATCAATTTAATTGTGCTTGATTTATTCTCCAATCATTGTTAAGAATAGTTTTATCAAGTGTTGAATTATCAAGTTAATCATTTGTGCAATATTAATTCTTCTAGTCATCATTTCATTCCAATTGGGTTTTACGCATATCCGATCTCCGGTGACTTCTAATTTGAACTAGACGATTTTCTGGGAAACTTCCGCAATACTTTTTCAACTTAATTTTTAAAAGTTAATTTTTAAAAAGGGATCTATTCAACCCCCCTCTAGATCCGCGCTATCATCTAACAAGTGGTATCAAGAGCACCGGTTCATCTAGTGCTTCACATACAACTTAATGGAAAATGGACAACGATCCAACGGGGGCGTACAACAGAGCTCCAGTTTTTACCGGAGAAAACTATAGTCACTAGAAAGATTGTATACGCATCCATATCAACTCTGTTGATAGAAAAATTTGGAAAGTTATTCAAGAAGGCCCTTTTCAAATAACCCTGGCCGGACCAGATAATATCCAAATTGAAAAACCGGAAGCACAATGGGATGATAATGATGAAAAGAAATATATCTACGAATGGAAAACTCGAAACATACTCATAGCTACCTTGGGAGCGGATGAATACTTTCGAGTTTCTCATCACACATCGGCTAAAGCTATGTGGGAAGCCTTACAAGTTACCCATGAAGGAACCGATGATGTTAAGCTTGCTCGAATTAATACTCTACAACAAGAGTTCGATCGATTTCACATGAGCCAAGGGGAAACCGTTGGTGAAATGGGAAAAAGATTTTCTCACTTGACAAATCGATTAAATGCTCTTGGTAAAACTACTCCTAATGATGTAGCAACTAACAAGATTTTGATATGTCTTACTAGGGAATGGTTGCCAAAAGTTACGGCAATCAAAGAAGCCAATGATGTAAGAACTTTGGATCTAACTACACTCATTAGAAAACTACAAGAGCACGAACAAGAGCTCTTAAACTTAAATGAGCATGAAGACAAAGAAAAGATCGAGAAAAATAAAGATCATGAGAAGAAGAAGAAGTCTATTGCATTAAAAGCTTCTTCCTCAAAATCCTCCACAAATAAAGATAGTGGGAGTGATACAAGTGATGATGAAGACAAATCAAACGAAGATATGGGCTTATTCGTAAGAAGATACAATCGGTATCTCAAAAAGAATGAGATTTCCCATTCGGACAAGCGTCTCATTAACTTTCGAAGAAAATCTAATCCTTCCAAGCAAGAGTTTGTTAAAAGTACTAAAGGCAAGGGATCTTGTTACAACTGTGGAAAACCGGGACATTACAAACCGAATTGCCCTATGTTAAAGAAAGACAAGGCAAGAGACAAATATCAAATAAAAGGCAACAAAGCTAGAAGAGCATATATTGCTTGGGAAAGTGATAGTGAGTCGTCTAGCAAAGATACCTCAAGCGATGAGGAAGAGAGAGAGAGAGAGAGAGTAAATCTTTGCCTCATGGCTCATAAGAAAGGCAAGAAAGAGGTAAGACATGCTAAATATGATTATGCTGAAAAATTGTCTTATAATGATTTGCTTAGTACTTTTGATATTCTCCATCAAGAAGATAAAGAAGCTTTCAAGCGCATTGCATCCGATAAAAGAATTTTTGCACATTTAGAGAAAAAGGTTTAGGATAGTGAAAATGCTATGAAATCTCTTAAGGCATCGATGGTAGAATCTATAGTAGAATACAAACGAGAATGGCACAACTTTCATACTTGTGAAACATGTTGGATTTGGCAAAAAGAGGTCAAAACTGTTCAAGCCAAACTAGACAAGTTGTCACAACCAAAAATGACATTCACTATTGATCGTTCAAACTTTAGAGAATCAATGAACAATCTATATCAAAAATATACCTATGTTGTGAAGGATCAAAATAGTCAATGCAAGTCTAAACCATTCTTGAAATGTCACTATTGTTGCAAGGAAGGTCATACAATTGCCAAATGTCATTTTAGGAGATACTTGGTCCCTAAAGGCATTTGTAAATGGTTGCATAAAAGCAACAAAATTTTCACTCACACTCTAGGACCAAATGAAAATTGGGTACCTTTATCTCTTGTCTAATCATATAGGTGGAGTGTTTTGAGACTATGGAGAAACGATGGTTTCTTGATAGTGGATGTTCAAGACATATGACAGGTGATATTTCCCTATTCTATGAATTTATGGCTAAGAAGAAGGTTTTTTTTACCTATGGTGATAACAACAAGGGAGCTATACTCGGCAAAGGTAGTGTAGGTAATCCCTCTTCTACATCTATCTCTAATGTCCTTTTAGTTGAGGGTCTTAAGCATAACCTTGTTAGCATTAGTCAATTATGTGATAAGGGATATAATTTCTCATTCTCTAAAGAAGGATGCATAATTGAACATAATGAAAACAAAGAGGATGTGTTTAAACGCTTGAGGGTTAACACTGTTTATATGCTTGATTTGAATTTGATGACCTTGAGTGATCCTAAATGTCTTATTTACAAAAATTAAGAGTCTTGGTTTTGGCATAGTCGTTTAGCTCATATCAACTTTGACTTGCTAAATAAGGTTGTGTCCAAAAACTTAGTAGTCAGTTTGCCTAACATAAAGTTTACTAGAGATCATCTTTGTGCTGCTTGCCAAATGGGAAAGCAAACTAAGATATCTTTTAAATAAAAAACTTTAGTCTCTACTTCTAGACCTCTTGAACTTCTACACATGGATCTTTTTGGTCCTTCTAGAATCAAAAGTATAGGAGGGAAATATTATGGTTTTGTTATTGTTGACGACTACTCTCGATTTTGTTGGACAATCTTCTTAGCTAGTAAAAGTGATACTTTTTTGGCTTTTGAAACTTTTGCTAAACTATCTCAAAATAAACTTGGCACAAACATTGTAACTATTAGAAGTGACCATGGAGGTGAGTTTGAAAATACTCTCTTTGAAAATTTTAGTAAAAACCATGGCATTGATCATAACTTCTCCGCTCCTAGAACACCACAACAAAATGGTGTTGTGGAGCGTAAAAATCGTGTGTTGGAGGAATTGGGAAGAACTATGATTAATGAAAGCGGTCTTCCTAAATACTTTTGGGCAATACTATTAGCACCGTTTGCTATGTTTTGAATAGAATCACTATTCAACCTATTCTAAACAAAACTCCCTATGAACTATTAAAAGGAAGAAAGCCTAATGTGTCACATCTTCATGTTTTTGGTTGCAAATGTTTTATGCTAAATAATGGAAAAGAAAATCTTGGTAAATTTGATTCAAAGGCGGATGAGGGCATCTTCCTTGGATACTCTAATTCAAGCAAAGCATATAGAATATTCAATAAAAGGTTGCTTATAGTTGAAGAATCTGTACATGTATCTTTTGATGAAACTTATCCGAATGTTGTCGGAAAAGGTAGTGTTGTTATTGGTGCAGGTGCCTCCTCTAGGGAGATTGTTAAAGACATTGATATTTCTCATGTGGAACCCTTTCCGGATGTTGTTTATAAGGAGCCGGTTGATGTGTCTAGTCTCAAAGATGAAGGTCAAGCATCCTTTCAAAATGATCTACCATTGGAATGGAAGACATCAAAAGATCATCCTATCGATAACATCATTGGAGATATCTCAAAGGGTGTCATTACTAGATCAAGACTAAGTAACTTTTGTTTTTATCATGCCTTCATATCTCAAATTGAGCCTAAAAATGCCAAAGAAGCCTTACTTGATGAAAATTGGTTCCTAGCCATGCAAGAGGAACTAAATCAATTTAAAAGAAATGAGGTTTGGGATCTTGTTCCACCTCCGTTAGATCATCGAGTAATTGGTACCAAATGGGTTTTTAGGAACAAATTGGATGAAAATGGCACTATTATCCACAACAAGGTCCGTCTTGTTGCTCAAGGGTATAACCAAGAGGAAGGCATAGACTATGAGGAAACTTATGCTCATGTTGCCCGCCTTGAGGCTATACGCCTTTTACTTGAATTTTCTTGTTCACAAAACTTCAAACTATATCAAATGGATGTTAAGAGTTCCTTCCTTAACGGATATATAAATGAAGAGGTGTATGTGTGTCAACCTCCTGGATTTGAAAACTTTGAAAAACCAAATCATGTTTACAAACTAAAACGTGCTTTATATGGTCTCAAACAAGCTCCTAGAGCTTAGTATGAGCGCCTAAGCAAATTTTTAATCAATCAAGGGTTTTCAAGAGGAAAGGTTGACACTACTCTTTTTATTAAACGTGAAGGAAAACATTCTATATTAGTTCAAGTATATGTAGATGACATTATTTTTGGATCTACTAACATGAAGTTGGTTAAATAATTTTCAAGTTCTATGCAAGGTGAGTTTGAGATGAGTATGATGGGGGAGCTAAATTTCTTCCTCGGACTTCAAATTAGACAACTTGAAGATGGAACCTTCATAAGTAAGACTAAATATTGCAATGAGTTGCTCAAAAGGTTTGATATGACAAACTCTAAGTCTATTGATACACCAATGCCTACGGCGGCAAGTCTTGATCGTGATGAAAAGGGTAAGGATGTAGATATAAAAAGGTATCGAGGTATGATCGAATCTCTTCTTTATCTTACCGCATCGCGTCAAGATATTATGTTTAATGTATGTATGTGTGCTAGGTTTCAATCTTTCCCTAAGGAATCACATTTAAAATCAGTTAAATGCATACTTAGGTATCTTTGTGGTACGTCTAAGTTTGGTTTATGGTATCCTAAGGGTAATGATTGCTCTTTGGTAGGTTTTTCCGACTCCGACTTTGCCGGTTGCAAAGTGGATAGGAAAAGCACTAGTGGAACTTGTCATTTCTTTTCAAACTCTCTTGTCAGTTGGCATAGCAAAAAGCAAGTTTTTGTTGCCTTATCAACTGCAAAGGCGGAGTATATTGCAGCCGGAAATTGTTGTGCCCAAATCCTATGGCTAAAACAACAATTGCTCGACTTCAATATCTCTCTCAAACAAATTCCAATTTTGTGTGATAATACTAGTGCAATTAATCTTACCAAAAATCCTATTCTTCATTCACGCACTAAACATATTGAAATTAGGCATCATTTCCTTAGGGATCATGTAGAGAAAGGTGATGTGGTGTTTGAGCATGTTGATAGTGTAAATCAACTAGCCGATATTTTTACAAAAACACTAGCAACCGATCCTTTCTTCTTTATCCGTAGGGAACTTTGTGTTCTTGACATCTCGGATAGATCTTAGTAATCATTGCTTTGTTTATATATTATGCTTTGGCTCAACTTCTCTTGTCTCTAACATCTTGTTATATAGTGTTATAGTTCATCTATTTCTCATATACTCGAGGTAATATCCTTCTTTAGTTGGTTATCTCAATTCATTCTTGATATATATATATAGTAAAAGTGTTTTGCATTGCTTATGTTTGTATATTTATCTATTTCTTCTATTCTCTTGGATTATGAGTGATTGTTTGTCAAATAATTAGCATAAATGATGATATTTTCATGTTTTGAGGTGTTTTAAGTGGTTTTTGATGAAATTTTGTGTTAAAAACTTGTAAACACCCCAAATTTGCCCTCACTAATTTCACACCATGGCTTGTGATCTTTCATATTTGCATAAGTTTAAGCATACCATCTTATATTGCATTTTTGTTTCATCTGCATAGTTCAAGTTCATCTGCATCTAGGGTTTGTGATCTGAGCAATCCAAGGATCCATCTGAGCCACTCCAAAGGTCTCCAATCATTCCAAGAGGGTCCATGTATATTCTATCATCATATTATATCCCTCAAAGATCAAGGAAGTCAAAAAATCACAAGAACATTGAAAGCATGGAAGTAGAGCTAGGGTTTCACTACATAGATGACCTGAAATTAGGGTTTTGGTTTCAGAGGCCATAACTCCAAATTTTTTGGTCATTATTGTTTATAATAGTCTCAATATGTTATAAGGATCATGTGTACCAAGTTTGATGAAGAAATTCATTGTGGAAGTCATCTGTTCACTGGGTAACTTCTTGAGCAAGTCAGAGCAAAATCAGGGCATCTGAGGCCCCCAACAATGGAACCAAAGTGGATTTTTCATCAAATTTAAGTTATATGATCTTTATTTGATCATTGAAGTGCTTGGAAGTTCACAAAATTGAAGAAAATTGAGCTAAACCAAAAGTTTCCCAAAATGGAAATGACTTATAATGGAAACTTTCCATTTTGGGAAAGTTTTTCAACCTCCTCTTTCTCAACCAAAAATGCTTCAAATGAAAAATTGCTGGTCATGAAAGTTATAGATTGGATCATTACCTTTTCAAAAAGTACAAGAACAAGTCCAAATTCATTATGGAACTCAAGTTATGGCTTGGCAAAGTTGGCAAAATTCCTATAATTTTCACTTTCACACCAAAGAGGATTTTGTGCAATTTCACATACCAAGCCATTTTGTGACCTCTAATCACTCTCTAAGCATCATACCAACATACTATAATGCATTGTGACCAAAATTTCCCAAAGAATCATCCCATTTCATGCCTTGAACTTCGAGTAATTCAAAAGGGTCCAAAACTTTTCAAATTTGCAAAAAGGGATGAAACTTCTCATACACTTGTTGCATCACCCCAAAACATTTTCCATGGTTCTCCTTGATCTTTGCTGAGCCAGGACATGCCCTAAAACAGCTGCAACATGAGTCCATACCTCAAGTACACCTAATGTTGACATTTTGGCAACTTGCCCATACCAATCACCACAGGCCACCACCCACTTTCTGACCTATCAAACAATGTTATGTGGACCAAAAGCAACTCATAACATACATCACACAAACTCAGATCAGTTCATACACCAAGCTTCACAAAAATCACCTTCAAGCAAAAACCTTCGAAACTTTCTGTCCAGCCATCAAACTTCAAAACAAACTTCACCATTCATTCATAAATGATCCATAGAACATAAACCAACCATCAAACAAGCCTCAAAGCCCCCTACACAAAACACGCTTCTGGTGCAGCAAGAGTGCAACCACTCAATCCAGCCATTCTAAGCTCCTTCCAAGCATTGCAACTTCATCAGGAGGTCAAGTGAGGTGGGTTTGCACAAGAGAGGAGGTCCAAAAGCTCAAAACTGAGAAAGTTCAAGCTCAGGTAACCTCAAGAACTTTTTTTCCAGAAATGAAATTTTAAGTTCCTAAATGAATCTATGTGATGTGCTGATCATGTTGATGTTTTTATTTTTGAAAATGGTTGCGTATTAAGGATTTCATGTCTGTCTGAAAGTTTTGCCATTTTTATGATTTTCTTCGAATCTTGAAAATGATGAATGAGAGATGTGGGGAAGTGATTTGGAGCTTTAGAGCTCTGGAAATGACCTAGGGAAGAAATTTGCAATTTGGTCTCGCCGGAGAAGACGACCGAAAGTCTTCTCCGACCACCTGAAACTGATTAGGGTTAATCCACGTAATTAGGGAAAGTTTGAATTTAGGACGTTGGATGAGGCTTAGGGTTTGGCAGTGAATGACTCAGATTAGCTCATTAAGAATAAACCTGATTAATTAATTATAAAACCTAATTAATTGCCAGAATGAATCCCAGCCCTCCATAAACGCGCGCAGTCAACCCCTCCCTTGTGAGTTTGAATCTCAGCCTTAGGATGCGTTTACTTTTCATTTTTATTCATTTTATTTTCTTTGTATTTATTTCATATAATTATTAAAAATAGCAAAAATGATCAAAAAATTCTGAAAATTTTTACCATGGCTTTTATTAATATTCAGAAACCAAAAACATTTTCATTTTTATTTTTTGCATTTAAAAACCATTTTAAAAATATTTAAATGTTTATTTTAATTAATTAATGGAAATTAATTAACTAAAATACCATTTAGGTTTCTAAAAATTCCAAAAAAATTCACATTGAATCTTAGGACATTTAGAAACATTGTCAAACCATTCATACAAATTTCTTTTTGGTTTTGATTCAACTTTGACATTTTTCTTGAATTTAGGGTTCATAAAATCCCCTTTTAGAACCCTAACTTTGAAAATTCTTTTCTGCCTAACCATGAAGAGTTTGACAATGATTCTTTTTGTATTGTTTTCCATATAGCATGTAGTATCTAGCATATTTTTGTCACAAATGTATCTTGCATGTTCCATTTGATTTGCATTTTCCATCTTAAGGTATCCAAAAACCCTAGTTAACTTAGAAAAATCACAACTTTCTTTAGGTTAAGAGTTAGACCTTCTCCTTTGGGGTGTGATATCATGTGGGATTAGGGTTCCTTTGAGTTCATTTGCAAATTTTTATCATGTGATTTGCTTCTGTTTTTGTCATTTTCATCTCATCCTTTCATGTAACCCTAATTTTGCATTCATACTTGCATCTTACATTGCATTGCATGAACATGTGAACTTGCCATGACATTCTAAGAACTTGTATGCCATCTTAGACATCTTAAGACATTTCTTGAACATTGCTTGGTCATTTCTTCATACATTTTCCATGCTTTGCATTCATTTCATTTCATAAGCATCCATGTGTTTTCATGCTTCCTACATGTTTCATTTGCATTCCAATCTCTTGTATGAACATTCACAACACTTGGTATGTCTTTGCATCATCCCATAGCATCATTTTCATCATGTGTTTGCTTCTGGTTTTGGTTTTTACCTTTGCATATGTTTCATTTTCATTTCATTTCTTTCCTTATGCTAACATTTTCAGGTGGTAAGTAGCTTGAGAAGTGAATTTGCCTTCACTTCTCATTTCTCTTCATCTTTTTCTTATGCATCATTGCTGAATTTCTCTTTGCTTTAAAGTGAGCTTGCTCATTCATGTTCATCTTTCACTTTCTTTCTCCAAGTTACTTATCTTCTTCAGTGAAGTAAGTAACTTGTTTCTTCTGTTTCTCCTCCTCTCATCTGCTTCTTCCATTGGTGGTTTCTCTGAAGATCTTTCTCAAGCCTCACAAACCATAGGAACATCCAAGTATGATAATAATTAGGGTTGTGATTAGTCCCCCTTTAGCTTTTACCCTTGTGTCTTCTTTGTGTCTCTCTTCTCACCTCATCATTAGAGACTAAACCTTTAAGGTTTTAAGGCTTTGTGATTAGGGTTATGCCTGCATCCTTCTCTTAGGATGGAGTGTATAACTTTAATCCTAAGTGTTAAAACCTTAATTTGTTTAAACCTCTTAATCAATCCATCTTAATAATCACTAAGACATTAACTTGTAACTTGGGCCTTGCATTAGGGTTCTAATTCTTCCTTTATTGGTTAAGAAGGACTAACCCGAGTGTTAATGGACAAGTCCCCCTCAAGTTGTCTTACAAACCATAAAACTCACTTCTTAGTCTCACCCTTAATTAAAATCCACTTTAATAAAGGTTTGTTTTATCATGAGGTTAATCCCTAATCACAGATTAAGTTGAGGTGTCTTCCTCAGCTTAAGTGTGCTCATCTATTATCCTTCTATTAGGATGGTGTAATGGGTTCACTAATCCTTGATTATGGCTTAAACTCATTACTTAACACTAAACAAAAACTCAAAAACATCTAAGTAATCACAAGTAGGTTAATGATCTTAATCCTACATCATCATGGTAATTAAGATTAGATGTTTATCTCATACTTAAGGTATCCTCATTATCCCTAATCAAAGGGAGGATATGATGAGTTTACTAACCCTTGGTTTAGGCTTAAGCTCATTAAATTATGAAAAACCCCAAAAAGCAATAAAAGATTGAAAACACAAAAACAAACAATAATCGTCTCCTTCAGGATTCTTTTCTCATGAACTCGTTTCTTCCGTCTAATGCAAGACAATTAGCACTTGAGCCAGACAAATCATACACTTGAGCATAGACAAGCAAGAAGTTCATCAGTCAATTTATCTTTCAGTCTCTTTGGGTCGAACTCTGTTGTTCTGACTTCCTCATTGCACGAGAGAATACGTAGGAATAACTTAACAGTTATCGAACAAAAGTCTCTGTCTCTATCCCCCTATTCCAGCATTCTTTTAAGCCTCAGTTCCTGAGCATTTCACTTCACTTTCTTGCACTGACACTTGTACATTCTTTTCCAGCTTTTGCACACAGATAGCATAGACACCTACCCCTTTAAACACAAACTTTCGAGTGTGGATCCCGTCGAGTACGACGGACAACCTGGGTGCTAATACCTTCCCAGGTTGTAACCAACCCCCTTTCTCAGTTTCTCTGGTTCGCGACCGTCTTATCCATATCTTTCTAGGTTTATGCAACATTACCTTTCCTTCGGGATAAAAATGCCTAGCTGGCGACTCTATTCATCTTCACCTTCATTCCTCCTTTCACCGACCATTCGCGCTTGTACCGGGATGCAAATCTTTGGAAGTGACAGCTTGGCGACTCTGCTGGGGAATCTTATACTGCAACCAGGGCTTCTGGTTCTTTTTGTGGGTTCCTCCTAGCGCTTGTTTGATTTGTGTTTACGGGGGTGTTATGTGCTACTTGTGCTTATTTATTTGTTTGCTTTATTTATTGCTTTCGGTACAGCTTTATTTACTGCTTTCATTTACAACTTTATGCATTTTATATTGTCATTATCATGTGTTGGATCTCTTGTCTGTTTTGGTGGGTGGGGTTCATTGAGTGATTAAGGTCATATACCTGGGACCTAAGTGACACATAGGCTAGAGTGGCTTCATATTCTTTCCCATTCCATTTCGGTCTGGTGCGGGAATATGAAACACGGTTCATACATGGGTTTCTTCTTGAGAACTCTGTGCTACAAATTTCCTGTAGTGCTAGGGCTATCTGGGAAGCTTGCTAAGTCTGGATGACCTTTTTATGACCTTCAGCATCTGAGGTGAGTTAGAGGAGGATCTTTTATGGTTATTGTAAACACTGTACCTCCTGGTTAGAAGTATTTACACTTCTCATAACTGATCCAAGTCTGAGGATCCTTGTTCTAGAACATTACATGTGAGGGGGGTTGGGATGTTTGCAGGTTTGCAGGAACCCTTGACCTCATTATACCCTATTACTAGATTTGTTAAGGTTGTATTATTTGGATAGTTCTTGTGATTACCCTGGACTTGTGACTCTTTATTTGAGTCCCCCACCTGGTTACTGGATTTCTAAGCCTCCATCCGGACTTATGAACATACATGGACTTTTACCAAGGTAGATAAACAGATCCAACACTTGATCACAAACCCTTTGCATATCATTTTGCATACATCATTCCTGCATCATTTAACATTTGCTTATTTGTTTTACAGGGTATCCATCTTATCATCTTTGGTTTGGTTTTGACCCCTTCTGCTGCTCAGATTGCTTCAGTTATCTTCTCCAGCACCTTCATCAGTTTGTCAGTGATTCTTCTCCAGCTCCAGCATCTCATTCAGTGACCTTCATCAGTTGCTCTCAACTTCTTCACCATCATCAACATGTACACTTCAAGAAAGAGCAACATCACTTACCACTTCTTTGAGCCCACCCTGACTAGCATCAGGCAGATCCAGTCCCTCATTACCCCTGACCATGTCCCACTATTTAGAGAGCATTATGGAGGCATATTGGACATGGTCATGGATCTAGATGCATCTCAGAGGAGCATGATCCATACTTGCTTACAGTTTTATGATCCTCCACTAAGATGTTTTACGTTTCCTGATTTCCAGTTGGGACCTCTGTTAGAAGAATTTTCCATGTTGTTATGAGTTCCTATCAGGAGAGGGATTCCTTTCAACCCTGATATGGTTGCTCCCAGAAATGAAGACATAGCTAGGGAATTGCATTTGGAGCCTGCCCTCATTGATCAGAACATGACAACTAAGGCTGGGGTTCTAGGCATTCACCTAGACTTCTTGATCTCCCAGGCTACCTTGCATGCTGCAATAGGGGAATGGAAAGCTGTCTGTGCACTTTTAGCCCTCAGTATATATGGGGTTATCTTGTTTGTAGATGAGCCAAAGTTTGTGAGCAAGAATGCCATTCACCTGTTCTTATTGAGGAACCCAGTTCCTACCTTGCTGGGAGATTTCTACTACTCAGTACACCAGAGGAATGAGAAGCAAAGAGGAAGACTGGTCAGATGTTGTGCTCCTCTTTATTACTCTTGGCTGCTAAGACACTTGCCAAAATCAGATACTTTCCTGAACCCCGATTAGCAAAAGAACTGGGCTAAGAGATTTATTGCCTTGACATCAGAAGACATTAGATGGTGCACTCAGAGCACCAAAGGCAAGGACATCATTACCAGCTGTGGGCAATATCCTAATGTGCCTTTGATAGGAGTGAATGGTTGCATCAACTACAACCCTTTACTATTTAAGAGACAATTAGGATATGCTTTGGTTCATCCTCCCAGAGGGCAAGATTTGGTTGAGACCCTTTACTGTGAAGTCCAGCCCAACTCTGCTGTTGTCAGACAAGCTGCCTGGGCTTGGGATAACATTCAAACTAAGGGAACATCCATCCTTGGCAAGTGCAACAACATTGCTTCAGCACAATATTCTAATTGGTCTCGTACCAGAGCTCAGATCACCCGGATGCTGTTCACTTTAGAAGATATACCTGGACCTTCTACAGTACAACCTACAACTACTGTCAGCTTGGAAGAGTTTGAAAGGCTGAAAGAGAGGAATACTCAGCTATCTGAAGCTTTGAAGAAGACTCTCTGGGAGAGAAATGACAGCCGTCTAGATAATGAGAGATTGGAAAGGCTCAGGGTTAAGCATTTGACCAAGATTGAGAAGACGGATGACTACATCAGGAAGGCAAGAGCAGGGGAGTTAGTACTGAAGAATGCTTGCAAGGAAGCAAAGACTCAGAAGGCTAGGGCAGAGCATTATCTGGAGGAGAGCCAGACTAGGTGGATCAGGATCACTGAAGCCTGTGCACAAGAGGATCAAAGGACCCAGGCTAAGATAGAGCAGTTGGAGGCTAGTGAAAATAAGCATCAGGAGGCATTATTAGCAACTCAGAAGGAGATATCTGAATTGAAACTCCGGGCGGGGTTGAAGAGGTCAAAAGATCAGGACAGTCATAAGAAGTTAACCAGTGCCATTGCTACCAGGAACCTCCTCATCAAGACTATCACAGAGCACCCAGTAGGTCCAGTGACTGAGGCCCTACTGAAGGAAGTCAGGTAGGATGACTTTGGATTAGATGTTTGATGCTTTTTGCTTGTACTTTTCTTTTGTTGTACTTTTCTTTTGATGTTGTATTTTGACCCACCATGGGGATGTTATTGTAATCAAACTATGTATTTTCACTCTTTGTAATATATATTAGTTTGTATTATTGGCGGGCTTTATCTATCTCTACAACATCATCAGCATTTCCTCGAGGTCTGGAAAGGTCAAAACCAAAGAACCAAACCAGATACCCTTGGAAGACAAATAGGCATATTGCATTGCATACTAACATTTCTTTGTTTTGTAGGTTTTGTTTGTTATTGTTTCTCACTTTGTTGTGGTTTCAGGAAACATTGCTCGCAGAAGAGTGTTCCCTGTCAACAAAATACACCGGTACCCGACAAGAAACAACCTTCCGGGACTCCAGATGGATCAAGTTCATCAAGACTTGAATGAAGTGAGGGCCCAGATGGCCAATGAGAGGGTTGATATGAGGAATCAGATGACCCAATTTATGACTGTAATGACTGGTTTAGCTCAAAGCCAGGAAAGACTAAGGGAGTTGGTTGAAAGGCAAACTCCTGAAGAACACCATCCAGGTACAAAAGGTACCAGTAACAACGATCACGTGCAGCCTCGCACTGATCCACCAGAGTTTGGGCCTTATCTAAACCCAGAAATCAATGCCATAAGGAATACTCAGGGTAACACTGCTGGAGGAAGGGTCTTGCAAGAAGATCCTCAAGAAGAGCAGTTCACAGTTGTTGGGGCTGGTGACGAAGTTTACGACTGCCGGTTAGATGAAATTGCTGAGAAACTGAGGTCTCTTGAATCCCAAAACTCCCTAGGTTTTGATGTCATGAACATGGAACTGGTGGAAGGGGTGAGAATTCCTCACAAGTTCAAACCCCCGTGTTTTGAAAGGTATAATGGTACATCCTGCCCACGCACCCACCTTCAATCATTCTTGGGAAGATTAAAAGCATACACCATGGACGAGAAGCTGTGGATGTTTTACTTCGAGGATAGTATGACAGGGGCATCCCGAGAGTGGTATTCCCATTTGACTAGAGCCGCAGTGAGGAACTGGGAAGACTTGGCTGAAGCTTTTATCCGTCAGTATCAGTATAACTTGGACATGGCCCCAAACAGGACCCTCCTAATGGGAATGTCTCAATCTTCCCGTGAGAGCTTCAGGGAATATGCCCAAAGGTGGAGGCAACTTGCTGCCGCGGTTCAACCCCCCATGTCTGAAAGGTGTAATACCTCAAAATTTGCCCTCTCATTTCCTCAACATTTTGCATAGCATTTTACATATATGGATTCATAAAATAACCAAAAACATTGCATCATATATAGCATAGCCGAGGCGTGGGTATGTGATCAATGATCGGAGCAACCGAAAGTTATGAAGAGGCTACCGAAGGGCCACAAAGCTTCTCAACCTTGTGCAAAGGGTTCACAATATCCCACAAGTCTTCACTTGAAGCCACAAGTCATGGAAAGTTTTGGTTTGATTGAAGGAGGCAAGCAGTGCAATACTTCTTGAGGGAAAAGAGCCGAATTAGGGTTTCATTTCTACAGGGCTTCTACATAAATTTTTGATTCGAAGTGGATTTCTTTGACTTATATATGATGTCAAGTGCCTAGGGTTCAAATCTCGTCCACAAATTCATTTTGGAAGGGGTTCGACTGGCCGGACGACGGAAAATCGAGGAATTGGAGAAAAGGCAATCGGGCTAGGTAAAAAGGGTCGACTCCGGACTTTTAAGATCGAGATCGTGAAATTAGGGTTACAATGATCCTATGGTTCAAACTTGATCAAGAAATGATGGAGGAATCATAGAAAAACCAAAGAAAAATCATTTGAAAGGTAGTTAGTTTCACCATTTCCCTCCACCTTTCCTTCCACTTTCTTTCCACACTTCCTTTCATTCTTTCCGTCTCATTTTTCCACTTCAATTCCACTCCATTTCCCTTGGAAACTTCCACCACCTTCCACCATTTTCTAGAGTGTTCCAAGGAATATTCCCTTTTCCAACCCTAACCCTAACTAACTTCCAAACCTAATATTTGGGCCCCAAACCCAAACCTAGCTCCTAGCCTAGTCTCTATTTAAGCCATTTTCATCCAAACAAAAAGGGTTGAACACCATTTTCCAATCTCACTCTTTGATAAGCACTTTTTTCTCTCACTTTTCCTCTCCCTCTCACCAAAGCTTTTTCAAATAAGCTCTTCAAGTTTCACATTGAAACTTGAAGATCTTGAAGCTTAAGCCTCCAACCTTCATATTTTGTGGATTGAAGAAGGATAAGCTACTGAATTTTGTGAGGATTATCGACTTATCAGAAGCACACGAAGATTCAAGCTCAAGAACGCATTTATTTTGCGATTTCTTGGTTTTCGGTTTTCTCTTCGATTCAAGCTCCGATTCTTGCAACAATCACCGAAGCACTCCTCCGCTTCGTAGGTTGGTGATCTTAATCATTTCTTCTTTAAGTTATTCTCTCCATCTCGCCATTTTTGGCATTCTTTAAGTGCTTTTCGCTTTGTTTAAAATCAATTCCGTTTCGATTATGTTTGCTTGTGATTTGTGATTTTGGTTGAATTTGGATTTAAGGTGTTAATAGATATAGGTTCTACCATGTGTAAATAAGCTCCAATTGAGTAGAAATTTGTGTTAGCATGATTAAGTGGGGGTTAGGATTGTTTAGAAGGAAGATTGTGGCCAAAAGCACTTTTTTCAAAAGCATTTTTCACTTTTTGTTCAGTGTTAACCGGTTAACGCATTTGGTTAACCGGTTAACGCATGCGTTTTTGGCCAGAATGCTGTATTTTTCTGCCCGTTAACGGGTTAACCTATATGGTTAACCGGTTAACGCTGTTCATTTTTGGATTTTTAGCCTATTTTCTTGCTCAATCTTGCTTCCTAGTGCCTCTAATGTTCATGTATGTTTAGGTAGTGATTTTAGGGAATTTTTGGGTCCATTTCCAGTAGCCAATTTATTTTTTTCGAGTCGTTTCGACATGATTCCATTTACTTTTCTATGTTTTGTGTTAAAGGTGCAAATGTGATATAAGTGATTATTGATGTTGTTTGCTACACTTTAATCATTTGTTTCACATGTTAATTGCTTGCTTAAATCCAACATATGTGTCGCTCCCGAAGATTTGCATCCCGGTACAAGCGCGAGCGGTCGGCGAAGGGAACAGTGAGAACACACAGCCGTGAACTCACTGGAGATGAAAAGAGTCGCCAGCTAGGCATTTTTATCCCGGAGGAAAGGTAATGCTGCATAAACCTAGGAAAAGATGGATAAGACGGTTTGCGAACCAGAGAGACTGAGAAAGGGGGTTGGTTACAACCTGGGAAGGTATTAGCACCCAGATTGTCCGTCGTACTCGACGGGATCCACGCTTAAAAGATTTGTGTTATAAAGGGGTAGTGTCAGTGCAATCTGTGTGTAAAATGGCTGGAAAGCAATATGTACAGGTGTCAGTGCAAAAGAAGTGAAGTGTATAATGATGTGAAGTATGAAAGTGTCAGTGTAAGAACAGGAGTGAAATGCTCAAGATCATGAGGCTAAAGAATAAGGCTGAAAAGAGGGGGAATAAACAGAGACTTTTGTTCGATAACTGTTAAGTTATGCCTACGTATCCTCTCGTGCAATGAGGAAGTCAGAACACCGTAGTTCGACCCAAAGAGACTGAAAGATGAATTGACTTGTGAACTGCTTACTTGTCTATGCTCAAGTGTATGACCTGTCTGGCTCAGGTGCGAACTGTCTTGCATTAGACGGAAGAAGCAAGTTCTCGTTTGTGAGTGAAGATGATGAGAAAAGAATCCCGGAGGAGACTATTATTGTTTGCTTTTGATGTTTTCAGTCTTTTATTTCTTTTTGAAGTTTGTCATAGGATAATGAGCTTAAGTCTAAACCAAAGGGTTAGTAAACTCATCACATCTTCCCTCTGATTAGGGGTAATGAGAATACCTTAAGTGTGAAGTCAGATTCTCACACTTAATCACCTTCGGTGTAGGATTAAGATCATTAACCTACTTGTGATTATTCAGATGTTTTTGGTGTTTTTGTTTAGTGTTGAGTAATGAGGTTAAGCCATAATCAAGGATTAAACAGACTCATTACACCATCCTAAAAGAAGGATAATAGATGAGAATGTTTAAGTTGAGAAAAACTCCTCAACTTAATCCATGATTAGGGATTAAACCCATGACAAAACAAGCCTTTGATTAAGTGGATTTTATTTAATGGTATGATGATGAAGTGTTTTTTATGGTTTGTAAGACAACTTGAGGGGGACTTGTCCATTAACACTAGGGTTAGTCCTTCTTAACCACTTAAGGAAGAATTAGAACCCTAATGCAAGGCCCAAGTTACAAGTGTGATGTCTTGATAATTATTAAGTGATTTGATTAAGAGATTTAAACACCTTAAGGGTTTAATACTTAGGATTAAAGTTATACACTCCATCCTAAGAGAAGGATGTAGGCATAAGCTTAATCACAAAGTCTTAAAGCCTTTAGGGTTTAGTCCCTGATTATGAGATGAGAAGAGAGACACAAAGAGACATAAAGGTAAAAACTATGAGGGGAGACTAATCAAAACCCTAATTCATTGTCATGCTTGGTTGGTCCTAAGGTTTGTGAGGTTTGCAAGAACAATCTTCAATGGAACCACCAGGAAGCAGATGAAAGGATCAAGAGAAGCAAAGTGACTTGCTTCATTCAAGAAGTCAAGTCACTTGAAGAAAGAAAGTGGGAGGAAGAAGAATGAACAAGCTCAAACTCAAACACATATAAGAATGCAGCAATGGATGCAAGAGAGATGAAAAGAAAAGTTATGAGAAGTGAAGGCAAAACCACTTCTCAAGTTTACTTACCACCTGAAATGTTAGAAAGAAATGCAATGTAATGCAAGATGAGATGAAATGATATGATGCTAAGCAAAACCAGAAGCATGTTGATGATGATTATGATGTTATGAGGTGCTGCAAACATGAGGCAAGACAATGGGGATATTCATACAAGGTTATGAATGCAAATGATGCAAGTTAAGGAGCATGAACAAGCATGAAAAGTTATGAATCATACAAGACAAATGACATGGCAAATATGTAATGCAATGATCAATGATGCTCTCTACATGTCTTAAGATGTCAAATGAATCATAAGAATACACAAAATGCAAAGACAAGTCATGTTATGCAAGGGAATGCAAGGAGGATGCAAGAGAAAGCCCAAATTAGGGTTTATGAAACAAACATCAAACAAAAAACCAAAACAGAAGCAAACCTCATGATAAAAAATGAGAAATGGCACCCAAAGAAACCCTAGACCTATGATGAACCACTGCCCAAAGGGGAGCTCTCAACTCTCAACCAATCTCAAGATATGATTTTTCTAAGTTATTAGGGTTTTTAGGGTTCTTAACAAAACAAATGCCAATCAATTTGAAAATGCAAGAACAAATCATGGCCTTTTTATCCTTGAAAATACATGCTAAACACAAAACAATGCAAGAAGAATCAATGTCTCAACCTTCACCAATTGACAGAAATGAATTTTTGAACTTATGATCAAAATAATGCACAAAATATGATTTAATTCCATGAAAAATTCTTAAAATGCATCAAGATCAAAAAAGAAATTTGGTTTGAAGGTTGGACAATGTTTCTAAATGTCTTAGAACATTTCATGAATTTTTTTGTAATTTTTAAATACCTAAAAGTATTTTTAATTAATTAATTCCTATTAATCAATTAAAAATATTCTTTTAAATATTTAAAAATACTTTTTTAATGATAAAAAATAAAATAAAAATATTTTTGTGTCATAAAAATTAATAAAACCCTAAAGAAAAAGTTTCATAATTTTTATGAATTTTTAACTATTTTTAATAAATTATGCAAGTTTAAATGAAATAAAATGAAATAAAACAAATAAAATGAGAAGTAATCAGATTGGATGGCTGGGATTGAAGCTGGGTTCAAACATGTTGACTGCGCGCGCTAGTGGAGGGCCAGGATTGCTTCAGACTTAATTAAATTAATTATGGATTAATTAGACCTAACACGTGGATTAGGGCTAATGGGATTGATCTGGGCCATCGAAACTGGAGGGAAGTCAAACATTCAACGCTCATCTACGCTCAGCATTCAAACTAAAGTTAATGACTGTAATTAGGGCAAATCACTCTCAGGTGGCCGGAGAAGACTTCCGGTCGTCTTCTCCGGCCAGAAGCTCACCTGAAAATTTCAAAACCTCTCAATACGTACCAAAAATGAAAACCAAGAACATGGGAATGATCCTTATCCTCTCACGAATCAAACCCCTAACCTAAAGCAAATTTATTCTACCTAAATAAGCTGAATCGAAAGAAAGAAAAACTAGGGTTCGTGAGCTTCAAACACAAATTAAATGCTCAAAACAAAACCAATTCAAAAACTAAAGGTACCAGAATGATCAGTGCATCATGAAGAACAAGTTTGTAACATAAAAAACCATTTCTGGAAAAATTAATTTCGAGCTACCTGAGATTTGGAGTTTTCAGTTTAGGAACTTTTTGGCCACTTCCTTTGATGCAAGCTGCTCTACTTGATCCCCCAAATGTGTTTGAATGCTCAAAATGAGTTTGTGTTGGCTGGAGAAGGAGATTCGAATAGAACTGCTTCAGTTCAGTCAACAATGGCCATGATGATTTTGGCACTTTCAGGCTGTGAAAAGGAGTTGTTTGTGATCTATGAAGTGTGTTGAGAAAGTTTGTGGTGTTGGTTGATATGTTTGTGGCTTGTGGAGAGAGATTCGATAGAATCTGCAGCTTGAGGTGAATAATGGCAATGGAGTTTTCAGGCTTGATTTAGGCTTGAGCTTTGGTGGTTTCTTGTCTATGAGATGTGGTGAGTTAAATGATGATGAGAGTTTGAGTGTTTTTATGGCTGTGGACAGAATTTCGAAGGAACTTGCAATGAGGTGAGTTTTTGTGTAAGTTGTGAATGTGAGAGTTTCAGCCTTGGCCTGTGATATGTTTAGCTTGCAAGTTGTACACATAAACAAATCTGATTGGTTTTGTGATGTGACATGGCCTGCTATGATAAGTAAGTTTGCTTTTGCATAAAAGGTCAACTTTGTGTAAGATAGGGCATGGGCAAGGTCTAGGCAAGTACAAGGCATGGCTGGCGCAGCAAAGGTGAGGGAGAGAGGCTGGCTTGACTCAAGGATCAATGCAGCAAGTTGGTGAGAAGATCATGAGTGTTTTGCAACTTGGTTAGCTTTATGGATTTTCATGAAAATGCCTTGTTACACAAACCAAACCATGGGCAAACTAGATCAAATTCTGATTTTTGTAACTTAGAGAATGTTCACATGCTGGTTTGAAGTGGATTAGAGGCTGCATTTGGCTTTGGTTCAAGACTTTGCAAGATTTTCATTTGGTGCATAACTTGAAAAACAATGATTTTTGCCAACTTTGCCTTGCCATAACTTTTGATCCAAGAAGAGTTTGATCATGTTCTTGTACTTTTTGGAAAGGGAAAGATGAGATCTACAACTTTCATGACCAAAGTTTTTCCATTTGAAGCCTTTTTGGATCATGAATCAAGGTTTGAAAAATGACATAAAATGATGCATTCTTGAAAAGTCAACTATGCCCAAAAAGTCAACTTTTGCAAAAACCCTAAATTCTTGATTTCTATGAACTTCAATCTTCTTCCATGATCAAATAAAGACCATATACACTCAAAATGATGAAGATCACCCATTGGTTGGGTCATTGGGGGCCTCAGATGCCCTGATTTTGCACTGACTTGTCTGAAAAGTCAACCCTTGATCAGATGACTTCCCCATGGAATTTCTTCATGAAAATTGATATGCATACTCCCTATACCATATAGAGATCAATGGAAACAAGAATGACCAAAAATTTTGGGGTTATGGCCTCTGAAACCAAAACCCTAATTTTCAGTCAACTGTGTAGTTCAAGCTGGCCCTGCATCCACTCAAACCCTAGTTCTTGTGATTCTTCTGCATTTTTGACTTTGAGGAGATGAAATATGATGTAAGAACACACATGGACCCCTTTGAGTTGATTGGTGGCCTTTGGAATAGCTCAAGATGCTTTGGGATTGCTCAGATCACAAACCCTAAGTGCAGATGACTTAGAAACTATGCAGTGAATCAAAAATGAGATATGAGATGATGTGATTGTGCTTATGCATATGAGAATGATCACAAGCCATGGTGTGGATGGGTGAGGGCAAATTTGGGGTGTTTACAGCTGCCCCTATTCAAACATGAGTTAGCTGTGCAGGGTGTAAGCGACGGCTTAACAGGCCAAACCAGATAACTTGTGGTTGAATACCCAAGACAGTCCAAAATTTGCACTCACAGAATGAAGAAGAAAAGGGATATAGATTGCAAATGCAAAATAAAGTATTTTAAAGTGGGCGACGGAGGATGACCGTCGAGCAGAGGACGACTGTTGGGTAAAGTGGTATGTGAAGCAAAGCGATGACGGGGACGGCCGACATGCTGGTAAAGTGTATAAAGCAATGACGGGGATGGCCGACATGCTGGGGATAAAAGGTAAAGCTAAGACGGGGACGGCCGACTAGCTGGGGGAAAACAAGTAAAGCTAAGACGGGGACGGCCGACTAGCTGGGAAGAAAAAGGATATTATGATGGGGACGGCCATCAAGATAAAGCTGCGAAGTTCTCTGGGGATTAATGAAACATGACGGGGACGGCCATCAAGTTCATAAAGGTCAAGTAACCAACGATGGGGACGGCCATCGGGCTTAAAAAGGAAAAAGGACCACGACGGGGACGGCCATCGGGTTAAAGAATAAATGAAATAAACAGATGATGGGGTACGGCCATCAAAGGTGAAGGACGATCTCCTAGCAGGGGACGGCTGCTCTGTTGGGAATAAAAGAAATATGATGGGGCCGGCCATCAAAGGTGGAGGACGACCACCTGGCAGGGTACGGCTGCCGAAAATATCAACGATGGGGACAGCCATCGGATAGAAAAGGTCAACGATGGGGACGGCCATCGGACGAGCAAGATGGAGGACGACCATCAAGAAGTGGAGGACGACCACTCAGCAGGGGACGGCTGCTCTCGGGGTTTGTCATGACATAGGACGAATGCCAGATAACCAAAATCAACAATGGGGACGGCCATTGGATAAAGTGATGAAGGACGATCATCAAAAGGTGGAGGACGACCACCTAGCAGGGGACGGCTGCTAAAAATCAACGATGGGGACGGCCATCGGATGAGCATGATGGAGGACGACCATCAAGAAGTGGAGGACGACCACTCAGCAGGGTACGGCTGCTCTCAAAGGTATCATAACACAGGACGAGCGTTAGATAAAAAGAAAATTTGCTTTGTTGGCGATCTACTGGGGATAGTAAACACGGACGAGCGTTTACATCCAAGAAACAAAAAGGTATAAGTGTTTGGTATTGTGTATAGATTAAAAATGCGGACGAGCATCCTTAAGACTATGATACGGACGAGTATTATGTAGAAACAAACTGACACATGTTCAGAGATGATGATACGGACGAGTATCAACTGGTTAACAAAGAACACGGACGAGTGTTGCATCTGAAAGGACTCTTCTGGGGAAAAGTAGACACGGACGAGTATCTATATCCAAGAAGACATAAGTGTTTGACACGGTGTACGGATTAAAGATGCGGACGAGCATCCCTAAGACTATGATACGGACGAGTATCATGTAGAAACAAACACTAGACGCAATGTTCTGAGATGATGGTACGGACGAGTACCAACTGGTTAACAGAGAACAAGGACTATTGCCGAATCTGTGGGGATATGAGTGGTGATGTATACAAGATACGGACGAGTATCTGTATAAGCGTACCATGAGTAGTGAGTATTGTATTAATGAGTAATTTGACCGCTGGGGAGAGTGACACGGACGAGTGTCAAGAGAGAAAAGTATAATATGAACAAGTATCTGCTATACAAAGTCTAGGCGACTGCGCTGGGGATGTGACACGGACGGGTGTCAAAAAGGGTGTATATACAAGTATATGTGAGTGCAAAGAGGACCTCTTTGGCTTTCTGTTGGGATATGACACGGACGGGTGTCAGGACGTATCTGTAGTACGGGTGATTTTGTTTGTAGAGTGTATCCAGGCGACCTGTGGGGAAAGATGACACGGACGGGTGCCAAAAGGTGTATACTGGTGTTTATGATTGTGGAGCAACTGCTTTTGCTGGGACTCTGATGGGGATTCTGGGGGAAAGTAATCTGTATCCTGATAAATGGTTACTAATCACAAGTGTTCAATTCACAACATGACTTATGATTATGCTATGTATTTGATTTTTGCCGTAATGCTCCGTATTAGACGGAATGCTACGCTCTGGGGGGGGTGAATATGATGCGGATGCCATGGTTATGCAAAGGGGCACAGATCCGGGATTCGGATCCCGTTGCTGCGAAGATCTCTGGTCGATCTGCCTGAAATGGACATCCCAGCTGGGTATGAGATCACTGGTAGATCCAATGATGTATCTGCTCGGGGATATATGTCACTGGTTGACATAACCTTGAAAGTGCGGGACCCAGCTGGGGTTTGTAGAAGCTTCTGTACTCTGTTGTGATCTCTTCATGCGTTGCTCTTCTGGATAGAGGCTGAAGCTCTGTGGGGAGATGATTCCCTGATTTCTGCATTCTGCTGAGGAAGAATGGCAACTCGGCTGGGGAATTGTGAGAGGCAATCCAGCTGGGGAAAGCAATAAGAGGCCACTCAGCTGGGGAATAGAGCATTTCGGATGCTGTATGTTGATTTGGCAACTTTGCTGGGGGAATTGAGAGGCAACTCAGCTGGGGATAGAGCATCTTGGATGCTGAGATTGAGTGCATGTTGATTTGGCAGCTCCACTGGGGAAATGGGCACCTTCTAGCGCCATGTGGAAGATAGACCGAGTTGATAATGATTCGCCTACTTGCTGAGACGTAGCTTACATGCCCCAGGTTGCGTTCTGGATACCTGCAAACCTGCAAAGGTAAGGAAACGTACAAAAGGTCCCGAGGTATCCCTTACCGGATTCCGTCATAGGAGTTAAGTACTTTCGAGAATAATCAGATTCCCTGTAAGCATGTGTTTTTATTTTTAGAGAAAGGCATCTGTACTTATGCAATTGTATCTTTAGAGATATCAGACGACTCTTTGCAAAACATAAACGTAAAAACGAAACATGACCGAAAATCTGATTTTATTAATTCATGTGCCCTGAATTGGCAAGATACAGTCAAGGAAACATATCTCCTGAAATGAAGAGACTGTTACAAATTGAGAAACAAAATGCTGGCGATGTTGACGAGGCTTTCAGGGAGCTTCCTCTTCTACTATGACTCGTATGACAATGACGTTCTTCTCGTCTTGCTTTCTGGAGAGAGTTGATTCTGGTTGAAGTCTGATCCTTCGTAACTTACCAAATTGTAGGTGATACAGACGAATTCAGAGTGCAGTTGTTCGCTTATTCCCTTATTTTGCATGGATCGCCCTTTCGGGTTTTCAATCCATCGGGATACCCATTTTTGCCTGAGTTGTCCAATGCGGCTTTTCAACTCAGCGGGTGTACATTTTTCATTTATTTCCCTTATTTTTGCCCGAGTCTTTTATTCTGTTTTTGACTCGCCGGGATGCCCTATTTTTGCCTGGACTTACATTCTGTTTTTATGTCCAGCGGGTCACTTTATGCGAAGTATTTTTTAACTGCATCTGAATTTACAGGGGATGGGAAATCTTCACCATCCATGGTGCTGAGCATCAGTGCTCCACCAGAGAAAACTTTCTTTACCACGAATGGTCCTTCGTAATTCGGAGTCCACTTGCCCCTGTGGTCTGTATGAGGAGGGAGGATTCTTTTCAGCACAAGATCTCCTACTTGGTACTCTCGATGCCTGACTTTCTGATCGAAGGCTCTCTTCATTCTCTTCTGATATAGCTGCCCATGACAGATTGCAGCCAATCTTTTCTCTTCGATCAAACTCAGTTGTTCGTATCGGGCCCGAACCCAATCTGCTTCACTCAGTTTAACATCCATTAGTACCCGTAGAGAGGGTAATTCAACTTCAACAGGTAGGACTGCTTCCATACCATACACAAGCTGATACGGTGTTGCCCCAGTGGATGTTCTGATTGATGTGCGGTACCCATGCAAGGCAAACGGTAGCATTTCGTGCCAATCTTTGTAGGTGACTACCATCTTCTGCACAATCTTTTTGATATTCTTATTTGCCGCCTCAACAGCGCCGTTCATCTTTGGCCTGTAAGGAGAAGAATTGTGATGTTGGATCTTGAAGTCCCGGCATAATTCTGCCATCATTTTATTGTTTAGGTTGGATCCATTATCAGTAATGATTCGCTCGGGCACTCCATACCGACAGATGATATCTCTTTTTAGGAATCGGGCCACCACTTGCCTTGTGACATTTGCATATGAGGCTGCTTCAACCCACTTCGTGAAATAATCGATGGCGACCAGGATGAATCTGTGGCCGTTTGAAGCAGTCGGCTCAATCTTGCCAATCATATCAATGCCCCACATGGCAAAGGGCCATGGTGAAGACATGATGTTCAAAGGATTCGGAGGCACATGCACTTTATCTGCGTAGATCTGGCATTTGTGACACTTTCTGGCGTAAGCACAACAGTCTGCATCCATTGTGATCCAGTAATAACCTGATCTTAGCAATTTCTTAGCCATGGCATGCCCTCCTGCATGGGTACCAAAAGATCCTTCGTGCACTTCATGCATCAGCAAATCTGCTTCCGTCTTGTCAACACATCTGAGGAGTATCATGTCAAAGTTCCTCTTGTATAAAGACCCATCAGCATTCAGGAAGAAACTACCAGCAAGCCTTCTCAAAGTCTTCTTATCATTGGAAGATGCCCCAGGTGGGTATGCTTGATCCTCCAAGAAGCACTTAATGTCATGGAACCAAGGCTTATCATCTTTTACAACATCCGCTGCGAATACATATGCTGGTCTGTCAAGTCTAGACACTGAAATCTGAGGTACAAAGTTGGCCGTTTGAACTTTGATCATGGATGAAATGGTAGCAAGAGCATCTGCAAACTGATTCTCGTCTCGCGGGATATACTCAAGCTTGACTGTTGTGAAGAAAGTCAGTAACCTTCTCGTATAATCCCTGTAAGGTATCAGATGATCTTGGTGGGTGTACCATTTCCCGTTGGTTTGATTGACTACCAAAGCTGAATCTCCGAATACGGTCAATGTTTTGACTCTGAGGTTAATGGCTTCCTCAAGACCCATAATGCAAGCTTCGTATTCAGCTTCGTTGTTAGTGCAGTTGAAAGTGAGTTTTGCCGAGAAAGGCATGTGAACTCCCTTAGGTGTAATGAGTACTGCACCAACACCACGGCCATTCATGTTAACAGCCCCATCAAACATCATAGTCCATTCTTCTTCCGGGTCAGGCCCTTCAGTGTGAATAGGCTCTTCGTGATCTTTTGCTTTAATGAACATGATGTCTTCATCAGGGAAGTCAAACCTCATAGGCTGGTAGTCATCAATGGGTTGCTCAGCAAGATATTCAGATAGTACACTGCCCTTGATGGCTTTCTGAGATGTGTACTGTATGTCGTATTCTGTGAGAATCATCTGCCATCTTGCAACCCGTCCGGTAAGAGCTGGCTTCTCAAATATGTACTTAACTGGATCCATCTTTGAGATTAATAAGGTAGTGTGGGTCAACATATACTGCCTCAGTCGGCGAGCAGCCCACGCTAAAGCACAGCAAGTTTTCTCGAGCAGTGAATAACGCTGTTCACAGTCGGTAAACTTTTTGCTTAGGTAGTATATTGCATACTCTTTTCGACCAGACTCGTCATGCTGGCCCAGCACACACCCCATCGACTCTTCTAATACTGTCAAGTACATGATCAGAGGTCTTCCTTCAACTGGCGGCATAAGGATTGGAGGTTCTTGCAGATATTCCTTGATCTTGTCAAAAGCCTTTTGGCAGTCTTCGTTCCACCTGACCGTTTGTTCCTTCCTTAACAGTTTGAACAAGGGTTCACAGGTTGCTGTAAGGTGAGATATGAACCGTGAAATGTAGTTCAATCGACCTAAGAACCCTCGAACTTCTTTCTCAGTTTTCGGTGCAGGCATCTCTTGGATGGCTTTGACTTTATCAGGGTCAACTTCAATCCCTTTCTCGCTTACAATAAAGCCCAGCAGCTTACCGGATCGCACCCCGAATGTGCATTTGTTGGGGTTCAACTTCAGTTGGTACTTTCTCAGACGCTTGAACAACTTCAGCAGATTCACCAGATGGTCTTCTTCAGTAAGGGACTTGGCGATCATATCATCCACATAACACTCGATTTCCTTGTGGATCATATCGTGGAATAATGTCACCATAGCCCGTTGATACGTTGCGCCAGCATTCTTCAGTCCGAATGGCATCACTTTGTAACAGAACGTGCCCCAAGGCGTGATGAATGTTGTCTTCTCCATGTCTTCAGGTGACATCTTGATCTGATTATATCCTGAAAATCCATCCATGAAGGAGAATATCGAGAACTGAGCCGTGTTATCCACCAATACGTCAATGTGAGGTAATGGGAAATCATCTTTCGGGCTGGCTCTGTTCAGATCCCGGTAATCAACACACATTCTTACTTTGCCATCCTTCTTAGGCACAGGTACTATGTTAGCAACCCACGGCGGGTAGCTAGTCACAGCAAGGAACCCGGCGTCCCATTGCTTTTGTACCTCTTCCTTGATTTTCATAGCCATGTCTGGGCGAGTTCGGCGCAGCTTTTGTTTCACTGGTGGGCATTCTTCCCTCAAAGGCAGCTTGTGCACAACAATGTCGGTATCCAACCCTGGCATATCTTGATACGACCACGCAAACACATCAACATACTCTTGAAGCAGATCTATCAGTTGTCTCTTCACTGAGTCTTGCAGGCAGGCCCCGATTTTAACTTCTTTCACGTCTTCGTCTGTACCAAGATTAATCACTTCAATCTCCTCCTGGTGAGGAGTAATAACCTTTTCCTCTTGTCTCAACAACCTGGATAGCTCTTCAGGAAGCTCATATTCTTCATCAACCCCTTCATCAGCTTGATTGATTGGATTGTCAAAGTCATACGATGTCATAGCTGTGCTGTTGTCGGTGCTGTCAGGAAGGCACTCTCTGCAAGGGTTAAGTTTGTTCATTTTAGTGATTGATTTTAATCTTGCTTTAGAAAAAGTGAAATGAAGTTATCATTTTGAAAACACCGCCATTTATTTTTGTACAAAAAGAAAAACGGAAAAACAGTGAGCATAAAAGAAAAAGACTCGTTTGCAAAAAGATGTCTGATATTTCATTAATTCAATCTCGTTTGCACAAAAGTACAGATGGCCCTGGTTACAAAATGAGTCTTGTCATCTTGGGCAAGATGCAAGACTTTGATGCATGCTTATAAAAAATACAGGAAATAATAATTACTCTGCTCGAGTAACACTTATAATTCCCTGGGAAGACCAGTTCGAGACACTGCTCCCCGGGATCTTCGGACGAATCCAATTCTCCAGGTTGCGCTCCTCTTCCAGCTCGTCTTCCAGACAGTTGATAGCATCGGGGGTAAGCATTCCCCCACTGACAAAACCAGGCTCTCCAACAGCCTTCACTTGATGTTGAGTTGGTCTGTAACCCAACCCAAATTTGTCCTTCTTACCCTCCACAGCTAAAACCTTGCCCCAGCCTAGGGCAGTTCCTTCTTCAACAACCTTCCGGGCTTGTTGATAAGACGACATTGGGGTACCAGATACAGCAGATGCTTCATTCACATTCAACGCTTCAAACCCCTGGCTCATTGTTTCATGGATCTCTCCATCCATTTCAATGTACTTGTAGGTTGCCAGGTGGCTGACAAAAATGTCCTCCTCTCCACAGATTGTGACAACTTGACCTTCCCACTCAAATTTTAACTTTTGGTGAAGGGTAGACGTTATTGCGCCGGCGGCGTGAATCCAGGGTCTACCCAACAAACAGCTGTAGGCGGGCTGAATGTCCATCACATAAAAGATAGTTTTAAAGGTCTGTGGGCCAATTGTCACAGGCAGCTCAATCTCTCCCAGAACCGATCTCTTAGAACCATCAAAGGCTCTTACTACCAGGTTGCTGGGTCTCAATGCCAGTCCATCATATTCAAGCTTCACCAGAGCCTTCTTTGGCAAGACATTCAGGGAAGAACCTGTGTCCACCAGCACATGAGAAAGGACAGCTCCTTTGCATTCCAGGGTTATGTGCAAGGCTTTATTGTGATTGCGGCCATCCGCTGTCAAGTCAGAATTGGTAAACCCTAGCCCATTGCTAGCAGTAACATTTCCAACCACGGTTTCCAATTGGTTGACAGTAATCTCCTCAGGCACGTAAGCTGCGTGCAGGACTTTAAGCAGTGCATTCCGATGGGCTTCGGAGCACATAAGCAGTGAGAGGATAGAGATTTTGGATGGCGTCTGGTGAAGCTGATCCACAATTTTATAATCACTCTTTTTGATGATCCGCATAAACTCATCAACTTCCTGATCAAATGGAGTCTTCAGGGCTTCTTTGGCAGCTGGGTCTTCCTGCACCGGGCCTTTTCCTTTTGCCTTGGCAGCAGCTTCTGCTTCGGCAGTAGGTCTTTGGACTTGTGAAGCAAAGAGACGTCCGCTTCGGGTGAAGCCTCCGCCTCCGCCCACATTATCAATTTGTGGTGCAAGTGCTGATGTTTCAAGAGTGATTCTTTTTCCTTCGCAATACAGGTCAGAGCCATAGTGCCAAGGGATGGCCCTATCGCTTTCATATGGTACAGGTCCAGGCACCGTGACGGTAACTGGACTAATTGCTGCTGCTGAAGGGACTGTTATTGTTTGTGGATCATAAAAGATTGTGACTGGTGCTCTAGTGGGAGCAGCATCTTCTGAATGGTAGGCGGAATTATTCTCAGGATCGTAGAATATGGTAATAGTGGAGACATCTTCATGATTGATTGCTGGTGTTGTAGGAGGTTCTGTTGGAAGGACTGTTGTTGTTGTTGATGGAGAGTCGAAATGGAATGAAGCTGAAGCTGTAGCAGGAGAAACTATTGAAAACTGATCATTTGGAAGGACAGGTGAAGTACTTGTTGATGGTGCTGATGAATTATCGGGAACAATAGTTGCTGTAGTTGTAGGAGGGTCTGAAACTGTTGTTGATGAAGTTGCTTGATTTGCCGGAAATGATGTAGTGATCTGCAGTAGGCCATTCTGAATAAGGCTGTCAATGCCGTTCCTCAGATCCTCACACCCATTCCATGAAATATTGCAGTAGGGGCACCCTAGTTCACACCCTGGAAATATGTTGTTTTCACGGAGTTGAGCTTTGATTTCCACCAATGGTGTCCTGATCTGATCCACACTGGTTATGAAATAAGACGGTGTGTCTTCTTCAATTGCGTTAATTCGAGGACCACCATGGTTTGGCATTGGGTTTTTGTTGACATTGGGCGGCGGTGCAAAATTCAGAGCCTTGGAGTCTACCAAGTCTTGTACCTTCATATGCAGAGCCCTGCATTTTTCTGTACTGTGACCAGGTGCGTTCGAATGGAAAGCACACCTAGCATTGGAGTCATAGTTTCTTGGTAAACTGTTGGGATCCGGAGGTGCCAACGTTCTTAGCTCAACTAGGTTGAGTTTCAGAAGCTGTGGCAGCAAAGCAGCATACGGCATTGGAATCGGATCGATCACTCGGTTAGCTTGGGATGGCCTTTGTTGGAATGGCCTCTGTTGATTGTTGTTGTTGGAGTTGTTGTTGAAGTTCCTTGGAGGATACTGATTCTGCTGATACTGAGGTTGTTGTTGGAAGTTTTGTTGCGGAGGTTGATAGACTGGCTGAGGATGTGCCGGAGCAGGGATGGTGACTGCTGCTATTGACCTTTGAACATATTGGGGCCTACCCCTGTTGGTGTGAATGGCATTGGTCTCGCCAGTTCTTCTCGGGCCTGCAAAAGGCTTTCTTGTACTACTGGACGAGCTTGCACCGTTGTCTGAGATCTTTCCCATCTTTAACAGGCTTTCAATTCTCTCCCCAGCTATGACAACATCTGCGAAGCTAGTGGAAGAGAAAGCAGCCAACCTGTCAATATACGTTCCCTGAAGAGTGTTCATAAACATGTCTGCCATTTCTCTCTCAGACATTGGTGGTTGAACAGCAGCAGCCAGTTGCCTCCACCTTTGGGCATACTCTCGGAAACTCTCCCTCGAAGACTGTGACATTCCCATTAGGAGGGTCCTGTTGGGTGCCATATCTAGATTATACTGATACTGTCTGATGAAGGCCTCTGCCAGGTCCTTCCAGCATCTAATTGTTGCTCTTGTCAGATGGGAATACCACTCCCTCGAAGCTCCAGTCAAACTATCTTCAAAATAGAACATCCACAATTTCTCATCCATTGTATAGGCCTTCAGCCTTCCCAGAAATGATTGCAAATGAGTCCGGGGGCATGAAGTCCCATTATACTTTTCGAAACATGGAGGCTTGAACTTGTGGGGAATCCTGACCCCTTCTACTAAACCCATGTTCATGACGTCAAACCCCAAAGAGTTTTGAGATTCCAGTGATCTCAACTTCTCAGCTATTTCTTCCAATCGTCTATCATATGTTTCCTCTCCAGCACCCATTACTGTATACTGGTCCTCCTGAGGATCTTCTTGAAGTACTCTGGCTGCTGTGGCTGTTCCTTGAACATTTGCAGGAATGTTAATCTCAGGATGTAGATGTGGACCAAACACAGGGGGGGTAACATGTGGTTGCCCCCTTTCATTATTACTGGTGCCTGCAGTTCCTACATGAGGTTCCTCTTGATTTTGCCTCTCCACCATGGCCCTCAGTCTCTCCTGACTCTGAGCCATGTTGTTCATAACTTCCATGAACTGCGTCATTTGCGTTCTCATCTCTAACCTTTCGTTTGCCATCTGGTTTCTGACCTCCGTAAGGTCTTGTTGCATCTGATCCATCTGAATTCCCGGAAGGTTGTTTCTAGTTGGGTACCTGTGAGGCCTGTTGAGAGGAAATACCCGGCGGCGAGCAATAATTCCTGAGATTCACAACAGAGGTTAGCAACAACAAAACAAAACCCTACAAAACAAATAAAAGGTTAGCATGCAATGCAGTTATGCTTATTTGTTCTCAAGGTATCCGGTTTGGCCTTCAGTTTTGACCCTTCCAGACCCTTGAAGATGATGCTGTTGAAGGTGCTTTTGAAGTGACTCCGATAGAAGCCAACACAAATATATTACAAAAGGGTAAAATAACACAATTTGTTCAATTTACAACACAAGCCCTCAAAGGGGTCAAAATACACCATAAAAAGCAAAAGTACATGGAATAGGAACAACAACAAGCAAATGATCAAACTCCAAGGCCAAACTCATCCTCACGAACTTCCTTGAGAAGTGCTTCGGTCACAGGATCAGCCGGACGCTCCGTGAGACTTCTGATGAGAAGGTTTCTTGTTGCAACAGCTGCAGTCAATTTCTTGCTCTGACTTTGGTCCTTAGACCTCTTCAATCCTGCTTTGATTTTCAGCTCTGATATTTCTTCCTGGGCTGCTGCCAGGGCCTTTTCCATTTGCTCCATCTTGTCTTGAGCTCTCCTGTCTTCTAGAGTACGTGCCTCAGTGATCCGGACCCACCTGGCCTGACTCTCTTTCAAATACAAGTCTGTTCTTGCTCTTTGGAAATGGGCTTCTTTACAAGCATTCTTCAGAATCTGCTCACCAGCTTTAGACTTGTTGATATACTCCCCAGACTTCTCAATCTTGGTCAAGTGTTCCACCCTCAACTTCTCCAATCTCTCAATCTCCCTCACACCTTCACTCCTCTCCCTGAGGGTCTTCTGCAAGGCTTGAGTTAACTTCTCATTTCTTTCCTTCAAACTCTCAAACTCCTCCAAACTGATAGTGGCAGGGGGTGGTGCTGAAGATGACTCAGGCATGTCTTCTATGGTAAAGGGCATTCCAGAGAATCGAGCCCTAGCATGGGACCACTCATAATATTGGGCTGATGCCACATTATTGCACTTCCCCAGAATGGTGATTCCCTTGGTTTGAACATGATCCCAGGCCCAGGCAGCCTGCCTAACAACAGCCAAACTAATCTTGTTCTCACAGTAGAGGGTCTCCACCAAGTCCTGTTCCCTAGGAGTATGGACCAGTGCATAGCCTAATTGCCTTCTGAATAGCAGAGGGTTGTAGTTGATACTTCCCTTAACTCCTATCAGAGGCACATTGGGGAAGTGCCCACAGCTGGTGATCATATCTCTGCCCTTGGTGCTCTGAGTACACCATCTGATATCTGCCGAAGTTAGGACAGTGAGTCTCTTAGCCCAGTTGCTTTGCTGATGAGGATTGAGAAATGCATCTGTCCTGGGTAGATGCCTGAGGAGCCAAGTATGGAATAATGGTGCACAGATCCTCACTAGTCTCCCCCTTTGCTTCTCATTTCTCTGATGTACTGAGTAATAGAGATCACCCAGTAAAGTTGGCACAGGGTTCTTCAAGATGAACAAGTGGATTGCATTTTTGCTGATGAATCGAGGCTCATCTGCAAACAGCACAATTCCATATACACTTAAGGCCAACAGAGCACAAACAGCTTTCCACTCCCCCAAGGAGGCCTTCAAACTAGCTTGAGAAATCAGGAAGTCCAGATGAAATCCAAGGATCCCAGCTTTAGAGGTCAAGTGTTGTTCAATCAATACAGGTTCCAGGTGCAAAGCTTTTGCTATCTCTCCATTGCTGGGAAAGACCATTTCAGGGTTGAAAGGGATTTCTCTTTTGATAGGCAAACCAACCAAATATGAGTATTCTTCCAGAAGAGGCCCCAACTGAAAGTCTTGAAAGGTGAAACATCTCAATGGAGGATCATAAAACTGAATGCAGGTGTGGATGAGGCTCCTCTGCGAAGGGTCCAGATCCATAACCATGTCCAGTATATCTCCATAGCTTTCCCTGAACAAGGGTATGTGCTCTGGAGTGATCAGGGTTTGGATCCTCCTGATGTCTGATAAGTCTGGTTGGAAGAAATGATAGGTGATGTTGCTTTTCTTTGGAGCCATGATGCTGAAGATTGAGTAGAGTGCTGATGAAGATGCTGAAAGAATGAGCCACTGATTGGCTGGTGCAAGTAACTGAAGTATGGCTGACAAGCTGAAGCAAGTGCTGGTGGAGATAAGTAAATGATGCAGATGGGGTCAAAACCAAAACCAGGAATGAAGGTGGATACCCTGAAACACAAATAAGCACATGTTAATATGATGCAATGAGTATGTATGCAAGATGAAATGCAAGGGTTTGTGACTGAGCTGGATCTGATTAACTGCCTTGGTATAGATCCATGTGTATTCAAGAATTCCAGAGGGAGGCCTAAAA
Organism: Lathyrus aphaca; assembly: GCA_963966055.1. Classification (NCBI taxonomy): domain Eukaryota; kingdom Viridiplantae; phylum Streptophyta; class Magnoliopsida; order Fabales; family Fabaceae; genus Lathyrus; species Lathyrus aphaca. The sequence goes on along the minus strand of OZ014525.1, from coordinate 484,061,873 downwards.
ATCCGGTAACCAGGGTGGGGGACTCAAATAAAGAGCCACAAGTCCAAGGTTTTAGAATCACAAGAACTATCCAACATGGAGCATTCTTAACAAAGTCAAAGTAACAGGGTATTCTGAGGTCAAGGTACCTGCAAACCTGTAAACAGCCCAACCCCCTCACAGGTAGTGATCTAGAACAAGGATCCTCAGACTCGGATCAGTTATGAGAAGTGTAAACACTTCTAACCCGGAGGTACAGTGTTTACAATAACCATAACAAATCCTCCTCTAATTCACCTCAGTTTCTGAAGGTCAATACTAAAAGGTCATCCAGACTTAGCAGGCTTCCCAGATAGCCCTAGCATTGCAGGAAATCTGCAACACAGAGTTCTCAAGAAGAAACCCACATCTGAACCGTGTTTCATATTCCCGCACCAGACCGAAATGGAATGGGAAAGAATATGATTCACTCTAGCCTAGGTGTCACTCAGGTCCCAGGTATAGGACCTTAACTCTCAATGAAACACCCACCCACCAAGGCAACAAAAGATCCAGCCAGCAGTATGACAGTATGATATATGAAAAACTGTAAAGAAAGCAATAAATAAAGCTGTACAGAAAGCAGTAAATAAAGCAAATATACACATACAGATAGCACATAACACCCCCATAAACACAAATCAATCAAGCGCTAGGAGGAACCCACAAAAAGAACCAGAAGCCCTGGTTGCAATATAAAGGTCCCCAGCAGAGTCGCCAAGCTGTCGCTCCCGAAGATTTGCATCCCGGTACAAGCGCGAGCGGTCGGCGAAGGGAACAGTGAGAACACACAGCCGTGAACTCACTGGAGATGAAAAGAGTCGCCAGCTAGGCATTTTTATCCCGGAGGAAAGGTAATGCTGCATAAACCTAGGAAAAGATGGATAAGACGGTTTGCGAACCAGAGAGACTGAGAAAGGGGGTTGGTTACAACCTGGGAAGGTATTAGCACCCAGATTGTCCGTCGTACTCGACGGGATCCACGCTTAAAAGATTTGTGTTATAAAGGGGTAGTGTCAGTGCAATCTGTGTGTAAAATGGCTGGAAAGCAATATGTACAGGTGTCAGTGCAAAAGAAGTGAAGTGTATAATGATGTGAAGTATGAAAGTGTCAGTGTAAGAACAGGAGTGAAATGCTCAAGATCATGAGGCTAAAGAATAAGGCTGAAAAGAGGGGGAATAAACAGAGACTTTTGTTCGATAACTGTTAAGTTATGCCTACGTATCCTCTCGTGCAATGAGGAAGTCAGAACACCGTAGTTCGACCCAAAGAGACTGAAAGATGAATTGACTTGTGAACTGCTTACTTGTCTATGCTCAAGTGTATGACCTGTCTGGCTCAGGTGCGAACTGTCTTGCATTAGACGGAAGAAGCAAGTTCTCGTTTGTGAGTGAAGATGATGAGAAAAGAATCCCGGAGGAGACGATTATTGTTTGCTTTTGATGTTTTCAGTCTTTTATTTCTTTTTGAAGTTTGTCATAGGATAATGAGCTTAAGTCTAAACCAAAGGGTTAGTAAACTCATCACATCTTCCCTCTGATTAGGGGTAATGAGAATACCTTAAGTGTGAAGTCAGATTCTCACACTTAATCACCTTCGGTGTAGGATTAAGATCATTAACCTACTTGTGATTATTCAGATGTTTTTGGTGTTTTTGTTTAGTGTTGAGTAATGAGGTTAAGCCATAATCAAGGATTAAACAGACTCATTACACCATCCTAAAAGAAGGATAATAGATGAGAATGTTTAAGTTGAGAAAAACTCCTCAACTTAATCCATGATTAGGGATTAAACCCATGACAAAACAAGCCTTTGATTAAGTGGATTTTATTTAATGGTATGATGATGAAGTGTTTTTTATGGTTTGTAAGACAACTTGAGGGGGACTTGTCCATTAACACTAGGGTTAGTCCTTCTTAACCACTTAAGGAAGAATTAGAACCCTAATGCAAGGCCCAAGTTACAAGTGTGATGTCTTGATAATTATTAAGTGATTTGATTAAGAGATTTAAACACCTTAAGGGTTTAATACTTAGGATTAAAGTTATACACTCCATCCTAAGAGAAGGATGTAGGCATAAGCTTAATCACAAAGTCTTAAAGCCTTTAGGGTTTAGTCCCTGATTATGAGATGAGAAGAGAGACACAAAGAGACATAAAGGTAAAAACTATGAGGGGAGACTAATCAAAACCCTAATTCATTGTCATGCTTGGTTGGTCCTAAGGTTTGTGAGGTTTGCAAGAACAATCTTCAATGGAACCACCAGGAAGCAGATGAAAGGATCAAGAGAAGCAAAGTGACTTGCTTCATTCAAGAAGTCAAGTCACTTGAAGAAAGAAAGTGGGAGGAAGAAGAATGAACAAGCTCAAACTCAAACACATATAAGAATGCAGCAATGGATGCAAGAGAGATGAAAAGAAAAGTTATGAGAAGTGAAGGCAAAACCACTTCTCAAGTTTACTTACCACCTGAAATGTTAGAAAGAAATGCAATGTAATGCAAGATGAGATGAAATGATATGATGCTAAGCAAAACCAGAAGCATGTTGATGATGATTATGATGTTATGAGGTGCTGCAAACATGAGGCAAGACAATGGGGATATTCATACAAGGTTATGAATGCAAATGATGCAAGTTAAGGAGCATGAACAAGCATGAAAAGTTATGAATCATACAAGACAAATGACATGGCAAATATGTAATGCAATGATCAATGATACTCTCTACATGTCTTAAGATGTCAAATGAATCATAAGAATACACAAAATGCAAAGACAAGTCATGTTATGCAAGGGAATGCAAGGAGGATGCAAGAGAAAGCCCAAATTAGGGTTTATGAAACAAACATCAAACAAAAAACCAAAACAGAAGCAAACCTCATGATAAAAAATGAGAAATGGCACCCAAAGAAACCCTAGACCTATGATGAACCACTGCCCAAAGGGGAGCTCTCAACTCTCAACCAATCTCAAGATATGATTTTTCTAAGTTATTAGGGTTTTTAGGGTTCTTAACAAAACAAATTCCAATCAATTTGAAAATGCAAGAACAAATCATGGCCTTTTTATCCTTGAAAATACATGCTAAACACAAAACAATGCAAGAAGAATCAATGTCTCAACCTTCACCAATTGACAGAAATGAATTTTTGAACTTATGATCAAAATAATGCACAAAATATGATTTAATTCCATGAAAAATTCTTAAAATGCATCAAGATCAAAAAAGAAATTTGGTTTGAAGGTTGGACAATGTTTCTAAATGTCTTAGAACATTTCATGAATTTTTTTGTAATTTTTAAATACCTAAAAGTATTTTTAATTAATTAATTCCTATTAATCAATTAAAAATATTCTTTTAAATATTTAAAAATACTTTTTTAATGATAAAAAATAAAATAAAAATATTTTTGTGTCATAAAAATTAATAAAACCCTAAAGAAAAAGTTTCATAATTTTTATGAATTTTTAACTATTTTTAATAAATTATGCAAGTTTAAATGAAATAAAATGAAATAAAACAAATAAAATGAGAAGTAATCAGATTGGATGGCTGGGATTGAAGCTGGGTTCAAACATGTTGACTGCGCGCGCTAGTGGAGGGCCAGGATTGCTTCAGACTTAATTAAATTAATTATGGATTAATTAGACCTAACACGTGGATTAGGGCTAATGGGATTGATCTGGGCCATCGAAACTGGAGGGAAGTCAAACATTCAACGCTCATCTACGCTCAGCATTCAAACTAAAGTTAATGACTGTAATTAGGGCAAATCACTCTCAGGTGGCCGGAGAAGACTTCCGGTCGTCTTCTCCGGCCAGAAGCTCACCTGAAAATTTCAAAACCTCTCAATACGTACCAAAAATGAAAACCAAGAACATGGGAATGATCCTTATCCTCTCACGAATCAAACCCCTAACCTAAAGCAAATTTATTCTACCTAAATAAGCTGAATCGAAAGAAAGAAAAACTAGGGTTCGTGAGCTTCAAACACAAATTAAATGCTCAAAACAAAACCAATTCAAAAACTAAAGGTACCAGAATGATCAGTGCATCATGAAGAACAAGTTTGTAACATAAAAAACCATTTCTGGAAAAATTAATTTCGAGCTACCTGAGATTTGGAGTTTTCAGTTTAGGAACTTTTTGGCCACTTCCTTTGATGCAAGCTGCTCTACTTGATCCCCCAAATGTGTTTGAATGCTCAAAATGAGTTTGTGTTGGCTGGAGAAGGAGATTCGAATAGAACTGCTTCAGTTCAGTCAACAATGGCCATGATGATTTTGGCACTTTCAGGCTGTGAAAAGGAGTTGTTTGTGATCTATGAAGTGTGTTGAGAAAGTTTGTGGTGTTGGTTGATATGTTTGTGGCTTGTGGAGAGAGATTCGATAGAATCTGCAGCTTGAGGTGAATAATGGCAATGGAGTTTTCAGGCTTGATTTAGGCTTGAGCTTTGGTGGTTTCTTGTCTATGAGATGTGGTGAGTTAAATGATGATGAGAGTTTGAGTGTTTTTATGGCTGTGGACAGAATTTCGAAGGAACTTGCAATGAGGTGAGTTTTTGTGTAAGTTGTGAATGTGAGAGTTTCAGCCTTGGCCTGTGATATGTTTAGCTTGCAAGTTGTACACATAAACAAATCTGATTGGTTTTGTGATGTGACATGGCCTGCTATGATAAGTAAGTTTGCTTTTGCATAAAAGGTCAACTTTGTGTAAGATAGGGCATGGGCAAGGTCTAGGCAAGTACAAGGCATGGCTGGCGCAGCAAAGGTGAGGGAGAGAGGCTGGCTTGACTCAAGGATCAATGCAGCAAGTTGGTGAGAAGATCATGAGTGTTTTGCAACTTGGTTAGCTTTATGGATTTTCATGAAAATGCCTTGTTACACAAACCAAACCATGGGCAAACTAGATCAAATTCTGATTTTTGTAACTTAGAGAATGTTCACATGCTGGTTTGAAGTGGATTAGAGGCTGCATTTGGCTTTGGTTCAAGACTTTGCAAGATTTTCATTTGGTGCATAACTTGAAAAACAATGATTTTTGCCAACTTTGCCTTGCCATAACTTTTGATCCAAGAAGAGTTTGATCATGTTCTTGTACTTTTTGGAAAGGGAAAGATGAGATCTACAACTTTCATGACCAAAGTTTTTCCATTTGAAGCCTTTTTGGATCATGAATCAAGGTTTGAAAAATGACATAAAATGATGCATTCTTGAAAAGTCAACTATGCCCAAAAAGTCAACTTTTGCAAAAACCCTAAATTCTTGATTTCTATGAACTTCAATCTTCTTCCATGATCAAATAAAGACCATATACACTCAAAATGATGAAGATCACCCATTGGTTGGGTCATTGGGGGCCTCAGATGCCCTGATTTTGCACTGACTTGTCTGAAAAGTCAACCCTTGATCAGATGACTTCCCCATGGAATTTCTTCATGAAAATTGATATGCATACTCCCTATACCATATAGAGATCAATGGAAACAAGAATGACCAAAAATTTTGGGGTTATGGCCTCTGAAACCAAAACCCTAATTTTCAGTCAACTGTGTAGTTCAAGCTGGCCCTGCATCCACTCAAACCCTAGTTCTTGTGATTCTTCTGCATTTTTGACTTTGAGGAGATGAAATATGATGTAAGAACACACATGGACCCCTTTGAGTTGATTGGTGGCCTTTGGAATAGCTCAAGATGCTTTGGGATTGCTCAGATCACAAACCCTAAGTGCAGATGACTTAGAAACTATGCAGTGAATAAAAAATGAGATATGAGATGATGTGATTGTGCTTATGCATATGAGAATGATCACAAGCCATGGTGTGGATGGGTGAGGGCAAATTTGGGGTGTTTACAATATGCTTCATGATTATTGTCATTGCTTGCTTGATTGATAAAGTGATTAAATACCATGTTGATTTTTTGCCAAAAGTGATTAAATGCTTCACATGTTCATGCAAGTTTCTTGTGCTTAATTGACCATATCTTAACATGAGTTCAATTCTGATTTTATGCCATGCATGTGTAACAATTGATGCTTGTAGTGATACTTGTTCAATCTCATGATAAAATGCTCATGTGTGCAACATGAAAAAAGTATGTTTGTTCTTGATTGATCATTGTCATTTTTAATCAAATAAATGATGTAAATAAATTCACATGTTTGAGTTCATTTTGTGATGCATGTAGATTCATGTCAAGTGACATTAATGTGTTGTTTATCATTCACTTTGTGCACATAAATAAAAATAATCAAATTTGGATTTTGCATTTCATAGCTGTTTTTGTATATAGCTGCTGTAAAATATATGTTGTTTGTTATATTAGTATGATGTGTGTGACTTTCTACACCTACTTTTTCATGTTGCATGCTGGCTGTAAAAAGCTGGTGGGTGTTAGGCTTAGTTTCATAGCTGTTTGTGTATTAAGGGGCTGTAATAGGTGTTGTATTTTGGTTTTAGCATTTTTCTAGTTCCTTTAGGATTAAAATAGAGTCTAGTTTAGGTCTAAGGTGCCTTAGAATTTAATTAGGATTTAATTAATGTGTGTTTGCCTTATTCTTTTTAATAAAAATGTGCATTAACACTTGTTTTGTAGTGGGGAAGATTGAGGTAAGTTTACTCCACTTTATCCTTTATTTTTTATGCATTTCTTTTAGGCTTTTTAATTCATTTTTCCTTCCATATTTGTGATTGGTGGGATTCCCCATTGTTAGGACCAACTTATCTTCCTTAGGAAGTAAGTTGCATCCTTTTTCCTTTTTTTTCTTTTCCTTTTTCCATTAGGAATAGAAAACCTCACTAACCACTAGGATCACTTTGTAAATACATAATACATTAGGATTGAGTCTTAGTCCCTTAGATTTTTCCTTTTATCAACTTGAGTCATTCTCTTTCTCATCTCAAAAGAAAAGCAATAAAACACTTAATAAAAACCGAACAATCTTGTACGACACGAGACTTTGTTGCGGAGTGTTTATACGCGTCCTGTTTCGGGGCGAGGTGTAAATACTTCCCGCGATGGATAGGTCTTAGTACAAGACAGTTCACAAACAAATTCAAAAACACTTCTTTTAAAAAGACAAAAACAAACAATAACCGACTATCCTGCGGGAACTTCTTCTCTCATCTCATTCACTCACATCGCGAACTCGCGGCGACTTGTCTCGCATGCAAGACGGTAAACTCACTCGTACCAGACGAGCCTGCAACACCTGAGCATAGACATACGCAGTTCCAGCATAAAAAAATACAAACAAATAGTTCCCGCCTTAGTTAGGCGAACTACGTCGACTCTGATCCTCATTATCCCAATGAGGTACGTAGGCAGCGGGGTAGGGCCCGTTCGAGCACATTCTTTATTTTCCCTACATTTCCCCTTTTCTTTCCATTCTCTCTTCTTATTCCTTTCTCATTTTCCATTCCCTTTATTCCAGTAGCGGTTTTATTCAGCAGCATCTTATTTTCTCACCCTTTGAAACAAATAAGCAAGCGTGGATCCCGTCGGGTACGACGGACGATCTGGGGTGCTAATACCTTCCCAGTTCGTAACCGACTCCCGTACTTAGATCTTTGGTTCGCAAGGCCTTGTCCTTTCCTTCTTCCTCAGGTTTGTGCAACATTACCTTTCCCATTCATTCGGGATAAAAATGTATGGCTGGCGACTCTAACCTTTTCCGCGCCACTTTCGCGTTTGTACTAGGATGAAAATCCCGGGAGCGACAGCTGGCGACTCTGCTGGGGATAACAACAAGACCTGGTTTTTCCGGTTTCCCTTGTAGAGTCAATCCTAGCGCCTGTTTGGTTTTGTTCTTTGGGTGTATATGTGTTTGTTGCTGTGTGCTTTAGTTTAGCTTTACTGTTTTTACAGTTTTTACTTTACAGCTTTACTTTACCGCATTTATTTACCGCTTTCAGTATTTTATTTTCCATGCATCATATTATACTGGACTGTCTGGCTGTGCTGGTTTTCATTTTTTCTGTGGTTGGGAGTTACTGTGAGATAAGCCAAATACCCGGCTTGAGTGCACCATAGGATTAGCGTGGACATGTTGTGCTCGCATGGTTACATGATGAGTGGTGATGTGTTCCACACTCAGGTTGCGACTGTCTTGGGACTATTCTGTGTGGGGGTTCTTCCCCACTTCAGGGTACAACCTTGATAGTTATGTGCAGCTGGGGACCGATCATTGAGAACCTTAATGGAAACAACCCTCTCCAGTGATGACAGTGGCAGACCACATTTGTTGGCAAACCCACTCGCATCCGAGGGTCCATTGGGAACTCGCATAGGATGGCCTGGTTCTCTCATAGGAATTCAGTTAAAGCAAACTGTTCGTATGACGATAGTATTGTACCCTTCGGGATGAATGTACTATTGTTTCTCGATTCAGTGCTTGAAGCTGGAAACTTGTGAGGGATGCTTGTTTTTCCGGACTCAACTGAGACCTCCCTGAGTAGTACGTAATGCCAAACCGATTCCCTGATTTGGTTATGAGCCATTTCTCGGAAATGGTGAACGTATTATTGCTATTCGGCTTTGAGAGTCCGTGATGTTGACCCGAGTAGCACACCCGTGAGATTGGGAGGGGTTTACAGGTTTGCAGGAACCCTGGTACCTTCAGCATACCCACTTTGCCTTTGATTCAGTTTTGTGATCTGGATTTCTGTTCTTAAGTTATGGACCCCGGATCAGAGGGATGATTATTGTGATATCCGGATTTTGAGACCTGGCACCGACACCTGATTATATGATTGGCACATCACAGACACTTCACTGATCACATGCCTTGTCTTGCATAAGCATCATATCATCATTAATCATTTGTGTTTCTTTTATTCTCAGGGTCTACATTTATTTCCGGTTCCTGGCCATATTATTGCTTCAGAATGGAAGACGTCAAAAAGAGAACTGTGCACTACAAATTCTTCGATACTAAGATGGATCTGATCAACCAATTGGTGTCTCTGATTACCCCGGGTCATTTGGGCTACTTCAAGGAAACGTATGGAGATATTTTGGATCTGGTATTCAACTTGGATAGTTCTCAGAGGAGTGCCATTCACACTTTATTGCAGTATTATGATCCACGGCTTAGGTGCTTCACATTTCATGACTTTCAGTTGGGTCCTTTGCTGGAAGAATATGCTGAGATTATGGGAGTTTCAATCAAGGATCAGCTTCCTTTTAACTCGGAGATGACAAGACCAACTCACGATGATATTGCTAAGGCTCTTTATTTGAGCCCGTCAGAGGTGTCTTCTAATCTGGTTTCCACCAAAGCAGGAGTACTTGGTTTTTCCTTAGAGTTTCTGGTCAAGAGAGCTGAAGAACGTGCCGTGGAGAAGAAGTGGGATTCAGTTTGTGCTATCTTGGCGTTATCTGTGTATGGGATAGTTTTATTGGCTGACATGGACAAGTTTGTGGACATGAATGCCATTCATTTGTTTGTGTTGAAGAATCCGGTGCCCACTCTCTTGGGTGATCTGTATTATTCTGTGCATTACAAAAATGAGAAGAGGCGAGGAGGTCTTGTTAAATGTTGTGCTCCTTTATTCTACAAATGGGTCATGAGACACTTGCCTACTACTGAGAGTTTTGCGGATCCTAATTCTACTTGGGCTCAGAAGCTAAGTACTTTGTCTGCTGGAAATATCAGGTGGTTTACTTTGAAGTTGAAGGGAAAGAATTTCATTACTAGTTGTGGTAATTACCCTAATGTGCCTTTGTTAGGAGTATCAGGATGTATTAATTACAATCCCATCCTCTTAAGAAGACAGTTAGGGTATGCGCTCAAGGAGGTTCCTGATGAGTCTGAATTATTCCAAACCTTCTATTTTCCGGTGAAAGACAATCTTCCTTTGGTTCAAAAAGCTGCAGGGTCCTGGAAGATGATTAAGAGGAAGGGTATAGCATGTCTGGGCAAGAGCAACAATCGAATGTTTCCTGAATTTGAAGCCTGGATAAAGAATGAGGTTCAAGCGGCTCCAGTTCCTTTTTCTGTGCCAACTCCGCCACCTGCTACGGTACCTTTGGAGGAATATCAGAAGTTAGAGGCTTTGGTTAAGCAACTGAGGGTTGAAAATCAAGAGGCTCTTAATTCTTGTCAAGCGCTGATGATCCAGAACCGTCAATTGAAAGATAGAGCTGAGCAAGCCGAGGAAATAGTCCGTCTTAAGCAGAAGGATTTTGAAGATAGAGAGCTCTACTTCCGAAAGAAAGGTTTAGCCGAGACTCACAAGACGGCCCAGCGCCGAAGAGAGAAGAAGGATCTTAGTGAAGCCAATGAAGCTGTTACTTTATGGCAGGAGAAATGGGACGAGAATCTGAAGAAACAAAAGGAGTTAGACGCCAAGCACAAACAGGAAGTCAAAAGCCTTCAGGATTCTGTGGATGTGCAGAAAGAACTTCTCAGGAAAGCTTATTATCAAGAGGAAGATCGTATCCGGCGCGTAACAGAAAGCCAGCAGGCACTGAAGGAAGCTCAAAAGGAGATTGAAGATTTGAAGTTGAAAGCTGAAGTGAAAAGGTCGAAGGCCGAGTCTAGTCAAAGCAAGGGGAATGAAGCAGCATTTCTGCAGCAGATCGAGGAGTTACACGCTTCTTCTGATACAAGGGACCTCCTTATTCAGAAGCTCATCCAGGAGCCCGGTCATCCAGATGTGGTTCAGCTGCTCCAGAGCGTCAAATGCCTTAGCTGGAGATTGAAAGATATAGAGTTCCCTAGTGTTTAATTTCATATTGTTGTACTTGGATTACCCACAGGCTTGTTGTGGGATTCCTTATATGTGATGTACTTTTGTTATTGTGATTGGCACCCTTCGGGGACTTTGTATTTTCAAACTCCAGTTTATATGATTGATTTGTTCCGGATTTCTTGTTTGTTATTTGCACCGACACGGGGTAATGAGCACCAATTCTTCACAGCCGTCATTATGTCTGAATATCATTTGGGTCTTCTTCCCAATCCTTATCTTCTTAATGCCAGGACCGGACACAGTAAAATACTCGGGAATAAAAGGAACACATTGCATTGCATACACATCATTTGCATTTTGTCTTTGTCTTTGCAGGTTTTTCTTCGAGATGTCTAATTTATCTGTGTTCACTAGGCAAAGATTGCGAGGGCCGCCAAGACCCGGTACATTCGACAAAATATTCCTCATCGGTACGCGACCCGCAGTAATCAAAGAACAGCAATGGACGCCATGCAGACAGAACTCAACGATGTCCGTACCAAGATGGCAGAATTTGTGACTCTGATGCAGGGGATGGCCCAGGGGCAGCAGGAGCTGAGAAATGCAATTCAAGGGTTAACTCCTCCTAACACTAATGCTCAGGCAACTACTTCCGGCGGACAAGGGGGTCCTCCCAACACCAACAACGGTACAGGTGGACCTCATGTTCCAGATCCATCTATGGCTGCGTATGTTCCTGTGCAGGACAGGCAGGAAGACCAATTCCAGTACTTCAACAATGATATGGGCTTCGGCGGTGACGGGAATCTCAACGACTTCTTGGTGCTTGCAGAGAAGGTCAAGGCCTTGGAATGCAAAGACACTTTGGGGATTGACGTGTCAGATATGGGTTTAGTACCTGGGGTGGTCATCCCACACAAGTTCAGACCACCAGCATTTGATAAATACAACGGCAGCTCTTGCCCGAAAACTCACCTACAGGCCTTCTACAGGAAGATTGCGGCTCACACGCGAGATGAGAAACTATGGATGTACTATTTCCAGGATAGCCTTTCTGGAGGATCCTTGGAGTGGTACATGAAGTTGGAAAGAAGTTCTATCAGAAGCTGGAAGGATTTGGGAGAGGCCTTCCTCAGACAATATCAATACAACATTGACATGGCACCTAGCCGTACTCAGCTTCAAAGCTTGACACAGAGGAGCTCGGAGAGCTTCAAAGACTATGCACAGAGGTGGCGTGAGGTGGCCGCCCGAGTGCAACCACCTTTATTGGAAAGAGAGATGGTCGATCTTTTCCTGAATACCCTCCCAGGGCATTTCATGGAAAGGTTGGCTGGTTGTTCCTCAAGTGGTTTTTCGGACATTATCCTGACTGGAGAAAGAATCGAAAGCTGGCTCAAACAGGGGAAGATTCAAAATGGAAGCGCTTCAGTATCTGGCATCAAGAAACCCTTTGTGAAAAGGAGGGAAGGAGAAACAGGAGCAGTATACGCGCAGAGAGGAATGATGCACCAAGGATATTATCAGCAAGTGGCCCCCGTCACTATTTCAACTCCTCCAGTTCAACAACGGATTCAGCCTCCACAGCCGCAACGCTCACAGGGGTATCAGCCAAGACCCCCTCGTCCGTATTACTCCCAGAGGGTGAAAGATAGACATATTGAAGCTCCACCAATGTCTTATTCCCAACTGTTGAAGAATCTCCTGCAGCTTCAAATGATTCAGCTCCGTACCTTGCAACCTCCGAGGCCAGGCCAAATTCCTGAAGGTTATGATTCGAATGCTAGATGCGAGTTTCATTCTGGAGCTCCCGGCCATAGTACTGAGAATTGTAAAGCATTGAAGCATGTGGTTCAGGACTTGTTGGATTCTAAAGCGATCAATTTCGCTCCCTCTCCTAATGTGCTAGAAAATCCCATGCCTCCTCACAGGGGCACGGTTGGTGCAATTGGTGAAGGGGAGAAATTGAATCTGGTGGATGATGTAGATGACTTGAAGACTTCATTGGTTGCTATCAAGGCTTGTTTGTTGAAGAAAGGCATTTTCCCCGGATGCGAGGATGATTGTTCAGAATGTACAGAAGCTACCAACGGTTGTAAACGATTGAAGGCCGGAATTCAAGGTATGATTGATGAAGGAGTGCTGCAATTTGACAAGATCGTGAAAGAAAGTGAAGTATCTACAGTGACTATCTTTTATGATCCATCCCAAGTTCCTTCGCGTGCCAGAGCGGCGCCAATAACCATTACTACTGCTGGACCCATAATGTACCAAAGTGACAGAGCAGTTCCTTGGCATTACGGTGGTGAAGTATATTACAATGGCCAGAGGCAAGAATTGGCCACGACTAGTATAACCCCAGCTCAAGTAGAGAATGTTGGAGTAGGGGGTTTTACTCGAAGTGGAAGATTGTTTGCGCCTGAAGCATTGAGAAACAATGTGATACCACCTAGAGATACTGCCGAAGCCCAAGCAAGAGCCAGAGGGAAGCAACCGGTAGCTGCCAATGATCCGATTCCATCAACTGATCCGGATCTCACCTTTGATAAAGAAGTCGAAGAATTCCTGAGGATCATCAAGAAGAGTGACTATAAGATTGTAGACCATTTGCAGCAGACGCCGTCAAAGATCTCCATCTTGTCATTGCTTATGTGTTCAGACTCTCACAGGAAAGCTCTCCTAAATATTCTGAGCAAGGCATACGTGCCTCAGGATATTTCCGTAAACCAGCTAGAAACGGTGGTGTCCAGTGTTAATGCCAGTCATGGATTGGGTTTCACGGACTTGGACTTAACTTCTGATGGGCGTGCTCACAATCGGGCATTGCATATTTCTCTGGAATGCAGGGGTGCAGTGCTCTCCCATGTGCTGGTGGATACTGGTTCATCTTTGAATGTCTTGCCTAAGAAGGCATTGATGAAGCTGGACTATGATGGGGTGGTGCTGAAGCCCAGTGATCTAGTAGTACGGGCATTTGATGGATCAAGAAGATCGGTATTTGGAGAGGTGGAGTTACCTATTAAGGTAGGTCCACAAGTCTTCAGTACCACGTTTTACGTGATGGATATCCAGCCGGCATATAGTTGTTTACTTGGAAGGCCCTGGATACACTCAGCAGGAGCGGTTTCTTCTACACTTCATCAGAAATTAAAGTTCGTCTGGGAAGGTCAAGTTGTGACAGTCAGCGGGGAAGAAGATATCTTCGTCAGTCATCTAGCCTCATTCAAATATGTGGAGATGGATGGCGAAATAGTCGAAACTCCATGTCAAGCTTTTGAGTCTTTGAAGTCCGAGCAAGCATCCGCCGTAGCAACTTCTCCTGAGGTGCCGAAGAAGGGGGTGTCTATAGCCTCTTATAAACAAGCGCGTGAATTAGTAGAATCTGGAGTGCGAGAAGGCTGGGGCAGCCCAGTCGAATTGCCAGAGAAGAAAGACATGTTCGGGATTGGTTATCACCCTGGGGGATCTTCGTCTGAAACAAGTGCAAAAGGTTGTCAGAGCCCGGTCACTTTCACAAGTGCAGGAGTGATAGACTACGGAAATATCAGCGCAGTGCAGGATGAAGCTGTTGATAGTGACTGTGACTTGGATGAATGGATTAGGCCTGCCGTCCCAGGAGCTCAACTTAGCAACTGGACGTCAGAAAGGCTCATTTCAGTAACATCTTTTGAAGAGTAATGTTTTTGTTTTTGTTTTCCTGTATTAAAGCGCTATGTCTTGCCCGGGGCATAGTGGCTCTTTGTAAGGGTTCATTTGTTCATTAACACAATCATAAATAAAATTGACGTTTCACATTCATTTCATGTTGTTCTCTGTCTTTCGTTTTTTACTTTTGTTTTTCAAAAAGAAAGAAAAGTTTTAAAATGGCAATGTTTCTCATTTTCTCAAGTTGTTGCTAAAGCCTTGCATGAATCATCATTCATGCAGGTGCTCGTCACCGGATCTTATCAATGACGACCCTGTTATGGCTAAGTATGACTTCGACAATCCAATTTATCAAGCCGATGAGGAAGGTGAAGAGGATTGTGATTTACCCGAAGAATTGGCCAGACTACTCAAACAGGAGGAGAAGATGATTCAGCCGCACGAGGAAGATGTTGAAGTGATAAACCTGGGTACTGAAGAAGACAAGAAAGAAGTCAAGATCGGAGCTGCATTAGAAGAATCTGTCAAGACTCGTTTGATGGCTATGCTTCAAGAATACGTTGACGTCTTCGCATGGTCCTACCAAGATATGCCTGGTTTAGACACTGACATCGTGGTACACAAGCTACCTCTCAGAGAAGGTTGTCCTCCGGTGAAGCAGAAGTTGAGGCGCACACGTCCAGACATGGCAATCAAAATAAAAGAAGAAGTGCAAAAACAGTTTGATGCTGGCTTCTTGGCCGTGACTAGTTATCCTCCATGGGTTGCTAACATTGTGTCGGTTCCTAAAAAAGATGGCAAAGTCAGAATGTGTGTGGATTACAGGGATTTGAATAGGGCTAGCCCCAAAGATGATTTCCCTCTACCTCACATAGATGTACTTGTCGATAATACTGCTCAGTTTTCCGTGTTCTCCTTCATGGATGGATTCTCAGGCTATAATCAAATTAAGATGGCTCCCGAGGATATGGAAAAGACAACTTTCATCACTCCTTGGGGCACCTTTTGTTACAAGGTCATGCCGTTTGGTTTAAAGAATGCAGGAGCTACCTACCAACGGGCAATGGTGACGTTGTTTCACGACATGATCCATCATGAAATTGAGGTCTATGTTGATGACATGATAGCAAAGTCCCAGACGGAAGAAGAACACTTGGTCAACCTAGCAAAATTGTTTGACAGGCTTCGAAAGTTCAGACTGAGGTTAAATCCGAATAAATGCACCTTCGGGGTTCGTTCTGGCAAGTTGCTCGGCTTCATTGTTAGTGAACGAGGGATTGAGGTTGATCCGGCCAAAGTGAAAGCAATCCAAGAAATGCCTGAGCCGAAGACTGAAAAGCAAGTGCGTGGCTTCTTAGGGAGACTAAACTACATTGCACGGTTTATTTCTCACCTGACGGCCACGTGCGAGCCCATCTTCAAGCTTCTGAGGAAGAATCAGGCCATTAAATGGAATGAAGACTGTCAGCGGGCCTTCGACCGAATTAAAGAATATTTGTTGGAGCCACCAATTCTTATGCCTCCAGTGCCAGGGAGACCTCTGATCATGTATCTTACTGTGTTGGAAGGATCGATGGGATGTGTACTGGGTCAGCAGGACGAGTCTGGTCGAAAAGAGCATGCCATTTATTACCTTAGCAAAAAGTTTACCGATTGTGAGACACGATACTCACTACTCGAGAAAACTTGCTGCGCTTTGGCATGGGCTGCTCGCCGACTAAGACAGTACATGCTGACTCACACTACTCTCCTAATTTCCAAGATGGATCCTGTAAAATACATCTTTGAGAAGCCGGCTTTGACAGGAAGAGTGGCCCGTTGGCAGATGATACTCACGGAGTATGACATACAATACACTTCACAAAAAGCAATCAAGGGGAGTGTGTTGTCAGAATACTTGGCCCAGCAGCCGATTGATGATTATCAACCCATGAGGTTTGAGTTTCCGGATGAGGACATCATGTTCCTCAAGTCGAAAGACCATGAAGAACCACTTCCGGAGGAGGGGCCTGACCCTGAATCCAGATGGAAGTTGATGTTTGACGGAGCTGTAAACATGAATGGGAGTGGAGTAGGTGCTGTTATTATCTCACCAGAAGGAGTTCACACACCTCTCGCTGCTCGGTTGACCTTTGAGTGTACTAACAACGAGGCAGAGTATGAAGCGTGTATCATGGGGATCGAAGAGGCAATAGACTTGCGAGTCAAGAACCTTGAGATCTTCGGAGATTCTGCTTTGGTGGTAAATCAAGTCAATGGCAAATGGCTAGTTCATCAAGCTCGTTTGATTCCTTACCGAGATTACGTCAGGAGGCTGTTAACCTTCTTTACCAAAGTAAAGCTGAGCTATGTTCCTAGAGACGAAAACCAGTTCGCCGATGCTCTCGCAACTTTATCGTCCATGATCAAAGTTTGTCGAGAAAATTTCGTGCCTCGAATTTCGGTCTCCAGGCTTGAAAGACCGGCTTATGTCTTTGCAGTTGGTGATAGTGAAGATGATAAGCCTTGGTACCACGACATCAAACAATTCCTGAAGGCTCAAGAATACCCGGCCGGGGCATCCAGTAAAGATAAGAAAACTCTTAGAAGACTGGCGGGAGGTTTCTTCTTGAATCAGGATGGTGTGTTGTACAAACGGAACTTTGACATGGTGCTGCTCAGGTGTGTGGACAGACACGAGGCAGACATGTTAATGCAGGAGGTTCACGAAGGCTCCTTTGGTACCCATGCTGGAGGACATGCCATGGCCAAGAAATTATTGAGATCGGGATACTATTGGATTACCATGGAATCTGATTGTTGTAAATATTCCCGCAAATGCCATAAGTGTCAAATTTATGCCGACAAGGTCCATGTGCCTCCGAATCCGTTAAGTGTCATGTCTTCACCGTGGCCGTTCGCTATGTGGGGCATCGATATGATTGGAAAGATTGAGCCAACAGCTTCTAATGGACATCGCTTCATCCTAGTTGCTATTGATTATTTCACGAAGTGGGTTGAAGCAGCTTCCTATGCCAATGTCACTAAACAAGTGGTCGCTCGATTTATTAAACGGGACATCATCTGCCGGTATGGAGTCCCTGAAAGAATCATTACTGATAATGGTTCTAACCTCAACAACAAGATGATGGCTGACTTGTGTCGAGACTTCAAAATAGAACACCACAACTCTTCTCCATATCGTCCGAAGATGAATGGCGCCGTTGAGGCGGCTAATAAAAACATCAAAAAGATTGTGCAGAAGATGGTTGTGACGTACAAAGATTGGCACGAGATGTTACCTTTCGCGTTGCATGGGTATAGAACATCAGTACGCACTTCAACTGGGGCAACTCCATTCTCATTGGTGTATGGTATGGAGGCAGTCTTACCAGTCGAAGTGGAAATCCCTTCCTTGAGGCTGATGATGGACATCAAGCTAGATGAAGCTGAGTGGCTCCGATCCAGATATAATCAATTGAGTCTCATTGAAGAGAAGCGTCTAGCAGCTGTATGCCATGGACAGTTGTATCAACGACGAATGAAGCAAGCTTTTGACAAGAAGGTGCGACCACAGAGGTACATGCCAGGAGACTTAGTGCTGAAAAGGATTCTTCCTCCTCTCAACGATCACAGGGGCAAGTGGACACCCAACTATGAAGGACCGTTCGTGGTTAAAAAGGTTTTCTCAGGCGGAGCCTTAATGCTGACAACCATGGACGGAGAAGACTTTCCATCCCCTGTCAACGCAGACGCAGTAAGAAAATACTTCGTGTAAAAAAGGACCCGCTGGATAAAAACAGAATAAAGATCCAGGCAAAAATGGGCATCCCGGCGAGCCAAAAACAGAATAAAAGGCTCGGGAAAAAGTTAGGGAAATTTTGAAAAAAAATGTACACCCGCTGAGTTGAAAAGCCACATCGGACAACTCAGGCAAAAAGGGGTATCCTGGTGGATTGAAAACCTGAAAGGGCGATCCACGCAAAAGAGGGATTAACACGAACGACTGCGATCTGCGAGATCCATGACCTACCTACAGTTGAGGCTATCCTAAGGGTTGAAGATCAATTCATTTACTTTTTCTCAAGAGGCAGAAGAGCGGAGCGTCTTGAAGACATACGAGTCATAACCGGGTTGAAACTTGATGAGATTCACTTCTCACATTGCCAATAGGGTAGTTTTGTTTTTTCTTTTAGTTGTTCCCTCATTCCAGGGAACTGCTTCCTTTGTATTGCCTATTCAGGGCCACCTTTCAAAATCAATAAAAATTCAACTTCAGTCAATTGACCATTTTAGCTTTTTGTTTTTACTTTTTCATCTGGCATTGATTGTTTGTGAAAACGTCTAGCAAATGGTAACTTGCATTGTGTTATGAACATTTGAATGCTTTTCTAACTCATGCAGGAGAATAGAAACATTTAATGCAACTCTGAAAGGGTGCTGAGATACCTAGACAATGATTCATGCTATGAGCCTGGGGCAAGCAGGTCCCAAACTAATTCTCTATGTTGCAGGTGCTATCGATTGTGTTCATGCAGGTACAGGTACTGGTGTTGCTAACAGAACTAAAAGATCACTATCCAGGATGGGCATTCCCATTTGTTTGAGCAGAAACAAATGTCTCCCGGGGTGTTTCCAATTATCCCCAGCCATGTGCAAGTTGAAATTTATCCCAGCTAGACAGCAGAGAGTGGGTGCAATCCCCAAGCAGAAGTCTCCGTGCAGACAGGGGCAATTCTTAACAGCGTAAAGAGTATTTTGCCTCCCCAGCAGTTGCTTCCTCAGCAGTGTCACGTCTTTGGTTCCCAGGAAGTCCTCACTTCCCCATCAGAGTTCAAAAAGGGTCCACCTCCAGCAGGGTCTTGGCGCTCCCATCTCAAAGTCCAATTTATTTTTGGCAGTGGCAGCTATTCTGAGCCAGCGAATTATTAGTAGCTCTCCCCGCAGAGTTATTTCCTCCTCATCAGGATGAACTAGATTAATGCAGTGATCATCATTTCTTCCTAGCCAAGTTATCTGGAATTACCTGCAGTTTCCTTATCAGGAGATCTTTTTGCATTGTCATTCGCATAATCATCATTGCGTCTGCATCCTCCAAAGCGTAGCATTTCCATCATCATGGAGCATTACGCCATAAATTCAAATATATGCATACCAGCATGGGCCAGTTTTGAGGTATATTACATGAGACCTGTTATATCTCCTATCAGATTGATATATTCCCCATAGAATGCAACTTCATTTCCCAGGATGGATGCTTCTACCAAGTTTTGTTGTTATCCCCAATTGAGTCTTGTTTCAGTACAACAGTCTCATTTCCTTTCGCGTCTCCGTTTCAGTACAACGGTCGCGTCTCAGGTTATCATTTAAGTACAATGATCCTGTTTGCTCGGGCTCTCGTTTAAGTACAACGACTCCATTTCATTCGAGTCTCCATTTAAGTACAATGGTCTCGTATTTGAGTCTTGTTTCAGTACAACAGTCTCATTTCTCTTCGCGTCTCCGTTTCAGTACAACGGTCGCGTCTCAGGTTATCATTTAAGTACAATGATCCTGTTTGCTCGGGCTCTCGTTTAAGTACAACGACCCCATTTCATTCGAGTCTCCATTTAAGTACAATGGTCTCGTATTTGAGTCTTGTTTCAGTACAACAGTCTCATTTCTCTTCGCGTCTCCGTTTCAGTACAATGGTCGCGTCTCAGGTTATCATTTAAGTACAATGATCCTGTTTGCTTGGGCTCTCGTTTAAGTACAACGACCCCATTTCATTCGAGTCTCCATTTAAGTACAATGGTCTCGTATTTGAGTCTTGTTTCAGTACAACAGTCTCATTTCTCTTCGCGTCTCCGTTTCAGTACAACGGTCGCGTCTCAGGTTATCATTTAAGTACAATGATCCTGTTTGTTCGGGCTCTCGTTTAAGTACAACGATCCCATTTCATTCGGGTTATCATTTAAGTACAATGATCCCGTTTCATCCCGTCTTATCTTCTTTTGAGTTGTCATTCGAGGATGGCATGCTTCCCAGTAAATTTCCACCTGTTTCTATTTTTCTGCTACCTATTCGGAGGTCAAAATCAGAAAATACATAAATAAATAAATGGGCAGATGGCATTTCCATTACCCTCGGTGTGCAAATTTTCAGGTTTTATTCGAGTATTCAATCACTCCATACCTTGAACGCCTAAAAGTTGTTGCAATCATCCGTTCAGGTCTGCAGTTGATTGAATAGGGGCAGCTGTAATACCTCAAAATTTGCCCTCTCATTTCCTCAACATTTTGCATAGCATTTTACATATATGGATTCATAAAATAACCAAAAACATTGCATCATATATAGCATAGCCGAGGCGTGGGTATGTGATCAATGATCGGAGCAACCGAAAGTTATGAAGAGGCTACCGAAGGGCCACAAAGCTTCTCAACCTTGTGCAAAGGGTTCACAATATCCCACAAGTCTTCACTTGAAGCCACAAGTCATGGAAAGTTTTGGTTTGATTGAAGGAGGCAAGCAGTGCAATACTTCTTGAGGGAAAAGAGCCGAATTAGGGTTTCATTTCTACAGGGCTTCTACATAAATTTTTGAGTCGAAGTGGATTTCTTTGACTTATATATGATGTCAAGTGCCTAGGGTTCAAATCTCGTCCACAAATTCATTTTGGAAGGGGTTCGACTGGCCGGACGACGGAAAATCGAGGAATTGGAGAAAAGGCAATCGGGCTAGGTAAAAAGGGTCGACTCCGGACTTTTAAGATCGAGATCGTGAAATTAGGGTTACAATGATCCTATGGTTCAAACTTGATCAAGAAATGATGGAGGAATCATAGAAAAACCAAAGAAAAATCATTTGAAAGGTAGTTAGTTTCACCATTTCCCTCCACCTTTCCTTCCACTTTCTTTCCACACTTCCTTTCATTCTTTCCGTCTCATTTTTCCACTTCAATTCCACTCCATTTCCCTTGGAAACTTCCACCACCTTCCACCATTTTCTAGAGTGTTCCAAGGAATATTCCCTTTTCCAACCCTAACCCTAACTAACTTCCAAACCTAATATTTGGATCCCAAACCTAATATTTGGGCCCCAAACCCAAACCTAGCTCCTAGCCTAGTCTCTATTTAAGCCATTTTCATCCAAACAAAAAGGGTTGAACACCATTTTCCAATCTCACTCTTTGATAAGCACTTTTTTCTCTCACTTTTCCTCTCCCTCTCACCAAAGCTTTTTCAAATAAGCTCTTCAAGTTTCACATTGAAACTTGAAGATCTTGAAGCTTAAGCCTCCAACCTTCATATTTTGTGGATTGAAGAAGGATAAGCTACTGAATTTTGTGAGGATTATCGACTTATCAGAAGCACACGAAGATTCAAGCTCAAGAACGCATTTATTTTGCGATTTCTTGGTTTTCGGTTTTCTCTTCGATTCAAGCTCCGATTCTTGCAACAATCACCGAAGCACTCCTCCGCTTCGTAGGTTGGTGATCTTAATCATTTCTTCTTTAAGTTATTCTCTCCATCTCGCCATTTTTGGCATTCTTTAAGTGCTTTTCGCTTTGTTTAAAATCAATTCCGTTTCGATTATGTTTGCTTGTGATTTGTGATTTTGGTTGAATTTGGATTTAAGGTGTTAATAGATATAGGTTCTACCATGTGTAAATAAGCTCCAATTGAGTAGAAATTTGTGTTAGCATGATTAAGTGGGGGTTAGGATTGTTTAGAAGGAAGATTGTGGCCAAAAGCACTTTTTTCAAAAGCATTTTTCACTTTTTGTTCAGTGTTAACCGGTTAACGCATTTGGTTAACCGGTTAACGCATGCGTTTTTGGCCAGAATGCTGTATTTTTCTGCCCGTTAACGGGTTAACCTATATGGTTAACCGGTTAACGCTGTTCATTTTTGGATTTTTAGCCTATTTTCTTGCTCAATCTTGCTTCCTAGTGCCTCTAATGTTCATGTATGTTTAGGTAGTGATTTTAGGGAATTTTTGGGTCCATTTCCAGTAGCCAATTTATTTTTTTCGAGTCGTTTCGACATGATTCCATTTACTTTTCTATGTTTTGTGTTAAAGGTGCAAATGTGATATAAGTGATTCTTGATGTTGTTTGCTACACTTTAATCATTTGTTTCACATGTTAATTGCTTGCTTAAATCCAACATATGCTTCATGATTATTGTCATTGCTTGCTTGATTGATAAAGTGATTAAATACCATGTTGATTTTTTGCCAAAAGTGATTAAATGCTTCACATGTTCATGCAAGTTTCTTGTGCTTAATTGACCATATCTTAACATGAGTTCAATTCTGATTTTATGCCATGCATGTGTAACAATTGATGCTTGTAGTGATACTTGTTCAATCTCATGATAAAATGCTCATGTGTGCAACATGAAAAAAGTATGTTTGTTCTTGATTGATCATTGTCATTTTTAATCAAATAAATGATGTAAATAAATTCACATGTTTGAGTTCATTTTGTGATGCATGTAGATTCATGTCAAGTGACATTAATGTGTTGTTTATCATTCACTTTGTGCACATAAATAAAAATAATCAAATTTGGATTTTGCATTTCATAGCTGTTTTTGTATATAGCTGCTGTAAAATATATGTTGTTTGTTATATTAGTATGATGTGTGTGACTTTCTACACCTACTTTTTCATGTTGCATGCTGGCTGTAAAAAGCTGGTGGGTGTTAGGCTTAGTTTCATAGCTGTTTGTGTATTAAGGGGCTGTAATAGGTGTTGTATTTTGGTTTTAGCATTTTTCTAGTTCCTTTAGGATTAAAATAGAGTCTAGTTTAGGTCTAAGGTGCCTTAGAATTTAATTAGGATTTAATTAATGTGTGTTTGCCTTATTCTTTTTAATAAAAATGTGCATTAACACTTGTTTTGTAGTGGGGAAGATTGAGGTAAGTTTACTCCACTTTATCCTTTATTTTTTATGCATTTCTTTTAGGCTTTTTAATTCATTTTTCCTTCCATATTTGTGATTGGTAGGATTCCCCATTGTTAGGACCAACTTATCTTCCTTAGGAAGTAAGTTGCATCCTTTTTCCTTTTTTTTCTTTTCCTTTTTCCATTAGGAATAGAAAACCTCACTAACCACTAGGATCACTTTGTAAATACATAATACATTAGGATTGAGTCTTAGTCCCTTAGATTTTTCCTTTTATCAACTTGAGTCATTCTCTTTCTCATCTCAAAAGAAAAGCAATAAAACACTTAATAAAAACCGAACAATCTTGTACGACACGAGACTTTATTGCGGAGTGTTTATACGCGTCCTGTTTCGGGGCGAGGTGTAAATACTTCCCGCGATGGATAGGTCTTAGTACAAGACAGTTCACAAACAAATTCAAAAACACTTCTTTTAAAAAGACAAAAACAAACAATAACCGACTATCCTGCGGGAACTTCTTCTCTCATCTCATTCACTCACATCGCGAACTCGCGGCGACTTGTCTCGCATGCAAGACGGTAAACTCACTCGTACCAGACGAGCCTGCAACACCTGAGCATAGACATACGCAGTTCCAGCATAAAAAAATACAAACAAATAGTTCCCGCCTTAGTTAGGCGAACTACGTCGACTCTGATCCTCATTATCCCGATGAGGTACGTAGGCAGCGGGGTAGGGCCCGTTCGAGCACATTCTTTATTTTCCCTACATTTCCCCTTTTCTTTCCATTCTCTCTTCTTATTCCTTTCTCATTTTCCATTCCCTTTATTCCAGTAGCGGTTTTATTCAGCAGCATCTTATTTTCTCACCCTTTGAAACAAACAAGCAAGCGTGGATCCCGTCGGGTACGACGGACGATCTGGGGTGCTAATACCTTCCCAGTTCGTAACCGACTCCCGTACTTAGATCTTTGGTTCGCAAGGCCTTGTCCTTTCCTTCTTCCTCAGGTTTGTGCAACATTACCTTTCCCATTCATTCGGGATAAAAATGTCTGGCTGGCGACTCTAACCTTTTCCGCGCCACTTTCGCGTTTGTACTAGGATGAAAATCCCGGGAGCGACAAAAGGGAAATGGAATACATGTTCATGAATACTCTCCAGGGTACCTACATTGACAGGTTGGCTGCATTTTCTTCTACCAGCTTTGCAGATGTGGTGATAGCTGGGGAAAGAATAGAGATCCTTCTGAAGATGGGAAAGATCTCTGATAACGGTGCCAGTTCAAGTAGTGCAAGGAAGCCATTTGCTAGGTCCCGTAGATCTGGTGAAACAAACTCTGTGCACATGGGAAGAGGGAGACCCCAATACTTGCCCAGAACAGTTGCTGCTGTTACTATCCCTGCTCCACCTCCTCAGTATACCCAACAACCACAACACTTTTCGCAACAACAACAATTTCCTCAACAGAGATCATACAACAACAATAACAATAATCAACAACAATGCCCGTTTCAACAATGGCCATCTCAGGTCAACCGGGTGATTGACCCTATTCCAATGCCGTATGCTACACTACTGCCACAACTCCTAAAGCTCAATCTGGTTGAGTTGGGGACATTGGCTCCACCTGATCCTCAAAACCTTCCAAGAAACTATGATGTCAATGCTAGGTGTGCTTTTCCCTCTAACGCACCTGGCCATTCTACGGAAAAATGCAGAGCTCTGCATATGAAGGTTCAGGATCTGGTAGATTCAAAAGCCCTGAACTTTGCACCTCCTCCTAATGTAATGAAAAATCCTATGCCAAGCCACAGTGGGCCAAGGATTAATGCTGTAGAGGATGGTTCACCCATGAGTTTAATAGAAGACATTTCATGTATTCAGACACCTCTGGCAGAGGTTAAAGCCCAGCTTTTAAAGTGCCAAGTGTTTCCAGGTTGTGAGGCCTGTTGTGAATTATGCAAACTTTCTGAAAATGGGTGTGCTAGCTTGAGGAGTGGAATCAATGACTTGATTAAAGAAGGCATTCTACAAATTACAACCACCGCTTCTACAACACCAACAACTCTTTTGACAAAAACAATTGAATCTTCTACAAATGCAACAACCATCTTTCCTATTGGTTCTTCTACAAATGCAACAACCATCTTTCCTATGGGTTCTTCTACAACTGCAACAACCATCGTTCCAACTGATTCAGCTACAACTTCAGCAATCATTCCATCTGTCACTTCAACACACAACAATTCATTTGCACCGGCTACTACAACTTCAGCAACCACCAATAATGATGTTTCCACTGTCACAATCTATTATGACCCGACAACGGTCCTGAATTCCAGCAACTTTCAACAGTCTCAACAGTCTCAACAAAGCTTCAATTCACCACCACCAACATCCACCAAAGGTCCTGTTACTATTTTCTATGATCCACATACTATTACAGTCCCAACATCTGCTGCAGTAAGCCCAGTCACTATCACGGTGCCCAGGCCAATCCCATATGATAAAGACAGTGATATACCATGGCATTATGGTGTTGATCTGTACTGCAATGGAGAGAAAGTCCTTCTTGATTCTCCAGTTATCACTCCCCAAGTGGACAATGTTGGGGGAGGCGGAGGCTTCACCCGAAGCGGAAGTCTCTTCGCATCACAAGTCCCTAAAACCAACACTGAGGCAGAGGCTACTGCCAAAGCCAAAGGGAAGAGTGTGGTACCGGAAGAATCTACACCAAAAGAAACTCATAAATCATCCTTCGATCAAGATGTGGATGAATTTATGAGAATTATTAAAAGAAGTGACTATAAAGTTGTGGACCAGCTCCACCAGACTCCTTCAAAGATCTCAATCTTATCTCTGTTGTTGTGTTCTGAAGCCCATCGGGATGCACTACTCAAAGTTCTGCA
Source organism: Lathyrus aphaca (assembly GCA_963966055.1). Classification (NCBI taxonomy): domain Eukaryota; kingdom Viridiplantae; phylum Streptophyta; class Magnoliopsida; order Fabales; family Fabaceae; genus Lathyrus; species Lathyrus aphaca. The sequence continues at coordinate 484,035,729 of OZ014525.1, read as the reverse complement.
TGCTGCCTACGTGCCAGAAGAGATCACTGTAAATCAGCTGGAAATAGTGGTGTCAATACTAGCCACGGGCTATGTTTCACTGATGCTGATTTAACAACAGAAGGACGTCTCCACAACAAAGCTTTGCACATAACCCTGGAGTGCAGAGGAGCTGTACTATCTCATGTTCTTGTAGACACTGGGTCCTCACTCAACGTCTTACCCAAGAAAGCCCTTGTCAAGCTCGAGTATGATGGGATAGCTCTCCGGCCAAGTAACCTTGTGGTCAGGGCTTTTGATGGCTCCAAAAGATCTGTTCTTGGAGAGGTGGAACTGCCAGTGATAATCGGTCCACAGGTCTTTAAGACCATTTTCTATGTGATGGACATATAACCTGCTTACAGTTGTTTGCTAGGTCGACCCTGGATTCACGCCGCAGGCGCATTAACGTCGACCCTTCACCAGAAACTGAAGTATGAATGGGAAGGACAGATTATCACCATCTGTGGTGAGGAAGACATATTTGTTAGCCATCTGGCTACATACAAGTATATTGAGATGGATGGTGAAATCCATGAGACAATGAGCCAAGGGTTCGAGGCCCTGAATGTCAACGAAGCTACTGAAGTATTTGCTGCATCCCAGGAGGACAAGATGGGTACTTCAATTGTCTCTTATCAGCAAGCCCGGAAGGTTGTTGAAGAAGGTAATGCTCAAGGCTGGGGCAAGCTGTTTCCAGTGGAGAAGAAGGAAGATAAATTCGTTTTGTGTTACAGACCATTCCGACAAGATCAATCAGAGGCTGCCAAGGAGCCCAAGTTCATCAGGGGGGATGCTCACCCCAGATGCTGTTAATAATCTGGAAGACGAGGCAGAAAGCGACCGCAACCTGGAAAATTGGATACGTCCAAGGATCCCGGGGAACCAAGTCCTTAACTGGTCTTCCCAGGAAATTATAAGGGTTACTCCTGCAGAGTAATTATTATTTCCTGTCTTTTTTAGCATGCATCAAGTCCTGCATCTTGCCCAAGGTGTCAGGACTCATTTTGTAATAGGGCCATATTGTAATTTTGTGCAAATGATTAATCAATGAATATCAGACATCTTTTGCAAACGAGTCTCTTTTTCGCTCACTGTCTTTTCATTTTTCACTTTTGTACAAAACAATAAAATGGCAATGTTTTCAAAATAATTTCATTTTCACTTTTTCTAAATAAGATTAAAACTGATCACTAAAACGAACCAATCTCAACCCTTGCAGAGATTATCCCCCAGATTGCACCGACAACAGCACTGCTATGACCTTGTATGACTTCGACAATCCAATTAATCAAGCTAATGAAGGGGTTGAAGAAGACTATGAGTTACCTGAGGAATTAGCCAGGTTGTTGAGGCAGGAAGAGAAAGTGATCACTCCCCATCAAGAGGAGGTTGAAACAGTGAATCTTGGTACCGAAGAGGATTTGAAAGAGGTGAAGATTGGGGTCGGTCTGTAGACTTCAATAAAAGAACATCTCATTGACATGCTTCGAGAATACGTCAACGTCTTTGCTTGGTCCTATCAAGACATGCCAGGTCTAGATACAGATATTGTTATGCACAAGCTGCCTTTGAAAGAAGATTGTCCTCCAGTGAAGCAGAAGCTACGCCGTACTCGTCTAGATATGGCCATGAAGATTAAAGAAGAAGTATAAAAACAGTGGGACGTCGGTTTCCTTGCTGTAACTAGTTACCCGCCGTGGGTTGCTAACATTGTACCAGTGCCTAAGAAGGATGGCAAAGTACGGATGTGTGTGGATTACCGAGATCTGAACAGAGCTAGCCCAAAGGATGATTTCCCATTACCTCACATTGATGTATTGGTCGACAACATAGCTCAGTTCTCGGTGTTTTCCTTCATGGATGGATTTTCTGGGTATAATCAGATCAGAATGTCACCCGAAGACATGGAGAAAACAACTTTCATCACACCTTGGGGCACGTTTTGTTATAAGGTAATGCCTTTTGGACTAAATAATGCTGGTGCGACTTATCAACGGGCTATGGTAACGATATTCCACGACATGATCCACAAAGAAATTGAATGCTACGTGGATGACATGATTGCCAAGTCCCTCACTAAAGAAGATCATCTGGTAAAACTGTTGAAGTCGTTCAAACGTCTGAGAAAGTATCACCTGAAGCTAAACCCCAACAAGTGCACATTCGGGGTACGGTCTGGTAAGTTGCTGGGATTCATCGTATGTGATAAATGAATTGAAGTTGATCCTGACAAAGTCAAAGCCATTCAGGAGATGCCTGCACCTAGGACTGAAAAGGAAGTTCGGGGTTTACTAGGTAGATTGAACTATATATCAAGGTTCATATCTCATCTTACTGCAACCTGTGAGCCCCTCTTCAAATTATTAAGAAAGGAACAAACGGTTAGGTGGAACGAAGATTTTCAGAAGGCTTTTGACAAAATCAAGGAGTACTTACAAGAACCTCCAATTCTTATGCCTCCAGTTGAAGGAAGACCTCTAATAATGTACCTGACAGTATTAGAAGGATCAATGGGGTGTGTGTTCGGCCAGCATGACGAGTCTGGTGGAAAAGAGTATGCAATAAACTACCTAAGCAAAAAGTTTACCGACTGTGAACAACGTTATTCACTGCTCGAGAAAACTTGTTGTGCTTTAGCGTGGGCTGCTCGCCGACTAAGGCAGTATATGTTGACTCACACTACCTTGTTGATTTCAAAAATGGATCCAGTCAAGTACATATTTGAGAAGCCAGCACTTACCGGAAGGGTTGCAAGATGGAAAATGATTCTGACAGAGTATGACATGCAGTACACATCTCAAAAGGCCATCAAGGGTAGTGTACTGTCTGACTACCTAGCTGAGCAACCCATTGATGATTACCAACCCATGAGATTTGACTTCCCTAATGAAGACATCATGTATTTAAAAGCAAAAGATCATGAAGAGCCAGTTCATACCGAAGGGCCTGACCCGGAGGAAGAGTGGACAATGATGTTTGATGGGGCTGTCAATATGAATGGACGTGGAGTTGGTGCAGTGCTTATTACTCTTAAAGAAGTTCATATGCCTTTCTCGGCAAAACTCACCTTTGCATGCACTAACAACGAAGCTGAATACGAAGCCTGTATCATGGGTCTTGAGGAAGCCATTAACCTCAGGATCAAGACTTTAACTGTATTCGTAAATTCAACTTTGGTAATCAATCAGACCAACGACAAATGGTACACTCACCAAGAGCATCTGATCCCATACCGTGACTACACGAGGAGATTATTGACTTTCTTCACTACAGTCAAACTTGAGTACATCCCTCGAGACGGAAATTAGTTCGCAAATGCTTTAGCTACCATTTCCTCCATGATCAAGGTTCAGATTGCCAATTATGTGCCTCGGATTTCAGTATCCAGACTAGACCGACCAGCATACGTATTCTCTGTGGACATTGCTAAAGATGACAAGCCTTGGTTCCATGACATCAAATGCTTCTTAGAGGATCAGACATACCCACATGGGGCATCATCCAATGATAAGAAGACATTAAGAAGATTGGCTGGTAGTTTCTTCCTTAATGTTGATGGTTCATTATACAAGCGAAACTTTGACATGGTACTACTCAGATGTGTTGATAAGAAAGAAGCAGACTTGCTGATGCACGAGGTGCATGAAGGAACCTTCGGTACCCATGCTGGAGGACATGCAATGGCTAAGAAATTGTTAAGATCGGGTTACTACTGGATCACAATGGATGCAGACTGTTGTGCCTATGCCAGGAAGTGTCATAAATTCCAGATTTATGCAGATAAAGTGCATGTGCCTCCAAACCCTTTGAACGTGATGTCTTCACCTTGGCCCTTTGCCATGTGGGGCATTGAAATGATTGGAAAGATCGAACCGACTACTTCAAATGGCCACAAATTCATCCTGGTAGCCATTGATTACTTCGCCAAATAGGTTGAAGCAGCTTCGTATGCAAACGTCACTAGACAAGTGGTAGACATATTTCTGAAGAGAGACATCATCTGTCGCTACGGAGTTCCCGAACGAATCATTACTGATAATGGTTCCAATTTGAACAACAAAATGATGGCAGAACTTGCCGGGACTTCAAAATACAACACCACAACTCTTCTCCTTACAGACTGAAGATGAATGGAGTTGTTGAGGCAGCTAACAAAAACATCAAGAAAATTGTGCAACAGATGGTGGTTACTTACAAAGACTGGCATGAGATGCTACCATTTGCCTTGCATGGGTACTGTACCTCAATCAGAACGTCTATTGGGGCAACACCTTATCAACTTGTGTATGGTATGGAAGCTGTCCTACCTGTTGAAGTTGAATTACCCTCCTTACGGGTACTGATGGATGTAAAGCTGAACGAAGTAGAATGGATCCGTTCTCGGTACAATCAGCTGAATCTGATCGAAGAAAAGAGATTAGCTGCAATCTGTCATGGGCAGTTATATCAAAAAAGAATGAAGAAAGCCTTCGATCAGAAAGTCAAGCTTCGGGAATACCAAGTATGAGATCTTGTGCTGAAAAGACTTCTTCCTCCTTATACAGACCACAGGGGCAAGTGGACTCCAAATTACGATGTACCATTCATAGTAAAGAAGGTTTTCTCTGGTGGAGCACTAATGCTCACTACTATGGATGGTGAAGATTTCTTGTCCCCTGTGAATTCAGATGCAGTTAAAAAATACTTCGCATAAAATGACCTGCTGGACATAAAAACAGAATGTAAGTCCAGGAAAAAATAGGGCATCCCGACGAGTCAAAAAGATAATAAAAGACCCGGGCAAAAATAAGGGAAAAAAAAGAAAAAAAATGTACACCTGCTGAGTTGAAAAGCCGCATTGGACAACTCAGGCAAAAATGGGTATCCCGGTGGATTGAAAACCCAAAGGGGCGATCCATGAAAATTCAGGGAATAAGCAAACAACTGCATTCTGAATTGGTCTGTATCGTTCACAACACGGCAAGCTTCGAAAGGATAAAGCATCAGTTAGAATCAACCTTTTTCAGAAAGCAAGATGAGAAGAACGTCAAGGTCATACAGGTCATAGCAAAGGAAGCTTAATAGGAGCATTGTCAACATTGCCAACACTTTTACTTTTTCAATTTGTAACAATCTCCTCATTTCAGGGGATCTATTTCGTTGACTGTATTTGCCAATGCAGGGCATCCAGATTAATAAAATCAGATTTTCAGTCACATCTCGTTTCATACATTTTTGTTTCGTTTGCAAAATGTCCAATATCCATGATATAATATTTGCATAAAAAACAAATGTGTCATTCTTAATAAATGCTTGCAGGAAATGTATTTACTCTCAGGAATATCTAACTCCTATGACGGAATTCGGTAAGGGATACCTCAGGATACTTGTGTGTTTCTTTGTCTTAACAGGATTGCAGGTATTCAAATACGTAGCAGGGGGCATGCCAAGCATCACTTCCTCAGCATACCTCTCCAAACAGCATTCAAAATGCTTTTCCCCAGCGGAGTTGTCAAAACCTCCTCACCACCAGCAAAAGTCTATTCAACGGGAGCTTCCCCCAACCGGGATCCCCACAGAGTTCTCTAGGAAGATCGTTTACTGATCTTTCCTCCCCCAAACAGAGTGCCAGGTCTCAAAGACAAAAGAATCATCTCCCTGCAGAGTCCCAACCTCTACCCAGAAGAGGAATGCCTGAACTTCTCACACAACAAAGTGACAAAAGCTTCCTCACCCCCAGCTGGGTTTTCTCCTGACCGGATAGATCTATCAGTGATCTATTTCCCCAAGCAAAGCCATATATCTTGACAGGTCTACCAATGATCTTCTCCCGGCTGGGATATTCCTCCAAGCAGATCAGCCAGAGATCTCCAACAACAGTGGGATCCAAATCCCGAATCGGTTTCTTTTGCATAATCATAGCATTCACATCATTTTTCCCACAGAGCGTAGCATTCCGTCTAATACAGAGCATTACGAAAAAAATCAAATTTTGCATGATCACAAGTTAGGTTCAAACTAGTCACCTGAAAATATCACTAGTATTCCACCAGCAATGTATATAAAAGCTCACATCCCTTAAAAAGCCAAAGTGTCCCCTTTTCACTCTCCAACACAAATGCATGTTCATATATACCTCTTTTGACACTCGTCTGTGTCATAATATTCCCCTACAGATATAAACCACAAACATCCTCTCAAATACAGATATATATACACTCTCCTGACACTCGTCCGTGTCACCTCTCCCTAGCATGTTTGCCAAGTCACTTGTTGCAAACCAAACACTTGTTTATAATACACTCTCATTGACACCCGTCCGTGTCAACCTATCCCCACAAGTCGCCAGAATACCTTTTACACCTATAAGTTCATAACTTATACACATTTCTCTTCTGACACTCGTCCGTGTCACACCTTTCCCCAACAAGTTGAACACTCGTCCATGTCTTGCTCATACTTCACAATAGTCATTCATACTTATAAAGATACTCGTCTGTATCTTATATACGTATATTATTGCCCACAAATTTGACACTCATCCGTGTTCTTTGTTAACCAGTTGGTACTCGTCCGTACCATCATCTCTGAACATGCGTCAGCGTTTGTTTCCACCGATACTCGTCCGTATCATAGTCTTAAGGATGCTCGTCCGCATCTTTAACCTATACACATTGGCAAACACTTATACCTTTTATTTCTTAAGCGTAAGCACTCGTTCGTGTTTACCATTCCCCAACAGAACAACTTTTCTTCTATCCGGCATTCGTCCTATGTCGTGATACTTTCGGCAGCCGTACCCTGCCAGGTGACCGTCCTTCACCTTTGGATGACCGTCCCTCATCCCTTTCCCCATCGGAGTCTCCATTATTGGAACCCTTTTTTATCTGACATTCGTCCTATGTCGTGATATTTAGCAGCCGTCCCCTGCTAGGTGATCGTCCTTCACCTTTTGATGACCGTGCTTCATCATTTTATCCGATGGTCGTCCCCATCGTTAATCTTGTTATCTGACATTCGTCCTATGTCATGATAAACCCCGAGAGAAGTCGTACCCTGCTAGGTGATCGTCCTTCACCTTTTTGATGATCGTCCTTCATCATTTTATCTGATGGCCGTCCCCATCGTTGATCTTGTTATCTGGCATTCGTCCTATGTCATGATACAACCCAGAGAGCAGCCGTACCCTGCTAGGTGATCGTCCTTTACCTCTTGATGATCGTCCTTCATCATGCTTATCTGATGGCCGTCCCAACCGTCGACCTTTTCTATCCGACATTCGTCCTATGTCGTGATAAAGAGCAGACGTCCCCTGCTAGGTGATCGCCCTTCACCTTTGATGACCGTCCCTCATCAATATTTCATTTATTCTTTAAATCGAAGGCCGTCCCCATCGTTGTTTACCTTTACTTTGCAAACCTGATGGTCGTCCCCATCTTTGCCTTTCCTTTAAATCCCCAGAGAATCTTACTTCCTTACCCGATGGACGTCCCCATCATGGTATCTTTATTTCCCCAGCATGTCGGCCGTCCCCGTCATTGTTTTATCTCCAGCAGTCGTCCTCTGCTTGATGTTCGTCCTCCATCGCCCGCATTTTAATAATCATACTATAATGTCTTTTACAATTTATATCCCTTATCTTGTTTGTCTGTTAAGCCTGTCGCTTACATCCTGCACAGCTAACTCATGTTTGAATAGGGGCAGCTGTAAACACCCCAAATTTGCCCTCACTCATTTCACACCATGGCTTGTGATCTTTCATATTTGCATAAGTTTAATCATACCATCTCATATTGCATTTTTGTTTCATCTGCATAGTTCAAGTTCATCTGCATCTAGGGTTTGTGATCTGAGCAATCCAAGGATCCATATGAGCCACTCCAAAGGTCTCCAATCATTCCAAGAGGGTCCATGTGTGTTTTATCATCATATTATATCCCTCAAAGATCAAGGAAGTCAAAAAATCACAAGAACTTGGTAAGCATGGAAGCAGAGCTAGGGTTTCACTACACAGATGACCTGAAATTAGGGTTTTGGTTTTAGAGGCCATAACTCCAATTTTTTTGGTCATTCTTGTTTCTAATAGTCTCAATATGTTATAAGGATCATGTGTACCAAGTTTTATGAAGAAATTCATTGTGGAAGTCATCTATTCACTGGGTAACTTCTTGAGCAAGTCAGAGCAAACTCAAGGCATCTGAGGCCCCCAACAATGGAACCAAAGTGGGAAAGTTTGAATTTAGGCCGTTGGATGAGGATTAGGGTTAGGCAGTGAATGGCTCAGATTAGCTCATTAATAATAAACCTGATTAATTAATTATAAAACCTAATTAATTGCCAAAATCAATCCCAGCCCTCCATAAACGCGCGCAGTCAACCCCTCCCTTGTGAGTTTGAATCTCAGCCTTAGGATGCGTTTACTTTTCATTTTTATTCATTTTATTTTATTTTCTTTGTATTTATTTCATATTATTATTAAAAATAGCAAAAATGATCAAAAAATTCTGAAAAGTTTAACCATGTGTTTTATTAATTTCCAGAAACCAAAAACATTTTCATTTTTATTTTTTGCATTTAAAAACCATTTTAAAAATATTTAAATGTTTATTTTAATTAATTAATAGAAATTAATTAACTAAAATACCATTTAGGCTTCTAAAAATTCCAAAAAAATTCACATTGCATCTTAGGACATTTAGAAACATTGTCAAACCATTCATACAAATTTCTTTTTGGTTTTGTTTCAACTTTGACATTTTTCTTGAATTCAGGGTTCATAAAATCCCCTTTTTAGAACCCTAACTTTGAAAATTCTTTTCTGCCTAACCATGAAAGGTTTGACAATGATTCTTTTTGTGTTTTTTTCCATATAGCATGTAGTATCTAGCATATTTTTGTCACAAATGTATCTTGCATTTTCCATTTGATTTGCATTTTCCCTCTTAAGGTATCCAAAAACCCTAGTTAACTTAGAAAAATCACAACTTTCTTTAGGTTAAGAGTTAGACCTTCTCCTTAGACATTGCTTGAACATTTCTTGGTCATTTCTTCATACATTTTCCATGCTTTGCATCCATTTCATTTCATAAGCATCCATTTGTTTTCATGCTTCCTACATGTTTCATTTGCATTCCAATCTCTTGTATGAACATTCACAACACTTGGTATGCCTTTGCATCATCCCATAGCATCATTTGCATCATGTGTTTGCTTCTGGTTTTGGTTTTTACCTTTGCATATGTTTCATTTTCATTTCATTTCTTTCCTAATGCTAACATTTTCAGGTGGTAAGTAACTTGAGAAGTGAATTTGCCTTCACTTCTCATTTCTCTTCATCTTTTTCTTATGCATCATTGCTGCATTTCTCTTTGCTTTAGAGTGAGATTTCTCATTCATGTTCATCTTTCACTTTCTTTCTCCAAGTTACTTATCTTCTTCAGTGAAGTAAGTAATTTGTTTCTTCTGCTTCTCCTCCTCTCATCTGCTTCTTCCATTGGTGGTTTCTCTGAAGATCTTTCTCAAGCCTCACAAACCATAGGAACATCCAAGCATGACAATAATTAGGGTTGTGATTAGTCCCCCTTTAGCTTTTATCTTTGTGTCTTCTTTGTGTCTCTCTTCTCACCTCATCATTAGAGACTAAACCTTTAAGGTTTTAAGGCTTTGTGTTTAGGGTTATGCCTGCATCCTTCTCTTAGGATGGAGTGTATAACTTTAATCTTAAGTGTTAAACCCTTAATTTGTTTAAACCTCTTAATCAATCCATCTTAATAATCACTAAGACATTAACTTGTAACTTGGGCCTTGCATTAGGGTTCTAATTCTTCCTTTATTGGTTAAGAAGGACTAACCCTAGTGTTAATGGACAAGTCCCCCTCAAGTTGTCTTACCAACCATAAAACTCATTTTTTAATCTCACCCTTAATTAAAATCCACTTTAATAAAGGTTTGTTTTGTCATGAGGTTAATCCCTAATCACGGATTAAGTTGAGGTGTCTTCCTCAGCTTAAGTGTGCTCATCTATTATCCTTCTATTAGGATGGTGTAATGGGTTCACTAATCCTTGATTATGGCTTAAACTCATTAATTAACACTAAAAATAACTCAAAAACATCTAAGTAATCACAAGTAGGTTAATGATCTTAATGCTACATCATCATGGTAATTAAGATGAGATGTTAATCTCATACTTAAGGTATCCTCATTATCCCTAATCAAAGGGAGGATATCATGAGTTTACTAACCCTTGGTTTAGGCTTAAGCTCATTAACTTATGAAAAACACCAAAAAGCAATAAAATATTGAAAACACAAAAACAATCAATAATCGTCTCCTTTGGGATTCTTTTCTCATCACACTCATTCATAAATGAGAACTTGCTTCTTCCGTCTAATGCAAGACAGTTAGCACTTGAGCCAGACAAGTCATACACTTGAGCATAGACAAGCAAGCAGTTCATTAGTCAATTTATCTTTCAGTCTCTTTGGGTCGAACTACGGTGTTCTGACTTCCTTATTGCACGAGAGGATACGTAGGCATAACTTAACAGTTATCGAACAAAAGTCTCTGTCTCTTTCCCCCTATTCCAGCATTCTTTTAAGCCTCAGTTCCTGAGCATTTCACTTCACTTTCTTGCACTGACACTTGTACATTCTTTTCCAGCTTTTGCACACAGATAGCACAGACACCTACCCCTTTAAACACAAACTTTCGAGCGTGGATCCCGTCGAGTACGACGGACAACCTGGGTGATAATACCTTCCCAGGTTGTAACCAACCCCCTTTCTCAGTTTCTCTGGTTCGCGACCGTCTTATCCATATATTTCTAGGTTTATGCAGCATTACCTTTCCTTCTGGATAAAAATGTCTAGATGGCGACTCTATTCATCTTCACCTTCATTCCTCCTTTCGCCAACCTTTCGCGCTTGTACCGGGATGCAAATCTTTGGGAGCGACAAAACTGTCGGGTCCCAACAGGCCGACTCATGAGTCGACTCATGGAACTCTATGAGTCGACCTCTCTGCTTATTTGAGTCGACTCCTTTTAAATTCAAATTGAGTCGACTCATTTTTGAATTTGAGCCGACTCATTGTCGTCTCAACTGACGTGTGGCTGTCTTGAAAAGACGTGTCGCCTGCCATTACCTCTCCCTAGGTCGGCACATCAATGCTTCCATCCACTTTTGACTTTTCATTTATGATTTATTTATTGATTTCTTCATTAAAACTCATTATCATTTCATTTTATCTTTACCAACATATCATATTTTCATATTCTCTCAATTTTCTCTCTTCAACTTCAAACCCTATAATCCTCTCTTAAAGCTTCATATTTCTCAACAATGGCATCAAGACCTACAGGTAAAAGGTCCCGTGGCTCCTCTTCTCAATCATCACTCCCTGTCAGTGCTTTGTCTCTTCTTCCATCTGACTTGGTTGAGGATTACAACAAGAGATTCAAGAATAGGAAGGTTGTTCCTCAATATGTCTACTCAAGAACAACAGCTACTCAAATGCACATTCCCCACATTATTGAACTGATGAACTTCCAAGGTATAAATCCTTTTCTATCATGTCATGTTGACTATAATGAGGATTTGGTTAAGATGTTCTATGCTGGTCTAGTTGGTACTTTAAAGGGTTTCGAATTCAACTTCCGTATGGGCTCTAGAATGTTTGCGGTTAATGCTCAAGTGTGGAAAGATTCGTTTCACATTGATCCTGAGGAAGCTAGTATCTTGATGACCGATACATCTCAAGTGGAGAATTACACCTTTCGTACTAAACTCAATGGTATGCTTAAAGAACCTTTTGTTGATTTCGTTATTAATTCCGAATTATTTTTGAATACCACTATTACTAGAAAAGTTAAGCTGATGGATTGTATCATTCATTAGATTGTTGCCCACAACTTACGGCAAAAGAAAGGTGGCTTCTCTCGTATTGATATGAGTGAAGTTAATTTGGTATATATTCTTCGGAACAAGGTCAAAGTCAACTGGCCTCACTATTTTGCGAGTCGTATTTTTGCCTTAAAGGAAAACAAAGGCGTTGCTCTTGCTTATCCTTCCATCATTCAGAAGATCATTGACAAAGCTGAGATTGTTAGTTTTGATGTACCTTTGGTGTTCGTGCCGGACACAAATTGGTTTCAGAAAAATACCCTAAGTCTTATGGGTCACATATGGGACTCTCAAGAAAGACGGTATCGGTATGTGGGAAGAAGTGATCAAAATCAACCGATTGAAGACAATTCTGATGGGGATGATCTTGAAGACCAAAATGAACCAAATGAGGTTCCTAATGAAGACTTGCCCGCTGACAACGAAGAGTGGCATGGCATACCATCAAATGATTCCTATGTAAATCAAGGATGGGGTGAATGGCAAATCACCGGGTGGACAAACACAACTACTCGCTTTGCTCCTCCATCTTCTCTTCCATCTCAACCGCAACAAGATGATCCTTCCAGAATCATGGCTATGCTCCAAAATATGCAACTTCAACAATAAGCTTACTACACAACTCAGACTGAGAGATACACAGAGATAGAGCGGCGTTTAAATGAGCAAGATACCGCTTTTGCCGATTATGTGTCTATTCAAGACACTCGGTACACTATGCTGCAGGATCATTTGGTTGCTCAGGACACTGCCTTCGACTCGCTTAACAGTAGTTTTCTTCAGTTTACAGAAGCCGACATGGATGACTCACAGCCTATCACTTATCGTCGCTGTTACCCTTCCACCAGGGATCATAATCCACACCCTTGAGAGAACATTTGCATCATATGTACTTGTAATGATTATGAATGTTGTTTATGTTTTGTTTGTATGAACTCCTATTTCTCTTTAATTCAATTGTTTTGTATTCTCACTATCTTTACCCGCTTTTCCAAATTGTATGTTTGTGAATGCGTGTTTCTATTGCAATTGGCTTCTCATTTGACATTTAGGTTTGCATGCTATTTCCGTTGGTAGATTAACTCACATGTTTCTTCTTCTTTTTGATGTTGTCAAAGGGGGAGATGATATTGAGATTGATGTATATAAGATCAGGTCACATAATCAGGGGGAGCTTTACACCAACATATGGCGATTGATTCATCAAGTTTTTTCCATCATCAAAAAGGGGGAGTTTGTGTGACATGGCATGATTTTAATGTGTCAAAAACTTGGCATGATTGAAAACTTAAGTGGTTCTCTACGAAAAAGCAAGGATTGGCATATTTGGAAAAATAAACTGAATGAGTCGACTCAAATTCATCAATGAGCCGACTCATTCAGTGTTAAATTGGTGGCAAACGCACGGGTCCAAACAGGCTACCTGATGCATCAATTTTGGTCGACTCATGAATGTGGATGAATCGACTCAAAACCCTTCATGAGTCGACTCATCAAGAAGTGTTTTCTTCTCATTTTCCACGGGTCTCAATAGGCTGCCTCCCTGTTTATTTTGGTCGACTCATCTGTTATTTTGAGCCGGCTCATTTAATGATTTGAGTCGGCTCATTACTGTGCTGACTCATTTTTTCATTTAATTTTTTCCCTCTCTTATGTTTCTTTCTCTAACCAATATAAATAGCTGATTATTTCATTTGAGAAGGAAGGAACAAGGAAAGTGAAAGATATACACATAGCTCTCTTCATCTTCTTCATTCTTGCATCAATCAACAATCACACACAACAATCTTTGTTTGATTTCGATGTTTGTTTCGAAGATAATGTTCAGTCGTGAATTAGAGTTTCAGATTGGGTTTAGAGTGTGTGGGTTTTCCTTGGAAAAATTCAAAGGGTTTTCTCCTCCAAGATCATTGAAGATTTGGGGTTTTTGCATACATCGATCGTTCGTAGATTCATCCGAGTGAGGTAGATTGAAGATCAAGTGGATCGTTCTCTCATATCACGGTAGACGGAGGATTGCGAAGGTCTTTGTGGGTTCACAAGTGTGGGAGAAACTCAGTCGTGCTCAAAGTTTGGAGAATCGTGAATTCTTGCAAGAAGGGAGCAATTAATCGGAGGCTTTCTCGACATGCGTGGAAGACTTGATTCTACTTTGGATCAAGGGACAAGAAGAAGATTTGACAGCACATTCAACGTGGTTTGGTTTGTTGGTTCATTTATTTCTCTTCTTGTAAAACAATTGCGATTTAATAAAATTGCCCAATTCAATTTCGAATTGGGGACAGAGTACTTTGAGCGAGGACGACGAAGGAACTGCCTCAATAAATTCCTTGTATTCTTTTCATTTCTCGCATTTTACTTTTATTCATATTGATATTGTGTGCTTGAAAATTCTGGTGTATCAAATTAGTGCATTCAAAGTGTTTGATAAATTGTTACACTTAAAAGTGATAACTAGAGTGGGTAAAATTTTGTACTATTTGATAAAACAAAATTGTCCTTGGTGTGTGCACTCCAAGTGTTTGGTAAAAAGCCTAATCACACAAAATCAATTTAATTGTGCTTGATTTCTTCTCCAATCATTGTTAAGAATAGTTTTATCAAGTGCTGAATTATCAAGTAAATCATTTGTGCAATATTAATTCTTCTAGTCAGCATTTCATTCCAATTGGATTTTACGCATATCCGATCTCCGATGACTTCTAATTTGAACTAGACGATTTTTCGGGAAACTTCTGCAATACTTTTTCAACTTAATTTTGAAAAGTTAATTTTTAAAAAGGGATCTATTCAACCCCCCCTTATAGATCCGCGTTATCGTCTAACAACAAAGAACATCTTCTTTGTAGCTGTGACGCTCGTCACAGGATCGTTACGATCATAACGCGGAGTTTAAGGGCGTTACGGTCGTTAGGGGGATGTTACGATCGTCAGCGTTGCAAATTTTGGAATTTCTTTAGCAGAAGGGAAAGAGTCTAACAGTAATGCTATAAACTATTTCAGGAATATTAAAAATTGTATCAAAGAGACAATGATAATGCACATTAAGTACTGATAGCATTGATTTATAATTTTAACATCACACCAGATTTCAATCAAACAACAGTAGTAGTAATAAGTACTATTATGTAAAGAAACAGAATCAACTCAAATTCAAAATTACTAGCAGTGAATAAGTAGAAATCAAAACATAATAGAACTTGCATTGAATTGAAATCGTCTTCGAACAGTAAACGAAAATTGCATAAAATGAAAACTGATTGAAATACATAAACTAATCAAACTGTAAAAAGCCGAATGAAATAAAATTGAAACTTCCTAGAAACAAAAACTAAAATAAATAAAAATGCTGAGCAATGTGATTTCCTCATCCGAGCCTTTTCTTGAGATCCTCTAGAACTGAATTCAAATGATAAAAGTGGTCTACAGTAATGTCAGTTAAGCCTATGATGTCTTGACGCAAACTTTTCACTTCATCCTTTAATCCATTGATCTCTACTTGATAAATATCCAAAGTAGTTTGGATATTGTTCAACTTTTCAGTATACTCTCCTGCTTCTTTCTTAAGGACATCAGTATCCTCATCGATAAGGTTGGGTTCATAGTTAATTAGGAGGAGTCTCGAGATCAACTTTAGTGTCCGACATCTTTTGATCAAAAACTTGGTATCCTTGTGGTGTATCGGGTGTGGATGGAGGACTAGGTGGATTAAGATCATAAAGCCAATTATCGCGATTATGGACACTAACTCTAGCATGGTTTGGAAGGTTAAATAGGGTGATGACTTCATTCCTTATCAAGTAATCAAAAGGAGCGCCTCCTAAGTTTCCTATGATACGCTTGTTGAAACAAAAATCCAAATTCATAGGACGGGACGTAACGAAAGGTATGCACCTATTAATTTGGTATCTAAGTCCAAGGGCGTCGGCAATCATAGTAACTAATCCTCCTACAATGATTGGGGAATCAGGGTCTTGATTAATGCGGGTAAAGGTATTCATTAAGAATGGTACGACATTAACAAAGCGTCCTTGAGTCATATAGTAAAGAATAAAAATCTCATCCTTAGAAACTAATGTTCGGTTCTCTTCCTTTCCGAATAGGGTATGTGCTAAAATCTTATGGAAATACCAGATAGTAGGGTTATGTATTTCATCGTTATCCATGTTGTCTGGTTCAGGGTGATAGTTTCTGGTTAATGTACCCCAGGAATAGTCTAGCTCAAAATCCATAAGTTCCAGTTGGGTTGTGGTGAATGCAAATGGTCCACTAGGGAATCCTAGTATGTCAGCTAATTCCTTATGGTTATAGGAAAACTCGATGCCAAATAATCTGAAACTGATAAATCCTTTTCTAGCACCGAATTCACGATCAAGTATATGCACTAAAGAACTCAAAAATTCAAAGGTAAGTTCACGGTGAGTGACAAATATATACTTAATGTGAGATATTTCCCATCCCAGTTGGTTAAAATGTATAAAACAATATATGCGATGCCTAGTGTGTCCATTGTCTCATCATCATAATAGAGGGTCATAACAAGATTTCTTTGGGATAATTTCTTAAATTTCATCCTTTGGTTTCTTCCTCTAAAGGTGGTTTCCATAAAATTTATGTGGTTGCGGTTCCATAACGAAAATTAAAGAGGTGGAAAGTAAATCGGGGGGAAAGAAGGTTAAGGTAGAAAAGACTATTTTTAGAAATCCTGTAGAATATAAAGTTTTCAAACTCAGCATAGAAAAATTTGAGAAATAAAAATGATGAAAATAGTAGTAATAGTAAAATAAACAGAATTCAATAAAATAAAACATTGAAGTGCAAAAAACAATATAATGGTGGGTTGCCTCCCACTAAGCGTTGTTTTTAACATCATAAGCCTGACACAGTTCTTAGTAAACAATTAGTCAGGGGAATTAGTGGGTAACTAAAAAAGTTTTAGACTATTAGCATAATCCCTATTTTCGATGTGATGGTATTGCTTTAATCGTTGTCCGTTTACTATGAACGGTTCACTATTTCTACCCTTAATTTCTATTGCTCCGCTAGGAAACATTTTCGTAATATCAAAAGGGCCAACCCATCTAGATTTTAATTTTCCTGGGAATAGTCTAAGTCTAGGATTAAATAAAAAGTACGACGTCTCCCACACTAAATTCTTTCCTGGATAAACGCTTATCGTGCCATCTTTTGGTTCTTTCTTTATATATTTTAGCATTCTCGTAAATGTTTAATCTTAATTCTTCCAGTTCGTTAAGATCAAGGACTCGTTTCTCTCCTGCAGCTGTATAGTTTATGTTAAGCGTTTTAATTGCCCAATAAGCTTTGTGTTCTAATTCGACAGGGAGATGACATGATTTTTAGTAAACTAGTTTGAATGGTGTAGTTCCTATAGGTGTCTTATAGGCTGTCCTATAAGCCCATAAAGCTTCATTAAGCTTGGATGACCAATCTTTCCTAGATATGGCGACTGTTTTTTCGAGTATTTTCTTTATCTCTCTGTTTGAGACTTCGACCTGTCCACTTGTTTGTGGATGATATGGTGTTGCTACACGATGTCTTACTCCATACTTAGATAGTAATTTATCGAATATTTTTTAAATGAAATGAGAGCCACCGTCACTAATGACAAGTCTAGGTACACCAAATATTGGAAAGATAATATTCTTGAAAAGCTTAATCACTACTCACGTGTCATTTGTAGGAGAAGATACAGCTTCAATCCATTTCGAAACATAGTCGACAACAACGAGTATGTACTTATTTCCAAAAGAAGATGGGAAGGGTCCCATGAAATCAATTCCCCATATGTCAAAGACTTCTACTTCAAGTATTCCTCTTTGAGGCATTTCGGCGCGTCTTGAGATGTTACCAGTACATTGACAATGATCATAGTTTATAACGGAGATGTGGACGTCTTTCCATAAATTAGGCCAGAATAACCCGGCTTGTAAGATCTTAGCACAGGTCTTCGAGGTACTCGCATGTCCACCATATGGAGATGAATGGCATTGAGTAATAACACTTTCAATTTCTTCTTCGGGTATGCATCGATGAAAGATTCCGTCGGGTCCTCTCTTAAATAGTAAAGGCTCGTCCCAATAATAATATTTTAGATCATGGAAGAATTTCTTTTTCTGTTGATACGTTAAATTTGGTGGAAGTACACTTGCATCTAGGTAGTTGACTATATCAGCATACCATGGAAATCTTGCTTTTGAATTGATCGCTTCCATGGTTTCTTTGTTTTTTTTAATATTGTTGGCGCTATTTGAGCTATTTCACTTTTTATTTGTGCAAACAATTGTTCATAAGGAAAATCATCGTTAATAGGCACTAGTTCAGGTTTAATATTTTCTAATCTCGACAAGTGATCTGCTACAACATTGTCGGTTCCTTTCTTATCCTTAATTTCTAGATCAAATTCTTGTAACAATAGGATCCACCTTAGAAGTCTGGGTTTAGCATCCTCCTTGGTTAGAAGATATCTGATAGTAGCGTGATCTGTGTATATGATTATCTTTGATCCTACTAGATAAGATCGGAATTTGTCGAGTGCGAAAACAACAGCTAATAGCTCTTTCTCTGTTGTCGCGTAGTTCATTTGAGCGGAATCCAAGGTTCTACTAGCATAGTAAATCGCGTGGAATTTCTTATCCTTTCTTTGTCCTAGTATTGTGCCTACAACGTAATCACTTGCATCACACATTATTTCGGATGGTAACCTCCAGTCCGGTGGTTGCATGATTGGTGCGGTGATAAGGGCTGATTTCAGAGTTTCAAACGCTTCTAAACACTTGTCATCAAATATAAACTCAGCGTCTTTCATTAATAAACCGGTTAAAGGTTTAGTGATTTTTGAGAAATCTTTTATAAATCTCCGGTAGAAACCGGCATGGCCTAAGAAACTTTGTATTTCTCGTACGGTCTTAGGTGGTTGAAGGTCTTTTATGACTTCTGTTTTAGCTTTATCAACTTCTATTCCTTTGTCAGAAATTACATGTCCTAGTACGATTCCTTGTCTAACCATGAAATGACATTTCTCCCAGTTAAGCACCAGATTTACCTTCACACATCTTTCTAGTACCATTTCTAAATTTGATAAGCATCCTTCAAAACTTTCTCCAAACACCGAGAAATTGTCCATGAACACTTCCATGATGTTATCTATGAAATATGCGAAAATTGACATCATACATCTTTGAAAGGTTGCAAGGGCGTTACTTAATCCGAAGGGCATCCGACTGTAAGCGAATGTTCCATAAGGGCATGTGAACGTAGTTTTCTCTTAATCATCAGGGTGAATAGGGATTTGGAAAAATCCGGAGTAACCATCCAGATAGTAGAAATAGGAATGTTTAGCTAACCCTTCTAACATCTGATCTATGAAAGGTAGGGGAAAATGGTCTTTCCGAGTAGCTTTGTTCAGCTTACGATAATCTATGCACATTCTACTTCCGGTTACTACTCTTTGTGTTATCGCTTCGCCTTTGGCATTCTTCACAACAGTAATACCTCATTTCTTTGGTACGACATGCACTGGGCTAACCCATTGACTGTCAGAGATCAGATATATGTTTCCTGCTTCCAGTAGTTTTTTAACTTCATCTCTGACTACAGTGCTAAGGATAAGATTGATTCTTCTTTGAGGTTCTTTAGATGTTTTATAATCATCTTCTAGCATAATAGGATGCATGCAGATCGAAGGACATATTCCTTTAAGATCTGAAATGTTATATCCTAAAGCGCTCGGGTATTTCCGTAGGACGTCTAATAATCTTTTAGTTTCGGGTTGTCCTAGGTTGGCATTAACTATAACTGGTCGCTTAAGATCGACATCTAGGAATTCGTATCTTAGGTTCTTAGGTAAGGTTTTTAATTCTAAAGTTGATTCTTTCGTGTAAGTGTTATACTTTCACTTAGACTATCATCTTTGTATGGTTCACGCCAATTGTCATCTTCGAAGATCGGTGGGATTTGAATTTTCATAATTTCAGAATAAGTGGTTTGTTATGCTTCCATCTCTCTTACGCACTCGTCTATTATATCAATAAGATAACACGTGTCTTCTGTATCCGGTGCTTGTAAGAATTGAGTGAGGATGAATTCCACTTTCTCTTCTCCAACTTTGAAGGTTAGTCTGCCATTCTTTACGTCAATGATGGCTCCGAATGTGGCTAGGAACGGTCTTCCTAATATAATAGGAGTGATTGAGTCTTTAGAAATGTTCATAATTATGAAGTCTATAGAGATATAAAATTGACCTATTCTTACTAGGATGTTTTCCAGTATACCTACGGGATATTTAAATGATCGGTCAGCTAACTGAACATCAATTTTTGTGGGTCTGAGTTCTCCCATTTCCAGATTTTTGCAAATAGATAAAGGCATGACACTGATACTTTCTCCCAAGTCGCATAGAGCTTTGTCTATGATGTACTTTCCAATGTTACAAGGTATAGAAAAATTACCTGGGTCTTTCAGCTTAGGGAGCATACTATTTTGGATAATAGCGCTACACTCAGCAGTAAGTGTAACTGTACCGTTGTCCTCTATCTTTTTCTTATTAGATAAAATTTCCTTAAGAAATTTAGCGTACGATGGTATTTGAGTGATAGCTTCTGTAAACGGAATCGGGATATTCACTGTTTCAGAAGTTCTACAAATTTCTTGAACTAACTCATCGTTTTGGAATTTATTAATCTTTGAGGATACAAAATAAGTGGTTTATAAGGTGGTGGAGGTACATAAGGTTGTTCTTTCTCCATTTCTTCTTGATTATTATCCTCCTTCTCTTCTGCTTCCTTCTCCTTTTCAGTTGATTTAACCTGTTTCTGGTACATGGCTGGATTTTCAAGCTTTTGATCAATTGGTCCTTCAAGTTCTTTTCTGCTTCTTAAGATCACATCATTTTCTTGTACTTTTTGGATTGGGTTGTGGTTGTCTAGGAAATACACTAGCAGGGGCAGCAGTAGGTGCTTGTTGTTGAGCTACTTGTGAAATTTGGGTTTCAAGCATTTTGTTATGTGTAGCTAACGTGTCTACTTTGTTTGCCAACTGTTTAATCTGTTCGCTAGTGTGTATGTTTTGGTTTAGGAAATCTTTATTTGTTTGAGCTTGAGTAGCTATAAAGTTTTCCATCATTAATTCAAGATTCGATTTCCTAGGAACAACAGGGGTATTCTTTTGATATCCTGGAGGTGCAGATGATGCTTGACCAGGTGCATAAAGAGCGTTGTTATTTTTATAGGAAAAATTTGGATAGTTCTTCCAACCCGGATTGTATGTGTTCGAGTAAGGATTTCCTTGAGCATAATTCACTTGATCAGTGGAGATTCCGGCTAATAACTGATAATTTGGGGCAGCATGTCCTGGAACTCCACATAACTCACAGTTAGGTGCTACTACAGTCACGGTGGTTGTTGGGGTTATGGCTAAATTATCGATTTTCCAAGCTAAAGCATCAAATTTGGCGTTAATGTGTTCCATATTACTTACTTTGTACATACCTCATTTGATTGGTTTCTCTGTTGCGGTCCTTTCGCTTCCCCATTGAAAATGGTTATGAGCCATACTTTTGATAAGTTCATAAGCTTCGTTATACTCTTTGTTCATCAATGCAGCGCCCACAGAAGCGTCTATTGTCATTATTGTGTTATACAAGAGACCATTATAGAATGTATGGATTACCATCCATTCTACTAAACCATGATGAAGACATAACCTAAGCATATCCTTGTATCGTTCCCAAGCTTCAAAAAGTGATTCATTTTCCTTTTTCTTAAATCCGTTGATTTGAGATCTTAACATAGCTGTCTTGCTAGGTGGAAAGTATCTTGCTAAGAAGACTTTCTTCAGTTCATTCCATGTGGTGACAAAGTTCGATGGCAGAGATTGAAGCCAAACTCTTGCTCTGTCTCTTAATGAAAAAGGAAAAATATGTAATTTTATTGCTTCTTGGGTAACTCCATTAGCTTTAATTGTATCTGCGTATTGCACGAATATCGAGAGATGTAAATTTGGATCTTTGGTAAGATTTCCGGAAAATTGATTTTGTTGCACGGCTGATATGAGCGATGGTTTCAACTCGAAATCATTTTGGATGATGGCAGGTGCGACAATACTTATATGTGGTTCGTCTTATGAAGGAACAACGTAATACTTGAGCGGATGAGTGTCTGCAGCCATAGCAGCTTCTCTAGAAGTTCCTACTAGGTTTTCAACTAATTCGTGTGGATGAGCTAAAAGGTCAGGAATATTGTACCTTCGTTGGTACTATAGTATAAGGCGTCTTAAACGTAAAAAAACGTTCTAATTCAGCGATCGGAGGTTGCAAGAATTTTCCTTGTGAGCTAGTACTGGGCATACACTCGGTGAATAAGATTAAAAAAGAAATAAAAATAAGAAAAGAAAAGATTGCCTTAGACTATATTGCACACTTTAAGAGTGCACTAGAGACTAAAACAAAGTCCCCGACAACGGCACTAAAAACTTGATGTCGCGATCGATCTAACGTCAAAAGGTATCTATAACTGCTAGTGCACAGCCTATCGCATAGTAATAAAATGATGTCGAACCCACAGGGACTTTGTAATCACTCTAGTACTATAAAGAACGGCTATAATAACTACGGCGGAAAGTTGTCACGAATTTGGTTTCTAAATTAAACTAAAGGGAAAAATTAATTAAAGTTCGAATTATAAGATAAGGCGGTCGGGATGTAACTTAGTAGACCTCTACAGATTAAACTAACACCCTATGCACAAGAAATAATTTACTTAATTGTTCTGTAGAAATTATCAGTTTAAAAACCCGCAACTCACACTCTTGTGGTCTTGTATTAGATTATATTCCTAAAGCCCTATGTCTGCTCTCGCTAGCCCATAAGTGTTTAATAACACTCTTTGGAAACTTAATATAATCTAATCCAGTTCAAAGCGCTCTCACTGTATTTAAATTGAATGCCTAACTTTAGCTATCCGGTTAAAAACCTCACACTCTCGTGGTCTTGATCTAACCTTTTTCTACTCTTTTTACTCTCGTAACAAAAAGTATAGTTATATAATTAAAAATCCCGGCCAGAAATTAAGTTGATTAAGACTTTTAACTTAGCATTAATTTAATCCGTTTTGGTTACGTTCATTACATACCGACGCTATTAATTTAGCTAGACATATTAATTGAAACGAAAAGACTATAAAATTTAATTAAACAAAACATAGCCATAACTAATAAATAAAATTAAACAATAACAATTAAATTGCAATATATTAAAAACCTGGTACATAGTAGTTTTCCTCGTAGATCCCTCTTCCACAAATGTCGGCAAGATTGGACTCTCGGAAATTTAATACAAACTCTGAGGCTAGAAACAAATAAACCTAAATCTAATGTAATAGCTTCCTGATATTGGAAACTATCACTTACAAGAGGTTGAATTCAAAAAGGGAACAAATAAACAATGCGGGAATTAAAGAAATAAAATGCAAAAAATTCTGGAATGAAATTGGCAGAGCTTCGGTAAAATTAAGCAATGAAAAAATCTCCCCCTTTGGACTGTTGGATTCCTCTATTTATACAGCAAGAGGGATACGGGAGTTGGAGAATTAATTGGGCTTCAAACAACCCACTTCATGAGAAAATGTAGGACTTCGTGTGGCTTTGACTGAGAAAAAGAAGGAACATAACATGAACTGCTTCAGCTTGGTTTCCACTACTTTTGGTTTGGGTATTCTGAGGATAATGGGCTTGACGAGCGTAATATATGAATTTTGGGCGCTTGACGGTCGTAACATATCCATAACGGTCGTCACACGTTGAATTGTGCTTGACGATCGAAACAACTATGTGAGGACCGTCACTGCAACAAATTATGCAGAATTATGTGTTTTTTCTTGTTCTTTGATCTTTTCTCTTGTTTATAGCTTTATGCCTTCACTTTGCACATCTTTGATCTTTTCTGTTGACTTTTTAGAATGGACTATTTTTTAAATTAAATATACAAATAATATATACAAATAACACAACCAACATAAAAGTTTTTATAAAAAATAAAATTAAAATGAATAAAAAATCTTAATTATTTACTAGACATGCACATATGCGTTGCACAATTATATTTTACTTAAATATTAACAATAAATATTATAATTCAGAAAATATTAATATAACTAATTTTTATATTGATCGCATCTCTAATTTATAAAATAAATTAGTTGTTATGATGTTTTATAGTATTGTTTATTTTTTTTAGAAAATAAATAACTAAAATAATAGATCAGGACATCAAATTAATAATTGAAATAAAAAATAAATAAAATTGTGAAATTAAGATAGAGACAAACACAAATTTCAAATGTGATAGAAGATAATTTTTTTTTTAGAATTCAATGACATAAATTACAAAATCACAGTAAAACTTGAAAGAAATAATTAACGCTATATATCTCGCCGATTTCTTCTAATTTGGTGTCTTCTTAAATAGAGAATGAATCTTTAATTATATATATAATGAAAGAAATAATTAACGCTATATATCTCGCCGATTTCTTCTAATTTGGTGTCTTCTTAAATAGAGAATGAATCTTTAATTATATATATAAAGACGTGTAATTAGGAAAATTATAAATGAAAGTTTTATATATGAACAATTGTGATTTATTGTAATTAATGGATTATACAAAGAGGACTAAGTAGTAATAAGAAGAAAATTATTTATCATGTTTTTTAGCTCTTTTATTTAATTCATTAATTAATAATAATAATAATAATAATAATAATAATAATAATATTAATAAAACTTTTTCTTTAACCTAGAGAGAGGTCAGTGCCTCTCTCTCTAAATCTTTGCTGCTTCACACTAAGCACCATGGTTTAAGTTGCTTTCCAGTTTTTTCCATTAGTTTTCTACAGTTTGTCTGGTGATTTTCTTAGGATGATTTGGAAAATGATTAATAGAAGGAACATGGGTATTTGTTGTACTAAATGGGATGCCTTCCTATTTGGAGGGGGTTCGCCTGGAAAGGAACCATCATCTATACAATCGTTATACATTTCACACTTCCCTTTGAGAACTTCTGCGAGAGATCTATTTGCACTATTCGGTTGTATCGGAAACGTTGTGGAGGTAGTGATCTCTCCTAGAATGGGAAGAGGTTCGTTTTTGCTCGGTTCATTGAGGTGGAAGACGTAAGAAGGTTGAGTGTCAAATTGGATAACGTTATGATCGACGGGACAAAGATTAATGCAAAACAACCTCGCTTTGAAAGGGGCGATATGCGATCTATTAAGCAGAAGGGATGAATAAACGATAGAGAGAGGTCAGGTATGGTGAAGGATGTGTCGAGAAGAGGCGATGTGGAATCCACGAGGTTCGTTACATCTTCTATATCTTTTGTGGATGTTGTTGTAACCTCAGGTAACATTGATCATAAAAAATCTATGTTTTCGTTTCAATCTGTCACGATGATCAGGAATAGAATGCAACAAGCCTATGTTGGTAGAACTTTTCTTCCGGGTATGGCCAATAATATTCAACGTTATTTCAACTTCGAAGGAGTTTTTACGATAAAAGTAACCATTTTGGGAGCCTCATTAGTGTTGCTAGAAGATTTGGAAAAGGGAGCCGTTGAAGGTTTGCTGGAGGAGGGATCTACCTGGTGGAGGGAGATGTTCATGGAAATTAGAAAGTGGAACGAGATGGACATCGATGAGGAAATAACTATCTGGATTAGTATTTCCGGAATACCTTGTCATGCTTGGTGTACAGAGTTCTTCGAAAGGGTTGCAAACGCTTTTGGGAAGTATTTTTATACGGACGAAATAACTCACAAAAGGATTATCGATGGAGATGGAAAGATTGATTATTATAATAGCATCGGGCCATATAAAAAAAATCAAATGCAGGTGGAGATTGATGGGAGGATGTTTACCATATATTTGAGGGATGATTCGGTGATAGAATCAAGATCGGAGAAAGTGAATGAACCTGAGAAATCTACAACATCAAGTGACTCGGGGGAGGAGTGGGGTAGCTAAGAAGGGCGGAGTAGAGGAGAAGACATCGATGAGGTCGGAGTTGCTTCGATAGTAATGGCGGAGAAGACAGTAGATGGAGTTGGGGGTACGAATGAAGAAGGTGAGCCGGTTTTACATCGGGAATAAGTTTTTACGGGGAAGAGTAATAACAGTGAGGGAGAAAGGATAAGTCCACATCATAAACTTAGTTTTCTGAAGCAAATGGGGGTGTTTGACAATGTCGTGGTAAAGTGTAAAATGGATTTTAAAAACTTTTCACTTTTTAAGGAAGATTTGATACAAGCCTCTGACACTATTGAAGAAGTTGAAAAGACTAGGGAGACATATAACTTTAAAAAGCTGGATGCACTTTCTCAAGGCGGGTACCACAACAACAATAAAAAGATCCATTCTTTTCAAACCTAAATTAATGAAATATAAAATAGTTGGTGGGACACCATTACAAGTAAAAGGAAGACGTGGTAAGGAGTTGGGTACATAAAAAAAATGTAACATTTTCAAAGGCAAACAAAACAAAAAGGAGTTACAGCCAGTGGTTTTGAAGACGACAAGTAGGGGAAACACAGCAGAATCAGTTGCGTCGAAATACTACGAAAATAACTCTGCTGAGTCTGATATTATGAGGAGAAATAGGAGATTGTGGGAAAATTTAGAATCTATGGTGGGAGGAAAACTTTGGGAAGCTATCTCGAATTTGGGTATTGTTGCGGCGGATATGAAAATATATTACAAAAAAAGACTAAATGAAATGGAGAGGAACGATAAAGAAAGAAAGAGGGAAGGGAATGAGAAAGCATTGTTTCAAAAATGATTATAGGAACTTTTAACATAAGAGGGGGAGGTAATTTGATTAAAAGAAATAGAGTTAGTCAAATTATCAAGAACGGAAAAGCAGACAGGTTTTTGATCCAAGAATCCAAAATCTCGCATTTGTCGGAGAAGCTAGCAAAACGTTTTTGTTCCAAGGAAAACATTGGTTGGACTCATAATAATTATTTAGGCTTCTCGGGAAGCCTTATCATCTTGTGGAAGATTGAAAGTGTGGAGGTAATTTGTAGTTTCAAAGGGATTGGCTATGTGGGGGTCAAATTAATTTGGAGAAATACTTTCTATTACATCGTAAACATTTACTCTCCTTGTGACTTCAATTATATCTTGTCTTCAAGGGAAAAGAAAGGTAGGGGGACTAATAATCGTAAAACGGAAATGAAAGAGTTTGCGGATTTCATTGAAGATAGTGAGCTTATAGACATTCCTTGTAAAGGGCGGAACTTTTCTTAGTATAGTGGAGATGGTTCTTCGATGAGTCGAATAGATTGTTTTATGCTTTCGGAAGGGGCCATATCGAATTGGGGTGTGGTTGGTCAATTTATTGGTACTAGAGACGTTTCTGATCATTGCCTGGTGTGGGGGTAGTCGATTCTTCGGATTGGGGGCCTAAACCTTTTAGATTAAACAAGGATTGGCTCAACAATAAAAACTTCATGCCTTTTGTTGAAAATGAGTGGAAAAAGTTATAGGTGCATGGAAGGACTGATTATGTTTTAAAAGAGAAATTTCGGTTAGTAAAAAAGAGCATTTTAAAGTGGAAAGGGGAGGTCTTTGGGAAGTACAATTTGGTAGTGGAGGAAGGAGTAGAAGATATCAACTTAAGTGATTGTTTGGCCGAGCACTTAGAGGGATTCTTGACCGAGGATGATGTAGATAAAATGAAGATGGTCTCTAGCAAGTTTTGGTTGAACTTGAGAATTAAAGAAAACATCCTTATCCAAAAGGCTAGGATAAAGTGGTTAAATGATGGTGATAACAATAGCCGATACTTCCATAGTATCATGAAAGAAAGGAGAATAAGGAATTACATTGGATCTATCAACACTAATATAGGCATGTTAGTAGGGGTTGAAGAGGTCAAAAAGGAGGTTAGAAAGAATTTTGCGATAAAGTTTGAGGAAACGGACTTGGAAAGATCATTATTGGAGGGAGTTCCATTTAAGTCACTCAATATGAAAGAGAATGAGGATCTTGAGAAGCCTTTTTTGGAGGAGGAAATAAAGAATGCGGTTTGGGGTTGTGGGGGTTCAAAAAGTCCCGGACCCGATGGTTTCTCTTTTCTTTTCATCAGAAAAGGTTGGAAGTTCTTAAAAGGGGATTTCATTAGATTATTTAATGATTTTCATAGAGGAGCGATTTTATCAAAGGAAATCATTTCTTCCTTCTTAACTTTGATTTCGAAGAGAGAAAACCCGTTAAATTTAGATGACTATATGCCTATTTTCCTTGTTGGTTGCTTGTACAAGGTTTTGGCAAAACTTTTGGTGGCTAGAATGAAGAATGTTCTTAACTCGATCATTTCTTCTTGCCAAAGTGCTTTTATCCCTAATAGACAACTTCTTGATGGAGTGTTAGTGCCTAATGAATTGGTGGATTACGCTAGCAAAAAGAAGAAGGAGGTTACTCTCTTTAAGGTGGATTTCGAGAAAGCATACGATAAAGTTAGTTGGAACTTTCTAAGATACATGATGTGGAGAATGGGTTTCAGAAATCTTTGGATGAAATGGATGGAAGCGTTGATCTTTACTAGCAAGAAATCCGTTTTGGTTAATGGTAGCTCGACGAAGGAATTTGAGATGGGAAGAGGTTAATGGCAAGGTGACCCCCTTTCACCTTTTCTTTTTGTGATCGCCGCTGAAGGACTCACGGGATTAGTTAGAAATTTGGTGGGGGTTGGTGAGTTTGTGGGAGTTAATGTCAAGACTAAATGTTTTATTGATATTCTTCAATTCGCGGATGATACCCTCTTAATAGGTGATGGAAGTTGGAGGCATATATGGGCTATAAAAGCGGTGTTGCGGGGATTTGAGTTAGTGTCGGGTCTAGGGATTAATTACCACAAGAGAATGCTTATAGGAATTAATGTTATCCCATCATTCCTAGAAGCGGCATCCTTATTCTTGGCTTGTAGAACCGAGAGTAAATAGTTCAACTTTCTAGGAATACCTATTGGATCCAATCCTAGAAGAATATCCACTTGGACTCCACTTATTGAGAAATTGGAAAAAAGACTTCAAAGTTGGCATGAGAGGTTTTTGAGCTTCGGAGGAAGGTTGACGCTTTTGAGATAGGTCCTCACTAGTCTTCCTATCTCCCAACTCTCTTTCTACAAGACTCCGGTGAAGATTCGGAAGGAAATTAATAAACTTCAAAGTGGTTTTTTGTGGGGGAGCTCAAAGGATAAGCGTAGAATTCATTGGATCAATTGGGATTTCTTATGCTATCCGAAGGAGTGCGGAGGTTTAAATTTTAAGATAATTGAAGACTTTAATGTTGCTTTACTTCATAAATGGAGATGGAGGATTCTTGAAGGATCGGAAGCAATTTGGTACAAATTGTTGAAAGCTAGAGATGGTGATATTAGTCTCTATACTTCGGGAAGCCGGGTCAAGAGTTCTAATTGGACATCTTGCTCAACATGGTGGATGGATTTATTATCAATAAATAAATTCTATGAGGATGACATCTATATGGA
This sequence comes from Lathyrus aphaca, assembly GCA_963966055.1. Taxonomy (NCBI): domain Eukaryota; kingdom Viridiplantae; phylum Streptophyta; class Magnoliopsida; order Fabales; family Fabaceae; genus Lathyrus; species Lathyrus aphaca. The sequence goes on along the minus strand of OZ014525.1, from coordinate 484,006,266 downwards.
TAATTGCATATTCCAAGTGGGTAGTGGGCATACCACACTGTTTTGGAATGGAAATTGGACGGTAAGTGGTTGTTTTATAAACGAGTTTCCGGAGGAACATCAGTCATCTTCTCTTAAAGAATTCTCGGTCGCCAGCTTGGGTGGATGCAAGGGAGGAAGATGGATTTGGGGAGATCTTGGCATAAATTCTCGGGAGGTAGTGTTGCCCTTATCAGCTGGTGAAAGTGATGTAGAGGGACAATTTTTGAATTCTAACATTTATTTTCCTGCAAGTATAACTTATGGAAATGTTGGAAACACCTTATCCTTTAACAATGCAGAAACAATCCTCTATCAGGTGCAACCCTTGGAGCTTTCTACCCGCATACTGCAACCCTCTTCCAGTCTTCAGGGCGATCCGCCATCAAGTTTTTTTGCTGCAGACTCTGTTTCTGGTTTGGAGCATTACAGGCAGATTTCTTTGGTCGATTCTAGTCTGGATCAGAACGAGGCGTCTGCACAGCAAGCTCACAGTAGCAGCTTGACTCCGTCGACTGATGCATTTTCTTTGCATTCGGCCCAGACCTCAGAAGACCACACTACTGCTTTTGGTTCTGTTGCGCTTTCTCATCGCGGGTTTTTTTCGAGACTTAGTGAATTGAGGAATATCATTGATTCCAATAAACCTTTGAATAATGACAGAGACAAAATTTCATGGAACCATGGTATTGATTTCACGGTCAGTTCTTTCTATTCCTTGTCGAATTATTGTCGTGTTCCTTGTGGCCCGAGGAATAGAAATGATCTAGCTTTTGATTTGATTTGGAGAGTCAATGCCCCTATGAGAAACAACGCTTTTGGATGGCGGTGTTTTTTGAATAAAATACCGATGAAGGATAAGCTTCTACATCGCCGAATTTTAACTTATGACAACAATATCAATTGTTGTTTTTGCGGTCGCTTTCCGGAAATGTTAAAACATTTAATATTTGATTATCATGTTTCGAAGTTAATTTGGTCCGAAATGGCGGAGTGGTTGGGGTTTTCTTTGATTGTAGTGGGTGACATCAAAAGTTCTTACTTAGAGTGGTTTTATTTTGGTAAATCAAAGAAGATGAAGGAGGGAAGGGATGGTAGCTTATGGTTGACGATATGTTGGACCTTATGGCTAAAGAGGAATGAAATCTCTTTCAAGAATGCTAATTGGAACGTATCGGATTTAGTTTGGAAGGCAAAATTCTTGATTTGGAGATGGTCTTTTATAGGGGAAATTACTCATCCCAATTATGATCTTTATGCTTTTGAAAAGGATCCGATTCAATTTTTATCGTAAAGTACAATTGATGGATAATTTCTTTAGCTTGGTTGGGGATTTTTTTAACTCTCTATAATCTTGTATTCGTCTTTGAGTACATTTTGTACTCGTATTAATATATATTCCTTGCCTTTTAAATAATAATAATAATAATAATAATAATAATAATAATAATAATAATTAATGAGTAAAGTAATAGAAAAAAAAGGTTATGATATGTGGTTAGTAGGAGATTTCTCTTTTGATGTATTAGTGATTGGTTTTTTAAATAGTTAGTGGTGCGTTTTTCGTTGGTTGGTTTTAACAATTCAAATTAATTAACTCTTAATTAGTAGTGGATGTAATATGTAATGTTATATTTTAAGAAGAACCATAAAGATTATCTATAAATATTTTTAGATACCACTGTAGTTCGTATTTTAGATATTACCTAATACTAATGTAAGAAAAAATAATACAATAATATTGCTACAAAATAAACAATTTAAAATAGATAAAATGAGGAGGAAAAAGTAGAACCATAAACATCATCTATGAATATTTTTAGATACAATTATAATTTAGATATTATTTGCAATTGCAATAGCAATGCAAAAAAATTAACACAACAAAATTGAAAAAAAATTGTTAATGACTTAACAACTTTTATATGTATAAGATTCTAATATATGTGATTATTATATATTTTATTTTTTATTGTTATTATTATAAAAATTATAATGTTCTAGCGGTACAAGCTTTATTATTCGGATATATGATATTTTTACAGCATCACAATGTATTAATATTACTTTTTCCAGTTGTACAACTATAAGTACTGAACATAACTTTTTGATTTTTCAACCCTTATTCTCTATATATTCATCCTCTTTATATTTTTTTTCATTTCTTATCAGATATTGTTACTCTTCCTTTTTTGAAAAGAGGAAAAAATCAAGGGTGCACGACGCAACTCGAGATCTTGCCAAAATCGGCCACTATTTCAAATGGCGAAACACTCCTTTCTTCTCGTGCGATGGGTGGTTTCTTCGATCGGACCGCATGGGAGCGCTCAGTGAGTGGCCACAATCAATAACTTTGGTCTTCATTACACTGATCTGATTTTGATCTTGCTCGATGGTTTGAATAATAACTTATAGGATTTGGTTTTGATGGTGTAATTTAGCCATAGTAGATTGCATCATTTCTAAGGCTTCTTGATCATCATATCAATGGTGGATTCTTCACCTTTTTCTTCGCATTCACCACAAAATTTCAGTTCAATCTTAGGTACTTTGCTCTTTCTCTTCCATTCCTCTTCGTTTCAAGGCTCCTTTTATCAATGTCAAATCCATGGCTCAATTTTCAATTTCAAATCAATGGATCCCTTAATCAATTTCAAATCCATGGCTTCCTTTATCAATTTCAAATCCATTTCCATCATTTTTGATGACGTTAAGTACCTTACTTACAACATTTTCACCCTATTCTTATATGTTTTATTCTACATCACAAACCTAGATATTTTATGTCTTTTGATAATGCATTTTCCACTCAACTCTCCTAACGTTCGTCTTAACTCCGTCACAATCACATCCCTCAATACCAAAGCCATTAATTTAACCGCCACATTCGATTTAACCTTCATTTTCCATTCTCCAATATACAAAAAAAAATCACTTTTACTACATAATGATTAGTACACGGTAAAAGCATGCATCAATATATGTTTTTACCATGTACTGCTCATTATGTAATAAAGGGTGTTTTTTTTGTATATCGGAGAATGGAAAATGAAGGTTAAATCGAATATGGCAGTTAAATTAATGGTTTTGCTATTGAGGGATGTGATAGTGATGAATTTAAGATGAATGTTGGGAGAGTTGAGTGGAAAGGGCAATATCAAAAGACAAAAAACTGATAGTTTTGCGATGCAGAATAAAACATATAAGAATAGGGTACATATGTTGAAACATCGTCAAACACGATAGAAATGGATTTGAAATTGATAAAGGAAGTCATGGATTTGACATTGATAAAGGGAGCCATGGATTTGAAATTGAAAATAAAGAGATCCATGGATTTGGCATTGATAAAGGGAGCCATGAAACAAAGAGTTGCATTTCGACTTGGTGCTAATGGTTAAAAGGAACAAGCTAATGAGTTTGTGGATATAGCTGAAGCATACGGGTCCAGATCCCAAGATGCGTAAATACTTGATTGAGGGGCACTGTTCAGCTGCTCAAGGCAATGACCTAAAAGAAGTTTCCATCTTCAAGCAAGGAAGGCATGGAGAAATTTGTTTTCTTCATGCAATATGCTTCCTATTGATGGTTGAAGGACGCAACAAACATATGCTTTGATTGCAGGGAACAAGCTCAATGTTGGTATGTTGCTTTGAAAAATCATCATCAGATATTGATGACTTCAATAGTTGTTAAGTTCAGTTGATTAATTAGACTTCTTGTGCAATTACAGTGTTCTGTGTAAAACCTTAACCTTGTAAAATATATGGCTTCTTAAACCAAAACCATTGAAATTGTTTTTGTTTTTTTTTCTTCTTTTAATGTCGTCCAAATTAACTTTGAATGTTACTATTAGATTATTTTACTTGTTACAACCTCTTAAAAATCTTGTTACACAAAAAAAAGACCATAATACCAATACTTATTAAAATTATAAAACTCATCTTTCATTGTATCTCTCCATTGCCACTATTCTTCCTGAAACTTCTTTCTTCATTACTACATACAAAGTTAAAATTTATTGAAAATTTCATTTGTTTTTTGGCCGCATCAGATTTTTTTATTAATTTTTTTATCTAATGTCGGCTCATGATTTTGATCTGGCTTTATAATGGAAAAATCCAAAGAGAGGAAAAGAAAGATATTATGATGCAATCTGTTATTAATCTTGAGGATAATATGATGTTTGGAAGAGGCGAAAATTGAGTAATAGATGATTAAAAAACAATTATATGAATAAGAACGATTTCAGGGTTATTATTAAATTTTAAATAGATTTGTTCAAAAATGTTTTTATTATTAAATTAAGATTAAATATGTTTTTGGTCCTCATAAATATGGCCATTTTTAATTTTAGTCCCTTAAAATTTTTCTTCAAATAATGGTCCTCCTAATATTTTTCGTCTATATTTATGGTCCCTCCCGTCGACGGTCGTTAACAGAAGCTGACATGGATTGCCATGTGAAAATTTGTTTGATGACTGGACATACATGTGGCAGTGCCAGCGTGGCAAAGATGTTTATGTATCATGTCACATGTCTAAGGCTAACACTATACTTAAAAGATGGCATATTTATTAAGACCTTATACATATTTAACCCATAAATTAACTATGTTCTTTTCAATCTGTCTTTTATTTTTGTTAAAACAATGCATGTTTTTATCTATGATGTACAACTATCATATTCGAGGCTAGAATTCACATAGAGCATTGCATGTTTTTGTCTATGATGTACATCTATCAGATTCAAGATTGTCATTTATTTATTTTTGACGAGGATGAACTTGCAGGCTGATTTCAAGCATTACAATTAGATCTAGACAATTTATTAAATGAGTTGATTTATGTATTATTATTTTGTAGCTTATGTATTATTATTGTTCTGTTATGTATGCATTATTGTTTTGTGACTTATGTATTATTTTGTTTATCATCTAATGTAATATAACATCAATACAACCCAACAAAATATAACATACATAAAATTACTCTAAGTTAACAATGTTTGGCATTCCAAACATAAGTTGTTGTCAATGTTGTAATGACCTAAAAAATCCTAAAGTTTAAGATGTTGCTTTCAGAAATTTCCATTTTTTCAATTCAATGTGATTTTTGGCAACAAAAATCGTTGCCTCATTTTTACTTGAATAAAAAATAACATCAAAGGTAGACATGTAATTTAACAAACGTAAATAATATGTAACTACATGAACCCAATGCTTTTAGTTTTTAAACAATTCAATAAATGGAGATGGCAGATGAATGCGAAGTCGCCATTGGAAAGAAAGTAAGAATACCCTAAATAGACAAGAATGACATTATATTGTTTAATTATCACATAACACATATTTGGTAATGTCATTCATTTCTTCTGTGGTTTAAGACCTAAACATGATATCATCAAAGATTCTTAAACTTTTGATAATCAATCTCCAAATAAATTCTCATAGAGACTTGATCTAGCTCTCATTTTATTATCCAAGTCTCGACGGACAATGAATCAACCATCCTCACCATATTCATGCGATTATGCAATGATTCTAAATCCACCATTTCCATTTGATTCAACACTAACTATATCATCAATATATGACATAATATGTTTAGGAAATTGAGTAATGAATTGATTCTAAGATGGTTGGTTCTTAGATGATTATTTCTTAAGAGATTGATAATGAGAAGATTGAGATGGTTGTGTACTTAGCCTATTTGTCGATCTTTGAAAATCAGAGTATGCTTGGTTAACATGCTCATAATATGAAGGATGTCAATAAACATTATAACCCACTAGTTTCTTCCCTTCCTTCTTCACTCCCTCCTTGGTTTTTATTTTTTGAGGTGATGGGCACATTAAACTCATAGCAGGGAAACCAATTTCACACACCCTACTTTTCAATGTTCTTTTCCTTAAAACATCCAATGACCTAAACCTTTTCCACAATGCTTCTATTGCACTAGTCATGTTCACCCCTGATCCATCATTAGTGCCAACCTCATGTTAACCTTCCATGCTTAATTTCCTCAAATGGATATGAAAAATATCTATAGGTATCGAATCACCACACAATGTGTATATTCCTAACTCACAAACACAAGGCAACTTGTATGATGTTCTATGATTACACCCGCAGATTTTGGTATTGGTTCCTATATAATCAACCCTCAGGAACTCGACAATAATGCATCTCAAAGGACATCTTGATAATGATCCATGAAGATTCCCATAAAATGGAGTAGTGTGCGCATGCTTAAATTCATAAAAACTCCAATGAAATTAAGCTATAGTGTTTCTCAATTGTAACATCAAGTTATTGTTCATAGCCTTCCAACATTTTCACAAGTCGCCTATAATTTTCTCTAACATCGGTTGTAATTTCCAATTAGCAGACTCAGCCCTAAAATGAAAGAAAACATCAAATTAATACAAACTAAAACTACTAAAAGTATATACCAATTAGTCATAGGTTTGCTCAAATTTACCACTCAATTGATCCATGCTCCAACAAATATGTTTGTAGGTAGTCAGTCAATCATGTATCTTTCACATAATCAATGAATCCAACACAATTAACATTAACTTGCTCAAGCTGCTGCAACTGTTGATGATATTTCATCTCATCACTGACCCATACAAGTTACATCCATATTGTGTTTATCTCATATTGCATATTACTAACATCGTATTGCTTGCATCTTGCTTGCACATTTTTTTTATGTGAAATGAAAAAGCAAATTAATCGTCCTTGGAAACATAACTTCAATTGTTTTCATCAAAGTAATATCTCTATCAGTCAAAATCACTTATGAGCATAACATTACATACTTAAAAAATTGTTTCAACTTATTCAATACCTAGATAAAAGTTCTATGTCAGCTCATATTCCATATAGGCAAGTGCAACAACAAATGTTAACTCAATTGACGTCATACCAATAGTTTCAAACAAATATTGTCAATATTTGTTTGCCTTGTAAATGTTATCCATAATAAACACAATAAGAAATATATTAAACAATTTTACTGAATATGGGTGTCCCTGAAAATATCTCTCACAACATCTGAGACATTATTCAGATCTCACTCTTGCAAGAAAAAACAATATGTGTATGGGTGAAACATGAAACTTTGTTAAATCAACATGTTGTTGTTCATCTGAACTTAGATAACCAACAAAGAAATGAACTTAAAATCTATCCGATAAATCGTGGTTTTGAATTTTACATTTTGCATCAATCTTCCACCCTTAATCATCTTTAGGCGGTGTTGATCTGATTTTGAATGTACAACCATATTTTTCAGTAGCACTTTATGTTGCATTATTTGCTTCCTTATATTTTCCTCCTTTATCACAATTAAAGATTAATTTGTTGTTTCACCCTCTCTTTCTCGTTTCAGTATCTAAATGAGTAATGATAATTGATACTAAATGTCTAATTCCAACCTCAATAATCCATCTTATCATTTCTTCTCATGTATCAAATTTCAGTAGAGTTGAGAATGCACCAGTAATATATATATATATATATATATATATATATATATATATATATATATATATATATATATATATATAAAATTTTATCAATATCTATGAAGGGATTTCCATATTTGTGAAACATACAAAAAAAACTAAGATAAAGATGCACAAAAATTCATATTATATAACTTATGAATAAGTTATTTGGTGAATAAACATGAAAATAAAAAAATATATATAAAGAAGTTATCCTGTAAAGATTATAATAACAAATAAGTATGATGTAAGTTATCCAATGAACATATCATCAATCAGAATATTTGATAGCAAGTTATTCAATGAAAGAAAACAATGTATTGAAATTCTTTAGACATAGTTTTTCTGATTCACTCATGTAGAAATACAAAACACTCTAATTTAGAAAAAAATATGATAATAAAAATTAAATGGTAAAATATTTGATATGTTAAAAAATGAGGGAAAAAATTAGAATATTTTAAAAATTGTAAAGGTGAGATGATAACAGTAGGAATATGAGAGGTATGAGATAAAATTTCATGATTTCATTTGGTTCCCTGACCATATAGTCAGATGATCGGGCCCATTAAAGCATATTAGGATTTTGAAGCCCATTCTAACTCTTACAAGATATTGTAAACACCCCAAAGTTTCCCTCTCTCTCTTCCTCACACCTTGGCTTGTGATCCTTCATATTGCATTGCATAAGCATACCATCTTACACTGCATAGTTATTTCACTACATAAGTTGCACAACTAGGGTTTGTGATCAGATGAATCTTAGAAGTGGTTTGAGCTCTCTCAGAGGCCATGAAGCATGCCAAGAGCATATGTATCAAATTTGATGTAAAAATTCCTTGTGAAAGTCATCTGATCATATGGTAACTTGTTATGCAAGAAAAGTCAGAATCAGGGCATCTAAGGCCACCAACAAGGGTTCTAAAGGGCCACAACCATCAATTTGAGGTCCTATGATCTTTATTTGATCTTAGGAATGCTTGGAAGTTCAAAAGATTGAAGAATTTTGAGCCATTTGAAAACTTTCTATTTTTGGACATGACTTGTAATGAAAACTTTCCATTTTGGGAAAGATCTTCAACCTCCTTTTTCTTGATCAAAAAGGCTTCAAATGAATTTTATTCAAACATGAAAGTTGTAGATTGGATCTTCCCATTTTCAAAAAGTACAAGAACTCTTCTTGATTCATCCTAGAACTCAAGATATGATGGATCAAAGATGGGATAAATCTTGTAATTTTCAAGTTCATGTCAAAGAGGGAAATATGCAAAATGGTATTTCAGGCCTTCAAGTGACCTCTAATCCACTCAAATACATCATGCCATGATCAAACAACTTCTAAATACCAGAATTGGGCCAAGAATCTAGGGTTTTCATGCCTTGCTTCTCAAGAAATGTCAAAGTTGTGAAATTGCAAAAACCATACAAACTCATGATCTAAGCTGCACAACTCATGACATTTGATCCAGAGGCTCTCCTTAAAGCTAGCTGAGGCAGCCAAAGACCTCAAATCACTTCTGCACCATGCCATACCTCAAGTACACAAAGTTTTGAATTTTTGCATTTTAAACCATACCAATCCCACAGTGCCACAACAACTCCTCTGACCAATGGCAATTGTTTATAGAACCCTAAGGATCATAAAACATAACACTTGAAGCCTTGAAACAAGCCAAGCATCAGATTGCACAAAATCCCTCAAAAACTTCCCTTCTTCGATTTTTCAAACCAGCCATCAAACTTCCAAAATTCTTTCACCATTCAATCACACATGACCTAAGGAACATTTCCCACCCATCACCATGGCCTGAAACACCCTAAAACAAAAGCACGATTTCTGTTGAACCAGAACTGAACCTTTCAAAATAGCCATTATAAACTCCATTCAAGCATTCCATTAGCACAAGGGGGACCAGAGGAGTCATTTTGCACCAAGGAAAGGCTCAGAAAGCTCCAGTTTGAAGAACTTCAGTTCAGGTATCCATTAAGAACAATTTTTCCAGAAACTCTTTTTCTTGTTATAAAATGATTCTATATGCTTTGTTGATCATTCTGATGTGTTTAGAATTGAAAATGGTGTAGAAATGAGCATGTATTGTTTATCTGAAAGTTTGCCCGTAAAAATGTTTTGTTTCGATTCTCTTGATTCTTGAAGTTTAAATGTTGTTTGTTGATTGATTCATGTTCTATGATGTTTGGGGATCATTTCTGGGCAGGTTTGATGTATTTTAATGACCTGTAGAAGAAGTTAGGTTTTGGGATGGCCGAAGAAGATGATCGAAGCTTATCTCCGGTCACCTTAAAATAATTAGGGTTTTGGTTGCCAGATTGAATGAGATCCCTTGGATCATGTTTAGGTTAAGCAACGAACGGTCCAAATTGATCATTAAAACCTAATTTTAATTAATTAAGTTAAATATAACTAATTAACTCAGGATGAACCTTAGCCTTTGGATCACGCGCGAATCTTACTTTTAAACCTAGGCCCTTAGATCAGCCTACCTCAGGTCTTGGTGACTTGCAATCCTGACCCTTTATCCACCCTCCACGCAATCTGGGCCTCTCATTGTGTTTCACATATTTTTTTTAAATTAGAAAATTAATTTCTAAAAATATGATCTTTTGCATTTTTATTCCAAATATTATTTCAGAAACCAAAAGCATTTTTATTTTTAATTTTTGCATTAAAAATATATTTTTAAATCATTTAATTGTATTATTTAATTAATTAATTCATTTTAATTAATTAAAAATACTTTTAGGTATTTAAAAATCACCAAAAAAATCATGAAGCATTCTTACACATTTAGAACAATTTACAAACTCATTTTACAAATTTGTTTTAGGGTTTGATCATGTTTAGACAATTAACCATGAATTAGGGTTTCCAAATTTCTTATTTTTCTAACCCTAACTTCAATAATTCTTTTCTGACCAACCAAGATGCGTTTGTGTATGGTTCGTTTTGCATTCTTTCATACTTTTCATGTAGTATCTAGGGTATTTAACTCATATTTTTGCATTGCATTTTCCATTTGTTTGGCATTTTTCATGAAGAAGTACCCAAAACCCTAGCCTAACTTAGAAAAACCATAACTTGACTTTGGTATAGCTTTTGACTTCCATCTTTGGGGAGTGGTCTTATGTATGTTTAGGGTTCATTTGGTTGCAAATTCAATTTTTTATCATGTGTTTTGCTTCTATTTTGATCATATGCATCTCATACTTTCTTAAAACCCTAATTTGCCACGTTCATTTGCATTCATCTTTGCATACCTTCATCATGTGAACTTTCCATGATATCTCATGCATTTTTATGTCACCTTAGACAACTTAGGACATGTAAGAACATTGGTTGATCATTGTTGCATTCATTTGGTATGTTTTGCATCCATTACATCTTATGTATGTTCATGTGTTATTAAGCTTCTAATATGCTTGTTTTTGCATCCATCACTTGTATGGTCATACATATGCATTATACATGTCTTTGCATCATTTCATAACACTTTGGCATTGTGTTTTCACTTCTGGTTGGCATCATTGCATCTTCATTTGCCTTATTTCCTTTTGTTTCATGTCTTATGCATTCAAACTAACCATTTAAGGGGCTTCAGGTAAGTTGTTTAGGATGTGGATTTTCCTCCACATCCAACCTCTTCTTATCTCTTCATTTGCATCTGTATTTGTCTTTGAAGTGAGTTTGATTCACTTGTGCTCTCTCTTGCTCCTTTTCTTTCTCTTATGTTACTTAACTTCTTCAGGAAGTAAGTAACCTAGTCTTCTTTCTCTTCTCCTTTCATCTGCTTCTTCTTCCTTGGTGGCCCTCTGAAGACTTTTTGAAGATCTCTCTTTATGTATCACAAACCATAGGAACATCCAAGCATGATAACTTTAGGGTTGTATATAGTCTCCCCTAGTTTCTACCTTTGAGTCTCCTTGAGTCTCTACTTTTCATCTCACAATCAAGGCTAAACAGTTAAAGTTTTGGGGCTTTGTATTAGGGTTATACCTGTATCCTTATCTTAGGATGGAGTGTATAACTTTAATTCTTAGTGTTAAACCTTTAAGTTGTTTTCACCTCCTAATGGTTCAGAGGGACTAACCCTAGTGTTTAATGGACAAGTCCCCCTCAGGTTTAGTCTTACAAACATAAAATCCATTTCTTAATCTAAACCTTAATTAAAATCCACTTTAATAAAGGCTTGTTATATAATGATTTTAATCCCTAACCATGGATTAAGTTGAGGAGTCTTCCTCATCTTAAGTGTTCTCATCTATTATCCTTCTCTTAGGATGGTGTAATGAGTTCACTAATCCCTGATTGGAGATTAAACTCATTATCTTAACAAAAACCAAAATCCAAAAAACACTTAATAATCACAAGTAGGTTAATGATCTTAATCCTGCGTCATTAGGGTATTTAAGTTGGGATTTTCATCTCATACTTAAGTAGGCTCATTACCCTAATCAGGGATGATATAATGAGTTTGCAAACCCTTGATTAAGGCTTAAGCTCATTATCCTATGCAAAACACCAAAAAAAATAAAAAATTGAAAACACAAAAACAAACAATAAACGTCTCATCCGGGATTCTTTTCTCATCACACTCACTCTGAAAAACGAGAACTAGCTTCTTCCGTCTAATGCAAGACAGTTAGCACTCGAGCCAGACGAGTCATACACTTGAGCATAGACAAAAAAGCAGTTCATGTCAAAATCAACCAGTCTCTTTGAGTCGAACTACGGTGTTCTGAATTCCTCATTGCACGAGAGGATACGTAGGAATAACTTAACGGTTATCGAACAAAAGTCTCTTGGTCTTCCCCATCTCCTCTTTCTAGCTTTCTTTTCTTAGCCTCAGCTTTGAGCACTCACTTTCTTTTTGCACTGACACTCTGTACACCCTTTTCTCCTTAGCTTCTTATGCACAGTTTAGCACATACATTATCCCCTTTTAAAACACAATCAAGTAAGCGTGGATCCCATCGAGTACGACAGACGATCTGGGTGCTAATACCTTCCCAGGTCGTAACCTACCCCCTTACTTAGTCTCTTTGGTTCGCAACCGTCTTATCCATACCCTTCCAGGTTTATGCAGCATTACCTTTTCTTCGAGATAAAAATGCCTAGCTGGAGACTCTATTCAACCTCAACCTCCAACATCACCGACGGTTCGCGTTTGCACCGGGATGAAAATCCGGGGAGCAACAACTTGGCGACTCTGTTGGGGATCTTTTGCAACCAGGGCTTCTGGTTCTCTTGTGGGTTTCTCCTAGCGCTTGTTTGTTTGTGTTTATTGGGGGTGTTATGTGTTGTTTATGTTTATATTTTTTCTTTATTTACTGCTTCCTGTACAGCTTTACTTATTGCATTTACTTTATCGCTTTCATTTACTTCTTTTCGCATTTCATTCTTTATTATATCATTGTGCTGGATTTTTGTTTACCTTGGTGGGTGGGGTATTCCAGTGAGAAAGACTCAACACAAAGGCCTGAGTGACACATAGGATTAGAGTGGTTTTGTATTCTTTCCTATTCCATTTCGGTCTGGTGCGGGAATATGAAAACACGGTTCAGACATGGGTTTCCTTTTGAGAACTCTATGCTACGGATCTCCTGTAGTGCTAGGGCTATCTGGGAAGCCTTCTAAGTCTGGATGACCTTTTTAGATGACCTTCAGCATCTGAGGTGAATTAGAGGAGGATCCTTTATGATTAGGGTAAACAATGTACCTCCAGGTTAGAAGTGTTTACACTTCTCATAATAGATCCGAATATGAGGATCCTTGTTCTAGAACAATGCCTATGAGTGGTTGGGTTGTTTACAGGTTTGCAGGAACCCTTGACCTCAACATACCTTGCTACTGGAATGTGTTCTTAAGGTTGTACTATTTTGGACTAGTTCTTTGAAACCCTGGATTGTTGACTCTTTATTTGAGTCCCCCACCTGGTTACTGGTTCTCAGACTTCCATCCGAAACTTTAGACACTCATGGATCCTATCAAAGGCAATGGATAATCCAACACTTGATCACAAACCCTTGCATATCATAAGCATACATCATATTGCATCATTTAACATTTGTCTATTTGTTTTACAAGGTATCCATCTGCATTTGGTTTGGTTTTGACCATTCTTCTGCTCAGCTTATCTGCTTCAACACTCCTTCAGCTATCTTCTTCAGCTATCTTCTTCAGCTATCTTCTTCAGTTGTCCTCTTCAGTTGTCTCCTTAAAGCACACATTTTCAGCATGGATTCAACAAGGAAAAGCAACATCACCTACCACTTCTTTGAGTATCCTCTAGCAGGCATCAGATGGATACAAACCCTTATCACCCCTGATCATGTTCCCTTATTCAGAGAGCATTATGGTGGAATCTTGGACATGATCATGGACTTGGACACATTACAGAGGAGCATGATTCACACTTGTATTCAGTTTTATGACCCTCCTCTCCGTTGTTTCAATTTCCCAGATTTTCAGATAGGTCATTTGCTGGAAGAATACTCTATGCTATTGGGTGTCCCTATCAGAAGAGGAATTCCTTTCAATCCTGAAATGACCCCTCCAAAGAATGAAGACATAGACAAAGAATTACATATGGAAGCGACCATCATTGATGAGCATATGACTTCCAAAGCTGGAATCCCAGGCCTTCATCTGGATTTCTTGATTACTCAGGCTACAAAGCATGCTGCAGTAGGGAATTAGGAAATTGTGTGTGCTCTCCTAGCTCTCAGTATTTATGGTATCATCTTGTTTGCAGACGAGCCTATGTTTGTAAGCAAGAATGCTATCCATATCTTCATGCTAAAGAACCTAGTTCCTACCTTATTGGGAGAATTCTACTACTCAGTTCATCAGAGAAAGGAGAAACAGAGAGGAAGACTGGTAAGGTGTTATGCACCTCTCTTCTACAGTTGGTTGATAAAGCATATGCTGAAGACGGAAGCTTTCTTGAACCCACATCAGTCAAGGAATTGGGATAACAGGATGATTGCCCTTACTTCAGAAGATATCAGATGGTGTACTAAGAACACCAAGGGTCGAGACATAATAACAAGTTGTTGGCAATAACTAAATATGCCACTTATTGGAGTAAAGGGTTGCATCAATTACAATCCTTTACTTTTCAAGAGACAGTCGGGGTATGCCTTAATATATCCACCTAGGGAGTAGGACTTAGCAGAGTCTCTTTATTATGCTTTTCAGAACAATCATGCCATTATCCGACAAGTAGCCTGGACTTGGGACAACATACAGGCTAAAGGAACTGCTATTTTGTGGAAGTGCAACAACATAGCCTCTGCTTAGTACACTGAATGGTCACGCATCAGAGGACAGATTACTCATATGCCATTCACCCTGGAAGATGCGTCAGGGCCATTAGTAGTTGATCCCATAGCTACAGTCATCCTAGAAGAGTTTGAAAAGTTGAAGGAAAGGAATACACATCTAGCTGAAGCTTTGAAGAATACCCTTTGGGAAAGGAATGATGGTCGTCTAGACATTGAGAGGTTATAAAAGCTACGCATCGAGCATGTAACCAAGATTGAGAAGACTGGAGACTTTATCAGGAAAGCCCGAGCAGGAGAACTTGTGTTGAAGAATGCATGTAATGAAGCAAAGATTCAAAGGGCAAGAGCTGAGCATTATCTGGAGGAGAGTCAGGATAACTGAAACTAGTTTGCAAGAAGACCAGAAGATGCAAGCCAAGATAGAGCAGTTAGAGACCAATGAGAAAAGAAACCAAGAAGCACTGCTAGCAGCTCAGAAGGAGATCTCAGAGTTGAAACTCCGGGCGGGGTTAAAGAGATCCAAAGAACAAGAAAAGTATATGACAAATGCCATTGCAACCAGAAACCTTCTCATCAGGACCATTACAGAGCACCCAGTTGGACCGGTAACTGATGCTCTCCTAAAGGAAGTCAGGGAGCATGCATATGGATTGGATGTTTGATTTTCTCTTTGTACTTGTTTTTGTACTTTAATTCACCATGGTGATTTTGTTTGTTGTATTCTTAAATTTGTTGTATTTCAACTCACCATGGGAGTTTGTTAGGTTGTAATTCATGAACTATTCATATTTTGGCATTGCCACTTGTATTTCTATGGTTATGTATTGGATTTTCTTATGGACTTCATTTGCTTTAAGCATCTTCATCTCCCAGAGGTCCGGAAGGTCAAAACCAAAAACCAGACCGGATACCCTCTGAAGACAAATAGACATATTGCATTGCATGCTAATCTCATATCCTTTGTTTTGCAGGTGTTTTGTTGTTGTTTTCTCACTTTGTTGATTGTTTCAGGAAATATTTCTCGTAGGAGGGTTTTTCCCGTCAATCGCATCCACATATATCCAACTCGACACAACCTTCCGAGTCTACAAATAGATCAGCTCCAGCAGGAACTGACAGATGTAAGGACTCGGATCACTGATGTGAGGACAGAAGTAAGGACCCAGATGAATCAATTCATGGCTGTGATGATTGGAATGGCACAGACCTAGGAAAGATTGAGGGAGTTGGTCGAGCAACAAACTCCATAAGATAACCATGCTGGTACTAGAGGTACTAGTAACAATGTGCCCGATCAGCCGCAAACGACTCCAATAGTGTTTGGACCTCACAACAATCCTGAAGTTAATATCCTTGGGAATGGGCAAAGTAACACTGGAGATCGTATTCTACAAGAAGATCCTCAAGATGAGAAGCTTACAATGTTAGGTGATGGGGAAGATGAAGCTTATGACCGTCGGCTGGACGAGATATCTGAGAAGCTGAGATCCTTGGAATCCCAGAAATCCTTGGGATTTGATGTGATGGATATGGGCCTAGTTGAGGGGGTAAGGATTCCTCACAAATTCAAACCTCCATGCTTTGAGAAGTATAACGGTACCTCCTGTCCTCGTACCCATTTGAAATCTTTTCTGGGAAGATTGAAAGTGTATACCATGGATGAGAAATTGTGGATGTTTTACTTTGAAGACAGTTTAACCGGGGCATCCAGAGAGTGGTATTCGCACTTGTCAAGGGCTACCATCAGAAACTGGAAAGACTTAGCTGAGGCCTTTATACGCCAATATCAGTACAACCTGGATATGGCACCCAATAGGACCCTCTTGATGGGTATGTCTCAGTCCTCGAGAGAAAGTTTCCATGAGTACGCTCAAAGGTGGAGACAACTCGTTGCTGCTGTCCAACTACCTATGTCCGAAAGGGAAATGGCTGATATATTTATGAATACCTTGCAAGGGACCTACATTGATAGACTTGCTGCTTTCTCTTCCACTAGCTTTGCTGACGTGGTCATAGCGGGAGAGAGAATTGAAAGCTTGCTGAAGATGGGAAAAATTTCTGATAATGGTGCTAGCTCCAGCAATGCAAAGAAACCCTTCTCAAGACCTCGAAGGACAGGGGAAACTAATGCAGTACATGTCAATAGAGGTAGACCCCAGTACTTGCAAAGATTAGTAGTTGCAGTCACCATTCCTACTCCAGCACCTCAGCAACAACAGTATCCTCAACAAGATCAAAGATCTTACAACAACAACAAAGATCTTACAACAACAACAATTAACAACAACGTCCTTTCCAACAAAGGCCTTCTCAGATTAATACGGTGATCGATCCCATCCCGATGCCCTATGCAGTCTTACTCCCGCAGCTATTGAAGCTTAACCTAACTGAACTGAGAACTTTGGCTCCACCAGATCCTCTGAATCTTCCAAGGAATTATGATGTCAATGCCATATGTGTCTTTCACTCCAATGCACCTGGTCATTCAACAGAGAAGTGTAGGACCTTGCACATGAAAGTCCAAGATTTGATCGACTCCAAAGCCTTGAATTTTGCACCCCCACTAAATGTCACAAAGAATCCAATACCAAACCATGGTGGGCTGAGGATTAATACCATTGAGGAGGACCAACCGGAAATCCTAATTGATGACGTTGCAAGTATTCAAACACCACTGGCCGAAGTGAAAGTTCAGCTATTAAAGTTCCAAGTGTTTCCGGGTTGTGAGGCCCATTGTGAAGCTTGCAAAATTTCTGCCAATGGTTGTGCAAATTTGAAGAATGGTATCAATAGTCTTATCAAAGAAGGCATTCTACATATCACATCAACAGTTCCATCTTCTACAAAGGCAACAAAAATCTCTTCTATAACACCAGTAAACATTATCCCATCAGAATCTTCTACAATGCCAGCAAAAATCATTGCAACGGACTCAGCTACAACAACAGCAAACACCGGTGATGACATCTCAACGGTTACCATCTATTATAATCCAACAACCATCCATGTTCTGGATCCTCTCAGCAACAACTTTCAGCAACACCCTCATCAACATCAACAACTTCCTGCACCTGTATCATCTTCAGTCAGATCTCCTGTCACCATCTACTATGATCCACATACTATCACAACTCCTTCTTCTGCTGAAATTAGTCCGGTGACCATCACAGTGTCTGGGCCAATTCCCTATGATAACAACAATTTCGTGCCTTGGCATTATGGCTCAGATCTTTACTGTCATGGAAGAAAGATCACTTTTGACTCCTCAACTTCTACACCACACGTTGACAATGTCGGGGGAGGCGGAGGCTTCACTCGAAGCGGACGTCTCTTCGCTTCACAGTTTCCCAGAGTTAATGTTGAAGCAAAAGTTACTGCTAAGGCAAAAGGCAAAAGTGTGGTTCCAGAAGAGCCAGCTGCAAAAGAAACTCAGAAGACATCCTTTGATCAGGATGTAGACGAGTTTATGAGGATTATCAAGAGAAGTGATTACAAAATTGTGGATCAGCTCCATCAAACACCCTCTAAGATCTCCATACTATCTCTGCTCATGTGTTTCGAGGCTCACCAGAATGCACTACTCAAAGTCTTGCACGCAACTTATGTGCCTGAGGAGATCACAGTCAATCAGTTAGAAACGGTGGTTGCAAATGACAACACTAGTCACGAACTAGGTTTCATCGATGCTGACTTGACTATGGAGGGGCGTAATCACAACAAGGCTTTGCATATCACTTTTGAATGCAAAGGTGCCGTACTTTCTCATGTCCTTGTTGATACCGGATCATCACTCAATGTGTTGCCAAAGAAAGCATTAGTCAAGCTGGAGTATGATGGCCTTGCACTCCGTCCGAGCAATCTAGTTGTCAGAGCTTTTGATGGTTCTAAGAGATCGGTTCTCGGAGAAATTGAGATTCCTGTGGTAATTGGCCCACAAATTTTCAAAACTACCTTCTATGTGATGGACATACAGCCTGCCTACAGCTGTTTGTTGGGTCAACCATGGATTCATGCCACTGGCGCGGTAACGTCTACCCTTCATCAGAAGTTAAAATATGAGTGGGAAGGCCAAGTTATCACCATCTGTGGAGAGGAAGACATCTTCGTCAGTCATCTGGCTACATACAAGTACATAGAAATGGATGGGGAGATCCATGAAACCATGAGTCAGGGTTTCGAAGCCTTGAACATCAACGAAGCTACAATTGAGGTTTTTGCTTCATCCCAAGAGGAAAGGATGGGCCCCTCAATTACTTCCTACAAACAAGCTCAGAAGGTTGTGGAAGAAGGGAATGCCCAAGGTTGGGGCAAGCTGCTGAAGGTTCAGATGAAAGAAGGCAAATTCGGTTTGGGTTACAGACCATCCCGGCAAGTTCCAGAGGAGGCTGTTGAAGCTCCCAAGTTCATAAGTGGTGGAATGCTGACCCCGGATACTGTCAACACTTTGGAAGACGAGGCTGAGAGCGACTACAACCTGGAAAGCTGGATCCGTCCAAGAGTCTCGGGCCAACAAGTCCTCAACTGGTCTTCCCAGGAAATTATAAGGGTTGCTGCTGCAGAGTAATTATTATTTTCTGTTTTAAGCATGCATCAAAGTCCTGCATCTTGCCCAAGAAGTCGGGACTCATTTTGTAATAGGGCCATATGTATTTTGTGCAAATTGAATATTAATGAACAATGGACATCTTTTTGCAAACGATCTTTTTCGCTCCCTGCCTTTTCATTTTTGGTATTTTCGCACAAAAGAATAAATGGCAATGTTTTCTCAATAATAACTTCATTTACTTTTTCTAAATAAGATAAAATCAATCACTAAAATGAACCAAATATAAACCCTTGTAGAGATAGCCCTCCAGATTGCACCAACAATGACACTACTATGACCTTGTATGACTTCGGCAATCCAATTACTCAAGTAGATGAAGGGGTTGAAGAAGACTACGATTTACCTGAAGAGTTAGCCAGGTTATTGAGGAAAGAGGAAAAGGTGATTGCTCCTCATCAGGAGGAGGTTGAGACTATCAATCTTGGTACCGAGGAAGATGTGAAAGAAGTAAGGATTAGAGCCAGTCTGCAAGCTCCAGTGAAGGAACAACTTATCAGTATGCTGCGAGAATATGTCGACGTGTTCTCTTGGTCCTATCAAGATATGCCGGGTTTGGATACAGATATTGTCATGCACAAGCTGACATTGAAGGAGGATTGTCCTCCAGTTAAATAGAAGTTGCGTCGTACTCACCCAGACATGGCCATGAAAATCAAAGAAGAAGTACAAAAGCAGTGGGACGCCGGTTTTCTTGCTGTAACTAGTTACCCGCCGTGGGTTGCTAACATTGTACCCGTACCTAAGAAAGATGGCAAGGTGCGTATGTGTGTCGATTACCGGGATTTGAACAGAGCAAGCCCGAAAGATGATTTCCCATTACCTCACATTGATGTATTGGTAGACAACACAACTCAGTTCTCGGTATTTTCCTTCATGGACGGATTTTCTGGATACAATCAGATCAAGATGTCACTTAAAGACATGGAGAAGACAACCTTCATCACACCATGGGGCACGCTCTGCTACAAAGTAATGTCGTTCGGTCTGAAGAACGCCAGTGCAACATATCAACGGGCTATGGTAACGTTATTCCACGACATGATCCATAAAGAAATCAAGTGCTACGTGGATGACATGATTGCCAAGTCCCAAACAGAGGAAGAGAATTTGGTAAACCTATTGAAATTATTCAAGCGTCTGAGGAAGTATCAGTTAAGGTTGAACCCCAACAAATGCACATTCGGGGTACGTTCTGGTAAGCTGCTGGGTTTTATTGTAAGCGGAAAAGGAATTAAGGTTGATCCCGACAAAGTCAAAGAAATCCAGGAAATTCCTGCACCTAAGACTGAGAAAGAAGTTTGAGGGTTCTTAGGTAGATTGAACTACATCTCAAGGTTCATATCTCATCTCACTGCAACCTGCGAACCCTTGTTCAAGCTGTTAAGAAAAGAGCAAACAGTAAGGTGGAGCGATGACTGTCAAAGAGCTTTTGACAAGATCAAAGAATATCTGCAAGAACCTCCAATTTTCATGCCTCCAGTCGAAGGAAGACCTCTAATCATGTATCTGACAGTATTAGAAGAGTCAATGGGGTGTGTCTTTGGCTAGCATGACGGGTCTGGTCGAAAAGAGTATGCAATATACTACCTAAGCAAAAAGTTTACCGACTATGAATAACGTTATTCACTGCTCGAGAAAACATGTTGTGCTTTAGCGTAGTCTGCTCGCCGACTAAGACAATATATGTTGACTCATACTAACTTATTGATCTCAAAGATGGATCCAGTCAAGTACATATTTGAGAAGCCAGCACTTACCAGAAGGGTTTCCAGGTGGCAAATGATTCTAACAGAATATGACATTCGGTACACCTCTCAGAAAGCCATCAAGGGCAGTGTATTTTCTGACTATCTGGCTGAGCAACCCATTGATGATTACCAGCCTATGAGATTTGACTTCCCTGATGAAGACATCATGTTCTTAAAAGAAAAAGATTGTGAAGAGCCTATTCACACTGAGGGGGTGACCCAGAAGAAGCATGGATTATGATGTTTGATGGGGAAGTTAATTGCAACGGTCGTGGGGTTGGTGCAGTGCTTATTACACTTAAAGGGGTTCATATGCCTTTCTCATCAAGGCTCACCTTTGCCTGCACTAACAACGAAGCAGAATACGAAGCTTGTATCATGGGTCTCGAGGAAGCCATTGACCTCAGGATCAAAACCTTGAATGTATTCGGAGATTCAACTTTGGTAATCAACCAGACCAACGACAAGTGGTACACTCATCAGGAGCATCTGATTCCCTACCGTGACTATACGAGGAGATTGTTGACCTTCTTCACAACATTTAAGCTTGAATACATCCCTCGAGATGAGAATCATTTTGCATACGCTTTGGCTACCATTTCATCCATGATCAAAGTACATATCGCCAATTATGTAACTCATATTTTGGTATCCAGACTGGACAGACCGACATATGTATTCTCTGTGGACACTGTCACTGATAACAAGCCTTCGTACCATGACATCAAATGCTTCTTGTAAACTAATACATACCCACCTGGGGCATCGTCAAACGATAATAAGACATTAAGAAGGCTAGCCGACAGTTTCTTCCTCAATACTGATGGTTCTTTGTACAAGTGAAACTTCGACATGGTCTTGCTCAGATGTGTTGACAAGAAGGAAGCAGACCTACTGATGCACGAAATACATGAAGGTTCTTTTGGTACCCATGTCGGAGGACATGCAATGGCAAAGAAGTTACTAAGACCGGGTTACTACTGGATCACAATGGATGCAGACTGTTGCGCATACACCAGAAAATGCCACAAATGCCAGATCTACGCAAATAAAGTGCATGTGCCTCCGAATCCTTTGAATGTAATGTCTTCACCTTGGCCCTTCGCCATGTGGGGCATTGATATGATTGGAAATATTGAATCGACTAATTCAAATGGTCACAGATTTATCCTGGTAGCCATTGATTACTTCACCAAATGGGTTGAAGCAGCTTCGTATGCAAAGGTCACCAGGCAAGTGGTAGCTCGATTTCTAAAAAGGGATATCATATGTCGATATGGAGTTCCCGAGTGAATCATTACTGATAATGGTTCCAATTTGAACAACAAGATGATGGCAGAACTTTGCCGGGACTTCAAAATTCAACATCACAACTCTTCTCCTTATAGGCCAAAGATGAATGGCGTTGTTGAGGCTGCTAACAAGAATATTAAGAAGATTGTGCAAAAGATGGTAGTCACCTGAGTCTGGATGAAGTAGAATGGGTCCGATCTCGATATAATCAACTGAGTTTGATTGAAGAAAAGAGATTAGCAGCCATCTGTCATGGGCAGTTGTATCAAAAGCAAATGAAGAAAGCCTTCGATCAGAAAGTCAGACCTCGGGAATACCAAGTGGGAGAGCTTGTTCTAAAAAGATTTCTTCCTCCTCATACATACCACAGGAGCAAATGGATGTCAAACTACAAAGTGCCATTCATAGTAAAGAATGTTTTATCTGGTGGGGCACTGATGCTCACTACTATGGATGGCGAGTATTTCTTATCTCCTGTGAATTCAGATGCAGTTAAAAAATACTTCGCATAAAAGACCCGCTGGACATAAAAACAGAATGTAATTCCAGGCAAAAATAGGGCATCCCGGCAAGTCAAAAACAGAATAAAAGACTCAGGAAAAAATAAGGGAAAAATTTAAAAAAAAATGTGTACACCCGCTGAGTTGAAAAGCCACATCGGACAGCTCAGGCAAAAATGGGTATCCCGGTGGATTGAAAACCCGAAAGGGCGATCCACGCAAAATCTGGGAAAAAGCGAACAACTGCATTCTGAATTCGTTTGTATCACTCACAACATGGCAAGCTTCGAAAGGATAAAGCGTCAGTCAGAATCAACCTTCTTCAGAAAGCAAGATAAGAAGAACGTCAAGTTCATACAAGTCATAGCAAAGGAAGCTCACTGGAGCGTCAACTTCAACATTGCCAACAACTTTATTTTCTCAATTTACAACAATCTCCTCCTTTCAGGGATTCGCTTCTTCACTGTACTTACCCATTCAGGGCACACAAATCAATAAAATCAGAATATTCAGTCACACTTTGTTTTGTACATTTTTGTTTCATTTGCAAAATGTACAAAGTTCATAATACAACACTTGCATGAAAACATATAAGCCATTTTCAATATATGCTTGCAGGAAATATGAACTCTTGAGCAAATTTAACTCCTATAACGGAATCTGGTTGAGGATACCTCGGGACACTTGTGCGTTTCTTTTTAACAGGTTGCAAGTACTCAAGACAAACAATCCCACAACATGGGGTATATCAAGCCTCGTATCCCCAGCCAAGTCAGCAATCACCTCATCAGCAGGTTTACTTGACAGGAGTTTCTCCCCATGAAGCTGTCATCCCCTCAGAGGATCCTTCGAGAAACTCATTAAATCCCCAGCGTTTCGCTTGGACGAAGGAGTTATAATAGATTACTTCCCAGAAGTTCTCTTCTCCCCAAGCAGGATCTCCCGAGCAATGCTTGAACTGCTATTCCCCAGCAAGTTGCCAGAGTTTTCCTTTTCCTCAGCCAGTCGCCAGGACTTTCTGTTCCCTATCAGAGTTGCCAGTTCCTCCCCACTGGAGTTTCCGAAGCCTCCTAATCCCCAGCATGAGTCTCTTCAACAGAAGCTTCCTTAGCCGATATCCCCATAGAGTTCCCTAGGAAGATCGTTCAGTGATCCTCTCTCCCCATAGATCGGCTAATGATCTCTTTCCCCATCGGAGTTTTCCCTCTAGAAAGATCGCCCAGAGATCTTTCTCCCCGCTGGATCCGGATCTCGGATCGGTTCTCTCATTTTGCATAATCATAGCATTCACATCATTTTTTCCCCAAAATAGGCATAGCATTCTGTCTAATACGGAGCATTACGGAAAAAATCAAACATTTAGATGATCATAAGCCAGGTTCGAGCCAATCACCTGCAAACATCAGAATCACTTCACCAGCAATATACAAAACTTATCCCCCATAAACAAAGCCAGAATACTTTTTTGCACTCTCAATATAGATACTTGTTCATACTTGTACATATTCTTTTTGACACTCGCCCATGTCATACTTCCCCAACAAGTCAAACACTCGTCTGTGTCCCTTGCTCAATCTTTTTGACACTCGTCTGTGTCTTGCACATATTTCCCCATCAGGTCAAACACTCGTACATACTTATACACAATCCTCTAATACTCGTCCGTATCTTGTATGTATCATCTTCTCAGCAGATCAACACTCGTCTGTGTTCCTTACTTATCTGATTGATACTCGCTGTATCATCATCCTTAAACACGTGTCAGCATTTGTTTCTATCGATACTCATCCATATCGTAGTCCTAAGGATGCTCGTCCGCATCTTTAGTCTATACACACTGTCAAACACTTATATCGTTTATTTTAAAGCGTAAGCACTCGTCCGTGTTTACCATTCCCCAGTAAGTCACCAACAAAACAACCTTTCTACCCATTCGTGATATTTTCGGCAGCCGTCCCCTTCCAGGTGATCACCCTTCACCTTTGGATGATCGTACCCCATCCTTTCTCCCAGTGGAATCCCCATTGTTGGAACTTTCTATCCGACATTCATCCTATGTCGCGATATCTTTTTAGCAGTTGTCCCCTGCTAGGTGATCGTCCTTCACCTTATGATGACCGTCCCTCATCATTTATCCGATGATCATCCCCATCGCTGATCTTTGTTATCCGACATTTGTCCTATGTCGAGATAATCCCCAACAGAGCAGTCGTACCCTTCTAGGTGATCGTCCTTCACCTCTTGATGATCGTCATTCATCATGCTTATCTGATATCCATCCCCATCGTTGATCTTTTCTATCCGGCATTCGTCCTATGTCGTGATATTTTCAGCAGTCGTCCCCTGCTAGGTGATCGTCCTTAACCTTTTGATGACCTTCCCTCATCATTATTTCATTTATTCTTTTACCCGATGATCGTCCCCGTCGCGGTCTTTTCCTTTATCCTGATGATCGTCCTTCATCAGTTTACCCGATGGTCGTCCCCGTCGCGGTCTCTTAATTTCCCAGCATGATGGTCGTCCCCGTCATTGCTTTACTTACCATTTTTCATCCCCATCAGTCGTCCTCTGCTCGATGGTCGTCCTCCGTCTCTATCATTTGATATTCAGTCTATATTGTCTATTACAATTTATATCCCTTTTCTTCTTATAATAAAGAGAGCAAATTTTGGACTGTCTTGATATTCAACCACAAGTTATCTTGTTTGTCTGTTAAGCCAGGCGCTTACACCCTGCACAGCTAACTCATTCTTGAATAGGGGCAGCTGTAAACACCCCAAATTTTCCCTCACTTTTTCTCACACCATGGCTTATGATCTTTCATATTGTATTTGCATAAGCATATCATCTCACATTGCATATTTGTTTCACTACATGAGTTGCACAATTAGGGTTTGTGATCAGGAGAATCCAAAGAAGTGGTCTGAGCCATCTCAAAGGCCTTGAAGCTTGTCAAGAGGGTCCATGTGTGTTCTATGACCATAATATGCTCCCCAGGGCTCTTAAAAGTCAAAATGTCACAAAGCATTACAAAGGTGTTCAAGCAGACTAAGTAGTTTCTACACAGATAACCTAGAATTAGGGTTTTGGGTTTGAGGCCTTTAACCTCAAATTTTTTGGTCATTCTTGATTCTAATGGTCTTTATATGTTATAAGGATCACTTGTACCAAATTTTATGAGAAAATTCATTGTGGAAGGCATCTGATCAATGGATAACTTGTTGTGCAAGAAAAGTCAAAATCAGGGCATCTGAGGCCTCCAACAAGGGCATCAAAGGGTCATCTCCATCATTTTGAGGTTCTATGATCTTTATTTGATCTTATAAGTGGTTATAAGTTCACAAGATTGAAGAATTTTGAGCCATTTGCAAACTTTCTATTTTTGGACATGACTTGTAATGAAAACTTTCCATTTTGGGAAAGATTTTCAACCTCCTCTTTCTTGATCAAAAAGGCTTCAAATGAAAAATTGTTGAACATGAAAGTTGTAGATTGTATCTTCCCATTTTCAAAAAGTACAAGAACTCCTCTTGATTCATCCTAGAACTCAAGTTATGATGATTCAAAGTTGGCAAAAATCTTATAATTTTCAAGTTCATGCCAATGAGGGAATTTTGCAAATTTGATTTCCAAGACTTCTAATGACCTCTAATCCACTTCTAAGTACCACAACATGTTCATACAACATTGCAAGATCAAATTTGTGCCTTGGATCACAAGAAACCATGCCTTATTCTTCAAGAATTTCCAAAGTGGCAAAATTGCAAAAGCTATGCAATCTCATGAATCAAGTGTCACAGCTCATCAAATTCAATCCAAGGGACCTCCTTGAAGCTAGTTGAGGCAAAACCACTCTTCAAATCACTTATGTCCCATGCCATGCCTTCTATGACATAACTTTGACTTTTTTGCAATCACAATGACCAATCACAATGACTTATACTAACCCTAAGGACCTCAAAGCAGAGAACACACAAGCCTGAAAGCTCTCACACATTCAGATTGCCAAAAATCTCAAAAAACCTTCATCTCTTCGAATTACACTGCACAACCATCAAACCTTGTTTCTTTCTTCACCAATCAACTAAACATCACTCAAGGATCATAAACCACCCTTCATTTTGCCCTAAAAGCCACTCAAACTCATACACGATTTCTGTCTTAGCAGAACTGAATCTTCTAAACCAAGCCATTTAAGCTCCATCTAAGCACTTCATAAGCCTCGGGGGATCAAGTGGAGTGGGTTTTCACGAGGAAGAGATCCAAAAAGCCCAAAGTAGCAAAGCTTCAGCTCAAGTAACCACCTTCAAACATTTTTCCAGAACTTGCTTTTTAAGTTATAAATTGGTTCTACTCCTTGCACTGATCATCATGATGCTTTTACTTTTAAAAATGGTTGAGTTTTAAGCATTTCATAGCCACCTGAAACTTTGCCTGTGTTTTGTTTCTTGCTTCGATTCAGCTGATTCATGAAAAATAAATTGTTTTTGTTTGTGGATTCTTGTTGTATGATGTTTGGGGGTTGATTATGGAGAGTTTGGGATGTTCTCATGGCTTGTGGAGAGGGATAGGGTGAAGAGCGCGCCGGAGAAGACGACCGGAGCTTACCTCCGGTCGCCTGAGAATGATTAGGGCTTAATCCTGTTTTAAATGCCAATTTGAATTTCAGTCACAGGATCTGTTTTTAACGAAGCGTGTGAATGGTTGAGATTAAGTCATTAAAACCCTAAACCTAATTAATTAATATAAAACAAATTCATTAATCAGAGTGAGTAAGAGCCACACGATCACGCGCGCAATGCCATTTTGAACCTGGACCCTTGATTCTTCCTACCTTGAGTCACGTTGACTCTACCTCGCAGCCTTTGATCCTCTCAACTTCAAATCCTGACCATTGCTTGTGCATACTTTTATTTTTCTTTTTAATTATTTTACATTTCTTTTCTTGCATTTATTTAAAATAGTAAATTAATTTCTAAAATCATGAAACTTTTCATTTTCATTTCAAATATATTTCAAAACTCAAAAGCATTTTTATTTATAATTTTTGCATTAAAAATGTATTTTTAAATCATTTAAATGTTTTATTTAATTAATTAATTCATTTTAATTAATTAAAAATACATTTAGGTATTTAAAAAATCACCAAAAAAATCATGAAGCATTCTCACACATTTAGAACAATTTACAAACTCATCACACAAATTTCTTTTTAGGTTTGATCATATTTTCACAATTTATCATGAATTAGGGTTTCTAAAATGACCTATTTTCTAACCCTAACTTTCAAAAATCATTTCCGATCAACCATGATGAGTTTGAATTTGGTTCTTTTTGCATTGTTTCATACTTTGCATCTAGTATCTAGGTTATTTAACTCATAATTTTTCATTGCATTTTCAAATTGTTTTGCATATTTCATGAAGAACCACCCAAAAACCCTTGTTAACTTAGAAAATTCATAACTTCCTTTAGGTTTAGCTTCTGACCTCCATCTTTGGGGAGTGTTCTTGTGTGTGTTCAGGGTTTGTTTGAGTTCATTTTCAAATTTTTATCATGATGTATGCTTCTGTTTTGGTCATGTGCATCTCATACTTTCATAAAACCCTAATTTCTCATGTTCATTTGCATTCATCTTTGCATATCTCAATCATATGAACTTGCCATGACATTCCATGCTCTTGTATGCAATCTTAGACATCTTAAGACATTTTTGAACATTGCTTGATCATTTCTTCATTCATTTGGTATGCTTTGCATTCATTGCTTTTCATGTGTATCCATGTGTTTCTAAGCTTCTAACATGCCTTGTTTTGCATCTCATCCCTTGTATGAACATTCATAAGCATCTCATATGACTTTGCATCATCTTATGACACATTTGCATAGCATATTCACTTCTGGTCTTGGTCATTGCACTTTCATTTGCTTTATTTCCTTTTGCTTTGCATCTTTTGCATTCATACTAACTTTTCATGGGCTTATGGTAAGTTGTTTGGGATGTGGATTTGCCTTCACACCCCACCCCTTCTCATCTTCTAATGTGCATATTTACTTGTCTTTAAAGTGAACTTGCTTCACTTGTTCTCTCTTGCTCCTATCTCTTTCTCTTAGGTTACTTATCTTCTTCAAGAAGTAAGTAACATATTCTCCTCTCTTTCTCTTTTCATCTGCTTTTCTTCCTTGGTGTCCTTCTGAAGATCTTCTCTTTAGGCCTCACAAACCATAGGTACAACCAAACATGATAATTTTTAGGGTTTTATATAGTCTCCCATAGTCTTTTACCTTTGAGTCTCCTTGAGTCTCTCTTCTCATCTCATAATCAGAG
This sequence comes from Lathyrus aphaca, assembly GCA_963966055.1. Lineage (NCBI taxonomy): Eukaryota > Viridiplantae > Streptophyta > Magnoliopsida > Fabales > Fabaceae > Lathyrus > Lathyrus aphaca. The sequence goes on along the minus strand of OZ014525.1, from coordinate 483,976,956 downwards.
GCTAAACACTTAAAGCTTTAGGACTTTTAATTAGGGTTATGCCTGCATCCTTATCTTAGGATGGAGTGTATAACTTTAATCCTTAGTGTTAAACCTTTAATTTGTTTACACTTATTAATCAAAACACCTAATAACTATTAAGACTTAAGCTTGTAACTTGGGCCTTATATTAGGGTTACATCTCTTCCATATGGTTAAGAGGGACTAACCCTAGTGTTTAATGGACAAGTCCCCCTCAAGTTAGTCTTACAAACATAAAATCCACTTCTTCATCCTACCTTTAATTAAAATCCACTTTAATAAAGGCTTGTTATATAATGAATTTAATCCCTAACCATGGATTAAGTTGAGGTATCTTCCTTAGCTTAAGTGTTCTCATCTATCATCCTTCTCTTAGGATGGTGAATGAGTTCACTAATCCCTGATTAGAGATTAAACTCATTACTTAACACACACAAAAAAGTCCAAAAACACTTAATAACCACAAGTAGGTAAATGATCTTAATCATGCATCATTAGGGTAATTAAGTTGGGATATCCATCTCATACTTAAGTAGGCTCATTATCCCTAATCAGGGGTGATATAATGAGTTTACAAACCCTTGATTAAAGCTTAAGCTCATTATCCTATGCAAAACACCAAAAACAATAAAAAACTGAAAACACAAAAACAAAAAATAAACGTCTCCTCCTGGATTCTTTTCTCATCACACTCACTCTAAAAACGAGAACTCGCTTCTTCCGTCTAATGCAAGACAGTTAGCACTCGAGCCAGACGAGTCACACACTTGAGCATCGACAAGTAAGTAGTTCACAACAAATCATCTAAGTCTCGTTGAGTCAAACTACAATGTTCTGACTTCCTCATTGCACGAGAGGATACGTAGGCATAACTTAACAGTTATCAAACAAAAGTCTCTTTGTCTTCCCCCTCTCCTCCTCCCAGTTTCTCTTTCCTTAGCCTCAGTTTTGAGTACTCACTTTCATCTTGCACTGACACTTTGTACATCCTTTTCTCCCTAGCTTTTTATGCACAGTTTAGTACATATACTATCCCCTTTTAAACACAATCAAGTAAGCGTGGATCCCGTCAAGTACGACGGACGATCTGGGTGTTAATACCTTCCCAGGTCGTAACCAACCCCCTTTCTCAGTTTCTTTGGTTCGCAACCGTCTTATCCATACCCTTCCAGGTTTATGCAGCATTACCTTTCCTTCGGGATAAAAATGCCTAGCTGGCGACTCTATTCAACCTCAACCTCCAACATCGCCGACCGTTCGCGTTTGCACCGGGACAAAAGTCTGGGGAGCGACAGAAGGGTTGCAAGGTGGCAAATGATTCTAACAAAATATGATATTTAATACACCTCTCAGAAAGCCATCAAGGGAAGTGTATTGTCTGACTATCTGGCTGAGCAACCCATTGATGACTACCAGCCTATGAGATTTGATTTCCCTGATGAAGACATCATGTTCTTAAAGTCAAAAGATTGTGAAGAGCCTATTCACACTGAAGGGCCTGATCTAGAAGAAGTATGGACTATGATGTTCGATGGGGCAATTAATTGTAACGGTCGGGGAGTTGGTGCAGTGCTTATTACACCCAAAGGAGTCCATCTGCCTTTCTCAACAAGGCTCACCTTTGCCTGCACTAACAACGAAGCAGAATACGAAGCTTGTATCATGGGTCTTGAGGAAGCCATTGACCTCGGGATCAAAACCTTGAATGTATTCGGAGGTTCAGCTTTGGTGATCAACCAAACTAATTGCAAGTGGTATACTCATCAAGAGCATTCGGTTCCCTATTGTGACTATACGAGGAGATTGTTGATTTTCTTCACAACAGTCAAGCATGAATACATCCCTCGAGATGAGAATCAGTTTGCAGACGCCTTGGACACCATTTCCTCCATGATCAAAGTACAGGCTGTCAACTATGTGCCTCGAATTTTAGTATCCAGATTAGACCGACCAGCATATGTTTTCTCTGTGGACACTGTTACTGACAAAAAACCTTGGTTTCACAACATCAAATGCTTCTTAGAGACTCAAACATACCCACCTGGGGCATCGTCTAATGATAAGAAGACATTGAGAAGGCAAGCCGACAGTTTCTTCCTCAATACTGATGGCTCCCTATATAAGCGAAACTTTGGCATGGTCTTGCTCAGATGTGTTGACAAGAAGGAAGCAGACTTACTGATGCACGAAGTACACGAGGGTTCTTTCGGTACCCATGCCGAAGGACATGCAATGGCGAAGAAATTTTTGAGATCAAGTTACTATTGGATCACAATGGATGCAGACTGTTGTGCCTATGCCAGAAAGTGCCATAAATGCCAGATCTACGCAGACAAAGTGGATGTGCCTCCCAATCCTTTAAATATATTGTCTTCACCCTGGCCCTTCGCCATGTGGGGCATTGATATGATTGGAAATATCGAGTCGACTACTTCAAACGGCCACAGATTCATCCTGGTAGCCATTGATTACATTACCAAATGGGTGGAAGCAGCTTCGTATGCAAATGTCACCAGGCAAGTGGTAGCCCGATTTTTGAAAAGGGATATCATTTGTCGATATGGAGTTCCCGAGCGAATCATTACTGATAATGGTTCAAACCTTAACAACAAAATGATGATAGAGCTGTGATGAGACTTCAAAATTCAACATCACAACTCTTCTCCTTACAAGCCAAAGATGAATGGTGCTGTTGAGGCGGCTAACAAGAACATCAAGAATATTGTGCAAAAGATGGTAGTCGCATACAAAGACTGGCATGCAATGTTACCATTCGCCTTGCATGGGTACCGAACTTCCATCAGAACATCTACCGGGGCAACACCTTATCAGCTTGTGTATGGTATGGAAGCAGTCCTACCTGTTGAAGTTGAATTACCCTCCTTGCGGGTAATGATGGATGTAAAACTGGACGAAGCAGAATGAGTACGATCTCGTTATAACCAACTGAGCCTGATTGAAGAAAAGAGATTAGCAGCTATCTGTCATGTCCAGTTATATCAGAAACGAATGAAGAAAGCCTTCGATCAAAAAGTCAAACCTCGGGAATATCAAGTGGGAGAGCTTGTACTGAAAAGGATCATTCCCCCTCATACAGACCACAGGGGCAAATGGACACCAAACTATGAAGGTACCTATGTGATAACTAAAGTCTTCTCGGGCGGAGCACTGATGCTTGCAACCATGGATGGTGAAGACTTCCCGTCTCTTGTGAATTCAGATTCAGTTAAAAAATACTTCGCATAAATGACCCGCTGGACATGAAAATAGAATGTAAGTCCAGGAAATAATAGGGCATCCCGGCGAGTCAAAAACAGAATAAAAGACTCGGGAAAAAATAAAGGAAAAATTAAAAAAAAAATGTACACCCGCTGAGTTGAAAAGTCACATCGGACAGCTCAGGAAAAAATGGGTATCCTAGTTGATTGAAAACCCGAAAGGGCGATCCACGCAAATCAATAAAATCAAATATTCATTCACACTTTGTTTTGTACCTTTTTTTTGTTTGCAAAATGTCCAAAGTTCGTAATGCAACATTTGCATGAAAACATATAAGCCATTTTCAATAAAAGCTTGCAGGAAATATGTGCTTTTAAGCGAACCTAACTCCTATGACGAAATCCGGTTGAGGATACCTTAGGGCACTTGTGTGTTTCCTTTGTTTAACAGGTTGCGGGTACTCAAGGAAAACAACCTTTCACAGCATGGGGCATATCGGGCATTATATCCCCAGCCAAGCCGGCAGTCACATCATCAGAAGGACTACATGACGAAAGTATTCCCCCACAGAGCTTTTTATCCCCTCAGAGTATCGTCCGCAAAGTTGATCCTCCGACAGATTACTTCCCAAAAGTTCTCTCCTCCCCAAGCAGGATCTTAAAAGCCATGCCTAAATCACTTTTCCCCAGCGAGTTGCCAGATCTTCTCATCCCCAACATTGGATCCCCACAGAGTTCTTCCCCCAGAGTTCTCTAGAAAGATCATGCAGTGATCCTTTCTCCCCACAGATCGCCCAGTGATCCGATTCTCCCAGCAGATTTCAGATCTCAGATCTCGTTTCTCTCATTTGCATAATCATAGCATTCACATCATTCCTCCTTAAGCATAGCGTAGCATTCTATCTAATACGGAGCATTACGGAAAAAATCAAACATTTGCATGATCATAAGCCGGGTTAAAGCCAGTCACCTACAATTACCAAAATCACTTCTCCAGCAATACGAGAAAACTTATCCCCTGCAGATAAAAGCCAAAACATCCTTTTTCACTCTCAATAAAAATGCTTGTACATACTTATACACAATCCTTCTGATACTCGTCTGTATCCTACTTACATAATTCTTTGATACTCGTTCGTATCTAATGCATCTCCTCGCCAGATCAACACCCGTCTGTGTTCCTTGTTCAAACAGTTGATACTCGTCTGTATCATCACTCCTTAAGCATGCGTCGTTGTTTGTTTCTATCGATACACGTCCATATCGTGGTCCTAAGGATACTCATCTGTATCTTTAGTCTATACACATTGTTGAAGCACTTATACAATATTTTAGGGCTTAAACACTCGTCCGTGTTTATCTATCTCCAGAAGTCGCCAACAAAGCAACTTTTTATCCGGCATTCGTCCTATGTCGCGATAATCCTCAGCAGCCGTACCCTGCTAGGTGATCGTCCTTCACCTTTTGATGATTGTACCTCATCATTCATCCGATGGTCGTCCCCATCGTCGATCTTTTTATCCGGCATTCGTCCTATGTCGTGATAATCCTCAGTAGCCGTACCTTACTAGATAGTCGTCCTTCACCTTTTGATGACCGTACCTCATCATTCATCCGATGGCCGTCCCCATCGTTGATCTTTTTATCCGGCATTCATCCTATGTTGCGATAATCCAAAGCAGCCATCCCATGCTAGGTGATCGTCCTTCACCTCTTGATGACCGTCCCTCATCATTTTATCTGATGGCTGTCCCCATTGTTGATCTTTTTATCCGGCATTCATCCTATGTCGCGATAATCCTCAGCAGCCATACCCTGCTAGGTGATCGTCCTTCACCTTTTGATGACTGTCCCTCATCATTTTATCTGATGGCTGTCCCCATCGTTGATCTTCATATCCGACATTCGTCCTATGTCGTGATATCTTTTAGCAACTATCCCCTGCTAGGTGATCGTCCTTCACCTTTTGATGATCGTCCCTCATCATTTATTTATTTACTCTTCACCCGATGGCCGTCCCCATCGCGATTTCTTTATTCTTCAGCCTGACGGTCGTCCCCGTTAGTATTTTTAAATCCCCAATAAAGTCGCTTTTCCTTACCCGAAGGCCACCCCCGTCGTGGATTCTTTATTCCCCAGCATGATGGTCGTCCCCATCAGTATGTTTCTCACCGTTTTTATCCCCAGCAGTCGTCCTCTGTTCGACGGTCGTCCTCCGTCGCTACCATTTAATATTCAATATATATTGTCTATAAAAATTTATATCCCTTTTCTTCTTATAATAAAGAGTGCAAATTGTGGACTGTCTTGGTATTCAACCACAAGTTATCTTGTTTGTCTGTTAAGCCAAACGCTTACATCCTACACAGCTAACGCATGCTTGAATAGGGGCAGCTGTAAACACCCCAAATTTGCCCTCTCTCTCTTCCTCACACCTTGGCTTGTGATCCTTCATATTGCATTGTATAAGCATACCATCTCACACTGCATAGTTATTTCACTGCATAAGTTGCACAACTAGGGTTTGTGATCAGATGAATCTTAGAAGTGGTTTGAGCTCTCTCAGAGGCCATGAAGCATGCCAATAGGGTCCATGGGTTTCTATGATCATATTGTTCCTCCAAGGGTTCTTTTAAGTCAACAAATCTTAGAGGATTGCACAGCTACCCAGGCAGGCTTAGGGTTTCCTACACAGATGACCAGAAATTGGGGTTTTGGGTTTGAGGCCCTTACACTCAAAATATTTGGCCATTCTTGATTCTATTGGTCTATATATGTCATAAGGAGCATGTGTATCAAATTTGATGTAAAAAATCCTTGTGAAAGTCATCTGATCATATGGTAACTTGTTGTGCAAGAAAAGTCAGAATCAGGGCATCTGAGGCCACCAACAAGGGTTCCAAAGGGCCACCACCATCAATTTGAGGTCCTATGATCTTTATTTGATCTTAGGAATGCTTGGAAGTTCACAAGATTGAAGAATTTTGAGCCATTTGAAAACTTTCTATTTTTGGACATGACTTGTAATGAAAACTTTCCATTTTGGGATAGATCTTCAACCTCCTCTTTCTTGATCAAAAAGGCTTCAAATGAATTTTCTTCAAACATGAAAGTTGTAGATTGGATCTTCCCATTTTCAAACAGTACAAGAACTCTTCTTGATTCATCCTAGAACTCAAGATATGCTGGATCAAAGTTGGGAAAAATCTTGTAATTTTCAAGTTCATGTCAAAGAGGGAAATGTGCAAAATGGTATTTCAGGCCTCCATGTGACCTCTAATCCACTCAAATACATCATGCCATGATCAAACAACTTCTAAAGACCAGAATTGGGCCAAGAATCTAGGGTTTTCATGCCTTTCTTCTCAAGAAATGTCAAAGTTGTGAAATTGCAAAAACCATACAAACTCATGATCCAAGGTGCACAGCTCATGACATTTGATCCAAAGGCTCTCCTTGAAGCCAGCTGAGGCAACCCAAGACCTCAAATCACTTCTGCACCATGCCATACCTCAAGTACACAAACTTTTGACTTTTTAAATTTTAAACCATACCAATCCCACAGTGCCACAACAACTCCTCTAACCAATGACAATTGTTTATAGAAACCCTAAGGATCATAAAACACAACACTTGAAGCCTTGAAATAAGCCAAGCATCAGATTGCACAAAATCCCTCAAAAAATTCCCTTCTTCGATTCTCTCAAACCAACCATCAAACTTCCAAAATTCTTTCACCATTAAATCATACATGACCTAAGGAACATTTCCCACCCATCACCATGGTCTGAAACACCCTAAAACAAAAACACGATTTCTGTTGAACCAGAACTGAACCCTTCAAAATAGCCATTATAAACTCCATTCAAGCATTCCATTAGCACAAGGGGGAACAGAGGAGTCATTTTGCACCAAGGAAAGGCTCAGAAAGCTCCAGTTTGAAGAACTTCAGTTCAGGTATCCATTAAGAACAATTTTTCCAGAAACTCTTTTTCTTGTTATAAAATGATTCTATATGCTTTGTTGATCATTCTGATGTGTTTAGAATTGAAAATGGTGTAGAAATGAGCATGTATTGTTGTTCTGAAAGTTTGCCCGTAAAAATGTTTTGTTTCGATTCTCTTGATTCATGAAGTTTAAATGTTGTTTGTTGATTGATTCATGTTCTATGATGTTTGGGGATCATTTTTGGGCAGGTTTGATGTATTTTAATGACCTGTAGAAGAAGTTAGGTTTTGGGATGGCCGGAGAAGATGATCGGAGCTTATCTTCGGTCACCTGAAAATAATTAGGGTTTTGGTTTCCAGATTGAATGAGAGCCCTTGGATCATGTTTAGGTTAAGCAGCGAACGGTCCAGATTGATCATTAAAACCTAATTTTAATTAATTAAGTTAAATATAATATATTAACTCAGGATGACCTCAGCCATTGGATCACGCGCGAATCTCACTTTATAACCTAGGCCCTTAGACCAGCCTACCTCAGGTCTTGGTGACTTGCAATCCTGACCCTTTATCCACCTTCCAAGCAATCTGGGCCCCTCATTGTGTTTACTTTTCTTTTTGTTTTATTTATTTCATTTTTATTTCACATATTTTTTTAAAATAGCAAATTAATTTCTAAAAATATGATCTTTTGCATTTTTATTCCAAATATTTTTCAGAAACCAAAAGCATCTTTATTTTTAATTTTTGCATTAAAAATCTATTTTTAAATCATTTAATTGTATTGTTTAATTAATTAATTCATTTTAATTAATTAAAAATACTTTTAGGTATTTAAAAATCACCAAAAAAATCATGAAGCATTATTACACATTTAGAACAATTTACAAACTCATTTTACAAATTTGTTTTAGGGTTTGATCATGTTTAGACAATTAACCATGAATTAGGGTTTCCAAATTTTATATTTTTCTAACCCTAACTTCAAAAATTCATTTATGACCAACCAAGATGAGTTTTTGTATGGTTCTTTTTGAATTCTTTCATACTTTGCGTGTAGTATCTAGGGTATTTAACTCATATTTTTGCATTGCATGTTCCATTTGTTTGGCATTTTTCATGAAGAAGTACCCAAAACCCTAGCCTAACTTAGAAAAACCATAACTTGACTTTGGTATAGCTTCTGACTTCCATCTTTGGGGAGTGGTCTTATGTATGTTTAGGGTTCATTTTGTTGCAATTTCAATTTTTTATCATGTGTTTTGCTTCTGTTTTGATCATATGCATCTCATACTTTCTTAAAACCCTAATTTGCCACGTTCATTTGCATTCATCTTTGCATACCTTCATCATGTTAACCTTCCATGACATCTCATGCATTTGTGTGTTATCTTGGACACCTTAGGACATGTGTGAACATTGGTTGATCATTGTTGCATTCATTTGGTATGTTTTTCATCCATTATATCTTATGTATGTTCATGTGTTATTAAGCTTCTAATATGCTTGTTTTTGCATCCATCACTTGTATGATCATACATATGCATTATACATGTCTTTGCATCATTTCATAACACTTTGGCATTGTGTTTTCACTTATGGTTGGCATCATTGCATCTTTATTTGCCTTATTTCCTTTTGTTTCATGTCTTATGCATTCATACTAACCATTTCAAGGGCTTCAGGTAAGTTGTTTAGGATGTGGATTTGCCTCCACATCCAACCTCTTCTTATCTCTTCATTTTCATCTTTATTTTTATTTGAAGTGAGTTTGATTCACTTGTTCTCTCTCTTGCTCCTTTTCTTTCTCTTAGGTTACTTAACTTCTTCAGGAAGTAAGTAACCTAGTCTCCTTTCTCTTCTCCTTTCATCTGCTTCTTCTTCCTTGGTGGCCATCTGAAGACTTTTTGAAGATCTCTCTTTATGCCTCACAAACCACAGGAACATCCAAGCATGATAACTTTAGGGTTGTATATAGTCTCCCCTAGTTTCTACCTTTGAGTCTCCTTGAGTCTCTGCTTCTCATCTCACAATCAAGGCTAAACAGTTAAAGTTTTGGGGCTCTGTATTAGGGTTATACTTGTATCCTTATCTTAGGATGGAGTGTATAACTTTAAGGCTTAGTGTTAAACCTTTAAGTTGTTTTCACCTCCTAATCAAAACACATAATACTCATTAAGACTTAACCTTTCAACTTGGGCCTTATATTAGGGTTACATCTCTGCATGTTGGTTCAGAGGGACTAACCCTAGTGTTTAATGGACAAGTCCCCCTTAGATTTAGTCTTACAAACATAAAATCCATTTCTTAATCTAACCCTTAATTAAAATCCACTTTAATAAAGGCTTGTTATATAATGATTTTAATCCCTAACCATGGATTAAGTTGAGGAGTCTTCCTCATCTTAAGTGTTCTCATCTATTATCCTTCTCTTAGGATGGTGTATTGAGTTCACTAATCCCTGATTGAAGATTAAACTCATTACCTTAACACAAAAGAAAATTCAAAAAACACTTAATAATCACAATTAGGTTAATGATCTTAATCCGACATCATTAGGGTATTTAAGTTGGGATTTTCATCTCATACTTAAGTAGGCTCATTATCCCTAATCAGGGATGATATAATGAGTTTGCAAACCCTTGATTAAGGCTTAAGCTCATTATCCTATGCAAAACACCAAAAACAATAAAAAACTGAAAACACAAAAACAAACAATAAACGTCTCCTCCGGGATTCTTTTCTCATCACACTCACTCTGAAAAGGAGAACTCGCTTCTTCCGTCTAATGTAAGACAGTTAGCACTCGAGCCAGACGAGTCATACACTTGAGCATAGACAAACAAGCAGTTAATGTCAAAATCAACCAGTCTCTTTGAGTCGAACTACGGTGTTTTGACTTCCTCATTGCACAAGAGGATACGTAGGCATAACTTAACGGTTATCGAACAAAAGTCTCTTGGTCTTCCCCCTCTCCTCTTTCTAGCTTTCTTTTATTAGCCTCAGCTTTGAGCACTCACTTTCCTTTTGCACTAACACTCTGTACACCCTTTTCTCCTTATTTTATTATGCACATTTTAGCACATACATTATCCCCTTTTAAAACACAATCAAGTAAGCATGGATCCCGTTGAGTACGACGGACGATCTGGGTGCTAATACCTTTCCTCCGGGATAAAAATGCCTAGCTTCTCTATTCAACCTCAACCTCCAACATCTCCGACGGTTCGCGTTTGCACCAGGATGAAAATCCGGGGAGCGACAGATATAAATATTTATTTTGTTTTCATGTGTATCAATCTCTTAATAGAATTTAACTTAATTCAAGATAAGTTAGGTGATTTATTTAACAAAGCTAAGAAAAATCTTCAGTGTAATAATTCAAATGAATTAGATGACAAGATTTATGATTATGGTTATTCATAATACATTTCAGTAAAATAAAATAAAATAAAAATATCAAATCCAACTATAATAAAAATTCATTCGAATCGAACTATTCTAATTTATCCAAAATTAAATCAAATAAAAATATTAGTTTGGTATCCTGGTTTGGAATTCCTAATCATACAAAACTACTATTATTTTAAAATCAAACTATTTATTAAACAATAGAATATTATATTTATTTTAACTTCAGTTTGATTTGATATTTCGATTCTACATTCGAAGATGGATGGATCACCCCACCTAAAACAATCATGTTTGATTGAATTTACACACATTCACTCATCTAGTTGATGGAGAGGTCAGTCTAAGTTAGCAGCAAGGGATAAGAGTATTCTAATTGTGTTAAATTTTGAAACAAGATAAATGGTCTCTGAGTAATCTATGCCATAGGTCTGAGCGAATTGTTTTGCATCCAATTGAGCTTTGTACCTTCCTATTGATCCATCTGAATTGTACTTTATCGTGAACACCCACTTACATCCCACAGTTCTTTTACCTACATGCAGAGTTGTGGCACTCCAAGTTTTATTCTTTTCAAGAGCTTTAATCTCCTCAAAACCAACTTCCTTCCACTTTGGAATTTCTAGAACCTCCTGTACATTCTTCGGAATTCTGGCACTAGATAGATTAGAAGTAAATGCAGCAAAAAAGGGAGACAAGTTTGAATATGATACAAAGTTGGATAAGGGGTGGCTAGTACATGACCTACCTGGCTTCCTAAAGGCTATGGTAACATTAAGATTAGTATATTGTTCCCTAATTTCTATGGGGACATCAAGGTCGGTATATAAAGAATTAGGATCAAGGAGAGAATTACCTATTTGAGTCGGTTGACTTTCACTCGTTTCAAATTCTTGGTTGAGCTGAGGAATATGGCCTTTTACTACTTGATCATTGTTTCTTTTGGCATAAAGTTTTCCTTTCCAAATTGGATTTCCTTCCTCAAATATTTTTATTGTTTCATTATAAGGATCTTTATCTTTTGCATTTTGATTAATTTCAGAAAGAAAAAAACATTTGTTTGATCTTTGTTTTGATTTGTTGCCTCAGATTTTGATTGATCCTCACTCATGGAAGGAGTATGTTCATCTAATTTTTCCAAGGGATTTTCTTTAGGTGCAGATGTACCTGGAACAGAATTATGTGATATATACACATCTTCTGAGATAATTAAGTTTTCAAACAATTTATAAGAATCTTCATTTGTTCCCCCCTGAAGATGATCATTACCAAAAAAAGGTTTGTTTTAAAAAAAGTAACATCAATTGTTACAAATATTTTATTTGTATTAGGATCAAAACATTTATAACCTTTTTTAGAAGATGAATACCCAATAAAAACACATTCGGTTGCACGGGGTTCAAGTTTACCAAGATGCTTGTGTTCGTGAACAAAAGTTGTGCATCCCAATATTTTAAGTGGTAAATCAGATAGAACATAAGCAATTTGAAAATATTTCAAGAAACTTTGTAAAGGAGTTTGAAATTTCAAAACACAGAATGACATACGGTTTATTAAATGTGAAGATGTCAAGACAACTTCACCCCCATAATAATTTAGGGACATTGGTAGAGAAAAGTAATGCTCGTGAAACTTCAAGAAGGTGTTAGTTTTTCCTCTCTGCAATCCCATTTTGTTGGGGTGAGTTAACACATGAACTTTTATGCACAATTCCATTTTCAAGGAAACGAATTCCAACAATTTTATTAAGAAATTCAGTACCATTGTCAGTTCTAAACACTTGTATTTGGGTGTTACACTCTGTCTGTATCAATTTACAAAAGTTTTGAATTATATAACCAACCTCAGATTTTTCTTTCAACAAGTATACCCAACAAAGTCTAGTATGATCATCTGTGAAAGTGATAAACCATTTTTTGTTGGATAAAATACTTGTTCGAGTAGGCCCCTAAACATCACTATGAATCATTGAAAAAGGTTTTGAAGGTTTATAAGATTGAATTGGAAACTAACTTCGATGATGTTTTTCAAACTCACAAACCTCACATTGAAATGAAGAAATGTTGTTCAACAAAAAGTTTAGGAAACAATGAACTTAATTACTTAAAACTAGGGTGGCCTAACCTTAAATGCCACAACATAATGTCATCCTTATTATTTGAAACAAAAAAAAAGATTTAACAGAAGAATTTATTGGTCCAAATTGATGTCTGGTTTTTGGTTCATCTTCTAAGTAGTAGAGTCCACAACTTTCCTCAGCAGTGTCAATCACCCTCCCCGAGATCAAATCCTGAAATACACAATGAGTATCTTAGAAATGAGCTTGAAAGTTTTTATTTGTGGTTAGCTTACTAACATATAATAAGTTGCAAGACAAATTTGGGACATGTAACACATCTTGGATGGTTAGTAAGGGAGACATACCAATATAACCTTTTCCTGCCACGACTGAAAGAGAGCCATCAACTATTTTAATTTTGGAATTTCATGCACATGGTTTATATGAAGAAAATAAACTGGATTCACCAATTATATGATTGGTGGCTCCAGAATCAACAATCCATGTACGATTAGGAATGACACTAAGAAGAGTTGATTTCGAGAAATTACCTTTCTGGGCTATGGAGCACGAAGGTGTTTGAGACTCGAGGAGTTTGTACATTTGGCCTAGATGTTCCTCAGTGAATGGAAATATGTTTGGGGAGGACTGTGGCTCTTGATCAGAAGTTGCTTGAAGTGCACGACCCTCTCCCTTCTTTTTCCAATTAGAAGGATTTCCATGAATTTTCCAACAAGTCTCACGTGTGTGATAATAACATTTGCAATTATCACACCAAAGTTTACATCCTTCTTACCATATTTATTGTTGTCTTTATTGAAGTTGATGTTTGTGACAAAGGCATAACCATCAGTTGCTGAGTTTGAATTTCCCATCATCACTCTTTGTCTAGCCTCCTCCCTTCTGATATCTGAAAAGGTTTCTCGAATAGTTGGCAGTGGATTATTTCCAAGAATTCTACCTCTTACTTCATCGAGTTCCTTGTTAAAACTAGCAAGAAAAATAAAGACACAGTCGTTCTCCTGCATCTTAATAAACTAAACACTATCTTCAATACACCTCTAGTTATAATCATAGAGTTGATCCAACTCTTGCCAAAGGGTCATCAATTCATTATAGTAGGTAGTGACATCCTTGTCGTTCTGCTTTAAATTCCATAACTTTGTTTTTAGATCATAAATTTGAGAGAAACTATTAATATCAGAGTAAGACAGTTTAATAACATCTCAAACATCTTTTTTTGTAGGTAGTTACATGTATGTTTTTCTCATACCTACCTCCATAGTATTAATAATCCACACAATAATAGAAGAATTTTCAGATTTTTAGAATCTGTAATTAGGATGTGTTGTAGCAGGTACCGAAACATCACCGGTAAGAAAACCTAACTTCCATTTTCCTTCTAGAATCAGTCTAACAGTTTGGGACCATTCAACGTAGTTTGAGCCATTTGTTTATGAACATTAACCTGAAGAGAGTTATTTTGACCTCCACCTCCTGAATTATTGTAACCACCATCAAATGGGTAGCCATAACCGGACCCAAAAAGATTGTTATTAGGATATCCTCTTCCATAACTGAATCCATAGTTAAAATTATTATTTGTCATGAAACTGGGCATTTTTGGCTTGGTAAATCCACTTCCTCTACCGAAATTGTTGTTGGTGTCGCTGTCAGAATTGTTATTGGTGGCGCCACTAGAATTGTTGGCGCCTCCACATCCACAATCTCCTCCGGGAGGAGGTAGTGTTTGGATAGGGTCCACCATAGTTTGGATCGGTCGGGTCGAATAAAAAAACGGGTCGTCAAGGAAAGCTTTACAGTATCACTCTAGTCCTAACAGAGCTCATGATACTATGTAGAAAAATATATGGGTGATAATATTATATTATGAAGAAAAAAAGCTCATTTTATAGGAGAGAAAATACAACAATAATTCTTTTATTTTATAAGTAATATAATGACACTTAAATAAGAAAATAAATAGGAATCAAATAAGAAAGATTTCAACGGGTTCGTGTGTTGTTTTGAACATCATTATCAAATACTAATTCCTTTTATTTAGTGTGTTACTTGTTTTGCAATGGTAATGCAGAGCATTCAAAAGCTTACTAAACTTGATTATTTGTTAATAGGCTTTCTTGAGCAATCAATCACATTGTTTCATGTGGATTTTTAAGGTTGTCTTGGACTGAGATTTTAAGACACTATTTTAATGAAAAAATTCTTGAAGATATTAAAAAGGCGTTGTAGGATTATATTCACTTTTTAGATTTTTTTTTAAAAATGATAGTTTACAATTAAGGTTTTTAAGTTTGGATTTCAAAGAATTCAATAATTTTTTATCAAAAAATAAATACAAATGTTAAACTTTTTAATAAGAAAATAATTTTTGCCTAGTAAAAAAACGAAAATTTAACCTCATATTATCTTAAAAAACATTTTTCTACAAATTTAAAAATATATTGATAAATTAATATCTTGTTGTTCAACCTCTTTTTTTTATCATACTCATAAGTTTTTGTGATTAATAACCGGAACGAAGCAAATCTAAGATAATGTTTGTCTAAAAATTAGGGGTTTAGGAGTAATATCTTTGAACACTTCACTCATACTAGGTATTAGATGTGAGGGGAATTGGTGGATTAGAGTAAATCTAAGAAGGCTATAAATTTGGACTAAGGTTGGTTGAATTAACATGAACTTTGAAACAATGCTCAAGATCCAAAACACAAAGTAACATAGAAGACTGGACACATTATTAACCATCACACATAATTGAGATACAACCCGGTTTGAAATTATATATAACTCCAACCCGAGTAAACAAGAGAACTACATGTGATTTCTCCACCCTAAAAGTAAATACAACCCCTACATGTCACACCCGTTGCTAGTAAGGCATCCACGAGTTTAGTAAAAACACTTAACCATGGGTTGGGAAAACTCCTTTTAAGGATATATTTCCTTGGCTATTTCATATCTCTAACTAACAAGATATGAAGGTGGGTGAGACTGGTCTTTGGATTTGGAGTTCCCTTACGTTGAAAAGGCTTGTTGTGGATAACTTGCAGTGTTTGTTGGTTGAGAACTAATGAATTAGCTTATGGAATAGATATTGATAGATTGTTAGTGTGAATCGTGGGAGATTCATACACCAACATAAGATCGCATCTTATATGATTCCTAAGAAGAGCTTTCACTTTTTGAAATTGACGTGCCTATGATCACCATCTGTGTGTCGAAGGCGGTGACATATTTTTAATGGTCACTCTCTCCGTCAAATGTCACCAAAGGGGCGCTTGAAATTGTCTAGGATAAAGGCATCCCAAATTTTGTTAGAGAGAGGTTGAGGGTCCTTAACCTATATTCCCTCATGAAATATATCTTCATCGGAGTTATTAATTCCGGATAGCGGAGCATCCAGCTCCACGGGATAGTTGATAGCAGGTAGTAGGATAATTTCTGTTGACTTTTTAGAATGGACTATTTTTTAAATCAAATATACAAATAACACAACCAACATAACTTTTTTTTATAAAAATAAAATAAAAATGAATTAAAAATCTTAATTATTTACTAGACATGCACATATGCGTTGCACATTTATATTTTACTTAAATATTAATAATAAATATTATAATTCAGAAAATATTAATATAACTAATTTTTATATTGATCGCATCTCTAATTTATAAAATAAATTAGTTGTTATGATGTTTTATAGTATTGTTTAATTTTTTTAGAAAATAAATAACTAAAATAATAGATCAGGACATCAAATTAATAATTGAAATAAAAAATAAATAAAATTGTGAAATTAAGATAGAGACAAACACAAATTTCAAATGTGATAGAAGATAATTTTTTTTTTAGAATTCAATGACATAAATTACATAATCACCGTAAAATTTGAAAGAAATAATTAACGCTATATATCTCGCCGATTTCTTCTAATTTGGTGTCTTATTAAATAGAGAATGAATCTTTAATTATATATATATATATATATATATATATATATATATATATATATATATATATATATATATATATATATATATATAAAGACGTGTAATTAGATAAATTATAAATGAAAGTTTTATATATGAACAATTGTGATTTATTGTAATTAATGGATTATACAAAGAGGACTAAGTAGTAATAAGTAGAAAATTATTTATCATGGTTTTTTAGCTCTTTTATTTAATTCATTAATTAATAATAATAATAATAATAATAATAATAATAATAATAATAATAATTCTGATTTATAATGTTCTAGCGGTACAAGCTTTATTATTCTAATATATGATATTTTTACAGCATCACAATGTATTAATATTACTTTTTCCAGTTGTACTACTATAAGTACTGAACATAACTTTTTGATTTTTCAACCCTTATTCTCTATATATTCATCCTCTTTATATTTTTCTTTCATTTCTTATCAGATATTGTTACTCTTCCTTTTTTGAAAAGAGGAAAAAATCAAGGGTGCACGACGCAACTCGAGATCTCGCCGAAATCGGCCGCTATTTCAGATGGCGAAACACTCCTTTCTTCTCGTACGATGGGTGGCTGCTTCGGTCGGACCGCATGGGAGCGCTCAGTGAGTGGCCGCAATCAATAAATTTGGTCTTCATTACACTGATCTGATTTTGATCTTGCTCGATGGTTTGAATAATAACTTACAGGATTTGGTTTTGATGGTGTAATTTATCCATAGTAGATTGCATCTTTTCTAAGGCTTCTTGATCATCATATCAATGGTGGGTTCTTCACCTTTTTCTTCGCACTCACCACAAAATTTCAGTTCAATCTTAGGTACTTCGCTCTTTCTCTTCCATTCCTCTTCGTTTCAAGGCTCCTTTTATCAATATCAAATCCATGGCTCAATTTTCAATTTCAAATCAATGGCTCCCTTAATCAATTTAAAATCCATGGCTTCCTTTATAAATTTCAAATCCATTTCCATCATGTTTGATGACGTTAAGTACCTTGCTTTCAACATTTGCACCCTATTCTTATATGTTTTATTCTACATCACAAACCTAGATATTTTATGTCTTTTGATAATGCATTTTCCACTCAACTCTCCTAACGTTCGTCTTAACTCCGTCACAATCACATCCCTCAATACCAAAGCCATTAATTTAACTGCCACATTCGATTTAACCTTCATTTTCCATTCTCCAATATACAAAAACAATCACTTTTACTACATAATGATTAGTACACGGTAAAAGCATTCATCAATATATGCTTTTACCATGTACTGCTCATTATGCAATAAAAGGGTGTTTTTTTTTGTATATTGGAGAATGGAAAATGAAGGTTAAATCAAATATGGCAGTTAAATTAATTGTTTTTCTATTGAGGGATGTGATAGTGATGAATTTAAGATGAATGTTGGGAGAGTTGAGGGGAAACGACAATATCAAAAGACAAAAAACTGATAGTTTTGTGATGTAGAATAAAACATATAAGAATAGGGTACATATGTTGAAACGTCGTCAAACACGATGGAAATGGATTTGAAATTGATAAAGGAAGTCATGGATTTGAAATTGATAAAGGGAGCCATGGATTTGAAATTGAAAATAAAGAGATCCATGGATTTGGCATTGATAAAGGGAGCCATGAAACAAAGAGTTGCATTTCGACTTGGTGCTACTGGTAAAAAGGAACAAGCTAATGAGTTTGTGGATAGAGTTGAAGCGTATGGGTCCAGATCACAAGATGCATAAATCTTTTGCCGAGGGGCATTATTCAGCTGCTCAAGGCAATGACCTTAAAGAAGTTTCCATCTTCAAGCAAGGAAGGCATGGAGAAATTCGTTCTTGTATGAGGTTGGTTCATGTCTTGTTTTGAACAACATTATCGGGAATTTTAATGAAAGTTTTCTTCATGCAATGTGTTTCCTATTGATGTTTGAAGGACACAACAAACATAAGCTTTGATTGCAGAGAACATGCTCAATGTTAGTGTGTTGCTTTGTACATTTATCATCAGATATTAATGACTACATTAGTTGTTAAGTTCAATTTATTAATTAGATTTCTTGTGAAATTACATTGTTTTGTGTAAAACCTTAACCATGTTAAATATATGACTACTTAAACCAATACCATTGAAATTGTTTTTGTTTTTTCTTTTAATGTCGTCCAAATTAACTGTGAATGTTACTATTAGATTATTTTACTTGTTACAATCTCTTAAAAATCTTGTTACTAAAAAAACATCATAACAACAATACTTGTTAAAATTACAAAACTCATCTTTCATTGTATCTCTCCACTACCAATATTCTTCTTGATCCTTCTTTCTTCATTACTACATACAATGTTAAAATTTATTAAAAATTTCATTTGTTTAAATGGCCACATCAGATTGTTTTAATTAATTTTTTTAATCTAGTGTCGGCTCATGATTTTGATTTGGCTTTATAATGGAGAAATCCAAAGAGAGGAAAAGAAATATATTATGATGCAATATGTTATTAATCTTGAGGATATTATGATGTTTGGAAGAGGTGAAAATTGAGTAATAGATGATTGAAAAAACAATTATATGAATAAGAACGATTTCAGGTTTATTATTAAATTTTAAATAGATTTGTTCGAAAATGTTTTTATTATTATATTAATGTTAAATATGTTTTTGGTCCTCATAAATAAGGTCATTTTTAATTTTAGTCCCTGAAAAAATTTCCTTAAAAAAATGGTCATCCTAATATTTTTCGTCCATATTTTTGGTCACTCCCGTCAATGGTCGTTAACAGAAGCAGACATGGCTTGCCACATGGATATTTGTTTGATGAATGGACATACATCTGGCAGTGCCAGTGTGGCAAAGATGTTGATGTGTCATGCCACATGTCTAAGGTTAACATTATACTTAAAAGTTGGCATATTTATTAAGACCTTATACATATTTAATAATTAACTATGTTCTTTTCAACCTGTCTTTTATTTTTGTTAAATCAATGCATGGTTTTATCTATAATGTACAACTATCATATTCGAGGCTAGAATGTGCATAGAGCATTGCATATTTTTTTCTTTGATGTACATCTATCAGATTCGAGATCGTTATTTATTTCTTTTTGACGAGGATGAACTTGCAGGCTGATTTCGAGCATTACACTTAGATCTAGACAATTTATTAAATGAGTTGATTTATGTATTATTATTTTGTGGCTTATGTATTATTATTGTTCGGTTATGTATGTATTATTGTTTTGTGACTTATGTATTATTATGTTTATCATCTAATGTAATATAACATCAATACAACCCAACAAAATATAACATACATAAAACTACTCTAAGTTAATAATGTTTGGCATTCCAGACATAAGTTGTTGTCAATGTTGTAATGCCCTAAAAAAATCCTAAAGTTCAAGATGTTGCTTTCAGAAATTTCCATTTTTTTCAATCCAATGTGATTTTTGGCAACAAAAATCGTTGCCTTATTTTTAATTGAATAAAAAATAACATCAAAGGTAGACATGTAATTTAACAAACATAAATAATATGTAACTAGATGAACCAAATGATTTTAGTTTATAAAACCAATTCAAAATATGGAGATGACAGGCGAATGTGAAGTCTTGATTAGAAAGAAAGTAAGAATACCATAAATAGACAAGAATGACATTATTTTGCTTAATTATCACATAACACATATTTGGTAATGTCATCAATTTCTTCTGTGGTTGAGGACCTAAACATGATATCATCAAATATTATTTAAATTTTGATAATAGATCTCCAAATAAATTCTCATAGAGACTTAATCTAGCTCTCATTTTATTATCCAAGTCTTGACAGATAATGAATCAACCATCCTCACCATATTCATGTGATTCTGCAATGATTCTAAATCCACTATTTTGATTTTCTTCAATATTAACTATATCATCAATATATGACATAATATGTTTAGGAAATTGAGTAATGAATTGACATATCAAATATTGAAACTTTTATATTTTATTTTGATTTAAAATGATTTTTAATGTATAAAATCATAATAAATAAAATAAAATGAATAAAAATTTGAATAAATGATTTTTAATTCGTGCATGATGTCATGGTAGTGTTTGGGTCATAAAAATGCAAGCCCATTTGGAGAAATTTGGTTCTAAGGTCCTATTTGCTTCATAAACCTCTCAAAAATTTCCTAACTTTGCAAAGGCACAAATCCCTCAATTTTAATGCTATGAAGGTGTTCTTAGACATTTTAGAAAGCTTAGAGAGTCCTCTAACCAACCTCTTTTGTCTCATGTCCATATCTTTTACCATTCTCAAGTTATGCTCTTTGGAAGATGTTGACTTTTTGTTGACTTTTGAAATGACCTATAATGTCTTAGCTCATACCTTCCAAATGAAGCATTTTTGGGCTTGGCTTGTGAGACACAAAGTTGTAGAGAACTCAATTTCCTTCAAAATGAGCTTTGGTTGGAAAAATTTTGATGAAGCATGTGAAAGTTATGGCTGGTCAAAGTTTAGTTGACTTTTCCTATGAAAACCCTAATTTAGAAACTCCTGATTCTTGATGATCTAAAATCTCCTTGATGAATCATGATCAACCCTTGATCAAATGATGAATTTTACTTCATATACTTGATGTTGGCAAAAAATCATGAAGTTTGACTTTGGTTTGACCACAATTGTCCTCAGTTTGACTTTTTGACTGCTTTGACTGATTTTAGCCTATCTGATCATCTGACTGAGCAAATCTTTTGGGAAAGCCTTGAAACTTGACATAGGGGTTATTGAAGACATATAAGATGCTATGAAGCTCACTTGAAGCCTTGGAAATCCATTTAGCCTGATGAAAGTCAAAACCCTAATTTAAGATGCATTGCTTAGGAGGATGCATTGTCTGAGGGAATTGTCAATCTTTCTGACTAATTATGAACCCTGTGAACCTTGTGAACCTCTTGAGGTACCTTGTGAATCTTGTGAACCTTATGAACCTCTTTGTACACCTTAGTACACAATGTATTGTCTTGGTGAGGGTAAATTTTGGGGTGCAACACATATTCCCGCACCAGACCGAAATGGAATGGGAAAGAACATGGACCACTCTAGCCTAGGTGTCACTCAGGTCCCAGGTATAGGACCTTAATCACTCAATGGAACCCTACCCACCAAAACAGAAAAACAGCTCCAGCAATGATAATGACAGTATGATGTATGAAAAACTGTAAAGAAAGCAGTAAATAAAGTTGTACATTGAGCAATAAATAAAGCAAATAAATAAACACAATTAACATATAACACCCCAGTAAACACAAATCAAACAAGCACTAGGAGGAACCCACAAAAAGAACCAGAAGCCTTGGTTGCAGTATAAGGGTCCCCAGCAGAGTCGCCAAGTTGTCGCTCCCACCTAATGACACCTGGCCAAGAGGGGTACAGACGCGAACGGTCGGCGAAAGGAGAAGATGAAGGTGAAATGAATAGAGTCGCCAGCTAGGCATTTTTATCCCAAAGGAAAGGTAATGCTGCATAAACCTAGGAAAAAGATGGATAAGACGGTCGCGAACCAGAGAAACTGAGAAAGGGGGTTGGTTACAACCTGGGAAGGTATTAGCACCCATATTGTCCGCCGTACTCGATGGGATCTACGCTTGAAAGATTTGTGCTTAAAGGGGTAGTGTCAGTGCTATCTGTGTGCAAAAGCTGGAAAAGAATGCAAGTGTCAGTGCAAGAGAAATGTGAAGTGAAGTAAAGGAGTGTCATTGCAAGAAAAGAGTGCAATGCTCAAGACTATGAGGCTTAAAAGAATAATGCTGGAAGAGGGGGAATATATAGAGACTTTTGTTCGATAACAGTTAAGTTATGCCTATGTATCCTCTCGTGCAATGAGGAAGTCAGAACACCGTAGTTTGACTCAAAGGGACTGAAAGATAAGTTGACTTGTGAACTTCTTACTTGTCTATGCTCAAGTGTATGACCTGTCTGGCCCAGGTGCAAACTGTCTTGCATTAGACGGAAGAAGCGAGTTCTCGTTTGTGAGTGAAGATGATGAGAAAAGAATCCCGAAGGAGACGATTATTGTTTGTTTTTGATGTTTTCAATCTTTTATTGCTTTTTGTGTTTGTCATAAGAAAATGAGCTTAAGCCTAAACCAAGGGTTAGTAAACTCATCACATCCTCCCTCTGATTAGGGGTAATGAGAATACCTTAAGTATGAAGTAAGGACCTCACACTTAATCACCATGATGTAGGATTAAGATCATTAACCTACTTGCAATTATTTAGATGTTTTTGGTATTTTTGTTTAGTGTTAAGTAATGAGTTTAAGCCATAATCAAGGATTTAATGGACCCATTACACCATCCTAATAGAAGGATAATAGATGAGAACATTTAAGCTGAGGAAGGCTCCTCAACTTAATCCATGATTAGGGATTAACCTCATGACAAAACAAATCCTTTATTAAAGTGGATTTTAATTAATGATAAGATTAAGAAGTGATTTTTATGGTTTGTAAGACAACTTGAGGGGGACTTGTCCATTAACACTAGGGTTAGTCCTTCTTAACCAATTAAGGAAGAATTAGAACCCTAATGCAAGGCCCAAGTTACGAGCTTGATGTCTTAGTGATTATTAGATGGATTGATTAAAGTATTTAAACACATTAAGACTTTAACACTTAGGATTAAAGTTATACACTCCATCCTAAGAGAAGGATGCAGGCATAACCTTAATCACAAAGCCTTAAAACCTTAAGGGTTTAGTCCCTGATTATGAGATGAGAAGAGAAGACACAAAAGATGACACAAAGGTAAAACTAATGGGGGAATAATCAAACCCTAATTGTGATCATGCTTGGGTGTTCCTAGGGTTTATGAGGCTTGCAAGAGATCTTCAGGAAAAGCTACCAAGGAAGAAGCAAAGAGAGGAGGAGAAGAAAAAGAAGCAAGCCAACTTACTTCACTTAAGAAGATAAGTTGCTTGAAGAAAGAAAGTGAGGAAGGAGCATGAATGAGAAAGCTCACTCTAATACAAATACAAAATGCAGCAATGGATGCAAGAGAGAGATGAGAGGAGATTGTGAGAAGTGAAGGCAAATTCACTTCTCAAAGTAACTTACCACCTGAAAAGTTAGTAAAAGGAAATGAAATGAAATGAATGCAATGATGCAAACCAAAACTTGAAGCACATTCATGATGTTTATGATGCTAAGATATGGTGCAAATGTATGTCATGAAATGCAAATGATCATACAAGTAATGAGGATGCAAATGAAGCATGAAAGGAATCATGAAAGTTCATGAATGCAAATGATATGAAATGAATGCATAACATGGCAAATGGATGATGCAATGATCAAACATGATTCTAATATGTCCTAAGATGTCTTATATGTCATGTTAATACACAAAATGTCATGGCAAGTTCTTATATGAAAGCTAATGCAAGATGAATGCAAATGAAGATGAGAAATTAGGGTTATATGAACATGTGAGATGCAAAACTCAAAAACAGAAGCAAATCATAAGATAAAAAATTGAAAATGCACTCAAAGGAACCCTAAACTTATATGATATCACACCCCAAAGGAGAAGACCTAACTCTTAACCCTAAGAGACTTATGATTTTTCTAAGTTTTCTAGGGTTTTAAGGTACCTAAGGGGAAAAAATGTCAATCAATTCAAAAACGCAAAAGACATTCATGACAAAAATATTCTAGAAACTACATCCCAAATGAAGATCAATGCAAAAAGAACCATGGTCATACCATTCTTGGTTAGGCAGAAAATAATTTTTGAAGTTAGGGTTCAAAAATGGGATTTTATGAACCCTAAATTCAAACAAAAAATGTCAAAATGATTCAAAACCAAAAAGAAATTTGTATGGATGGTATGACAATGTTTCTAAATGTTTAAAGATGCAATGAGAATTTTTTTGGGATTTTTTAGAAACCTAAATGATATTTTAATTAATTAATTTTCATTAATTAATTAAAATAAACATTTAAATGTTTAAAAAATAATTTTTAAATGCAAAAAATAAAAATAAAAATATTTTTGGGTTCTGAAAATTAATAAAAGGTTTGATAAAAAAATTCAGATATTTTTGATGATTTTTACTATTTTTAAAAATTCGTACAAAATAAATAAGAAAAAATGAATTAAAAAATGAAATAAACAGAAGTATGCTGAATGGATGGTGGGGATTGATTCTGGGTTTGTTTCAATTGACCACACGCCAAATCCAAGGGACAGAATTCAAACTTTATTAACCCTAATTAAATTATTAATTAAACCTGATTAAACACTTATGAGAAGATCTTGGCCATTCACTGCACGCGGGAAAGACTAATATAACGACTTAGATTCAAAAAGTGCCCTAACCCTAATTAAACAAATTAATGACTCTCAGGTGGCCAGAGAAGACCTCCGGTCATCTTCTCCGGCCAACCCCTCCCCTGAAAATCTCCAAATCACTCCCTAGGTCATTTTAAGAGCTGTAAAGCTCCAGATCAAACCTCCCAACCTTCCTAAGCACGAATCCACTCCCAAAACAAATTTCTTTTCACTCAATCTCCAGATACGAATCAAAACTTAAAAATGACCAAACTTTCAGAGATACGGTATAGGCTCAATAATCAACCATTTTCAAAAATAAAAAGTGCAGAGTGATCAACACAACATGAGGAACAATTCTATAACCTAAAATCACATTTCTGGAAAATTTGTTCTTGAGGTTACCTGAAATGAAGCTTTCGAAACAGGCACTTTCTGGGCTCTTCTTTGGTGCTTTTCCACTCCCTTTGATCCCCTTATACTTCTGGAATGCTTGAAAGGAGTTTATATGGAGTGTTTTGAAGGTTTCAATTTAGAGGTGATGAGAATCGTATTTTTGTTTGAGGTGGTTTCAGGCTGTTTTGGTGGGTGGGAAATGATCCTGGGATGATGTTGAGTTGTTTTATGGAAGAAGTTTGAGGTTTTGTGAAGTGTGCTGAGAGTTTCGAAAAGACATGCAAGAGAGGTGATTTTTGTGAACTAGGGCAATGCTGAGGATTCAGGCTTGGTTCTTGTGTGTTATGGCTTGCATAAAGTCCACATATCAAGCTGTGATAGGTCTGTGGAGTTGGTGTGGGCTATGCTGATTGGTATGGGTGAAAATGCAAAAAGTCAAGGTTGGTTGTACTTTGAGGTATGGGCTGGTTCAGTCTTGGTACAAAGGGGTGTCTGGTGCAGCAAGGATCAAGGATGGCCATGGAAATCACTTTGAGGCAATTCAACATGTTGAGACAAAGTTATGGGAGGTTTTGCAATTTGAAGAAAGTTTGGCCCCTTTTGGATTTCTTGATGTGCAAGTCATGAAAATATGAGATTCTTGGGCCAATTCTAAGTTTTAGGCATTGCATAATGTTTGTATTATGCTAAGAAGTCAATTAGAGGTCATTAGAAAGCTTGAACATGCCATTTTGCAAAATCCCTCTTTGGCATGAAACTTGAAATTATGTGATTTTTGCCAACTTTGGAAAGCCATAACTTGAGTTCCAAAATGAATTAGATCTTGTTCTTGTACTTTTTGAAAAGGGAATGAACCAATCTACAACTTTCATGACCAACAAATTTTCATTTGAAGCATTTTTGGTTGAGAAAGAGGAGGTTGAAAAACTTTCCCAAAATGGAAAGTTTACATTACAAGTCATTTCCATTTTTGGCAACTTTTGGTTTTGCTCACTTTTCTTCAAATTTATGAACTTCTAAACACTTCAATGATTAAATAAAGACCATATAACTTCAATTTGATGAAAAATCCACTTTGGGTCCATTGATGGGGGCCTCAGATGTGATTTGGCTCTGACTTGCTCAAGAAGTTACCTAGTGATCAGATGACTTCCACAATGAATTTCTTCATCAAACTTGGTATGTATGATCCTTATAACATATTGAGACCAATAGAAACAAGAATGACCAAAAATTTGGATTTATGGCCTCTGAAACTAAAACCCTAATTTTAGGTCATCTATGTAGTTAAACCCTGGCTCTGCTTCCATGCTTTGCCAGTTCTTGTGATTCTTTGGCTTCCTTGTTCTTTGGAGGATAAAACATGATGATTGAACATACATGGACCCCCTTGAGATGATTGAAGACCTTTGTAGTGGCTCAGAAGGATCCTGGATTGCTCAGATCACAAACCCTAGATGCAGATGAACTTGACCTAATGCAGTGAAGCAAAAATGCAACATGATATGATATGATTGAACTAATGCAAATATGAAAGATCACAAGCCATGGTGTGAACTTAGTGAGGGAAAATTTGGGGTGTTTACAAAAAGCAATACAAGACATGCCTACACCAAAAATAGAAAAAGAAGTGCGTGGGTTTTTAGGGAGATTGAACTACATTTCTCGATTTATATCTCATCTAACTGCCGCATGTGAGCCAATTTTCAAATTGTTAAGAAAAGAACAAACGGTCAGGTGGAATGAGGACTATCAAAGAGCCTTTGAAAAGATAAAAGAATATTTGCAGGAGCCTCCGATTCTAATGCCTCCAGGCATGCTATTTATTACCTTAGCAAAAAGTTTACCGACTGTGAATCTCGTTACTCACTGCTCGAGAAAACATGATGCGCTTTGGCATGGGCTGCTCGCCGACTGAGACAATACATGTTGACCCACACCACATTTCTAATCTTAAAAATGGACCCTGACAAGTATATTTTCGAGAAACCAGCATAAACCGGAAGGGTTGCAAGGTGGCAAATGATATTAATAGAGTAAGACATACAATATACTTCCCAGAAAGCCATCAAAGGAAGTGTATTGTCAGATTATCTTTCACATCAACCACTTGAAGACGATTACCAGCCAATGAAGTTTGATTTCCCTGATGAGGACATCATGTACCTTAAGGCAAGAGATTGCAAGGAACCACTTCCGGAGGAGGGTCCTGACCCTGAATCCAAATGGAAGCTGATGTTTGATGGGGTAGTTAATATCAATGGACGCGGAGTTTGTGCTGTTCTTATCACCCCCGAAGGTGTTCACTTTCCCTTAGCTTCCAGAATTACTTTTGGCTGCACCAATTATGTAGCGGAATACGAGGCGTGCATAATGGGAATAGAGGAGGCTATTAATATTCGGATTAAGACCCTCGATATATTCGGAGATTCATCCCTCGTTATCAACCAGATTACCGGTAAGTGGTATACACATCAAGAACACTTAATTCCTTATAGGGATTATACTAGAAGACTGTTGACGTTCTTCACCACGGTTAAGCTTCAATATATACCACGAGATGATAATCAATTTGCCGATGCAATGGCTACTCTTTCCTCATCCATCAAAGTCTTGTGTTGGAACTATGTACCCAGGGTTGATATTTCCAGGCTTGACGCACCAGCTTATGCTTTCTTTGTAGACGCAGTGTCTGATGAGAAACCTTGGTACTTTGATATCAAGATTTTCCTGGAAAATAAAGAATACCCAACTAGGGCATCATCTAATGACAAGAAGACCTTGAGACGAATTTCTGCTAGCTTCTTCTTGAATGTAGATGGAGTTCTTTATAAGAGGAACTTTGACATGGTCTTGCTCAGATGCGTGGATAGACACGAAGCAGACTTGTTAATGTAGGAAGTCCATGAGGGATCTTTCGGTACTCATGCAGGAGGACATGCAATGGCTAAGAAGCTATTAAGATCAGGATACTATTGGCTTACAATGGATGCAGACTGTTGTTCTTACGCCCGTAAGTGCCACAAATGCCAGATATATGCAGACAAGGTGCATGTACCTCCAAGTCCGCTCAACGTCATGTCATTTCCTTGGCCCTTTTCTATGTGGGGCATTGACATGATCGAAAAGATAGATCCTACTGGTTCAAATGGTCATCGCTTCATCTTGGTCGCGATCGATTACTTTACTAAATGGGTTAAAGCAGCATCTTATGCCAATGTCTCTCGCCAAGTGGTAGCCAGATTTTTAAAGAGAGACATCATTTGCAGATACGGAGTGCCCGAGTAAATCATTACTAATAATGGTTCCAATTTGAACAACAAGATGATGGCAGAACTATGTCGGGACTTCAAGATTCAGCATCACAATTCTTCTCCTTACCGGACAATGATGAATGGCGCGGTAGAGGAAGCTAATAAGAATATTAAGAAGAATGTGAAGAAGATGGGTGTCACGTACAAAGATTGGCATGAGATGTTACCATTCGCGATGCATGGGTACTGAACGTCAGTCAGGACGTCAACCGGGGAAACTCCATTCTCCCTGGTATATGTCATGGAAGCAGTCTTGCCTGTTGAGGTAGAAATTCCTTCTTTACGTGTAATGATGGATGTGAAGCTTGATGAGGTTGAGTGGGTACGTGCTCGATATAACCAATAATTTCTAATTGAGGAAAAGAGATTAGCAGTTATCTGTCATGGTTAGCTTTACCAGAGGAGAATGAAGCGAGCATTCAACCAACGAGTATGTACTCGAGAGTATCAAGTAGGAGAGCTTGTACTCAAGAGGATTATTCCTCCAGGTTCAGATCACAGGGGCAAGTGGACCCCAAACTACGAAGGCCCATTCATAGTGAAGAAAATTTTCTCAGGTGGGGCATTGATACTCACTACTATGGATGGAGAAGATTTCCAATCCCCTGTTAACTCAGACGCAGTTAAAAAATACTTCGCATAAAAGACCCGCTGGACACAAAAACATAATTAAAGTCCAGGCAAGAAAAGGGCATCCCGGCGAGCTAAAAACAGAATAAAAATCTCGGGCAAAAGTTAGGGAAAATAAATAAATAAATAATGTACACCCGCTAAGTTGAAAAGCCACATCGGACATCTCACGCAAAAAAGGGTATCTTGGTGGATTGAAAACCCGAAAGGGAGATCCACGCAAAACAAGGGAATAAGTGAACAACTGTGATCCGGGTAATCTGAACTAAATCATCGTTTCATATAGTCTATCAATATTAGAAGGGTAGGAATCAGTCCCCTCATCTTCTTCAAAAAGTGAAGGCAAGAATGGAAGGTCTTGAAGACATAATGGTCATAGTAGGAAGGAAACTCATTGGAATGTTGTGTACATTGCCATTAGGATAGTTTCTTTTCTCAATTTTATGGTAGCTACCTCTTTCCAGGTAGTTGCTTCCTGATGTAAGACTTTGCCTATTCAGAGGCACATCAATGATTGAATATTCAGTCAAAAGTTATGTTGTGTTTTGTTTATTTTGTTTGCAAAAAATATCCTAAATTTTTGGCAAAAAGAGCATTGCGTTTGAAACATGGTGACTTTTTCTAAAAAATGACATTGCAGGGAAACATTTAAAACTATCTTTGAGTGTCGGGTGACAATTGATGAACATATCATACCATGCAAGTCCCCGGGGCACATGTGTGTATATTGTTGTTGAAGGTTTTGTAGGATGGTGTTATAGGTCCCCAAACAGAGAATATTCCCCTGTTGAGTGGAATCCCCAGCAGGACTCCAAAGCTAATTGAAGAGGTTTCCTCCCCGAGCGGATTATCTTTCCACAAGTGAAGTATTCCTGGTAGGCA
The DNA here is from genome assembly GCA_963966055.1 of Lathyrus aphaca. Classification (NCBI taxonomy): domain Eukaryota; kingdom Viridiplantae; phylum Streptophyta; class Magnoliopsida; order Fabales; family Fabaceae; genus Lathyrus; species Lathyrus aphaca. Next base: position 483,946,752 of record OZ014525.1, on the reverse strand, counting down.
GTTGAACACCTGATTTCCCCACAGAGGTTATGGTTGGGATATACTCCCATCATTGAAGTATTTCCCCAGAGAGGTCACCAATTTCTTTTTGGCCTTTGTGATGACACAGACAGTTAGTCATCTCCCCAGCCAAAGTTAAGTATCATCAAAGCCTTTTGACCTAATTCTCCCCTACAGAGGTGGGATTCTTATTGCCAATCAGGGCACTTTGTTTTTGCTCGTACGCATTCCCCAACACTCGTCTATGTTTGATATTTGTTTGGTGTTCGTCTGCACTCCCCAACACTCGTCTGTGTTTGATATTTGTTTGGTGTTTGACTGCACTCCCAAGCACTCGTCTATGTTTGATAGTTGTTTGCTGCTCGCCTGCATTTTCCAGCACTCATATGTGTTTGTTATCTGTTTGAAGCCCATTTACATTGTTTGGATACTCGTCTATATCATCCTCCACACTCGTCTATGTTAGTTTATATCCATATGTGTTGATTTGATAGTTACTCTGGTACTCGTCTGTATTGCTACTCCAAATGCTCGTCTGTGTTGGATTTCTGGTATTCGTATATATCAGTGGTTAATATTCGTCTGTATCATCGCCTGAAGCGTTCGTCTGTGTTTCTTAGATCATCGTCTGATGTTCGTTTGTATCATTGACTTTCGGCACTCGTATGTGTTCTCTTGATGATAATTCAATGATCGTCTGTGTTGAAGAGGTTTGAAGTCCTGACGGTGGGATTAAACGTCAAAATGGTTAACGGTCCTGGCGTAACAGGTTATCCGAAGGAGGTTCGTCTGTCTCAAGCACCACTTATCTACGCAAGATTTGTGAAGAGGGTTCGTCCAATCCTGATGTTACACCTGGAGTAACAGGTTATCTGAAGAAGACTCGTTTGTCTCATACCATATATTTACGGAGGATATATGAAGAGGGTTCATCTATCCTGATTATGCATGTCTATCCCACAGACTTAAGTGCATCACCGGTCCTGGCGTAACAGGTTTGTCCGAAGGAAGTTCATCTGTCTTAGATCATATATTTTTGCAAAATGTATGTAGAGGGCTCGTATGTCCAGTCCCTGGCGTAACAGGTTTATTCAAAGAGGGCTCGCATGTCCAATTCCTGGCATAACAGGTTTGCTTGAAGAAGACTCGTCTGTCTAAGTTTTTCTTATCCGGCATAACAATTCAATTTGGAAGGAGCTTGTCTGCTTTGTCTTCACATCAGTCACCCAAAGCGTTATTTGGTTGGGTTTATTTCCAATTTCTGCATTCTCCAACAGAGTGCAAATTTCAGGTCTTCTTAGTATCTAACCACAATTTATCTTGAACGGTCAATAGTCTGTGCTATCATCCTTTTCAGATTAACAGTTGTTTGGATAGGGGCAGCTGTAACACCCCAAATTTGTCCTCTTCTTTCTAGCATCATCATCATATTATAATCATCATAAGCATGGCATATCCTTAGCATTTTTGCATAGAAAAATGAAGCATAATATTCTCATGTTCTAGCATTAGGCATATGATCAATCATTGATGCATTTGAAGCCTTACAAGTCAAAGAAAGAGATCAAGTGACCTTGTCCAAGTTCTATGAAGTATCTCTAGGCCCTATACAGGCTCAAGATCCTTTACAAGAGCCCAGGAGGTTGAGAGATTATCAGATGATCCAAGAAAGGGCAAGCTCCTACACAGATGACTTCAAATTAGGGTTTCATGTTCAAGCAGGGATTCTTTGAGACTTTGGCCATTTCATGTGGGAAAAGTCTTTCATATGATATGTGAATTCTATGGATGAAATTTGGTGAGAATATTCATTGAGGAAGGCAGTTATTTCATCAGTTACTTGCATAGGAAGAAATTGGTCAAACTGATTATTTGAAAAGTCAACTGTGGCAATTCAAGGGTTCCAATCCTATTTTTCAAGCCAAGGGATGTTCTTAAGGTCATAAAAGAGGTCTGACAAAGTCAAAAGTCAAGAATTTAGGGTTTTGGCAAGGGTTTCCATTTTTAGCATATGGCATGTAACTAAACTTTCCAAATTTAGCAAGTTTTGCCCTAAAATTCAAAGCATTCTTTCATGACCAAAATGACTCCAAATGAATTTTCCTTGAACATGAAAGTTGTAGAGTATGATCTCCCATTTTCAAAAAGTACAAGAACATGATCATAGCCTTCATGGTTTGAAAGTTATGGCCAATTAAAATTCACTTGTTTTTAGGGTTTACATGAATTTTCATTTTCTACCAAGTTTCAAAATGGCATGTAATTTATTTTCAAGCTGCTTTTGGAATCAATTGAGGTCATATTACTCCAAAGCATTGCATAAGAGTCATGTTTTCCCAAAAAATCCGAGAAATTCGTGGGTGGATTGTAAGTTATTTTCCAAAATGCAAAAGTGCAAGATCACAAGGAATGCATGACTCACTTAAATCCAATGGCCAGGATTGATCCAGAGGTGAATTTAGGATGAGATGGAATCAGGTTGTGCACTCAAATAAAGGAATGCACGTGGGAATGCATCCATGTGAGGTTTCATGCAAATTTGCATAAACACCCCTATCACACTTTCCTTGCCACAATTGATTCACAAACCCTAATCAGTGTAGTATGCACATGATATAAAAGCTAAGCATGCTCTGAATGCAGCCTAACACTCTCTCATTTCTCAGATTCAAAGTTTCAGGCACAAGAGCAAAAACTTTTGAATCTCTCTCTCCAAGACACATCTCTCTAATCTCTCTTCATATTCTTCATCTACAAGCTCCAAGGACTCCATTCCTCTCATCAATCAGAGCTAAAAGTGAAGAAACAAGAAGTTACAGTTCAGAGCAAGATCCTTCGAGCTCCCCAATTCAGGCTCTCTCAAGCTTCCTCTTGCATTTATTTTTCAATAGGAGATCAAAGTGCACAGATCTGCAGCATTTGAAGCTCTATTCTGGTGATTTTGAAGTGGTTCAACCTCAGGTATGTCTTGAAATCCATGGATCTAGAACTTGTTTTTCTTGTGTGCATTATGATCTGTAAACTTTGCTGAGTACACTACACTAATTGGATTTGAAAATGGTGGATTATTGAGTGATAAATCTAGATTTGAAAGTTTGGTGTCAAAACTTTGATTGCTTCGATTTGCTTAATTCATGGATTGCTTGTGTATTTGAGTGCTTGATTCATGTTTAGGGTGAGTAGATGATAAGATCTGGAGATTTATAGCCTTGTTTATGGTGATTTGTTCTTGATTATGAATTTTACGGCGCCGGAGCTAGGGCTCCGGTCGCCGTTCGCTGGATTTTGGAGTTGGTGTTTGTGTGTTTGAATGAAGAAGATGATGTTTCAGCCTTTGGATCTTCAATCTGGACAGTCCTTTGATTGCCAGTACATTAAAATTGCTGCCTCCCTCTAACGTGCCTCCCTCTTATGTTTTATTCCTGAGTTAATCATTATGTTTCGCACAACACCATAGCTCTCATGCACTCACACGTTGGATTATTGTTTGGATGACTTAGGGTATTTGTTGACTGGATCTCATGTGTTGCCTTGATCTGATGGCTTGTGTTTTTCCTGAATATTTGAATTTCCACCATAACATTGTATGTGTATGCGCTGAACCATTGGGCTTTACATGCTAATTGCACCTCCCTCTCTTTCTGGCCCATTTCATTTGAACTGAAACCTTTGCTGAATGCACCCCTCATCCATTGCCTTATATTTTTATTTTATTTTATTTTCAGTTTGGTTTTTGATTTTTAAAAATAGTAAAATGCGTCCAAAAATTATGAAGTAATTCATGATTGATTATTTTAATTTTCTTTAATTTTTTTATATTTTTATTTTCCATTTATTTTTATTTTCCACGTAGGAATTAATTTTCACTTTTATTATTTGTTTTTAATTCACTTTAAATACATGCTGAATTGTCGATTTTATATCTTGATCATCAAATTGAGTTTTGAGTTGGTTCTTTTTGCATTTGATTCATATTAGGATGTAGTTTGTTGATGAATTTTCTTATGATTTTTAGAAGCTTGCATGAATATTTTTGGCAATTGACTTAAGCTTGGAGTTTCAAAACCCTAATTGGTGTTCTTGAGGTCCTTTGACCTAGTTTGCTTTTGATTCTAACTTTTCTCTTTTGGCATGATGTTACCACTTGATTAATGAACATTTGAGTTTAATTGTGGAATTTTTGAATGAGTTTCTTATTTGATTTGAATTTTCATGTATTCTTTCCCTAGTTTTTGTTTCTTCTTGTTGCATGCTTAGTTCTTAGGCTAGGAGGGAACTTGTGCCAACTCCTATTGGAGGTTTAGAGCTCTTGTTGTAGGAGGATAGGTCCCTGGTCCTTGATTAGTGTTTGTACTTTGAAAATTTTGGTGTTACTTGTCTTTGAAGTTTCTCACAAAAGTATGTATGTTCACTTCACCTTCTTTCTTCATTTTCTTTCCATGATGCCTATGTTTGAGTTTGTATGCTTCTTCCCCATGCTTGATCAGGCTTCTTAGGCCCCTCTTGACATGATTAGGCTCCTGTTTTTTATATGATGTTTAGGCCTTAATTTGATTTTCATTTGTTTGTTCTTACACTTATGCACATGTCCACTTTACTTCTCCTTCTTGTGATGTTCATGATTGAACTTGTATGATATTTTCATTGGGCTTTTGTGTTGTTTGTGCCTATTCTTGTGATGATAAGATTTTGATCTTATGTTGCTTAGTGCTTGTCTAACTTGTTGGATCCTTTGTCTTCCATTGGTGTTTTGTTTCTTCATAAGGGCTTGTGAAGCTAGGTAATAGTTTGTATGATTTATCTCTTGCTTTATTTGCTTTGATGAATGGATCTTAGTGCAATAAATGGTTGCTTTCATTTCTGGTTGTGATGTGTGGAGTTGATCTTTGGTTTGTTTGCACCTCATTTGATCTTTTTTGGTTTTATCTTGTTATATGTGTTTAGTTCTAACCATTTCAGGGGCTCATGGTAAGTGAAGTGTGGAGATTATCCATATTTCAATTCTTCATCTTCTCTTGTGCTTTACTTTCTATTTTGCAATTGTTGATGTGCCTTATCCATCTTGTGCTTCAATTCTTCATCTTCCCCCTTTAGGAGCAACTTACCTCCTTTAGAGGAGTAAGTTGTTCTCTAACTTCTTTCCTCTTCTTTCTTCTCTTCCTCTTGTTTTCTTCTTCTCTTTCTTAGGATAGTTTGAACCACACTAACCTAGGTATTTCATGCATGATAACTCTTAGGATTATTAGTCCCCCTTTTAGTCTTTTACCTTTGAGATCATTTTGGTGCTCTCTCTTTCTCATCTTCAAACAAAAATCTACAAAACATTAATAATAGTTGAGTTGACCTTCCCTTTTGTCATACTCTCAAAGAAAAATCATAAAAAACATTTCTTCACTTTAATTCACAAAAAAATACTTAATAATACAAACAAGTTAGTGAATTTAAATCCTAATCTTAGGAAACAAGTTTGAGGATCTTCCTTATTCTTGATGGACTTGTTACTCATTCTATTTTGGGATGTAGTAATAAGGACATGTCCTCAGAGAGGGATTTGCCTTCACTTCCTTGTGCCACACTCATAAAAAAACTCTAAAAAACAAACAACAAACATAAGCGTATCTCCTTCGGGACTTCTTTTCTCATCACCCTCACTCTCATCGTACGAACTTGCTCCTACTTGTCACTTTGCAAGATGGTTACACACTCGTCATCCGAGCCTGCAACACCTGAGCATTGACATAGGCAGTTCAAGCCTTAAGACACGAGCAATCTTTTCCACCCCTAGTTAGGGGAACTACAGTGACTCTGATCCTCATGTCTAGTGAGTACGTAGGCAGCGGGGTAGGGCCCGTTCGAGCACAATCCTTATTTTCCCTACATTTTTCCTTTTGGTTTTCTTTCTCAGTTCCTTTTCCAGTTTCAGTCCTTTCTTTTTGCAGCAACCTTCATCATTTCACCCTTTGATAGGAAGTTCAAGCCTTAAGACACAAGCAATCTTTTCCACCCCTAGTTAGGGGAACTGCGACGACTCTGATCCTCATGACCAGTGAGGTACGTAGGTAGCGGGGTAGGGCCCGTTCGAGCACAATCCTTATTTTCCCTACATTTTTCCTCTTTGTTTTCTTTCTCAGTTCCTTTTCCAGTTTCAGTCCTTTCATTTTGAGCAGCCTTCATCCTTTCACCCTTTGAAGCAGTTTCTTTGCAAGCGTGGATCCCGTCGGATACGACAGACGATCTGGGGTGCTAATAACTTCCCAGATCGTAACAGACTCCCGAACCCAGTCTCTTTGGTTCGCAGGACCTGTGTCCTTTCTTTTCTTTTCTCTGTTTTGTGCAGCATTACCATTCCCGTTCCTTTGGGATAAAAATGTCTGGCTGGCGACTCCACCTTCTTCCACGCCACTTTCGCGTTTGTACCAGGATGGAAATCCAGGGAGCGACAATGACCTACCTGGCTTCCTAAAGACTATGGTAACATTAAGATCAATATATTGTTCCCTAATTTCTATGGGGACATCAAGGTCGGTATATAGAGAATCAGGATCAAGGAGATAATTACCTATTTGAGTCGGTTGACTTTCACTCATTTCCGATTCTTGGCTGAGCTGAGGAATAGGGCCTTTTACTACTTGATCATTGTTTCTTCTGGCATAAATATTTCCTTTCCAAATTGAATTTCCTTCCTCAAATATTTTTCTTGTTTCATTATAAGGATCTTTATCTGTTTCATTTTGATTAATTTCAGAAAGAAAAAAACATTTGTTTGATCTTTGTTTTAATTTGTTGCCTCATATTTTGATTGATCCTTACTCATGGAAGGAGTATGTTCATCTAATTTTTCCAATGGATTTTCTTTAGGTGTAGATGTACATGGAACAAAATTATGCGATATATACACATCTTCTGAGATAATTAAGTTTTCAAACAATTCATAAGAATCTTCATTTATTCCCCCTGAAGATGATCATTACCAAAAAAAGGTTTGTTTTAAAAAAAAGTAACATCCATTGTTACAAATATTTTCTTTGTATTAGGATCAAAACATTTATAACATTTTTGAGAAGATGAATACCCAATAAAAACACATTTGATTGCACGGGGTTCAAGTTTACCAAGATGCTTGTGTTCGTGAACAAAAGTTGTGCATCCCAATATTTTAAGTGGTAAATCAGATAAAACAGAAGCTATTGGAAAATATTTCAAGAAACTTTACAAAGTAGTTTGAAATTTCAAAACACGGGATGACATACGGTTTATTAAATGTGAAGATGTCAAGACAACTTCACCCCATAATAATTTAGGGACATTGGTAGAGAAAATTAATGCTCGTGCAACTTCAAGAAGGTGTTAGTTTTTCCTCTCTACAATCCCATTTTGTTGGGGTGATTTAACACATGAAATTTGATGCACAATTCCATTTTCAAGGAAAAACATTCCAAAAATTTTATTAAGAAATTCAGTATGATTGTCAGTTCTAAACACTTGTATTTGGGTGTTAAACTATGTCTGTATCAATTTACAAAAGTTTTGAATTATATGACCAATATCAGATTTTTCTTTCAACAAGTATACCCAACAAAGTCTAGTACGTTCATTTGTGAAAGTGATAAACCTTTTTTTGTTGGATAAAATACTTGTTCGATTAGGCCCCTAAACATCACTATGAATCATTGAAAAAGGTTTTGAAGGTTTATAAGATGAATTGGAAACTAACTTCGATGATGTTTTTCAAACTCACAAACCTCACATTTGTAAACACCCCAAATTTGCCCTCACCCATTCACACCATGGCTTGTGATCATTTCATATGCATAAACTCAATCATAGCATCTCATATCACATTTTTGATTCATTGCATTAGTTCAAAGTCATCTGTATCTAGGGTTTGTGATCTGAGCAATCCAAGAGCTTCTTGGGCCACTCCAAAGGCCATCAATCACTTCAAAGGGGTCCATGTGTGTTCAAGTATCATATTATATCCTCTCAAAGTCAAGAATGTCAAAAAATCACAGGAACTAAGAATGGTATGGAAGCAGGGCCAGGTTTGACTGCACAGATGACCTAAAATTAGGGTTTTGGTTTCAGAGGCCATAACTCCAAATTTTTTGGTCATTCTTGTTTCTATTGGTCTCTATATGGTATAGGGAGTATGCATATCAATTTTCATGAAGAAATTCCATGGGGAAGTCATCTGATCAAGAGTTGACTTTTCAAGCAAGACAGTGCAAAATCAGGGCATCTGAGGCCCCCAATGACCCAACCAAAGGGTGTTCTTCATCATTTTGATTGTATATGATCTTTATTTGATCATGGAAGATGTTAGAAGTTCACAAAATTGAAGAATTTCAAGTCTTTTGCAAAGTTGACTTTTTGGGCAAGTTTGACTTTTAATGAAATTGTCATTTTAGGCAACTTTTTCAACCCTTACTTTTTGATTCAAGAAAGCTTCAAATGGAAAAACTTTGGTCATGAAAGTTGTAGAATGGATCATTCCCTTTTCAAAAAGTACAAGAACATGACCTAATTCATTTTGGATCAAAAGTTATGGCTTGTCAAAGTTGGCAAAAATCACAAAATTTCAAAGTTTCTACCAAAGAGGTATTTTGCAAAATGACTTGATCAAGTGTTCTAAGGTTACCAAATGCACTTCTAATCCACACAACATGATCACACAACATTCAAAAATCAGAATGGGCCAAAGGATCACATGTTTCATGGCTTATGGAGCAAGACTTTTTCATAAGAACCAAAGGCAAGCCAAGTTGCAAAATCCATCATAGCTTCTCATCCACTTGCTGGCTAGTTTGCTGAACCCTCCTAGGCCTTTTCCCTCATCATGCTGCGCAGGACACACTTGTTGTACTAGGCTAGCAAGTGGCCCATGCTTCTCTTACACAAACTTGACCTTTTGGCAAAAGGACCCATACCAATCAATAAAGCACATGTCACTTCTTCTGACCAATGGCAATTGTTTATGTTAATCAAATGCAAGCCAAACATAACAAGAAGCAAGCCTGAAACCAGCCATAACTCAGCATTCTCATTTTCCACCTCTTGTGCAAGAGCATTCGAAAATCATCACACAGGCCACAAACACACAAACAAACTTCACCAATCATCTCACCATGTTTCACTGAACACAAACCAACCCTCAAAACAGCCTGAAAGCCATTGAATCAAAAACACGATCACTACACCACCTTGAACAGAACTTCTGCCATCTCTCAAACCACCCATTCTAAACTCCAAACAAACATTGCAAGCTTCTTAGGAGGATCATTGGAGTGCATTTGAGCCAAAGAAACAGCCAGAAAGCTCCTGAATCAAAAGCTTCAGTTCAGGTAATCAACTCAAAACTTTTTTCCAGAAACATGTTTTTAAGTTCTTAATAGCTTCTATGCACTCCCCTGATCATGAATATGTGTTTACTTTTGAAAATGGTTGAGAAACCAGGATGTATGAATGCTCTGAAACTTTTTGCCCTAAAACTATTTTGATTCGATTTGGCTGATTTATGAATGAAAAATGATGTTTGATTGAGGGGTTTAATTCGTTTTTGAATGGGGATGAGTTCTGGGCAGTTAGATTTTGTTTTCATTGCATGTAGAGAGAGTTGGCAATTTCGTCTCGCCGGAGAAGATGACCGGAACCACTGTTCCGGTCATCTGAAAGTCATTAGGGTTGGATTAGGGCTTAATCATTAATTAGAAAAATTTGAATATAGGCCGTCCAGATGCGTGCCAGGTCCACTCCCGCGCGTGTGAGTTTGAATTTGGACCCTTAGATGTGTTGACTTTTCTTTTTTCAGTTTTAATTCATTTTATTTTTCATATTAATTCATTTATTTTCTCCATTTTATTAAAAATAGCAAAAAATGTTTAAAAATTATGAAAATTTTTGTCAAGGTTTTCATTATTTTTCAGAACACAAAAACATTTTTATTTTTATTTTTTTTGCATTAAAAAATATTTTTAAATATTTAAAAGTTTATTTTTAATTAATTAATGAGAATTAATTAATTAAAAATACTTTTAGGTATTTAAAAATCACCAAAAAATTCATGAAACCTTTAAAAACATTTAGAGACATTGTCCAACCCTCAAACCAAATTTATTTTTTGATATTGATGCATTTTGATAATTTTCCATGGAATTAATTCATTTTCAAAGCATTATTTTGATCCAAACTTCAAAAAATCATTTCTGCCTAACCATTGAGAGTTGGACTTTGATTCTTCTTGCATTGCATCTTGTTTAGCATGTAGTTTGTGAGATTAAATTGGCATGATTTTATCTTTCATTTTCCATTTGTTTGGCATTTTTCTTGTTAAGGTACCCAAAAACCCTAGAAAACTTAGGAAATTCATAACCCTAATTAGGTTAAGAGTTGGAACCTCTCCTTTGGGAAGTGAGTTAGTATAGGTTTAGGGATCCTTTGAATGCATTTTCAATTTTTTATCTTGATGTTTGCTTCTGATTTTGGTTTTTGTTTGATGCATTGATCATAAACCCTAATTTGAGCTTCCATATGCATCCATCTTACATTTGCTTGCATACCTTGACTTGCCATAGCATTTTGTGCATCCATTTGGTTCATTGAACATATTAAGACATATTAGAAGCATGTTTGATCATTGCATCTTGCATTTGCCATGATTGTATGCCATATGCATTTCATAACTTTTCATGTTTGATCATGATTCTTAACTTGCTTCATTTGCATCCATAAGTTTGTATGATCATCCCCATGCTTTGTTTCATGTCTAAATCATCTCATGGAATCATTATCATCTCATATATTCTTTTGGTTTTGGTTTGCATCATGCCATTTCATCTCATTTTGCATTGCATTGCATTCCTTTCACTAACTTTTCAGGTGGTAAGTAATTTTGAGAAGTGAATTTGCCTTCACTTCTCACAACTTCTTTTCATCTCTCTTATGCATCCATGCTGCATTTTGCTATGTGTTTGAGATTGAGCTTGCTCATTCTTCTTCTTCTTACTTTCTTTCCTCAAGTGACTTGACTTCTTGAATGAAGCAAGTTACTTTGCTTCTCCTGATCCTTTCATCTGCTTCCTGGTGGTTCCTCTGAAGATTTCTCTTGTAAACCTCACAAACCTTAGGAACAACCAAGCATGACAATAATTAGGGTTTTGATTAGTCCCCCATTAGTTTTACCTTTGTGTCATCTTTTGAGTCTTCTCTTCTCATCTCATAATCAAGGACTAAACCCTAAAGGTTTTAAGGCTTTGTGATTAAGCTTATGCCTGCATCCTTCTATTAGGATGGAGTGTATAACTTTAATCCTAAGTGTTAAACCCTTAATGTGTTTAAATCCTTTAATCAATCCACTTAATAATCACAAAGACACCACACTTGTAACTTGGGCCTTGCATTAGGGTTCTAATTCTTCCTTAATTGGTTAAGAAGGACTAACCCTAGTGTTAATGGACAAGTCCTCCTCAAGTTGTCTTACAAACCCTAAAAATCACTTCATCATCATACCATTAACTAAAATCCACTTAATAAAGGTTTTGTTTTGTCATGAGTTTAATCCCTAATCATGGATTAAGTTGAGGAGCTTTCCTCAGCTTAAACATTCTCATCTATAATCCTTCTATTAGGATGGTGTAATGAGTCTGTTTAATCCCTGATTATGGCTTAATCTCATTACTTAACACTAAACAAAAACACCAAAAACATCTAAATAATCACAAGTAGGTTAATGATCTTAATCCTGCATCAAAGGTGATTAAGTGTGAGAATCTGACTTCACACTTAAGGTATTCTCATTACCCCTAATCAGAGGGAAGATGTGATGAGTTTACTAACCCATTGGTTTAGGCTTAAGCTCATTTTCTTATGACAAATACCAAAAAGCAATAAAAGACTGAAAACACAAAAAACAAACAATAATCGTCTCCTCCGGGATTCTCTTCTCATCTCATTCACTCATAAACGAGAACTTGCTTCTTCCGTCTAATGCAAGACAGTTTGCACCTGAGCCAGACAGGTCATACACTTGAGCATAGACAAGCAAGCAGTTCACAAGTCAATTCATCTTTCAGTCTCTTTGGGTCGAACTACGGTGTTCTGACTTCCTCATTGCACGAGAGGATACGTAGGCATAACTTAACAGTTATCGAACAAAAGTCTCTGTATATTCCCCCTCCTTCTAGCCTTATTCTTCAGCCTCATTATCATGAGCATTTCATCTTTGTTCTTACACTGACACTTCACTTATACACTTCATTTCTCTTACACTGACACCTGTACATCATTTTCCAGCTTTTTTATACACAAATTGCACTGACACTACCCCTTTAAAACACAAATCTTTTAAGCGTGGATCCCGTCGAGTACGACGGACAATCTGGGTGCTAATACCTTCCCAGGTTGTAACCAACCCCCTTTCTCAGTCTCTCTGGTTCGCAACCGTCTTATCCATATCTTTCTTAGGTCTATGCAGCATTACCTTTCCTTCGGGATAAAAATGCCTAGCTGGCGACTCTATTCATTCCCTGTGAGTTCACTCCTGTGTGTTCTCACATCCTCTTTTCGCCGACCATTCGCGTCTGTACCCTATTTGACCCGGCTTCATTTAGCGGGAGCGACAGCTTGGCGACTCTGCTGGGGACCCTTATACTGTAACCAGGGCTTCTGGTTCTTTTTGTGGGTTCCTCCTAGCGCTTGATTGATTTGTGTTTACTGGGGTGTTATGTGCTATTTGTGCTTGTATTTATATTTATTTTTGCTTTATGTACAGTTGTTTTATTGCTTTCTTTATAGCTTTACATATATCATACTGTATTACTGTGCTGGCTGGATCTGTTTTGTTGCTTTGGTGGGTGGGTGTTCCACTGAGAGTTGAGGTCCTATACCTGGGACCTGAGTGACACCTAGGCTAGAGTGGATCATGTTCTTTCCCATTCCATTTCGGTCTGGTGCGGGAATATGAAACACGGTTCAGATATGGGTTTCTTCTTGAGAACTCTGTGCTGCAGATTTCCTGTAGTGCTAGGGCTATCTGGGAAGCCTGCTAAGTCTGGATGACCTTTAGTATTGACCTTCAGAAACTGAGGTGAATTAGAGGAGGATCTTTTATGGTTATTGTAAACACTGTACCTCCGGGTTAGAAGTGTTTACACTTCTCATAACTGATCCAAGTCTGAGGATCCTTGTTTTAGAACATCACCTGTGAGAGGGTTGGGCTGTTTACAGGTTTGCAGGTACCCTTGACCTCAACATACCCTGTTACTTTGTTTTGATTAAGAGTACTCCATTTTGGAACAGTTCTTGTGATTTTTAACCCTGGACATGTGACTCTTTATTTGAGTCCCCCACCTTGGTTACTGGACTTATGAACCTCCATCTGGATTTCTTGAACATACATGGACCTATATCAAGGCAGTTAATCAGATCCAGCTCAGTCACAAACCCTTGCATATCATTTGCATACATCCTCATTGCATCATTTTTAACATGTGTTTATTTGTTTTTCAGGGTATCCATTCTACATTTTGGCTTGGTTTTGACCCCTTCTTCAGCATAGACCTATCTTCATCAGTACTTACTTCAGCTATCAGCTACCTGCTTCAGTCACCTGCATCACCAGTCTCAGCCTGTCAGTGGCCCATCTTCAGTGTTTTTCTCAGTATCTGTCTCAGTTCTCCTTCAGCATCATGACACCTAAGAAGAGTAACATCTCCTATCATTTCTTTGAGCCAGAGTTGGCTAGCATCAGGAAGATTCAGACCCTGATTACTCCAGACCATATACCACTATTCAGAGAACATTATGGAGGAATCCTTGATGTGGTTATGGATTTGGACCCTTCACAGAGGAGCTTGATTCATACTTGCTTGCAGTTCTATGATCCCCCTCTGAGGTGTTTCACCTTCCAGAATTTTCAGTTGGGACCATTGTTGGAAGAGTATTCATCATTGATTGGTGTACCTATCAGGGGTGGAGTCCCCTTCAACCCTAAGATGGCTTTCCCTAGTAATGAAGAGGTGGCAAAGGCCTTGTATCTGAAACCAGTTCTGATTGGGCAGAATATGACTACTAAAGCTGGAGTCTCTGGTTTTCATCTGGATTTCTTGACCTCTCAGGCTATTCTGAAGGCCTCCTTGGGGGAGTGGAAGGCAGTCTGTGCTTTGTTGGCCCTTAGCATATATGGGATCATACTTTTCGCAGATGAGCCTAAGTTTGTTAGCAAGAATGCAATCCATATTTTCATCCTGAGGAACCCAGTGCCCACCTTACTGGGAGATCTTTACTACTCTGTCCACCAGAGGAATGAAAAACAAAGGGGAAGACTGGTGAGATGCTGTGCTCCTTTGTTCCATACTTGGCTGCTCAAACATTTGCCAAAGACTGATGCATTCTTGAACCCTCACCAGCAGAAAAACTGGGCTAGGAGGCTTGTTGCTCTGACCTCAGATGATATCAGGTGGTGTACTCAGAGTACTAAGGGCAGAGACATCATTACCAGTTGTGGGAAATTTCCCAATGTGCCTCTGATAGGAGTGAAGGGTTGCATCAACTACAACCCTCTGTTATTCAAAAAACAACTGGGCTATGCATTGGTCCACCCTCCTAGGGCACAGGATTTGGCTGAGACCCTCTATTGTGAGATTAAGCCTAATCTGGCTATTGTCAGGCAAGCATCCTGGGCTTGGGACAATGTTCAGACTAAGGGGGCAACCATTCTTGGGAAATGCAATAATGTGGCCTCAGCCCAGTACTATGAGTGGTCTCATGCCAGGGCTCAAATTTCTGGGATGCCCTTCACCCTTGAAGATGTGCCTGGACCCTCCACAGCACCACCTCCAGCAACTGTCAGCTTAGAGGAGTTTGAGAAATTGAAAGAAAGAAATGAGAATCTGACTCAGGCTCTACAGAAGACCCTCTGGGAGAGGAGTGATGGTCGCTTGGACATTGAAAGGTTAGAAAAGTTAAAGGTGGAGCATCTAGCCAGAATTGAAAAGTCAGAGGACTATATCAAGAAGTCAAGGGCTGGAGAGCAGATCTTGAAAAATGCCTGCAAAGAGGCCCAATTCCAGAGAGCTAGGACTGATTTGTATCTGAAGGAGAGTCAGGCAAGGTGGGTCAGGATCACCGAAGCCCGTACTCAGGAGGATAAAAGGACTCAGGATAAGATTGAGCAGCTGGAAGCTAGTGCAAAAGAGCAATAGGAAGCCCTGGCAGCAGCCCAGAGAGAGATCTCAGAGTTGAAGATTAGAGCTGGTGTGAAGAGGTCAAAGGACCAGAGTCGACACAAGAAGCTAACTGCTGCTGTCACTACCAGGAATCTCCTTATCAGGAACCTCACAGAGCGTCCAGCTGATCCTGTGACTGAAGCACTTCTAAAGGAAGTTCAGGAGGATGAGTTTGGTCTTGGTGTCTGACCTTTTTCTTGTTGTTGCTTTCTTTTCATTGTACTTTTCATTTTCTTATGTTGTATTTTGACCCCTCAGGGGGCATGTATTGTAAGAAAACAAACTATGTATCATTTACTTTTTGTAATATATGTGTTGGTTTGTTTTATTCCTCAAGCAACATCAAAAGCATATTCTTCAGGGGTCTGGAAAGGTCAAAACCAAGTGCCAAGCCGGATACCTTGGATACAAATAAGCATACTGCATTGCATACTAACCTTTTGTTTTGTTTTGTAGGTTTTTGTTTTATTGTTACTAACTCTGTTGTGATCTCAGGAACTATTGCTCGACGTCGGGTGTTTCCACTCAACCGTCCACACAGATATCCAACCCGTAACAACCTTCCGGGTATACAAATGGACCAAGTACAGCAGGACCTTACAGAGGTCAGGACTCAAATGGCCAATGAAAGGTTAGAAATGAGGAATCAGATGACACAGTTTATGGAGGTGATGAATAATATGGTGTAACACGGTGGGAGAACTGACTTTAGTTATGTTGCGGATAGCAAGAGTCGCCACCGACTTTTATTTTATCCAAAGGAAAGGCATAAAAGAACAGGAAAGACCTTTTAAAAGATTTTTGGGTCCGGGGGGTAGGTTATGTAAAGGGAAGGTGTTAGCACCCTTTACATCCATGGTTATCCATGGGCTCTTAGTTACTTATCTCACTTTAAATTGTTTTTGAAAAGTGTAGTGTGTGGATAAAAAATTTTCATAATAGTTAATAATGATCCATGTACGGATGCGTAAAAACTTGTGTTTGAAAATTTGTTTGAAATTTGTAAAGTGTTTGAAAAGTTTTGAATGAAGTGAGCAAGCAACTATGAGGTACCTACCCTAAAGTTTTTAAGTCTTTCTGTTCTTTATCCTTTAAATGGTAAGACTATCCCTATTATTAAGGAATAGGTAGTCATTACCTTGGATGTAAGGGACAAGTGAGGGACAACTGTTTAATGAAGGCAACTGTGGGGTGTATTAAGCACTTAGGAGGGACTGTCATCATTATTCGAAAAGGGACTTGATCTTTAAAGGCAACCATTAAGGGACTTGATGACTTTATTTTCGAGGGACTTGCTTTATACACCCCACTTGACCTTTTTGAATAGGCAACAATAAGAGGCAACCCTAGAAAGTGAGATGGCGATTAAAAATCGACTTACGTGTGTGAGTGTTTAATTTATATTTATCTTATAATTAAAGTGATCTAAATTCAATTTTAAAATAGAATACATGTTTACACTCCCTAAATTACTAACCATAGCATAAAAATTAAATAAATTAAATATAAAAATTACACCAAGGAGCAAGTACAATAATTATAATAAGCAATTAAAATAAATAGCAAATAAATAAATATAAATATTAAGCAAGAATAAATAAATAGGCAATAATAAATATAATAGAGGTTAGTAATAATAATAATAAAGATAATTAAATAAGGTTAGTGAAATAATAATAATAAGCATAATAAAATAAATGGATTAGTAATAATAATAAGCAAAATAAATAATGAATAAGAATTAGAAATTATTAAGGAAATAAGAGCAATTTTAATTATAAAATTTAAAATTATAAATTATAAACATAAAAAATTACAATTACAACATTAGCATAAATTTAATTATTTTTTAACCATATATATTTTTTAAAAGAATAAAATTTGGATTATGAACAAAATTATAGAAACAATTTCATATTATAAAAAATTTGGTTATAAGCATATTTACAAGATTCAATTATATTAAATATTATATTTACAAAAAGATTAGAAATTTAAATCATAAAAATAAAATTAGTTTTGTTATTATTTAGAAAATAAAATTAGGTTTTACAAAATTAGGGTTTGTTTAGAAAATATTTTTTAGGGTTTATAATATAATAACAATTCATTTAATTAAATAGTACATATATACATTTTTATAATTTAAATAAATATATTATAACAAAAATTAATTTTTGGAATTTAAAATATATATATTTAGAATTAAAAAAAATAACACATGCATTACATAATTTAAATATATAATAATATAATATAATAGAAAATAAAAGAAAATAAGAAAAAAAATAAGAAATCAAAAAAACAGGACCTGGGATTTGAACCCAGGTCCTTTACCTGGATAATGAGGTGCATGACCACTGGGCTGCGCAAGCTTGGCTGATGAGGGATGAATCCAGGCAATAATATATTAAGCCTGAAAAACAAAGCAATTAATGAACAAAAATAAGAACCTGAGGATCGAACCCAGGTCCTGCCGTCCATATACGTATACCAAAACCAACAGGGCCATCTGCGCTAGCTGATCAATGAGTGATTAACACTCATTATATTTTAGGCCTGGAAAATATAAAGAAAGAAAACAAAAAATGTTTGGAGCTGGGGTTCGAACCCCTGACCAGATCTTTGCACACGCGCATCTTTACCACCACACCATCAACCTCATTCAATTATTATAACGCAAACATAAATATATAATATATATTCAAATTTGAATTTGGAATTCGCGCGCAGCTTCTTCTTCCTCCTAACCTGCACATTTTCCTGCGAATTTCTCCTGCGAATTTTCCTGCAAACATTCAAAACCAGAATTCCTATGTTTTTTGAACATCATTCAAATCGCAACATTCAGTCAAATTAATAACCCAGACTAACTACACAAAGATCATAGGTCACGGCCATGTGTCTAGATTTCATTTAAGTGTCCTAAAACTCAGGATCCCAAACTCGAGCTTCAAACCCTAGCCATGGCATCTCTTCGGTTATGTAACAAAAATTCAATTCAAGTATGCAAAAACATTCCAGAGACATCAACAAACAAGAATTAGTGCACAAAAATCATTTATATTAGATGAATTAACGAAATCGAAAAACTCAAAAATTCAAGAAAGTGATGATTCGGTTTCCATGGATTATGATGTTTTGAATGATGAGAGTAATTGGGATAGCTTCAGTGATGTCCCAGGAACCTATTACAACCTTCACAATGCTTTGGAATGGCCTCTAGCAAGGAATCCGAATCAAGCTTTTTGGATGATTTTTTGAAGTTTGAATGTGTTGTTTGAGGCTGCAAAAATCCGTGCCAATGCTTGTGATGTGCTTATGTACTTATAGTGAATAGAATTAGGTCAAAATATGTGATCATTCTTTGGACTTTTTGATCATTGGATATTGAGAAAGATAATGTCTTAAAATTCAAATATTTTTTGATATAACATTGCTATTTTAAGACAATCATCATAATTTTCATATCAATCTAATTTAATCAAAGTTTATGACTTTCTAGAACCTTAATCCAAATCAAATCTTACATTTTCATATTTTATTTTTATTTAAAATGATTTTTAATGAATTAAATCAAAATAAATAAAAATAAAATAATAAAAATTCTGATTTTTAATGGTTTGGGTCGTGCATGAAGTCATTGTATGGATTGGGTCATCATTTGGCAAGCCCATTTGGAAGAAATTGGTTTTAGACCTCCTTTTTCATCATAAACCAACTCCAAATTTCCCAACTTTGCAAGAGCACATATCCTTCAATTTTAATGCTATGAGGGTGTTCTTGGATATTTTGGAAATCTTGAAGAGTCCTCTAACCAACCCCACTGGTTTCATGTCCATATCATTTACCAATCTCAAGTTATGCCCTTTTGAAGTTGTTGACTTTTTGTTGACTTTCAAAAGGACCTATAATGTCTTAGCTCATACCTTCCAAATGAAGCATTTTTAGGCTTGGCTTGTGAGACACAAAGTTGTAGATAATTCAATTTCCTTCAAAATGAGCTTTGAGTGGAGACTTGGTGATGAAGTATGTGAAAGTTATGGCTGGTCAAAGTTCAGTTGACTTTTACTGAGGAAACCCTAATTTAGAAACTCCTGATTCTTGATGATCTGGACTCTCCTTGATGAATCATGATCAACCCTTGATCAAATGATGAATTTTACTTCATACACTTGATGTTGGCAAAAAATCATAAAGTTTGACTTTGGTTTGACCACAGTTGACCTCAGTTTGACTTTTTAACTGTATTGACTGATTTTGACTTATCTGATCATCTGACTGAGCAAACTTTTGAGAAAAGTCTTGAAACTTGTCATGGGGGTTCTTAAACATATATAAGATGTTATGAAGCTCATTTGAAGTCTTGGAAGTCCATTTAGCCTGATTAAAGTCAAAACCCTAGTTTTGGATGCACTACTTAGGAGGTGCATTGTCTGAGGGAGTTGTCAACTCTTCTGGCCAATTGTGAACCTTGTGAACCTTGTGAACCTTGTGAACCATCATAAAATGTCTTGTGAACCTTATGGGAGGTATTTTGAACCTTGTGAACCTTGTGAACCTCATAAAGTGACTTGTAGACTTCATGAACCTCATGAAAGGTCATGTAAACATTGTGAATCTTGTGAACCTTGTGAACCTTCATAAAGTGACTTGTAGACTTCATGAACCTCATGAAAGGTCTTGTAAATGTTTGAGAAGCTTGTGAACCTTGTGAACCTTCATAAAGTGGCTTGTAGACTTCATGAACCTCATGAAAGGTCTTGTAAATGTTGTGGAACTTGTGAACCTTGTGAACCTTCTTAGAACACAAAGTCTTGTATTGTGAGGGCAAATTTTGGGGTGCAACAGCTGCCCCTGTTCAATTTTCTGAAACCTGAGGGGTTAGATTGGTATGTTTGCCAGTCGTGACCTGGAAGGTTGAAGGGGATTGAACACAAAAGCCCAAAAATTTGCACTCACCAGTGCATAGACTGATACAGATGGCTAGTTGAATATGATTGAGTGGGCTTAAAGATGCCACTTGGAGGAAAGTTCTTCAGATACATGTCTTGGAAGATAAAGCAGTCCAAAATATGGAGGTATAATGATAGCTGTCAGGAGGATGGAGCAGTCCTGAGGCAATGATATGATTTCAAGAGGATGAAGCAATCCTGAAGTAAAGAAGCTGTCAGGGGGATAAAGCAACCCTGAGGTAAAGAAGCTATCAGGGGGATAAAGCAACCCTGAGGTAAAGAAGTTGTCAAGGGGATAAAGCAACCCTGAGGTAAAGAAGCTGTCAGGGGGATAAAGCAACCCTAAGGTAAAGAAGCTGTCAGGGGGATAAAGCAACCCTGAGGTAAAGAAGCTGTCAGGGGGATAAAGCAACCCTGAGGTATTGATAATATGCTCTTAGGAGGATGAAGCAGTCCTGGTGTAATAAAAGCTTTCAGGAGGATGAAGCAGTCCTGATGTAATAACAAGCTTGTCAGGAGGATAAAGCAATCCTGAGGTAGTAATGTGATTTCAGGAGGATAAAGCAATCCTGATGTAATAGGAATTTTCAGGAGGATAGAGCAATCCTGAAGTAATGATGATAGCTGTCAGGAGGATGAAGCAATCCTGATGTAGTAATATGTTCCCAAGAGGATGAAGCAGTCTTGAGAGATGATAAGTCTTCAGGAGGATAAAGCAGTCCTGATGGATGATATGCTTTCAGGAGGATAAAGCAATCCTGATAATCATAAATTTGTTTGCTGGATAATTAACCTGAAACAAGGTAGCATTTGTATAATAATATTAGTTTATGCATTATGTATGCATGTATGATATGATGTACTTAAGTAATGTATTATGTATCCATGGTATGCATGCTATGGTATGATGTAAATGATGTATGTATGATATGACACTGCCTGAAGCGTCTGAATATCTTCATATAACAACTGCTGGCCAGGGAAAATAAATCCCGATTCGTTGCTGAAGAATATGAGGAACTCGTTCCCGTCTTGTTTGATAATATATTATACATAACCTTCCGTCTGCTGGGAATAGTAAGGTATATGTAACCTCCCGTATGCTGGGGATAGTAAGGTATATATGACCTCCCGTCTGCTGGGGGATGGCAAGGTATATATAACCTCCCGTCTTCGTTCAATAGTAGGGTAGATATCCCGTCTTTGTTCGTCGTACCTTCTTTGGAAAGTAAATTCCCGAATATCCGTATGAGGATAAAAGAGATGGATATAAATTCCAGGGGAGATGAGACTTTATGAAGATGGATTTGTCCTACTGAGGGTTTTGTGATTGCCTTGTAAAGATGAACCGGCGAAGCTTCGTTGAAATCCTTCTCTCGTTCGTCCTTAGTAAATACTATTACTGCATTTTTATGCATTTCTGGTAAACATCAATCATATTAAAAGCATACATGCATTTTTGGTAAACATCAATCATATTCAAAAGCATACATACATTCAAACACAACCAATGGACGTTTCGCTTATGTAAATAGGGTAAAAGTAAATCTGGATTCAAATGATGGAATTTATTTATATCAAAAAGTAACCTATACATGGGCAAGTTTGTACAAGGAGACATAAACCCTAGTAAGAGGATTTTGTCATAAAACTTTACAAAACGAGGAAAATCAGCTATGTGGGAAACAATCCTATTGATTTTCAATTCTACTATTGCCATTATCTTCAAGTATCTCATCTTTTGCTGTTGAGACGAAAACAATTGGATTGAGCTTTATCTGTTCGAGCTTGAATAAGTAGTACAACTGGTTGCAGTTTTATGGGTGACCCAAACGAGACATAGTCATACGCTTTAATCCCTAACTTTTGCCTGGATTGCCCTTTCAGGTTTTCAATCCACCGGGATACCCTTTTTTGCCCAAGCCGCCTTTTCAGGTTTTCGACTTGCCGGGTGTACATCTTTTTATATATATCCCTAATTTTTGCCCAAACCCTTTTGGTTTGCCGGGATGCCCTTATTTTTGCCTAGGCCTGTCAACCTAGCGGGTTTCTTTTTATGCGTAGTATTTTTTAACTATGTCTGCGTTTACAGACTGTGGGAAGTCTTCACCATCCATAGTAGTAAGTATCATGGCACCTCCTGAGAACACTGTCTTGACTACAAATGGTCCTTCATATGTTAGAGTCCACTTGCCCCTAGGATCACCCTGTGGTAATATAATACGCTTGATTACCAAGTCACCAGCCTGATATACCTTTGGCTTAACCTTCTTGTTAAAAGCTTTGATCATTCGTTTCTGGTATATCTGGCCATGACAAACTGCTGCTAACCTCTTTTCATCAATCAAGTTTATCTGGTCAAGTCGAGTCTGAATCCACTCATCTTCATCCAAGCCTGCATCCTTCATAATTCTCAAGGAGGGGATCTGAACTTCAATGGGCAAAACTGCTTCCATACCATAGACCAAGGAGAATGGGGTTGCCCCTGTTGAAGTGCGTATTGTGGTACGATAACCATGAAGAGCAAATGGTAACATCTCATGCCAATCCTTGTAAGTCACAGTCATCTTCTGTACAATCTTCTTAATGTTCTTATTAGCAGCTTCCACTGCCCCATTCATCTTTGGACGATACGAAGAAGAGTTGTGATGCTTAATCTTGAACTGCGTGCAGAGATCAGTAATCATAGTATTGTTCAGATTAGAGCCATTGTCAGTAATAATCCTTTCAGGGATGCCATACCTACATATAAGATTATTTTTAATGAATCGAGCCACCACATTCTTAGTAACAGATGCAAATGAAGCTGCCTCTACCCACTTCGTGAAGTAATCAATAGCAACCAGGATGAAACGATGCCCATTAGAAGCAGTAGGCTTGATCTCACCAATCATATCAATGCCCCACATGGCAAAGGGCCAAGGAGCAGTCAACACATTCAATGGTGATGGAGGTATATGTACTTTATCAGCATAAATTTGGCACTTGTGACATGTTCTGGAGTGTTGATAGCAATCAGCTTCCATGGTAGACCAATAGTAACCTGCTCTCAATATCTTCTTTGCCATAGTATGACCACTAGAATGAGTGCCAAAGGTCCCATCATGCATCTCTTCCATAATTTCTGTAGCTTCCTTCTTATCCACACAACGAAGCATAGTTGAATCATGATTGCGCTTGTACAGAATCCCATTACTCAAAAAGAACTTAGCAGAGAACCTTCTCAGGAACTTCCTATCTTTGACAGATGCCCCTTCAGGGAACTCCTGAGCTTCAAGATATCTTTTCACTTCGTAGAACCAAGGCTTCTCCTCTGCCCCTTCAGTGTCAATCTCATTACAGTATGCAGCCTTTTCAAATCTATCAATAGTAATCTTAGGAGCTTCATCATCCCAACTGATCTCAAACATGGATGCCATGGTGGCCAAGGCATCTGCCAACTGATTCTCTCTTCGTGGGATATGTCCAAAGGTAATCTCTTTGAAATGTGGGATCAAAGAAAACACATGCTCTCTGTAAGGAATAAGATTATCATGTTTGGTATCCCAATCTCCTTTAATCTGACTTACTACCAGGGCTGAATCTCCATACACATCAAGGAACTGAATCTTCATATCAATAGCAGCTTTAATACCCAGGATACATGCCTCATACTCAGCCATGTTATTGGTGCAATAGAAACAAAGTCTGGAAGTAATCGGGGTATGGAAACCCTCAGGGGAACTAATCACAACACCAACACCATTACCAAGTGCATTAGAGGCACCATCAAAAACCATAGTCCATCGGGATCCTTGTTCAGGTCCGTCATATTGTCCAGGTTCTTTGGTAATAATCATAATGTCTTCATCAGGAAACTCAAAACTCATTGACTGATAATCATCCACTGCTTGATGAGCCAAATGATCAGCCACAACACTTCCCTTAATGGCCTTCTGAGTAGTATACTGTATATCATATTCTGTCAAGATCATTTGCCATCTTGCAATTCTTCCAGAGAGAGCAGGTTTCTCAAATATGTACTTGATTGGATCCATCTTCGAAATCAAAAAGGTAGTATGGGTCAACATATACTGTCTTAGTCGGCGAGCAGCCCATGCCAAAGCGCAGCAAGTTTTCTCGAGCAGTGAGTATCTTGTTTCACAGTCGGTAAACTTTTTGCTAAGGTAGTATATTGCCTGCTCTTTTCGACCAGACTCGTCATGTTGCCCCAAAACACACCCCATTGAGTTGTCTAATACTGTTAAGTACATAATCAAGGGTCTTCCATCAACTGGTGGCATCAAAATTGGAGGCTCTAGCAGATATCTCTTGATTTCATCAAAGGCAGTCTGGCACTCATCATTCCATTCCATCACCTGATCTTTCTTCAATAACTTGAAGATTGGCTCACAGATGGTAGTTAACTGGGAAATAAATCTTGCAATGTAATTCAATCGTCCCAAGAAACCTCTAACCTCCTTCTCAGTACGGGGAGCTGGCATCTCTCGTATAGCTTTTACTTTTGCAGGATCCACTTCAATACCTTTTCCACTGACAATGAAACCTAAGAGCTTTCCAGATCTAACTCCAAAAGTACACTTGTTTGGATTCAATCTCAACTTGTATTTCTTCAACCTCTCAAACAATTTATGCAAATGATCAAGATGTTGCTCTTCATTCTGGGACCTGGCTATCATATCATCCACATATACTTCTATCTCATGATGAATCATATCATGAAACAAAGCCACCATAGCACGCTGATATGTTGCCCCTGCATTCTTCAAACCAAATGGCATCACCTTATAGCAAAAAGTGCCCCACTGTGTAACAAAGGTTGTCTTTTCCATATCTTCAGGAGCCATCTTGATTTGATTGTAACCAGAGAAACCATCCATAAAAGAGAATACCTTATGCTGAGCAGTGTTGTCTACCAGAATATCAATATGAGGAAGTGGAAAGTCATCTTTGGGGCTAGCCTTGTTCAAATCTCTGTAGTCCACACACATACGTACTTTACCATCTTTCTTAGGAACCGGCACCACGTTTGCAACCCACTGAGGATAAGAAGTTACTGCTAAGAACCTTGCATTGAACTGTTTCATTACCTCTGCTTTGATCTTCTCTGACATCTCAGGACGCATACGACGAACCTTCTGCTTCTTTGGACGACAATCTTCTTTCACTGGTAAACGGTGAACCACAATGTCTGTATCCAACCCTGGCATATCTTCATAAGACCAAGCAAAGATCTCCACATAGTCACGTAACATCTGAATCAACCTGCTCTTGACACTGTCTTCTAATTCAGCCCCTATCTTGACCTCTTTCCTGTTTTCTTCAGTTCCCAGATTCACAACTTCGACTGGCTCTTCATGTGGCTGTATAGCTTTCTCTTCTTGTTGTAACAACCTAGCAAGCTCTACAGGTATTTCACAATCGTCCTCATTTCCGTCTTCAGTTTGATAGATCGGATTCTCGAAATTATAATTGGCAATAGTAGAACTGTTATCAACAGGATCCAGAGTGGATGAGGATCTGCATTTTAGTGATGTGGGTGTGTGTAAGAACACATAGCTGATAAAACAAAAATAAAAGAAAAAGAAAGACAAGGAACACAATATTTACGAAAACGAAACGTCCACTGATTTTATTGAATGAAGTATGCAAATGAAATGACAGCCCGTAACAAGCACACCATTATGCCCCGGGTAAGGCACAAGGCTTGAAAGTTTTATTGTTCAAGAAATTACAAAATTTAAAAAAAAAAGCAACAACACAGTAATAGTATTTACTCCTGACTAAAGGAGATAGGGATAACATCTTCAGCTTTCCAATTATTGAGTCCAGCACCCACAGTAGGAAAAATCCAAGCATCCAAATTGTAGTCTTCATCATAGTCTCCCACAGCATTGATATGACCTTTCATAACCCCTTGATTGGTGATACGAACAGCACGAGCACGACGAACAGCCCTCTAGGACTCTGCAGTGAAACCCAAACCAAACTTGTCAGACTTGTATGGAATATCAGGAAGCTGACCCCAAATAGTACAACCACCTTCATCCACCACAGCTCTAGCATCATTGAGGGAGGCCATTGCCATTGTTGGAGGTTTTCTGGTGACCACAGGAACTTTCTTCACAACAGGAGGAGCTACATAATCATCAAAAACCCAGGGAACCACTTCAAATGTCTGACACGGAGTTTCAATGTATTCACCTTCCATTTCCAGATACTTGAAAGTGTTTACATGGCTGACAAAGTATTCTTCTTCTCAATAGACAGTAACAACCTTTCCATCCACCGGATATCTCAACTTTTGGTGTAATGTAGAGGTTACAGCACCTGCCCCATGGATCCATGGACGACCAAGCAGACAAGAGTATGAAGGACGAATATCCATCACATAAAATGTAGCAGTAAAAACCTGGGAGCCAACTTTAATGGGAAGATCAATTTCCCCATGCACTACTCTTCTAGAACCATCAAAAGCCTTAACCACAATATTACTGGGCTTCAACATAGCATCTTCAGGACTCAGCTTATTTAGGACTTCCTTGGGCAATACATTCAAAGAGGAACCATTGTCTATCAGCACATGTGACAGGGTAGTGCCCCTACATTCAATTGAAATATGCAGGGCCCTGTTATGATCCCTCTTGGCAGGGGTCAAATCAGCATCGGAAAATCCCAACCCATTATCATAAGTCAGGTGGGCAACACAATTCTCAAACTGGTCAACAGAAATGGCATTGGGCACATGAGCAGTCTTCAGAAACTTGATCAAAGCTTTTGCATGAGCTTCAGAACATAACAACAAGGACAGCATAGAAATCTTTGAGGGAGTATGCCCCAACTGATCAACAATGTCATAATCACTCTTGCGAATGATTTTCAATACTTCCTCCATCTGTTTGGAGAGGTCATCAGCAGCCGGCATATCAGCAGATATAGGCTCAATAACAGGACCCTTGCCCCGAGCATCAGTGGTAGAGGTAACAGCAGGAGTAACTGTATTCTTAGAAGTAACTGGAGGTGAGAAGACTCTTCCACTACGTGTGATCTTACTAGATCCAGCAATATTATCAATATCAACAGGCACATCAGCTAAGGGCTCCTGCTTAACACCATGGATGTAAACATCAGACCCATAGTGCCAAGGCATAGCTTTATCAGATGTATATGGAATAGGACCAAGAGTAGTAATGATTAGAGGAGCCACTCTGGCTTCAGCAACAACTTTCACAGGGCCTTCAGCAGTGATCTTGATTGGACCCTGATGGGTGATTTTAACAGGTCTCTTTGAAGTGATTCTTACCGGTACTTTGTCAACCATATCAACCTCTTCAATCTTCCTACCTCGAGTAAGATGATCCACCATACTTTCTACAGATGATGGCGTCCTCTCAAACACTATAGTGTACTTATCCATGAGACGTTGAATTCCATCTCTCAATCTGAAGCAACTATCTAGCTTATAGGTACAATACAAACAATCTTCACGACAACCTGGAAAGAGCCCAGCCTGTACTAACTTCCTCTTGATAACAGACAATGGTGTGGTCAACTCCATAACTGAATAGACATGTAGATCTTCATCAATGGCATTGACAGTCTTCTCGTGATTTGGCATTGGAGCAGTAATCACATTTGGAGTACCTGGTGGGTCAAACTCAATTTTTCCGGCCTCAATCATATCTTGAATTTTGTTCTTCAAGACCCAACAGTTATTAGTATCATGACCCTGACAGTTTGAATGATATGCACATCGTGCATTGGGATTGTACCTGGGTGAGGTAACATTAGGATTCTGAGGAGCCTCCTTCAAAGTAATGAGTTCAGCTTTCAACAAATGTTGCAATGCCTGAGCTAGTGACATGTTGATCTTTGTGAACTGCCTTCTAGCCCTCTGTTGGTTGCCCTGTGGCTGCTCTGTTGTTGCAGGAGTTGGATTCGAAATATGAACTGCACTAACAGACTGATGCCTTCTGTTACGATCAGGCTGACCATAAACAGCATTGGATTCTTTCTTCCCAGTGGGAGGCTTCTTTGCAGCACCTGATGAGGAAGTACCCACTTGGATCTTGCCATTCTTTATACCATTCTCTACTCGCTCTCTTGTCATGATCAACTCAGTGAAGCCAGATGATGAGCTTCCAATGAGATGACTGTAAAAAGGACCATTCAGCGTACACATGAACATATCAACCAATTCCCTGTCAGTCAAAGGGGGTTGAACTCTTCCAGCTAAATCTCTCCATTTCTGAGCATACTCTTTGAAGCTTTCTTTGGCACCCATAGACATGCTCTGAAGCTGCATGCGAGTGGGGGCTAAGTCAGCATTATATTGATACTGCTTATAGAAAGCTTCAGCAAGATCATTCCAATCTCTGATGTTGACACTTTCCAACTGATAATACCACTCCAACTGAGCTCCAGATAAGCTCTCTTGAAAAAAGTGGATCCACAACTTCTTGTCAGCAGTGTGAGGTTGAATCCTTCTGACATAAGACCTCAAATGCAACTTGGGACAAGAGACCCCATCATAAACAACAAAGGTAGGAACCTTGAAACCAATGGGTATAACAACCCCAGATATCAGACTCAAATCCTCAAAATCCAGCCCAGATGATTTCTGCAACTCCATGACATCCATCCTATCCACCAGCATCTTGAATTTGTCTTCATTAGGCTCATGGTAATAATTGGCCTCAGAATCAGAGTCCCCCATAGTGTTGTGGAGACTGCCTCCCTCTTTTTCAGATTCTTCTGATTCATAGTCATCAACCTGCTCTTTGGTCTTGACAGGACCCTTGAACCTTCTTCCCATGTTGAGCAGGCCACCTGACCTCCTAGTCTTCTTAGTTTTCTTGGCCAGCAGTGTCTTCAATTCATCCTGCCCCTTGGATAGGTTCAGGATCAGCTCTTGGAACTGTGCATTTTGTGCCTGGAGATCCTTAACTGATTGTTCAAGAGCCATTGCTGAAATAAACAGCGAGAAGATGAGAAACCTGTGCACAAAAAACCTGTGATGCAATGATATGATGTTTTAATGCGTATGCAATGTTTTCAAGGACCGCAGGATTTAAATTTGCTTAAACAAACAAGAAGGTAAACTTTTATTAGTAATAAATTTGTTTTGCCTCTTGGGCTTACAAAAATGAAAATGAAATAAGTACAAAAGATGGGGTTTTAAGTCTCCCATGGACGTTTCCTCTTTGTGTTGAGGTATGAGTTGAGATTCCGTTCCTCGTGAAGTTGCTTTGTTAGTTCTAGGATTCTTTCTTGGATTGCTTTGTAATGAGCCTCGAAAGTATCCCTTTGCTCCTTCAGTTGGATCCATGATCTCTGCAAGTCTTCCATATCAGTAGGCATGTCTGGGTGAAGGATGGTATAAGCTGTGTCTCCTTCAGCAACAGGTTCCATGGTAACTGGTAGGACGGCAGGATATGGCATCATGAGAGTCTGAGCACGAGATCGCACCCATCTGAGATAAGCCTCCATAGGAATAGTGTACTTAGGCTCCAGTGTCTTGCTGTCAACCCTGTTTACTTTTCCCCAAGCTCGTATGAATCTCTGACGGTAACCTTGAAGATCGTTGTCGTAATCAAACACAATGCCCTGAATCAACATATCATGTGGACCATCACTCCGAGCGTAACCAAACTGTCGTAAAGCTAGAGAGGGGTTGTAGGTGATGCCTCCTCTTATGCCTAGAAGTGGCACATTAGGAAACTCCCCACAACGGTCAATGATAGTGACATTCTCCATAGATCTGGAGCACCAATGGATATCTGAGTGAGAAAGTGACATGATCCTCTTGGACCATCTGAACTCCTACTCATTCTTCATTACTGAGCGAGGAAGGTGAGAAATAAACCACCTAGAAAGCAAAGGTATGCAGCACATCAAAGTTCCTCTTGCCCTTGTAGTACGGGTATGAAGAGAATGTAGGATGTCTCCAAGCAATGTAGGTACTGGATTGTGACTCCGGAATATGTTGATGGCATAAACGTCTATGAACTGATCTGGATTGGGGAACAATACTAAGCCATAAATCAGCAAGGCTAAGATCTCCTCAAAAGCATCATGACTCATGGCCTTCAAGAACATTTGAGCCTTCTCTATCAACACCTTAGATAGAATACCTTTAACTCCGCTTCTCGTTTCTAGAACAATGTCAGACTTCTTCAGATGTAGAGCTGCAGCAATAACCTCAGGTTTAGGCTCTCTTTCCAAGCCTGTGAAGGGTCTTTGATCAAGAACAGGTATACCCAGAAGTTTAGAGAACTCTTCCATTGTAGGAACCAGCTGATAGTCGGGGAATGTGAAGCAATGGTGTTTAGGATCAAAGAACTGAAACAGAACACTCATCATGTCTTCATTGAACCCTGAGGTGACTATATCCAGTAGGTGTCCATGCCTCTTGATGAACTGGGAGTTTTCAGAAACTTGAGAGACCAATTCTTTAAGCTTAGGAGGTATTCCTACAAAGTTGATCCTGATAGTATTCCTACGAGCAGAAGCCATGACCTGCAACAAAGAACAAAGATAAATCCTTTGGTCCTTGAAATAGTTAGTGAAAATGCTATGCTTATGTGTCGCTCCCGGGATTTTATTCCTAGTACAAACGCGAAAGTGGCGCGGAAAGGTTAGAGTCGCCAGCCAGACATTTTTATCCCGAATGAAAGGGAAAGGTAATGTTGCACAAACCTGAGGAAGAAGGAAAGGACAAGGCCTTGCGAACCAAAGATCTGAGTTCGGGAGTCGATTACGACCTGGGAAGGTATTAGCACCCCAGATCGTCCGTCGTACCCGACGGGATCCACGCTTGCTTGTTTGTTTCAAAGGGTGAGAAATAAAGAATGTTGCTGAACAAATGAACCGCTAACTGGAATGGAATGAGGAAGGAATAAGAAAATGGAAAGAAAGGATGGGGAAAATGTAGGGAAAATAAAGAATGTGCTCGAACGGGCCCTACCCCGCTGCCTACGTACCTCATCGGGATAATGAGGATCAGAGTCGACGTAGTTCGCCTAACCTAGGCGGGAACTATTTATTTGTGTTTTTTACAGCTGGAACTGCGTATGTCTATGCTCAGGTGTTGCAGGCTCGTCTGGTACGAGTGCGTTTACCGTCTTGCATGTGAGACAAGTCGCCGCGAGTTCGCGTTGTGAGTGAATGAGATGAGAAGACAAGTTCCCGCAGGATAGTCGTTTATTGTGTGTTTTTGTCTTTTATGAGTTTTGTATGAATTTGGCACAAGGAAGTGAATTCAAACTCTTTTCCATGGAATGTACACTTGACTCTACATTCCAAGATAGAATAATAGAACAAGCATACCCAGCAAGGAGAATTTATCCAAAACTGGTTTCCTAGGATTAGGGTTTAAGTTCACTAGCTTGTTGAACTTTATTAAGTGTTTTTGTTGCTTTTGTGGAGAAATGTCTTTTAAGTTTTTCTTTGTGAACAATTCCTTGATGAGACTTGTGCATCATGATAAACAAGCTTACACCACTCCAAGATGGAATGAGTGCAAATGCTTCATGGAATAAGGCTATACACAAGGAATCCTTTCATTTATTTGTTAAGTGTTTTTTTGGATTTTGTTTGAAGATAAGAAGAGAATGACTCAAGTTGGAAAAAGGACAAACTAAGGGGACTAAGACACAACCCTAATTTTATTTGTTTATTTACAAGAGAGGTCCTATGGTTAATGGAGTTTTCTATTCCTAATGGAAACTTAAAAACTATTAGAATTCAACTTACTTCTTAATGAAGTTAAGTTGATTCTAAGAACAATAGGGGAAGCCTATTAAAGTTGTGAAATCAAATGAAGCAAAAAATGAAATTAAACATAAGGAACAAAATTCTACACATGCACTAGATGACATGACTTAAAAAAATAGTCTATTTATTTATTCTATATTCTAATGAAAAATGAAATTTAAGCCTAAGTACTAAATCTAAGC
The DNA here is from genome assembly GCA_963966055.1 of Lathyrus aphaca. Lineage (NCBI taxonomy): Eukaryota > Viridiplantae > Streptophyta > Magnoliopsida > Fabales > Fabaceae > Lathyrus > Lathyrus aphaca. The sequence continues at coordinate 483,914,619 of OZ014525.1, read as the reverse complement.
TAAACCTAATACTCATTCTAAAAATTTAATTGAACTAACCTAAGTCTAAATTAAATTCTATGACTAAACTTAAACTAAGCTATTATTTTTGTATTTTATTTTTTTGTATTGAACTTTATATTTTTTAATGGCCTAACCTAATGGGAATTATGCATAACTAGGCCTAAAACTAATATTCTAAAAAAATACTAAAACTTCTAGAAAAATTGTGAAACTTAAACTATAGAGTCTTACCACTATCTAAAATATTGTACTAAGAGGGATTCTAAAAAATCTTATTTTTCATATGCCTAAAAATCCATTATTTCTACCTAAAGATTATCCATTATTTCCTAAGGATTACATCACTAAAACCTAAGATAAAAGGTCCTAAAAAATCCCTAAAAAATATACTAAGAACTATTATGAGTCCTCTAATTATAGAAAAAAGAATGGCTCAACAAAGTTGCTGGAAGTCATAAAAATAAAATGAACAAAATTCAACACAATTAAAAGCAATCCAATAAAAACTAATTAAAAGAAAATTCAGAATTAAATCAAAAATAACAAAAATTCAGAAAATAAAAATATCACAAATTTCTAAATTGACTTATTTAACTACTGGAATTTTTGGGGAATTTTCTAATGCTTTTTACTATTTTCTATGGATTTATTTCTAACCTATACCAACAAGAAATTAAAAGGAAAAGGGTGCATTAAAGTGGCGAATCGAGATTACTTACTTGAATGACGTGCCGACTCTTCACATAAAAGAAAATCCGAAAAAACCTTAAGCAAGGCCTGGTAGTCTCCTATGAGCAAAATAAATGCCCATCTTCCATAATCATTGTGAAGCTTTGGCCATAATCGAAATCGATCCGTATCGATTTGAAACGTAAACACTTACATCCAATAATTAGTGCATAACAAATAATTAAAATTAAGGCAAAGAATTCTAATTAAAATTGTTAAGCCATTAAAAATTATGCTAATTATCATAATTATAAATTGAATTAAAGTATAACTTTATAAAGAAAAATTAACTAACAAAATAATAAAAAAAAGATAAGGAGAGGTGAATTAAGAATCAAAAGGAAGCAAATATAAACTGCTGGCCCAAGGCCCAATCCCTCTCTTACAAGGCGCGGGGGGAGGTGTATGATTAATCAGATGTTGCAGATAGTAATGTTATGAACTTAAGCCCAATCCGTGAATAATCCGCAGGGGTGGTATGTGTAGCAATTTATGTGTGTGGAGAGAAATTCCATGGATGAAAACACATGGCTCGATCCAACAATCTTTCATACAAACCCTAAATACCCAATTCATCAACCAATTGAAAAGAAACCTAAATCCCCTCTCTCAAACAGGCGTTCCTTCCCTCTTTCTTCGCTTCCGTATCAGCGCCGTCAATGCTACCGGATGAAATCGCCGGAACCATTTGTGATGTCCTTCTCTCTCAACGCCTCCCATCAATCTCACCGCGGTGTTCTATAACCACCTCCATTCTTGACCTCGCGTAAGAACGTCGCGGACACAAAGTCTTCACCGCGGTATTCCTTTCTCCGATGAAGCATCTTCGTCATTCTCACAAATTCGTCTCCGCCCACACTTCTCAGAGAGCTGCCATCTATTCCGTCTTTGCCTATGTCTCACTCAATAACCGGTCTTGGCTCAAATCTGACTCCGATGCCGTGATTTGCGCTGGTTAGGCATTAGAAGACAGAGATAGACTTCAACGGTTCAAGGCCATATAATTTTCCGTAAGTTCTCGTTTTGCTACTCTTTCGCTTGCTCCTCGCAATTTTTCGCTTTTCGATCCTCTACGATGTGTGAATATGATGACGCCGTTTGAGATTGAAAATGATGATGAAGTGCACCGTTTAGGTACGAAATCCCTGGCTCACTCTTCTTTTTGCACCTGTGATGCTGTTGAAATTGTTGCGGGACTTCGCCGTTGTCGATTCGTTTTGAGATTGAACTCTTGAAGCATTTTTTGATTTGCAGGTTATTGATTGAAGATTCTTGTTGATATCAATGAGTCTGAATCAAAAGTGCCTTGAAAAGTATAGAAGATTGATGCATAAGGATGAAGGTTGTAGGGTGTAGAAGATGATGATGCCGTGAAAGGGTGAAGAGAGGTTTACGAGTTTGTTGTAGACGAAGAGAGGAGTTGCAGAAAGATTGAAAAAGGGTTCAGGTTGAAGAAGAAAGGGTGGAATCTAGCAAGAATGGTGAAAAAGTGTAAGAAGAAGAAAACTGAATGAGGAGCTGTTTAATTTATAGCCAATGCCTTGAGGATGGTTCCAGAAGTTTCCGGTAATAAAATCGGTTTCAATTCTGTTATTTTTATTAGAATTCAGTTAGGATTAGTTTGAATGGTTTGCGGATTCGGTTATTTGTTCAGTTATGAGTTTTTTGTTAGGGATCCTACTATAAGTTAGTTGTTGATTTCGTATTGAATTTCTGTTAACATTTTGTAGTTTTCCTTTTATTGGCTGTACTGATTTGATCATAACATCACCTGCTTTCCTTTCCCAGATTCAGCTGAAGCCTCACCAATATGATTGTTACGAACCAGAGCCAAACGGAACAAGCAAATGACCATCCAATATCGTAACCGGAGCAGAATTTGCTTCTGTTTCCACCGGGTGCACTGAGCTGGCATATAGAAACTAGGCCAGGGATTCATGTCTGTTCCACAACCACTGCACGGCTTCAACAACCAATTGTCCATCAACCTCACACGCTCCGATACTAGAGTGTTTAGCGCAACATCCTGGCAGCCTCTTATACCAATCATGCCATCTCGAGCTGATAAACGGCTTATAGGCTAGGTAACCACTCTGAACTTCTTTATTGTTTCTGATGTGAGTTCACGACGAATCTCAATTCTTTCATTGTTCTCAGCTAGTATCCTGTTACGTCGGTTAGATTCTGATTTCTTTTGGTGGAGTTATCTCTATTACATCCTGTCAATTTCTAGTTATTGATCCCATGCCGTTTCGCAGGTTGATAAGCAGGAAAATGACTTATGTAAACAGCTTTCCTGAGGCGTGATTTGTGTTGTTGAGTTTCAAGACGAAGATGATGACAGATTGAAGATTAAAGGATTGGCTTTTTGTTTTCTCAATTTTTAAGTTATCAAAAAAATCTATTACAATTGTTGTAACTGATCCCTTCTTTTGGACTCTTTTCCACCTGAGACTTCTATAGTTTTTTCCTGATATACTCTGTCAATGAGCCAAATAAACCATCCTTACATGATTAGCCTGCGATTGTCTGCTCAGTTCCACACATTACCTTCTCCATGAGTTTAAACTCCCATATTTTGTTAAAAGCACAAAACCAATGTTGCACGCATCTCATCCTGAGCTTATCCCAAAAGAAACAAATGATGATTTCAACAGTCTTGGTATAAGTTAGAATAGAAATATAAACAAGATAACAATTTATCAAAATGCCTGAAGGACGTTTACAACCTTATAACTCTAAGAGGAAAATACAAGCTTTTGGGTTACACGCTTGACAATGGGTAGCTTCTAAAATCTTTATTTTTTGGTCCAAAAATAAAAAGTTACTTTATAAGTGATTAATCAGGTTAGACACAATAGGAAATCTGCCTACCACCCTCTGTACTTTACCATATCAATCAGCATAATCACAAAAGGAGAAGAATAAACTGACTTCAAAGTTAATGGCTCAATAAAAATGAAGTGGACTAATAAATTTTGTAATGGGCTTTGTGATCTGGATTGAAACAAAAAATATGGACATAGATCGTAAAAAAAACTTGGAATATAAAAGGATGACTTTAATAAATGGACTTATAACAAGATAAATGATGTTTGAATTTGTGACAAAAATCAAAGAGTGGATTGAGGGATGATATTGCATGATATTGGACCAAAATTTAGGATAAATTTAGATAATAGATATGAATAGGTTTTGATGCACAAACTTGTATCTCGGATTAAATTCCAATTTTAATCTCAAATCTACATTGCCATGTAGTAAATAAACGAAAAGACCACTGATCTTTGCGACCTGAAACCCCGAGTCGTTCCCATAAATGAACAATGAAGTTGAAGATTCTTGCATCAAAACACTAATTCCACATTTCACTATCGCAATCTGATGAAAAGAGCAGCCACCAATAATGAAAGGAGATAAACCTTTAATCACATTAATAACATCCTGATTTGGCATTTTATATGGAACCTCTGAATAGGAAGGGTTTTAGAACTTGATGATCCTCTGAATAGGAATATTCTCCTGATGATATGGATTCAACCTTTATCTCAAACTTGAATGCAGCAACCAGGTATATCACATTTGAATAGGAAAATTCATATCACAAGGAGATGTTTTGATCACATGCCTTAGGAACCAATGAAATGCATGATCATGTTGTTACAATCTAATGAGAAATGCAAATGAATGCGAAACGATAATCCAGTTAGGGCAAAAAGAATGAGGGCAAATTTTGAGGTATTACATTATGATGCATGATGATGTTATGATGTTATGCTCAATCACATACATGTGGCACACACAAACAAGTCACACAATAGCCCTAGGTTTAGAGGCTTGCATGAGGTTTAAAGGTAAGTACCCTTCCCTGAAGTTAGTTGGTTCATCCTGTCCTATAAAGTAACCAGGTTCTAAGGGATCTCAATATCATTGATCCTTCACAAGGGTGGTTGTTCAGTAGGCAACTTACTTGCCAACCAAAACCCTCCAAGTTTAAGATCTCAATGAGTGTAGTATCGAGTATCAACCAACTTCAGTCTGCACCAAAGCCGGTTATCTCACTACTTTCTAAAGGCCAAGATGGGTTAACTAGGGTTCTAAAAGTTAGTTAGTGCATTGACAACATATGGCAGCCTCATATTATCCTCAACTTGACTTAAGGAACATAAGCACCAACCAAGAAGTCACACTAACTATGGCCACCAGATCAACCATATTGGTATACGCCGTACAGTTTCCTTGGTCTATTGCCATTTACCTAAGGTACACTAGATCCGGGTTAGGATCTTTCACACATAAGAGCCCAACAAATAATATAAAGCAAACAAGGAAAACAATTTAAGTGATTTAATTCCTAAGGGTACCCCTCTTTTATTAAATCCCCAGCAGAGTCGCCAGTTCTGTAACACGGTGGGAGAACTGACTTTAGTTATGTTGCGGATAGCAAGAGTCGCCACCGACTTTTATTTTATCCAAAGGAAAGGCATAAAAGAACAGGAAAGACCTTTTAAAAGATTTTTGGGTCCGGGGGGTAGGTTATGTAAAGGGAAGGTGTTAGCACCCTTTACATCCATGGTTATCCATGGGCTCTTAGTTACTTAGCTCACTTTAAATTGTTTTTGAAAAGTGTAGTGTGTGAATAAATTTTTTTCATAATAGTTAATAATGATCCATGTACGGATGCGTAAAAACTTGTGTTTGAAAATTTGTTTGAAATTTGTAAAGTGTTTGAAAAGTTTTGAATGAAGTGAGCAAGCAACTATGAGGTACCTACCCTAAAGTTTTTAAGTCTTTCTGTTCTTTATCCTTTAAATGGTAAGACTATCCCTATTATTAAGGAATAGGTAGTCATTACCTTGGATGTAAGGGACAAGTGAGGGACAACTGTTTAATGAAGGCAACTGTGGGGTGTATTAAGCACTTAGGAGGGACTGTCATCATTATTCGAAAAGGGACTTGATCTTTAAAGGCAACCATTAAGGGACTTGATGACTTTATTTTCGAGGGACTTGCTTTATACACCCCACTTGACCTTTTTGAATAGGCAACAATAAGAGGCAACCCTAGAAAGTGAGATGGCGATTAAAAATCGACTTACGTGTGTGAGTGTTTAATTTATATTTATCTTATAATTAAAGTGATCTAAATTCAATTTTAAAATAGAATACATGTTTACACTCCCTAAATTACTAACCATAGCATAAAAATTAAATAAATTAAATATAAAAATTACACCAAGGAGCAAGTACAATAATTATAATACGCAATTAAAATAAATAGCAAATAAATAAATATAAATATTAAGCAAGAATAAATAAATAGGAAATAATAAATATAATAGAGGTTAGTAATAATAATAATAAATATAATTAAATAAGGTTAGTGAAATAATAATAATAAGCATAATAAAATAAATGGATTAGTAATAATAATAAGCAAAATAAATAATGAATAAGAATTAGAAATTATTAAGGAAATAAGAGCAATTTTAATTATAAAATTTAAAATTTAAAATTATAAACATAAAAATTACAATTACAACATTAGCATAAATTTAATTATTTTTTAACCATATATATTTTTTAAAAGAATAAAATTTGGATTATGAACAAAATTATAGAAACAATTTCATATTATAAAAAATTTGGTTATAAGCATATTTACAAGATTCAATTATATTAAATATTATATTTACAAAAAGATTAGAAATTTAAATCATAAAAATAAAATTAGTTTTGTTATTATTTAGAAAATAAAATTAGGTTTTACAAAATTAGGGTTTGTTTAGAAAATATTTTTTAGGGTTTATAATATAATAACAATTCATTTAATTAAATAGTACATATATACATTTTTATAATTTAAATAAATATATTATAACAAAAATTAATTTTTGGAATTTAAAATATATATATTTAGAATTAAAAAAAATAACACATGCGTTACATAATTTAAATATATAATAATATAATATAATAGAAAATAAAAGAAAATAAGAAAAAAAATAAGAAATCAAAAAAACAGGACCTGGGATTTGAACCCAGGTCCTTTACCTGGATAATGAGGTGCATGACCACTGGGCTGCGCAAGCTTGGCTGATGAGGGATGAATCCAGGCCATAATATATTAAGCCTGAAAAACAAAGCAATTAATGAACAAAAATAAGAACCTGAGGATCGAACCCAGGTCCTGCCGTCCATATACGTATACCAAAACCAACAGGGCCATCTACGCTAGCTGATCAATGAGTGATTAACACTCATTATATTTTAGGCATGGAAAATATAAAGAAAGAAAACAAAAAATGTTTGGAGCTGGGGTTCGAACCCCTGACCAGATCTTTGCACACGCGCATCTTTACCACCACACCATCAACCTCATTCAATTATTATAACGCAAACATAAATATATAATATATATTCAAATTTGAATTTGGAATTCGCGCGCAGCTTCTTCTTCCTCCTAACCTGCACATTTTCCTGCGAATTTCTCCTGCGAATTTTCCTGCAAACATTCAAAACCAGAATTCCTATGTTTTTTGAACATCATTCAAATCGCAACATTCAGTCAAATTAATAACCCAGACTAACTACACAAAGATCATAGGTCACGGCCATGTGTCTAGATTTCATTTAAGTGTCCTAAAACTCAAGATCCCAAACTCGAGCTTCAAACCCTAGCCATGGCATCTCTTCGGTTCTGTAACAAAAATTCAATTCAAGTATGCAAAAACATTCCAGAGACATCAACAAACAAGAATTAGTGCACAAAAATCATTTATATTAGATGAATTAACGAAATCGAAAAACTCAAAAATTCAAGAAAGTGATGATTCGGTTTCCATGGATTATGATGTTTTGAATGATGAGAGTAATTGGGATAGCTTCAGTGATGTCCCAGGAACCTATTACAACCTTCACAATGCTTTGGAATGGCCTCTAGCAAGGAATCTGAATCAAGCTTTTTGGATGATTTTTTGAAGTTTGAATGTGTTGTTTGAGGCTGCAAAAATCTGTGCCAATGCTTGTGATGTGCTTATGTACTTATAGTGAATAGAATTAGGTCAAAATATGTGATCATTCTTTGGACTTTTTGATCATTGGATATTGAGAAAGATAATGTCTTAAAATTCAAATATTTTTTGATATAACATTGCTATTTTAAGACAATCATCATAATTTTCATATCAATCTAATTTAATCAAAGTTTATGACTTTCTAGAACCTTAATCCAAATCAAATCTTACATTTTCATATTTTATTTTTATTTAAAATGATTTTTAATGAATTAAATCAAAATAAATAAAAATAAAATAATAAAAATTCTGATTTTTAATGGTTTGGGTCGTGCATGAAGTCATTGTATGGATTGGGTCATCATTTGGCAAGCCCATTTGGAAGAAATTGGTTTTAGACCTCCTTTTTCATCATAAACCAACTCAAAATTTCCCAACTTTGCAAGAGCACATATCCTTCAATTTTAATGCTATGAGGGTGTTCTTGGACATTTTGGAAAGCTTGAAGAGTCCTCTAACCAACCCCACTGGTTTCATGTCCATATCATTTACCAATCTCAAGTTATGCCCTTTTGAAGTTGTTGACTTTTTGTTGACTTTCAAAAGGACCTATAATGTCTTAGCTCATACCTTCTAAATGAAGCATTTTTAGGCTTGGCTTGTGAGACACAAAGTTGTAGAGAATTCAATTTCCTTAAAAATGAGCTTTGAGTGGAGACTTGGTGATGAAGTATGTGAAAGTTATGGCTGGTCAAAGTTCAGTTGACTTTTACTGAGGAAACCCTAATTTAGAAACTCCTGATTCTTGATGATCTGGACTCTCCTTGATGAATCATGATCAACCCTTGATCAAATGATGAATTTTACTTCATATACTTGATGTTGGCAAAAAATCATAAAGTTTGACTTTGGTTTGACCACAGTTGACCTCAGTTTGACTTTTTAACTGTATTGACTGATTTTGACTTATCTGATCATCTGACTGAGCAAACTTTTGAGAAAAGTCTTGAAACTTGTCATGGGGGTTCTTAAACATATATAAGATGTTATGAAGCTCATTTGAAGTCTTGGAAGTCCATTTAGCCTGATTAAAGTCAAAACCCTAGTTTTGGATGCACTGCTTAGGAGGTGCATTGTCTGAGGGAGTTGTCAACTCTTCTGGCCAATTGTGAACCTTGTGAACCTTGTGAACCATCATAAAATGTCTTGTGAACCTTATGGGAGGTATTGTGAACCTTGTGAACCTTGTGAACCTCATAAAGTGACTTGTAGACTTCATGAACCTCATGAAAGGTCATGTAAACATTGTGAATCTTGTGAACCTTGTGAACCTTCATAAAGTGACTTGTAGACTTCATGAACCTCATGAAAGGTCTTGTAAATGTTTGAGAAGCTTGTGAACCTTGTGAACCTTCATAAAGTGGCTTGTAGACTTCATGAACCTCATGAAAGGTCTTGTAAATGTTGTGGAACTTGTGAACCTTGTGAACCTTCTTAGAACACAAAGTCTTGTATTGTGAGGGCAAATTTTGGGGTGCAACATATGGCTCAAAGCCAAGAGAGGTTAAGAGCACTGGTAGAGGGGAGGAATCAGGAAGACCCTCATCCAGGGACTGCTGGGACAAGCAACAATGAGAGAGTCCAACCTCATGTTAACCCCCCAGTCTATGGACCCCACCTGCATCCAGAGATCAACATCCCTGTTAATGTGCAAGGGACTACACTGCAGGTAGAGTGCTGCAAGAAGACCCCCAGGAAGATCAATTCACAGTGATGGGAGTTGGGGAGGAAGCCTATGACAGAAGGCTAGATGAGATTGCTGAGAAACTGAGGTCCCTGGAGTCCCAGAATTCTTTGGGCTTTGATGTCATGGACATGGGTCTAGTGGACGGGGTCAGGATTCCCCACAAATTTAAACCACCGTGCTTTGAAAAGTACAACGGGACTTCCTGTCCCCGGACCCATTTACAATCCTTTCTGGGGAGGCTGAAGGCATATACCATGGACGAAAAGCTATGGATGTTTTATTTTGAGGATAGATTAACAGGAGCTTCAAGGGAATGGTACTCTCATCTGACCAGAGCAACCATTAGGTGCTGGAAGGACCTGGATGAGGCCTTTATCAGACAGTATCAGTACAATTTGGATATGGCTCCCAACAGGACCCTCCTGATGGGAATGTCACAATCGTCCAGGGAAAGCTTCCGGGAGTACGCTCAAAGGTGGAGGCAGCTTGCTGCTGCTGTCCAGCCACCCATGTCAGAGAGGGAGATGGCTGATATGTTTATGAACACCCTCCAAGGGACATACATTGATAGGCTAGCTGCCTTTTCTTCTACCAGCTTTGCAGATGTCGTTATAGCTGGGGAAAGAATTGAGAGCCTATTAAAGATGGGTAAAATTTCTGACAATGGTGCAAGCTCGTCCAGCAACCCAAGAAAGCCTTTTGTGGGCCCAAGAAGAACTGGTGAAACCAATGCTATCCACACCAGCAGGGGCAGACCCCAATATGTTCATAGGTCTGTGGCAGCAGTCACCATTCCCGCTCCAATTCATCCTCAACCAGCTTATCAACCACAACAACAAAATTATCAGCAACAAACTTAGTATCCTCCTCAGAGAAATTATAACAACAGCAACACCAACAACAACAATCAGCAAAGACCATTCCAACAGAGACCTTCTCAGGCCAATAGGGTGATCGATCCGATCCCTATGCCCTATGCCACATTATTGCCACAACTCCTAAAACTCAACCTAGTTGAGCTAAGGACGTTGGCACCTCCAGATCCTGCCAGTCTACCCAGAAATTATGACGCCAGCGCCAGATGTGCTTTTCATTCAAATGCACCTGGCCATAGTACAGAGAAGTGCAGAGCTTTGCACATGAAAGTACAAGACTTGGTAGATTCTAAAGCTCTGAACTTTGCACCACCACCAAATGTTAACAAGAACCCTATGCCACACCATGGTGGTCCCAGAATCAATGCTATTGAAGAAGACAAGCCGTCTTACTTGATAACCAGTGTGGGTCAGATTCGGACACCCTTGGTGGAGATTAAAGCTCAACTCCTTGAATGTCAAATGTTCCCGGGATGTGAGTTAGGGTGTGCTTATTGCAACATTTCCGTGAATGGTTGTGATAACTTGAGGGATGGCATAGATGGTCTCATCCAGAGTGGCCTGCTTCAAATCACAACATCAATACCTACCAATCCAGCAATCTCCTTAACCACAGTTCCAGAATCGTCTACAACTGCAACAACCATTGTTCCAAACAACTTTTCAGTTTCATCAACAAATGCTTCATCTGTTACTTCAATGGACCAAATATCAACAAACGTCCCTTCTACAACTTCAGCACCCCTTCATTCAGAAACTCCTACAACAACAACACCCATCCTTCCAGCAATGTCTCCTACAACATCAGCAACAAACAATGCAAGTGTCTCAACAGTTACAATTTATTATGATCCTGCAAATGATTCCGCCTACAACTCACAAAATGCCACTCCTACCAGAGCACCAGTCACAATATACTATGATCCACAGACTATCAGGGTCCCTTCTGCAGCTGCCATCAGTCCAGTCACTATCACAGTGCCTGGACCAGTACCTTATGAAAGCAGTAATGCCATCCCTTGGCATTACGGCTCCGACCTATACTGCGAAGGACAGAAAATCACTTTTGAATCATCAACTTCTTCACCACAAATAGACAATGTGGGGGGAGGCGGAGGCTTCACTCGAAGCGGACGTCTCTTTGCCCCGCAAATTCAAAGACCCACTGCTGAAGCAGAAGCTGCTGCCAAGGCAAAAGGGAAGAGCATGGTGCAAGAAGAACAAATTGTTAAAGAGGCTTTGAAAACACCTTTTGATCAGGAAGTTGATGAATTCATGAGAATCATCAAGAAAAGTGATTACAAGATAGTGGACCAGCTTCACCAGACGCCTTCCAAGATCTCCATTCTATCATTGCTTATGTGCTCCGAGGCTCATCGGAACGCACTACTCAAAGTCTTGCACGCAGCTTATGTGCCAGAAGAGATCACCGTCAATCAGTTGGAAGCTGTGGTTGGAAATGTTAATGCTAGTAATGGACTAGGATTTACCAACACTGATTTGACTACGGAAGGCCGCAATCACAACAAGGCTTTGCACATTACCATGGAGTGTAAAGGTGCAGTTCTTTCACATGTACTGGTAGACACAGGGTCATCCCTCAATGTCTTACCTAAAAAAGCTCTTGTGAAGCTGGAATATGAAGGATTGGCATTGCGACCCAGTAACTTGGTAGTAAGAGCCTTTGACGGCTCTAAGAGATCAGTTCTGGGAGAAATTGAGTTACCTGTAACGATTGGCCCACAAACTTTCAAAAAGACCTTCTACGTGATGGACATTCAGCCGGCCTACAGCTGTTTGTTGGGTAGACCATGGATTCACGCCGCTGGCGCAGTTACGTCTACCCTTCACCAGAAGTTAAAATTCGAGTGGGAGGGCCAAGTCGTTACTATTTGTGGAGAGGAGGATATTTTTGTTAGCCATCTGGCTACATACAAATATATCGAGATGGATGGGGAGATCCACGAGACCATGAGCCAGGGGTTTGAGGCCCTGAATATTAATGAAACATCTGCTGTGCTTGGGACTTCCATGACATCCTACCAGCAAGCCCGGAAGGTTGTGGAAGAAGGAAACGCTCAAGGCTGGGGCAAACTATTGCCTGTGGAGAAGAAAGAAGATAGATTTGGGTTGGGTTACAAACCAACTCAACAAGATCAAGCAGAGGCTGCTAAGAAGCCCAACTTTGTTAGTGGGGGGATGCTCACCCCCGATGCTGTCAACAACTTGGAAGATGAGTCGGAAGATGAACGCAACCTGGAAAGCTGGATTCGTCCAAGGATCCCGGGGAGCCGTATCTCAAACTGGTCTTCCCATGAAATTATAAGAGTTACTCCTGCAGAGTAATTATTATTTCCTGTATATTTTAAGCATGCATCAAGTCTTGCATCTTGCCCAAGATGACAAGACTCATTTTGTAATCGGGTCATCTGTAATTTTTGTGCAACAAGATTAATCAATGAAATATCAGACATCTTTTGCAAACGGGTCTTTTTCTTTTCCGCTCACTGTTTTTCCATTTTTCTTTTTGTACAAAAAATAAATGGCAATGTTTTCAAAATGACAACTTTTATTTCACTTTTCTAAAACAAGATTAAAATCAATCACTAAAATGAACAAACTGAACCCTTGCAGAGAATGCCTTCCAGACCGCACCGACAACAGCACGACTATGACTTCGTATGACTTTGACAATCCGATCAATCAAGCTGATGAAGGGGTTGAAGAAGATTACGAGCTTCCTGAAGAGCTAGCTAGGTTGTTAAGACAAGAGGAAAAGGTTATCACTCCTCATCAGGAGGATGTCGAAACAATTAATCTTGGTACAGATGAGGATGTGAAAGAAGTTAAAATCGGGGCCTGTTTACAAGACTCAGTGAAGAGACAACTGATTGACCTGCTTCAGGAATATGTGGATGTGTTTGCTTGGTCTTATCAGGATATGCCAGGGTTGGACACCGATATTGTTATGCATAAGCTGCCTTTGAGGGAAGAATGCCCACCGGTCAAACAGAAACTGCGCTGTACTCGTCCAGACATGGCAATGAAAATCAAAGAAGAGGTACAAAAGCAGTGGGACGCCGGATTCCTTGCTGTAACTAGCTATCCACCATGGGTTGCTAACATTGTGCCTGTTCCAAAGAAAGATGGAAAGGTAAGGATGTGTGTTGATTACCGGGATCTGAACAGAGCCAGCCCAAAAGATGATTTCCCATTACCTCTCATTGATGTATTGGTTGATAATACGGCTCAGTTCTCGGTATTCTCCTTCATGGACGGATTTTCAGGATACAATCAGATCAAAATGTCACCTGAAGACATGGAGAAGACAACCTTCATCACACCCTGGGGCATGTTCTGTTACAAGGTGATGCCGTTCGGATTGAAGAATACTGGTGCAACATATCAACGGGCTATGGTAACATTATTCCACGATATGATCCATAAGGAAATCGAGTGTTATGTGGATGACATGATTGCCAAGTCCCTCACAGAAGAAGACCACCTGGTAAATCTGCTGAAGCTATTCAAGCGTCTGAGGAAGTACCAACTGAAGCTGAACCCCAACAAGTGCACATTCGGGGTGCGATCTGGTAAGTGTAACACCCCAAATTTGCCCTCTTCTTGTTTAGCATCGTTATCATATCATAATCGTCATGAGCATACCATATCCTTATCATTTTGCATAGAAAAAATGAAGCATAACACTCACATGTTCTAGCATAAGGCATATGATCGGTCATCTGGGAAAATCCGAACCTGCAAGTCAAAATCAAGAGCATGGTGATCTAGCAAGAATCTCACAGGATCATTTTGCACAAGCCTGGTATCATGTTCAGAGCCCTAGAAAGAGAAGATGGATTAAAATTTGCTTGAAACGGTTGGTGCAGGTCTATTTTTGAAGGTTCCCACCAAAGGGAGGGAAATTCAAATTTTCCATGCGTTAACCGGTTAACGCATATGGTTAACCGGTTAACAGCTGCGAAATTTGAATTTCCAGCAGCAATTTCAGCATGTGTGTTTTGGCCCCATTTTCCAATTTTCTGATTTTTATTCATTTGAATTAAATTTGAATTTGAGAGAAGGATCTAGAGCATTTATCCAAGCCTCATCCCAACCCTAAATCCAAATCACTTTCTAAGCTAATGCCAAACCATAATTTTGGATCCCAAACCAAAATTTTGGGCCCCAAACCTAAACCATATTTATTCCATTCCCCTCCAAACCAAGGGAGCTCTCACTCATTTTTCACTCTCATTTCTGAATTTTCATTCCTCTCACTCACAATTCTCTCACTTTTCTCTCCCAATTTTCCAAATCACTCAAAGTTCCTCTTTGAAGATCACACAACCTTGCCTTGAGGTGTGTAGATCTTGGAACTAAACCTCCTTTCATAGCTTCTTTGCATCTCTTTGCTGGTTTTATTGGAGATTCAGATCTGGTTTGAGATCTAGAAGTGCTTTTGGATCCAAAATTCTGCATCAAGAGTTTGTTCTTGCATTTATTTTGCATGGAGTGTGGAGCTTAGCATCGGATCTTCAAAGTTTTGCGCGAGATCTACTGTTTTCGGCTCAATCAACAATTACCAAAGCATACCTCAGCTTTGTAGGTTGGTTAATTTCAGATCTAGCTCTGTTTTTTAGCTTATTTGCATGCTTGTGCTTTAGATCCACCATGTGTTTGTGTATTTGATTGTGTTGCATGAATTGATTGTTTGATTTGTATCCGGATCCGAATGTTATTTGTTCATGAACTTAATGATATGGATTAATGTGAATTGATCTAATTTTCCATGTGTAATTGATTGCTGGTCTGGTGCAAGCTTATTTGAATAAGCTGTTTTGAGATGCTGTTTTCTGCAGGATTTGTTGCTGTTTTATCAGTGTTAACCGGTTAACGTATATGGTTAACCGGTTAACGCCCCTGTTTCATGCGTATTTTGTGCAGGTTTGAGCTGGTTAACCGGTTAACGCATTTGGTTAACCGGTTAACACTGAAGCAGAATGGTTTTTTAGTGTTGTTTTGAGCTGGTTTGATCCCTTTGCTTGTTCTAATTGCCTTGGATCATTGCATGATCATTAAACATGAGATTTTAGGGTGATTTGCTTGCTGGTTGATGTATGCTTTCATGTTTTCGACGCGTAAGTCGTGTACTTGCATTGTTTGGCATGATGTTTGATTCTTGTTCACAAGAACCTTTGAGCATGACTAATTCCATGATTGTGTTGGTCAATTTGCTGGATTTTTGCTAACCTTGCAGGGGCTATGGTAAGTGAGAGATGTGGGAATTGAGTTCCACATCTCCAATTCTCATCTTCCTCTTATGTTTATGTTACTAACCCTTGGTTGTTGGACTTAGGCCTTTCTCATCTCTTCTCTTTTTCTATCTTCTTCCTTCTTCATTAGGGTAGAAACCTCACTAACTCTTAGGACTTCCATGCATGTGAATACTTAGGATTATTTTAGTCCCCCTTTAGAATTTTTCCTTTGAGATCTTTTGGTTCTTCTTCTCTTCTCATCTCGTAACTCTTAAAAAGAAAACACTTTAATAAATGTGAAGTGATGCATTGATCCATAGCCTTATTCCATGAGGTATGCTTGTAGTCTTCCCATCTTGGGATAGTACATGTTTACCTTGTGATGCACAAGTCTGATCAAGGTATCTTCTTCATAAAGAAAAGCATAAAAGACACTTCTTCATGTAAATAATCAAAACACTTAATAATTAAGCAAGTTAGTGAGCCTAAGCCCTAATCTTTGGGTTCAAGTTTTGGGGATCTTCTCCTTACTTGAGTGTGCTTGTTCTATTATTCCATCTTGGAATGTAGTGACAAGTGCACATTCCATTGGTGAGAGTTTGAGTTCACTCCCTTGTGACACACTCATAAAAGCTTCTAAAAAACACAAAACAAACAATAAGCGTCTTTCCTTCGGGAATTCTTTTCTCATCTCCTTCGCTCCGTACGCGAACTTGCTCCTACTTGTCATTTTGCAAGACGGTTACGCACTCGTCGTCCGAGTCTGCAACACCTGAGCAATGGCATAGGCAATTCAAGCCTTAATTCACAAGCAATTTCCTTTTAGTACCCCTAGTTAGGGGAACTACGGCGTCTCTGATCCTCATTATCCTGATGAGGTACGTAGGCAGCGGGGTAGGGCCCGTTCGAGCACAATCTTTATTTTCCCTACATTTTTCCTCTTTGTTTCTTATTCAGTTGTTTTCCAGTTCCAGTTTCTTTTCATTTTCTTTTCTTCTGCTGCAGTTTTCATACCCTCACCCTTTGAAACAGTATTCCAAGCAAGCGTGGATCCCGTCGGGTACGGCGGACGATCTGGGGTGCTAATACCTTCTCAGGTCGTAACCGACTCCCGAACCCAGTCTCTTTGGTTCGCAGGACCCGTGTCCTTCCTCTTTCTTTCTTCTGGTTTGTGCAGCATTACCATTCCCTTTCTTCGGGATAAAAATGCATGGCTGGCGACTCTATTCTTCTTCCGCGCCACTTTCGCGTTTGTACCAGGATGGAAATCCCCGGGAGCGACAGCTTGGCGACTCTGCTGGGGATCGAACCCAGAATCTCTGGTTCCCCTGTGAGTCTCTCCTAGCGCTTGTGTGTTTCTGTTTCATTGGGTGATGTTTGTTTGATGTGGCTTGTTGTATTATATTGCTGTTTGTTTATTGCTTTATTTACAACTTTATTTACAGCTTTATTTACAGTTTTCAGTATTTATTTTCTGCATCATATATCATACTGGACTGTCTGGACTGGTTTCCTTTGGTGGGATGGGAGTTACTGGTTCTTGAGAGATATGAGCCAAGTACCCGGCTCGAGTGCACCATAGGACTTAGAGTGGTTCCACTTTGGCCTCATGAGATCTTGTCATGGGGGTAGTAGTGAGTTCCACACCCAGGTTGCGATTGTCTTGGAAATGTCTTGATTTGGGGATCTTCCTCTCTCATTACATAACCCTGACAGTTATGTGCAGCTGGGGACCGATCATTGAGAACCTTTGTGGAAACAACCTTCTCCAGTGGTGACAGTGGCAGACCACATTTTGTGGCAAACCCATTCGCACCCGAGGGTCCACTGGGAACTCGCATAGGATGGCCTGGTTCTCTTATAAGAACTCAGTTAAAGCATCTGGTCATATGACATTAGTACTGTATCCTACGGGCTGAATGTACTATTGTTTCCTGATTTCAGCGCTTGAAGCTAGGGACTTATAAGGGATGCTTGTTTTTCCCGGACTCAGCTGAGGCCTCCCTGCATAGTACATAATGCCTAACCGATTCCCTGATTTGGTCATGAGCTATTTCTCGGAGATGGTGACAGTATTATTGCTATGTGGCTTTGAAAGTCCGTGATGTCTGACCCGGAGCCTTTTACCCGTGAGATTGGGGGGTGTTTACAGGTGTGCAGGAACCCATGACCTCAACATACACTCATTTGTTCAGTTATGATCTCTGGTCCTGTGATTATGATCTGTGGTTCTATTGATTCTATGGTTCCGAAGTTATGGTCCTGGAATTCTGGATTTCTTGATACTATGATTCTGAGATCTTCTATCAGAGGGTTGTGATTACCAGAGGGGGTGACTCAGTGAACTGTTGAGTTTGCCAGTTGTTCCGAGGGGCCCTTGTCAGTGTGCCGGTTCAGATGGTCCCAGTTGGTCATATGCTTGCATTGCATTGCATTTGCATCATTCTTTGCATTAACTGTTTATGTTTCCCATTTTTCAGGTCATTAATCACATCTGTTCCCGGTTCTGGTATTCTTATCTCCATGGCAGAAATTAAAAGCGATCCGAGAAAAAAGAATGTGCATTACACCTTTCTTCAACCGGAAGTTAAAAGTGTTCAAAGGTTAGCAGGTCTGATGAACGATCAAGTCTTGGGTAATTTCAAGAAAAGATATGGCCAGATACTGAAGTTTGTGGACAAGCCTACTACAGACCAAAAAGACAGCTTGCATACCTTGTTGCAATTTTATGATCCCATGCTGCGTTGCTTTGTTCTTTCAGGTTACATCTTAGCCCCGACATTAGAAGAGATCTCCAGCATGCTGAGTGTTCCGATCAGAGAGACATTGCCGTTCTACGGGTCAGAGGTTGTGCTCAGAAATGAAGATATAGCCAAGGTTTGTAGGTTGCCAATTGTTTCAGTCAGAAAGGCTTTGCAGGAGAGTAAAGGCAGAGGTCTACCATGGAGTGTGCTTATCCCAGAGGCTGAAAAGTATGCTACAGAAGCTAAGTGGAATGACTTTGGAGCTTTGCTCGCATTGATGGTATATGGGTCTAGCTTGTTCCCCGGAGAGAAAGAGTTTGTCAGCTTAGAAGTGATCTCAATCTTCGCAAAAGGCAATCCGGTGCCTACTTTATTGGGTGACTTTTATTTTAGTGTCCATTACAGAAACGAGAAAGGTAGAGGTGGTCCAGTGGTCTGCTGTGCTCCTTTGTTTGCTGAATGGTTCGCTAGACAGTTGCCTAAATCAGGTGCCTTCAAGGATATACGAGACGAATGGAGATGGTCCAGAAGACTGATGGGATTGACTGAAGAAGACATTGCTTGGGGTTATGACAGGGATTTGCTAGGAAAAGAGGTGATGGTTAGCTGCGGAAGGTTTGCCGGAGCACCTTTGCTGGGAAGGAAAGGTGTCATCAGTTACTACCCGACATTAGCCAGAAGGCAGTTTGGCTACCCTTTGAAGGATCCTCCTCAGATGGAAATGTTTGCTGAATCTTTGTATTTTCCTGTTGATGGAAACAGAGAGCTAGTCCAACAAGCAGTTCAATCCTGGGATCACAGGAAAAGGAAAGGGAAGAAGGACTTCGGCCGAGTTGATCCCAAAGCATATCCACCATACGTTGAATGGTTGCAAAGGCATATTGAGTCAGTTCTCATGCCTTTTTCAGTCGAAGCTCCACTTTATCCTCGAGAGGTACCAGGTCCGAGCAGTACGGTTTCCTTGGAGGAGTACAAGAAGCTAGAAGCTCAGCTGCATGCGGTCAGAGTAGAGAATGTTGAGATGGTAAGCTTATACCACCAGGCCAATGGAGCCAAGAAGGAAGCTGAAGATAAACTGCAAAAGCTCCAGTCCTCTTTGGAAAACAAAGAGAAGGATTTTGCCGGAAGAGAAGCCCATTTCCACCGATTGGGTATGATGGAAGCGCAAAGAGAAGCCAAGCACAAGGAGACTTTAAAGACTCTCAGGAGTGCTCGACAGTCCATTGTTTGGCTGAAAGGCCAAAGGGAGGAAGAGCAAAAGAAATTCAAAGAGAAGGAAGAATTCTTTGAAGTTCAGATGGCTTTTAAGAAGGAGGAAGTGGAACAAGCCCACGCCATCCGGAGGGAGAAGACCCAACAGCTAGTCCAAAGCCAATTAGCTCTGAAGGAAGCCAGAAAAGAGATTGAAGAGCTCAAGCTGAGAGCAGGCGTCAAGAAGAGCAGGGCAGAGGTGGCAGAGCCGGGGTCTTTAGTTTAGTTTATTTTTCAGACTACCTACAGGCTTGTTGTAGGAGTCTTGCTTTTATTTCTTTTGTCTTTATGTACTGATTTGTAACCCTTCGGGGAATATTCTTGGATGTACTCTGACTTTTAGCCTATAGTGGTTTGTCCATATTCAGTATTAATGTGCAAGTTATCGTTTTGAATGTGCAAGACTCGTTTGTCTGGATACTACTAACGTCTGAACACTTATCAAAGAGAAAGTTCGAAAGCTAAACACTGAAAGTGATTGCCGAGATAGATACCAGAACTGGGGCATGCCAAATGTTTAAAATTGGGAACATGAACAGTTACATTGCATTGCATATAACCTGTTTGTCTGTTTTGCAGGTGTTGCATCAATTACTAACGTATTTTGTGTTTCAGGCACTATAGCTCCTCGAAAGGCTCGAGAACAACCGGCAGTGCACAGATACCCAACCAAGATTAACAGAGAGAGAGCCATGGATCAGATGCAGGCAGATTTGGCAGACCTAAGGCAGAGAATGGATAACTTCATGACGTTAATGACCGGCATGGGGCAGAATCAAGAACGGCTGCGAGAGTTGGTTGAAAATCAGAACCGGAATGCTGCTGCTGCTGCTAATGCTGGTAATCATGCTGGTGCAGGCGCACATCAAGGGGGAATTCCTGCCACACAACCAGGGACGACAACAGTCAACGACGGGATGCATAACATTCATGTGGATCACCAGGAGGACCAGTTCACTTTACTTGATGAGACCGAGGGTCAAGGGGTCGAAATGAACAAGAGATTCGAAGAGATGGCCGAGCAAATTAAGGCTATTCAGTCCCAAAGTTCTTTGGGATTCGATATAACAGACTTGGGTTTGGTTCCGGGAGTCAGAATCCCGTACAAATTCAAAGTTCCTACTTTCGAGAAGTATAACGGCACTGCTTGCCCAAAGACTCATCTGCAATCATATGTGGGGAGAATGGCCGCGCATACAGACGATGAAAAGCTATGGATGTATTACTTTCAGGACAGCTTGGTGGGAGCTTCCCTTGAGTGGTACATGAAACTCAGCAGGGTCAATGTTAAGAGCTGGAAGGATCTCGCTGAGGCCTTCGTGAAGCAGTACCAGTATAACATGGACATGGCTCCGAATCGCACCCAGTTGCAACATATGGCTCAGACAGCAAAAGAAGGCTTTAAAGAATACGCCCAGAGGTGGCGTCAGCTAGCTGCTAGGGTGCAGCCACCCTTGTTAGAGAATGAGATGGCCGATATGTTTATGGGTACTCTCCAGGGGGTATTTCTTGAGAGATTGGCATCAAGTTCTGCTACAAAGTTCAACGATATTGTCATTGCGGGAGAAAGGGTTGAAACACTGTTGAAAATGGGGAAGATACAAGACCCATGTGCTAGTAGCTCAAATGGAGCGAGGAAAGTTTTTAGCGGACCTCCAAGAAGGCGAGAAGGAGAGACCAATGCTGTATTCGGCCGAAGCCAGGGCCGTGGTTACAGAAGACCTTATGAGCATGTGGCTGCTGTCACTATTCCTGCAGCTCCCGTACAACAGATGCTACCTCCACCACAACAACCACAACAACAACAACAACCCAGAGCCAACTACCAGCAAAGGCCTTATCAGCCAAGGCAGGCTCGTCCTGCTAACAGGGTGATTGAAGCTATTCCGATGACATATGCTGCCTTGTTGCCAAGACTACTAGACTTGAACCTTATTCAATTAAGGACTTTGGCACCACCACCTCCTGGAGAGCTTCCAGCTGGTTATGATATCAACGCGCGATGCGCTTTTCATTCAGGGGCACCCGGGCACTCAACCGAGAAGTGCAGGGCGCTACATCACAAAGTTCAAGATCTCGTGGATTCAAAGGCAATCAACTTTGCGCCACCACCGAATATCAACTCGAACCCTATACCTAATCATGGAGGGGCAAGAGTTAACGCTGTTGAGAGTGATGACAAGTTGAGTTTGGTACTGAGAATTGATGAAGTCAAGACGCCGTTGAAGGTGGTGAAAGAGAGACTGTTGAAAGGTCAAGTATTTCCTGGTTGTTCTCTCGATTGTGAAGACTGTATAAGTGTTGTGAATGGCTGCGAGAAATTGAAGACGGGTTTGCAAGAGTTGATTGATGTTGGGTCCCTACAATTTAGCAAGATTAGTAATGAAAAGGCTGATGATGTGTCAACCATTACTATCTTCTACAATGAAGCTGACATGCCCGTTCGACAAGAGCCTGTTACTGTTTACACTCCTCAGATTAGTCCTGTGACTATAACTGTACCTGGGCCAGTGTCGTACACCGATGATAGAGCCATTCCGTGGCATTATGGTTCTGATGTCTATGTGGCGGGACAGAAGATGGAAAGTAGACCTGTTGCTGACTTGACCATTGAAAATGTGGGAGGTGTTGGAGGTTTTACTCGAAGTGGTCGTTTGTTTGCTCCCCCTGCACTGAGAAAGGATCCTGAGGCCGAAGCTTCGTCCAAAGACAAAGGAAAGCAGACTGCGAATGATGAGTCAGATACTCCTGTGGCTGGGCAGGGGACATTTGAAAAGGAGGTAGAGGAGTTCATGAAGATCATCAAAAGGAGTGACTACAAGGTGGTTGACCAACTGAATCAAACGCCTTCAAAGATTTCTATTTTGTCACTGTTGATGTGTTCTCCCGCGCACCGAGAAGCCTTGCTGAAAGTACTTCAAATGGCCTATGTTCCTCAAGAAATCACTGTTAATCAACTCGAAGCTGTTGTTGGAAGTGTTAATGCCAGCCATGGTTTAGGCTTCACTGACCGAGACCTTACTTCGGAGGGAAGGAATCACAATAAAGCACTGCATATCACGATGGAATGCAAGGGCGCTGTTTTGTCTCATGTTCTTGTGGACACAGGCTCTTCCTTGAATGTGCTCCCGAAGAAGGCGTTGATGAAGCTTAACATTGATGGGGTTATTCTGACGCCGAGTGATCTAGTGGTTAAAGCTTTCGATGGTTCAAGAAGATCCGTTTTCGGAGAGGTTGAGTTGCCTGTCAAGATAGGCTCTCAAGTCTTCAAGAGTGTCTTCTATGTCATGGATATCCAGCCTGCGTATAGTTGCTTGTTGGGCAGACCGTGGATACACGCAGCTGGAGCCGTCACTTCAACCCTGCACCAAAAGCTTAAATATGTGGTGGATGGCCAGGTCATCACAGTTTGCGGGGAAGAAGATATTTTCGTCAGCCACCTGTCGACGTTTAAATATGTGGAAATGGACGGAGAAATTCACGAGACTTTGTGCCAAGCTTTTGAGGCAGATGTCAGTATCTTGACTCCGGTGAAGAAAAACAACGAAGGCACGTCAATTCATTCCTACCGGGAGGCAAAAGAGGCCGTCCAATCAGGCAATGCCCAGGGCTGGGGCAAGCTGCTGGAGGTGGAAAAGAAGGGTGATAAATTCGGCTTAGGGTATCAACCTGGGGGGTCTATTCAGAGTGGTAAAGCTATCGCATTCACAAGTGCTGGGTCGCTCGACCGCGATCAAATCTGTACGGCAAACAAAGACGGGGATAGTGGCAGAGAATGGGACAACAATTGGATCCGCCCGTGTGCACCCGGCGAGGAGCTAGGAAATTGGTCTGCTGAGGACATTGTTCAAGTCACCTGGCTCTCAAAGTAATTGTTTTGTTTCCTTTTATTAGCATACTGCATTGTCAAATCCAGCATTCTGCCCAAGATGTTTGGATCCATTGTATTGGGCCACCATGTTTTGTATTGCATCGTTATTTTTTGCCATGAAATAAAAGGACATTTTCAGACAAATTGTGCTCTCTTTCTTTGCTTTTAAACTTTTTCACAAAAAACAATATAAAAATGGCAATGTGTTTTTTTTTCAGTTTTTGCTTTGTATTAGCGTCTCTTTTCAAAATAAGCAGATTCTGAATAAGCACATCATTTGTGCAGTATTGATCATCCGGATTCCACGGATAACGTTCCTGCTATGACTATGCATGACTTTGATAATCCAGTCTACCAAGCTGATGAAGGGGTTGAGGAAGACTGTGACCTCCCTGAAGAGTTGGTCAGATTGTTGAAACAAGAGGAACGAGTTATTCAGCCTCATCAAGAAGAGATTGAGACCATCAATATTGGCAGTGAAGATGCAAAGAAAGAAATCAAGATAGGGGCCAATCTGCAGGACGACGTCAAACAAGAACTGATCAGTATGTTGAGAGAGTATGTGGATATCTTTGCTTGGTCATATCAAGATATGCCAGGGTTGGATACCGACATCGTGATGCATAAGCTACCCTTGAGAGAAGACTGTCCTCCTGTAAAGCAAAAATTGAGAAGAACTCGCCCGGATATGGCGATGAAGATTAAAGAGGAGGTACAGAAACAGTGGGATGCCGGGTTCCTTGCCGTGACTAGTTACCCACCTTGGGTAGCTAACATCGTACCAGTGCCTAAAAAGGACGGCAAGGTCCGGATGTGCGTTGACTATAGAGATTTGAACAGAGCAAGCCCAAAGGATGATTTTCCGTTGCCACACATTGACGTGTTGGTCGACAGTACTGCTCAATTCTCAGTATTCTCCTTCATGGATGGATTCTCCGGTTATAATCAGATAAAAATGGCGCCGGAAGACATGGAGAAGACAACGTTCATTACCCCGTGGGGAACATTCTGCTACAAGGTCATGCCCTTCGGTTTGAAGAACGCTGGGGCAACTTATCAACGGGCAATGGTCACGTTGTTCCATGACATGATCCACAAAGAGATCGAATGTTATGTGGATGATATGATTGCAAAGTCCAAGGACGAAGAGGAGCATTTGGTTAACCTAAAGAAGTTGTTTGACAGATTGATCAAGTACAAGTTGAGGTTGAATCCGAACAAGTGCACTTTCGGAGTGCGTTCTGGAAAGTTGCTGGGTTTCATTGTAAGTCAAAGAGGAATTGAGGTAGATCCTGCTAAAGTGAAAGCTATTCAAGATATGCCTGCACCAAAGACAGAAAAAGAAGTGCGCGGGTTCTTAGGTAGATTGAACTACATTTCTCGGTTCATATCTCACCTAACTGCCACGTGCGAACCGATATTCAAACTGCTAAGAAAAGAGCAAACAGTCAGGTGGAATGATGATTGCCAAAGAGCTTTCGATAAAATAAAGGAATATTTGCAGGAGCCTCCAATTCTGATGCCTCCAGTGGAGGGGAGACCGTTAATCATGTACTTGACCGTGCTGGAAGGGTCGATGGGGTGTGTGCTTGGCCAACATGACGAGTCTGGTCGAAAAGAGTACGCCATTTATTACCTTAGCAAAAAGTTTACCGACTGTGAATCCCGATACTCACTGCTCGAGAAAACTTGCTGCGCTTTGGTATGGGCTGCTCGCCGACTGAGGCAGTACATGTTGACCCATACTACACTTCTCATTTCCAAGATGGATCCTGTCAAGTACATCTTTGAGAAACCAGCATTGACCGGAAGGGTTGCTAGATGGCAGATGATTTTAACTGAATACGACATCCAGTACACTTCCCAGAAAGCCATCAAAGGAAGTGTATTGTCGGAATACCTTGCTCAGCAACCTCTTGAGGATGACTATCAGCCGATGAGATTTGATTTCCCTGATGAGGACATCATGTGCCTCAAAACAAACGATTATGAGGAACCACTTCCGGAGGAGGGGCCTGACCCTGAATCCAAATGGAAGTTGATGTTTGATGGGGCCGTCAATATCAATGGTCGTGGAGTTGGTGCTGTACTTATTACTCCTGAAGGTGTTCACTTACCCTTCGCTGCCAAAATTACTTTTGGCTGCACCAACAATGAAGCGGAATACGAGGCGTGTATAATGGGAATAGAGGAGGCAATTGATCTTCGGGTTAAGAACCTCGACATATTCGGAGATTCAGCCCTCGTCATTAACCAAATTACCGGCAAGTGGTATACACATCAAGAGCATCTAGTTCCGTACAGGGATTATGCTAGAAAACTGTTGACATTCTTCACGACAGTTGAGCTCAAATACATACCACGGGACGAAAATCAATTTGCCGATGCTTTGGCCACTCTCTCTTCGTCGATTAAAGTCATGTGTTGGAACTTTGTGCCCAGAATTGACATCTCCAGGTTTGACTCTCCGGCTTATGCTTTCTCTGTAGACGCCGTGTCTGACGAGAAACCTTGGTATTTTGATATCAAGTTGTTCCTGGAGAAGCAAGAATACCCAACAGGGGCATCTTCCAAAGACAAGAAGACCTTGAGACGACTTGCTGCTAGTTTCTTCTTGAACACAGACGGGGTTTTGTACAAGAGGAACTTCGACATGGTTTTGCTCAGATGCGTGGATAGACACGAAGCGAGCCTGTTGATGCAGGAAGTCCATGAAGGATCTTTTGGTACCCATGCAGGAGGGCATGCTATGGCAAAGAAACTGCTGAGATCAGGGTATTACTAGATGACAATGGATGCAGACTGTTGTTCATTCGCTCGTAAATGCCACAAGTGCCAAATATATGCAGATAAAGTGCATGTCCCTCCAAATCCGCTCAACGTCATGTCATCTCCTTGGCCTTTCTCTATGTGGGGCATTGACATGATCGGGAAGATTGAACCGACTGCTTCGAACGGTCATCGCTTCATTCTGGTCGCGATTGATTACTTTACCAAGTGGGTAGAAGCAGCGTCTTATGCCAATGTCACTCGTCAAGTGGTGGCAAGATTTCTGAAAAGAGATATCATATGCAGATATGGAGTGCCCGAAAGGATCATTACTGACAATGGTTCTAATCTCAACAACAAGATGATGGCAGACTTATGTCGGGACTTCAAAATACAGCATCATAATTCTTCTCCTTACCGACCAAAGATGAATGGTGCGGTAGAGGCAGCTAACAAGAATATCAAGAAGATTGTGCAGAAAATGGTTGTCACCTACAAGGATTGGCATGAGATGTTACCGTTTGCTTTGCATGGGTACCGAACGTCGGTCAGGACATCAACAGGGGCAACTCCCTTCTCTCTAGTGTATGGCATGGAAGCAGTCCTGCCTGTTGAAGTAGAGATTCCTTCACTGCGTGTGATGATGGACGTCAAACTGGATGAGGCTGAATGGGTGCGTGCTCGTTACAACCAGTTATGTCTAATTGAGGAAAAGAGATTAGCGGCTATCTGTCATGGTCAGCTTTATCAGAGGAGAATGAAGCGGGCATTCGACCAACGAGTACGTACTCGAGAGTATCAAGTGGGAGAGCTTGTATTGAAGAGGATCGTTCCTCCAGGTTCAGATAACAGGGGCAAGTGGACCCCAAACTACGAAGGACCATTCATAGTGAAGAGAGTATTCTCAGGAGGGGCACTGATGCTCACCACTATGGATGGAGAAGACTTCCCATCCCCTGTCAACTCGGACGCAGTTAAAAAATACTTCGCATAAAGAGACCCGCTGGACACAAAAACAGAATGTAAGTCCAGGCAAGAAAAGGGCATCCCGGCGAGCTAAAAACAGAATAAAAAGCTCGGGCAAAAATTAGGGAAAATAAACAAAAAATGTACACCCGCTGAGTTGAAAAGCCACATTGGACAGCTCAGGCAAAAAAGGGTATCCCGGTGGATTGAAAACCCGAGAGGGCGATCCACGCAAAATAAGGGAATAAGCGAACAACTGTGATCCAAGTTATCTGAACCATGTCATCGTTTCATACGGTTTGACAATATCGGAAAGATAGGAAACAGTCCCCTTGTCTTCTCAGAAGGCCAAAGCAGAATGGAGAGTCTTGAAGACGTGCAGGTCATAGCAGAAATGGAACTCCTTGGAATGCCGTGTACATTGCCATTAGGATAGTTTCTTTTCTCAATTTTTATAGTGGCTACCTCTTTCCAGGTGGTTGCTTCCTGATGTAAATCTTTGCCTATTCAGAGGCCATTCAATAAAAATAATATTCAGTCAAAAAGCTGTGTGTGTGTATTTTTGTCTGCAAAATGTCCTGAATTTTTGACAAAAAAATAGCATTGCATCTAAACATGGTGATAATCTTGAAAAGAAAATTGACATGCAGGGAAACTGTAACCCTCTTTGAGTGTCGGGTGATAATGGATGAGCAGATCATTCCATGCAAATCCTCGGGACACACGTGTGTTTTCTGTTGTTGCAGGTTGCAGGATGGCGTCACATCAAGCAATTTACTCTCCCCCAGTAGAGTATCTCCCCAAGCAGAGATTTTTTTTTCTTCTCCAGCAGGTAGCTGAAAGCCTGACTTGTCTAAATAGATATTTTCCTCCAACTAAGTCTTGGCAGCAGCCCAAGCAGGTTCTTTTTCCCAAGTGAAGTAGCAGTCCATTCTTCCCCAGCGGAGTATGCCTAGCAGGTACCTAAGGGCAGGTCATCATCAGAGGTGGAATTGACAGTATTTTATCATCAACAAGATTATTCCCCAGCAAGAGTCCTTGCCTATCAGGTACCCGAAAGCCTGCTATCCCCTCAGAGTCTTGAATCATCGGATGCTCTCCCCAGTCAGAGTATTCGCCCAGGAAGCTTCCCCAGCTAAGTCTGAAGATGATTGGTTCCCACAGAGTTCATATTTGATTTTCACCTCCGTCCGTGAAATATTCCCCAGCAGATTTGCCCTATTGTTGGTTTAACTGATGATGCGGCCAGGTATTCATCACCTCAGTCGGAGTGGGTATCCAGACCTCTTGACTTTTTCTCCCCTGCAGAGTTGTATCTCTTGTTGCCGATCAGGCATTCGTTTATTGCTCGTCTGCAATCTTCAACACTCGTATGTGTTATTCCTAAGCAAGTTTCCCCAGCGAGGACATATCACTGCTTTATGGTTGCTCGTCTGCAATTTCCAACACTCGTCTGTGTCATGATGCCTCCGTTGTTGCTCGTCCACAACTCCTCAACACTCGTCTGTGTTCTGAGATGATATTTGCTGTTGCTCTGCAACCTTCCAACACTCGTCTGTGTTTGGTGTTGGATCCTTCGCTGCACTCGTCTGTGCCTTGATATGTATTCTCTGTTGTTGCTCGTCTGCAACTGTCCAGCACTCGTCTGTGCCTTGATATGTATTCTCTGTTGTTGCTCGTCTGCAACTGTCCAGCACTCGTCTGTGTGTGTTTGAAGCTCGTCTGCTTTTATCCCCCAGAAGTCGTTTGTGTTCTGAAGCTCGTCTGTTTTGCCTGGATACTCGTCTGTATCATCCTCAGCACTCGTCTGTGCTAGCTTGCACCTGAATGTGAAGATTTGTTGTTTACCCTGATATCTCTGTGACTACTTCAAATGCTCGTCTGTGTTTGAATTTCTGGTATTCGTCTATACCAGTGGCTGATACTCGTCTGTATCATCGCCTGAAGCACTCGTCTGTGTTTCTCAGATCATCGTCCGATACTCGTCTGTATCTTTGACTATTGGCACTCGTCTGTGTTCTCTTGATGATCATCCAATACTCGTCTGTATTGAAGAGGTTTAAAATCCTGACAGTGGGAATTAAATGTCGAAATGGTTACCGGTCCTGGCGTAACAGGTAAATCCGAAGGAGGCTCGTCTGTCTCAAGCACCAATTATGGTTGCTGCACCTGGCGTAACAGGTTTGCTCAGAAGACTCGTCTGTCTTATGCCATATATCCGCGGATAATATATGAAGAAGGTTCGTCTACCTTGATTGCATGTCTATCCCACAGACTTATATGCATTCCCGGAGCCTGCGTAAGGGTTATCCGAAGAAGACTCGTCCGTCTTATTCCACTTATCTGCGTAAGGATTAGTGAAGGAGATTCGTCCATCTCAGGTTACTTTGAAGATCCTTAAGGGCTCGTCCGCTCTCTGCACCTGGCGTCACAGGTCATGCGAAGACTCGTCTGTCAGCATGATAGTATTCCAGATATCAATTTCAACTTGGAAGAAGCTCGTCTGCTTTTTCTCTCCTTCTTATCCCCAGAGCGTCATCTGGTTGGGTTTATTTCCCAGTGTTGCATTCTTCGTCAGAGTGCAAATTTCAGGTCTTCTTGGTATTCAATCACAGTTTATCTCGAATGTCTGATAGCCGCTGCTCTCATCCTTTTCAGATTAACATTTGATTGAATAGGGGCAGCTGTAACACCCCAAATTTGCCCTCTTCTTGTTTAGCATCGTTATCATATCATAATCGTCATGAGCATACCATATCCTTATCATTTTGCATAGAAAAAATGAAGCATAACACTCACATGTTCTAGCATAAGGCATATGATCGGTCATCTGGGAAAATCCGAACCTGCAAGTCAAAATCAAGAGCATGGTGATCTAGCAAGAATCTCACAGGATCATTTTGCACAAGCCTGGTATCATGTTCAGAGCCCTAGAAAGAGAAGATGGATTAAAATTTGCTTGAAACGGTTGGTGCAGGTCTATTTTTGAAGGTTCCCACCAAAGGGAGGGAAATTCAAATTTTCCATGCGTTAACTGGTTAACGCATATGGTTAACCGGTTAACAGCTGCGAAATTTGAATTTCCAGCAGCAATTTCAGCATGTGTGTTTTGGCCCCATTTTCCAATTTTCTGATTTTTATTCATTTGAATTAAATTTGAATTTGAGAGAAGGATCTAGAGCATTTATCCAAGCCTCATCCCAACCCTAAATCCAAATCACTTTCTAAGCTAATGCCAAACCATAATTTTGGATCCCAAACCAAAATTTTGGGCCCCAAACCTAAACCATATTTATTCCATTCCCCTCCAAACCAAGGGAGCTCTCACTCATTTTTCACTCTCATTTCTGAATTTTCATTCCTCTCACTCACAATTCTCTCACTTTTCTCTCCCAATTTTCCAAATCACTCAAAGTTCCTCTTTGAAGATCACACAACCTTGCCTTGAGGTGTGTAGATCTTGGAACTAAACCTCCTTTCATAGCTTCTTTGCATCTCTTTGCTGGTTTTATTGGAGATTCAGATCTGGTTTGAGATCTAGAAGTGCTTTTGGATCCAAAATTCTGCATCAAGAGTTTGTTCTTGCATTTATTTTGCATGGAGTGTGGAGCTTAGCATCGGATCTTCAAAGTTTTGCGCGAGATCTACTGTTTTCGGCTCAATCAACAATTACCAAAGCATACCTCAGCTTTGTAGGTTGGTTAATTTCAGATCTAGCTCTGTTTTTTAGCTTATTTGCATGCTTGTGCTTTAGATCCACCATGTGTTTGTGTATTTGATTGTGTTGCATGAATTGATTGTTTGATTTGTATCCGGATCCGAATGTTATTTGTTCATGAACTTAATGATATGGATTAATGTGAATTGATCTAATTTTCCATGTGTAATTGATTGCTGGTCTGGTGCAAGCTTATTTGAATAAGCTGTTTTGAGATGCTGTTTTCTGCAGGATTTGTTGCTGTTTTATCAGTGTTAACCGGTTAACGTATATGGTTAACCGGTTAACGCCCCTGTTTCATGCGTATTTTGTGCAGGTTTGAGCTGGTTAACCGGTTAACGCATTTGGTTAACCGGTTAACACTGAAGCAGAATGGTTTTTTAGTGTTGTTTTGAGCTGGTTTGATCCCTTTGCTTGTTCTAATTGCCTTGGATCATTGCATGATCATTAAACATGAGATTTTAGGGTGATTTGCTTGCTGGTTGATGTATGCTTTCATGTTTTCGACGCGTAAGTCGTGTACTTGCATTGTTTGGCATGATGTTTGATTCTTGTTCACAAGAACCTTTGAGCATGACTAATTCCATGATTGTGTTGGTCAATTTGCTGGATTTTTGCTAACCTTGCAGGGGCTATGGTAAGTGAGAGATGTGGGAATTGAGTTCCACATCTCCAATTCTCATCTTCCTCTTATGTTTATGTTACTAACCCTTGGTTGTTGGACTTAGGCCTTTCTCATCTCTTCTCTTTTTCTATCTTCTTCCTTCTTCATTAGGGTAGAAACCTCACTAACTCTTAGGACTTCCATGCATGTGAATACTTAGGATTATTTTAGTCCCCCTTTAGAATTTTTCCTTTGAGATCTTTTGGTTCTTCTTCTCTTCTCATCTCGTAACTCTTAAAAAGAAAACACTTTAATAAATGTGAAGTGATGCATTGATCCATAGCCTTATTCCATGAGGTATGCTTGTAGTCTTCCCATCTTGGGATAGTACATGTTTACCTTGTGATGCACAAGTCTGATCAAGGTATCTTCTTCATAAAGAAAAGCATAAAAGACACTTCTTCATGTAAATAATCAAAACACTTAATAATTAAGCAAGTTAGTGAGCCTAAGCCCTAATCTTTGGGTTCAAGTTTTGGGGATCTTCTCCTTAATTGAGTGTGCTTGTTCTATTATTCCATCTTGGAATGTAGTGACAAGTGCACATTCCATTGGTGAGAGTTTGAGTTCACTCCCTTGTGACACACTCATAAAAGCTTCTAAAAAACACAAAACAAACAATAAGCGTCTTTCCTTCGGGAATTCTTTTCTCATCTCCTTCGCTCCGTACGCGAACTTGCTCCTACTTGTCATTTTGCAAGACGGTTACGCACTCGTCGTCCGAGTCTGCAACACCTGAGCAATGGCATAGGCAATTCAAGCCTTAATTCACAAGCAATTTCCTTTTAGTACCCCTAGTTAGGGGAACTACGGCGTCTCTGATCCTCATTATCCTGATGAGGTACGTAGGCAGCGGGGTAGGGCCCGTTCGAGCACAATCTTTATTTTCCCTACATTTTTCCTCTTTGTTTCTTATTCAGTTGTTTTCCAGTTCCAGTTTCTTTTCATTTTCTTTTCTTCTGCTGCAGTTTTCATACCCTCACCCTTTGAAACAGTATTCCAAGCAAGCGTGGATCCCGTCGGGTACGGCGGACGATCTGGGGTGCTAATACCTTCTCAGGTCGTAACCGACTCCCGAACCCAGTCTCTTTGGTTCGCAGGACCCGTGTCCTTCCTCTTTCTTTCTTCTGGTTTGTGCAGCATTACCATTCCCTTTCTTCGGGATAAAAATGCATGGCTGGCGACTCTATTCTTCTTCCGCGCCACTTTCGCGTTTGTACCAGGATGGAAATCCCCGGGAGCGACAGTAAGCTGCTGGGTTTTATTGTAAGCGAAAAAGGGATTGAGGTGGACCCTGATAAAGTCAAAGCCATTCAAGAAATGCCTGCACCGAAATCTGAAAAAGAAGTTCGAGGGTTTCTAGGTAGATTGAACTGCATCTCAAGGTTCATATCTCACCTTACGGCAACCTGTGAGCCTTTGTTTAAACTGTTAAGAAAAGAACAGACGGTCAGGTGGAACAAAGACTGCCAGAGGGCTTTTGACAAGATCAAAGAATACCTGCAAGAACCACCAATCCTTATGCCTCCAGTTGAAGGAAGACCTCTGATAATGTACTTAACAGTATTAGAAGAGTCAATGGGGTGTATGCTGGGCCAGCATGACGAGTCTGGTCGAAAAGAGTATGCAATATACTACCTGAGCAAAAAGTTTACCGACTGTGAACAACGTTATTCACTGCTCGAGAAAACTTGCTGTGCTTTAGCGTGGGCTGCTCGCCGACTGAGACAGTATATGTTGACCCACACTACTTTATTGATCTCAAAGATGGACCCAGTCAAGTACATTTTCGAGAAGCCAGCTCTTACCGGACGGGTTGCAAGATGGCAAATGATTCTCACAGAATATGACATCCAGTACACCTCTCAGAAAGCCATCAAGGGCAGTGTACTATCTGAATATCTTGCTGAGCAACCTATTGATGACTACCAACCTATGAGATTTGACTTCCCTGATGAAGACATCATGTTCATAAAAGCAAAAGACCATGAAGAGCCTATTCACACTGAAGGGCCTGACCCGGAAGAAGAATGGACCATGATGTTTGATGGGGCTGTTAATATGAATGGTCGTGGTGTTGGTGCAGTACTCATTACACCTGAGGGAGTTCACATGCCTTTCTCGGCAAAACTCACTTTCAACTGCACTAACAACGAAGCTGAATACGAAGCTTGCATTATGGGTCGTGAGGAAGCCATTGACCTCAGGATCAAGACATTGACTGTATTCGGAGATTCAGCTCTGGTAGTTAATCAAACCAACGGCAAATGGTACACCCACCAGGATCATCTGATACCTTACAGGGATTATACAAGGAGGTTATTGACCTTCTTCACAACGGTCAAGCTTGAGTATATCCCTCGGGACGAGAATCAGTTTGCAGATGCCCTGGCTACCATTTCGTCCATGATCAAAGTTCAAGCTGCCAACTTTGTACCTCAGATTTCAGTGTCCAGACTTTATAGACCGACATATGTATTTGCAGCAGACGCCGTAAAAGATGATAAGCCTTGGTTCCATGACATTAAGTGCTTCTTGGAGGATCAAACATACCCACCTGGGGCATCTTCCAATGATAAGAAGACTTTGAGAAGGCTTGCTGGTAGTTTCTTCCTGAACACTGATGGTTCCCTGTATAAGAGAAACTTTGATATGGTACTCCTCAGATGCGTTGATAGAACAGAAGCAGACTTGTTGATGCACGAAGTGCACGAAGGATCCTTTGGTACCCATGCAGGAGGGCATGCCATGGCTAAGAAGTTGCTAAGATCAGGCTATTACTGGATAACAATGGATGCTGACTGTTGTGCTTATGCCAGAAAATGCCATAAATGCCAGATTTATGCGGATAAGGTGCATGTGCCTCCCAATCCCTTGAACGTGATGTCTTCACCCTGGCCCTTTGCTATGTGGGGCATTGACATGATTGGCAAAATTGAACCGACTGCTTCAAATGGCCACAGATTCATCCTGGTCGCCATTGACTATTTCACCAAGTGGGTTGAAGCAGCCTCATATGCAAATGTTACAAGGCAAGTGGTAGCCAGATTCCTGAAGAGAGATATCATCTGTCGATACGGAGTTCCCGAGCGAATCATTACTGATAATGGTTCCAACTTGAACAACAAAATGATGGCAGAGCTATGCCGGGACTTCAAGATCCAACACCACAATTCTTCTCCTTACAGGCCAAAGATGAACGGCGCTGTTGAGGCAGCTAACAAGAATATCAAGAAGATTGTGCAGAAGATGGTAGTCACCTACAAAGACTGGCATGAGATGCTACCATTGGCCTTGCATGGGTACCGCACGTCAATCAGAACATCCACTGGGGCAACACCGTATCAGCTTGTATATGGTATGGAAGCAGTCCTACCTGTTGAAGTTGAATTACCCTCTCTGCGGGTATTGATGGATGTTAAGCTGAACGAAGCAGAATGGGTCCGGTCCCGATACGAACAACTGAGTCTGATTGAAGAGAAGAGATTGGCTGTAATCTGTCATGGGTAGTTGTATCAAAGAAGAATGAAGAGAGCCTTCGATCAGAAAGTCAGACACCGAGAGTACCAGGTAGGAGATCTTGTACTGAAAAGAATCCTCCCTCCTCATACAGATCACAGGGGCAAGTGGACTCCGAACTATGAAGGACCATTCGTGGTAAAGAAAGTTTTCTCCAGTGGAGCACTGATGCTCAGCACCATGGATGGTGAAGATTTCCCGTCCCCTGTGAATTCAGATGCAGTTAAAAAATACTTCGCGTAAAAATGACCCGCTGGACATAAAAACAGAATGTAAGTCCAGGCAAAAATAGGGCATCCCGGCGAGTCAAAAACAGAATAAAAGACTCGGGCAAAAATAAGGGAAATGAACAAAAAAAACTGTACACCCGCTGAGCTGAAAAGCCACATTGGACAGCTCAGGCAAAAATGGATATCCCGATGGATTGAAAACCCGAAAGGGCGATCCATGCAAAACAAGGGAATAGGCGAACAACTGCATTCTGAGTTCATCTGTATCACCTACAACTTGGTAAACCTCGAAAGGATCAAGCTTCTATCAGAATCAGCCTTCTTCAGAAAACAAGACGAGAAGAACGTCAAAAGTCATACGAGTCATAGCAAGAGGGAAGCTCCTTGAAGCGTCGTCAACATTACCAACATTTTGTTTCCCAATTTGTAACAATCTCCTCATTTCAGGAGATATGTTTCTTTGACTGTATCTTGCCAATTCAGGGCACTTGAATTAATAAAATCAGATTTTTCAGTCATGTTTCATTTTGTACATTTTTATTTGCAATGAATGTCTGATGTCTTAAGAAAACTGAGTACATGAATACAGATGTTTATCTTTAAAAAAATAATAAAGCACGTGCTTGCAGGGAATATAATTACTCTCAGAAGTGTCTAACTCCTATGACGGAATCCGGTAAGGGATGCCTCGGGATTATTTGTACGTTTCTCTATCTTTACAGGATTGCCGGTATCCGAAGCACAACATGGGGCATGAAAGCTTCATCCCAGCAAGCTGGCAGATCAACACTCACTCAGTCTTAGCACCCAAGTGCTTGCTCCCCAGCCGAGTTGCCACTTATTGCTCCCCCAGCCGAGTTACCAATCATTCTTCCTCAGTCAAGTACAAAAGCCGGGGAACCATCTCCCCACAGAGTATCAGCCTCTATCCAGAAGAGCAACACACGAAGGAATCACAACAGAGTGACGAAATCTTCTACAAACCCCAGCTGGGTCCCTCATTTACGGGAATAGGTCTATCATTGACCCATTTCCCCAAGCTGAATCATCTCACCAGATCTACCAATGATCTCATCCCCAGCTGGGATGATCACTTCAGACAGATCGGCCAGAGATCTTCGCAGCAATGGGATCCGAATCCCGGATCGGTATCTTTGTATAATCATAGCATTCGCATCATATTCACCAAACAAAGCGTAGTATTCCGTCTTAATACGGAGCATTACGGCAAAAATCAAACATGTAGCATAACCATAAGTCATGGTTTGAATCAAACACTTGTGAATATCAACAATATACAGAATACCCCCCAGATTCCCCAGCAAAAGCAGTTGCCTCACGTTCACCAATACGAATACACACTCCTTGTGGCACCCGTCTGTGTCATCATCCCCCAGTAAAGTCGCCCGAGCTTTTCTTTACAAACAAACACTTGTATATTACGGACACTTCTTGACACCCGTCCGTGTCATATCCCCAGCAGAAAGCCAAAGTATCCCATTTGCATTCACAGATACAGATATATATATAACTTTCTTGACACCCGTCCGTGTCACTTTTCCCAGCATATTCTCTCAAACACTTTGTATATACTATACTCTTCTCCTTTTGACACTCATCCGTGTCACTCTCCCCAGCAGTTGGAACACTCAAATATACACTACTCATACTTATTTTACTTATATAGATACTCGTCCGTATCTTGTATACACCATTTACACCCCCACAGATTCGACACTCGTCCGTGTTTGTTAACCATTTGGTACTCGTTCGTACCATCATCTCAGAACATGCGTCAAGCGTTTGTTTCTACTTGATACTTGTCTGTATCATAGTCTTAAGGATGCTCGTCCGCATCTTTAATCCATACACTCATGTCTTCTTGAATATAGATACTCGTCTGTGTCTACTATTCCCCAGAAGAGTCCCTTCAGATTCAACACTCGTCCGGGTTCATTATTAACCAGTTGATACTCGTCCGTATCATCATCTCTGAACACGTGTCGGTATTTGTTTCTACCTGATACCTGTCCGTTTCATAGTCTTAAGGATGCTCGTCCGCATCTTTAATCTATACACAATACCAAACACTTATACCTTTCACTTCTTGGATGTAAACACTCGTCCGTGTTTACTATTCCCCAGTAAAACAATTTTCTTCTTATCTGACATTCATCCTATGTCATGATAAACCCTGAGAGCAGCCGTACCCTGCTAGGTGGTCGTCCTCCGCCTCTTGATGGTCGTCCTCCATCATGCTCGTCCGATGGCCGTCCCCATCATTGACTTTTTCTATCCGACATTCGTCCTATGTCGTGATATTTAGCAGCCGTCCCCTGCTAGGTGATCGTCCTTCACCTTTTGATGATCGTCTTTCATCATTTTATCCAATGGCCGTCCCCATTGTTGATTTTGGTTATCTGGCGTTCGT
This sequence comes from Lathyrus aphaca, assembly GCA_963966055.1. Taxonomy (NCBI): domain Eukaryota; kingdom Viridiplantae; phylum Streptophyta; class Magnoliopsida; order Fabales; family Fabaceae; genus Lathyrus; species Lathyrus aphaca. Next base: position 483,876,829 of record OZ014525.1, on the reverse strand, counting down.
CCTACGTCATGATAAACCTTGAGAGCAGCCGTCCCCTGCTAGGTGGTAGTCCTCCACCTCTTGATGGTCATCCTCCATCATGCTCGTCCGATGGCCGTCCCCATCGTTGACCTTTTATCCGGCATTCGTCCTATGTCGCGATATTTTCGGCAGCCGTACCCTGCCAGGTGGTCGTCCTCCACCTTAGATGACCGTCCCTCATCTTAACCCCAACAGAGCAGCCGTCCCCTGCTAGGTGATCGTCGTTCACCTTTGATGACCGTACCTCATCATCTGTTTATTTCATTTATTCTTTCACCTGATGGCCGTCCCCGTCGTGGTCCCTTTTCTTTTTTAGCCCGATGGCCGTCCCCATCGTTGGTTACCTTTGCTTTATGAATTTGATGGCCGTCCCCGTCATTTTTCATTAATCCCCAGATAATTTTACAACTTTATTTTGATGGCCGTCCCCATCATAACCCTTTTTCATCCCCAGCATGATGGCCGTCCCCGTCATTGCTTTATTTCCCACACTCTCTCCAGCATGTCGGTCGTCCCCGTCATTGCTCTTTCCCCGGCAGTCGTCCTCTGCTCGACAGTCGTCCTCCATCGCCCACACTTTACAATATACTTTATTTTCTTTTACAATCTATATCCCTTTTCTTCTTCATTCTGTGAGTGCAAATTTTGGACTGTCTTTGGTATTCAACCACAAGTTATCTTGTTTGCCTGATAAGCCGTCGCTTACATCCTGCACAGCTAACTCATGTTTGAATAGGGGCAGCTGTAAACACCCCAAATTTGCCCTCACCCATTCACACCATGGCTTGTGATCATTTCATATGCATAAACTCAATCATAGCATCTCATATCACATTTTTGATTCATTGCATTAGTTCAAAGTCATCTGTATCTAGGGTTTGTGATCTGAGCAATCCAAGAGCTTCTTGGGCCACTCCAAAGGCCATCAATCACTTCAAAGGGGTCCATGTGTGTTCAAGTATCATATTATATCCTCTCAAAGTCAAGAATGTCAAAAAATCACAGGAACTAAGAATGGTATGGAAGCAGGGCCAGGTTTGACTGCACAGATGACCTAAAATTAGGGTTTTGGTTTCAGAGGCCATAACTCCAAATTTTTTGGTCATTCTTGTTTCTATTGGTCTCTATATGGTATAGGGAGTATGCATATCAATTTTCATGAAGAAATTCCATGGGGAAGTCATCTGATCAAGAGTTGACTTTTCAAGCAAGACAGTGCAAAATCAGGGCATCTGAGGCCCCCAATGACCCAACCAAAGGGTGTTCTTCATCATTTTGATTGTATATGATCTTTATTTGATCATGTAAGATGTTAGAAGTTCACAAAATTGAAGAATTTCAAGTCTTTTGCAAAGTTGACTTTTTGGGCAAGTTTGACTTTTAATGAAATTGTCATTTTAGGCAACTTTTTCAACCCTTACTTTTTGATTCAAGAAAGCTTCAAATGGAAAAACTTTGGTCATGAAAGTTGTAGAATTGATCATTCCCTTTTCAAAAAGTACAAGAACATGACCTAATTCATTTTGGATCAAAAGTTATGGCTTGTCAAAGTTGGCAAAAATCACAAAATTTCAAAGTTTCTACTAAAGAGGTATTTTGCAAAATGACTTGATCAAGTGTTCTAAGGTTACCAAATGCACTTCTAATCCACACAACATGATCACACAACATTCAAAAATCAGAATGGGCCAAAGGATCACATGTTTCATGGCTTATGGAGCAAGACTTTTTCATAAGAACCAAAGGCAAGCCAAGTTGCAAAATCCATCATAGCTTCTCATCCACTTGCTGGCTAGTTTGCTGAACCCTCCTAGGCCTTTTCCCTCATCATGCTGCGCAGGACACACTTGTTGTACTAGGCTAGCAAGTGGCCCATGCTTCTCTTACACAAACTTGACCTTTTGGCAAAAGGACCCATACCAATCAATAAAGCACATGTCACTTCTTCTGACCAATGGCAATTGTTTATGTTAATCAAATGCAAGCCAAACATAACAAGAAGCAAGCCTGAAACCAGCCATAACTCAGCATTCTCATTTTCCACCTCTTGTGCAAGAGCATTCGAAAATCATCACACAGGCCACAAACACACAAACAAACTTCACCAATCATCTCACCATGTTTCACTGAACACAAACCAACCCTCAAAACAGCCTGAAAGCCATTGAATCAAAAACACGATCACTACACCACCTTGAACAGAACTTCTGCCATCTCTCAAATCACCCATTCTAAACTCCAAAAAAACATTGCAAGCTTCTTAGGAGGATCATTGGAGTGCATTTGAGCCAAAGAAACAGCCAGAAAGCTCCTGAATCGAAAGCTTCAGTTCAGGTAATCAACTCAAAACTTTTTTCCAGAAACATGTTTTTAAGTTCTTAATAGCTTCTATGCACTCCCCTGATCATGAATATGTGTTTACTTTTGAAAATGGTTGAGAAACCAGGATGTATGAATGCTCTGAAATTTTTTGCCCTAAAACTATTTTGATTCGATTTGGCTGATTTATGAATGAAAAATGATGTTTGATTGAGGGGTTTAATTCGTTTTTGAATGGGGATGAGTTCTGGGCAGTTAGATTTTGTTTTCATTGCGTGTAGAGAGAGTTGGCAATTTCGTCTCGCCGGAGAAGATTACTGGAACCACTGTTCCGGTCATCTGAAAGTCATTAGGGTTGGATTAGGGCTTAATCATTAATTAGCAAAATTTGAATATAGGCCGTCCAGATGCGTGCCAGGTCCACTCCCGCGCGTGTGAGTTTGAATCTGGACCCTTAGATGTGTTGACTTTTCTTTTTTCAGTTTTAATTCATTTTATTTTTCATATTAATTCATTTCTTTTCTCCATTTTATTAAAAATAGCAAAAAATGTTTAAAAATTATGAAAATTTTTGTCAAGGTTTTCATTATTTTTCAGAACACAAAAACATTTTTATTTTTATTTTTTTTGCATTAAAAAATATTTTTAAATATTTAAAAGTTTATTTTTAATTAATTAATGAGAATTAATTAATTAAAAATACTTTTAGGTATTTAAAAATCACCAAAAAATTCATGAAACCTTTAAAAACATTTAGAGACATTGTCCAACACTCAAACCAAATTTCTTTTTTGATCTTGATGCATTTTGATAATTTTCCATGGAATTAATTCATTTTCAAAGCATTATTTTGATCCAAACTTCAAAAAATCATTTCTGCCTAACCATTGAGAGTTGGACTTTGATTCTTCTTGAATTGCATCTTGTTTAGCATGTAGTTTGTGAGATTAAATTGGCATGATTTGATCTTTCATTTTCCATTTGTTTGGCATTTTTCTTGTTAAGGTACCCAAAAACCCTAGAAAACTTAGGAAATTCATAACCCTAATTAGGTTAAGAGTTGGAACCTCTCCTTTTGGAAGTGAGTTAGTATAGGTTTAGGGATCCTTTGAATGCATTTTCAATTTTTTATCTTGATGTTTGCTTCTGATTTTGGTTTTTGTTTGATGCATTGATCATAAACCCTAATTTGAGCTTCCATATGCATCCATCTTACATTTGCTTGCATACCTTGACTTGCCATAGCATTTTTTGCATCCATTTGGTTCATTGAACATCTTAAGACATATTAGAAGCATGTTTGATCATTGCATCTTGCATTTTCCATGATTGTATGCCATATGCATTTCATAACTTTTCATGTTTGATCATGATTCTTAACTTGCTTCATTTGCATCCATAAGTTTGTATGATCATCCCCATGCTTTGTTTCATGTCTACATCATCTCATGGCATCATTATCATCTCATATATGCTTTTGGTTTTGGTTTGCATCATGCCATTTCATCTCATTTTGCATTGCATTGCATTCCTTTCACTAACTTTTCAGGTGGTAAGTAATTTTGAGAAGTGAATTTGCCTTCACTTCTCACAACTTCTTTTCATCTCTCTTATGCATCCATGCTGCATTTTTCTATGTGTTTGAGATTGAGCTTGCTCATTCTTCTTCTTATTACTTTCTTTCCTCAAGTGACTTGACTTCTTGAATGAAGCAAGTTACTTTGCTTCTCCTGATCCTTTCATCTGCTTCCTGGTGGTTCCTCTGAAGATTTCTCTTGTAAACCTCACAAACCTTAGGAACAACCAAGCATGACAATAATTAGGGTTTTGATTAGTCCCCCATTAGTTTTACCTTTGTTTTATCTTTTGAGTCTTCTCTTCTCATCTCATAATCAAGGACTAAACCCTAAAGGTTTTAAGGCTTTGTGATTAAGCTTATGCCTGCATCCTTCTATTAGGATGGAGTGTATAACTTTAATCCTAAGTGTTAAACCCTTAATGTGTTTAAATCCTTTAATCAATCCACTTAATAATCACAAAGACACCACACTTGTAACTTGGGCCTTGCATTAGGGTTCTAATTTTTCCTTAATTGGTTAAGAAGGACTAACCCTAGTGTTAATGGACAAGTCCTCCTCAAGTTGTCTTACAAACCCTAAAAATCACTTCATCATCATACCATTAACTAAAATCCACTTAATAAAGGTTTTGTTTTGTCATGAGTTTAATCCCTAATCATGGATTAAGTTGAGGAGCTTTCCTCAGCTTAAACATTCTCATCTATAATCCTTCTATTAGGATGGTGTAATGAGTCTGTTTAATCCCTGATTATGGCTTAATCTCATTACTTAACACTAAACAAAAACACCAAAAACATCTAAATAATCACAAGTAGGTTAATGATCTTAATCCTGCATCAAAGGTGATTAAGTGTGAGAATCTGACTTCACACTTAAGGTATTCTCATTACCCCTAATCAGAGGGAAGATGTGATGAGTTTACTAACCCATTGGTTTAGGCTTAAGCTCATTTTCTTATGACAAATACCAAAAAGCAATAAAAGACTGAAAACACAAAAAACAAACAATAATCGTCTCCTCCGGGATTCTCTTCTCATCTCATTCACTCATAAACGAGAACTTGCTTCTTCCGTCTAATGCAAGACAGTTTGCACCTGAGCCAGACAGGTCATACACTTGAGCATAGACAAGCAAGCAGTTCACAAGTCAATTCATCTTTCAGTCTCTTTGGGTCGAACTACGGTGTTCTGACTTCCTCATTGCACGAGAGGATACGTAGGCATAACTTAACAGTTATCGAACAAAAGTCTCTGTATATTCCCCCTCCTTCTAGCCTTATTCTTCAGCCTCATTATCATGAGCATTTCATCTTTGTTCTTACACTGACACTTCACTTATACACTTCATTTCTCTTACACTGACACCTGTACATCATTTTCCAGATTTTTTATACACAAATTGCACTGACAGTACCCCTTTAAAACACAAATCTTTTAAGCGTGGATCCCGTCGAGTACGACGGACAATCTGGGTGCTAATACCTTCCCAGGTTGTAACCAACCCCCTTTCTCAGTCTCTCTGGTTCGCAACCGTCTTATCCATATCTTTCTTAGGTCTATGCAGCATTACCTTTCCTTCGGGATAAAAATGCCTAGCTGGCGACTCTATTCATTCCCTGTGAGTTCACACCTGTGTGTTCTCACATCCTCTTTTCACCGACCGTTCGCGTCTGTACCCTATTTGACCCGGCTTCATTTAGCGGGAGCGACAACATTGAAATGAAGAAATGTTGTTCAACAACAAGTTTAGGAAAACATGAACTTAAATACTTAAAACTAGGGTGGCCTAACCTTAAATGCCACAACATAATGTCATCCTTATTATTTGAAACAAAAAAAAGATTTAACAGAAGAATTTATTGGTCCAAATTGATGTCTGGTTTTTGGTTCATCTTCTAAGTAGTAGAGTCCACAACTTTCCTCATCAGTGTCAATCATCCTTCCCGAGATCAAATCCTGAAATACACAATGAGTATCTAAGAAATGAGCTTGACAGTTTTTATTTGTGGTTAGCTTACTGACATATAATAAGTTGCAAGACAAATTTGGGACATGTAACACATCTTGGATGGTTAGTAAGGGAGACATACCAATATAACCTTTTCCTGCCACGACTGAAAGAGAGCCATCAACTATTTTAATTTTGGAATTTCATGCACATGGTTTATATGAAGAAAATAATCTGGATTCACCGATTATATGATTGGTGGCTCCAGAATCAACAATCCATGTATGATTAGGAATGACACTAAGAAGAGCTGATTTCGGGAAATTACCTTTCTGGGTTATGGAGCACGAAGGTGTTTGAGACTCGAGGAGTTTGTACATTTGGCCTAGTTGTTCCTTAGTGAATGGAAATATGTTTGGGGAGGACTGTGGCTCTTGATCAGAAGTTGCTTGAAGTGCACGACCCTCTCCCTTCTTTTTCCAATTAGAAGGATTTCCATGAATTTTCCAACAAGTCTCACGTGTGTGATAATAACATTTTCAATTATCACACCAAAGTTTACATCCTTCTTACCATATTTATTGTTGTCTTTATTGAAGTTGATGTTTGTGACAAAGGCATAACCATCAGTTGCTGAGTTTGAATTTCCCATCATCACTCTTTGTCTAGCCCCCTCCCTTCTGATATCTGAAAAGGTTTCTCGAATAGTTGGCAGTGGATTATTTCCAAGAATTCTACCTCTTACTTCATCGAGTTCCTTGTTAAAACTAGCAAGAAAAATAAAGACACAGTCGTTCTCCTGCATCTTAATAAACTAAACACTATCTTCAATACACCTCTAGTTATAATCATAGAATTGATCCAACTCTTGCCAAAGGGTCATCAATTCATTATAGTAGGTAGTGACATCCTTGTCGTTCTGCTTTAAATTCCATAACTTTGTTTTTAGATCATAAATTTGAGAGAAACTATTAATATCAGAGTAAGACAGTTTAATAACATCTCAAACATCTTTTTTTGTAGGTAGTTACATGTATGTTTTTCTCATACCTACCTCCATAGTATTAATAATCCACACAATAATAGAAGAATTTTCAGATTTTTAGAATCTGTAATTAGGATGTGTTGTAGCAGGTACCGAAACATCACCGGTAAGAAAACCTAACTTCCATTTGCCTTCTAGAATCAGTCTAATAGTTTGGGACCATTCAACATAGTTTGAGCCATTTGTTTCTGAACATTAACCTGAAGAGAGTTATTTTGACCTCCACCTCCTGAATTATTGTAACCACCATCAAATGGGTAGCCATAACCCAACCCAAAAAGATTGTTATTAGGATATCCTCTGCCATAACTGAATCCATAGTTAAAATTAATGTTTATCATGAAATTGGGCATTTTTGGCTTAGTAAATCCACTTCCTCTGCCGAAATTGTTGTTGGTGTCGCCGTCGGAATTATTATTGGTGGCGCCACCGGAATTGTTGGCGCCTCCACATCCACGATCTCCTCCGGGAGGAGGTAGTGTTTGGATAGGGTCTACCATAGTTTGGATCGGTCGGGTCGGATAAAAAACAGGTCGTCAAGGAAAGCTTTACAGTATCCCTCTAGTCCTAACAGAGCTCATGATACCATGTAGAAAAATATATAGGTGATAATATTATATTATATTATATTATATTATGAAGAAAAAAAGCTCATTTTATAGGAGAGAAAATACAACAATAATTCTTTTATTTTATGAGTAATTGTCGCTCCCGACAAATGAGAATGGATCAGATGAAGGTACAGACGCGAACGGTCGGCGAAGGGAACAGTGAGAACACACAGCCGTGAACTCACTGGAGATGAAAAGAGTCGCCAGCTAGGCATTTTTATCCCGGAGGAAAGGCAATGCTGCATAGGCCTAGAAAAAGATGGATAAGACGGTTGCGAACCAGAGAGACTGAGAAAGGGGGTTGGTTACAACCTGGGAAGGTATTAGCACCCAGATTGTCCGTCGTACTCGACGGGATCCACGCTTAAAAGATTTGTGTTTTAAAGGGGTAGTGTCAGTGCAATCTGTGTGTAAAAGAGCCGGAATGATGTACAGGTGTCAGTGTAAAAGAGTGTGAAGTGTGATATATACGATGTCAGTGTAAGGAATAAGAATGAATTGCTCAAGATCATGAGGCTAAGAGAAAGATGCTGGAAAGAGGGGGGATGTACAGAGACTTTTGTTCGATAACCGTTAAGTTATGCCTACGTATCCTCTCGTGCAATGAGGAAGTCAGAACACCGTAGTTCGACCCAAAGAGACTGAAAGATGAATTGACTTTTGAACTGCTTGCTTGTCTATGCTCAAGTGTATGACCTGTCTGGCTCAGGTGCTTACTGTCTTGCATTAGACGGAAGAAGCAAGTTCTCGATTGTGAGTGAAGGTGATGAGAAAAGAATCCCGGAGGAGACGATTATTGTTTGTTTTTGAGTTTTCAGTCTTTTATTGTTTTTTTTTTTTGAAGTTTGTCATAAGATAATGAGCTTAAGCCTAAACCAATGGGTTAGTAAACTCATCACATCTCCCCTCTGTTTAGGGGTAATGAGAATACCTTAAGTGTGAAGTCAGATTCTCACACTTAATCACCTTTGGTGTAGGATTAAGATCATTAACCTACTTGTGATTATTTAGATGTTTTTGGTGTTTTTGTTTAGTGTTAAGTAATGAGGTTAAGCCATAATTAAGGATTAAACAGACTCATTACACCATCCTAAAAGAAGGATAATAGATGAGAATGTTTAAGCTGAGGAAAACTCCTCAACTTAATCCATGATTAGGGATTAAACCCATGACAAAACAAGCCTTTGGTTAAGTGGATTTTATTTAGATTAATGGTATGATGATGAAGTGTTTTTTTATGATTTGTAAGACAACTTGAGGGGGACTTGTCCATTAACACTAGGGTTAGTCCTTCTTAACCACTTAAGGAAGAATTAGAACCCTAATGCAAGGCCCAAGTTACAAGTGTGATGTCTTGATGATTATTAGATGAATTGATTAAGAGATTTAAACACCTTAAGGGTTTAATACTTAGGATTAAAGTTATACACTCCATCCTAAGAGAAGGATGCAGGCATAAGCTTAATCACAAAGTCTTAAAGCCTTTAGGGTTTAGTCCCTGATTATGAGGTGAGAAAAGAGGACTCAAGGAGACACAAAGGTAAAAGCTAAGAGGGGAGACTAATCAAAACCCTAATCATTGTCATGCTTGGTTGATCCTAAGGTTTGTGAGGTTTTCAAGAGAAATCTTCAATGGAACCACCAGGAAGCAGATGAGAGGATCAAGAGAAGCAAAGTAACTTGCTTCATTCAAGAAGTCAAGTCACTTGAAGAAAGAAAGTGGGAGGAAGAAGAATGAGCAAGCTCAAACTCAAACACAAATAAGAATGCAACAATGAATGCAAGAGAGATGAAAAGAAAAGGTATGAGAAGTGAAGGCAAATCCACTTCTCAAGTTTACTTACCACCTGCAATGTTAGAAAGAAAATGCAATGCAATGCAAGATGAGATGAAATGATATGATGCTAGGCAAAACCAGAAGCATGCACATGATGTTAATGATGTTATGAGGTGCTGCAAACATGAGGCAAGACAATGGGGATGTTCATACAAGATCATGAGTGCAAATGATGCAAGTTAAGAAGCATGAACAAACATGAAAAGTTATGAATCATACAAGACAAATGACATGGCAAATATGTAATGCAATGATCAAAGATGCTTCCTATATGTCTTATGATGTCAAATGAGTCAAATGGAGGCATGGAATGGCATGGCAAGTCATGTTATGCAAGAGAATGCAAGAGGTATGCAAATGAAAGCCCAAATTAGGGTTCATGAATCAAACATCAAACAAAAACCCAAAACAGAAGCAAAACCCTAAAGCAAAAATGGAAAATGGTACCTAAGGAAACCCTAGACCTATAATAAACCACTGCCCAAAGGGGAGCTCTCAACTCTCAATCAAACTCAAGATATGAATTCTCTAAGTTATTAGGGTTTTTAGGGGTTCTTAACAAAACAAATGCCAAACAATTTGAAAATGTAAGAACAATTCATGGCCTTTTTACCCTAGAAACTACATGCTAAACATAAAACAATGCAAGAAGAATCAATGTCTCAACCTTCTCCAATAGGCAGAAATGAATTTTTGAACTTGTGATCAAAATAATGCACAAAATATGATTTAATTCAATGAAAAATTCTTAAGATGCATCAAGATCAAAAAAGAAATTTGGTTTGAAGGTTGGACAATGTTTCTAAATGTCTTAGAACATTTCATGAATTTTTTGGTGATTTTTAAATACCTAAAAGTATTTTTAATAAATTAATTTTCATTAATCAATTAAAAATAATCTTTTAAATATTTAAAAATACTTTTTAAAATGATAAAAATAAAATAAAAATGTTTTTGTGTCACAAAAATTAATAAAACTCAGAGGAAAAAGTTTCATAATTTTTATGCATTTTTTGCTATTTTAAATAAATTGTGGAAGTTTAATGAAAAGAAAAGAAATAAAAATGAATTTTTAATGAATTAATGAGAAGTAATCAGATCCTAAGGTGGAGATTCAAACTCACACGCGCGGGAGTTGACTGCGCGCCACATCTCACGGCTCAGATTCAAATTTGTTAATTAATGCTTAAAACCCTAACCCTGCCGTTAAACACATTCAGATGACCGGAACAGTGTTCCGGTCATCTTCTCCGTTCACCCCAAAATGCTAACTCTCCATATACGCATCTAAAATAAATTCTAAGAACCCAGAAATGATTCCCACAAGCTCACGAATCAAAACCCCCAATCAAAACAAATTTATGCTTCCTAAATCATCTGAATCGAAGAAAAAGAAAACTAGGGCACGCAGGTTTCAGAGAGAAATTAAATGCTCATTTCATCACCATTTCAGAAACTAAGAACATCAGGATGATCAGGACAACATAAAGAACAAGTTTGTAACAAGAAAAATGATTTCTGGAAAAATAATTTTCGAGCTACCTGAGATTTGAAGCTTTCAGTTTAGGAACTTTCTGGCCTCCTCTCCTTGTGCAATCTACTCCTTAGAACCTCTTGATGATGTTTGAATGCTCAAATGGAGTTTAAGTTGGATGGTTGATGAGTTTCGAAAGCTTCTGTTCAAGCTTAGTCAGAAATGGCAATGGAGTTTCTGGAGGTTTCAGGCCATGGTGAAGTGTTGTTTGTGATCCTGAGGGTTAATGGAGAAGGTCTATGGTGTTTGTTTGTGTGTTTGTGGTTTGTGGAAGGAGATTCGATTGAAACTGCAAAATGGAGTGAGAAATGGCAGTGAGATGTTCAGGCTGTTTCAGGCTTGGTTCTTAGCTGCTGGGTGATCTATGGAGTGAGGTGAGATGATTGGTGAAGATGGCTTTTGTGTTTGTATGCTGGACAGAGGGATTCGAAGGCTTATGCAGTTTGGTGTGTTCTTGTGAATGTTGTGAATGTGGAAGCTTCAGCCTTGCTTCTTCATATCTTTGGCTTGCCGAGGGATATTGTATTATAATCCTATAGGTCAGATGATGTGACCTGGCCTATAGTGATTGGTAAGTTTACTTTTGCTCAAAATCCACTTTATGTGTAAGAGAGGTATGGTGAAGTGCTAGGCAAGGACATGGGCATGGGCTGGCGCAGCAAGGTGAGGTGAGAGGCTAGCAAAGCTCAGCATCCAAGGCTGCAAGTAGGAGGGAGCATGATCATGAGTTTTTGCAACTTGCTTGCTTTATGGTTCACATGTGATAAAGTCTTGTTATACAAACCAAACCATGAGCAAACTTGATCAAATTCTGATTTTTAGGACTTAGAGAATGTTTGTGTAATGGTTTGAAGCCAATTAGAAGTTACAAAATGCATTGGTTCAAGGTTTTGCAAAATTTCCATTTGGTGCATAACTTGAATTTTAGTGATTTTTGCCAACTTTAACAAACCATAACTTTTGATCCAAGATGAATTTGATCATGTTCTTGTACTTTTTGAAAAGGGAAAGATGAGATCTACAACTTTCATGACCAAAGTTTTTCCATTTGAAGCATTTTTGGATCATGAATCAAGGCTTGAAAAATGACATAAAATGATGCATTCTTGAAAAGTCAACTATGCCCAAAAAGTCAACATTTGCAAAAACCCTAAATTCTTGATTTCTATGAACTTCAATCTTCTTCCATGATCAAATAAAGATCATATACACTCAAAATGATGAAGATCACCCATTGGTTGGGTCATTGGGGGCCTCAGATGCCCTGATTTTGCACTGACTTGTCTGAAAAGTCAACTCTTGATCAGATGACTTCCCCATGGAATTTCTTCATGAAAATTGATATGCATACTCCCTATACCATATAGAGATCAATGGAAACAAGAATGACCAAAAAATTTGGAGTTATGGCCTCTGAAACCAAAACCCTAATTTTCAGTCAACTGTGTAGTTCAAGCTGGCCCTGCATCCACTCAAACCCTAGTTCTTGTGATTCCTCTGCATTTTTGACTTTGAGGAGATGGAATATGACATAAGAACACACATGGATCCCTTTGAGTTGATTGGTAGCCTTTGAAATGGCTCAAGAAGCTTTTGGGATTGCTCAGATCACAAACCCTAGGTGCAGATGCCTTAGAAACTATGCAGTGAATAAAAATGAGATGTGAGATGATATGATTGTGTTTATGCATATGAAATGACCACAAGCCATGGTGTGAATGGGTGAGGGCAAATTTGGGGTGTTTACAGCTGCCCCTATTCAAACATGAGTTAGCTGTGCAGGATGTAAGCAACGGCTTAACAGGCAAACAAGATAACTTGTGGTTGAATATCAAAGACAGTCCAAAATTTGCACTCACAAAATGAAGAAGAAATGGGATATAGATTGTACAGGAAAAATAAAGTATATCGTAAAGTATGGGCGACGGAGGACGACCGTCGAGCAGAGGACGACTGCTGGGTAAGGTGGTATGTGAAGCAAAGCGATGACGGGGACGGCCGACATGCTGGTAAAGTGCATAAAGCAATGACGGGGACGACCGACATGCTGGGGATAAAAGGTAAAGCTAAGACGGGAACGGCCGACTAGCTGGGGAAAATAAAAATATCATGATGGGGACGGCCATCAAGATAAAGCTGCAAAATTCTGAGGATTAATGAAACATGACGGGGACGGCCATCAAGTTCATAAAGGTAAAGTAACCAACGATGGGGACGACCATCGGGCTAAAAAGGGAAAAGGGACCACGACGGGGACGGCCATCGGGTTAAAGAATGAATGAAATAAACAGATGATGGGGTACGGCCATCAAAGGTGAAGGACGATCACCTAGCAGGGGACGGCTGCTCTGTTGGGTAAAAAGAAATATGATGGGGACGGCCATCAAAGGTGGAGGACGACCACCTGGCAGGGTACGGCTGCCGAAAATATCAACGATGGGGACGGCCATCGGATAGGAAAGGTCAACGATGGGGACGGCCATCGGACGAGCAAGATGGAGGACGACCATCAAGAAGTGGAGGACGACCACTCAGCAGGGGACGGCTGCTCTCAAGGTTTATCATAACACAGGACGAGTGTTAGATAACCAAAATCAACAATGGGGACGGCCATTGGATAAAGTGATGAAGGACGATCATCAAAAGGTGGAGGACGACCACCTAGCAGGGGACGGCTGCTAAAATCAACGATGGGGACGGCCATCGGATGAGCATGATGGAAGACGACCATCAAGAAGTGGAGGACGACCACTCAGCAGGGTACGGCTGCTCTCAAAGGTATCATAACACAGGACGAGTGTTAGATAAAAAGAAAATTTGTTGGCAATCTACTGGGGAGATAGTAAACACGGACGAGCGCTTACATCCAAGAAATAAAAGGTATAAGTGTTTGGTATTGTGTATAGATTAAAGATGCGGACGAGCATCCTTAAGACTATGATACGGACGAGTATCATGTAGAAACAAACTGACACACGTTCAGAGATGATGATACGGACGAGTATCAACTGGTTAACAAAGAACACGGACGAGTGTTGCATCTGAAAGGACTCTTCTGGGGAAAAGTAGATACGGACGAGTATCTGTATAAGTGTACCATGAGTAGTGTGAGTATTGTATTGTATAGATGAGTGTTTTAACTGCTGGGGAGGGTGACACGGACGAGTGTCAAAGAGAAAAGGTATAGTAATAACAAGTATATGGGTGATGAAGGTGTAAGCGACTGCGCTGGGGATATGACACGGACGGGTGTCAAGAAAATGTATATATAAGTATATGTGAGGGCAAAGAGGATGTCTTTGGCTTTCTGCTGGTGATTTGACACGGACGGGTGTCAGGAGGTATCTGTAATGCGGGTGATCTTGTCTGTAAAGGGTGTTCAGGCGACCTGTTTGGGGAAGTGATGACACGGACGGGTGCCAAAAGGTGTATATACGGGTGTTTGTAATTGTGGGGCAACTGCTTTTGCTGGGATTCTGATGGGGACTCTTGGGGAAAGTAATCTGTATTCACAAGCGTTTAATTCACAACATGACTTATGATTATGCTATGCATTTGATTTTTGCCGTAATGCTCCGTATTAGACGGAATGCTACGCTCTGGGGGGTGAATATGATGCGGATGCCATGATTATGCAAAGGGGCACAGATCCGGGATTCGGATCCCAATGCTGCGAAGATCTCTGGTTGATCTGCTTGAAGTGAACATCCCAGCTGGGGATGAGATCATTGATAGATCTGCTTAGGGAATATAGGCCACTGGTTGACATATCCTTGTAATACGGGACCCAGCTGGGGTTTGTAGAAGCTTTCTTCACTCTGTTGTGATCTCTTCATGCGTTGCTCTTCTGGATAAAGGCTTGAAGCTCTGTGGGGAGATGATTCCCTGATTTCCGTATTCTGTTGAGGAAGAATGGCAACTCGGCTGGGGAAGCGAGAGGCAACTCAGCTGGGGAGAGCAATGGGGAGCAACTCAGCTGGGGATAGAGCATTTCAGATGCTGAGATTGAGTGCATGCTGATTTGGCAGCTCCGCTGGGGAAATGGGCACCTTCTAGTGCCATGTGGAAGATAGACCGAGTTGATAATGATTCGCCTACTTGCTGAGACGTAACCTGCATGCCCCAGGTTGTGTTCTGGATACCTGCAATCCTGCAAAGGTAAGGAAACGTACAAAAGGTCCCGAGGTATCCCTTACCGGATTCCGTCATAGGAGTTAAGTACTTTCGAGAATAATCACATTCCCTGTAAGCATGTGTTTTCATCTTTAGAGAAATGCATCTGTACTTATGCAATTGCATTTTTAGAGATATCAGACGACTCTTTGCAAAACGTAAATGTAAAAAACGAAACATGACTGAAAATCTGATTTTATTAATTCATGTGCCCTGAATTGGCAAAGATACAGTCAAAGAAACATATCTCCTGAAATGAGGAGATCGTTACAAATTGAGAAAACAAATGCTGGCGGTGTCGACGACGCTTTCAAGGAGCTTCCTCTTCTGCTATGACTCGTATGACAATGACGTTCTTCTCGTCTTGCTTTCTGGAGAGAGTTGATTCTGATTGAAGCTTGATCCTTTGAAGCTTACCAAGTTGTAGGTGATACAGACGAACTCAGAATGCAGTTGTTCGCTCATTCCCTTATTTTGCATGGATCGCCCTTTCGGGTTTTCAATCCATCGGGATACCCATTTTTGCCTGAGCTGTCCAATGCGGCTTTTCAACTCAGCGGGTGTACATTTTTCATTTATTTTCCCTTACTTTTGCCCGAGTCTTTTATTCTGTTTTTGACTCGCCGGGATGCCCTATTTTTGCCTGGACTTACATTCTGTTTTTATGTCCAGCGGGTCATTTTATGCGAAGTATTTTTTAACTGCATCTGAATTCACAGGGGACGGGAAATCTTCACCATCCATGGTGCTGAGCATCAGTGCTCCACCAGAGAAAACTTTCTTTACAACGAATGGTCCTTCATAATTTGGAGTCCATTTGCCCCTGTGGTCTGTATGAGGAGGGAGGATTCTTTTCAGCACAAGATCTCCCACTTGGTACTCTCGGTGCCTGACTTTCTGATCGAAGGCTTTCTTCATTCTCTTTTGATATAACTGCCCATGGCAGATTGCAGCCAATCTCTTCTCTTCGATCAGACCCAATTGTTCGTATCGGGACCGAACCCATTCTGCTTCACTCAGTTTAACATCCATCAATACCCGTAAGGAGGGTAATTCAACTTCAACAGGCAGGACTGCTTCCATACCATATACAAGCTGATACGGTGTTGCCCCAGTGGATGTTCTAATTGATGTGCGGTACCCATGCAAGGCAAATGGTAGCATTTCGTGCCAGTCTTTGTATGTGATTACCATCTTCTGCACAATCTTCTTGATATTCTTATTTGCCGCCTCAACAGCGCCGTTCATCTTTGGCCTGTAAGGAGAAGAATTGTGATGTTGGATCTTGAAGTCCCGGCACAGTTCTGCCATCATTTTGTTGTTTAAATTGGAACCATTATCAGTAATGATTCGCTCGGGCACTCCATACCGACAGATGATATCTCTCTTCAGAAATCTGGCTACCACTTGCCTTGTAACATTAGCATATGAGGCTGCTTCAACCCACTTGGTGAAATAGTCGATAGCGACCAGGATGAATCTGTGGCCGCTTGACGCAGTTGGCTCAATCTTGCCAATCATATCAATGCCCCACATGGCAAAGGGCCAGGGTGAAGACATTATGTTCAAAGGATTAGGAGGCACATGCACCTTATCTGCATAGATCTGGCATTTATGGCATTTTCTGGCGTAGGTACAACAGTCTGCATCCATTGTGATCCAGTAATAGCCTGATCTTAACAACTTTTTAGCCATTGCATGTCCTCCAGCATGGGTACCAAAAGATCCTTCGTGCACTTCATGCATCAGCAAATCTGCTTCCGTCTTGTCAACACATCTGAGGAGTACCATGTCAAAGTTCCTCTTGTATAAAGACCCATCAGCATTCAGGAAGAAACTTCCAGCAAGCCTTCTTAAAGTCTTCTTGTCATTGGAAGATGCCCCAGGTGGGTATGCTTGATCCTCCAAGAAGCACTTAATGTCATGGAACCAAGGCTTATCGTCTTTTACAACATCCGCTGCAAATACATATGCTGGTTTATCAAGTCTAGACACTGAAATCTGAGGTATAGAGTTGGCCGTTTGAACTTTGATCATGGATGAAATGGTAGCAAGAGCATCTGCGAACTGATTCTCGTCCCGAGGGATATACTCGAGCTTGACTGTGGTGAAGAAAGTCAGTAACCTCCTTGTATAATCCCTGTAAGGTATCAGATGATCTTGGTGGGTGTACCATTTCCCGTTGGTTTGATTGACTACCAAAGCTGAATCTCCGAATACGGTCAATGTTTTGATCCTGAGGTCAATGGCTTCCTCAAGACCCATAATGCAAGCTTCGTATTCAGCTTCGTTGTTAGTGCAGTCGAAAGTGAGTTTTGCCGAGAAAGGCATGTGAACCCCCTTTGGTGAAATGAGTACTGCACCAACACCACGGCCATTCATGTTAACAGCCCCATTAAACATCATAGTCCATTCTTCTTCCGGGTCAGGCCCTTCAGTGTGAATAGGCTCTTCGTGATCTTTTGCTTTAATGAACATGATGTCCTCATCAGGGAAGTCAAACCTCATTGGCTGGTAGTCATCAATGGGCTGCTCAGCAAGATATTCAGATAGTACACTGCCCTTGATGGCTTTCTGAGATGTGTACTGTATGTCGTATTCTGTAAGGATCATTTGCCATCTTGCAACCCGTCCGGTAAGAGCTGGCTTCTCGAAAATGTACTTAACTGGATCCATTTTTGAGATTAATAAGGTAGTGTGGGTCAACATATACTGTCTCAGTCGGCGAGCAGCCCACGCTAAAGCACAGCAAGTTTTCTCGAGCAGTGAATAACGCTGTTCACAGTCGGTAAACTTTTTGCTTAGGTAGTATATTGCATACTCTTTTCGACCAGACTCGTCATGCTGGCCCAGCACACACCCCATTGACTCTTCTAATACTGTCAAGTACATGATCAAAGGTCTTCCTTCAACTGGAGGCATAAGGATTGGAGGTTCTTGCAGATATTCCTTGATCTTGTCAAAAGCCTTCTGGCAATCTTCGTTCCACCTGACCGTTTGTTCTTTTCTTAATAGCTTGAACAAGGGTTCACAGGTCGCTGTAAGGTGAGATATGAACCTTGAAATGTAGTTCAATCGACCTAAGAAACCTCGAACTTCTTTCTCAGTTTTCGGTGCAGGCATCTCTTGTATAGCCTTGACTTTATCAGGATCAACTTCAATCCCTTTCTTGCTTACAATAAAGCCCAGCAGCTTACCGGATCGCACCCCGAATGTGCATTTGTTGGGGTTCAGCTTCAATTGGTATTTCCTCAGACGCTTGAATAATTTGAGCAGATTCACCAGATGGTCTTCTTCTGTAAGGGACTTGGCAATCATATCATCCACATAGCATTCTATTTCCTTGTGGATCATATCATGGAATAATGTCACCATAGCCCGTTGATATGTGGCACCAGCATTCTTCAGTCCGAATGGCATCACTTTGTAACAGAAAGTGCCCCAAGGTGTAATGAATGTTGTCTTCTCCATGTCTTCAGGTGACATCTTGATCTGATTATATCCTGAAAATCCATCCATGAAGGAGAATACCGAGAACTGAGCCGTGTTATCCACCAATACGTCAATGTGAGGTAATGGGAAGTCATCTTTCGGGCTGGCTCTGTTCAGATCCCGGTAGTCAACACACATTCTTACTTTGCCGTCCTTCTTAGGCACAGGTACTATGTTAGCAACCCACGGCGGGTAGCTAGTCACAGCAAGGAACCCGACGTCCCATTGCTTTTGTACCTCCTCCTTGATTTTCATAGCCATGTCTGGGCGAGTTCGGCGCAGCTTCTGCTTGACTGGAGGGCATTCTTCCCTCAGAGGCAGCTTGTGCACAACTATATCGGTATCCAACCCTGGCATATCTTGATACGACCAAGCAAACACATCAACATACTCTTGAAGCAGATCTATCAACTGTCTCTTCACTGAGTCTTGCAGGCAGGCCCCGATTTTAACTTCTTTCACATTTTCTTCCGTACCAAGATTAATCACTTCAATCTCCTCCTGATGAGGAGTAATAACCTTTTCCTCCTGTCTTAACAACCTGGCTAGCTCTTCAGGAAGCTCATATTCTTCATCAACCCCTTCATCAGCTTGGTTGATTGGATTGTCAAAGTCATACGATGTCATAGCTGTGCTGTTGTCGGTGCTGTCAGGAAGGCACTCTCTGCAAGGGTTAAGTTGGTTCATTTTAGTGATTGATTTTAATCTTGCTTTTGAAAAGAGTGAAATGAAGTTATCATTTTGAAAACACCGCCATTTATTTTTGTACAAAAAAGAAAAATGGAAAAACAGTGAGCATAAAAGAAAAAGACTCGTTTGCAAAAAGACGTCTGATATTTCATTAATTTAATCTTGTTTGCACAAAAGTACAGATGGCCCTGGTTACAAAATGAGTCTTGTCATCTTGGGCAAGATGCAAGACTTGGATGCATGCTATAAAAATACAGGAAATAATAATTACTCTGCATGAGTAACTCTTATAATTTCCTGGGAAGACCAGTTCGAGACACTGCTCCCCGGGATCTTCGGACGAATCCAATTCTCCAGATTGCGCTCCTCTTCCAGCTCGTCTTCCAAACAGTTGATAGCATCAGGGGTAAGCATCCCCCCACTGACAAAACCAGGCTCTCCAGCAGCCTTTGCTTGATGTTGAGTTGGTCTGTAACCCAACCCAAACTTGTCCTTCTTCTCCTCCACAGCTAATACCTTGCCCCAGCCTAGGGCAGTTCCTTCTTCAACAACCTTCCGGGCTTGTTGGTAAGATGACATTGGAGTACCAGATACAGCAGATGCTTCATTGACGTTCAAGGCCTCAAAACCTTGGCTCATTGTTTCATGGATCTCTCCATCCATTTCAATGTATTTATAAGTAGCCAGGTGGCTAACAAAAATGTCCTCCTCTCCACAGATTGTGACAACTTGGCCTTCCCACTCAAATTTTAACTTTTGGTGAAGGGTAGACGTTATTGCGCCGGCGGCGTGAATCCAGGGTCTACCCAACAAACAGCTGTAGGCGGGCTGAATGTCCATCACATAAAAGATAGTTTTAAAGGTCTGTGGGCCAATTGTCACAGGCAGCTCAATCTCTCCCAGAACCGATCTCTTCGAACCATCAAAGGCTCTTACCACCAGGTTGCTGGGTCTCAATGCCAATCCATCATATTCAAGCTTCACCAGAGCCTTCTTCGGTAAGACATTCAGGGAAGAACCTGTGTCCACCAGCACATGAGAAAGGACAGCTCCTTTGCATTCCATGGTTATGTGCAAGGCTTTGTTGTGGTTGCGGCCATCCGCTGTCAAGTCAGAATTGGTAAATCCTAGCCCATTGCTAGCAGTAACGTTTCCAACCACGGTTTCCAACTGGTTGACAGTTATCTCCTCAGGCACGTAAGCTGCGTGCAGGACTTTAAGTAGTGCATTCCGATGGGCTTCGGAGCACATAAGCAGTGAGAGGATAGAGATTTTGGATGGCGTCTGGTGAAGTTGATCCACAATTTTGTAGTCACTCTTTTTGATGATCCGCATAAACTCATCAACTTCCTGATCAAATGGAGTCTTCAGGGCTTCTTTGGCAGCTGGATTTTCCTGCACCGGGCTCTTTCCTTTTGCCTTGGCAGCAGCTTCTGCTTCGGCAGTAGGTCTTTGAACTTGTGAAGCAAAGAGACGTCCGCTTCGAGTGAAGCCTCCGCCTCCCCCCACATTATCTACTTGTGGCGCAGGTGTTGATGTTTCAAGAGTGATTCTTTTTCCTTCGCAGTATATGTCAGAGCCATAGTGCCAAGGGATGGCCCTATTGCTTTCATATGGTACTGGTCCAGGCACCGTGACAGTGACTGGACTGATTGCTGCTGCTGAAGGGACTGTAATTGTTTGTGGATCATAAAAGATTGTAACTGGTGCTCTAGTGGGAGCAGCATCTTCTGAATGGTAAGCGGAGTTATCTTCAGGATCATAGAATATGGTAACAGTAGAGACATCTTCATGATTGATTGCTGGTGTTGTAGGAGGTTCTGTTGGAAGGACTGTTGTTGTTGTTAATGGAGATTCGAAATGGAATGAAGCTGAAGTTGTAGCAGGAGAAACTGTTGTAAACTGATCATTTGGAAGGACTGATGAAGTACTTGTTGATGCTGCTGATGAATTGTCGGGAACAATAGTTGCTGTATTTGTAGGAGTGTCTGAAGCCGTTGTTGATGAAGTTGCCGGATTTGTCGGAAATGATGTAGTGATCTGTAGCAAGCCACTCTGAATAAGGCTGTCAATGCCATTCCTCAAGTCCTCGCACCCATTCCATGAAATATTGCAATAGGGACACCCTAGTTCACACCCCGGAAATATATTGTTTTCACGGAGTTGAGCTTTGATTTCCACCAATGGTGTCCTGATCTGATCCACACTAGTTATTAAATGAGACGGTTGGTCTTCTTCAATAGCGTTAATTCGAGGACCACCATGGTTTGGCATTGGGTTTTTATTGACATTGGGCGGAGGTGCAAAATTCAGAGCCTTGGAGTCTACCAAGTCTTGTACCTTCATATGCAGAGCCCTGCATTTTTCTGTACTGTGACCAGGTGCGTTCGAGTGAAAAGCACACCTAGCATTGGAGTCATAGTTCCTTGGTAGACTGTTGGGATCCGGAGGTGCCAACGTTCTTAGCTCAACCAGGTTGAGTTTCAGAAGTTGTGGCAGCAAGGCAGCATACGGCATTGGGATCGGGTCGATCACTCGGTTAGCTTGGGATGGCCTTTGTTGGAATGGCCTCTGTTGATTGTTGTTGTTGGAGTTGTTGTTGAAGTTCCTTGGAGGATACTGATTCTGATGATACTGAGGTTGTTGTTGGAAGTTTTGTTGAGGAGGTTGATAGACTGGCTGTGGATGAGCTGGAGCAGGGATAGTAACTGCTGCTATTGACCTTTGAACATATTGGGGCCTACCCCTGTTGGTGTGAATGGCATTGGTCTCGCCAGTTCTTCGCGGGCCTGCAAAAGGCTTTCTTGTACCACTGGACGAGCTTGCACCGTTGTCTGAGATCTTTCCCATTTTTAACAGGCTTTCAATTCTCTCCCCGGCTATAACAACATCCGCAAAGCTAGTGGAAGAGAAAGCAGCCAACCTGTCAATATAGGTTCCCTGAAGAGTGTTCATAAACATGTCTGCCATTTCCCTCTCAGACATTGGTGGTTGAACGGCAGCAGCCAATTGCCTCCATCTTTGAGCATATTCTCTGAAGCTCTCCCTCGAAGACTGTGACATTCCCATTAGGAGGGTCCTGTTGGGTGCCATGTCTAGATTATACTGATACTGTCTGATGAAGGCCTCTGCCAGGTCCTTCCAGCATCTTATAGTTGCTCTTGTCAGATGGGAATACCATTCCCTTGATGCTCCAGTCAAGCTATCTTCGAAGTAGAACATCCAGAGTTTCTCATCCATTGTATAGGCCTTCAGCCTTCCCAGAAATGATTGCAAATGAGTCCGGGGGCATGAAGTCCCATTATACTTTTCGAAACAAGGAGGCTTGAACTTGTGGGGGATCCTGACCCCTTCTACCAAACCCATGTCCATAACGTCGAACCCCAAAGAGTTTTGAGATTCCAGTGATCTCAACTTCTCAGCTATTTCTTCCAATCGTCTATCATAAGTTTCCTCTCCGGCACCCATTACTGTATACTGGTCCTCCTGAGGATCTTCTTGAAGTACTCTGGCTGCAGTGGCTGTCCCTTGAATGTTGACTGGGATGTTAGCCTCTGGATGGAGATGTGGACCAAACACAGGGGGGGTAACATGTGGTTGCACCCTTTCATTATTACTGGTGCCTGCAGTTCCTACATGAGGCTCTTCTTGATTTTGCCTCTCCACCATGGCCCTCAGTCTCTCCTGGCTCTGAGCCATGTTGTTCATAACTTCCATGAACTGCGTCATCTGCGTTCTCATCTCTAACCTTTCGTTTGCCATCTGGTTTCTGACCTCCGTAAGGTCTTGTTGCATCTGATCCATCTGAATTCCCGGAAGGTTGTTTCTAGTTGGGTACCTGTGAGGCCTGTTGAGAGGAAATACCCGGCGGCGAGCAATAATTCCTGAGATTCACAACAGAGGTTAGCAACGACAAAACAAAAAACCTACAAAACAAACAAAAGGGTTAGCATGCAATGCAGTTATGCTTATTTGCTATCAAGGTATCCGGTTTGGCCTTCAGTTTTGACCCTTCCAGACCCTTGAAGATGATGCTGTTGAAGTTGCTTTTGATGTGAACCCCAACACAAATATATTACAAAGGTGAAATGATACAATTTGTTCATTTTACAACACAAACCCTCAAAGGGGCCAAAATACATCACAAAAAAGCAAAAGTACATGGAAAAGGAACAACAACAAGCAAATGATCAAACTCCAAGGCCAAACTCATCCTCACGAACTTCCTTGAGAAGTGCTTCGGTCACAGGATCAGCCGGATGCTCCGTGAGACTTCTGATGAGAAGGTTTCTTGTTGCAACTACTGCAGTCAACTTCTTGCTCTGACTTTGGTCCTTAGACCTCTTCAATCCTGCTTTGATTTTCAGCTCTGATATCTCCTCCTGGGCTGCTGCCAGGGCTTTTTCTATCTGCTCCATCTTGTCTTGAGCTCTCTTGTCTTCTAGAGTACGGGCCTCAGTGATTCGGACCCATCTGGCCTGACTCTCCTTTAAATACAAGTCTGTTCTTGCTCTCTGAAACTGGGCTTCTTTACAAGCATTCTTCAGGATCTGCTCACCAGCTTTAGACTTGTTGATATAATCTCCAGACTTCTCAATCTTGGTCAAGTGTTCTACCCTCAATTTCTCCAATCTCTCAATCTCCCTCACACCTTCACTCCTCTCTCTGAGGGTCTTCTGCAAGGCTTGAGTTAACTTCTCATTTCTTTCTTTCAAGCTTTCAAACTCCCCCAAACTGATAGTGGCAGGGGGTGGTGCTGAAGATGACTCAGGCATGTCTTCTATGGTAAAGGGCATTCCAGAGAATTGGGCCCTGGCATGGGACCACTCATAATATTGGACTGATGCCACATTATTGCACTTCCCTAGAATGGTGATTCCCTTGGTTTGAACATGATCCCAGGCCCAGGCAGCCTGCCTAACAGTTGCCAGACTAATCTTGTTCTCACAATAGAGGATCTCCACCAAATCTTGTTCCCTAGGAGTATGAACCAGTGCATAGCCCAATTGTCTCCTGAACAGCAGAGGGTTGTAATTGATACTTCCCTTGACTCCTATCAAAGGCACATTGGGAAAGTGCCCACAGCTGGTGATCATATCTCTGCCTTTGGTGCTCTGAGTACACCATCTGATATCTGCTGAAGTTAGGACAGTGAGTCTCTTAGCCCAGTTGCTTGGCTGATGAGGATTTAGAAATGCATCTGTCCTGGGTAGATGCCTAAGAAGCCAAGCATGGAATAATGGAGCACAAATCCTCACTAATCTTCCCCTCTGCTTCTCATTTCTCTGATGGACTGAGTAATAGAGATCACCCAGTAAAGTTGGCACAGGGTTCTTCAGGATGAACAAGTGGATTGCATTCTTGCTGATGAATCGAGGCTCATCTGCAAACAACACAATTCCATATACACTTAAGGCCAATAGAGCACAAACAGCTTTCCACTCCCCCAAGGAGGCCTTCAAACTAGCTTGAGAAATCAGGAAGTCCAGATGAAATCCAGGGACCCTAGCTTTAGAGGTCAAGTGTTGTTCAATCAATACAGGTTCCAGGTGCAAAGCTTTTGCTATCTCTCCATTGCTAGGAAAGACCATTTCAGGGTTGAAAGGGATTTCTCTTTTGATGGGCAGACCAGTCAATGATGAGTATTCTTCTAATAGGGGCCCCAACTGAAAGTCTTGAAAGGTGAAACATCTCAATGGAGGATCATAAAACTGAATACAGGTGTGGATGAGGCTCCTCTGTGAAGGGTCCAGATCCATAACCATGTCCAGTATATCTCCATAGCTCTCCCTGAACAAGGGTATGTGATCTGGAGTGATCAGGGTTTGGATCCTCCTGATGTCTGACAAGTCTGGTTGGAAGAAATGATAGGTGATGTTGCTTTTCTTTGGAGCCATGATGCTGAGGACTGAGTAGAGTAAGTGCTGATGAAGATGCTGAGGAGTGGGCCACTGGCTGGCTAGTGCAAGTAACTGAAGTATATGGCTGACCAACTGATGCAAGTGCTGGTGGAGGTAGGTCAAAACTGCAGATGGGGTCAAAACCAAAACCAGAAGGAAGTGGATACCCTGAAACACAAATAAGCAAATGTTAATATGATGCAATGTATGCAAATGAAATGCAAGGGTTTGTGACTGAGCCGGATCTGATTAACTGCCTTGGTATAGATCCATGTGTGTTCAAGAATTCCAGATGGAGGTCTATAAATCCAGTAACCAGGGTGGGGGGACTCAAATAAAGAGCCACATGTCCAGGGTTTTAGAATCACAAGAACTGTCCAACATGGAGTACTCTTAACAAAGTCAAAGTAACAGGGTATTCTGAGGTCAAGGTACCTGCAAACCTGTAAACAGCCCAACCCCCTCACAGGTGATGATCTAGAACAAGGATCCTCAGACTTGGACCAGTTATGGGAAGTGTAAACACTTCCAACCCGGAGGTACAGTGTTTACAATAACCATAAAAGTTCCTCCTCTAATTCACCTCAGTTTCTGAAGGTCAATACTAAAAGGTCATCCAGACTTAGCAGGCTTCCCAGATAGCCCTAGCATTGCAGGAAATCTGCAACACAGAGTTCTCAAGAAGAAACCCATATCTGAACCGTGTTTCATATTCCCGCACCAGACCGAAATGGAATGGGAAAGAATATGATTCACTCTAGCCTAGGTGTCACTCAGGTCCCAGGTATAGGACCTTAACTCTCAATGAAACACCCACCCACCAAAGAAAAAACAGATCCAGCCAGCAACAATGACAGTATGGTATAAATAAATGCAATAAAGAAAGCAGTAAAGCAAACTGTACATAAAGCAATAAACAAAATACAAATATACAAACACAAATAAGCACATAACACCCCAGTAAACACAAATCAATCAAGCGCTAGGAGGAACCCACAAAAAGAACCAGAAGCCCTGGTTGCAGTATAAGGTTCCCCAGCAGAGTCGCCAAGCTGTCGCTCCCGACAAATGAGAATGGATCAGATGAAGGTACAGACGCGAACGGTCGGCGAAGGGAACAGTGAGAACACACAGCCGTGAACTCACTGGAGATGAAAAGAGTCGCCAGCTAGGCATTTTTATCCCGGAGGAAAGGCAATGCTGCATAGGCCTAGAAAAAGATGGATAAGACGGTTGCGAACCAGAGAGACTGAGAAAGGGGGTTGGTTACAACCTGGGAAGGTATTAGCACCCAGATTGTCCGTCGTACTCGACGGGATCCACGCTTAAAAGATTTGTGTTTTAAAGGGGTAGTGTCAGTGCAATCTGTGTGTAAAAGAGCCGGAATGATGTACAGGTGTCAGTGTAAAAGAGTGTGAAGTGTGATATATACGATGTCAGTGTAAGGAATAAGAATGAATTGCTCAAGATCATGAGGCTAAGAGAAAGATGCTGGAAAGAGGGGGGATGTACAGAGACTTTTGTTCGATAACCGTTAAGTTATGCCTACGTATCCTCTCGTGCAATGAGGAAGTCAGAACACCGTAGTTCGACCCAAAGAGACTGAAAGATGAATTGACTTTTGAACTGCTTGCTTGTCTATGCTCAAGTGTATGACCTGTCTGGCTCAGGTGCTTACTGTCTTGCATTAGACGGAAGAAGCAAGTTCTCGATTGTGAGTGAAGGTGATGAGAAAAGAATCCCGGAGGAGACGATTATTGTTTGTTTTTGAGTTTTCAGTCTTTTATTGTTTTTTTTTTTGAAGTTTGTCATAAGATAATGAGCTTAAGCCTAAACCAATGGGTTAGTAAACTCATCACATCTCCCCTCTGTTTAGGGGTAATGAGAATACCTTAAGTGTGAAGTCAGATTCTCACACTTAATCACCTTTGGTGTAGGATTAAGATCATTAACCTACTTGTGATTATTTAGATGTTTTTGGTGTTTTTGTTTAGTGTTAAGTAATGAGGTTAAGCCATAATTAAGGATTAAACAGACTCATTACACCATCCTAAAAGAAGGATAATAGATGAGAATGTTTAAGCTGAGGAAAACTCCTCAACTTAATCCATGATTAGGGATTAAACCCATGACAAAACAAGCCTTTGGTTAAGTGGATTTTATTTAGATTAATGGTATGATGATGAAGTGTTTTTTTATGATTTGTAAGACAACTTGAGGGGGACTTGTCCATTAACACTAGGGTTAGTCCTTCTTAACCACTTAAGGAAGAATTAGAACCCTAATGCAAGGCCCAAGTTACAAGTGTGATGTCTTGATGATTATTAGATGAATTGATTAAGAGATTTAAACACCTTAAGGGTTTAATACTTAGGATTAAAGTTATACACTCCATCCTAAGAGAAGGATGCAGGCATAAGCTTAATCACAAAGTCTTAAAGCCTTTAGGGTTTAGTCCCTGATTATGAGGTGAGAAAAGAGGACTCAAGGAGACACAAAGGTAAAAGCTAAGAGGGGAGACTAATCAAAACCCTAATCATTGTCATGCTTGGTTGATCCTAAGGTTTGTGAGGTTTTCAAGAGAAATCTTCAATGGAACCACCAGGAAGCAGATGAGAGGATCAAGAGAAGCAAAGTAACTTGCTTCATTCAAGAAGTCAAGTCACTTGAAGAAAGAAAGTGGGAGGAAGAAGAATGAGCAAGCTCAAACTCAAACACAAATAAGAATGCAGCAATGAATGCAAGAGAGATGAAAAGAAAAGGTATGAGAAGTGAAGGCAAATCCACTTCTCAAGTTTACTTACCACCTGCAATGTTAGAAAGAAAATGCAATGCAATGCAAGATGAGATGAAATGATATGATGCTAGGCAAAACCAGAAGCATGCACATGATGTTAATGATGTTATGAGGTGCTGCAAACATGAGGCAAGACAATGGGGATGTTCATACAAGATCATGAGTGCAAATGATGCAAGTTAAGAAGCATGAACAAACATGAAAAGTTATGAATCATACAAGACAAATGACATGGCAAATATGTAATGCAATGATCAAAGATGCTTCCTATATGTCTTATGATGTCAAATGAGTCAAATGGAGGCATGGAATGGCATGGCAAGTCATGTTATGCAAGAGAATGCAAGAGGTATGCAAATGAAAGCCCAAATTAGGGTTCATGAATCAAACATCAAACAAAAACCCAAAACAGAAGCAAAACCCTAAAGCAAAAATGGAAAATGGTACCTAAGGAAACCCTAGACCTATAATAAACCACTGCCCAAAGGGGAGCTCTCAACTCTCAATCAAACTCAAGATATGAATTCTCTAAGTTATTAGGGTTTTTAGGGGTTCTTAACAAAACAAATGCCAAACAATTTGAAAATGTAAGAACAATTCATGGCCTTTTTACCCTAGAAACTACATGCTAAACATAAAACAATGCAAGAAGAATCAATGTCTCAACCTTCTCCAATAGGCAGAAATGAATTTTTGAACTTGTGATCAAAATAATGCACAAAATATGATTTAATTCAATGAAAAATTCTTAAGATGCATCAAGATCAAAAAAGAAATTTGGTTTGAAGGTTGGACAATGTTTCTAAATGTCTTAGAACATTTCATGAATTTTTTGGTGATTTTTAAATACCTAAAAGTATTTTTAATAAATTAATTTTCATTAATCAATTAAAAATAATCTTTTAAATATTTAAAAATACTTTTTAAAATGATAAAAATAAAATAAAAATGTTTTTGTGTCACAAAAATTAATAAAACTCAGAGGAAAAAGTTTCATAATTTTTATGCATTTTTTGCTATTTTAAATAAATTGTGGAAGTTTAATGAAAAGAAAAGAAATAAAAATGAATTTTTAATGAATTAATGAGAAGTAATCAGATCCTAAGGTGGAGATTCAAACTCACACGCGCGGGAGTTGACTGCGCGCCACATCTCACGGCTCAGATTCAAATTTGTTAATTAATGCTTAAAACCCTAACCCTGCCGTTAAACACATTCAGATGACCGGAACAGTGTTCCGGTCATCTTCTCCGTTCACCCCAAAATGCTAACTCTCCATATACGCATCTAAAATAAATTCTAAGAACCCAGAAATGATTCCCACAAGCTCACGAATCAAAACCCCCAATCAAAACAAATTTATGCTTCCTAAATCATCTGAATCGAAGAAAACGAAAACTAGGGCACGCAGGTTTCAGAGAGAAATTAAATGCTCATTTCATCACCATTTCAGAAACTAAGAACATCAGGATGATCAGGACAACATAAAGAACAAGTTTGTAACAAGAAAAATGATTTCTGGAAAAATAATTTTCGAGCTACCTGAGATTTGAAGCTTTCAGTTTAGGAACTTTCTGGCCTCCTCTCCTTGTGCAATCTACTCCTTAGAACCTCTTGATGATGTTTGAATGCTCAAATGGAGTTTAAGTTGGATGGTTGATGAGTTTCGAAAGCTTCTGTTCAAGCTTAGTCAGAAATGGCAATGGAGTTTCTGGAGGTTTCAGGCCATGGTGAAGTGTTGTTTGTGATCCTGAGGGTTAATGGAGAAGGTCTATGGTGTTTGTTTGTGTGTTTGTGGTTTGTGGAAGGAGATTCGATTGAAACTGCAAAATGGAGTGAGAAATGGCAGTGAGATGTTCAGGCTGTTTCAGGCTTGGTTCTTAGCTGCTGGGTGATCTATGGAGTGAGGTGAGATGATTGGTGAAGATGGCTTTTGTGTTTGTATGCTGGACAGAGGGATTCGAAGGCTTATGCAGTTTGGTGTGTTCTTGTGAATGTTGTGAATGTGGAAGCTTCAGCCTTGCTTCTTCATATCTTTGGCTTGCCGAGGGATATTGTATTATAATCCTATAGGTCAGATGATGT
This sequence comes from Lathyrus aphaca, assembly GCA_963966055.1. NCBI lineage: Eukaryota > Viridiplantae > Streptophyta > Magnoliopsida > Fabales > Fabaceae > Lathyrus > Lathyrus aphaca. The sequence goes on along the minus strand of OZ014525.1, from coordinate 483,846,798 downwards.
GACCTGGCCTATAGTGATTGGTAAGTTTACTTTTGCTCAAAATCCACTTTATGTGTAAGAGAGGTATGGTGAAGTGCTAGGCAAGGACATGGGCATGGGCTGGCGCAGCAAGGTGAGGTGAGAGGCTAGCAAAGCTCAGCATCCAAGGCTGCAAGTAGGAGGGAGCATGATCATGAGTTTTTGCAACTTGCTTGCTTTATGGTTCACATGTGATAAAGTCTTGTTATACAAACCAAACCATGAGCAAACTTGATCAAATTCTGATTTTTAGGACTTAGAGAATGTTTGTGTAATGGTTTGAAGCCAATTAGAAGTTACAAAATGCATTGGTTCAAGGTTTTGCAAAATTTCCATTTGGTGCATAACTTGAATTTTAGTGATTTTTGCCAACTTTAACAAACCATAACTTTTGATCCAAGATGAATTTGATCATGTTCTTGTACTTTTTGAAAAGGGAAAGATGAGATCTACAACTTTCATGACCAAAGTTTTTCCATTTGAAGCATTTTTGGATCATGAATCAAGGCTTGAAAAATGACATAAAATGATGCATTCTTGAAAAGTCAACTATGCCCAAAAAGTCAACATTTGCAAAAACCCTAAATTCTTGATTTCTATGAACTTCAATCTTCTTCCATGATCAAATAAAGATCATATACACTCAAAATGATGAAGATCACCCATTGGTTGGGTCATTGGGGGCCTCAGATGCCCTGATTTTGCACTGACTTGTCTGAAAAGTCAACTCTTGATCAGATGACTTCCCCATGGAATTTCTTCATGAAAATTGATATGCATACTCCCTATACCATATAGAGATCAATGGAAACAAGAATGACCAAAAAATTTGGAGTTATGGCCTCTGAAACCAAAACCCTAATTTTCAGTCAACTGTGTAGTTCAAGCTGGCCCTGCATCCACTCAAACCCTAGTTCTTGTGATTCCTCTGCATTTTTGACTTTGAGGAGATGGAATATGACATAAGAACACACATGGATCCCTTTGAGTTGATTGGTAGCCTTTGAAATGGCTCAAGAAGCTTTTGGGATTGCTCAGATCACAAACCCTAGGTGCAGATGCCTTAGAAACTATGCAGTGAATAAAAATGAGATGTGAGATGATATGATTGTGTTTATGCATATGAAATGACCACAAGCCATGGTGTGAATGGGTGAGGGCAAATTTGGGGTGTTTACAGTAATATAATGACACTTAAATAAGAAAATAAATAGGAATTAAATAAGAAAGATTTCAACGGGTTCGTGTGTTGTTTTGAACATCATTATCAAATACTAATTCCTTTTATTTACTGTGTTACTTGTTTTGCAATGGTAATGCAGAGCATTTAAAAGCTTACTAAACTTGGTTATTTGTTAATAGGCTTTCTTGAGCAATCAATCACGTTGTTTCATGTAGATTTTTAAGGTTGTCTTGGACTGAGGTTTTAAGACACTATTTTAATGAAAAAAATCTTGAAGATATTAAAAAGGCTTTGTAGGATTATATTCACTTTTTAGATTTTTTTTTAAATGATAGTTTACAATTAAGGTTTTTAAGTTTGGATTTCAAAGAATTCAATAATTTTTTATCAAAAAATAAATACAAATGTTAAACTTTTTAACAAGAAAATAATTTTTGCCTAATAAAAAAAAAAGAAAATTTAACCTCATATTATCTTAAATAACATTTTTCTACAAATTTAAAAATATATTGATAAATTAATATCTTGTTGTTCAACCTCTTTTTTTATCATACTCATAAGTTTTTGTGATTAATAACCGGAACGAAGCAAATCTAAGATAATGTCGGTCTAAAAATTAGGGGTTCAGGAGTAATATCTTTGAACACTTCACTCATACTAGGTATTAGATGTGAGGGGAATTGGTGGATTAGAGTAAATCTAAGAAGGCTATAAATTGGGACCATGGTTGGTTGAATTAACATGAACTTTGAAACAATGCTCAAGATTCAAAACACAAAGTAAAATAGAAGACTTGACACATTATTAACCATCACACATAATTGAGATACAACCCGGTTTGAAATTATATATAACTCCAACCCGAGTAAACAAGAGAATTACATGTGATTTCTCCACCCTAGAAGTAAATACAACCCCTACATGTCACACCCGTTGCTAGTAAGGCATCCACGAGTTTAGTAAAAACACTTAACCATGGGTTGGAAAAACTCCTTTTAAGGATATATTTCCTTGGTTATTTCATATCTCTAACTAACAAGATATGAAGGTGGATGAGATTGGTCGTTGGATTTGGAGTTCCCTTACGTTGAAGAGGCTTGTTGTGGATAACTTGCAGTGTTTGTTGGTCGAGAACTAATGAATTAGCTTATGGAATAGATATTGATAGATTGTTAGTGTGAATCGTGGGAGATTCATACACCAACATAAGATCGCATCTTATATGATTCCTAAGAAGAGCTTTCACTTTTTGAAACTGACGTGCCTATGATCACCATCTGTGTGTCGAAGGCGGTGACATATTTTTAATGGTCACTCTTTCCGTCAAATGTCACCAAAGGGGTGCTTGAAATTGTCTAGGATAAAGGCTTCCCAAATTTTTTTAGAGAGAGGTTGAGGGTCCTCAACCTCTATTCCCTCATGAAATATGTCTTCATCGGAGTTATTAATTCCAGATAGCGGAGCATCCAACTCCACGGGATAGTCGATAGTAGGTAGCAGGATAATATCTGTTGACTTTTTAGAATGGACTATTTTTTAAATTAAATATACAAATAATATATACAAATAACACAACCAACATAAAAGTTTTTATAAAAAAAAAATTAAAATGAATTAAAAATCTTAATTTTTTACTAGACATGCACATATGCGTTGCACAGTTATATTTTACTTAAATATTAATAATAAATATTATAATTCAGAAAATATTAATATAACTAATTTTTATATTGACCGCATCTCTAATTTATAAAATAAATTAGTTGTTATGATGTTTTATAGTATTGTTTAATTTTTTTTAGAAAATAAATAACTAAAATAATAGATCTGGACATCAAATTAATAATTAAAATAAAAAATAAATAAAATTGTGAAATTAAGATAGAGACAAACACAAATTTCAAATGTGATAGAAGATATTTTTTTTTAGAATTCAATGACATAAATTACAAAATCACAGTAAAATTTGAAAGAAATAATTAACGATATATATCTCGCCGATTTCTTTTAATTTGGTGTCTTCTTAAATAGAGAATGAATCTTTAATTATATATATAAAGACGTGTAATTAGACAAATTATAAATGAAAGTTTTATATATGAACAATTGTGATTTATTGTAATTAATGGATTATACAAAGAGGACTAAGTAGTAATAAGAAGAAAATTATTTATCATGTTTTTTTAGCTCTTTTATTTAATTCATTAATTAATAATAATAATAATAATAATAATAATAATAATGATAATAATAATAATAATAATAATAATAATAATAATAATAATAATAATAATAATAAAACTTTTTCTTTAACCTAGAGAGAGGTCAGTGCCTCTCTCTCTTTAAATCTTTGTTGCTTCACGCTAAGCACCATGGTTTAAGTTGCTTTCCAGTTTTTTTCCATTAGTTTTCTACAGTTTGTCTGGTGATTTTCTTAGGATGGTTTGGAAAATGATTAATAGAAGGAACGTGGGTATTCGTTGTACTAAATGGGATGCCTTCCCATTTGGAGGGGGTTTGGTAGGAAAGGAACCATCATCTGTACAATCGTTCTACATTTCACACTTTCCTTTGAGAACTTCTGCGAGAGATCTATTTGCACTATTCGGTTATATCGGAAACATTGTGGCGGTAGTGATCTCTCCTAGAAGAAACGCTTTTGGGAAGAGGTTCGGTTTTACTCGATTCATTGAGGTGGAAGACGTAAGAAGGTTGGGAGTCAAATTGGATAACGTTATGATCGACGAGACGAAGATTCATGCAAAACAACCTTTCTTTGAAAGGGGTGATCTGCGATCTATTAAGTAGAAGGGAGGAATAAAAAATAGAGAGAGGTCAGGTATGGTGAAGGATGTGTCGAGAAGAGGCGATGTGGAATCCACGAGGTTCATTACAACTTCTATATCTCTTGTGGACGTTGTTGTAACCTCAGGTAACATTGATCATAAAAAAACTATGTTTTCGTTTCAATCTGTCACGGCGATCAAGAATAGAATGCAACAAGCCTATGTTGGTAGAATTATTCTTCCGGGTATGTCCAATAATATTCAACGTTATTTCGACTTCAAAGGAGTTGTTACGATAAAAGTAACCATTTTGGGAGCCTCGTTAGTGTTGCTAGAAGATTTGGAAGAGGGAGCCGTTGAAGGTTTGCTGGATGAGGGATCTACTTGGTGGAGGGAGATGTTCACGGAAATTAGAAAGTGGAATCAGATGGACATCGATGAGGAATGAACTATCTGGATTAGTATTTCTGGAATACCCTGTCATGCTTGGCGTACAAAGTTCTTCGAAAGGGTTGCAAACGCGTTTGGGAAGTATGTTTGCACGGACGAAATAACTCACAAAGGATTATCGATGGAGATGGCAAGATATATGATTATAATACCATCGGGCCATAGAATATAAAATCAAATGCAGGTGGAGATTGATGGGAGGATGTCTACCATATATTTGAGGGAAGATCCGGTGATAGACTTAAGATCGGCGAAAGTGAATGAACTTGAGAAATATACAATATCAAGTGACTCGGAGGAGGAGTGGGGTAGTGAAGAAGGGCGGAGTAGAGGATAAGACATCGATGAGGTCGGAGTTGCTAAGATAGTAATGGCCAAGATGGAAGTAGATGGAGGTGGGGGTACGAATGAAGAAGGTGAGCCGTTTCTACATCGGGAATAAGTTTTTATGGGGAAAAGTAATAGCAGTGAGGGAGAAAGGATAAGTCCACATCATAAACTTACTTTTCAGAAGGAAAGGGGGGTGTTTGACAATGTTGTGGTAAAGTGTAAAATGGATTTCAATAACTTTTCACTTTTTAAGGAAGATTTGGTACAAGCCTTTGACACTATTGAAGAAGTTGAAAAGACTAGGGAGATACATAACTTTAAAAAGCCGGATGCACTTTCTCAAGGCGGGGACCACAACAACAATAAAAGATCCATTCTTTTCAAACCTAAATTAATGAAATATAAAATAGTTGGTGGGCCACCATTACAAGTAAAAGGAAGACGTGGTAAGGAGTTGCATACATAAAAAAAATCAACATTTTCAAAGGCAAACAAAACAAAAAGGAGTTACAGCCAGTGGTTTTGAAGATGATAAGTGGGGGAAACACAACAGAATCAGCTGCGTCGAAATACTACGAAAATAACTCTGCTGAGTTCGATATTATGAGGAGCAACAAGAGATTGTGGGAGAATTTAGAATCTATGGTGGGAGGAAAAATTTGGGAAGCTATCTCGAATTTGGGTATTGTTGCAGCGGATATGAAAACAAATTACAAAAAAAGACTAAATGAAATGGAGAGGAACGATAAAGAAAGAAAGAGAGAAGGGAAGGAGAAAGCATTGTTTCAAAAATGATTATAGGAACTTTTAACATAAGAGGGGGAGGTAATTTGATTAAAAGAAATAAAATTAGTCAAATTTTCAAGAATGGAAAAGCAGACAGGTTTTTGATCCAAGAATCCAAAATCTCGGATTTGCCGGAGAAGCTAGCAAAAAGTTTTTGTTCCAAGGAAAACATTGGTTAGACTCATAATAATTATTTAGGCTTCTCGGGAAGCCTTATCATCTTATGGAAGATCGAAAGTGTGGAGGTAATTTGTAGTTTCAGAGGAAACAGACTTGGAAAGATCATTATTGGAGGGAGTTCCATTTAAGTCGCTCAATATGGAAGAGAAGGAGGATCTTGAGAAGCCTTTTTTGGAGGAGGAAATAAAGAATGCGATTTGGGGTTGTGGGGGTTCAAAAAGTCCCGGACCCGATGGTTTCTCTTTTCTTTTCATCAAAAAAGGTTGGAAGTTCTTAAAAGGGGATTTCATTAGATTCTTTAATGATTTTCATAGAGGAGCGATTTTATCAAAGGAAATCATTTTTTCCTTCTTAACTTTGATTCCTAAGAGAGAAAAATCGTTAAATTTAGATGACTATAGGCCTATTTTCCTTGTTGGTTACTTGTACAATGTTTTGGCAAAACTTTTGGCGGCTAGAATGAAGAATGTTCTTAACTCGATCATTTCTTCTTGCCAAAGTGCTTTTGTCCCTAATAGACAACTTCTTGATGGGGTGTTAGTGGCTAATGAATTGGTGGATTATGCTAGAAAAGAGAAGAAGGAGGTTACTCTCTTTAAGGTGGATTTCGAGAAAGCATACGATAAAGTTAGTTGGAACTTTCTAAGATACATGATGCGGAGAATGGGTTTCGGAAATCTTTGGATGAAATGGATGGAATCGTTGATCTTTACTAGCAAGAAATCTGTTTTGGTTAATGGCATATTTCGGAAGTTGAAGGCATATTTGGGCTATAAAAGCGGTGTTGCAGGGATTTGAGCTAGTGTCAGGTCTAGGGATTAATTACCACAAGAGCAAGCTTATAGGAATTAATGTTATCCCATCATTCCTAGAAGAGGCATCCTTATTCTTGGCTTGTAGAACCGAGAGGAAAGAGTTCAACTTTCTAGGAATACCCATAGGATCCAATCCTAGAAGAATATCCACTTGGACTCCACTTATTGAGAAATTGGAAAAAAGACTTCAAAGTTGGCATGAGAGGTTTTTGAGCTTCGGAGGAAGGTTGACGCTTTTGAGATCGGTGCTCACTAGTCTTCCTATCTTCCAACTCTCTTTCTATAAGATTCCGATGAAGATTCAGAAGGAAATTAATAAACTTCAAAGTGGTTTTTTGTGGGGGAGCTCAAAGGAGAAGCGTAGAATTCATTGGATCAATTGGGATTTCTTATGTTATCCGAAGGAGTGAGGAGGTTTAAATTTTAAGAGAATTGAAGACTTTAATTTTGCTTTACTTCATAAATGGAGATGGAGGATTCTTGAAGGATCAGAAGCAATTTGGTACAAATTGTTGAAAGCTAGATATGGTGATATTAGTCTCTATACTTCGGGATGCCGGGTCAAGAGTTCTAATTGGACATCTTGCTCAACATGGTGGATGGATTTATTATAAATAAATAAATTCTATGAGGATGACATCTATATGGATAATTGCATATTCCAAGTGGGTAGTGGGCATACCACACTATTTTGGAATGGCAATTTGACGGTAAGAGGTTGTTTTATAAACGAGTTTCCGGAGGAACATCAGTCATCTTCTCTTAAAGAAGTTTTGGTCGCCAGCTTGGGTGGATGGAAGGGAGGAAGATGGATTTGGGGCGATCTTGGCATAAATTTTCGGGAGGTAGTTTTGCCCGCATCAGCTGGTGAAAGTGATGTAGAGGGACAGTTTTTGAATTCTAACGTTTATTTTCCTATAGGTACAACTTATGGAAATGTTGGAAACACCCTGTCCTTTAACAATGCAGAAACAATCCTCTATCAGGTGCATCCCTTGGAGCTTTCTACCCGCATACTACAACCCTCTTCCAGTCTTCATGGCGATCCGCCATCAAGTTTTTTTGTTGCAGACTCTGTTTCTGGTTTGGAGCATTACATAAAGATTTCTTTGGTCGATTCTGGTCCGGATCAGAACGAGGCGTCTGCGCAGCAAGCTCACAGTAGCAGCTTGACTCCGTCGACTGATGCGTTTTTCTTGCATTTTGCCCAGACCTCAGAAGACCACACTGCTGCTTTTGATTCTGCTGCGCTTTTTCATCGCAGGTTTTTTTTCCCGAGACTTAGTGAATTGAGGAATATCATTGATTCCAATAAACCTTTGAATAATGACAGAGACAAAATTTCATGGAACCATGGTATTGATTTCACGGTCAGTTCTTTCTATTCCTTGTCGAATTATTTTCGTGTTCCTTATGGCCCAAGGAATAGAAATGATCTAGTTTTTGATTTAATTTGGAGAGTCAAGGCCCCTATGAGAATCAACGCTTTTGGATGGCGGTGTTTTTTGAATAAAATACCGATGAAGGATAAGCTTCTACATCGCTGAATTTTAACTTATGACAATAATATCAATTGTTGTTTTTGCGATCGCTTTCCGGAAACGTTAAAATATTTAATATTTGATTGTCATGTTTCGAAGTTAATTTGGTCCGAAATGGAGGAGTGGTTGAGATTTTCTTTGATTGGAGCGGGTGACATCAAAAGTTCTTTCTTAGAGTGGTTTTATTTCGGTAAATCAAAGAAGATGAAGGAAGGAAGGGATGGTAGCTTATGGTTGGCGATATGTTGGACCTTATGGCTAAAGAGGAATGAAATCTCTTTCAAGAATGCTAATTGGAACGTATCAGATTTAGTTTGGAAGACAAAATTCTTGATTTGGAGATGGTCTTTTATAAGGGAAATTAGTCATCTCAATTGTGATCTTTATGCTTTTGAAAAGGATCCGATTCAATTTTTATCGTAAGGTACAATTGGTGGGTAATTTTTTTAGTTTGGTTGGGGATTTTCTTAACTCTCTATAATCTTGTATTCGTCTTTGAGTACATTTTGTACTCGTATTAATATATATTCCTTGCCTTTTAAAAAAAAATATTATTATTATGATAGTAATAATAATAGTAATAATTAATGAGTAAAGTAATAGAAAAAAAAATGTTATTATATGTTGTTAGTAGGAGATTTCTCTTTTGATGTATTAGTGGTTGGTTTTTTAAATAGTTAGTGGTGCGTTTTTCGTTGGTTGGTTTTAACAATTCAAATTAATTAATTATTTAACTCTTAATTAGTAATGGATCTAATATTAGTAATGGATCTAATATGTAATGTTATATTTTAAGAAGAACCATAAAGATTATCTATAAATATTTTTAGATACCACTGTAGTTCATATTTTAGATATTACCTAATACTAATGTAAGAAAAATTAATACAATAATATTGCTACAAAATAAACAATTTGAAATAGATAAAATGAGGAGGAAAAAGTAGAACCATAAACATCATCTATGAATATTTTTAGATACAATTATAATTTAGATATTATTTGCAATTGCAATAACAATGCAAAAAAAATTAACTCAACAAAATTGCAACAAAATTAAATAATTTAAAATAGAGAAAATGAGTGGGAATAGAAAAGAACCATAAAGGTCATCTATATATTTTTAGATACCATTGTAATTCAAATAATACTGGCAAATGCAATGACTATGAAAAAATTAGCACAACAAAATAGCAACAGAATAAATAATTAAAAAAAAAAAGAAGATCTTAATAAAATAATACAATTTATTTTTATTTTATTTAACTATCTAAATTAATTTAGCGAGAGGTGAAAAGATCTATGATTTTCTATAGAATATAGTGGAAAAAAGAAATAATATTTATTAATTAAAAAAAATTAGTTAGTGAAATAAATAATAATAAATAATTAAAATAATAAATAGAAAAAAATAGAATAATAAGAAATTACATATACATCATCAATTTTAACTTTAAAAAAATTGTTAATACTTAACAACTTTTATATGTATAAGATTCTAATATATGTTATTATTATATATTTTATTTTTTTATTGTTGTTATTATTATAAAAGTTATAATGTTCTAGCGGTACAAGCTTTATTAATCGGATATATGATATTTTTATAGTATCACAATGTATTAATATTATTTTTTCCAGTTGTACAACTATAAGTACTTAACATAACTTTTTGATTTTTCAACCCTTATTCTCTATATATTCATCCTCTTTATATTTTTCTTTCATTTCTTATCAGATATTGTTACTCTTCCTTTTTTAAAAAGAGGAAAAAATCAAGGGTGTGCGATGCAACTCGAGATCTCGCCGAAATCGGCCGCTATTTTAGATGGCGAAACACTCATTTCTTCTCGTGCGATGGGTGGTTGCTTCGGTCGGACCGCATGGGAGCGCTCAGTGAGTGGCGACAATCAATAACTTTGGTCTTCATTACACTGGTCTGATTTTGATCTTGCTCGATGGTTTGAATAATAACTTACAGGATTTGGCTTTGATGGCATAATTTAAACATAGTAGATTGCATCTTTTCTAAGGCTTCTTGATCATCATATCAATGGCGGGTTCTTCACCTTTTTCTTCACACTCACCACAAAATTTCAGTTCAATCTTAGGTACTTCTCTCTTTCTCTTTCATTCCTCTTCGTTTCAAGGCTCCTTTTATCAATGTCAAATCCATGGCTCAATTTTCAATTTCAAATCAATGGCTCCCTTAATCAATTTCAAATCCATGGCTTCCTTTATCAATTTCAAATCCATTTCCATCATGTTTGATGATGTTAAGTACCTTACTTTCAACATTTTCACCCTATTCTTATATGTTTTATTCTACATCACAAACCTAGATATTTTATAGCTTTTGATAATCCATTTTCCACTCAACTCTCCTAATGTTCGTCTTAACTCCCTCACAATCACATCCCTCAATACCAAAGCCATTAATTTAACTGCCACATTCGATTTAACCTTCATTTCCCATTCTCCAATATACAAAAAAAATCACTTTTACTACATAATGATTAGTACACGGTAAAAGCATGCATCAATATATGCTTTTACCATGTACTGCTTATTATATAATAAAAGGGTGTTTTTTTTTGTATATCGGAGAATGGAAAATGAAGGTTAAATCGAATATGGCAGTTAAATTAATGGTTTTTCTATTGAGGGATGTAATAGTGATGAATTTAAGATGAACGTTGGGAGAGTTGAGTGGAAAGGGCAATATCAAAAGACAGAAAACTGATAGTTTTGCGATGCAGAATAAAACATATAAGAATATGGTATATATGTTGAAACGTCGTCAAACACGATGGAAATGGATTTGAAATTGATAAAGGAAGTCATGGATTTGAAATTGATAAAGGGAGCCATGGATTTGAAATTGAAAATAAAGAGATCCATGGATTTAGCATTGATAAAGGGATCCATGAAACAAAGAGTTGCATTTCGACTTGGTGCTACTGGTAAAAAAGAACAAGCTAATGAGTTTGTGGATAGAGTTGAAGCGTATGGGTCCAGATCACAAGATGCATAAATCTTTTGTTGAGGGGCATTATTTAGCTGCTCAAGGCAATAACCTTAAAGAAGTTTCCATCTTCAAGCAAGGAAGGCATGGAGAAATTTGTTCCTGTATGAGGTTGGTTCATGTCTTGTTTTGAACAACATTATCGGGAATTTTAATGAAAGTTTTCTTCATGCAATGTGTTTCCTATTGATGTTTGAAGGACAAAACAAACATAAGCTTTGATTGCAGAGAACATGATCAATGTTACCATGTTAAATATAGGACTACTTAAACCAAAACCATTGAAATTGTTTTTGTTTTTTCTTTTAATGTCGTCCAAATTAACTGTGAATGTTAGATTATTTTACTTGTTACAACCTCTTAAAAATCTTGTTACAACAATACTTGTTAAAATTACAAAACTCATCTTTCATTGTATCTCTCCACTGCCAATATTCCTCTTGATCCTTCTTTCTTCATTACTACATACAATGTTAAAATTTATTAAAAATTTCATTTGTTTAAATGGCCACATCAGATTGTTTTAATTATTTTTTTTATCTAGTGTCGGCTCATGATTTTGATCTGGCTTTATAATGGAGAAATCCAAGGAGAGGAAAAGAAAGATATTATGATGCAATATGTTATTAATCTTGAGGATATTATGATGTTTGGAAGAGGTGAAAATTGAGTAATAGATGATTAAAAAAACAATTATATGAATAAGAACGATTTCAGGGTTATTATTAAATTTTAAATAGATTTGTTAAAAAATGTTTTTAATTTTAGTCCCTGAAAAAATTTCCCTAAAAAAATGGTCATCCTAATATTTTTCGTCCATATTTTTGGTCCCTCCCGTCAACGGCCGTTAACAGAAGCAGACATGGCTTGGCACATGGATATTTGTTTGATGACTGGACATACATCTGGCAGTGCCAATGTGGAAAAGATGTTGATGTGTCATGCCACATGTCTAAGGTTAACATTATACTTAAAAGTTGGCATATTTATTAGGACCTTATACATATTTAATAATTAACTATGTTCTTTTCAACCTGTCTTTTATTTTTGTTAAATTAATGCATGGTTTTATCTATAATGTACAACTATCATATTCGAGGCTAGAGTGTGCATAGAGCATTGCATGTTTTTGTCTTTGATGTACATCTATCAGATTTGAGATTGTTATTTATTTCTTTTTGATGAGGACGAACTTGCAGGCTAATTTCGAGCATTACACTTAGATCTATACAATTTATTAAATGAGTTGATTTATGTATTATTATTTTGTGGCTTATGTAATATTATTGTTCGGTTATGTATGTATTATTGTTGTGTGACTTATGTATTATTATGTTTATCATCTAATGTAATATAACATCAATACAACCCAACAAAATATAACATACATAAAACTACTCTAAGTTAATAATGTTTGGCATTCCAAACATAAGTTGTTGTCAATGTTGTAATGACCTGAAAAAATCCTAAAGTTCAAGATGTTGCTTTCAAAATTTTCCATTTTTTTCAATGCAATGTGTTTTTTGGCAACAAAAATCGTTGCCTTATTTTTACTTGAATAAAAACTAACATCAAAGGTAGACATGTAATTTAACAAACATAAATAATATGTAACTAGATGAACCAAATGATTTTAGTTTATAAAACCAATTCAATATATGGAGATGATAGACGAATGTGAAGTCTTGATTGGAAAGAAAGTAAGAATACCTTAAATAGACAAGAATGACATTATATTGCTTAATTATCACATAACACATATTTGGTAATGTCATCAATTTCTTCTGTGGTTGAGGACCTAAACATGATATCATCAAATATTCTTTAAATTTTGATAATAGATCTCCAAATAAATTATCATAGAGACTTGATCTAGCTCTCATTTTATTATCCAAGTCTTGACAAACAATGAATCAACCATCCTCACCATATTCATGTGATTCTGCAATGATTCTAAATCCACTATTTTGATTTGCTTCAATATTAACTATATCATCAATATATGACATAATATGTTTAGGAAATTGAGTAATGAATTGACATAATTAGTTCACAATATCAAAGTTCATTTCAGTTGGCACAAATTTGGCTTTTGAATCACTACATTACATGGCTTAATTCTCATGTATTCTTCAAGTGGCCAAAATGCATAATGAATCAAAACTCAATAATCATGCACATCGAAAGCCCAAACTCAATTACATTCTGATCAGGGGTTAAAATGTGAGTCATTCATGCACATGCCAAGCCACATGCACGTGGGAATCACTCAATCCACTTCAAATTGCAAAAATGAAAATTAATTCATAACTTCTTAACCAAGGCTCCAATAGATCTTTAACCATGGTGTAAATACCCCAAATTTGCCCTCACCCATTCACACCATGGCTTGTGATCATTTAATATGCATAAACTCAATCATAGCATCCCATATTGCATATTTGATTCACTGCATTTATTCTAAGTCATCTGCATCTAGGGTTTGTGATCTGAGCAATCCAAGAGCCACTTGAGCCACTCCAAAGGTCATCAATCACTTCAAAGGGGTCCATGTGTGTTCAAGCATCATATTATATCCTCTCAAAGTCAAGAATGTCAAAAAATCACAAGAACTGAGAATGGCATGGAAGTAGAGCCAGGTTTAACTACACAGATGACCTAGAATTAGGGTTTTGGTTTCAGAGGCCATAACTCCATATTTTTTGGTCATTATTGTTTCTATTGGTCTCTATATGGTATAGGGACCATGCATATCAATTTTTATGAAGAAATTCAATGGGGAAGTCATCTGACCAAGAGTTGACTTTTTGAGCAAGCCAGTACAAAAATCAGGGCATCTGAGGCCCTCAATGACCCAACCAAAGGGTGTTCTTCATCATTTTGATTATGTATGATCTTTATTTGATCATAGAAGATGTTAGAAGTTCACAAAATTGAAGGATTTCAAGCCATTTGCAAAGTTGACTTTTTGGGAAAGTTGACTTATGATGAAAATTGTCATTTTGGGAAACTTTTTCAACCCTTGATTTTTGATTCAAAAAGGCTTCAAATGGGAAAACTTTGGTCATGAAAGTTGTAGAATGGATCATTCCCTTTTCAAAAAGTACAAGAACATGACCTAATTCATTTTGGATCAAAAGTTATGGCTTGTCAAAGTTGGGAAAAATCACATAATTTCAAGTTATGCACCAAAGAGGGAAACTTGCAAATTCTTGTACCAAGGCAATTTGTGACTTCTAATTTATGTCTAACCTTTACACAAACATCATACATGACTCAAACTTCAGATTGTCCCAAGAATTTCTTAAGTTCCATGCCCTAAACTTCAAGAATTACAAAAGGGGCCAAAGTTGTGACAATTTGCAAAAGGGATCAAAACTTCTCATCCACTTGCCTCAGTTCACAAAATATGATCCAAAAGCATTCCTTGATCCTTGCTGAACTCAACCATGCTCCTATCTTAGCCTGCCACTTGCCCATACCTCCAAGTACAACTTGCTTGACTTTTTGCAACTTGAAGCCATACCAATCCCACAGTGACACAACCACTCTCTGCCCAATCCAGACTTTACAAACACATCCCAAGGTTTCATTTTCATGAGACACACAAGCCTGAAAGCTCCAAGAAGACAACATTCTCACTTTTCACCTCATATGCAAAACCATTCGAAACTCATCATACAAGCTTCAAACACACAAACAAACCTCAACCTCAATCTCAACATGACTCACTGATCACAAACCAATCATCAAAACAACCTGAAAGTCATTGAAACCAAGATACGATTTCTGCCCCCCTTTGAACAGAACTTCAGCAATCTTTCAAACCAGCCATTTTAAACTCCAAACAAGTATTGCAAGCTTCTCAGGAGGTCCATTAGAGGTGTTTTGGATCAAAGGGCCAGCCAGAAAGTTCCAGAAATCAAAGCTTCGATTCAGGTAGCCATGGAAATTCATTTTTCCAGAACCTTTATTTCTTGTTTCTAAATGATAAAGCATGCTTCCCTGAGTTCACTGAACCTTTTACTTTTGAAAATGATAGAGAAATGAGCTTGTATCGTGTTTCTGAAATTTTTGCAGTTTTTGATGTTTGATTTGTATCTTGATTTTGAGTTGAAATAAATGGGATTTGTTGCTGGATTATGTTTTGTTGTTGATCATTGAATGTTTCTGGAGCTTTTGGTGAAGTTTCATGGCGTTTTGAGGGATTCAGGGAAGGGGGTTGGCCGGAGAAGATGACCGGAACACTGTTCCGGTCATCTGAAAGTGATTAGGGTTAGTTAATTAGGGTTTAGTCTTAATTACGGAAGTTTGAATGCTGGCCGTCCAGATGCGCGCCTAGTCCATTCCCGCGCGTTCCAATTCGAATCCTGGCCACTGGATCAGCATACTTTTCAGTTAATTCAATTTTATTTTCATTTAAATTCATTTCTTTTGTACATTTATTTAAAAATAGCAAAACACTTTGAAAAATTCTGAAAATTTTTATCAAACCTTTTATTAATTTTCAGAAACCAAAAATATTTTTATTTTTATTTTTTACATTGAAAAATATTTTTAAATCATTTAAAAGTTTATTTTTAATTGATTAATGAGAATTAATTCATTAAAAATACTTTTAAGTATTTAAAAATCACAAAAAAATTCATGAAACATTTAAAATCATTTAGAAACATTGTCCAACCTTCAAACCAAATTTATTTTTTGATCTTGATGCCTTTTGACAATTTTCAATGGATTTAATTTCATTTCAAGGCATTATTTTGATCCAAACTTTGAAAATTCATTTATGCCTAACCATTGAGAGTTGGACAATGAGTCTTTTTGCATTGCATCTTGCATATCATGTAGTTTAGAGGATTAAATTGGCATGAATTGATCTTGCATTTTCAATTTGTTTGACATTTTTCTTGATGAGTGTAAACACCCCAAATTTGCCCTCACCCATTCACACCATGGCTTGTGATCTTTTCATATGCACAATCATACCATCTCATATCCCATTTTTGATTCACTACATTGGTTCAAAGTCATCTGCATCTAGGGTTTGTGATCTGAACAATCCAAGAGCTTCTTGAGCCACTCCAAAGGCCATCAACCACTTAAAAGGGGTCCATGTATGTTCTTATATCATATTACATCCTCTCAAAGTCAAAAATGTCAAAGAATCACAAGAACTGGGAATGGTATAGAAGCAGAGCCAGATTTGACTGCACAGATGACCTAAAATTAGGGTTTTGGTTTCAGAGGCCATAACTCCAAATTTTTTGGTCATTCTTGTTTCTTTTGGTCTCTATATGGTATAGGGAGTATGCATATCAATTTTCATGAAGAAATTCCATGGGGAAGTCATCTGATCAAGAGTTGACTTTTCAAGCAAGTCAGTGCAAAATCAGGGCATCTGAGGCCCCCAATGACCCAACCAAGGGGTGATCTTCATCATTTTGAGTGTATATGATCTTTATTTGATCATAGAAGAAGTTGTAAGTTCACAAAATTCAAGAATTTCAAGTCTTTTGCAAAGTTGACTTTTTGGGCAAGTTTGACTTTTAATGAAAATGTCATTTTATGCAACTTTTTCAACCCTTACTTTTTGATTCAAGAAAGCTTCAAATGGAAAAACTTTGGTCATGAAAGTTGTAGAATAGATCTTTCCCTTTTCAAAAAGTACAAGAACATGACCTAATTCATTTTGGATCAAAAGTTATGGCTCATCAAAGTTGGCAAAAATCACTAAAATTCAAGTTATGCACCAAATGGAAAAACTTGCAAATTCTTGTACCAAGGCAATTTGTGACTTCTAATTGATGTCTAACCCTTATACAAACATCACACATGCCCTAAAAACAGAATTGGCCCAAGGGATTTTGCATTGTTTGCTTTGGTTTTCAAAGATCCTTAAGTCATTTTTCATTACAAGTGCAAAAGGGGGATTCTTGGCAAAATCATTTTCCAAAGGGTTATGTGATCACTAGCTGATTTCTATGCATTGCCATGACTAAATGAAGTTCTATGCACCAAAATTCAGCAAGAATCATATCACATACATAGCACAAAATCATGAGAAAACACCAAGTGGGCAAGTTGCAAAAGCTAGCATAGCTCATGATCCACATGTTGCAGTCACTCACAAGCAATCTAAGGGTCATCCTTGACCCAAGCTGAAGCAGGACATGCCCTTAGACAGCTGTTGCCATAGCCCATGCTGCAAGTACCAATCACATTGACTTTTTGGCCAAAACCTCCATACTCTTGGAACAATGAGCAGCCACCTCTACTGACCTGCTCCACAGGCTACTCATACATTGTTGGAGTGTTATAGCATTGCATTGGCCATTGAAACAAGCCAGAACACAGCCTTCACAAAAACTGTCAAAGAACTTCTCTTCTTCGAATCACCTTCCACGGCCATCAAACACCCCATTTCTCGTCACCAACAAATCAAACACACTCAAAGGAACCAGAATCAACCATTGGTAGAGCCTGAAACATCATATACACAGACCTCATTTTCTGATACACCAGAATTGAACCTCTCAAAATAGCCTGTTTAAACTCCATCCAAGCTTGCCATTAGCACGAGGGGGATCATTGGAGTGAGTCTGCATCAAAGAACAGCCCAGAAAGCCCAGAACCAGAAGCTTCCACCTCAGGTATGGCCATGAACTTTTTCTCACAGAGCTTGCATTTTATGTTATAAATTGATTGTGTATGTCTTGCTGGTCATGAGGATGTGCTTAGAATTGAAAATGAGTGAGAAATGAGGATTTACTGATGCTCTGAATTTTCACCCGTGAAAAATGTTTTCTTCGATTTGCCTGATTCTTGAAGTTTAAATGTTGTTTGAGGGATGATTTGTGTTCTAGGATGTTAGAGGATCATTTTGCTGTGTTTAATTTGAAGTGTGGTGGCCTGAATCATGATCTAGGGTTTTGGTTCGCCGGAGAAGACGACCGGAAGTCTTCTCCGGCCACCTGAGAACCATTAACCCTAATCCCTGTAATTAATTGGTGTTTGAATCTGATGCGTTGGATCCTTTGACTTAGTTGACCTGGCGCGCGTTTGAGTGGCCCAGATGCATCCATTTTGCCCTAATCTCAATTAGTTTAATTAAATCCAATTAATTAATTCGTAAAACCTAATTAAGTCAGAGTCCATCCTGACCCTTGTTTCACGCGCCAAGTCAATGGTCTCCTCCCAGCTTTGAATCTGATGCGTTGGATCAGATTACTTTTCATTTTTATTAATTTTATTTCATTTCTTTTATATTTCTTTTGATCATTTATTTAAAAATAGTAAAACTTATTCAAAAATTCTGAAATTTTTTATGCACACTATTATTTAATTTCAGAACACAAAAATATTTTTATTTTTATTTTTTGCATTAAAAAAGTATTTTTAAATATTTAAAAGTTTATTTTTAATTAATTAATGAGAATTAATTTATTAAAAATACTTTTAGGTATTTAAAAATCACCAAAAAAATTCATGAAACATTTAAAAACATTTAGAAACATTGTCCAACCCTCAAACCAAATTTCTTTTTTGATCTTGATGCATTTTGAGAATTTTTCATGGAATTAAAATCATTTTAATGCATTATTTTGATCCAAACTTCAAAAAATCATTTCTGCCTAACCCTTGAGAGTTGGACCTTGATTCTTTTTGCATTGCATTGTGTTTAGAATGTAGTTTATGAGATTAAATGACCATGATTTGATCTTTCATTTTCCATTTGTTTGACATTTTTCTTGTTAAGGAATCCTAAAACCCTAGAAAACTTAGGAAAATCATAACTTGAATTAGGTTAAGAGTTGGAACTTCTCCTTTGGGCAGTGAGTTAGTATAGGATTAGGGATCCTTTGAGTGCATTTTCAATTTTTTATATTGATGTTTGCTTCTGATTTTGGTTTTTGTTTGTTGCTTTGATCATAAACCCTAATTTGAGCTTCCATATGCATCCATCTTGCATTTGCTTGCATACCTTGACTTGCCATAGCATTTTGTGCATCCATTTGATTCACTTGACATCTTAAGACATCTTGTAAGCATGTTTGATCATTGCATCTTGCATTTTCCATGTTGTATGCCATATGCATCTCATAACTTTTCATGTATGATCATGTTTCCAAATTTGTTTCATCTGCATCCATAAGCTTGTATGATCATCACCATGCCTTGTTTCATGTTTGCATCATCTCATAGCATCATTATCATCCCATATATGCTTCTGGTTTTGGTTTTCATTATGCCATTTCATTTCATTTTGCATTGCATTGCATTTCTTTCACTAACTTTTCAGGTGGTAAGTCATCTTGAGAAGTGAATTTGCCTTCACTTCTCACAACTTCTTCTTATTTCTTTTATGCATCCATGCTTCATTTTATTATGTGTTTGAGATTGAGCTTGCTCTTTCTTTTTTTTCTTCTTACTTTCTTTCCTCAAGTGACTTGTCTTCTTCAATGAAGCAAGTTACTTTGCTTCTCCTGATCCTTTCATCTGCTTCCTGGTGGTTCCTCTGAAGATTTCTCTTGTAAACCTCACAAACCTTAGGAACAACCAAGCATGACAATGATTAGGGTTTTGATTAGTCCCCCACTTAGTTTTTACCTTTGTGTCTCATTGAGTCTTCTCTTCTCACCTCATAATCAGGGACTAAACCCTAAAGGCTTTAAGGCTTTGTGATTAAGTTTATGCCTGCATCCTTCTATTAGGATGGAGTGTATAACTTTAATCCTAAGTGTTAGACCCTTAATGTGTTTAAATCTCTTAATCAACTCACTTAATAATCATCAAGACATCACACTTGTAACTTGGGCCTTGCATTAGGGTTCTAATTCTTCCTTAATTGGTTAAGAAGGACTAACCCTAGTGTTAATGGACAAGTCCCCCTCAAGTTGTCTTACAAACCCTAAAGATCACTTCATCATCATATCATTAATTAAAATCCACTTAATCAAAGGTTTGTTTTGTCATGAGTTTAATCCCTAATCATGGATCAAGTTGAGGAGCATTCCTCAGCTTAAACATTCTCATTTATTATCCTTCTATTAGGATGGTGTAATGAGTCTGTTTAATCCCTGATTATGGCTTAACCTCATTACTTAACACTAAACAAAAATACCAAAAACATCTAAATAATCACAAGTAGGTTAATGATCTTAATCCTACATCAAAGGTGATTAAGTGTGAGAAGCTGACTTCACACTTAAGGTATTCTCATTACCCCTAATCAAAGGGAAGATGTGATGAGTTTACTAAATCCATTGGTTTAGGCTTAAGCTCATTAACTTATGACAAACTCTCAAAAGCAATAAAAGATTGAAAACTCAAAAACAAACAATAATCGTCTCCTCCGGGATTCTTTTCTCATCTCATTCACTCAACAAACGAGAACTCGCTTCTTCCGTCTAATGCAAGACAGTTTGCACCTGAGCCAGACAGGTCATACACTTGAGCATGGACAAGCAAGCAGTTCATCAGTCAATTCACCTTTCAGTCTCTTTGGGTCGAACTACGGTGTTCTGACTTCCTCATTGCACGAGAGGATACGTAGGCATAACTTAAAAGTTATCGAACAAAAGTCTCTGTATATCCCCCCTCTTTCCAGCACCATTCTTTCAGCCTCATTATCATGAGCATTTCACTCTTGTCCTTACACTGACACTGTATATATTACACTTTACACTTCTTTTACACAGACACCTGTACATCCTTTTCCAGCTCTTTATACACAAATTGCACTGACACTACCCCTTTAAAACACAAATCTTTTAAGCGTGGATTCCGTCGAGTACGACGGACAATCTGGGTGCTAATACCTTCCCAGGTTGTAACCAACCCCCTTTCTCAGTCTCTCTGGTTCGCAACCGTCTTATCCTTATCTTTCTAGGTCTATGCAGCATTGCCTTTCCTCCGGGATAAAAATGCCTAGCTGGAGACTCTATTCATTCCCTGTGAGTTCACTCCTGTGTGTTCTCACATCCCCCTTTCGCCGACCGTTCGCGTTTGTACCTTTATCTGGGCCTATTCCCATTTATCGGGAGCGACAATGAGGTGCCTTAAAACCCTAGCCAACTTAGGAAATTCATAACTTACACTAGGTTAAGAATTGGATCCTCTCCTTTGGGCAGTGAGTTTGTATAGGTTTAGGGTTCCTTTGATTGCATTTTCAAAATTTTAATAATAATGTTTGCTTCTGGTTTTAGTTTTTGTTTTGTGCATTGATCATGAACCCTAATTTGGGCTTTCTTTTGCATTCATCTTACATTTGCTTGCATACCATGACTTGCCATGACATTTTATGCATTCATTTGATTCATAACACATCTTAGGACATATTAGAATCATGTTTGATCATTGCATCTTTCATTTGCCATGTTGTATGTCATTTGCATTTCATAACTTTTCATGTATGTTCATGGTTCTAAGCATGTTTCTTTGGTATTCCATATGTTTGTATGATCATCCTCATGCCTTGTTTCATGTTTGCATCATCTCTTAGCATCATTAACATCACGTATTTGCTTCTGACTTTGTCTTGCACCATGCCATTGCATCTCATTTGCATTTCATTTCATTTCTTTCACTAACTTTTCAGGTGGTAAGTTACCTTGAGAAGTTAATTTGCCTTCACTTCTCACAATCTCTTTTCATCTCTCTTATGCATCATTGCTGCATTTTTGTATGTGTATTGGATTGAGCTTGCTCTTTCTTGTTCATCTTACCTTCTTTCTTCAAGCAACTTGACTTCTTAAGTGAAGCAAGTTGTTTTGCTTCTCTTTGCTCCTTTCATCTGCTTCCCTCCTTGGTGGTTCTTTGAAGATCTTTCTTGAAAACCTCACAAACCCTAGGAATGACCAAGCATGATAACAATTAGGGTTGATTAGTCCCCCACTTAGCTTTTACCTTTGTGTCTCCTTGAGTCTTCTCTTCTTATCTCATAATCAGGGACTAAACCCTAAAGGCTTTAAGGCTTTGTGATTAAGCTTATGCCTGCATCCTTCTATTGGGATGGAGTGTATAACTTTAATCCTAAGTGTTAAACCCTTAATGTGTTTAACTCCTTTAATCAATTCATCCTAATAATCATCAAGACATCAAGCTTGTAACTTGGGCCTTGCATTAGGGTTCTAATTCTTCCTTAACTGGTTAAGAAGGACTAACCCTAGTGTTAATGGACAAGTCCCCCTCAAGTTTGTCTTACAAACCATAAAACTCATTTCTTCATCTTATCATTAACTAAAATCCACTTAATAAAGGCTTTGTTTTGTCATGAGGATAATCCCTAATCATGGATTAAGTTGAGGAGTTTTCCTCAGCTTAAACATTCTCATCTATTATCCTTCTATTAGGATGGTGTAATGAGTCTGTTTAATCCCTGATTATGGCTTAATCTCATTATTTAACACTAAACAAAAACAACAAAAATATCTAAATAATCACAAGTAGGTTAAGGATCTTAATCCTACATCAAAGGTGATTAAGTGTGAGATGCTGACTTCACACTTAAGGTATTCTCATTACCCCTAATCAGAGGGAAGATGTGATGAGTTTACTAACCCATTGGTTTAGGCTTAAGCTCATTAAATTATGACAAACCTTCAAAAGAAATAAAAGACTGAAAGCATCCAAAACAAACAATAATCGTCTCCTTCGGGATTCTTTTCTCATCTTATTCACTCACAAACGAGAACTTGCTTCTTTCGTCTAATGCAAGACAGTTTGCACCTGAGCCAGACAGGTCATACACTTGAGCATAAATAAGCAAGCAGTTCACAAGTCAATTTATCTGTCAGTCTCTTTGGGTCGAACTACGGTGTTCTGACTTCCTCATTGCACGAGAGGATACGTAGGCATAACTTAACAGTTATCGAACAAAAGTCTCTGTATATTCCCCCTCTTTTTAGCCTTATTCTTTAAGCCTCATAATCTTGAGCATACTCTTTTTCTTACACTGACATTTCACATATTTCACTCCACACTTCTTTTACACTGACACTTGCATTCTTTCTAGCTTTGATACACAGATTGCACTGACACTACCCCTTTAAAACACAAATCTTTTAAGCGTGTATCCCGTCGAGTATGACGGACAATCTGGGTGCTAATACCTTCCCAGGTTGTAACCAACCCCCTTTCTCAGTCTCTTTGGTTCGCAACCGTCTTATCCATATCTTTCTAGGTCTATGAAGCATTGCCTTTCCTCCGGGATAAAAATGCCTAGCTGGCGACTCTTGTCTTTCTGAGTTCACTGCTGTGTGTTCTCATTTCTTTTCGCCGACCATTCGCGCTTGTACCGGGATGCAAATCTTCGGGAGCGACACATGGTTAGGCCCAAAATCCATGATACATAAGCTCTTAACTCCACTAGTTAGGGCTAGATACTCTCACAATTGCTCAGATTTGAAAAATTACACCAAAATTTCCTTTCTTTTAAACTCATAATCCTTAGAATTTCATTGAGATTTTTCTTCACATTCTTGATCAGCGTACTTCATAGAGAAATAATCACCCATTATTTGAGGCTGAGAGCAAGGATTTATCAAGTTTTGTTCAAGAGGATTCAACTTCAAAGCTCAAGATCCAGCCTGTTTCCAAGCTCTAATTTCATTTATTTTGCAATTAGAGGTTTCAAGGAGTAGATCTGCAGCTTGCTGATGGTTTTCTAGGAGTATTTCACTAGCTGCAAGTTTCAGGTAAGGTCAAAATACATGCTCCTATTACTTGAATTTAATGTGTGCATTGTGATTTGTGTGTGTTATTGATCATTCTGATGTAGTTTTCATGAGATTTGGATGTGTATTATGGATTAATTTGAGATCTGAAAATTTATGTTCATACTTTGTTTGCTTCGATCTGGATTATATGTGCACTGTTTGAGAATTTGAAGTTTATTTTTTAAATCAATGTGCAATTTAGAGTGAAACTGTGGTGATTTTATTGATTTCTGGAAAAAATTTGTGAAGTGTTTGCCGGAGAAGGTGGTCGGAGCTAGGGCTCCATTAACTGGTTATATTTTAGGTCATGAGAGTTCTTGAGGTGGAAGAGATAATCCTAGTCGTCCACTGCTTTGATTTGTTGGTTGTGATTGTGACAACGCATTAAAAGTGTGTATGGCTTGGCACGTGTTTGTGTTATGCATCCATGTTCAATTTTGACCTAATTTTCCCACTCATTCTTCTCTTTTGCTTCTCATTTTGTTTTTGTGCATCAATTATGTTTGTCTCATGTGCATTTCATACCTTGTATGTCATCTTTCTTCTTTACCTTACATCTCAAGTATGTATGACATTCTTTCCTTATACGTTCATCCTTTGGTAAGATTGTTTAAATTGTTTTGACTTGTTTGCTATGTGAATTTGGTGTGTTCATATGTGCATTATTGTAATATCCTCTTGGTCATATACTACCGACTTTCATCATTTCATGATCATCTTTTCATCTTTGACTTTCATCCTTGAGTTGTTTGTGTTTTCTTCTTATGTGAACATCAAATTGTTTGCTTTCTTCATCCCATTCTATCATGATTTAACCTATGCATCTTTGTATGTTCATTTAGTATCATCTTAGGCATTATAATATGTCATATAACTCTTAGTTGGATGATCCATACATATTTTCATCCATGTCATACTTCATTTGCATTCATGCTTCTTCATATGTGGCTTTTATGAACTTCTTTGCTTCTTTAGTGCTTCTTTGAGTTTGTTTGGTCTTGTTTGAGTTCCTTGATCTTCTTAAAGTTTCTTTTTGGTTTGGTTCTAACTTTTAAGGTTCTTTAACCTTAATATCCATTTTATTTTCTTTCTTTGCTTAATTGTCTTCTATTTCACTTCTTATGAATGTTTGTGCTTCATTTGCTAAATTTTTCAAGGGCTTTGGTAAGTCATAGGAGTGTGGATGTGCATCCACATTCCAACATCTATCTCTTCTTTTACATTACAATATTGTGTTTGCTTAAGCATTTAAGTTGCTTTGTTTGTATAATTATCTTTCATTCCCCTTAGAAACAACTTAACTTCCATCTTGGAAGTAATTTGTCTTCTAGTCTCTTCTCTTCTTCTTCTTCTCCTTCTTCTTTCTTCTCTTCTTCTCCCTTTTTTTAGGATAGAGATCTCAAACCTCACTAACCTTAGGATATCCAAGCATGACAAATTACTTAGGATTGTGTAGTTTCCTTTAGACTTTTTACCTTCTGAGTCTTTCTCTTTCTCATCTCAAAAGAAAAGCTAAAAAACATCTAATAAAGGTTGAAATGACTTCTTGTGTTATAGACTTATTCCATGGAGCACTTGCATCTATCCCATCTTGGGATAATGTAAGCTTGTCTAGAATGATGCACAAGTCTTCAACATGAAGTTGTTTCATAAAGTAAACCTAAAAATCACTTCTTCATCAAAAATAACAAAAACACTTAATTAGTAAAGTAGGCTAGTGTGTTTGAGCCTCAACCCTTGGAACTATGTTTGGGGATATTTTCCATCCTTAGGTGTGCTTTTTCTTCATTCCATTTTAGAGAGATGTAAGAAGTACACACTCCATTGAATGAGAATTGAATACACTCTCCTATGAAAACTCTCAAATAAAAGCTTCTAAAAGACTTCAACAAAAAATAAGTGTCTTTCCTTCGAGAATTCTCTTCTTATCTCCTTCACTCTAAGAAAAAGAACTCGTTTCGACTTGTCTTTTGCAAGAAGGTAAATGCACTCGTTCCAGACGAGCCTGCAACACCTGAGCATAGGCACAAGCAGTTCAATCCCAAAAAACACAAGCAAGTTGTGTTAGTCTTATTGAGTCGAACTATGGTGTTCTGACTTTCTCATTGCATAAAGGGAATACATAGGTACAAGAAACGCCACTTAGCAAACACAATCCTTCAGTCTCTTTCATCGTTCTCCGTGCCATTTCATCTCCT
This sequence comes from Lathyrus aphaca, assembly GCA_963966055.1. NCBI lineage: Eukaryota > Viridiplantae > Streptophyta > Magnoliopsida > Fabales > Fabaceae > Lathyrus > Lathyrus aphaca. Next base: position 483,820,767 of record OZ014525.1, on the reverse strand, counting down.
TATCCTTTCATTTTATTCTTCCTTATTTATTTTGAGTCCTTTCCAATAGGAGTTGCAACAGTAGTTGATATTCTTACTCTTTGAAATAGTGCTAGCAAGCGTGGATCCTGTCGGGTACGATGGACAATTTGGGGTTTTAATACCTTCCCAGTTCGTAACTGACTCTCTTACCCTCTCTCTGGTTCTCGAGACCCTGCTTTCTCCTTCTTCTGGGTTTGTGCAACATTACCCATCCTTCGGGATAAAAATGTCTGGCTGGCGACTCTTCTTTTTTCACGCCACTTGCTTTAACTTATTCTCTCCATCTCGCCTTAAATGACATTCTCCGCATGATTATTGATTGTGTTTGTGTTTTACCGATTAATTGCATTTTGATCATGTTTTGTACGTTTTGATTGTTTGTGGCTAAATTCGTAGCTTGACTTAGGTTCTACTAGGTGTTAGGATGCTCCTTCTAGGTAGAAGATTAGTGTTAACATGTTCCTAGGTGTGTTAGGAATCATTAGAAGTGAGTTTGTGGCCAAAAGCACTTATTTCTAAACTTTTTTTCACATTCTGTTCAGTGTTAACCGGTTAACCGGTTAACGCATGGGTTTGGCCACAAACTGGTTCTAGTTTAGGGCCATTAACCGGTTAACCATTCTATTAACCAGTTAACGCTGTAGAAACTCATGTTTTTAGCTTCTTTTATAGTTCAATCTTGTTTCCTCGTGCCTCTAGTCCCCATACATGTTTAGGTACTAATTTTAGGGAATTTTCTAGGTTAGTTTCGACATCTCATTCCTCCATTTCGAGTCTTTTTGAAGCGTTTCTGTTCATGTCGCATATTATGTTTTTGTGTGTTCATTTGTGTGTAATTTAACTTCTTGCATTTTTTTTCTATGTCAATACATTATTTGGCATGTAAGTGATCATGTTGCATTCTGTTTTTTTGCATCTTTCGTTAATATATTTGCATTATTGCATCACATACTCAATGTTGCATTTCGTATGATCATAATTGTGCATGTGCATTTTGTGGTAAGTTTGATCACATCATTTACATCAATTCAAGTCTGAATTTTGCATTAAGCTTGGCATTCTTGTTGATCTATCATGTTGCATATTCATGATCAATGTTCATTATATGCATATGCCATGTTTATGTGCCATATTTTGCATACTTGTTGCATAATAAATCATGTGGTGCATTCTTGCATAATCCCTCAAAAATAAATGGTCATCCAATTTTGTGATTGATTCCTATTCATGTTGCATATTCATGTTAAGTGAGCATTTCATGTTGAGTTTGTGCGTAAAAAATGAAAATAACAAAATCTGCCTTGTTTTCACATCTGTTTTTTAGTATAATAGTTGTTAAATGTATGCTGCTTGTTATGATGTTCATGTTGTTTGTGACTTTTTACACCTATTTTTTCATGTTGATTAGGTGTTGTAGTATCTTGTTTGCATTGTATAGTGCATTTCATTGTTGTTTTTGCATTTAGTAGCTGTTATAGGTCGCTGAATTTTGCATTGCATTGCTTATAGGTCCCCTAAACTTAGGTTAGGTCTAGTCCAGGTCCTAGTTCTTTTAGTAATTAATTTGGTATTTGTTTACCTTATTTTTCATCATGTTTACCATACTAACTTAGTTTTGTAGGGGGGAAGATTGAGGTAAGCATTACTTCATTCCCATCTCTTATGCATTCTAAATGTGTTTGCCTTAGCACTTTGTGCTTTATTTTTATAGATTTCCCTTTTGTCCTTTAGAACCAACTTAACTTCCTTAGGAAGTAAGTTGAGTTCTAACTCTTTTTTTCTTCTTTTCCTTTGTTCCATTAGGATTAGAAAACCTCATTAACCTTTAGGGCCTCCTTTGCATATAATAAATGACTTAGGGTTGCGTCTTAGTCCCCCTTAGTTTTTTCCCTTTTTTCAACTTGAGTCATTTCTTTCTTACCTCATAAAGAAAATAATAAAATACGTAATAAAGGTTGAATGTTCTCATACGACATGAGACTTTGTTGTGGAGTACTTATGCACGTCATGTTTCGGGGCGAGGTGTAGGTTATCTACCACGATGGATAAGTCTTAGTATGAGAATGTTCACAAACAAATTCAAAATACTTCTCATAAAAGACAAAACAATAAACAATAAGTGACTTTCCTGCGGGAACTCTATTCTCATCTCATTCAATCTCAACGCAAACTTTCGACAACTTGTCTCATTTGTAAGACGATAACACACTCGTACCAGACGAGCCTGCAACACCTGAGCATGGACATAAGCGGTTCCAGCACATAAAAAACACAAACAAAAAGTTTTCGCCTTAGTTAGGCGAACTACGTCGACTCTGATCCTTACTTTCCAAATGAGGTATGTAGGAAGCGAGGTAGAGCCCGTGCGAGCACATTCTTTATTTTCCTTACATTTCCCTCTTTCTTTCCATTTTCTTTCTAGTACCCTTTCTCAAATCAGTTCCGTTTAGCATTTCTTTTGTTCAGCAAAATCTTATTCCTCACCCTTTGAAACAAACATACAATCGTGGATCCCGTCGGGTACGACAGACGGTCTGGGGTGCTAATACCTTCCCAGGTCGTAATCGACTCCCGAACCCAGATCTTCGGTTCGTAGGACCTTGTCCTTTCCTTCTTCCTTAGGTTTGTGCAGCATTATCTTTCTCGTTCCTTCGGGATAAAAATGCCTGGCTGGCGACTCTACCTTTTCCGCACCACTTTCGCATGTGTACTAGGATGAAAATCCCGGGAGCGACAACTGGCGACTCTGCTGGGGATCGAACCCAAAATCTATGGTTTCCCTTATAGAATCAATCCTAGCGCTTGTTTGTTTTCGTTTCACTTGGGTGTTTATGTGTGTGCTGCTGTGTGTTTATTTACTATTTTCATTTATAGTTTACTTTACAACATTTGTTTACTGCTTCCAGTATTTATTTTCCATGCATCATATACTAGACTGTCTTGCTGTGCTCGTTTTCATTTTTTCTGTGGGATGGGAGTTACTGTGAGATAAGCCAAATACCCAACTTGAGTGCACTATAGGATTAGCGTGGACACGTTGTACTCGTATGGTTACCTGATGAGTGGCGATGTGTTCTAGACCCAGGTTGTAACCGTCTTGGAAATATCTTGTGTGGGGATTTCCTCCACTTCGGGATAGGACCTTGATAGTTATGTGCAGCTAGGGACTGATCATAGAGGACCTTAGTTGAAACACCCCTCTCTAGTGATGACAGTGGCAAACCACATTTGTTGGCAAACCCACTCACATCCAAGGGCCCACTGGGAACTCGCATAGGATGGTCTGGTTCTCTCATAGGAATCCAGTTAAAGAAATTTTTTTTGTATGACGATAATATTGTATCCTTCGGGAGAATGTACTATTATTTCTCAATTCAGTGCTTGAAGTTGGGGACTTATGAGGGATGCTTGTTTCCTTGGACTCAACTGAGACCTCCCTGAGTAGTACATAATGCCAAACCGATTCCCTGATTTGGTCATGTGCCATTTCTCGGAAATAGTGAACGTATTATTGCTATTCGGCTTTGAGAGTCCATGATGTTGACTTGAGTAGCATACCTGTGAGATGGGAGGGGTTTACAGGTATGCAGGAACCCTGAAACTTCCAACACACCCACCTCGCTAGTATTGTTCAGTAGTATGATCTGGTTCTATGTTACATTGAGTCTGATTACTGGAGTGTCTATACAGAGATGAAGTTATTATGGCTATCCATAGTTGGCTCACCGCTCAACACCACTATCAGACGTTTGATCATATGCCTGCTGCATACATGACATCATGGCATTTTAGCATACATGTTCGGTTATTTCCAAAGATCCCATATCTGAATCGTGTCATTATATGTTCCTATATCCAAACTGGAATCAAAGCAGATGGATTCCTTGGAAATAATCGAACATGGCATTTACATGCATCCCTACACTCATTACAGGTGTCCGGGGACAGATTATCATCTTGATTTGGTTATTCTCCAGAATGGCCAATTTGAATCACAATCATCAAAAGATGGGCATGGAGTAATGCTAAGAAGAGATAGCTAAAATGAAAATCCGAATGGAACAACTCCTGGTGGACATGTAGACCTTGTGTCATGGCCACATGTTATTGATAGAGAAAGTTTTCCAACTGAAGAAACAAGAGAACCAGACCATGCAGGCTCCAGAGGTGGTACTCTAAGAAGGGCACCATGTCCCCTTTACTGCTGCTGAAGTTGTTAGTCCTCCACGTTCAGTGGGTTTGTTCCAAGATCAGGAAGTGTTTCACAAAAATTCTCCTCAACCTTGGGCTCCTAAGCCTCTCAACTTGCAGGCGCCTCCAACTCACCAAAGGAAGGGTAAAGGCAAAAACTACGAACAAAGGCCGAAGAAGCCTGAAGCTGAGTTTGACTTGATTCCAGTGTCGTATGCGCATCTGCTTCCTTGTATGCTCGAGCTTAATCTGGTTGAACTCGCCACCATGACAGCCACGCACAAAAAGCTTCCTCTAGATTTTGACGCTAGTGCTAGATGTATTTTCCATTCTGGCACACCTGGTCACTATGTGGAGAAATGCAAGAGGTTCAAATACCAGGTTCAAGAGCTCATTGATTCGAAGATGATCGAGTTCGCACCAATCAGTGAGGATGTGTCAAGGGATCTCATATTAGTGGTGGCAAAAGAAAAGACTCTTCCTTTCCCTATCGCAAAACGTGTAGAAGCATGCCTTCAACCTCGAGGATTTTGATGAAGACAACACGACTCATGCACTTCATTTTTGCAAAAAGTTAAGAGCTTCCAACATGATCAAGCAACAAGCTTTTGGCATTGTGATCAAGCTTCATATGCACATTCGTTTTATTTCAAGGCTTGGATGCATGTGTTGAGGTATACATCAAATCTCTTTAAGATTGATATACAAGTGCTCAAATTATCATTTCATATTTTATCATGATGCATACAAACTTTGGAAGGTTTCTAAACTGGTTTAACACTTTTAAAATTTAAAATTTTTCTGTTTTTTAATAGTGTTAACTGGTTAACCATTTGGTAATGGTTAACCGGTTAACGGCTTCAATATTTGAAATCTGTGTTAATGTTGTAAATGCATTAACCGGTTAACCACTTGGTTAACCGGTTAACACTGAAGGTTTTTGAAAAAATCATTCCTTTTAAAAATTCAAATTTTTCTTTTAGTTATACCTTTTCAAATAATTATTTTTCATATTTTTTCATACATTTTTGAAAGGGTGTTTTGAATATTATATATTCTGAATTTTTTAAATTCAAAAACACCTCCTAGAATTTTTCATAAAAAATCACTTAATCAAATTCACTTATTTTCATATATTTTCAAACATTCAAAAGTGTTCATATTGATTCATAACATTTCATATTCATAAGTTGAACACTTGCTTATGCTTGTTCCATGAATTTTCAGTTATACCAGATGGATGTCAAAAGCGCTTTCCTGAATGGTTACATCAATGAAGAAGTCTATGTCAAACAACCTCCGGGCTTTGAAGACTTCAAGAATCCCTCTCATGTCTACAAGTTGAAGAAGGCTCTTTATGGCTTAAAGCAAGCACCAAGAGCATGGTATGATCGCCTTAGCAACTTCCTATGTGAGAAGGGTTTTACAAAAGGAAAGGTTGACAAGACTTTGTTCATCAAGAATTTCAAGGGCAACGCCTTACTAGTTCAAGTCTATGTCGACGACATCATCTTCAGATCAACAAACAAAGACCTTTGAGAAGAATTCTCTCTTATGATGCAAGGAGAATTCGAGATGTCCATGATGGGAAAGATGAACTACTTCCTTGGATTACAAATCAAGCAAACAAAGGATTGCATCTTCATCTACCAATCCAAGTACTGCAAGGAATTGTTGAAAAGATTCGATATGGATAGTTGCAAAGTGATGTCTACTCCTATGGGATTTGGAACGTACGTTGATCAAGATCTATCCGACATTTCAATTGATATTACAAAGTATCGAGGTATGATCGGTTCACTATTATATTTGACGGCAAGTCGTCCTGACATTATGTTTAGTGTTAATTTGTGTGCCCGCTTTCAAGCTAATCCGAAGGAATCATATCTCACTGCCGTGAAGAGGATCATGAAGTATCTCAAAGGAACAACAAACGTCGGACTATGGTATCCAAAAGGTAGCACATGTTCTTTAATTGGTTATTCTGACGCTGATTATGCAGGATGTAAGACCGAAAGAAAAAGTACAAGTGGTACTTGTCACATTCTCGGGAATGCACTAGTGCCGTGGGCATGTAAGAAGCAAGCATGCGTTGCACTTAGCACGACCGAAGCGGAGTACATCGCAGCAGGAAGTTGTTGTGCCCAAATCTTGTGGCTTAAACAACAACTCCTTGATTTCGGTATAGATCTTGGTTGTATCCCTCTCCGATGTGACAACATAAGTGCCATCAATATCATGAAGAACCCGATCATGCATTCAAGAACAAAGCATATAGATATCCGGCATCACTTCCTTCGAGATCATGTACTAAATGGAGATGTAGATGTTACGTTCGTGGATACACACAATCAACTCTCTGATATATTCATTAAACCATTGGCTAAGGAGCAATTCTTCAAGATTCAACGAGAACTTGGTATTCTCAATGAAGGTGACATCTAACCTTAACTTAAAAATTGCTTGTTGTATGCATTTGTTGTATGTATTTGTTGCATAATATATGTTTTTTGTTCACTTTGTGTTACAAAAGGCTAGCACTCACTTTTCTCTGTTTTCGATCTTTCACTCTTTCGGTTATCCGAAAAGTATCTTTTTTAAAATATTTTTTGATCAAAAGTTGTGTTGTGATATATGCTAACACGTTGTAAAAAAGTTTTGTCAATTTTTTTTCCACATAACCCTAAAACTGCTGCTGTTTTTTAAAAAATTTTGAAAATTTTGGCCCGTTAACCGGTTAACGCTTCCCAGACAGCAGTTCTGGGTCACGTGTCTGTCAAAACATTTTGTTTGTTTTATTTTCATCTTTTATGTGTTTTGGTATGTGTGTTAAATGGTTCATGGTACCTCTTTCCAACACCTCATAACTCATTTCCTCCTACTTTGGCTCACCATAAAACACCACTATCTCATATTCAAACTCTCTTCTCCAAAACCATAAACACTCCATCAATACTCCATTAAAACCCACTCCACTAAAACTCTCATTATAAACTCTACCTTCTAAACTTCACTCTCCATTCCCATAAACCCTAATCCGAAAATACCTCTTCAAACCCTAAAACCTAAAAGCTCCAGCTTGTCTTCAATGGCTCCCAGAAAAGGAAAGGCTCCAGTGTCAGTGTCAAAATCCAGCAGTGAAGAAGAAATGCCCATGGAATCTACCAAGAAGTGAAAAATGGATTTTCGTGTCCGGGTTCGCCATCTTCTTAAGGGTAAGTATGTCAACCTGAAATCCTTTGAAACCTTTAAGTTTCCGACTTTGTTAGAATATCAGAGGATGCTTGACTTTATTGCAGATAACGGAAAAGTGTATCCGAATTTGGTTAAATCTTTTATGAACAACATGTCCCTTAACTGTGATGATAAGGAGAAACACCAATTGTTTGCTGTTGTGAGAGACTGTGAGATTGGAGTTGACTTAGGTACTCTTGCAGCTTCTTTGTCTATCCCATATTCGGGTGTTTTTCTCCGAAAAGGGGTAAACCATGATGAAGGAAAATGTGCTGACTATGACAAAATGGAATACTATTATCAGATTTGTAGGTTTCCAAAGGCAACTGTGGTGTCCGGCCAACGTACCTCTCGGGTACTCTGTTATGCTAAGAATTTATCTGTGGATGATCGGATGCTACACTATATTATCTGTCATGTTTTGCTGCCCAAAGATTCCAACTTGTCTCAGATCAATGATTTGGAAATGCAAGTACTGTTTGTTGTCAAGAACAAGATTAGAGTGAATTGGCTTCCTACTATGATGTATCATCTGAAGCAACAACTTTCTCTAAAGACAAGATTACCATATGGCCGCCTCATTTCAAGAATCTTGGAAATTACTGATATGGAAATCGGTAGAGAGCCTTTTATTGCTATGTCTACAATGGCTAATGAGATTAATGGAGTCACTATCATCAAAAACACCGGCATAATTTAAAGCAATGATGGAACCTACAAGTATGACGACGGATCCTCCACCTCCATCCCACCTATTCTGGAAACCGGCATCACAAATGACTTTCTTTATTCTACCATCATGTCAAACCATCATGAAACCATCTGTGCCTTTAAAAGCCTTAGGAACTTAGTTTTAAGCTCCTGAAACTCCACCGAGTTTGTTGATGAGGATGAGGACGGTAGTGAAGAGGAGGAAGAAGATGATGAGGATGTGTCGGATGAGGATTGAGGACCATGTTTCTATGTTGTTTTTTTACTATGTTTCTTATGTTGTTTTAAGTCTAGTTTATGTTTTGGTGTTTCAAACATATGTCCTAAGTTAATTAGGCACTTTTGGTTTCCATGTATTAAGTTTTCGCATTATGTTCGTACACTTGTTGGTTATGTTGAATTATGTTTATGCTTATATGTGTGTTCGACTTGCATGTTTACTTAATGCGTATTTCTATTTGATGCTTGTATGGTGATTTTTTTTTTCATATCTATGCTTGTTAGTCTCTTCCTTTTTGCTAATGCCAAAGGGGGAGAAGACTTTGTTTCTCTAATGCCTCTCGATGCAAAATTTCTTTTGCTCCTGCCGCTATTATTTAGGGGGAGTTGCTATCCTTAGAGGGAGGATCTTCTTAGAGAAACGTCGATCAAAGCTCTCGCAGAATTTTTGGTTGTCATCATCAAAAAGGGGGAGAATGTAGAAGCATGCCTTCAACCTCGAGGATTTTGATGAAGACAACACGACTTATGCACTTCATTTTTTCAAAAAGTTAAGAACTTCCAACATGATCAAGCAACAAGCTTTTGGCACTGTGATCAAGCTTCATATGCACATTCGTTTTATTTTAAGGCTTGGACGCATGTGTTGAGGTATACATCAAATCTCTTTAAGATTGATATACAAGTGCTCAAATTATCATTTCATATTTTATCATGATGTATATAAACTTTGGAAGGTTTCTAAACTGGTTTAACACTTTAAAAAATTAATATTTTTCTGTTTTTTAACAGTGTTAACCGGTTAACGACTTCAATATTTAAAATCTGTGTTAACGTTGTACATGCGTTAACCGATTAACCATTTGGTTAACTGGTTAACACTGAAGGTTTTTGAAAAAATCATTCCTTTTAAAAATTCAAATTTTTCTTTTAGTTATAGCTTTTCAAATAATTATTTTTCATATTTTTTCATACATTTTTGAAAGGGTGTTTTGAATATTATATATTCTGAATTTTTTAAATTCAAAAACACCTCCTAGAATTTTTCATAAAAAATCACTTAATCAAATTCACTTATTTTCATATATTTTCAAACATTCAAAAGTGTTCATATTGATTCATAACATTTCATATTCATAAGTTGAACTCTTGTATTGAAATTGAGAAGTGGATTTTGATCAAAGGAGAAGATCAATCTTATATTGATATCACTTATTGTATTACTCTCAAAATTACAAAGAATTATAAAAGTTTTCTATTGTGACTTGTGATCCAGGATTGTTGGACACAAGGGATAGTGCTTGCAAGAGGATTGTTCTTGCACACTAGGTTTTGTTTAGTTGTTTAGAAAGTAGGCCTCACCGATTGATGGTGCGATAGGTTGTATAATCTAAAAACTAGTGGAAAATCTCTTTCGTGTTGGAAAGGTGACTGGATGTACCTTCATACTGTGAAGGTTCTTACCATAAACAAGTAAAAGAGAAAAAATCCATCCATCAAGAAAATAATCGAAAAAATTTATAACACCTAATTCACCCCCCCCCTCTTAGGCATACTCTGAAACTACAAAACTCATCCCCAATCAAGGGTGTGTCCATCCACTTTAGGTCATAAAGACATCACGCCAGCCACCTCTGCCCATTCACCGATCCAACATGGAGAAGAAAGTGCAGAAGGACTTCTAGTGTCTGAATTCAACTCAGCAACGGAGCTATCAACAACAGGGGAGACTCAAGTTCAAGCAGACTGAAAGAGTGTTTACTCCGAGTCTCAGCCCTTCTAGCCAAGTGTTTGCTCGTTTACTCAAGAACTCTTTGATTCATCCAAGGAATGCCCTGCCAATTCCGTACCACATTCCCCCAGATTTCAATATGGATGTTATCTGTGAATTCCACTCCAGAACATTCAGACATACAATTGACGAGTGCAAAGCATTCAAACATACTATCTAAGATTTAATTGACTCAGGGGTCATTACACCAGAAGGAATCCGCAGGAATTGAAGTCTCATGACCTAGTTGGCCATGCAGACTATACGTGCATCTTAGGGAGCTCAAGACGGGGGTTGATCATATAAATAATTGATGAACTAGGGGATGTATATTTCTTTGATGTATTTGGATTGCGTTATTTTGTTTGAGATTACCTTCAGATTTGTTGATGGAATCTCTTGTTCGTGTATCATTGATTTTTCTTTTATTTCAGTACTATTGACTTTTTGTATAACTTTTCGCACGTTTCTGTGTTATTGCTCTATGGTGGATTATTTTCGGGTGCCATTGTTTCAACTCCTCCTCCATGTCAATGTCATTTCACTAATGAATTCCCAATGCTCAACACTTTCTCCGCACACACTCACAGAATTTATCTTATGGTGTGGCACTCTATGGGGTATTTGTCCCCCCATCTGAATGAAGTGGGATCAGTGACATGGCATTTTCATGCATATCATTTTGGCATACTAACGAGTGTCGCTCCCAAAGATTTGCATCCCGGTACAAGCGCGAACTGTCGGCGAAAGAGAAAAGAAAAGAGTCGCCAACTAGGAATTTTTATCCCGAAGGAAAGGTAATGCTGCATAAACCTAGAAAAGATGGATAAGACGGTCGCGAACCAGAGAAACTGAGAAAGGGGGTTGGTTACAACCTGGGAAGGTATTAGCACCCAGATTGTCCGTCGTACTCGACGGGATCGACGCTTAAAAGATTTGTGTTTAAAAGGGGTAGTGTCAGTGCCATTCTGTGTGCAAAAGTTGGAAAAGAATGCAAGTGTCAGTGTAAAAGAAATGTGAAGTGAGGTGAAAGAGTGTCAGTGTAAGGAAAGAGTGCAAAGCTCAAGACTATGAGGCTTAAAGAATAATGCTGGAAGAAAGGGGAATATACAGAGACTTTTGTTCGATAACTGTTAAGTTATGCCTACGTATCCTCTCGTGCAATGAGGAAGTCAAAACACCGTAGTTCGACACAAAGAGACTGGAAGATAAATTGACTGATGAACTACTTACTTGTCTATGCTCAAGCGTATGACCTGTCTGGCTCAGGTGCAAACTGTCTTGCGTTAGACGGAAGAAGCGAGTTCTCGTTTGTGAGTGAATGAGGTGAGAAAAGAATCCCGAAGGAGACGATTATTGTTTGTTTTCGGTATTTTCAATCTTTTATTGCTTTTTGGAGTTTGTCATAGGAAAATAAGCTTAAGCCTAAACCAAGGGTTAGTAAACTCATTACATCCTCTCTCTAATTAGGGGTAATGAGAATACCTTAAGTATGAAGTAGGCACCTCACACTTAATCACCATGATGTAGGATTAAGATCATTAACCTACTTGCATTTATTTAGATGTTTTTGGAGTTTTTGTTTAGTGTTAGGTAATGAGTTTAAGCCATAATCAGAGATTTAATGGACTCATTACACCATCCTAATAGAAGGATAATAGATGAGAACATTTAAGCTGAGGAAGATACCTCAACTTAATCCATGATTAGGGATTAACCTCATGACAAAACAAAATCTTTATTAAAGTGGATTTTAGTTAATGATAAGATTAAGAAGTGATTTTTTGGTTTGTAAGACAACTTGTCCATTAACACTAGGGTTAGTCCTTCTTAACCAGTTAAGGAAGAATTAGAACCCTAATGCAAGGCCCAAGTTACAAGCTTGATGTCTTAGTGATTATTAGGTGGATTGACTAAAGGATTTAAACACATTAAGAGTTTAAAACTTAGGATTAAAGTTATACACTCCATCCTAATAGAAGGATACAGGCATAACCCTAATCACAAAGCCTTAAAACCTTTAAGGTTTAGTCCTTGATTAAGAGATGAGAAGAGAAGACACAAAGATGACACAAAGGTAAAACTAATGGGGGACTAATCAAACCCTAATTTAGATCATGCTTGGGTGTTCCTAAGGTTTATGAAGCTTGCAAGAAGATCTTCAAGGAAAAGCCACCAGGGAAGAAGCAGGATGGAAGGAAAAGAAGCAGCAAGAAGCAAGACAACTTACTTCACTTAAGAAGATAAGTTGCTTGAAGAAAGAAAGTGGAGAAAGAGAATGAATGAGAAAGCTCACTCTAATTCATAAGTAAAAAATGCAGCAATGATGCATAAAAGGGAGGAGAAGAGGTTATGAGAAGTGAAGGCAAATTCACTTCTCAAACACTTGCCACCTGAAAAGTTAGCAACAAGAAATGAAATGAAATGAAAATGAGATGAAATGCAAAGATGAAAACAAAAGTCAGAAGCATATCCAGATTTAAATGATGCTAAGAGATGATACAAATGGATGTCATGAGATGTGGATGATCATACAAGTAATGAAGATGCAAATGAGACATGAAAGGAGGCATGAAAGTTCATGAAAACTTATGAAATACAATGGATGCATAACATGGAAAATGGATGATGCAATGATCAAACATGATTCTAATATGTCCTAAGATGTCTTACATGTCATGTGGATGCACAAAATGTCATGGAAAGTTCATGTATGCAAGCATATGAAGGATGAATGCAAATTAAGGCAAAGATTAGGGTTTGTGTACAAGATGCAATGCAAAATTCAAAACCATAAGCAAATGACAAGATAAAAAATTTAAAATGGAATCAAAGGTACCCTAAACCTATACAAGTTCGCTGCCCAAAGGGGAAAGTTAGAAGCTAAACCCTAAAAGACTTATGATTTTCCTAAATTTCTAGGGTTTTAAGGGTGATCCAAAAGGGAAAATGCCAAACAAATGGAAAATGAAAGATAAAAATGAAACAAAAATGTTTTTAGATGCTTGAAAGAATGTATAACACAATGCAAAAAGAACCATTCACAAACTCAACTTGGATCAAAAGTTATGAATTTTTGAAGTTAGGGATAAAAATATTCAAATTAAAGAACCCTAATTCAAATGAAAATTGTCAAAGCATGATCAAACCAAAAAGAAATTTGCTTTGTGAGTTTGTAAATGTTTGTAAATGTTTGAAAATGTTCTCTGAATTTTTTTGGGATTTTTAAATACCTAAATGTATTTTTAATTAATTAATTTCCATTAACTAATAAAAAATAATCATTTAAATTATTTAAAAATAATTTTTAATGCAAAAAATAAAAATAAAAAATATTTTTGGGTTCTGAAAATTAATAAAAGTTTTAATAAAAATTTCCAGAATTTTTTGATGCATTTTACTATTTTTAAAAATTCGTGCAAATAAAATAGAAACAAATGAAATAAATATTAAATAAATGAGAAAAAGGGGAAAGTCAGCTAATCCTAGGGCTGAGGTTTAAAGTCAGATTGGAGGGAATTGACTCCGCGCGCATCTGGATGGCTGACATTCAAACTACACTAATTATGATTAAATCCCTAATCTGAACCCTAATGACTTTCAGGTGACCGGAACAGTGTTCCGGTCATCTTCTCCGGCCATCCACTCTTGCTATCTCACTCAATCCGTAAAATCAAACCACCAAACTCTCCAGAAATGATCCCCACCCCATTCTAAACAAGATTCAGCCATCAAAAAACATTTATTTCACATGAACAATGAGATTCGAAGCAAAACGGAAAATCTTTCAGAAATTTCAGAAGCTTCATACATGCTTAAAACTTAATCATTTTCAAAACCAAAAGGTGCAGTGTAATCAGTGAAGCATGGAGAACAATCTAAGAACTTAAGAAATCATTTCTGGAAAATTTGTTCTTGAGGTTACCTGAACAGAAACTTTCGAAAATGGCACTATCTGGCTGCTTCTCTGCTTCAAAACCCCTCCAATGATCTCCCTCAAGAGTTTGAAATACTTGGTTGGAGTTTATGTGGCCTCTATGTGCAGTTGGCTGAAGCTCAGGTCAAGGAATGTGAAAATCGTGTTTTTGATATGGGGTGTTTCAAGGCAAAATGAAGGGTGGAAAATGATCAGTGATGAATGTGGAGTTTAATGGTGGAAAATTTTTGCAGATTTGTTGGCTGAGCTATGAGTTTCGAAGAGAAATGAAAAAGGGGAGATTTTTGTGAATGTTGAGTTCTCTGAAGTGTTAGGCTGCAATGTTGTGTGTTATGGCTTGGGTTTGATCCACATAACAAGTAGGGATAGGCCAGAGAATGGGTGGTGGCTGCAGTTGATTGGTATGGGCTTCTTGCCAAAAAGTCAAAAGTTTTTGTCCTTGAGGTATGGGCTGGTTCAGAGGTGGTACAATGGGGTGTCTGGTTCAGCAAGGAATAAGGATGTCCATGGAATTGGTTTTGAGGCAATTCAGCAAGTGTATGAAAGGTTGTGTATCATTTTGCAATTTCATGAAGTTTTGGCCCCTTTGAGATTTCTTCATGGGCAAGGCATGAAAACTTATAATTCTTTGGGAAATTCTGAGTTTTATGCAATGTACTATGTTTGTATGATGATTAGAAGTGTGTTTGAAGTCACAAAATGAATTGGCAAGTGGTTTTGCAAAGAATCCTCTTTGGTACATAAGTGAAATTTTGTGATTTTTCCCAACTTTGCAAGGCCATAACTTGAGTTCTATGATGAATTAGATCAAGTTCTTGTAATTTTTGAAAAGGGAATGATCCAATCTACAACTTTCATGACCAAGAATTTTTCATTTGAAGCATTTTTGAATCAAAAAGAGGAGGTTGAAAAACTTTCTCAAAATGGCAAGTTTGCATTACAAGTCACTTTCCCAAAATGGCAACTTTGCAAATGGCTTGAAATTATTCAATTTTGTGAACTTCTAACTTCTTCTAAGATCAAGTAAATATCATATATACCCAAAATGATGGAGAAGACCCTTTGGTTGGATGATTGGGGGCCTCAGATGCCTTGATTTTGCACTGACTTGTTCAAGAAGTCATATATTGATCAGATGCCTTCCCCATTGAATTTCTTCATGAAAATTGGTATGCATAATCCTTATATCATATAAAGACCAATAGAAACAAGAATGACCAAAACAAATTGGAGTTATGGCCTCTGAAACCAAAACCCTAATTTTAGGTCATCTGAGCAGTTAAACCTGGCTCTGCTTCCATACCTTCCTCAGTTCTTGTGATTTTCTGACTTTCTTGATCTTGGGAGGATATAATATGATACTATAACATACATGGACCCTCTTGAGATGATTGATGACCTTTGGAGTGGCTCACATAGCTCAGGGGTGACTTAGATCATAAACCCTAGATGCAGATGACTTGAAACAATGCAGTGAACCAAAAAATGCAATATGATGTGATATGATTGAACTTATGAAAATGAAAATATCACAAGCCATAGTGAAGTGAGTGAGGGCAAATTTGGGGTGTTTACAACGAGTTACCTGGATTTCCTAATTTATTTGACCATTTTAGGAGAAGTGTCGGCCATACCAATACGCTACTCGAGCCAAATCATGAATATGTATGTAATACCTCAAAATTTTCCCTCTCATATCCTCAACATTTTGCATAGCATTTAACATATATAAGTTCACAAAATAACCAAAAACATTGCATCATGTGTAACATAGTTGAGGCATAGGTATATGGTTAATGATTGAAGCAACTGAAGGCTATACAAAGGCAATCAAGAGGCCACAAAGCTCCTCAATCATGTACAAGGGGTCTACAACATCCCACAAGTATCCATTTGAAGCCTCAAGTCTTGGAAAGAATTGAATGGCTCCAAAGAATGCAAGCAAAGCAACATCTCCTGAGGACATGATCCAAATTATGGTTTCAATTGTGAAGGACTTCTCCATGAATTTTTGAGCAAAGGTGGATTCCATTGTGTTCTATATTACAACAAGTGTATAGGGTTCAAATTTCATCCACAAATTCATTTTGGAAGAGGTTCAATTGGTCAGATGATTGAAAATCAAGAAATTGGGGAAAAGTCAACCATGCTGAGGAAAACGTCAACTCCTGACTTTTTGAGATGAAAATCATGAAATTAGGGTTACAAGGATCCTATGGTTCAAATTTGATCAAGAAATGATGGAGGAATCAAGAGAAATCAAGAAAACCAAAACTTACCATTTTTGGAAAATTAGGGTTTCCAAAAATGGCAAGTTTTGGCTATTTTTGCAGCTACTTTGAATGAGGCCTTCTCCCAAAATATGAAAGATATGAAAATTCTACTTAGAGCCAATTAAAGAGGGCATCTTGACCTTCAAATCCATAGGTGGAACTATTTCATAGAATAAAAATTGAGTGAGATATGATCATTCAAAGTTGGTGCAATTCAAGGCAAACTAGGGCAAGAACCAAGGAAGGCCTTGCCTCCTGCGCGCACGCCAGGCAAGGCATTCCATCAAACAGGTGGTGGATCACAATTCAAGCCATTTTTATCCATGTTAGAGGCCTCAAATGAATTTTATTTGAACTACAAAGTTGTTCATTGCCATGTTTCCAACAACTTTGATGTTCAAAGATTTTTCATTTGATCAAAGGATTGAGAGTTATGGGAAGGAAAAGAGAGGGTGTTCAAACTGAAAGGGTGTAGGGCATTTTGCCAAGCTTAGGGCAGGCCATGCAGGCCCATAATGCAGTGTTGATTTGTGATGTTCAAGATGATATTTGAGGTATCTAGAGTCTTTATTTCATGATGGCTTGAACTACAAACTTGCTATAGGAAACATCTCCTTCAATTTGAGCCCAAGGATCACATGTTTTGGTGACTTGTTCATGAAGAAACATCCAAAAGAAGATGACAACATGACGTATGTTTTCTTTCAGGCTAAGGCATTGTATCTCATGTGCAAATTCAGTTCATTCAAGAGCCTTTACATCATGTTATGTTCAAACTCATCACAAGCAAGGAGAGGGCATCATCTCATGCTGCATGATCACTTCATTTACCATGCACACCTTTGAAAATCAAGCAAATGAAGAACTTCCCAGCATTGAAGGCATGATGCAATGATCAACCTTATCATATACCAGCAAGTCCATTATAACAACTATGTTCCTCACTATATATGATCAGATTCGAGCAAATAACTCAAGCTACAAGTTCAACTGCATTAGCATTACCTCTCACACCTTCACTTTGATCCATTCACCACCAGTTAGAACTAACCATAGTTCTAACTGTTAATTGTGGTTGATAACTTTCAACTTAACATATAAAAGCTTGATCTCCAACTGAATTGCTCTCACCACTTCGATTTTGCACAAATCACATCCAAATTCCTTGATCTTTCTCTCTGCACCTTCACTTCATTTTGCTTCGAGCAACTTCCACCTTCATCATTCCAACCTCAATCATCTTCAAATTCATCTTCATCATCACCTCAAGCATGACATTCATGGAGGACTGAGCTTGAATCTTCAAGAATCGCATACTGCAACTTTGTGATTGTACTGCATTTCTGATTGAAACTTCATAATCTTCATCTCTCAAGCTTTGATCTTCATTTATCCATCATCAACACCATGTCTTGTTCAATTTCTGTGATGCTCATTGCTTGAAGCTCCTAGGTTTCACCTCTGCATAACACTGATCAACATTGTATTTCTATTGGTTTCTCAAGATTTACACATCATTGAGTATTCATTTCACTCTGGTTGATCAAGAACAAGATCAAGCAATTTAAGGAACCTCATCTTTGGCCTTCTAGCAACAATTTGTTATCTCTGCAATTCAGGTATGTCCTGAATTTCAATTGGTTCGAATTGCTCATTTCTAAGTGTTTTCATGTTGTGTGAGGCCTGATAGAGGTTATGGTTTGGCTGGCTAGTTGATAGGCATCATAGATGCATAGATTCAATTTTCTCAGGTTTTGTTTAGGTCTTCGATTCTGGAAATTTAGGAACCCTAAGTGATTTTTGAGGCCATATTCGTGATCAGTGTGGAGAGGTGAATCAAGTCATGGTCTTGATTTCCATTTTAGTGAGGTTTAGAGATTTTCCCTACCGGAGCTTGAACGAAGAAGATGACTAGAATTAATCTCCGGTCATCTGAACAATAACCCTAATTATTTCCCAACTTTAAGTCCCAGCCATTGATTCCATCTGATCCAACGCTCAAGAAAGTGTCAGCACATAAATGAACTCATGCCATTCACGTGACCAAAGTCAACTTAAAAGTCTTCAGAGTGCTTTTGACACCCCCTGCGTATCTGACTCAGGCCCATTCATGTGGTTTTCTTCACTCTTTGCACCCCCAAGGCCCTTTTCAGTTTATTTCATTTTAATTCATTTTATCATTTTATTTCAGTTTCGTTTCTTATTTTTTAAAATAGCAAAAAGCTTCCAAAAATTCCCAAATAATTCATGGACACTCTTCATAATATTCTTTAATCTTCCATAATTTTAGATTTTATTTTTATTCATTTTTGAGATCAGAATTAATTTCCCCTTTATTTGTTTCTTAATTTTCACCTTTTTGATATGTCATCTTGTGATGTTTTGTTCTCCCAAATTAAGCATGATAAATGTCCCATTCTTTTTGTATTATCCAAATACCTCATCAAATATTCCCAAAATATTTTCCTTTGGATTTTTAGGTCATGTTTAGATCCTTTTTGAGTCCATTCTTTCACTTGTATGATTGAAAAACCCTAATTGAGTTCTACCTTTCCATTAACCATTAAAAGAGATGAATTTTAATGAGACTTTTTGTACATATGTTACTCCCTGGATCTTGATTCAAAGTACCATCTTTCATAATTTTTTAAGGTCATTTGGTATTTTTCTTGAATTGTTTGATGTGTAAGTCATTTTTGGTCCTTCATGTTGTATTCTCTTACTTCAAATGAATAAGGAATTCATGCCATTAGTCTAAGCTCTTGCAGCTGATTGGTATGGGCTTCTTGCCAAAAAGTCAAAAGTTTTTGTCCTTGAGGTATAGGCTGGTTCAGAGGTGGTACAATGGGGTGTCTGGTTCAGCAAGGAATAAGGATGTCCATGGAATTGGTTTTGAGGCAATTCAACAAGTGTATGAAAGGTTGTGTATCATTTTGCAATTTCATGAAGTTTTGCCCCCTTTGAGATTTCTTCATGGGCAAGGCATGAAAACTTGTAATTCTTTGGGAAATTATGAGTTTTATGCAATGTACTATGTTTGTATGATAATTAGAAGTGTGTTTGAAGTCACAAAATGAATTGGCAAGTGGTTTTGCAAAGAATCCTCTTTGGTACATAAGTGAAATTTTGTGATTTTTCCCAACTTTGCAAGGCCATAACTTGAGTTCTATGATGAATTAGATCTAGTTCTTGTACTTTTTGAAAAGTGAATGATCCAATCTACAACTTTCATGACCAAGAATTTTTCATTTGAAGCATTTTTGAATCAAAAAGAGGAGGTTGAAAAACTTTCCCAAAATGGCAAGTTTGCATTACAAGTCACTTTCTCAAAATGGTAACTTTGCAAATGTCTTGAAATTCTTCAATTTTGTGAACTTATAACTTCTTCTAAGATCAAGTAAAGATCATATATACCCAAAATGATGGAGAAGACCCTTTGGTTGGATGATAGGGCGCGTCAGATGCCCTGATTTTGCACTGACTTGTTCAAGAAGTCATCTATTGATCAGATGCCTTCCCCATTGAATTTCTTCATGAAAATTGGTATGCATGATCCTTATATCATATAGAGACCAATAGAAACAATAATGACCAAAAAATTTGGAGTTATGGCCTCTGAAACCAAAACCCTAATTTTAGGTCATCTGAGCAGTTAAACCTGGCTCTGCTTCCATACCTTCCTCAGTTCTTGTGATTTTCTGACTTTCTTGATCTTGGGAGGATATAATATGATACTAGAACATACATGGACCCTCTTGAGATGATTGATGACCTTTGGAGTGGCTCAGATAGCTCAGGGGTGACTCAGATCACAAACCCTAGATGTAGATGACTTGAAACAATGTAGTGAACCAAAAAATGCAATATGATGTGATATGATTGAACTTATGCTAATGAAAAGATCACAAGCCATGGTGAAGTGAGTGAGGGAAAATTTGGGGTGTTTACAGATGCCCCTATTCAAACATGAGTTAGTTGTGTAGGATGTAAGCGCCTGGCTTAACAGACAAACAAGATAACTTGTGGTTGAATACCAAAGACATTCCAAAATTTGCACTCACTGGCTATGAAGAAGAAAAGGGATATAGATTGTAAAGGAAAGTAAAGTATGATTATAAAGTGCGGGTGACGGAGGACGGCCGTTGAGCAGAGGATGACTGCTGGGGATAAAGCAATGACGAGGACGGCCGACATGCTGGGGCAATAAAGGGATCATGATGGGGATGGCCATCAAGCAAAGAAATAAGACTCTCTGGGGATTTAAGGTAAAGGCAGTGATGGGGACGAACATCAGGTTCAGATCATAATAAACGATGAGGTACGGTCATCAAAGGTGAAGGACGATCACCTAGCAGGGGACGGCTGCTCTGTTGGGGATAAGATGAGGGACGATCATCTAAGGTGAAGGAAGATCACCTGGCAAGGTACGGTTGCCGAAAGTATCACGACATAGGACGAATGTCGGATAGAAAAAGGTCGACGATGGGGACGGCCATCGGATAAGCATGATGAAGGACGATTCATCAAGAGGGTGAAGGACGATCACCCAGCAGGGTACGGTTGCTCTCGGGGTTTATCATGACATAGGATGAATGTCAGATAACAAGATCAACGATGGGGACGGCCATCAGATAAAATGATGAAGGACGATCATCAAAAGGCGAAGGACGATCACCTGGCAGGGGACGGCTGCTAAAAATATCAAGACATAGGACGAATTTTGGATAGGGAATGGTTCCAATAATGGAGACTCCGCTGGGGATGATGAAGGACGATCATCAAAAGGTGAAGGACGATCACCTGACAGGGTACGGCTGCCGGAAGTATCATGACATAGGATGAATGTCAGATAGAAAGGAAATAATGCTTTTTACTGGGTATTTGCTGGGAATTCTTCTGGGGAATAGGAGACACAAACGAGTGTCTAAATTCAAGAAAGAAAAGGTATAAGTGTTTGACGCTGTGTATAGATTAAAGATGCGGACGAGCATCCTTAAGACTACGATACGGACGAGTATTGGTAGAAACAATGCTGACACATGTTCAGAGATGGTGATACGGACGAGTATCAACTAGTTAACAAAGAACACGGACGAGTGTCGACTCTGAGGGGAAAAAGGTGTGTATGCAAGATATGGACGAGTATCTGTATGAGTAAAAAGTAAACGTGAGTGAGACACAGACGAGTGTTCAATTTGCTGGGGAGAGTATGACATGGACGAGTATCATAAGGGAAAATGTGTAAGTTATGTACTTATAAGTGTAAAAGATATTCTGGTGATCTGTGGGGATAAAATGACACGGATGGGTGTCGAAAGAAGTGTATTATAAACAAGTGTTTGGTTTTACAATAAGTGTTTAGGCAACCGTGCTGGGGAATGGTGACACGGACGAGTGTCCAAAGAGTGTACATAGATGTATCTGTCTGTAGAGAACGTTCTGGCGACTTACTGGGGAATGATGACACGGACGAGTGCCAAAGGAGTATGTATCTGTATTTTGAGAGTGCAAAGGGGATGCTTTGGCTTTCTGCCGGGGAAATTGAGAGGTATTTTGTATATTGCGGATGGAATGTCAGTATATACAGGTGACTGGTTCGAACCTGACTTGTGATTTATGCAATATGTTTGATTTTTGCCGTAATGCTCCGTATTAGACGGAATACTACGCTCTGAGGAGAAAATATGAAGCGAATGCTATGATTATGCAAAAGATATCGATTCGGGATTCGAATCCCGTTGCTGTGAAGATCTCTGGCTGATCTACTTTGAAAGAAATATCCCAGCTGGGGGAAAAGATCATTGGTAGTGAAATTCTGTGATCAGGTACGAGATGTCGAATGAGATGTTTAAACACTTGAAAACTTAACTAAAACTTAAAGTGCAGGAAAATTAAACAACACATGAATTTGTTTACCCAGTTCAGTGTATAACCACACTTACATCTGGAGGCTACCAAGCCAGGAGAAAATCCACTATAAGTAATATTAATTCTAGACTTAAACCACCCAGTTTAATCTTTCACTTAATATCTACCCAATGCAATTTCTACCTAAGACTCAACTTAGATATGAGTACCAACTCACTCCCCCTCAATCACACAGTGATCTTGTTTACAAGTTTAATAAAATTGAAGTCATACTTCAAACAAAACAGCTTGATCTTACTTCACAGTTTCAATCAAGACACAAATACACTTTTGCTTAAAAGCTCAAAAAGTGGTACAATTAAACAACCTGCTATTTAAAACACAAAACACCCTATTTGGTCTTCTTAAATTCGTACACTATTCTGAGAGTTTCTGTTGCTTAAATAGGTGTTTGGATTTTGGGCTTTCTGTAGGTTTATCCAATCCTGATACGCATGCTGCCACCACCTTGAATTAGGGTTTGTTACTTCCTAGATTCTAGGTGATTCAGTTCTTCTGATTATGCTGAAGTCACATAACAAAAATCCCTACAGATGCGCCTTATTCTGTTTCATTCATCCATAATTAATTCCAGATAACTTTCCTTAATTTGCTCAGTTCTGTTAGTCATTAATTAATTCTGGTAGCAGGTTTGAGATGTCACAACATCTGGTGTGACATCCTGAAAAACTGAACTTACTTCATTTACTGATACAATGTCACAACATATGATGTGACATCCTGTAAACTGAACTTACTTCATTAACTGATACAATGTCCCAACATCTGATGTGACATCCTGAATTAAGTTCATTTACTTATACTCTGTTTGATAATGTCCCAACATCTGATGTGACATCCTGAACTAAATTCAACACTTCTTGTTGGTCAAAAATTCTGCCAATTCTAAACATCTACAAACTCCCCCTTTGGCTAATTTTTGGCTAATATACTTTTCTGGTTATCAGAGTGCAGCAGAAGTTCTTTTATCAGAGTACAACAGTTCTTTTCTGTTGAGTCATGTGAGAGTTTACTCCCCCTCAAACATACATGTATTCAGTCTTGTTGCAACAGAAATTTTCATTAAAATAACAACTTTAGTTCAGAAGCAAACAGAAGTTTTTCATTAATCAGTAATTTGCATCATACATTGTTGTTGTTGTTCAGTTCTCCCCCTTGTTAGACATAAATTGGGGCCAAAGTTACTAATTCAAAATTACAATGCAGAAGCAGTCATTACATATTCCTCACATACAAGTTTCACTCAGACTCCTCATATTCAGTGTCATCCTCTTCCTCAGTCTCCTCATCAGAAGCAGCATCTTTCTGAGCACTCTCTTCAATCTCCAGCCTTTGGATAATCTCCTCAAGCTTCTGCTTCCTTGCATCCAGTTCTTTGCATGTGTTCTTCAGCTCAGCAATCAAGGCAGCTTTGGAGATTGGAGTCTTTGTCTTTGAAGATCCTGCAGATGTCCCAGAGGGAGCCTTAACATCAGCTGCATGATGACTCAAGAACAGCTTGTAGTGGAAGGCTAGAGGGCTTTCTCTTTTGCAAATTGAGTCCTTCTCAGTGAGGATACCTGGATACTGACTCAGCATTATTCCACACAGCAAGGAAGGGAAGGCAATTGGCAACTTTGTTGCAGATGATCCAGCATGCTTCAATGTCTGATCAAAGATATAAGCCCCAAAATCCAGCTTTGTTTGGGTGCCTACAGCATATATGAACCTGCCCAACCCAGTTGCTATTGAGGAGGTGTGGTTGGTAGGAACCCAGTTTGCAGTCCCAATCCTATGCAGCATTGCATACTTTCTTGTTAGCAAGCTAACAGAAAGCTTCCCTTTAACTGGCTAAGTCTTTACCTGATTTGCAGTGATGACTTTGCAAACCTGGTTATCAGTCTTCCCTAACTCATTTGGACCATCAGATTCTCTTCCTAGATAGTGGTTGATCAGCCTAGGAGAGAATTCCACACATCTCCCTCTTACATATACCTTTCTGAAGTCAACAGACTTACCATCAGCACAATCTTCTTGGAGGTTTACAATGAATTCCTTGACTAGCAGCTCATAGCAAGGAGAGAAGTTGGATACAGTTTTGAATAGGCCAGCAGAAGAGATGAGATCAATTACCTCTGTGCACTCAAGTACATTACTGCTCAGCTCTCTTTCAAGTGCTACCCTTCTTTGATATACAAACTTCCATCTGTTCACACTTGACACATGATGGAAAGAGATGTTGTCCAGAGGAGCTTCTGGAACAGCAGTTGATGACCTTGAGGGTGCTGGTTTCTTCTTTGGTGGGGATGTTCGGACATCCTCTTCAACATCTGAATCTGGAGGGGTGACAACTTTCCTCTTCTGTGTTTGCACCTTGCTCCATTGTTTTGTAGGACCAAAACCAACTTTAGCTTTGTCCTTCTTTGGTGTAGCTTGCTTCTTCTCAGGAGTTGCATGTCCTGCATTCTTCTTTTCCTTCCTAGTCCTAAGCCTTTTGGCTATGCTAGGGTTTACAGAAGCAATGATTTCTGTATCATAATCATGCTCTATGTTTACCACAGGAGGAGGTTGAGCAGTCTCCTCTTCAGCAGGTGGATCAACAGAGGTTTGATCTTCAGTGGAGGCCTTGTGCTGGTCCTCAGATGTTTCTTCATCACTATCAGTGGAGGCCTTTTGCTGGTCCTCAGATGTTTCATCAGCAGCATCATATGAGGCCTTTTGCTGGTCCTCAGATGTTTCAACATCTATTGGGACATCCTGTTGAGCAGGAGTGTCCTTTTCAGCCTGATTTTGTTGTTCTTCTTGTGGAGCCGGCATGGTGTTCAGGGGGATAGATATGCCACTCACCACTCTTTTCTCAGATAAGATCCTGTTTACCTTCTCCTTTATGGAATCATCCACATATTCAGAAGCTTTTGGAGTGGTGTTTGATGATGAAGGTTTCCCTTTGACTTTGCTAAAAACAGGTTCCTTTGCCCTTCTAACAGTAGGGGTTCTTGGCTTTTGAGCAAGAGGAACACTTCCTCTGATTTCGTCCATTGGAGTTGAATCCATGGGTACCACAGAGATGGGGGTTGCATGCACCACATCTTCTTGGTTGAGAATTTCTTCAGAGTGTTTAGGGTTTTGATGTTGAGACATTTTCAAAAGAGGTGGATGAAGAGTTTAGGTTTGATGAGTTCTGAAAAGCAGTTAAAGAATGCAATTCGTTTTGAGAGGATGATGAGAAGATGGATAGCTGAAAATAAGCTGATATTTTTATAAGTAGCCGTTACTTGGAGAAATTTTAGGAGTGGAATACCCAGAGTCCTTGACCAGACTGGTGTTGCCATCTGGTGATCATGCCACACAATGTCATATGACATGTTGGCACATCTCCATAACTGCTAAACTTCACATAAGCAGATTCCCAATTTACCCCTTAGGTTTTCAAATTGGGTAGCATCCAAGGCTTTAGTAAATATATCAGCCAATTGCAAATTTGTAGCTACATGTTCCAATGAGATCACTTTCTCTTCTACAAGATCTCTGATGAAATGATGCCTGATATCAATGTGCTTGGTCCTTCTATGTTGGATTGGATTCTTTGATATGTTAATAGCACTTAAGTTGTCACAGTACAATGTCATGACATCTTGTGGGACATTGTACTCAGTGAGCATTTGCTTCATCCAAACCAACTGTGAACAACTGCTTCCAGCTGCAATATATTCAGCTTCAGCAGTAGATAAGGATACACAATTTTGTTTCTTACTGAACCAAGAAATCAAATTGTTTCCTAGAAAGAAGCATCCTCCTGAAGTGCTTTTTCTGTCATCAGCACTTCCAGCCCAATCAGCATCACAGAAGCCAGTGAGAATTGGTTTGCATCCATGAAAGTACATTATGCCATAGTCACAAGTACCATTAACATATTTCATAATTCTCTTGACTTGGTTTAGATGACTAACTTTTGTATCAGCTTGATATCTTGCACATACACCTACTGCAAATGCTATGTCTGGTCTGCTAGCAGTCAGATATAATAAGCTTCCAATCATACTTCTGTATAGGCTTTGGTCTACATTCTCACCCTTGTCATCTTTAGTCTGCTTTAAATGTGTGGGGGCAGGAGTTCTCTTATGAGTAGCACTGTCCATCCCAAATTTCTTGACTATGTTCTTAGCGTACTTGCTTTGGGAAATGAACATGGAGTCCTCCATTTGCTTTATTTCCAGTCCAAGAAAGTAGGTTAATTCTCCTACTAGGCTCATTTCAAATTCAGATTCCATCTGATTGACAAAATGTTTAACCATCTTGTCTGACATCCCACCAAAAACAATGTCATCTACATATATTTGAGCAATCATGACATTTCCTTCTTCATCTTTAACAAACAAGGTTTTGTTTATTCCACCTTTCCTGTACCCTTACTTGATAAGAAAAGTAGTCAGCCTTTCATACCATGCTCTTGGAGCTTGCTTCAGACCATAAAGAGCCTTCTTTAGTTTGTATACATGATTTGGACAGCTTGGATCAACAAATCCTTTAGGCTGTTCTACATATACCTCTTCATTAAGATATCCATTTAAAAAGGCACTTTTCACATCCATTTGAAATAGTTTGAACTTCAAGATACAAGCAATTCCCAAAAGTAGTCTGATTGATTCAAGCCTTGCTACTGGTGCAAAGGTTTCATCAAAGTCTACTCCTTCAATTTGTGTGTATCCTTGAGCTACAAGTCTAGCTTTGTTCTTTGTAACAACTCCTTGCTCATTTGACTTGTTCTTATACACCCATTTAGTTCCAATCACATTTATGTCATCAGGTCTAGGAACAAGGTTCCACACTTCATTCATTGTGAATTGACCTAATTCATCTTGCATAGCACAAATCCAGTACTCATCAGTAAAGCTTCCTTGATGTTTTTAGGTTCTATTTTTGAGACAAAACAGGAACCTAAAATCACTTCTCTTGATCTAGTGCTTACACCTCTGTTGGGATCCCCAATTATTAAATCTTTGGGATGATCCTTCTGAATTCTGATGGAGGGAGGTTTGCTGGATTGTTCTGTCCTTGCATCAGTTTGAGTGAAGTCAGGATGATCACTCTTTTCTTCAGTTTCAGTTTGTCTGTCAGCAGATGTTCCAACATCTTCTGTAACATCTGCAGGAGCATCATCAATTATCACATTTATGGACTCCATGATAACCTTGGTTCTAGAGTTAAATACTCTATATGCTCTGCTGTTTATAGAGTATCCAAGAAAAATCCCTTCATCACTTTTAGGATCCATTTTTCTTCTTTGCTCCCTATCAGCCAGAATATAACAATTACTTCCAAACACATGGAAGTACTTAACTGTGGGTTTTCTTCCCTTCCAGACTTCATAGATTGTGGACAAGGTTCCTTTCCTTAGAGTGACTCTATTATGGATGTAACAAGCTGTGTTCATAGCTTCAGCCCAGAAGTACAAAGGTAACTTTTTAGCATGGATCATAGCTCTTGCTGATTCTTGGATAGTTCTATTCTTCCTCTCAACAATCCTATTCTGTTAAGGAGTGATTGGTGAAGAGTATTCATGATTGATTCCTTCTGAAGAACAGAAATCTAAGAATTTTTGGTTCTCAAACTCCTTTCCATGGTCACTTCTTATTCTGACCACACAGCTGGCTTTTTCCCTTTGTATTCTTTGGCATAAGTCTTTGAATACATCAAATACATCAGACTTTTCTTTGATAAAATTTATCCATGTATACCTTGAAAAGTCATCAACCACCACATAGGCATACCTCTTACCACCAAGGCTCTCAACCTGCATAGGTCCCATAAGATCCATATGCAATAATTCCAAAACTTTGGAAGTTGTCAGATGTTGGAGCTTTGGATGGGACATCTTGGTTTGCTTGCCTATTTGACATTCACCACATATTTTGCCATCATCAATCTTCAGTTTAGGAATACCTCTCACAGCTTCCATAGATATGATTTTCTTTATGCCTCTGAAATGAAGATGACCTAGTCTTTGGTGCCATAGTTTCACTTCTTCTTCTTTGGCTAAAGAACAAGTTGAAGTGAGACTGAAGTCTTGAGGTTCCCACATGTAGCAGTTGTCTTTAGATCTGGCTCCTCTCATGACAACCTTTTGTTCTTTATTAGACACTATGCATTCAGTTTTGGTAAAGTTTACACTGTACCCTTGATCACATAATTGACTTATGCTGATCAGGTTAGCAGTTAAACCTTTTACCAGCAGCACATCATCTAGTCTTGGTACATCTGGACAGTCCAAGGTCCCAACTCCCTTGATTTCTCCTTTAGCTCCATCTCCAAAGGTTACATATCTGGAAGAATATGATTTTAAGTCTACTAGCAGATTCTTCAATCCAGTCATGTGTCTTGAACATCCACTGTCAAAGTACCAGTCTTCTTTAGCTGATACTCTTAGAGATGTATGAGCTATATATGCAACACCCTTCTTTGACCATTTGTATTGAGATTTCTTTTGATACCTCTGCCCTGTGCATTGTCCATCAGTAGAGCTCCAAGGTTGTTTATTGATCTTGTTCTTGGGCATGTAGCTTTGATCAGCATGAAGACTAGCTTTTGGTACCCATACTTTCTTGATGATCTCTGTCTTCTGCTTAGGGGTTTGCTGATCTCTTTGATGTTGATGTCTATGTAGCACTTTCTTGGTAACCTCTATCTTCTGCTTAGGAGGTTGCTGATACATATGATTTGGATATCCATGCAACTTGTAGCAATGAGGTTTGATATGTCCAAATCTTCCACAATGATGACATCTCCATCTTTGATACTTCTTCTTCATTATGTTCTTTTCATGATGTTGAGACATATGTTGGAACATTATGTTTGACTTTGTGTTCTTTTCATGATGTTGAAGCATCTGTTGGGACATCTTGTTTGACTGTATGGAATTTGAAGTAGTTTTGCTGGTGCTAGCTTCAACCTTATGAACTTTGTTAAATCCCAGTCCAGTTTTATCCCCTGAATGCTTATTGTTGTTGAGAATAACATCCAGTGTGCTTGAGCTACTGTTCAGCATTCTAACAGATTTGGACATATGCTCCAACTTGGAGTTGAGAAGACTTACTTCACTTTTCAAGGTGTCAATGATCTCTAGATCACTTTTTTTTTCATCCTTTAGTGCTTCAATACGCTTCTTTTGCTTTATATTTTCCATGCATATTTCAGTGCTCCTTTTAACCAGTTCTCTGTATGATTGCTCAAGCTCTTCAAAAGTAAGCTCCCCATCACTGGATTCACTTTCAGATTCACATAATCCAGCTAGAGCAGTGATATGCTTAGCTGATTCTTCTTCTGAATCACATCCTGAGTCTTCATCAGACCAGGTTACAGAGAGACCTTTCTTTTGTCTTTTTAAATAAGTAGGACATTCATTTCTGATGTGTCCATATCCTTCACATCCATGACATTTAATCCCTTTTTCTTGACTGGTCTTTTCATCATAATTTGACCTTCTATTTGCATCATAAGGTCTTTTGTTCTCAGAAGAGTTTGTGTATCTTCCACTTGGTCTGGACTTGTCTTCCATCTTTCTGAGAATCTTTTTGAATTGTCTTCCAAGCATAGCAATGTTTTCTGATAAATTTTCTTCAGTTTCTGATTCATCATTTTCTTCTTCTTTATCAGTATTTGACACCAAGGCTATGCTTTTGTTCTTCTTTACAATTGTGTCATTCATTCCCATCTCAAATGTTTGAAGGGAACCGATGAGCTCTTCAACTTTCATTGTGCATATGTCTTGAGCTTCTTCTATTGCTGTGACCTTCATGTCAAATCTTTTTGGCAAAGATCTGAGAATCTTTCTTACAAGCTTTTCATCAGTCATCTTTTCTCCCAAAGCTCCAGAAGTATTGGCTATTTCTAAGATGTTCATGTAGAACTCATGAATTGTCTCATCTTCCTTCATTCTCAAGTTTTCAAACTTGGTGGTGAGAAGTTGAAGTCTTGACATCTTCACCTTTGATGTTCCTTCATGAGTTGTTTTGAGAGTGTCCCAAACATCTTTGGTCAGCTCACAGTGATGCACAAGTCTAAAGATGTTCCTATCAATGCCATTGAATAGAGCATTTAAGGCCTTGGAGTTGCCAAGTGCTGAATCTTCTTCCTCCTTACTCCATTCTTCTTCAGGTTTCAACATTTTTGCTCCATCTTTGGTGTCTTGGACAGGGTGCTCCCATCCATTGTTGACTGCTTTCCAGGCCCTATTGTCAAGTGATCTTAAGAATGCAACCATTCTTGGCTTCCAGTAGTCATAATTAGATCCATCCAATATAGGTGGTCTATTTACTGATCCTACATCTCTGTCCATGTTTCCAGAATTTGCAGTCCCTAGATCTCACCCAGTATAAACAGGCAGGGTGCCTGCTCTGATGCCAATTGAAATTCTGTGATCAGGTACGAGATGTCGAATGAGATGTTTAAACACTTGAAAACTTAACTAAAACTTAAAGTGCAGGAAAATTAAACAACACAGGAATTTGTTAACCCAGTTCAGTGTATAACCACACTTACATCTGGAGGCTACCAAGCCAGGAGGAAATCCACTATAAGTAATATTAATTCTAGACTTAAACCACCCAGTTTAATCTTTCACTTAATATCTACCCAATGCAATTTCTACCTAAGACTCAACTTAGATATGAGTACCAACTCACTCCCCCTCAATCACACAGTGATCTTGTTTAAAGGTTTAATAAAATTGAAGTCATACTTCAAACAAAACAGCTTGATCTTACTTCACAGTTTCAATCAAGACACAAATACACTTTTGCTTAAAAGCTCATAAAGTGGTACAATTAAACAACCTGCTATTTAAAACACAAAACACCCTATTTTGTCTTCTTAAATTCGTACATTATTCTGAGAGTTTCTGTTGCTTAAATAGGTGTTTGGATTTTGGGCTTTCTGTAGGTTTATCCAATCCTGATACGCATGCTGCCACCACCTTGAATTAGGGTTTGTTACTTCCTAGATTCTAGGTGATTCAGTTCTTCTGATTATGCTGAAGTCACATAACAAAAATCCCTACAGATGCGCCTTATTCTGTTTCATTCATCCATAATTAATTCCAGATAACTTTCCTTAATTTGCTCAGTTCTGTTAGTCATTAATTAATTCTGGTAGCAGGTTTGATATGTCACAACATTTGGTGTGACATCCTGAAAAACTGAACTTACTTCATTTACTGATACAATGTCACAACATCTGATGTGACATCCTGTAAACTGAACTTACTTCATTAACTGATACAATGTCCCAACATCTGGTGTGACATCCTGAATTAAGTTCATTTACTTATACTCTGTTTGATAATGTCCCAACATCTGATGTGACATCCTGAACTAAATTCAACACTTCTTGTTGGTCAAAAATTCTGCCAATTATAAACATCTACAGGTAGATCTGATAAGATGTATGACTGCTTGGGGAAACAGGTCACTGATAGACTGATCAGTGATATTTAGTGGTAGTGTTCAAGCCGGTTTTCAGTGTCCTTTGAGTCTAATTTTGTTTGTTTGAAGTAGTTTGTTCATGTTTCGTCATAGTTTTCTTAATATTGCTTGCAAGTTAGTTTTAATCGTTTTATTCTTTTTTTATCTGTAGAATGGGTTATGTGGTTGTTTTTGATGTGTTTTCAGGTCAATATGTAATCGGTTGTTCGATGCGTCCGAAGAGATGATCCAAGCATGAAAGATGGCAGCAAAATGGGATTTCAGAGGCACAACACGGGTGCCAGTGTTACACAACACGGCCCGTGTTGTGAATACCAGAGAAAAAGGATATTTGCTAAGAAAAGGAGAAAGTCAGAGCTATGACACGGGTGCCCGTGTTGTACAACACGGCCCGTGTCATAGCATTTGTTGAAAGAGAGACATTTGGGTGATCCAGAGGCACAACACGGGCGCCCGTGTTACACAACACGACCCGTGTTGTGAAGACCAGAAGAAAATCTTATGTTTGGCTGCTGCGAGGGTATTCCGGACTTTTCGTGGTGTTTTGGAAGACTGATTTATATTTGACAATTATTACTGTAATGAACTAATTTTTGATTTGGGTATTTTGGGATTAGAAGGAATACGGGAGAAGAAGGATTGCTCAAGAGCGGAAGCGATTGACGATCCGACGAATCCTACGTTAATTGTAATGTCTCAATTTTCTTGCTCTGTTTTTATTTCCAGTATGAACATGAGTGGCTAAACCCCCCAATGCCAGGGGGGTGTCCCTGATTTTCTTTATGTAATGACTATTTGAATTCTTCAATTTGGATTTATGTTTTTAATTTCGTTTCTTTATTTTATGCAACGTCCTTAACGCTTTGTCTTTGTTGGAAAATGGGATAATTGATCGTGGTTAGGATTTGGTCTGACCAACCATCCTAACCTTGTTGCATAAATTTTATCGTGATAAATATTACTGAGGAATTGGGATATTTTTGTGAAAACCTTTTTATGTCAGAATTATTGCTTGATATTCTTCGTTGACCGTTGAGAAATCAAAGTCAATGAAGAATACCAAAGGTTTTTCTTTAAAGGAATTTTGGAAAAACATTATAGACTTAGGAAAGACACTTTCTAAAACATATCTCTAAAATTAAGGAACATTTGAGTCATTGCACTGTGAATCATACATCGTCCCTGGCATTAGTTTCATATTAGTGAAAACTATTTGTTTTAGTCTATGTTTTGATAACTTTAGTTTATTCAATCTAAATTCAAACCTTTAAACCATAGCTTTTGTCCAATTGATATTAATCATTAAGAACTTATTTTATTAAGCAGTCCTTGAGATCGATATTTGGGGTTATTCCCTTCTATTACTACATCGGTAAAAATAGTACACTTGCTATTTTCCGATCAAGTTTTTGGCGCCGTTACCGGGGACTGCCAAAGAATTAAGTTGTTTGTGTTTTATCAATTGGAATTTTGTTGCTCTGCGACTAAAATTTTACTTTTCTCTCTGTATATCATTTTAGTGTTATTGAAATTTTGTTTTCTAACTCGTGTCTAACTGTTTATGCAAGGTCAGGCCTCAGCTAAATTTTCTTTTGACACAGAACCAGAAAGAGCTTTGCACGAGAGACACCGCAAGGCAAGAATTGATAGTCTGGCTAAGACTGGTTCAAGTGTCCCGTATCAGGAGACTGAGGACTATATATCCGTTCACTCGGAGCACAGTGACTCTGATTCAGACAGAGAAACTGACCCAGAATTCAACGACATGGCAGGGAATCAACCTATTGCAGAGAGACTCTTAGGTGATTACGGAGGGTCAAATGCTCAACCTAACAGGATGACGATTGTTAATCAACCGGTGAATGTAGCACACTTTCAGTTGCATCCATCTACTATCCGCCAGTTAGAGAGCAAGCCTTTCTCCGGAAGAATCAATGAGGATGCAAATAAGCATCTGCAGAGATTTCTTACTACCATAACTTCTTTGAAGATCGAAGGTCATTCAGAGGAGGCAAAACGACTGGTGATGTTTCCATTCACACTTACTGACGATGCAGAAGAGTGGTTCTACTCTCTTCCCGCAGCGAGTATCACAACATGGCAAGAAATGGAAACAACTTTCCTAAATGAATACTTTCCTGCTTCAGTGTTCATCCGGAAAAGATACGATATAGTCAATTTTAAGCAAAAAGAGGGTGAATCACTTGGAGATGCTTATAAAAGGTTCAAAAGGTGTTTAACTTTGTGTCCTACTCATAATATGGACGCGACCGAGCAGATGCAAAACTTTGTGAATGGGTTGCGACTCAAGACAAAGCAGCTTATTGATACTGCTGCAGGTGGCTCAACAAACTTTTCAACAGCCACAGGTATTAAAAGAATCATCGAAGCCATTGCTGCCAATGAACACCTTGAGTTATATGATCGCACAGTGAGTCAACCAGATGGAAAAATTGATCTTAAGCTGACAGAGAAGGTTGTAAAAATGGAAGATCAAATTGCCGTTGAAGTTGAAAGAAGGTTAAAGAAGATGAATCTGGGAACTCACACAGTTGCTCAGGTTGAACCCGTTCAAGCGGTGATTTGTGAGATATGTTGTGGACCTCACTTTGCCATGCACTGTTTGGCAACTCAAGAGCAGGTTGAACAGATTAATATGTTGAGGCAGAACAATCCGTATGCCAACACATATAATCCGGGGTGGAAAAATCACCCAAATTTCTCTTGGAAAGATCATCAAGGGAACATCCAAAAACCGGTTCAAGGCCAACAACAGTATCAGCCCCAGCAACAACTTTATCAGCCTCCAGTGTCAAGAAAAGCTGATTGGGAAATTGCCATTGAAAAGATGGCAGCTCACAATTGTCAATTTCAAGAAGAAACAAGAAGTAACTTCAAGAATACTGGAGCCTCTATAAAGAATCTTGAAGTGCAACTGAGCCAAATTGCCCAACACCTCGCCATTCCACAAACTCCAGGGACTCTTCCTAGTGCTACTGTAACAAATCCTAGAGATAATCATAAAGTAAATGCAGTCACAACGTGAAGAGGTAAAGTTAGTGAAGAAGTTCAAGAAAATTCTGAAGGTGAAAGTCAAATGATTGAGGTTGAGCTGGAAATCAAAGAAAATGAAGAGGTTGGTAAAGAAAAAGAAGTTACCCCAGCACCGGACAACAAAGAAAAAGCGGTTGAACCGAAACCGGTGGTCAAACTTCCATATCCTACAAGAAACAAGAAGAAAGGGCAGCAAGAGAAGAATTTTGAGAAATTTCTTGACTTGTTCAAAAAGTTGGAGTTGAATATCCCATTGCTTGAAGCACTTGAACAAATGCCCACTTATGCCAAGTTCATGAAAGATATCATTACTAAAAAGAGGACTATGGGAGCTGAACCTATTATTCTAACCGAAACTTGTAGTGCTATTTTGCAGGGACTAAAGATTCCGGTGAAGAAAAAAGATAGAGGAGCTGTCACCATCCCATGCACTATCGGTGACCGATCGTTCAAGAGAGCTCTCATTGACTTGGGAGCGAGCATCAGTTTAATGCCTTTATCCATCTACAAAAAGTTGGGTATTGGTGCTGTTCAAGACACTAGGATGACTCTCCAATTCGCGGACCATTTGGTGAAGCGGCCGTATGGAGTTGTCCATGATGTCCTGGTTAGATTGGACAAATTTGTGTTTCCGGTTGACTTTGTGATCCTTGAAATGCCTGAAGATGAAGAAATCCCCTTGATTTTGGGAAGACCTTTCCTAGAAACCGGGAGAGTCATGATAGACATGGAAGGTGGAACACTAACGTTGAAGGTGTATGATGAAGAGTTAAAAATTGATGTTAGGAACACTTTGAAGTATAAAGATGATGTGGGCACTAGTAGTAACATACAAGTATTAGAACAAATGGAAGCTAGTGAGCATTTAGAAGGTGTGTCCAAGTTACCTCTAGAAAGGGTGCTGAGTATGTCCATTTTTGAAGATAATAAGGAAGCTGGAGATAATGATATGGAAGTGGTAGCTATGCTTGAAACTCAACCTATCCTTAAAAGAGTTAGAATGCACCGGTGGGAAGAGTTGCGACAGCCTATAACGGTTGATGAAGGCAAAGACAAGCCGAAAATATCAGAATTGAAGCAACTTCCCGAGAATCTCAAATATGTCTTTCTTGACACGGAAGAAAAATGTCCCGCTATTATTAGCACTAATTTGAAAGGTATGCAAGAAGGCAAGTTAATTGAAGTCCTTAAGAAATTCAAGGGAGCAATTGGGTGGAAGATTGAAGACCTTAAAGGTATAAGTCCCACGGTGTGTATGCATAAAATACTTATGGAAGAAGATCACAAACCGGTCGTGCAACCCCAAAGGAGATTGAATCCGGTGATGAAGGAGGTAGTGCGAAAAGAAGTTGTTAAGCTATTGGAGGCAGGATTAATCTATCTGATATCCGATAGTGCTTGGGTGAGTCCTGTACATGTGGTGCCCAAAAAGGGGGGAACAACTGTTATAACAAATGAAAAGAATGAGTTGATTCCTACTAGAACTGTTACGGGATGGAGAGTGTGCATTGATTATAGAAGATTGAATTTGGCTACGAGAAAGGACCATTTTCCGTTGCCATTCATTGACCAAATGTTTGAAAGACTAGCGGGACATGATTACTATTGTTTTCTTGATGGTTACTCCGGGTACAATCAAATTGCTGTTGCACCGGAGGACCAAGAGAAAACGGCGTTTACATATCCCTATGGCATTTTTGCATATAGAAGGATGCCATTTGGGCTATGTAATGCCCCCGCTACATTCCAACAATGCATGACATCCATTTTTGCGGATATGCTTGAAAAACACATGGAAGTGTTCATGGACGATTTCTCCGTGTTTGGATCCTCATTTGATCACTGTTTATCTAACCTTTCACTTGTTTTGCAGCGATGTCAGGAAAGCAACTTAATATTGAACTGGGAAAAATGTCATTTCATGGTGCGAGAAGGCATTGTTCTTGGTCACAAGATCTCACAAAAAGGGATCGAAGTTGATCAAGCCAAAGTGGAAGTGATCTCTAAGTTGCCTCCGCCAATCAACGAGAAGGGTATAAGAAGCTTCTTGGGACATGCGGGTTTTTACCGCAGGTTCATAAGAGACTTCTCGAAGATAGCCAAACCTTTAACTACCCTGTTGGTTAAAGATAAGGCTTTTGTTTTCAATAAGGAATGCAGTGACGCTTTTGAAACACTTAAAAAGGAATTAGTGTCTGCACCTATTGTTATTGCTCCTGATTGGTCCCTACCCTTTGAGATTATGTGCGATGCTAGTGACATTGCGGTAGGGGCTGTTCTTGGACAGCGAAGAGGGAAATTGCTTCATGTGATTTACTATGCTAGTCATGTTTTGAACCCTGCACAGACAAACTATGCAACTACCGAGAAGGAGTTGCTAGCGGTTGTGTATGCCTTCGATAAATTCAGGCAATATCTGTTGGGTTCAAAAGTGATTGTTTACACTGACCATGCTGCTTTGAAATATCTTTTTGCTAAGCAGGATTCAAAGCCCAGGCAATTGAGGTGGATTTTACTCCTCCAGGAATTCGATGTGGAGATCCGTGACAAGAAAGGGTGTGAAAACATTGTTGCAGATCATCTTTCTCGGATGTCACCAATTGAGGAGACTGAAGAGCAGCGCCCAATAAAGGATGAGTTCGCTGACGAATACATCCTAGCTGTTATTGGGGTACCTTGGTTTGCAGATTATGCAAACTACCTCGTTGGCGGTATTATACCCGACGATTTTGATTCTAACAAAAGGAAAAAGTTTGTTCATGACTGCAGGTTTTACTTATGGGACGATCCGTTTCTCTACAAAAGAGGGGTGGATGGCCTTGTGAGAAGATGTGTACCTGACGAAGAACAAATATATGTGCTGAAAGCATGTCACGACTCTGAGTATGGTGGACATTTCAGTGGTGATCGGACAACAGCTAAAGTCTTTCAATCCGGACTTTACTGGCCATCTTTATTTAAGGATGCTCAAGAATTAGTGAAAGAGTGTGACAGATGTCAGAGGACTGGGACTATATCAAAAAGAAACCAGATGCCCCAAAACTCTATGCTCGAGGTTGAGTTATTCGATGTATGGGGGATAGACTTCATGGGGCCGTTTCCACCGTCGTTCGGAAAAAACTATAATTTGGTGGCAGTGGATTATGTGTCCAAATGTGTGGAGGCTGTTGCATTGCCCACCAATGATGCTAAGGTTGTGGTGAGATTCCTAAAAGAGAACATCTTTGCAAGGTTCGGTGTCCCGAGAGCATTAATAAGCGACGAAGGGACACATTTCCTGAATCACCTCATGGAGAAGCTGCTGCAAAAGTACAATGTTAAACACCGGATAGCTACTCCATACCACCCCCAAACGAGCGGCCAAGTTGAGGTGTCAAATAGACAACTGAAACAAATCCTTGAAAAAACAGTGAATTCGTCTAGAAAGGATTGATCTATTAAGTTGGATGACGCTTTATGGGCGTATCGAACGGCTTTCAAAACGCCTATCGGTATGTCACCATATCAACTGGTTTACGGAAAGGCATGTCACCTACCATTGGAACTTGAACACAAAGCTTTTTGGGCGTCTAAGTATCTTAATATGGATTTGTCAAAAGCTGGAAGTTCAAGGATTCTTCAACTTCACGAGTTAGAAGAATTCAGGAATCGGGCGTATGAGAATGCTAAAGTTACAAAGAGCAAACGAAAAAATGGCATGATAAAAGGATTCAAAGAAAAGAGTTTTGGGAAGGACAAATGGTCGGGACCTTTTGTAGTTCACAAGGTATTTCCTCACGGAGCCGTCGAAATTAAAAATCAGACCAATGGAGATATTTTCAAAGTGAACGGGAAGAGATTAAAGCATTACTTCAAAGGCCAGACCACTGGTGATGTGCATGTCACTCGTCTTACTCAGTAGTATGACGGACCGTCGAGCCATGCGACGTTAAACGCAGCGCTACGTGGGAGGCAACCCATGAGTTTTTCATTCTTACTTTTGTTTGTTTCAGTTTTGTAGGTTGTGTGTATCACTGGTTCTGAGAAGGAAAGAACGAGGTTGGATGTCGGGCAAAGAAGATAGAAAAATATGGAAAAAGTGAAAAATCAGGGGTGCAACACGGGTGCCCGTGTTGTGCAACACGGCCCGTGTTGTGCAACACGGCCCGTGTTGCAAAGTTCAGAAGAATTTGTTTTCTATGTTATTCTGAAGAGGATTCAAGGAGGCAACACGGGTGCCCGTGTTGTGCAACACGGGTGCCCGTGTTGTGCAACA
The DNA here is from genome assembly GCA_963966055.1 of Lathyrus aphaca. NCBI lineage: Eukaryota > Viridiplantae > Streptophyta > Magnoliopsida > Fabales > Fabaceae > Lathyrus > Lathyrus aphaca. The sequence continues at coordinate 483,781,715 of OZ014525.1, read as the reverse complement.
CGGCCCGTTGTGCAAGTACTGAAGGAGAGTGTTTTTTTAATTAAATTGTGAGGAAGAACCAGGGAGGCAACACGGGTGCCCGTGTTGGACAACACGGCCCGTGTTGCGCATACGGGAAGCTAAATTTTCAAAAAATTTTAAGTTTCCCAACTTTATTCTGTGGGCCCCACGTGTTTATTCTCATAACTTCTCATTAGTGGCTCATTAACCACTCATTTATCATAAACCTTCATCTTCTTCAACCTCCATTCTCTTTCAAGAACCCTAACCCCATTTTCATTCTTCATAAGACCTCCATTTTCTCAATCACCCACTCACCAAAACACACTACTCCATTCACAAAAATTGTTCCCCATCCCTCCATTGTCACTTCTACGGTGACCGATTTCTCTAATCTTTCAATTTTTTTCGTGTGCTTAATTTATGCAGGTGAGAACAATGCCTCCTCGAAAGGATACCGGTAAGAATGTTGCTGAATCTTCTCGTCCTCGTAAGAGTGCACACCGAATGCCGAATGCTCATGGCATTTTGTTTGAGGACCCGGAGCATCAAGCCAAATATGCAAAGTTGGTAAGGGGAAAATTATACCGGCCCGTTACATGTGTAATGAAACTCTTGAGAATCTATGGCTTAAATTCGAAGTTCATAGAATGTTTCACAGTATTGGCATGCTTAATTTTATGCAGTATGAAGCGCCAACTTTTGAGCGCATAACCTTGGAATTTTTGAGTTCTTTACAGTTTCAGCTTAAGCATACGTGGACCGGATCAGACACAGAGTACTTCGGTACTTTGAAGTTCCGCCTATTTGACAATGATCATGTGATGTCAGTGGCTGATTTGGGAAAGATATTAGATCTTCCAGTTTACGGGCCTGGTGCGCCGTCGAGTACATTTGTGGCAGGATCATTCTGGAAGGATATCACCGGCAGTACCGAGTATGCCGCGTCAGCGGCAAAAGCTTCATGTATTCATAACCCATGCTTTAGGTATGCTTAGAAAGGGTTGGCTTATACCCTTTTCTGCCGGGGCGATAGCACAGGAGTGGCGACACTGCGAGAGTTGTACTTCCTGTATGGGATGGCAAATAACGAGCTGATTAACGTTGCGGCCTTCGAGCAGACCACCTGAAGCGGGTAGCCAATGCTGCCTCGGGTGAGATCTCTGTTGGAGGGATGATTACGCAAATTGCTGAACATCTAGGGTATGCTGATAGGTTTCTTGAAGTACCTGCAGTGGCAGGTAAGACCAAAATCGATCTTGAAACCTTAATCAACCAAGGTATGATAAAAAGCTCTCATAATTATTACTCTGTGATGACTCGGAACAGGCATTTGATTTCTTTACCTGCGCCGAATTTGATTACTATAGACAATAGAGCTAACTGGTTGTATGAGGACCCTATGCAGGGTGGAAACGATCAGCTTGATGAGTATTTTTCAGATGAGGAGGATGAAGAGAACCAAGCTGAAGAGGTGCCGGTTCAAACTGCTGGTGGATCATCAAACCAAGAAACCGGTCAGTGGAACGTGTCCAAGGAGCAGTGGGACGAAATGATCAAAGAGCAGACCAGGCAAGGGGACCTCATCGATGAGCTGCATTCATGGATGCAGCAAATGAGGCTTCATGGATTTCCTCCTGAGCAGTGATAGTTGTGAGTCCCCTCCGACATTGGTTCTTCAACAGTGAGGACACTGTTGAGTTCAAGTGTGGGGGGGTTTAGTTTTCATGTTTTCGTTTGTTTTGTTTTAACCTATGTTTATTTTTAATAGTGTCGTAGTGTCGGCTTGAAGATTATAGCTATGTATTATCTGAAAAAACACCCCTGAGTTGACCTGTTGTGTGTTGCGAGTGAATAATGAGAAAGTATATAGGATGTGAGTGAAAAGAAACCCGATGAGAAAAATATGGAAAATTTTTGATGTGTAGGTACCACATGAACACACTGAGTCTTCGGAATTAGGAACGAGTTCGACATGTAGATTCGTGCCATGGTACTTTGATCTGAGAAGTAAACCCGAAGTAGTTTCTATTGATATATCTGGCTTTATCTATAATAATTGTGTGTACAAAGTTGATCCAAAAGAGAAAAAAGGCTTGAAGGAACCGGAAAAAAAATGATGAATAAAAACATTAGAACGATCGATCCTTCTAAGGTTGGTAACCCTCACCAGGTTATTCAACCTAACGGCGGTTGAACATAAATGTTTCCCTAAGGGACAAAGAAAAACCGGTGCCAACAATTAAAAAGGGGATCAATCTTGTACACATAGTGAAAATCATAAAAAGCCTTAATAGTGATTGTCCGAATGAAAAGGGTTGAAAATCGAAAAATAAGACCTAAGCCTAAAGCATAGTCGGAGAGGTTACCGAAAAGGAGATTCAGATCCGTGGTTTCCCACGGTGTAGTGTTTGTGTGATACCTATACTGAGAGAGAAGTACCAAAAAGAACTCATTGGGTGACTTGGAACGAAGGATCCAAGTATGAGTATCATAATTCATCTTGCTAGTGTTTTAAGGTATAAATACAGGATTTTTGCTTGAGGACAAGCAAGAATTCAAGTTTGGGGGAGTTTGATCAGTGATATTTAGTGGTAGTGTTCAAGCCGGTTTTCAGTGTCCTTTGAGTCTAATTTTGTTTGTTTGAAGTAGTTTGTTCATGTTTTGTCATAGTTTTCTTAATATTGCTTGCAAGTTAGTTTTAATCGTTTTATTCTGTTTTTATCTGTGGAATGGGTTATGTGGTTGTTTTTGATGTGTTTTCAGGTCAATATGTAATCGGTTGTTCGATGCGTCCGAAGAGATGATCCAAACATGAAAGATGGCAGCAAAATGGGATTTCAGAGGCACAACACGGGTGTCAGTGTTACACAACACGGCCCGTGTTGTGAATACCAGAGAAAAAGGATATTTGCTAAGAAAAGGAGAAAGTCAGAGCTATGACACGGGTGCCCGTGTTGTACAACACGGCCCATGTCATAGCATCTGTTGAAAGAGAGACATTTGGGTGATCCAGAGGCACAACACGGGCGCCCGTGTTACACAACACGGCCCGTGTTGTGAAGACCAGAAGAAAATCTTATGTTTGGCTGCTGCGAGGGTATTCCGGACTTTTTATGGTGTTTTGGAAGACTGATTTATATTTGACAATTATTACTGTAATGAACTACTTTTTGATTTGGGGATTTTGGGATTAGAACGAATACGGGAGAAGAAGGATTGCTCAAGAGCAGAAGCGATTGACGATCCGACGAATCCTACGTTAATTGTAATGTCTAAATTTTCTTGCTCTGTTTTTATTTCCAGTATGAACATGAGTGGCTAAACCCCCCAATGCCAGGGGGTGTCCCTGATTTGCTTTATGTAATGACTATTTGAATTCTTCAATTTGGATTTATGTTTTTAATTCCGTTTCTTTATTTTATGCAACGTCCTTAACGCTTTGTCTTTGTTGGAAAATGGGATAATTGATCGTGGTTAGGATTTGGTCTGACCAACCATCCTAACCTTGTTGCATAAATTTTATCGTGATAAATATTACTGAGGAATTGGGATATTTTTGTGAAAACCTTTTTATGTCAGAATTATTGCTTGATATTCTTCGTTGACCGTTGAGGAATCAAAGTCAATGAAGAATACCAAAGGTTTTTCTTTAAAGGAATTTTGGAAAAACATTATAGACTTAGGAAAGACACTTTCTAAAACATATCTCTAAAATTAAGGAACATTTGAGTCATTGCACTGTGAATCATACACCGTCCCTGGCATTACTTTCATATTAGTGAAAACTATTTGTTTTAGTCTACGTTTTGATAACTTTAGTTTATTCAATCTAAATTCAAACCTTTAAACCATAGCTTTTGTCCAATTGATATTAATCATTAAGAACTTATTTTATTAAGCAGTCCTTGAGATCGATATTTGGGGTTATTCCCTTCTATTACTACATCGGTAAAAATAGTACACTTGCTATTTTCCGATCATAGACCTATCTTAATGATGAGGGGCTCAGCTGGGGCTTGTGGAAGCTTTCGTCACTTTGTTGTGAGATCTTCAGACATTGCTCTTCTGGATAGAGGTTGAAACTTTGTGGGGAGATGGTTCCCTGTCTAACACTTGGCTGGGGAGGAATGATCACTGAACGATCTTTATAGAGATTTCTATAGGGATCTTGCTGAGGGTGATGAAGTCAGCTGGGGGGAATGAGCCCCTTCTAATGCTGCTCTGATGGGGAGGAGCTTTCATGCCCCCATGCTGCGCTTTGAATACCTGCAATCCTGTTATGACAAAGAAACATACAAGTACCCCGAGGTATCCCTTACTGGATTCCATCATAGGAATTTAGACTCTCCCAGGAGTAAGTAATATATTTCCTACAAGCATGTGATTAGAAAAACGCATCTGTATTTATGTAACCATCATATCAAAGATATCAGACATTTTGCAAATGAAATAAAGTGTACAAGACAGAGTGTGACTGAAAATCTGATTTTATTAATTTGTGTGTCCTGAATTGGTACAGTCAAAGAAACAGATCCCCTGAAATGAGGAGATTGTTACAAATTGAGAAACAAAAAGGTGCTGGCAATGTTGATGACTCTTCGGTGAGCTTCCCTTTGCTATGACTCGTATGACATTGACGTTCTTCTCACCCTGCTTTCTGAAGAAGGCTGATTCTGACCGATGCTTTAACCTTTCTAAGCTTTCCATGTTGATACAGACGAATTCAGAATGCAGTTGTTCGCTTATTCCCTTATTTTGCATGAATCGGCCTTTCGGGTTTTCAATCCACCGGGATACCCATTTTTGCCTGAGCTGTCCAATGCAGCTTTTCAACTCAGTGGGTGTATATTTTTTTCTTTATTTTCCCTTATTTTTGCCCGAGTCTTTTATTCTGTTTTTGACTCGCCTGGATGCCCTATTTTTGCCTGGACTTACATTCTGTTTTTATGTCCAGTGGGTCATTTTATGCGAAGTAATTTTTTACTGCATCTGAATTCACAGGGGATAAGAAATCTTCACCATCCATATTGAAATTCTGTGATCAGGTATGAGATGTCCTAAGAGATGTCCCAACACTTAATAGGACATTTGACAGATTTAACCAAAACTTAAATAGCAAGAAAAGTAAACAACACAGAAGTTTGTTAACCCAGTTCAGTGTATAACCACACCTACATCTGGAGGCTACCAAGCCAGGAGGAAATCCACTATTAGTAATATTAATTCTAGACTTAAACCACCCTGTTTAATCTATCACTTAATACTTACCCAATGCAATTTCTACCTAAGACTCACTTAGATAAGAGTACCCTACTCACTCCCCCTCAATCACCCAGTGATCAAGTTTACAAGTTTACTGAAATTGAAGACATCCTTCAAACAAAACAGCTTGATCTTACTTAACAGTTTCAATCAAATCACAAATGCACTTTTGCTTAAAAGCTCATAAAGTGGTACATAAAAACAACCTGCTATTTAAAACACTAGACACCCTATTTGGTCTTCTGAAATTCGTACTCAATTCTATGAGTTTCTGTTGTTTAAATAGGTATCTGAATTTTGGGCTTTCTGTAGAATGATCCAGCCCTAATGTGCAGCAACTGTCACCTTGAATTTAGGGTTTGTTACCTCCTATATTCTAGGTGCATTAGGTCTTCTGTTTTAATCTGAATCTTCAATTTAAAACTCCCTACAGATGCGCCTTGTTCTGTTTTTATCCAGCATTAATTAATTCCAGATAGTTCTCCTTAAATATCTCTGATCTGTTAATTAATAATTAATTCTGGTAGCAGGTCTGAGATGTCTCAACATCTGTTGGGACATCCTGACAAAACTGAACTTAGTCATTTACACAATGTCCCAACATCTGATGAGACATCCTGAAATAAGTTCACATACTCTGTTTGCTAATGTCCCAACATCTGATAGGACATTCTGAACTGAATTTAACATTTCTTGTTTGGTCAAAAATTCTGCCAATTCTTAAACATCTACAAACTCCCCCTTTGGCTAATTTTTGGCTAACATCTTTCCTGGTTTTCAGAGTGCAGCAGAAGTTCTTTTTATCAGAGTATATCATTACTTTTCTGTTGATTCTTATTTGAGATTACTCCCCCTCAAACAAATATGAGTCCAGTCTTGTTGCAACAGAAATACACACTGATTCAGTTCAGACAGAAACAAACAGATTTCATTCAAAATTTAAGGGCCAAAGAACTATTATCCAGAATTACAAATTATTGCTGTCATTACAAATGCCTCACATACACAGATCACTCAGATTCATCACTCTCAGTAGCTTCCTCCACTTCAGTGTCTTCATCTTTATCAGCTTCACTTTCAGCTTCACTGTCTTCATCAGATGCAGCTGTCTGATCTTCTTCACTTTCCAACCTCTTAATTATTTCCTCCAGCTTCTTCTTTCTAGCTTCAAGCTCTTTGCAGGTGCACTTTAGCTCAGCAATTAATTCTTTCTTGGAGATTGGATTCTTAGCAGAGGAGGGACCAGCAGATGTCCCAGCAGGTGTTTCAACATCTGCAGCATGGTGACTGAGAAATAATTTGTAGTGAAAAGCCAGGGGGCTCTCTCTTTTGCATGCTGTATCCTTGTCAGTGAGAATGCCAGGGTATTGATTGAGCACTATCCCACACAGCAATGATGGAAAGGCTATTGGAAGCTTTGTTGCTGAGGAGCTGGCATGCTTCATGGTTTGATCAAAGATAAAAGCTCCAAAGTCCAGATTGGTTTGAGTTCCCACAGCATAGATGAATCTGGCTAGACCAGTTGAGATTGAGGAAGTGTGGTTGGTAGGCACCCAGTTAGCAGTTCCAATTCTGTTCAGCATGGCATACTTTCTGGTAAGCATGCTCACAGAGAGCTTTCCCTTCACAGGCCATGCCTTGACCTGGTTTGCAGTGATCACTTTACAGACTTGATTATCTGTCTTACCTAATTCATTAGGTCCATCTGTTTCTCTTCCTAGATACTCATTGATGATTTGAGGAGAAAACTGTACACATTTACCTCTAACAAAAACTTTTCTAAACTCAGAAGACTTACCATTTGAGCAATCCTCCTGAAGATTCACAATGAACTCTTTGACAAGTAGTTCATAGCAGGGAGAGAGATCTGAGACTGTTTTGAATAGTCCTGCAGCAGAGATGAGGTCTATCAGTTCTGTGCACTCAAGTGCATTGCTGCTTAGTTCTCTTTCCAAGGCAACCCTTCTTTGATACACATATTTCCATCTGTTGACACTGGAGACATGATGGAAGGATATGTTGTCCAAGGGAGCTTCTGGGACAGTAGTTGAAACTCTAGCTTGTGCTGGTTTCTTCTTGGGAGGAGATGTTGGGACATCTGATCCAACATCTGAATCTGATGGTGTTGCAGCTTTTCTCTTCTGGGTTTGAACTTTGCTCCATGGTTTTGTTGGACCAAAGATAGCTTTAGCATTGCCTTTCTTTGGACTAGCCTTCTTAGTCTCAGGGATGACAGGTTCATCTTGCATCTTTCCTTTCCTGGACCTTAGTCTTTTAGCAATGCTGGGTTTCACAGATGATATGATCTCTGCATCAGACTCCTGTTCCAGATTGACTACTGGAGGAGATTGAGCAGTCTCCTCATCAGCTTGTTGATCAGCAGAAGATTGATCTTCATTTGAGTCTTTAGCATGTTCCACAGAAACTTCTTTATCACTTTCACTTGATACCTCTTTCTTGTCCTCAGTCTGTTCAGTATCAGCATCAGATGAGTTTGCTTTCTCATCTGCATATGTTCCAACATCTGTTGGGACATCTTGTTCTGCAGCAGTGTTCTTTGTATCTTGAGCTGGTTCTTCTTGAGGTGCAGGAATGGTGTTCAAGGGAACAGAGATTCCTTTCACTACTCTTTGTTCAGAGAAAACTTGGTTGACAATCTCCTTGATGGAATCATCAACATATTTGGAGTATTTAGCATGAGAAGGAATGTCTTTAGCTTTGCTTCTGATTTGATCTTTACCTCTTTTTGGTGTTCTTGCCTTCTTAGTGTGAGGGGCGCTTCCCCTGAGCTCGTCTAATGGTGTTGATTGCATTGGCACCATAGAAATAGGAGTGGCATGAACCACGTCTTCCTGGTTAAGAACTTCATCAGCTGTTTTAGGGTTTTGAGACATTGTTGAAGAAGATGAATGTGCAACTTTAGGGTTTATGATTTCTGAAGGATTACTAGTTAATGTGATTTGCTTGCGATGGAGTGATAAGACTCTTGATAGCTGCTTATAAGGAATTACTAAATAAGTAGCCGTTACAGTCCAAATGATTATGAATGAAATTCCCAAGGAACTAGTCCAGACTAGCTTTGCCATCTGGAACTTATGCCATGCAATGTCATATGACATGTTGGCACATCTCATTAACTGCTAGATATCACATAAACAGATTCCAAGTTTGCCCCTTAAGTTCTCAAATTGTGTAGCATCCAATGCTTTGGTAAATATATCAGCTAATTGCAGATCTGTAGCAACATGCTCCAATGAAATCACCTTCTCTTCTATAAGGTCTCTAATGAAATGATGTCTAATATCAATATGTTTGGTTCTGCTATGCTGGATAGGATTCTTTGATATGTTGATTGCACTTAAGTTGTCACAGTACAATGTCATGACATCCTGTGGGACATTGTACTCAGTGAGCATCTGCTTCATCCAGACCAACTGTGAACAACTGCTACCTGCTGCTATGTACTCAGCTTCAGCTGTAGACAAGGATACACAATTCTGTTTCTTACTGAACCAAGAAATCAGATTGTTTCCTAGAAGGAAGCATCCTCCTGAAGTGCTTTTTCTGTCATCAGCACTTCCTGCCCAATCAGCATCACAGAAGCCAGTGAGAATAGGTTTGCAACCATGAAAGTACATTATGCCATAGTCACAAGTACCATTAGCATATTTAAGGATTCTCTTGACTTGATTGAGATGACTGACTTTTGGATCAGCTTGATATCTTGCACAAACTCCTACTGCAAATGCAATGTCTGGTCTGCTAGCAGTCAAGTATAACAAGCTTCCAATCATGCTTCTATATAAACTTTGATCTACATTCTCACCCTTCTCATCTTTAGTCAGCTTTAAATGTGTAGGAGCAGGAGTTCTTTTATGAGAAGCATTTTCCATTCCAAATTTCTTCACTATGTTCTTGGAGTACTTGCTTTGTGAGATGACCATTGAGTCTTCCATTTGCTTAACTTGCAGACCAAGAAAATAGGTTAATTCACCTACTAGACTCATTTCAAATTCAGATTCCATCTGCTTGACAAAATGTTTGACCATCTTATCAGACATCCCATCAAACACAATGTCATCAACATATATTTGTGCAATCATGACATTTCCTTCTTCATCTTTAACAAATAGGATTTTATCAATCCCACCTTTTCTGTGTCCTTGCTTGATAAGAAATGTGGTCAGTCTTTCATACCATGCCCTTGGAGCTTGCTTCAGACCATAAAGTGCTTTCTTTAATTTGTATACATGATTTGGACAGCTTGGATCAACAAATCCTTTAGGCTGTTCTACATATACTTCTTCATTAAGATAACCATTAAGAAAGGCACTTTTCACATCCATTTGAAATAGCTTGAACTTTAAGATACAAGAAATTCCCAACAGTAGTCTTATTGATTCAAGCCTTGCTACTGGTGCAAAGGTTTCATCAAAATCTACCCCTTCAATTTGAGTGTATCCTTGAGCCACAAGTCTAGCTTTGTTCTTTGTAACAATTCCTTGTTCATTTGACTTGTTCTTATACACCCATTTTGTACCAATCACATTTATGTCATCAGGTCTAGGTACAAGATTCCATACTTCATTCCTTGTGAATTGACCTAATTCCTCTTGCATAGCACAAATCCAGTATTCATCAGTGAGAGCTTCCTTGACATTTTTAGGTTCTATTTTGGAAACAAAACAAGAACCTGAAATCACTTCTCTTGATCTAGTGCTTACACCTCTGTTGGGATCACCAATTATTAAATCTTTGGGATGATCCTTCTGTATTCTGATGGAGGGAGGTTTGCTTAAATCTTCTGAACTTGTATCATTTTGAGTGAAGTTATATTGATCATTCTTTTCTTCAGGTTCAATCTTGATATCAGCAGATGTTCCAACATCTTCTGGGACATCTGTAGAAGCATCATCAATTATCACATTTATGGACTCCATGATAACCTTTGTTCTGTAATTAAATACTCTATATGCTCTGCTGTTTATAGAGTATCCAAGGAAAATCCATTCATCACTTTTAGGATCCATTTTTCTCCTTTGCTCCCTATCTGCTAGAATATAGCATTTACTTCCAAACACATGAAAGTACTTCACAGTGGGTTTTCTGCCCTTCCAGACTTCATATATTGTGGACAGGGTTCCTATTCTCAAGGTAACTCTGTTATGGATGTAGCAGGCAGTGTTCATAGCTTCAGCCCAGAAATACAGAGGTAACTTTTTAGCATGGATCATAGCTCTTGCTGATTCTTGAATAGTTCTATTCTTCCTTTCAACAATCCCATTCTGTTGAGGAGTGATAGGAGAAGAATACTCATGATTGATTCCTTCTGAAGAGCAGAAATCTAAGAACTTTTGATTCTCAAATTCTTTTCCATGATCACTTCTTATTCTGATCACACAGCTGGATTTTTCCCTTTGCAATCTTTGACATAATTCTTTGAATACATCAAATACATCTGACTTTTCTTTGATGAAGTTTATCCATGAATATCTTGAAAAATCATCAACCACAGCATATGCATACCTCTTACCACCAAGGCTTTCAACTTGCATAGGTCCCATGAGATCCATATGTAACAATTCCAAAACTTTGGAAGTTGTCAGATGTTGGAGCTTTGGATGGGACATCTTGGTTTGTTTGCCTATTTGACATTCACCACAGATTTTGCCATCATCAATCTTCAGTTTAGGGATACCTCTTACAGCATCCATAGATATGATCTTCTTTATGCCTCTGAAATGAAGATGACCTAGCCTTTGGTGCCCTAGTTTTACTTCTTCTTCTCTAGCTAGAGAACAAGTTGAAGTGGGACTGAAGTCTAGTGGCTCCCACATGTAACAGTTGTCTTTAGACCTTGCACCTTTCATGACAACTTCTTGCTCTTGGTTAGTCACTATGCATTCAGTTTTTGTAAAGTTTACACTGTATCCTTGATCACATAGTTGACTTATACTGATCAGGTTAGCAGTTAAACCTTTAACAAGCAGCACATCATCTAATCTTGGAACATCTTGACAATCCAAGGTTCCAACTCCCTTGATCTCTCCTTTAGCTCCATCTCCAAAGGTAACATACCTGGATGAATATGACTTTAAGTTTACTAGAAAATTCTTCAATCCAGTCATGTGTCTTGAGCATCCACTGTCAAAGTACCAGTCTTCTTTAGCTGATACTTTCAATGATGTATGTGCTATGTATGCAGTACTTTTCTTTGACCAGATGAGTTGAGATTTCTTTTGATGCCTCTGCTCTGAGTGTTGTTCAGCTGATCTCCAAGCTTGATTGTTGATCTTGTTCTTGGGTATGTGACTTTGATCAGTCTGAATGTCAGCTTTTGGTCTCCAAACTTTCTTGATTACTTCTGTCTTTTGCTTAGGAGATTGCTGATTTCTATGCAGCACTTTCTTGGTACCTACTACTTTCTGCTTGGAAGGTTGCTGACACATCTGATTTGGATATCCATGTAGCTTATAACAGTGAGGTTTGATATGCCCAAATCTTCCACAGTGATGACATCTCCATCTTTGATATTTTTTCTTCATTTTGTTCTTTCCAGAATGTTGAGACATCTGTTGGAACATTTTGTTTGTCTTTGTGTTCTGATGTTGGAGCATCTGTTGGGACATCTTGTTTGACTGTGTAGTTTTTGAAGTAGTTCTGCTAGAGCTTGCTTCATCTCTGTCATATCCCAGTCCACTTTTGTCCCCTGAATGTTTATTATTGCTGAGAATAACATCCAGTGTGTTTGAGCTGCTGTTCAACATTCTAACAGATTTGGACATATGTTCTAATTTAGAGTTGAGAAGGCTTACTTCACTTTTTAAGGTTTCAATGATCTCCTGATCATTTGCTTTGTCATCTTCTAAAGTCTCATTCTGCTTCTTTAGCTTTATAACATCACTGCATATTTCAGAGCTTCTTTTGTATAGATCTTTGAATGCTTGCTCAAGTTGTTCATAAGTAAGCTCTCCACAACTGGAATCACTATCATATTCACACAGTCCAGCTAAAGCAGTAATATGCTTAGCTGATTCTTCTTCTGAATCTCCTCCTGAGTCTTCATCAGACCAGATTACAGATAGTCCCTTCTTTTGTCTTTTTAAGAAGTTAGGACATTCCTTCTTGATGTGTCCATATCCTTCACATTCATGGCACTTGATTCCTTTTTCTTGACTGGTCTTTTCAGCAAGATTTGATCTTCTGTTAGCATCATAGGTTCTCTTGTTTTCAGAAGAGTTTGTGAATCTTCCACTGGAATTTGATTTACCTTCCATACCTCTGAGAATCTATTTGAACTGTCTTGTAATCAATGCAAGGTTTTCTGATAAGCTTTTATCATTTTCTAGTTCATCATCTTCTTCTTCATCTGCATTTGAAACCAAGGCAATGCTTTTGTTCTTTTTAGCATGTGTGTCATTCATTCCCATCTCAAAAGTTTGAAGGGAACCAATTAGTTCTTCAGCTTTCATGGAGCATATGTCTTGTGCTTCTTCTATTGCTGTGACTTTCATGTCAAATCTTTTTGGCAAAGATCTGAGAATCTTCCTTACAAGCTTTTCATCAGTCATCTTTTCTCCCAAGGCTCCAGAAGTATTGGCTATATCCAAGATGTTCAAGTAGAACTCATGAATTGATTCATCTTCCTTCATTCTTAAGTTCTCAAACTTGGTGGTGAGAAGTTGAAGTCTTGACATTTTTACTTTTGATGTTCCTTCATGAGTTGTCTTGAGGGTATCCCACACATCTTTGGCCAGCTCACAATGATGCACTAGTCTGAAAATATTTCTATCAATGCCATTGAATAAAGCATTTAGGGCTTTTGAGTTGCCTAGTTCTGAATCTTCTTCCTCTTTACTCCATTCTTCTTCAGGTTTCAGAACTATTGATCCATCTTTGGTGTCTTGAACAGGATGTTTCCATCCAACATTTACTGCTCTCCATGCCCTGTTGTCAAGTGACTTTAAGAATGCAATCATTCTTGGCTTCCAGTAGTCATAATTAGAACCATCCAGTATAGGTGGTCTATTTACTGACCCTATATCTCTGTCCATGTTACAGAATTTGTTTTCCCTAGATCTCACCCAGTATAAACAGGCAGGGTGCCTGCTCTGATGCCAATTGAAATTCTGTGATCAGGTATGAGATGTCCTAAGAGATGTCCCAACACTTAATAGGACATTTGACAGATTTAACCAAAACTTAAATAGCAAGAAAAGTAAACAACACAGAAGTTTGTTAACCCAGTTCAGTGTATAACCACACCTACATCTGGAGGCTACCAAGCCAGGAGGAAATCCACTATTAGTAATATTAATTCTAGACTTAAACCACCCTGTTTAATCTATCACTTAATACTTACCCAATGCAATTTCTACCTAAGACTCACTTAGATAAGAGTACCCTACTCACTCCCCCTCAATCACCCAGTGATCAAGTTTACAAGTTTACTGAAATTGAAGACATCCTTCAAACAAAACAGCTTGATCTTACTTAACAGTTTCAATCAAATCACAAATGCACTTTTGCTTAAAAGCTCATAAAGTGGTACATAAAAACAACCTGCTATTTAAAACACTAGACACCCTATTTGGTCTTCTGAAATTCGTACTCAATTCTATGAGTTTCTGTTGTTTAAATAGGTATCTGAATTTTGGGCTTTCTGTAGAATGATCCAGCCCTAATGTGCAGCAACTGTCACCTTGAATTTAGGGTTTGTTACCTCCTATATTCTAGGTGCATTAGGTCTTCTGTTTTAATCTGAATCTTCAATTTAAAACTCCCTACAGATGCGCCTTGTTCTGTTTTTATCCAGCATTAATTAATTCCAGATAGTTCTCCTTAAATATCTCTGATCTGTTAATTAATAATTAATTCTGGTAGCAGGTCTGAGATGTTTCAACATCTGTTGGGACATCCTGACAAAACTAAACTTAGTCATTTACACAATGTCCCAACATCTGATGAGACATCCTGAAATAAGTTCACATACTCTGTTTGCTAATGTCCCAACATCTGATAGGACATTCTGAACTGAATTTAACATTTCTTGTTTGGTCAAAAATTCTGCCAATTCTTAAACATCTACACATATTACTGAGCATCAGTGCTCCACCAGAGAAGACTTTCATTACTATGAACGGTCCATCGTAATTCGGAGTCCATTTGCCCATGTGGTCTGTATGAGGAGGAAGGAGTCTTTTCAGCACAAGATCTCCTACTTGGTATTCTCTTCTGATATAGCTGCCCATGGCAGATTGCAGCTAATCTCTTTTCTTCAATCAGATTCAGATGTTCGTATCGGTATCGGACTCATTCTGCTTCATTCAGTTTGACATCCATCAGTACCCGTAAGGAGGGTAGCTCAACTTCAATAGGTAGGACTGCCTCCATACCATACACAAGCTGATATGGTTTCGCCCCAGTAGATGTTTTGATTGATGTACGGTACCCATGCAAGGAAAATGGTAGCATTTCGTGCCAGTCTTTATAGGTGACCACCATCTTCTGCACAATCTTCTTGATATTCTTGTTAGCTGCCTCCACAGTGCCATTCATCTTTGGCCTGTAAGGAGAAGAATTATGGTGTTGGATCTTGAAGTCCCGGCATAGTTCTGCCATCATTTTGTTGTTCATATTAGAACCATTATCAGTAATGATTCGCTCGGGCACTCTATACCGACAGATGATATCTCTCTTCAGGAATCGGGCTACCACTTGCCTGGTGACATTTGCATACGAAGCTGCCTCAACCCACTTGGTAAAATAGTCAATGGCTACTAGGATGAATCTGTGGCCATTTGAAGCAGTCAGTTCAATCTTGCCAATCATATCTATGCCCCACATGGCGAATGGCCAGGGTGAAGACATCACATTCAAAGGATTCGGAGGCACATGCACTTTAGTTGCATAAATCTGGCATTTATGACACTTCCTTGCGTAAGCACAACAGTATGCATCCATTGTGATCCAATAATAGCCTGATCTTAACAACTTTTTAGCCATAGCATGCCCTCCAGCATGGGTACCAAAAGATCCTTCGTCCACCTCGTGCATCAACAAGTCTGCCTATGTCTTATCAACACATCTAAGAAGTATCATATCAAAGTTTCTCTTGTACAAGGAACCATCAGCATTCAGGAAGAAGCTACCAGTTAGCCTTCTTAATGTCTTCTTATCATTGGATGATGCCCCAGGTGGGTATGTTTGATCCTCCAAGAAGCACTTAATGTCATGGAATCAAGGCTTATCATCTTTAGCAAGGTCTGCAGAGAATACGTATGCTGGTCTATCAAGTCTGGATACTGAAATCCGAGGTACAAAGTTGGCAGCTTGAACTTTGATCATGGATGAAATGGTAGCCAGAGCATCTGCAAACGGATTTTCATCTCGAGAGATATACTCGAACTTGATTGTTGTGAAGAATGTAAGTAATCTCCTTGTATAATCCCGATAAGGTATCAGATGCTCCTGGTGAGTGTACCATTTACCGTTGGTTTGATTGATTACCGGAGCTGAATCCCCGAATATAGTTAAAGTCTTGATCCTGAGGTCAATGGCTTCCTCAAGACCCATGATACAGGGTTCGTATTCAGCTTCGTTGTTAGTGCAGTTAAAGGTGGGTTTTTCCGAGAAAGGCATGTGAACTCCCTTAGGTGTAATGAGTACTGCACCAACACCACGACCATTCATATTAACAGCCCCATCGAACATCATAGTCCATTCTTCTTCTGGGTCAGGCCCTTCAGTGTGAATAGGCTCTTCATGATCTTTTGCTTTTATGAACATGATGTCTTCATCGGGGAAGTCAAATCTCATAGGCTGGTAATTATCAATGGGTTGCTCAACAAGATAATCAGACAATACACTGCATTTGATGGCTTTTTGAGATGTGTACTGAATGTCATATTCTGTGAGAATCATTTGCCATCTTGCAATCCTTCCGGTAAGCGTTGGCTTCTCAAATATGTACTTGACTGGATCCATCTTTGAGATCAATAAGGTAGTGTGGGTCAACATATACTGCCTTAGTCGACGAGCAGCCCACACTAAAGCACATCAAGTTTTCTCGAGCAGTGAATAACGTTGTTCACAGTCGGTAAACTTTTTGCTTAGGTAGTATATTGCATACTCTTTTCGACCAGACTCGTCATGCTGGCCCAACACACACCCCATTGACTCTTCTAATACTGTCAAGTACATTATTAGAGGTCTTCCTTCAACTGGAGGCATAAGGATTGGAGGCTCTTGTAAGTATTCCTTGATTTTATCAAAAGCCCTTTGGCAGTCTTCATTCCACCCGACCGTTTGTTCTTTTCTCAACAACTTGAACAAGGGATCACAGGTTCCAGTAAGGTGAGATATGAACCTTGAAATGTAGTTCAATCTACCTAGGAACCCTCGAACTTCTTTCTCAGTCTTTGGTGCAGGCATTTCTTGGATGGCTTTGACTTTATCAGGGTCAACTTCAATCCCTTTTTCACTTACAATAAATCCCAGCAGCTTACCGGATCGCATCCCGAATGTGCATTTGTTGGGGTTTAACTTCAATTGGTACTTCCTCAGATGCTTGAATAGCTTCAATAGATTCACCAGGTGGTCTTGTTCTGTGAGGGACTTTGCAATCATGTCATCCACATAACATTCAATTTCTTTGTGGATCATGTCATGGAATAATGTTACCATAGCCCGTTGATAATTGGCACTAGCATTCTTTAGTCCGAATGGCATTACCTTATAACAAAATGTGCCCCAGGGTGTGATGAAAGTTGTCTTCTCCATGTCCTCAGGTGATATCTTGATCTGATTATATCCTGAAAATCCATCCATGAAGGAGAACACCGAGAACTGAGCCGTGTTGTCGACCAATACATCAATGTGAGGTAGTGGGAAGTCATATTTCGGGCTGGCTCTGTTCAGATCCCGGTAATCCACACACATCCGTACTTTGCCATCCATTTTAGGCACAGGTACAATGTTAGCAACCCACGGCGGGTAACTAGTTACAGCAAGGAAACCGGCGTCCCACTGTTTTTGTACCTCTTCTTTTATCTTCATTGCCATATCTGGACGAGTACGGCGCAACTTCTGTTTTACTGGCGGACAGTCTTCCTTTAGAGGTAGCTTGTGCATAACAATGTCGGTATCCAGACCCGGCATGTCTTGATAAGACCAAGCAAAAACATCCACATACTCCCGAAGCATGTCAATAAGTTGCCCTTTTACTGAATCTTGCAGACAGGCCCCGATCTTAACTTCTTTCAAGTCTTCTTCTGTACCAAGATTAACCGTCTCAACTTCCTCCTGATGAGGAGTGATAACCTTCTCCTCTTGTCTCAACAACCTGGCTAGCTCTTCAGGTAGCTCATAATCTTCTTCAACCCCTTCATCGACTTGATTAATCGGATTGTCAAAGTCATACGAAGTCATAGCGGTGTGTCACTCCCGATAAATGGGAATGGCCCAAATAAAGGTACAGACGCGAACGGTCGGCGAAAGAGGGATGCGAGAACACACAGGAGTGAACTCACGAGAAAGAAAGAGTCGCCAGCTAGGCATTTTTATACCGGAGGAAAGGTAATGCTGCATAAACCTAGAAAGATATGGATAAGACGGTTGCGAACCAGAGAGACTGAGAAAGGGGGTTGGTTCCAACCTGGGAAGGTATTAGCACCCAGATTGTCCGTCGTACTCGACGGGATCCACGCTTAAAAGATTTGTGTTTTAAAGGGGTAGTGTCAGTGCAATTTGTGTATCAAAGAGCTGGAAAAGGATGTACAGGTGTCAGTGCAAAAGAAATGTGAAGTGTATAAATGAAGTGTCAGTGTAAGAGAAATGAAGTGTATAAATGAAGTGTCAGTGTAAGAAAAAAAAATGAAATGCTCATGATAATGAGGCTAAAGGATAAAGCTAGAAGGAGGGGGAATATACAGAGACTTTTGTTCGATAACTATTAAGTTATGCCTACGTATCCTCTTGTGCAATGAGGAAGTCAGAACACCGTAGTTCGACCCAAAGAGACTGAAAGATGAATTGACTTGTGAACTGCTTACTTGTCGATGCTCAAGTGTATGACCTGTCTGGCTCAGGTGCAAACTATCTTGCATTAGACGGAAGAAGCAAGTTCTCGGTTATGAGTGAATGAGATGAGAAAAGAATCCCGGAGGAGACGATTATTGTTTGTTTTTTTGAGTTTTCAGTCTTTTATTGTTTTTTGAAGTTTGTCATAAGTTAATGAGCTTAAGCCTAGACCAATGGGTTTAGTAAACTCATCACATCTTCCCTCTGATTAGGGGTAATGAGAATACCTTAAGCGTGAAGTTAGCTTCTCACACTTAATCACCTTTTATGTAGGATTAAGATCATTAACCTACTTTTGATTATTTAGATGTTTTTGTTGTTTTTGTTTAGTGTTAAGTAATGAGGTTAAGCCATAATCAAGGATTAAACAGACTCATTACACCATCCTAATAGAAGGATAATAGATGAGAATGTTTAAGCTGAGGAAAGCTCCTCAACTTAATCTATGATTAGGGATTAAACTCATGACAAAACAAAGCCTTTATTAGATGGATTTTAGTTAAAGATAAGATGATGAAATGATTTTTAGGGTTTGTAAGACAACTTGAGGGGGACTTGTCCATTAACACTAGGGTTAGTCCTTCTTAACCAATTAAGGAAGAATTAGAACCCTAATGCAAGGCCCAAGTTACAAGCTTGATGTCTTGATGATTATTAGATGAATTGATTAAAGGAGTTAAACACATTAAGGGTTTAACACTTAGGATTAAAGTTATACACTCCATCCTAATAGAAGGATGCAGGCATAATCTTAATCACAAAGCCTTAAAACCTTTAGGGTTTAGTCCCTGATTATGAGGTGAGAAGAGAAGACTCAATGAGACACAAAGGTAAAACTAAGTGGGGGGACTAATCAAAACCCTAATCATTGTCATGCTTGGTTGCTCCTAAGGTTTGTGAGGTTTAACAAGAAAGATCTTCAGAGGAACCACCAGGAAGCAGATGAAAGGAGCAAAGAGAAAGCAAAGTAACTTGCTTCATTCAAGAAGTCAAGTCACCTGAGGGAAGAAAGTAAGAAGAAAAAGAAAGAGCAAGCTCAATCTCAAACACAAGATAAAATGCAGCAATGATGCATAAGGGAGATGAAAAGAAAATGTGAGAAGTGAAGGCAAATTCACTTCTCAAAGTTACTTACCACCTGAAAAGTTAGCAAAGGAATGCAATGCAATGCAAAATGAAATGAAATGGCATGATGAAAATCAAAACCAGAAGCACATGAGTGATGATTATGATGCTATGAGATGATGCAAACATGAAACAAGGCATGGTGATGATCATACAAGCTTATGGATGCAGATGAAGCAAGTTAAGAACCATGATCATACATGAAATGTTATGAAGTGCAAATGGCATACAAAATGGTAAATGCAATATGCAATGATCAAACATGCTTTCAATATGTCTTAAGATGTCAAATGGATCAAATGGATGCACAAAATGTCATGGAAAGCCAAGGTATGCAAGCAAATGCAAGATGGATGCATATGGAAGCCCAAATTAGGGTTTATGATCAAAGCATCAAACAAAAACCAGAAACAGAAGCAAACATCAATATAAAAAAATTGAAAATGCACTCAAAGGATCCCTAGTCCTATATTAACTCACTGCCCAAAGGAGAAGTTCCAACTCTTAACCTAATAAAAGTTATGAATTTCCTAAGATTTCTAGGGTTTTAGGGTTCCTTAACAAGAAAAATGCCAATCAAATGGAAAATGAAAGATCAATTCATTCCAATTTAATCTCACATACTACATGCTAAACACAATGCAATGCAAAAAGAATCAAGGTCCAACCCTCAATGGTTAGGCAGAAGTGATTTTTGGAAGCTTGGATCAAAATAATGCATTAAAATGATTTTAATTCCATGAAAAATTCTCAAAATGCATCAAGATCAAAAAAGAAATTTGGTTTGAGGGTTGGACAATGTTTCTAAATGATTTTAAATGTTTCATGAATTTTTTGGTGATTTTTAAATACCTAAAAGCATTTTTAATTAATTAATTCTCATTAATTAATTAAAAATAAACTTTTAAATATTTAAAAGTATTTTTCAGATGCAAAAAATAAAAATAAAAATATTTTTGGTTTCTGAAATTAAATAAAAGTTTGTATAAAAAATTTCAGAATTTTTGGATAAGTTTTGCTATTTTAAATAAAATATAGAAAACAAATGTATTTAAATGAAAATAAAAATGAAATTAAATGAATTAATGAAGAAGTCAACAGATCCTAAGGCCAGCATTCAAACTCACACGCGCGGGAGTTGACTAGGCGCACATCTGGACGACCTACATTCAAACTCACTAACCCTAATTAATTAGCCCTAATCCAGCCTTAATGACTCTCAGGTGACCGGAACAGTGTTCCAGTCATCTTCTCCGATCACTCAAAATTTCAAACTCTCTCCACACGCATCTAAAACGAAATCTAATTGCCCAGAACTCTTCCCCACTCAATCACGAATCAAAACCCCCATTCAAACAACATTTATCATTCCTAAACAGAGAGAATCGAATCAAAATAGTTTTAGGGCAAAAAGTTTCAGAACAAGATTAAACTCTCATCTCTTCACCATTTTCAAAACCAACAACATCAGAGTGATCAGTGAATCATGATGAACAACTTAGGAACTTAAAAATCCATTTCTGGAAAAAATGTTCATGAAGCTACCTGAGTTTGAAGCTTTTCAGTTTGCCACTTTCTGACCCCTTCTCTTCGTGCAATCCACTCCTCTTAGGCCCCTGATGAACTCTTGATGCTTAGAAAGAGTTTGTGATGGCTGGTTTGGAAGTTTGAACAAGTTCTGTTCAAGCTCAGGTGAGAATCGTGTTTGTGATTCTGGCAGTTTAAGGCAAGGATGATGGGTGCTTTGTGACCAGGAAGATGAGTTGAGTTGATGTATGATGTTTGTTTGTGTGTTTGTGAGTTGTGTTGTGTGTTTCGAATGCTTTTGCTCAAAGGAGTGAAAATGTGAGTGTGGTGCTATGGCTGGTTTCAGGCTTGTCTCCTGTTATGTTTGGCTTGCAATTGATTTGTATAAACAAATGCTATTGGTCAGATGACATGACATGTCCTTTTGTGATAGGTATGGTTGCTTTTGCAAATTGTCAACTTTTGTGTAAGAGAAGCATGGGTCAATCTCTAGCCAAGTACAACAAGGGTGTGCTGCGCAGCATGATGAGGGAAAAGGGCTAGGATGGTTCAGCAAACTAGGCAGCAAGTGGGTGAGATGTTATCATGTGTTTTGCAACTTGGTTCACTTTTGGTTCCTTTGAGATTTCATGAATTTCCATGCATCAAAATGTCAAGTTCCTTGGGCCAATTCTGATCTTTGAATGTTGTGTGATGTTTGTGTAGAGGTTAGACACCAATTTGAAGTCACAAATTGCCTTGGTACAAGAATTTGCAAGTTTTTCCATTTGGTGCATAACTTGAATTTTAGTGATTTTTGCCAACTTTGATGAGCCATAACTTTTGATCCAAAATGAATTAGGTCATGTTCTTGTACTTTTTGAAAAGGGAAAGATCTATTCTACAACTTTCATGACCAAAGTTTTTCCATTTGAAGCTTTCTTGAATCAAAAAGTAAGGGTTGAAAAAGTTGCATAAAATGACATTTTCATTAAAAGTCAAACTTGCCCAAAACGTCAACTTTGCAAAAGACTTGCAATTCTTCAACTTTGTGAACTTCCAACCTCTTATATGATCAAATAAAGATCATACACAATCAAAATGATGAAGAATGCCCTTTGGTTGGGTCATTGGGGGCCTCAAATGCCCTGATTTTGCACTGACTTGCTTGAAAAGTCAACTCTTGATCAGATGACTTTCCCATGGAATTTCTTCATGAAAATTGATATGCATACTCCCTATACCATATAGAGACCAATAGAAACAATAATGACCAAAAAATTTGGAGTTATGGCCTCTGAAACCAAAACCCTAATTTTAGGTCATCTGTGCAGTCAAGCCTGGCTCTGCTTCCACACCAGTCCCAGTTCTTGTGATTATTTGGCATTCTTGACTTTGAGAGGATATAATATGATACTTTAACACACATGGACCTCTTTGAAGTGATTGATGGCCTTTGGAGTGGCTCAAGAAGCTCTTGGATTGCTCAGATCACAAACCCTAGATGAAGATGACTTTGAATCTATGCAGTGAATCAAAAATGGGATATGAGATCTTATGATTGTATTTATGCATATGAAATGATCTCAAGCCATGGTGTGAATAGGTGAGGGCAAATTTGGGGTGTTTACAGCTGCCCTTATTCAAACATGAGTTAGCTGTGCAGGATGTAAGCGACGGCTTATCAGGCAAACAAGATAACTCGTGGTTGAATACCAAAGACAGTCCAAAATTTGCACTCACAGAATGAAGAAGAAAAGGGATATAGATTGTAAAAGAAAATAAAGTATATTGTAAAGTATGGGCGACGGAGGACGATCATCGAGCAGAGGACGACTGCTGGGTAAAGAGCAATGACGGGGACGGCCGACATGCTGGGGAGAGTGTGTGAAGTAAAGCAATGACGGGGACGGCCGACATGCTGGGGATAAAAGGGGCTATGATGGGACGGCCATCAAGTAAAGCTGTAAGATTCTCTGGGGATTAATGAAAAATGATGGGGACGGCCATCAAGTTCATAAAGCAAAGCAACCAACGATGGGGACGGCCATCGGGCTAAAAAGAAAAGGGACCACGACGGGGACGACCATCGGGTTAAAGAATAAATGAAATAAACAGATGATGAGGTACGGTCATCAAAGGTGAAGGACGATCACCTAGCAGGGGACGGCTGCTCTGTTGGGGTTAAGATGAGGGACGGTCATCTAAGGTGGAGGATGACCACCTGGCAGGGTACGGCTGCCGAAAATATCACGACATAGGACGAATGCCGGATAAAAGGTCAACGATGGGGACGGCCATCGGATGAGCATGATGGAGGACGACCATTAAGAGGTCGAGGACGACCACCTAGCAGGGGACGGCTGCTCTCAAGGTTTATCATGACATAGGACAAATGTCAGATAACCAAAATCAACAATGGGGACGGCCATTGGATAAAATGATGAAGGACGACATCAAGAGGTGGAGGACGACCACCTAGCAGGGGACGGCTGCTAAATATCACGACATAGGACGAATGTCGGATAGAAGTCAACGATGGGGACGGCCATCGGATGAGCATGATGGAGGACGACCATCAAGAGGTGGAGGACAAACACCTAGCAGGGGACGGCTGCTCTCCGGGTTTATCATGACATAGGACGAATGTCGGATAAAAAGAAAATTGTTTTATTGGGGAATAGTAAACACGGACGAGTGTTTATATCCAAGGAATAAAAGGTATAAGTGTTTGGTATAGTGTATAGATTAAAGATGCGGACGAGCATCCTTAAGACTACGATACGGACGAGTATCAGGTAGAAAGAAGTACCGACACATGTTCCGAGATGATGATACGGACGAGTATCAACTGGTTAACAGGGAACACGGACGAGTGTTGTATCTGAGGGGACTCTTTTGGGGAATAGTAGACACAAACGAGTATCTATATTCAAGAAGACACAGTGTATGGATTAAAGATGCAGACGAACATCCTTAAGACTATGATACGGACGAGTATCATGTAGAAACAAACGCTTGACGCATGTTCTGAGATGATGATACGGACGAGTACCAATTGGTTAACAAAGAACACAGACGAGTGTCGAATCTGCGGGGATATACAAGATACGGACGAGTGTCTGTATAAGTATGAGTAGAAAGTATGAGTGATGTATAGATGAGTGTTCAATCTGCTGGGGAGAATGACACAGGCGAGTGCCAAAAAGAGGAAGGTGTAGTATAAACAAATATCTGGTATACAAAGTGTTTATGTTACTGTGCTGGGAAAATGACATGGACGGATGTCAAGAAAGTTATATATATGTATCTGTGAGTGCCAAGGGGACGTCTTTGTCTTTCTGCTGGGGATATGACACGGACGAGTGCCACAAGGAGTATATATTTGCATTGGTGAATGTGAGGCAACTGCTTTTGCTGGGGAATCTGGGGATTATTCTGTATATTGTGGATGAATTGTCAATATTCACAAGTGTTTGATTCAGACCATGACTTATGATTATGCCACATGTTTGATTTTTGCCGTAATGCTCCGTATTAAGACGGAATGCTACGCTTTGTTTTGTGATTATGATGCGAATGCCATGATTATGCAAAGGATACCAATCCGGGATTCGGATCCCATTGCCGTGAAGACCTCTGGTCGATCTGTTGGAGTAGACATCCCAGCTGGGGATAAGATCATTGGTAAATCTGATTGAAATGATTCTGCTTGGGGAAATGGGTCAAATGTAGACCTATTCCTGACAATGAGGGACCCAGCTGGGGTCTGCAGAAGCTTTCGTCACTCTGTTGTGATTCCTTCGTGCGTTGCTCTTCCGGATAGAGGCTGAAACTCTGTGGGGAGATGATTCCCTGGCTTTTGTACTTGACTGAGGAAGAATGATTGGCAACTCGGCTGGGAGAAGCAACAAGTGGCAACTCAGCTGGGGAGAAAGCACTTGGAATGCTAAGGCTGAGTGAGTGTTGATTTGCCAGCTTGCTGGGATGAAGCTTTCACGCCCCATGTTGCGCTTTTGAATACCTGCAATCCTGCAAAGACAGAGAAACGTACAAGTGTCCCGAGGCATTCCTTACCAGATTCCGTCATAGGAGTGAGACACTTCTGAGAGTAAGTATATTCCCTGTAAGCACGTGTTTTATTTTCTTTATTTTTAAAGATTTAGCATTTGTATTCATGCAATCAGTTTCCTTTAAGATATCAGACATTTTTGCAAATAAATATACGAGACATTGTGTAACTGAAAAATCTGTTTTTATTAATTTATGTGCCCTGAATTAGCAAGATACAGTCAAAGAAACATATCTCCTGAAACGAGGAGATTGTTACAAATTGAGAAACAAAATGCTGGCAATGTTGACGGCGCTTTAAGGAGCTTCCCTCCTGCTATGACTCGCATGACATTTGACGTTCTTCTCGTCTTGCTTTCTGAAGAAGGCTGATTCTGATAGAAACTTGATCCTTTCGAGGCTTACCAAGCTGTAGGCGATACAGACGAATTCAGAATGCAGTTGTTCGCTTATTCCCTTATTTTGCATGGATCGCCCTTTCGGGTTTTCAATCCATCGGGATACCCCTTTTTGCCTGAGCTGTCCAATGCGGCTTTTCAACTCAGCGGGTGTACATTTTTTGTTTATTTTCCCTTATTTTTGCCCGAGTCTTTTATTTTGTTTCTGACTCGCCGGGATGCCCTATTTTTGCCTGGACTTATATTCTGTTTTTGTGTCCAGCGGGTCATTTTTATGCGAAGTATTTTTTAACTGCATCCGAATTCATAGGGGACGGGAAGTCTTCACCATCCATGGTGCTGAGCATCAGTGCTCCACCAGAGAAAACTTTTTTTACCACGAATGGTCCTTCATAATTCGGAGTCCATTTGCCCCTGTGGTCTGTATGAGGAGGGAGGATTCTTTTCAGTACAAGATCTCCCACTTGGTACTCTCGGTGCCTGACTTTCTGATCGAAGGCTCTCTTCATTCTTTTCTGATACAACTGCCCATGACAGATTGCAGCCAATCTTTTCTCCTCAATCAGACTCAGTTGTTCGAATCGGGACCGGACCCACTCTGCTTCGTTCAGCTTAACATCCATCAGTACCCGTAGGGAGGGTAGTTCAACTTCAACCGGTAGGACTGCTTCCATACCATACACAAGCTGATACGGTGTTGCCCCAGTGGATGTTCTGATTGACGTGCGGTACCCATGCAAGGCAAATGGTAGCATTTCATGCCAGTCTTTGTAGGTGACTACCATCTTCTGCACAATCTTCTTGATATTCTTATTAGCCGCCTCAACAGCGTCGTTCATCTTTGGCCTGTAAGGAGAAGAATTGTGTTGTTGGATCTTGAAGTCTCGGCATAGTTCTGCCATCATTTTGTTGTTCAAGTTGGAACCATTATCAGTAATGATTCGCTCGGGCACTCCATACCGACAGGTGATATCTCTCTTCAGAAATCGGGCTACCACTTGCCTTGTAACATTGGCATAAGAAGCTGCTTCAACCCACTTGGTAAAATAGTCAATGGCTACCAGGATGAATCTGTGGCCATTTGAAGCAGTCGGTTCGATCTTGCCGATCATATCAATGCCCCACATGGCAAAGGGCCAGGGTGAAGACATTATATTCAAAGGATTGGGAGGCACATGCACCTTATCCGCATAAATCTGGCATTTATGGCATTTTCTGGCATAAGCACAACAGTCGGCATCCATCGTGATCCAGTAATAACCTGATCTTAGCAATTTCTTAGCCATGGCATGCCCTCCAGCATGGGTACCAAAGGATCCTTCGTGCACCTCGTGCATCAACAAGTCTGCTTATGTTCTATCGACGCATCTGAGGAGTACCATATCAAAGTTTCTCTTGTACAAAGAACCATCAGTGTTCAGGAAGAAACTACCAGCAAGCCTTCTTAATGTCATCTTATCATTGGAAGATGCCCCAGGTGGGTATGTTTGATCCTCCAAGAAGCACTTAATGTCATGGAACCAAGGCTTATCGTCTTTAACAACATCTGCAGCGAACACATATGTTGGTCTGTCAAGTCTGGACACTGAAATCTGAGGTACAAAGTTGGCAGCTTGAACTTTGATCATGGATGAAATGGTAGCCAGAGCATCTGCAAACTGATTCTCGTCCCGAGGGATATACTCAAGCTTGACCGTTGTGAAAAAAGTCAATAACCTCCTTGTATAATCCCTGTAAGGTATCAGATGGTCCTGGTGTGTGTACCATTTGTCGTTGGTTTGATTAACTACCAGAGCTGAATCTCCGAATACAGTCAATGTCTTGATCCTGAGGTCAATGGCTTCCTCAAGACCCATAATGCAAGCTTCGTATTCAGCTTCGTTGTTAGTGTAGTTGAAAGTGAGCTTTGCCGAGAAAGGCATGTGAACTCCCTTAGGTGTAATGAGTACTGCACCAACACCACGACCGTTCATATTAACAGCCCCATCAAACATCATAGTCCATTCTTCTTCCGGGTCAGGCCCTTCAGTGTGAACAGGCTCTTCATGATCTTTCGCTTTTATGAACATGATGTCTTCATCAGGGAAGTCAAATCTCATAGGCTGGTAGTCATTAATAGGTTGCTCAGCAAGATATTCAGACAATACACTACCCTTGATGGCTTTCTGAGAAGTGTACTGGATATCATATTCTGTGAGAATCATCTGCCATCTTGCAACCCGTCCGGTAAGAGCTGGCTTCTCGAAAATGTACTTAACTGGGTCCATTTTGGATATCAATAAAGTAGTGTGGGTCAACATATACTGTCTCAGTCGGCGAGCAGCCCACGCTAAAGCACAGCAAGTTTTCTCGAGCAGTGAATAACGTTGTTCACAGTCGGTAAACTTTTTGCTCAGGTAGTATATTGCATACTCTTTTCGACCAGACTCGTCATGCTGGCCCAGCACACACCCCATTGATTCTTCTAATACTGTCAAGTACATTATCAGAGGTCTTCCTTCTACTGGAGGCATAAGGATTGGAGGTTCTTGCAGGTATTCCTTGATCTTGTCAAAAGCCCTCTGGCAGTCTTCGTTCCACCTGACCGTCTGTTCTTTTCTTAGCAGCTTGAATAAAGGTTCACAGGTTGCAGTTAGGTGAGATATGAACCTTGAGATGTAGTTCAATCTACCTAGAAACCCTCGAACTTCTTTCTCAGTTTTTGGTGCAGGCATTTCTTGAATGGCTTTGACTTTATCGGGGTCAACCTCAATCCCTTTCTCGCTTACAATAAAACCCAGCAGCTTACCAGATCGCACCCCGAATGTGCACTTGTTAGGGTTCAGCTTCAGTTGGTACTTCCTCAGACGCTTGAATAGCTTCAGCAGATTCACCAGGTGGTCTTCTTCTGTAAGGGACTTGGCAATCATGTCATCCACATAGCACTCAATTTCCTTATGGATCATATCGTGGAATAATGTTACCATAGCCCGTTGATACGTTGCACCAGCATTCTTCAATCCGAATGGCATCACCTTATAACAGAAACTGCCCCAGGGTGTGATGAAAGTTGTTTTCTCCATGTCTTCAGGTGACATCTTGATCTGATTGTATCCCGAAAATCCGTCCATGAAGGAGAATACCGAGAACTGAGTCGTATTATCCACCAATACATCAATGTGAGGTAATGGGAAGTCGTCTTTCGGGCTGGCTCTGTTCAGATCCCGGTAGTCAACACACATCCTTACCTTGCCATCTTTCTTAGGCACGGGTACTATATTAGCAACCCACGGCGGGTAGCGAGTTACAGCAAGGAATCCGGCGTCCCACTGCTTTTGTACCTCTTCTTTGATTTTCATTGCCATGTCTGGACGAGTACGGCGCAGTTTCTGTTTGACCGGTGGGCATTCTTCCCTCAAAGGCAGCTTGTGCATAACAATATCGGTGTCCAACCCTGGCATATCCTGATAAGACCAAGCAAACACATCCACGTACTCCTGAAGCAAGTCAATCAGTTGTTTCTTCACCGAGTCTTGTAAGCAGGCCCCGATTTTAACTTCTTTCACATCTTCGTCTGTACCAAGATTAATCGTTTCCACCTCCTCCTGATGAGGAGTGATAACCTTCTCCTCTTGTCTCAACAATCTGGCTAGCTCTTCAGGAAGCTCGTAGTCTTCTTCAACCCCTTCATCAGCTTGATTGATCGGATTGTCAGAGTCATACGAAGTCATAGCCGTGTTGTTGTCGGTGCGGTCTGGAAGGCACTCTCTGCAAGGGTTCAGTTGGTTCATTTTAGTGATTGATTTTAATCTTGTTTAGAAAAGTGAAATAAAGTTGTCATTTTGAAAACATTGCCATTTATTTTTTGTACAAAAAGAAAAATGGAAAAACAGTGAACGGAAAAGAAAAAGACTCGTTTGCAAAAGATGTCTGATATTTCATTGATTAATCTTGTTGCACAAAAATTACAGATGGCCCGATTACAAAATGAGTCTTGTCATCTTGGGCAAGATGCAAGACTTGATGCATGCTTAAAATATACAGGAAATAATAATTACTCTGCAGGAGTAACTCTTATAATTTCCTGGGAAGACCAGTTTGAGATACTGCTCCCCGGGATCCTTGGACGAATCCAGCTTTCCAGGTTGCGTTCATCTTCCGACTCATCTTCCAAGTTGTTTACAGCATCAGGGGCGAGCATCCCCCCACTAACAAAACTGGGCTTCTTGGCAGCCTCTGCTTGATCTTGTTGAGTTGGTTTGTAACCCAACCCAAATCTATCTTCTTTCTTCTCCACAGGCAACAGTTTGCCCCATCCTTGAGCGTTTCCTTCTTCCACCACCTTCCGGGCCTGTTGGTAGGATGTCATGGAAGTCCCAAGTACAGCAGAGGTTTCATTAACATTCAGGGCCTCAAACCCTTGACTCATTGTTTCGTGGATCTCCCCATCCATCTCAATGTATTTGTATGTAGCCAGATGGCTAACAAAAATATCCTCCTCTCCACAAATAGTAACGACCTGGCCCTCCCACTCGAATTTTAACTTCTGGTGAAGGGTAGACGTAACTGCGCCAGCGGCATGAATCCATGGTCTACCCAACAAACAGCTGTAGGCAGGCTGAATGTCCATCACGTAGAAGGTCGTTTTGAAAGTTTGTGGGCCAATCGTTACAGGCAACTCAATTTCTCCCAGAACTGATCTCTTAGAGCCGTCAAAAGCTCTCACTACCAAGTTACTGGGTCGTAATGCCAATCCTTCATATTCCAGCTTCACAAGGGCTTTTTTAGGCAAGACATTGAGGGATGATCCTGTGTCTACCAGTACATGTGAAAGAACTGCACCCTTACACTCCATGGTAATGTGCAAAGCCTTGTTATGATTGCGGCCTTCCGTAGTCAAATCAGTGTTGGTGAATCCTAGTCCATTACTAGCATTAACATTTCCAACCACGGCTTCCAACTGATTGACGGTGATCTCCTCCGGCACATAAGCTGCGTGCAAGACTTTGAGTAGTGCGTTCCGATGAGCCTCGGAGCACATGAGCAGTGATAGAATGGAGATCTTGGAAGGTGTCTGGTGAAGCTGGTCCACTATCTTGTAATCACTTTTCTTGATGATTCTCATGAATTCATCAACTTCTTGATCAAAAGGTGTTTTCAAAGCTTCTTTAACAACCTGCTCTTCTTGCACCATGCTCTTCCCTTTTGCCTTGGCAGCAGCTTCTGCTTCAGCAGTGGGTCTTTGAATTTGCGGGGCGAAGAGACGTCCGCTTCGGGTGAAGCCTCCGCCTCCTCCCACATTGTCTATTTGTGGTGAAGAAGTTGATGATTCGAAAGTGATTTTCTGTCCTTCGCAGTATAAGTCGGAGCCGTAATGCCAAGGGATGGCATTACTGCTTTCATAAGGTACTGGCCCAGGCACTGTGACAGTGACTGGACTGATAGCAGCTGCGGAAGGAACCATGATAGTCTGTGGATCATAATATATTGTGACTGGTGCTCTGGTAGGAGTGGCATTTTGTGAGTTGTAGGCAGAATCATTGGCAGGATCATAATAGATTGTAACTGTTGAAACACTTGCGTTGTTTGCTGCTGATGTTGTAGGAGACATTGCTGGAAGGATGGGTGTTGTTGTTGTAGGAGCTTCTGAATGAAGGGGTGCTGAAGTTGTAGAAGGGATGTTTGCTGATATCTGGTCCATTGAAGTAACAGATGAAGCATTTGTTGATGAAACCGAAGAGTTGTTTGGAACAATGGTTGTTGCATTTGTAGGAGATTCTGGAACCGTTGTTAGGGAGATTGCTGGATTGGTAGGTATTGATGTCGTGATTTGAAGCAGGCCACTCTGGATGAGACCATCTATGCCATCCCTCAAGTTATCACAGCCATTCACTGAAATGTTGCAATAAGCACACCCTAGCTCGCATCCCGGGAACATTTGACATTCAAGGAGTTGAGCTTTAATCTCCACCAAAGGCGTCCGAATCTGACCCACACTGGTTATCAAGTAAGACGGCTTGTCTTCTTCAATAGCGTTGATTCGGGGACCACCATGGTGTGGCATAGGGTTCTTGTTAACATTTGGTGGTGGTGCGAAGTTTAGAGCTTTGGAATCTACCAAGTCCTGTACTTTCATGTGCAAGGCTCTGCACTTCTCTGTACTGTGGCCAGGTGCATTTGAGTGAAAAGCACATCTGGCGCTGGCGTCATAATTTCTGGGTAGACTGGCAGGATCTGGAGGTGCCAATGTCCTTAGCTCAACCAGGTTGAGTTTCAGGAGTTGTGGCAGTAATGTGGCATAGGGCATAGGGATCGGATCGATCACCCTATTGGCCTGAGAAGGTCTCTGTTGAAATGGTCTTTGCTGACCGTTGTTGTTGGTGTTGTTGTTGTTATAATTTCTCTGAGGAGGATACTGAGTTTGTTGCTGGTAATTCTGTTGCTGAGGTTGATAAGCTGGTTGAGGATGAATTGGAGCGGGAATGGTGACTGCTGCCACAGACCTATGAACATATTGGGGTCTGCCCCTGCTGGCATGGATAGCATTGGTCTCACCAGTTCTTCTCGGGCCCACAAAAGGCTTTCTTGGGTTACTGGATGAGCTGGCACCGTTGTCAGAAATTTTGCCCATCTTTAATAGGCTTTCGATTCTTTCCCCAGCTATGACTACATTAGCGAAGCTAGTGGAAGAAAAGGCAGCCAGCCTGTCAATGTATGTTCCTTGGAGGGTGTTCATAAACATATCAGCCATCTCCCTCTCTGACATAGGTGGCTGGACAGCAGCAGCAAGCTGTCTCCACCTTTGAGCGTACTCCCGGAAGCTTTCCCTGGATGATTGAGACATCCCCATCAGGAGGGTCCTGTTGGGAGCCATATCCAAGTTGTACTGATACTGTCTGATAAAGGCCTCTGCCAGGTCCTTCCAGCATCTGATGGTTGCTCTGGTCAGATGAGAGTACCATTCCCTTGAAGCTCCGGTTAAGCTATCCTCAAAATAAAACATCCATAGCTTTTCGTCCATGGTATAGGCCTTCAGCCTCCCCAGAAAGGATTGTAAATGGGTCCGGGGGCAGGAAGTCCCGTTATACTTCTCAAAGCATGGTGGTTTAAATTTGTGGGGAATCCTGACCCCGTCCACTAGACCCATGTCCATGACATCAAAGCCCAAAGAATTCTGGGACTCCAGGGATCTCAGTTTCTCAGCAATCTCATCTAGCCTTCTGTCATAGGCTTCCTCCCCAGCTCCCATCACTGTGAACTGATCTTCCTGGGGGTCTTCTTACAGCACTCTACCTGCAGTGGCAGTCCCTTGCACATTAGCAGGGATGTTGATCTCTGGATGCAGGTGGGGTCCAAAGACTGGGGGATTAACATGAGGCTGGACTCTCTCATTGTTGCTTGTCCCAGCAGTCCCTGGATGGTGGTCTTCCTGATTCCTCCCCTCCACCAGTGCTCTTAACCTCTCTTGGCTTTGAGCCATATTATTCATCACCTCCATAAACTGTGTCATCTGATTCCTCATTTCTAGCCTTTCATTGGCCATTTGAGTCCTGACCTCTGTAAGGTCCTGCTGTACTTGGTCCATTTGTATGCCCGGAAGATTGTTGCGGGTGGGGTATCTGTGTGG
The DNA here is from genome assembly GCA_963966055.1 of Lathyrus aphaca. Taxonomy (NCBI): domain Eukaryota; kingdom Viridiplantae; phylum Streptophyta; class Magnoliopsida; order Fabales; family Fabaceae; genus Lathyrus; species Lathyrus aphaca. The sequence continues at coordinate 483,748,664 of OZ014525.1, read as the reverse complement.
ACGGTTGAGTGGAAACCCTCGACGTCGAGCAATAGTTCCTGAAGTCACAACAGAGTTAGTATCAATAAAACAAAAACCTACAAAACAAAACAAAAGGTCAGTATGCAATGCAGTATGCCTATTTGTTTCCAAGGTATCCGGCTTGGCACTTGGTTTTGACCTTTCCAGACCCCTGAAGAAGATGCTTTTGATGTTGCTCGAAGAATTCAGATAAAACAAACCAACACATATATTACAAAAAGTGAACGATACATAGTTTGTTTCTTTTTACAATACATGCCCTCTGAGGGGTCAAAATACAACAATAAAAAGGGAAAAGTACAATGAAATGAAAGCAACAACAAGCAAAAGTCAGACACCAAGACCGAACTCATCCTCCTGAACTTCCTTGAGAAGTGCTTCAGTCACAGGATCAGCTGGACGCTCTGTGAGATTCCTGATGAGAAGATTCCTTGTAGTAACAGCTGCAGTTAGCTTCTTGTGTCGACTCTGGTCCTTTGACCTCTTCACACCAGCTCTGATCTTCAACTCTGATATCTCCCTCTGGGCTGCTGCCAGGGCTTCCTGTTGCTCCTTTGCACTAGCCTCCAACTGCTCAATCTTGTCCTGAGTCCTCTTATCCTCCTGGGTACGGGCTTCGGTGATCCTGACCCACCTAGCCTGACTTTCCTTCAGATACAAATCAGTCCTGGCCTTCTGGAACTGAGCTTCCTTGCAGGCATTCTTCAAGATCTGTTCTCCAGCCCTAGACTTCTTGATGTAATCCTCAGACTTCTCAATTCTGGCTAGATGCTCCACTTTTAGCTTTTCTAACCTCTCAATGTCCAACCTACCATCACTCCTCTCCCAGAGGGTCTTCTGTAGAGCTTGAGTCAGCTTCTCATTTCTCTCTTTCAATTTTTCAAACTCCTCTAAGCTGACAGTTGCTGGGGGTGGTGCTGTGGAGGGTCCAGGCACATCTTCAATAGTGAAGGGCATTCCAGAAACTTGAGCCCTGGCATGAGACCACTCATAGTACTGGGCTGAGGCCACATTATTGCATCTCCCAAGAATGGTTATCCCCTTAGTCTGCACATTATCCCAGGCCCAGGATGCTTGCCTGACAATGGCCAAATTAGGCTTGATTTCACAATAAAGGGTCTCTGTCAGATCCTGTGCCCTAGGAGGGTGGACTAATGCATAGCCCAGTTGTCTTTTGAATAGCAGAGGGTTGTAGTTGATGCAACCCTTCACTCCAATCAGAGGTACATTGGGAAATTGCCCACAACTAGTGATGATGTCTCTGCCCTTGGTGCTCTGAGTGCACCACCTGATGTCATCTGAAGTTAGAGCAACAAGCCTCCTAGCCCAGTACTTCTGCTGGTGGGGGTTCAAGAATGCATCAGTCTTTGGCAAGTGCTTGAGCAGCCAAGTATGGAACAAATGAGCACAGCATCTCACTAATCTTCCCCTTTGCTTTTCATTCCTTTGATGAACAGAGTAGTAAAGATCTCCCAGTAAGGTGGGCACTGGGTTTCTCAGGATGAAAAGATGGATTGCATTCTTGCTAAAAAACCTAGGCTCATCTGCAAAAAGTATGACCCCATATATGCTAAGGGCCAACAGAGCACAGACTGCCTTCCACTCCCCCAAGGAGGCCTTCAGAGTAGCCTGAGAGATCAAGAAATCCAGATGAAAACCAGAGACTCCAGCTTTAGCTGTCAAATTCTGCCCAATCAGAACTGGTTCCAGATATAATGCCTTTGCTATCTCCTCATTACTAGGGAAAGCCATCTCAGGGTTGAAGGGGATTCCACCCTTGATAGATACACCAACCAATGATGAATACTCCTCCAACAAGGGTCCCAACTGAAAATTCTGAAATGTGAAGCACCTCAGAGGGGGATCATAGAACTGTAGGCAAGTATGAATCAAGCTCCTCTGTGAAGGGTCCAAATCCATAACCACATCCAGGATTCCTCCATAATGTTCTCTGAAAAGTGGTATATGGTCTGGAGTAATCAGGGTCTGAATCTTCCTGATGCTGGCCAACTCAGGCTCAAAGAAATGATAGGAGATGTTACTCTTCTTAGGTGGCATGTTGCTGAGACAGATGCTGAGAACAACACTGAAGATTGGCCTCTGACAGGTTGAGACTGGTGATGCAGGGGACTGAAGCAGGTAGCTGATAGCTGAAGTAAGCACTGATGAAGATAGGTCTATGCTGAAGAAGGGGTCAAAACCAAGACAAAATGTAGGATGGATACCCTAAAAAACAAATAAACACATGTTAAAATGATGCAATGGGGATGTATGCAAATGATATGCAAGGGTTTGTGACTGAGCTGGATCTGATTAAATGCCTTGATATAAGTCCATGTGTTCAAGAAATCCAGATGGAGGTTCAAAAGTCCAATAACCAAGGTGGGGGACTCAAATAAAGAGCCAAATGTCCAGGGTTAAAATCACAAGAACTGTTCCAAGATGGAGTACTCTTAATCAAATCAAAGTAACAGGGTATGCTGAGGTCAAGGGTACCTGCAAACCTGTAAACAACCCAACCCCCTCACAGGTGATGTTCTAAAACAAGGATCCTCAGACTTGGATCAGTTATGAGAAGTGTAAACACTTCTAACCCGGAGGTACAGTGTTTACAATAACCATAAAAGATCCTCCTCTAATTCACCTCAGTTTCTGAAGGTCAATACTAAAGGTCATCCAGACTTAGCAGGCTTCCCAGATAGCCCTAGTACTACAGGAAATCTGCAGCACAGAGTTCTCAAGAAGAAACCCATATCTGAACCGTGTTTCATATTCCCGCACCAGACCGAAATGTAATGGGAAAGAACATGAACCACTCTAGCCTAGGTGTCACTCAGGTCCCAGGTATAGGACCTTAACTCTCAATAGAACACCCACCCATCAAAGCGACAAAACAAACCCAGCCAGCACAACATGACAGTATGATATATACATAGCTATAAAGAAAGCAATAAAACAACTGTACATAAAGCAAAAATAAAATACAAATACAAGCACAAATAGCACATAACACCCCAGTAAACACAAATCAATCAAGCGCTAGGAGGAACCCACAAAAAGAACCAGAAGCCCTGGTTACAGTATAAGGGTCCCCAGCAGAGTCGCCAAGCTGTCGCTCCCGATAAATGGGAATGGCCCAAATAAAGGTACAGACGCGAACGGTCGGCGAAAGAGGGATGTGAGAACACACAGGAGTGAACTCACGAGAAAGAAAGAGTCGCCAGCTAGGCATTTTTATCCCGGAGGAAAGGTAATGCTGCATAAACCTAGAAAGATATGGATAAGACGGTTGCGAACCAGAGAGACTGAGAAAGGGGGTTGGTTACAACCTGGGAAGGTATTAGCACCCAGATTGTCCGTCGTACTCGACGGGATCCACGCTTAAAAGATTTGTGTTTTAAAGGGGTAGTGTCAGTGCAATTTGTGTATCAAAGAGCTGGAAAAGGATGTACAGGTGTCAGTGCAAAAGAAATGTGAAGTGTATAAATGAAGTGTCAGTGTAAGAGAAATGAAGTGTATAAATGAAGTGTCAGTGTAAGAAAAAAAAGATGAAATGCTCATGATAATGAGGCTAAAGGATAAAGCTATAAGGAGGGGGAATATACAGAGACTTTTGTTCGATAACTGTTAAGTTATGCCTACGTATCCTCTCGTGCAATGAGGAAGTCAGAACACCGTAGTTAGACCCAAAGAGACTGAAAGATGAATTGACTTGTGAACTGCTTACTTGTCTATGCTCAAGTGTATGACCTGTCTGGCTCAGGTGCAAACTGTCTTGCATTAGACGGAAGAAGCAAGTTCTCGGTTATGAGTGAATGAGATGAGAAAAGAATCCCGGAGGAGACGATTATTGTTTGTTTTTTTTGAGTTTTCAGTCTTTTATTGTTTTTTGAAGTTTTCCATAAGTTAATGAGCTTAAGCCTAGACCAATGGGTTTAGTAAACTCATCACATCTTCCCTCTGATTAGGGGTAATGAGAATACCTTAAGCGTGAAGTCAGCTTCTCACACTTAATCACCTTTGATGTAGGATTAAGATCATTAACCTACTTTTGATTATTTAGATGTTTTTGTTGTTTTTGTTTAGTGTTAAGTAATGAGGTTAAGCCATAATCAAGGATTAAACAGACTCATTACACCATCCTAATAGAAGGATAATAGATGAGAATGTTTAAGCTGAGGAAAGCTCCTCAACTTAATCTATGATTAGGGATTAAACTCATGACAAAACAAAGCCTTTATTAGATGGATTTTAGTTAAAGATAAGATGATGAAATGATTTTTAGGGTTTGTAAGACAACTTGAGGGGGACTTGTCCATTAACACTAGGGTTAGTCCTTCTTAACCAATTAAGGAAGAATTAGAACCCTAATGCAAGGCCCAAGTTACAAGCTTGATGTCTTGATGATTATTAGATGAATTGATTAAAGGAGTTAAACACATTAAGGGTTTAACACTTAGGATTAAAGTTATACACTCCATCCTAATAGAAGGATGCAGGCATAATCTTAATCACAAAGCCTTAAAACCTTTAGGGTTTAGTCCCTGATTATGAGGTGAGAAGAGAAGACTCAATGAGACACAAAGGTAAAACTAAGTGGGGGGACTAATCAAAACCCTAATCATTGTCATGCTTGGTTGCTCCTAATGTTTGTGAGGTTTAACAAGAAAGATCTTCAGAGGAACCACCAGGAAGCAGATGAAAGGAGCAAAGAGAAAGCAAAGTAACTTGCTTCATTCAAGAAGTCAAGTCACCTGAGGGAAGAAAGTAAGAAGAAAAAGAAAGAGCAAGCTCAATCTCAAACACAAGATAAAATTAAGCAATGATGCATAAGGGAGATGAAAAGAAAATGTGAGAAGTGAAGGCAAATTCACTTCTCAAAGTTACTTACCACCTGAAAAGTTAGCAAAGGAATGCAATGCAATGCAAAATGAAATGAAATGGCATGATGAAAATCAAAACCAGAAGCACATGAGTGATGATTATGATGCTATAAGATGATGCAAACATGAAACAAGGCATGGTGATGATCATACAAGCTTATGGATGCAGATGAAGCAAGTTAAGAACCATGATCATACATGAAATGTTATGAAGTGCAAATGGCATACAACATGGTAAATGCAAGATGCAATGATCAAACATGCTTTCAATATGTCTTAAGATGTCAAATGGATCAAATGGATGCACAAAATGTCATGGCAAGCCAAGGTATGCAAGCAAATGCAAGATGGATGCATATGGAAGCCCAAATTAGGGTTTATGATCAAAGCATCAAACAAAAACCAGAAACAGAAGCAAACATCAATATAAAAAAATTGAAAATGCACTCAAAGGATCCCTAATCCTATATTAACTCACTGCCCAAAGGAGAAGTTCCAACTCTTAACCTAATAAAAGTTATGAATTTCCTAAGATTTCTAGGGTTTTAGGGTTCCTTAACAAGAAAAATGCCAATCAAATGGAAAATGAAAGATCAATTCATTCCAATTTAATCTCACATACTACATGCTAAACACAATGCAATGCAAAAAGAATCAAGGTCCAACCCTCAATGGTTAGGCAGAAGTGATTTTTGGAAGCTTGGATCAAAATAATGCATTAAAATGATTTTAATTCCATGAAAAATTCTCAAAATGCATCAAGATCTAAAAAGAAATTTGGTTTGAGGGTTGGACAATGTTTCTAAATGATTTTAAATGTTTCATGAATTTTTTGGTGATTTTTAAATACCTAAAAGCATCTTTAATTAATTAATTCTCATTAATTAATTAAAAATAAACTTTTAAATATTTAAAAGTATTTTTCAGATGCAAAAAATAAAAATAAAAATATTTTTGGTTTCTGAAATTAAATAAAAGTTTGTATAAAAAATTTCAGAATTTTTGGATAAGTTTTGCTATTTTAAATAAAATATAGAAAACAAATGTATTTAAATGAAAATAAAAATGAAATTAAATGAATTAATGAAGAAGTCAACAGATCCTAAGGCCAGCATTCAAACTCACACGCGCGGGAGTTGACTAGGCGCGCATCTGGACGGCCTACATTCAAACTCACTAACCCTAATTAATTAGCCCTAATCCAGCCTTAATGACTCTCAGGTGACCGGAACAGTGTTCCGGTCATCTTCTCCGATCACTCAAAATTTCAAACTCTCTTCACACGCATCTAAAACGAAATCTAATTGCCCAGAACTCTTCCCCACTCAATCACGAATCAAAACCCCCATTCAAACAACATTTATCATTCCTAAACAGAGAGAATCGAATCAAAATAGTTTTAGGGCAAAAAGTTTCAGAACAAGATTAAACTCTCATCTCTTCACCATTTTCAAAACCAACAACATCAGAGTGATCAGTGAATCATGAAGAACAACTTAGGAACTTAAAAATCCATTTCTGGAAAAAATGTTCATGAAGCTACCTGAGTTTGAAGCTTTTCAGTTTGCCACTTTCTGACCCCTTCTCTTCGTGCAATCCACTCCTCTTAGGCCCCTGATGAACTCTTGATGCTTAGAAAGAGTTTGTGATGGCTGGTTTGGAAGTTTGAACAAGTTCTGTTCAAGCTCAGGTGAGAATCGTGTTTGTGATTCTGGCAGTTTAAGGCAAGGATGATGGGTGCTTTGTGACCAGGAAGATGAGTTGAGTTGATGTATGAAGTTTGTTTGTGTGTTTGTGAGCTGTGTTGTGTGTTTCGAATGCTTTTGCTCAATGGAGTGAAAATGTGAGTGTGGTGCTATGGCTGGTTTCAGGCTTGTCTCCTGTTATGTTTGGCTTGCAATTGATTTGTATAAACAAATGCTATTGGTCAGATGACATGACATGTCCTTTTGTGATAGGTATGGTTGCTTTTGCAAATTGTCAACTTTTGTGTAAGAGAAGCATGGGTCAATCTCTAGCCAAGTACAACAAGGGTGTGCTGCGCAGCATGATGAGGGAAAAGGGCTAGGATGGTTCAGCAAACTAGGCAGCAAGTGGGTGAGATGTTATCATGTGTTTTGCAACTTGGTTCACTTTTGGTTCCTTTGAGATTTCATGAATTTCCATGCATCAAAATGTCAAGTTCCTTGGGCCAATTCTGATCTTTGAATGTTGTGTGATGTTTGTGTAGAGGTTAGACACCAATTTGAAGTCACAAATTGCCTTGGTACAAGAATTTGCAAGTTTTTCCATTTGGTGCATAACTTGAATTTAGTGATTTTTGCCAACTTTGATGAGCCATAACTTTTGATCCAAAATGAATTAGGTCATGTTCTTGTACTTTTTGAAAAGGGAAAGATCTATTCTACAACTTTCATGACCAAAGTTTTTCCATTTGAAGCTTTCTTGAATCAAAAAGTAAGGGTTGAAAAAGTTGCATAAAATGACATTTTCATTAAAAGTCAAACTTGCCCAAAAAGTCAACTTTGCAAAAGACTTGAAATTCTTCAACTTTGTGAACTTCCAACCTCTTCTATGATCAAATAAAGATCATACACAATCAAAATGATGAAGAATGCCCTTTGGTTGGGTCATTGGGGGGCTCAGATGCCCTGATTTTGCACTGACTTGCTTGAAAAGTCAACTCTTGATCAGATGACTTTCCCATGGAATTTCTTCATGAAAATTGATATGCATACTCCCTATACCATATAGAGACCAATAGAAACAAGAATGACCAAAAAATTTGGAGTTATGGCCTCTGAAACCAAAACCCTAATTTTAGGTCATCTGTGCAGTCAAGCCTGGCTCTGCTTCCACACCAGTCCCAGTTCTTGTGATTATTTGGCATTCTTGACTTTGAGAGGATATAATATGATACTTGAACACACATGGACCTCTTTGAAGTGATTGATGGCCTTTGGAGTGACTCAAGAAGCTCTTGGATTGCTCAGATCACAAACCCTAGATGCAGATGACTTTGAATCTATGCAGTGAATCAAAAATGGGATATGAGATCTTATGATTGTGTTTATGCATATGAAATGATCTCAAGCCATGGTGTGAATAGGTGAGGGCAAATTTGGGGTGTTTACACGGTTTTGTTGTCGGTGCAATCTGGAGGGCACTCTCTGCAAGGGTTTAGATTTGTTCATTTTAGTGATCAGTTTTATCTTGTTTAGAAAAAGTGAAAATGAAGTTATTTATTTTGAAAAACATTGCCATTTTATTTTTGTACAAAACATGAAAAATGAAAAACAGTGAGCGGAAAAGAAAAGACTCATTTGCAAAAGATGTCCTGATATTCATTAATTGATCGTTTGCACAAAATACAAGATGGCCCGATTACAAAATGAGCCTTGACATCTTGGGCAAGATGCAGGACTTGATGCATGCTTTAAAGACAGGAAATAATAATTACTCTGCAGGAGTAACTCTTATAATTTCCTGGGAAGACCAGTTTGAGACATGGTTCCCCGGAATCCTTGGACGTATCCAGCTTTCCAGGTCGCGCTCGTCTTCTTGCTCGTCTTCCAAACTGTTCACAGCATCCGGGGTGAGCATCCCCCCGCTGACAAATTTGGGATCCGTTGCAGCCTCTGGTTGATCTTGTCGAGTTGGTCTGTAACCCAACCCGAATCGGTCTTCTTTCTTTTCAACTGGCAGCAGCTTGCCCCAACCTTGAGCGATACCCTCCTCAACAACCTTCCGGGCTTGTTGATATGATGTGATGGAAGTCCCAGACACAGCAGATGTTTCATTGATATTAAGGGCCTCAAACCCTTGACTCATGGTCTCATGGATCTCCCCATCCATTTCAATGTATTTGAAAGTATCCAGTTGGCTAACGAAGATATCCCCTTCCCCACAAATGGTAATGACTTGGCCCTCCCACTCAAATTTTAACTTCTGGTGAAGGGTTGACGTCACGGCTCTAGCGCCGTGTATCCATGGTCTACCCAATAGACAGCTGTAGGCAGGCTGTATATCCATCACAAAGAAGGTCGTTTTGAAAACCTGTGGGCCAATCATTATTGGCAACTCTATCTCTCCCAGAACTGATCTTTTAGAACCGTCAAAGGCTCTCACTACAAGGTTGCTCGGGCGTAGTGCCAATCCATCATGTTCCAGCTTCACAAGGGCTTTCTTGGGTAGGACATTGAGTGATGACCCCGTGTCCACCAATACGTGAGAAAGAACTGCACCCTTACACTCCAAGGTAATGTGCAAAGCCTTGTTGTGATTGTGACCTTCCGTTTTCAGATCAGCGTTGGTAAATCCTAGTCCATGACTAGCGTTGACATTTCCAACCACAACCTCTAACTGATTGACAGTAATCTCCTCCGGCACATAAGTTGCGTGCAGGACTTTTAATAGTGCGTTCCGATGAGCCTCGGAGCACATTAGCAATGATAGTATGGAGATTTTGGAAGGTGTTTGGTGAAGCTGGTCCACCACCTTATAATCTCTTTTCTTGATTATCCGCATGAATTCATCAACCTCTTGATCAAAAGGAGTCTTCAAAGTTTCTTTAGCAACTGGTTCTTCTTGCACCATGCTCTTTCCTTTTGCCTTAGCAGCAGCTTCTGCTTCAGCAATGGGTCTTGGTATTTGCGGGGCAAAGAGACGTTCGCTTCTAGTGAAGCTTCCGCCTCCCCCCACATTGTCTATCTGAGGTGGAGAAGTTGATGATTCTAAAGTGATTTTCTGCCCCTCGCAGTATAGATCTGAGCCATAATGCTAATGGATGGCATTATTGCTTTCGTAAGGAACTGGCCCAGGTACTGTGATAGTGACCGGACTGATAGCAGCTGCAGAGGGGATCACAATGGTGTGTGGATCATAATATATGGTAACCGGAGCTCTGACAGGAGTAGTAATTTGTTGTGAGTTGTTGGAAGGAACATTTGCGGGATCGTAGTATATCGTAACCGTTGAGATGCTTTCATTAACTGTTGCTGATGTTGTAGACGGTACTGTTGTTGAAGTTGTAGCAGAAACTGATGGAGTAATGGGTGTTGTCGTTGTAGGAGTATCTGTGAATGTTGATGAGGGAATTGTTGGAGTTGTAGTCACTGTTGTCGTAATCTGAAGAATTCCATCTCTAATGAGGCCATCTATGCCGCTTCTCAGTCTCTCACATCCACTAATGGCAATGTTGCAATATCCACAGCCGACCTCACATCCAGGGAACACTTGGCATGCTAACAGCTGAGCTTTGATTTCAACCAAAGGTGTTCGAATTTGTGCAACACTGTTAATTAATGTGGATGGTTTGCCCTCCTCAATGGCATTAATCCTAGGCCCGTTGTGACTAGGCATTGGATTTCTTGTGACGTTCGGAGGAGGCACAAAATTGAGAGCTTTTGAGTCCATCAGATCCTGGACTTTCATCTATAGGGCCCTGCATTTTTCAGTATTATGCCCCGGTGCGTTTGAGTGGAATGCACACCTGGCATTTGCATCATAGTTCTTTGGCATAATGAGAGGATCCGGAGGTGCCAACGTCCTTAACTCAACTAGGTTGAGCTTTAGGAGTTGTGGCAAGAGTGCAGCATACGGCATTGGGATTGGGTCAATTACCCTGTTTGCTTGTGATGGCCTTTGGTGGAAGGGACGCTGCTGTTGGTTGCTATTGTTGTTGTTGTATGACCTTTGTTGCGGATAATGAACTTATTGTTGATACTGAGGTTGTTATTGCTGAGGATATGATGATTGTTGTGGAATCGGAGTTGGGATGGTAACAGCTGCTACTGACCGGTGAGAATATTGAGGCCTACCCCTGCTTGTATGAATGGAATTTGTTTCACCTACCCTTCGGGGTCCCGCAAAAGGTTTTCTGGGATTGCTAGAGGAACTTGCACCATTGTCGGAGATTTTGCCCATTTTCAAGAGACTTTCAATCCTTTCACCAACTATGACCACATCAGCAAAACTGGTAGAGGAGAAGGAAGCAAGTCTATCAATATAAGTCCCTTGCAAAGTGTTCATGAACATGTCAGCCATTTCCCTTTCTGATATGGGTGGTTGGACAGTGGCAACAAGCTGTCTCCACCTCTGAGCATAATCCCGGAAGCTCTCTCTAGAAGACTGAGACATGCCCAGGTTGTACTGATATTGACGGATGAAAGCCTCGGCCAAATCCTTCCAGCATCTTATGGTGGCCCTAGACAAATGTGAATACCATTCTCTCGAAGCTCCAGTCAGACTGTCCTCAAAGTAGAACATCCATAACATTTCATCCATGGTATAAGCTTTGAGCCTTCCCAAGAAAGACTGCAGATGAGTGCGAGGACAGGAGGTACCATTATACTTTTCAAAACATGGGGGTTTGAATTTGTGGGGAATTCTCACCCCATCCACTAGTCCCATATCCATCACATCGAAGCCCAAAGAATTCTGAGATTTCAAAGATCTTAGCTTTTCAGCAATCTCGTCCAATCTTCTGTCGTATACCTCATCTCCAGCCCCTATAACAGTAAACTGTTCTCCCTGGGGATCCTCCTGCAGGATTTGGCCCCCAGTAGCATTACCTTGACCATTTCTTGGGATGTTAACTTGTGGATCCAGATGAGGTCCATATATTGGTGGGTTAATACGAGGCTGGCCTCCTTCATTGTTGCTAGTTCCTCTTGTTCCAAGATGAGGCTCCTCAGGAGTCTGTCTTTCCACCAGCTCTCTTAACCTTTCTTGACTCTAGGATAAGCCAGTCATCACTGCCATGAATTGAGACATCTGATTTCTCATCTCCACTCTCTCATTGGCCATCTGATTTCTGACCTCAGTCAGGTCCTACTGTACTTGTTCCATTTGAATGCCGGGAAGGTTGTTACAAGTAGGGTACCGGTGTGTGCGGTTGACAGGGAACACTCGGCGACGAGCAATGTTTCCTGAGATCACAACAAAGTTAGAAACAAATAGTAACAAAAACCTACAAAACAAAAAAAAGGTTAGTATGCAATGCAGTATGCTTATTTGTTTTCCAAGGTATCCGGTTTGGTTCTTGGTTTTGACCTTTCCAGACCTCGAGGAAGATGCTTGAGTTGTTGAGAGAAAAGCCCAAATGAAAACAAACTAAAATATATTACAAATGAAGAACAATACATAGTTTGTTTTACAATACAAGCCCATGGAGGGTTAAAAGTAAAACAAAAGGAAAAGTACATCAAATGGAAACAAACAACAAGCAAAGAATCAGACATCCAGTCCAAACTCATCCTCTCTGACCTCCTTCAGGAGTGCCTCAATCACTGGACCAGCTGGGTGCTCTGTAATGGTCCTAATGAGGAGGTTCCTGGTAGCAATAGCAGTAGTCAGCTTCTTATGCCTGTCCTGGTCCTTTGATCTCTTCAATCCTGCTCTGAGCTTCAACTCTGATATCTCCTTCTGAGCTGCCAACAAAGCTTCCTGCTGCTTCTTCTCATTGGCCTCTAGTTGTTCAATCTTGGCTTGAGTCTTCTGGTCTTCTTGTGTACGGGCTTCAGTGATCCTGACCCACCTAGCCTGACTCTCTTGCAGATAATGTTCAGCCCTAGCTTTCTGAATCTTGGCCTCTTTGCAGGCATTCTTCAATATTTGTTCCCCAGCCCTTGCTTTCCTTATAGTCTTCTGTCCTTTCAATTTTGGCAAGATGCTCAACCTTGAGCTTTTCCAATCTCTCAATGTCCAGACGACCATCACTTTTTTCCCAAAGAGTCTTCTTCATGGCTTGAGATAACTGCTCATTCCTTTCCTTCAGCCTTTCAAATTCCTCCAGGCTAACTGTTGCTGCAGGCTGTACTGTGGATGGTCCAGGTATGTCTTCCAAGGTGAAAGGCATCCTGGTAATCTGAGCTCTAGTACGGGACCAATCAGAGTACTGAGTTGAAGCAACATTGTTACATCTTCCAAGAATAGCTACCCCTTTTGTCTGGATGTTATCCCAAGCCCAGGATGTTTGTCTGACAACAGCTGAATTAGGTTGCACTTCACAATATAGGGTCTCAGCTAAATCCTGTCCTCTGGGAGGGTGAACCAATGCATAACCCAGTTGTCTCTTAAATAGTAAAGGATTGTAGTTGATGCAACCCTTTACTCCTATCAGAGGCACATTTGGGTATTGTCCACAGCTGGTGATAATGTCCTTGCCTTTGGTGCTCTGGGTGCACCATCTGATATCATCTGAAGTCAAGGCAATGAACCTCTTAGCCCAATTCTTCTGTTGATGTGGGTTCAAGAAGGCATCTGATTTAGGCAGGTGTCTGAGCAGCCAGGTGTAAAACAAAGGAGCACAACATCTTACCAACTTCCCCCTTTGTTTCTCATTCCTCTGATGAATGGAGTAGTAAAAATCTCCTAGCAGTGTAGGCACTGGGTTCTTCAGGAGAAACAGATGGATGGCATTCTTGCTGACAAATTTGGGCTCATTTGCAAATAGTATAGCCCCATATATGCTGAGGGCTAACAGTGCACAGACTGCCCCCCACTCTCCCAATGAAGCCTTCAGGATGGCCTGAGAAATCAAAAAGTCCAAATGCAAACCAGGAATCCCAGCTTTTGTTGTCATACTTTGCTCAACCAGGGCAAGCTCCAAGTACAGTGCCCTTGCTATCTCTTCATTTTTGGGAGCAGTCATCTCTTGGTTGAAAGGGATTCCACCTCTGATAGGTACTCCAATCAATGAAGAAAACTCTTCCAGTAGAGGTCCTAACTGAAAGTCTGGAAAGGTGAAGCATCTCAGTGGTGGGTCATAGAACTGCAAGCATGTGTGTATCATGCTCCTCTGAGAAGGGTCAAGGTCCATAACCATATCCAGGATACCTCTATAGTGTTCTCTAAACAATGGGATGTGGTCAGGTGTGATAAGTGACTGGACCTGCCTGATACCAGTCAACACAGGCTCAAAAAAGTGGTAGGATATGTTGCTCTTCCTGGGAGTAGTCATGAGTGTTGCTGAAGAAGCTGAAGATAAGTGCTGATGAAGATCACAGACTGAGATGCTGAAGGTGGACCACTGACAGACTGATGCAGGTGGTGATGGAGATAACTGAAGCAGATAACTGATGAAGACAGCTGAAGCAGAGGTCTATGCAAAAGAAGGGGTCAAAACCAAAACTAGGATATAATGAAATGGATACCCTGAAAAGCAAATAAACAAATGTTAAATGATGCAATGATGATATATGCAAATGATATGCAAGGGTTTGTGATCAAGCTGGATCTGATTATCTGTCTTGATATAAGGCCCATGTATGTTCAAAAAAATCCAGATGGAGGTTTTAAGAATCAAGTAACCAGGGTGGGGAACTCAAATAAAGAGTCACATGTCCAGGGTTAATCACAAGAACTTTCCAAAGTGGAGTACTCTTAAACAAAACAGTAACAGGGTATGATGTGGCCAAGGGTTCCTGCAAACCTGTAAACAGCCCAACCTCCTCACAGGTAATGTTCTAGAACAAGGATCCTCAAACTTGGATCAGTTATGAGAAGTGTAAACACTTCTAACCCGGAGGTACAGTGTTTACAATAACCATAAAAGATCCTCCTCTAATTCACCTCAGCCTCTGAAGGTCATAATAAAGGTCATCCAGGCTTAGCAGGCTTCTCAGATAGCCCTAGTACTGAAGGAAATCGGTAGCACAGAGTTCTCAAGAAGAAACCCACATCTGAACCGTGTTTCATATTCCCGCACCAGACCGAAATGGAATGGGAAAGAACATGAACCACTCTAGCCTAGGTGTCACTCAGGTCCCAGGTATAGGACCTTAAACTCTGAATGGAACCCCACCCATCAAAACAGCAAACCAGATCCAGCAAATGACAACATGAAATATGCAAAACTGTAAAGAAAGCAATAAATAAAGCTGTACATAAAGCAGTGAATAAAGCAAATAAATAAACACACATAGCACATAACACCCCAGTAAACACAAATCAAACAAGCGCTAGGAGGAACCCACAAAAAGAACCAGAAGCCCTGGTTGCAGTATAAGTTTCCCCAGAATAGTCGCCAAGTTGTCGCTCCCAAAGATTTGCATCCCGATACAAGCGCAAACTGTCGGCGAAAGAGAAAAGAAAAGAGTCGCCAGCTAGGCATTTTTATCCTAAAGGAAAGGTAATGCTGCATAAACCTAGAAAAGATGGATAAGACGATCGCGAACCAAAGAAACTGAGAAAGGGGGTTGGTTACAACCTGGGAAGGTATTAGCACCCAGATTGTCCGTCGTACTCGACGGGATCCACGCTTAAAAGATTTGTGTTTAAAAGGGGTAGTGTCAGTGCCATTCTGTGTGCAAAAGCTGGAAAAGAATGCAAGTGTCAGTGTAAAAGAAATGTGAAGTGAGGTGAAAGAGTGTCAGTGTAAGGAAAAAGTGCAAAGCTCAAGACTATGAGGCTTAAAGAATAATGCTGGAAGAAAGGGGAATATACAAAGACTTTTGTTCGATAACTGTTAAGTTATGCCTACGTATCCTCTTGTGCAATAAGGAAGTCAGAACACCGTAGTTCGACTCAAAGAGACTGGAAGATAAATTGACTGATGAACTGCTTGCTTGTCTATGCTCAAGCATATGACTTGTCTGGCTCAGGTGCAAACTGTCTTGCGTTAGACGGAAGAAGCGAGTTCTCGTTTGTGAGTGAATGAGGTGAGAAAAGAATCCCGAAGGAGACGATTATTGTTTGTTTTTGGTATTTTCAATCTTTTATTGCTTTTTGGAGTTTGTCATAGGAAAATGAGCTTAAGAATAAACCAAGGGTTAGTAAACTCATCACATCCTCTCTCTGATTAGGGGTAATGAGAATACTTTAAGTATGAAGTAGGCACCTCACACTTAATCACCATGATGTAGGATTAATATCATTAACCTACTTTCATTTATTTAGATGTTTTTGGAGTTTTTGTTTAGTGTTAGGTAATGAGTTTAAGCCATAATCAGGGATTTAATGGACTCATTACACCATCCTAATAGAAGGATAATAGATGAGAACATTTAAGCTAAGGAAGATACCTCAACTTAATCCATGATTAGGGATTAACCTCATGACAAAACAAAACCTTTATTAAAGTGGATTTTAGTTAATGATAAGATTAAGAAGTGATTTTTTGGTTTGTAAGACAACTTGAGGGGGACTTGTCCATTAACACTAGGGTTAGTCCTTCTTAACCAGTTAAAGAAGAATTAGAACCCTAATGCAAGGCCCAAGTTACAAGCTTGATGTCTTAGTGATTATTAGGTGGATTGACTAAAGGATTTAAACACATTAAGGGTTTAACACTTAGGATTAAAGTTATACACTCCATCCTAATAGAAGGATACATGCATAACCCTAATCACAAAGCCTTAAAACCTTTAAGGTTTAGTCCTTGATTAAGAGATGAGAAGAGAAGACACAAAGATGACACAAAGTTAAAACTAATGGGGGACTAATCAAACCCTAATTGTGATCATGCTTGGGTGTTCCTAGGGTTTATGAAGCTTGCAAGAAGATCTTCAAGGAAAAGCCACCAGGGAAGAAGCAGGATGGAAGGAAAAGAAGCAGCAAGAAGCAAAAAAACTTACTTCACTTAAGATGATAAGTTTCTTGAAGAAAGAAAGAGGAGAAAGAGAATGAATGAGCAAGCTCACTCTAATTCATAAGTAAAAAATGCAGCAATGATGCATAAAAGGGAGGAGAATAGGTTATGATAAGTGAAGGCAAATTCACTTCTCAAACACTTACCACCTGAAAAGTTAGCAACAAGAAATGAAATGAAATGAAAATGAGATGAAATGCAAAGATGAAAACTAAAGTCAGAAGCATATCCAGATTTAAATGATGCTAAGAGATGATACAAATGGATGTCATGAGATGTGGATGATCATACAAGTAATGAAGATGCAAATGAGACATGAAAGGAGGCATGAAAGTTCATGAAAACTTATGAAATACAATGGATGCATAACATGGAAAATGGATGATGCAATGATCAAACATGATTCTAATATGTCCTAAGATGTCTTACATGTCATGTGGATGCACAAAATGTCATGGCAAGTTCATGTATGCAAGCATATGAAGGCTGAATGCAAATGAAGGCAAAGATTAGGGTTTGTGTACAAGATGCAATGCAAAATTCAAAACCAGAAGCAAATGACAAGATAAAAAATTGAAAATGGAATCAAAGGTACCCTAAGCCTATACAAGTTCACTGCCCAAAGGGGAAGGTCAGAAGCTAAACCCTAAAAGACTTATGATTTTCCTAAATTTCTAGGGTTTTAAGGGTGATCCAAAAGGGAAAATGCCAAACAAATGGAAAATGAAAGATAAAAATGAAACAAAAATGTTTTTAGATGCTTGAAAGAATGTATAACACAATGCAAAAAGAAACATTCACAAACTCAACTTGGATCAAAAGTTATGAATTTTTGAAGTTAGGGTTAAAAATATTCAAATTAAAGAACCCTAATTCAAATGAAAATTGTCAAAGCATGATCAAAACCAAAAAGAAATTTGCTTTGTGAGTTTGTAAATGTTTGTAAATGTTTGAAAATGTTCTCTGAATTTTTTTGGGATTTTTAAATACCTAAATGTATTTTTAATTAATTAATTTCCATTAACTAATAAAAAATAATCATTTAAATGATTTAAAAATAATTTTTAATGCAAAAAATAAAATAAAAATATTTTTGGGTTCTGAAAATTAATAAAAGTTTTAATAAAAATTTCCAGGATTTTTTGATGCATTTTACTATTTTTAAAAATTCGTGCAAATAAAATAGAAACAAATGAAATAAATATTAAATAAATGAGAAAAAGGGGAAAGTCAGCTAATCCTAGGGCTGAGGTCTAAAGTCAGATTGGAGAGAATTGACTCCACGCGCATCTGGATGGCTGACATTCAAACTACGCTAATTATGATTAAAGCCCTAATCTGAACCCTAATGACTTTCAGGTGACCGGAACAGTGTTCCGGTCATCTTCTCCGGCCATCCACTCTTGCTATCTCACTCAATCCGTAAAATCAAACCACCAAACTCTCCAGAAATGATCCCCACCCCATTCTAAATAAGATTCAACCATCAAACAACATTTATTTCACATGAACAATGAGATTCGAAGCAAAACGGAAAATCTTTCAGAAATTTCAGAAGCTTCATACATGCTTAAAACTTAATCATTTTCAAAACCAAAAGGTGCAGTGTATTCAGTGAAGCATGGAGAACAATCTAAGAACTTAAGAAATCATTTCTGGAAAATTTGTTCTTGAGGTTACCTGAACTGAAACTTTCGAAAATGGCACTATCTGGCTGCTTCTCTGCTTCAAAACCCCTCCAATGATCTCCCTCAAGAGTTTGCAATACTTGGTTGGAGTTTATGTGGCCTCTATGTGCAGTTGGCTGAAGCTCAGGTCAAGGAATGTGAAAATCGTGTTTTTGATATGGGGTGTTTAAAGGCAAAATGAAGGGTGGGAAATGATCAGTGATGAATGTGGAGTTGAATGGTGGAAAAAGTTTGGAGATTTGTTGGCTGAGCTATGAGTTTCAAAGAGAAATGCAAAAGGCAAGATTTTTGTGAATGCTGAGTTCTATGAAGTGTTAGGCTGCAATATTGTGTGTTATGGCTTGGGTTTGATCCACATAACAAGTACTGATAGGCCAGAGAGTGGGTGGTGGCTGCAGCTGATTGGTATGGGCTTCTTGCCAAAAAGTCAAAAGTTTTTGTCCTTGAGGTATGGGTTGGTTCAGAGGTGGTACAATGGGGTGTCTGGTTCAGCAAGGAATAAGGATTTCCATGGAATTGGTTTTGAGGCAATTCAGCAAGTGTATGAAATGTTGTGTATCATTTTGCAATTTCATGAAGTTTTGGCCCCTTTGAGATTTCTTCATGGGCAAGGCATGAAAACTTGTAATTCTTTGGGCAATTCTGAGTTTTATGCAATGTACTATGTTTTTATGATGATTAGAAGTGTGTTTGATGTCACAAAATGAATTGGCAAGTGGTTTTGCAAAGAATCCTCTTTGGTACATAAGTGAAATTTTGTGATTTTTCCCAACTTTGCAAGGCCATAAATTGAGTTCTATGATGAATTAGATCAATTTCTTGTACTTTTTGAAAAGGGAATGATCAAATCTACAACTTTCATGACCAATAATTTTTCATTTGAAGCATTTTTGAATCAAAAAGAGGAGGTTGAAAAACTTTCCCAAAATGGCAAGTTTGCATTACGAGTCACTTTCCCAAAATGACAACTTTGCAAATGGCTTGAAATTCTTCAATTCTGTGAACTTATAACTTCTTCTAAGATCAAGTAAAGATCATATATACCCAAAATGATGGAGAATACCCTTTGGTTGGATGATTGGGGGCCTCAGATGCCCTGATTTTGCACTGACTTGTTCAAGAAGTCATCTATTGATCAGATGCCTTCCCCATTGAATTTCTTCATGAAAATTGGTATGCATGATCCTTATATCATATAGAGACCAATAGAAACAAGAATGACCAAAAAATTGGAGTTATGGCCTCTGAAACCAAAACCCTAATTTTAGGTCATCTGAGCAATTAAACCTGGCTCTGCTTCCATACCTTCCTCAGTTCTTGTGATTTTGTGACTTTCTAGATCTTGGGATGATATAATATGATACTAGAACATACATATACCCTCTTGAGATGATTGATGACCTTTGGAGTGGCTCAGATAGCTCAGGGGTGACTCAGATCACAAACCCTAGATGCAGATGATTTGAAACAATGCAGTGAACCAAAAAATGCAAAATGATGTGAAATGATTGAACTTATGCAAATTAAAAGATCACAAGACATGGTGAAGTGAGTGAGGGCAAATTTGGGGTGTTTACAATGAGTTACCTGGATTTCCTAATTTATTTGACCATTTTAGGAGAAGTGTCGGCCATACCAATACGCTACTCGAGCCAAATCATGAATATGTATATAATACCTTAAAATTTTCCGTCTCATATCCTCAAAATTTTGCATAGAATTTAGCATATATAAGTTCACAAAATAACCAAAAACATTGCATCATGTGTAACATAGTTGAGGCATAGGTATATGGTCAATGATTGAAGCAACTAAAGGCTATACAAAGGCAATCAAGAGGCCACAAAGCTCCTCAATCATGTACAAGGGGTCTACAACATCCCACAAGTCTCCATTTGAATCCTCAAGTCTTGGAAAGAATTGAATGGCTCCAAAGAATGCAAGAAAAGCAACATCTCCTGAGGACATGATCCAAATTATGGTTTCAATTGTGAAGGACTTCTCCATGAATTTTTGAGCAAAGGTGGATTCCATTGTGTTCTATATTACAACAAGTGTATAGGGTTCAAATTTCATCCACAAATTCATTTTGGAAGAGGTTCAATTGTTCAGATGATTGAAAATCAAGAAATTGGGGAAAAGTCAACCATGCTGAGGAAAAGGTCAACTCCTGACTTTTTGAGATGAAAATCATGAAATTAGGGTTACAAGGATCCTATGGTTCAAATTTGATCAAGAAATGATAGAGGAATCAAGAGAAATCAAGAAAACCAAAACTTACCATTTTTGGAAAATTAGGGTTTCCAAAAATGGCAAGTTTTGGCTATTTTTGCAGCTACTTTGAATGAGGCCTTCTCCCAAAATATGAAAGATATGAAAATTCTACTTAGAGCCAATTAAAGAGGGCATCTTGACCTTCAAATCCATAGGTGGAACTCTTTCATAGCATAAAAATTGAGTGAGATATGATCATTCAAAGTTGGTGCAATTCAAGGCAAACTTGGGCAAGAACCAAGGAAGGCCTTGCCTCCTGCGCGCGCGCCAGGCAAGGCATTCCATCAAACAGGTGGTGGGTCACAAGTCAAGCCATTTTTATCCATGTTAGAGGCCTCAAATGAATTTTATTTGAACTACAAAGTTGTTCATTGCCATGTTTCCAACAACTTTGATGTTCAAAGATTTTTCATCTGATCAATGGATTGAGAGTTATGGGAAGGCAAAGAGAGGGTGTTCAAACTGAAAGTGTGCAGGGCATTTTGCCAAGCTTAGGGCAGGCCATGCAGGCCCATAATGCAGTGTTGATTTGTGATGTTCAAGATGATATTTGAGGTATCTAGAGTCTTTATTTCATGATGGCTTGAACTACAAACTTGCTATAGGAAACATCTCCTTCAATTTGAGCCCAAGGATCACATGTTTTGGTGACTTATTCATGAAGAAACATCCAAAAGAAGATGACAACATACCGTATGTTTTCTTTCAGGCTAAGGCATTGTATCTCATGTGCAAATTCAGTTCATTCAAGAGCCTTTACATCATGTTATGTTCAAACTCATCACAAGCAAGGAGAGGGCATCATCTCATGCTGCATGATCACTTCATTTACCATGCACACCTTTGAAAATCAAGCAAATGAAGAACTTCCCAGCATTGAAGGCATGATGCAATGATCAACCTTATCATATACCAGCAAGTCCATTATAACAACTATGTTCCTCACTATATATGATCAGATTCGAGCAAATAACTCAAGCTACAAGTTCAACTGCATTAGCATTACCTCTCACACCTTCACTTTGATCCATTCACCACCAGTTAGAACTAACCATAGTTCTAACTGTTAATTGTGGTGGATAACTTTCAACTTCACATATAAAAGCTTGATCTCCAACTGAATTGCTCTCACCACTTCCATTTTGCACAAATCACATCCAAATTCCTTGATCTTTCTCTCTGCACCTTCACTGCATTTTGCTTCGAGCAGCTTCCACCTTCATCATTCCAACCTTAATCATCTTCAAATTCAACTTCATCATCACCTCAAGCATGACATTCATAGAGTACTGAGCTTGAATCTTCAAGAATCGCATACTGCAACTTTGTGATTGTACTGCATTTCTGATTGAAACTTCATAATCTTCATCTCTCAAGCTTTGATCTTCATTTATCCATCATCAACACCATGTCTTGTTCAATTTCTGTGATGCTCATTGCTTGAAGCTCCTAGGTTTCACCTCTGGTTGATCAAGAACAAGATCAAGCAATTTAAGGAACCTCATCTTTGGCCTTCTAGCAACAATTTGTTATCTCTACAATTCAGGTATGTCCTGAATTTCAATTGGTTCGAATTGCTGATTTCTAAGTGTTTTCATGTTGTGTGAGGCCTGATAGAGGTTATGGTTTGGCTGGCTAGTTGATAGGCATCATAGATGCATAGATTCAATTTTCTCAGGTTTTGTTTAGGTCTTCGATTCTGGAAATTTAGGAACCCTAAGTGATTTTTGAGGCCATATTCGTGATCAGTGTGGAGAGGTGAATCCAGTCATGGTCTTGATTTCCATTTTAGTGAGGTTTAGAGATTTACCCTATCGGAGCTTGAACGGAGAAGATGACCGGAATTCATCTCCGGTCATCAGATCAGTAACCCTAATTATTTCCCAACTTTAAGTCCCAACCATTGATTCCATCCGATCCAACGCTCATGAAAGTGTCAGCACATAAATGAACTCATGCCATTCACGTGACCAAAGTCAACTTAAAAGTCTTCAGAGTGCTTTTGACACCCCCTGCGTATCTGACTCAGACCCATTCATGTGGTTTTCTTCACTCTTTGCACCCCCAAGGCCCATTTCAGTTTATTTCATTTTAATTCATTTTATCATTTTATTTCAGTTTTGTTTCTTATTTTTTAAAATAGAAAAAAGCTTCCAAAAATTCCCAAATAATTCATGGACACTCTTCATAATATTCTTTAATCTTCCATAATTTTAGATTTTATTTTTATTCATTTTTGAGATCAGAATTAATTTCCCCTTTATTTGCTTCTTAATTTTCACCTTTTTGATATGTCATCTTTTGATGTTTTGTTCTCCCAAATTAAGCATGATAAATGTCCCATTCTTTTTGTATTATCTAAATACCTCATCAAATATTCCCAAAATATTTTCCTTTGGATTTTTAGGTCATGTTTAGATCCTTTTTGAGTCCATTCTTTCACTTGTATGATTGAAAAACCCTAATTGAGTTCTACCTTTCCATTAACCATTCAAAGAGATGTATTTTAATGAGACTTTTTGTACATATGTTACTCCCTGGATCTTGATTCAAAGTACCATCTTTCATAATTTTTTAAGGTCATTTGGTATTTTTCTTGAATTGTTTGATGTCTAACTCATTTTTGGTCCTTCATGTTGTATTCTCTTACTTCAAATGAATAAGGAATTCATGCCATTAGTCTAAGGTCTTGTTTCTGGTTCTTGTGAGTCATATTATAGGTCCTCTAACATTAAAAGCCATCCTTGAGTCTTTACTTTTATTCTTAGGGTTTACTTGAACCTTAAGTCACCATTGTCTCCATTTTAACCTAATTCTTCTTCATCCCTCATCTTAACCACTCAAAACTTCTTGAATACACCAAATAAATTTGTACAAGTTTTGTTTTGTGTCTTATAAACATGTTTAGGTCATTCCGCTATGTTCATTTCACATGTATAATGCTTTGCCTCTCCTTATGCTTCATTTGCCATTAAGAAAGTCAAAAACCCTAATTTGAGATACCTGGTTTTAGAATACTTCATGCCATTTCATTTGCCATTGTTTGTAAGTTTAATTTCCATCTTGAATTCATGTTAAGCCCCTAGTTTTTGTATGGGGATGTCAAACCCTTTTGTTCATGATTGAGTCTTACCTTAAGATCTTCTTCTCTTTGAAGTTTCACTTGCATTCTCTCTCATGTTCACACCATCACTCACATAGTTTGCATTTCTCTTACTTAGGTCTCTTCATATCTTGTAGCATGACCCATTAGGAGACTTTGATAAGATGATTAGTCCCTGAATTTTCCATTCACTTTAGGGTTTAAGCCTTTTTAGGTTACTTAATCCTTTAGGTTTCCCCATGTGACTTTACCTTAGATCTCATTAGGGTTTAGATTCTTTTTAGGGCATCGGTTGTCTACCTTTGTAGCTTTAGAAACTTTGGAATTGATTTAGATACTGAATTTATAAGTTTGTTACCTTATAAGATGCTTTAGGCTTAGGTATTAACCTTAGAAGCTCACTAACATCTTTCTTTAGCTAGTGTGGGTTGTTATTGAGATTTACCATGTAATAATTGTTCATACTTCTCCATCATGCTAACTCTTGTTTTGAAGGGGGGAAGATGAGATAATTACTTCATTATTTATCTCTTATGCATGCTTTTTTTATTGCCTTAGTACCTTTGTGATTTGTTCATAGGTTCCCTCTTCCTCTCTTTAGATTCAACTTAACTTCCTTAGGAAGTAAGTTGAATTCTAGCTTGTTCTTTCTTCTCCTTAGGTTTAGAATACCTCATTAACCATAAGATCACACTTGTACATAATAAGATGACTTAGGGTGTGTCTTAGTCCCCCATTAGCTTTGTCCTTTCTCATTTGAGTCTTTCTCTTCTCATCTTCAAACAAAAATCCAAAAGACTTAATAAACACATGAAAGGATCCCTTGTGTATAGCCTTATTCCATGGGGCACTTACATTCATTTCATCTTGGAGTGGTGTAGGCTTGTCTAACATGATGTACAAGTCTTATTAAGGGGTTGTTTCACAAAGAAAATTTAAAAGACACTTCTTCACAAAAGCCACAAAAACACTTAATAAATTCCAACAAGCTAGTGAACTTAAACCCTAATTCATGGAAACAAGACTTGGATAAATTCTCCTTGCTTGGTGTGCTTGTTCTATTATTCCATCTTGGAATGTAGTGGCAAGCACACATTCCTTGGAAAAGAGTTTGAATTCACTTCCTTGTGCCAAATTCATAAAAACCCTTAAAAAGCAAACAACAAACAATAAGCGACTATCATGCGAGAACTTCTCTTCTCACCTCATTCACTCTAAACGCGAACTTGCGTCGACTTGTCTCGCATGCAAGACGGTAAACGCACTCGTACCAGACGAGCCTGCAACACTTGAGCATAGACATACGCAGTTCCAGCCATAAAAAACACAAACAAATAGTTCCCGCCGTAGTTAGGCGAAGTACGTCAACTCTGATCCTTATTTTCCCGATGCGGTACGTAGGCAGTGGGGTAGGGCCCATTCGAGCACATTATTTATTTTCCCTACATTTTCCCCGTCCTTTCTTTCCATTCCAATTCCCTTTTCCTTTTCCATTCCCATTCCAGTTTCCAATTATTAGTTCTTATTCAGCAGCATCTTATTTCTCGCCCTTTGAAACAAAACAAACAA
This sequence comes from Lathyrus aphaca, assembly GCA_963966055.1. NCBI lineage: Eukaryota > Viridiplantae > Streptophyta > Magnoliopsida > Fabales > Fabaceae > Lathyrus > Lathyrus aphaca. Next base: position 483,723,536 of record OZ014525.1, on the reverse strand, counting down.
GCGTGGATCCCGTCGGGTACGGCGGACGATCTGGGGTGCTAATACCTTCCCAGGTCATAACCGACTCCCGAACTCAGATATTTGGTTCGCAAGGCCTTGTCCTTTCCTTCTTTCTCAGGTTTGTGCAGCATTACCTTTCCCATTCTTTCAGGATAAAAATGCCTGGCTAGCGACTCTACCTTTTTCGCGCCACTTTCGCGTTTGTACTAGGATGAAAATCCCGGGAGCGACAGCTGGCGACTCTACTGGGGACCAAACCCAGAATCTCTGGTTTCCCTTGTAGAGTCACTCCTAGCGCCTGTTTGTTTTTATTTCTTTGGGTGTTTATATGTGTGTTGTGCGTGCTGTTGTGTTTATTTACTGTTTTCGTTTACAGTTTATTTTACAACTTTATTTACTGCTTACAATATTTATTATCACATGCAAGATATACTGGACTGTGCTGGTTTCATTTATTATGTGGGATGGGCTTTGTTACTGAGAGATAAACCAAATACCCGACTTGAGTGCACCTAGGATTTAGAGTGGTTTCACTTTGGCTTCATGGCATCTTGCTATGTTGGTATTAGTGAGTTCCACGCCTTGACTTGTGACCTTCTCGGAAATGTATTGACACCAGAATCTTTCTGGGGCAATACACTACCTTGATAGTTATGTGCAGTCAAGGGACCGATCATTGAGAACCTTTATGGAAACATCCCTCTCCAGTGATGATAGTGACAGACCACATTTGTTGGCAAACCCACTCGCATCCAAGGGCCCATTGGGAACTCTCATAGGATGGCTTGGTTCTCTCATAGGAATCCAGTTAAGGCAAACTGTTTGTATGACGGTAGTATTGTACCCTTCGGGATGAATGTATTATTGTTTCTCGATTCAGTGCTTGAAGCTGAGGACTTATGAGGGATGCTTGTTTCCTTGGACTCAACTGAGACCTCCCTGAGTAGTACATAATGCCAAAACGATTCCCTGATTTGGTCATAAGCCATTTCTCGGAAATGGTGAACGTATTATTGCTATTCGGATTTGAGAGTCAGTGATGTTTGACCCAAGTAGCACACCCGTGAGATAGGGAGGGGTTACAGGTTTGCAGGAGCCCTAAACTTCAACATACCCATTATGCCAACACACTTTAGTGATATGATCTTGTTCTGTTAATTATGGATTCTGAAATCATGAACTCCTGATCAGAAAGATACTTGTGATGATGTTGTGGCCTTGCACAGACACTTGATTACCTGATTCACTACACAAACACATCACTGATCACATGCCTTTCCTTGCATAACATTATAACATCGTTAATAATTTTATGTTCTTTTTATTCTCAGGGTTCATTACCTCCTATTCCTGGTCATATTTGCTGCTTCAACATGGAGATTCCAAGGAAGAGAAATGTCCATTATACTTTCCCACATCTAGAGACAAATGGTATTCAGAAGTTAATTGTTTTGATGGATGACAAAGTGCTTGACAATTTCAGAAAAGAGTTTGGGAAGATCCTAGACTATGTGAATAAGCCAACCACTGACCAGAGGGATAGCTTGCCTTCTCTACTGCAGTTCTATGATCCACAACTGAGGGTCTTTGTTTTCTCTGACTACATCTTGGCTCCCACATTAGAAGAGATATCCAACATCCTCAAAATCTCTATTAAAAATGGTTCTCCTTACTATGGCTTAGAGAAGATGCCTTCATCCAAAGATATAGCTGAGTCTTTTCTTCTGGACTTATCCAAGGTTAGAAGAGAATTGGATGCCACCAAAGGTAAGGGACTTTTCTTAGATTTTCTTATTAAGGAAGCTCAGGACCTGGCCTCTGAAAAAAAATGGGCTAAGTTCAGCCCTTGCTTGCTTTGATAGTGTATCAGACCAGTTTGTTTCCAGGAGAGAAGGGTTTAATCAACATGGAAGCTATCACTATATTTGCCAGAAGAAATCCAGTACCCACTTTGCTAGGTGATTTTTACTATGGAGTTCACCATAGGAATGAAAAGAGGAAGGGACATGTAAATTGTTGTGCTCCCCTATTTGCTGATTGGTTTGTAAGGAAACTCCCTAAATCAGGACCTTTCCAGGATTTGAAACAGTCTTGGAAGTGGTCCAAAGGATTAATGGGCTTAACCTCAGCTGACATTGCATGGGGATGCAACAGAGATCTTGTGGGCAAAGAATTATTGGTCAGTTGTGGTAGCTTCCCAAGTGTGCCTTTGATAGGAAGGAAGAGGGGATTAATTACAATCCTATCTTGTCCAGGAAGCAGTTTGGTTATCCATTAAGAGTTGTGCCTTTAATTGAAGAGGCAAATGAATCTTTATACTTTCTAGCAGGAGGAAATCTCAAGAAGAGCATACTAGTATCCCAAGCTTGGGAGGTTAGAGTGATGAAAGGGAAGAAAGACTTTGGGAGAGTAGATCCCAACACTTATAATCCTTTTGCCAGCTGGTTGGAGGATCGTATGAAGACCTTGTTGCTCCCATTTTCTAGAGAAACACCTCTCTACCCTAAGGAGGTAGCACCCATAACTTCAGTGCCTCTTCAAGAATATCAAAAGTTGGAATCCTTGGTTTAACAACTCAGGTTGGAGAATCAAGAAGCTTACAATTAATGCCAGAAACTGAAGATGCAAAATAAAAAACAATTGGAGGAAAGAGCTCACAAAGCTAAAGAGATGGTTAGGCTTAAGCAGCAAGACTTTCAAGAGAGAGAGCTCTACTTCAAGAAAAGGGGATTAGATGAAACTCACAAGGCGACCCAATGTCAGAAGGAGAATAAAGATTTGAATGAAGCTAATGAGGCTGTCACTTTATGGCAAGAGAAGTGGGAAGACAATTTGAGGAAACAAAGGGAGCTGGAGATCAAGCACAAGCTAGAAGTCAAGAGTCTTCAAGATTCTTTGGATGGACAGAGAGAGCTCCTTCAGAAGGCTTATCATCAAGAGAAGAGTCGTCTCCAAAGTTTAGCAGAAAGCCAACAAGCAATAAAGGAAGCTCAGAAAGAAATAGAAGATTTGAAATTGAAAGTTGATGTCAAGAGAGCCAAGAATGATTCTATTACAAGTCAGGAAAGTGAAAAGGTGTTCCTACAACAAATTGAGGAATTGCATGCCTCCTTTGACCTTAGGGATATCCTAATTCAGAAGCTTGTGCAGGAACCTATGCATTCAGATATAGCTCAGATGTTGCAAAATGTCAAGTGCCTTAGTTGGAGATTACATGATGTAGACCTTCCTAAGTTTTAGTTTTACATGCCTATGACTTGGATTACCCACAAGCTTGTTGTGGGAATCCCCTCTCTCTTGATGTACTTTTTCTTTCTTGACATATGAATTTGTACCTTGTGAGGATCTTTGTTATTCCAATTGTCTTCTGATTTACCTGAAGTCTCTGGTTATATCTGTTGCACGGACACAAAATATATGCCACCACTTCAAGTTTGAATGTCACACAGGATTTTCTCAACACCAGAATGGGAAAGTAATTGAAGCCTTGGGAATAAAAGGAACACATTGCATTGCATACACATCATTTGCATTTCTTCTTTGTTTTGAAGGTTTTCTACATGTTGCTTAACTTATTTGCATTTCAGGCAAAGATTGCGAGGGCCGCCAAGACCCGTCATCTTTGACAGAATATCCCGCATCGTTACGCAACTCGCAACAACCAGAGGACAATCATGGATGCTATGCAAACTGAGCTTAAAGAGTTTCGCACCAGCATAGGAGAGTTCATGGTCATGATGCAAGGGATGGCTCGGGGACAACAAGAGTTGAGAAATGCAATTCAGGGGCTCAACCCTCCTCAGACTAATCCTCATGTAACCACTCCTGAAGTGCAAGTGATTCCTCCCAACACCAACAATGGCCCAGGTGGACCTCAAGTTCCGGAACCTGGCACAAAAACCTTCATTCCAATACAAGACAGGCAGGAGGATTAGTTCCCTTCTTTTAACAATGATATGGGATTTGGTGGATAAGGAAATATTCAAGACATTTTTATGCTTGCTGAGAAAGTCAAAGCCTTAGAGTGTAGAGACACTTTGGGGATAGATGTGTCTGACATGGGTCTAGTACCCGGGGTGGTTATTCCTCACAAATTCAGGCCACCTACTTTTGACAAATATAATGGTAGTTCCTGCCCTAAAACTCACTTGCAGGCGTTCTACCGGAATATTGCTGCCAATATTAGGGATGAAAAGCTCTGGATGTACTACTTCCAGGATAGTCTCTCCGGAGGATCCTTGGAATGGTATATGAAGCTAGAGAGAAGCTCTGTGAGAAGCTGGAAGGAATTGGGAGAAGCATTCCTCAAGAAATATCAGTATAATATCGACATGGCGCCCAGTCGCACTCAACTTGAGAGTCTGACTCAGAAAAACTATGAGAGCTTCAAAGATTACTCACAAAGGTGGCGTGGAGTGGCCGCTAGAGTGCAACCACCTTTGCTGGAGAGAAAAATGGTAGACCTGTTCCTGGATAGCCTCCCTGGGCATTTCATGGAGAGGCTAGCTGGATGTTCCTCAAGTGGGTTCTCAGATATCATCTTGACTGGCGAGAGGGTAGAAAGCTGGATCAAGCAAGGGAAAATTCAGAATGGGGGCACTTCAAATTCTGGTGTCAAGAAAACCTTTTTGAAGAGGAGAGAAGGAGAGCCTGGGACAGTGTACGCGCAGAGGGGAGGAAGTAACATAGGGTTTTATCGGCAAGTGGCCCTCGTCACTATATCAGCTCAACTTGTCCAACAACAAGTCCAATCACCGCAACAACAACACCAACAAAGGTATCAATAAAGAGCTCCTCGCCCATACTATTCTCAAAGGACCAGAGAGAAGCAGTTTGAAACTCCGCTGATGTCCTATTCACAACTTTTGAAGAATCTCCTACAACTCCAGATGGTTCAACTCTGAACTCTACAACCCCCGAAGCCGGGGAAACTTCCTGAAGGTTACGATACAAATGCCAGATGCGAATTTCATTCTGGAGCCCCCGGACATACCACGGAAAACTGCAAAGCCTTGAAGTATGTGGTCTAAGACCTACTGGATTCTAAAGCGATTAATTTTGCTCCTACTCCTAATGTAATACAGAACCCCATGCCTCCTCACGGGGTATAGTTGGGGCAGTTGACAATGGAAAGAATCTAAACTTGGTCTGTGATATCAACGATCTGCAAACTCCGTTGAATGTTGTTAAAGCGTGTTTGGTTCAGAGGGGTGTGTTTGCAGGTTGTGGAAGCGATTGTCCAGGATGTGTTAAAACGCCAAGTGGTTGTGAGCAGTTGAAAACAAAGATCCAAAGTATGATTAATGAAGGAGTGTTGCAGTTTGACAAAGTTGTAAAGGAAAGCGAAGTCTCCACAGTAACCATTTTCTACGATCCATCTCAAGTTCCTACACGGGCCAGAGTGGCACCGATAACGATTACCACTGCAGGGCCAGTAATGTATCAAAGTGATAAAGCCATTCCCTGGAATTATGGTGGCGGAGTATATTGTAACGGCCAGAAACAAGACTTGGCCACGTCTAGCACGACCCCAGTTCAAGTAGAAAACGTTAAAGTATGGGGCCTTACTAGAAGTGGAAGGTTATTTGCGCCGGAAACACTAAGAAATAGTGTGATACCACCCAGAGACACCGCAGACGCCCAGGCTAAGGCAAGAGGGAAGCAGCCAGTGGTTGTCAATGAGCCCACGCCGGTGACTGATCAAGACATTACCTTTGATAGAGAAGTTGAAGAATTTTTTAGAATTATCAAAAAGAGCGATTACAAGATTGTGGACCATCTGCAGCAGACCCTATTGAAGATTTCCATCTTGTCTTTGCTAATGTGTTCCGACTCCCACAGGAAAGCTCTTTTTAATTTCCTGAACAAGGCGTATGTGCCTTAGGATATTTCAGTAAATCAATTAGAAGCGGTGGTATCTAGTGTCAATGTCAGTCATGGATTGGGTTTTACAGACATGGATCTAACATCTGAAGGGCGTGCTCATAATCGGGTACTGCATATCTCTTTAGAATGTAAAGGTGTAGTACTTTCTCAAGTGTTGGTAGATACCAGATCATCGCTTAATGTTCTTCCTAAGAAGGCATTGATGAAGTTGGATTATGATGGAGTGGTTTTAAAGCCCAACGACCTGGTGGTTAGAGCATTTGATGGGTCAAGAAGATCAGTATTCAGGGAGGTGGATTTACCAATTAAAGTAGGTCTCCAAATCTTCAATACAACATTCTACGTGATGGATATACAGCCTGCATATAGTTTTTTTGTTGGGAAGGCCCTGGATACACTCAGCAGGGGCAGTATCGTCCACACTTCATCAAAATCTGAAATTTGTCTAGGAGGGCCAAATTGTAACAGTCAGTGGGGAAGAAGACATCTTCGTCAGTCATCTAGCTTCATTCAAGTATGTGGAGATGGATGGCAAAATAGTCGAGACTCCATGTCAGGATTTTGAGCCCCTGAAAACTGAACAAGCATCTTCATTGGCAGCTTCTTCTGAAGAACCAAAGAGGGGGGTTTCCATAGCCTCTTATAAGCAAGCTCTTGAAGTGGTAGAGTCGGGGATGCGAGAAGGCTGGGACAGTCTAGTAGAAGTAAAAAAAGAAAGATATGTTTGGGGTTGGCTACCATCTTGGGCAGTCATCATCCGGATAAAGTGCTAGAGGTTGTCAAGGCCTGATTACCTTCACGAGTGCGGGAATGGTGGATTATGGAAGTATCAGTTCCGTGCAGGACGACGCAATTGATAGTGACTGTGACTTAGATGAGTGGATCAGGCCTTCTGTTCCAGGGACTCAACTTAACAACTGGTCGTCTAAAAGGCTTATCTCAGTCACCTCCTTCGAAGAGTAATAATTTTTTGTTTCTGTCTTTTCTGTACTCAAGCATTATGTCTTGCCTAGGGCATAGTAGCTCTTTGTAAGGGTTCTTTTATTCTTAACACAATTCATAATCATAAATAAAGCTGACATTTCACATTCATCCATGTTGTTCTTTGCCTTTCATATTTGCTTTTGTTTTTCAAAAAGAAAGAAAAGTTTTAAAATGGAAATGTTTCTCATTTTCTCTAACTCTTTCTAAAGCCTTGCATGAATCATCATTCATGCAGGTGCTCGTCACCGGATCTTATTAATGACGACCCTGTTATGGCTAAGTATGACTTTGACAATTCAATTTATCAAGCCGATGAGGAAGGTGAAGAAGATTGTGAACTACCTGAAGAGTTAGCCAAACTGCTTAAATAGGAGGAAAAGATGATTCAGCCGCATGAAGAGGCCATCTAAGTGATAAACCTGGGTACCAAAGAAGACAAGAAAGAAGTTAAGATTGGGGCCACATTAGAGGAATCTATCAAGACTCGTCTAATTTCCATGCTTCAGGAGTTTGTTGATGTCTTCGCATGGTCCTACCAAGATATGCCTGGTTTAGACACCGACATTATGGTACACAAGCTGCCTCTAAAAGAAGATTGTCCTCCAATGAAGCAGAAGTTGAGGCGCACACGCCCTGATATGGCATTCAAAATAAAAGAGGAAGTACATAAGCAATTTGATGTTGGTTTCTTGGCCGTAACAAGTTACCCTCCTTGGGTTGCCAATATTGTGTCGGTCCCTAAAAAAGACGGTAAGGTCAGGATGTGTGTAGACTACAGAGATTTGAACTGGCCCAGTCCTAAAGATGATTTCCCTCTGCCTCACATAAATGTGCTTGTTGATAATACTACTCAGTTTTCTGTGTTCTCTTTCATGGACGTGTTTTCAGGCTATAACCAGATTAAGATGTCACCCAATGATATGGAAAAGACTACCTTCATCACCCCTTAGGGCACCTTCTGTTACAAGGTCATGCCGTTTGGTCTGAAGAATGCTGGGGCCACTTACCAACGGGTGATGGTGACGCTATTTCACGATATGATTCATCATGAAATTGAGGTTTATGTTGATGATATGATAGCAAAATCCCAAACAGAAGAGGAGCACTTGGTCAATCTAGCAAAGTTGTTTGACAGACTCCGGAAGTTCAGATTGAGGTTGAATCCGAACAAGTGCACCTTCGGGGTCCGTTCCGGCAAGCTACCTGGCTTCATTATTAGTGAGTGGGGAATTGAGGTTGATCCAGCCAAAGTAAAAACCATCCAAGAGATGCCTGAGCTAAAGACTGAAAATCAAGTGTGTGGTTTCTTAGGGAGACTAAATTACATTGCACGGTTTATCTCTCACCTAACGGCCACATGTGAGCCCATCTTTAAGCTTCTGAGGAAGAATCAGGCCATTAAATGGAATGAATACTGCCAGCAAGCCTTTGATCGAATCAAAGAATACCTGCTAGAACCTCCAATTCTCATTCCTCCAGTACCAGGGAGACCCTTGATCATGTATCTTACTGTGCTTCAAGGATCAATGGGATGTGTGCTGGGACATCAAGACAAGTTTGGTCGAAAAGAGCATGCCATTTATTACCTTAGCAAAAAGTTTACCGATTGTGAGACACGCTACTCACTACTCGAGAAAACTTGTTGCGCTTTGGCATGGGCTGCTCGCCGACTAAGACAGTACATGCTGACCCACACCACTCTCTTGATTTCCAAGATGGATCCTGTGAAATATATCTTCGAGAAGCCAACTCTAACAGGAAGGGTAGCCCGATGGAAGATGATCTTAACAGAATACGATATCCATTACACTTCGCAAAAAGCAATCAAAGGAAGTGTATTGTCGGAATACTTGGCTCAGCAGCCAATTGATGACTATCAACCCATGAAATTCGAGTTTCCGGATGAGGACATCATGTTCCTCAAGTTGAAAGACTGTGAAAAACCACTTCCGGAGGAGGGTCCAGACCCTGAATGAAAATGGAAGTTGATGTTTGACGGAGCTGTGAACATGAATGGAAGCGGGGTAGGTGTTGTTATCATCTCACCAAAAGGGGTCCATACACCTTTAGCTGCCCGTTTGACTTTCGAGTGCACTAACAATGAGGCAGAGTATGAAGCTTGCATCATGGGGGTTGAAGAGACGATCAACTTGCGAGTCAAGAACCTCGAGATCTTCGGAGATTCCGCTCTGATGGTGAACTAAGTCAATGGAAAATGGTTAGTTCATCAACCTCACTTAGTTCCTTACAGGGATTATACCAGGAGGCTGCTAACTTTCTTCACCAAGGTCAAGTTAAATTATATTCCTCGGGGCGAAAATCAGTTCAATGATGCTCTAGCAACTTTGTTATCTATGATTAAAGTTTGTCAAGAAAATTCCATGCCTCGAATCATGGTCTCCCATCTTGAAAGACCTGCTTATGTCTTTGCAGTTGATAGTGGTGAAGATAACAAACCTTGGTATCATGACATCAAGCAATTATTGAAGACTCAAGAATACCCGGATAGGGCATCCAGTAAAGACAAGAAGACCCTCAGAAGACTAGCAAGTGGTTTCTTCTTGAATCAAGATGGTGTGCTATACAAGCAAAACTTCGACATGGTTCTGCTCAGATGCGTGGATAGACACGAAGCAGACCTGTTGATGCAATAGGTTCATGAAGGATCCTTTGGTACCCATGCTGGAGGACATGTTATGGCCAAAAAATTGTTGAGATCGGGATATTATTGGATCACCATGGAATCCGATTGTTGTAAATACTCCCGTAAATGTCACAAGTGTCAGATTTATGTCGATAAGGTTCATGTGCCTCCGAATCCATTGAGTGTCATGTCTTCACCATGGTTGTTCGCCATGTGGGGCATTGATATGATTGGCAAGATCGATCCGACAGCTTCCAACGGTCACCGCTTCATCCTGGTTGCTATAGACTATTTCACAAAGTAGGTCGAAGCGGCGTCTTATTCCAATGTTACTAAACAAGTGGTATCCCAGTTTATTAAAAGAGACATCATTTTCCGGTACGGAATTCCCGAAAGAATCATTACTGATAATGGTTCTAACCTCAACAACAAAATAATGGCTGACTTGTGTCGGGATTTCAAAATAAAACATCACAACTCTTCTCCATATCGCCCGAAGATGAATGGCCCGTCGAGGTGGCCAACAAGAACATCAAGAAGATCGTGCAGAAGATGGTTGTGACATACAAAGACTGGCATGAGATGCTACCATTCGCTTTACATGGGTACAGAACGTCAGTGTGTACCTCAACAGGGGAAACCCCGTTCTCACTGGTATATGGTATGGAGGCAGTCTTACCAATTGAAGTGGAAATCCCCTCGTTGATGTTAATGATGGACATTAATCTAGATGAAGCTGAGTGGCTCCGATCCAGATACAATCAGCTGAGCCTCATTGAAGAAAAATGCCTAACAGTTGTATGCCATGGACAGTTGTATCAGCGGCGGATGAAGCAGGCTTTTGACAAGAAGGTACGACCCCAAAGGTACATACCAGGTGACCTAGTGCTGAAAAGGATTCTTCCTTATCTTAACGATCACAGGGGCAAATGGACATCTAATTATGAAAGATCGTTCGTGGTTAAAAAGGTTTTCTCAAGTGGAGCCTTGATGTTGACAACCATGGATGGAGATGACTTACATTCCCCTGTTAACGCAGACGCGGTAAGAAAATACTCCGTGTAAAAAAGGACCCGCTGGATAAAGATAGAATGAAGATCCAGGAAAAAAATGGGCATCCCGGCGAGCTAACAACAAAATAAAAGGCTCAGGAAAAAATTAGGGAAATCCTGAAAAAAATGTACACCCGCTGAGTTGAAAAGCCACATCGGACAGCTCAGGAAAAAAATGGTATCCCGGTGGATTGAAAACCCGAAAGGGCAATCCACGCAAAAGAGGGACTAACACGAACGACTGCGATCTACGAAATTCGTGACTCATCTGCAACTGAAGTTATTATAAAGGTTGAAGACCAGTTCAATCACCTTTCTCAAGGGGCAGAACAAGCAGATGGTCTTGAAGATATACGAGTCATAGCCGGGTCAAAACTTGTTGATATCCACTTCTCACATTGCCAATAGGATAGTTTGTTTTCCTTTTTGGCTATTTCCTTCTTTCCAGAGAATTGCTTCCTTTGTAATGCCTATTCATGGCCATTTTCCAAATCAATAAAATTCAATTTCAGTCAACTTGTGACTATTTGCTTCTTGTTTTTGTTTTTTCATCTAGCATTGATTGATTGCGAAAACGTCCAGCAAATTGTGATTTATATTGTGTTGTGAACATTTGAATGCTTTCTAACTCATGCAGGAGGACAAAAACATTTAATACAACTCTAAAAGGGTGTCAAGATGCCTAGATAATGATTCATGCTATGATCCTAGGTCATACAAGTCCAAACTAACTCTCCATGTTGCAGGCATTATCGATTGTGTTTACACATGTACAGGTACAGTTGTTGCTAACAGAGTTTAAAACAGATTTCCAGAACAGGTGTTTTCCCGGGTGTCTCCGGTTATCCCCAGTAGAAGTGAAGTTGAAATTCTTCTCCAGCATTAATGGCAAGAGATGTTGCCCTCCCCAAGCAGAAGTTTCTTTTAACAAAGGAAATCCCCAACAGTGCAAGGAGTGTCCTTATTCCCCAGCAGGTTTCTTCCTCAGCAGAGTATTGACTCATACCTTTGGTTCCCAGCCAAGTCAGGATGTCTCCACTTCCCCATTAGAGTTCAAGAAGAGGCCATCTCCAGCAGGGTCTTGGCTCCCCAATCTTAAAGTCCAATTTATTTTTGGCAATGGCGGCAGTTCAGAGCCGATGCATCTTTAACAATGTTCCTCGCAGATTTGTTTCCTCCTCACCGGGATGGACCAGATAAGTGCAGTGATCACCAGTTCTACCCATTCAAGCCACATGGGATACTTGCAGTCTCCTTCAGGAGACCTCTTTGCATTTGCATCAAGTAATCATCATTACATTTGCATCATCCAAAGCGTAGTACTTCCATCATCATGGAGCATTATGCCATAAACTCAAACATATGCATACCAGCATGGGCCAGTTTTGAGGTATATTACACAACCTATAACACCTTCTCAACCTGAGATATTCCCTGCAGAGGATACTTATACCATTTTCCAGACATCTTTGTCTTTCCAAGTCAATGTTGTCTTTTTTGTTCCTGTGGCTTGATTCGCTCAACAGTCGTGCATTTTCTTTGTGGCTTGATTCGCTCAGCAGTCACATTGTCGAGTCCCATTCCGCTAATGGTTTCGTTAAGCCCTGTTTCACCAACAGCCACCTTCTGTGGCTTGATTCGCTCAACATTCGCGTGTTTTCTTTGTGGCTTGGTCCGCCCAGCAGTCACATTGTCGAGTTTTGTTTCGTTAACGGTCTCGTTAAGCCCCGTTTCGCCAACAGGCACCTTCCGTGGCTTGATTCGCTCAACAGTCGCGTGTTTTCTTTGTGGCTTGGTCCGCCCAGCAATCATATTGTCGAGTTATGTTTCGTTAAAGGTCTCGTTAAGCCATATTTCGCCAACAGGCACCTTCTGTGGCTTGATTCTCTCAGCAGTCGTGTGTTTTCTTTATGGCTTGGTCCGCCCAGCAGTCACATTGTCGAGTTATGTTCCACTAATGGTCTCGTTAAGCCCTGTTTTGCCAACAGGCACCGTCCGTGGCTTGATTCACTCAGCAGTCGTGTGTTTTCGTTGTGGCTTGGTTCTCCCAACATTCACATTGTCGAGTTCTGTTTTGTTAACGGTCTCGTTAAGCCCTGTTTCGCCAATAGGCACCCTCGTTGTGGCTTGATTCGCTCAGCAGTCATAGTGCAGGTTTTTGCATTGATTCTACTCCACTTGGTTCTATTCCCGCTACCTATTCAGAGGTCAAAGCAAAATATACAAATAAAGGGCAGATGGCATTTTATTATCCACCGAGTTCAAATTTCCAGGTTTTATTCGAGTATTCAATCACTTCATACCTTGAATGTTTAAAAGCTTTCGCAATTATTCATTCAAGCTTGCAGATGATTGAATAGGGGCAGCTGTAATACCTCAAAATTTTCCCTCTCATATCCTCAACATTTTGCATAGCATTTAACATATATAAGTTCACAAAATAACCAAAAACACTACATCATGTGTAGCATTGCTGAGGCATAGGTATGTGGTCAATGATTGAAGCAACTGAAGACTATAAAATGGCAATCAAGAGGTCACAAAGATCCTCAATCATGTACAAGGGGTCTACAACATCCCACAAGTCTCCATTTGAAGCCTCAAGTCTTGGAAAGAAGTGAATGGCTCCAAAGAATGCAAGCAGTGCAACATCTCCTGAGGAAATGATCCAAATTAGGGTTTCAATTGTGAAGTAATTCTCCATGATTTTTTGAGCAAAAGTGGATTCCATTGTGTTCTATATAACAACAAGTGTATAGGGTTCAAATTTCATCCACAAATTCATTTTGGAAGAGGTTCAATTGGTCAGATGATTGAAAATCAGGAAATTGGGGAAAAGTCAACCATGCTGAGGAAAAAGTCAACTCCTGACTTTTTGAGATCAAAATCAAGAAATTAGGGTTACAAGGATCCTATGGTTCAAATTTGATCAAGAAATGATTGAGCGATCAAGAGAAATCAAGAAAACCAAAACTTACCATTTTTGGAAAATTAGGATTTCCAAAAATGGCAAGTTTTGGCTATTTTTGCAGCTACTTTGAATGAGGCCTTCTCCCAAAATATGAAAGATATGAAAATTCTACTTGGCGCCAATTAAAGAGGGCATCTTGAGCTTCAAATACATAGGTGGAACTCTTTCATAGCATCAACATTTAGTGAGATATGATCATTCAAAGTTGGTGCAATTCAATGCAAACTAGGGCAAGAACCAAGGCAGGCCTTGCCTCCTGCGCGCGCGCCAGGAAAGGCATTCCTTCAAACAGGTGGTGGGTCATAATGCAAGCCATTTTTCTCCATGTTAGAGGCCTCAAATGAATTTTCTTTGAACTACAAAGTTGTTTATTGCCATGTTTCCAACAACTTTGATGTTCAAAGATTATTCATCTGATCAAAGGATTGAGAGTTATGGGAAGGCAAAGAGAGGGTGTTCAAACTGAAAGTGTGCAGGGCATTTTGCCTAGCCTAGGGTAGGCCATGCAGGCCCATAATGCCGTGTTGATTTGTGATGTTCAAGATGATATTTGAGGTATCTAGAGTCTTTATTTCATGATGGCTTGAACTACAAACTTGCTATAGGAAACATCTCCTTCAATTTGAGCCCAAGGATCACATGTTTTGGTGACTTGTTCATGAAGAAACATCCAAAAGAAGATGACAACATGTCGTATGTTTTCTTTCAGGCTAAGGCATTGTATCTCATGTGCAAATTCAGTTTATTCAAGAGCCTTTACAACATGTTATGTTCAAACTCATCACAAGCAAGGAGAGGGCATCATCTCATGCTGCATAATCACTTCATTTACCATGCACACCTTTGAAAATCAAGAAAATGAAGAACTTCCCAGCATTGAAGGCATGTTGCAATGATCAACCTTATCATATACCAGCAAGTACACTATAACAACTATGTTCCTCACAATATATGATCAGATTCGAGCAAATAACTCAAGCTACAAGTTTAGCTGCATTGGCATTGCCTCTCACACCTTCACTTTGATCCTTTCACCACCAGTTAGAACTAACCATAGTTCTAACTATTAACTGTGGTTAATAACTGTCAACTGCACATATAAAACTTGATCTCCAACTGAATTACTCTCACCACTTCCATTTTGCACAAATCACATCCATATTCCTTGATATCTCTCTCTCTGCACCTTCACTGCATTTTTCTTCGAGCAGCTTCCACCTTCATCATTCCAACCTCAATCATCTTCAAATTCATCTTCATCATCATCTCAAGCATGACATTCATGGAGGACTGAGCTTGAATCTTCAAGAATCTAATACTGCAACTTTGTGATTGCACTGTATTTTTTATTGAAACTTCATAATCTTCATCTCTCAAGCTTTGATCTTCATCTATCCATCATTAACACCAGGTATTGTTCAATTTCTGTGATGCTCATTGCTTGAAGCTCCTAGGTTTCACCTCTGCATAACACTGATCATCATTGTATTTCTATTGGTTTCTCAAGATTCACACATCATTGAGTATTCATTTCACTATGGTTGATCAAGAACAAGATCAAGCAATTCAAGGAACCTCATCTCTGGCCTTCTAGCAACAATTTGTTATCTCTGCAATTCAGGTATGTCCTGAATTTCAATTGGTTCGAATTGCTCATTTCTAAGTGTTTTCATGTTGTGTGAGGCCTGATAGAGGTTATGGTTTGGCTGGCTAGTTGATAGGCATCATAGATGCATAGATTCAATTTTCTCAGGTTTTGTTTAGGTCTTCGATTCTGGAAATTTAGGAACCCTAAGTGATTTTTGAGGCCATATTTGTGATCAGTGTAGAGAGGTGAATCCAGTCATGGTCTTGATTTCCATTTTAGTGAGGTTTAGAGATTTACCCTATCGGAGCTTGAACGGAGAAGATGACCGGAATTCATCTCCGGTCATCAGATCAGTAACCCTAATTATTTCCCAACTTTAAGTCCCAACCATTGATTCCATCCGATCCAACGCTCATGAAAGTGTCAGCACATAAATGAACTCATGCCATTCACGTGACCAAAGTCAACTTTAAAGTCTTCAGAGTGCTTTTGACACCCCCTGTGTATCTGACTCAGGCCCATTCATGTGGTTTTCTTCACACTTTGCACCCCAAGGCCCATTTCAGTTTATTTCATTTTAATTCATTTTATCATTTTATTTTAGTTTCGTTTCTTATTTTTTTAAATAGCAAAAAGCTTCCAAAAATTCCCAAATAATTCATGGACACTCTTCATAATATTCTTTAATCTTCCATAATTTTAGATTTTATTTTTATTCATTTTTGATATCAGAATTAATTTCCCCTTTATTTGTTTCTTAATTTTCACCTTTTTGATATGTCATCTTGTGAATTCTTTTCTCCCAAATTAAGCATGATAAATGTCCCATTATTTTTGTATTATCCAAATACCTCATCAAATATTCTCAAAATATTTTCCTCTGGATTTTTAGGTCATGTTTAGATCCTTTTTGAGTCCATTCTTTCACTTGTATGATTCAAAAACCCTAATTGAGTTCTACCTTTCTATTAACCATTCAAAGAGATGAATTTTAATGAGATTTTTTGTACATATGTTACTCCCTAAACTTTGATTCTAAGTACCAACTTTCATAATTTTTTAAGGTCATTTGGTATTTTTCTTGAATTGTTTGATGTCTAAGTCATTTTTGGTCCTTCATGTTGTATTCTCTTACTTCAAATGAATAAGGCATTCATGCCATTAGTCTAAGGTCTTGTTTCTGGTTCTTGTGAGTCATATTATAGGTCCTCTAACATTGGAAGCCATCCTTGAGTCTTTACTTTTATTTTTAGGGTTTACTTGAACCTTAAGTCACCATTGTCTCCATTTTAACCTAATTCTTCTTCATCCCTCATCTTAACCACTCAAAACTTCTTGAATACACCAAATAAATTTGTCCAAGTCTTGTTTTGTGTCTTATAAACATGTTTAGGTCATTCCTCTATGTTCATTTCACATGTATAAAGCTTTGCCTCTCCTTATGTTTCATTTGCCATTAAGAAAGTCAAAAACCCTAATTTGAGATACCTAGTTTTAGAATACTTCATGCCATTTCATTTGCCATTGTTTGTAAGCTTAATTTCCATCTTGAATTCATGTTAAGCCCCTGGTTTTTGTATGGGGATGTCAAACCCTTTTGTTCATGATTGATTCTTTCCTTAAGATCTTTCTTCTCTTTGAAGTTTCACTTGCATTCTCTCTCATGTTCACACCATCACTCACATAGTTTGCATTTCTCTTACTTAGGTCTCTTCATCTCTTGTAGCATGAACCATTAGGAGACTTTGATAAGATGATTAGTCCCTTAATTTTCCATTCACTTTAGGGTTTAAGGCTTTTTAGGTTACTTAATCCTTTAGGTTTCCCCATGTGACTTTACCTTAGATCTCATTACGGTTTAGATTCTTTTTAGGGCATAGTTTGAGGTTGTCTACCTTTGTAGCTTTAGAAACTTTGGAATTAATTTAGCTACTAACTTTTTAAGTTTGTTACCTTATAAGATGCTTTAGGCTTAGGTATTAACCTTATAAGCTTACTAACATCTTTCCTTAGCTAGTGTGGGTTGTTATTAAGATTTACCATGTAATAATTGTTCATACTTGTCTATCATGCTAACTCTTGTTTTTTAGGGGGGAAGATGAGATAATTACTTCATTCTTTATCTCTTATTCATTCTTTTGTTATTGCCTTAGAACCTTTGTGCTTTGTTCATAGGTTTCATCTTCCTCTCTTTAGATTCAACTTAACTTCCTTAGGAAGTAAGTTGAATTCTAGCTTGTTCTTTCTTCTCCTTAGGTTTAAAATACCTCATTAACCATAGGATCACACTTGTACATAATAAGATGACTTAGGGCGTGTCTTAGTCCCCCATTAGCTTTGACCTTTATCATTTGAGTCTTTCTCTTCTCATCTTCAAACAAAAATCCAAAAGACTTAATAAACACATGAAAGGATCCCTTGTGTATAGCCTTATTCCATGGGGCACTTACATTCATTCCATCTTGGAGTGGTGTAGACTTGTTTAACATGATGTACAAGTCTTATCAAGGGGTTGTTTCACAAAGAAAATTTAAAAGACACTTCTTTACAAAAGCAACAAAAACAATTAATAAATTCCAACAAGCTAGTGAACTTAAACCCTAATTCATGGAAACAAGACTTGGATAAATTCTCCTTGCTTGGTGTGCTTGTTCTATTATTCCATCTTGGAATGTAGTGGCAAGCACGCATTCCTTGGAAAAGAGTTTGAATTCACTTCCTTGTGCCAAATTCATAAAAACCCTTAAAAAGCAAACAACAAACAATAAGCGACTATCATGCGAGAACTTCTCTTCTCACCTCATTCACTCTAAACGCGAACTTGCGACGACTTGTCTCGCATGCAAGACGGTAAGCGCACTCGTATCAGACAAGCTTGCAACACTTGAGCATAGACATACGCATTTCCAACCATAAAAAACACAAACAAATAGTTCCCTCCTTAGTTAGGCGAACTACGTCGACTCTGATCCTCATTTTTCCGATGAGGTACGTAGGCAGTGGGGTATGGTCCATTCGAGCACATTCTTTAATTTCCCTACATTTTCTCCGTCCTTTCTTTCCATTCCAATTCCCTTTCTCCTTTTCCATTCCCGTTCTAGTTTCCAATTAGCAGTTCTTATTCAACAACATCTTATTTCTCGCCCTTTGAAACAAAACAAACAAGTGTGGATCCCGTCGGGTACGGCAGACAATCTGGGGTGCTAATACCTTCCCAGGTTGTAACCGACTCTCGAACCCAGATCTTTGGTTCGCAAGGCCTTGTCCTTTCCTTCTTCCTCAGCTTTGTGCAGCATTACCTTTCCCATTATTTCGGGATAAAAATTCCTGGCTGGCGACTCTACCTTTGCCGCGCCACTTTCGCGTTTGTACTAGGATGAAAATCCCGGGAGCGACCCTGTACAAACTGAGCTGAATGAGCTTCGCACTTAGATGGGTGAGTTTATGGTAGTGATGCAGGGTATAGTGCAGGGGTGGAAAGAAATGAGAACCACCGTGCAGAGGCTTAATCACCTGCAAGTTGATCCTCCAATGATTACCTTGGACGCCCAAGGTAATCTGATCAACAACACTTTCATTCCACCTACGGAGAATAGGCCTCACAATCCTGAAGGCGTTGGTCCAATTCCTGTTCGTGTAGCAAACCGACAGGAGGATCAATTTAATTTTCTCAATGAAGATATGGAATTTGGTGTTGAGGCCAATAATCAAGATTTCCAATTGCTGGCCGAGAAGATAAGGGCTCTGGAGTGCAAAGACACCCTTGGCATTGACGTTGCTGATATGGGGCTGGTTTCAGGAGTGGTCATCCCTCCAAAGTTCAGACCTCCTATTTTCGACAAGTACAGTGGCAGCTCTTGCCCGAAGACACACTTACAAGCCTTTTACCGCAAGATAGACGCTCACACTAAAGATGAGAAGCTTTGGATGTATTACTTCCAAGACAGCCTGTCCGGGGGCTCACTGGAGTGGTACATGAAACTAGAGAAGATTTCTGTTCATAATTGGAAGGAACTTGGGGAAGCATTTCTCAAGCAGTACCAATATAACATTGACATGGCTCCCAGCCGAATTCATCTTCAGAGCCTATCTTAAAAGAACTCTGAGATCTTTAAGGAGTACACACAGAGATGGCGCGAGGTTGCAGCCAGAGTACAACCACCGTTGCTGGAAAGAGAAATGGTGGACCTTTTCATGGATACTCTTCCTGGGTACTTTATAGAACGGTTGGCAGACTGTTCATCCAACAGTTTCTCTGATGTTTTCTTGAATGGTGAAAGAGTTGAGAACTGGATGAAGCAAGGAAAAATCTAGAACAACGGCGCCTCTACTTCCGAAACTAAGAAGTCGTCTTCAAACGGGCAAAATAGACTGTACGAAGAAGTCGGGGCAGTCTATGGTCAGCGAAAGAGGAGAATCAAGGTTCATATTACTATACAACATCCGTGATCCTACCAAGGGAAACCTAGTTGCAACAACCAAATCGTCGCCAGCATAACCCTCAACAGGGTCGTCAGCATCCACAAAGGAGGGAAAGAATTTTCGACCCTTTGTCAATGTCTCATACCGACATACTACAACACTTGCTTTAGTTGAAATTGATTAAGCTTCACAAGTTGTCCCCACCTCCTTTCCCACTACCGGATGGATGAGATGCCAACGCCCGTTGTGATTTTCACTCCGGGGCATCATATCGATGGATGTAAAGCTTTTCACCATAAGGTGTGGGATTTAATCGACTCAAAAGTTGTCAACCTTGCACTAAGCAAATGAGGGAAAGGACGTCCCAATACTCCCAGGAATGGAATTATTTCTTTCAAAGAATTTTTTATCTCTATTGAGGGGAACTACGTCGCTCTGATTCTTCATTGGTCAATGGAGATACGTAGGCAGAAGATCGTCAGATCTTTCCGAGCAACCTTATGAGGCAACTTCATTCCCCAGCTTCACTCCTTCTTTCAGACGTCTCGTGTCAGAGCCTCCAGGTCAAGATAATCAAGTGAAGACTGATAGGTCCAAACAGAGTCAAGCCTCCTCAACTACGGAAATTTTCAGTTTCTTTACTGCATTTCCATTTGTAGTTTCTTTGTTTGCAAAACAATTGTATGCATGCATGAAATTTGTTTACTTTTGAATGTTAATCCTAATAAAACTCACATGTTTTTCGTGAGGTAATTCATTTGTATTCACTTATAACTTTGTGTATGTACATTGCAATACCAACTGTTGCGCTTAAACTCTATCAAGGAAAATGATGAAACAAAAATGCAAGAATCTCTAATTGTGTGCTCTTGAGTAAGACCTTGTTGACGATGTACATGCTTTGTTTCAAATCCATAAACACCATAGATATAAAGGAGATAGACCCTATCTAACCCCTTTGAGCCTTGAAGTAGGAGTTTCTTTTCGTATGAAAAACCCCTTGCATTTAACCCAGGGGCAGGGTAGGCGTCAGTTAGTTTGACCGAGCGTTCAAATTTCAAAAAGGAGTGCACATCTGAGATTCCATTACCTTTCGTTGTACCAAATCAAGAGGTCCAATAACAAAGAACCACAATGGTTATCCCAATCAAGAGGTCCAAAGACCAGAGACCATAATGGTTATCCCTCATCAACTGAAAAGTGAGACAGTCACGACCCTTTCAAAGCAATCAAGACAACCAGTGTCACACGATTTGTTCAAAAAAGAATCGTAGAAAAAAATGAATGAGAAAGTTAGGGATAAGAAAAATAATGCAAAAGCGAAAGACGAAAAGGATTACACAAGGAAGATCCTTAAACAAAAACAAGTCGTTTGATACAGACACGGAAGACAAAAATGGGTGATTGACTCCAAATGACTACCTAATTGGTGCTTAAATCGTTAGTGTCAATGGTTGCTCAACCATCACAAAACCCTTTTTGAGAGGTGAGCACTTGTGAAATCTAGCTTGAACATAGGATTGAAGAACATCACGAAGAGGGGTGGGCACAAATAAACTTCGAGCCTATATCCTTTGTTTCTATAACTGTGAACCAGGCCACAATAAAACCCTCAAAAGTCCTAACTGAAACAGGGTTATTTTGAGAGCGTACTACCACGAGACCGTGTTCCTGACTCCTTTGAGTTATGCTAAAATATCTTTGTTGGTGTTGCATGTACATGCTTTCATAACAATCAATAGCTTAACCAGTGATTCACTCATAAAGGCTTGCGACATCTTTTCAATAAAACTTCAAGATTAACATGTGTTTTGCATTAGAATTTCATTCTTAAAATAAACATTTTCTGCTTGCATACATTTATTTGACATCATAAAAGTTCGCGTATGGAATCCTTGTCCAGAAGCTTAATCTTGCCATGTTGAGAAGTTTGAAACTTCCGAAGGTCAATCTGTTGAGATACACTTTTTCAAGAAACTCCACTGAGTAGGGACTTTCCTAACCGTCATGGTAAGAGCCAACTAATCTGGGGCAATCATGTCGAGCAATCTCTTCAAAATTCAGCCAAGCTAGGGCGATCACTTCGAGATCAAATCTCTCAAAGAGACATTAGTCTGAGGCATTCATTCAAATTTCAACCAAACTGGGGCAATCACTTCGAGATTCAAATCTCTCCAGGAGTATGTAGTATGGGCGTTTTCTTCAAAGCACAGTCAGTCAGAAGTGATCACTTCAAGGCTCATACTGGGGCAGGCCCCAAGAGCACGATAACTCATTCTCTCCCATAGATGGTTAATCAGAAGCACATACCCAAGGTTCAAAATGTTGGGGTAGAATATCTCACAGTGATATGAGGTTTTTCATGAATCCTCACGAGGCATTTTCTTTCATAGACCATGCAATAGGGCGCAGTTATTTCAAGATCAGATGAATCTCTCCAAGAGTTTGAAGACACTGAAGCATATCGGATGCCAGGTTTTATATAAAATCCTCTTGAGATAATTTCTTCAGATAGACCCTAGTATGAGGCAAGTTGAAAATTGTAAGGAACCGCTGTTTACTCATGATCAGTAGGCAGTCGATCATCCCAGAGGCTGGAAACAAAGCCATTTCTAGCACAGAACTTCAGGAATGGCTTCCTCAGCAGGTTTCATTAATCATGATTCCTTAGTAAATCTCATCAGATTATCTTTTCTTCAGCAGAGTAGCAAGAAGAGGTTCGGTACTCCCCGAACAAAATGGTATCATCATACCTCATCCCCATCATGAGACTCTTTTTACCTTTCATCCCCAGCGAGAAGTGACTAGAACTTTTATCTTCAGCAGGAAGCTTTACCATTGACATTCTCCCCCAGTAGAGTTGGAAGTTGAAAATTTCCCCTATAGAGAGAAGACTGGTAGTCTCCCCAAGTAGAGATTTTCCTTTAATAAAGGTGCAATGCCCATCAAAGTCTTCTTATCTCCGGCAACATATGGAGACATTTCTTCCCTAAGCCGTAGACCGTGTATCTAAGGAGTTTCCCCGACAGGTTTCTTCCTCAGCAAAATATCAGTACATCTGTTCCCCCTGCCAAGTCAAAAGGTTATCACTTCCCTAACGGAGTTCAATGGGTAGAGTACCTCCCAAATCAAGATCATCCCCAACAGGGCCTTGTCTCTTCAATTCCTCAAAGTCCAATTTATTTTTGGCAATGATGGTAGTTCAGAGCCAGTGTATCATTAACAATATCCCCTGCAGAGTTTCTCATTTCCACAAGGAGTCATTAAATCAATCCAGTGATTATTTCTTCCCCAACAAAGTCGTCGAAGATGCCCATTTTCTCCTCATCGGGAGGTCTCTTTATATCTGCATGTAGTAATCATCATTACATTTCATCCTCTCAAACGCGTAGCATTTCCATTATTATGGAGCATTACGCCATAAAAATTCAAACATATGCATGTGAAGCATAAGACAGTTGTGGTACCTTGCACAGAAGTTTGAAACATCAGTCCTCCAATCAAACCAAAGTATTCCCCATAGAATGTCGAGTTCATTTCTCGGGTGGTTGTTTCCATCAAGTCTTGTTTGACATCCCCAGTGAGTCTCCTTTTAAGTACAACGGTCTCATTTGTTTCTGCGTCTCCGTTTAAGTACAACGGTCGTGTCTCAGGATCTCGTTTAAGTACAACGATCCCGTTTCTCTCGAGTCTCCATTTAAGTACAATGGTTTCATCTCCTAGATTCTATCTTAGTATGATGGTCTCATTTCTTGGTTATGGATCGGTTGGTACCATCTCCATGATAGATTGGTTGATCTTATTTGAGTTGTGAGTTGGTTGATATCAATTCTCTTCGAGATGTAAATCGAATGATATTACATTCTCAATTTCCTGGTTATGGATCGGTTGATACCATCTCCATGATAGATCGTTTGATCTTATTTGAGTTTTGAATCAGTTGATATCACTTCTCTTCGAGCTGTAAATCGGATGATATTACATTCTCGACTTCCTGGTTATGGATCAGTTGATACCATCTCCATGATAGATCGGTTGATCTTATTTGAGTTGTGAATCGCTTGATATCACCTCTCTTCGAGATGTAAATTAGATGATATTACATTCTCGATTTCCTGATTATGAATCGGTTGATACCATCTCCATGATAGATCGGTTGATCTTATTTAAGTTGTGAATCAGTTGATATCACTTCTCTTCGAGCTGTAAATCAGATGATATTACATTCTCGCTATCCTGGATATGGATCGGTTGATACCATTTCCAAGTTAGATCAGTTGATCTTATTTGATTCATAAATCAGTTGATATTACTTCTCTCTTTTTGCCCTGACAAGTCAAAGCTTGGTTCCCCAGTGAAGTCGCCTAGTTCATTTTCAAACCCCAAGTTCGTCTTTCTTGTTGAACCCCAAGTTCAACCTCTAACCCCAAGTTTGAACCTTAATTTATCATCCAAGTTATGATAGTTTATCTCCACAAGTGAGATAAATACATTATGATTCCTTCAAGTTCGGTGTCGTGGCCTCAAGTTGTCATCCAAGTTATGTTGGTTTCTGGTTCACCCCATAAAAAATATTTTAAAAAAAATGTGCCCATCACCTTTCACTCACCACAGAGTTCAAATTTTCTGGTTTATTCGAGTATTCAATCACTTCATACCTTGAAGGTCTGAAAGTCGTTGCTATCATCCATTCAGGTCTGCATATGATTGAATAGGGGCAGTTGTAATACCCTAAAATTTTCCCTCTTAATTTATTGCCAACCTCAAGTGGTTTTTGCATCGTCATTTCGCATGAACATCCAAGCATTCATCGCATTAAAATAATAATAAAAATAAAAGTAATAGAGCATAAATCATTTGCATGTGCGTGCGGCATGTGATGGGGGCTAGGTTATCACTATTTGGAGCTCAACAGAAGGAAAATCACTACAAAAATATATACAAGACTATTTTATGAGGAGTCCTCCAAGAAAAAACAAAAATTGAAGTTTTGGGGCCGTTAACCGGTTAACGGATTGGTAACCGGTTAACGGGGCGAATTTGAAAAATGGTTGAAAGCTAGTTGGTTCTTCCTTTCCCTCCACACTTTCCTTCCTTTTCTTCCTTTTACATTTTTCCACTTCATGCCACCTCATCACCTTGGATTTGTTCTACCACATTCTAGAGTGTTCCCCAGAATATTCCCTCTCCAACCCTAACCCTAACTAACTACAAACCTAACTCCATTCCTAAACCTAACTCCATTCCCAAACCTAGTCCCAAGCCTATGCATTATATAAACCTAAATCACTTCAATGCAAAGGGTTCACTCTCATAATTTCACAATTCTCACTTCTATAATCACTTCTCTCTCACTTTTCCTCCATTTTCACCAAAGCTTTTTTTTCAAAGAAGCTCTTCAAGTTTCACATGGAAACTTGAAGATCTTAAAGCTTAGCCTCCAAACTCCATTTATTTGTGCATTGGGGAAGAAGAAGCTACTGGTTTTTGGTGAGATTTCGACTTATCGGAAGCGTAAGAAGTCTCAAGCATCAAGAATGCATTTATTTTGCATATTCGCAGATTCTTAGGATTTCTCTTCGATCAAACTCTGATTCTTGCAACATTTACCGAAGAACTCCTCCACTTTGTAGGTTGGTGATCCAAAATCATTCTTTCTTTAACTTATTCTCTCCATCTCGCCTTAAACGGCATTCTCCGCATGATTATTGATTGTGTTTTTGTTTTACCGATTAATTGCATTTTGATCACGTTTTGATTGTTTGTGGCTAGATATGTAGCTTGACTTAGGTTCTACTAGGTGTTAGGATGCTCCTTCTAGGTAGAAGATTAATGTTAACATGTTCCTAGGTGTGTTAGGAATCATTAGAAGTGATTTTGTGGCCAAAAGCACTTATTTCTAAACTTTTTTTCACATTCTGTTCAGTGTTAACCGGTTAACCATTTGGTTAACTGGTTAACGCGTGCGTTTGGCCATAAATTGGTTCTGGTTTAGGGCCGTTAACCAGTTAACCATTCTGTTAAGCGGTTAACGCAATAGAAACTCAACTTTCTAGTTTCTTTGATAGTTCAATCTTGCTTCCTTGTGCCTCTAGTCCCCATACATGTTTAGGTACTAATTTTAGAGAATTTTCTAGGTTAGTTTCGACATCTCATTCCTCCATTTCGAGTCGTTTCGAAGCGTTTCCATTCATGTCACATATCAGGTGTTTGTGTGTTCATTTGTATGTAATTTGACTTCTTGCATTTTGTTGCTATGTCCATATATTATTTGGCATGTAAGTGATCATTTTGCATTCTGCTTTTTGCATCTTTCGCATGTTTCGTTAATGTATTTGCATTATTGCATCACATACTCAATGTTGCATTTCGTATGATCATAATTGTGCATGTGCATTTTGTTGCATTTTGTGGTAAGTTTGATCACATCATTTACATCAATTCAAGTCTTAATTTTGCATTAAGCCTGACATTCTTGTTGATCTATCATGATCAATGTTCATTATATTCATATGCCATGTTCATGTTCCATATTTTGCATACTTGTTGCATAATAAATAATGTGGTGCATTCTTGCATAATCCCTCAAAAATAAATGTTCATCCAATTGTGTGCTTGATTCCTATTCATGTTGCATATTCATGTTAAGTGAGCATTTCATGTTGAGTTTGTGCGTAAACAATGAAAATAACAAAATCTGCCTTATTTTCGCATCTGTTTTTTAGTACAATAGCTGTTAAATGTATGCTGCTTGTTATGATGTTCATGTTGTTTGTGACTTTTTACACCTATTTTTGCATGCTGATTAGGTGTTGTAGTATGTTGTTTGCATTATATAGTGCATTTCATTGCTGTTTTTGCATTTAGTAGCTGTTATAGGTTGCTGAATTTTATATTGCATTGCTTGTAGGTCCCCTAAACTTAGGTTAGGTCTAGTCTAGGTCCTAGTTCTCTTAGGAATTAATTTGGTATTTGTTTACCTTATTTTTCATCATGTTTACCATACTAACTTTGTTTTGTAGGGGGGAAGATTGAGGTAAGCATTACTTCATTCCCATCTCTTATGCATTCTAAATGTGTTTGCCTTAGCACTTTGTGCTTTGTTTTTATAGGTTTCCCTTTTGTCCTTTAGAACCAACTTAACTTCCTTAGGAAGTAAGTTGAGTTCTAACTCTTTTTTTCTTCTTTTCCTTTGTTCCATTAGGATTATAAAACCTCATTAACCTTTAGGGCCTCCTTTGTATATAATAAATGACTTAGGGTTGCGTCTTAGTCCCCCTTAGTTTTTTCCCTTTTTTCAACTTGAGTAATTTCTTTCTCATCTCATAAAGAAAATAATAAAATACCTAATAAAGATTGAATGTTATCATACGACATGAGACTTTGTTGCGGAGTACTTATGCACGTCCTATTTCGGGGCGAGGTGTAGGTTATCTACCACGATGGATAAGTCTTAGTATGAGAATGTTCACAAACAAATTCAAAATACTTCTCATAAAAGACAAACACAACAAACAATAAGCGACTTTCCTGCATGAACTCTCTTCTCATCTCATTCACTCTCAACGCGAACTTGCGACAACTTGTCTCACTTGCAAGACGGTAAACACACTCGTATCAGACGAGCCTGCAACACATGAGCATAGGAATAAGCAGTTCCAGCGCATAAAAAACACAAACAAATAGTTCCCACCTTAGTTAGGTGAACTACGTCGACTCTGATCCTCATTTTCCCAATGAGGTATGTAGGCAGCGGGGTAGGGCCCGTGCGAGCATATTCTTTGTTTTCCCTACATTTCCCTCTTTCTTTCCATTTTCTTTCCAGTACCCTTTCTCATACCAGTTCCGTTTAGTAGTTCTTTTGTTCAGCAGCATCTTATTCCTCACCCTTTGAAACAAACAAACAAGCGTGGATCTCGTCGGGTACGGCGGGTGGTATGGGATGCTAATACCTTCCCAGGTCGTAACCGATTCCCGAATCCAAATCTTTGGTTCGCATGACCTTGTCCTTTCCTTCTTCCTTAGGTTTGTGCAGCATTACCTTTCCCATTCCTTCGGGATAAAAATGCTTGGCTGACGACTCTACCTTTTCCGCGGCACTTTTGCATTTTTACTAGGATGAAAATCCTGGGAGCGACAACCAACGTTGAAAGTTGTAGGACTATGGCCAAAGTTGAGTCGGTGTTGGATTAAAGTTGATATGTTGTTTGTTGTATGTTGTTTGGAGTTGATTGTTGTTATGTGTTGAGTCGTTGTATTATGGCATACACTACATTTTCTAAGTTGGAGCGGATGCTCACCATGTTGGCCTGGATTGAAAAATTTATTAAGTTGAAGGATTATGCCTTGCAGATACCTCGATAACCTGGTATATTTTTAAGTTGGGGGTTTTACTCCAATGGTACCACATGCATATGCACAGTCGAGTCGCATCTCGTGTCGCATTAATTATGTTGTTTATGTTGCCAAGTTGATAAAGTTGTTCTTGTTGCTTACGTTGATAAAGTTGTTTATGTTGCTCAAGTTGAATAAGTTGTTTATGTATATTTAAGTCGATTTAGTGGTTTAAGTTGATTATGTTGAGTAAGTGGTTCATGTTGGATAAGTCGATTATGTTGCTAAGTTAATTATATGATTATGTTGCATGAGTTGTTAATATGTATATGTCCGTAAAGTCGATTATACTGATATTGAAGAAATTGAATATGTTGTATATGTTCGCCTAAGTTGATGAAGGTGTCTATGCTAATTTTATAGTTGGAATTGGTTATGTTGATGTGTAAATTAAGCTGATAAATATGTTGATTGTTTGGGGTGATTGGTAAGATGTTGTTGTGGGATAGTATGAAAATTATATGATTTTATCTAGCATATTAATTATCATACTCTTGTTTATATGGTTCAATATCTCACCCCTTTCTATGTTGAATGTTATCCTTGGTTGGTAACGTGAAGGTATTTCAGATTAAAGTTGCTTATCTTCGTAGTCAAGTCGGTGTCATTGCTCTGATACGTAACACTCGGGGGGATGAACGCTTAATTGTTTTGGTGTTATATTTAGTTGATATTGTTTTGAGTTGTTTCAGAGAAAAACATGTTATTACTAAGTTGTTAGGTTGAACAAGTTGTTACATGATGTTAAGTTGAATAAATTGTGGATCCGCTGCCTACTTATAAAAATTGTTTTATTTCAAGTAATTGAATAAGAGAATTGATTTTATGGTTTCATCCTGATTGAAAATGTTATGTATTGATGTTCATGAAATCAAATGAATTTGTTAAAGTTGAAAAATGTAACATCCTGTATTGTTGTTGAATTTTGAAACTCTGATTTATGTTTTTCCGCCGGTAGAATGGACAATTAGAATGGACAATTTCTATTGACTTTTAAGAATGGACAATTTTTTAAATTAAATATACAAATAATATATACAAATAACAAAACCAACATAAAAGTTTTATAAAAATAAAATTAAAATGAATTAAAAATCTTAATTATTTACTAGACATGCACATATGCGTTGTACAATTATATTTTACTTAAATATTAATATTAAATATTATAATTCAAAAAAATAATAATATAACTAATTTTTATATTGATCGCATCTCTAATTTATAAAATAAATTAGTTGTTTTGATGTTTTATAATATTGTTTAACTTATTTAGAAAATAAATAACTAAAATAATATATCAGGACATCAAATTAATAATTGATATAAAAAATAAATAGAATTGTGAAATTAAGATAGAGACAAACATAAATTTCAAATGTGATAGAAGATTTTTTTTTTTAAGAATTCAATGACATAAATTTCAAAAGCACACTAAAATTAGAAAGAAATAATTAATGCAATATATCTCGCCGATTTCTTCTTATTCAGTGTCTTCCTAAATAAAGAATGAATCTTCCAATTATATATATATATATATATATATATATATATATATATATATATATATATATATATATATATATATATATATATATATATATATATATATATATATATATATATATATATATATATATATATATATATATATATATATATATATATATATATATATATATATATATATATATACGTGTAATTAGACAAATTATAAATGAAAATTTTATACATGAATAATTGTGATTTATTGAATTAGCGGATTATTCAAAGAGGACTGAGTAGTAATAAGAAGAAGAAAATTATTTATCATATTTTTTGCTGTTTTATTTAATTTAGGTTAAATTACAGTTTTGGTTCCCCTATTTTAATTTTAACAAACTCATTTTAGTCCCCTTATTTTCTTTTTAAATAATTTTGGTTCTCTATCTCAATTTTGGTCCAAAAAAATATTGACTGTTCAAGAACAGTGCATGATCCGTATATCAACAGTGCATAAATAGTGGATCAAAATTGGGATGGATAACCAAAACCGTAAGTTTGATATAACAGGGGAACCAAAACTGTAATTTAACCTTTAATTTATTAATTAATAATATTAATAATAATTATAATAGTAATAATAATAATAATAATAATAATAATAATAATAATAATAATAATAATAATAATAATAATAATAATAATATTTAATTAATTAATGAGTAAATTAATAGAAAAAAAAGTTATGATAAGTGTTAGTAGGAGATTTCTCTGTGATGTATTTGTGGTTGGTTTTTTAAATAGTTAGTGGTGCGTTTTTTATTGGTTGGTTTTAACAATTCTAATTAATTAATTAATTAACTCTTAATTAGTAGTGGATGTAATATATAATGTTATATGTTAAGAAGAAGAACCATAAAGATTATCTATAAATATTTTTAGATACCACTGTAATTAGTTCGTATTTTAGATATTACCTAATACTAACGCAAGAAAAATTAATACAATAATATTTCTACAAAATAAAAAATTTAAAATAGATAAAATAAGGAGGAAAAAGTAGAACCATAAACATCATCTATGAATATTTTTAGATATAATTATAATTTAGATATTATTTGCAATTGCAATAACAATGCAAAAAAATTAACACAACAAAATTGCAACAAAATTAAATAATTTAAAATAGAGAAAATGAGGGGGGATTAAAAAGAACCATAAAGGTCATCTATATATTTTTAGATACCATGTAATTCAAATAATACTGGCAAATGCAATGACAATGAAAAAATTAGCACAACAAAATAGCAACAGAATAAATAATTTAAAAAAAGAAAAGAAAAGAAAGAAGATCTTAATAAAATAATACAATTTATTTTTATTTTAATTAACTATCTAAATTAATTTAGTGAGAGGTGGAAAGAACCATGATTTTCTATAGAAGATAGTGGGAAAAAAGATATTTGATTAATTAAAAAAATTAGTTAGTGAGATAAATAATAATAAATAGAAAAAAAGGATAATAGGAAATTACAAATATATCATCAATTTTAACTTTAAAAAAATTGTTAATGACTTAACAACTTTTATATATATAAGATTCTAATATATGTTATTATTATATGTTATTATTATTGTTATTATTATAAAATTCATAATGTTCTAGCAGTACAAACTTTATTATTCGGATATATGATATTTTTACAGCATCACAATGTATTAATATTACCTTTTCCAGCTGTACAACTATCAGTACTGAACATAACTTTTTGACTTTTCAACCCTTATTCTCTATATATTCATCCTCTTTATATTTTTCTTTCATTTCTTATCAGATATTGTTACTCTTCCTTTTTTGCAAAGAGGAAAAAATCAAGGGTGCACGACGCAACCCGAGATCTCGTCGAAATCGACCGCTATTTCAGATGGCGAAACACTCCTTTCTTCTCGTGCGATGGGTGGCTGCTTCGGTCGGCCCGCATGGGAGCGCTCAGTGAGTGGCCGCAATCAATAACTTTGGTCTTCATTACACTGATCTGATTTTGATCTTGCTCAATGGTTTGAATAATAACTTACAGGATATGGTTTTGATGGCATAATTTATCCATAGTAGATTGCATCTTTTCTAAGGCTTATTGATCATCATATCAATGGTGGGTTCTTCACCTTCGTCTTCGCACTCACCACAAAATTTCAGTTCAATCTTAGGTACTTCGCTCTTTCTCTTCCATTCCTCTTCGTTTCAAGGCACCTTTTATCAATGTTAAATCCATGGCTTCCTTAATCAATTTCAAATCCATGGCTTCCTTTATCAATTTCAAATCCATTTCAATCATGTTTGATGACGTTAAGTACCTTACTTTCAACATTTGCACCCTATTCTTATATGTTTTATTCTACATCACAAACCTAGATATTTTGTCTTTTGATAATGCATTTTCCACTTAACTCTCCTAACGTTCTTCTTAACTCCGTTACAATCACATCCCTCAATACCAAAGCCATTAATTTAACTGCCACATTCAATTTAACCTTCATTTTCCATTCTCCAATATACAAAAAAAAAAATTTTACTGCATAATGATTAGTACACGGAAAAAGCATGCATCAATATATGCTTTTACCATATACTGATCATTATGAAATAAAAGGGTGTTTTTTTGTATATCGGAGAATGGAAAATGAAGGTTAAATCGAATATGGTAGTTAAATTAATGGTTTTTCTATTGAGGGATGTGATGGTGATGGAGTTAAGATGAACGGTGGGAGAGTTGAGTGGAAAGGGCAATATCAAAAGACAGAAAACTGATAGTTTTACGATGCAGAATAAAACATATAAGAATAGGGTACATATGTTGAAAATTCGTCAAACACGATGGAAATGGATTTGAAATTGATAAAGGAAGTCATGGATTTGACATTGATAAAGGGAGCCATTGATTTGAAATTGAAAATAAAGAGATCCATGGATTTAACATTGATAAAGGGAGCCATGAAACAAAGAGTTGTATTTCGACTTTGTGATACTGGTAAAAAGGAACAAGTTAATGAGTTTGTGGATAGAGTTGAAGCGTATGGGTCCAGATCACAAGATGCGTAAATCTTTAGTTGAGGGGCATTGTTCAGCTGCTCAAGGCAATGACCTCAAAGAAGTTTTCATCTTCAAGCAAGAAAGGCATGGAGAAGTTTTTTCCTGTATGAGTTTTGTTCATGTGTTGTTTTGAACAACATTATCAGAAATTTTAATGAAATGTTTTCTTCATGCAATGTGTTTCCTATTGATGGTTGAAGGACACAACAAACATATGCTTTGATTGTAGAGAACATGCTCAATGTTAGTGTCTTGCTTTGAACATTCATCATCAGATATTAATGACTTCAGTAGTTGTTAAGTTCTGTTGATTAATTAGATTTCTTGTGCAATTATATTGTTCTGTGCAAAACCTTAACCATGTAAAATATAAGACTACTTAAACCAAAACCATTGAAATTGTTTTTGTTTTCTCTTTTAATGTCGTCCAAATTAACTGTGAATGTTACTATTAGATTATTTTACTTGTTACAACCTTTTAAAAACCTTGTTACACAAAAAAAAGACCATAACACCAATACTTGTTAAAATTACAAAACTCATCTTTCATTGTATCTCTCCACTGCTACTATTCTTCTTGATCCTTCTTTCTTTATTACTACATACAAAGTTAAAATTTATTGAAAATTTCATTTGTTTAAATGGCCACATCAGATTTTTTATCAATTTTTTTAATCTAATGTTGGCTCATGATTTTGATCTGGCTTTATAATGGAGAAACCAAAGAGAGGAAGAGAAAGATATTATGATGCAATCTGTTATTAATCTTGAGGATATTATGATGTTTGAAAGAGGTGAAAATTAAGTAATAGATGATTAAAAACCAATTATATGAATAAGAGCGATTTAAGGGTTATTATTAAATTTTAAATAGATTTGTTCAAAAATGTTTTTATTATTAAATTAATGTTAAACATGTTTTTGGTCCTCATAAATATAGTCATTTTTAATTTTAGTCCCTTAAAAAAATTTCTTCAAAAAATGGTCATCCTAATATTTTTCATCCATATTTTTGGTCCCTCCAGTCATCGGTCGTTAACAGAAGTTGACATGACTTTCCACATGGATATTTCTTTGATGACTGGACATACATCTGGCAGTTCCAGTGTGGAAAAGATGTTGATGTGTCATGCCACATATCTAAGGTTAACATTATACTTAAAAGTTAGTATATTTATTAGGACCTTATACATATTTTAAAATTAACTATGTTCTTTTCAACAGGTCTTTTATTTTTGCTAAAACAATGCATGTTTTTATCTATAATGTACAACTATCATATTCGAGGCTAGAATGTGCATAGAGCATTGCATGTTTTTGTCTATGATGTAAATCTATTAGATTCGAGATTGTCATTTATTTCTTTTTGACGAGGACGAACTTGCAGGCTAATTTCGAGCATTACACTTAGATCTAGACAATTAATTAAATGAGTTTATTTATGTATTATTATTTTGTGGTTTATGCATTATTATTATTCGGTTATGTACGTATTATTGTTTTGTGACTTATGTATTATTATGTTTATCATCTAATGTATTATAACATCAATACAACCCAACAAAATATAGCATACATAAAACTACTCTAAGTTAATAATGTTTGGCATTCTGGACATAAGTTGTTGTCAATGTTGTAATGACCTAAAAAAATCGTAAAGTTCAAGATGTTGCTTTTAGAAATTTCCATTTTTTTCAATCCAATGTGATTTTTGGCAACAAAAATCGTTGCCTCCTTTTTACTTAAATAAAAAATAATATCAAAGGTAGACATGTAATTTAACAAACATAAATAATATGTAACTAGATGAACCCAATGATTTTAGTTAATAAAACCAATTCAATAAATGGAGATAACAGACGAATGTGAAGTCGTCATTGGAAAGAAAGTAAGAATACCTTAAATAGACAAGAATGGCATTATATTGCTTAATTATCACATAACAGATATTTGGTAATGTCATCAATTTCTTCTGTGGTTAAGGACCTAAACATGATATCATCAAAGATTCTTTAAATTTTGATAATCGATCTCCAAATAAATTTTCATAGAGACTTGATCTAGCTCTCATTTTATTATCCAAGTCTCGACGAACAATGAATCAACCATCCTCACCATATTCATGTGATTTTGCAATGATTCTAAATCCATTATTTCCATTTGCTTCAACATTAACTTTATCATCAATATATGACATAATATGTTTATTAAATTGAGTATTGAATTGACATAATCAGTTCACAATATCAAAGTTCATTTCAGTTGGCACAAAATTGGCTTTTGAATCACTATATTTCATGGCTTAATTCTCATCTATTCTTCAAGTGGCCAAAATGCATAATGAATCAAAAATCAAGAATCATGCACATCTAAATTCCAAACTCAGTTACATTCTAATTAGGGGTTAAAATGTGAGTCATTCATGCACATGCCAAGCCACATGCACGTGGGAATCACTCCATCCACTTCAAATTGCAAAAATGCAAATTAATTCATAACTTCTTAACCAAGGCTCCAATGGATCTTTAACCATGGTTAGGCCCAAAATCCATGATACATAAGCTCTTAACTCCACTAGTTAGGGCTAGAGACTCTCACAATTGCTCAGATTTGAAAAATTGCACCAAACTTTCCTCTCTTTGAAACTCATAATCCTTATAATTTCATTGAGATTTTCCCTCACATTCTTGATCAGCATACTTCATAGAGCAAGAATCACACATTGATTGAGGCTATGAGCAAGGATTTCGTCAAGTTCAGTTCAAGAGGATTCAACTTAAAAGCTCAAGATCCTGCCTGTTTCCAAGCTCTAACTGCATTTATTTTGCAATTAGAGGTTTCAAGGAGTAGATTTGCAGCTTACTGATGGTTTTCTAGGAGTATTTCACTAGCTGCAAGTTTCAGGTAAGGTCCAAATCCATAATCCTATTACTTGAATTTAATATGTGCATTGTGATCTGCGTGTGTTATTGATCATTCTGATGTAGTTTTCATGAGATTTGGACGTGTATTATGGATTAATTTGAGATCTGAAAATTTATGTTCATACATTATTTGCTTCGATCTGGATTATATGTGCATTGTTTGAGAATTTGAAGTTTATTCTTTAAATCAGTGTGCAATTTAGAGTGAAACTGTGGTGATTTTATTGATTTCTAGAAAAAAATTGTGAAGTGTTCGCCGGAGAAGGTGACCGGAGCTAGGGCTCCAGTAACTGGTTATGTTTCAGGTCATAAGAGTTCTTGAGGTGGAAGAGATAATCCTAGCCATCCGTTGCTTTGATCCGTTAGTTGTGATTGTGACAACGCGTCAAAAATGTGTATGGCTTGGCACATGTTTTGTTTTTTTAATAATTAATTTGATTGTACGTGTCCCTATGCTTGCTATGGTGTGCATGTGATCCTGATTCTTTATCTTGATTACTCTCATCTTTGTTTGACTTGTTGTTGTGCATTAGATTCATCTTAGGGTTTAAATGTAGTCAAATATTTTGACTGAAGTCTTTTATAACATGTTGACTGCGCTGATTGTGGATCTGGGCTTGAATTGATATTGAAACCCCCTCCCATTGGGCCCAAGCTTTTTCTGCACGTGTTTTCTACTTTGTATGCACCCCTGTCATTTGTTGATCATTTTATTTTTATTCTTTACATAGTTTTCAATTTTTATTTTCTAAAATTACTTTTAATCATCCAAAATTCACAAAATATTCATGAAGCACAGTCACACATTAATATAATTTTTCCTATTTTTTATTTCTGACATTCTTTATTTTTCATCATATTTTGAATATTTTCTTTTATTTTCTTTACAAATTGTTTCTATTTTGGTAGTTCAATTTAGAAAATTTATTTTGCATATAATATTAAACATTTTTTATCCAATCTTTTTGCATTATGTCATCAACATATTGAAATACCTAATAAACATTTTTCTCATATTTTCTAAATCATTTCATAGTGCATTTTGATCATCATTTTATGCATTGTTCTTCTTTGACTTTATGCAACTTTGAGGTCTTGATTGAACTAGTTCCTTTTTTATTTTTTGTGTGACTTTTTAACAAGTAATTAGCCTCTGACCTAGGTCACTTAAGGTACATTTTTCTTAGTTTTGATTGTTGTTTGATGTGTGATTGGTTCCTTGCAATTGAAGTTACCTTTTGTGATCACTTCTCTCCATCTCCTTGTTCGCTGTTGAATTTGGCGAACAACCTCTGGTTTTTCCAATCTTACTGAATTGGTTTACTTATAGGACCAACCACACAAATCCTAGGACACATGTGCAAATTTTGACGAAATTCTAAACTTTTAGAGTAAAAATTCTTTTGATCCTTGATTTGATTGGTTATGTCTTTCATATATGAATGATTTTGATTAGATTATTTTAAGTAAAAGCTTTAAAGTGAATTTGACAAAGTAAATTTGACAAAGGTAAAAATTTGCATAAAGTAAATAACGAAGGATAAACGGATAGTAAATGTAAAGGAAAGAATTAATAAGGAACTTTGAATTTGATAAAAACTTAAATGAATGGCGTTGTTCACACGTAAATTTTCCAGATAAAACTCTTTTTCTCTCACACGGGTACTTTAGAGTATTTTTGCAGGAATTCTGTACAAGTTTTTTCATACACTAAATCTAACAAACAATATCCTATTTATATACAAATAAAATAATTGTTATCAACGGAAAAATCCTCAGACTAATGACACTTGACTTTCTACATGTTCCCCTTTCTTCAAAAGCTTCCACGCGTCCTTCTACCAAACGAAATAACTGTCTGAATTTGAATTTATCCT
Organism: Lathyrus aphaca; assembly: GCA_963966055.1. Classification (NCBI taxonomy): domain Eukaryota; kingdom Viridiplantae; phylum Streptophyta; class Magnoliopsida; order Fabales; family Fabaceae; genus Lathyrus; species Lathyrus aphaca. Next base: position 483,686,221 of record OZ014525.1, on the reverse strand, counting down.
TAATGTCAAAGAGATGTGTCCCTTCAGGCTTGTCGAATTGTCAAAACATAATATATCAACCAAATCTGTAGAAACAATGCATCATTTCTCCTTGTCGAAACGTCGAACGCTTCAGGTGTCACCCAATTTCTGTCGAACTGTCAAAAACAACATGTAAACTGAAACTGTCGAAATATCTCTTCAAATATATTTATTCAATTCCCTTCCTTGGTAAATATCTTCCTCTGTCCAAAAGCATCATTTTATCTTTCAAATCATGGTGTCGAAAATATGTATCTACAAATTGCCCCCCAACAAAGGTCTTTTCGACTATTATAGAGAAAAGTCATTTGTTGTCGAGAATTGCTTTGATGCCATGTCAACTTTCATTTTCATCATTTCCAAGATACTCCAAATCCCCAGAAATCTTCATCATCATACCTTTTCTCAAAATGTAAACTCAGCCCACGTCCCTCACAACTATTCCACTACCTCCTAAGGCTAAGCCATCATGAGTTTTTTCAACTGCCATTAACTTTTCACCATCATCATTGAAATTTTACACGTGCCCCATGATCAATCAAACGTTTTCATCACCTTCATATAAATACCCAGTTTCTTCTTTTATGAAACTTTTTCACTTTTGAACTTATTTTTTCCTCACAATCTACTTCCAAATCTCATTCATCTTCTCTGAAAACAAATGTTTCTTCCTTTCAACAATGGAATCTTAAAGCAACAAGAAGATTAAAGATACAACTTCTCTTCCTCCAGCGCACAAATTATCTGGACCAGTGATTGTGGGCAACAATCAGTACGTTCCTGAGCCTCCAAATGAAAGAGAGAAAACAAGTATTTATCAATCCTAGGTATTAATCCCAGTTTTTATTTCTGGTACTTGCCATGCAATGTTAGGTCCACTTCCTAACCCAAATACCGATCAAACTCGTTTAAAAGAGTTCTTTCCCACATATTCCCACTCAAGACCCATAGGTGCTGGAGTAAGATCCAAACCTAGTGGAACGTCTACTGAAAATCCTGAAAATGCATCTGCTTCTGCAGAAATAGATTTAACTTACTTGAACCAAACTAGAATTTTTAGGAGTTGTCCCTTAACAAAAGACCCTTCTGACTACCTAGCTTGGTTAACTAAAGTCGAAAAAGTTAAAGGAAAATTTTGGAAACACATTGGTATTTTTGACTTGATTCAACCGTCGAAGGTAGGCCCCAATTATTTCCCAAACATGATCTTAGCTTCCCTCTACTTTTGGGATAGCACTTATAACAACTTCCATCTTCCTTGTGGGATGGTCACCCCAACCTTCTTCGACATAGCTACCATAGTTGGCCTTAGCCCTGTAGGAATAAACTTCGACCCCACAGTTTTGGATGAAAATACCATATCCTTCGACACTAGTTTTGCCTCCTATTCTCTATTCATAGCTCACTATCATATCAAGATACCACTGAAGTTTCTGATATAGAGCACATAGCCTTTTTGATCCTCTGGTTGTCGAAGTATATTTTCTGCTCCCGTTCCCTTCAAGTTGCCTAGAAATACCTCACCATTTCTAACCAACTCCATGCTGGGAACAACCTTTGCTTAAGTGAAATGGTTCTAGAAAACCTTTACGAATCACTTAGTGGAAGTGTGGAATTTCTGAAAACTGTCAAAGAAAATGGCAAATTGAGCTTGGCAGGATCCTTTTGGCTCCTACAACTATGGCTTAATGCTACTTTCGAGGTTGTTATTCCTGTCAAGAACAAGGTGGATTAAGAAGGGGTGAAGAATAGGACTGTCGAATGGCCTAGGTTAGTACAACTAACCCCATCTAATGAGGGAACTAGCCTTCGACGCTCTTTCACCAATTACATGATGATGTTTGCCAAAAGGTACAACTTTACCTCAACCATGGCAACCTTCGCCAACAGAACTGTTGGACCTAAATGGTTCATTGTCGCTCCCCCGAAAAGACACCAGGGTCAGATAGGGTACAGACGCGGACGGTCGGCGAAAAGAGACAAAATGAAGGTGAAGTGAATAGAGTCGCCAGCTAGGCATTTTTATCCCGAAGGAAAGGTAATGCTGCAGAAACCTAGAAAAAAGATGGATAAGACGGTTGCGAACCAAAGAAACTGAGAAAGGGGGTTGGTTACAACCTGGGAAGGTATTAGCACCCAGATAGTCCGTCGTACTCGACGGGATCCACGCTTAAAAGTTTGTGTTTAAAGGGATAGGTGTATGTGTTATCTGTGTGCAAAAGCTGGAAATGAATGTACAAGTGTCAGTGCAAAAGGGTGAATTGCTCAGGAACTGAGGCTTAGAAAAAGAATGCTGAAAGAGGGGGAAGACACAGAGACTTTTGTTCGATAACTGTTAAGTTATGCCTATGTATCCTCGCGTGCAATGAGGAAGTCAGAACACCGTAGTTTGACTCAAAGAGACTCAGATGATTTTGGTGTGAACTGCTTGCTTGTCTATGCTCAAGTGTATGACTCGTCTGGCTCGAGTGCTAACTGTCTTGTATTAGGCGGAAGAAGAAAGTTCCCGTTATGAGTGAGTGTGATGAGAAAAGAATCCCGAAGGAGACGATTATTGTTTGTTTTGGTGTTTTCAGTCTTTTATTGTTTTTTTTGGGTGTTTTGCATAAGTTAAAGAGCTTAAGCCTGAATCAAGGGCTTGTAAACTCATTTTATCCTCCCTGATTAGGGATAATGAGCCTACTTAAGTATGAGATAAGCATCTCAACTTAATTACCATGATGATGTAGGATTAAGATCATTAACCTACTTGTCATTATTTAGATTTTTTTGGGTTTTTGTTTAGTGTTAAGTAATGAGTTTAATCTCTTATCACAGATTAGTGAACTCATTACACCATCCTAATAGAAGGAAAATAGATGAGAACACTTAAGCTGAGGAAGATACCTCAACTTAATCCATGGTTAGGGACTAAATTCATTATATAACAAGCCTTTATTAAATGAATTTTATTTAAAGGATAAGATTAAGAAGTGGATTTTATGATTTGTAAGACAACTTGAGGGGGACTTGTCCATTAAACACTAGGGTTAGTCCTTCTTAACCATAAGGAAGAATTAGAACCCTAATGTAAGGCCCAAGTTACAAGATGAAGTCTTAGTGATTATTAAGATGGTTTGATTAAGAGGTTTAAACAAATTAAAGGTTTAACACTTAGGATTAAAGTTATACACTCCATCCTAAGAGAAGGATGCAGGCATAACCCTAATTCCAAAGTCCTAAAACTTTAAGAGTTTAGTCTCTGATTATGAAGATGAGAAGAGAGACTCAACGAGACTCAAAGGTAAAAACTAAGGGGTACTAATCACAAACCTAATTATTATAATGCTTGGATGTTCCTATAGTTTGTGAGGCTTAAGAAAGATCTTCAAGGAAGCCACCAATGGAAGAAGCATATGAAAGGAGGATGAAGCAGAAGAATAAGTTACTTACTTCATTGAAGAAGATAAGTAACCTAGAGAACGAAAGTGAGAGAGATGGAACATAAGTGAACAAGTTCACTTAAAATACAATCAAAATGCAAATGCAAGAGATAAAGAGAAGTGAGAATTGAAGGCAAATCCACTTCTCAAAGTAACTTACCATCTGAAAATGTTAGCATGAACGCATAAGGTATAAATCATAAAGAAATGAAATGAAATGAGATGCAATGAGATGAAATGACCAAAGTCAGAAGTGTTTATGCAATGTTAATGTCATGTGAGATGATGCAAAGGCATACAAAGTGCATATGTATGATCATATAAGAATGAGATGTCATGAAAGCATGCTTTGAAGTTTGAAAACACATGAAGGTTAATGAAATGAAATGAATTCAAATCATGGCAAATGAATGAAGAAATGATCAAGCATGATTCTAACATGTCCTAAGATGTCTAAGATGACTTATGAATGCAATAAATGTCATGGAAAGTTCATGTAAGGAGGCATATGCAAGATGAATGCAAATGAACATGAGAAATTAGGGTTTTATGAAAGTATGAGATGCCAATGATCAAAACAGAAGCATATGACATGATGAAAATTTGAAATAAAACAAACCATAATCCCATATTAGGTCACACCCTAAAGGAGAAGGTCAAAAGCCTAACCAATCAAACGTTATGAATATCCTAAGTTTTCTAGGGTTTTTGGATGGTTCAAAGGAAAAAATGCAAATCAATTTGAAAATGCAAGATAAATTTATGAGGGAAATGCCCTACAAACTACATGCAATATGCAACACAATGCAAAACGAATCATCTTCAAACTCTTCTTGGTTAGGCATAAATGATTTTTAAAAGTTAGGGTTCAAAAAATGAAATTTAATGACCCTTAATTCAAAGAAAATTCACAAACTATGATCAAACCTAAAAATCAATTTGTGTGAATAGTTTGAAAATGTTTCTAAATGCATTGGAATGATTCATGATTTTTTTGGTGATTTTTAGAAACCTAAATGTATTTTTAATCAATTAAAAGACTTTAATTAATTAAAAATAACATTTAAATATTTTAAAAATACTTTTTTAATGCAAAAAATAAAATAAAAATTATTTTCAGGTTAAGAAAAATATTTAAAACAGAAATGCAAAGTTTCATATTTTTGTGATGAGTTTTGGTATTTTAAAATAAATATGCAAAAGAAATAGAATGAAAATGAAATTAAATGAAGTAAAATGAAAGTCAACTGATCCTAAGGCCCAGATTCAAACTGGAAAGGGAGGGAATTGACTGCACGCGTCATCCAAGGGTTGGCATTCAAACTGACTAATTAACTGATTTAATTAATTAATTAAAATTAGGGTTTTAAGTGAAATGATATTGACCCTCCAAACACGCACTAATCCTAATCCTACGGTCCACATTCAAACTAGGGAGATTAACCCTAATTACAAATCCTAATCGTTTTCAGGTGACCGGAGCTAGCTCCGGTCATCTTCTCTGGCCATCCAAATTCTGAAATCACTCCCTATGCCACCCAAGCCCCCAAATGCTCCAAAATCACTCATCAAACAAGAACAAACAAGAATCCAGGCACAAAAAACATTTATCATGCATCAAAAGAGAGAATCGAAGCAAAACATTTTCAGTTCAAAAAGTTTCAGAACATCAATACATCCTGGTTTCTCAACCATTTTCAAAAAAAACATATCAGGGTGATCAGGGGAACATGAAGATTGATATTTTAACTTAAATAGCAAGTTCTGGAAAAAAATGTTCTTGAGGTATACCAGAGATGAAGCTTTGCAGTTTTGAGCATTTTGGCCTCCTCCCTTGTGCAAATCAACTTCAATGAACCCCCTGAGGATGATGTAAAGCTTAGAACAAGCTTATGGTGGCTGGTTTGAAGGTTTTGTTTCTGAAGTTGCAGAAATCGTGTTTGTGTTTGGGCTTGTTTCAGGCCATGGCAAGGGGTGGGAAATGATCCTTGGGTTATATGGAGTTGAGGTATGGGCATGGTTCATAGCTGACTTTAGGGGTGTCTTGGCCTCAACTAAGTTCATGGATGGCCCTTGGATCATTTTTATGCAGCTGGATCACTTGGATGAAGAGATACCATAGGTTTTGCAAAATTCCCTCTTTGAAGTTTCTTGGATCATAAGTCATGGAAACCCTAAGTTCAAAGCACAATTCTGATCCTTTGAGGTTTGTTTGACATATTGTGAAGTATTTGTGCATATTTGAAGTCATTAGAATGCTTGAATATGCCAATTTGCAAAATCCCTCTTTGACATGAAACTTGAAATTTTAGGATTTTTGCCAACTTTGAAAGGCCATATCTTGAGTTCTAGGATGAATCAAGACATTTTCTTGTACTTTATGAAAAGAGAAAGACCTAATCTACAACTTTCATGACCAAGAATTTTTCATTTGAAGCATTTTTGGTTGAGAAAGAGGATGTTGAAAAACTTTCCCAAAATGGAAAGTTTCCATTACAAGTCATTTCCATTTTTGGCAAGTTTGCAAATGGCTCAAAATTCTTCAATCTTGTGAACTTCCAACCTCTTCTAAGATCAAATAAAGATCATATAACTTTAATTTGATGAAAATACCCCTTTGGTTCCATTGTTGGGGGCCTCAGATGCCCTGATTTTGACTTGACTTGCTCAAGAAGTTACCCAGTGAACAGGTGACTTCCACAATGAGTTTCTTCATCAAACTTGGTACACATGATCCTTATGACATATTAAGAACATTAGAAACAAGAATGACCCAAAAATTTGGAGTTAAGGCCTCTGAAACCAAAACCCTAATTTTGGTCATCTGTATAGTGAAAACCCTAGCTCTGCTTCCATTTACCAGTTCTTGTGATCTCTTGACTTCCATGAACTTTGAGGAGCATAATATGATGATAGAACACACATGGACCCTCTTGGAAAGCTTTAAGGCCTTTGGGATGGCTCAGATGTAATCTTGGATTGCTCAGATCACAAACCCTAGATGCAGATGAACTTGAACTTATGCAGTGAAGCAAAAATGCAATATGAGATGTGGTATGCTTATGCCTATGCAAAGATGAAAGATCACAAGCCATGGTGTGATAAAGAGTGAGGGCCAATTTGGGGTGTTTACAGCTGCCCCTATTCAAACATGAGTTAGCTGTGCAAGATAACTTGTGGTTGAATACCAAAGATAGTCCAAAATTTGCACTCGCTGGATGGAAGAAGAAAAGGGATATAAATTGTAAAAGGTAGTATAGCATGATTATCAAATAAAACGATGGAGGACGACCATCGGGAAGAGGACGACTGCTGGGGATAAACGGTAAACCAAGCAATGACAGGGACGACCGACAAGCTGGGGAAATAAAGAGACCATGACGGGGACGACCATCATGTAAGGAGGTAAGACTCTCTGAGGATTAAAGTAAAGGCAATGATGGGGACGACCATCAGGTTTGCGAAGTAAAGTAAACAACGATGAGGACGGCCATCGGGTAAAAGAGTAAATGAAATATTGATGAGGGAAGGTCATCAAAAGGTGAAGGACGATCACCTAGCAGAGGATGACTGCTCTTTATCACGACATAGGACGAATGTCGGATAGAAAAGGTCAATGATGGGGACGGCCAACATATAAACATGATGAAGGATGATCATCAAAGAGGTAAAGGACGATCACCTAGCAGGGTATGGCTGCTCTCGGGGTTTATCTCGACATAAGACGAATGTCGGATAACAAAATCAACGACGGGGACGGACATCGGATAAGATTATGAGGGACGGGCATCAAAAGGTGAAGGACGATCACCTAGCAGGGGACGACTGCTAAACAAAATCAATATAGAACGAATTTCGGATAGAAAAAGGTTCCACTAACGGGGACTCCGTTGGGGAAGGGATGAGGGACGGTCATCCAAAGGTGAAGGAGGATCACCCGGCAGGGTACGGCTGCCGAAAGTATCATGACATAGGACGAATGTCAGATAGAAGAAAAGTTGTTTTGGTTGGTGACTTGCTAAGAATTGGTAAACACGGACGAGTGCTTACGCCTAAAAATAAAAGGGTATAAGTGTTTAACGCTGTGTATAGATTAAAGATGCGGATGAACATCCTTAGGACCATGATACGAACGAGTATCGGTAGAAACAAATGCTGACGCGTGTTCAGAGATGATGATACGGACGAGTACCAACTAGTTAACAAAGAACACGGACGAGTGTCGGATCTGTTGAGGAGTGATATATATACAAGATATGGACGAGTATCAGAGACTTCTGTATAAGTATGAGTGACTATTGGTTTTATTGGCGAAGTATGAGCGAGACACGGACGAGTGTTTCAATCTTGCTGAGGAATGTATGACACGGACGAGAGTCAAATATGTATTATACATAAACAAACATTTGTTTTGAGAATGCGAAGGATATGCTTTGGCTTTCTATGGGGATAAGAGGACACGGACAGGTGTCAAAAAGAGTGTGTCATAAACAAGTGTTTGTTTGTAGAAGGTGTTCTGGAAACCTATGGGGGATAAGATGACACGGACGAGTGCCGAAAAGTTGTGTATAAACAAGTATCTGTTTGTAGAAGGTGTTCTGGCAACCTTGTTAGGGAAGTATGACACGGACGAGTGTCAAAAGGAATATGTAGGTATTTGTATTTGAGAGTGCAAAGGGGACGCTTTGGCTTTTATCTGCAGGGGATGTGAGTTTTTATATACATTGCTGATGAAATACTGATGGTATTTGCAGGTGACTGGCTCGAACCTGACTTGTGATCATGCAAATGTTTGACTTTTGCCGTAATGCTCCATTTTAAACGGAATGCTACACTTATTTGGTGGATATGATGCAAATTCTATGATTATGCAAAGAGAAAATTGATCCGGGATTCGGATCCCGCCGGGATAAAGATCTCTGGCTGATCTGCTTGGAAGAATGTCCCGGCTGAGGAAGAGATCATTGGTAGATCTACCAGGAGGGAGATCCTGCTTGGGGAGGAGGCAACATCCGGGAAGTGGCATGCTGGGGATGCGATGCTCGATATGACCCATGTTGCGTATCAAATACCTGCAACCTGTTAAGACAAAAAGAAACGCACAAGTATCCCGAGGTATCCCTTACTGGATTCCGTCATAGGAGTTAGGCTTTCCTGAAAGTAAAATATTTCCTGCAAGCATTTATTAAAAATGGCTCATTTGTTTTATACAAGTATTGTATCATGAATATTGGACATTTTGCAAACGAAACAAAATGTAAAAAACGAGGTGTGACTGAAAACTCTGATTTTATTAATCTGGGTGCCCTGAATTGGCAAGTACTGTCAAAGAAACAAATCCCCTGGAATGAGGAGATTGCTATAAATTGAGAAAAGTAAAAGTGATGGCAATGTTGACGACGCTCTAGTGAGCTTCCTTTGCTATGACCTGTATGACATTGACGTTCTACTCATCTTGCTTTCTGAAGAAGGTTGATTCTGACCTGATGCTTTGTCCTTTCGAAGCTTGCCATGTTATGAGCGATATAGACGAATTCAGAATGCAGTTGTTCGCTTATTCCCTGATTTTGCGTGGATTTCCCTTTCAGGTTTTCAATCCACCGGGATACCCATTTTTTCCTGAGCTGTCCAATGCGGCTTTTCAACTCAGCTGGTGTACATTTTTTTGATCTTTCCCTTATTTTTTCCCGAGTCTTTTATTCTGTTTTTGACTCGCCGGGATGCCCTATTTTTTCCTAGACTTACATTCTGTTTTTATGTCCAGCGGGTCATTTTATGCGAAGTATTTTTTAACTACATCTGAATTCATAGGGGATAAGAAATCTTCACCATCCATAGTAGTGAGCATCAGTGCTCCACCAGAGAAAACCTTCTTTACTATGAATGGGCCATTGTAATTTGGAGTCCACTTGCCCCTGTGGTCTGTATGAGGAGGAAGAAGTCTTTTCAGCACAAGATCTCCCACTTGGTATTCCTGAAGCCTGACTTTCTGATTGAAGGCTTTCTTCATCCTTTTCTGATACAACTGCCCATGACAAATTGCAGCTAATCTTTTTTCTTCGATCAAATTCAGTTGATTATACCGAGACCGGACCCATTTTGCTTCGTCTAGCTTTACATCCATCATTACCCGTAAGGAGGGTAGCTCAACTTCAACAGGCAGGACAACTTCCATACCGTACACAAGCTGATAAGGTGTTGCCCCAGTAGATGTTCTGATTGAGGTTCGGTACCAATGCAAAGCAAATGATAGCATTTCATTCCAGTCATTATAAGTAACCACCATCTTCTGCACAATCTTCTTGATGTTCTTATTAGCTACCTCAACAGCGCCATTCATCTTTGGCCTGTAAGGAGAAGAGTTGTGATGTTGGATTTTGAAGTCCCAGCAAAGTTCTGCCTTCATTTTATTGTTCAAATTGGAACCATTATCAGTAATGATTCGCTCGGGAACTCCATACCGACAGATGATGTCTCTTTTCAAAAATCTGGCTACCACTTGTCTGGTGATGTTTGCATATGAAGCTGCTTCAACCTATTTAGTGAAGTAATCAATGGCTACCAGGATGAATCTGTGGCTATTTGAAGCAGTCAGTTCGATCTTTCCAATCATGTCAATGCCCCACATGGAAAAGGGCCAAGGTGAAGACATCACGTTCAAAGGATTTGGAGGCACATGCACTGTATCTGTGTAGATCTGGCATTTGTGGCATTTCCTGGCATAGGCACAACAGTCTGCATCCATTGTGATCCAGTAGTAACCTGATCTTAATAATTTCTTAGCCATTTCATGTCCTCCTACATGGGTACCGAAAGATCCTTCATGCACCTCATGCATCAACAAGTATGCTTCTTTCTTATCAACACATCTGAGTAGCACCATGTCAAAGTTTCGCTTGTATAATGAACCATCAGCATTAAGGAAGAAACTATCGGCCAGTCTTCTTAATGTTTTCTTATCATTGGATGATGCCCCAGGTGGGTATGTTTGATCCTCTAAGAAGCTTTTGATATCATGGAACCAAGGCTTGTCATCTTTAGCAATGTCCATAGTGAATACGTATGCTGGTCGGTCTAGTCTGGATACCGAAATCCGAGGCACATAGTTTGTAGTTTGAACTTTGATCATGGAGGAAATGGTAGCTAAAGCATCCGCGAACTGATTTGCGTCTCGAGGGATGTACTCAAGTTTGACTATTGTGAAGAAAGTCAATAATCTCCTCATGTAGTCACGGTATGGGATCAGATGCTCTTAGTGAGTGTACCATTTGCCGTTGGTTTGATTGATTACCGAAGTTGAATCTCCGAATACATTCAATGTCTTGATCATGAGGTCAATGGCTTCCTCAAGGCCCATGATACATGCTTCGTATTCTGCTTCGTTGTTAGTGCAGGCAAAGGTGAGTTTTTCCGAGAAAGGCATATGAACTCCTTTAGGTATAATGAGCACTGCACCAACTCCACGACCATTCATATTGACAGCCCTATCAAACATCATAATCCATTCTTCCTCTGGGTCAGGCCCTTCAGTGTGAACAGGCTCTTCATGATCTTTTGCTTTTAGGTACATGATGTCTTCATCAGGGAAGTCAAATATCATGGGCTGGTAATCATCAATGGGTTGCTCAACTAGATAGTCAGACAGTACACTGCATTTAATGGCCTTTTGAGATGTGTACTGAATGTCATACTCTGTCAGAATCATTTGCCATCTTGCAACCCTTCCGGTAAGTGCTGGCTTCTCAAATATGTACTTGACGGGGTCCATTTTTGAAATCAACAAGGTAGTGTGAGTCAACATATACTGCCTTAGTCGGCGAGCAACCCACGCTAAAGCACAACAAGTTTTCTCGAGCAGTGAATAACGTTGTTCATAGTCGGTAAACTTTTTGCTTAGGTAGTATATTGCATACTCTTTTCGACCAGACTCGTCATGATGGCCCAGCACACACCCCATTGATCCTTCTAATACTGTCAGGTACATTATCAGAGGTCTTCCTTCAATTGGAGGCATACGAATTGGAGGTTCTTGCAGGTACTCATTGATCTTGTCAAAAGCCTTCTGACAATCTTCGTTCCACCTGACCGTTTGTTCCTTTCTTAACAATTTGAACAGGGGCTCACAGGTTGTAGTGAGGTGAGATATGAACCTTGATATGTAGTTCAATCTACCTGAGAACCCCCAAACTTCTTTTTCGGTTCTAGGTGCAGGAATCTCCTGAATGGCTTTGACTTTGTCGGGATCAACCTCAATGCCCTTTTCACTTACGATAAATCCCAGCAACTTACCAGAACGTACCCCGAATGTGTATTTGTTGGGGTTTAACTTCAATTGATACTTTCTCAGACGCTTGAACAACTTCAGCAGATTTACCAGATGGTCTTCTTCAGTGAGGGACTTAGTAATCATGTCATCCACGTAGCATTCAATTTCTTTGTGGATCATATCGTGGAATAATGTTACCATAGCCCGTTGATAAGTTGCACCGGCATTCTTCAGTCCAAAAGGCATTACCTTGTAACAAAATGTGCCCCAAGGTGTGATGAAGCTTGTTTTCTCCATATCTTTGGGTGACATCTTGATCTAATTATACCCAGAAAATCCATCCATGAAAGAAAATACCGAGAACTGAGATGTGTTGTCCACCAATACATCAATGTGAGGTAATGGGAAATCATCCTTCGGGCTAGCTCTGTTCAAGTCCCGGTAATCCACACACATACATACTTTTCCATCCTTTTTAGGCACTGTTACAATGTTAGCGACCCACGGCGGGTAACTAGTTACAGCAAGGAAACCGGCGTCCCACTATTTTTGTACTTCTTCCTTAATCTTCATGGCCATATCTGGGGCGAGTACGACGTAGCTTTTATTTCACTGGAGGGTAATCTTCTTTTAAAGGAAGCCTGTGCATAACAATATCCGTATCTAGACCTGGCATGTCCTGATAGGACCAAGCAAAGACGTCGACGTATTCTCGAAGCATGTCAATGAGCTGTTCTTTTACTAAAGCCTGCAGACTGGCCCCAATCTTCACTTCTTTCAAATCCTCTTCGGTACCAAGATTAATTGTTTCAACTTCCTCCTGATGAGGAGTGATCACTTTCTCTTCTTTCCTTAACAACCTGGCTAACTCTTCAGGTAACTCATAGTCTTCTTCAACCCTTTCATCAGCTTGATTAATTGGATTGTCGAAGTCATACAAGGTCATAGCGGTGCTGTTGTCGGTGCAATCTGGAGGATAATCTCTGCAAGGGTTGAGATTTTTTCGTTTTAGTGATCAATTTTAATCTTGTTTAGAAAAAAGTGAAAATGAAGTTGTTTATTTTGAAAACATTGCCATTTTATTGTTTTGTACAAAAGTGAAAAATGAAAAGACAGTGAACAAAAAAGAGACTTATTTGCAAAAGATGTCTGATATTCATTGATAATCCATTTGCACAAAATTACAATATGGCCCTATTACAAAATGAGTCCTGACACCTTGGGCAAGATGCAGGACTTGATGCATGCTGAAAAAGGCAGGAAATAATAATTACTCTGCAGGAGTAACCCTTATAATTTCCTGGGAAGACCAGTTAAGGACTTGGTGACCCAGGATCCTTGGACGAATCCAACTCTCCAGGTTGAGGTCGCTTTCAGCCTCCTCTTCCACGTTGTTAACAGCATCTGGGGTGAGCATCCCCCACTGATGAACTTGGGCTCTTTAGCAGCCTCTTCTTGATCTTGTCGGAATGGTTTGTAACCCAAACCGAATATGTCCTCCTTCTTCTCCACCAGTAGCAGCTTGCCCCAGCCTTGGGCATTTCCATCTTCAACAACCTTCCGGGCTTTCTGGTAGGAGACAATTGAAGTACCCATCCTATCCTCCTGGGATGCAGCAAATACTTCAGTCATTGCCTCATTGACGTTCAGCGCTTCGAACCATTGGCTCATGGTTTCATGGATTTCACCATCCATCTCAATATATTTATATGTAGCCAGATGGCTAACAAAGATATCCTCTTCACCACAAATGGTGATAATCTATCCTTCCCACTCATATTTCAATTTCTGGTGAATGGTCGACGTAACTGTGCCAGCAGCGTGAATCCATGGTCGACCCAACAAACAACTGTAGGCCGACTGAATGTCCATCACATAGAAAGTAATCTGAAAGACCTGCGGACCGATTATCACAGGCAGCTTCACCTCTCTAAGAACAGACCTCTTGGAGCCATCAAAAGCCCTGACCACCAGATTGCTTGGTCGGAGAGCTATACCATCATATTCGAGCTTGACAAGAGTTTTCTTTGGCAAGACATTGAGTGAGTACCCAGTGTCAACAAGAACATGAGAGAGCACAACTCCTTTACACTCCAAAGTGATGTGTAAAGCTTTGTTGTGGTGACTTCCTTCCGTTGTCAAGTCAGCATTGCTGAAACCTAGCCCATGGCTAGTATTAACATTGGACACCACTGTCTCAAGCTGATTCATTGTTATCTCCTCTGGCACGTAGGCAGCATGCAAGACTTTGAGTAGTGCATCCCGATGAGCTTCGGAACACAACAGCAAGGACAAGATGGAGATCTTAGAAGGAGTCTGGTGGAGCTGATCCACAACCTTGTAGTCACTTCTTTTAATTATCCTCATAAATTCATCCACATCCTGATCAAAGGATGATTTATGAGTTTCTTTTGATGCAAATTCTTCAGGTATCCCACTTTTTCCTTTGGCTTTGGCAGCAGCCTCTACCTCAGTGTTAGTTCTTGGAGCTTGTGACGCGAAGAGGCGTCCGCTTCGGGTGAAGCCTCCGCCTCCCCCGACATTATCCACTTGTGAGGTAGGAACTGAAGAATCAAGAAGGACTTTTTCTCCGTTGCAGTAAAGGTCTGCACCATAATGCCATGGCACAACATTGTCTTTATCATATGGAATGGGCCCTGGCACCGTGATGGTGACTGGGCTAACTGCGGCAGAGGTTGGAACCGTTATTGTATGCGGATCATAGAAAATGGTGACAAGACTTCTGGTGGATGTTGGTGGTGATTGATTGAAGCTTTGTTGTTGCTGAAACTGTTGCTGAGATTGTTGTTGAAAGTTGCTGGAGTTTGGGACCGTTGTAGGGTCATAATAGATAGTGACAGTGGAGACGTCGTTGTTGGTGGTTGTTGTAGTTGTAGAAGTAGATGAGGTGGAAATGTTGTTTGTTGAAGTGATGGAAGAGGTGGTTGCTAATTTTGTAGACGAGTCTGTAGGAACGTTTGTCTTTGCAGTTGTAGGAGAATCATTTGTCATTGAAAAAGGAGTTGTTGATGTTGTAGAAGCTGTTGTGGTTATTTGCAGAAAACCTTCTTTGTTCAAGCCATTGATGCCATTCCTCAAGCTTGAACACCCGTTCTCGGAAACCTTGCAAGATTCACAACAGGCCTCATAACCTGGAAACACTTGGCATTTCAAAAGCTGAGCTTTAACCTCTTCCAGAGGTGTATGAATACTTGCAGCATCTTCAATTGAAATCATGGGTGAGTCCTCCTCTATTGCATTAATCCTTGGCCCACCATGGCTGGGCATAGGATTCTTCGTGACATTAGGAGGTGGTGCAAAATTCAGGGCCTTTGAATCTACCAGATCCTGGACCTTTATATGTAGAGCCCTGCACTTTTCTGTGGAGTGACCAGGTGCATTAGAATGAAAAGCACACCTGGTGTTGACGTCGTAACTTCTCGGAAGTTTTTGAGGATCTGGTGGAGCCAATGTACTTAACTCGAAAAGATTGAGCTTTAGGAGTTGTGGAAATAATGTGGCATATGGCATTGGAATAAGGTCAAACACCCTTGTTCATCTGAGATGCCCGCTGCTGAAAAGGGCGTTGTTGTTGGTTGCTGTTATTATTGTTGTAGGATCTCTGTTGAAGGAACTGTGGCTATTGAGGAAAGTGTTGTGGTTGTTGAGTGTATTGAGGAGGTGGAGTAGGAATAGTGACGGCGGCAACTGATCTTGGCAGATATTGGGGTCTACCTCTTCCCATATGTACAGAATTTGTGTCACCGGATCTGCGGGGCCCTGTAAATGGCTTCCTTGCACTGCTTGAACTAGCACCACTGTCGGAAATCTTTCCCATCTTTAGTAAGCTCTCAATTCTTTCCCCAGCTATAACCACGTCTGCAAAGCTGGTGGAAGAAAATGCAGCCAATCTGTCAATATAAGTACCCTGGAGAGTGTTCATGAACATATCTGCCATCTCCTTTTCTGACATCGGGGGTTGAACAGCAGCAGCTAGTTGCCTCCACCTTTGGGCGTACTCTCTCTGAAACTTTCTCAGGAAGACTGCGACATTCCCATCAAAAGGGTTCTGTTTGGAGCCATGTCCAGATTATACTGATATTGACGAATGAAAGCTTCTGCCAAGTCTTTCCAATTCCTTACTGTGGCCCTGGTCAAGTGGGAGTACCATTCCCGGGATGCCCCTGTCAAGCTATCCTCAAAGTAAAACATCCACAGTTTCTCATCCATGGTGTAGGCTTTCAATCTCCCCAGGAAAGATTGGAGATGGGTACGAGGGCAGGATGTGCCATTGTATCTTTCAAAACAGGGAGGTTTGAACTTGTGAGGAATTCTAACCCCCTCCACTAATTCCATTGTCCATGACATCAAAACCCATAGAGTTTTGGGATTCAAAAGACCTTAGCTTTTCTGCTATTTCATCCAATTGACGATCGTAAACTTCGTCTCTAGCCCCAACCACAGTAAATTGTTCTTCCTGAGGGTCCTCTTGCAAGGCCCTCCCTCCAGTGTTGCCTTGGGTGTTTCTTATAGCATTGATGTCTGGGTTCAGATGAGGTCCAAACTCTGGGGGATCAATACAAGGCTGTACGTGATCGTTGTTGCTGGTACCCCCTGTACCTGGGTGGTTTTCCTCGGGAGTTTTCCGCTCGACTAACTCTCTTAGTATCTCCTGGCTTTGAGCCAAACCAGTCATCACTGCCATAAATTGATTCATTTGGACCCTCATCTCTGTCCTTTCATTGGCCATTTGGGTCCTCACATCAGTCAAATCCTGTTGAACCTGATCAATTTGTAATCCCGTAAGGTTGTTTCTTGTTGGATACCAGTGCACTCTATTGATGGGGAACACTCTTCTTCGAGCAATGTTTCCTGAAACCACAACAAAGTGAGAAAAAACAACAAAAAACCTACAAAACAAAGAAAAGAAGTTAGTATGCAATGCAGGATGCCTATTTGTCTTCCAAGGGTATTCAATTTGGTTCTTTGGTTTTGACCTTTCCAGACCTCGAGGAAATGATGATGTTGCAGAGAGATAAAACCCACAAAATAATACAAACCATATATTACAAAAATGTGAAGATACATAGTTTGATTACAACAAATTTCCCATGGTGGGTTAAGATATAACAACAAAATCAAAAGTACAAACAAAAGGAGGTACAAATACAAGGCAATCAAACATTCAGCCCAAAGTCATCCTCTCTGACTTCTTTCAGGAGAGCCTCAGTTACTGGACCTACTGGGTGCTCTGTGATGGTCCTGATGAGAAGGTTCCTGCTGGCAATGGCACTGGTCAACTTCTTATTCTTATCCTGATCCTTTGATCTCTTTAACCCCGTCTGGAGTTTCAACTCAGAGATTTCCTTCTGTGCTGCTAACAAAGCTTCCTGATTCTTCTTTTCACTAGCCTCTAGCTGCTCTATCCTAGCTTGAGTTCTCTAATCTTCATGTGCACGGGCCTGAGTGATCCTGATCCACCTAGCCTGACTTTCCTCTAAATAATGCTCAGCTCTGGCCTTCTGAGTCTTAGCTTCCTTGCAAGCGTTCTTCAACACTAACTCTCATGCTCTAGCCTTTCGGATGTAGTCATCTGTTTTCTCAATCTTGGTCAAGTGCTCAATCCGGAGCTTCTCTAACCTTTCATTATCCAGACGGTTGTCATTCCTCTCCCAGAGGGTCTTCTTCAAAGCTTCAGAGAGCTTAGCATTCCTTTCCTTCAATTTCTCAAACTCCTCTAGACTGACAGTAGCTGCAGGCTCCATTGCTGATGGTCCAGGTACATCCTCTAAGGTGAATGGCATCTGGGTGATCTGTCCCCTAACTCGAGACCAGTCAAGATACTGAGCTGAGGCTATGTTGTTACACTTGCCAAGAATAGTTATCCCCTTAGTCTGAATATTGTCCCAGGCCAGGCTGCCTGTCTAACAATGGCAAGGTTGTGCTGGATGTCACAATAGAGGGTTTCTGTTAAATCTTACCCTCTTTGGGGATGTACCAAAGCGTACCCTAATTGTCTTTTGAAAAGCAAAGGGTTGTAGTTGATGCAACCTTTTACTCCAATCAAAGGTACATCGGGATACTACCCACAGCTAATAATGATATCTTTGCCCTTGGTGCTCTGAGTGCACCATCTGATGTCTTCTAATGTAAGGGCAATCATCCTTTTAGCCCAGTTCCTTGGTTGATGAGGATTCAAGAAAGTGTCTGACTTCGGCTAGTGCCTTAACAACCAACAGTAGAAGAGGGGTGCACAGCATCTGACCAATCTTCCCCTTTGTTTCTCATTCCTTTGATGCATTGAATAATAGAAGTCTCCAAGCAAGGTAGGAACTGGGTTCCTCAACAGGAATAGGTGAATATCATTCTTGCTTACAAACTTTGGCTCGTCTGCAAACAAGATAACTCCATATATGCTGAGGGCTAGGAGAGCATAAACAATTTCCCACTTCCCTACTGCTGCATGCAGGGTGGCTTGGGAGATCAAGAAATCCAAGTGAAGGCCTGGGATTCCAGCCTTAGTGGTCATGCTCTGGTCAATGAGGGTAGGCTCCAAGTGTAAAGCCTTAGCTATATCTTCATTCTTTGGAGCAACCATCTCAGGGTTGAAAGGAATTCCCCTTCTGATAGGGACACCTAACAACATGGAAAACTCTTCCATCAAAGGTCCCAACTGAAAATCTGGGAAAGTAAAACATCTGAGTGGAGGGTCATAGAACTGTAGACATGTGTGAATCATGATCCTCTGTGATGCATCCAAGTCCATGATCATGTCCATAATACCACCACAATGTTCCCTGAATAAAGGGACATGATCAGGAGTTATGAGTATCTGAATCTTCCTGATGCCTGCCAGAGAGGGCTCAAAGAAATGATAGGTAATGTTGCTCTTCCTGGATGGGTCCATACTGATAATGGATGCTGAAGGAAACAACTGAGGAGAAATGCTGATGAAGACGACCGATGAAAATGCTGAAGAGAATCTCTGATGGAGATGGCTGATGAAGGTGCTGAAGAGAAGCTAGCTGATGAATATATCTGATGCAGATGTCTGAGTAGAAGAATAGTCAAAACCAAACCAAAGATAATCTGGATACTCTGTAAAACAAATAGACAAATGTTAAATGATGCAGAATGATGTATGCAGAATGATATGCAAAGGGTTTGTGATCAAGTGTTGGATCTGTTATCTTCCTTGATAGGGTCCATGTGTGTTCATAAGTCCAGATGAATGTTTAGAAAACCCGTAAGCAGGTGGGGGACTCAAATAAAGAGTCACAAGTCCAGGGTTTCACAAGAACAGTCCAAAATGATACAACCTTAACAAAACTAGTAATAAGGTATGATGTGGCTAAGGGTTCCTGCAAACCTATAAACATCCCAACCCCCTCACATGTATTGTTCTAGAACAAGGATCCTCAGACTTGGATCAGTTATGAGAAGTGTAAACACTTCTAACCCGGAGGTACAGTGTTTACAATAACCATAAAGGATCCTCCTCCAATTCACCTCAGATTCTGGAGGTCATAAAAGGTCATCCAGACTTAGCAAGCTTCCCATATAGGCCTAGTACTACAGGAAATCCGTAGCACAGAGTTCTCAAGAAGAAACCCATGTCTGAACTGTGTTTCATATTCCCGCACCAGACCGAAATGTAATGGGAAATAATATGAAGCCACTCTATCCTATGTGTCACTCAGGTCCCCGGTATGGAACCTTAATCACTCAAAATCCCTCCCACCAAAGGAAACAACGGATCCAACACAAATGATGATGATAACAGTATGAAATGCATAAAATTGTAAATGAAAGCAATAAATAAAGTTGTACAGAAAGCAATAAATAAAGCAATAAACAATAAGCACAAGTAGCACATAACACCCCCATAAACACAAATCAAGCAAGCGCTAGGAGAAACCCACAAAACGAACCAGAAACCCTGGTCGGAAGTTACCTCCTCCCCAGCAGAGTCGCCAAGCTATCGCTCCCCCGAAAAGACACCAGGGTCAGATAGGGTACAGACGTGAATGGTCGGCGAAAAGAGAGAAAATGAAGGTGAAGTGAATAGAGTCACCAGCTAGGCATTTTTATCCCGAAGGAAAGGTAATGATGCATAAACCTAGAAAAAAGATGGATAAGACGGTTGTGAACCAGAGAAACTGAGAAAGGGGGTTGGTTACAACCTGGGAAGGTATTAGCACCCAGATTGTCCGTTGTACTCGACAGGATCCACGCTTAAAAGTTTGTGTTTAAAGGGGTAGGTGTATTTGTTATATGTCTGCAAAAGCTGGAAATGAATGTACAAGTGTCAGTGCAAAAGGGTGAATTGCTCAGGAACCGAGGCTTAGAAAAAGAATGCTGAAAGAGGGGGAAGACACAGAGACTTTTGTTCGATAACTGTTAAGTTATGCCTACGTATCCTCGCGTGCAATGAGGAAGTCAGAACATCGTAGTTCGACTCAAAGAGACTCAAATGATTTTGGTGTGAACTGCTTGCTTGTCTATGCTCAAGTGTATGACTCATCTGGCTCGAGTGCTAACTGTCTTGCATTAGAAGGAAGAAGCAAGTTCCCGTTTATGAGTGAGTGTGATAAGAAAAGAATCCCGAAGGAGACGATTATTGTTTGTTTTTGTGTTTTCAGTCTTTTATTGTTTTTTTTTGGTGTTTTGCATAAGTTAAAGAGCTTAAGCCTAAATCAAGGGCTTTTAAACTCATTATATCCTCCCTGATTAGGGATAATGAGCCTACTTAAGTATGAGATAAGCATCTCAACTTAATTACCATGATGATGTAGGATTAAAATCATTAACCTACTTGTGATTATTTATATTTTTTTGGGTTTTTGTTTAGTGTTAAGTAATGAGTTTAATCTCTAATCACAAATTAGTGAACTCATTACACCATCCTAATAAAAGGATAATAGATGAGAACACTTAAGCTGAGGAAGATACCTCAACTTAATCCATGGTTAGGGACTAAATTCATTATATAACAAGCCTTTATTAAATGAATTTTATTTAAAGGATGAGATTAAGAAGTGGATTTTATGATTTGTAAGACAACTTGAGGGGGACTTGTCCATTAAACACTAGGGTTAGTCCTTCTTAACCATAAGGAAGAATTAGAACCCTAATGTAAGGCCCAAGTTACAAGATGAAGTCTTAGTGATTATTATGATGATTTGATTAAGAGGTTTAAACAAATTAAAGGTTTAACACTTAGTATTAAAGTTATACACTCCATCCTAAGAGAAGGATGCAGACATAACCCTAATTCCAAAGTCCTAAAACTTTAAGAGTTTAGTCTCTGATTATGAAGATGAGAAGAGAGACTCAAGGAGACTCAAAGGTAAAAACTAAGGGGGACTAATCACAACCCTAATTATTATCATGCTTGGATGTTCCTATGGTTTGTGAGGCTTAAGAAAGGTCTTCAAGGAAGCCACCAATGGAAGAAGCAGATGAAAGGAGGATGAAGCAGAAGAATAAGTTACTTACTTCATTGAAGAAGATAAGTAACCTAGAGAAAGAAAGTGATAGAGATGGAACACAAATGAACAAGTTCACTTAAAAGACAAGCAAAATGCAAATGCAAGAGATAAAGAGAAGTGAGAAGTGAAGGTAAATCCACTTCTCAAAGTAACTTACCACCTGAAAATGTTAGCATGAATGCATAAGGTATAAAGCATAAAGAAATGAAATGAAATGAGATGCAATGAGATGAAATGACCAAAGTCAGAAGTGTTTATGCAATGTTAATGTCATGTGAGATGATGCAAAGGCTTACAAAGTGCATATGTATGATCATATAATAATGAGATGTCATGAAAGCATGCTTTGAAGTTTGAAAATACATGAAGGTTAATGAAATGAAATGAATTCAAATCATGGAAAATGAATGAAGAAATTATCAAGCATGATTCTAACATGTCCTAAGATGTCTAAGATGACTTATGAATGCAAGAAATGTCATGGCAAGTTCATGTAAGGATGCATATGCAAGATGAATGCAAATGAACATGAGAAATTAGGGTTTAATGAAAGTATGAGATGCCAATGATCAAAACAGAAGCATATGACATGATGAAAATTTGAAATCAAACTCAAACAAACCCTAATCACATATTAGGTCACACCCCAAAGGAGAAGGTCAGAAGCCTAACCAATCAAAAGTTATGAATTTCCTAAGTTTTCTAGGGTTTTTTGATGGTTCAAAGGAAAAAATGCAAATCAATTTGAAAATGCAAGATAAATTTATGAGGGAAATTTCCTACAAACTACATGCAATATGCAACACAATGCAAAAAGAATCATCTTCAAACTCTTCTTGGTTAGGCAGAAATGATTTTTTAAAGTTAGGGTTCAAAAAATGAAATTTAATGACCCTTATTCAAAGAAAATTCACAAACTATGATCAATCCTAATAAGAAATTTGTGTGAAGAGTTTGAAAATGTTTCTAAATGAATTGGAATGATTCATGATTGTTTTGGTGATTTTTAGAAACCTAAATGTATTTTTAATCAATTAAAAGACTTTAATTAATTAAAAATAACATTTAAATATTTTAAAAATACTTTTTTAATGCAAAAAATAAAATAAAAATCATTTTCAGGTTAAGAAAAATATTTAAAACAGAAATGCAAAGTTTCATATTTTTGTGATGAGTTTTGGTATTTTAAAATAAATATGCAAAAGAAATAGAATGAAAATGAAATTAAATGAAGTAAAATGAAAGTCAACTGATCCTAAGGCCCAGATTCAAACTGGAAAGGGAGGGAATTGACTGCACGCGTCATCCAAGGGTTGGCATTCAAACTGACTAATTAACTGATTTAATTAATTAATTAAAATTAGGGTTTTAAGTGAAATGATATTGACCCTCCAAACACGCACTAATCCTAATCCTACGGTCCACATTCAAACTAGGGAGATTAACCCTAATTACAAATCCTAATCGTTTTCAGGTGACCGGAGCTAGCTCCGGTCATCTTCTCTGGCCATCCAAATTCTGAAATCACTCCCTATGCCACCCAAGCCCCCAAATGCTCCAAAATCACTCATCAAACAAGAACAAACAAGAATCCAGGCACAAAAAACATTTATCATGCATCAAAAGAGAGAATCGAAGCAAAACATTTTCAGATCAAAAAGTTTCAGAACATTAATACATCCTGGTTTCTCAACCATTTTCAAAAATAAACATATCAGGGTGATCAGGGGAACATGAAGATTGATATTTTAACTTAAATAGCAAGTTCTGGAAAAAATGTTCTTGAGATATACCTGAGATGAAGCTTTGCAGTTTTGAGCTTTCTGGCCTCCTCCCTTGTGTAAATCAACTTCAATGAACCCCCTGAGGATGATGTGAAGCTTAGAACAAGCTTATGGTGGCTGGTTTGAAGGTTTTGTTTCTGAAGTTGCAGAAATCGTGTTTGTGTTTGGGCTTGTTTCAGGCCATGGTAAGGGGGGGAATGATCCTTGGGTTATATGGAGTTGAATGGTGAAAGAAATTTTGAGTTTGAGTGGCTGAGGAGTGAGTTTCGAAAGCTTGAAGGTTTTGGGGATTTTTGAGCAATCTGACTCATAGAATGTTTCAGGCTTGTGTGTTATGTGAAATGAGGTCTATAAGGTTAGTATAGGCCAATGAGAGTGTTTAGAAAGTGGATGGTGGCATAGAGTGATTGGTATGGGCCAAGTTGCAAAAATGTCAACATTGTGTACTTGAGGTATGGGCATGGTTCAGAGCTGACTTTAGGAGTTTCTTGGCCTCAGCTGAGTTCATGGATGGCCTTGGATCATTTTTATGCAGCTGGATCACTTGGATGAAGAGATACCATAGGTTTTGCATAATTCCCTCTCTGAAGTTTCTTGGATCATAAGTCATGGAAACCCTAAGTTCAAAGCACAATTCTTATCCTTTGAGGTTTTTTTGACATATTGTGAAGTATTTGTGCATATTTGAAGTCATTAGAATGCTTGAATATGCCAATTAGCAAAATCCCTCTTTGACATGAAACTTGAAATTTTAGGATTTTTGCCAACTTTGAAAGGCCATATCTTGACTTCTAGGATGAATCAAGACATGTTCTTATACTTTTTGAAAAGGGAAAGACCTAATCTACAACTTTCATGACCAAGAATTTTTCATTTGAAGCATTTTTGGTTGAGAAAGAGGATGTTGAAAAACTTTCCCAAAATGGAAAGTTTCCATTACAAGTCATTTCCATTTTTGGCAAGTTTGCAAATGGCTCAAAATTCTTCAATCTTGTGAACTTCCAACCTCTTCTAAGATCAAATAAAGATCATATAACTTCAATTTGATGAAAATACCCCTTTGGTTCCATTGTTGGGGGCCTCAGATGCCCTGATTTTGACTTGACTTGCTCAAGAAGTTACCCAGTGAATAGGTGACTTCCACAATGAGTTTCTTCATCAAACTGGGCACCAAGGCTCCTTTTCTCCCACCACAACATGAACAACACCAAGATTGCTCTCATTTTTTATCAGCTTAACCTTTTTGCTCAAAAGTTTGGGTTTATTCAAATAAAACCAAAATCCATCTACCCAAAGAAAGGCTTCATCATCTTTCACAATTCTTTCCACAACATAGAGAAAAGCATGGAGTTGTCGGAGAATTTTACTGATGAAACCCTGGAGATTCGACCAATGATCTTTTAACCTTATTTCCTCTGTACTAAATAATTTGATGTTTGGTGGAAATATTATTACCTCACCAGATTTTTCGACGTGACAGCCTTTACAACTCTTATGATGAACATTTTTGCTTTTGTGCAGGATCGAACAAAGAAATGTACTCAACAACATATTAAAGAAATCCAAAGATTTCAAAAGTATTTTGAAACCATTTACAAACCAAATGATCTTAGTAGAACCATAGGTGAAGCAACAGTGACTTTGAAACAAAAATTTACGGACAACCTGGGGAAACTGACGTTGCCTTCGTATGTTCGACCAGAAATATGTTATGATTTGGCGTATAGCTATTATCCACCAAAGTTTCCCCCTCTACCTTCTTCTGAATTTGGTGTGACATTAAGCCCTCCATTCCCAGACTGGTTCGTTTGTGGATCTGATTTGAAGCTGCTTCGTGAATCTTGCAAAAAATCTGTTGAGCGAGTGGTTCCGACTAAGTATCATTTGGACAATTTCCCAGGGCACCTTCATATTGGCATAGAACATGTTCCATGGAATCTTCCATACTTGAAGGTGTTAAAGAAAACACAATTTTCTATTTCGTTCTAACTTCATTCTTATGTGTTTTCCTTTTGTGTTTATTTATTTCTTTATTTCTCTGTTTTTAGCTGTCAAGATTACTGCCAAGAAAGCCCTTGTCGAACATAGCCCTGGGAAGGTGGTCGAAAAACCAACCTCTACTGCAAAAAAGGTTCCAACAAAACATCAAACTTTCTCTTTTTATGTAGTAGATTTATTTTGCCCATACTAACCAAATCTCTTCTTGGTGTTTTAGGTGAATCGAAAACCACCAACTTCCCAAAAAAGAAAACAAGAGGAGGCAAAGGTGATTACTGAAGAATCTAGGGACGAATCTCCAGAAAAACAACCTCTTAAAAGAAAGAAAGCCCTGAAGATCAAGAAGGTCGCCTCCCATAGGTCTCTTGTCAAATCCAGGAGAACTCCTCCCACCAGTCCAATTACCAAAACTCATACAAAAAATGCAGAGAGTGGGAATTCTAGTTTCCATACTAAGATCCCTCGGGTAATTTTGACAAACAGAGTTTACTTTTGTAAACACCCCATGGCTTGTGATATTTTTCATTTGCATTAGTCTAATCATATCATATCATGTGGCATTTTTGCTTCACTGCATTGGTTCAAGTTCATCTGCATCTAGGGTTTGTGATCTGAGCCATCCAGGTTTCATCGAGCCACTCCAAAGGTATTCAATCATCTCAAGTGGGTCCATGTATGTTCAATTATCATATTATATCCACCAAATATCAAGGAAGTCAAAGAATCACAAGAACTGGCAAAGAATGGAAGCTGAGCTAGGGTTTGACTGCATAGATGACCTAAAATTAGAGTTTTGGTTTCAGAGGCCATAACTCCAAATTTTTTGGTCATTCTTGTTTCTATTGGTCTTAATATGTCATAAGGATCATACATACCAAGTTTGATGAAGAAATTCATGTGGAAGTCATCTGATCACTGGGTAACTTCTTGAGCAAGTCAGAGCCAAATCAGGGCATCTGAGGCCCCCATCAATGGACCCAAAGTGGATTTTTCATAAAATTGAAGTTATATGGTCTTTATTTGATCATTGAAGTGCTTAGAAGTTCACAAATTTGAATAAAAGTAGGCTAAACCAAAAGTTGCCAAAAATGGAAATGACTTGTAATGTAAACCTTCCATTTTGGGAAAGTTTTTCAACCTCCTCTTTCTTAACCAAAAAAACTTCAAATGAAAAATTATTGGTCATGAAAGTTGTGGATTGGATCATTCCCTTTTCAAAAATTACAAGAACAAGATCTAATTCATTTTGGAACTCAAGTTATGGCTTTCCAAAGTTGGCAAAAATCACATAATTTCATGTTTCATGCCAAAGAGGGAATTTTGCAAAACCTCTTGCCAATTCATTTTGTGACTTCAAATTGACTTCTACACATCATAACATCATAGTGCTTGGCTTAAAACTCAGAATGGCCCAAAGAATTTCACATTTTCATGACTTGCACATAAAGAAATCTCAAAAGGGCCAAAGGTTCATGAATTTGCAAAACCTCCCATAACTTTGTCACAACTTGCTGATTTGCCTCAAAGAGATTTCCATGGCTATCCTTGAATCTTGCTGCACCAGACACCCCTTTGTACTTGGCCTGAACCAGCCCATACCTCAAAGTACAACCAATGTTGACTTTTTGCATTTTTCACCATACCAATCAGCATAGCCCACACCAACTATTCTAACCTATAACAGCTTCACATACATGCTTTATGCAAGCCATTTCACACAAGAACCAAGCCTGAATCCTCAGCATTCACAAGTTACCAAAAATCATCCCCCTTTGCATTTTCCTTCGAAACACTCAACACAAACATCAAACCTCAAATCTTTCTTCACCAATCATCTCTACACATCATAGGGAACAAAAACCACCCTTCACTTTGCCCTGAAAGTCACCATACATAAAATACGATTTTCCACCCCCTAAACTGAACTTCACTGAACTTTAAAAAGAGGTCACATACACTTCAGCAAAGCATCAAAGAAGCTCAAGGGAGATTAGAGGAGGTTGTTTGCATCAAGAAGAAGGCCCAGGCAACTCCATTGGCAAAGCTTCATCTCAGGTATCTTCTTGAAACATTTTTCCAGAAATCATTTCTTTAGTTATGAGATGGTAGAGTTTGCTCTCTTGATTGCAATGAACATTTATTTTTGAAGAATGGTTGAGTATTGACTGTGTATGCGTGTTCTGAAATTTTGTCCATTTTTATGTTTTTGTTCGAATCATGATTATGGTGCAAAATAAATGAATTATGTTGTTGGATTCTTGTTCTATGGGGTTTGGGGATCATTTTTGGAGATTTGGGGAGCTTATCATGACCTAGGGAGTGATTTGGGAATTTTCAGGGGAGAGTGTGGCCGGAGAAGATGACCGGAGGTCATTTCCGGCCACCTGAAAGTCATTAACTTAATTAATTAGGGTTAGGGCATAATTTAAACTTGGACCATTGGATTTGAGTTTGGCGCGTGTTCTGAATGGCCAGGATTGTGTCATTAGTTTTAATTTATGATTATTTAATTAATTAATCTGGTTCAATGAAATTTGAATTTGGGCCGTCCAGATGCGCGCCAGTCAATCCCTCCAAAACCCAGAATCAATCCTGACTCTCCATTGTGCATACTTTTTATTTATTTTGTTTTTAATTCATTTTTTCTAATTTCTTTTGTACGAATTTTTAAAAATAGTCAAAATAGTCAAAAAATTCTGAAATTTTTTATCAAACTTTTTATTAATTTTCAGAACCCAAAAATATTTTTATTTTTATTTTTTGCATTAAAAAAATATTTTTAAATCATTTAAATGTTATTTTTAATTAGTTAATTGATTTTAATTAATTAAAAATACATTTAAGTTTTTAAAAATCACAAAAAAAATCAGAGAATATCTTTGAACATTTAGAAGCATTTACAAATTCACCACACAAGTTTCTTTTTCGTTTTGATCATACTTTGACATTTTTCAATGAATTAGGGTTCTTAAATTTATACATTTTTAACCCTAACTTCAAAAATTCATAAGTTTTAAACCAAGTTGAGTTTGTGAGTGATTCTTTTTGCATTGTTCTATGCATGACTTCTAGTTTCTAAAAACATTTTTGTTTCATTTTTATCTTTCATTTTCAATTTATTTGGCATTTTACATTTAGGATCATCCTTAAAACCCTAGAAACTTAGGAAATTCATAACTTCCTTTAGGTTTAGCTTCTGACCTCCCCCTTTGGATGGTAACCTAGTATAGTTTTAGGGTTCCTTTGAGTGAATTTTCAATTTTTTATCTTATGATTTGCTTCTGTTTTTGAGTTTTGCATCTCATATGTTCATATAACCCTAATTTCTCATCTTCACTTGCATTCATCTTGCATATGCTTTCATCCATGAACTTTCCATGACATTTCTTGCATCCACATGACATATAAGACATCTTAGGACACATTATACTCATGTTTGATCATTGCATCATCCATTTGCCATGTTATGCATTCATTTCATTTCATGTACATTCATGAACTTTCATGCTCCTTTCATGCTTCATTTGCATCCTCATTGTTTGTATGATCATTTGCATCTCTTGATATGTCTTTGCATCATCTCTTAGCATCATTTTCATCATGAACATGCTTCTGGTTTTTGGTTTTCATCCTTGCATTCATTTCATTCTCATTTCATTTCATTTCCTTTTGCTAACTTTTCAGGTGGTAAGTGTTTGAGAAGTGAATTTGCCTTCACTTCTCATAATTTCTTCTCATCTCTCTTATGCATTAATTGTTGCATTTTGTATGTGTATTAGAGTGAGCTTGCTCATTCATGTTCCCTCCTCACTTTCTTTCTTCAAGCAACTTATCTTCTTAAGTGAAGTAAGTTGACTTGCTTCTTCTGCTTCTCTTCCTTCCATCTTTGCTTCTTCCTTGGTGGTTCTTCTTGAAGATTTCTTGCAAGCCTCATAAACCCTAGGAATACCCATGATCACAATTAGGGTTTGATTAGTCCCCCACTAGTTTTTTTACCTTTGTGTCATCTTTGTGTCTTCTCCTCTCACCTCATAATCAAGGACTAAACCTTAAAGGTTTTAAGGCTTTGTGATTAAGCTTATGCCTGCATCCTTCTCTTAGGATGGAGTGTATAACTTTAATCCTAAGTGTTAAACCCTTAATGTGTTTAAATCCTTTAATCAATCCACTTTAATAATCACTGAGACACCAAACTTGTAACTTGGGCCTTGCATTAGGGTTCTAATTCTTCCTTAATTGGTCAAGAAGGACTAACCCTAGTGTTAATGGACAAGTCCCCCTCAAGTTGTCTTATAAACCATAAAACTCACCACTTAATCTTACCATTAACTAAAACCCATTTTAATAAAGGCTTGTTTTGTCATGAGGTTAATCCCTAATCATGGATTAAGTTGAGGTATCTTCCTCAACTTAAATGTTCTCATCTATTATCCTTTTATTAGGATGGTGTAATGAGTCCATTAAATCTTTGATTATGGCTTAAACTCATTACTTAACACTAAACAAAAACTCCAAAAACATCTAAATAATCACAAGTAGGTTAATGATCTTAATCCTACATCATGGTAATTAAGTGTGAGGTGTCTACTTCACACTTAAGGTATTCTCATTACCCCTAATCAGAGGGAAGATGTGATGAGTTTACTAACCCTTGGTTTAGGCTTAAGCTCATTTTCTTATGACAAATTCAAAAAGCAATAAAAGATTGAAAACACCAAAAACAAACAATAATCGTCTCCTTCGGGATTCTTTTCTCATCATCTTCACTCATAATCGAGAACTCGCTTCTTCCGTCTAATGCAAGACAGTTTGCACCTGAGCCAGACAGGTCATACACTTGAGCATAGACAAGTAAGCAGTTCATCAGTCAATTTATCTTTCAGTCTCTTTGAGTCGAACTACGGTGTTCTGACTTCCTCATTGCACGAGAGGATACGTAGGCATAACTTAACGGTTATCGAACAAAAGTCTCTGTATATCCCCCCCTCTTCCAGCATTATTCTTTAAGCCTCATTGTCTTGAGCTTTGCACTCTTTCCTTACACTGACACTCCTTTTATTCACTTCACACTTCTTTCCAGCACTGACACTTGTATTCCTTTCCAGCTTTTTCACACAAAATAGCACTGACACTACCCCTTTAAACACAAATCTTTCAAGCGTGGATCCCGTCGAGTACGGCGGACAATCTGGGTGCTAATACCTTCCAAGGTTGTAACCAACCCCCTTTCTCAGTTTCTCTGGTTCGTGACCGTCTTATCCATTTCTCTCTAGGTTTATGCAGCATTACCTTTCCTTCGGGATAAAAATGCCTAGCTGGCGACTCTTTTCAGTTCATCTTCATGTTCTCTCTTTCGCCGACCGTTCGCATCTGTACCCCATCTGACCAGGTGTCATTTGGTGGGAGCGGCAGCTTGGTGACTCTGTTGGGGAACCTTATACTGCAACCAGGGCTTCTGGTTCTTTTTGTGGGTTCCTCCTAGCGCTTGTTTGATTTTTGTTTACTGGGGTGTTATGTACTATGTGTGTTTATTTATTTTGCTTTATTTATTGCTTTATGTACAACTCTATTTATTGCTTTCTTTTACAGTCTTATGCATATTTCATACTGTCATTGCTGGATTTGGTTTTCTGTTTTGGTGGGTGGGGTTCCATTAAGAGATTAAGGTCCTATACCTGGGACCTGAGTGACACCTAGGCTAGAGTGGTTCATGTTCTTTCCCATTCCATTTCGGTCTGGTGCGGGAATATGAAACACAGTTCAAATGTGGGTTTCTTCTTGAGAACTCTGTGCTACAGATTTCCTGTAGTGCTAGGGCTATCTGGGAAGCCTGCTAAGTCTGGATGACCTTTATTTTGACCTTCAGAATCTGGGGTGAATTAGAGAAGGATCTGTTATGGTTATTCTAAACATTGTACCTCCGGGTTAGAAGTGTTTACACTTCTCATAACTGATCCAAGTCTGAGGATCCTTGTTCTAGAACATTACATGTGAGAGTGTTGGGTTGTTTAGAGGTTTGCAGGAACCCTTGGCCACATCATACCCTATTACTGTTTTGTTTAAGAATACTTCACTTTGGACAGTTCTTGTGATTAACCCTGGACATGTGACTCTTTATTTGAGTCCCCCACCCTGGTTACTGGATTTCTGAGCCTCCATCCGGACTCCTGAACATACATGGGCCTTATACAAAGACAGATAATCAGATCCAGCTCTTGATCACAAACCCTTGCATATCATTTGCATATATCATCATTGCATCATTTAACATTTGTTTATTTGCTTTTCAGGGTATCCACCTCATTATATCTTGGTTTTGGTTTTGACCCCTTCTATTGCTTAAACCTCTGCTTCAGTTATCTGCTTCAGTTATCTCCTTCAGCATCTCCTTCAGTCTGTCAGAGACTCACTTGCATCAGTCTGTCAGAGACTCACTTGCATCAGTCTATCATAGACTCACCTTCAGCATCTCAGTATGTTATCTTCATCAGCATTTAAGTTCAGCTTCTTCACCAGCACTCATGGATATTCCAAGGAAGAGCAACATATCTTATCATTTCCTTGAGCCCATATTGACTGGTATCAGGAAGGTCCAGTCTCTTATCACACCTGACCACATCCCACTGTTTAGGGAGCACTATGGGGGTATTTTAGACATGGTCATGGATCTTGATTCTTCTCAGAGAAGCATGATCCACACATGCTTGCAGTTCTATGACCCTCCACTCAGGTGCTTCACCTTTCCTGACTTTCAGATGTGGCCCCTGTTGGAAGAGTTTTCTTTGTTGATTGGAGTACCTATCAGAGGAGGGATTCCCTTTAACCCAGAGATGACTGCTCCCAAAAATGAAGAGATAGCAAGGGCATTGTACTTGGAGCCTGCCCTTATTAAGCAAAGCATGACAACAAAAGCTAGGATTCCTGGTTTGCATCTGGACTTCTTGATTTCTCAGGCCATCCTGAAGGCTACATTGGGAGAATGGAGGGTGTAATACCTCAAATATTCCCTCTTATTTTTAAGCATCATATCACATCATATTCATCATAAGCATATCATGCTCTTGGCATCTTAGCATGGAAAGATGAGGTATAGCATTCTCATGACCTAGCATTAGGCATATGATCATTTGTGGAGGGTTTTGAAGCACCACAAGCTATGACAAGGGGCCCAATGGATTTGCTCAAGTCCTATGAGGGGTTTACTTTGCATTTACAAGTTCAAGATCATTCACAAAAGCCCAGAAGGTTGGAAGATCATCAGGGAAGTCAGGCTAGGGCAAAGCTCTTACACAATGATCCCAAATTAGGGTTTGAGTTTCAAGCATGAAAACCTTGTGACTTTGGCCATTTCATTTGGGCAAAGTCTCTCATATGTTAAGAGGATCCTAGGGATGAAATTTGGTGAGAAAATTCCTTGTGGAATTCATATATTTCTTCAGTTGCTTGTAAATGAAGAAATTGGTCAACTGTGCATTCTAAAAGTCAACTGTGAGATTTCAAAGGGTCCAACCCCATTTTTCTAGCCAAGGGATGTTCTTATAACCTTAGAAGAGGTTTTGCGAGATCAAAGATCAAGAATCATGAGGTTTTGAGGTGTTTTGCAAAATTGGCATAAGTTTGGTCATGGAAATTTCCATTTTTAGTAACTTTTTGCCCTAATTTTCAAGTAAGCATAACTTGGTGAAAAAAGTTTCAAATGGACCACAGCCAAACATGAAAGTTGAAGATTAAAGTCTCCCATTTTCAAAAAGTACAAAATCATTTTCATAGCCCTCATGGTTAGAGAGATAGGCCCTTCGAAAATTTCAAGAAATCTAGGGCATGGCATGAAGTTCAAATCTTCCACAAATGCAAAACTTCATGAACTTTATTTTTGAGTGACATAATGAACCAAGTGAGATCACAAACTTACAAAGCAATGCCAAGAGTCCATTTTGCTCCAAAAATGTTGCCAAATTTGTGCATGATAAGAGGAGTATCTCATAAGAGGGAAATTTGCATGAACATGGGAAAAGCATGATCCTCACATCCAAGGGCCAAAATCATTTCTGTTTTGAATCAAGGGTGAGATATTGATCACACATGTGCAAGAAGTGAGAGGGATGCACGAGCCGAACACCTCATCACAAGAATTTTGCGAGTTTTGCAAATTCACTCTCACACTCTCATCTCACGTGCTCTTGCTCTCATCCTTCCAGCATTGCATTTTGGATCCATATAAAAGAAAATTAGGGTTTCATTTGAGGCTGGATCCATCACATTTCATCATTCCAAAGTTTTTGCACCAAGATCATTTTCTTTCGAATCTCCTCATTCTCTCACTCTCTTCACAAACAAATCACATATCCTTAATCCTTGAGGCTTGAGGATCATTAATCCACCATTGGTTTAAGCTGAAGCTCAAGATTTCAAGAGGTGTCATTCAAGTGCATCTGCTCTCAAACCTCAAGATCTAGAAGCATTCAAGGCTTCTTTTGCATTTATTTTGCAATAAGAAGTTATAGGGAGTAGATCTGCAGCATTGGAAGCTTTATTCTGGTGATTTGAAGGATCTGCAAGCTCAGCTATACTTTGAAATTCGTGGATCTGAAAATGAAATTAGATGTATGCAATGTGTTGTGCTTGTTATGATGAGTATTCTGCACCTTTTAGATTGAAAAATGCTTGAGAATTTAGTGTTATATGATGATTTGAAGTTTCATAGTTGGATCTGTTTTGCTTCGATCTGTTTGATTCAGTGATCCATTGTGAATTTGAATGCCATATTTGGATTCACCGTGCCCTAATTGTCTAATCTGGAGTGTTTGAGTTATTTATATTATGATTTGTTCTTGGTTTGTGTTTTCCGGTGCCGGAGCCCTAGCTCCGGTCACCGGATTCTGGAAATGAGTCCACCTGAGTTCAAATGAAGAAGACGACGCAATAGCCATTGGATCAAGAGATCTTGACGTCCATTATGCTGCCAACGCATAAATGAGGCCACCTCCTTCTCACGTGTTTTATATTTGTCTAAATTTATTCTCATGTCTCTCACCACACCATAAATGCCATGTTACCTCACCCCCAACCAATTAATATGCTGACTTGCTTTAATGAATTAACCAATCTTACACGTCCATTTGATCCATTGGTCCTTGTATTTTGCTGAATTAAATGAATATCCACAACAATATTGTGAGTTGCGCTGACTTTCCAATGGGCTTGACTTGCTAATCCCACCCCCTGACTCTGAGGCCCAATACTTTTGAACTGAGTTTGTTTCTATACGTACCCCCAACATCATCCATTTATTTTTATTTCTTTTTTTGTTTTCATTTTATTTTCAGTTTGGTTTTTAATTTTAAAAAATAATTTTAGGCTTCCAAAAATTCTAAAATAATTCATGAATGTTTGTTTGAGTTTTCTCTAATTTTTGACATTTTTATTTTCCATTTATTTTTATTTGACACGTGGAAATTAATTGTTTCTTTTAATTAATTCATTTTATTTCATTTTGAAGCATGTTGACTTGTCCATTTTCTATCTTGATCATTATTTTGATTTTTTGGTTGGTTCTTTTTGCTTTAGGTTCATGATAGAGTGTAGTTCATTGGTGATTTTTGTTCTGATTGTTAGAATCTTGGTTAATTGATTTTGGTCTCTAACTTGTGAGTGAAGCTTCTTAACCCTAGTTGATATTTGAACCCTCATTTGACTTGTTTAGCTTCTAATTCTTTCTCCCTCCTTTTGGCATGTTGTTATGGTTTGATTGAAGGTCATTTGTGCAAGGTTGTGGAATTTTTGGGTGCATACTTGAATTAATTTGAATTTTGGTTCTTCACCCTTTGAAACAGATTTCTTTGCAAGCGTGGATCTTGTCGGGTACGGCGGACGATCTGGGGTGCTAATACCTTCCCAGGTCGTAACCGACTCCCGAGCTCAGTCTCTTTGGTTCGTAGGACCCGTGTCCTTCCTTTTCTTTTCTTCTGGTTTGTGCAACATTACCATTCCCGTTCCTTCGGGATAAAAATGCCTGGCTGGCGACTCTATTCTTTTCCGCGCCACTTTCACGTTTGTACCAGGATGGAAATCCGGGGAGCGACAGCTGGCGACTTTGCTGGGGACTTCCTAACTAGTATCTCTGGTTCCCCTGTGAGTCTCTCCTAGCGCTTGCGTGTTTCTGTTTCTTTAGGTGTTGATTGCTTACTGTTGTGTGTTGTATTTTTACTGTTGTTTATTTAAAGTTTTATTTACAGCTTTATTTACAGTTTTCAGTATTTATTTTCTGCATCATATTATATACTGGACTGTCTGGACTGGATCTTCTGTTTGGTGGGCTTGGGTGATACTGTTTCTGAGAGATGAGCTCATTACCACGACTCGAGTGCACCTTAGGATTTAGAGTGGTTCCACTTTGGCCTCATGAGATCTTGTCATGGGGGTAGTAGTGAGTTCCACGCCCAGATTTGAGACCGTCTTGGGAATGTCTTGATTTGAGGATCTTCCTCTTTCATTTCATAACCTTGATAGTTATGTGCAGCTGGGGACCGATCATTGAGAACCTTGTGGAAACATCCCTCTCTAGTGGTGACAGTGGCAGACCACATTGTGTGGCAAACCCACTCGCACCCGAGGGCCCACCTGGAACTCACATAGGATGACCTTGTTTTCCCAGACTCAGCTGAGGCCTCCCTGCGTAGTATATAATGCCAAACCGATTCCCTGATCTGGCCATGAGCCATTTCTCAGAAATGGTGAAAGTATTATTACTATTCGGCTTTGAGAGTCCATGATGTTTGACCCGGAGCATACCAGTGAGATTGGGAGGGGTTTACAGGTTTGCAGGAACCCTTTGGCCTCTACATACCCTCATTATCAGTGGTCCTTGTTGAGATTTGGTCCTATGGTTCTGGTGTTCTAGTTTCCTTGGTACTATGGTTCTGAGAATTTCTATCAGAGGGTTATGAATCAGAGGATCTTGGTTTGCAGTTGATCAGAGGGTCCTTATGTTCAGTGTCCAGTATCCAGATGGTCCCAGATTGATCATATGTCTGCATTGCATTTGCATTGCATCATCCTTGCATTAACTGTTTATGTTTCCATTTTTCAGGTTATTGTTCATAGTCAACTCCCAGTTCTGGTAAATCTTATCTCCAGATGGCAGAAGTCAGAAGAATTACAAGGAAAAAGAATGTTCACTATACTTTTCTTCAACCTGAAGTCAGGAGTGTTCAGAAATTAGCAGGTTTGATGAATTACCAAGTCTTGGGAAATTTCAGAAAGAGATATGGCCAGATATTGAAGTATGTGGACAAACCAACTGCAGACCAGAAGGACAACTTGCATACCTTGCTTCAGTTTTATGATCCCCTGCTGCGGTGCTTTGTGTTTCCAGACTACATCTTGGCTCCTACCTTGGAGGATATTTCCATCATTTTGGGCGTTCCAGTCAGAGATACCTTGCCTTTCTATGGGTCTGAGGTGGTGCTTAAGGAAGAAAACATAGCCAAAGTCTGTCGTTTACCAGCTGCTACAGTCAAGAAGGCTCTGAAGGATAGTAAAGGCAGAGGACTCCCTTGGAGTGTGCTTATACCAGAGGCTGAGGAATATGCTAAAGGGGGTAAATGGGGGGATTTTGGTGCTGTGCTGGCTTTGATGGTGTATGGGTCTAGCTTGTTCCCAGGAGAGAAAGAATTTGTGAGCTTGGAAGTGATTTCTATCTTTGCTAAAGGCAATCCTGTGCCACCTCTGTTGGGAGATTTCTACTACAACGTTCATTACCGGAATGAGAAAGGTAGAGGTGGACCAGTGGGCTGTTGTGCTTCATTGTTTGCTGAGTGGTTTGCCAGACAACTGCCAAAATCAGGTGTTTTCAAGGAGATGAGAGATGAGTGGGGATGGTCTAGAAGGTTGATGGGGCTAACTGCTGAGGATATAGCTTGGGGATATGACAGAGATCTACTGGGAAAAGATTTGCTGGTCATTTATGGAAGATTTGCTGGAGTGCCTTTGCTTGGAAGGAAGGGTGTGATCAGTTATCATCCAACATTATCCAGGAAGCAATTTGGTTATCCTTTGAGAGATCCTCCAAATATGGAAGAGTTTGCTGAGTCTTTGTATTTTCCTGTGGAGGGAAATAAGGAGTTAGTTCTACAAGCATCTCAGGCTTGGGCTCACAGGATGAGGAAGGGTAAGAAAGACTTTGGCAGAGTAGATCCCAAGACGTATCCTCCTTTTGCTACATGGTTGCAAAGACATGTAGAAGAAGTGATCATGCCCTTCTCAGTAGAAGCTCCACTTTATCCCAAAGAAATGCCAAGCCAGAGTATTGTCTCCCTTGAAGAGTATAAGAAATTGGAAGCTCAGCTGCATGAAGTTCGAGTGGAGAATGTTGAAATGGTTAACCTGTACCATCTTGCCAACCGGGCCAAAAATGAAGCAGAGGTAAATCTGCAGAAGATGCAAGCCTCCTTGGAAGCTAAAGAGAAAGATTTTGCTGGAAGGGAAGCTCACTTTCAAAGGTTGGGTCTGATGGAGGCAAAAAGAGAAGCGGAATGCAAAAAGACTTTGAAGACTCTCAAGGAAGCTCGCCAGTCCATTGTTTGGTTGCAAGGCCAAAGGGAGGAAGAGAAAAAGAAGTTTAAATAAAAAAGAAGAGTTTTTCGAGGTGCAAATGGCCTTCAAGAAAGAGGAGGTGGAGCAAGTCCACAACATACGAAGGGAAAAGACTCAGCAGTTGGCACAAAGCCAGATAGCCTTGGAGGAGGCACTGAAGGAGATTGAAGCGCTCAATCTGAGAGCAGGTGTGAAGAAGAACAGAGCAGAGGTGGCTGCAGAAGAACCTGGGCTTTAGTTTAGTTTTTATTTATTGTTCAGACTACCTACAGACTTGTTGTAGGAGTCTTGCTTTATTCTTTTGTCTTTTGTAATGACTTGTAACCCTTCGGGGGAATATTTTTGTTGGTGCTCTAACTTTTGGCCGGCAGTGGGTTGTCCATGATATACAGTGTTAATATGCAAATTATTATTTCTGAATATGCAAGACTTGTTTGTCTGATACTGCTAATATCTGAACGCTCTTCAAAAAGAAAGTCTGAAAGTTAATACTCAAAGTGGCTGTCTGGAGCAAATACCAGAACTGGGGCATACAAATGCTTAAAACTAGGGAATATGAGCAGTTACATTGCATGCATATAACGTGTTTGTTTGTTTTACAGGTAGTGCTTCAGTTTCTAACGTTTATGTTGTTTCAGGCACTATAGCTCCCAAAAAGGTTCGAGAACAGCCGATCGTACACAAATATCCCACAAGAGTCAACAGAGAAAGAGTCATGGATCAGATGCAGGCTGATTTAGCTGACTTGAGGCTGAGGATGGACAATTTTATGACCCTTATGGCAGGGATGGGTCAGAATCAGGAACGTCTGCGTGAGTTGGTTGAAAATAGTCAAGCCAGGAACAACGGTACTGCTGATGGAGGTAATCGTAACGGTGCGGGCGCCCGTCAAGTTGAAATCCTTGTAGCGCAGCCAGGGGTTACCATTATCAATGATGGACTGAACAATGTACAGATGGACGGTCAAGACGAACAGTTCACTCTGTTAGACGAAACTGAAGGCCAGGGGGCTGAAATGAACAAGAAATTTGAAGAGATGGCTGAACAGATCAAGGCCATTCAATCCCAGAACTCCTTGGGGTTTGACATTACTGACTTGGGCTTGGTTCCAGGGGTTAGAATCCCTTACAAGTTCAAGGTCCCAACTTTCGAGAAGTACAACGGCACAGCGTGTCCCAAGACTCACCTCCAGTCCTTTGTAGGGAGGATTGCTGCCCATACTGATGATGAAAAGCTATGGATGTACTATTTCCAGGACATCCTGGTTGGGGCCTCCTTGGAATGGTATATGAAGCTAAGTAGAGTCAATGTTAAGAGCTGGAAGGACCTGGCAGAGGCTTTCGTGAAGCAATACCAGTACAATTTGGACATGGCTCCAAATCTCACTCAATTGCAAAACATGTCTCAAACTGCTAAGGAGGGGTTTAAAGAATATGCTCAAAGGTGGCGTCAGCTCGCTGCCAGAGTGCAACCACCATTGCTGGAGAATGAGATGGATGATATGTTCATGGGGACATTGCAAGGAGTGTTTATCGAAAGATTGGCGTCTTGTTCGGCTACCAAGTTCAATGATATAGTAATTGTAGGTGAGAGGGTCGAGACTCTGTTAAAGATGGGAAAGATTCAGGATACCAGTGTGAGCAGCTCAAGTGGAGTAAGAAAAGCTTTCAACGGACCCCCGAGAAGAAGGGAAGGTGAAACCAATGCTGTGTTTGGCCGAGGACGAGGCCGAGGATATAGAAGATCATATGAGCAAGTGGCAGCTGTCACTATCCCTTCTAGTCCTGTGCAGCAGGTACAGACTCAACCTCAACAACAACAACAACAACCACAACGTAACAACTATCAACAAAGACCTTATCAGCCAAGACAAGCTTGTCCGGCTAATAGGGTGCTTGAAGCAATTCCCATGGCATATACTGCATTGCTGCAGAGATTGCTAGACCTGAATTTGATACAACTGAGGACTTTGACACCACCACCACCTAGAGAGCTTCCGGTGGGGTACGATGAAAATACTAGATGCGCATTCCATTCAGGGGCACCCGAGCACTCGACTGAGAAGTGCAGGGCGCTACAGCACAAAGTTCAAGATTTGATCAACTCCAAGGCGATTAACTTTGCACCACCTCCGAATGTTACTTCAAACCCTATTCCAAACCACGGAGGGTCTAGAATAAATGCTGTTGAGGGTGGTGAGAAGTTAAGTTTGATTCTGAGCATAGAAGAAGTGAAGACTCCGCTGTTGGTAGTGAAGGAGAGGTTGTTGAAAGGACAAGTGTTTCCGGGATGCAATTCTGATTGTGAAAAGTGTGTGAATTCAGTGAACGATTGTGAAGATCTGAAGATGGGATTGCAGAATCTGATTGATGAAGGGTCATTACAGTTTGATAAAGTTGATAATGAAGTTGATGGTGTGTCCACTATAACCATCTTTTATGATCCAGTTGAGATGCCTGCTAGAAGAGAACATGTAACTATTTATACTCATGAAGTCAGTCCTGTTACTATCACTGTTCCTGGGCCTGTTCCTTATACAAATGATAAAGCCATTCCATGGCATTACGGCTCAGATGTGTACGTGGAAGGACAAAAGGTCGAGAGTAAGTTAGTAGCTATTGACCCGACCGTAGTGAATGTCGGAGGGGTTGGAGGTTTTACGAGAAGTGGTCGTCTATTTGCTCCCCCGGTGCTGAGAGGAGATCCTGAGGCTGAAGCTTCGGCAAAGGCTAAAGGAAATCAAACAGCAACTGAAGAAACAACAACTCATGCTACTGGACAGGGAACCTTTGAGAAGGAAGTGGAGGAATTTATGCGGATAATTAAAAAGAGTGATTATAAGGTGGTCGAACAGTTGAACCAGACGCCGTCCAAAATATCCATTCTGTCTTTGCTGATGTGTTCTCCAGCACATAGAGAAGCCTTGCTAAAAGTGTTGCAGATGGCATACGTTCCTCAAGAAATAATTGTTAATCAATTGGAAGTTGTAGTGGGCAGTGTGAATGCAAGCCATGGGTTGGGCTTTACAGATAGAGACCTTACGTCAGAGGGTCGTAACCATAACAAAGCACTACATATTACTATGGAGTGTAAGGGTGTTGTTTTGTCGCATGTCCTGGTTGACACAGGCTCTTCTCTTAATGTACTCCCGAAGAAAGCATTGATGAAGCTGAATGTTGATGGTATCGTTCTAAGACCCAGTGATTTGATAGTTAAAGATTTTGATGGATCCAGAAGGTTAGTGTTTGGAGAAGTTGAGTTACCTGTGAAAATAGGGTCTCAAGTATTCAAAAGCACCTTCTACGTCATGGACATTCAGCCCGCGTACAGTTGCTTGTTGGGACGTCCATGGATTCACGCTGCCGGAGCAGTAACTTCCACTCTGCATCAAAAGCTAAAATACGTGGTTGATGGCCAAGTAATCACTGTGTGCAGAGAGGAAGACATCTTTGTGAGCCACTTATCAACTTTCAAATATGTGGAGATGGACGGAGAGATCCACGAGACGCTGTGTCAGGCCTTCGAAGCAGTTAATGTCAGCATTTTGGCTCCTGTGGAGAGGAACAATGAGAAAGAAGGTACCTCCATTCACTCCTACAAGCAGGCTAAGGAGGTGGTTCAGTCGGGAAGCGCCCAAGGCTGGGGCAAATTGCTGGAATTAGAAAAGAAGGATGACAAGTTTGGGCTTGGTTATCAACCTGATGGGTCCCATTGGTCTCCAAGTGGTAAAGCTATTACTTTCACAAGTGCTGGGATGCTAGACCGCAACCATATCTGTGCAACAAATGAAGATGGAGACAGTGATGGTGACTAGGATAACTGGATTCATCCGTGTGCGCCCGGAGAGGAGCTAAAGAACTGGTTTGCTGAAGACATTGTCCAAGTTACCTGGCAATCAGAGTAATTTATTTGTTTCCTTTTCTTATCATGCTGCATTGTCAATCCTGCACTCTTCCCAAGGTGCAAGGATCCATTGTATGGGCCACCATGTTTTTATGCACTTATTTTACCATGAAATAA
The DNA here is from genome assembly GCA_963966055.1 of Lathyrus aphaca. Lineage (NCBI taxonomy): Eukaryota > Viridiplantae > Streptophyta > Magnoliopsida > Fabales > Fabaceae > Lathyrus > Lathyrus aphaca. Next base: position 483,644,625 of record OZ014525.1, on the reverse strand, counting down.
AGGACATTTTCAGACAAATTGTGTTCTCTTTCTTTCATTTTAAATTTTTCACAAAAAATAAAAAAAATGGCAATGTGTTTTTCCTTTTTGTTTTGTGTTTGCGTCTCTTTTGAAAAATAAGCAGATTCTGAAATAAGCACATCGTCTGTGTAGTGTTGATCATCCGGATTCTATTGATAACGTTCCTACTATGACCACGCATGACTTCGACAATCCTATCTACCAAGCTGATGAAGGGGTTGAGGAAGACTGTGAACTCCCTGAAGAATTGGTCAGATTGTTGAAACAAGAGGAACGAGTTATTCAGCCTCATCAGGAAGAAATTGAGATCATCAACATCGACACTGAAGATGTGAAGAAAGAGATCAAGATTGGGGCCAGTCTGCAGACCGAAGTGAAGAAAGAGTTGATTGGTATGCTGCGTGAATATGTGGATATCTTCGCCTGGTCGTATCAAGATATGTCGGGGTTGGATACCGACATTGTTGTGCATAAGCTACCATTGAGAGAAGAATTTCCTCCGGTGAAACAGAAGTTGAGAAGAACTCGTCCTGACATGGCAATGAAGATCAAGGAGGAAGTTCAGAAACAGTGGGATGCCGGGTTCCTTGCCGTAACTAGTTACCCACCTTGGGTAGCTAACATTGTACCTGTACCAAAGAAGGACGGCAAAGTCCGGATGTGCGTTGATTACCGAGATCTAAACAGAGCGAGCCCAAAAGATGACTTTCCATTACCTCACATTGATGTGTTGGTAGATAACACTGCTCAATTCTCGGTATTTTCCTTCATGGATGGCTTCTCAAGATATAATCAGATTAAGATGGCACCGAAAGACATGGAGAAAACAACGTTCATTACCCCGTGGGGTACATTCTGCTACAAAGTGATGCCTTTTGGTTTGAAGAACGTCGGGGCAACATACCAGCGGGCTATGGTCACATTGTTCCACGACATGATACACAAGGAGATATAATGCTATGTGGACGATATGATTGCTAAGTCCCGAGACGAAGAAGAGCATCTGGTCAACCTCAAGAAGCTGTTTGATAGACTGATAAAGTATAAGCTGAGTTTGAATCCAAACAAGTGCACTTTCGGAGTACGTTCCGGAAAATTGCTGGGTTTCATTGTTAGTCAAAAAGGAATTGAGGTGGATCCTGCAAAGGTAAAAGCAATACAAGATATGCCTGCACCGAAGACACAAAAAGAAGTGCACGGGTTTTTAGGGAGATTGAACTACATTTCACGGTTCATATCTCATCTAACTGCCACGTGCGAACCAATATTCAAATTGCTAAGGAAAGAGAAAACAGTCAGGTGGAATGAGGACTGCCAAAGAGCCTTTGATAAGATAAGAGAATATTTGCAGGAGCCTCTGATTCTAATGCCTCCAGTTCCAGGACGGCCGCTTATCATGTACTTGACTGTGCTAGAAGGGTCAATGGGGTGTGTTCTAGGCCAACATGACAAGTATGGTCGAAAAGAGTATGCTATTTATTACCTTAGCAAAAAGTTTACCGACTGTGAATCCTGTTACTCACTGCTCGAGAAAACTTGCTGCGCTTTGGTATGGGCTGCTCGCCGACTGAGACAGTACATGTTGACCCATACCACACTGCTAATTTCCAAAATGGATCCTGTCAAGTATATCTTTGAGAAACCAGCGTTAAACGGAAGGGTTTCTAGGTGGCAAATGATTTTAACAGAGTATGATATACAATATACTTCTCAGAAAGCCATCAAGGGAAGTGTATTGTCAGATTACCTTGCACAGCAACCTCTTGAAGATGACTATCAGCCAATGAAGTTTGATTTCCCTGATGAGGACATCATGTACCTCAAACCAAACGATTGCGAGGAACCACTTCCGGAGGAGGGGCCAGACCCTGAATCCAAATGGAAGTTGATGTTTGATGGGGCAATCAATATCAACGGACGTGGAGTTGGTGCTGTTCTTATTACGCCTGAAGGTGTTCACTTTCCCTTCACTGCCAAAATTACTTTTGGCTGCACCAACAATGAAGCGGAATACGAGGCGTGCATAATGGGAATAGAGGAGGCTATTAATCTTTGGATTAAGACCCTCGATATATTCGGAGATTCAACCCTCGTTATCAACCAGGTTACCGGCAAGTGGTATACACATCAAGAACATCTAATTCCTTACAGGGATTATGCCAGAAAACTGTTGACGTTCTTTGATCACACTAAATTTCACCGTATTTCTGACTCCGATTTCGCATGCATTCTTAGCTTTTATTGTTATTTTGTTATGTTATTACTTTGTTTTCTTTTGTTTTCAGGTTTTTATTGTAATCGGGGCTTGAATCGAGAAAAGGAGCGAAAAAGGAGTCGAAATGGACGAAAACCTAGAAATTCAGCGTTTTGCACTTACGGCACCCACCGTGGCGGGCGCCATGGGGTTAGCCATGACGTGGCCACGTCTCAAGACCACTCCACAACTGCCAAGACCCACGATCCCCACTCTTTCATTCTCCATTAGTACTATGGCGGGCGCCATAGGCCTGTGGCGGGCGCCACAAGGCAAAATTCAGTTCCCTCCACTTTTTAGTGGAGGGGCGTCCTGGTCATTTCCCGCATTTAGTTTTCCTATAAATAGGAATTTAGTTTTTCGTTTTTCTTGATCCAAACTTAGATTTCTCTAGGCATATATCAGTTTCAAAGCAGTTACCATTCCACATCGGGGTGTTTCTGCAATCGAGTGATCGAGTCTGTAATCTGTCTGTGTGATCGAGTTTTGGAGCACTCTGGAGGAAGTTAATCCTGCCGCCATTTTAATTCCAGTTCGTATTTTACTTTTCCGCATTGCTTTACTTTTATTTATTTCTCGCACTGCTTTACTTTATTTATTATCCGCACTCGCACTTTACTTTATTTATTTCCCGCACTCGCTTTAATTTCCTTTATTTCCCGCACTCGCTTTACTTTCCTTTATTTCTCGCACTCGCACTAAATTCCTTTATTTCTCGCAATCGCACTAAATTACTTTACTTTCCGCACTCGCACTAAATTACTTTTATGAAAAATTATAAAAAGAATCTTTACTTTATCATGTCTAACTAATTCCATAAAGGTTAGGATGTAAGGATCGTAATTAAACCAGTAATCTGTATAATTGTTCGTGGAAACACTTAAGGGCTATTTTATCTTTCAATTCAATCTAATTGTTTTTAACTATTTCAAAAACAGCCAAGAGCACTTTGTCTAGTTCATTAGGAGTTTTTAGATTAAAAAGAAAAGAGATTTTAAAACGATTTTCGGACGCGTTATGAAGTTTAGAGTCTGGTTCATAAGAACCTCTTTTTGCTAAGAAATCCAGGTTAAAGTACTTTTCAACTTAGTTAAGATACTACATTTCTTAAAAATAGGTTTACTACTCTAACGCAGTACGCACCTTTTTATCCGTGACAATAGGAGGGGTTGATTAGAGAGTACAACTCGGTTCTGAATACGCGAAAGCGACAGTTCCTGTTAAATTAGTTCTTTTCAAAGGAGAAAACATTGCCCATAAGTAGTTCCATTAACAAGTACTGGATTATCATTGATTACGTGAATTACATTCGAGCCTGTCTTTTATTTATTATTTAAAATTATCATTTTATTTACCATTGCACCCTTCTTAAAACCCTTATATTTAGTTGCCTTAGATACACACCATAACAACAGGTACGATAGATTGACACTTGGTCTCTGTGGATTCGACAATCTTTTATATTACTCTGACGTGTTCGTACACTTGCGAAAAACACGCATCAAGTTTTTGGCGCCGTTACCGGGGACCAATTTCGTCAAATTTCATTACCCTGTAGTTATACCGTTTAGACTAAGGTTGTTACCCACCGGTCAATGCGAAAGACTCGCAACGCCGGAAGTTTAGGAGACCCTCTAGCTGAACCTGAACGTTACGCTCGCGCACGTTTGTTTTTCCATAGGAATAGGAAAGCTATGGCCGAAGATCAAAACCGAAGACCTCTTAAGGACTTCGCCCAACCATCAAACGAGGAACCTAGTTCCAGTATAGTAAACCCCGCTATCCCAGCCAATAATTTTGAACTTAAACCATCCCTGCTGCAATTAGTGCAACAGAGACAATTCGCAGGTCTCGCTACTGATAACCCAAACCAACATTTAAAAAAATTTCTTCAGTTAGCAGACACCTTTAAAACCAATGAAGCTTCTCCTGAGGCAATACGCTTAAGATTATTTCCCTTTTCCCTCAGAGATAAAGCTCTATCATGGTTAGATTCCCTTCCACCCAATTCAATAACAACTTGGGATGACCTTAGGAAAGTTTTCCTTGCTAGATATTTTCCCCCAAGTAAGACTGCTCTTCTTCGAAACCTAATAACCAGATTTACCCAACACCAAGGAGAGTCGTTGTTCGAAGCCTGGGAGAGATATAAAGAACTATTAAGAGCATGCCCTCATCATGGCTTAGAGAATTGGCTAATCATCCAAACCTTCTATAATGGACTTCATTATAACACTAAGATGACCATCGACGCTGCCGCTGGTGGCGCACTGATGAACAAACCTTACCCTGAAGCTAGTGCCCTTATCGAGGATATGGCCCAAAACCATCAATCATGGGGAGTAGAACGAGCGACAGTGGAAAAGAAGGAAACCCAAGGAGGAATACATGAGCTAAGCTCTATAGACATGATGCAAGCTAAAATGTATGCGTTGGCCCTTAAAGTCGAACATATGTATACAACTCCGAATATTGTTGCCGCAGTTTCTCCGAATTGTGAGATATGTGGAACGCAAGGACACCAATCCGCCGAATGCAATCTGTTGAATGAAACCAACACTGAGCAAGTGAACTATACCCAAGGGAACCCATTTTCAAACACATATAACCCTGGATGGAGGAATCACCCAAACTTCTCCTACAAAAATAATAACCTTATTCAAAATACCGCACCTTCGAGACAACAAGGTTACCAAGCCCCAAGAACAAATCAACCTATGCAACCTGTACCACCAAGTCCGAGCTTTGATGAAGTTGTAAAAAATTTTATCGCCGCTCAAACACAACAAAACAAAGAGTTCATGAACCAAAACGTCCATGTTAACGAACTAATTACCCAGTTAGGAACCAAGGTTGATCAAATTATTACTCATAATAAGATGCTTGAAACCCAGATCTCTTAGGTAGCCCTAAACCAAGCCCCACAGACTACACCTGGAGGACAGTTCCCTGGACAACCTCAATAAAACCCGAAAGGGCAAGCAAATGCCATTACTCTACGAAGTGGAACCGCTTATAAAGAACCTTTAAACCCTAGATTAAGTGAGCCCGAAACTTTGGAGAGGAATGAGGAGAAGGAACCAGAGGAGCCTGAAACCCCGGAAAGTCAAGAAAAAGGAGAAGAACCTAAAAATAAAACCTATGTACCACCACCGCCATACAAACCACCTATACCATACCCTCAAAGATTAAAGAAAACCCAAATCGATAATCAGTATCAAAAATTCGTCAAGGTTATAGAAAAAATTCACGTAGAAATCCCCTTTACAGAAGCCATCACCCAAATACCTTCTTACGCTAAGTTTGTCAAAGACATACTTACAAATAAACGTAGACTTGAAGATCCGAAACCCGTGGAATGTAATTCTATTTCCGAAAATAGGTTAGCAAAGAAAGATAAAGATCCCAGAAATTTTTCCATTCCTTGTATTTTGGGGAATCATGTCATCGAAAAAGCTTTTCTAGACTTAGGAGCTAGTGTGAGCTTAATGCCTTTAGCAGTTTGTGAGAGATTAAACTTAGGAGAATTACAACCTACTAAGATGTCACTTCAATTAGCCGATAGATCCGTTAAATACCCTATAGGCATACTTGAAGACGTCCCTGTTAGGATAGGGCAGCTGTTTATACCTACTGATTTTGTTGTCATGGACATTAAAGAAGATGACGACATACCAATCCTCCTAGGTAGACCATTCTTATCGACTGCTGGAGCCGTAATAGATGTTACAAAAGGGAAACTAACTTTTGAGGTAGGTGGCGAGAAGATAGAATTTATACTTTCAAAATTTCTTATGGCACCTGTGATAGGAGATGCTTGTTATGCCTTAGATATCATCGAAGAATGCATTAGGGAATTAGAACAAGAAGAAGAAACTGAATCTATAAAATTGTCGTCAACCCTTATTTTGGAAGATGACAATTATAAAAGACCCTACATTGATGATAACCTTCACGAATGTTTATCTCTTACCCCAGATCCTATGCCTTGCCCTATGAAACCGACCGTAAAACTTAAGGAACTGCCTAAAAACCTGAGATATGAATTTCTCGATAAAGATATGAACCGTCCAGTTATAGTCAGTGCTACCTTAAACCAAGAAGAAACCGATCAATTATTAGAAGTTTTACGTAGGTACCCCTCAGCCTTAGGATATAAGATCTCTGATCTAAAAGGAATAAGCCCATCCGTATGCATGCATCGGATTTTGCTTGAAGAAGATTCAAAACCTTCCAGAGAACACCAACGAAGAATAAATCCTATAATGAGTATTGTAGTTAAGACCGAAGTTCTTAAGTTATTAGAGGCAGGTATAATATATCAGATCTCGGACAGTAAATGGGTGAGTCTTGTGCATGTAGTACCTAAAAAGGGAGGCACCACAGTCGTGCAAAATGAGAAGGGAGAACCTGTAGCAAAAAGAATCGATGGAGGTTGGCCTATGTGCATAGATTATAGAAAATTAAATAAAGCAACTAGGAAGGACCATTTCCCATTACCATTCATAGACCAAATGTTGGAGCGCCTAGCCAGTCACTCTTACTTTTGTTACCTAGATGGATATTCAGGATTCTTCCAAATACCTATTCACCCCGAAGATCAAGAAAAAACTACCTTTACATGCCCAGTTGGAACTTTTGCCTATAGAAGAATGCCTTTTGGACTTTGTAATGCTCCCGCCACTTTCCAACGCTGCATGATGTCTATCTTTGTTGATTATTTAGATGGAATTATGGAAGTATTTATGGACGATTTCTCAGTTTGTGGATCGGATTTCAACAATTGTCTTATCAACCTTGAGAAAATCCTAGAAAGATGTGTGGAGGTAAACCTTGTGCTAAATTGGGAGAAATGTCATTTCATGGTCACCGAAGGGATTGTTTTAGGACATATAGTTTCCGAAAAAGGTATAGAGGTAGATAAAGCAAAAATAGAAGTCATAGAGAATCTAAAACCGCCAAAGACTATCAGGGACATAAGAAGTTTTCTTGGACATGCCGGATTTTACCGACGTTTTATCAAGGATTTCTCCAAAATAACAAAGCCCTTAACTGGTCTTTTAATGAAAGATGCTGAATTTATCTTCGATGAAAAATGTACTGAAGCATTTAATCTTCTGAAGCAAGCTCTAATTTTAGCGCCTATAATGAAACCCCCTGATTGGTCAGAACCGTTTGAGATAATGTGTGACGCCAGTGATTATGCTGTTGGAGCCGTTCTAGGTCAAAGAAAAGACAAAAAGTTACATGTCATTTATTATGCCAGTAGAACCCTAGACGCTGCACAGCTCAACTACGCAACAACCGAAAAAGAGCTCCTAGCTGTAGTTTTTGCAATAGACAAATTTAGATCTTATCTAGTAGGAGCCAAGATTATAGTTTACACCGACCATACTGCCATTCGTTACTTACTAAGCAAAAAGGATGCCAAGCCTAGGTTACTTCGATGGATTCTATTATTGCAAGAGTTTGATTTGGATATCCGTGATAAGAAAGGCACTGATAATGTGGTAGTTGATCACCTATCTAGGCTAGAATACCTGAAACCTGATTCAGTACCCATAAATGACGATTTTGCCTATGATAGACTGATAGCCCAACTAGAAACTATTGAAGATGATAACCCAGACCTACATGAGCATTCTCATAAATCCTTAGCTATAAGTATTGTACCTTGGTATGCAGACTTTGTTAATTACCTAGCCGCTGACATCATCCCCCCTGATCTAAACTACCACCGGAAGAAGAAGTTCTACAGTGATGTGAGAAACTTCTATTGGGACGAGCCGTTTCTTTTCAAGAGAGGTAAAGATGGCATTTTCCGCCGTTGTGTTCCAGAAGAAGAGGTAAATAATATAATCGAGCATTGTCACTCTGCACCCTATGGTGGACATGCGAGCACATCTAAGACCTACGCCAAGATTCTTCAAGCTGGCCTATTCTGGCCTACTATGTGGCGTGATGTCCATGCTTTCATTGTCAAGTGTGACAGATGCCAACGCATAGGAAATATTTCAAGACGTAATGAAATGCCGTTAAGAAATATCCAAGAAGTAGAACTCTTCGACGTACGGGGTATAGACTTTATGGGACCGTTCCCACCATCTTTTGGAAATCAGTACATCTTAGTAGCCATTGACTACGTGTCCAAATGGATTGAAGCTATCGCCGCACCCACAAACGACACCAGAGTAGTCATCAAATTATTCAAAAATTATATATTTCCCAGGTTTGGAACACCCCGTTTAGTCATAAGTGATGGAGGATCACACTTCATATCGAGAATATTTGATAAACTTTTAAGCAAGTATGGAGTTAAGCATAGAGTAGCAACACCATACCACCCACAGACCAATGGACAAGTGGAAGTATCTAATAGGGAGATTAAACAGATCCTCGAGAAGACTGTCTCTATATCTAGAAAGGATTGGTCACAGAGACTTCAAGAAGCATTATGGGCCTATAGAACCGCTTTCAAAACCCCTATAGGAACAACCCCTTATCAACTGGTCTATGGAAAATCATGTCACTTACCTTTTGAGTTGGAGCATAAGGCCTATTGGGCCATAAAAACTTTGAATTTGGATTACTTGACAGCTGGTGAGAAACGTATCCTTGACATCCACAAATTAGAAGAGCTCAGACAATCTGCCTACGAAAATGCCATCATATACAAAGAAAGAACAAAAGCTTGGCATGACAAAAGAATCATAAGAAGATCCTTCAAAATAGGCGATCCTGTTCTCCTGTTCGATTCTAGGTTACGACTTTTTCCAGGAAAGCTCCGTTCGAGATGGACTGGCCCTTTCGAAGTATCTAAGATCCTAAGATCCGGTGCTATTGAAATCAAGAACCAAACATGTAAACCGTTCATCGTCAATGGACAGAGGTTGAAGCCCTACGAAGGAGGTGACATCCCAACAACATAGACATGTCATACTCTGAGTGATCCACCATATCCTTCCAATGATGTTTAAAAATCGGTCGTCGAGCTAATGACGTTAAACAAGCGCTGCATGGGAGGCAACCCATGGTTTTCTTATTTATGTACTTTTTTATTTATTTTTAGTTTATTTTAATTTGTTTATTTTATTATTATGTCAGGACTAACGATTGAATGTTTTATGTGCTTTCAGGACTTGTTTGCTAACCTTGTACAGAATGCAGAACCCTGATGACATGCACGTGGCCTTTAGAGACGACGCACAGAGAGAGCGTTACTATGTCCACATGAGACGCCCTATGGCTCCTACCAGGTACCCTGACCATGATTGCATGGATGCCTTGGGGATAGAGCCAAGCGTCAGACTCTTATGCCATCAACTCCAGTGGGACCAGTTTGACGACAGGAACAACACTTATAGGAACTTGACTCTTGAGTTCCTCAGCTCGTTTCATCATGACCCTTGGGCTGGACCCGATGGACTCGCTGTTTTCAGGTTGTTCGGGATTGACTACTCATTCTCTCACAAAGAGTTTGGTGATTTTCTAGGTTTCCAGACTACTCCTGATGCTATTCCAGAGACACCGATGGGATATTTTATGAGCAGAGAAGTGGAAAAGTTTTGGTCTAAAATATCAGGTGGAGGAAGCCAAGACCCTTCCACCCAGTTTTCTCAGGTAATCCACAACCCTGCGTTAAGGTACTTCCAGATGATTCTAGCGCATTCTTTCCTAGGTTTTCCAGATACAGAGACCCTGCTAAGTGAAGAGGAGATTTTCCTACTGTTTTGTGCGACTCAGTCTCGCCCTGTTGCTTGTGGCAACTTTCTATTGAATGGCCTTGCTAGTGTTGCCAGATCATCCGTAGGCATCATACATGTCGGTGGGATTGTTACACAGATAACTACTGCATTGGGTTTGTCTCGCAAGTTATTGCACCTCAGGACCTTCTGCTGCTACACCACCCTGGATGTTGATTTTTGTCTTGACAGAGGACTGATGAGGAGGGCTTCTTTTGAGCCCAACATGTTTAGATTACTGATCGACGGCGAAGTGATACACTACTTTACATTACCAGATCCGCTGATGACCAGTGTCCATGATCCTGCAAATTGGAGTTATGCTCTAGAGGGTTATGGAGAGACTGACGAAGAGCCGAAATCACCTCCCGTCGCTGAGTACACTCCTACACCTCTTACTCCCCGAATCACTGTTATGTCTAACAATATGTCTCTGCAGCCGCCTGACCTACAAACACAGATTTATGAGCTCCGTAAGGAGACTGCCCTGCTCAAGCAGGAAGTAGCGAACTTGGAATTACAGATTCAGGTTTCTGATCTCACTCATGCCTCAGAGGCCGATGCTCTATATCAGGAGATTGAAGAGCTTCGGAGGGAGATGGCTGAGATTCGTGGATCAAGCCAGGAGAAGAAGCCTACCACATGATTCATTCTACACTGATGATGCTACCCTAGTATTTAATTTCCTTTTATACGCTTTATTTTATTTCTCGCATCTCCAGACATATCTCATATTATTGCATCTTTTATATTTTCTTGTACTTTGAATTCATCTTATATATACATATTATGCACTAATGTCGTTTTTTTCTTTTTCTTTTTGATTTTTAATTATTTTATTTTTGTCGTGCAAAGAAAAAAAAATATAAGACAAAAATATTTTCATTTTTGTCTTCAAAAAAAAAAATATATGCAAGCCTCGTGCCTTGAAAAGAAGAAGAAAACGCTATCCAGACCCCCCCGAAGACCAAAGGTGCAAGGAAGGCCCAAAAGGAGGATTTAAAAAATCCAAGGCCCAGGAAATAGCCTTGTGGCGGGCGCCACAAGCCCATGGCGGGCGCCATGGCGTTCACCCCTATTTCGGGGCTGAACTTCATTTTCCACCATTTTCATACCTTTCTTCTCCAAAAACCCATTTTTGCAACTTTCAAAAACCTCCTTGAACCCCATTAAAGCTCCCCCATTTCAAAAATACCCTCCATCCGTAAAACATATCTAAAATCCATTTTCATTTTCATCCACCACAAACCATAAAAATCAAAACTTTATCATTCCTCTCATAAACTATTTTTCTACCATTTTCACTTCCTAAGGAGCAATCAACAATGGAGTTCAATGGATTTCTTCTTCGTGATGGAAGACCGGGTGATAGGCAACGGAAAATTATTCAGAGGCTTCAGAGTCGAGAAATTCTCTCGACTAGGTACGTCGACGATAACTGTCTGTATGCTTTGGGTATTTATCATAGTGTTTTTAATTTATTAGAATTCCTAGGCTTGCATAATATTTTCATTAATCAGGAACCTACCTACGAGAAACTAACAATTGAGTTTTTGAGTTCTTTGATATACACTGTCAGTCCTAACACTGCTAGCACTGTCGGTACTGTTATTTTTAGACTGTTTGGAATTGAATATGAATTCAGTACCAACGAGCTAGCAGGCTTGTTAGGAATCCCTCATAGGGAAGGTGCGATTTGTGAGGCACCTTTGTATGCGGAATGGTCGGCCGAGGTATTTACCTTCTGGCAAAGGCTTTCAAGTACTTCAATTAATTCTTTTGAAGGGATACTTGCGTCGACCATTCACAACCCGACCATAAGAGTTTTTAGATATCTTTTGGCATGTACTATTTTTGGCCGGGAAAGTCCAAACAATGTAAATGCTAGAGAACTCCTATTTTTGCAAGGATGCCTCACTAGAACCCATATCAATCCGGTCCCGTTTATGCTTGCACACATGTCTTTACTTACTAATAAAACAGGACCGATTGTTTTTGGAGGGCTTGTTACGTCTATTGCTCGGGCTCTTGGCCTGAACGATGAGATAGCTACACTTGAACCACTACCTCCTCGCACAATTAATTTAAAATTTCTGAAAGACATGAAATTGTTTCGAACGAGGAGAGAAGGTGGTTATGAGTTGATGGTTCATGGGGTAGCTATCCCATCTGTTGCTTTACCATGCAGTAGACGTAGTGATGTACGTGATGAAAGGAACTGGACCTATGATCTTAATGCTCCACGTGTTTTGGGTCCACTTCCTCCTAATATTCCCGATGGGGAGGCACATGACACTGATGAAGAGTATGATCGGAGAGAGCAGTCTCCCATCCCTCACATGTCTCCCCATCGTCCTTCACAGTCACACACTGCACCATCTTCCTCTAACCCTGTTGCAGGTGCTGCTCCTGGATTCTATGTCACGGAGGAGATGTGGCGTGATATGACAGCTAGAGAGGAAAGGCGAGACGACCTTCTCTCTACTATTTCTCAACAGCTGACAGACAACATGAGCTTCATGCAACAATCGCGATTGGTTTCGGATCGTGCTTATAGCAACGTTTGTCGTACCTTGAACGATATCTCATTAGAGCAGAACCGTCAGAGAGAGTTCAACCGCCGGCACTACCAGCTTGTAGAGGCCACTCAGGGTTCCATCTTAGGTAACCTTCGAGAGGTCCGGAGTGCTCAGGCTGCCTTATCAGCACGACTCGACCAGAGGGACCAGCATTGTAGTAGATTCCGTCGTTCCAGACCATCACAGCAGGACGGCGAGGGCACCAGTGCTCCTCCTTGTAACACCCCAAATTTGCCCTCTTCTTGTTTAGCATCGTTATCATATCATAATCATCATGAGCATACCATATCCTTATCATTTTGCATAGAAAAATAAAGCATAACACTCACATGTTCTAGCATAAGGCATATGATCGGTCATCTGGGAAAATTTGAATCTGCAAGTCAAAATCAAGAGCATGGTGATCTGGCAAGAATCTCACAGGATCATTTTGCACAAGCCTGGTATCATGTTCAGAGCCCTAGAAAGAGAAGATGGATCAAAATTTGCTTGAAACGGTTGGTGCAGGTCTATTTTTGAAGGTTCCCACCAAAGGGAGGGAAATTCAAATTTTCCATGCGTTAACCGGTTAACGCATATGGTTAACCGGTTAACAGCTGCGAAATTTGAATTTCCAGCAGCAATTTCAGCATGTGTGTTTTGGCCCCATTTTCCAATTTTCTGATTTTTATTCATTTGAATTAATTTGAATTTGGGAGAAGGATCTAGAGCATTTATCCAAGCCTAATCCCATTGCTACATCCTAATCTCACTACCCAAACCATAATTTTGGATCCCAAACCAAAATTTTGGGCCCCAAACCTAAACCATATTTAATCATTTCTCTCCAAACCAAAGAGGTCTCTCACTCATTTTTGACTCTCATTTCTGAATTTTCATTCCTCTCACTCACAATTCTCTCACTTTTCTCTCCCAATTTTCCAAATCACTCAAAGTTCCTCTTTGAAGATCACACAACCTTGCCTTGAGGTGTGTAGATCTTGGAACTAAACCTCCTTTCATAGCTTCTTTGCATCTTTTTGCTGGTTTTATTGGAGATTCAGATCTGGTTTGAGATCTAGAAGTGCTTTTGGATCCAAAATTCTGCATCAAGAGCTTGTTCTTGCATTTATTTTGCATGGAGTGTGGAGCTTAGCATCGGATCTTTAAAGTTTTGCGCGAGATCTACCGTTTTCATCTCAATCAACAATTACCAAAGCATACCTCAGCTTTGTAGGTTGGTTAATTTCAGATCTAGCTCTGTTTTTAGCTTATTTGCATGCTTGTGCTTTAGATCCACCATGTGTTTGTGTATTTGATTGTGTTGCATGAATTGATTGGTTGATTTGTATCCGGATCCGATTGTTATTGTTCATGAGCTTAATGATATGGATTAATGTGAATTGATCTAATTTTTCCATGTGTAATTGATTGCTGGTCTGGTGCAAGCTTATTTGAATAAGCTGTTTTGAGATGCTGTTTTCTGCAGGATTTGTTGCTGTTTTATCAGTGTTAACCGGTTAACGTATATGGTTAACCGGTTAACGCCCCTGTTTTGTGCGTATTTTGTGCAGGTTTGAGCTGGTTAACCGGTTAACGCATTTGGTTAACCGGTTAACACTGAAGCAGAATGGTTTTTTAGTGTTGTTTTGAGCTTGTTTGATCCCTTTGCTTGTTCTAATTGCCTTGGATCATTGTATGATCATTAAGCATGATGTTTTAGGGTGATTTGCTTGCTGGTTGATGTATGCTTTTATGTTTTCGACGTGTAAGTCGTGTATTTGCAATGCTTGGCATGATGTTTGTTTCTTGTTTACAAGAACCTTTGAGCATGATTAATTCCATGATTGTGTTGGTCAATTTGCTGGATTTTTGCTAACATTGCAGGGGCTATGGTAAGTGAGAGATGTGGGAATTGAGTTCCACATCTCCAATTCTCATCTTCCTCTTATGTTTATGTTACTAACCCTTTGTTGTTGGGCTTAGGCCTTTCTCATCCCTTCTTCTATCTTATTCTTCTTTTTTTCTTCATTAGGGTAGAAACCTCACTAACTCTTAGGACTTCCATGCATGTGAATACTTAGGATTATTTTAGTCCCCCTTTAGAATTTTTCCTTTGAGATCTTTTGGTTCTTCTTCTCTTCTCATCTCATAACTCTTAAAAAGAAAACACTTTAATAAATGTGAAGTGATGCATTGATCCATAGCCTTATTCCATGAGGTGTGCTTGTAGTCTTCCCATCTTGGGATAGTACATGTTTACTTTGTGATGCACAAGTCTGATCAAGGTATCTTCTTCATAAAGAAAAGCATAAAAAACACTTCTTCATGTAAATAACCAAAAAAACACTTAATAATTAAGCAAGTTAGTGAGCCTAAGCCCTAATCTTTGGGTTCAAGTTTTGGGGATCTTCTCCTTACTTGAGTGTGCTTGTTCTATTATTCCATCTTGGAATGTAGTGACAAGTGCACATTCCATTGGTGAGAGTTTGAGTTCATTTCCTTGTGACACACTCATAAAAGCTTCTAAAAAACACAAAACAAACAATAAGCGTCTTTCCTTCGGGAATTCTTTTCTCATCTCCTTCGCTCCGTACGCGAACTTGCTCCTACTTGTCATTTTGCAAGACGGTTACGCACTCGTCGTCCGAGCCTGCAACACCTGAGCAATGGCATAGGCAGTTCAAGCCTTAATTCACAAGCAATTTCCTTTTAGTACCCCTAGTTAGGGGAACTACGGCGTCTCTGATCCTCATTATCCCGATGAGGTACGTAGGCAGCGGGGTAGGGCCCGTTCGAGCACAATCTTTATTTTCCCTACATTTTTCCTTTTGATTTCTTATTCAGTTCTTTTCCAGTTCCAGTTTCTTTTCATATTCATTTCTTTGCTGCATTTTTCATACCCTCACCCTTTGAAACAGTTTTCTTTTGCAAGCGTGGATCCCGTCGGGTACGGCGGACGATCTGGGTGCTAATACCTTCCCAGGTCGTAACCGACTCCCGAACCCAGTCTCTTTGGTTCGCAGGACCCGTGTCCTTCCTCTTCTTTCTTCTGGTTTGTGCAGCATTACCATTCCCTTTCTTCGGGATAAAAATGCCTGGCTGGCGACTCTATTCTTTTTCCGCGCCACTTTCGCGTTTGTACTAGGATGAAAATCCCGGGAGCGACAGCTGGCGACTCTGCTGGGGATCGAACCCAGAATCTCTGGTTCCCCTGTGAGTCTCTCCTAGCGCTTGTGTGTTGCTGTTTCATTGGGTGATGTTTGTTTGATGTGGCTTGTTGTATTATATTGCTGTTTGTTTATTGCTTTATTTACAGCTTTATTTACAGCTTTATTTACAGTTTTCAGTATTTATTTTCTGCATCGTATATCATACTGGACTGTCTGGACTGGTTTCCTTTGGTGGGATGGGAGTTACCGGTTCTTGAGAGATATGAGCCAAGTACCCGGCTCGAGTGCACCATAGGACTTAGAGTGGTTCCACTTTGGCCTCATGAGATCTTGTCATGGGGGTAGTAGTGAGTTCCACACCCAGGTTGCGATTGTCTTGGAAATGTCTTGATTTGGGGATCTTCCTCTCTCATTACATAACCCTGACAGTTATGTGCAGCTGGGGACCGATCATTGAGAACCTTTGTGGAAACAACCTTCTCCAGTGGTGACAGTGGCAGACCACATTTTGTGGCAAACCCATTCGCACCCGAGGGTCCACTGGGAACTCGCATAGGATGGCCTGGTTCTCTTATAAGAACTCAGTTAAAGCATCTGGTCATATGACATTAGTACTGTATCCTACGGGCTGAATGTACTATTGTTTCTTGATTACAGCGCTTGAAGCTAGGGACTTATAAGGGATGCTTGTTTTTCCCGGACTCAGCTGAGGCCTCCCTGCATAGTACATAATGCCTAACCGATTCCCTGATTTGGTCATGAGCCATTTCTCGGAGATGGTGACAGTATTATTGCTATGTGGCTTTGAGAGTCCGTGATGTCTGACCCGGAGCCTTTTACCCGTGAGATTGGGGGGTGTGTACAGGTGTGCAGGAACCCATGACCTCAATATACACTCATCTGTTCAGTTATGATCTTTGGTCCTGTGAATATGACCGGTGGTTCTATTGATTCTATGGTTCCGAAGTTATGGTCCTGGAATTCTGGATTTCTTGATACTGTGGGTCTGAGATCTTCTATCAGAGGGTTGTGATTACCAGAGGGGGTGACTCAGTGAACTGTTGAGTTTGCCAGTTGTTCCGAGGGGCCCTTGTCAGTGTGCCAGTTCAGATGGTCCCAGTTGGTCATATGCTTGCATTGCATTGCATTTGCATCATTCTTTGCATTAACTGTTTATGTTTCCCATTTTTTCAGGTCATTACTCACATCTGTTCCCGGTTCTGGTATTCTTATCTCCATGACAGAAATTAAAAGCGATCCGAGAAAAAAGAATGTGCATTACACCTTTCTTCAGCCGGAAGTCAAAAGTGTTCAGAGGTTAGCAGGTCTGATGAATGATCAAGTCTTAGGAAATTTCAAGAGAAGATATGGCCAGATACTGAAGTTTGTGGACAAGCCTACTACAGACCAAAAGGACAGCTTGCATACCTTGTTGCAATTTTATGATCCCCTGTTGCGTTGTTTTATTCTTCCAGGTTACATCTTAGCTCCGACATTGGAAGAGATCTCCAGCATGCTGAGTGTTCCGATCAGAGAGACATTGCCGTTCTACGGGTCAGAGGTTGTGCTCAGAGATGAAGACATAGCCAAGGTTTGTAGGTTGCCAGTTGCTTCAGTCAGAAAGGCTTTGCAAGAGAGTAAAGGCAGAGGTCTACCATGGAGTGTGCTTATCCCAGAAGCTGAGAAGTATGCTACAGAAGCTAAGTGGAATGACTTTGGAGCTTTGCTCGCATTGATGGTATATGGGTCTAGCTTGTTTCCCGGAGAGAAAGAGTTTGTCAGCTTAGAAGTAATCTCAATCTTCGCAAAAGGCAATCCAGTGCCTACTTTATTGGGTGACTTTTATTTTAGTGTCCATTACCGAAACGAGAAAGGTAGAGGTGGTCCAGTGGTCTGCTGTGCTCCTTTGTTTGCTGAATGGTTCGCTAGACAGTTGCCTAAATCAGGTGCCTTCAAGGATATACGAGACGAATGGAGATGGTCCAGAAGACTGATGGGATTGACTGAAGAAGACATTGCTTGGGGTTATGACAGGGATTTGCTAGGAAAAGAGGTGATGGTTAGCTGCGGAAGGTTTGCCGGAGTACCTTTGCTGGGAAGGAAAGGTGTCATCAGTTACTACCCGACATTAGCCAGAAGGCAGTTTGGCTACCCTTTGAAGGATCCTCCTCAGATGGAAATGTTTGCTGAATCTTTGTATTTTCCTGTTGATGGAAACAGAGAGCTAGTCCAACAAGCAGTTCAATCCTGGGATCACAGGAAAAGGAAAGGGAAGAAGGACTTCGGCCGAGTTGATCCCAAAGCATATCCACTATACGTTGAATGGTTGCAAAGGCATATCGAGTCAGTTCTCATGCCTTTTTCAGTCGAAGCTCCACTTTATCCTCGAGAGGTACCAGGTCCGAGCAGTACGGTTTCCTTGGAGGAGTACAAGAAGCTAGAAGCTCAGCTGCATGCGGTCAGAATAGAGAATGTTGAGATGGTAAGCTTATACCACCAGGCCAATGGAGCCAAGAAGGAAGCTGAAGATAAACTGCAGAAGCTCCAAGCCTCTTTGGAAAACAAAAAGAAGGATTTTGCTGGAAGAGAAGCCCATTTCCACCGATTGGGTATGATGGAAGCGCAAAGAGAAGCCAAGCACAAGGAGACTTTAAAGACTCTCAGGAGTGCTCGACAGTCCATTGTTTGGCTGAAAGACCAAAGGGAGGAAGAGCAAAAGAAATTCAAAGAGAAGGAAGAGTTCTTTGAAGTTCAGATGGCTTTTAAGAAGGAGGAAGTGGAACAAGCCCACGCCATCCGGAGGGAGAGGACCCAACAGCTAGTCCAAAGTCAATTAGCTCTGGAGGAAGCCAGGAAAGAGATTGAAGAGCTCAAGCTGAGAGCAGGCGTCAAGAAGAGCAGGGCAGAGGTGGCAGAGCCGGGGTCTTTAGTTTAGTTTATTTTTCAGACTACCTACAGGCTTGTTGTAGGGGTTTTTTGCTTTCATTTCCTTTGTCTTTATGTACTGATTTGTAACCCTTCGGGGAATATTCTTGGATGTATTCTGACTTCTAGCCTATAGTGGTTTGTCCATGTTCAGTATTAATGTGCAAGTTATCGTTTTGAATGTGCAAGACTCGTTTGTCTGGATACTACTAACGTCTGAACACTTATCAAAGAGAAAGTTTGAAAGCTAAACACTGAAAGTGATTGCCGAGATAGATACCAGAACTGGGGCATGCCAAATGCTTAAAATTGGGAACATGAACAGTTACATTGCATTGCATATAACCTGTTTGTCTGTTTTGCAGGTGTTGCGTCAATTACTAACGTATTTTGTGTTTCAGGCACTATAGCTCCTCGAAAAGCTCGGGGGCAGCCAACAGTGCACAGATACCCAACCAAGGTTAACAGAGAGCGGGCCATGGATCAAATGCAGGCAGATTTGGCGGACCTAAGGCAGAGAATGGATAACTTCATGACGTTAATGACCGGCATGGGGCAGAATCAAGAACGGCTGCGAGAGTTGGTTGAAAATCAGAACAGAAACGCTGCTGCTGCTGCAAATGCTGGTAATCATGCTGGTGCAGGCGCACATCAAGGGGGAATTCCTGCCACACAACCAGGGACGACAACAGTCAACGACGGGATGCACAACATTCATGTGGACCACCAGGAGGACCAGTTCACTTTACTTGATGAGACCGAGGGTCAAGGGGTCGAAATGAACAAGAGATTCGAAGAGATGGCCGAGCAAATTAAGGCTATTCAGTCCCAGAGTTCTTTGGGATTCGATATAACAGACTTGGGTTTGGTTCCGGGAGTCAGAATCCCGTACAAATTCAAGGTTCCTACTTTTGAGAAGTATAATGGCACTGTTTGCCCAAAGACCCATCTGCAATCATATGTGGGGAGAATTGCCGCGCATACAGACGATGAAAAGCTATGGATGTATTACTTTCAGGACAGCTTGGTGGGAGCTTCCCTTGAGTGGTACATGAAGCTCAGCAGGGTCAATGTTAAGAGCTGGAAAGATCTTGCTGAGGCCTTCGTGAAGCAGTACCAGTACAACATGGATATGGCTCCGAATCGCACCCAGTTGCAACATATGGCTCAGACAGCAAAAGAAGGTTTTAAAGAATATGCCCAGAGGTGGCGCCAGCTAGCTGCCAGGGTGCAACCCCCCTTGTTAGAGAATGAAATGGCCGATATGTTTATGGGTACCCTCCAGGGGGTATTTCTTGAGAGATTGGCATCGAGTTCTGCTACAAAGTTCAACGATATTGTCATTGCGGGAGAAAGGGTCGAAACGCTGTTGAAAATGGGGAAGATACAAGACCCCGGTGCTAGTAGTTCAAATGGGGCGAGGAAAGCTTTTAGCGGACCTCCAAGAAGGCGAGAAGGAGAGGCCAATGCTGTATTCGGCCGAAGCCAGGGTCGTGGTTACAGAAGACCTTATGGGCATGTGGCTGCTGTCACTATTCCTGCAGCTCCCGTACAACAGATGCCACCTCCACCACAACAACAACAACAACCTAGAGCCAACTACCAGCAAAGACCTTATCAGCCGAGGCAGGCTCGTCCTGCTAACAGGGTGATTGAAGCTATTCCGATGACATATGCTGCCTTGTTGCCGAGACTACTAGATTTGAACCTTATTCAATTAAGGACTTTGGCACCACCACCTCCTGGGGAGCTTCCAGCTGGTTATGACGTCAACGCGCGATGCGCTTTTCATTCAGGGGCACCCGGGCACTCAACTGAGAAGTGCAGGGCGCTGCATCACAAAGTTCAAGATCTCGTGGATTCAAAGGCAATCAACTTTGCGCCACCACCGAATATCAACTCGAACCCTATACCTAATCATGGAGGGGCAAGAGTTAACGCTGTTGAGAGTGATGACAAGTTGAGTTTGGTACTGAGAATTGATGAAGTCAAGACGCCGTTGAAGGTGGTGAAAGAGAGATTATTGAAAGGTCAAGTGTTTCCTGGTTGTTCTCTCGATTGTGAAGACTGTATAAGTGTTGCGAATGGCTGCGAGAAATTGAAGACGGGTTTGCAAGAGTTGATTGATGTTGGGTCTCTACAATTTAGCAAGATTAGTAATGAAAAGGCTGATGATGTGTCAACCATTACTATCTTCTACAATGAGGCTGACATGCCCGTTCGACAAGAGCCTGTTACCGTTTACACTCCTCAGATTAGTCCTGTGACTATAACTGTACCGGGGCCAATGCCGTATAATGATGATAGAGCCATTCCGTGGCATTACGGTTCTGATGTTTATGTGGCGGGACAGAAGATGGAAAGTAGACCTGTTGCTGACCCGACTATTGAAAATGTGGGAGGTGTTGGGGGATTTACTCGAAGTGGCCGTTTATTTGCTCCCCCTGCATTGAGAAAGGATCTTGAGGCCGAAGCCTCGTCCAAAGACAAAGGAAAGCAGACTGCGAATGATGAGTTAGATACTCCTGTGGCTGGGCAGGGGACATTTGAAAAGGAGGTAGAGGAGTTCATGAAGATCATCAAAAGGAGTGACTATAAGGTGGTTGATCAACTGAACCAGACGCCTTCAAAGATTTCTATCTTGTCACTGTTGATGTGCTCTCCCGCGCATAGAGAAGCTTTACTGAAAGTGCTTCAAATGGCCTATGTTCCTCAAGAGATCACAGTTAATCAACTCGAAGCTGTTGTTGGAAGTGTTAATGCTAGCCATGGCTTAGGCTTCACTGACCGAGACCTTACTTCGGAGGGAAGGAATCACAATAAAGCACTGCATATCACGATGGAATGCAAGGGTGCTGTGCTGTCTCATGTCCTTGTAGACACAGGCTCTTCTTTGAATGTGCTCCCGAAGAAGGCGTTGATGAAGCTTAACATTGATGGGGTTATTCTGACGCCGAGTGATCTAGTGGTTAAAGCTTTCGATGGTTCAAGAAGATCCGTTTTCGGAGAGGTTGAGTTGCCTGTCAAGATAGGCTCTCAAGTCTTCAAGAGTGTCTTCTATGTCATGGATATCCAGCCTGCGTATAGTTGCTTGTTGGGCAGACCGTGGATACACGCAGCTGGAGCCGTCACTTCAACTCTGCACCAGAAGCTTAAATATGTGGTGGATGGCCAGGTCATCACAGTTTGCGGGGAAGAAGATATTTTCGTCAGCCACCTGTCGACATTTAAATATGTAGAAATGGACGGGGAAATTCACGAGACTTTGTGCCAAGCTTTTGAGGCAGATGTCAATATCTTGACTCCGGTGAAGAAAAACAACGAAGGCACGTCAATTCATTCCTACCGGGAAGCAAAAGAGGCCGTCCAATCAGGCAATGCCCAGGGCTGGGGCAAGCTACTGGAGGTGGAAAAGAAGGGTGATAAATTCGGCTTAGGGTATCAACCTGGGGGGTCTATTCAGAGTGGTAAAGCTATCTCATTCACAAGTGCTGGGTCACTCGACCGCGATCAAATCTGTACGGCGAACAA
The DNA here is from genome assembly GCA_963966055.1 of Lathyrus aphaca. Classification (NCBI taxonomy): domain Eukaryota; kingdom Viridiplantae; phylum Streptophyta; class Magnoliopsida; order Fabales; family Fabaceae; genus Lathyrus; species Lathyrus aphaca. The sequence goes on along the minus strand of OZ014525.1, from coordinate 483,622,421 downwards.
AGACGGGGATAGTGGCAGAGACTGGGACAACAATTGGATCCGCCCGTGTGCACCCGGCGAGGAGCTAGGAAATTGGTCTGCTGAGGACATCGTCCAAGTCACCTGGCTCTCAAAGTAATTGTTTTGTTTCCTTTTATTAGCATACTGCATTGTCAAATCCAGCATTCTGCCCAAGATGTTTGGATCCATTGTACTGGGCCACCATGTTTTGTATTGCATCGTTATTTTTGCCATGAAATAAAAGGACATTTTCAGACAAACTGTGCTCTCTTTCTTTGTTTTTAAAACTTTTTCACAAAAAAAAAACAATATAAAAATGGCAATGTGTTTTTTCATTTTTTGCTTTGTGTTGGCGTCTCTTTTCAAAATAAGCAGATCCTGAATAAGCACATCATTTGTGCAGTATTGATCATCCGGATTCCACGGATAACGTTCCTGCTATGACTATGCATGACTTTGATAATCCAGTCTACCAAGCTGATGAAGGGGTTGAGGAAGACTGTGACCTCCCTGAAGAGTTGGTCAGATTGTTGAAACAAGAGGAACGAGTTATTCAGCCTCACCAAGAGGAGATTGAGACCATCAACATTGGCAGTGAAGATGCAAAGAAAGAAATCAAGATAGGAGCCAATCTGCAGGCCGACGTCAAACAAGAGCTGATCAGTATGCTGAGAGAGTATGTGGATATCTTTGCTTGGTCATATCAAGATATGCCAGGGTTGGATACCGACATCGTGATGCATAAGCTACCTCTGAGAGAAGACTGTCCTCCTGTGAAGCAAAAGTTGAGAAGAACTCGCCCGGATATGGCGATGAAGATTAAAGAGGAGGTGCAGAAACAGTGGGATGCCGGGTTCCTTGCCGTGACTAGTTACCCACCTTGGGTAGCTAATATCGTACCAGTGCCTAAAAAGGACGGCAAGGTCCGGATGTGCGTTGACTATCGAGATTTGAACAGAGCAAGCCCAAAGGATGATTTTCCGTTGCCACACATTGACGTGTTGGTCGACAGTACTGCTCAATTCTCAGTATTCTCCTTCATGGATGGATTCTCCGGTTATAATCAGATAAAAATGGCGCCGGAGGACATGGAGAAGACAACGTTCATTACCCCGTGGGGAACATTCTGCTACAAGGTCATGCCCTTCGGTTTGAAGAACGCAGGGGCAACTTATCAACGGGCAATGGTCACGTTGTTCCATGACATGATCCACAAGGAGATCGAATGTTATGTGGATGATATGATTGCAAAGTCCAAAGACGAAGAGGAGCATTTGGTTAATTTGAAGAAGTTGTTTGATAGATTGATCAAGTATAAATTGAGGTTGAATCCGAACAAGTGCACTTTCGGAGTGCGTTCTGGAAAGTTGCTGGGTTTCATTGTAAGTCAAAGAGGAATTGAGGTAGATCCTGCTAAAGTGAAAGCTATTCAAGATATGCCTGCACCAAAGACAGAAAAAGAAGTGCGCGGGTTCTTAGGTAGATTGAACTACATTTCTCGGTTCATATCTCACCTAACTGCCACGTGCGAACCGATATTCAAACTGCTAAGAAAAGAGCAAACAGTCAGGTGGAATGATGATTGCCAAAGGGCTTTCGACAAAATAAAGGAATATTTGCAGGAACCTCCAATTCTGATGCCTCCTGTGAAAGGAAGACCATTAATCATGTACTTTACCGTACTAGAAGGGTCGATGGGGTGTGTGCTTGGCCAACATGACGAGTCTGGTCGAAAAGAGTACGCCATTTATTACCTTAGCAAAAAGTTTACCGACTGTGAATCCCGATACTCACTGCTCGAGAAAACTTGCTGCGCTTTGGTATGGGCTGCTCGCCGACTGAGGCAGTACATGTTGACCCATACTACACTTCTCATTTCCAAGATGGATCCTGTCAAGTACATCTTTGAGAAACCAGCATTGACCGGAAGGGTTGCGAGATGGCAGATGATTTTAACTGAATACGACATCCAGTACACTTCTCAGAAAGCCATCAAAGGAAGTGTATTGTCGGAATACCTTGCTCAGCAACCTCTTGAGGATGACTATCAGCCGATGAGATTTGATTTCCCTGATGAGGACATCATGTGCCTCAAAACAAGCGATTATGAGGAACCACTTCCGGAGGAGGGGCCTGACCCTGAATCCAAATGGAAGTTGATGTTTGATGGGGCTGTCAATATCAATGGTCGTGGAGTTGGTGCCGTACTCATTACTCCTGAAGGTGTTCACTTACCCTTCGCTGCCAGAATTACTTTTGGCTGCACCAACAATGAAGCGGAATACGAGGCGTGTATAATGGGAATAGAGGAGGCAATTGATCTTCGGATTAAGAACCTCGACATATTCGGAGATTCAGCCCTCGTCATTAACCAAATTACCGGCAAGTGGTATACACATCAAGAGCATCTAGTTCCGTACAGGGATTATGCTAGAAAACTGTTGACATTCTTCACGACAGTTGAGCTCAAATACATACCACGGGACGAAAATCAATTTGCCGATGCTTTGGCCACTCTCTCTTCGTCGATTAAAGTCATGTGTTGGAACTTTGTGCCCAGAATTGACATCTCCAGGCTTGACTCTCCGGCTTATGCTTTCTCTGTAGACGCCGTGTCTGACGAGAAACCTTGGTATTTTGATATCAAGTTGTTCCTGGAGAAGCAAGAATGCCCAACAGGGGCATCTTCCAAAGACAAAAAGACCTTGACACGACTTGCTGCTAGTTTCTTCTTGAACACAGACGGGGTTTTGTACAAGAGGAACTTCGACATGGTCTTGCTCAGATGCGTGGATAGACACGAAGCAAGCCTGTTGATGCAGGAAGTCCATGAAGGATCTTTTGGTACCCATGCAGGAGGGCATGCTATGGCAAAGAAACTGCTGAGATCAGGGTATTACTGGATGACAATGGATGCAGACTGTTGTTCATTCGCTCGTAAATGCCACAAGTGCCAAATATATGCAGATAAAGTGCATGTTCCTCCAAATCCGCTCAACGTCATGTCATCTCCTTGGCCTTTCTCTATGTGGGGCATTGACATGATCGGGAAGATTGAACCAACTGCTTCGAACGGTCATCGCTTCATCCTGGTCGCGATTGATTACTTTACCAAGTGGGTAGAAGCAGCGTCTTATGCCAATGTCACTCGTCAAGTGGTGGCAAGATTTCTGAAAAGAGATATCATATGCAGATATGGAGTACCCGAAAGGATCATTACTGATAATGGTTCTAATCTCAACAACAAGATGATGGCAGACTTATGTCGGGACTTCAAAATACAGCATCACAATTCTTCTCCTTACCGACCAAAGATGAATGGTGCGGTAGAGGCAGCTAACAAGAATATCAAGAAGATTGTGCAGAAAATGGTTGTCACCTACAAGGATTGGCATGAGATGTTACCGTTTGCTTTGCATGGGTACCGAACGTCGGTCAGGACGTCAACAGGGGCAACTCCCTTCTCTCTAGTGTATGGCATGGAAGCAGTCCTGCCTGTTGAAGTAGAGATTCCTTCACTGCGTGTGATGATGGATGTCAAGCTGGATGAGGCTGAATGGGTGCGTGCTCGTTACAATCAGCTATGTCTAATTGAGGAAAAGAGATTAGCGGCTATCTGTCATGGTCAGCTTTATCAGAGGAGAATGAAGCGGGCATTCGACCAACGAGTACGTACTCGAGAGTATCAAGTGGGAGAGCTTGTATTGAAGAGGATCGTTCCTCCAAGTTCAGATAACAGGGGCAAGTGGACCCCAAACTACGAAGGACCATTCATAGTGAAGAAAGTATTCTCAGGAGGGGCACTGATGCTCACCACTATGGATGGAGAAGACTTCCCATCCCCTGTTAACTCGGACGCAGTTAAAAAATACTTCGCATAAAGAGACCCGCTGGACACAAAAACAGAATGTAAGTCCAGGCAAGAAAAGGGCATCCCGGCGAGCTAAAAACAGAATAAAAAGCTCGGGCAAAAATTAGGGAAATAAATAAACAAAAAAAATGTACACCCGCTGAGTTGAAAAGCCACATTGGACAGCTCAGGCAAAAAAGGGTATCCCGGTGGATTGAAAACCCGAGAGGGCGATCCACGCAAAATAAGGGAATAAGCGAACAACTGTGATCCAAGTTATCTGAACCACGTCATCGTTTCGTACGGTTTGACAATATCGGAAAGATAGGAAACAGTCCCCTTGTCTTCTCAGAAAGCCAAAGCAGAATGGAGAGTCTTGAAGACATGCAGGTCATAGCAGAAATGGAACTCCTTGGAATGCCGTGTACATTGCCATTAGGATAGTTTCTTTTCTCAATTTTTATAGTGGCTACCTCTTTCCAGGTGGTTGCTTCCTGATGTAAATCTTTGCCTATTCAGAGGCCATTCAATAAAAATAATATTCAGTCAGAAAGCTGTGTGTGTTTATTTTTGTTTGCAAAATGTCCTGAATTTTTGGCAAAAATAGCATTGCATCTAAACATGGTGATAATCTTGAAAAGAAAACTGACATGCAGGGAAATTGTAACCCTCTTTGAGTGTCGGGTGATAATGGATGAACAGATCACGCCATGCAAATCCCCGGGACACACGTGTGTTTTCTGTTGTTGCAGGTTGCAGGATGGCGTCACATTAAGCAATTTACTCTCCCCCAGTAGAGTATCTCCCCAAGCAGAGATTTTTCTTCTCCAGCAGGTAGCTGAAAGCCTGACTTGTCTAAATAGATATTTTCCTCCAACTAAGTCTTGGCAGCAGCCCAAGCAGGTTCTTCTTCCCAAGTGAAGTAGCAGTCCATTCTTCCCCAGTGAAGTATAGCCAGCAGGTGCTCGAAAGCCTGACGTCATCAGAGATGAAATTAACCGTATTCTGTCCCCAGCAAGAGTCCTTCCCAGTAGGCGTGATTGAGGGCCTGATATCCCCTCAGAGTCTTGAATCATCGGATGCTCCCCCCAGCCAGAGTATTTGCCCAGGAAGCCTCCCCCAGCCAAGTCTGAAGATGATCTGTCCCCCCACAGAGTTCATATTTGATTTTCACCTCCATCCGTGAAATATTCCCCAGCAGATTTGCCCTATTGTTGTTTTATTTGATGATGCAGTCAGGTATTCATCACCTCAGTCGGAGTGGGTATCCAGACCTCTTGACTTTTTCTCCCCTACAGAGTTATTCTCTTGTTGCCGATCAGGCATTCGTTTATTGCTCGTCTGCAATCTTCAACACTCGTATGTGTTATCCCTAAGCAAGTTTCCCCAGCGAGGACATATCACTGCTTTATGGCTGCTCGTCTGCATCTTTCAACGCTCGTCTGTGTTAGCTCTGTGTTGCTGTTTGCTCGTCTGCAATTTTCGGCATTCGTCTGTGTTTTGAAGTGATTACCTTATTATTGCTCGTCTGCAATTTCCAACACTCGTCTGTGTCATGATGCCTCCGTTGTTGCTCGTCCGCAACTCCTCAACACTCGTCTGTGTTCTGAGATGATATTTGCTGTTGCTCGTCTGCAACCTTCCAACACTCGTCTGTGTTTGGTATTGGATCCTTCGCTGCACTCGTCTGTGCCTTGATATGTATTCTCTGTTGTTGCTCGTCTGCAACTGTCCAGCACTCGTCTGTGTGTGTTTGAAGCTCGTCTGCTTTTATCCCCCAGAAGTCGTTTGTGTTCTGAAGCTCGTCTGCTTTGCCTGGATACTCGTCTGTATCATCCTCAGCACTCGTCTGTGCTAGCTTGCACCTGAATGTGAAGATTTGCTGTTTACCCTGATATCTCTGTGACTACTTCAAATGCTCGTCTGTGTTTGAATTTCTGGTATTCGTCTATACCAGTGGCTGATACTCGTCTGTATCATCGCCTGAAGCACTCGTCTGTGTTTCTCAGATCATCGTCCGATACTCGTCTGTATCTTTGACTATTGGCACTCGTCTGTGTTCTCTTGATGATCATCCAATACTCGTCTGTATTGAAGAGGTTTAAAATCCTGACAGTGGGAATTAAATGTCGAAATGGTTACCGGTCCTGGCGTAACAGGTAAATCCGAGGGAGGCTCGTCCGTCTCAAGCACCAATTATTATGGTTGCTGCACCTGGCGTAACAGGTTTGCTCAGAAGACTCGTCTGTCGTATGCCATATATCCGCGGATAATATATGAAGAAGGTTCGTCTACCTTGATTGCATGTCTATCCCACAGACTTATATGCATTCCCGGAGCCTGCGTAAGGGTTATCCGAAGAAGACTCGTCCGTCTTATTCCACTTATCTGCGTAAGGATTAGTGAAGGAAATTCGTCCATCTCAGGTTACTTTGAAGATCTTTAGGGGCTCGTCCGCTCTCTGTACCTGGCGTCACAGGTCATGCGAAGACTCGTCTGTCAGCATGATAGTATTTCAGATATCAGTTTCAACTTGGAAGAAGCTCGTCTGTTTTTTTTTTTTTTTTTTTTTTTCCCAGAGCGTCATCTGGTTGGATTTATTTCCCAGTGTTGCATTCTTCGTCAGAGTGCAAATTTCTGGTCTTCTTGGTATTCAATCACAGTTTATCTCGAATGTCTGATAGTCGTTGCTCTCATCCTTTTCAGATTAACAGTTGATTGAATAGGGGCAGCTGTAACACCCCAAATTTGCCCTCTTCTTGTTTAGCATCGTTATCATATCATAATCATCATGAGCATACCATATCCTTATCATTTTGCATAGAAAAATAAAGCATAACACTCACATGTTCTAGCATAAGGCATATGATCGGTCATCTGGGAAAATCTGAATCTGCAAGTCAAAATCAAGAGCATGGTGATCTGGCAAGAATCTCACAGGATCATTTTGCACAAGCCTGGTATCATGTTCAGAGCCCTAGAAAGAGAAGATGGATCAAAATTTGCTTGAAACGGTTGGTGCAGGTCTATTTTTGAAGGTTCCCACCAAAGGGAGGGAAATTCAAATTTTCCATGCGTTAACCGGTTAACGCATATGGTTAACCGGTTAACAGCTGCGAAATTTGAATTTCCAGCAGCAATTTCAGCATGTGTGTTTTGGCCCCATTTTCCAATTTTCTGATTTTTATTCATTTGAATTAATTTGAATTTGGGAGAAGGATCTAGAGCATTTATCCAAGACTAATCCCATTGCTACATCCTAATCTCACTACCCAAACCATAATTTTGGATCCCAAACCAAAATTTTGGGCCCCAAACCTAAACCATATTTAATCATTTCTCTCCAAACCAAAGAGGTCTCTCACTCATTTTTGACTCTCATTTCTGAATTTTCATTCCTCTCACTCACAATTCTCTCACTTTTCTCTCCCAATTTTCCAAATCACTCAAAGTTCCTCTTTGAAGATCACACAACCTTGCCTTGAGGTGTGTAGATCTTGGAACTAAACCTCCTTTCATAGCTTCTTTGCATCTTTTTGCTGGTTTTATTGGAGATTCAGATCTGGTTTGAGATCTAGAAGTGCTTTTGGATCCAAAATTCTGCATCAAGAGCTTGTTCTTGCATTTATTTTGCATGGAGTGTGGAGCTTAGCATCGGATCTTTAAAGTTTTGCGCGAGATCTACCGTTTTCATCTCAATCAACAATTACCAAAGCATACCTCAGCTTTGTAGGTTGGTTAATTTCAGATCTAGCTCTGTTTTTAGCTTATTTGCATGCTTGTGCTTTAGATCCACCATGTGTTTGTGTATTTGATTGTGTTGCATGAATTGATTGGTTGATTTGTATCCGGATCCGATTGTTATTGTTCATGAGCTTAATGATATGGATTAATGTGAATTGATCTAATTTTTCCATGTGTAATTGATTGCTGGTCTGGTGCAAGCTTATTTGAATAAGCTGTTTTGAGATGTTGTTTTCTGCAGGATTTGTTGCTGTTTTATCAGTGTTAACCGGTTAACGTATATGGTTAACCGGTTAACGCCCCTGTTTTGTGCGTATTTTGTGCAGGTTTGAGCTGGTTAACCGGTTAACGCATTTGGTTAACCGGTTAACACTGAAGCAGAATGGTTTTTTAGTGTTGTTTTGAGCTTGTTTGATCCCTTTGCTTGTTCTAATTGCCTTGGATCATTGTATGATCATTAAGCATGATGTTTTAGGGTGATTTGCTTGCTGGTTGATGTATGCTTTTATGTTTTCGACGTGTAAGTCGTGTATTTGCAATGCTTGGCATGATGTTTGTTTCTTGTTTACAAGAACCTTTGAGCATGATTAATTCCATGATTGTGTTGGTCAATTTGCTGGATTTTTGCTAACATTGCAGGGGCTATGGTAAGTGAGAGATGTGGGAATTGAGTTCCACATCTCCAATTCTCATCTTCCTCTTATGTTTATGTTACTAACCCTTTGTTGTTGGGCTTAGGCCTTTCTCATCCCTTCTTCTATCTTATTCTTCTTTTTTTCTTCATTAGGGTAGAAACCTCACTAACTCTTAGGACTTCCATGCATGTGAATACTTAGGATTATTTTAGTCCCCCTTTAGAATTTTTCCTTTGAGATCTTTTGGTTCTTCTTCTCTTCTCATCTCATAACTCTTAAAAAGAAAACACTTTAATAAATGTGAAGTGATGCATTGATCCATAGCCTTATTCCATGAGGTGTGCTTGTAGTCTTCCCATCTTGGGATAGTACATGTTTACTTTGTGATGCACAAGTCTGATCAAGGTATCTTCTTCATAAAGAAAAGCATAAAAAACACTTCTTCATGTAAATAACCAAAAAAACACTTAATAATTAAGCAAGTTAGTGAGCCTAAGCCCTAATCTTTGGGTTCAAGTTTTGGGGATCTTCTCCTTACTTGAGTGTGCTTGTTCTATTATTCCATCTTGGAATGTAGTGACAAGTGCACATTCCATTGGTGAGAGTTTGAGTTCATTTCCTTGTGACACACTCATAAAAGCTTCTAAAAAACACAAAACAAACAATAAGCGTCTTTCCTTCGGGAATTCTTTTCTCATCTCCTTCGCTCCGTACGCGAACTTGCTCCTACTTGTCATTTTGCAAGACGGTTACGCACTCGTCGTCTGAGCCTGCAACACCTGAGCAATGGCATAGGCAGTTCAAGCCTTAATTCACAAGCAATTTCCTTTTAGTACCCCTAGTTAGGGGAACTACGGCGTCTCTGATCCTCATTATCCCGATGAGGTACGTAGGCAGCGGGGTAGGGCCCGTTCGAGCACAATCTTTATTTTCCCTACATTTTTCCTTTTGATTTCTTATTCAGTTCTTTTCCAGTTCCAGTTTCTTTTCATATTCATTTCTTTGCTGCATTTTTCATACCTTCACCCTTTGAAACAGTTTTCTTTTGCAAGCGTGGATCCCGTCGGGTACGGCGGACGATCTGGGTGCTAATACCTTCCCAGGTCGTAACCGACTCCCGAACCCAGTCTCTTTGGTTCGCAGGACCCGTGTCCTTCCTCTTCTTTCTTCTGGTTTATGCAGCATTACCATTCCCTTTCTTCGGGATAAAAATGCCTGGCTGGCGACTCTATTCTTTTTCCGCGCCACTTTCGCGTTTGTACTAGGATGAAAATCCCGGGAGCGACACTCCTCAGTAGTCTTTTTCATGTTACCCCCCTTATCTTATTTCGAAACATTGGGGACAATGTTCGATTTAAGTGTGGGAGGGGATTTTATTGCTTTCTGTCATTTCCCTTTTTAGTTAATTATTTCCTTTTAGCTATTTCCCTTTTTAGTAATTTATTTTTCTTAGATAATGCATGAGTCTGACGAGTCACCAGTATAGTGTATTTTTAGTTCATCTTCATTTTTTCCCATTTCCTTAGCCTTACCAGAAAAATTTTAAAAAGAAAATAATGCTGTTTCACATGTTTTTTGGGCTTTGAGACAGGTTTAGATTAGGATGTGGTGACTTAGGTCAACTTTTTGAAACATCAGAACCATTTTAGCACCATAGACCTCTTGAATATAGGAATCACTCCTAAACCCCACCACCATGGCCTTTATTATCATTTAAAAAATTGTCCTAAGTAGTTTATCCTAGCAGTCAGCTTCGGCCTAAGCATGCTCTACGTAGGGGGTCGATGAACATAAGTGAATGATCCAGTGCTAATAAAAAAGAAAAAAAGGCAAACTCTGGTATAGGTGACCCTCACAAAGTCATTTAAACCGAAAAAAGAGAAGAAAAAAATTTTTTGCCACAAAAAGAAAAAAAATTGCAAGTCACCTATTGTTATTTGGTTCAGAGGTATCTGGCACTGAACTTGGTAGGGCGGATTACGATCCGATCCCCCGCAACTACAATTAGGTCAAATAAAACAGGTTTACACATGCTTATGTGCCAGAAACCTTATGTTATGGATCAGAATCACTAACCGGTCACTCTACTATGAAGCATGTACGGATAACGGGCTTAATGTGATTGCGCCTGAATGAAAAGGACACAAAAAAATGAGAAGATATGCCTAGGTATTGTGGGATGATATGGAGTGGTTAATATAGGATTGAAGTTTGTGTTTGTGTCACTATGGTACCCTTGGTTCACTTAGTTAGTACCTGTCACTGCATCCTGACTTGAACTTATAAGCCCTTTAGCCCAAAGACACGTGTTGACACCATATTTTCTTGAGCTTTAATGTTTGCTTGAGGACAAGCAAAGGTTTAAGTGTGGGAGAATTTGATCACACTAAATTTCACCGTATTTCTGACTCCGATTTCGCATGCATTCTTATCTTTTATTGTTATTTTGTTATGTTATTACTTTGTTTTCTTTTGTTTTCAGGTTTTTATTGTAATCGGGGCTTGAATCGAGAAAAGGAGCGAAAAAGGAGTGGAAACGGACGAAAACCTAGAAATTCAGCGTTTTGCACTTACGGCACCTACCGTGGCGGGCGCCATGGGGTTAGCCATGACGTGGCCACGTCTCAAGACCACTCCACAACTGCCAAGACCCACGATCCCCACTCTTTCATTCTCCATTAGTACTATGGCGGGCGCCATAGGCCTGTGGCGGGCGCCACAAGGCAAAATTCAGTTCCCTTCACTTTTTAGTGGAGGGGCGTCCTGGTCATTTCCCGCATTTAGTTTTCCTATAAATAGGACTTTAGTTTTTCGTTTTTCTTGATCCAAACTTAGATTTCTCTAGGCATATATCAGTTTCAAAGCAGTTACCATTCCACATCGGGGTGTTTCTGCAATCGAGTGATCGAGTCTGTAATCTGTCTGTGTGATCGAGTTTTGGAGCACTCTGGAGGAAGTTAATCCTGCCGCCATTTTAATTCCAGTTCGTATTTTAATTTTCCGCATTGCTTTACTTTTATTTATTTCTCGCACTGCTTTACTTTATTTATTATCCGCACTCGCACTTTACTTTATTTATTTCCCGCACTCGCTTTAATTTCCTTTATTTCCCGCACTCGCTTTACTTTCCTTTATTTCTCGCACTCGCACTAAATTCCTTTATTTCTCGCACTCGCACTAAATTACTTTACTTTCCGCACTCGCACTAAATTACTTTTATGAAAAATTATAAAAAGAATCTTTACTTTATCATGTCTAACTAATTCCATAAAGGTTAGGATGTAAGGATCGTAATTAAACCAGTAATCTGTATAATTGTTCGTGGAAACACTTAAGGGCTATTTTATCTTTCAATTCAATCTAATTGTTTTTAACTATTTCAAAAACAGCCAAAAGCGCTTTGTCTAGTTCATTAGGAGTTTTTAGATAAAAAAGAAAAGAGATTTTAAAACGATTTTCGGACGCGTTATGAAGTTTAGAGTCTGGTTCATAAGAACCTCTTTTTGCTAAGAAATCCATGTTAAAGTACTTTTCAACTTAGTTAAGATACTACATTTCTTAAAAATAGGTTTACTACTCTAACGCAGTACGCACCTTTTTATCCGTGACAATAGGAGGGGTTGATTAGAGAGTACAACTCGGTTATGAATACGCGAAAGCGACAGTTCCTGTTAAATTAGTTCTTTTCAAAGGAGAAAACATTGCCCATAAGTAGTTCCATTAACAAGTACTGGATTATCATTGATTACGTGAATTAAATTCGAGCCTGTCTTTTATTTATTATTTAAAATTATCATTTTATTTACCATTGCACCCTTCTTAAAACCCTTATATTTAGTTGCCTTAGATACACACCATAACAACAGGTACGATAGATTAACACTTGGTCTCTGTGGATTCGACAATCTTTTATATTACTCTGACGTGTTCGTACACTTGCGAAAAACACGCATCATTCTTCACAACAGTTAAGCTTCAGTACATACCACATGATGAGAATCAATTTGCCGATGCATTGGCTACTCTTTCTTCGTCTATCAAAGTCTTGTGTTGGAATTATGTGCCCAGAATTGGCATTTCCAGGCTTGATGCACCAGCTCATGCTTTCTCTGTAGATGCAGTGTCTGACGAGAAACCTTGGTACTTTGATATCAAAATCTTCCTGGAAAAGCAAGCATACCCAGCTGGGGCATCATCCAACGACAAGAAGACCTTAAGGCGACTTGCTGCTAGTTTCTTCTTGAATACAAATGGGGTGTTGTATAAGAGGAACTTTGACATGGTCTTGCTCAGATGCGTGAATAGACACGAAGCAAGCCTATTAATGCAGGAAGTCCACGAGGGATCCTTCGGTACTCATGCAGGAGGACATGCTATGGCTGAGAAGTTGTTAAGATCGGGGTATTATTGGATGACAATGGATGCTGACTATTGTTCATACGCCCGTAAGTGTCACAAGTGCCAGATTTATGCAGACAAGGTGCATGTTCCTCCTAGCCCGCTCAACGTCATGTCATCTCCTTGGCCCTTTTCTATGTGGGGCATTGACATGATCGAAAAAATAGAGCCTATTGCTTCAAATGGTCATCGCTTCATCTTGGTTGCGATCGATTACTTTACTAAGTGGGTTGAAGCAGCATCTTATGCCAATGTCACTCGTCAAGTGGTAGCCAGATTTGTGAAGAGAGAGAACCGTTTAACGCCAGTGAATTTTGAATTTTCCCTCTTTTTGGTGGGAAACCTCAGGAATAACCCGGCGCCAACCGTTTTGACCTGGTTTTGATCCTCAATCCCTTATAAGGCTTTTGACCATGATATCAAACTTGTAACATGCCTTGTGAGCTTTGAATTTCCTTGATGATTGATCATATGCCTTATGCTGGAACATGCAAGTGCTATGCCTCATTTTTCCATGCTTTATGCTAAGGACATGACATGCTGATGATGACTATGATATGATGACAATGATAAAAAGGAGAAGGAAAATTTTGGGGTATTACAGCTGCCCATATTCAAGCAACGGTTAATCTGAAAAGGATGGTAGCATGACTATCGACCGTTCAAGATAAATTGTGGTTGAATACCAAGAAGACCTGAAATTTGCACTATGCTGGAGAATGCAAGCAATGGGACATAAATCCAACCAAATGACGCTTTGGCGACTGGAGTGGGGACAAAGCAGACGAGCTCCTTCCAACCTGAATTGTAACTTAAACAGACGAGTCTCCTTCGAGCAATCCTGTTACGCCATGAACTGGACATACGAGCCCTCTTACATTTTGCAATATATGATCTGAGACAGACGAACCTCCTTCAGATAAACCTGTTATGCCAGGACAGGTGATGCACTTAAGTCTGTGGGATAGATATGCATAATCAGGATAGACGAACCCTCTCCATATATTATCCGTGGATATATGGTCTAAGACAGACGAGCCTTTTTTGAGCAAAACTGTTACGCCAGGTGCAACATTAGGATTTGACGAACCCTCTTCACAAATCTTGTGTAGATAAGTGGTCTCTGAGACAGACGAACCTCCTTCGGATAAACCTGTTATGCCAGGACCGGTAACCGTTTTGATGTTTAATCCCACCGTCAGGACTTCAAACCTCTTCAATATAGACGAGTATCGGATGATCATCAAAAGAACACAGACAAGCACTAGAAGTCAATGATACAAACAAATATCAGACGATGATCTAAGAAACATAAACGAGCGCTTCAGGCGATGATATAGACGAATATCAGCCACTGATACAGACGAATACCAGAGATCCAATACAGATGAGCATTTGGAGTAGCAACACAGACGAGTACCAGAGCGATTATCAAATCAGCATTCATATGGATATAAGTCAACACAGACGAGTGGGAAGATACAGACGAGTATCCAACAATGCAGACAAGCTTCAAACAAATAACAAACACAGACGAGTGCTGGAGAACGCATACGAGCACCACATAAGTTCAAACACAAATGAGTGCCGAAGAATGCAGACAAGCAACAAACAGGTATCAAACACAAATGAGTGCTGAGAAGTGCGGACGAGCATCAAACAGATGTCACACACAGACGAGTGCCGAAGAATGCGGACGAGCATTAGCATCTACCAACCACAGGAAACTGCTGGGGAAAGCATATGAGCAACGACAACGTGTGAATACAGACGAGTGTTGGGGCGATGCAGACGAGAAACTATCAAACATCAAACACAGACGGGTGTTGTGCATTGCAGATGAGCATCAAATGCTTGGTAAGAAACACAATTATGTCAGGAAGAAAATTTCACAAACGAGCGAGTGCTAGGAAAGTAGACGAACATCCAGCAGATACCAAACATCAAACACAGACGAGTTCCATAGAGCATGCAGACGAACACAAAACAGATACCCAACACAGACGAGTGCCAGGAAATCCAGACGAGCACAAAACGAAATGCCCTGATTGGAAACAATAATCCCGACTCTGCAGGGGAACCTGGTCAAAGGCTTTGACGATGCCTAACTCTGACTGGGGAGATGAATGACGGTTTGTATCATCACATGGCCAAAATAGATTGGCAACATCTCTGGGGAATACTCCAATGACGGGAGTGAATCTCGATCATAAACTCTGTGGGGAAATCAAGTGCACATCTACTCGCTGGGGAGGACACCATCTGAACTCTACTGGGGATAACCATGTTTTTTCTTGTGAAGAACAAACACCGATTGAGGGTGACACCATCTTTGATTAGATTTGAAATTCTGCTAGGGGTCTCACTGCCATAGCTCAGCTGGGGAGCATTCTCTGCTTGGGGAAGTGCAACATCGCCCTGCAACAACAGTATACACACAGGTGCCCCGGGAATTTGCATGGTATGATCTGTTCATCCATTGTCACCCGACACCCAAAGATAATTTTAACTGTTTCCCTGCCATGTCAAATTTTTTCAGAAAAATCAACATGTTTCAAATGCAATGTTCTTTTTTTCCAAAAATTCAGGACATTTTTGCAAACAAAGTAAACACAACACAACACGGCTTTATGACTGGATATTCATTAATTGAATGGCCTCTGAATAGGCAAAGCTTTACATCATGAAGTAACTACCTGGAAAGAGGTTCCTATCATAAAAATTGAGAAAAGAAACTATCCTAATGGCAATGTACATGGCATTCTAATGAGTTTCCTTCTTGCTATGACCAGCATGTCTTCAAGACTTTCTGTTCTTGCCTTTGCTTTCTAAAGAAGACGATGGGACTGATTCCTATCCTTCTGATATTGTCAGACTGCACGAAACAGTGATTTGGTTCAGATTACCTGGATCGCAATTGTTCGCTTATTCCCTTGTTTTGCGTGGATCGCCCCTTCGGGTTTTCAATCCACCGGGATACCTTTTTTTGCCTGAGCTGTCCAATGTGGCTTTTCAACTCAGCGGGTGTACATCTTTTCATTTATTTCCCTAACTTTTGCCCGAGCTTTTTATTCTGTTTTTAGCTTGCCGGGATGCCCTTTTCTTGCCTGGACTTTAATTTTGTTTTTGTGTCCAGCGGGTCTGTTTATGCGAAGTATTTTTTAACTGCGTCCGAGTTAACAGGAGACTGGAAATCTTCTCCATCCATAATAGTGAGCATCAACGCCCCACCTGAGAAAACTTTCTTCACTATAAATGGGCCTTCGTAGTTTGGGGTCCACTTGCCCCTATGATCTGAACCTGGAGGAATGATCCTCTTGAGTACAAGCTCTCCTACTTGATACTCCCGAGTACGTACTCATTGGTCGAATGCTCGCTTCAATCTCCTCTGATAAAGATGACCATGACAGATAGCCACTAATCTCTTTTCCTCAATTAAGAACAACTGATTATATCGGGCACATACCCACTCAGCCTCATCAAGCTTCACATCCATCATCACACATAATGAAGGAATTTCTACCTCAACAGGCAAGACTTCCTCCATGCCGTACACCAATGAGAAAGGAGTTGCTCCAGTTGACGTCCTGACTGACGTTCGGTACCCATGTAGTGCGAATGGTAACATTTCATGCCAATCTTTGTAAGTGACAACCATCTTCTGTACAATTTTCTTAATATTCTTGTTAGCCGCCTCTACCGTGCCATTCATCTTTGCCCGGTAAGGAGAATAATTGTGATGTTGAATCTTGAAGTCCCGGCACAGTTCTTCCATCATCTTGTTGTTTAAGTTCGAACCATTATCAGTAATGATTCGCTCGGGCACTCCGTATCTGCAAATGATGTCTCTCTTCATAAATCTGGTTACCACTTGACGAGTGACATTGGCATAAGATGTTGCTTCAACCCATTTGGTGAAGTAATCAATCGCAACCAAGATGAAACGATGATCGTTTGAAGCAGTAGGATCTATCTTCCCGATCATGTCAATGCCCCACATAGAAAAGGGCCAAGGAGATGACATGACGTTGAGCGGGCTTGGAAGAACATGCACCTTGTCTTCATATATCTGGCACTTGTGGCACTTTCGGGCGTACGAACAACAGTCTATATCCATTGTTAGCCAATAATACCCTAATCTCAATAACTACTTAGCCATTGCATGTCCTCCTGCATGAGTACCGAAAGATCCCTTGTGGACTTCCTGCACTAACAGGCCTGCTTCGTTTCTATCCACGCATCTGAGAAAAACCATATCAAAGTTCCTCTTATACAAAACCCCATTTGTATTCAAGAAGAAGCCAGCAGCTAGTCGTCTCAAGGTCTTCTTGTCATTGGGTGATGCCCCAGCTGGGTATTCTTGTTTTTCCAGGAAAAGCTTAATATCAAAATACCAAGGTTTCTCATCAGACACTGCGTCTACATAGAAAGCATAAGTTGGTGCGTCAAGCCTGGAAACGTCAATCCTGGGCATATAGTTCCAACATTAAACTTTGATGGACGAAGAAAGAGTAGCCAATGCATCGGAAAATTTATTCTCATCTCGTGGTATGTACTGAAGCTTAACCGTTGTGAAGAACGTCAAAAGTCTTCTGGCGTAATCCCTATAAGGAATTAAGTGTTCTTGATGTGTATACCACTTACCGGTAATCTGGTTGATAACGAGGGCTGAATCTCCGAATATATTGAGAGTCTTAATCCGAAGATTAATAGCCTCCTCTATTCCCATTATGCATGCCTCGTATTCTGCTTCATTGTTGGTGCAGTTAAAAGTAATTTTGGCAGCGAAGGGAAAATGAACACCTTTGGGAGTGATAAGAACATCACCAACTCCATGTCCGTTGATATTGACTGACCCATCAAACATCAACTTCCATTTGGATTCAGGGTTTGGCCCCTCCTCCGGAAATGGTTCCTCGCAATCTCTTGCCTGGAGGTACACGATGTCCTCATCAGGGAAATCAAACTTCATCGGCTGATAGTCGTCTTCAAGCAGTTGCTGTGCAAGATAATCTGACAATACACTTCCTTTGATGGCTTTCTGGGAAGTATACTGTATGTCATACTCTGTTAAGATCATTTGCCACCTTGCAACCCTTCCGGTTAATGCTGGTTTCTCGAAAATGTACTTGACGGGGTCCATTTTAGAGATTAGCAACGTGGTATGGGTCAACATGTACTGTCTCAGTCGGCGAGCAGCCCATACCAAAGCGCAACAAGTTTTCTCGAGCAGTGAGTAACGGGATTCACAGTCGGTAAACTTTTTGCTAAGGTAGTAAATAGCATGCTCTTTTCGACCAGACTCGTCATGTTGGCCTAGAACACACCCCATCGACCCTTCTAACACAGTTAAGTACATGAGAAGTGGCCATCCTGGAACTGGAGGCATTAGAATCGGAGGCTCCTGCAAATATTCTTTTATCTTTTCAAAGGCTCTTTGGCAACCTTCATTCCACCTGAACGTTTGCTCTTTCCTTAAC
This sequence comes from Lathyrus aphaca, assembly GCA_963966055.1. Lineage (NCBI taxonomy): Eukaryota > Viridiplantae > Streptophyta > Magnoliopsida > Fabales > Fabaceae > Lathyrus > Lathyrus aphaca. The sequence continues at coordinate 483,604,314 of OZ014525.1, read as the reverse complement.
AATTTGAATATTGGCTTGCATGTGGCAGTTAGATGAGATATAAAGCGAGAAATGTAGTTCAATCTCCCTAAAAACCCACGCACTTCTTTTTCTATTTTTGGTGCAGGCATGTCTTGTATTGCTTTTACTTTTGCAGGATCTACCTCGACCCCCCTCTGACTAACAACGAAACCCAAAAACTTACCAGAATGCAGTCATAAAGTGCACTTGTTTGGATTCATCCTCAATTTGTACTTTATCAACCTATCAAACAACTTTTTGAGATTGACCAGATGCCCTTCTTCGTCCCGGGACTTGGCAATCATGTCGTCCACATAGCATTCAATTCTTTGTGTATCATGTCGTGGAACAAAGTTACCATAGCCCGTTGATACGTTGCCCCGGCGTTCTTCAATCCAAAGGGCATAACCTTGTAACAGAATGTACCCCACGAGGTAATGAACGTCGTCTTCTTCATGTCTTCCGGTGACATCTTGATCTGATTATACCCAAAGAAGCCATCAATGAAAGAAAATACCGAGAACTGAGCGGTGTTATCTACCAGCATATCAATGTGAGGTAATGGAAAGTCATCCTTTGGACTTGCTCTGTTTAGGTCCCGATAATCGACGCACATCCGAACCTTGCCATCTTTCCTTGGTACCGGCACAATGTTAGCTACCCAAGGTGGGTAACTGGTCACAACAAGGAACCCGTCATCCCACTACTTCTGAACTTCCTTCTTGATCTTCATAGCCATATAAGGGCTAGTTCTTCTCAACTTTTGCTTTACCGGAGGACAGTCTTCCTTTAGTGGCAACTTGTGCACAACGATGTCAGTATCCAATCCTGGCATATCCTGATACGACCAGACGAAGATATCCACATATTCACGTAGCATACCAATCAATTCCTTCTTTACCTCGGCCTGCAGACTGGCCCCAATCTTTATCTCTTTCCTTACATCTTCAGATTCGATGTTGATGATCTCTATTTCTTTCTGATGAGGTTGAATGACCCTTTCCTCTTGTTTCAACAACCTGACCAATTCTTCCAGGAGTTCACAGTCTTCCTCAACCCCTTCATCAGCTTGGTAGATAGGATTATCGAAGTCATGCATAGTCATAGCAGGAACGTTGTCACATGAATCTGAATGATCAACACTGCACAAGTGATGTGCTTATTTCAGAATCGAGATTTTTTCAAAGACACAAACACATAAAAACACAGGAAAGAAAAACATTGCTATTTTATTTGTGTGAAAATTTTTAAAATGAAAGGAAGAGAACACAATTTGCTTGAAAATGTCCTTTATTTCATGGAAAATCTAAATGCATTAAAAACATGGTGGCCCTACAGATGGATCCATGCACCTTGGGCAAAGTGCAAGATTTGACATGCAGTATGATAAAATGGAAACAAGAAAATTACTTTGACTGCCAAGTAACTTGAACGAAATATTCAGTAGACCAGTTCCAGAGCTCCTCCCCAGGTACGCATGGGTGAATACAGTTATCCAAGTCACAGTCACTATCCCCATCTGCATCTGTTGCACAAACATTGTTGTAGTCGAGAATTCTGGCGCTAGTGAACGCTATGGGCTTACCGCCATAAGACCAGCTGGGCTGACCAGGTTGATATCCGAGACCGAACTTGTCATCCTTCTTTTCCACTTCCAGCAGCTTACCCCAGCCTTGGGCGTTTCCGGATTGAACTACCTCCCTAGCTTTCCTATAGGAGTAGATATGAGTCCCTTCCTTCTTGTTGCTCTAAACTGCTGGAGACAACGTACTGACATTGACCGTCTCAAAAGCTTGGCAAAATGTCTCATGGATCTCCCCGTCCATTTCTACGTACTTGAAGGTCGACAGATGGCTCACGAAAATATCCTCTTCTCCGCATACAGTAATAACTTGGCCGTCCACCATATACTTCAACTTCTGATGCAATGTGGATGTTATTACGTCAGCAGCGTGAATCCAGGGACGTCCCAGCAAACAACTATAAGCGGGTTGAATATCCATAACATAGAATGTACTCTTGAATACCTGAGCCAATCTTCACTGGTAGCTCCACCTCCCCAAACATAGATCTTCGGGACCCATCGAAGGCTTTGACAATCAAATCACTAGGTCGCAAGACGATGCCATCAACGTTCAGCTTCATTAAGGCCTTCTTAGGGAGCACATTGAGAGAAGTGCCTATATCTACTAGGACATGTGATAGAACAACGCCCTTACACTCCATGGTGATATGTAGGGCTTTGTTGTGATTGTGTCCTTCAGAAGTGATATCTCTATCTGTGAATCCCAACCCATGGCTGGCGTTTACACTGCCTACCACAGCCTCCAACTGGTTGACAATTATCTCTTGTGGTACATACGCCATTTGCAAAACTTTTAGCAAAGCCTCTCGATGAGCTTGGGAACACATCAACAACGACAAAATGGATATCTTGGACGGGGTCTGATTCAGCTGTTCAACCACCTTATAATCGCTTTTCTTAATTATTCTCATGAACTCTTCAACTTCGTTTTTGAAAGTGCCCTGACCGGCAGCAGGAGTTGTCACCTCTTCAGTTGCTATATGTTTACCCTTAGCCTTTGTAGCAGCTTCAGCTTTGGGATCACCCCTAAGAACTTAAGGAACAAAGAGACACCCACTTCGTGTAAATCCCCCAACTCCTCCGACATTCACAACAGTCGGGTTAATTTTCACTTCTTGACTTTCCACTTTCAGGCCTTCTACGTACACGTCTGAGCCATAGTGCCAAGGGATGGCCTTGTCATCAGCATAAGGAACTGGTCCCGGAACAGTAATGGTCACTGGACTCACTTCGGGAACATAGATGGTCACCGGCTCTCTTCGGGCAGGAACTTCAGCAGGATCAAAATAAATTGTCAATGTAGACACACAATCACTTCTATTGTCAACTCTGTCAAACTGTAGCGACCCCTCGTCAATCAAACATTGCAGCACAACTTTCAAATCCCCACAACCATTAACGGAATTCGAACAACTCTTACAGTCAAAATCACAACCTGGAAAAACCTACCCTTTCAACAATCTGTCTTTCACGACTAACAAGGAAGTCTTCACTTCATCCACATTCAAGATCAAATTCGACCTCTCGCCACCGTCAACGACATTTATCCTGGCCCCTCCATGATTTGGAATGGGGTTTGATGTAACATTTGGAGGCGGTGTGAAGTTAATTGCCTTTGAATCAATCAAGTCCTGGACCTTATGCTGCAATGCCCTGCACTTCTCCGTTGAGTGCCCGGGAGCTCCTGAATGAAATGCACATCTTGCATTAGCATTATACCCCACTGGAAGCTCTCCAGGTGGAGGTGGTGCTAACGTCCTTAACTGCACCAAGTTCAAGTCTAACAATCTCTGGAGCAGTGTCGTGTACGTCATCGGGATAGCCTCAAGCACCCTGTTAGCTGGATGCGCTTGCCTCTGCTGATATGATCTTTGCTGATAGTTATTGTGATGCAGTTGTTGCTGTTGTGGCACAGGAACTGTGGGGATGGTGACAGTTACCACCTGCTCATAAGATCCTCTGTATCCGCAGCCCCGACCGACCGTACACATCATTAGCCTCTCCCTCCCTTCTTCTTGGAGGTCCATTGAAAGTCTTTCTCACACCACTTGAGCTACTTGCACTAGTGTCTTGAATCTTCCCCATTTTCAGAAGAGTTTCAACCCTCTCTCCAGCTATCACGATGTCGTTGAACTTCATTGTCGAACAAGATGCCAGTCTCTCAATAAACACCCCATGCAGCGTTTCCATAAATATATCTGCCATTTCATTTTCCAACAAGGGAGGTTGTACTCGAGCAGCAAGTTGACGCCACCTCTGGGCGTACTCTTTGAACCCTTCTTTAACACTCTGAGACATTGTATGCAACTGGGTACGATTTGGAGCCATATCCAAATTATACTGATATTGCTTCACAAATGCCTCAGTTAGATCCTTCCAGCTTCGAATATTGACCCTGCTCAGCTTCATGTACCATTCCAAAGAAGCTCCTACAAGACTATCCTGGAAGTAATACATCCACAGCTTCTCATCATCTGTATGTGCAACAATCCTTCCCACAAAAGACTGGAGGTGAGTTTTCGGGCAAGCCGTACCATTGTACTTATCAAAAGTGGGAACCTTGAACTTGTAGGGAATTCTCACCCCTGGCACCAAGCCCAAATCAGTGATGTCAAACGCTAGAGAACTCTGAGACTGAATAGCACGAATCTACTCAGCCATTTCCTCAAATCTCCTATTCATGTCAACCTCTTGGCCTTCTGCCTCATCCAGCAAAGTGAATTGTTCATCCTGCCCATCCATCTGCAGGTTATTCACTCCATCATTGACAATAGTGACCCCTGGTTGCACCACAGGGATTTCACCGTTACGGGTGTCGGCCCCGTTGCGATTACCTCCATCTGTTGTCCCATTATTCTTGACTTGATTGTTCTCCAACATTTCGCGCAGGCGCTCTTATGTTTGACCCATCCCAGCCATGAGGGTCATGAAATAGTCCATTCTCGTCCTTAAGTCATCCAGATCTGCTTGCATCTGATTCATTGCTCTCTCACTCTGTTCACCTTCGTAGGGTATCTGTGCACCGTTAACTATCTCTGAACCTTCTTGGGAGCTATAGTGCCTGAAAGTGACATGAATGTTAGAACACTGGATAAATACCTGCAAAACAACAAACACGTTATATGCATGCAATGTAACTATTCATGTTTCCATGTTTAGACATTAATATGCCCCGGTTCTGGTATTTTGACAGAAAATACACCAGAGACTTCGGAAACTAGCTTTTCAAACTCTTTCGAGGAGTATTCAGATCCTAGTGTCTTAAGACCAACAACTTTGCTCCTTCAGAAATGGTAACTGGAAAGTATCATTACATAGCATGAACAAACTACCAATAATCAGAGTCATAGACAAAAGCAAAATTCCCCAAAGGGTTACAATTCAATACAAATGACAGCAAGATAAAGCAAGACTCATACAACAAGCTTCTAGGTAGTCTGGATACAATCAACAATAAACTAAAACCCTAGGCTAAAAGGAAAATCGAGGCTCCTCTTCTGCAGTCACCACCTCCGTCCGGTTCTTCTTGACGCCTGCTCTCAGTTTAAGATCTGCAATCTCCTTCATTTCCTTCTGTTGCACCCCAAAATTTGCCCTCACAATACAAGACTTTGTGTGCTAAGAAGGTTCACAAGGTTCACAAGACCTTTCATGAGGTTCATGAAGTTTACAAGACACTTTATGAGGTTCACAAGGTTCACAAGGCTCACAAGACCTCCCATGAGGTTCACAAGACATCTTATGAGGTTCACAAGGTTCACAAAGTTCACAATGGGTCAGAAGATTTGACAATTCCCTCAGACAATGCATCCTCCTAAGCAGTGCATCCAAAACTAGGGTTTTGACTTTAATCAGGCTAAATGGACTTCCAAGACTTCAAGTGAGCTTCATATCATCTTATATGTGTCTAAGAATCCCCATGACAAGTTTCAAGACTTTTCACAAAGGTTTGCTCAGTCAAATGATCAGATAAGTCAAAATCAGTCAAAGTAGTTAAAAAATCAAACTGAGGTCAACTGTGGTCAAACCAAAGTCAAACTTCATGATTTTTTGCCAACATCAAGTATATGAAGTAAAATTCATCATTTGATCAAGGGTTGATCATGATTCATCGAGGAGATTTCAGATCATCAAGAATCAAAGGTTTCTAAATTAGGGTTTCCTCAGGAAAAGTCAACTGAACTTTGACCAGCCATAACTTTCACATTATTCATCACCAATTTTCCATCCAAAACTCATTTTGAAGGAAATTGAATTCTCTACAACTTTGTGTCTCACAAGCCAAGCCCAAAAATGCTTCATTTGGAAGGTATGAGCTAAGACATTATAGGTCCTTTTGAAAGTCAACAAAAAGTCAACAACTTCAAAAGGGCATAACTTGAGAATGGTAAATGATATGGACATGAAACCAGTGGGGTTGGTTAGAGGACTCTTCAAGCTTTCCAAAATGTCCAAGAACACCCTCATAGCATTAAAATTGAAGGATGTGTGCCCTTGCAAAGTTGGGAAATTTTTGGTTGGTTTATGAAGAAAATGGAGGTTTAAAACCAATTTTTTCTAAGTGGGCTTGCCATATGATGATCCAATCCATACCAATACTTCATGCACGACCCAAATCTCTAAAATTCAGATTTTTTATTATTTTATTTTATTTATTTTGATTTTATTCATTTAAAATCATTTTAAATTAAAATAAAATAGAAAAGTCAAATATTTAAATGGGATTTTGTTTCTAGAAAGTCATAAAAGTGATTTGGATCAAATTGGTATGAGAATCATGGTAATTGTCTTGAAATAGAAAGGTCTAATTCTCAAATATTTGAAGTTTAAGACTTAATCTTTTTCAATCAAATTTTCCACACAATAATCAATTGTTTTGACCTATTTCTATTACACTATAAGTATACAACACAACCCTATTCATTGGACACGAAAATTCTGCCTTCAAGAGTAAGTTCAAGTTTTCAAAATTTCACCAAAAAACACCAATTCGGTTTCATCATTACAAGAGATTCTAAGGTATTTTAAAGACATGGAAGGGTTCCTTGGACATCCTTAAACCAATCCCAGCCATCAAAAGCAGCAAAATCACCCTCATATGCATAATTCGTTTCATCATATTCATGAATTTTTTTATTTTCGATTCTAAATATTGACTGGTTCTTAATGAATTTTGATTAATGCTTCTTGTTTGTGGTGTGTCATAGATTGTTTCTGGGCAGGTTTTGTGAAGTTCCATCACCTAGAATGTGATCCACCATTTTTAGGGTTTCGGTTGAGCTTTAGGGCTTTCTAATTCATCAAGTATAAATGAATTCTAAAACCATAGATCGATTCAAATCAATCTCTAGACCTTGTCTGTGCTTTTAATTTGATGTAATTTCACTGTTTTGATGATAGTTAGGATTCATAGGTTTTGCTGCAGATTGGAATTCGCAGGAAACTGCCTAGGAATATTCGCAGCAATATTCCCAGGTCTGGAGGAAGAAGAAAGAGCCAGCGCGCATTTTTTATAATTTGAATTTGTTGTTATATATTATAATGTATTTGTTCTGTTTATGTATCACACACAAGCGTGTGTCCCAGTGGTGAAGTGTGCGTGTATGTTGCTTGCAGGCCTGGGTTCGAATCTTGGCTTCCACAATTTTTCTTATTTTTCCAGGTCAATTATGAAACTTAATATATTATGAATTATAGTCACTATAATATCAGAAGCGCCCTCCCGGCTGGAATGGTAAGTATGTTTGTGTGCAGTGCAAAGGTCCTGAGTTCGATCCCCCCCAGGCCTTTTGTTTGGTTTTCTTTTTTTCATAATTTTCAGGGTTAAGCAACAAAACCAATTGCACTCCCTTCCTTAGCACCAGGCGCGCGCTGGCCCAGTGGTTGGTCTTGTTGGCTGGAGGTGGTAAAAGCAAAGGGGATGGGTTCAATTCCCAGCCTAGGTTAGTTTTTTTCTTTTCTCCATTATTTGTTTTGTTTTGTTTATTATTATTATTAATTTAATTAAACTATAACCCTAATTTAATCCTAAAAATATTTTCATAAACTAAGATTAACCCTAAAAATATTTTTCTAAAACCCTAGTTGTAAATATGATTTATTTGTTTATTTTAATCGTTGCTAAATAATTAAATCTTAATGTTTGATAATAAAACCTAATTTTCTTTTATTTAATTATGTACATTTCTTTTATTTTTTTTATAAGTTAAATCTTGTATATAAGTATGTTTAAAATTAAAATTCTTAATCTAATTTTGTTAATATGATAATATTCTATAAATTGTTTATAATTTAATTTTGTATGTAAATAATTTTTATTATATGTTTAAAAATAGTTAAAAATTGTTAATTTAATTTTGCAATTATAATTTTATTTTTCATAATATGTTTATAATTAACTTGATTTTATAATGTATAAATAATTTAAAACTTTAAAATAATTAATATAATTGTTCATATTTTCTTATTAATCCTAAATAATTATTTGATCTTTTAATAATGTTTTTGTTTATATTATCTATTATGTTTATTTTCTTATGATATTTATTTATTACTAACCTCATTTAATTTTGTATTATTTTTATTATTATTATTTTCTACTAACCCAATTACTTATTATTATTATTTTTGCTTATTCATTTATTATTATTATTTTTGCTTAATTTGTTAATTATTATTTTGTAATTGCTTCCTTTATGTAATATTGTAATATTATTATTAAATATTTATTTTATGCTATGGTTAGTAAAAATAGGGAGTGCAACATGTTTTGTATGTAAGAAATCAATTTAGATCATTTAAATTTAAAGATAAATATTAAAATTGTACACTCACACACGTAAGTCGATCTTTGATCGCCATCTCACTTCCTTAGGGATACCTCTCAAGTTGCTTAATCAAAAGGTCAAGTAGGGTGTATAAAGCAAAGTCCCTCCAATTTCATATCATCTAGTCCCTTAACAAATAAAAGATCAAGTCCCTTTCGAATGTTGCCTTCGTAATGATCTTGTCCCTTTCGAATAAAGATGATAAGTCCCTTCGAATTGCTTATACACCCCACAGTTGCCTAAATAACAGATGACCCTTCACTTGTCCCATACATCCAAGGTAATGACTACTTATTCCTTAATAATAGGGATAGTCTTACCATTTAAAGGATTCAAGAACAGAAAAGACTTAAAATTAGGGTAGGTTCCTCATAGATACTTGCTCATTCTTCAAAAACATTTCAAATACTTCACACATTTTCAAAACAATTTTCAAAACAAAGGTTTATACGCATCCGTACATGGATCATTATAAACTCTTAAGAAAAATTCTATTCACACACTTCACATTTCAAAACATTTTAAAGTGAGCTAAGTAACTAAGAGCCCATGGATAACCATGGATGTAAAGGGTGCTAACACCTTCCCTTTACATAACCTACCCCCCGGACCCAAAAATCTTTTAAAAGGTCTTTCCTGTTCTTTTATGCCTTTCCTTTGGATAAAATAAAAGTCGGTGGCGACTCTTGCTATCCGCAACATAACTAAAGTCAGTTCTCCCACCGTGTTACACCTTCCTTCAAGGCTAGTTGGCTTTGTTCCAATTGTTGAGTCTTTTCCCTTTGTATTTTTTGAACTTGTTCGACCTCTTCTTTCTTAAATGCCATCTGCGCTTCAAATAACTCTTCCTTTTCTTGGTACTTCTTATACTCCTGTTCTCTTTGGCCCTATAACCAAGTAATGGATTGACGAGTTTCTCTGAGAGCCTTCACAATCCTCTTATGCTCCGCTTCTCTCTTTGACTCTGCTAAGCCTAATCTCTGAAAATGAGCTTCTCACCCAGCAAACTCCTTTTATTTAGCTTCTAAAGTAGCCTGCGTCATCTGTAGCTTTTCTTCCGCTTCTTTCTTAGCATGATTGGCACGGTGATACAAACTAGCCATTTCAAAATTCTCTACCCGAACCTCATGCAACTGTGCTTCCAACTTCTTGTAATCTTCAAGAGAAATAGTGGTTTGTACCGGAACCTCCTTTGGATATAGTGAAGCCTCAACTGAAAACTGAAGGAAGAAAGTATCAACCCTCCCTTGTATCCAAGCAGTAAAAGAGGGATATGTCTTAGGGTCTACCTTTCCGAATTCTTTCTTACCCTCTCTAACCTTCTTTTCCCAAGCTTGGGATGCTTGAATAACCAACAACCCATTATCTTCAGCTGGAAAATACAAAGTCTTTGCTATTTCTTCATCTGATGAAGGATCCTTCAGTGGATAACCAAATTGCTTTCTAGACAACACAGGGTTATGACTTATCACTCCTTTTCTACCAAACAACGGCACATAGGGAAACTCACCATGCCTTGTAATAAAATCCTTCCCTACCAAGTTTCTGCTACATCCCCCGGTTTTGTCATCAGATGTTAACCCCATCAATCTTCTAGCCCACTTCCAATCTTGCTTAAGATATTTGAACGGTCCTGACTTTGGAAGCTTCTTAGCGAACCACTCGGCAAACAATGGAGCACAATAATTCACGTACCCTTTTCTTTTCTCATTTCTGTGATGGACGCCGAAGTAAAAGTCTCCCAACAACGTAGGTACCGAGTTTCCTTTAATGAAAATGGTGATATCCTCTAAGCTTACCCATCCTTTCTCTCTTGGAAAAAGACTTATTCCATAGACCATTAATGCTAACAGCGCACTGAACTCTAACCATTTCCCTCCTAGAGCAAACACATGGGCTTCTGCGATAAGAAAATCCAGATTAGATCCCTTCCCTTTACTGGCTTCTAACTCCATCTTCACTCTAAGCATACTCAAATGACAAGCACCTGCAATGTCCTTGTACGGGGGACACTTCTCCGCAGCATAATAGGGAACACCATTCTTGATAGGGATCTTCAGGATGTCAGAAATCTCTTCCATAGTGGGAGCCAAGACGTAGTCAGCAAACACGAAAATTTTCAACTGAGGGTCATAAAACTGCAACAAAGAATGAAGACTATCTCTCTGATCAACAGTAGGCTTGTTCATGTAACCCAAGATCTTCCCATACCGGCTTCTGAAATCATCTAAAACCTTGTCACTCATCAAGTCCACCAGTTTCTGAATACTCTCAATTTCGGGTTGCGGGAAAGTATAATGAGCATTCCTTTTTCTGGGTATCTCTTGAACTTTTGTCATCTGGAGAAAACAATGAATACCAGAACTGGGTATAGATGCTAACCTGAAATGGAAACACAAACAGTTAATGCAAGTATGATGCGATGCAAATGCAATGCAGACATATGATCAACGACCGGGACTGTCTGGATACGGAACACGGGACCCAAGCGACGAAGAACCAAGATCCTCTGAATAAAGCCCCATGAACGAGAATTCAGTCTCAAATAAGCCCCAAAATCAGATATCAGATGACTTAAGAACTCCAAAATCCATGTAGCCTTATCAAATCATAGAACTGTACTGGCAATGAGGTATGATGAGGTCAAGGGTTCCTGCAAACCTGTAAACCCCTCCCAATCTCACGGGTGTGCTCCGGGTCAAACATCACGGACTCTCAAAGCCGAATAGCAATAATACGTTCACCATTTCTGAGAAATGGCTCATGACCAAATCAGGGAATCGGTTTGGCATTATATACTACTCAGGAAGGCCTCAACGTGTGTCCGGGAAAAACAAGCATCCTTTATAAGTTCCCAGCTTCAAGCGCTGGAATCGAGAAACAATATTACATTCATCCCGAAGGGTACAATACTATTGTCATACGACCAGATGCTTTGACTGAGTTCCTATAAAAGAACCAGGCCATCCTATGCGAGTTCCTAGTGGGCCCTCGGGTGCGAATGGGTTTGCCACAAAATGTGGTCTGCCATTGTCACCACTAGAGAGGGATGTTTCCACAAAGGTCCTCAATGATCGGTCCCCAGATACATATAACTATCGAGGTTACGTATGACCCCAAAAAGATTCCGGCATCGATACATTTCCAAGACAGTCGCAAGTCTGGGTGTGGAACTCACTACTACCAACATAGCAAGATGCCATGAAGCCAAAGTGATTGTCCACTCTAAGTCCTAGGGTGTACTCGAGCCCCGGTTACGAGCTCATCTCTCAGTAACAATTCCCCATCTCACAGAAAAAAGGAAACCAGCACAACCAGACAGTCCAGTATAATGATGCATGAAAATAAATACTGAAAACTGTAAATAAAGCTGTAAATAAAACTGTAAATAAACAACAGTAAAATAAACACACAACAGCAAACAATCAACACCTAAAGAAACAGAAACACGCAAGCGCTAGGAGAGACTCTCAGGGGAACCAGAGATTCTGGGTTCGTTCCCCAGCAGAGTCGCAAGCTGTCGCTCCCCGTATTTCCATCCTGTTACAAACGCGAAAGTGGCGTGGAAAGAGGTAGAGTCGCTAGCCAGACATTTTTATCCCGAAGGAACGGGAATGGTAATGTTGCACAAACCGAAGAAAGAAAAGAAAGGACAAAGGTCCTGCGAACCAAAGCGACTGGGCTCAGGAGTCGGTTACGACCTGGGAAGGTATTAGCACCCCAGATCGTCCGCCGTACCCGACGGGATCCACGCTTGCAAAGAAATTGTTTCAAAGGGGGGAGAAATGAAAGCTGCTGCAAAATTGAAACTGAAACTGGATAAGAAAAGAAAAAAAACGGGGAAAAATGTAGGGAAAATAAAGATTGTGCTCGAACGGGCCCTACCCCGCTGCCTACGTACCTCATCTGGACATGAGGATCAGAGATGCCGTAGTTCCCCTAACTAGGGGTAGAAAAGATTTCTTGTGAATTAAGGCTTGAACTGCCTATGTCAATGCTCAGGTGTTGCAGGCTCGAGCGACGAGTGCGTTACCGTCTTGCAAAATGACAAGTAGGAGCAAGTTCGCGTACGGAGCGAAGGAGATGAGGAAAGAATTTCCGAAGGAAAGACGCTTATTACTTGTTTGTGTTTTTTAAACTTTTTATTGGTGTGGCACAAGAGAATGAACTCAAGCTCTTTTCCATGGAATGTGTACTTATTACTACATTCCATGATGGAATAATAGAACAAGTACACCAAGTAAAGAGAATTTATCCAAGACTTGTTTCCAAGGGCAAGGGCCCAAATTCATTGACTTGTTGAATTTATTAGGTGTTTTAGTGATTAAAAATGAAGAAGTGTTTTTTAGGGTTTTCTTGATGAAGATTACTTCATGATCCGACTTGTGCATCATGCTAGAGAAATGAACTATTCTAATATGGAATGAATACAAATGCCCCATGGAATAAGGCTATTACACAAGAAGCCACTTCTTTCTTTATTAATGTTTTTTAGGTTTTGTTTTGAGATGAGAAGAGAAAGAACCAAAAGAGCAAAAAAGGAAAAAGTCTAAAATGGGGAAAGAATAAACCTAAAGTTGTCATGCAAAAGTGGTCTTAAGGTTAGTGAGGTTTCAACTATCCTAAGAGAAAAGAAGAACCAAAGAGGAGCAAAAGAGAAGAGGAGGAAAGCTAGCAAGCAACTTACTCCTCTAAAGGAGATAAGTTTCTCCTAAAGGGGGAAGAAAAGAGTTGCCTCACATGATGGCATAAGGCACATCAAAAAGACAAAGAGAAAGAAACTTAAAAAAGAAAGGATGAAGAATTGAAATGTGGATGAACATCCACACTTCTCTTACCATGAACCCCTGCAATGTTAGCAAAAATCTAGCATATGCTCATAAATATAATCATGGAATTAGCATGCTTCAAGTTCTAGAAAACCAAGTTAAACAAACATGCCAAGCTTTGAACATACAAGCATTTACGTGTCGATAACATGAAGACATGCATCAACCAGCAAGCAAATCACCCTAAACTAGCATGTTCAATGATCATATAATGATCCATGGCATTTAAAACAAGTAAGGGGATCAAACAAGCCCAAGACAGCTCAAAAATGGCACTCTGCATCAGTGTTAACCGGTTAACCAAATTGTTAACTGGTTAACCAATCCAAACCTGCAGCAATTTACACAGAAAACAGGTGCATTAACCGGTTAACCAACGCATTAACCGGTTAACACTGAAAAAACAGCAACAATTTTCTGCAGAAAATCAGCTCAAACCAGCTTATCCAAATAATCTCACACCAGACCAGCAATCAATTATGCATGAAATAAATGGATCAATTCACATTAGTTAGCATCATCAAGCTCATGAACATTAGCACACGGATCCAGCTACAAATCAACCAATCAATTCAAGCAACACAAGCAAATACACAAGCACATGGTGGATCTAAATCACAAGCATGCAAATAAGCTAAAACAAAGCTAGATCTGAAATTAACCAACCCACAAGGCTGAGGTATGCTTTGGTAATTGTTGATTGAGCTGGAAATGAGAGATCTCGCGGAAAACTTTGAAGAAATGGTGCTAAGCTTCACACTCCATGCAAAATAAATGCAAGCAAAAAGTCTTGATGCAGAATTTTGGATCCAAAAGCACTTCTAAATCCCAAACCAGATCTGAATCACCAATTAAACCAGCAAAAATGATGCAAAGGAGCTATGGATGAAGGTCTAGTTCCAAGATCTACACACCTTAAGGCAAGGTTATGTGATCTTCAAAGAGGAACTCTTAGTGAATTTGGAAAATGTGGGAGAGAAAATGAGAGAAAAGTGAGAGAGAAGAGTAAAAATTCAGAATGAGAATGAAAAAATGAGAGAGCTCCCCTTGGTTTGGAGGAAAATGGATTAAATATGGTTTAGGTTTGGGGCCCAAAATGTAGGGTTGGGATCCAAAAAATATGGTTTGGCAATGTGATTAGGTTTTAGCAATGGAATTAGGCTTGGATAAATGCTCTAGATCCTTCTCTTTAATTCAAATGAATAAAAAATCAGAAATTTGGAAATTTGGAGCCAAAGCAGATGCTGAATTTGCTGCTGGAATTCAAAATTCACAGCCGTTAACCGGTTAACCAAAGCGTTAACCGGTTAACACCAATGAATTTTGAATTTTCCCTCCTTTTGATGGGAAACCTCAGGAATAACCCGCCGCCAACCGTTTTGACCTGGTTTTAATCCTCAATCCCTTTTAAGGCTTTTGACCATGATATCAAACTTGTAACATGCCTTGTGAGCTTTGAATTTCCTTGATGATTGATCATATGCCTTATGCTGGAACATGCAAGTGCTATGCCTCATTTTTCTATGCAATTTTCTAAGGACATGACATGCTGATGATGACTATGATATGATGGCGATGATAAAAAGGAGAGGGCAAATTTTGGGGTATCATAGGTTTTGAAACATCACACACAAGTCAACTATCAAAAATATTCATGAAAGCTTATGAAAATCAAAAGAAAAATCATCCTCAAACTACACCTTAATATGAATCAAATGCAAAAAGAACCAAATAAAAATTCAAATTAATGATCAAGATATAAATTCTACAAGTCAGCATGTATTTAAGAGGAATTAAAAACAATTAATAAAAGTGAAAATTAATTTCTTCGTGAAAAAAAATGGAAAATTAAAATGTCACAAATTAAAGAAAATTAAAAGGATCATTCATGAATTATTTCATAATTTTTGTGAACATATAACTATTTTTTAAAATCAAAAACCAAACTGAAAATGAAATGAAATAAAAATAAAAGACAAATAATGAGGGGTGCAGTCAGTAGGTCCTCATAGTTCAATTCAAATGGGTCAGGCGAACAGGGGGTGTTAAGAGCAAGTCAAGCCCAAGGCCAGCGTAGTCAACCAAAAATAGTAAAGTATGCATATCTAAAGGCTCACAAACAAAGTCAATGCAATCAATGGTCATAAGCGTGAGTTAGCAAGACCTAAAAGTCCTTAGATCCAAAGGCCATGAATTAATCTTCCTAATTAAATGAAATCCTAAGGTCACGTTTTAAAGTTATAATAAACCTGATTAATTAAAATAATAAAACATAATTAACCTAATTAAACTAGATCCAAGGGCCAGGATCAAAACTGGAAAACTAAAACCCTAATTATAAACCCTACCGGCCGGAGAAGCGTCGATCACCTTCTCCGGCCAACCAAACCTTGCAGAACATCAAAACTCCACCAAATCCCATGATCCAGTTATCAAAATGATCCTTAAATCACATAGAACTCAAATCCAGCATCAAAAACCATTAACCTAACACACACAAGCCAAATCGAAGAAGATAAGTTTGAATCTAAAAAAATCAGATCCACGGTTCTTGCTCATTTCATCACTATTTCAAAATCTAATCATATCAACACATTTAGGACAACATAAGGAGCACAATGCATGCAAGAAAATTCAAATCCAGAATGATGAATTGTGAAGCATACCTGAGCTTGCAGAACCTTCAAACCTCCAAGAAAACCAATCACCAGCTCCAGATGATCTTCTGGTAACTTCTATTCACAAAATAAATGTGAAATGGACTCTTAAACAACTTGGATCTAACACTTTGCAAGCATCTGATCTAGAATTGAACTGGTGTGAAATCTTGTCTATAGCTCAAAACAATGGTTGATCTATAACCTATGAAGCTCAAGGATGAAGAATCTGAGGTTTGTTTGGTGAAATAGTGTATGGATGAAGAGATTCGAATGAAAATGCAGCAAGAGCAAAAACTTGGAATGGAGCAAATGGTGATGATCCTCCCTGAAATGAAACCCTAGCTGGCTTTTATATTGTTTCAAAATTCACTTCAAGAAGAATGAGAGGCAATGCACGTGGGAGGAGTGTGATTGATTTGAAAATGAAAATATGCACCAAATGTGTGATCTCATGCTTGGCTCGTGCATCCTTCATTCCCTTTGCACAGTGTAAACACCCCAAATTTGCCCTCACCCATTCACACCATGGCTTGTGATCATTTCATATGCATAAACACAATCATACCATCTCATATTACATTTTTGATTCACTGCATTGGTTCTAAGTCATCTGCACCTAGGGTTTGTGATCTGAGCAATCCAAGAGCCTCTTGAGCCACTCCAAAGGCCATCAATCACTTCAAAGGGGTCCATGTATGTTCAAGCATCATATTATATCCTCTCAAAGTCAATAATGCCAAAGAATCACAAGAACTGGGATTGGTATGGATGCAGAGCCAGACTAGACTGCACAGTTGACCTAAAATTAGGGTTTTGGTTTCAGAGGCCATAACTCCAAAATTTTTGGTCATTCTTGTTTCCATGGGTCTCTATATGGTATAGGGAGTATGCATATCAATTTTCATGAAGAAATTCCATGGGGAAGTCATCTGATCAAGAGTTGACTTTTCAGACAAGTCAGTGCAAAATCAGGGCATCTGAGGCCCCCAATTACCCAACCAAGGGGTGATCTTCATCATTTTGAGTGTATATGATCTTTATTTGATCATGGAAGAAGGTTGAAGTTCACAAAATTCAAGAATTTGAAGTTTTTGCAAAGTTGACTTTTTTGGGCATGGTTGACTTTTCAAGAATATGTCATTTTATGCCATTTTTCAAGCCTTGATTTTTGATCCAAAAATGCTTCAAATGGAAAAACTTTGGTCATGAAAGTTGTAGATTAGATCTTTCCCTTTTCAAAAAGTACAAGAACATGATCTAATTCATTTTGGATCAAAAGTTATGGTGTGACAAAGTTGGCAAAAATCACTAATTTTCAAGTTATGCACCAATTGGAAAATTTGCAAAATCATGTATCAAGGCCATTTGTGACTTCTAGTTCACATCAAACCAATGTACAAACATTACATGTGACCTAAAAATCAGATTTGAACCAAAGTTTCTCATATTTCATGGCTTGTATGGCAAGATAGTTTCATATGAACCAAAGTTGATCAAGTTGCAAAACCATCATGGCACCTCCTACCACTTGCTACATTGGATGCTGAACCATGCTAGCCTTCCACACACACCTTGCTGCGCAGCCCATGCCTCTTGTACCAAGCTAGAACTTAGCCCATGCCCTCCTTACAACAAAGTGGACTTTTTGCAAAAGTGAACATCCCAATCACAGCAGGCCAGGTCACATCATCTGACTAATTGGAGTTGTTTATACTATCCATTTGCAAGCTAAAAATATCATAAAGCCAGCCTGAAACAAGCCCTGAGACAGCATACACAAACTCTCCCCAATCTGCATTTTCCTTCGAATCTGGTTCCA
The DNA here is from genome assembly GCA_963966055.1 of Lathyrus aphaca. NCBI lineage: Eukaryota > Viridiplantae > Streptophyta > Magnoliopsida > Fabales > Fabaceae > Lathyrus > Lathyrus aphaca. Next base: position 483,586,594 of record OZ014525.1, on the reverse strand, counting down.
CAAGCTACAAACATTCAAGCAAGTCTCACCAACCTCCTCACCTTGTCTCACTGAACCTAAACCAACAAAGAAACAAGCCAGAAGCACACTAGAACATAGCATACCACAAAACCTGCAGAAACTCTTCTCTCTTCGAACCTCATTTTCCAGCCATCAAACACCCCATTTCTCTTCACCAACAAGTCAGAAACATTCAAAGGAGCAAGAATCCACCATTGGAATAGCTTAAAACCTCACAAATCCTGACTGTGCAATCTGCTACATCAGAACTCTTCCTCTCAAATCAGCCATCCACAAGGACTTTGGAGCTTCTCTTTGAGTTCAAGGGAGTCAAAGAAGTTCATTTGCACGCAAAGGAGGCTCTGGAAGCTCAGTATTGAAGCTTTCCAGCTCAGGTATGAACATGAGCATTTTCTCCCAAAGCTTGCATTTTAAGTTATAAATCGATTGCTTATGCTTTGCTGGTCATAGGGATACTCTTAGAATCAAAAATAGATGAGAAATGAGCCTGTATTGCTGTTCTGAAATTTCACCCGTAAATTTTGTTGCTTTCGATTTGCTTGATTCTGGTGGTTTAAATGATGTTTGAGGGTGGATTCGTGACCTAGGTTGTTAGAGGATCATTTGGCTGTGTTCAATTTGTTGTTTAGAGGCCTGAATCATGAGTTAGGGTTTTGTTAGTGCCGGAGAAGATGACCGGAGCTTCCCTCCGGTCACCTGAATTTGTTTTGCCCTAATCTCAGGTCATTAAGTCCATTTGAATATTGAGCGTAGGATCCTTTGACCCCATTGACTTGCCGCGCGAATGACTGGCCCAGATGCACTCAGTTAGCCCTAATCCCTTTAGTTAGTTTTAATTAATCATAATTAATTTAATTAAATCAGAACCAACCACAGCCCTTGGATTCGCGCGCCAGTCAACATATTCAAACTCAGAAGCCATCCCAGCCCTCCATTCGTTTGACTTCTCATTTATTTAATTTCCTTTTCATTTATTTCATATTTGTTTTACATAATTTATTTAAAATAGCAAAATTGTTTTAAAAATTATGAAACTTTTTGTCAAGAGTTTCATTAATTTTTAAAACACAAAAATATTTTTATTTTTATTTTTTTCATTAAAAAAGTATTTTTAAATATTTAAAAGTTTATTTTTAATTGATTAATGAAAATTAATTTATTAAAAATGCTTTTAGGTATTTAAAAATCACCAAAAAATTCATGAAATGTTCTAAGACATTTAGAAACATTGTCCAACCTTCAAACCAAATTTATTTTTTGATCTTGATGCATTTTAAGAATTTCTCATTGAATTAAAATCATTTTTGTGCATTATTTTGATCCAAAGTTCAAAAAATCATTTCTGCCTATCCATGAAGAGTTGGACATTGATTCTTTTTGCATTGCATTGTGTTTGGCATGTAGTTTGTGAGATTAAATGGCCATGATTTGATCTTCCATTTTCAATTTGTTTGACATTTCTTTTGTTTGGAAACATTAAAACCCTAGGAATCTTGTAAAAACCATAACTTGAAATTGGTTAAGAGTTGGGACCTCTCCTTTGGGCATTGGTTTAGTATAGGATTAGGGGTCCTTTGAGTGGCATTTTCAATTTTTTATCTTAGGTTTTGCTTCTGATTTTGATTTTTGTTTGTGGTATTGTTCATAAACCCTAATTTGGGCTTCCATATGCATCCATCTTGCATTCTCTTGCATAACATGACTTGCCATGACATTCCATGCCTCCATTTGATTCATTTAACATCATAAGACATATTGAAAGCATGTTTGATCATTGCATCCTGTGTTTGCCATGTTGTATGCCATGTACACTTCATAACTTTTCATGTATGTCCATGCTTCCTAACTTGCTTCATTTGCATTCATGAACTTGCATGATCATCCCCATGTGCTGCCTCATGTTTGTAGCATCTCATAGCATCATTAGCATCATGTAAATGCTTCTGGTTTTGTTTCTCATCATGTCATCTCATCCCATTTTGCATTGCATTGCATTTCTTTTCTAACCTTTCAGGTGGTAAGTGATGTTGAGAAGTGAATTTGCCTTCACTTCTCATAACTTTTCTTTTCATCTCTCTTGCATCCATGCTGCATTTTTGTATGTGTTTGAGTTTGAGCTTGCTCATTCTTCTTCTTCCCACTTTCTTTCTTCAAGTGACTTGACTTCTTGAATGAAGCAAGTTGCTTTGCTTCTCTTGATCCTTTCATCTGCTTCCTGGTGGTTCTATTGAAGACTTCTCTTGAAAACCTCACAAACCTTAGGAACAACCAAGCATGACAATGATTAGGGTTTTGATTAGTCTCCCCTCTTAGTTTTACCTTTGTGTCTCTTTTGAGTCATCTCTCCTCACCTTATAATCAGGGACTAAACCCTAAAGGCTTTAAGGCTTTGTGATTAAGCTTATGCCTGCATCCTTCTATTAGGATGGAGTGTATAACTTTAATCCTAAGTGTTGAACCCTTAATGTGTTTAAATCTCTTAATCAATCCACTTAATAATCATCAAGACATCACACTTGTAACTTGGGCCTTGCATTAGGGTTCTAATTCTTCCTTAACTGGTTAAGAAGGACTAACCCTAGTGTTAATGGACAAGTCCCCCTCAAGTTGTCTTACAAATCATAAAATTCACTTCATCATCATATCATTAAATAAAATCCACTTAATCAAAAGGCTTGTTTTGTCATGAGTTTAATCCCTAATCATGGATTAAGTTGAGGAGCTTTCCTCAGCTTAAACATTCTCATCTATTATCCTTCTATTAGGATGGTGTAATGAGTCTGTTTAATCCTTGATTATGGCTTAACCTCATTACTCAACACTAAACAAAAACACCAAAAACATCTAAATAATCACAGGTAGGTTAATGATCTTAATCCTACACCAAAAGTGATTAAGTGTGAGAATCTGACTTCGCACTTAAGGTATTCTCATTACCCCTAATCAGAGGGTAGATGTGATGAGTTTACTAAATCCATTGGTTTAGGCTTAAGCTCATTAACTTATGACAAACTTTCAAAAGCAATAAAAGACTGAAAACACAAAAACAAACAATAATCGTCTCCTCCGGGATTCTTTTCTCATCTCATTCACTCACAAACGAGAACTTGCTTCTTCCGTCTAATGCAAGACAGTTTGCACTTGAGCCAGACAGGTCATACACTTGAGCATAGACAAGCAAGCAGTTCATCAGTCAATTTATCTTTCAGTCTCTTTGAGTCGAACTACGGTGTTCTGACTTCCTCATTGCACGAGAGGATACGTAGGCATAACTTAACAGTTATCGAACAAGAGTCTCTGTATATTCCCCCTCCTTCTAGCTTTATTCTTTAAGCCTCATTATCATGAGCATTTCACTCCTGTTCTTACACTGACACTTTCATACTTCACATCACTTATACACTTTACACTGACACCTGTACATCTTTCCAGCTCTTTTACACACAGATTGCACTGACACTACCCCTTTAAAACACAAATCTTTTAAGCGTGGATCCCGTCGAGTACGACGGACAATCTGGGTGCTAATACCTTCCCAGGTTGTAACCAACCCCCTTTCTCAGTCTCTCTGGTTCGCAACCGTTTTATCCATGTCTTTCTAGGTCTATGCAGCATTGCCTTTCCTCCGGGATAAAAATGCCTAGCTGGCGACTCTATTCATCTCCAATGAGTTCACGGCTGTGTGTTCTCATTGTCCCTCTCGCCGACCGTTCGCGTCTGTACCTTTATCTGGGCCTGGTCCCACTTATCGGGAGCGACAGCTTGGCGACTCTGCTGGGGAATCTTATGCTGCAACCAGGGCTTCTGGTTCTTTTTGTGGGTTCCTCCTAGCGCTTGTTTGATTTGTGTTTACTGGGGTGTTATGTGCTTATTTGTGTTTGTGTATTTGCTTTATTTTTGCTTATGTACGGTTGCTTTACTGCTTCCTTTATTGCTTTTGTATATATCATACTGTCATGCTGCTGGCTGGATCTGGTTTTTGTTTTGGTGGGTGGGTGATTCATTGAGAGTTAAGGTCCTATACCTGGGACCTGAGTGACACCTAGGCTAGAGTGAATCATATTATTTCCCATTCCATTTCGGTCTGGTGCGGGAATATGAAACACGGTTCAGATATGGGTTTCTTCTTGAGAACTCTGTGTTGCAGATTTCCTGCAATGCTAGGGCTATCTGGGAAGCCTGCTAAGTCTGGATGACCTTTTAGTATTGACCTTCAGAAACTGAGGTGAATTAGAGGAGGAACTTTTATGGTTATTGTAAACACTGTACCTCCGGGTTAGAAGTGTCTACACTTCTCATAACTGATCCAAGTCTGAGGATCCTTGTTTTAGAACACCACCTGTGAGGGGGTTGGGCTGTTTACAGGTTTGCAGGTACCTTGACCTCAGAATACCCTGTTACTTTGATTTGATTAAGAATACTCCATCTTGGAACAGTTCTTGTGATTCTTAACCCTGGACATGTGGCTCTTTATTTGAGCCCCCCACCTTGGTTACTGGACTTATGGACCTCCATCTGGATTTCTTACACACATGGACTTATATCAGAGCACTTGATCAGATCCAGCTCAGTCACAAACCCTTGCATATCATTTGCATACATAATCATTGCATCATATTGACATTTGCTTATTTGTGTTTCAGGGTATCCATTTTCATTTGGTTTTGGTTTTGACCCCATCTTCAGTATTGACCTATCTTCATCAGCATCTGCTTCTGCTATCAGATATCCACTTCAGTCACCTGCACCAGCCAATCAGTGGCCCATTCTTTCAGCATCATCATCAGCACCTGTCTCAACTCATCCTCAACAACATGGCTCCTAAAAAGAGTAACATCACCTACCACTTCTTCCAGCCAGAGTTATCTGACATCAGGAGGATTCAGACCCTGATCACTCCAGATCACATACCATTGTTCAGGGAAGACTATGGGGATATACTTGATATGGTTATGGATCTGGACCCTTCACAGAGAAGCCTGATCCACACTTGCATTCAGTTTTATGATCCCCCACTGAGGTGTTTCACTTTCCAAGACTTTCAGTTGGGCCCTCTATTGGAAGAATACTCATCATTGGTTGGTATGCCTATCAGGGGTGAAATCCCTTTCAACCCTGAGATGGTCTTTCCTGGTAATGGAGAAGTAGCCAAGGCTTTGCATCTGGAACCTGTTCTGATTGAGCAGCATATGACTTCTAAGGATGGGATCCCTGGCTTGCATCTGGATTTCTTGATCTCTCAAGCTACCCTGAAGGCTTCTGTGGGAGATTGGAAAGCAGTCTGTGCTTTGCTGGCCCTGAGCATATATGGGATCATATTGTTTGCAGATGAGCCTCGATTCATCAGCAAGAATGCAATCCATCTATTCATTCAAAGAAACCCAGTGCCAACCTTGTTGGGGGATCTTTACTATTCAGTGCATCAGAGGAATGAAAAGCAGAGGGGAAGATTAGTGAGGTGTTGTGCTCCATTGTTCCATACTTGGCTTCTCAGGCATCTACCAAGGACAGATGCATTTTTGAATCCTCATCAGCAGAAAAACTGGGCTGGAAGACTTACTACCTTGACTTCAGCTGATATCAGGTGGTGCACCCAAAGCACAAAAGGCAGGGATATCATCACCAGCTGTGGGCATTTTCCCAATGTGCCCCTAATAGGAGTTAAGGGTAGTATTAATTACAACCCTCTGCTGTTCAAAAGACAACTGGGCTATGCACTGGTCCACACTCCTAAGGCACAGGATTTGGTTGAGACTCTTTATTGTGAGAACAAGATTAATCTGGCTATTGTTAGGCAGGCAGCCTGGGCCTGGGACAATGTGCAGACTAAAGGGGTGACCATCCTGGGGAAGTGTAACAATGTAGCATCAGCACAATACTATGATTGGTCCCATGCCAGGGCTCAATTCTCTGGGATGCCCTTTACTATAGAAGATATGCCTGGGCCTTCCACAACACCACCTCCAGCAACTGTCAGCTTAGAGGAGTTTGAGAAGTTGAAAGAGAGAAATGAGAAGCTGACTCAAGCTCTGCAGAAGACCCTCTGGGAGAGGAGTGATGGTAGGTTGGATATTGAGAGGTTGGAGAAGTTGAAAGTGGAGCATTTGGCTAGAATTGAGAAGTCTGAAGATTACATTAGGAAGTCTAGGGCTGGAGAGCAAATCCTGAAGAATGCTTGCAAAGAAGCTCAGTTCCAGAAAGCCAGGACAGACTTGTATCTGAAGGAGAGTCAGGCTAGGTGGGTCAGGATCACCGAGGCTCGTACTCTGGAGGACAAGAGGGTCCAAGACAAGATAGGGCAACTGGAAGCTAGTGCAAAAGAGCAGCAGGAAGCCCTGGCAGCAACCCAGAGGGAGATATCAGAGCTAAAGATCAGAGCTGGAGTGAAGAGGTCAAATGACCAAAGTCAACACAAGAAGCTAACTGCAGCTGTTACTACCCGGAACCTCCTTATCAGGAATCTCACGGAGAGTCCAGCTGATCCTGTGACCGAAGCACTTCTCAAAGAAGTTCGGGAGGATGAGTTTGGCCTTGGTGTTTGATCATTTGCTTGTTGTTGCTTTCATTCCGTGTATTTTCATTTTCTTGTAATATATTCTGGCCCCTCAGAGGGTTTGTATTTGTAAACAAACTATGTACCATTTGTCTTTTGTAATATATGTACCAGTTTGTTCCATCCGAGTTTATTTCGAAAGCAACATCAACAAGCATCTTCAAGGGTCTGGAAGGGTCAAAACTGAATGCCAAGCCGGATACCTTGAAAACAAATAAGCATACTGCATTGCATGCTAACCCTTTGTTTGTTTTGTAGGTTTTTGTTTTATTATTGCTAACTCTGTTGTGATATTCAGGAACTATTGCTCGACGCCGAGTATTTCCCCTCAACCGTCCGCACCGTTATCCAACCCGTAACAACCTTCCGGGCATTCAAATGGATCAGGTACAGCAGGACCTTGCAGAGGTCAGAAATCAAATGGCAAATGAAAGATTGGAAATGAGAACCCAGATGACTCAGTTTATGGAAGTGATGAACAACATGGCTCAGAGCCAAGAAAGATTGAGAGCCATGGTGGAAAGGCAAAATCAGGAAGATCCACATATAGGGACTGCCGGCACCAGCAACAACGAAAGGGTCCAACCCCATGTAAACCCCCCTGTATTTGGCCCCCATCTTCATCCAGAGGTCAATATTCCTGCAAATGTTCAAGGGACTGCCACTGCAGCCAGGGTACTGCAAGAAGACCCCCAAGAGGACCAATTCACAGTAATGGGTGTTGGGGAGGAAGCTTATGATAGAAGGTTGGATGAGATAGCTGAGAAATTGAGATCCTTAGAGTCTCAAAACTCTTTGGGTTTTGATGTTATGGATATGGGCTTGGTAGACGGGGTCAGGATTCCCCACAAGCTTAAGCCACCATGTTTTGAGAAGTATAATGGGACTTCCTGTCCACGGACCCATCTACAATCTTTTCTCGGGAGGCTAAAGGCCTATACCATGGACGAGAAGCTGTGGATGTTCTATTTTGAGGATAGCTTGACTGGAGCTTCGAGGGAATGGTATTCCCATCTGACAAGAGCAACTATTAGATGCTGGAAGGACCTGGCAGAGGCCTTCATCAGACAGTATCAGTATAATCTAGATATGGCACCCAATAGGACCCTCCTAATGGGAATGTCACAGTCGTCTAGAGAGAGCTTCCGAGAGTATGCTAAAAGATGGAGACAGCTTGCTGCTGCTGTCCAGCCACCTATGTCCGAAAGAGAGATGGCTGATATGTTCATGAACACCCTTCAGGGGACTTACATTGATAGGCTAGCTGCCTTCTCATCTACCAGCTTTGCAGATGTAGTCATAGCCGGGGAGAGAATTGAAAGCCTATTGAAGATGGGTAAGATCTCAGACAACGGTGCAAGCTCATCCAGTAATGCAAGAAAGCCTTTTGCAGGCCCAAGAAGGACTGGTGAGACCAATGCCATTCACACCAACAGGGGCAGGCCCCAATATGTTCATAGATCTGTGGCAGCAGTCACTATTCCCGCTCCAGCTCATCCACAACTAGCTTATCAACCTCCGCAGCAAAACTATCAGCAACAACCTCAGTACCATCAACAAAATCAGTATCCTCCGAGAAATTACAACAACAGCAACACCAACAACAATAACCAGCAAAGGCCATTCCAACAGAGGCCATCTCAAGCCAACAGGGTGATCGATCCGATCCCTATGCCATATGCTACATTGCTGCCACAACTCCTGAAACTCAACCTAGTTGAGCTAAGGACATTGGCACCTCCAGATCCCAACAGTCTACCCAGGAATTACGACTCCAACGCCAGATGTGCCTTCCATTCAAATGCACCTGGCCATAGTACAGAAAAGTGCAGAGCCTTGCACATGAAGGTACAAGAGCTGGTAGACTCAAAAGCTCTGAATTTCGCACCACCACCCAATGTCAGCAAGAACCCCATGCCAAACCACGGTGGTCCCAGAATCAACGCTATTGAAGAAGACAAGCCGTCTTATTTAATAACCAGTGTGGGTCAGATTCGGACGCCGTTGGTGGAGATTAAGGCTCAGCTCCTCGAATGTCAAATGTTCCCGGGGTGTGAGTTAGGGTGTGCCTACTGCAATATTTCAGTAAATGGGTGCGATAACCTGAGGAATGTCATAGACAGTCTTATTCAGAGTGGCCAACTTCAGATCACCACATCATTTCCAACAAATCTAGCAATCTCATCAGCAACAATTCCGATATCTCCTACAACTGCAGCAACCATTGTTCCTGACAACTCTTCGGCTTCATCAACGAGTACTTCATCTATCATCTCAACTGATCAGTTATCAACAAATTTTTCTTCTACAACTTCAGCACCACTCCAATTTGAATCTCCTACAACAACCACATCCATCCTTCCGACAATGTCTCCTACAACTCCAGCAACAAACTCTGAAGATGTCTCAACTGTCACAATATTTTATGATCCTGAAAACAACTCTGCCTACAATTCAGAAAGTGCTGCTCCCATCAGAGCACCAGTCACAATTTATTATGATCCGCAAACTATCACAGTCCCTTCAGCAGCTGCCATCAGTCCAGTCACTGTCACGGTACCTGGACCAGTGCCTTATGAAAGCAATAGGGCCATCCCTTGGCACTATGGCTCTAACGTATACTGCGAAGGAAAGAAGATCACTCTTGAACCATCAACACCTGCACCACAAATAGACAATGTGGGAGGAGGCGGAGGCTTCACTCGAAGCGGACGTCTCTTCGCTCCACAAATTCAAAGACCCACTGCCGAAGCAGAAGCTGCTGCCAAGGCAAAAGGAAAAAATTCGGTGCAGGAAGATCAAACTGTTAAGGAAGCTTTGAAAACACCGTTCGATCAAGAAGTTGATGAGTTTATGAGAATCATCAAAAAGAGTGATTACAAAATAGTGGATCAGCTTCACCAGACGCCATCCAAGATCTCTATCCTATCATTGCTTATGTGCTCCGAAGCCCATCGGAATGCACTACTCAAAGTCTTGCACGCAGCTTACGTGCCTGAAGAGATCACCGTCAATCAGTTAGAAACCGTGGTTGGAAATGTTACTGCTAGCAATGGGCTAGGGTTCACCAATACTGACTTGACAACGGAAGGCCGCAACCATAACAAAGCCTTGCACATCACCATGGAATGTAAAGGTGCAGTCCTTTCCCATGTGCTGGTAGACACGGGATCATCCCTTAATGTCTTACCAAAGAAGGCCCTGGTGAAGCTAGAGTATGAAGGATTAGCATTGCGTCCCAGTAACCTGGTAGTAAGAGCCTTTGATGGTTCTAAGAGATCGGTTCTGGGGGAAATTGAGCTACCTGTGACAATTGGCCCACAAACCTTTAAAACGATCTTCTATGCGATGGACATTCAGCCTGCCTACAGCTGTTTGTTGGGTAGACCATGGATTCATGCCGCTGGCGCAGTAACATCTACCCTTCACCAGAAGTTAAAATTTGAGTGGGAAGGCCAAGTTGTTACTATCTGTGGGGAGGAGGATATATTTGTTAGCCATCTGGCTACTTATAAGTATATTGAGATGGATGGGGAGATCCATGAAACAATGAGCCAAGGGTTTGAGGCCCTGAATGTTAATGAAGCATCTGCTGTATCTGGAATCTCCATGTCATCTTATCAACAAGCCCGGAAGGTTGTTGAGGAAGGAACTGCCCAAGGCTGGGGCAAGGTTTTATCTGTGGAGGAGAAGAAAGACAAATTTGGGTTGGGTTACAGACCAACTCAACAAAATCAAGCAAAGGCTGCTGAGAAGCCCGGTTTTGTCAGTGGGGGGATGCTCACCTCTGATGCTATCAACAATTTGGAAGACGAGCTGGAAGAGGAGCGCAATCTGGAGACTTGGATTCGTCCAAAGATCCCGGGGAGCAGTATCCCAAACTGGTCTTCCTAGGAAATTATAAGAGTTACTCAAGCAGAGTAATTATTATTTCCTGTATTTTTATGGCATGCATCAAAGTCTTGCATCTTGCCCAAGATGACAAGACTCATTTTGTAATCGGGCCATCTGTGCTTTTTGTGCAAACAAGATTAATCAATGAAATATCAGACATCTTTTTGCAAATGAGTCTTTTTCCTTCCCGCTCACTGTTTTTCCATTTTTCTTTTTGTACAAAAAAATAAATGGCGATGTTTTCAAAATGATAACTTCATTTCACTTTTTAAACAAGATTAAAATCAAATCACTAAAATGAACAAACTAAACCCTTGCAGAGAGTGCCTTCCTGACAGCACCGACAACAGCACGGCTATGACCTCGTATGACTTTGACAATCCAATCAATCAAGCTGATGAAGGGGTTGAAGAAGAATATGAGCTTCCTGAAGAGTTAGCCAGGTTGTTAAGACAAGAGGAGAAGGTTATTACTCCTCACCAGGAGGAGGTTGAAGTGATTAATCTTGGTACAGATGAAGACGTGAAAGAAGTTAAAATCGGGGCCTGCCTGCAAGACTCAGTGAAGAGACAACTGATTGATCTGCTTCAAGAATATGTGGACGTGTTTGCTTGGTCTTATCAGGATATGCCAGGGTTGGACACCGACATTGTTGTGCACAAGCTGCCTTTGAGAGAAGAGTGCCCACCGGTCAAACAGAAGTTGCGCCGTACTCGCCCAGACATGGCTATGAAAATCAAGGAAGAGGTACAAAAGCAATGGGACGCCGGGTTCCTTGCTGTGACTAGCTATCCGCCGTGGGTTGCTAATATAGTACCTGTGCCCAAGAAAGACGGCAAAGTAAGAATGTGTGTTGACTACCGGGATCTGAACAGAGCCAGCCCGAAAGATGACTTCCCATTACCTCACATCGATGTATTGGTGGATAATACGGCTCAGTTCTCGGTATTCTCCTTCATGGACGGATTTTCAGGGTACAATCAGATCAAAATGTCACCTGAAGACATGGAGAAGACAACCTTCATTACACCTTGGGGCACGTTCTGTTACAAAGTGATGCCATTCGGACTGAAGAATGCTGGTGCAACATATCAACGGGCTATGGTGACATTGTTCCACGATATGATCCATAAAGAAATAGAATGTTATGTGGATGACATGATCGCCAAGTCCCTTACAGAGGAAGATCACCTGGTGAATCTGCTGAAGTTGTTCAAGCGTCTGAGGAAGTACCAACTAAAGCTGAACCCCAACAAATGCACATTCGGGGTGCGATCTGGTAAGCTGCTGGGCTTTATTGTAAGCGAGAAAGGGATTGAGGTTGACCCTGATAAAGTTAAAGCTATTCAAGAGATGCCTGCACCGAAAACAGAGAAAGAAGTTCGAGGGTTCTTAGGTCGATTGAACTACATCTCACGGTTCATATCTCACCTTACGGCAACCTGTGAGCCTTTGTTTAAGTTGTTAAGAAAAGAACAGACGGTCAGGTGGAACGAAGATTGCCAGAAGGCTTTTGACAAGATCAAAGAATATCTGCAAGAACCTCCAATCCTTATGCCTCCAGTTGAAGGAAGACCTCTGATAATGTACTTAACAGTATTAGAAGAGTCGATGGGGTGTGTGTTGGGCCAGCATGACGAGTCTGGTCGAAAAGAGTATGCGATATACTACCTGGGCAAAAAGTTTACCGACTGTGAACAACGTTATTCACTGCTCGAGAAAACTTGTTGTGCTTTAGCGTGGGCTGCTCGCCGACTGAGACAGTATATGTTGACCCACACTACTTTATTGATCTCAAAGATGGACCCAGTCAAGTACATATTTGAGAAGCCAACTCTTACCGGACGGGTTGCAAGATGGCAGATGATTCTCACGGAATACGACATCCAGTACACCTCTCAGAAAGCCATCAAGGGCAGTGTACTATCTGAATATCTTGCTGAGCAACCTATTGATGACTACCAGCCTATGAGATTTGACTTCCCTGATGAAGACATCATGTTCATAAAAGCAAAAGATCATGAAGAGCCTATTCACACTGAAGGGCCTGACCCAGAAGAAGAATGGACTATGATGTTTGATGGGGCTGTTAACATGAATGGTCGTGGTGTTGGTGCAGTACTCATTACACCTAAAGGAGTTCACATGCCTTTCTCGGCAAAACTCACTTTCAACTGCACTAACAACGAAGCTGAATACGAAGCTTGCATTATGGGTCTTGAGGAAGCCATTGACCTCAGGATCAAGACATTGACCGTATTCGGAGATTCAGCTCTGGTAGTCAATCAAACCAACGGAAAATGGTACACCCACCAGGATCATCTGATACCTTACAGGGATTATACAAGGAGGTTACTGACCTTCTTTACAACGGTCAAGCTTGAGTATATCCCTTGGGACGAGAATCAGTTTGCAGATGCGCTGGCTACCATTTCCTCCATGATCAAAGTTCAAGCTGCCAACTTTGTACCTCAGATTTCAGTGTCCAGACTTGATAGACCATCATACGTATTTGCAGCAGACATTGTCAAAGATGATAAGCCTTGGTTCCACGACATTAAATGCTTCTTGGAGGATCAAACATACCCACCTGGGGCATCTTCTAATGATAAGAAGACTTTGAGAAGGCTTGCTGGTAGTTTCTTTCTGAACACTGATGGGTCTTTATACAAAAGGAACTTTGATATGGTACTCCTCAGATGTGTTGACAAGACGGAAGCAGATTTGTTGATGCATGAAGTGCACGAAGGATCTTTTGGTACCCATGCTGGAGGGCATGCCATGGCTAAGAAGTTGCTAAGATCAGGCTATTACTGGATCACAATGGATGCGGACTGTTGTGCCTACGCCAGAAAATGCCATAAATGCCAGATTTATGCAGATAAGGTGCATGTGCCTCCCAATCCTTTGAACATCATGACTTCACCGTGGCCCTTTGCCATGTGGGGCATTGATATGATTGGCAAGATTGAGCCAACTGCTTCGAACGGCCACAGATTCATCCTGGTTGCCATTGATTATTTCACCAAGTGGGTCGAAGCAGCTTCCTATGCCAATGTTACAAGACAAGTGGTAGCCAGATTTCTGAAGAGAGATATCATCTGTCGATATGGAGTTCCCGAGCGAATCATTACTGACAATGGTTCCAATCTAAACAACAAAATGATGGCTGAGTTATGCCGGGACTTCAAGATCCAACATCACAATTCTTCTCCTTACAGGCCAAAGATGAATGGCGTTGTTGAGGCGGCTAACAAGAATATCAAGAAGATTGTGCAGAAGATGGTAGTCACTTACAAAGACTGGCATGAAATGCTACCGCTTGCCTTGCATGGGTACCGCACGTCAATCAGAACATCCACTGGGGCAACACCGTATCAGCTTGTGTATGGCATGGAAGCAGTCCTACCTGTTGAAGTTGAATTACCCTCCCTCCGGGTATTGATGGATGTTAAACTGAGTGAAGTAGAATGGGTGCGGGCCCGATACGAACAACTGAGTCTGATCGAAGAGAAAAGATTGGCTGCAATCTGTCACGGGCAGTTATATCAGAAGAGAATGAAGAAAGCCTTCGATCAGAAAGTCAGGCACCGAGAGTACCAAGTAGGAGATCTTGTGCTGAAGAGAATCCTTCCTCCTCATACAGACCACAGGGGCAAATGGACTCCAAATTATGAAGGACCATTTGTGGTAAAGAAAGTTTTTTCCGGTGGAGCACTGATGCTCAGCACCATGGATGGTGAAGATTTCCCGTCCCCTGTGAATTCAGATGCAGTTAAAAAATACTTCGCATAAAAATGACCCGCTGGACACAAAAACAGAATGTAAGTCCAGGCAAGAATAGGGCATCCCGGCGAGTCAAAAACGGAATAAAGACTCGGGCAAAAATAAGGGAAATAAATAAAAAATGTACACCCGCTGAGTTGAAAAGTCGCATTGGACAAATCAGGCAAAAATGGGTATCCCGATGGATTGAAAACCCGAAAGGGCGATCCATGCAAAACAAGGGAATAAGCGAACAACTGCACTCTGAATTCGTCTGTATCACTTACAACTTGGCAAACCTCGAAAGGATCAAGCTTCTTTCAGAATCAACCTTCTTCAGAAAGCAAGACGAGAAGGACGTCGGAAGTCATACGAGTCATAGCGAAAGAGGAAGCTCTTTTGAAAGCGTCGTCAACATCGCCAGCACTTTGTTTCTCAATTTGTAACAGTCTCTTCATTTCAGGAGATATGTTTCCTTGACTGTATCTTGCCAATTCAGGGCACATGAATTAATAAAATCAGATTTTTCAGTCATGTCTCGTCTTATGCATTTTTTATTTGCAAAGGGTGTCTGATGTCTCTAAAAAAAACTAATCGCATAAGTACAGATGCTCTTCTCTAAGAAAATAAAAACACATGCTTGCAGGGAATATACTTACTCTCGAAAGTACTCAACTCCTATGACGGAATCCAGTAAAGGATACCTCGGGATCATTTGTGCGTTTCCCTATTGTAAACACCCCAAATTTGCCCTCACCCATTCACACCATGGCTTGTGATCATCCTCATATGCATAAACACAATCATATCATCTCACATCTCATTTTTGATTCACTGGATAGTTTCTAAGGCATCTGCACCTAGGGTTTGTGATCTGAGCAATCCCAAAGCATCTTGAGCCATTCCAAAGGCTACCAATCAATTCAAAGGGATCCAGATGTGTCCTCATATCATATTCCATCCTCTTAAAGTCAAAAATGCAGAGGAATCACAAGAACTAGGGTTTGGATGGATGCAGAGCCAGGTTTGACTGCACAGTTGACTGAAAATTAGGGTTTTGGTTTCAGAGGCCATAACCCCAAATTTTTTGGTCATTCTTGTTTCCATTGGTCTCTATATGGTATAGGGAGTATGCACATCAATTTTCATGAAGAAATTCCATGGGGAAGTCATCTGATCAAGGGTTGACTTTTTCAGACAAGTCAGTGTAAAATCAGGGCATCTGAGGCCCCCAATGACCCAACCAATGGGTGATCTTCATCATTTTGAGTGCATATGATCTTTATTTGATCATGGAAGAAAGTTTGAAGTTCATAAAAATCAAGAATTTAGGGTTTTTGCAAATGTTGACTTTTTGGGCATAGTTGACTTTTCAAGAATGCATCATTTTAGGTCATTTTTCAAGCCTTGATTCTTGATCCAAAAATGCTTCAAATGGAAAAACTTTGGTCATGAAAGTTGTAGATCTCATTTCTCCCTTTTCAAAAAGTACAAGAACATGACCAAACTCTTCTTGGATCAAAAGTTATGGCAATGCAAAGTTGGCTAAAATCATTGATTTTCAAGGCATGCCCTAAGTGAGAATTTTGCAAAATCTTGGACCAATGCATATTGCAGCCTCTAGTTCACTTCAAACCAGCACATAAACATTCTCTAAGTCCTAAAAATCAGAAATGAACCAAGAATGCCCATGGTTTCATGTTTGGTTGGACAAAGAATCACATGTGAACCAAAGTTACAACAACTTGCAAAACCACTCATAACATTTTACCAACTTGCTGCCTTGAATGCTGGACCAAGCCTAGCCTTTCCTTTCACTTTGCTGCGCAGCCCATGCCCATGGTACTTGCCTAGAGTCAAGCCATACTTGCCTTACACAAAAGGTGGACTTTATGCAAAAGTAAACATCCCAATCACCACAGGCCATGTCACATCCTCTGGCCACTTGCATTTGTTTATTGTATCCTTTAGCAAGCAAAACATAAGACCAAGCAAGGCTAAAACACTCTACACAATCACATTCACAAAGACACACCACATTGCATTTGTCTTCGAATCTGCCTCCACAGCCACAAAACACTCAAACCATTTTCTCCATTCAACTCACCATGTATCACTGAGTAGAAACCACCAAGAACACAAGCCTGAAACAGCCAAAGCATCCCACTGCCATTTCTCACCTCATTTTGCAGTTTCATTCGAAACTCTCACCCTAGCTCACAAACAACCAAACAAACCTTGCAGACCTTCTCCACATATCATTTGGACCTCAAACAACCATTCACAATGGCCTGAAACCACCAGAAACTCCATAGCCATTCTTGACTGAGGTGAAGCAGAAACTCTCGAATCTCATTATCCAGCTAACATAAACTCTCTTTGAGCATTCAAACATCTTCTGAGGACCAAGTGGAGTAGTTTGCACTGAAGGAAGTGGCCAGAAAGTCCTCAAGCTGAAAGCTTCGAATCTCAGGTAGCCTGAAATTTATTTTTCCAGAAATTGTTTTTCTTGTTACAAACTTGTTCTATGTGCTTCACTGATCATCCTGGTATCATTGGTTTTGAAAATGGCTTTGATTTGAGAGTTTAATTTGTCTCTGAAACCTGCGTGCCCTAAAACTTGTTCTGTTCGATTCATGGTTTTGAGGAAGAAGAAATTTGTTTGGACTTAGGGTTTTAGCTCAGGGGATCATGGGGATCATTTTGGTGTTCTTAGTTTTCATTTTTGATACGATTTGAGGGGTTTGGGAAGTTTTCAGGTGAGCTGCTCGCCGGAGAAGACGACCGGAGGTCTTCTCCGGCAGCCTGAAAGTGATTAGGGTTAAGTGTCATTAATTAGGGTTGTTTGAATCTGGTCCCTTGGATGGACTCTCCCGCGCGCGAATGAAAGGCTGAGATGAGCCATTAGAAACCCTAATCCTGATTATCCATTTAATTTGTAATTAATTAATTCATAATTTTAATTTGGCCAGATTTGAATCTGGGCCCTTGGATCTGGCGCGCAGTCAACCAGACCAAGCCCAGATCAAATCCTGGCCCTTCTCTCTGTTTACTTTTTATTTTATTTGTTTTTAATTCATTTTATTTCAATTAACTTGTACAATTATTTTAAAATAGCAAAAAATACATAAAAATTATGAAACTTTTTCCTCTGAGTTTTAATAATTCTTATGACACAAAAATATTTTTATTTTATTTTTTATCATTAAAAAAGTATTTTTAAATATTTAAAAGATTATTTTTAATTGATTAATGGGAATTAATTGATTAAAAATACTTTTAGGTATTTAAAAATTACAAAAAAATTCATGAAATGTTCTAAGACATTTAGAAACATTGTCCAACCTTCAAACCAAATTTCTTTTTTGATCTTGATGCATTTTAAGAATTTTTCATTGAATTAAATCATTTTTTATGCATTATTTTGATCATGGATTCAAAAATTCATTTCTGCCTATCTAGGAAGAGTTGGACATTGGTTCTTCTTGTATTGTGTTATGTTTAACATGTAGTTTCTAGGATAAAATGGCCTTGTTTTGTTTCCTCAATTTCAATTTGTTTGGCATTTCTTTTGTTAAGAACCCTAGAAAACCCTAATAACTTAGAAAAATCATAACTTGAGATTGGTTGAGAGTTGAGAGTTCCCCTTTGGGCAATGGTTTAGTATAGGTTTAGGGTTTCTTTGGGTGGCATTTTCCATTTTTTATATTAGGGTTTGTTTCTGTTTTGGATTTTGGTTTGATGTTTGATCCATGAACCCTAATTTGGGCCTTCTTTTGCATCCTTCTTGCATTCTCTTGCATAACATGACTTGTCTTTGCATTTTGTGCATTCTTGTGATTCATTTGACATCTTAAGACATATAGAAAGCATGTTTGATCATTGCATTACATATTTGCCATGTCATTTGTCTTGTGTGATTCATAACTTTTCATGTTCATTCATGCTCCTTAACTTGCATCATTTGCATTCATAATCTTGTATGAACATCCCCATGCCTTGCCTCATGTTTGCAGCATCTCATAGCATCATTATCATCATCTACATGCTTCTGGTTTTATTTAGCATCATGTCATTTCATCTCATCTAGCATTACATTGCATCTCTTTCTAACATTTCAGGTGGTAAGTAAACTTGGGAAGTGAATTTGCCTTCACTTCTCATAACTTTTCTTTTCATCTCTCTTGCATCCATTGCTGCATTCTTATATGTGTTTGAGTTTGAGCTTGCTCATTCTTTTTCTTCCCACTTTCTTTCTTCAAGTGACTTGGCTTCTTGAATGAAGCAAGTCACTTTGCTCCCCTTGATCCTTTCATCTGCTTCCTGGTGGCTCCTCTGAAGTTTGTTCTTGGAAACCTCACAAACCTTAGGATCATCCAAGCATGACAATGAATTAGGGTTTTGATTAGTCCCCCCTTAGTTTTACCTTTGTGTCTCCTTTGAGTCCTCTCTTCTCATCTCATAATCAGAGACTAAACCCTAAAGGCTCTAAGACTTTGTGATTAGGGTTATGCCTGCATCCTTCTCTTAGGATGGAGTGTATAACTTTAATCCTAAGTCTTGAACCCTTAAGGTGTTTAAATCTCTTAATCAATTCACTTAATAATCATCAAGACATCACACTTGTAACTTGGGCCTTGCATTAGGGTTCTAATTCTTCCTTAAGTGGTTAAGAAGGACTAACCCTAGTGTTAATGGACAAGTCCCCCTCAAGTTGTCTTACAAATCATAAAAAACACTTCATCATCATGTCATTAACTAAAATTCACTTAATAAAGGCTTTGTTTTGTCATGAGGTTAATCCCTAATCATGGATTAAGTTGACTTCACACTTAACGTATTCTCATTACCCCTAATCAGAGGGAAGATGTGATGAGTTTACTAACCCATTGGTTTAGGCTTAAGCTCATTATCCTATGACAAACTTCAAAAGCAATAAAAGATTGAAAACACAAAAACAAACAATAATCGTCTCCTCCGGGATTCTTTTCTCATCACCTTCACTCACAAGCGAGAACTTGCTTCTCCCGTCTAATGCAAGACAGTTTGCACCTGAGCCAGACGGGTCATACACTTGAGCATAGACAAGTAAGCAGTTCACAAGTCAATTCATCTTTCAGTCTCTTTGGGTCGAACTACGGTGTTCTGACTTCCTCATTGCACGAGAGGATACGTAGGCATAACTTAACAGTTATCGAACAAAAGTCTCTGTACATTCCCCTCTTTCTAGCTTCATTCTTTAAGCCTCATGGTCATGAGCAATTCATTCTCATTCTTACACTGACACATCACTATACACTTCACTCTTTTACACTGACACCTGTACATCTTTCCAGCTCTTTTACACACAAATTGCACTGACACTACCCCTTTAATACACAAATCTTTTAAGCGTGGATCCCGTCGAGTACGACGAACAATCTGGGTGCTAATACCTTCCCAGGTTGTAACCAACCCCCTTTCTCAGTCTCTCTGGTTCGCAAACCGTCTTATCCGTATCTTTTTTAGGTCTATGCAGCATTGCCTTTCCTCCGGGATAAAAATTCCTAGCTGGCGACTCTTTTCATCTCCAGTGAGTTCACGGCTGTGTGTTCTCATTGTCCCTCTCGCCGACCGTTCGCGTCTGTACCCTTATTTGACCCGGTTTCATTTATCGGGAGCGACAGCTTGGCGACTCTGCTGGGGACCCTTATATTGCAACCAGGGCTTCTGGTTCTTTTTGTGGGTTCCTCCTAGCGCTTGTTTGATTTGTGTTTACTGGGGTGTTATGTGCTTGTATTTATTTTTGTTTATTGCTTTATGTACAGTTACTTTACTGCTTTCTTTATTGCATTTATTTATATCATATTGTCATTGCTGCTGGCTGGATCTGGTTGTTTGCCTTGGTGGGTGGGTGATTCATTGAGAGTTAAGGTCCTATACCTGGGACCTGAGTGACACCTAGGCTAGAGTGAATCATATTCTTTCCCATTCCATTTCGGTCTGGTGCGGGAATATGAAACACGGTTCAGATATGGGTTTCTTCTTGAGAACTCTGTGTTGCAGATTTCCTGCAATGCTAGGGCTATCTGGGAAGCCTGCTAAGTCTGGATGACCTTTTAGTATTGACCTTCAGAAACTGAGGTGAATTAGAGGAGGAATTGTTATGGTTATTGTAAACACTGTACCTCCGGGTTAGAAGTGTTTACACTTCTCATAACTGATCCAAGTCTGAGGATCCTTGTTCTAGATCATCACCTGTGAGGGGGTTGGGCTGTTTACAGGTTTGCAGGTACCTTGACCTCAGAATACCCTGTTACTTTGACTTTGTTAAGAATACTCCATGTTGGACAGTTCTTGTGATTCTAAAACCTTGGACTTGTGGCTCTTTATTTGAGTCCCCCACCTTGGTTACTGGATTTTTGGACCTCCATCTGGAATTCTTGAACACACATGGATCTATACCAAGGCAGTTAATCAGATCCAGCTCAGTCACAAACCCTTGCATTTCATTTGCATACATACCCATTGCATCATATTAACATTTGCTTATTTGTGTTTCAGGGTATCCACCTTCATCTGGTTTTGGTTTTGACCCCATCTGCAGTCTTGGCCCATCTTCACCAGCATCTGCTTCAGTTATTAGCTGCCTGCTTCAGCTATCACCAGCACCAGCCAATCAGTGGCTCTTTCCTTCAGCATTGTCATCAGCACTCTACTCAGTCTTCAGCATCATGGCTCCAAAGAAAAGCAACATCACCTATCATTTCTTCCAACCAGACTTATCAGACATCAGGAGGATCCAAACCCTGATCACTCCAGATCACATACCCTTGTTCAGGGAGCATTATGGAGATATACTTGACTTGGTCATGGATCTGGACCCATCTCAGAGAAGCCTGATCCATACCTGTATTCAGTTCTATGACCCCCCATTGAGATGTTTCACCTTTCAAGACTTTCAGTTGGGTCCTCTTTTGGAAGAATACTCATCATTGATTGGTCTGCCTATCAAGAGGGAAATCCCTTTCATCCCTGAAATGGTCCCTCCCAGCAATGGAGAGGTAGCAAGGGCTTTGCATCTGGAGCCTGTTTTGGTTGAGCAACACATGACCTCTAAAGCTGGGATCCCTGGATTTCATCTGGACTTCCTGATTTCTCAAGCTAGTCTGAAAGCCTCCCTGGGGGAGTGGAAAGCTGTTTGTGCTCTGTTGGCCTTAAGTGTATATGGAATTGTGTTGTTTGCAGATGAGCCTTGATTCATTAGCAAGAATGCAATCCATTTGTTCATCCTGAAGAACCCAGTGCCAACTTTGCTAGGAGATCTCTATTACTCAGTACATCAGAAGAATGAGAAGCAGAGGGGAAGGCTGGTAAGGTGTTGTGCTCCATTATTTCATGCTTGGCTTCTCAGGCATCTACCCAGGACAGATGCATTTCTAAATCCTCATCAGCAAAGCAACTGGGCTAAGAGACTCACTGTTCTAACTTCAGCAGATATCAGATGGTGTACTCAAAGCACCAAGGGCAGAGATATCATCACAAGCTGTGGGCACTTTCCCAATGTGCCCTTAATAGGAGTTAAGGGAAGCATCAATTACAACCCTCTGCTGTTCAGAAGGCAATTAGGCTATGCACTGGTTCATACTCCTAGGGAACAAGACTTGGTTGAGACCCTCTACTGTGAGAACAAGATTAGTCTGGCAACTGTTAGGCAGGCTGCCTGGGCCTGGGATCATGTTCAAACCAAGGGAATCACCATTCTGGGGAAGTGCAATAATGTGGCATCAGTCCAATATTATGAGTGGTCCCATGCTAGGGCCCAATTCTCTGGAATTCCCTTCACCATAGAAGACATGCCTGAGTCATCTTCAGCACCACCCCCTGCCACTATCAGTTTGGAAGAGTTTGAGAGCTTGAAGGAAAGAAATGAGAAGTTAACCCAGGCTTTGCAGAAGACCCTCCGGGAGAGGAGTGAAGGTGTGAGGGAGATTGAGAGATTGGAGAAATTGAGAGTGGAACACTTGACTAAGATCGAGAAGTCTGGAGATTATATCAACAAGTCTAAGGCTGGTGAGCAGATTCTGAAGAATGCTTGTAAAGAAGCCCAGTTCCAAAGAGCAAGAACAGACTTGTATTTGAAAGAGAGTCAGGCCAGGTGGGTCCGGATCACTGAGGCCCGTACTCTAGAAGACAAGAGAGTTCAAGACAAGATGGAACAGATGGAAAAAGCCCTGGCAGCAGCCCAGAAGGAAATATCAGAGCTAGAAATCAGAGCTGGAGTGAAGAGGTCTAAGGACCAAAGTCAGAACAAGAAGTTGACTGCAGCTGTTGCAACAAGAAACCTTCTCATCAGAAATCTCACGGAGCATCCGGCTGATCCTGTGACCGAAGCACTTCTTAAGGAAGTTCGTGAGGATGAGTTTGGCCTTGGAGTTTGATCATTTGCTTGTTGTTGTTTCTATTCCATGTACTTTTGCTTTTTGTGATGTACTTTGACCCCTTTAAGGGCTTGTGTTGTAACTTGAACAAAT
This sequence comes from Lathyrus aphaca, assembly GCA_963966055.1. Lineage (NCBI taxonomy): Eukaryota > Viridiplantae > Streptophyta > Magnoliopsida > Fabales > Fabaceae > Lathyrus > Lathyrus aphaca. The sequence goes on along the minus strand of OZ014525.1, from coordinate 483,563,848 downwards.
TGTATTATTTCACCTTTGTAATATATTTGTGTTGGTTTCTATCTGGGTTCACATCAAAAGCAACTTCAACAGCAGCATCTTCAAGGGTCTGGAAGGGTCAAAACTGAAGGCCAAACCGGATACCTTGAGAGCAAATAAGCATAACTGCATTGCATGCTAACCCTTTTGTTTGTTTTGTAGGGTTTTGTTTTGTTGTTACTAACCTCTGTTGTGATATTCAGGAATTATTGCTCGCCGCCGGGTATTTCCTCTCAACAGGCCACACAGGTACCCAACTAGAAACAACCTTCCGGGAATCCAGATGGACCAGATGCAACAAGACCTTACGGAGGTCAGAAACCAGATGGCAAACGAAAGATTGGAGATGAGAACCCAGATAACACAATTCATGGAAGTGATGAATAACTTAGCTCAAATCCAGGAGAGGCTCAGAGCTTTGGTAGAAGGAAGGAATCAAGATGAGCCCCATGTGGGGACTGCTGGCACAAGTAACAATGAAAGGGTGCAACCACATGTTAACCCCCCTGTGTTTGGCCCACATCTACATCCTGAGATTAACGTTCCTGCAAACGTTCAAGGGACAGCCACTGCAGCCAGGGTACTTCAAGAAGATCCTCAGGAGGACCAATTTACAGTAATGGGTGTTGGAGAGGAAACTTATGATAGACGATTGGAAGAGATAGCTGAGAAGTTGAGGTCCTTAGAATCTCAAAACTCTTTGGGGTTCGACGTCATGGACATGGGTTTGGTAGACGGGGTCAGGATTCCCCATAAGTTCAAGCCTCCTTGTTTCGAAAAGTATAATGGGACTTCATGCCCCCGGACTCATTTGCAATCATTTCTGGGAAGGCTGAAGGCCTATACAATGGATGAGAAACTTTGGATGTTCTACTTCGAAGACAGCTTGACTGGAGCATCAAGGGAATGGTATTCCCATTTGACAAGGGCAACTGTGAGATGCTGGAAGGACCTGGCAGAGGCCTTCATCCGACAGTATCAATACAACTTAGACATGGCACCCAACAGGACTCTCCTAATGGGAATGTCACAGTCGTCAAGGGAAAGCTTCCGGGAATATGCCCAGAGATGGAGGCAATTGGCTGCTGCTGTTCAACCACCAATGTCTGAGAGAGAAATGGCAGACATGTTTATGAACACTCTCCAGGGAACGTATATTGACAGGTTGGCTGCTTTCTCTTCCACTAGCTTCGCAGATGTTGTTATAGCTGGGGAGAGAATTGAAAGCCTGTTAAAAATGGGTAAGATCTCTGATAATGGTGCCAGTTCGTCCAGTGGTACGAGAAAGCCTTTTGCAGGCCCGAGAAGAACTGGCGAGACCAATTCCATTCACACCAACAGGGGTAGGCCCCAATATGTTCAAAGGTCAATAGCAGCAGTCACTATCCCTGCTCCAGCTCACCCTCAGCCAGTCTATCAACCTCCGCCACAAAACTTCCAACAACAACCTCAGTATCAGCAGAATCAATATCCTCCAAGAAACTACAACAACAACAACTCCAACAACAACAATCAACAGAGGCCATTCACACAAAGGCCATCCCAAGCTAACCGAGTGATCGACCCGATCCCAATGCCGTATGCTGCCTTGCTGCCACAACTTCTGAAACTCAACCTAGTTGAGCTAAGAACGTTGGCACCTCCGGATCCCAACAGTCTACCAAGAAACTATGACTCCAATGCTAGGTGTGCTTTCCATTCAAACGCACCTGGTCACAGTACAGAAAAGTGCAGGGCTCTGCATATGAAGGTACAAGACTTGGTAGACTCCAAGGCTCTGAATTTTGCGCCGCCGCCCAATGTCAATAAAAACCCAATGCCAAACCATGGTGGTCCTCGAATTAACGCTATTGAAGAAGACCAACCGTCTTATTTAATAACTAGTGTGGATCAGATCAGGACACCGTTGGTGGAAATCAAAGCTCAACTCCGTGAAAACCAAATATTTTCGGGGTGTGAACTAGGGTGTCCCTATTGCAATATTTCATGGAATGGGTGCGAGGACCTGAGGAATGGCATTGACAGCCTTATTCAGAGTGTCCTGCTACAGATCACTACATCATTCCCGACAAATCCGGCAACTTCGTCAACAACGGTTTCAGAACCTCCTACAACTGCAGCAACTATTGTTCCCGACAGTTCACCAGCAACATCAACCAGTACTTCATCTGTCCTCCCAAATGATCAGTTTTCAACAGTTCCTCCTGCTACAACTTCAGCTTCATTCCATTTCGAATCTCCAGCAACAACAACATCAGTCCTTCCAACAATACCTCCTACAACACCAGCAATCAATCATGAAGATGTCTCTACTGTTACCATATTCTACGATCCTGAAAATAATTCCGCCTACCATTCAGAAGGTGCTGCTCCCGCCAGAGCACCAGTTACAATCTTTTATGATCCACAAACAATTACAGTCCCTTCAGCAGCAGCAATCAGTCCAGTCACTGTCACGGTGCCTGGACCAGTACCATATGAAAGCAATAGGGCCATCCCTTGGCACTATGGCTCTGACGTGTACTGTGAAGGGAAAAGAATCACTCTTGAAACATCAGCACCTGCACCACAAGTAGATAATGTGGGGGGAGGCGGAGGCTTCACTCGAAGCAGACGTCTCTTTGCTTCACAAGTTCAAAGACCTACTGCCGAAGCAGAAGCTGCTGCCAAGGCAAAGGGAAAAGGCCCGGTGCAGGAAGATCCAGCTGCCAAAGAAGCCCTGAAAACTCCATTCGATCAGGAAGTTGATGAGTTTATGTGAATCATCAAAAAGAGTGATTATAAAATTGTGGATCAGCTTCACCAGACGCCATCCAAAATCTCTATCCTCTCACTGCTTATGTGCTCCGAAGCCCATCGGAATGCACTACTTAAAGTCCTGCACGCAGCTTACGTGCCTGAGGAGATTACTGTCAACCAATTGGAAACCGTGGTTGGAAATGTTACTGCTAGCAATGGGCTAGGGTTTACCAATTCTGACCTGACAGTGGATGGCCGCAACCACAACAAAGCCTTGCACATAACCATGGAATGCAAAGGAGCTGTCCTTTCTCATGTGCTGGTGGACACAGGTTCTTCCCTGAATGTCTTACCAAAGAAGGCTCTGGTGAAGTTAGAATATGATGGATTGGCATTGAGACCCAGCAACCTGGTGGTAAGAGCCTTTGATGGTTCGAAGAGATCGGTTCTGGGAGAGATCGAGCTGCCCGTGACAATTGGCCCGCAGACCTTTAAAACTATCTTTTATGTGATGGACATTCAGCCCGCCTACAGCTGTTTGTTGGGTAGACCCTGGATTCACGCCGCCGGCGCAATAACGTCTACCCTTCACCAAAAGTTAAAATTTGAGTGGGAAGGTCAAGTTGTCACAATCTGTGGGGAAGAGGATATTTTCGTTAGCCATCTGGCTACTTACAAATACATTGAGATGGATGGGGAGATCCATGAAACAATGAGCCAAGGTTTTGAAGCCTTGAACGTCAATGAAGCATCTGCTGTGTCAGGGATCTCCATGTCATCTTACCAACAAGCCCGGAAGGTTGTTGAGGAAGGAACTGCCCTAGGCTGGGGCAAGGTCTTAGCTGTGGAGGAGAAGAAGGACAAGTTTGGGTTGGGTTACAGACCAACTCAACATCAAGCAAAGGCTGCTACAGAGCCAGGTTTTGTCAGTGGGGGAATGCTCACCCCCGATGCTATCAACTGTCTGGAAGACGAGCTGGAAGAGGAGCGCAATCTGGAGAATTGGATTCGTCCAAAGATCCCGGGGAGCAGTGTCTCGAACTGGTCTTCCCAGGAAATTATAAGAGTTACTCATGCAGAGTAATTATTATTTCCTGTATTTTTATAGCATGCATCAAAGTCTTGCATCTTGCCCAAGATGACAAGACTCATTTTGTAATCAGGGCCATCTGTACTTTTGTGCAAACAAGATTAAATTAATGAAATATCAGACATCTTTTTGCAAACAAGTCTTTTTCTTTTCTGCTCATTGTTTTTCCATTTTTCTTTTTGTACAAAAATAAATGGCGGTGTTTTCAAAATGATAACTTCATTTCACTTTTTTCTAAAGCAAGATTAAAATCAATCACTAAAATGAACAAACTTAACCCTTGCAGAGAGTGCCTTCCTGACAGCACCGACAACAGCACGGCTATGACATCGTATGACTTTGACAATCCAATCAATCAAGCTGATGAAGGGGTTGATGAAGAATATGAGCTTCCTGAAGAGCTAGCCAGGTTGTTGAGACAGGAGGAAAAGGTTATTACTCCTCACCAGGAGGAGATTGAAGTGATTAATCTTGGTACCGATGAAGACGTGAAAAAAGTTAAAATCGGGGCCTGCCTGCAAGACTCAGTGAAGAGACGACTGATAGATCTGCTTCAAGAGTATGTTGATGTGTTTGCTTGGTCGTATCAAGATATGCCAGGGTTGGATACCGACATTGTTGTGCACAAGCTGCCTTTGAGGGAAGAATGCCCACCGGTCAAACAGAAGCTGCGCCGAACTCGCCCAGACATGGCTATGAAAATTAAGGAAGAGGTACAAAAGCAATGGGACGCCGGGTTCCTTGCTGTAACTAGCTATCCGCCGTGGGTTGCTAATATAGTGCCTGTGCCTAAGAAAGATGGCAAAGTAAGAATGTGTGTTGACTACCGGGATCTGAATAGAGCCAGCCCAAAAGATGACTTCCCATTACCTCACATTGATGTATTGGTGGATAACACGGCTCAGTTCTCGGTATTCTCCTTCATGGACGGATTTTCGGGATATAATCAGATCAAGATGTCACCTGAAGACATGGAGAAGACAACATTCATTACACCTTGGGGCACGTTCTGTTACAAAGTGATGCCATTCGGACTGAAGAATGCTGGTGCCACATATCAACGGGCTATGGTGACATTGTTCCACGATATGATCCACAAGGAAATAGAATGTTATGTGGATGACATGATTGCCAAGTCTCTTACTGAAGAAGATCATCTGGTGAATCTGCTCAAGCTGTTCAAGCGTCTGAGAAAGTACCAACTGAAGTTGAACCCCAACAAATGTACGTTCGGGGTGCGATCCGGTAAGCTGCTGGGCTTTATTGTAAGCGAGAAAGGGATTGAAGTGGACCCTGATAAAGTCAAAGCCATTCAAGAGATGCCTGCACCGAAAACTGAGAAAGAAGTCCGAGGGTTCTTAGGTCGATTGAACTACATTTCGCGGTTCATATCTCACCTTACGGCAACCTGTGAACCCTTGTTCAAGCTGTTAAGAAAGGAACAAACGGTCAGGTGGAACGAAGATTGCCAGAAAGCTTTTGACAAGATCAAGGAATACTTACAAGAGCCTCCAATCCTTATGCCTCCAGTTGAAGGGAGACCTCTAATCATGTACTTGACAGTATTAGAAGAGTCAATGGGGTGTGTGTTGGGCCAGCATGACGAGTCTGGTCGAAAAGAGTATGCAATATACTACCTAAGCAAAAAGTTTACCGACTGTGAACAACGTTATTCACTGCTCGAGAAAACTTGTTGTGCTTTAGCGTGGGCTGCTCGCCGACTGAGACAGTATATGTTGACCCACACTACCCTATTAATCTCAAAGATGGACCCAGTCAAGTACATTTTCGAGAAGCCAGCTCTTACCGGACGGGTTGCAAGATGGCAGATGATTCTCACAGAATACGACATACAGTACACCTCTCAGAAAGCCATCAAGGGCAGTGTACTATCTGAATATCTTGCTGAGAAACCCATTGATGACTACCAGCCTATGAGGTTTGACTTCCCTGATGAAGACATCATGTTCATTAAAGCAAAAGATCATGAAGAGCCTGTTCACACTGAAGGGCCCGACCCGGAAGAAGAATGGACTATGATGTTTGACGGGGCTGTTAACATGAATGGTCGTGGTGTTGGTGCAGTACTCATAACACCAAAAGGAGTTCACATGCCTTTCTCGGCAAAACTCACTTTCAACTGCACTAACAACGAAGCTGAATACGAAGCTTGCATTATGGGTCTTGAGGAAGCCATTGACCTCAGGATCAAGACATTGACCGTATTCGGAGATTCAGCTCTGGTAGTCAATCAAACCAACGGGAAATGGTACACCCACCAGGATCATCTGATACCTTATAGGGATTATACAAGGAGGTTATTGACTTTCTTCACAACAGTCAAGCTTGAGTATATCCCTCGGGACGAGAATCAGTTTGCAGATGCTCTTGCTACCATTTCATCCATGATCAAAGTTCAAGCTGCCAACTTTGTACCTCAGATTTCAGTGTCTAGACTCGATAGACCAGCATATGTATTCGCAGCGGATGTTGTCAAAGGTGATAAGCCTTGGTTCCATGACATTAAATGCTTCTTGGAGGATCAAACATACCCACCTGGGGCATCTTCCAATGATAAGAAGACTTTGAGAAGGCTTGCTGGGAGTTTCTTTCTGAACACTGATGGGTCTTTATACAAAAGGAACTTTGACATGGTACTCCTCAGATGTGTTGACGAAACAGAAGCAGACTTGTTGATGCACGAAGTGCACGAAGGATCCTTTGGTACCCATGCAGGAGGGCATGCCATGGCTAAAAAGCTATTAAGATCAGGATATTACTGGATCACAATGGATGCAGACTGTTGCGCTTATGCCAGGAAATGCCACAAATGCCAGATCTACGCAGATAAGGTGCATGTGCCTCCCAATCCTTTGAACATCATGTCTTCACCATGGCCCTTTGCCATGTGGGGCATTGATATGATTGGCAAGATTGAGCCAACTGCTTCAAATGGACACAGATTCATCTTGGTCGCCATTGATTATTTCACCAAGTGGGTCGAAGCAGCTTCCTACGCCAATGTTACAAGACAAGTGGTAGCCAGATTTCTGAAGAGAGATATCATCTGTCGATATGGAGTTCCCGAGCGAATCATTACTGATAATGGTTCCAATTTAAACAACAAAATGATGGCAGAGCTGTGCCGGGACTTCAAGATCCAGCATCACAATTCTTCTCCTTACAGGCCAAAGATGAACGGCGCTGTTGAGGCAGCAAATAAGAATATTAAGAAGATTGTACAGAAGATGGTAGTCACTTACAAAGACTGGCATGAAATGCTACCATTTGCTTTGCATGGGTACCGTACGTCAATCAGAACGTCCACTGGGGCAACACCGTATCAACTTGTGTATGGTATGGAAGCAGTCCTACCTGTTGAAGTTGAATTGCCTTCTCTACGGGTACTAATGGATGTCAAGCTGAACGAAGCAGAATGGGTTAGGTCCCGATTCGAACAACTGAGTCTGATCGAAGAGAAAAGATTGGCTGCAATCTGTCATGGGCAGTTATATCAGAAGAGAATGAAGAAAGCCTTTGATCAAAAAGTCAGGCACCGAGAGTACCAAGTGGGAGATCTTGTGCTGAAAAGAATCCTCCCTCCTCATACAGACCACAGGGGCAAATGGACTCCAAATTATGAAGGACCATTTGTTATAAAGAAAGTTTTCTCTGGTGGAGCACTGATGCTCAGCACCATGGATGGTGAAGATTTCCCATCCCCTGTGAATTCAGATGCAGTTAAAAAATACTTCGCATAAAACGACCCGCTGGACATAAAAACAGAATGTAAGTCCAGGCAAAAATAGGGCATCCCGGCGAGTCAAAAAACAGAATAAAAGACTCGGGCAAAAATAAGGGAAATAAATGAAAAATGTACACTCGCTGAGTTGAAAAGCCGCATTGGACAACTCAGGCAAAAATGGGTATCCCGATGGATTGAAAACCCGAAAGGGCGATCCATGCAAAATAAGGGAACAAGCGAACAACTGCATTCTGAATTCGTCTGTATTATATACAACTTGGTAAGCTTCAAAAGGATCAAGCTTCGATCAGAATCAACTCTCTCCAGAAAGCAAGACGAGAAGAACGTCATTGTCATACGAGTCATAACAGAAGAGGGAGCTCCTTAAAGCGTCGACAACATCGCCAGCATTTTGTTTCTCAATTTGTAACAATCTCCTGATTTCGGGAGATATGTTTCTTTGACTGTATCTTGCCAATTCAGGGCACAGGAATTAATAAAATCAGATTTTCAGTCATGTCTCGTTTTTACATTTATGTTTTGCAAAGAATTGTCTGATATATCTAAAAATGCGATTGCATAAGTACAGATGCCTTTCTCTAAAAATAAAACACATGCTTATAGGGAATGTGATTATTCTCGAAAGTACTTATCTCCTATGACGGAATCCAGTAAAAGATACCTCGGGACCTTTTGTGCATTTCCTTATCTTTGCAGGATTGCAGGTATCCAGAGCGCAACTTGGGGGCATGCAAGTTACATCCCAGCAAGCTGGCGGATCAACAGATAATCTCAGCATCCGAAATGCTCTATCCCCAGCCGAGTTGCCTCTCATCACTCTCCCCAGCTGAGTGACCAACAACCTTCCCCAGCCTCTATTCAGAAGAGCAACGCATGGAGAAGTCACAACAGAGTACGGAAAGCTTCTACAAACCCCAGCTGGGTCCCGTATTATAAGGATATGTCAATCAGTGACCTATATCCCCAAACAGATACATCACCAGATCTACCAATGATCTCATCCCCAGCTGGGATGTTCACTTCGAGCAGATCAACCAGGGATCTTCGCAGCACTGGGATCCGAATCCCGGATCCGTGTCTCTTTGCATAATCATAGCATTCGCATCATATAATCCCCTCAGAGCGTAGCATTCCGTCTAATACGGAGCATTACGGCAAAAATCGAACGCATAGCATGATCATAAGCCATGTTCTGAATTAACACTTGTGAATAATAACCGTTCATCATCATTGTATAGAAATCCCCACCGGAGTCCCAGCAAAAGCAGTTGCCTCACAAATCACAACACCAGTATATATTTCCTTTTGACACCTGTCCGTGTCATCACTTCCCCAAACAGGTCGCCTGAACACTCTTTACAAACAAATCACCCGTATCACGGATACTTCATAGCACCCGTCCGTGTCACATCACCAGCAAAAAGCCAAAGACATCCTCTTTGCACTCACACATACTTATATATACACTTCCTTGACACCTGTCCGTGTCATATCCCCAGCGCAGTCGCTTACACTTTCATCAACCCATACACTTGTTAATATTATACTTTTCTCTTTTGACACTCGTCCGTGTCACTCTCCCCAGCAGTTAAAACACTCATCTATACAATACAATACTCACTACTCATGGTACACTTATACAGATACTCGTCCGTATCTTGTATACATCATCACTCATATCCCCACAGATTCGACAGTAGTCCTTGTTCTTTGTTAACCAGTTGGTACTCGTCCGTACCATCATCTCAGAACATTGCGTCTAGTGTTTGTTTCTACATGATACTCGTCCGTATCATAGTCTTAGGGATGCTCGTCCGCATCTTTAATCCATACACCGTGTCAAACACTTATGTCTTCTTGGATATAGATACTCGTCTGTGTCTACTATTCCCCAGAAGAGTCCTTTCAGATGCAACACTCGTCCGTGTTCTTTGTTAACCAGTTGATACTCGTCCGTATCATCATCTCTGAACATGTGTCAGTTTGTTTCTACATGATACTCGTCCTTATCATAGCCTTAAGGATGCTCGTCCGCATCTTTAATCTATACACAATACCAAACACTTATACCTTTTGTTTCTTGGATGTAAACGCTCGTCCGTGTTTACTTTATCCCCAGTAGATCGCCAACAAATTTTCTTTTTATCTAACACTCGTCCTGTGTTACGATAACCCTGAGAGCAGCCGTACCCTGCTAAGTGGTCGCCCTCCACTTCTTGATGGTCGTCCTCCATCATGCTCATCCGATGGCCGTCCCCATCGTTGATAGTTTAGCATCCGTCCCCTGCTAGGTGGTCGTCCTCCACCTCTTGATGATCGTCCTTCATCACTTTATCCAATGGCCGTCCCCATTGTTGATTTTGGTTATCTGACATTCGTCCTATGTCATGATAAACCTTGAGAGCAGCCGTACCCTGCTGAGAGGTCGTCCTCCACTTCTTGATGGTCGTCCTCCATCATGCTCATCCGATGGCCGTCCCCATCGTTGACCTTTTCTATCCGGCATTCGTCCTATGTCGCGATATTTTCGGCAGCCGTACCCTGCCAGGTGGTCGTCCCCCACCTTTGATGGTCGTCCCCATCATATTTCTTTTATCCCCAACAGAGCAGCCGTCCCCTGCTAAGTGATCGTCCTTCACCTTTGATGGCCGTACCCCATCATCTGTTTATTTCATTTATTCTTTAACCAGATGGCCGTCCCCGTCGTGGTCCCTTTTCCTTTTTAGCCCGATGGCCGTCCCCATCGTTGGTTGCCTTACCTTTGTGAACTTGACGGCCGTCCCCGTCATGTTTCATTAACTCCCAGAGAATCTTACAGCTTTATCTTGATGGCTGTCCCCATCATGATATTTTATTTTTCCAGCTAGTCGGCCGTCCCCGTCTTGGCTCTACCCTTTTATTCCCAGCATGTCGGCCGTCCCCGTCATTGCTTTATTTTCCTGCACTTTTCCCAGCATGTCGGCCGTCCCCGTCATTGCTCTTTACCCGGCAGCCGTCCTCTGCTCGACGGTCGTCCTCCGTCACCCACTTTACAATATACTTTATTTCTTTTACAATCTATATCCCTTTTTCTTCTTCATTTTGTGAGTGCAAATTTTGGACTGTCTTTGATATTCAACCACAAGTTATCTTGTTTGCCTGTTAAGCCGTTGCTTACAACCTGCACAGCTAACTCATGTTTGAATAGGGGCAGCTGTAAACACCCCAAATTTGCCCTCACCCATTCACACCATGGCTTGTGATCATCCTCATATGCATAAACACAATCATATCATCTCACATCTCATTTTTGATTCACTGGATAGTTTCTAAGGCATCTGCACCTAGGGTTTGTGATCTGAGCAATCCCAAAGCATCTTGAGCCATTCCAAAGGCTACCAATCAATTCAAAGGGATCCAGATGTGTCCTCATATCATATTCCATCCTCTTAAAGTCAAAAATGCAGAGGAATCACAAGAACTAGGGTTTGGATGGATGCAGAGCCAGGTTTGACTGCACAGTTGACTGAAAATTAGGGTTTTGGTTTCAGAGGCCATAACCCCAAATTTTTTGGTCATTCTTGTTTCCATTGGTCTCTATATGGTATAGGGAGTATGCACATCAATTTTCATGAAGAAATTCCATGGGGAAGTCATCTGATCAAGGGTTGACTTTTTCAGACAAGTCAGTGTAAAATCAGGGCATCTGAGGCCCCCAATGACCCAACCAATGGGTGATCTTCATCATTTTGAGTGCATATGATCTTTATTTGATCATGGAAGAAAGTTTGAAGTTCATAAAAATCAAGAATTTAGGGTTTTTGCAAATGTTGACTTTTTGGGCATAGTTGACTTTTCAAGAATGCATCATTTTAGGTCATTTTTCAAGCCTTGATTCTTGATCCAAAAATGCTTCAAATGGAAAAACTTTGGTCATGAAAGTTGTAGATCTCATTTCTCCCTTTTCAAAAAGTACAAGAACATGACCAAACTCTTCTTGGATCAAAAGTTATGGCAATGCAAAGTTGGCTAAAATCATTGATTTTCAAGGCATGCCCTAAGTGAGAATTTTGCAAAATCTTGGACCAATGCATATTGCAGCCTCTAGTTCACTTCAAACCAGCACATAAACATTCTCTAAGTCCTAAAAATCAGAAATGAACCAAGAATGCCCATGGTTTCATGTTTGGTTGGACAAAGAATCACATGTGAACCAAAGATACAACAACTTGCAAAACCACTCATAACATTTTACCAACTTGCTGCCTTGAATGCTGGACCAAGCCTAGCCTTTCCCTTCACTTTGCTGCGCAGCCCATGCCCATGGTACTTGCCTAGAGTCAAGCCATACTTGCCTTACACAAAAGGTGGACTTTATGCAAAAGTAAACATCCCAATCACCACAGGCCATGTCACATCCTCTGGCCACTTGCATTTGTTTATTGTATCCTTTAGCAAGCAAAACATAAGACCAAGCAAGGCTAAAACACTCTACACAATCACATTCACAAAGACACACCACATTGCATTTGTCTTCGAATCTGCCTCCACAGCCACAAAACACTCAAACCATTTTCTCCATTCAACTCACCATGTATCACTGAGTAGAAACCACCAAGAACACAAGCCTGAAACAGCCAAAGCATCCCACTGCCATTTCTCACCTCATTTTGCAGTTTCATTCGAAACTCTCACCCTAGCTCACAAACAACCAAACAAACCTTGCAGACCTTCTCCACATATCATTTGGACCTCAAACAACCATTCACAATGGCCTGAAACCACCAGAAACTCCATAGCCATTCTTGACTGAGGTGAAACAGAAACTCTCGAATCTCATTATCCAGCTAACATAAACTCTCTTTGAGCATTCAAACATCTTCTGAGGACCAAGTGGAGTAGTTTGCACTGAAGGAAGTGGCCAGAAAGTCCTCAAGCTGAAAGCTTCGAATCTCAGGTAGCCTGAAATTTATTTTTCCAGAAATTGTTTTTCTTGTTACAAACTTGTTCTATGTGCTTCACTGATCATCCTGGTATCATTGGTTTTGAAAATGGCTTTGATTTGAGAGTTTAATTTGTCTCTGAAACCTGCGTGCCCTAAAACTTGTTCTGTTCGATTCATGGTTTTGAGGAAGAAGAAATTTGTTTGGACTTAGGGTTTTAGCTCAGGGGATCATGGGGATCATTTTGGTGTTCTTAGTTTTCATTTTTGATACGATTTGAGGGGTTTGGGAAGTTTTCAGGTGAGCTGCTCGCCGGAGAAGACGACCGGAGGTCTTCTCCGGCAGCCTGAAAGTGATTAGGGTTAAGTGTCATTAATTAGGGTTGTTTGAATCTGGTCCCTTGGATGGACTCTCCCGCGCGCGAATGAAAGGCTGAGATGAGCCATTAGAAACCCTAATCCTGATTATCCATTTAATTTGTAATTAATTAATTCATAATTTTAATTTGGCCAGATTTGAATCTGGGCCCTTGGATCTGGCGCGCAGTCAACCAGACCAAGCCCAGATCAAATCCTGGCCCTTCTCTCTGTTTACTTTTTATTTTATTTGTTTTTAATTCATTTTATTTCAATTAACTTGTACAATTATTTTAAAATAGCAAAAAATACATAAAAATTATGAAACTTTTTCCTCTGAGTTTTAATAATTCTTATAACACAAAAATATTTTTATTTTATTTTTTATCATTAAAAAAGTATTTTTAAATATTTAAAAGATTATTTTTAATTGATTAATGGGAATTAATTGATTAAAAATACTTTTAGGTATTTAAAAATTACAAAAAAATTCATGAAATGTTCTAAGACATTTAGAAACATTGTCCAACCTTCAAACCAAATTTCTTTTTTGATCTTGATGCATTTTAAGAATTTTTCATTGAATTAAATCATTTTTTATGCATTATTTTGATCATGGATTCAAAAATTCATTTCTGCCTATCTAGGAAGAGTTGGACATTGGTTCTTCTTGCATTGTGTTATGTTTAACATGTAGTTTCTAGGATAAAATGGCCTTGTTTTGTTTCCTCAATTTCAATTTGTTTGGCATTTCTTTTGTTAAGAACCCTAGAAAACCCTAATAACTTAGAAAAATCATAACTTGAGATTGGTTGAGAGTTGAGAGTTCCCCTTTGGGCAATGGTTTAGTATAGGTTTAGGGTTTCTTTGGGTGGCATTTTCCGTTTTTTATATTAGGGTTTGTTTCTGTTTTGGATTTTGGTTTGATGTTTGATCCATGAACCCTAATTTGGGCCTTCTTTTGCATCCTTCTTGCATTCTCTTGCATAACATGACTTGTCTTTGCATTTTGTGCATTCTTGTGATTCATTTGACATCTTAAGACATATAGAAAGCATGTTTGATCATTGCATTACATATTTGACATGTCATTTGTCTTGTGTGATTCATAACTTTTCATGTTCATTCATGCTCCTTAACTTGCATCATTTGCATTCATAATCTTGTATGAACATCCCCATGCCTTACCTCATGTTTGCAGCATCTCATAGCATCATTATCATCATCTACATGCTTCTGGTTTTATTTAGCATCATGTCATTTCATCTCATCTAGCATTACATTGCATCTCTTTCTAACATTTCAGGTGGTAAGTAAACTTGGGAAGTGAATTTGCCTTCACTTCTCATAACTTTTCTTTTCATCTCTCTTGCATCCATTGCTGCATTCTTATATGTGTTTGAGTTTGAGCTTGCTCATTCTTTTTCTTCCCACTTTCTTTCTTCAAGTGACTTGGCTTCTTGAATGAAGCAAGTCACTTTGCTCCCCTTGATCCTTTCATCTGCTTCCTGGTGGCTCCTCTGAAGTTTGTTCTTGGAAACCTCACAAACCTTAGGATCATCCAAGCATGACAATGAATTAGGGTTTTGATTAGTCCCCCCTTAGTTTTACCTTTGTGTCTCCTTTGAGTCCTCTCTTCTCATCTCATAATCAGAGACTAAACCCTAAAGGCTCTAAGACTTTGTGATTAGGGTTATGCCTGCATCCTTCTCTTAGGATGGAGTGTATAACTTTAATCCTAAGTCTTGAACCCTTAAGGTGTTTAAATCTCTTAATCAATTCACTTAATAATCATCAAGACATCACACTTGTAACTTGGGCCTTGCATTAGGGTTCTAATTCTTCCTTAAGTGGTTAAGAAGGACTAACCCTAGTGTTAATGGACAAGTCCCCCTCAAGTTGTCTTACAAATCATAAAAAACACTTCATCATCATGTCATTAACTAAAATTCACTTAATAAAGGCTTTGTTTTGTCATGAGGTTAATCCCTAATCATGGATTAAGTTGAGGAGTTTTTCTCAGCTTAAACATTCTCATCTATTATCCTTCTATTAGGATGGTGTAATGAGTCTGTTTAATCCCTGATTATGGCTTAATCTCATTACTCAACACTAAACAAAAAAACACAAAAACATCTAAATAATCACAAGTAGGTTAATGATCTTAATCCTACATCAAAGGTGATTAAGTGTGAGAATCTGACTTCACACTTAACGTATTCTCATTACCCCTAATCAGAGGGAAGATGTGATGAGTTTACTAACCCATTGGTTTAGGCTTAAGCTCATTATCCTATGACAAACTTCAAAAGCAATAAAAGATTGAAAACACAAAAACAAACAATAATCGTCTCCTCCGGGATTCTTTTCTCATCACCTTCACTCACAAGCGAGAACTTGCTTCTCCCGTCTAATGCAAGACAGTTTGCACCTGAGCCAGACAGGTCATACACTTGAGCATAGACAAGTAAGCAGTTCACAAGTCAATTCATCTTTCAGTCTCTTTGGGTCGAACTACGGTGTTCTGACTTCCTCATTGCACGAGAGGATACGTAGGCATAACTTAACAGTTATCGAACAAAAGTCTCTGTACATTCCCCTCTTTCTAGCTTCATTCTTTAAGCCTCATGGTCATGAGCAATTCATTCTCATTCTTACACTGACACATCACTATACACTTCACTCTTTTACACTGACACCTGTACATCTTTCCAGCTCTTTTACACACAAATTGCACTGACACTACCCCTTTAATACACAAATCTTTTAAGCGTGGATCCCGTCGAGTACGACGGACAATCTGGGTGCTAATACCTTCCCAGGTTGTAACCAACCCCCTTTCTCAGTCTCTCTGGTTCGCAAACCGTCTTATCCGTATCTTTTTTAGGTCTATGCAGCATTGCCTTTCCTCCGGGATAAAAATGCCTAGCTGGCGACTCTTTTCATCTCCAGTGAGTTCACAGCTGTGTGTTCTCATTGTCCCTCTCGCCGACCGTTCGCGTCTGTACCCTTATCTGAACTGGTTTCATTTATCGGGAGCGACACCTATCTTTGCAGGATTGCAGGTATCCAGAACGCAACTTGGGGCATGCAAGTTACATCCCAGCAAGCTGGTAAATCGACACTCACTCTTGGCACCAGAGGTGTTTTCTCCCTAGCTGAGTTGCCAACAACTTTCCCCAGTGAGCTGCCACTTGCTACTACCCCCAGCCGGGGTGCCAATCATTCTTCCTCAGCAAAATACAGAAATCAGGGAATCATCTCCCCACAGAATCCTCAGCCTCTATTCAGAAGAGCAACACATGAAGGAGTCACAACAGAGTACAGAAGGCTTCTACAAACCCCAGCTGGGTCCCATATTACAAAGGATATGTCAGTCAGTGATCTATATCCCCAAGCAGATATATCTCTCCAGATCTACCAAACGATCTCATCCCCAGCTGGGATGTCCACTTCAAACAGATCGACCAGAGATCTTCGCAGCAGCGGGATCCGAATCCCGGATCGGTACCTTTGCATAATCATAGCATTCGCATCATATTCACCCCACAAAGCGTAGCATTCCGTTTAATACGGAGCATTACGGCAAAAAAATCAAACACATAGCATAATCATAAGTCATGTTTTGAATCAACACTTGTGAATAATGACCGTTCATCAACAATATACAAAAAATCCCCACCAGAGTCCCCAGCAAAAGCAGTTGCCTCACAAATTCACGAACACCAGTACATACTCCTTTTGACGCCCGCCCGTGTCATCACTCCCCAATAAAGTCGCCTGAACACTCTTTACAAACAAAACCACCCGTATTACAGATACTACCTGACACCCGTCCGTGTCATATCCTCAGCAGAAAGCCAAAGACATCATCTTTGCACTCACCTACTTGTATGTACATTTGCTTGACACCCGTCCGTGTCATATCCCCGGCGCAGTCACTTACACTTTTACAACCCATGTACTTGTTGATATTATTATACTTTTCTCTCTTGACACTCGTCCGTGTCACCCTCCCCAGCAGATAAACACTCATCTATACACCACTCATACTCACTACCCATGTTACACTTATACAGATACTCGTCCGTATCTTGTATGTACCACTTATATATCCCCACAGATTCGACGTTGGTTCATGTTCTTTGTTAACCAGTTGGTACTCGTCCGCACCATCATCTCAGAATATGCGTCAGTGTTTGTTTCTACATGATACTCGTCCGTATCATAGTCTTAAAGATGCTCGCCCGTATCTTTAATCCATACACTGTGTCAAACACTTATGTCTTCTTGAATGTAGATACTCGTCTGTGTCTACTGTTCCCCAGAAGAATTCTTTCAGATTCAACACTCGTCCGTGTTCTTTGTTAACCCGTTGATACTCGTCCGTATCATCATCTCTGAACATGTGTCAGTTTGTTTCTACCCGATACTCGTCCGTATCGTGGTCTTAAGGATGCTCGTCCGCATCTTTAATCTATACACAACACCTAAACACTTATACCTTTTGTTTCTTGGATGTAAACGCTCGTCCGTGTTTACTATATCCCCAGTAGGTCACCAACAAAGCAAATTTTCCTTTTTATCTGACACTCGTCCTGTGTCATGATAAACCTTGAGAGCAGCCGTACCCTGCTAGGTGGTCGTCCTCCACCTCTTGATGGTCTTTCTCCATCATGCTCATCCGATGGCCGTCCCCATCGTTGATTTTTAGCAGCCGTCCCCTGCTAGGTGGTCGTCCTCCACCTTTTGATGATCGTCCTTCATCATTTTATCCAATGGCCGTCCCCATTGTTGATTTTGGTTATCTGGCATTCGTCCTATGTCATGAGAAACCTCGAGAGCAGCCGTCCCCTGCTAGGTGGTCGTCCTCCACCTCTTGATGGTCGTCCTCCATCATGCTCGTCCGATGGCCGTCCCCATCGTTGACCTTCTATCCGACATTCGTCCTATGTCGCGATATTTTTGGCAGCCGTACCCTGCCTGGTGGTCGTCCTCCACCTTAGATGACCGTCCCTCATCTTAACCCCAACAGAGCAGCCGTCCCCTGCTAGGTGATCGTCCTTCACCTTTGATGACCGTACCTCATCATCTGTTTATTTCATTTATTCTTTAACCCGATGGCCGTCCCCGTCGTGGTCCCTTTTCTTTCTAGCCCGATGGCCGTCCCCATCGTTGGTTACTTTACTTTATGAACTTGATGGCCGTCCCCGTCATGTTTCATTAATTCCCAAGAGAATCTTACAACTTTATCTTGATGGCCGTCCCCATCATAATCTTATTTTTCCCAGCTAGTCGGCCGTCCCCATCTTGGCTTTACCTTTTATCCCCAGCATGTCGGTCGTCCCCGTCATTGCTTTATTTCCCACACTTTTCCCAGCATGTCGGTCGTCCCCGTCATTGCTATTTACCCAGCAGTCGTCCTCTGCTCGACGGTCGTCCTCCGTCGCCCGCACTTTACAATATACTTTATTTTCCTTTTGCAATCTATATCCCTTTTCTTCTTCATTCTGTGAGTGCAAATTTTGGACTGTCTTTGGTATTCAACCACAAGTTATCTTGTTTGCCTGATAAGCCGTCGCTTACATCCTGCACAGCTAACTCATGTTTGAATAGGGGCAGCTGTAAACACCCCAAATTTGCCCTCACCCATTCACACCATGGCTTGTGATCATTTCATATGCATAAACACAATCATACCATCTCATATTACATTTTTGATTCACTGTATTGGTTCTAAGTCATCTGCACCTAGGGTTTGTGATCTGAGCAATCCAAGAGACTCTTGAGCCACTCCAAAGGCCATCAATCACTTCAAAGGGGTCCATGTATGTTCAAGCATCATATTATATCCTCTCAAAGTCAAGAATGCCAAAGAATCACAAGAACTGGGATTGGTATGGATGCAGAGTCAGACTAGACTGCACAGTTGACCTAAAATTAGGGTTTTGGTTTCAGAGGCCATAACTCCAAATTTTTTGGTCATTCTTGTTTCCATGGGTCTCTATATGGTATAGGGAGTATGCATATCAATTTTCATGAAGAAATTCCATGGGGAAGTCATCTGATCAAGAGTTGACTTTTCAGACAAGTCAGTGCAAAATCAGGGCATCTGAGGCCCCCAATTACCCAACCAAGGGGTGATCTTAATCATTTTGAGTGTATATGATCTTTATTTGATCATGGAAGAAGGTTGAAGTTCACAAAATTCAAGAATTTGAAGTTTTTGCAAAGTTGACTTTTTTGGGCATGGTTGACTTTTCAAGAATATGTCATTTTATGCCATTTTTCAAGCCTTGATTTTTGATCCAAAAATGCTTCAAATGGAAAAACTTTGGTCATGAAAGTTGTAGATTAGATCTTTCCCTTTTCAAAAAGTACAAGAACATGATCTAATTCATTTTGGATCAAAAGTTATGGTGTGACAAAGTTGGCAAAAATCACTAATTTTCAAGTTATGCACCAATTGGAAAATTTGCAAAATCATGTATCAAGGCCATTTGTGACTTCTAGTTCACATCAAACCAATGTACAAACATTACATGTGACCTAAAAATCAGATTTGAACCAAAGTTTCTCATATTTCATGGCTTGTATGGCAACATAGTTTCATATGAACCAAAGTTGATCAAGTTGCAAAACCATCATGGCACCTCCTACCACTTGCTACATTGGATGCTGAACCATGCTAGCCTTCCACACACACCTTGCTGCGCAGCCCATGCCTCTTGTACCAAGCTAGAACTTAGCCCATGCCCTCCTTACAACAAAGTGGACTTTTTGCAAAAGTGAACATCCCAATCACAGCAGGCCAGGTCACATCATCTGACCAATTGGAGTTGTTTATACTATCCATTTGCAAGCTAAACATATCATAAAGCCAGCCTGAAACAAGCCCTGAGACAGCATACACAAACTCTCCCCAATCTGCATTTTCCTTCGAATCTGGTTCCACAAGCTACAAACATTCAAGCAAGTCTCACCAACCTCCTCACCTTGTCTCACTGAACCTAAACCAACAAAGAAACAAGCCAGAAGCACACTAGAACATAGCATACCACAAAACCTGCAGAAACTCTTCTCTCTTCGAACCTCATTTTCCAGCCATCAAACACCCCATTTCTCTTCACCAACAAGTCAGAAACATTCAAAGGAGCAAGAATCCACCATTGGAATAGCTTAAAACCTCACAAATCCTGACTGTGCAATCTGCTACATCAGAACTCTTCCTCTCAAATCAGCCATCCACAAGGACTTTGGAGCTTCTCTTTGAGTTCAAGGGAGTCAAAGAAGTTCATTTGCACGCAAAGGAGGCTCTGGAAGCTCAGTATTGAAGCTTTCCAGCTCAGGTATGAACATGAGCATTTTCTCCCAAAGCTTGCATTTTAAGTTATAAATCGATTGCTTATGCTTTGCTGGTCATGGGGATACTCTTAGAATCAAAAATAGATGAGAAATGAGCCTGTATTGCTGTTCTGAAATTTCACCCGTAAATTTTGTTGCTTTCGATTTGCTTGATTCTGGTGGTTTAAATGATGTTTGAGGGTGGATTCGTGACCTAGGTTGTTAGAGGATCATTTGGCTGTGTTCAATTTGTTGTTTAGAGGCCTGAATCATGAGTTAGGGTTTTGTTAGTGCCGGAGAAGATGACCGGAGCTTCCCTCCGGTCACCTGAATTTGTTTTGCCCTAATCTCAGGTCATTAAGACCATTTGAATATTGAGCGTAGGATCCTTTGACCCCATTGACTTGCCGCGCGAATGACTGGCCCAGATGCACTCAGTTAGCCCTAATCCCTTTAGTTAGTTTTAATTAATCATAATTAATTTAATCAAATCAGAACCAACCACAGCCCTTGGATTCGCGCGCCAGTCAACATATTCAAACTCAGAAGCCATCCCAGCCCTCCATTCGTTTGACTTCTCATTTATTTAATTTCCTTTTCATTTATTTCATATTTGTTTTACATAATTTATTTAAAATAGCAAAATTGTTTTAAAAATTATGAAACTTTTTGTCAAGAGTTTCATTAATTTTTAAAACACAAAAATATTTTTATTTTCATTTTTTTCATTAAAAAAGTATTTTTAAATATTTAAAAGTTTATTTTTAATTGATTAATGAAAATTAATTTATTAAAAATGCTTTTAGGTATTTAAAAATCACCAAAAAATTCATGAAATGTTCTAAGACATTTAGAAACATTGTCCAACCTTCAAACCAAATTTATTTTTTGATCTTGATGCATTTTAAGAATTTCTCATTGAATTAAAATCATTTTTGTGCATTATTTTGATCCAAAGTTCAAAAAATCATTTCTACCTATCCATGAAGAGTTGGACATTGATTCTTTTTGCATTGCATTGTGTTTGGCATGTAGTTTGTGAGATTAAATGGCCATGATTTGATCTTCCATTTTCAATTTGTTTGACATTTCTTTTGTTTGGAAACCCTAAAACCCTAGGAATCTTGTAAAAACCATAACTTGAAATTGGTTAAGAGTTGGGACCTCTCCTTTGGGCATTGGTTTAGTATAGGATTAGGGGTCCTTTGAGTGGCATTTTCAATTTTTTATCTTAGGTTTTGCTTCTGATTTTGATTTTTGTTTGTGGTATTGTTCATAAACCCTAATTTGGGCTTCCATATGCATCCATCTTGCATTCTCTTGCATAACATGACTTGCCATGACATTCCATGCCTCCATTTGATTCATTTAACATCATAAGACATATTGAAAGCATTTTTGATCATTGCATCATGTGTTTTCCATGTTGTATGCCATGTACACTTCATAACTTTTCATGTATGTCCATGCTTCCTAACTTGCTTCATTTGCATTCATGAACTTGCATGATCATCCCCATGTGCTGCCTCATGTTTGTAGCATCTCATAGCATCATTAGCATCATGTAAATGCTTCTGGTTTTGTTTCTCATCATGTCATCTCATCCCATTTTGCATTGCATTGCATTTCTTTTCTAACCTTTCAGGTGGTAAGTGATGTTGAGAAGTGAATTTGCCTTCACTTCTCATAACTTTTCTTTTCATCTCTCTTGCATCCATGCTGCATTTTTGTATGTGTTTGAGTTTGAGCTTGCTCATTCTTCTTCTTCCCACTTTCTTTCTTCAAGTGACTTGACTTCTTGAATGAAGCAAGTTGCTTTGCTTCTCTTGATCCTTTCATCTGCTTCCTGGTGGTTCCATTGAAGACTTCTCTTGAAAACCTCACAAACCTTAGGAACAACCAAGCATGACAATGATTAGGGTTTTGATTAGTCTCCCCTCTTAGTTTTACCTTTGTGTCTCTTTTGAGTCATCTCTCCTCACCTCATAATCAGGGACTAAACCCTAAAGGCTTTAAGGCTTTGTGATTAAGCTTATGCCTGCATCCTTCTATTAGGATGGAGTGTATAACTTTAATCCTAAGTGTTGAACCCTTAATGTGTTTAAATCTCTTAATCAATCCACTTAATAATCATCAAGACATCACACTTGTAACTTGGGCCTTGCATTAGGGTTCTAATTCTTCCTTAACTGGTTAAGAAGGACTAACCCTAGTGTTAATGGACAAGTCCCCCTCAAGTTGTCTTACAAATCATAAAATTCACTTCATCATCATATCATTAAATAAAATCCACTTAATCAAAAGGCTTGTTTTGTCATGAGTTTAATCCCTCATCATGGATTAAGTTGAGGAGCTTTCCTCAGCTTAAACATTCTCATCTATTATCCTTCTATTAGGATGGTGTAATGAGTCTGTTTAATCCTTGATTATGGCTTAACCTCATTACTCAACACTAAACAAAAACACCAAAAACATCTAAATAATCACAGGTAGGTTGATGATCTTAATCCTACACCAAAAGTGATTAAGTGTGAGAATCTGACTTCGCACTTAAGGTATTCTCATTACCCCTAATCAGAGGGAAGATGTGATGAGTTTACTAAATCCATTGGTT
Organism: Lathyrus aphaca; assembly: GCA_963966055.1. NCBI lineage: Eukaryota > Viridiplantae > Streptophyta > Magnoliopsida > Fabales > Fabaceae > Lathyrus > Lathyrus aphaca. The sequence goes on along the minus strand of OZ014525.1, from coordinate 483,540,999 downwards.
TAGGCTTAAGCTCATTAACTTATGACAAACTTTCAAAAGCAATAAAAGACTGAAAACACAAAAACAAACAATAATCGTCTCCTCCGGGATTCTTTTCTCATCTCATTCACTCACAAACGAGAACTTGCTTCTTCCGTCTAATGCAAGACAGTTTGCACTTGAGCCAGACAGGTCATACACTTGAGCATAGACAAGCAAGCAGTTCATCAGTCAATTTATCTTTCAGTCTCTTTGAGTCGAACTACGGTGTTCTGACTTCCTCATTGCACGAGAGGATACGTAGGCATAACTTAACAGTTATCGAACAAGAGTCTCTGTATATTCCCCTTCCTTCTAGCTTTATTCTTTAAGCCTCATTATCATGAGCATTTCACTCCTGTTCTTACACTGACACTTTCATACTTCACATCACTTATACACTTTACACTGACACCTGTACATCTTTCCAGCTCTTTTACACACAGATTGCACTGACACTACCCCTTTAAAACACAAATCTTTTAAGCGTGGATCCCGTCGAGTACGACGGACAATCTGGGTGCTAATACCTTCCCAGGTTGTAACCAACCCCCTTTCTCAGTCTCTCTGGTTCGCAACCGTCTTATCCATGTCTTTCTAGGTCTATGCAGCATTTCCTTTCCTCCGGGATAAAAATGCCTAGCTGGCGACTCTATTCATCTCCAGTGAGTTCACGGCTGTGTGTTCTCATTGTCCCTCTCGCCGACCGTTCGCGTCTGTACCTTTATCTGGGCCTGGTCCCACTTATCGAGAGCGACACACAGGATGATTCCACTTGAGTTACTTGTTCCCTAATCCTTTTAATCTTGACCATTGGATGGCTTGATCATGCATTTTCCATGCTTATGCATATTTGCACATGATGTGATACCATGCATACCATGCACGATTCTCTTGATTTTTCTTGAGCCAAACATTCCTCATGCCATGCATAGTGATGTAGTGATCTTATTTTGCACATAAAATAGCTTGGAATTGAGATACATGAGTTTTTGCTCATTGGTAGAAACTTGAATTTTAAGGTAAACCCTAAAAATAAGTGAACTTCCAATGGCCATAACTTTCAAACCATGAGGGTTATGATCATTTTCTTGTACTTTTTAGAAATGGGAGACAATTTCCTACAACTTTCATGTTCAAGAAAATTCCATTTGAGATCATTTTGGTCATGAAAGAATGGCTTGAAGATTAAGGAAAAACGTACTAAATTTGGAAACTTTAGTTATATGCCATATTTCCCAAATTAGAAACTCTTGCCAAAACCCTAATTTCTTGATTTTTGACTTTTCCAAACCTCTTTTATGACCTTAAGAACATCCCTTGGCTTGAAAAATGGGATTGGAACCCTTGAATTGCCACAGTTGACTTTTCAAATAATCAGTTTGACCAATTTCTTCTTATGCAAGCAACTGATGAAATAAATGTCTTCCTCAATGAGTTTTCTCACCAAATTTCCTCCATAGAATTTTCATATCATATGAAGGACTTTGCCCACATGAAATGGTCAAAGTCAAAAAGAATCCCTGCTTGAACATGAAACCCTAACTTGAGGATCATTTGTGTAGGAGCTTGCCCTTCCTTGGATCATCTAATAACCTCCCAACCTTTAAGGCTCTTGTAGAGGATCTTGAGCTTGTCTAGGGCCTATAGACACTTCATAGAACTTGGAAAAGGTCATTTGACTTCTTGATTTGACTTATAAGAATTCAAATGCACCAATGATTAATCATATGCCCAATGCTAGGACATGAGAATGTTATGCTTCATTTTTCTATGCAAAGATGCTAATGATATGCCATGCTTATGATGTTTATGACATGAGGATGATGCTAGAAACAAGAGGGAAAATTTGGGGTGTTACAACTTGTAAGTAGCTAGATGACTGACGAAGATATCCTCCTCCCCACAGATTGTGATAACTTGGTCCTCCCATTCGTATTTTAACTTCTGGTGAAGGGTCGACGTCACAGCGCCAGCGGCATGAATCCATGGCAGACCTAACAAATAGCTATAGGAAGGCTGAATGTCCATCACGTAGAAGATAGTTTTGAAGATCTGTGGGCCAATCATCACAGGCAGCTCAATTTCCCCAAGAACCGATCTTTTAGAACCGTCAAAGGCTCTCACTACCAGGTTACTTGAACGCAGTGTAAGACCATCATATTGCATCTTGACCAAGGCTTTCTTTGGAAGAACATTGAGTGAGGACCCAGTGTCAACCAAGACATGAGAAAGAACAACACCTTTACACTCCAAGGTGATATGCAAAACCTTATTATGGTTACGGCCCTCCGTAGTTAGATCAGCATCGGTGAACCCTAGTCCATGACTAGTATTGACATTAGAAACCACTGTTTCTAGATGATTGACTGTAATCTCTTCTGGCACGTAAGCTGCGTGCAGGACTTTGAAAAGTGCATTCCTGTGAGCTTCGGGACACATTAGCAGTGATAGAATAAAGATTTTTGGAGGGTGTCTGATGGAGCTCATCCATAATCTTATAGTCACTCTTCTTGATTATTCTCATGAACTCGTCTACATCCTGGTAAAAGGATGTCTTCTGAGTTTTTTTTGGCAATAGGTTCTTCAGACACCACACTCTTGTCCTTAGCATTGGCAGCAGCTTCTACTTCAGCATTAGTTCTTTGGAATTGTGAGGCAAAGAGACGTCCGCTTTGAGTGAAGCCTCCACCTCCCCCCACATTATAAATTTATGGTGTAGAAGTGTCAAGAGTGACTTTCTTTCTGTCGCAATATAAATATGATCCATAGTGCCAAGGCACGGCACTGCTGCTGTCATATGGAACTGGTCCTGGTACCGTGATAGTAACTGGATTGATTGCTACGGAAGAAGGAGTTGAGACAGTCTGAGGTTCATAATAAATTGTGACAGGAGGTCTGACCGGAGATGGTGCTGGTGATGAAGGTTGCTGATGTTGATGGAGATGTTGATGTGAGTTGTTGAAAGAATCTGGAACGTGGATTTTTTTTGGATCATAGTAAATGGTAACTGTGGAAATGTCTTCATTGATGGTTGCTATTGTTATAGAAGGATGTGTTGAACTGATGTCCGTTGAAGTTGAAGAAGGGATGGTTGTTGATGTTCTAGAAGAATCCGTTGGAATGATTGTTGTTGAAGTTGTAGGAGTGATATTTGTTATATCTGATGGAATGACATGTGCTGGAGTTGTAGGAGGAATGGCTGTTGATGTTGTAGGAGCTAGAACTGTTGAAGTGATCTGTAAAGTGCCTTTTTTGATAAGATTATTGATACCGGTCTTCAAATTTGCACAACCGTTGGTAGAAATCTTGCAAGCTTCGCAATGGGCCTCACAACCCGGGAACACTTGGCATTTCAAAAACTGGGCTTTAACCTCGGCCAGAGGTGTTTGAATACTTGCAACACTGTCAATTTGGTTCATCGGTTGATCCTCCTCAATGGCATTTATCATAGGCCCGCCATGGCTAGGCATAGGATTCTTGGTAACACTTGGAGGGGGTGCAAAGTTGACTTCCTTAGAATCAATCAAATCTTGAACCTTCATGTGTAAAGCTCTGCACTTTTCTTTTGTATGGCCAGGTGTGTTGGAGTGGAAGGCACATCTGGCATTAACATCATAGTTTCTTGGAAGATTCTGGGGATCTGGTGGGGCCAGAGTCCTCAATTCAATCAGATTGAGCTTTAATAACTGTGGAAGTAAGGCAGCGTAGGGCATCAGAATGGGATCGATAACCCTGTTGATTTGTGAAGTCCTTTGTTGAAACAGACATTGTTGCTGATTGTTATTGTTGTAAGATCTTTGTTGAGGAAATTGTTGTTGCGGTGGGAAGTGATGTGGTTGTGGAGGATACTATTGTTGAGGTGCTGGAGCTAGAATGGTGACAGCAGCTACTGATCTTGGCATGTATTGAGGTCTACCTCTTCCCATATGTACTGAGTTGGTCTCACCTGACTTGCGAGGTCCTGTGAAAGGTTTTCTTGCATTGTTGGAACTAGCACCATTATTTGAAATTTTGCCCATCTTCAAAAGACTCTCAATTCTCTCACAAGCTATAACTACATCGGCAAAGCTAGTGGAAGAGAAAGCAGCAAGTCTGTCAATGTATGTTCCTTGCAGGGTATTCATGAACATGTCAGCCTTCTCTCTTTCTGACATAGGAGGCTGGACAGCAGCAACAAGCTGTCTACACCTTTGGGCATATTCCCTAAAGCTTTCTCTTGAAGACTGAGACATACCCATTAGGAGAGTCCTGTTGGGATCCATGTCCAAGTTATATTGATATATTGTGTATGAAAGCTTCAACCAAATCCTTCCAGTTTCTGACTGTTGCCCTGGACAGATGAGAATACCATTCACGGGATGCCCCGGTCAGACTGTCTTCGAAGTATAACATCCACAACTTTTCGTCCATGGTATAAGCTTTCAGTCTCCCTAGAAAGAACTGCAGGTGAGTACGTGGACAAGAGGTACCATTATATCTCTCAAAGAATGGAGGCTTGAATTTGTGAGGAATCCTGACTCCCTCAACTAAACCCATGTCCATTACATCAAATCCCAAAGAGTTTTGGGACTCCAAAGATCTCAGCTTCTCCGTTATTTCGTCCAGACGATGATCATAGGCTTCATCCCCAACACCAATTACTGTAAATTGTTCTTCTTGAGGGTCCTCTTACAAGGTACGGCCTCCAGTATTTCCTTGGGTATTTCTGATAGCATTGACTTCAGGATTGAGGTGAGGCCCAAACTCTGGCGGGTCTGTTTGTGGCTGCTCGTGATCATTGTTACTAGTACCTCCTGTACCTGGATGATTCTCTTCTGGAGTTTTCTACTCGACTAACTCTTTTAATCTTTCTTGGCTTTGGGCCAACCCAGTCATCACTTCCATGAACTGGTTCATCTGAGCCCTCATCTCAGTTCTCTCATTAGCCATCTGAGTTCTCACGTCAGTCAAATCTTGTTGAACTTGGTCCATCTATAAGCTTAGAAGGTTGTTTCTGGTTGGATACCGATGAACTCTGTTGATGGGGAAAACCCTCCTACGAGCAATGTTTCCTGAAACAATAGCAAATTGAGAAAACAACAACAAAAACACCTACAAAACAAAGAATGAGATTAGTATGCAATGCAGTATGTCTATTTGTCTTCCAAGGGTATCCGGTTTGGTTCTTTGGTTTTGACCTTCTAGACCTCTGGGAATGAAGATGTTGAAGAGAAATGAAACCCATCAGAAAATCCAAGTAATACATAAACCATATATTACAAATGTAAGAGATACATAGTTCATGATTACAACAAGTTCCCATGGTGGGTCAAAATATAATTAAGTCGAGAGATACAACCAAAATCATCATGAGAAATAAAGTACAACCAAAATAAAATACAAGTACAAAGAAATCAAACATCTAGCCCAAAGTAATCCTCCTTGACTTCCTTCAGGAGAGCATCAGTCACCGGTCCAACTGGATGCTCTGTGATGGTACTGATAAGAAGGTTCCTGGTGGCAATGGCACTTGTCAACTTCTGGTACTTGTCTTGGTCTTTTGATCTCTTCAACCCCGCCCGGAGTTTCAACTCGGGGATTTCCTTCTGTGCTGCTAACAAGGCTTCCTGACTCTTCTTCTCATTAGCTTCCAAATGCTCAATCTTAGCCTGTGTCTTATGATCTTCTTGCAAACGTGCTTCAGTGATCCTGATCCATCTAGCCTGACTCTCCTCTAGGTAATGCTCAGCTCTGGCTTTCTGAATCTTAGCTTCTTTGCAAGCATTCTTCAATACCAACTCCCCTGCTCGAGCTTTTCTGATGAAGTCCTTTGTCCTTTCTATCTTGGTCATATGCTCGATCTGAAGCTTCTCTAACCTCTCAATATCCAGACGACCATCATTCCTTTCCCAAAGGGTCTTATTTAGAGCTTTAGAAAGCTGGGTATTCCTCTCTTTCAACTTCTCAAACTCCTCTAAACCTACTATAGCTACAAGCTCTACTACTGAGGGCCTTGGCACATCCTCCTAGGTGAATGGTATGCGGGTGATATGTCCTCTAATGCGAGACCAATCAATGTACTGAGCTGAAGCTATGTTGTTGCACTTGCCAAGAATAGCAGTCCCTTTTGTTCGTATGTTATCCCAAGCCCAGGCTGTTTGTCAGGTGATGGCATGATTATTCTGAACATCACAGTAAAGGGTCTCTGCTAAATCTTTCTCTCTTGGTGGATGCACTAAGGCATACCCTAGCTTCCTTTTGAAAAGAAAAGGATTGTAGTTGATGCAACCCTTCACTCCAATAAGAGGTACATTGGGATACTGCCCACAGCTTGTAATCATGTCTCTGCCCTTGGTGCTCTGAGTACACCACCTGATGTCTTCTGAAGTGAGAGCAATCATTCTCTTAGCACAATTTCTTGACTGATAAGGATTCAGGAAAGCTTCTATCTTCGTCATGTGTCTCAATAACCAATAGTAGAAAAAAGGTGCACAACATCTGACTAGTCTTCCCCTCTGTTTCTCATTTCTCTGATGCACTGAGTAGTAGAAATCCCCTAGCAAGGTAGGAACTGGGTTCTTCAGCAGGAAGATATGGATAGAATTCTTGCTTACAAACTTAGGCTCTTCTGCAAACAAGATGATTCCATATACACTAAGAGCCGGGAGAGCACAAACAATTTCCCACTTCCCTGCTGCAGCTTGACTGGTGGCCTGAGTGATCAAGAAGTCCAAATGGAGGTCTGGGATTCCAGCCTTGGTGGTCATATGTTGATCAATGATGGTGGCTTCCAAGTGCATAGCCTTAGCTATATCTTCATTCCTAGGAGCAGTCATCTCAAGGTTGAAAGGAATTCCTCTTCTGATGGGGACACCCAACAACATGGAAAATTCTTCCAACAGGGGACCTATCTGAAAGTATGGGAAAGTGAAACATCTGAGAGGAGGGTCATAAAACTGAAGGCAAGTGTGAATCATGCTCCTCTGTGATGCATCCAAGTCTATGGTAGTGTCCATAATACCACCATAATGTTCCCTGAATAAAGGGACATGATCAGGAGTGATAAGTGCTTGAGTCTGTCGGATGCCTGCTAGAGAGGGATCAAAGAAATGATAAGTAATGTTGCTCTTCCTAGATGAATCCATACTGATAATGGGTGCTAATGAAGATAACTGAAGGAAATAATTGATGAAGACAACTGGAGGAGATATCAGCTGAAGAAGATCTCTGATGAAGATAACTGATGAAGATGGCTGAGCAGAAGGACAGTCAAAACAAAACCAAAGATGATGTGGATACCCTGTAAAACAAATAGACAAATGTTAAAATGATGCAAAATGATGTATGCAGAAAGATATGCCAGGTTTTGTGATCAGGTGCTGGATTTGTCATTTTCTTTGATAGGGTCCATGAGTGTTTAGAAATTCTGATGAAGGCTGGAGAACCAGTAACCAGGTGGGGGACTCAAATAAAGAGTCACAAGTCCAGGGTTTCATAAGATCAGTCCAAAGTAGTGTAACCTTAAAATAATATCAGTAATAGGGTATGTTAAGGCCAAGGGTTCCTGCAAACCTGTAAACATCCCAACCCACTCACAGGTATTGTTCTAGAACAAGGATCCTCAGACTTGGATCTATTATGAGAAGTGTAAACACTTCTAACCCTGAGGTACAGTGTTTACATTAATCATAAAGGACCCTCCTCTAATTCACCTCAGATGTTGAAGGTCATCTAAAAAGGTCATCCAGACTTAGCAGGCTTCCCAGATAGCCCTATCACTACAGGAAATCCGTAGCACAGAGTTCTCAAGAAGAAACCCATGTCTGAACCGTGTTTCATATTCCCGCACCAGACCGAAATGGAATGGGAAAGAATATAAAGCCACTCTAATCCTATGTGTCACTCAGACTCCCGGTGTGGAACCTTGCTCACTAAGATACCCCTCCCACCAAGGCAAACCAACAAATCCAGCACATGATATGATGACAATAATATGAAATGCATAAAAAAGAAAGCAATAAATAAAGTTGTACAAGAAGCAATAAATAAAGCAATAAACAAAAAGCACACATAACACCCCCATAAACACAAATCAAACAAGCTCTAGGAGAAACCCACAAAAAGAACCAGAAGCCCTGGTTGCAAAAGACTTCCCCAACAGAGTCGCCAAGCTGTCGCTCCCCGGATTTTCATCCCGGTGCAAACGCGAATCGTCGGAGAAGAGAAAGGGTGAATAGAGTCGACATCTAGGCATTTTTATCCTGAAGGAAAGGTAATGCTGCATAAACCTGGAAAGAGATGGATAAGATGGTTGCGAACCATAGAAACTGAGAAAGGGGGTTGGTTACGACCTGGGAAGGTATTAGCACCCAGATTGCCCGTCTTACTCAACGGGATCCAGGCTTACAAGTTTGTGTTTAAAAGGGGTAAGTGTATGTGTTATCTGTGTGCAAAAGCTAGTGAGAAAATACAGGTGTCAGTGCAAAAGGTGTGAATTGCTCAGGAATTGAGGCTTAAAAAAAGAATGTTGAGAGAGGGGGAAGACACAGAGACTTTTGTTCGATAACCGTTAAGTTATGCCTATGTATCCTCTCGTGCAATGAGGAAGTCAGAACACCGTAGTTCGACTCAAAGAGACTGAAAATAAAATTGACTGTGAACTGCTTGCTTGTCTATGCTCAAGTGTATGACTCGTCTAGCTCGAGTGCTAACTGTCTTGCATTAGAAAGAAGAACTGAGTTCTCGTTTGTGAATGAGTGTGATGAGAAAAGAATCTCGGAGGATACGATTATTGTTTGTTTTTGCGTTTTCAGTTTTTTATTGTTTTTGGTGTTTTGCATAGGATTATGAACTTAAGCCTAAATCAAGGGTTGTAAACTCATTATATCCTCCCTGATTAGGGATAATGAGCCTACTTAAGTATGAGATAAGCATCTCAACTTAATTACCATGAGGATGTAGGATTAAGATCATTAACCTACTTGTGATTATTTAGATGTTTTTGTTTATTTTTTGTTTAGTGTTAAGTAATGAGTTTAATCTCTAATCACAGATTAGTGAAGTCATTACACCATCCTAATATAAGGATAATAGATGAGATCACTTAAGCTGAGGAAGATACCTCAACTTAATCCATGGTTAGGGATTAAATTCATTATATAACAAACCTTTATTAAATGGATTTTAATTAAAGGATAAGATTAAGAAGTGGATTTTATGATTTGTAAGACAACTTGAGGGGGACTTGTCCATTAAACACTAGGGTTAGTCCCTCTTAACCATAAGGAAGAGATAGAACCCTAATGTAAGGCCCAAGTTACAAGATAAAGTCTTAGTGATTATTAATGTGTTTTGATTAAGAGGTGTAAACAAATTAAAGGTTTAACACTAAGGATTAAATTTATACACTCCATCCTAAGATAAGGATGCAGGCATAACCCTAATTCCAAAGTCCTAAAGCTTTAAGAGTTTAGCCTCTGATTAAGAGATGATAAAAGAGACTCAAGGAGACTCAAAGGTGAAAAGCTAAGGGAGACTATACACAACCCTAAACGTTATCATGCTTGGATATCCTATGGTTTGTGAGGCTTAAGAGAAAATATCTTCAAGAAGGCCACCATGGAAGAAGCAGATGAAAAGAGAAGAAGGAAGGAGAATAAGTTACTTACTTCTTGAAGAAGATAAGTAACTTAGGAGAAAAGAGAGGAGCAAGAGAGACATAAGTGAAACAAGTTCTCTTCAAAGACAAATAAATATGCAAATGAGAGGAAAGAAAAGGTGGGAGGTGAAGGCAAATCCACCTCCCAGATAACTTACCAAAAGCTCCTGAAATGTTAGTATGAATGCATAAGACATAAAGAAAAAGGAAAATGATATGAATTGAGATGCAAAGACCAAAACCAGAAGTGAATATGCAATGTAAATGGCATATGAGATGATGCAAAATCATAACGAGATGCATATGAATGATCATACAAGGATGAGATGCAATGGAAGCATGTTTAGAAGCATGAAAACACATGGATGTTCATGAAATGTAATGGATGCAAAGCATATCAAAATGATGCAACAATGATCAAGCAATGTTTCAAACATGTTCTAAGATGTCTAAGATGACATACAAAAGAATGTAATAGCATGGCAAGTTCACATGTTCATGAAATGCAAAGGAGAATGCAAATGAAGATGCAAAATTAGGGTTTTAAGACAACATGAGATGCATATGAGCAAAATAGAAGCAATCACCATGATAAAAAATTGAAATTTGACCTCATACAAACCCTAAACCTATATAAGATCACACCCCAAAGGAGAAACTCAGAAGCCAATCCTAGTGAATGTTATGAAATTTCTAAGTTTACTAGGGTTTTTTGGTGTTTCTAAAAGGAAAATGCAAATCAAATTGAAAATGCAAGATAAAAACATGAGATAAATGACATAGAAACTATATGCAATATGTGAAACAATGCAAGAAGAACCAAGTTCAAACTCATTATAGTTAGGCAGAAATGAATTTTTAATGTTAGGATTAAAAAAATGTGAAATTTAAGAACCCTAATTCAAAGAAAATTGTGAAAATGTGATCAAACCTAAAAAGCAATTTGTATGGTGAGTTTGAAAATGTTTCTAAATGTATTGGAATGCTTCATGAATTTTTTGGTGATTTTTAGAAACCTAAATGCATATTTAATTAATTAAAATCAATTAATTAATTAAATAAAACATTTAAATATTTTAAAAATAATTTTTTAATGCAAAAAATAAATAAAAAATGTTTTTAGATTAAGAAAAATATTTGAATCAGAAATGAATAGTTTGAGATTTTTTGATGAATTTTGCTATTTTAAATAAATTGAACAAAAGAAAATGCAATAAAATGAAATTAAAATGAAATAAATGAAAGTATGATGATCTGATGGTCAGGATTCAAACCTAGGGGAAAGCTGTTGACTGCGCGCGCTATCCAAGGGCCAGGATTTAAACTGAGCTAATTTAATTAATTAAACCTAATTAACTAATTAAATATGAATTAAGTTAAATGATGCAATCTGGACCACTCAAACGCGCGCTAACCCTAAGATCCAAAGGCCCAAATTCAAACTGACTGATAAACCCTAATTAGAACCCTAACCATTTTCAGGTGACCAGAGCAACCTCCGGTCATCTTCTTCGGCCACACCTTCAACCTATCTTCGTCCCTAGGCCACCCCAGACCCTCTAAAGCTCCAGAATCAATCCTCTAACATCCCTAAGCATGAATCCAGCATCAAACAACATTTATGTTCCACCAAAATCATGAATCGAAGGAAAACGGAAAAATACACAAAACTCTCAGAAGCTAAATACATGCTTGATACTCAACCATTTTCAGAAGTAAATATATCACAATGATCAGCACATCATGTAGAATCAATTTGTAACTTAAAAAAAAGTTCTGGAAATATTGTTCTTGATGATACCTGAGATGAAGCTTTCTCAATCTGAGCTTTCTGGACCTTTTCTTGGTGCAAAACCACTCCAATGATCCCTCTTGTGCTTCTGGAAGGCTTGAAACAAGTTTGTATGGCTTGGTTTATGAGTTTCAGTTATGAATATGCAGAAATCGTGTTTGTGTTTTGGCTTGTTTCAGGCCATGGCAAGGGGTGGGAAATGATCCTTAGGTTATGTGGAATTGAATGGTGAAAGAAATTTTGAGTTTGAGTGGCTGAGGAATGAGTTTCGAAAGCTTGAAGGTTTTGGGGATTTTTGAGCAATCTGGCTTGTGGGATGATTCAGGCTTGTGTTTTGTATGAAATGAGGTCCATAAGGCTAGTATAGGCCAATGAGAATGATCAGAAAGTGGGTGGTGGCATAGTGTGATTGGTATGGGCCAAGTTGCAAAAATGTCAACATTGTGTACTTGAGGTAAGGGCATGGTTCAGAGCTGGCTTTAGGGGTGTCTTGGCCTCAGCTTGATTCATGGATGTCCCTAGGATGAAGTTTATGCAGCTGGAACACTTGGATCAAGAGATGTTATAGGTTTTGCAAGCTTTATGCATTTTCCCCTCTTTGAACATTTTGTGAAAATGAGGCATGGTTTCTTGTGATCCAAGGTACAATTCTGGTCCAAATGTGTTGCACTATGTTGGTATGATGTTTAAAAGTCAATTAGAGGTCATGAAATGGCTTAGAACTTGAATTTGCAAAAATCCCTCTTTGGTGCACACTTGAAAATTATAGGATTTTTTGCCAACTTTAAAAGGCCATATCTTGAGTTCTAGGATGAATCAAGACATGTTCTTGTACTTTTTGAAAATTGTAAGACATAATCTACAACTTTCATGCCCAAGAATTTTTCATTTGAAGCATTTTTGGTCATGTAAGAATAGGTTGAATATCTTTCCCAAAATGGAAAGTTTCCATAACAAGTCATTTCCAAAAATAGCAAGTTTGCATTTGGCTTGAAATTCTTCAATATTGTGAACTTCTAACCACTTCTAAGATCAAATAAAGATCATAGAGACTCAAAATGACGATGATGACCCTTTGGTACCCTTGAGGGAGGCCTCAGATGCCCTGATTTTGACTTTACTTGCTCAAGAAGTTAACCAATGATCAGATGGCTTCCACAGTGAATTTCTTCATCAAACTTGGTACATATGATTCTTATAACATATTGAGACCATTAGAAACAAGAATGACCAAAAGAATTAAGATTAAGGCCTCTGAAACCAAAACCCTAATTTTAGGTCATCTGTGCAGGAAATGCCTCTATGCATTTGCCATGCTTTGTGATCCCTTGACTCTTATGAACTTTGGGGAGCATATTATGATCATGGAACACACATGGACCCTCTTGGCAAGCTTCAAGACCATTGGTATGGCTCAGATCACTTCTTGGATTGCTCAGATCACAAACCCTAGATGTAGATGAAATGAACTATGCAGTGGGATATGATATGCTTATGCTAATGCAAAAATGAAAGATCACAAGCCATGGTGTGAGAAAGAGTGAGGGAAAATTTAGGGTGTTTACACCGAGCAGGAGAACTTGTGTTGAAAAATGCATGTAAGGAAGCAAAGATTCAAAGAGCAAGAGTTGAGCATTATCTGGAGGAGAGTCAGGATAGGTGGGTCAGGATAACTGAAGCTCGTCTGAAAGAAGACCAGAAGATGCAAGCCAAGATAGAGCAGCTAGAAGCCAATGAGAAGAGTAGCCAAGAGGCACTGCTAGAAGCTTAGAAGGAGATATCAGAGTTGAAACTCCGGGCGGGGTTAAAGAGATCCAAAGAACAAGATAATTATCAGAAGATGACAAATGTGATTGCAACCAGAAACCTTCTCAGCAGAACCATCACAGAACACCCAGTTGGACCGGTGACTGATGCTCTTCTGAAGGAAGTCAGGGAGGATGCATATGGATTAGATGTTTGATTTTCTCTTTGTACTAGTTTTTGTACTTTAGCTCACCATGGTGATTTTATTTGTTGTACTCTTGAATTGATTGTATTTTGATTTACCATGGGAGTTTGTTTGGTTGTAATTCATGAACTATTTGTATTTGGTATTGCCACTTGTTTTTATGTTTATGTATTGGATTTTCTCATAGACTTTGTTTGCTTCAAACATCTTTATCTTCTCAAGAGAGGTCTGGAAAGGTCAAAACCAAGAACCAAACCGGATACCTTCTGAAGACAAATAGACATATTGCATTGCATGCTAATCTCATATTCTTTGTTTTGCAGGAGATTTTGTTGTTGCCTTCTCACTTTGTTGATTGTTTCAGGAAATATTGCTCACAGGAGGGTCTTTCCCATCAATCGCATCCACAAATATCCAACTCGACACAACCTTCTGAGTCTACAAATGGATCAACTACAGCAGGAACTGATAGATGTAAGGACTTAGATGACTGATGTAAGGACATAAGTGAGGACTCAGATGAATAAATTCATGGCTGTGATGACTGGACTGGCATAGACCCAGGAAAGATTGAGGGAGTTAGTCGAGCTGCAAACTCCAGAAGATAACCATGCAGGCACTAGGGGTTCAAGCAACAATGCGCGCGATCAGCCGCAAACAACTCCAGTGGTATTTGGACCTCACAACAATCCTGAAGTTAATATCCTTGGGAATGGCCAAAGGAACACTAGAGATCGTATTCTGCAAGAATACCCTCAGGATGAGCAGTTTACAGTGTTAAGAGCTGGAGCAGATGAAGCTTATGACCGTCTTATGGACGAGATATCTGAGAAGCTGAGATCCCTTGAATCCCAGAACTCTTTAGGATTCGATGTGATGGATATGGGTTTAGTTGAAGGGGTAAGGATTCCTCACAAGTTCAAACCCCCGTGTTTTGAAAAGTATAACGGTACCTCTTATCCTCGTACTCATCTGCAATCCTTTCTGGGAAGGTTGAAAGAATACACCATGGATGAGAAGTTGTGGATGTTTTACTTTGAAGACAGTTTAACTGGGGCATCTAGAGAGTGGTATTTACACCTATCAAAGGATACTGTCAAGAACTGGAAAGATTTAGCTAAGGCCTTTATACGCCAATATCAGTACAACCTGGATATGGCACCCAATAGGACCCTCTTGATGGGTATGTCTCAATCTTCAAGAGAAAGTTTTCGTGAGTACGCTCAAAGGTGGAGACAACTTGCCCCTGTTGTCCAGCCACCTATGTCTGGAAGGGAGATGGCTGACATGTTCATGAACACCCTACAAGGAACTTACATCGATAGACTTGCTGCTTTCTCTTCCACTAGCTTTGCTGATGTGGTCATAGCGGTAGAGAGAATTGAAAGTTTGCTGAAGATGGGTAAGATTTCTGACAATGGTGCTAGCTCCAGCAATGCAAAGAAACCTTTCTCAGGACCTCGAAGGACAGGGGAAACCAATGCAGTACATGTTAATAGAGGTAGACCTCAATACTTGCAAAGATCAATGGCCACCGTCACCATTACTGCTCCAGCACCTCAGCAACAATAGTATCCTGAACAACATTATCCTCCACAACAACAAAGATCTTACAACAATAACAACCAACAGCAATGTCCTTTCCAACAAAGGCCTTCTCAAGTTAACAGGGTGATCCTTTGAAGCTTAACCTGACTGAACTAAGGACTTTGGCTCCACCAGATCCTTTGAATCTTCCAAGGAATTATGATGTCAACGCCAGGTGTGCTTTTCATTCCAATGCACCTGGTCATTCAACAGAGAAGTGCAGGGCCCTGCATATGAAAGTCCAGATTTGATTGACTCCAAAGCTTTGAATTTTGTACCTCCACCAAATGTCACAAAGAATCCAATACCGAACCACGGTGGGACGAGGATTAATGCTATTGAGGAGGACCAACCAACAATTCTGATTAAGGACATTTCAAGTATTCAAACACCACTGGCCGAAGTAAAAGCTCAGCTATTAAGGTGCCAAGTGTTTCTGGGTTGTGAGGTCCATTGTGAAGCTTGCAAAGTTTCTGCCAATGGTTGTGCAAATCTGAAGAATGGTATCAGCGGTCTTATCAGAGAAGGCATTCTACAGATCACCTCAACAGTTCCATCTTCTACAAAGACAACAAAAATATCTTCTATAACTCCAGCAAACATTATCCCAACATAATTTTCTACAACGCCAGCAAAAGTCATTTCAACGGAAATGGCAACAACAACAACAACAACAAACACCTGTGACGACATCTCAACAGTTACCATTTACTATGACCCAACAACCATTCATGTTCCGGAATCCCTCAACAATGACTTTCAGCAACACTCACATCAACAACTTCCTGCGCTTGCACCATCTTTAATTAGGCCTCCTATCACCATCTACTATGACCCACATACTATCATAACTCCTTCTTCTGCTGCAATTAGTCTGGTGACCATCACGGTGCCTGGACCAATTCCCTATGATAACAGCAATGTCGTGCCTTGGCATTATGGCTTGGATCTTTACTGCCATGGAAGGAAGATCACCCTTGACTCCTCAATACCTGCACCACAAATTCACAATATTGGGGGAGGCGGAGGCTTCACTCGAAGCAGACGTCTCTTCGCTTCACGGTTTCCCAAAGTTAATGCTGAAGTAGAAGCTGCCGCTAAAGCAAAAGGCAAAAATGTGGTGCCAAAAGAACCTGCTGCAAAAGAAACTCAGAATACACCCTTTGATCAGGATGTAAACGAGTTCATGAGGATTATCAAAAGAAGTGACTACAAAGTTGTGGATCAGCTCCATCAAACACCCTTCAAGATCTCCATACTGTCCCTGCTCATGTGTTCTGAGGCTCACCGGAATGCACTACTTAAGGTCTTGCACGCAGCTTATGTGCCTGAGGAGATCACAGTCAATCAGTTAGAAACGGTGGTTGCAAATGTCAATACTAGTCATGGACTAGGTTTCACCAATGCTGACTTGACCACGGAGGGGCGTAATCATAACAAGGATTTGCATATCACTTTGGAATGTAAAGGTGTCGTACTGTCTCATGTCCTTGTTGATACCGGATCATCACTCAATGTGTTTCCAAAGAAAGCTTTAGTCAAGCTGGAGTATGATGGCCTTGCACTCCGTCCGAGCAACCTAGTTGTCAGAGCTTTCGATGGCTCTAAGAGATCAGTTCTCGGAGAGATTGAGCTGCCTGTGATAATTGGCCCGCAAATTTTCAAAATTACCTTCTACGTGATGGACATACAGCCTGCCTATCGCTGTTTGTTGGGTCGACCCTGGATTCATGCCGCTGGAGCAGTACCATCGACCTTTCACCAGAAGTTAAAATATGAGTGGGAAGGCCAAATTATCACCATTTGTGGAGAATAAGACATCTTTGTCAGTCACCTGGCTCCATATAAGTACATAAAGATGGATGGGGAGATCCATTAAACCATGAGTCAGGGTTTCGAAGCTTTGAACATCAACGAAGCTACAACTGAGGTGTTTACTGCATCCCAAGAGGAAAGGATGGGCACCTCAATTGCTTCATACAAACAGGCTCGGAAGGTTGTGGAAGAAGGGAATGCCCAAGGCTGGGGCAAGCCGCTGAAGGTGGAGATGAAAGAAGACAAATTCGGTTTGGGTTACAGACCATCCCGACAAGTTCCAGAGGAGGCTACTGAAGCTCCCAAGTTCATAAGTGAGGGAATGATGACCCCGAGTGATGTCAACACTTTGGAAGACGAGGCTGAGAGCGACTACAACCTGGAAAGCTGGATCCGTCCAAGAGTCCAGGGCCAACAAGTCCTCAACTGGTCTTCCCAGGAAATTATAAGGGTTATTGTTGCAGAGTAATTATTATTTCCTGTTTTAAGCATGCATCAAAGTCCTGCATCTTGCCCAAGATGTTTTGGACTCATTTTGTAATAGGGCCATATGTATTTTGTGCAAATTGAATATTAATGAACAATGGACATCATTTTGAAAACAATCTTTTTTCGCTCACTGTCTTTTCATTTTTGTTATTTTCGCACAAAACAATAAATGGCAATGTATTTCTCAAAATAACTTCATTCACTTTTTCTAAATAAGATAAAATCAATCACTAAAATGAACCAAATCTCAACCCTTGTAGAGATAGCCCTCCAGATTGCACCGACAACGACACTACTATGACCTCGTATGACTTCAACAATCCGATTAATCAAGTAGATGAAGGGGTTGAAGAAGACTACGATTTACCTGAAGAGTTAGCCATGTTATTAATACAAGAGGAAAATGCTTTTGATCCTCATCAGGAGGAGATTGAGACTATTAATCTTTGTACCGAGGAAGATGTGAAAGAAGTGAATATTGGGGCCAGTCTGCAAGCTCCGGTAAAGGAACAACTTATCAGTATGTTGCGAGAATATGTCGATGTGTTCGCTTGGTCCTATCAAGATATGTCGGGCTTGGATACATATATTGTCATGCACAAGCTACCATTGAAAGGGGATTGTCCGCCAGTTAAATAGAAGTTGCACTGTACTCGCCCAGACATGGCCATGAAAATCAAAGAGGAAGTACAAAAGCAGTGGGACGCCGGTTTTCTTGCTGTAACTAGTTACCCGCCTTGGGTTGCTAACATTGTACCCATACCTAAGAAGGATGGCAAGGTACGTATGTGTGTCGATTACCGGGATCTGAACAGAGCAAGCCCGAAAGATGACTTCCCATTACCTCACATTGATGTATTGGTAGACAACACAGCTTAGTTCTCGGTATTTTCCTTCATGGATGGATTTTCTAGATACAATCAGATCAAGATGTCATCTGAAGACATGGAGAAGACAACCTTCATCACACCATGGGGCACGTTCTTCTACAAATTAATGTCGTTTGGTTTGAAGAACGCTGGTGCAACATATCAACGGGCTATGGTAACATTATTCCACGACATGATCCATAAAGAAATTGAGTGTTACGTGGATGACATGATTGCCAAGTCCCAAACAGAGGAAGAGCATTTGGTAAATCTATTGAAACTGTTCAAGCATCTGAGGAAGTATCAGTATTAGATGAATCAATAGGGTGTGTGTTGGGCCAGCATGACGAGTCTGGTCGAAAAGAGTATGCAATATACTACCTAAGCAAAAAGTTTACCGACTGTGAACAACGTTATTCACTGCTCGAGAAAACTTGATGTGCTTTAGTGTGGGCTGCTCGCCAACTAAGACAATATGTGTTGACTCATACTACCTTGTTGATCTCAAAGATGGACCTTGTTAAGTATATATTTGAGAAGCCAACACTTACTGGAAGGGTTGCAAGGTGGCAAATGATTCTAACAGAATATGATATTTAGTAAACCTCTCAGAAAGCCATCAAGGGAAGTGTATTGTCTGACTATCTGGCTGAGCAACCCATTGATAACTATCAGCCTATGAAATTTGATTTCCCTGATGAAGACATCATGTTCTTAAAGTCAAAAGATTGTGAAGAGCGTGTTCACATTGAAGGGCCTGATCCAGAAGAAGCATGGACTATGATGTTCGATGGGGCAGTTAATTGTAACGGTCGTGGAGTTGGTGCAGTTCTTATTACAACCAAAGGAGTCCATATGCCTTTCTCAGCAAGGCTCACCTTTGCCTGCTGTAACACGGTGGGAGAACTGACTTTCTATAAATGTTGCGGATAGCAAGAGTCGCCACCGACTTTTATTTTATCCATAAGGAAGGGACATAAAAGAACAAGAAAAACCGTTTTGAAAAGACTTGGGTTCGGGGGGTAGGTTATATAAAGGGAAGGTGTTAGCACCCTTTATATCCATGGTTATCCATGGGCTCTTAGTTACTTAGCTCACTTAAATGTTTTTGAAAAGTGTAGTGTGTGATTAGAAATTTTCTAAGTACTTTGTAATGATCCTCGTATGGATGTATACAAAGCCTTGTTTGAAAATATTTGAAAATATTGTGATGTGTGAAAAGTATTTTTGAAGAGTGAGCAAGTAACTATGAGGTACCTACCCTAGACTAAGTCATTCATGTTCTTATATGTCCTTTCGAGGGTAAGACTATCCCTATTATTAAGGAATAGGTAGTCATTACCTTGGATTTATTAAGAGACAGACGTAGGGTCATCGTATGGTCAATGAATGCAACTTAAGGGGTGTCTTTAGCAATTTGTAGGGACTATCATCATTTATTCGAAGGGACAAGATCATTATTCTGTAGGCAACCTCGAAGGGACTTGATCTTTTAAATCTGTAGGGACTTGATCTTTTAAATCTGTAGGGACTTGATGATTTATACGTGAAGGGACTTTGCTTAAGACACCCCTATATTAGAGGGACTTGACCATTTTTTAAATAAGACAACCAAGAGGAATACCCTAGGAAGTGCAGATGGCAATTAAAGATCGACTTATGTGTGTGAATATTTGTTTTCAGATATTTTATCTTTTAAATTAATTTTCTAAGTCCATATTAATATCAATTAGGTTATCACTTCCTATTTACTAACCACACATTTAAATAATACTAATTAAAAAGACGGAAAAGTAAATCTAAACTATTACAAGGCTTGGGCAATTACAAAATATATAGGCAGAAAATAAATTACAATAATATTAAATAACTAAAGCAAGAATAAATAAAATAGGATTATAAAGCAAAAGATAATAAGATTTAATAAAATAAATAAATTAAAGAAATAATGATTAAGAAAAAAAATTAAGTTAAGAAAGTTAGATTAGAAAAATCAGGGTTTAGGGTTTAGAAGTAATTAGGTTAAATTTTTAGGATTAGTAAAATATTTTTAGGGTTAATTAAGAATTATTAAGAAAATACAAGTTTAATTACTTTAAATATTAGCAAAATAAAATTTTATTATTTACGCAAATAAAAAAAAAGGAATGTGATTATTAATTTAAAAATAGCAAAGATTAATTATGTACAAAGTTAGGTTTTTATTTTTTAAGAAAATTATGATAATTTAAATCATTAATCTAAATATTTACAAAATAAATATTTAATGTTATAAATAGATAAATAAATAAAGTTTAGAAAAATAATTAGTATTTATTTACAAAAATATTTTATAATATAATATACTTAAGTTATTTATTTTATTATTATTAGTAAAGAAATTAATTAAAAAAATAATAAAATGAAGAACATAAAAAATAAGCAAAGAAAATACCCAAAAGAAGGACTTGGGAATTGAACCCAGGTCCCTTACCTCAATGGTGCACCACAAAACCAACAAGGCCAACATACGCTGGTGATAAGTATACAGGCCAAAATCATTATATATTGATCCTGCAAAACAAATAAAATATATAAAAAACGTGAAAACCTGAGAATCGAACCCAGGTTCATTTGTTTCCATACGCGCATCATAAACACTGGACCACCTGCACTTCTGTGAATTAACATACAAACAATTAATTAAATAAAAAACCAGAATTTTAAAATTAAATTTCGCGCGCAAGGTCTTCTTTTTCGCTGGACCGTCTAGTTAGGTTATAGTGACAGTCGTTCGTCACTATAACTTGTAGTGACGATTCTTTTGCGTCGCTATAGGTCCTGAAACTCATAAAACATCATACGATCAATATAAATTATTTTTAACCATGCCAATCAATTAAACAATGTCCTAGGAGTCTTATTATGTCATCAATTGGTCCTGAAATTACGTCTAATGAAAGTTCCCAATTCAAGGTTCATAAACCCTAAAAATGGCAAATCATGATGCCTGCATAGAAAACGTGATTAAACCGCCCAAAAACAATCCAAACATCACTCTAAATCATATTGTATAATCAAATATAATAAAAAACAATCATATAATTGAAATCGAAACTAAAAAAATAAGAACAAAACACAATCGGTTAGAACGATTTATGAAGTATTTGATGATGGTGATGATGGCTATAGCTTCAGAATGCATCAAGGAAAGTAAATGACCCATTCAAACCTTTGTACACACCCTAGAATATGTAAACCGAAAATTGTTTGTTTATTGAAAATTTTGAATTTAGAATATGCCTCTCCTCTGCAATTTTCTCGTCCCCTAATGTTGTCCAAGCTTCATGTCTATGTAGTGAATAAATTAGGTCAGAAAAAACCATGGCCTTGTACAAAATTGGATTGCTTGATCATGAAGAAATCCCTATTTAAAATATTCAAAAAATCTTATAAAACCTTTCCAATTTTTATCAATCTGACTTTGGTTGATTTTCAATCATTCTAAATATAATTCCAATCATCTCCAATCAAAGATTTTGTGATTTATTTGGCTTTTCATATTTTATTTATATTTAAATTGAATTTTAATAAATAAAATCCAAATAAATTATAAAAATCAGAATAAATGGGCATTGGGTCGTGCATGATCTCATTATTAAGATTGGGTTGCAAATTCATAGGCCCATTTGGAAAATTTTAGATTTTAGGCCCTTTTTGTTCAATACACCCCTTGAAAATTTCCCAACTTTGACAAGGCACAAATCCCTCAATTTTAAGGCTATGAAGGTGTTATTGGACATTTTGGAAAGCTTAAAGAGTCCTATAACAAACATCTTTGGTCTCATGTCCATATCTCTTACCATTTTCAAATTATGCTCTTTGGAAGATGTTGACTTTTTGTTGAGTTTTGAAATGACCTGTAATGTTTTAGCTCATACCTTCCAAATGAAGCATATTTAGGCTTGGCTTGTGAGACACAAAGTTTTAGATAATTCAATTTCCTTCAAAATGAGCTTTGTATGGGAAAACAATTTATGAAGCATGTGAAAGTTATGGTTGGTCAAAGTTCAGTTGACTTTTCCTTAGAAAACCTTAATTTAGAAACTCCTGATTCTTGATGATCTGAAACTTCCTTGATGAATCATGATCAACCCTTGATCAAATGATGAATTTTACTTCATAAACTTAATGTTGGCAAAAAATCTTGAAGTTTGACTTTGATTTGACCATAGTTGACCTCAGTTTGACTTTTTAACTCCTTTGAATATTTTTTGCATATCTGATCATCTGACTGGTCAAACTTATCGGGAAAGCCTTGAAACTTGACATGGGGATCCTTGAACACATGTGGTATATTATGGAGCTCACTTGAGGCCTTGAAAATCATTTTAACCTAAGGAAACTCCAAACCCTTGTTTTGGACACTTTGCTTAGGAGGAGGCATTGTCTGGGGAAACTTCCACATTTCTTGATCAATTGGGAGTCTTGAGGACCTTATGATCATTTAGAAGTCTTAAGAGATATTGTCTTGATTGTGGGAGGGAACATTTTGGGGTATAACAGTTGCCCCTATTCAATTTTCTGAAATCTGAAGAGTTAGATTGGCATGTACGCCATTCGTGACTTGAAGGTTGAAGAGGATTGAACACCAAAGCCCAAAAATTTGCACTCGCTGGTGCGTAGAATGATATTGTTGGTTGGTTGTGATGCTTTAATGGGCTTAAAGATGCCATTCGGAAAAAAAGTCTTCAGATATGTTTCTTTGAGAGGGAATCAATCCCAAATATGAAGATAGCTTTTTGGGAAGACGACCCAAAAATGAGATAACCTTCGGAAAGAATAAACGACGGCCCAAGATGAGATAACCTTCGGGAAGAATAAACGACGGCCCGAGGTAATAATATAACCTTTAGGAAGAATAAACAATGGCCCAAAGGTATCAATTTGGTTTTTTAGGAAGAATAAACGATGGCCCAAAATGAGATAACCTTCGGGAAGAATAAACGACGACCCGAGGTAACAAGATAACCTTTGGGAAGAATAAACGACAGTCCAAGGTATCAATATGGCTTTTGGGAAGAATAAATGACGGCCCAAAATGAGATAATCTTCGGGAAGAATAAACGACGGCCCGAGATGACAAGATAACCTTTGGGAAGAATAAACAACGGCCCAAGGTATCAATATGGCTTTTGGGAAGAATAAACGACGGTCCAAAATGAGATAACCTTCGGGAAGAATAAACGACGGCCCGAGGTAACAAGATAACCTTTGGGAAGAATAAACGAAGGCCCAAGGTATCAATATGGCTTTTGGGAAAAATAAACGACGGCCCAAAATGAGATAATCTTCGGGAAGAATAAACGACGGCCCGAGATGACAAGATAACCTTTGGGAAGAATAAACAACGGCCCAAGGTATCAATATGGCTTTTGGGAAGAATAAACGACGGCCTAAAATGAGATAACCTTCGGGAAGAATAAACGACGGCCCGAGGTAACAAGATAACCTTTGGGAAGAATAAACGACGACCCAAGGTATCAATATGGCTTTTGGGAAAAATAAACGACGGTCCAAAATGAGATAATCTTCGGGAAGAATAAACGACGGCCCGAGATAACAAGATAACCTTTGGGAAGAATAAACGATGGACCAAGGTATCAATATGGCTTTTGGGAAGAATAAACGATGGCCCAAAATGAGATAACCTTCGGGAAGAATAAACGACGGCCCGAGGTAACAAGATAACCTTTGGGAAGAATAAACGACGACCCAAGGTAAGTTGTTGACGAAGTCTGCCTGCTGGAGAATTAACCTGAAAAACAAGGTTAGTTCGGTGCAAATATAATGATATATATAATATTCTGCAAGATAATATTTTATGATAATGTGTATAATATGATATGATATGATATGATGTATGTATGAATTATGTAGTTGAAGTGGATAAGTAGCTTCGTAGAACAACTGCTGACTGGGGAAAATAAATCCCGATTCGTTGCTGAAGAGTATGAAGGCTTCGTACCGTCTTGTTTTAAGAATATCGTACTTAGGAACTCCCGTTTTTGTTCGTCGTACTTCTTATTGAAGGATTAGGTTCCTGAATATCCTGACTGAGGATAAAAGAGATGGACATAGATCCGGGAGACTTATATAATTAAGTATCAATTCTTCAGAGGATATGAAACCGCTTGGAGACTTCTTAAAGATGGAAGTGTAAGATATTACTTGAGGTATTCTGTAAGGATATCCGTAAAGATTACTCCGTGGGGATGAACCGGCGAAGCTTCGTTGAATTCCTACCTCCGTTCGTTCTTAGTAAATGCTATTATTGTATTTTATGCATTTCTGGTAAACATCAATCATATTCAAAGGCATATATACATTCAAACATAATCAATGGACGTTTTTCGCTTTAGTAAAAAGGGGAAAAGTAAAGTTGAATAAATAGGGAAAAGTAAAGCTGAATAAAGAGGGAAAAGTAAAGCTGAATACGAAAAATGGAGTTTTATTTATTTTAGAAATCGGCCTATAAACAGGAAGGTTTTAACACGGAGACGGAAATCCTAGTAAGAGGAATTAGTCAAAGAATATTTTACAAGGAAAAATAGCTATGTGTAAATAATCCTATTGAGTTCCAACTTTGCTATTGCCATTATCTTCAATTAACTCATCTTCAGTTATCGGAGAAGAAACGATTGGATTGATCTGTATCTGTTGAACTTGACATAGATAACACCACTAGCAAAGGTTACATGAGTGATCCAACGAGACATAGTCATACGCTTTAATCCCTAACTTTTGCCTGGATTGCCCTTTCAGGTTTTCAATCCACCGGGATACCCTTTTTTGCCCAAGCCGCCTTTTCAGGTTTTCGACTTGCCGGGTGTACATTTTTTATATACATATCCCTAATTTTTGCCCGAACCCTTTTGGTTCGCCAGGATGCCCTTATTTTTTCCTAGGCCAGTAAACCTAGCGGGTCTCTTT
Organism: Lathyrus aphaca; assembly: GCA_963966055.1. NCBI lineage: Eukaryota > Viridiplantae > Streptophyta > Magnoliopsida > Fabales > Fabaceae > Lathyrus > Lathyrus aphaca. The sequence goes on along the minus strand of OZ014525.1, from coordinate 483,515,866 downwards.
TCATGCGTAGTATTTTTTAACTATGTCTGCGTTCACAGGCTGCGGGAAATCTTCACCATCCATAGTGGTAAGCATCATGGCACCTCCAGAAAATACCCTCTTAACAAAAAATGGCCCCTCATAGGTAGGGGTCCATTTGCCCCTGGGATCACCCTGTGGTAATATAATACGCTTGATTACCAAGTAACCAGCCTGATACACTTGCTGCCTAACTTTCTTATTGAAGGTTTTAATCATACGTTTCTGATACATCTGACCATGACAAACAGATGCTAGTCTTTTCTCATCAATCAAGTTTATCTGGTCAAGTCGAGTCTGAATCCATTCATCTTCATCCAAGCCTGCACCCTTCATAATTCTCAAAGAAGGAATCTGAACTTCAATGGGTAAAACTGCTTCCATACCATAGACAAGGGAAAATGGGGTTGCCCCTGTTGAAGTACGTATGGTGGTACCATAACCATGAAGAGAAAATGGTAATATCTCATGCCAATCCTTATATGTAACTGTCATCTTTTGCAAGATCTTCTTAATATTCTTGTTGGCGGCTTCCACTACACCATTCATCTTTGGATGATATGGAGAAGAATTGTGATGTTTAATCTTGAACTATGTGCAGAGATCAGTAATCATAGTGTTGTTTAGATTAGTACCATTATTTGTGATAATCCTTTCCGGGATGCCATATCTGCATATAAGATTATAATTGATGAATCAAGCCACAACATTCTTGGTAACAGAAGCAAATGAAGCTTCCTCTACCCATTTTGTGAAGTAATCAATAGCCACAAGGATGAAACGATGTCCATTGGAAGCAGTAGGTTTGATCTCACCAATCATATCAATGCCCCACATGGAAAAAGGCCATGGAGCAGTTAGAACATTCAACGGAACTAGAGGCACATGAATCTTATCAGCATAAATCTGGCATTTGTGACAAGTTTTGGAATATTGATAGCAATCAACTTCCATGGTAGACCAATAATAACCTGCTCTCAGAATCTTCTTAGCCATAGTATGCCCACTAGAATGAGTACCAAAGATCCCATCATGCATGTCTTCCATAATCTCTATTGCTTCTTTCTTATCCACACAACGAAGCAAAGTTGAATCGTGGTTGCGGTTGTACAGAATTCCATTACTCAGGAAGAATTTAGCAGAAAACCTCCTCAGAAGCTTCTTGTCATTGACAGATGCCCTTCAGGGAACTCCTGAGCTTCAAGATACCTCTTCACTTCGTGGAACCAAGTCTTTTCTTCTACTCCTTCAGTACCCACTTCATTGCAGTATGCAGGTTTATCAAATCGATCAATAGTAATTGTCGGAGCTTCTTCATCCCAACTGATTTCAAACACAGATGCCATGGTAGCTAATGCATCTGCCAACTGATTCTCTTCTCGTAGAATATGTCCAAAGGTAATCTCTTCAAAGTACAGGATCAAAGACAACACATGCTCTCTATAAGGGATGAGATTAGGATGCCTGGAGTCCCAATCTCCTTTAACTTGACTAACTACCAGGGCTGAATCACCATATACATTCAAAAACTGGATCTTCATTTCAATAGCAACCTTGATACCCATGATGCACGCTTCATACTCGGCCATATTGTTGGTACATTTAAAACAAAGCTTTGCAGTAACTGGTGTAAAACGACCCTTAGGAGAAATAATCACCACACAAACACCATTACCAAGCGCATTAGAAGCTCCATCAAAATCCATAGTCCATCGGGATCCTTGTCCAGGCCCTTCATATTGTCTAGGTTCTTTAGTAACAATCATAATATCCTCATTTGGAAACTCAAAATTCATAGATTGATAATCATCAACTGCTTGATGAGCCAAATGGTCAGCTACTACACTTCCTTTGATTGCTTTCTGAGTAGTATATTGTATGTCATATTCTGTCAAGATCATTTGCCATCTTGCTATTTGTCCGGAGAGAGCAGGTTTCTCAAATATATACTTGATTGGATCCATTTTTGAAATCAATAAGGTGGTATGAGTCAACATATATTGTCTTAGTCGGCGAGTAGCCCATGCCAAAGCGTAACAAGTTTTCTCGAGTAGTGAGTATCTTGTTTCACAGTCGGTAAACTTTTTGCTAAGGTAGTATATTGCTGCTCTTTTCGACCAGACTCGTCATGTTTCCCCAACACACACCCCATTGAGTTATCCAATATTGTCAAGTACATAATCAAGGGTCTTCCTTTAACTAGTGGCATCAATATAGGAGGTTCCTGTAGGTACCTTTTGATCTCATCAAAAGCTACCTGGCATTCGTTATTCCATTCCAATACTTGATCTTTCTTCAACAACTTGAAGATTGGTTCACAAGTAGCAGTCAACTAGAAAATAAATCTTGCAATGTAATTCAGTCGTCCCAGGAAACCTCTAACTTCTTTCTTGGTACTAGGAGAAGGCATCTCTTGTATAGCTTTTACCTTTGCAGGATCCACTTCAATACCTTTACCACTAACAATAAAACCTAGAAGTTTACCAGATCTAACTCTGAAAGTACACTTGTTTGGATTTAATCTCAACTTGTATTTCTTCAACCTCTCAAACAACTTGTGCAGGTGATCAAGATGCTCTTCTTCATTCTGAGATCTGGCTATCATATCATCCACATATACCTCTATCTCATGGTGAATCATATCATGGAACAGAGTTACCATAGCATGTTGATATGTTGCCCCAGCATTATTCAAACCAAATGGCATCACCTTATAACAGAAAGTGCCCCATTGTGTAACAAATGTAGTCTTCTCCATATCTTTAGGTGCCATCTTGATCTGATTGTACCCAGAGAAACCATCCATAAAAGAGAATACCTTATGTTGAGCAGTGTTGTCTACCAGAACATCAATATGTGGAAGTGGAAAGTCATATTTGGGGATGGCTATGTTCAAATCCCTGTAATCTACACACATGCGTACTTTACCATCTTTCTTAGGCATCGGCACCACGTTTGCAACCCACTGAGGATAATAAGTAACAGCTAAAAACCTGCATTGAATTGTTTCATCACCTCTGCCTTAATCTTTTCTGACATATCAGGACGCATACGACGAACTTTCTATTTTATTGGGCGACAATCCTCTTTCACTGGTAGACGGTGAACCACAATATATGTATCTAGCCCTGGCATATCTTCATAAGACCAAGCAAAAATTTCCACATAGTCACGTAACATCTGAATCAACATGTTCTTAACATCATCTTCCAACTCAGCACCTATCTTGACCTATTTCCTGTTTTCCTTAGTTCCCAAGTTCACAACTTCGATTGGTTCCTCATGTGGTTGTATAGTTTTTTCTTCTTGTTGTAGTAATCTAGCCAACTCTACAGGTACTTCACAATCTTCTTCCTTTCTATCCTCGGCTTGATAGATCGGATTCTCAAAGTCATAATTGGCAATAGCAGAATTGTTATCAATAGGATCTAGAGTGGATGAAGATCTGCATTTTAGTGACGTGGGTGTATGTAAGAACACATAGCTTTTTTTATAAAAGGAAAAAATAAAAGAAAGACAAAGAGCACAATATTTACGAAAGCGAGAAACGTCCATTGATTTTATTGAATGAAAATATGCAAATGAAATGACAACCTTAACAAGCATACCATTGTGCCCCAGGCAAGGCACAAGGCTTAAAAGTATTTAATTGTTCAAAATTAAAAAAAAAAATTTATAAAAATGAAATAGCATTTACTCCTGACTAAAGGAGATAGGAATAACGTCTTCAGCTTTCCAATTGTTGAGTCCATCACCCATGGTAGGAAAGATCCAATTATCCAGGTTGTAACCTTCATCACAATCTTCCACAACATTGACTTGGTCCTTTATGATTCCTTTATGAGTGATACGAGCAGCACGAGCACGATGAACAACCTTCTAAGATTCTGCATTAAAACCCAAACCAAACTTTTAAGACTTGTAAGGAATGTTAGGAAGCTGACCCCAAATAGTACAACCACCTTCTTCAACCACAGCTCTAGCATCTTTGAGGGAGGCCATTGTAGGAGGCACTCTGGTAATCACAGGAACTCTTTTAACAACAGGGAGAGCTTCAGTAGCAGAAACAACTTAAGGAACCACTTCGAATATCTGGCAAGGAGTCTCAACAAATTCACCCTCCATCTCAACATATTTAAAAGTATTTACATGACTGACCATGTATTCTTCTTCCCCATAAACGGTGACAATCTTCCCTTTCACCAGATATTTCAACTTCTGATGTAAAGTGGAAGTCACAGCACCTGCCCCATGGATCCAGGGGCGCCCAAGCAAACAGGAGTACGCAATACGAATATCCATCACATAGAAAGTGGAATCAAAGATTTGAGATCCTACTTTGATTGGAAGATCCACCTCTCCATGCACCATTCTTCTTGAACCATCAAAGGCCCTCACCACCATATTACTTGGTCTTAACACTACATCCTTCAAGTTGAGTTTGTCTAGAACCTCCTTAGGTAATACATTTAAAGAAGAACCATTATCCACTAATACATGAGACAAAGTAGTGCCTCTACACTCAATGGAAACGTGCAGAGCTCTATTATGGTTTCTTTTAGCAGGAGTCAGATCAGCATTAGTAAAACCCAAACCATTATCACTAGTTAGATGAGCAACACAATTTTCAAACTGGTCCACAGATATTTCATGTGGCACGTGAGCAGTCTTCAGGAATTTGATTAAAGCCTTGGCATGGGCTTCAGAACACAATAGCAGAGATAACATGGAGATTTTGGAGGGAGTATGCCCCAACTGGTCAACAACATCATAATCACTCTTACGGATGATCTTCAGTACTTCTTCCATATGCTTATAGAGATCTTCACTAACTGGTGCCTCAACTTGAACAGGTTCAATCACTGGTCCTTTGCCCCGAGCCTCAGTACTTGGCCCAGATTTAGAGATATGAACTAGAGTAACAATAGTCTTTGAGGTGTCTTCTGGATAGAAAATTCTTCCACTCCTAGTAACCTTACTGGATCCAGCAATATTGTCCACATCAAGATTAATATCAGTAACAAGTGCATCAGTCAAGGGCTATTATTTGACACCATGGATATAAACATCAGAACCATAATTCCAGGGTATAGCCTTGTAATAAGTATATGGGATAGGACCAGGAGTAGTAATAATCATTGGAGCTACCTTTGGCTCAGCAGTAATCTTCACGGGACCCTTAGAAGTGATCCTCAGTGGACCTTTGGAAGTAATCTTCACATGAATCTTATTAACCATAGCCACATCTTTAACTTTCAAGTCTTGAGTCAAACCTCCACACAGAATCTCTATAGAAGGGGTCCTCTCAAATAGTATAATATAGTTATCTATCAGGTGTTGAATACCTGACCTCTGTAGTTTCAAAGTACGCCTAAGAGGGGGGTGAATTAGGAGTTATAAAACTTTCGTTGATGGATGAATTTATCTTTTGCTTGTTTATGGGATGAAAACTATAAAGCGAGAAAGTAAAAGAGACACAGCAAATTATTCTGGTTCCCTTCACAATCCAAAGGTACATCTAGTCCTCTTTCCAACACGAAAGAGATTTTCACTAGTTCTTAGAAATGTACAACCTATCGCACCTTCAATCGGTGAGACCTACTTTCTAAACAACTAAACAACCTAGTATGCAAGAACAATCCTCTTGCAATCACTATCCCTTGAGTCCAACAAACTTGGATCACAATTCACAATAGAAAATCTATTATAATTCTTTGTATTTTTGAGAGTAGTACAATGTTTGATATCAATCTAAGTTGATCTTCTCCTTTGATCAAAATTCACTTTATAAATATCAATACAAGTGTTCAAATATGAGTATGAGAAAGTTATGAATCACAATATGAACACTTTTGAAGTTTGGAAATATATCTCAAAAAGGTGATTTTGATTGAATGATTTTTTATAAAAATTCTAGGAGGTGTTTTTGAATTTAAAAAATTCAGCATATATAATTTTAAGACACCCTTACAAAAAGGTGTGAGAAATTATGAAACAAAATTTAATTTGAAGAGGTATAATAAAAAGGTACATTTTTGAATTTCAAAGAAAATAATTTTTCAAAAATTCTTTAGTGTTAACCGGTTAACCAAATGGTTAACCAGTTAACGCATGTAAACGTTAACTCTGTATTTGAAAAATTGAAGTCGTTAACCGGTTAACCAAATGGTTAACCGGTTAACACTGTTAAAAACAGAAAAATTCTTTGTTTTAAAAGTGTTAAACCATTTTAAAAACCTTTCAAAAATTATATGCAATATGATAACATGTGAAATAATTTATTGAACACTTGTACATCAATTTGTAAAGGGTTTTGATGTACCTCAATGTTTTGCATCCAAGCTTGAAATAAACCGAGTGTGCGAAGGAAGCTTGATCACAACGCCGATGCTTGTTGCTAGACCATGTTTGAGAGCTCTTGACTTTTTGCAAATATGAAGCGCATGACAGTCGTGTTGTCTTCATCAAAATCTTCGATGTTGAAGGCGTGCTTCTACATTCTCCCCCTTTTTGATGATGACAACCAAAAAAGTGAGAGATCTTGATCGACGTTTCTCTAAGATGATCCTCCCCCTAAAGATAGCAACTCCCCCTAAATAATAGCAGCAGTAGCAAAAGAAATTTTGCATCGAGAGGCATTAGAGAAACAAAGTCTTCTCCCCCTTTGGCATTAGCAAAAAGGAATAGACCAACAAGCATTGATATGAAACGAAAAGCATCATACATGCATTGAATAGAAAATATGCATCAAGTAAGACATGCAAGCAAAACACACATAGAAGCATAAGCATATTTGTAACATAGCCAACAAGAGTACTAGCATAAAGCGGAAAAGCTTAGAACATGGAAACCAAAATTTCCTAATAACCATAGGACTTATGTTTGAAACAAAATTACATAAACTAGACTTAAAGCATGGTAAAAAAAATAGCAAGAAAACAAGGTCCTCATTCCTCTTCCGATACATCCTCATCATCTTCTTCCTCCTCTTCACTATCGTCCTCATCCTCATCAACAAACTCGGTTGGGTTTCGGGAGCTTAAGACTAAGTTCCGAAGGCTTTTGAAGGCACACAAGGTTTCATGGTGGTTTGTCATGATGGTTGAGTAGAGGAAGTCATTTGTGATGCCGATTTCGGGAATAGGTGGGATGGAGGTGGAGGTGGAGGATCCTTCGTCATACTTGTAGGTTCCATCGTTGCTTTGGATTATGCCGGTGTTCTTGATGATAGTGACTCCATTAATCTCATTAGCCGTAGTGGTCATAACGATAAAAGGCTCTCTACCGATTTCCATATCGGTGATTTCCAGGATTCTTGAAATGAGGCGGCCATAGGGTAATCTTGTCTTAAGAGCAAGTTGTTGCTTCAAATGATACATCATAGTAGGAAGCCAGTTCACCCTAATCTTGTTCTTGATAGCAAAAAGGACTTGCATTTCCAAATCATTAATCTGAGACAAGTTGGAATCCTTGGGCAGCAAAACATGACAAATGATGTAGTGTAGCATCCGATCATCCACAGATAGGTTCTTAGCATAGCATAGTACCCAGGAGGTACGTTGGCCGGATACCACGGCTGCCTTCGGAAACCGACAAATCTGATAATAGTATTCCATTTTGTCATAGTTGGCCCATTTTCCTTCATCATGGTTTACCCCTTTTCGGAGGAAAACATCCGAATATGGGATAGTCAATGAAGCAGCAAGAGTACCTAGGTCAACTCCAATTTCACAGTTCCTTACAATCGCAAACAGTTGGTGTTTATCCTTATCATCACAGTTAAGATACATGTTGTTCATAAAGGATTTTACCAAATCCGGATATACTTTTCCATTATCAGCAATGAAGTCTAGCATCCCCTGATATTCTAACAATGCCGGAAACTTAAAAGTTTCAAAGGATTTCAGATTCACATACTTACCCTTAAGAAGATGTCGAACCCGGACACGAAAATCCATTCTTCGCTTCTTGGTTGATTTCATGGCCATTTCCTCTTCACTGCTGGATTTTGATGCTGACACAGGGGTCTTTCCTTTCCTTGGAGCCATTAAAGAGAGGTTGAAGCTTAGGGTTTGGGTTGTGTGGAGATATTTTCGGATTAGGTTTTGAGTGTATGGAGAGTGAAGTTGAGAGTGTAGAGTTTATAGAAGAGTTTTAGTGGAGTGGGTTTTAATGGTGTATTAATGGAGTGGTTATGGTTTTGAGGAGAGAGTGAAAATGAGGTAGTGGAGTTTTAATAGTGAGTCAAAGTGAGTGAAGAGCTTATGAATGAGGAGTTTGAAAGAGGTATTAAAAAACATATGACTCATAAACAAACATGTGGCAAAGTACATAAAAGAAGAAAAAACAAAACAAGCAAATATATGTCCACCACGTAACCCAGGACTGCTGTCTGGGATGCGTTAACCGGTTACCCGATCCGTTAACCGGTTAACGGGCAAAAAATTTCAAAAAAATTTAAAGGGACAGATCAAAAACAGCGAAAAATGAGTGCTAGCCTTTTGTAACACAAAGTGAACAAAAACACATATTATGCAGCAAAAACATTCAACAAACAATTTTAGAGATAGGGTTAGATGTCACCTTCATTGAGAATATCAAGTTCTCGTCGAATCTTGAAAAATTGCTCCTTAGCCAATGGTTTAGTGAATATATCGGCGAGTTGATTTTGTGTATCCACGAACGTAACATCGACATCTCCGTTTAGAACATGATCTCGAAGGAAGTGATGCCGGATATCTATATGCTTTGTTCTTGAATGCATGACCGGGTTCTTCGTGATATTGATGGCACTTGTGCTGTCACATCAGAGAGGGATACAACCAAGGTATATACCGAAATCGAGGAGTTGTTGTTTAAGCCACAAGATTTGGGTACAACAACTTCCTGCTGCGATGTACTCCGCTTCGGCCGTGCTAAGTACAACGCATGCTTGCTTCTTACATGCCCACGACACTAGTGCATTCCCGAGAATGTGACAAGTACCACTTGTACTCTTTCTATCGGTCTTACATCCTGCATAATCAGCGTCAGAATAACCAATTAAAGAACATGTGCTACCTTTTGGATACCATAATCCGACGTGCGTCGTTCATTTGAGATACTTCATGATCCTCTTCACGGAGGTGAGATGTGATTCTTTTGGATTAGCTTGAAAGCGGGCACACAAACAAACACTAAACATAATGTCAGGATGGCTTGCCGTCAAATATAATAGTGAACCGATCATACCTTGATACTTTGTAATATCAATTGAAATGCCGGATAGATCTTGATCAACGTATGTTCCGGATCCCATTGGAGTAGACATTACTTTGCAATTGTCCATATCGAATCTTTTCAACAATTCCTTGCAGTACTTGGATTGATTGATGAAGATGCCATCCTTTGCTTGCTTGATTTGTAATCCAAGGAAGTAGTTCATCTTTCCCATCATGGATATCTCGAATTCACCTTTCATCATAAGAGAGAATTCTTCGCAAAGGTCTTTGTTTGTTGATCCGAAGATGATGTCGTCGACATAGACTTGAACTAGTAAGGTGTTGCCCTTGAAATTCTTGATGAACAAAGTCTTGTCAACCTTTCCTTTCGAAAAACCCTTCTCACATAGGAAGTTGCTAAGACGGTCATACCATGCCCTTGGTGCTTGCTTTAAGCCATAAAGAGCCTTCTTCAACTTGTAGACATTAGAGGGATTCTTGAAGTCTTCAAAGCCCGGTGGTTGTTTGACGTAGACTTCTTCATTGATGTAACCATTTAGGAAAGCGCTTTTGACATCCATCTGGTACAACTGAAAACTCATTGAACAAGCGTAAGCAAGTAATAATCTAATTGCTTCTAACCTTAATACCGGAGCGAACGTTTTATCAAAGTCAATTCCTTCTTCTTGGTTGTAGCCTTGTGCGACAAATCTTGCTTTGTTACGAACTATGATTCCATTCTCGTCAAGTTTGTTCTTGAACACCCATCTTATTCCTATGATGTGTTTGTTGTCCGGTCTTGGTACAAGAGTCCAAACTTGATTCCTTTCGAATTGGTTGAGTTCTTCTTGCATAGCTATTATCCATTGATCGTCGCCTAAGGCTTCATCGATTTTGGTTGGTTCAATTTGAGATACGAATGCCATGTTGAGACAAGCATCCTTGAGATTTAGTCGAGTTGCAACGCCTTGGCTAATATCACCAATAACTTTATCTATCAGGTGATCTCTATGAGTTCTCCATTCTTTCGGAAGATCTTGATGTTCTTCAATAATTGGTGAGTCGTCTTCTTGTGATATTGCTTGTTCTTTTGATGTCTCCTTTTGTTGTTGTGATATATCTACTACATCATCATCATCATCCACAATAATATTATCCTCTTTCGAGGGGTTAGTCTCATCAAACGAAACATGAATAGATTCTTCAATAGTAAGTGTTCGTTTATTGAAAATTCTAAAAGCTCTACTTGAGAGAGAATAACCAAGAAATATACCTTCGTCGGACTTCTCATCAAACTTAACAAGATTTTCCTTGTCGTTGTTGAGAACGAAGCATTTGCATCCGAATATGTGGAAATAGGATATGTTGGGTTTCCTACCCTTGAACAACTCATACGGGGTCTTCTTGAGAATTGGTCGAATATTGACACGGTTGCTCACAAAACAAGCCGTGCTAACCGCATCCGCCCAAAAATATTTAGGAAGATTTGAGTCGCTAAGCATTGTTCTTGCAAGTTCCACTAATGCCCTATTCTTCCTTTCTACGACACCATTTTGTTAAGGAGTCCTTGGTGCGGAAAAAGTTGTGAGAGATTCCATGTTCTTCACAAAAATCTTCAAATGATGAGTTTTGGAATTCTCCACCATGGTCGCTTCTAATGGAGATTATTGAGAGTGACTTCTCGTTTTGAATTTGCTTGGCATACTTCTTGAATGCTTTGAAGGCATCACTTTTCTGCACTAAAAACAATGTTCATGTGTATCGAGAGAAATCATCAACAATAACTAAGGCATAAACGTTACCTCCGAAGCTTTTTGTTCTTGATGGACCAAAAAGATCCATATGTAACAATTGTAGTGATCTTGAAATAGATATCACTTTCTTGGTCTTGAAGGATGTTTTGGTTTGCTTCCCTTTTTGGCAAGCATCACATAACTTGTCCTTGATGAACTTTATCTTCAGAAGACCAACAACTAGATCATGCTTTATTAATTTATTTAAATGCTCCATGTGAATGTGAGCAAATCTCTTATGCCAAAGCCATGCCTCGTTGTTGTTTGCCATAAAGCATTTTACCTTCAAGGAAGATTCATCAAAAGAAATCATGAAAATGTTATTAAATCGTTTACCTTTTAGCAAGAGGTCATGAGTGACTTCATGTTCTATCAAGCATTCCTCCTTTGTGAAGTTGATTCGGAACCCTTTGTCACACAATTGACTTATGCTAAGAAGGTTGTGTTTAAGGCCTTCCACATAAAGGACGTCTTCGATGATTGTATGAGGAGATGCACCAACGGTTCCAACTCCAAGAATATTTCCTTTATTATCATCACCGTAAGTAACGTATCCTTTGGCCTTAAGTGATAGACTTGAAAATTTATTGATATCGCCCGTCATATGCTTTGAACAACCGCTATCAAGATACCATTTAGTAGAAGTTGTTTTTAAGCATACCTACAAAACAAAGTCAAGTATTGTTAGGTACCCAAATTGCTTTGGGTCCTTGTTAGTTAGTACCCTTTTCAACCCACACATAATGCCCTTTAGCAACACCAATGTTGCGCACATAGCAAGCATTAGGTGTATGGCCTTTGATTCCACAATAAAAACAAGTAGGTTGAAATTGACTTTTATATCTAGGAACATATTTTTGTTTCTTAATGATTCTTTTCTTTTTATGACTTTGATGCATAATCTTAGAATTGTTAGTCTTTTCTTTAACAATTTGTTCACTAGCTTTTACGAAAACGGTTTCACTTGTGCTTGGTTTGGAAAACTTAGAATATCCTAAACCACTTTTGTCATTAGGATATCTTTGGTGCCTAAGAATTTCCTCCAAGCCAATTTGACCTTTTTCATATCTTTCTAAAACTCTTTTAAGTTGAACAATTTGAAAAGATAATGACTCATAATTTTTGCATACAAGGCTTTGTTTTTCATCCATTAATTTTTGTTTTTCATTTTCAATGTACTTTCCAAAAGATGTATTTTGTTCTTCTAAAGATAGTATTCGTTTCTTTTGGGATGAAATATTTTTATACAATGTCTTGCATTCTTTTAGAAGTTCATCTATGACTTCTTGTGCATCATTTTCATAAATTGAAAAGTTGCTACTAACCTCGTCATTTTCTTCATCGGAGTGATGTGAAGCCATTAGAGCCATATTTGCACATTCATCACTTTCCGATTCCGATGAGGAACTAACTTCATTATCGTCCCAAGCAACATAAGCCTTTTTATTCTTGAAATCCTTCTTGCCTTTGAATCCTCATTTCTTTGCAAGTCTTGGACAATTTGGCTTTATGTGACCTTGCTTCCCACATTCATAACATGTGACTTCTTGAATCGATGTGGATGCATCCTTCTTCCTGAAATGTTTATTCTTTTTAGGAAAAGAGGAATTTTTTTTTAAAACTTACCAAGCTTCTTAACAAGAAGCATGAAGTTCTCATCTTCGGAAGTCTCGTCATCTTTGTCATCCTTCGTGTCAATCTTCAAGGCAATTCCCTAGGACTTTTTCTCTTGACTTTCGTGCTTCTCGAGCCTTCCAAGTTCCAATTCGTGCTCTTGAAGTTTGTCAAATAGAGATGCAGATGTCATCGTTGAGAGACTCTTCTTTTTCGAAATAGTGGTCAATTTCGGTTGCCATTCCCTTGTCAAGGATCTTAGGACTTTCAAGTTGAGATCGTCATTGGTGAAGGTCTTCCCGAGAGCAATCAAGTGATTTGTTAGATGAACGAATCTTCTTTGTAAGGCAACAATAGATTCCCCGGGCTGCATACGGAACATTTCATATTCTTGACTCAAGGTATTAAACCTTGATCTTTTTACTTATGTTGTTCCTTCATGCGTTTCTACCAAGGTATCCCAAATCTCCTTTGCCGATTTGCATTGTGATACGCGGAAGAACTTGTCCATAATGAGAGCGCTTTGGAGTATGTTGATTGCCTTCTTCTCATTCAGGATCTTCTTCCTATCATCTTCATCATAAGTATTCTTTAACTTTGAGGTTCCAACGCCATTTATCACGTTAACCGGATTATGAGGACCTTCTTCGATCGCTTCCCATATGCCTTCTCCTTGGGCTTCAAGATGAGCTTTCATTGTGATTTTCCAAAAATCAAAGTATTCGCCGGAGAATAGTGGAGGCTTGTTGCTACTTCCACCATCTTTGAAAACAGGATTCGAGTTTGCGGAAGCCATACAGGATCTTGTAGGAACATGTTACCTAAACCTGCTCTGATACCAATTGTAGTTTCAAAGTACGCCTAAGAGGGGGTGAATTAGGAGTTATAAAACTTTTCGACTATTTTCGTTGATGGATAGATTTATCTTTTACTTGTTTATGGGAAGAAAACTATAAAGTGAGAAAGTAAAAGAGACACGGCAAATTATCCTGGTTCCCTTCACAATCCGAAGGTATATTCAGTCCTCTTTCCAACACGAAAGAGATTTTCACTAGTTTTTAGAAATGTACAACCTATCGCACCTTCAATCGGTGAGGCTTACTTTCTAAACAACTAAACAACCTAGTATGCAAGAACAATCCTCTTGCAATCACTATCCCTTGAGTCCAACAAACTTGGATCACAAGTCACAATAGAAAATCTATTATAATTCTTTGTATTTTTGAGAGTAGTACAATGTTTGATATCAATCTAAGTTGATCTTCTCCTTTGATCAAAATTCACTTTATAAATATCAATACAAGTGTTCAAATATGAGTATGAGAAAGTTATGAATCACAATATGAACGCTTTTGAAGTTTGAAAATATATCTCAAAAAGGTGATTTTGATTGAATTATTTTTTTTAAAATTCTAGGAGGTGTTTTTGAATTTAAAAAATTCAGCACATATAATTTTAAGACACCCTTACAAAAAGGTGTGAGAAATTATGAAACAAAATTTAATTTGAAGAGGTATGATAAAAAGGTACATTTTTGAATTTCAAAGAAAAAAGTTTTCAAAAATTCTTCGGTGTTAACCGGTTAACCAAATGGTTAACCAGTTAATGCATGTAAACGTTAACTTTGTATTTGAAAAATTGAAGCCGTTAACCGGTTAACCAAATGGTTAACCGGTTAACACTATTAAAAACAGAAAAATTCTTTGTTTTAAAAGTGTTAAACCATTTTAAAAGCCTTTCAAAAATTATATGCAATATGATAACATGTGAAATAATTTATTGAACACTTGTACATCAATTTGTAAAGGGTTTTGATGTACCTCAATGTTTTGCGTCCAAGCTTGAAATAAAACGAGTGTGCGAAGGAAGCTTGATCACAACGCCGATGCTAGTTGCTAGACCATGTTTGAGAGCTCTTGACTTTTTGCAAATATGAAGCGCATGACAGTCGTGTTGTCTTCATCAAAATCTTCGAGGTTGAAGGCGTGCTTCTACAACCTCAACCTCCAACAACTATCAGGTTTATAGGCGCAGTAAAAACAATCTTCCCTGCAACCCGGAAATAAACTGGCTTGCTCAAGTTTCTTTTTGATAATAGCTAAAGGAGTAGTTATTTCAGCCACAGTACGAACATAAACAACCTCATCAACAACATTAACAGTCTTCTCATGTTTAGGCATAGGAGCAGTAATCACATTAGGAGTTTCCGGAGGGTCAAACTCAATTTCTTCATTCTCAATCATATCTTGGATTTTGTTCTTCAATGACCAGCAACTATTAGTATCATGGCCAGGGCTATTAGAATGGTATGCACACCTTGCATTGGGATTGTAACGAGAAGAGGAAGTATTAATATTTTGTGGTGGTTCCTTCAAAGTAATCAATTCTCCTTTCAACATATGTTGCAAATCCTGAGCCAACGACATATTGAGCTTGGTAAATTGCCTCCTAGGCTTGGGATGACTATTCTGCTGCTGCTCTTGTGGTGGAGGTGTAGGATTAGAAATCAAAACAGCTCCCACATATTGGTTATGATTATTACGACCATGTTGGTAATACACAACATTGGATTCCTTCTTCCCATTAGGGGGCTTCTTGGTAGTATTTGAAGAAGCAACTATCTGAATCTTTCCATTTCGTATCCCACTCTCCACACGTTCTCCAGTCATTATCAGCTTAGTGAAGCCAGATGATGAGCTTCCAATGAGATGACTATAGAAAGGACCAGTCAACATACTCATGAACATATCAACCAATTCCCTTGTCAGTCAAAGGGGGTTGAACTCTACTTGCCAGATCTCTCCATTTCTGAGCATACTCCTTGAAACTTTATTTGGCATCCATAGACATGCTTTGGAGCTGCATGTGAGTTGGTGCTAAATCAGAATTGTATTGGTACTGCTTATAGAAAGCCTCAGCAAGATCATTCTAGTTGCGAATGTTGGTACTCTCTAGTTGATAATACCATTCCAGTTGGGATCCAGACAAACTCTCTTGAAAGAAATGTATCCATAACTTCTTATCAGGAGTATGGGGTTGAATTCTTCTGACATAAGACCTCAAATGCAATTTTGGGCAAGACACACCATCATACACCACAAAAGTAGGAACCTTGAAGCCCATAGGGATGGAGACTCCAGAAATCAAACTCAAATCTTCAAAGTCAAACCCAAAATTCTTCTGTAGTTCCATAGCATTGATTCTGTCCACCAGCATCTTATTATTCTCTTCACTAGTAGGATCATGATAATAGTTCTCCTCAGAATCAGAATCTTCCACAGTATCATGGAGACTGCCTCCTTCGCTCTCAGAATTTTCAGACTCAAGATTCTCAACCTCTTCATCTGTCTTGACGGGACCTCTGAATCTTCTACCCAGGTTGATGAAGCCCACTGGTTTTCTGGTCTTCTTCTTTTTCTTGGTCAAAAGTGCCTTCAGCTCATCTTGTCCCCTGGACAAATTCAGAATCATTTCTTGAAATTGTGCGTTCTGAGTCTGGAGATCCTTAACAGTTTGTTCGAGAGCCATTTCTGCTGAAATAAACAGCGAGAAGATAAGATACCTGTTTATAAGAAACTTGTGATGTAATGATATGGTATGTATATGTTTATGCAATGTTTTCAAGGACCGCAGTATTTAAATTTGTTTAAAGAAAACAAAAACAAAATTTTATTAGTAAATACTTAATATAAGGTTTGCCCCTTGGGGCTTACAAAGAAATATCAATAAAGTACAAAAGATAAATATATGGGGTTTTAAGTCTCCCATGGACGCTTCCTCTTTGTGTGGAGGTACTTGTTGAGGTTTTGCTCCTTGTGAAGTTGCCTTGTCAGCTCCAGAATTCTTTCTTGACCAGCTCTGAAATGAGTTTCAAAAGTATCCATTTGCTCCTTCAACTGAATCCAGGACTTCTGCAATTCTTCCAAATCAGTAGGCATGTCTGGATGAAGGATGGTATAAGGAACATCTCCTTCAGCAACAGGCTCTATAGTGATTGGTAGAACAGCAGGATATGGCATCATAAGAGTCTGAGCACGAGCTCGCACCCATCTGAGATAGGGCTCCATAGGAATAGAATACTTTGGTTCCAAAGTGTTGCTGTCAACCCTGTTCACCTTGTTCTAAGCTCGTATAAACCTTTGACGGTAACCCTAAAGATCGTTGTCGTAGTCAAACATAATACCCTGAATAAGCATGTCATGAGGACCATTACTCCGAGCATAACCAAACTGACGTAGTGCTAAAGAAGGGTTATAGGTAATGCCCCCTCTTATGCCAAGGAGTGACACATTAGGGAACTCCCCACAACGGTCAATGATAGTAACATCCTCTATAGATCGAGAGCACCAATGAATGTCTGAATGAGAAAGTGACATAATTCTCTTAGACCATCTTAACCCTTGTTCATTCTTCATCACTGATCGAGGAAGGTGAGAAATAAACCACCTAGACAATAAAGGTATGCAGCACATTAGAGTTCCTCTCACCTTTGTAGTACGAGTGTGAAGAGAATGTAAGATATCTCCAAGTAATGTAGGCACTAGATTGCGAGTCAAAAATATGTTGATGGCGTGTACGTCTATGAACTGGTCCAGATTAGGGAACAACACTAAGCCATAGATCAATAGGGCTAAGATCTCCTCAAAAGCATCATAACTCATAGCCTTCAAGAACACTTGAGCTTTCTCCATCAATACTTTAGCAAGAATACCCTTAACTCCACTTCTCTTTTCTAGGACAATGTCTGATTTCTTCAGATGTAGGGCTATTGCAATGACTTCAGGTTTAGGCTCCTTCTCTAAGCCTGTGAAGAGTCTCTGATCAAGGATAGGTATACCCAGTAGTTTGGAGAACTCCTCCATTGTAGGAACCAGCTAATAGTCGGGGAATGTGAAACAATGATGTTTAGGATCAAAGAACTGAAATAGGACACTCATCATGTCTTCATTGAACCCTGAATTGACTAGATCCAGTAGGTGACCATGCCTCTTGATGAATTGGGAGTTTTCAGAAACTTGAGAGACAAATTCCTTAAGCTTAGAAGGTATTCCTACAAAGTTGGTCCAGATTGTATTCCTACGAGCAGAATCCATAACCTGCAACAAAGAACAAAGATAAATCCTTTGGTCCTTGAAATGGTTAGTGAAAATGTTATGCTTATGATGTCATGATGATGTTACACAATAGCCCTAGGTTTGAAGGCTTGCATGAGGTTTAAAGGTAAATACCCTCCCCTGAAGTTTAGTTGGTTCATCTTGTCCTACAAAAGTAACAGGTTCTAAGGGATCTCAATATGACTGATCCTTCCAAAGGGTGGTTGTTCAGTAGGCAACTTACTTGCCAACCAAAACCCTCCAAGTTTAGAATCTCAATGAGTGTAGTATCGAGTATCAACCAACTTCAGTCTTCACCAAAATTGGCTATCTCACTACTTTCTAAAGGCCAAGATGGGATAACTATGGTTCTAAAAGTCAGTTAGTATATTGACAACATATGGCAGCCCTATATTATCCTTAACTTACTTAAGGAACATAAGCACCAACCAAGAAGTCACACTAACTATGGCCACCAGATCAACCATATCGGTATATGCCGTACAGTATCCTTGGTCTATTGCCATTTACCTAGGGTACACTAGATCTGGGTTAGAATCTTTAACACAAAAAGCCCAACAAGAAAGTAAAGCAAACAAGAAAAACAATTAAGTGATTTAATTCCTAAGGGTACCCCTCTTTTACTTAGTAATTCCCCAGCAGAGTCGCCAGTTCTATAACACGGTGGGAGAACTGACTTTCTATAAATGTTGCGGATAGCAAGAGTCGCCACCGACTTTTATTTTATCCATAAGGAAGGGACATAAAAGAACAGGAAAGACTGTTTTGAAAAGACTTGGGTTCGGGGGGTAGGTTATATAAAGGGAAGGTGTTAGCACCCTTTATATCCATGGTTATCCACGGGATCTTAGTTACTTAGCTCACTTAAATGTTTTTGAAAAGTGTAGTGTGTGATTAGAAATTTTCTAAGTACTTTGTAATGATCCTCGTATGGATGTATACAAAGCCTTGTTTGAAAATATTTGAAAATATTGTGATGTGTGAAAAGTATTTTTGAAGAGTGAGCAAGTAACTATGAGGTACCTACCCTAGACTAAGTCATTCATGTTCTTATATGTCCTTTCGAGGGTAAGACTATCCCTATTATTAAGGAATAGGTAGTCATTACCTTGGATTTATTAAGGGACAGACGTAGGGTCATTGTATGGTCAATGAATGCAACTTAAGGGGTGTCTTTAGCAATTCGTAGGGACTATCATAATTTATTCGAAGGGACAAGATCATTATTCTGTAGGCAACCTCGAAGGGACTTGATCTTTTAAATCTGTAGGGACTTGATGATTTATATGTGAAAGGACTTTGCTTAAGACACCCCTATATTCGAGGGACTTGACCATTTTTTAAATAAGACAACCAAGAGGAACTCCCTAGGAAGTGCAGATGGCGATCAAAGATCGACTTACGTGTGTGAATATTTGTTTTCAGATATTTTATCTTTTTAATTAATTTTCTAAGTCCATATTAATATCAATTAGGTTATCACTCCCTATTTACTAACCACGCATTTAAATAATACTAATTAAAAAGACAGAAAAGTAAATCTAAATTATTACAAGGCTTGGGCAATTACAAAATATATAGGCGGAAAATAAATTACAATAATATTAAATAACTAAAGCAAGAATAAATAAAATAGGATTATAAAGCAAAAGATAATAAGATTTAATAAAAGAAATAAATTAAATAAATAATGATTAAGAGAAAAAAATAAGTTAAGAAAGTTAGATTAGAAAAAATCAGGGTTTAGGTTTTAGAAGTAATTAGGTTAAATTTTTAGGATTAATAAAATATGTTTAGGGTTAATTAAGAATTATTAAGAAAATACAAGTTTAATTACTTTAAATATTAGCAAAATAAAATTTAATTATTTACGCAAATAAAAAAAATGGAATGTGATTATTAATTTAAAAATAGCAAAGATTAATCATGTACAAAGTTAGGTTTTTATTTTTTAAGAAAATTATGATAATTTAAATCATTAATCTAAATATTTACAAAATAAATATTTAATGTTATAAATAGATAAATAAATAAAGTTTAGAAAAATAATTAGTATTTATTTACAAAAATATTTTATAATATAATATATTTAAGTTATTTATTTTATTATTATTAGTAAAGAAATTAATTAAAAAAATAATAAATTTAAGAACATAAAAAAAAACAAAGAAAATACCCAAAAGAAGGACCTGGGAATCGAACCCAGATCCCTTACCTCAATGGTGCACCACAAAACCAACAAGGCCAGCATACGCTGGTGATAAGTATACAGGCTAAAATCATTATATGTTGATCCTGCAAAACAAATCAAATATATAAAAAAACGTGAAAACCTGGGAATCGAACCCAGATTCATTTGCTTTCATACGTGCATCATAACCACTAGACCACCCGCACTTCTGTGAATTAATATACAAACAATTAATTAAATAATAAACCATAATTTTAAAATTAAATTTCGCGCGCAGGGTCTTCTTCTTCGCTGGACCGTCTAGTTAGGTTATAGTGACAGTCGTTCGTCACTATAACTTGTAGTGACGATTCTTTTGCGACGCTATAGGTCCTGAAACTCATAAAACATCATATGATCAATATAAATTATTATTAACCATGCCAATCAATTAAATAATGTCCTAGGAGTCTTATTATGTCATCAATTGGTCCTGAAATTACGTCTAACGAAAGTTCCCAATTCAAGATTCATAAACCCTAAAAATGGCAAATCATGATACCTGCATAGAAAACGTGATTAAATCGCCCAGAAACAATCCAAACATCACTCTAAATCATATTGTATAATCAAATAGAATAAAAAACAATCATATAATTGAAATCAAAACTATAAAAAAACAAGAACAAAACACAATCGGTTAGAACAATTTATGAAAGTATTTGATGATGGTGATGATGGTTATAGCTTCAGAATGCATCAAGGAAAGTAAAGGACCCATTCAAACCTTTGTACACACCCTAGAATATGTAAACCGAAAATTGTTTTTTATTGAAAATTTTGAATTTAGAATATGCCTCTCCTCTGCAATTTTCTCGTCCCCTAATGTTGTCCAAGCTTCATGTCTATGTAGTGAATAAATTAGGTCAGAAAAAACCATGGGCCTTGTACAAAATTGGATTGCTTGATCATGAAGAAATCCCTATTTAAAATATTCAAAAAATCTTATAAAACCTTTCCAATTTTGATCAATCTGACTTTGGTTAATTTTCAATCATTCTAAATATAATTCCAATCATCTTCAATCAAAGATTTTGTGATTTATTTGGCTTTTCATATTTTATTTATATTTAAATTGAATTTTAATAAATAAAATCCAAATAAATTATAAAAATCCGAATAAATGGGCATTGGGTCGTGCATGATCTCATTATTAAGATTGGATTGCAAATTCATAGGCCCATTTGGAAAATTTTGGATTTTAGGCCCTTTTTGTTCAATACCCCCCTTAAAATTTTCTCAACTTTGACAAGGCACAAATCCCTCAATTTTAAGGCTATGAAGGTGTTATTGGACATTTTGGAAAGCATAAAGAGTCCTCTAACAAACCTCTTTGGTCTCATGTCCATATCGTTTAGCATTTTCAAATTATGCTCATTGGAAGATGTTGACTTTTTGTTGACTTTTGAAATGACCTGTAATGTTTTAGCTCATACCTTCCAAATTAAGCATTTCTAGGCTTGGCTTGTGAGACACAAAGTTGTAGAGAATTCAATTTCCTTCAAAATAAGCTTTGGATGGGAAATTTTTGATGAAGCATGTGAAATTTATGGCTGGTCAAAGTTCAATTGACTTTTCCTTAGAAAACCCTAATTTAGAAACTCCTGATTCTTGATGATCTGAAATTTCCTTGATGAATCATGATTAACCCTTAATCAAATGATGAATTTTACTTCATAAACTTGATGTTGGAAAAACATCTTGAAGTTTGACTTTGATTTGACCACAGTTGACCTCAATTTGACTTTGATTTGACCATAGTTGACCTCAGTTTGACTTTTTAACTACTTTGACTGATTTTTGTATATCTGATCATCTGACTGGTCAAACTTATTGGGAAAGCCTTGAAACTTGACATGGAGATTCTTGAATACATGTGGGATGTTATGGAGCTCACTTGAGGCCTTGAAAATTATTTTAACCTGAGGAAACTCCAAACCCTAGTGTTGGACACTTTGCTTAGGAGGAGGCATTGTCTGGGGAAACTTCCACACTTCTTGATCAATTGGGAGTCTTGAGGACCTTATGATCATTTAGAAGTCTTGAGAGATATTGTCTTGATTGTAGGAGGGCAAATTTTGGGGTATAACACCTGCACTAACAACGAAGCAGAATACGAAGCTTGTATCATGGGTCTTGAGGAAACCATTGACCTCAGGATCAAAACCTTGAATGTATTCAGAGATTCAGCTTTCGTGATCAACCAAACTAATGGCAAGTGGTATACTCATCAAGAGCATTTGGTTCCCTACCGTGACTATACGAGGAGATTGTTGACTTTCTTCATGACAGTCAAGCTTGAATACATCCCTCGAGATGAGAATCAGTTTGCAGATGCCTTGACCACCATTTCATCTATGATCAAAGTACAGACTGCCAACTATGTGCCTCGAATTTTAGTATCCAGATTAGACCAACCGGCGTATGTATTCTTTATAGACACTGTCGTTGACAACAAACCATGGTTCCACGACATCAAATGCTTCTTGGAGACTCAGACATACCCGCCCGGGGCATCGTCTAATGATAAGAAGACATTGAGAAGGCTAGCCGGCGGTTTCTTCCTCAATACTGGTGGATCCCTATACAAGCGAAACTTCGACATGGTCTTGCTCAGATGCGTTGACAAGAAGGAAGCAGACCTACTAATGCATGAAGTACATGAAGGTTCTTTCGGTCCCCATGTCGGAGGACATGAAATGGCAAAGAAATTTTTGAGATCAGGTTACTATTGGATCACAATGGATGCAGACTGTTGTCCCTATACCAGAAAGTGCCATAAATGTCAGATCTATGCAGATAAAGTGCATGTGCCTCCCAATCCTTTGAATATATTGTCTTCACCCTGGCCATTTGCCATGTGGGGCATTGATATGATTGGAAAGATCGAACCAACTGCTTCAAATGGTCACAGATTCATCTTGGTAGCCATTGATTACTTCACCAAGTGGGTTGAAGCAGCTTCGTATGCAAATGTCACCAGGCAAGTGGTAGCCTGATTTCTGAAAAGGGATATCATTTGTCGATATGGAGTTCCCGAGCGAATCATTACTGATAATGGTTCAAACCTTAACAACAAGATGATGGCAGAATTGTGCCGAGACTTCAAAATTCAACATCACAACTCTTCTCCTTATAGGCCAAATATGAATGGCGTTGTTGAGGCAGGTAACAAGAACATTAAGAAGATTGTGCAAAAGATGGTAGTCACATACAGAGACTGGCACGAAATGTTACCATTCGCCTCACATGGGTACCAAACTTCCATCAGAACATCTACCAGGACAAAGCCTTATCAACTTGTGTATGGTATGGAAGTCGTTCTACCTGTTGAAGTTGAATTGCCCTCCTTGTGGATAATCATGGATGTGAAACTGGACGAAGCAGAATGGGTCCGATCTTGTTATAACCAACTGAGCCTGATTGAAGAAAAGAGATTAGCAGCTATCTGTCATGGTCAGTTATATCAGAAACGAATGAAGAAAGCCTTCGATCAAAAAGTCATACCTCGGGAATATCAAGTGGGAGGTCTTATACTGAAAAGAATATTTCCTCCTCATACAGAACACAGGAGCAAATGGAAACCAAACTATGAAGGTCCCTATGTGATAACTAAATTCTTCTCAGGCGGAGCACTGATGCTCGCAACCATGGATGGTGAAGACTTCTCGTCTCCTGTGAATTCAGATGCAGTTAAAAAATACTTTGCATAAATGACCCGCTGGACATAAAAACAGAATGTAAGTCCAGGCAAAAAAAGGGCATCCCGGCGAGTCAAAAATAGAATAAAAGACTCGGGCAAAAATAAGGGAAAATTGAAAAAAAAATGTACACCCGCTGAGTTGAAAAGTCACATCAGACAGCTCAGACAAAAAGGGGTATCCCGGTGGATTGAAAACCAGAAAGGGCGATCCACGCAAAATCAGGGAATAAGCGAACAACTGCATTCTGAATTCGTCTGCATCACTCACATAACATGGCAAGCTTCGAAAGGACAAAGCGTCGGTCATAATCAACTTTCTTCAGAAAGCAGGATAAGAAGAGCGTTCAGGTCATACAGGTCATAGCAAAGGAAGATTGAAGCATCAACTTCAGCATTGCCGAATAGGACTTTTATTTTCTCAATTTTGTAGCAATCTCCTCATTTCAGGGATTAGCTTCCTCACTGTACTCGCCGATTCAGGGCACACAAATCAATAAAGTCAAATATTCATTCACACTATGTTTTGGTACCTTTTTGTTTCGTTTGCAAAAATGTCCAAAGTTCGTAATACAACATTTGCATGACAACATATAAGCCATTTTCAATAAATGCTTGCAGGAAATATGTGCTCTTAAGCCAACCTAACCCCTATGACGGAATCCGGTTGAGGATACCTCAGGGCACTTATGCGTTTCTTTTGTTTGACAGGTTGCAGGTACTTAAGGAGGACAACCTTTCACAGCATGGGGCATATCAGGCACTATATTCCCAGCCAAGCCGGCAATCGCATCATTGGAAGGACTACTTGACGAAAGTATTCCCCCACAGAGCTTTTTATCCCCTCAGGGTATCCCCCACGAAGCTGATCCTCCGACAGATTGCTTCCCAGGAGTTCTCTCCTCCCCAAGTGTCGCTCCCGATAAATGAAGCTAAGTCCAAATAAGGGTACAGACGCGAACGGTCGGCGAGAGGGACAATGAGAACACACAGCCGTGAACTCACTGGAGAATGAATAGAGTCGCCAGCTAGGCATTTTTATCCCGGAGGAAAGGCAATGCTGCATAGACCTAGAAAGATATGGATAAGACGGTTGCGAACCAGAGAAGCTGAGAAAGGGGGTTGGTTACAACCTGGGAAGGTATTAGCACCCAGATTGTCCGTCGTACTCGACGGGATCCACGCTTGAAAGATTTGTGTTTTAAAGGGGTAGTGTCAGTGCAATTTGTGTGTAAAAGAGCTGGAAAAGAATGTACAGGTGTCAGTGTAAAAGAAGTGTAAAGTGTAATATATGTACAGTGCCAGTGTAAGAACAGGAATGAAATGCCCATGATAATGAGGCTAAAAGAATAAAGCTGGAAAGAGGGGGAATATACAGAGACTTTTGTTCGATAACTGTTAAGTTATGCCTACGTATCCTCTCGTGCAATGAGGAAGTCAGAACACCGTAGTTCGACCCAAAGAGACTGATAGATGAATTGACTTGATGAACTGCTTGCTTGCCTATGCTCAAGTGTATGATCTGTCTGGCACAGATGCAAACTGTCTTGCATTAGACGGAAGAAGCAAGTTCTCGGTTGTGAGTGAATGAGATGAGAAAAGAATCCCGAAGGAGACGATTATTGTTTGTTTTTGAGTTTTCAGTCTTTTATTGCTTTTTGGATGTTTGTCATAAGTTAATGAGCTTAAGCCTAAACCAATGGATTTAGTAAACTCATCACATCTTCCCTCTGATTAGGGGTAATGAGAATACCTTAAGTGTGAAGTCAGATTCTCACACTTAATCACCTTTGATGTAGGGTTAAGATCATTAACCTACTTGTGATTATTTAGATGTTTTTGGTGTTTTTGTTTAGTGTTGAGTAATGAGATTAATCCATAATCAGGGATTAAACAGACTCATTACACCATCCTAAGAGAAGGATAATAGATGAGAATGTTTAAGCTGAGGAAAACTCCTCAACTTAATCCATGATTAGGGATTAAACTCATGACAAAACAAGCCTTTGATTAAGTGGATTTTAATTAATGATATGATGAAGAAGTGAGTTTTATGATTTGTAAGACAACTTGAGGGGGACTTGTCCATTAACACTAGGGTTAGTCCTTCTTAACCAGTTAAGGAAGAATTAGAACCCTAATGCAAGGCCCAAGTTACAAGTGTGATGTCTTGATACTTATTAAGGGGATTGATTAAGAGATTTAAACACATTAAGGGTTTAACACTTAGGATTAAAGTTATACACTCCATCCTAAGAGAAGGATGCAGGCATAAGCTTAATCACAAAGCCTTGAAGCCTTTAGGGTTTAGTCCCTGATTATGAGATGAGAGGAGAAGACTCAAAAGAGACACAAAGGTAAAACTAAGAGGGGAGACTAATCAAAACCCTAATCATTGTCATGCTTGGTTGTTCCTAGGGTTTGTGAGGTTTAAACAAGAACAATCTTCAAAGGAGCCACCAGGAAGCAGTTGAACAGGATCAAGAGAAGCAAAGTGACTTGCTTCATTCAAGAAGTCAAGTCACTTGAAGAAAGAAAGGTGAGAAGAAGAAGAATGAGCAAGCTCAATCTCAAACACAAACAGAAATGCAGCAATGGATGCAAGGGAGATGAAAAGAAAAGTTATGAGAAGTGAAGGCAAATTCACTTCTCAAGTTTACTTACCACCTGAAATGTTAGGAAAGAAATGCAATGCAATGCCAAATGGGATGAAATGACATGATGAAAAACAAAACCAGAAGCATGTTGATAATGATAATGATGTTGTGAGATGCTACAAGCATGAGGCAGGGCATGGAGATGTTCATACAAGATCATGGATGCAAAGGATGCAAGTTAAGGAGCATGAACTTACATGAAAAGTTATAAAGCATACATGGCATACAACATGGCAAATGCAAGATGCAATGATCAAAGATGCTTTCTATATGTCTTATGATGTCAAATGAATCACATGAATGCTTGAAATGTCATGGTAAGTCATGTTATGCAAGAGAATGCAAGAAGGATGCAAAAGAAAGCCCAAATTAGGGTTTATGGATCAATCAACAAACAAAAACCAAAAACAGAAGCAAACCCTAAGATAAAAAAATGGAAAATGCCACCCAAAGGAACCCTAATCCCATACTAAACAAAAGTCCAAAGGGGAGGTCTCAACTCTTAACCAATCTCAAGTTATGGTTTTTCTAAGATATTAGGGTTTTTAGGGTTCCTAAACAAAAGGAATGCCAAACAAATTGAAAATGAGGAATCAAATCATGGCCATTTAATCCTAGAAACTACATGCTAAACACAAAACAATGCAAAAAGAATCAATGTCCAACTCTTCTCAAATAGGCAGAAATGATTTTTTGAACTTATGATCAAAATAATGCACAAAAAATGATTTAATTCAATGAAAAATTCTTAAAATGCATCAAGATCAAAAAAGAAATTTGGTTTGAAGGTTGGACAATGTTTCTAAATGTCTTAGAACATTTCATGAATTTTTTGGTGATTTTTAAATACCTAAAAGTATTTTTAATAAATTAATTTTCATTAATCAATTAAAAATAATCTTTTAAATATTTAAAAATACTTTTTTAATGATAAAAAATAAAATGAAAATATTTTTGTGTCATAAAAATTAATAAAACTTTTAAGAAAAAGTTTCATAATTTTTAAGACATTTTTGCTATTTTTAATAAATTATGCAAGTTAAATGAAAAAGAAAATGAAAATAAATTGAAATAATAATGAAGTCAAACAAATGGAAGGCTGAGATGAGCTCTGGGTTCAAAGGGGTTGACCACGCGCGCGAATGAAGGGTCCAGATGGCTTCTGACTTAATTATCTTAATTAAAATTAATTAAAACTAATGAAAGAGATTAGGGCTAAGCAGATTGATCTGGGCCATCTATTCGCGCGGCAAGTCAAACAAGTCTACTGATCCTACGCTCAACATTCAAATGGCCATTAATTACATAATTAAACCCTAATGATTTTCAGGTGGCCGGAGAAGACCTCCGGTCGTCTTCTCCGGTGGGGAGTCCACCTGAAAATCTCCAAACTCCCTCAAAACGTAACAAAAACAAAACCTAAAAACATGGAAATGAATCCCAATCACTCACGAATCATAACCCTCACTCAAAACCAATTTATTCTTCCTGGAATTCATGAATCGAACAAAACAAATTTCTAGGTCACAGAGTTTCAGAAGCTAATTAAATACTCATTTCAACACCATTTCAAAAACCAAAAGCACCAGGATACTCAGTGAAGCATAGAGAACAAGTTTATAACATGAAAAACGATTTCTGGAAAAATAATTCTTAAGCTACCTGAGATTCGAAGCTTTCACTATGATGACTTTCTGGCCTCTCCTCTTGATGAAAACCACTCCACTTAACCCTCTGGTGATGCTTGAATGCTCAAGAGGAATTTATGTTGGCTGAATGAAGAGTTTGAGCAGCTTCTGCTCAAGCTTAGTTGAAAATGGCAATGGAGTTCCAGGCTATTTCTGGCAATGGTGAAGGGTTGTTTGTGGTCCAGATGATGAGTGGAGAAGGTCTATGGAGTTTGTTCTGATGTTTGTGAGCTGTGGAGAGAGTTTCGAATGAAACTGCAAGTTGGAGTGAAAATGGTGCAATGGGGTTACAGCTTGTTTCAGGCTTGTGTTCTTGCTGGTTTCTACTCAATGAGGCATGGTGAGTTGAATGGTGAAAATGGTTTGAGTGTTTTGTGGCTGGGCAGAGAGATTCGAAGCAAAATGCAGCTAGGGTGTGTTTTGTGAATGTGTTGTTATGAAGTGTTTCAGCCTTGCTAGATGTATCAAATGTCTTGCTCTTTGTCCACATAAACCTCTCTCATTGGTCAGATGACAAGACATGTGCTTTTTTGATTGGTAAGTCTACTTTTGCAAAAAGTCAAATTTTGTGTAAGGAAAGTATGGCTTGATCTATAGCTAGTACAAGGCATGGTTCTGGTGCAGCAAGATGAGGTGAGAGGCTAGCCAAAGTCAGCATCCAATGTTGCAAGTTGTAGGAAGTGTGATCATGAGTTTTTGCAAGTTGTTGCTTTATGGTTCACATGTGATTTCCTTATCCCACAAGCCATAATACATGAGCATTCTTGGTTCAATTCTGATTTTTATGACTTATAGAATGTTTGTGTGATGATTTGATGCCAATTAGAAGTTGCAATTTGCCTTGGTACATGATTTTGCAAAATTCTCACTTGAAGCATGCCTTGAAAATCAATGATTTTTGCCAACTTTGTCACACCATAACTTTTGATCCAAGAAGAGTTTGATCATGTTCTTGTACTTTTTGAAAAGGGAAAGATGAGATCTACAACTTTCATGACCAAAGTTTTTTCATTTGAAGCATTTTTGGATCAAAAATTAAGGCTTGAAAAATGACCAAAAATGAGGCATTCTTGAAAAGTCAACTATGCCCAAAAAGTCAACATTTGCAAAACTTCCAAATTCTTGATTTTTGTGAACTTCAACCCTCTTCCATGATCAAATAAAGATCATATACACTCAAAATGATGAAGATCACCCATTGGTTGGGTCATTGGGGGCCTCAGATGCCCTGATTTTGCACTGACTTGTCCAGAAAGTCAACTCTTGATCAGATGACTTCCCCATGGAATTTCTTCATGAAAATTGATATGCATACTCCCTATACCATATAGAGACCAATGGAAACAAGAATGACCAAAAAATTTGGAGTTATGGCCTCTGAAACCAAAACCCTAATTTTTAAGTCAACTGTGCAGTCAAACTTGGCTCTGCATCCATTCAAACCCTAGTTCTTGTGATTCCTTGGAATTTTGACTTTGATAGGATGCAATATGATACTTGAACACATATGGATCCCTTTGAAGTGATTGGTTGCCTTTGGAGTGGCTCAAGAAGCTCTTGGATTGCTCAGATCACAAACCCTAGGTGCAGATGGCTTAGAAACTATGCAGTGAATCAAAAATGAGATGTGAGATGATATGATTGTGTTTATGCATATGAGAATGATCACAAGCCATGGTGTGAATGGGTGAGGGCAAATTTGGGGTGTTTACAGCTGCCCCTATTCAAACATGAGTTAGCTGTGCAGGATGCAAGCAACGGCTTGACAGGCGAACAAGATAACTTGTGGTTGAATACCAAAGACAGTCCAAAATTTGCACTCACAGAATGAAGAAGAAAAGGGATATAGATTGTAAAGAAAAATGAAGTATATTGTAAAATGGGTGATAGAGTAATGACGGGGACGGCCGACATGCTGGGAAAAGCGTGCCAAATAAAGCGATGACGGGGACGGCCGACATGCTGGGGATAAAAGGTAAAGCTAAGACGGGGACGGCCGACTAGCTGGGGAAAATGAAATTATGATGGGGACGGCCATCAAGTTCATAAAGCAAGGTAACCCACGATGGGGACGGCCATCGGGCTAAAAAGGAAAAGGGACCACGACGGGGACGGCCATCGGGTTAAAGAATAAATGAAATAAACAGATGATGGGGGACGGCCATCAAAGGTGAAGGACGATCACCTAGCAGGGTACGGCTGCTCTGTTGGGTAATAAAGGAATTATGATGGGGACGGCCATCAAAGGTGGAGGACGACCACCTGGCAGGGTACGGCTGCCGAAAATGTCAACGATGGGGACGGCCATCGGATAGAAAAGGTCAACGATGGGGACGGCCATCGGACGAGCATGATGGAGGACGACCATCAAGAAGTGGAGGACGACCACTCAGCAGGGTACGGCTGCTCTCGAGGTTTCTCATGACATAGGACGAATGCCAGATAACCAAAATCAACAATGGGGACGGCCATTGGATAAAATGATGAAGGACGATCATCAAAAAGTGGAGGACGACCACTCAGCAGGGGACGGCTGCTAAAACAACGATGGGGACGGCCATCGGACGAGCATGATGGAGGACGACCATCAAGAAGTGGAGGACGACCACTCAGCAGGGTACGGCTGCTCTCAGGGTTTATCATGACACAGGACGAGTGTCAGATAAAAAGGAAAATTTGTTTGCGATCTACTGGGGATATAGTAAACACGGACGAGTATTTACAACCAAGAAGAGAAAGTACAAGTGTTTAGATGCTGTGTATAGATTAAAGATGCGGACGAGCATCCTTAAGACTATGATACGGACAAGTATCAGGTAGAAACAAACTGACACGTGTTCGGAGATGATGATACGGACGAGTATCAACTGGTTAACAGAGAACACGGACAAGTGTTGCATCTGAAGGGACTCTGGGGGAATAGTAGACACGGACGAGCATCTATATTCAAGAAGACAAGTGTGTTTGACACAGTGTATGGATTAAAGATGCGGACGAGCATCCTTAAGACCATGATACGGACGAGTATCATGTAGAAACAAACACTAGACGCAATGTTCTGAGATGATGGTACGGACGAGTACCAACGGGTTAACAAAGAACAAGGACTATTGTCGAATCTGTGGGGAGATAAGTGTTGTGTATAAGATACGGACGAGTATCTGTATAGGTGTATCATGAGTATATGAGTGTTCAACTGCTGGGGAGAGCGACACGGACGAGTGTCGAGAGAGAAAAGTATAACAAGTGTATGGGTGATGAAGGTGTAAGCGACTGCGCTGGGGATATGACACGGCCGGGTGTCAGGAAAGTGTATATAAGTATATGCGAGTGCAAAGGGAACTTCTTTGGCTTTCTGCTGGGATATAACACGGACGGGTGCCAAAAGGAGTATATACTGGTGTTTGTGATTTGTGAGGCAACTGCTCTTGCTGGTAACTCTGGTGGGGATTTTTTCTTCTGTATGTTGATGAACTGTTATTATTCACAAGCGTTGGTTCATAACATGGCTTATGATTATGCTATGTATTTGATTTTTGCCGTAATGCTCCATATTAGACGGAATGCTACGCTTTGTGGGTGAATATGATGCAAATGCTATGATTGTGCAAAGAGGCACAAATCTGGGATTCGGATCCCGCTGCTGCAGAGATCCCTAGTTGATCTGTTTGAAATGGACATCCCAGCTGGGGAGGAGATCATTGGTAGATCTAATAAGATGATATTTGCTTGGGGATACGGGTCACTGATAGACCTATCCTAATAAATGAGAAGCCCAGCTGGGGTTTGTAGAAGCTTTCTTCACTCTGTTGTGATCCTTTCCTGCGTTGCTCTTCTGAATAGAGGCTGAAGACTCTGTGGGGGGATGATTCCCTGACTCCTGTATTTTACTGAGGAAGAATGATTGGCACTATGGCTGGGGAATGTTGTGAGTTACTCAGCTGGGGAGAGTAATGAGAGGCAAACTCAGCTGGGGAGAAAGCACTTTGAGTGCTAAGACTGTTTGTTGATTTGCCAACTTGCTGGGATGTAACTTGCATGCCCCAGGTTGCGTTCTGGATACCTGCAATCCTGCAAAGATAGGGAAACGCACAAAAGGTCCCGAGGTATCCCTTACTGGATTCCGTCATAGGAGTCAAGCACTCTCAAGAGTAAGTATATTCCCTGCAAGCATGTGTTTCTATTTTTAGTGAAAAACATCTGTACTTATGCACTTAGTTTTAGAGACATCAGACATTCTTTGCAAACGAAATATGTACAAGACGAAACATGACTGAAAAATCTGATTTTATTAATTTTTGTGCCCTGAATTGGCAAGATACAGTCAAGGAAACAAATCTCCTAAAATAAGGAGATTGTTACAAATGGAGAAACAAAGTGCTGGCGATGTTGACGATGCTTTCAAAGGAGCTTCCTCTTCTGCTATGACTCGTATGACAATGACGTTCTTCTCGCCTTGCTTTCTGAAGAAGGCTAGTTCTGATTGAAGCTTGATCCTTTTGAAGCTTTCCAAGTTGCAAGTGATACAGACGAATTCAGAATGCAGTTGTTCGCTTATTCCCTTATTTTGCATGGATCGCCCTTTCGGGTTTTCAATCCATCGGGATACCCATTTTTGCCTGAGCTGTCCAATGCGGCTTTTCAACTCAGCGGGTGTACATTTTATTTATTTTCCCTTATTTTTGCCCGAGTCTTTTATTCTGTTTTTGACTCGCCGGGATGCCCTATTTTTGCCTGGACTTACATTCTGTTTTTATGTCCAGCGGGTCATTTTTATGCGAAGTATTTTTTAACTGCATCTGAATTCACAGGGGACGGGAAATCTTCACCATCCATGGTGCTGAGCATCAGTGCTCCACCCGAGAAAACTTTCTTTACTACAAATGGTCCTTCATAATTTGGAGTCCACTTGCCCCTGTGGTCTGTATGAGGAGGGAGGATTCTCTTCAGCACAAGATCTCCTACTTGGTACTCTCGGTGCCTGACTTTCTGATCGAAGGCTTTCTTCATTCTCTTCTGATATAGCTGTCCATGACAGATTGCAGCCAATCTTTTCTCTTCAATCAGACTCAGTTGTTCGTATCGGGCCCGAACCCATTCTGCTTCGTTCAGTTTGACATCCATCAGTACCCGTAGGGAGGGTAATTCAACTTCAACTGGTAGGACTGCCTCCATACCATATACAAGCTGATACGGTGTTGCCCCAGTGGATGTCCTGATTGACGTGCGGTACCCATGCAAGGCAAACGGTAGCATTTCATGCCAATCTTTGTAAGTGACTACCATCTTCTGCACAATCTTCTTAATATTCTTGTTTGCCGCCTCAACAGCGCCATTCATCTTCGGCCTGTAAGGAGAAGAATTGTGGTGTTGGATCTTGAAGTCCCGGCACAGCTCTGCCATCATTTTGTTATTTAGATTGGAACCATTATCAGTAATGATTCGCTCGGGAACTCCGTATCGACAGATGATATCTCTTTTCAGAAATCTGGCTACCACTTGCCTGGTGACGTTTGCATATGAGGCTGCTTCAACCCACTTGGTGAAATAGTCAATGGCGACCAAGATGAATCTGTGGCCATTTGAAGCGGTCGGCTCAATCTTGCCAATCATATCAATGCCCCACATGGCAAAGGGCCAGGGTGAAGACATTATGTTCAAAGGATTGGGAGGCACATGCACTTTATCTGCGTAGATCTGGCATTTGTGGCATTTTCTGGCGTAGGCACAACAGTCTGCATCCATTGTGATCCAGTAATAACCTGATCTTAACAATTTTTTAGCCATGGCATGCCCTCCGGCATGGGTACCAAACGATCCTTCGTGCGCTTCATGCATCAGCAAACCTGCTTCCGTCTTGTCAACACATCTGAGGAGTACCATATCAAAGTTCCTTTTGTATAAAGACCCATCAGTGTTCAGAAAGAAACTACCAGCAAGCCTTCTCAAAGTCTTCTTATTATTGGAAGATGCCCCAGGTGGGTATGTTTGATCCTCCAAGAAGCATTTGATGTCGTGGAACCAAGGCTTATCATCCTTAACAACATCTGCTGCAAATACATATGCTGGTCTATCAAGTCTGGACACTGAAATCTGTGGTACAAAGTTAGCAGTTTGAACTTTGATCATGGATGAAATGGTAACAAGAGCATCTGCAAACTGATTCTCGTCCCGAGGGATATACTCAAGCTTGACTGTTGTGAAGAAAGTTAATAACCTCCTTGTATAATCCCTGTAAGGTATCAGATGATCTTGGTGTGTATACCATTTGTCGTTGGTTTGATTGATTACCAAAGTCGAATCTCCGAATACGGTCAATGTCTTGATCCTGAGGTCAATGGCTTCCTCAAGACCCATAATGCAAGCTTCGTATTCCGCTTCGTTGTTAGTGCAGTTGAAAGTGAGTTTTGCCGAGAAAGGCATGTGAACTCCTTTGGGTGTGATGAGTACTGCACCAACACCACGACCATTCATGTTAACAGCCCCATCAAACATCATTGTCCATTCTTCTTCCGGGTCAGGCCCTTCAGTGTGAATAGGCTCTTCATGATCTTTTGCTTTAATGAACATGATGTCTTCATCAGGGAAGTCAAACCTCATAGGCTGGTAGTCATCAATGGGTTGCTCAGCAAGATATTCAGATAGTACACTGCCCTTGATGGCTTTCTGAGAAGTGTACTGGATGTCATATTCTGTGAGAATCATTTGCCATCTTGCAACCTGTCCGGTAAGAGCTGGCTTCTCAAATATGTACTTAACTGGGTCCATTTTTGAGATCAACAAAGTAGTGTGGGTCAACATATACTGTCTCAGTCGGCGAGCAGCCCACGCTAAAGCACAGCAAGTTTTCTCGAGCAGTGAATAACGTTGTTCACAGTCGGTAAACTTTTTGCTTAGGTAGTATATTGCATACTCTTTTCGACCAGACTCGTCATGCTGGCCCAGCACACACCCCATTGACTCTTCTAATACTGTCAAGTACATGATCAGAGGTCTTCCTTCAACTGGAGGCATGAGGATTGGAGGTTCTTGCAGATATTCTTTAATCTTGTCAAAAGCCTTTTGGCAGTCTTCATTCCACCTGACCGTCTGTTCTTTTCTTAATAGCTTGAACAAGGGTTCACAGGTTGCTGTCAGGTGAGATATGAACCTTGAAATGTAGTTCAACCGACCTAAGAACCCTCGAACTTCTTTCTCTGTTTTCGGTGCAGGCATCTCTTGGATGGCTTTGACTTTATCAGGGTCAACTTCAATCCCTTTCTCGCTTACAATAAAACCCAGCAGCTTACCAGATCGCACCCCGAATGTGCATTTGTTGGGGTTCAACTTCAGTTGGTACTTCCTCAGACGTTTGAACAATTTGAGCAGATTTACCAGATGTTCTTCTTCAGTGAGGGACTTGGCAATCATATCATCCACATAACACTCTATTTCTTTATGGATCATATCGTGGAATAATGTCACCATAGCCCGTTGATATGTGGCACCAGCATTCTTCAGTCCGAACGGCATCACCTTGTAACAGAACGTGCCCCAGGGTGTGATGAATGTTGTCTTCTCCATGTCTTCAGGTGACATCTTAATCTGATTATACCCTGAAAATCCGTCCATGAAGGAGAACACCGAGAACTGAGCCGTGTTATCCACCAATACATCAATGTGAGGTAATGGGAAGTCATCTTTCGGGCTGGCTCTGTTCAGATCCCGGTAGTCAACACACATCCTTACTTTGCCGTCCTTCTTAGGCACAGGCACAATATTAGCAACCCACGGTGGATAGCTAGTCACAGCAAGGAACCCGGCGTCCCATTGCTTTTGTACCTCTTCTTTGATTTTCATAGCCATGTCTGGACGAGTACGGCGCAGTTTCTGTTTGACCGGTGGGCACTCTTCTCTCAAAGGCAGCTTGTGTACAACAATGTCAGTATCCAACCCTGGCATGTCTTGATACGACCAAGCAAACACGTCCACATACTCTTGAAGCAGATTAACCAGTTGTCTCTTCACTGAGTCTTGCAGGCAGGCCCCGATTCTAACTTCTTTCACGTCTTCATCCGTACCAAGATTGATCACTTCAACCTCCTCCTGGTGTGGAGTAATAACCTTTTCCTCTTGTCTTAACAACCTGGCTAGCTCTTCAGGAAGCTCATATTCTTCATCAACCCCTTCATCAGCTTGATTGATTGGATTGTCAAAGTCATACGAAGTCATAGTCGTGTTGTTGTCAGTGCTGTCTGGAAGGCACTCTCTGCAAGGGTTAAGTTTGTTCATTTTAGTGATTTGATTTTAATCTTTATTTAGAAAAGTGAAATGAAGTTGTCATTTTGAAAACACCGCCATTTATTTTTTGTACAAAAAGAAAAAAAAATGGAAAAACAGTGAACGAAAAAGAAAAAGACTCGTTTGCAAAAGATGTCTGATATTTCATTAATTGATCTTGTTTGCACAAAAAGTACAGATGGCCCGATTACAAAATGAGTCTCGTCATCTTGGGTAAGATGCAAGACTTTGATGCATGCTTATAAAAATACAGGAAATAATAATTACTCTGCATGAGTAACTCTTATAATTTCCTGGGAAGACCAGTTCGAGACACTGCTTCCCGGGATTTTTGGACGAATCCAGCTTTCCAGGTTGCGCTCCTCTTCCAGCTCGTCTTCCAGACAGTTGATGGCATCAGGGGTAAGCATCCCCCCACTCACAAAATTGGGCTCTTTCGCAGCCGCTGCTTGATCTTGTTGAGTTGGTTTGTAACCCAACCCAAATCTGTCTTCTTTCTTCTCCACCGATAACAGTTTGCCCCAGCCTTGGGCATTTCCTCCCTCAACAACCTTCCGGGCTTGTTGGTATGATGATATTGAAGTACCAGATACAGCAGATGTTTCATTCACATTCAAGGCTTCAAACCCCTGGCTCATTGTTTCATGGATCACCCCATCCATCTCAATGTACTTATAGGTTGCCAGGTGGCTGACAAAAATGTCCTCCTCTCCGCAGATTGTAACGATTTGACCCTCCCACTCATATTTTAACTTCTGGTGAAGGGTAGAGGTCACGGCGCCAGCAGCGTGAATCCATGGCCTACCCAACAAACAGCTATAGGCGGGCTGAATGTCCATCACATAGAAGATAGTTTTAAAGGTCTGTGGGCCAATCGTCACGGGTAACTCAATCTCTCCCAGAACCGATCTCTTTGAGCCATCAAAAGCTCTTACCACCAGGTTGCTGGGTCTCAATGCCAATCCGTCGTATTCTAGCTTCACCAGGGCCTTTTTAGGTAAGACATTGAGGGATGACCCCGTGTCTACCAGCACATGGGAAAGGACAGCACCTTTACATTCCATGGTTATGTGCAATGCCTTGTTATGGTTGCGGCCTTCCATGGTCAAATCAGTGTTGGTGAACCCTAGTCCGTGACTAGCATTAACATTTCCAACTACAGCTTCCAACTGATTGACAGTGATCTCTTCAGGCACGTAAGCTGCGTGCAAGACTTTGAGTAGTGCGTTCCGATGGGCTTCGGAGCACATAAGCAATGATAGGATTGAGATCTTGGAGGGCGTCTGATGAAGCTGATCCACTATTTTATAATCACTCTTTTTGATGATTCGCATGAACTCATCAACCTCTTGGTCGAATGGTGTCTTCAAAGCTTCCTTAACAGTTTGACCTTCCTGCACATGGCTCTTCCCTTTTGCCTTGGCAGCAGCTTCTGCTTCGGCTGTGGGTCTCTGAATTTGTGGAGCGAAAAGACGTCCGCTTCGAGTGAAGCCTCCGCCTCCGCCCACATTGTCAATTTGTAGTGCAGGGGTTGATGATTCAAAAGTGATTCTTTGTCCTTCACAGTACAAGTCAGAGCCGTAATGCCAGGGGATGGCATTACTACTTTCATAAGGTACTGGTCCAGGCACCGTGATGGTGACTGGACTGATTGCAGCTGTTGAAGGAACTGTGATAGTCTGTGGATCGTAATAAATTGTCACTGGTGCCCTGATGGGAGCAGTACTTTCTGAGTCGTAGGCGGAATTGTTTTCAGGATCGTAGAATATGGTGACAGTTGAGACATCTTCATGATTTGTTGCTGGTGTTGTAGGAGACATTGTCGGGAGTGTGGATGTTGTTGTTGTAGGAGCTTCATAATGGAGTGGTGCTGGAGTTGTAGAAGAAACATTCATTGATATCTGATCAGTTGAGATGACATATGAAGTACTCGTTGATGAAACCGAAGAATTGTCAGGAACAATAGTTGTTGCAGTTGTAGGAGGTTCTGAAGCTGTTGCTGATGAGATTGATGGATTTGTTGGAAATGATGTGGTGATCTGAAGCTGGCCACTCTGAATTAGGCCATCTATGCCATTCCTCAAATTATCGCACCCATTTACTGAAATATTGCAGTAAGCACACCCCAACTCGCATCCTGGGAACATGTTGCATTCCAAGAGCTGAGCCTTGATTTCTACCAATGGCGTCCTGATCTGTCCCACACTGGTTATTAAATAAGACGGTTTGTCTTCTTCAATAGCGTTAATTCGGGGACCGCCATGATTTGGCATAGGATTTTTGTTGACATTGGGTGGCGGTGCAAAATTCAGAGCTTTCGAGTCCACCAGGTCTTGTACCTTCATATGCAGGGCTCTGCATTTTTCTGTACTGTGGCCAGGTGCGTTTGAATGGAAGGCACACCTAGCGTTGGAGTCATAGTTCCTGGGTAGACTGTTGGGATCTGGGGGTGCCAGCGTCCTTAGCTCAACTAGGTTGAGTTTCAGGAGTTGTGGCAGCAGGGTAGCATATGGCATAGGGATTGGATCGATCACCCTATTAGCTTGAGATGGCCTCTGCTGAAATGGCCTTTGTTGACTGTTGTTGTTGGTGTTGCTGTTGTTGTAATTCCTTGGAGGATACTGATTTTGCTGATGGTACTGAGGTTGCGGCTGATAGTTTTGCTGCGGAGGTTGATAGACAGGTAGAGGATGAGCCGGAGCAGGAATGGTGACTGCTGCTATTGACCTTTGAACATATTGGGGCCTGCCCCTGTTGGTGTGGATGGCATTGGTCTCGCCAGTTCTTCTCGGGCCTGCAAAAGGCTTTCTTGTACTACTGGACGAGCTTGCACCGTTGTCTGAGATCTTTCCCATTTTTAACAAGCTTTCAATTCTCTCCCCGGCTATGACAACATCTGCAAAGCTAGTGGAAGAGAAAGAAGCCAACCTGTCAATATAAGTTCCCTGAAGGGTATTCATGAACATATCTGCCATTTCCCGTTCAGACATAGGTGGCTGAACAGCAGCAGCCAATTGCCTCCATCTCTGTGCATATTCTCGGAAACTTTCCCTTGACGACTGTGACATTCCCATTAGGAGGGTCCTGTTGGGTGCCATATCTAAGTTATACTGATACTGTCTGATGAAGGCCTCTGCCAGGTCCTTCCAGCATCTAATAGTTGCCCTTGTCAAGTGAGAGTACCATTCTCTTGACGCTCCGGTTAAGCTGTCTTCGAAATAGAACATCCAGAGCTTCTCATCCATTGTATAGGCCTTCAGCCTTCCCAGAAATGATTGTAAATGAGTCCGAGGACACGAAGTCCCGTTGTATTTTTCAAAGCAAGGAGGCTTGAACTTATGGGGGATCCTGACCCCGTCTACCAAGCCCATGTCCATGACATCGAAGCCCAAAGAGTTTTGAGATTCTAAGGACCTCAACTTCTCAGCTATCTCATCCAATCTCCTATCATAAGCTTCTTCACCAGCGCCCATTACTGTGAATTGGTCCTCCTGAGGATCCTCTTGAAGTATCCTAGCTGCGGTGGCAGTCCCTTGAACATTTGCAGGAATATTGACCTCAGGATGGAGGTGTGGTCCAAATACCGGAGGGTTGACATGAGGTTGTACCCTTTCATTGTTACTGGTACCGGCAGTCCCTATATGTGGATCCTCTTGATTCTGCCTTTCCACCATGGCCCTCAATCTTTCCTGGCTCTGAGCCATGTTGTTCATAACTTCCATAAACTGAGTCATTTGATTCCTCATTTCTAGCCTTTCATTTGCCATTTGATTTCTGACCTCAGTAAGGTCCTTCTGCATCTGATCCATTTGAATTCCCGGAAGGTTGTTACGGGTCGGATAACGGTGCGGACGGTTGAGGGGAAAAACTCGGCGCCGAGCAATAGTTCCTGAGGCATCACAACAGAGGTTAGCAACAATAAAACAAAACCTACAAAACAAACAAAGGGTTAGCATGCAATGCAGTTATGCTTATTTGCTCTCAAGGTATCCGGTTTGGCATTCAGTTTTGACCCTTCCAGACCCTTGGAGATGCTGTTGATGCTGCTTTCAAAGCGAACTCAGATGGAACAAACTAACACAAATATATTACAGAAGGTGAAATAATACAACTTGTTCATTTTACAACACAAGCCCTCTAAGGGGTCAAAATACAGTACAAGAAAATAAAAGTACATGGAAAGAAAGCAACAACAAACAAATGGTCAAACACCAAGACCAAACTCATCCTCACGAACTTCCTTGAGAAGTGCTTCGGTCACAGGATCAGCCGGACGCTCCGTGAGATTCCTGATGAGGAGATTCCGGGTTGCAACAGCTGCTGTTAGCTTCTTGTGCTGAGTTTGGTCCTTTGACCTCTTCACCCCTGCTTTGATTTTCAGCTCCGATATCTCCCTCTGGGCTGCTGCCAGGGCTTCTTGCTGTTCTTTTGTATTAGCTTCAAGTTGCTCCATCTTGTCTTGAACTCTCTTGTCTTCCAGGGTACGAGCCTCGGTGATCCTGACCCACCGGGCTTGACTCTCCTTCAGATACAAGTCTGTCCTTGCTCTCTGGAACTGGGCTTCTTTGCAAGCATTCTTCAGGATTTGTTCTCCATCCTTAGACTTTTTAATGTAATCCCCAGACTTCTCAATCTTAATCAGATGCTCTACTCTTAATTTCTCCAACCTCTCAATCTCCCTCATACCTTCACTCCTTTCCCGGAGGGTCTTCTGCAAAGCCTGGGTTAGCTTCTCATTTCTTTCCTTTAAGCTCTCAAACTCTTCCAAACTGATAATGGCAGGGGGTGGTGCTGAAGATGACTCAGGCATGTCTTCTATGGTAAAGGGCATCCCAGAGAATTGGGCCCTGGCACGGGACCATTCATAATATTGTGCTGATGCCACATTGTTGCACTTCCCCAGAATGGTTATTCCCTTGGTTTGAACATTATCCCAGGCCCAGGCAGCCTGCCTAACAACAATCAAACTGATCTTGTTCTCACAATAGAGAGTCTCAACCAAGTCCTGTGCCCTAGGAGTGTGGACCAGTGCATAGCCCAGTTGCCTTCTGAACAGCAGAGGATTGTAATTAATACTACCCTTAACTCCTACCAAAGGCACATTAGGAAAATGCCCATAGCTGGTGATGATATCCCTGCCCTTGGTGCTTTGAGTGCACCATCTGATATCTGCTGAAGTTAGAACAGTGAGTCTCTTAGCCCAGTTGCTCTGCTGATGAGGGTTTAGAAATGCATTTGTCCTGGGTAGATGCCTGAGAAGCCAAGTGTGGAACAGTGGAGCACAACACCTCACTAATCTCCCCCTCTGCTTTTCATTCCTCTGATGCACTGAATAGTAAAGATCCCCTAATAAAGTTGGCACTGGGTTCTTCAGGATGAACAGATGGATTGCATTCTTGCTAATGAATCGAGGCTCATCTGCAAACAATACAATTCCATATATGCTCAAGGCCAGTAAAGCACAAACAGCTTTCCACTCTCCTAGAGAAGCTTTCAGGGTAGCTTGAGAGATCAAGAAATCCAGATGAAAGCCAGGGATCCCAGCTTTAGAAGTCATATGCTGCTCAATCAAAACAAGTTCCAGATGCAAAGCTCTTGCTACTTCTCCATTAGCAGGAAAGACCATCTCAGGGTTGAAAGGGATTCTACCTCTGATAGGTATACCAACTAATGAGGAGTACTCTTCCAATAAGGGGCCCAACTGAAAGTCTTGAAAAGTAAAACATCTCAGTGGAGGATCATAAAACAGAATGCAGGTGTGGATCAAGCTTCTCTGTGATGGGTCCAGATCCATAACCATATCAAGTATATCTCCATAACTTTCCCTGAACAAAGGTATGTGATCTGGAGTGATCAAGGTCTGAATCCTCCTGATATCTGATAGCTCTGGCTGGAAGAAGTGATAGGTGATGTTGCTCTTTTTAGGAGCCATGATGCTGAGACTGAGTAGAGACAAATGCTGATGATGGCACTGAAGAAGTGGGCCACTGACTGGCTGGTGCAGGTGGTAACTGAAGCAGATAGCTGATGAAGACAAGTCAATACTAAAGATGGGGTCAAAACCAAAAACCAGATGAAGATGGATACCCTGAAACAAATAAGCAAATGTCAAAATGATGCAATGTTTATGTATGCAAATGATATGCAAGGGTCTGTGACTGAGCTGGATCTGATCAAAATGCCCTGATATAGGTCCAAATGTGTTCAAGAATTCCAGTTGGAGGTCTATAAATCCAGTAACCAAGGTGGGGGGACTCAAATAAAGAGCCACATGTCCAGGGTTTAGAATCACAAGAACTGTCCAAAATGGAGCACTCTTAAACAATCAAAGTAACAGGGTATTCTGAGGTCAAGGTACCTGCGAACCTGTAAACAACCCAACCCCCTCGCAGGTGGTGTTCTAAAACAAGGATCCTCAGACTTGGATCTGTTATGAGAAGTGTAAACACTTCTAACCCGGAGGTACAGTGTTTACAATAACCATAAAAGTCCCTCCTCTAATTCACCTCAGTTTCTGAAGGTCAATACTAAAGGTCATCCAGACTTAGCAGGCTTCCCAGATAGCCCTAGCATTGCAGGAAATCTGCAACACAGAGTTCTCAAGAAGAAACCCATATCTGAACCGTGTTTCATATTCCCGCACCAGACCGAAATGGAATGGGAAAGAATATGATTCACTCTAGCCTAGGTGTCACTCAGGTCCCAGGTATAGGACCTTAACTCTCAATGAATCACCCACCCACCAAAACAAAGACCAGATCCAGCCAGCAGCATGACAGTATGATATACAAAAGCAATAAAGAAAGCAGTAAAGCAACATAAAGCAAAAATAAATACAAGTATACCAACACAAATAAGCACATAACACCCCAGTAAACACAAATCAATCAAGCGCTAGGAGGAACCCACAAAAAGAACCAGAAGCCCTGGTTGCAGCATGATCCCCAGCAGAGTCTCCAAGCTGTCGCTCCCGATAAATGAAGCTAAGTCCAAATAAGGGTACAGACGCAAACGGTCGGCGAGAGGGACAATGAGAACACACAGCCGTGAACTCACTGGAGAATGAATAGAGTCGCCAGCTAGGCATTTTTATCCCGGAGGAAAGGCAATGCTGCATAGACCTAGAAAGATATGGATAAGACGGTTGCGAACCAGAGAAGCTGAGAAAGGGGGTTGGTTACAACCTGGGAAGGTATTAGCACCCAGATTGTCCGTCGTACTCGACGGGATCCACGCTTGAAAGATTTGTGTTTTAAAGGGGTAGTGTCAGTGCAATTTGTGTGTAAAAGAGCTGGAAAAGAATGTACAGGTGTCAGTGTAAAAGAAGTGTAAAGTGTAATATATGTACAGTGCCAGTGTAAGAACAGGAATGAAATGCCCATGATAATGAGGCTAAAAGAATAAAGCTGGAAAGAGGGGGAATATACAGAGACT
Source organism: Lathyrus aphaca (assembly GCA_963966055.1). Classification (NCBI taxonomy): domain Eukaryota; kingdom Viridiplantae; phylum Streptophyta; class Magnoliopsida; order Fabales; family Fabaceae; genus Lathyrus; species Lathyrus aphaca. The sequence goes on along the minus strand of OZ014525.1, from coordinate 483,472,138 downwards.
TTTGTTCGATAACTGTTAAGTTATGCCTATGTATCCTCTCGTGCAATGAGGAAGTCAGAACACCGTAGTTCGACCCAAAGAGACTGATAGATGAATTGACTTGATGAACTGCTTGCTTGCCTATGCTCAAGTGTATGATCTGTCTGGCACAGATGCAAACTGTCTTGCATTAGACGGAAGAAGCAAGTTCTCGGTTGTGAGTGAATGAGATGAGAAAAGAATCCCGAAGGAGACGATTATTGTTTGTTTTTGAGTTTTCAGTCTTTTATTGCTTTTTGGATGTTTGTCATAAGTTAATGAGCTTAAGCCTAAACCAATGGATTTAGTAAACTCATCACATCTTCCCTCTGATTAGGGGTAATGAGAATACCTTAAGTGTGAAGTCAGATTCTCACACTTAATCACCTTTGATGTAGGGTTAAGATCATTAACCTACTTGTGATTATTTAGATGTTTTTGGTGTTTTTGTTTAGTGTTGAGTAATGAGATTAAGCCATAATCAGGGATTAAACAGACTCATTACACCATCCTAAGAGAAGGATAATAGATGAGAATGTTTAAGCTGAGGAAAACTCCTCAACTTAATCCATGATTAGGGATTAAACTCATGACAAAACAAGCCTTTGATTAAGTGGATTTTAATTAATGATATGATGAAGAAGTGAGTTTTATGATTTGTAAGACAACTTGAGGGGGACTTGTCCATTAACACTAGGGTTAGTCCTTCTTAACCAGTTAAGGAAGAATTAGAACCCTAATGCAAGGCCCAAGTTACAAGTGTGATGTCTTGATACTTATTAAGGGGATTGATTAAGAGATTTAAACACATTAAGGGTTTAACACTTAGGATTAAAGTTATACACTCCATCCTAAGAGAAGGATGCAGGCATAAGCTTAATCACAAAGCCTTGAAGCCTTTAGGGTTTAGTCCCTGATTATGAGATGAGAGGAGAAGACTCAAAAGAGACACAAAGGTAAAACTAAGAGGGGAGACTAATCAAAACCCTAATCATTGTCATGCTTGGTTGTTCCTAGGGTTTGTGAGGTTTAAACAAGAACAATCTTCAAAGGAGCCACCAGGAAGCAGATGAACAGGATCAAGAAAAGCAAAGTGACTTGCTTCATTCAAGAAGTCAAGTCACTTGAAGAAAGAAAGGTGAGAAGAAGAAGAATGAGCAAGCTCAATCTCAAACACAAACAAAAATGCAGCAATGGATGCAAGGGAGATGAAAAGAAAAGTTATGAGAAGTGAAGGCAAATTCACTTCTCAAGTTTACTTACCACCTGAAATGTTAGGAAAGAAATGCAATGCAATGCCAAATGGGATGAAATGACATGATGAAAAACAAAACCAGAAGCATGTTGATAATGATAATGATGTTGTGAGATGCTACAAGCATGAGGCAGGGCATGGAGATGTTCATACAAGATCATGGATGCAAAGGATGCAAGTTAAGGAGCATGAACTTACATGAAAAGTTATAAAGCATACATGGCATACAACATGGAAAATGCAAGATGCAATGATCAAAGATGCTTTCTATATGTCTTATGATGTCAAATGAATCACATGAATGCTTGAAATGTCATGGTAAGTCATGTTATGCAAGAGAATGCAAGAAGGATGCAAAAGAAAGCCCAAATTAGGGTTTATGGATCAATCAACAAACAAAAACCAAAAACAGAAGCAAACCCTAAGATAAAAAAATGGAAAATTCCACCCAAAGGAACCCTAATCCCATACTAAACCAAAGTCCAAAGGGGAGGTCTCAACTCTTAACCAATCTCAAGTTATGGTTTTTCTAAGATATTAGGGTTTTTAGGGTTCCTAAACAAAAGGAATGCCAAACAAATTGAAAATGAGGAATCAAATAATGGCCATTTAATCCTAGAAACTACATGCTAAACACAAAACAATGCAAAAAGAATCAATGTCCAACTCTTCTCAAATAGGCAGAAATGATTTTTTGAACTTATGATCAAAATAATGCACAAAAAATGATTTAATTCAATGAAAAATTCTTAAAATGCATCAAGATCAAAAAAGAAATTTGGTTTGAAGGTTGGACAATGTTTCTAAATGTCTTAGAACATTTCATGAATTTTTTGGTGATTTTTAAATACCTAAAAGTATTTTTAATAAATTAATTTTCATTAATCAATTAAAAATAATCTTTTAAATATTTAAAAATACTTTTTTAATGATAAAAAATAAAATGAAAATATTTTTGTGTCATAAAAATTAATAAAACTTTTAAGAAAAAGTTTCATAATTTTTAAGACATTTTTGCTATTTTTAATAAATTATGCAAGTTAAATGAAAAAGAAAATGAAAATAAATTGAAATAATAATGAAGTCAAACAAATGGAAGGCTGAGATGAGCTCTGGGTTCAAAGGGGTTGACCACGCGCGCGAATGAAGGGTCCAGATGGCTTCTGACTTAATTATCTTAATTAAAATTAATTAAAACTAATGAAAGAGATTAGGGCTAAGCAGATTGATCTGGGCCATCTATTCGCGCAACAAGTCAAACAAGTCTACTGATCCTACGCTCAACATTCAAATGGCCATTAATTACATAATTAAACCCTAATGATTTTCAGGTGGCCGGAGAAGACCTCCGGTCGTCTTCTCCGGTGGGGAGTCCACCTGAAAATCTCCAAACTCCCTCAAAACGTAACAAAAACAAAACCTAAAAACATGGAAATGAATCCCAATCACTCACGAATCATAACCCTCACTCAAAACCAATTTATTCTTCCTGGAATTCATGAATCGAACAAAACAAATTTCTAGGTCACAGAGTTTCAGAAGCTAATTAAATACTCATTTCAACACCATTTCAAAAACCAAAAGCACCAGGATACTCAGTGAAGCATAGAGAACAAGTTTATAACATGAAAAACGATTTCTGGAAAAATAATTCTTGATCTACCTGAGATTCGAAGCTTTCACTATGATGACTTTCTGGCCTCTCCTCTTGATGAAAACCACTCCACTTAACCCTCTGGTGATGCTTGAATGCTCAAGAGGAATTTATGTTGGCTGAATGAAGAGTTTGAGCAGCTTCTGCTCAAGCTTAGTTGAAAATGGCAATGGAGTTCCAGGCTGTTTCTGGCAATGGTGAAGGGTTGTTTGTGGTCCAGATGATGAGTGGAGAAGGTCTATGGAGTTTGTTCTGATGTTTGTGAGCTGTGGAGAGAGTTTCGAATGAAACTGCAAGTTGGAGTGAAAATGGTGCAGTGGGGTTACAGCTTGTTTCAGGCTTGTGTTCTTGCTGGTTTCTACTCAATGAGGCATGGTGAGTTGAATGGTGAAAATGGTTTGAGTGTTTTGTGGCTGGGCAGAGAGATTCGAAGCAAAATGCAGCTAGGGTGTGTTTTGTGAATGTGTTGTTATGAAGTGTTTCAGCCTTGCTAGATGTATCAAATGTCTTGCTCTTTGTCCACATAAACCTCTCTCATTGGTCAGATGACAAGACATGTGCTTTTTTGATTGGTAAGTCTACTTTTGCAAAAAGTCAAATTTTGTGTAAGGAAAGTATGGCTTGATCTATAGCTAGTACAAGGCATGGTTCTGGTGCAGCAAGATGAGGTGAGAGGCTAGCCAAAGTCAGCATCCAATGTTGCAAGTTGTAGGAAGTGTGATCATGAGTTTTTGCAAGTTGTTGCTTTATGGTTCACATGTGATTTCCTTATCCCACAAGCCATAATACATGAGCATTCTTGGTTCAATTCTGATTTTTATGACTTATAGAATGTTTGTGTGATGATTTGATGCCAATTAGAAGTTGCAATTTGCCTTGGTACATGATTTTGCAAAATTCTCACTTGAAGCATGCCTTGAAAATCAATGATTTTTGCCAACTTTGTCACACCATAACTTTTGATCCAAGAAGAGTTTGATCATGTTCTTGTACTTTTTGAAAAGGGAAAGATGAGATCTACAACTTTCATGACCAAAGTTTTTTCATTTGAAGCATTTTTGGATCAAAAATTAAGGCTTGAAAAATGACCAAAAATGAGGCATTCTTGAAAAGTCAACTATGCCCAAAAAGTCAACATTTGCAAAACTTCCAAATTCTTGATTTTTGTGAACTTCAACCCTCTTCCAAGATCAAATAAAGATCATATACACTCAAAATGATGAAGATCACCCATTGGTTGGGTCATTGGGGGCCTCAGATGCCCTGATTTTGCACTGACTTGTCCAGAAAGTCAACTCTTGATCAGATGACTTCCCCATGGAATTTCTTCATGAAAATTGATATGCATACTCCTTATACCATATAGAGACCAATGGAAACAAGAATGACCAAAAAATTTGGAGTTATGGCCTCTGAAACCAAAACCCTAATTTTTAAGTCAACTGTGCAGTCAAACTTGGCTCTGCATCCATTCAAACCCTAGTTCTTGTGATTCCTTGGAATTTTGACTTTGAGAGGATGCAATATGATACTTGAACACATATGGATCCCTTTGAAGTGATTGGTTGCCTTTGGAGTGGCTCAAGAAGCTCTTGGATTGCTCAGATCACAAACCCTAGGTGCAGATGGCTTAGAAACTATGCAGTGAATCAAAAATGAGATGTGAGATGATATGATTGTGTTTATGCATATGAGAATGATCACAAGCCATGGTGTGAATGGGTGAGGGCAAATTTGGGGTGTTTACAGCTGCCCCTATTCAAACATGAGTTAGCTGTGCAGGATGCAAGCAACGGCTTGACAGGCGAACAAGATAACTTGTGGTTGAATACCAAAGACAGTCCAAAATTTGCACTCACAGAATGAAGAAGAAAAGGGATATAGATTGTAAAGAAAAATGAAGTATATTGTAAAATGGGTGATAGAGTAATGACGGGGACGGCCGACATGCTGGGAAAAGCGTGCCAAATAAAGCGATGACGGGGACGGCCGACATGCTGGGGATAAAAGGTAAAGCTAAGACGGGGACGGCCGACTAGCTGGGGAAAATGAAATTATGATGGGGACGGCCATCAAGTTCATAAAGCAAGGTAACCCACGATGGGGACGGCCATCGGGCTAAAAAGGAAAAGGGACCACGACGGGGACGGCCATCGGGTTAAAGAATAAATGAAATAAACAGATGATGGGGGACGGCCATCAAAGGTGAAGGACGATCACCTAGCAGGGTACGGCTGCTCTGTTGGGTAATAAAGGAATTATGATGGGGACGGCCATCAAAGGTGGAGGACGACCACCTGGCAGGGTACGGCTGCCGAAAATGTCAACGATGGGGACGGCCATCGGATAGAAAAGGTCAACGATGGGGACGGCCATCGGACGAGCATGATGGAGGACGACCATCAAGAAGTGGAGGACGACCACTCAGCAGGGTACGGCTGCTCTCGAGGTTTCTCATGACATAGGACGAATGCCAGATAACCAAAATCAACAATGGGGACGGCCATTGGATAAAATGATGAAGGACGATCATCAAAAAGTGGAGGACGACCACTCAGCAGGGGACGGCTGCTAAAACAACGATGGGGACGGCCATCGGACGAGCATGATGGAGGACGACCATCAAGAAGTGGAGGACGACCACTCAGCAGGGTACGGCTGCTCTCAGGGTTTATCATGACACAGGACGAGTGTCAGATAAAAAGGAAAATTTGTTTGCGATCTACTGGGGATATAGTAAACACGGACGAGTATTTACAACCAAGAAGAGAAAGTACAAGTGTTTAGATGCTGTGTATAGATTAAAGATGCGGACGAGCATCCTTAAGACTATGATACGGACAAGTATCAGGTAGAAACAAACTGACACGTGTTCGGAGATGATGATACGGACGAGTATCAACTGGTTAACAGAGAACACGGACAAGTGTTGCATCTGAAGGGACTCTGGGGGAATAGTAGACACGGACGAGCATCTATATTCAAGAAGACAAGTGTGTTTGACACAGTGTATGGATTAAAGATGCGGACGAGCATCCTTAAGACCATGATACGGACGAGTATCATGTAGAAACAAACACTAGACGCAATGTTCTGAGATGATGGTACGGACGAGTACCAACGGGTTAACAAAGAACAAGGACTATTGTCGAATCTGTGGGGAGATAAGTGTTGTGTATAAGATACGGACGAGTATCTGTATAGGTGTATCATGAGTATATGAGTGTTCAACTGCTGGGGAGAGCGACACGGACGAGTGTCGAGAGAGAAAAGTATAACAAGTGTATGGGTGATGAAGGTGTAAGCGACTGCGCTGGGGATATGACACGGCCGGGTGTCAGGAAAGTGTATATAAGTATATGCGAGTGCAAAGGGAACTTCTTTGGCTTTCTGCTGGGATATAACACGGACGGGTGTCAAAAGGAGTATATACTGGTGTTTGTGATTTGTGAGGCAACTGCTCTTGCTGGTAACTCTGGTGGGGATTTTTTCTTCTGTATGTTGATGAACTGTTATTATTCACAAGCGTTGGTTCATAACATGGCTTATGATTATGCTATGTATTTGATTTTTGCCGTAATGCTCCATATTAGACGGAATGCTACGCTTTGTGGGTGAATATGATGCAAATGCTATGATTGTGCAAAGAGGCACAAATCTGGGATTCGGATCCCGCTGCTGCAGAGATCCCTAGTTGATCTGTTTGAAATGGACATCCCAGCTGGGGAGGAGATCATTGGTAGATCTAATAAGATGATATTTGCTTGGGGATACGGGTCACTGATAGACCTATCCTAATAAATGAGAAGCCCAGCTGGGGTTTGTAGAAGCTTTCTTCACTCTGTTGTGATCCTTTCCTGCGTTGCTCTTCTGAATAGAGGCTGAAGACTCTGTGGGGGGATGATTCCCTGACTCCTGTATTTTACTGAGGAAGAATGATTGGCACTATGGCTGGGGAATGTTGTGAGTTACTCAGCTGGGGAGAGTAATGAGAGGCAAACTCAGCTGGGGAGAAAGCACTTTGAGTGCTAAGACTGTTTGTTGATTTGCCAACTTGCTGGGATGTAACTTGCATGCCCCAGGTTGCGTTCTGGATACCTGCAATCCTGCAAAGATAGGGAAACGCACAAAAGGTCCCGAGGTATCCCTTACTGGATTCCGTCATAGGAGTCAAGCACTCTCAAGAGTAAGTATATTCCCTGCAAGCATGTGTTTCTATTTTTAGTGAAAAACATCTGTACTTATGCACTTAGTTTTAGAGACATCAGACATTCTTTGCAAACGAAATATGTACAAGACGAAACATGACTGAAAAATCTGATTTTATTAATTTTTGTGCCCTGAATTGGCAAGATACAGTCAAGGAAACAAATCTCCTAAAATAAGGAGATTGTTACAAATGGAGAAACAAAGTGCTGACGATGTTGACGATGCTTTCAAAGGAGCTTCCTCTTCTGCTATGACTCGTATGACAATGACGTTCTTCTCGCCTTGCTTTCTGAAGAAGGCTAGTTCTGATTGAAGCTTGATCCTTTTGAAGCTTTCCAAGTTGCAAGTGATACAGACGAATTCAGAATGCAGTTGTTCGCTTATTCCCTTATTTTGCATGGATCGCCCTTTCGGGTTTTCAATCCATCGGGATACCCATTTTTGCCTGAGCTGTCCAATGCGGCTTTTCAACTCAGCGGGTGTACATTTTATTTATTTTCCCTTATTTTTGCCCGAGTCTTTTATTCTGTTTTTGACTCGCCGGGATGCCCTATTTTTGCCTGGACTTACATTCTGTTTTTATGTCCAGCGGGTCATTTTTATGCGAAGTATTTTTTAACTGCATCTGAATTCACAGGGGACGGGAAATCTTCACCATCCATGGTGCTGAGCATCAGTGCTCCACCCGAGAAAACTTTCTTTACTACAAATGGTCCTTCATAATTTGGAGTCCACTTGCCCCTGTGGTCTGTATGAGGAGGGAGGATTCTCTTCAGCACAAGATCTCCTACTTGGTACTCTCGGTGCCTGACTTTCTGATCGAAGGCTTTCTTCATTCTCTTCTGATATAGCTGTCCATGACAGATTGCAGCCAATCTTTTCTCTTCAATCAGACTCAGTTGTTCGTATCGGGCCCGAACCCATTCTGCTTCGTTCAGTTTGACATCCATCAGTACCCGTAGGGAGGGTAATTCAACTTCAACTGGTAGGACTGCCTCCATACCATATACAAGCTGATACGGTGTTGCCCCAGTGGATGTCCTGATTGACGTGCGGTACCCATGCAAGGCAAACGGTAGCATTTCATGCCAATCTTTGTAAGTGACTACCATCTTCTGCACAATCTTCTTAATATTCTTGTTTGCCGCCTCAACAGCGCCATTCATCTTCGGCCTGTAAGGAGAAGAATTGTGGTGTTGGATCTTGAAGTCCCGGCACAGCTCTGCCATCATTTTGTTATTTAGATTGGAACCATTATCAGTAATGATTCGCTCGGGAACTCCGTATCGACAGATGATATCTCTTTTCAGAAATCTGGCTACCACTTGCCTGGTGACGTTTGCATATGAGGCTGCTTCAACCCACTTGGTGAAATAGTCAATGGCGACCAAGATGAATCTGTGGCCATTTGAAGCGGTCGGCTCAATCTTGCCAATCATATCAATGCCCCACATGGCAAAGGGCCAGGGTGAAGACATTATGTTCAAAGGATTGGGAGGCACATGCACTTTATCTGCGTAGATCTGGCATTTGTGGCATTTTCTGGCGTAGGCACAACAGTCTGCATCCATTGTGATCCAGTAATAACCTGATCTTAACAATTTTTTAGCCATGGCATGCCCTCCGGCATGGGTACCAAACGATCCTTCGTGCGCTTCATGCATCAGCAAACCTGCTTCCGTCTTGTCAACACATCTGAGGAGTACCATATCAAAGTTCCTTTTGTATAAAGACCCATCAGTGTTCAGAAAGAAACTACCAGCAAGCCTTCTCAAAGTCTTCTTATTATTGGAAGATGCCCCAGGTGGGTATGTTTGATCCTCCAAGAAGCATTTGATGTCGTGGAACCAAGGCTTATCATCCTTAACAACATCTGCTGCAAATACATATGCTGGTCTATCAAGTCTGGACACTGAAATCTGTGGTACAAAGTTAGCAGTTTGAACTTTGATCATGGATGAAATGGTAACAAGAGCATCTGCAAACTGATTCTCGTCCCGAGGGATATACTCAAGCTTGACTGTTGTGAAGAAAGTTAATAACCTCCTTGTATAATCCCTGTAAGGTATCAGATGATCTTGGTGTGTATACCATTTGTCGTTGGTTTGATTGATTACCAAAGTCGAATCTCCGAATACGGTCAATGTCTTGATCCTGAGGTCAATGGCTTCCTCAAGACCCATAATGCAAGCTTCGTATTCCGCTTCGTTGTTAGTGCAGTTGAAAGTGAGTTTTGCCGAGAAAGGCATGTGAACTCCTTTGGGTGTGATGAGTACTGCACCAACACCACGACCATTCATGTTAACAGCCCCATCAAACATCATTGTCCATTCTTCTTCCGGGTCAGGCCCTTCAGTGTGAATAGGCTCTTCATGATCTTTTGCTTTAATGAACATGATGTCTTCATCAGGGAAGTCAAACCTCATAGGCTGGTAGTCATCAATGGGTTGCTCAGCAAGATATTCAGATAGTACACTGCCCTTGATGGCTTTCTGAGAAGTGTACTGGATGTCATATTCTGTGAGAATCATTTGCCATCTTGCAACCCGTCCGGTAAGAGCTGGCTTCTCAAATATGTACTTAACTGGGTCCATTTTTGAGATCAACAAAGTAGTGTGGGTCAACATATACTGTCTCAGTCGGCGAGCAGCCCACGCTAAAGCACAGCAAGTTTTCTCGAGCAGTGAATAACGTTGTTCACAGTCGGTAAACTTTTTGCTTAGGTAGTATATTGCATACTCTTTTCGACCAGACTCGTCATGCTGGCCCAGCACACACCCCATTGACTCTTCTAATACTGTCAAGTACATGATCAGAGGTCTTCCTTCAACTGGAGGCATGAGGATTGGAGGTTCTTGCAGATATTCTTTGATCTTGTCAAAAGCCTTTTGGCAGTCTTCATTCCACCTGACCGTCTGTTCTTTTCTTAATAGCTTGAACAAGGGTTCACAGGTTGCTGTCAGGTGAGATATGAACCTTGAAATGTAGTTCAACCGACCTAAGAACCCTCGAACTTCTTTCTCTGTTTTCGGTGCAGGCATCTCTTGGATGGCTTTGACTTTATCAGGGTCAACTTCAATCCCTTTCTCGCTTACAATAAAACCCAGCAGCTTACCAGATCGCACCCCGAATGTGCATTTGTTGGGGTTCAACTTCAGTTGGTACTTCCTCAGACGTTTGAACAATTTGAGCAGATTTACCAGATGTTCTTCTTCAGTGAGGGACTTGGCAATCATATCATCCACATAACACTCTATTTCTTTATGGATCATATCGTGGAATAATGTCACCATAGCCCGTTGATATGTGGCACCAGCATTCTTCAGTCCGAACGGCATCACCTTGTAACAGAACGTGCCCCAGGGTGTGATGAATGTTGTCTTCTCCATGTCTTCAGGTGACATCTTAATCTGATTATACCCTGAAAATCCGTCCATGAAGGAGAACACCGAGAACTGAGCCGTGTTATCCACCAATACATCAATGTGAGGTAATGGGAAGTCATCTTTCGGGCTGGCTCTGTTCAGATCCCGGTAGTCAACACACATCCTTACTTTGCCGTCCTTCTTAGGCACAGGCACAATATTAGCAACCCACGGTGGATAGCTAGTCACAGCAAGGAACCCGGCGTCCCATTGCTTTTGTACCTCTTCTTTGATTTTCATAGCCATGTCTGGACGAGTACGGCGCAGTTTCTGTTTGACCGGTGGGCACTCTTCTCTCAAAGGCAGCTTGTGTACAACAATGTCAGTATCCAACCCTGGCATGTCTTGATACGACCAAGCAAACACGTCCACATACTCTTGAAGCAGATTAACCAGTTGTCTCTTCACTGAGTCTTGCAGGCAGGCCCCGATTCTAACTTCTTTCACGTCTTCATCCGTACCAAGATTGATCACTTCAACCTCCTCCTGGTGTGGAGTAATAACCTTTTCCTCTTGTCTTAACAACCTGGCTAGCTCTTCAGGAAGCTCATATTCTTCATCAACCCCTTCATCAGCTTGATTGATTGGATTGTCAAAGTCATACGAAGTCATAGTCGTGCTGTTGTCAGTGCTGTCTGGAAGGCACTCTCTGCAAGGGTTAAGTTTGTTCATTTTAGTGATTTGATTTTAATCTTTATTTAGAAAAGTGAAATGAAGTTGTCATTTTGAAAACACCGCCATTTATTTTTTGTACAAAAAGAAAAAAAAATGGAAAAACAGTGAACGAAAAAGAAAAAGACTCGTTTGCAAAAGATGTCTGATATTTCATTAATTGATCTTGTTTGCACAAAAAGTACAGATGGCCCGATTACAAAATGAGTCTCGTCATCTTGGGTAAGATGCAAGACTTTGATGCATGCTTATAAAAATACAGGAAATAATAATTACTCTGCATGAGTAACTCTTATAATTTCCTGGGAAGACCAGTTCGAGACACTGCTTCCCGGGATTTTTGGACGAATCCAGCTTTCCAGGTTGCGCTCCTCTTCCAGCTCGTCTTCCAGACAGTTGATGGCATCAGGGGTAAGCATCCCCCCACTCACAAAATTGGGCTCTTTCGCAGCCGCTGCTTGATCTTGTTGAGTTGGTTTGTAACCCAACCCAAATCTGTCTTCTTTCTTCTCCACCGATAACAGTTTGCCCCAGCCTTGGGCATTTCCTCCCTCAACAACCTTCCGGGCTTGTTGGTATGATGATATTGAAGTACCAGATACAGCAGATGTTTCATTCACATTCAAGGCTTCAAACCCCTGGCTCATTGTTTCATGGATCACCCCATCCATCTCAATGTACTTATAGGTTGCCAGGTGGCTGACAAAAATGTCCTCCTCTCCGCAGATTGTAACGATTTGACCCTCCCACTCATATTTTAACTTCTGGTGAAGGGTAGAGGTCACGGCGCCAGCAGCGTGAATCCATGGCCTACCCAACAAACAACTATAGGCGGGCTGAATGTCCATCACATAGAAGATAGTTTTAAAGGTCTGTGGGCCAATCGTCACGGGTAACTCAATCTCTCCCAGAACCGATCTCTTTGAGCCATCAAAAGCTCTTACCACCAGGTTGCTGGGTCTCAATGCCAATCCGTCGTATTCTAGCTTCACCAGGGCCTTTTTAGGTAAGACATTGAGGGATGACCCCGTGTCTACCAGCACATGGAAAAGGACAGCACCTTTACATTCCATGGTTATGTGCAATGCCTTGTTATGGTTGCGGCCTTCCATGGTCAAATCAGTGTTGGTGAACCCTAGTCCGTGACTAGCATTAACATTTCCAACTACAGCTTCCAACTGATTGACAGTGATCTCTTCAGGCACGTAAGCTGCGTGCAAGACTTTGAGTAGTGCGTTCCGATGGGCTTCGGAGCACATAAGCAATGATAGGATTGAGATCTTGGAGGGCGTCTGATGAAGCTGATCCACTATTTTATAATCACTCTTTTTGATGATTCGCATGAACTCATCAACCTCTTGGTCGAATGGTGTCTTCAAAGCTTCCTTAACAGTTTGACCTTCCTGCACATGGCTCTTCCCTTTTGCCTTGGCAGCAGCTTCTGCTTCGGCTGTGGGTCTCTGAATTTGTGGAGCGAAAAGACGTCCGCTTCGAGTGAAGCCTCTGCCTCCGCCCACATTGTCAATTTGTAGTGCAGGGGTTGATGATTCAAAAGTGATTCTTTGTCCTTCACAGTACAAGTCAGAGCCGTAATGCCAGGGGATGGCATTACTGCTTTCATAAGGTACTGGTCCAGGCACCGTGATGGTGACTGGACTGATTGCAGCTGTTGAAGGAACTGTGATAGTCTGTGGATCGTAATAAATTGTCACTGGTGCCCTGATGGGAGCAGTACTTTCTGAGTCGTAGGCGGAATTGTTTTCAGGATCGTAGAATATGGTGACAGTTGAGACATCTTCATGATTTGTTGCTGGTGTTGTAGGAGACATTGTCGGGAGTGTGGATGTTGTTGTTGTAGGAGCTTCATAATGGAGTGGTGCTGGAGTTGTAGAAGAAACATTCATTGATATCTGATCAGTTGAGATGACATATGAAGTACTCGTTGATGAAACCGAAGAATTGTCAGGAACAATAGTTGTTGCAGTTGTAGGAGGTTCTGAAGCTGTTGCTGATGAGATTGATGGATTTGTTGGAAATGATGTGGTGATCTGAAGCTGGCCACTCTGAATTAGGCCATCTATGCCATTCCTCAAATTATCGCACCCATTTACTGAAATATTGCAGTAAGCACACCCCAACTCGCATCCTGGGAACATGTTGCATTCCAAGAGCTGAGCCTTGATTTCTACCAATGGCGTCCTGATCTGTCCCACACTGGTTATTAAATAAGACGGTTTGTCTTCTTCAATAGCGTTAATTCGGGGACCGCCATGATTTGGCATAGGATTTTTGTTGACATTGGGTGGCGGTGCAAAATTCAGAGCTTTCGAGTCCACCAGGTCTTGTACCTTCATATGCAGGGCTCTGCATTTTTCTGTACTGTGGCCAGGTGCGTTTGAATGGAAGGCACGCCTAGCGTTGGAGTCATAGTTCCTGGGTAGACTGTTGGGATCTGGGGGTGCCAGCGTCCTTAGCTCAACTAGGTTGAGTTTCAGGAGTTGTGGCAGCAGGGTAGCATATGGCATAGGGATTGGATCGATCACCCTATTAGCTTGAGATGGCCTCTGCTGAAATGGCCTTTGTTGACTGTTGTTGTTGGTGTTGCTGTTGTTGTAATTCCTTGGAGGATACTGATTTTGCTGATGGTACTGAGGTTGCGGCTGATAGTTTTGCTGCGGAGGTTGATAGACAGGTAGAGGATGAGCCGGAGCAGGAATGGTGACTGCTGCTATTGACCTTTGAACATATTGGGGCCTGCCCCTGTTGGTGTGGATGGCATTGGTCTCGCCAGTTCTTCTCGGGCCTGCAAAAGGCTTTCTTGTACTACTGGACGAGCTTGCACCGTTGTCTGAGATCTTTCCCATTTTTAACAAGCTTTCAATTCTCTCCCCGGCTATGACAACATCTGCAAAGCTAGTGGAAGAGAAAGAAGCCAACCTGTCAATATAAGTTCCCTGAAGGGTATTCATGAACATATCTGCCATTTCCCGTTCAGACATAGGTGGCTGAACAGCAGCAGCCAATTGCCTCCATCTCTGTGCATATTCTCGGAAACTTTCCCTTGACGACTGTGACATTCCCATTAGGAGGGTCCTGTTGGGTGCCATATCTAAGTTATACTGATACTGTCTGATGAAGGCCTCTGCCAGGTCCTTCCAGCATCTAATAGTTGCCCTTGTCAAGTGAGAGTACCATTCTCTTGACGCTCCGGTTAAGCTGTCTTCGAAATAGAACATCCAGAGCTTCTCATCCATTGTATAGGCCTTCAGCCTTCCCAGAAATGATTGTAAATGAGTCCGAGGACACGAAGTCCCGTTGTATTTTTCAAAGCAGGGAGGCTTGAACTTATGGGGGATCCTGACCCCGTCTACCAAGCCCATGTCCATGACATCGAAGCCCAAAGAGTTTTGAGATTCTAAGGACCTCAACTTCTCAGCTATCTCATCCAATCTCCTATCATAAGCTTCTTCACCAGCGCCCATTACTGTGAATTGGTCCTCCTGAGGATCCTCTTGAAGTATCCTAGCTGCGGTGGCAGTCCCTTGAACATTTGCAGGAATATTGACCTCAGGATGGAGGTGTGGTCCAAATACCGGAGGGTTGACATGAGGTTGTACCCTTTCATTGTTACTGGTACCGGCAGTCCCTATATGTGGATCCTCTTGATTCTGCCTTTCCACCATGGCCCTCAATCTTTCCTGGCTCTGAGCCATGTTGTTCATAACTTCCATAAACTGAGTCATTTGATTCCTCATTTCTAGCCTTTCATTTGCCATTTGATTTCTGACCTCAGTAAGGTCCTTCTGCATCTGATCCATTTGAATTCCCGGAAGGTTGTTACGGGTCGGATAACGGTGCGGACGGTTGAGGGGAAAAACTCGGCGCCGAGCAATAGTTCCTGAGGCATCACAACAGAGGTTAGCAACAATAAAACAAAACCTACAAAACAAACAAAGGGTTAGCATGCAATGCAGTTATGCTTATTTGCTCTCAAGGTATCCGGTTTGGCATTCAGTTTTGACCCTTCCAGACCCTTGGAGATGCTGTTGATGCTGCTTTCAAAGCGAACTCAGATGGAACAAACTAACACAAATATATTACAGAAGGTGAAATAATACAACTTGTTCATTTTACAACACAAGCCCTCTAAGGGGTCAAAATACAGTACAAGAAAATAAAAGTACATGGAAAGAAAGCAACAACAAACAAATGGTCAAACACCAAGACCAAACTCATCCTCACGAACTTCCTTGAGAAGTGCTTCGGTCACAGGATCAGCCGGACGCTCCGTGAGATTCCTGATGAGGAGATTCCGGGTTGCAACAGCTGCTGTTAGCTTCTTGTGCTGAGTTTGGTCCTTTGACCTCTTCACCCCTGCTTTGATTTTCAGCTCCGATATCTCCCTCTGGGCTGCTGCCAGGGCTTCTTGCTGTTCTTTTGTATTAGCTTCAAGTTGCTCCATCTTGTCTTGAACTCTCTTGTCTTCCAGGGTACGAGCCTCGGTGATCCTGACCCACCGGGCTTGACTCTCCTTCAGATACAAGTCTGTCCTTGCTCTCTGGAACTGGGCTTCTTTGCAAGCATTCTTCAGGATTTGTTCTCCATCCTTAGACTTTTTAATGTAATCCCCAGACTTCTCAATCTTAATCAGATGCTCTACTCTTAATTTCTCCAACCTCTCAATCTCCCTCATACCTTCACTCCTTTCCCGGAGGGTCTTCTGCAAAGCCTGGGTTAGCTTCTCATTTCTTTCCTTCAAGCTCTCAAACTCTTCCAAACTGATAATGGCAGGGGGTGGTGCTGAAGATGACTCAGGCATGTCTTCTATGGTAAAGGGCATCCCAGAGAATTGGGCCCTGGCACGGGACCATTCATAATATTGTGCTGATGCCACATTGTTGCACTTCCCCAGAATGGTTATTCCCTTGGTTTGAACATTATCCCAGGCCCAGGCAGCCTGCCTAACAACAATCAAACTGATCTTGTTCTCACAATAGAGAGTCTCAACCAAGTCCTGTGCCCTAGGAGTGTGGACCAGTGCATAGCCCAGTTGCCTTCTGAACAGCAGAGGATTGTAATTAATACTACCCTTAACTCCTACCAAAGGCACATTAGGAAAATGCCCACAGCTGGTGATGATATCCCTGCCCTTGGTGCTTTGAGTGCACCATCTGATATCTGCTGAAGTTAGAACAGTGAGTCTCTTAGCCCAGTTGCTCTGCTGATGAGGGTTTAGAAATGCATTTGTCCTGGGTAGATGCCTGAGAAGCCAAGTGTGGAACAGTGGAGCACAACACCTCACTAATCTCCCCCTCTGCTTTTCATTCCTCTGATGCACTGAATAGTAAAGATCCCCTAATAAAGTTGGCACTGGGTTCTTCAGGATGAACAGATGGATTGCATTCTTGCTAATGAATCGAGGCTCATCTGCAAACAATACAATTCCATATATGCTCAAGGCCAGTAAAGCACAAACAGCTTTCCACTCTCCTAGAGAAGCTTTCAGGGTAGCTTGAGAGATCAAGAAATCCAGATGAAAGCCAGGGATCCCAGCTTTAGAAGTCATATGCTGCTCAATCAAAACAAGTTCCAGATGCAAAGCTCTTGCTACTTCTCCATTAGCAGGAAAGACCATCTCAGGGTTGAAAGGGATTCTACCTCTGATAGGTATACCAACTAATGAGGAGTACTCTTCCAATAAGGGGCCCAACTGAAAGTCTTGAAAAGTAAAACATCTCAGTGGAGGATCATAAAACAGAATGCAGGTGTGGATCAAGCTTCTCTGTGATGGGTCCAGATCCATAACCATATCAAGTATATCTCCATAACTTTCCCTGAACAAAGGTATGTGATCTGGAGTGATCAAGGTCTGAATCCTCCTGATATCTGATAGCTCTGGCTGGAAGAAGTGATAGGTGATGTTGCTCTTTTTAGGAGCCATGATGCTGAGACTGAGTAGAGACAAATGCTGATGATGGCACTGAAGAAGTGGGCCACTGACTGGCTGGTGCAGGTGGTAACTGAAGCAGATAGCTGATGAAGACAAGTCAATACTAAAGATGGGGTCAAAACCAAAAACCAGATGAAGATGGATACCCTGAAACAAATAAGCAAATGTCAAAATGATGCAATGTTTATGTATGCAAATGATATGCAAGGGTCTGTGACTGAGCTGGATCTGATCAAAATGCCCTGATATAGGTCCAAATGTGTTCAAGAATTCCAGTTGGAGGTCTATAAATCCAGTAACCAAGGTGGGGGACTCAAATAAAGAGCCACATGTCCAGGGTTTAGAATCACAAGAACTGTCCAAAATGGAGCACTCTTAAACAATCAAAGTAACAGGGTATTCTGAGGTCAAGGTACCTGCGAACCTGTAAACAACCCAACCCCCTCGCAGGTGGTGTTCTAAAACAAGGATCCTCAGACTTGGATCTGTTATGAGAAGTGTAAACACTTCTAACCCGGAGGTACAGTGTTTACAATAACCATAAAAGTCCCTCCTCTAATTCACCTCAGTTTCTGAAGGTCAATACTAAAGGTCATCCAGACTTAGCAGGCTTCCCAGATAGCCCTAGCATTGCAGGAAATCTGCAACACAGAGTTCTCAAGAAGAAACCCATATCTGAACCGTGTTTCATATTCCCGCACCAGACCGAAATGGAATGGGAAAGAATATGATTCACTCTAGCCTAGGTGTCACTCAGGTCCCAGGTATAGGACCTTAACTCTCAATGAATCACCCACCCACCAAAACAAAGACCAGATCCAGCCAGCAGCATGACAGTATGATATACAAAAGCAATAAAGAAAGCAGTAAAGCAACATAAAGCAAAAATAAATACAAGTATACCAACACAAATAAGCACATAACACCCCAGTAAACACAAATCAATCAAGCGCTAGGAGGAACCCACAAAAAGAACCAGAAGCCCTGGTTGCAGCATGATCCCCAGCAGAGTCGCCAAGCTGTCGCTCCCGATAAATGAAGCTAAGTCCAAATAAGGGTACAGACGCAAACGGTCGGCGAGAGGGACAATGAGAACACACAGCCGTGAACTCACTGGAGAATGAATAGAGTCGCCAGCTAGGCATTTTTATCCCGGAGGAAAGGCAATGCTGCATAGACCTAGAAAGATATGGATAAGACGGTTGCGAACCAGAGAAGCTGAGAAAGGGGGTTGGTTACAACCTGGGAAGGTATTAGCACCCAGATTGTCCGTCGTACTCGACGGGATCCACGCTTGAAAGATTTGTGTTTTAAAGGGGTAGTGTCAGTGCAATTTGTGTGTAAAAGAGCTGGAAAAGAATGTACAGGTGTCAGTGTAAAAGAAGTGTAAAGTGTAATATATGTACAGTGCCAGTGTAAGAACAGGAATGAAATGCCCATGATAATGAGGCTAAAAGAATAAAGCTGGAAAGAGGGGGAATATACAGAGACTTTTGTTCGATAACTGTTAAGTTATGCCTACGTATCCTCTCGTGCAATGAGGAAGTCAGAACACCGTAGTTCGACCCAAAGAGACTGATAGATGAATTGACTTGATGAACTGCTTGCTTGCCTATGCTCAAGTGTATGATCTGTCTGGCACAGATGCAAACTGTCTTGCATTAGACGGAAGAAGCAAGTTCTCGGTTGTGAGTGAATGAGATGAGAAAAGAATCCCGAAGGAGACGATTATTGTTTGTTTTTGAGTTTTCAGTCTTTTATTGCTTTTTGGATGTTTGTCATAAGTTAATGAGCTTAAGCCTAAACCAATGGATTTAGTAAACTCATCACATCTTCCCTCTGATTAGGGGTAATGAGAATACCTTAAGTGTGAAGTCAGATTCTCACACTTAATCACCTTTGATGTAGGGTTAAGATCATTAACCTACTTGTGATTATTTAGATGTTTTTGGTGTTTTTGTTTAGTGTTGAGTAATGAGATTAAGCCATAATCAGGGATTAAACAGACTCATTACACCATCCTAAGAGAAGGATAATAGATGAGAATGTTTAAGCTGAGGAAAACTCCTCAACTTAATCCATGATTAGGGATTAAACTCATGACAAAACAAGCCTTTGATTAAGTGGATTTTAATTAATGATATGATGAAGAAGTGAGTTTTATGATTTGTAAGACAACTTGAGGGGGACTTGTCCATTAACACTAGGGTTAGTCCTTCTTAACCAGTTAAGGAAGAATTAGAACCCTAATGCAAGGCCCAAGTTACAAGTGTGATGTCTTGATACTTATTAAGGGGATTGATTAAGAGATTTAAACACATTAAGGGTTTAACACTTAGGATTAAAGTTATACACTCCATCCTAAGAGAAGGATGCAGGCATAAGCTTAATCACAAAGCCTTGAAGCCTTTAGGGTTTAGTCCCTGATTATGAGATGAGAGGAGAAGACTCAAAAGAGACACAAAGGTAAAACTAAGAGGGGAGACTAATCAAAACCCTAATCATTGTCATGCTTGGTTGTTCCTAGGGTTTGTGAGGTTTAAACAAGAACAATCTTCAAAGGAGCCACCAGGAAGCAGATGAACAGGATCAAGAAAAGCAAAGTGACTTGCTTCATTCAAGAAGTCAAGTCACTTGAAGAAAGAAAGGTGAGAAGAAGAAGAATGAGCAAGCTCAATCTCAAACACAAACAAAAATGCAGCAATGGATGCAAGGGAGATGAAAAGAAAAGTTATGAGAAGTGAAGGCAAATTCACTTCTCAAGTTTACTTACCACCTGAAATGTTAGGAAAGAAATGCAATGCAATGCCAAATGGGATGAAATGACATGATGAAAAACAAAACCAGAAGCATGTTGATAATGATAATGATGTTGTGAGATGCTACAAGCATGAGGCAGGGCATGGAGATGTTCATACAAGATCATGGATGCAAAGGATGCAAGTTAAGGAGCATGAACTTACATGAAAAGTTATAAAGCATACATGGCATACAACATGGCAAATGCAAGATGCAATGATCAAAGATGCTTTCTATATGTCTTATGATGTCAAATGAATCACATGAATGCTTGAAATGTCATGGTAAGTCATGTTATGCAAGAGAATGCAAGAAGGATGCAAAAGAAAGCCCAAATTAGGGTTTATGGATCAATCAACAAACAAAAACCAAAAACAGAAGCAAACCCTAAGATAAAAAAATGGAAAATTCCACCCAAAGGAACCCTAATCCCATACTAAACCAAAGTCCAAAGGGGAGGTCTCAACTCTTAACCAATCTCAAGTTATGGTTTTTCTAAGATATTAGGGTTTTTAGGGTTCCTAAACAAAAGGAATGCCAAACAAATTGAAAATGAGGAATCAAATAATGGACATTTAATCCTAGAAACTACATGCTAAACACAAAACAATGCAAAAAGAATCAATGTCCAACTCTTCTCAAATAGGCAGAAATGATTTTTTGAACTTATGATCAAAATAATGCACAAAAAATGATTTAATTCAATGAAAAATTCTTAAAATGCATCAAGATCAAAAAAGAAATTTGGTTTGAAGGTTGGACAATGTTTCTAAATGTCTTAGAACATTTCATGAATTTTTTGGTGATTTTTAAATACCTAAAAGTATTTTTAATAAATTAATTTTCATTAATCAATTAAAAATAATCTTTTAAATATTTAAAAATACTTTTTTAATGATAAAAAATAAAATGAAAATATTTTTGTGTCATAAAAATTAATAAAACTTTTAAGAAAAAGTTTCATAATTTTTAAGACATTTTTGCTATTTTTAATAAATTATGCAAGTTAAATGAAAAAGAAAATGAAAATAAATTGAAATAATAATGAAGTCAAACAAATGGAAGGCTGAGATGAGCTCTGGGTTCAAAGGGGTTGACCACGCGCGCGAATGAAGGGTCCAGATGGCTTCTGACTTAATTATCTTAATTAAAATTAATTAAAACTAATGAAAGAGATTAGGGCTAAGCAGATTGATCTGGGCCATCTATTCGCGCGGCAAGTCAAACAAGTCTACTGATCCTACGCTCAACATTCAAATGGCCATTAATTACATAATTAAACCCTAATGATTTTCAGGTGGCCGGAGAAGACCTCCGGTCGTCTTCTCCGGTGGGGAGTCCACCTGAAAATCTCCAAACTCCCTCAAAACGTAACAAAAACAAAACCTAAAAACATGGAAATGAATCCCAATCACTCACGAATCATAACCCTCACTCAAAACCAATTTATTCTTCCTGGAATTCATGAATCGAACAAAACAAATTTCTAGGTCACAGAGTTTCAGAAGCTAATTAAATACTCATTTCAACACCATTTCAAAAACCAAAAGCACCAGGATACTCAGTGAAGCATAGAGAACAAGTTTATAACATGAAAAACGATTTCTGGAAAAATAATTCTTGAGCTACCTGAGATTCGAAGCTTTCACTATGATGACTTTCTGGCCTCTCCTCTTGATGAAAACCACTCCACTTAACCCTCTGGTGATGCTTGAATGCTCAAGAGGAATTTATGTTGGCTGAATGAAGAGTTTGAGCAACTTCTGCTCAAGCTTAGTTGAAAATGGCAATGGAGTTCCAGGCTGTTTCTGGCAATGGTGAAGGGTTGTTTGTGGTCCAGATGATGAGTGGAGAAGGTCTATGGAGTTTGTTCAGATGTTTGTGAGCTGTGGAGAGAGTTTCGAATGAAACTGCAAGTTGGAGTGAAAATGGTGCAGTGGGGTTACAGCTTGTTTCAGGCTTGTGTTCTTGCTGGTTTCTACTCAATGAGGCATGGTGAGTTGAATGGTGAAAATGGTTTGAGTGTTTTGTGGCTGGGCAGAGAGATTCGAAGCAAAATGCAGCTAGGGTGTGTTTTGTGAATGTGTTGTTATGAAGTGTTTCAGCCTTGCTAGATGTATCAAATGTCTTGCTCTTTGTCCACATAAACCTCTCTCATTGGTCAGATGACAAGACATGTGCTTTTTTGATTGGTAAGTCTACTTTTGCAAAAAGTCAAATTTTGTGTAAGGAAAGTATGGCTTGATCTATAGCTAGTACAAGGCATGGTTCTGGTGCAGCAAGATGAGGTGAGAGGCTAGCCAAAGTCAGCATCCAATGTTGCAAGTTGTAGGAAGTGTGATCATGAGTTTTTGCAAGTTGTTGCTTTATGGTTCACATGTGATTTCCTTATCCCACAAGCCATAATACATGAGCATTCTTGGTTCAATTCTGATTTTTATGACTTATAGAATGTTTGTGTGATGATTTGATGCCAATTAGAAGTTGCAATTTGCCTTGGTACATGATTTTGCAAAATTCTCACTTGAAGCATGCCTTGAAAATCAATGATTTTTGCCAACTTTGTCACACCATAACTTTTGATCCAAGAAGAGTTTGATCATGTTCTTGTACTTTTTGAAAAGGGAAAGATGAGATCTACAACTTTCATGACCAAAGTTTTTTCATTTGAAGCATTTTTGGATCAAAAATTAAGGCTTGAAAAATGACCAAAAATGAGGCATTCTTGAAAAGTCAACTATGCCCAAAAAGTCAACATTTGCAAAACTTCCAAATTCTTGATTTTTGTGAACTTCAACCCTCTTCCATGATCAAATAAAGATCATATACACTCAAAATGATGAAGATCACCCATTGGTTGGGTCATTGGGGGCCTCAGATGCCCTGATTTTGCACTGACTTGTCCAGAAAGTCAACTCTTGATCAGATGACTTCCCCATGGAATTTCTTCATGAAAATTGATATGCATACTCCCTATACCATATAGAGACCAATGGAAACAAGAATGACCAAAAAATTTGGAGTTATGGCCTCTGAAACCAAAACCCTAATTTTTAAGTCAACTGTGCAGTCAAACTTGGCTCTGCATCCATTCAAACCCTAGTTCTTGTGATTCCTTGGAATTTTGACTTTGAGAGGATGCAATATGATACTTGAACACATATGGATCCCTTTGAAGTGATTGGTTGCCTTTGGAGTGGCTCAAGAAGCTCTTGGATTGCTCAGATCACAAACCCTAGGTGCAGATGGCTTAGAAACTATGCAGTGAATCAAAAATGAGATATGAGATGATATGATTGTGTTTATGCATATGAGAATGATCACAAGCCATGGTGTGAATGGGTGAGGGCAAATTTGGGGTGTTTACACCAAGCAGGATCTCCAAAGCAATGCCTGAATCATTTTTCCCCAGCGAGTTGCCAGATCTTCTCATCCCCAGCATTAGCTCCCCACAGAGTTCTTCCCCCAGAGTTCTCCAGAAAGATCGTGCAGTGATCCTTTCTCCCCACAGATCGCCCAGTGATTCGTTCTCCCAGCATATTTCAAATCTCGTATCTCGTTTTTCTCATTTGCATAATCATAGCATTCACATCATTACTCCCCAAAAAAAGCGTAGCATTCCGTCTAATACGGAGCATTACGGAAAAAATCAAATATTTGCATGATCATAAGCCAGGTTCGAGCCAGTCACCTGCAAATACCAAAATCACTCCTCCAACAATACGCCAAAAAAAATTTTTTATCCCCTGCAGATAAAAGCCAAAATATCCTTTTGCACTCTCAATACAAATACTTGTACGTACTTACACATGATCCTTCTGATAATCGTCCGTATCCTACTTATACACAATTCTTGGATACTCATCCATATCTTATGCATCTCCCTGGCAGAATAACACCCGTCCATGTTCTTTGTTCAAACAATTGGTGCTCGTTTATATCATCACTCCTTAAACATGCGTCAGTGTTTGTTTATATCGATACGCGTCCGTATCGTGGTCCTAAGGATACTCGTCCGTATCTTTAATCTATACACACTGTCGAAACACTTATACCATTTTATTTTTAGGGCTTAAACACTCATCCGTGTTTATCTATCCCCAGAAGTCGCCAACAAAACAACTTTCTATCTGACCTTCGTCCTATGTCGTGATATCCTTTAGGTGATTGTTCTTCACCTTTTGATGATTGTACCTCATCATTCATCCAATGGTCGTCCCCATCGTCGATCTTTTATCTGACCTTTGTCCTATGTCGGGATAATCCCCAACTAAGCAGTCGTTCCCTACTAGGTGATCGTCCTTCACCTCTTGATGACCATCCCTCATCATTTATTTTGATGATCGTCCCTCATCATGTTATCCGATGGCCGTCCCCATCGTTGATCTTTTTATCAGACATTCGTCCTATGTCGCGATAACTCTCAGCAGCCGTACCCTGCTAGGTGATCGTCCTTCACCTTTTGATGACCGTACCTCATCATTCATCTGATGGCCGTCCCCATCGTCGATCTTTTTATCCGACATTCGTCTTATGTCGTGATAACTCTCAGCAGCCGTACCCTGCTCGGTGATCGTCCTTCACCTTTTGATGACCGTCCCTCATCATTGATTTATTTATTCTTCACCCGATGGCCGTCCCCGTCGCGGTTTCTTTATTCTTCAGCCTGACGGTCGTCCCTGTTAGTGCTTTAAAATCCCTAGTAAAGTCGCCTTTCTTTACCCAATGTCGTCCCTGTCGTGGATTCTTTATTCCCCAGCATGATGGTCGTCCCCGTCAGTGTGTTTCTCACCGATTTTATCCAGCAGTCGTCCTCTGCTCGATGGTCGTCCTCCGTCGCTATCATTTGATATTCATTCTATACTGTCTATTACAATTTATATCCATTTTCTTCTTATAATAAAGAGTGCAAATTTCGGATTGTCTTGGTATTCAACCACAAGTTATCTTGTTTGTCTGTTAAGCCAGGCGCTTACATCCTACACAGCTAACTCATGTTTGAATAGGGGCAGTTGTAAGCACCCCAAATTTTCCCTCCCTTTTTTTTCACACCTTGGCTTGTGATTCTTCATATTGAATTGCATAAGCATCACATCTCACACTGCATAGTTATTTCACTGCATAAGCTGCATAGCTAGGGTTTGTGATAAAATGAATCTTAGAAGTGGTTTGAGCTATCTCAGAGGCCTTGAAGCATGCCAAGAGGGTCCATGAGTGTTCTATGATCATATTATGCCTCCAAGGGTTCTTGAAAGTCAAAAGATCACAAGAGATTGCAGAGCCACCCAGGCAGGCTCATAGCTCCTGCACAGATGACCTAGAAATTAGGGTTTTGGGTTTGAGGTCCTTACACTCAAATTTTTTGTCATTCTTGATTATATTGGTCTATATATGTTATAAGGAGCATGTGTATCAAATTTGAAGCAAAAATTCCTTGTGGAAGTCATCTGACCAAATGGTAACTTGTTGTGCAAGAAAAGTTAGGATTAGGGCATCTGGGGCCACCAACAAGGGCTCCAAAGGGGCATCTTCATAAATTTGGGTTCCAATGATCTTTATTTGATCTTAGAAGTGCTTGGAAGTTCACAAGATTGAAGAATTATGATCCATTTCAAAAGTTTCTATTTTTGGGCATGACTTGTAATGAAAACTTTCCATTTTGGGAAAGATCTTCAACCTCCTCTTTCTTGATCAAAAAGGCTTCAAATGAATTTTCCTCAAACATGAAAGTTGTAGATTTGATCTTCCCATTTTCAAAAAGTACACGAACTCCTCTTGATTCATCCTAGAACTCAAGATATGGCAAGTCAAAGTTGGGAAAAATCTTGTAATTTTCAAGTTCATGCCAAAGAGGGAAATGTGAAATTTTGATTTCCAAGCCTTCTCATGACCTCTAATGCATTGCTACACATCATAGAAACATAATGCAACATGTCTTGACCAGAATTATGCTTTGAACCACAATATTTCATGACTTGCATCTCAAGAATCCTCAAAGTTGTCAAAATTCAAAAACCATACAAACTCATGAATCAAGCCATACAACTCACTAATTTCGATCCAAAGGCTCTCCTTGAACTCAACTGAGGAAGCCTAAGACCTCAAATCACCTCTGCCATGGCCCATGCTTCAAGTACACCATTTTTGACTTTTTGGCCAATGGAGCCATACCATTCCCACAATGCCCAACCACTCTTCTGACTCATTCTAATCTTCTATGCATGGCCTAAGGATCACAACACACAAGACACAAGAGCTCAGAACAAGCCAACACTCAGATTGCACAAAATTTGTCAAAAACTTCCATTCTTCGATTCTCACCACTCAGCCATCAAACTTCAAAAATCTCTTCACCATTCAATCACACATTACCTAAGGATCATTTCCCACCCATCACCATGGCCTGAAACACAACATACCAAGACTTCATTTTCTTCCATATCAGAATTGGAACCCTCAAACCAGCCACTATAAGCTTCATCCAAGCACTCCATTAGCTTCAGGAGGACCAAAGGAGTCACTTTGCACCAAGGAAAGGCTTTGAAAGCTCATATTTGAAAAGCTCCAGTTCAGGTAACCTTCAAAAACAATTTTTCCAGAACCTTGATTTCTTGTTATAGAATGATTATATATGCTTTGTAGATCATGCTGATGTGTTTAGAATTGAAAATGGTGTAAAAATGAGTATGTATTGTATCTCTGAAACTTTGCCCGTGAAAGTGTTTTTGCTTCGATTCATCATGTATGCGTGTTATAAATTTTGTTTGAGGATTGATTTTGATTGTATGATGTTTGGGGATCATTTCTGGGCAGTTATTTTGGTGTTTAGTGGCCTGTAGAAGAAGATAGGTTGAGGGGATGGCCAGAGAAGATGACCGGAGCTTATCTCCGGTCACCTGAAAGTCATTAGGGTTTGTTTGCCAGTTTGAATCTCAGCCCTTGGATGTTGATTAGGTTAACGCATGGACGGCCCAGATAATTCATTAAAACCCTAATCCTAATTAATTAAGTTAATTTATAATTAATTAGTCAGATTAAATCATGGCCCTTGGATCACGCACGCAAGCCCAGTTTGAATTTAGGCCTTAGGATCTCCATACCTTTGGTCAAGCTGACTGGCCTTCTGGACCCTTGATCTCTCTCTCACGCAACCTCAGCCATCAGATCAGCATACTTTTCATTTTCTTTTAATTTTATTTTTATTTTATTTCATTTATTTTGTTTTGTTTTATTTATTAAAAATACCAAAACATTTTATAAAAATCCAATTTTTTGCATTTTTACTTTAAATAATTTTCAGAACCCAAAAACATTTTTATTTTTAATTTTTGCATTAAAAATATATTTTAAAATCATTTAATTGTATTATTTAATTAATTCATTTTAATTAATTAAAAATACTTTTAGGTATTTAAAAATCACAAAAAGTTCATGAAGCATTCTTACATGTTTAGAACAATTTACAAACTTATTTTACAAATATCTTTTAGGGTTTGATCACATTTTGACAATTAACCATGAATTAGGGTTTCTAAATTTCCTATTTTTCTAACCCTAACTTCAAAAATTCATTTCTGATCAACCAAGATGAGTTTGTAAATGGTTCTTTTTGCATTCTTTCATATTTGGCATGTAGTATCTAGGGTATTTATCTCACATTTTTGCATTGCATTTTCCATTTGTTTGACATTTTTCATGAAGAGGTATCCAAAACCCTAGCCTAACTTAGAAAAACTATAACTTGACTTTGGTATAGCTTCTGACTTCCATATTTGGGGTGTGATCTTGTGTATGTTTAGGGTTCAATTGGTTGCAATTTCAGTTTTTTATCATGTGTTTTGCTTCTGCTTTGATCATATGCATCTCATACTTTCTTAAAACTCTAATTTGTCATGTTCATTTGCATTCATCTTTGCATACCATCATCATATGAACTTGTCATGACATCTCATGTATTAGTATGTCATCTTAGACACATTAGGACATGTGTGAATGTTGGTTGATAATTGTTGCATCCATTTGACATGTTTTACATCCATTACATCTTATGTATGTCCATGTGTTCTTAAGCTTCTAACGTGCTTGTTTTTAAATCCATCACTTGTATGATCATACATAGGCATTGTATATGACTTTGCATCTCTCCATGACACATTTGCATCATGTATTCACTTCTGGTTGGCATCATTGCATCTTCATCTTTGCATCATTGCATTTTGTTTCACTTTAGGCATTCATACTAACCATTGCAGGAGCTTCTGGTAAGTTGAGCAAGATGTGGATTTGCCTCCACATCCAACCTTTTCTTATCCCTTTATTTGCATTTTTATTTGTCTTTGAAGTGAGTTTTCCTCACTTGTGCTCTCTCTTGCTCCTTTTCTTTATCTTAGGTTACTTAATTTCTTCAGGAAGTAAGTAACCTATTCTTCTATTCTCTTCTCTTTTCATCTGCTTTTTCTTCCTGGGTGGCCATCTGAAGACTTTCTGAAGATCTTTTTTTATGCCTCACAAACCATAGGAATATCCAAGCATGATAACTTTAGGTTTGTATATAGTCTCCCCTGGTTTTTTACCTTTGGGTCTCCTTGAGTCTCTGCTTCTCATCTCATAATCAAAGGCTAAACAGTTAAAGTTTTGGGGCTTTGTATTAGGGTTATGCTTGTATCCTTATCTTAGGATGGAGTGTATAATTGTAATACTTAGTGTTAAACCTTTAAGTTGTTTTCACCTTCTAATCAAAACACCTAATAACTATCAAGACTTAGCTTGTAACTTAGGCCTTATATTAGGGTTACATCTCTGCCTCTAGGTCAGAGGGACTAACCCTAGTGTTTAATGGACAAGTCCCCCTCAGGTTTAGTCTTACAAACATAAAATTCACTTCTTAATCTAACCTCTAATCAAAATCCACTTTAATAAAGGTTTGTTATATAATGATTTTAATCCCTGACTATGGATTAAGTTGAGGTATCTTCCTCATCTTAAGTGTCCTCATCTATCATCATTCTCTTAGGATGGTGTAATGAGTTCACTAATCCCTAATTAGAGATTAAACTCATTACTTAACACAAAACAAAAATCCAAAAACACTTGATAATTACAAGTAGGTTAATGATCTTAATCATGTATCATTAGGGTAATTAAGTTGGGATATTCATCTCAGACTTAAGTAGACTCATTATCCCTAATCAGGGGTGATATAATGAGTTTACGACCCTTGATTAAGGCTTAAGCTCATTATCCTATGCAAAACACCAAAAACAATAAAAAGCTGAAAACACAAAAACAAACAATAAGAGACTTTCCTGCGGGAATTCTCTTCTCATCTCATTCATTCTCAATGTCAACTTGCGACGACTTGTCTCGCATGCAAGACGGTAAACGCACTCGTACCAAACGAGCCTGCAACACCTAAGCATAGACATATGCAGTCCCAGCTAAAAAACACAAACAAATAGTTCCCGCCTTAGTTAGGCGAACTACGTCGACTCTGATCCTCATTATCCCGATGAGGTACGTAGGCAGCGGGGTGGGGCCCGTTCGAGCACATTCTTTATTTTCCCTACATGTCCCCCTTTCTCAGTTTCTTTGGTTCTCAACCGTCTTATCCATATCCTTCCAGGTTCATGCAGCATTACCTTTCCTTTGGGATAAAAATGCCTAGCTGGAGAATCTATTCAACCTCAACCTCCAACATCGCCGACAGTTTGCGTTTGCACCGGGATGAAAATTCGGGGAGCGGCAATCATTCAATTTCTTCACATCAAGGCATTCATTAACCTTGATCATTATTGGCAGGGTCACACAGTTTTTGGATACTTCTTCCACTTCAGGCTGGTCTAGGAGATCATCAGCAATCCCCACCATGTTAATGTGGGTGTCGAAACCTTCAGTAGCTTCTATTATTTCAAAACTATCCTCGGATGCCTTTTCGACTTCGACCATATTCAAAATGAATGGTTCGGCATAATTGGCTTCGACAATCTGCATAGGATTTGAATCAATCCTCATTTGTTGTTTTGATTTGTCTCTAAATTTCAGTCTTCCATCACGGATTACATTCTGAACAAGATCCCTGAAAAGGAAACATTGAGAGGTTTTATGACCTAAAAAGTTATGGTATTTACAAAAACCTCTCTTTTTCTGTTGGTCAACAAGAGGCTCTTTAGCGCCTGGAGGTCTTATTAACTGACCATCTTTAACCAACACGTTGAAAATTTCATCACACTTGGTGACGTCGAACATATAAGTTCTTTTAGGAAACTTATCATTCTTTTCTAGTTCGACTGGATTCTTTCCGTTCGACGGAACCAGTACTTTACAAGAGTATAGTGGGCCTTGCTTTAGGCCATCCTCTCTTTTTTACTTTTATTTGCTCTAAATTTTTCAGCTTTTAACCTTTCAATTTGTCTCACCCTATCTGCTAGTTGTGCCATGTCTCTCAAATATTGAGTGTCTAATTTCTTTCTTATAGAATAATCTAGACCTCCTGAAACCATTTCGACTAACTCTTGTTCTGGAACTTGCATGAAACATCTTGCTCTTAGAAATATGAACCTATTTAGGTAATCATCTATAGGCTCCGAAAATTTCCTCTTGACACTGGCTAATTATTTCAAACTTATTTTAGTTTGTCCCATATAAAATTACTCGTGGAACAATCTTCCTAACTGGGTCCACGTATATATGGAGTTTGCAGGCAAGGATGTAAACCAAGTAAATGCATTTTTTATCAAAGAACTTGGGAAGTATTTCATTCTTAAATTTTCGTTGTGGGCTATTTCCCCTACTTCGATCAAATAATGTGATATATGTTCTATGGTGGATTCGCAAGAGTCCCCTGAAAATTTGGTAAATTTGGGGATTTTCCACCTTGGGGGTAATTCCTGTTGTAGAACATATTCAGATAATGGGGAAGCATAACTAGGCCTTTGTAATCCCACATTTACCCCATTTTGTGCTATTATCCTTTCGACCATGGCTTCCAAATTGTTTTCGGCAGGCAAGTTATTATACCGTATTTGTTGTTGCAAGACATCATCAGCGTCCTGGCCTCTCTGGACTATTATACTCCTAGGCTCTTGTTGGACAGGTATTCTGACACGAGGTTGTTCAACCACTCCTCCTTGGTTCGCTAGGTTGGGCTAGGGATCCTCTAAAGGCCTCTGATTTATTATGGGTTCCTCTTCGACATTCACCACTGGGTTCTGAATTATCTGTTCTCTTTATCGAATTTGAGGGACACCAAAAAAGTCAGCAATACGTGTCATCTACGTTGCCAACATTTGGTTTGTTTAGGTAGTGTTTTGTATCAAAGGATTAAAAACTACTCCCATTTGTTATGTCAACATTTGGATCATATCATGATTACTTTCGTCCATTTGTTGTCATATTACTTGCACAGAATTATTCGTAATTTGTGGCATTTGGAAGCCCGGTGGAGGTTGATTCAATCTCATATTCCCACCAGATCCTGATCCTTGCAATGGTGATGACCTATTCAATAAGGAATCATAATAGACTGAAGATGCATTTTGTAAACTTGCCATAGTGGTAGTAGGCATCCCATAAGGTTGTTCCCTACCAAACAAAGGCATTTTAAAGTTCGTCGAAAAAGGCCTATGAACGTTTCTTATAGGGGAGGAGTTCCCATGGACAATTGGTGTCCCATGGAAGAAAAACTAGGCACATTTTGAGATACTGCAAACGCAGGTGTTAACCCTGACGAAGAGGGTATGGCTTCAGATACAGAAATTGACCCTGTATTTCCTCTAGTAGAAGGAGGGGAGTAAGCATTGTAGTATTTTCATTTTGACTATGTGGCATATTTGCCATTCTTCTTACTCTTGTTCGTTTAGGTCTTTCTACGTCGGTTACAACTAATTTACCGCTTCTTAGAATCATACAACGAAGTAGAAACCTTTTTAACTACGAGTTATTCTATCAAATTTTCAAAATATTGCACTGGTCCCACTGGGCGTGCCAATTTGTTTGCTTTTGAATTTGGAGAACAACCTCTGGTTTTCCAATCTCACTGAATTAGTTTACTTGCAGGACCAACCACACAAATCCTAGGACACATGTGAAAATTTTGATGAAATTCTAAACTCTTAGAGTAAAAAGTCTTTTGATCCTTGATTTGATTGGTTATGTCTTTCATATATGAATGATTTTGATTAGATTATTTTAAGTAAAAGCTTTAAAGTGAATTTGACAAAGTAAATTTGACAAAGGTAAAGATTTTCATAAAGTAAATAACTAAGGATAAACGGCTAGTAAATGTAAAGGAAATAATTAATAAAGAACTTTGAATTTGATAAAAACTTAAATGAATGGTGTTGTTCGCACGTACATTTTCTAGATAAAACTCTTTTTCTCTCACACGGGTACTTTAGAGTATTTTTACAGGAATTTTGTACAAGTTTTTTCACACACTAAATCTAAAAAACAATATCCTATTATATACAAATAAAATAACTGCTATCAACGGAAAAATCCTCAGACTAATGACACTTGTCTTTCTGCATGTTCCCCTTTCTTCAAAAGCTTCCACGCGTCCTTCTGCCAAACGAAATAACTGTCTAAATTTGAATTTATCCTTAATGTCGAAGCGATGCGTCCCTTTAGGCTTGTCGAATTGTCAAAACATGATATATCAGCCAAATTTGTAGAAACAATGCATCATTTCTCCTTGTCGAAACGTCGAATGCTTCAGGTGTCACCCAATTTCTGTCGAACTGTCGAAAACAACATGTCAACTAAAACTGTCGAAATATCTCTTCAAATATATTTCTTCAATTCCCTTCCTTTGTAAATATCTTCCTCTGTCCAAAAGCAACATTTTATCTTTCAAATCATGGTGTCGAAAATATGTATCTACACTTCTAACCATAGTTTCTTTGAAGGCATTTATGCCATTATGTAAGGTCACTTGTGTGAGTTTGTATGGTTTGTTTAGAAATTTATAGGTCTTCTTTGATCCATTATAGGTTCATTTAGTGTTCTTTTGCCTTTTAGTTTGTGTTATGCATCCATGTTCAATTTTGACCTAATTTTCCCACTCATTCTTCTCTTTTGCTTCTCATTTTGTTTGTGTGCATCAAGTATGTTCGTCTCATGTTCATTTCATACCTTGTATGCTACTGACATCATGCATATACATCCATCTTGGTATGTCATCTTTTATCTTTACCTTGCATCTCAAGTATGTATGACATTCTTTCCTTATATGTCCATCCTCTTGCAAGATTGTTTGAATTGTTTTGATTTGTTTGTTATGTGCATTTGGTGTGTTCATGTGTGCATCATTATAATATCATTTTGGTCATATGATACCTAATTTCATCATTTCATCTTTGACTTTCATCCTTGAGTTGTTTGTGTTTTCTTCTTATGTGAACATCAAATTATTTGCTTTCTTCATCCCATTCTATCGTGATTTAATCTATGCATCTTTGTATGTTCATTTAGTATCATCTTAGATATTCTAATATGTCACATCATTCTGAATTTGATGAACCATACATGTTTTCATCCATGTCATACTTCATTTGCATTCATGCTTCTTCATATGTGGCTTTTATGAACTTCTTTTCTTCTTTGGTGCTTCTTTGAGTTTGTTTGGTCTTGTTTGAGTTCCTTGAGCTTCTTAAAGTTTCTTTGTGGTTTGGTTCTAAATTGTAAGGTTCTTGAATCTTAAGATCCATTTTATTTGCTTTCTTTGTTTGTTTGGCTTCTATTTCACTTCTTATGAATGTTTGTGCTTCATTTGCTAAATTTTTCAGGGGCTTTGGTAAGTCATAGGAGTGTGGATGTGCATCCACATTCAAACCTCTCTCTCTTCTTTTACATTAAAATCTTGTGTTTTCTTAAGCATTTAAGTTGCTTTTTTTGTATAATTCTATTTGATTCCTCTTAGAAAAAACTTAACTTCCATCTTGGAAGTAAGTTGTCTTCTAATCTCTTATATTCATCTTCTTCTCCTTCTTCTTTCTTCTCTTCTTCTCCCTTTTTTTAGGATAGAGATCTCAAACCTCACTAACCTTAGGATATCCAATCATGACAAATTACTTAGGATTGTGTTGTTCCCTTATACTTTTTACCTTTTGAGTCTCTTTTGAGTCTTTCTTTTTCCCATCTCAAAATAAAATCTAAAAAACACCTAATAAAGGTTGAAATGACTTCTTGTGTTATAGACTTATTCCATGGGAAACTTGAATCTATCCCATCTCGGGGCAATGTAAGCTTGTCTAGCATGATACACAAGTCTTCAACATGAAGTTGTTTCATAAAGTAAACCTAAAAAGCACTTCTTCATCAAAAACAAGAAAAACACTTAATTAGTAAAGTAGGCTAGTGTGTTTGAGCCTCAACCCTTGGAGCTAAGTTTGGGGATCTTCTCCATCATTTGGTGTGCTTCTTCTCCATTCCATTTTGGAGTGATGTAAGAAGTACACACTCCATTGAATGAGACTTGAATACACTCTCCTATGCAAACTCTCAAATAAAAGATTCTAAAAGACTTCAACAAACAATAATCGTCTTTCCTTTGGGAATTCACTTCTCATCTCCTTCACTCTAAACAAAAGAACTCGCTTCAACTTATCTTTTTCAAGACGGTAAATGCACTTGTTCTAGTCGAGCCTGCAACACCTGAGTATAGGCATAAGCAGTTCAATCCTAAAAAACACAAGCAAGTGGTGTTAGTCTTATTGAGTTGAACTACAGTGTTCTGACTTTCTCATTGCACAAAGGGAATACGTAGGTACAAGCGGCGATGCTTGGCGAACACAATCCTTCAGTCTCTTTCATCGTTCTTTGTGTCATTTCATCTCCTTATCCTTTCAATTTAATCTTCCTCATTTCTTTTCAGTCCTTTCCAATAGTAGTTGCAATAGTAGAAGATATCCTTACCCTTTGAAACAGTGATAGCAAGTGTGGATCCCTTCGGGTACGATGGACGATCTAGGATTCTAATACCTTCCTAGTTCGTAACCGACTTCCTTACCCTCTCTCTTTGGTTCACGAGACCCTGCTTTCTCCTTCTTCCGGGTTTGTGCAACATTACCCTTCATTCGGGAT
The DNA here is from genome assembly GCA_963966055.1 of Lathyrus aphaca. Lineage (NCBI taxonomy): Eukaryota > Viridiplantae > Streptophyta > Magnoliopsida > Fabales > Fabaceae > Lathyrus > Lathyrus aphaca. The sequence goes on along the minus strand of OZ014525.1, from coordinate 483,437,075 downwards.
GAAATTGTCTGGCTGGCGACTCTTCTTTTTTCGTGCCACTTTCGCGTATGTTCCAGGATGGAAATCCCGAGAGAGACAATGTTCACCCCTGATCCATCATTAGTTCCAACTTCGTGTTAACTTTCGCTCCCATGAAAAGACACCAGGGTCCCAAGGTGCAGACGCGAACGGTCGGTGAAAAGAGAAAATGAAAGTGAATGAATAGAGTCGCCAACTAGGCATTTTTATCCCGAAGGAAAGGTAATGCTGCATAAACCTAGAAAAAGATGGACAAGACGGTTGCGAACCAGAGAAACTGAGAAAAGGGGTTGGTTACAACCCGGGAAGGTATTATCACCCAAATTGTCTGTCGTACTCGACGAGATTCATGCTTACAAGATTGTGTTTAAAGGGGTAGTGTATGTGATGTTTGTGTGCAAAAGCTAGGAATGAATGTACAGGTGTCAGTGCAAAAGGTGTGAATTGCTCAGAAACTGAGGCTTTGGAAAGAATGCTGAAAGAGGGGGAGGACAAAGAGACTTTTGTTCGATAACAGTTAAGTTATTCCTACGTATCCTCTCGTGTAATGAGGAAGTCATAACACCATAGTTCGACTCAAAGAGACTGAAAATGAATTTGACTGTGAACTGCTTGCTTTTCTATGCTCAAGTGTATGACTCATCTGGCTCGAGTGCTAACTTTCTTGCATTAGGCGGAATAAGAAAGTTCTCGTTTGTGAATGAGTGTGATGAGAAAAGAATCCTGAAGGAGACGATTATTGTTTTTTTTTTTTGTGTTTTCAGTCTTGTTATTGTTTTTGGTGTTTTGCATAAGTTAATGAGCTTAAGCCTAAATCAAGGGCTTGCAAACTCATTATATCCTCCCTGATTAGGGATAATGAGTCTGCTTAAGTGTGAGATAAGCATCTCAACTTAATTACCGTGATGAAGTAGGATTAAGATCATTAACCTACTTGTGATTAATTAGATGTTTTTGGATTTTTGTTTAGTGCTAAGTAATGAGTTTAATCTCTAATCACAGATTAGTGAACTCATTACACCATCCTAATAGAAGGATAATAGATGAGAACACTTAAGCTGAGGAAGATACCTCAACTTAATCCATGGTTAAGGATTAAATTCATTATATAAAAAGCCTTTATTAAGTGGATTTTAATTAAGGGATGAGATTAAGAAGTGGATTTTAAGTTTGTAAGACAACTTGAGGGGGACTTGTCCACTAAACACCAGGGTTAGTCCCTCTTAACCATAAGGAAGAGATAGAACCCTAATGTAAGGCCCAAGTTACAAGATAAAGTCTTGGTGATTATTAATGTGTTTTGATTAAGAGGTGTAAACAAATTAAAGGTTTAACACTTAGGATTAAAGTTACACACTCCATCCTAAGATAAAGATGCAGGTATAACCCTAATTCCAAAGTCCTAAAACTTTAAGAGTTTAGTCTCTGATTATTGAGATGAGAAGAGAGACTCAAGGAGACTCAAAGGTAAAATACTAAGGGGTGTCTATACACAACCCTAAAAGTTATCATGCTTGGGTATTCTATGGTTTGTTAGGCTTAGGAGAAAAGATCTTCAAGGCCACCAATGGAAGAAGCTGATGAAAAGAGAAGGAGAAAGAAGAACAACTTACTTACTTCCTAAAGAAGATAAGTAACTTGAAAGAAAGAAAGTAAGAAGGATGGAACATAAGTGAACAAGTTCACTTCAAAGACATGTAAAAATGCATATGAATGAGATAAGAAGAGGTGAGAGGTGAAGGCAAATCCACCTCCCAAATAACTTACCAAAAGATCCTGAAAATGTTAGTATGAATGCATAAGACATAAAGCATAAAGAAATGAATTGAAATGAGATGAAATGAGATGAAAAGACCAGAGTCATAAGTGAAAATGCAATTTAAATGGCATATGAGATGATGCAAAGTCATACAAAGTGCACATGAATGTTCATACAAAGATGAGATGTCATGAAAGCATGCTTAGAAGCTTGAAAACACTTGGATGTTTACGAAATGAAATGAATGCAACACTTGACAAATGGATGAAGAAATGATCAAGCAATGTTCTAACATGTCCTAAGATGTCTAAGATGACATATGAATGCTTTAAATGTCATGGCAAGTTCACATGATGATGAATATGCAAGGTGAATGTAAATGAACATGAGAAATTAGGGTTTTATGAAAGTATGAGATTCAAATGAACAAAACAGAAGCATACAACATGATAAAAAATTGAAACCAAGCCCAATCAAACCCTAAACCTATACAAGGTCACACCCCAAAGGAGAAGGTCAGAAGCTAATCCTATTGAAAGTTATGAATTTCCTAAGTTTGCTAGGGTTTTTGGGTGATTCTCAAAGGAAAATGCAAATCAATTTGAAAATGCAAGATAAATTCATGAGGAAAATAACCTACAAACTACATGCAATATGTGAAACAATGCAAAAAAAGAATCAAGTTCAAACTCTTCATGGTTAGGAAGAAATGAATTTTTCAAATTAGGGTTAGAAAATGTGATTTTAAAGAACCCTAATTCAAAGAAAATTGTGAAATTATGATCAAACCTAAAAAGAAATTTGTATGAAGAGTTTGAAAATGTTTCTAAATGTATTGGAATGGTTCATGATTTTTTTGGTGATTTTTAGAAACCTAAATAAATTTTTAATTAATTAAAATCCATTAATTAATTAAAAATAACATTTAAATATTTTAAAAATACTTTTTGAATGCAAAAAATAAAATAAAAATCATTTTTAGGTTAAGAAAATTATTTGAAACAAAAATGCAGAAAATTATATTTTTTTGAAAGTGTTTTGCTATTTTAAATAAAATGCACAAAAGAAATGAAAAGAAAATGAATTAAAAATGAAATAAATGAAAGTAATATGATCCAGTGGTCAGGATTCAAACTGGGGTGGAGGGAATTGACTGCGCGCTATCCAAGGGTCCACATTCAAACTGGCTAATTAATTTTAATTAAATTAATTAATTGGAAATTAATCTTAATGAGCTAATCTGAGTCATTCGTTCGCTAAGCTAAACATGCATCCAAGGGCCTACATTCAAACTGGGCAGCTAAACCCTAATTAGGGTTAATCACTTTCAGGTGACCGGAGACAAGCTCCGGTCATCTTCTCCGGTGAACCAAAAAACCTAGATCCTTCTACAGGCTACCCCATCCCAAATTAGTTGCCCAAAAACACTCCCCATGCATCATTCAAGCAAAATCACTCATCAAACATCATTTATATCTCAAAAATCAAGCAAATCGAATCAAAAACATTTTCACGGGCAAAGTTTCAGAACAACCATACATGCTCATTTCTCAACCATTTTCAATTCTAAACATATCAGAGTGATCAGCTAAGCATATAGAATCATTTAGGAACTTAAAATAAGAGTTCTGGAAAAATTGTTCTTCATGATACCTGAGATGAAGCTTTGCAGTTTTGAGCTTTCTGGCCTCCTCCCTTGCGCAAATCAACTCCAATGGACCCCCTGAGGATGTTGTGATGCTTAGAACAAGTTTTTAATGGATGGTTTATGAGTTTCAGTTCTGAGTATGCAGAAATCGTGTTTTAGTTTGAGCTGTTTTCAGGCCATGGTGAGGGGTGGGAAATGATCCTTAGGTTGTGTGTGTTTGAATGGTGAAAGAAATTTGGAGTTTTGATGGCTGAGGTGTGAGAATCGAAGAAGGGAAGTTTTTGACAAATTTTGTGCAATCTGAGTTGTGGAATGTTTCAGGCTTCAATGTTCTCTCAAATGAGGTCCTTAGGGTCCACATAAGTCATTGTGATTGGTCAGAGAGTGGGTGGTGGCACAGTTTGATTGGTATGGTGTATTTTGCAAAAAAAGTCAAATTTGTGTACTTGAGGTATGGGCATGGTGCAGAGCTGTTTCAAGGGGTGTCTTGGCCTCAACAGAGTTTGTGGATGGCCCTTGGATTAATAGAGTGCAGCTGGAAGACTTGGATGGGGAGACATCATGTGTTTTGCAAATTTCCAACTTTGAAATTTCTTATGAATCAAGTCATGAAAATGCCAAATTCTTGGGCCAATTATGGTTTAGGCAAGTTGTATTGACATGCTATGAGGTATTTGTGCACATTAGAGGTCACTTAGAAGCTTGAAATGCCAATATGCAAAAATCCCTCTTTGACATGAACATGAAAATTATAGGATTTTTGCCAACTTTGAAAGGCCATAACTTGAGTTCTAGGATGAATCAAGACATGTTCTAGTACTTTTTGAAAAGGGAAAGACCTAATATACAACTTTCATGTCCAAGAATTTTTCATTTGAAGCATTTTTGGTCATGAAAGAGGAGGTTGAAAATCTTTCCCAAAATGGAAAGTTTCCATTACAAGTCATTTCCAAAAATGGAAAGTTTGCAATTGGCTCAAAATTATTCAACTTTGTGAACTTCCAACCACTTCTAAGATTAAATAAAGATCATAGAACTTCAATTTGATGAAAATGATCCTTTGGTACCCTTGTTGGGGGCCTCAGATGCCCTGATTTTGACTTAACTTGCTCAAGAAGTTACCCAATGATCAGATGACTTCCACAATGAATTTCTTCATCAAACTTGGTACACATGATCTTTATAACATATTAAGAACATTAGAAACAAGAATGACAAAAATTTTTGGAGTTAAGGCCTCTGAAATCAAAACCCTAATTTTGGTCATCTGCACAGGAAAACCCTAGCTCTGCTTCCATACCTTTGCCAATCTTTATGATTTCTTGACTTTTATGAACTTTGGGGAGCATATTATGATTATAGAACACACATGGACCCTCTTGGAAAGCTTCAAGACCATTGGGATGGCTCAGATTGATTCTTGGATTACTCAAATCACAAACCCTAGATGCAGATGAAATAGAACTATGTAGATGAAACAAATATGCTACATGAGATGTAATGCTTATGCTAAAACAAAAATGAAAGATCAAAAGCCATGGTGTGAGAAAAAGTGAGGGCAAATTTGGGGTGTTTACATTAACCTTCCATGCTTAATTTCCTTAAGTGGATATGAACAATATCTTCAAGTATCGAATCACCACACAATGTATATATTCCTAACTCACAAACACAAGCAACCTGTATGATTTTCTATGAGTACACCCACAAATTTTGGTATTAGTTCCCACATAATCAACCCTCAAGAACTTGTCAACAATGCATCTCAAAGCAAATCTTGATAATGATCCACGAAGATTCCCATAAAATGTACTAGTGCGTGCATGCTCAAATTCATAAAAACTCCTATGAAATTAAGCTCTAATGTTGCTCAATTGTAACATCAAATTATTATTCATTACCTTCCAACATTTTAACAAGTCGCCTATACTTTTCTCTAACATCAGCTGTAATTTCCAATTAGCAGACTCAACCCTAAAATGAAAGAAAACATCAAATTAATACAAACTAAAACTACTAAAAGTATATATCAATTAGTCATGGTGTTGCTCAAATTTAGAACTCAATTGATCCATGCTCCAACAAATCTATGTTTGTAGGTAGTCAATCATGTATATTTCACATAATAAATGAATCCAACACAATCAACATTGGCTTGCTCAGGTTGCTGCAACTGTTGATGATACTTCATCTCATCACTGAGCCATACAAGTTACATCCATATTGTGTTTATCTCATATTGCATATCACTAACACCATACTGCTTGCATCTTTCTTGAACATTTTTTTATGTGAAATCGAAAAAGCAAATTAATCGTCCTTGGAAACATAACTTCAATAGTTTTCATCAAAGAAATATCTCTATCAGTCAAAATCACTTGTGAGCATAACACTACATACTTAAAAAATTGTTTCAACTTATTATATACCCAAATAAAAGTTCTATGTCAGCTCATATTCCATATAGGCAAATGCAACAACAAATGTCAACTCAATTGACGTCATACCAACAGTTTCAAACAAATATTGCCAGTATTTGTTTGTCTTGTATGTGTTATCCATAATAAACACAATAAGAAAAATATTAAACAATTTTACTGAATTTGAGTGTGCCTAAAAATATCTCTCACAACATCTGAGACATTATTCGAATCTCACTCTTGCAAGAAATAACAATATGTGTCTGGGTGAAACATGACTCTTTGTCAAATCAACATGTTGTTGTTCATCTGAACTTAAACAACCAACAAACAAATGACCTTCAAATCTATCCGATAAATCGTGGTTTTGAATTCCACATTTTGCATCAATCTTCCACCCTTAATCATCTTTAGACAGTGTTGATCTGATTTTGAATGGACAACCATATTTTTTAGTAGCACTTTATGTTGCATTATTTGCTTCCTTATATTTTCCACCTTTATCACAATTAAAGATTAATTTGTTGTTTCTCCCTCTCTTTCTCGTTTCAGTGTCTGAATGAGTAATGATAACCGATACTTTATGTTTGATTCTAATCTCAATAATCCATCTTATCACTTCTTCTCATGTATCAAATTTCAGTAGAGTTGAGAATACAACAGTAGTATATATATATATATATATATATATATATATATATATATATATATATATATATATATATATATATATATATATATATATATATATATATATATATATATATATATATATATATAAAAAAAAAAACTTTTATCAATATTTGTCAAGGATCTCCATATTTGTGAAACATAAAAAAAAACACTAAAATAAAGATGCACAAAAATTCATATTAGATAACTTATAAGTAAGTTATTTGGTGAATAAACATGAAAAAAACAAAATAAAAATTATAAATAAGTTAACCTATAAAGATTATAATACCAAATAACTATAATGTAAGTTATCCGATGAACATATCATCATATCAAAATATTTGATAACAAATATTTGATAACAAGTTATTCGGTGAAAGAAAATAATGTATCAAAATTCTTTAGACATAGTTTTTCTGATACACTGATATAGAAATACAAAACACTCCAATTTAAGAAAAAAATAATTATGATAATAAAAATTAAATGATAAAATATTTGATATGCTAAAAAATGAAGAAAAAAAATTAAAATATTTTAAGAATTGTATAGGTGAGATGATAACAGTAGGAATATGAGAAGTATGATTGGGCCCATTAAAGCCCATTCTAACTCTTAAAAAGATATAAATATTTATTTTGTTTTCATGTATCGATCTCTTATATTAAGTAATATTTTAAATATAACATGTGTTTAACTTAATTCAAGATAAGTTAGGAGATTTATTTAACAAAGCTAAAAAAAAACCTTCAATGTAATAATTCAAATGAATTAGATGACAACAGTAACCTAAACGTAAGAGTTATGACTATTGCTATTCATAGTACATTTTAGTAAAAGATAATTAAAATAAAATCGAACTATAATAAAAAATCATCCGAATCAAACTATTCAAATTTATTCAAAATCAAATCAAATCAAAATTATATTGATTTCGTTTACTAGTTCGAAATTCCAAATCTTGCAAAATTATTAGATTAATAGTTGACTATTTTTTTAAAATCAACCATTTGTAAAATAATCGAATTATATATATTCATTTTAACTTCAATTCGATTCGACTGTTTGATTCTACATTCAAAGATAGATGATCTGTTCCACTTAAAACAATCATATTTAACTAACTTACTCACAATCGTTCACTTACATTGTCCCCTTCAGCTCACCCTAATCCCGGCCCTTTTTTTAGCCCTAGTTTAGGACTATCAATGAAATGGGTTCCATTTTGTCTAATTTTCATGTCACATTACTTGATAAAATAATATGGGCAAACTATAACCAACCATGATGAGGTGTGTGTCTTTATACTTAGTATAAGTATTTTTTTTTTCTTTTTCCAACAACCCTAAATATTATAACTCTAAATTCACAAACCCAAACTAATTTCTAACTTATATAAACATTAATTCTTCCTTTATTTGAAAGCAAAGTTGAGGTTTTCACTTTTCATGGTATACAATATTTTAGGCAGCTTCAAGTTTGATATGATTGAACAACTAATCACCAAATCTAAAACCAACACTTTCTTAACTAATACATCTACCCAAAGATGATAATAATCAAACAAAATATTAATGTGGTTGGAAGCTTCCTTAATTACTCATTAAGTAACAATGAGAATTTTAATTATCTATACTAACTACCTTTATTAATAAACACAAAATCCAAATTTCCACTATGTCCAACTTGACAATTTCTACATCTTATCTTCTTCTCTACTTAAAATATAAGTCTCCATTAAAACTTAAATTTGTACTTTTTTAAAGAAAGTTTTTGAAAGTAACCTAAGACTTCACTTCCATAATAAAAGAAATTGCAGATAAATTTGTTAGTAAATCCGGAAAAAAAAAACTAATTTATAATATTTTGAATATCACAATATTTTTAATATATATATATATATATATATATATATATATATATATATATATATATATATATATATATATATATATATATATATATATATATATATATATATATATATATATATATATATATATATATATATATATATATATATATATATATATATATATATATATATATATATATATATATATATAATAATTTAATAAATAAATTTATTAATTTAATAAATTATATTAATATTTAAAAGATATTAATTATGAATATTAAAAATATTTTCTAGTAATAAAAAAAAAATCCAAATTTCAATAATGTGCAACTTGACAATTTCTATATATTTTTATTTAAAAAAAATATTTTTATTTTCTTAGAAAAGTTATTAATTCATAAATATAAATAAATATTGTAGTTAGAAATTAAATATTTTCCAAAAAATTCATATTCATTTAAACTTTTACATATTTATTATTTTTTTCTATTTTATTTCCATTCTATCTTTCCAAGTTGTAAAATATTATACATTAAATAAACACACACATGAATTTACTAGAAAATAAATACCTCATCCCTCTGAAAATCTTTGTTGAATATAAGTCATTTTCATGTTATGTATGACAGAATTTACCATTCTGATAACATAAAGAATTGAATGAGACTTAACAACAAACAAAACGTGATGACTGAAGAATTGAGTGTGACAATAGAAGCACAAATAATGTATCATTTTTTTGTATTCTTATTTTTATTCCTCCTCAATATTCAAGTTGTTCCAACAATTTTCTAATTGGAATTTAATGTTTCTTGGAACTTTATGCAGTTATATACAAGACAGGTCATGTTGTTACATGTAATGCGACAAAAATGCTATCATATCTTTATGATTAGTAACTGTTACTCCCCCTCCAATTTATTGCGTATAAGTTCTAAGAAAGAAAAAAAAGAGACCAAACCTATACATTAAAAGAAGAAGAAAATTGTACATATAAATTTGAATTGATTTAATTATGGTTTTTATAAGGATTTAACTATGTTAATATTTAACATTGGTTATGTAAATTATAGAAACATTATGTTTCAAAAACTAATTTACATGCAGAAAATGAGCAATGTACTTGTAGATAAGGTTCTACAGAAGAATGGGTGTTTTTTTTAGGTGTGTTTTTATTTATTTATTTATTTATTTATTCAGTTTTCCATTAAATCGTGGTTTTAAGCAGCATAAATTTTCAATAATTATTTTGTGGGTTTTCAAAATTGCATTAAAAGATTGACAGAAAAATAAAATTTTAAGTTGGTTAAAATCGTTGTTAAATAGTTTTAAATTAGAATAAAAATAAAATGAAATTTTGCATCGGTTTACAACCGTCGTTAAATATCTGAAATCGACGTTAAATAGATGAAATTGAAAAAAGAATGACAAAAATTCCAATCTCTTACATATAAGGATGTCAATGGGCAGGATTTGGATAGGGTATTATAGTATTTGTACTCATATATGGAGTTGGAAACAATCCTCGTACTCGAACTCATATTCGCTTAGATATCAATATTGGCACCCGCATTCGTACTCGTATCCTATAGGAATGTAAGCAATATTTTAAAAATCGGACCGGTCATTAAACTGGTGAAGATACTAGATCACTAGTTTATTGCTCGAACTAGGGGTGTGCATGGTCGGTTATTTTTAGAAACCAAACCATAACCATTTTCAAACCATTTAAATGGTTTGGATTCATAACCAAAACCACAATTTAATTAAAACCGGTTATAAAACTAGTTATAAATTTGGTTATGGTTATATAACCGGTTTTAAAAAAAAATCCAATTTAAAAAAAAAATCAAAATATATATATATATATATATATATATATATATATATATATATATATATATATATATATATATATATATATATATATATATATATATATATATATATATATATATATATATATATATATATATATATATTTTATTTTGAAAATTAAAAAATTTGGATTTTGGATAATAACCGGATTATAACCGAATCCAAAAAAATTTAACCGGTTAATAACCATTTAATTATATCCGGATTATATGAATGGATAACCAAAACCATTAAAAACTAAACCGGTTAATAACCATTCAATTATATCGGGATATTTAAAAAATAGATTTGGATTTGGTTATGGATTTTGGTCTTACAACCGGATATTTTGCACACCCCTAGCTCGAACCACTGAGTCACTGGTCGAAACGCATGACCAAACCGGATTAAACTGGATAACTCGATTGAATATATCGATCTTTATATAACAAAATAATATAGGTATAAAACTAATCAAACAAAATGATTCAGTTCCTACAAAATATAACTAACACTTAATTTTTTTTAAATATGATATCATAAATCCACAAGTTCACAATCTAAATTCAAATTTTAAACAAAGGTATCACACAAAACAAAATAGTATAAAATTATAAAGTCTAATTGCAACATAATCTAATTAAATAGTCTATAACAAAATAACTCCAAAGTATACAAAATTTAGTTCAAATGAGGGAAAATTATTTCAATGTTAGGATCTCCTTCTTCAATATTAAAATCATCTGCAGTAAAATCAACCGCATCCACAATAGCTTCTCCGTCAATGATATCATTTTTACTTTTTAATTTTAATTTTTTAATTAATTTTTTTTTAATTTTAATTTTTTAATTAAAATATGTTGGAATATTTTACGGATTTAATATTATTCCAATAATTATGTGGCCAAATTGTTAGGCTATGTTATTGTGTTGTTAGGTCTTATTTTTCTAGGGTTATGTGTTTGTCTATTTTGGTTCATGTAATTTGTAACAAAGAAATAGATGTTGACAGTAGTTTTGTTGCATACTGTGAAATTTCAGCTTCTGTGAACTTTCTGCCTTTAACTTTGTTGTTTACAATTAAGTTCAGGTAATGGTAAAAGGTCAGGATGTGGTTGTTACAAATTAAAAACTTGAAGGACCAAGTTCTTACATTTTAAAAACATAAAGGTTGTGATTGTTACAAATTAAAAACTTATGGGACCATTTTGTTACATTTTAAAATGAAACTAAAATCAATTGCACACAAATGTGAACATTAACATATTCCTGCATTCAGAATTCCACTTAATTATGAACCAATCTTAGTTATAAGACAATTTCTAAACAATTTCCACATAGTTATAAGACAATTTCATAAAATTCCAAATCAATTCCAAAACATAATTGTTAATACATCATCCAAAAGACATAATTGTCAAAGCATAATTCATGTGTTGGTTGTTGTAACATCATACTACAAAACATAATGGTCTTAACAGAATCCAAAACAGAAATATAAAACATGTTCTAAATCCAAAACATAAATGCTACTTGTTTGGGGTCTTCCTCCTTATAGCCAATTTTGACCTCATACTTGTTGGTGGCTTAAATGCTGTTGTGCCAGATTGTCTTCTCACTGCAAGTAGTTGTGAAACTGTCATATATTGTCTTGTTTGGATTCTTGAACTTGATGGTGATTTCCTTGTTTGAACCTTTGGAGTTGGTTGTGATTGAACAGTTGGAGTTGGAGTGGTTTGTGACTGTTTTTTCTGAGCCCTTGGAGTTGGTTGTAACTGAACAGTTGGAGCTGGAGTAAGATGTGACTGGATAGTTGGAGTTGGAGTTGGTTGTGACTGGATAGTTAGAGCTGGATATCTTGGTCTTGCTGGACATGAGGCCTTGTTATGCCCAGAAAAACTGCACATGGAACACTTATTTGGCATCTCATTCCTTGAAACATTCACTGCATCCTTTCTCTTTTCATCATCCTCTTTATTTCTTCTTCTTTTAGGCATCCCTGGAGCTCTACTAGAAGGCGGAGGAAGTATGTCTGAATAAGGTGTTTTTTCCCACAAATTTTCTCCAATTGTTGGATATATTAGAGGTTGGTAGCAAGCTTTGTAAGTGGCTTTCCTATAGCAGTCTAGAATGAAGTCAGCTGGTTGCAAAGCTCTATGTTGCATGCAAGAAATAACATGATAACATGGAATGCCTGTGAGCATCCAACTTCTACAAGAGCACTCGAATCTCCTAACATCAACTGTGTGTTTTTCTCCAACCATACTTGTATGTCTCACTTCATAAATCATGTCACCTGATAACCTATCACTACGCCAAATATACCTTTTCGCAACACTAAAAAAGACAACATTTTTATTAAAAAGTGCTGCTATAGGTCTTTGGAAAATTCGCTCAAAAAAAGCGCTCTCTAAAGGGTCACCTTAGACAGCGCTTTTAGAAAGCACTTTCTAAGGTTACCCTTTAGAGAGCGCTTTTCCTTAAATTGCTTTCTAAGGTGATGTTTTAGAAAGCACTTTATTTTAATTTATTTTTCCAAAGACCTATAGCAGCGCTTTTTAATAAAAGCGTTGTCTTTGCTGTTTGGCACAATTATACTAAAAAATATCAAGAATCACAAAATATGGCGAAATAGGGGGTCGAACTCACGCCCTTTAGGTAGGGAAATAAATTTTAAATTATATTAATATATCAAATTATATTTAATATATTTAAATCATATTAAATTATATTTTAATTTATTTTAAATTATATTTATAATTATTCAAATAACATATTTAAAAATATATGTTTTAAATACAAACATTTTAATTTATTTAAATTATATTTCATATATTAAAATTATATTAGTATATAATTTAAAATATATTAATTTAAAATATATTTGAAATTATATTAATATATCAAATTATATTTAATATATTTAAATCATATTAAATTATATTTTATTTTATTTTAAATTATATTTCTAATTATTCAAATAATATATTTAAATATATATGTTTTAAATACAAATATTTTAATTTATTTACATTATATTTAATATATTATAATTATATTAATATATAATTTAAAATATATTAATTTAAAATATATTTGAAATTATATTAATATATCAAATTATATTTAATATATTTAAATTGTATTAACTTATGTTTTAATTTACTTTAAACTATATTTAAACTGTATTAAATTATGTTTTAATTTATTCTAAAGTAATGTAAAAAAAAATTAATAAAATTTTATAAATATACAATAGACAACGCTTTAAAAGCATTGTCTAAAGGCTCATCTTAGAGAGCATTTTCTACGAGAAAAAAAGCGCTTTTAAAGGCATACTTTAGAAAGCGCTTTCACTTTAAAAGCGCTTTCTAAAGTAAGCCTTTAAAAGCGCTTTTTTCATTAAAAAAATATTGTCTTTACCTACGACAATGCAACCTTTGACAGCGCTTTAAAGCGCCCTCTAAGGTAAAAAAAAAAGAAGCTCTATTTGCCCTTTCTTGCCGTAATGTATAAAACATAAATTAAGATTTAGTCTAACAAACATCTTATGTTCAGAATTCTTCCTAAAAAAAATTGAGTTACCTTGGTATAAAAAACCTAGAGATTTATTTTCTTCTCTCAATCATCTTACTTGTCACACCCCAAATTTTACCCCTAATCGCTCTTGTCATAATCATACATTTATCGCATTTAGCAGGGATTTTTCCCGATTTATTTTCTGTTGTTTTCTTCTCATTTTCTAGCTTCCATTTTAATTTAATTTATTTATGACTTTTTTTAATTCATTTTCGTATTTTTAATTTTAATTTCTATTTTCGTTCTATTTGTAAATTCCTATTTTTAAAATTTTATTTCAATTTCTATTTCTAATTTTTTAGTTCAATTTTCAAAATTTTCTAAACTTATTTGTTATTTCTTTTCATTATCAAGTCCTCATTCCTAAATTAATTTTTATTTCATTTTCAAATTTTATTTTCTAAATTTATTTTCTATTCTTCAACTTTTAATTTTATTCCATTTTCAAGTTGTTATTTCTAAATCTAATGTCAATTTCAATTCATTTTTATTTTCTAAATTCCAAACTTATTTCTCAAATTCTAAAGTTAGTTTTTTAATTTCAATTATTTAAGTTTCTAAGTTATTTCAATTTTAAGTTTAATTCCTTTTTTTATTCACTTCTAATTCAAATTTTAATTTTTAACCATTTATTCCATTTTAATTCATATCCACATTTTTATTTTCTAAATTCCAATTTTCTTTTTTTATTATTTTTTTAGTTACAAGTTTATTTATTTAAGTTTATAAGTTATTTTTAATTTTAAGTTTAATATCTTTTTAATTCATTTCTAATTTAAGTTTATGTTTGGATTTTAATTTAAAGTTCTCATTTTCAAATATTAAGTGTTCAATTTCAAATTAACCCCAAATGTAAATAATCAACTTTTTTATTCCATGATATTATTTTGTTTATATTACAATTGCATAGAAAAAATGGTACAAAAAAATTCAGCAAAAATACAAAATGCAGCCTGCTCCAAATCAGCCCCACAGCAGCATGCAGCCACCAACAACCTGCATTTCCTGCTCCACTCCCTCCACAAAATTCAGACTGCTGTCCCCTTTCCTCCAACCCTTCACCTACAAGCAAGACAGAAAAATTCAGCCCATATAACACCACCAAAATCAGCCACAAACACACACAAATCAGCTACCAAAAAACCACATTGTTGCATTAGAAATATACACCAAAATCTGCCTCAAAACAACAAAAAAATTCAGCCTTCAAAGTCACTCAAATCAGCTCCAAAACCAAAAAAAATACACTCAAAACATCATCAAAACAGCCCCCCTAAACATACCAGTTCAGCCCTCAAAAATTACAACTCAAAACAGCCCCAACTTTCAAATAGAAAACAAAACCAAAAAGAGGAAGGAAGGAGAAAATTCAGCAACAGCAAGGAGTAGACAGCAAAGAACAACAAGGAGGCTTACCTGCGGATTCTCCCCCCGATAACGTTCGGGTTGGTATTGTTTTCTTTCCTTTCGCTTCTTTTCAGCATGTTGTCCATTGTTTAGTTTCCTTTCCTTTGTTTCATTTTAAACCTGCATTCACAAAAACAAATTTCATATAAAAAAACTTCTTCAAAAAAAAACTATAACTCAAAAATTCACAGCAAACAAAAATAAATCACCACTTTTTTTTTCTTCTCAACTTACTTTCATTTCCATCCTCACACCAAGCTTCAACAACCTGCAAAAAAATACCAAAACAGAGAAATCCGAACCAACCCGAGCAAACTCTACCGTCAACCATCAAAACCACCAAACCAAACCACCATCACCGAATCTTCAAACACCCTGAAAAAAAACAAACGCACTTCTTTAAAACCTGAAAAAAAACCAGAAACTCAAACCTGCAACTTGCTCTTCAAAAACAAAACGCACACGAAACCTTTACCTGAGACCTCCACCACTGTTTCAGAGCCATAACCACTCATCCACAGCAACAACGCAAACATTCAGCAAACCATCAACTTCACATGACCCAACCTTCATTACCGAACATCACAACCCAACAACCTCTAAACCGAATTTACCTCCTTCATCACTCATCAACACGAATCATTCTCCTCCATCAAATCCTGACTATCCTTCGAAACACCTAACCATAAATCAAACACACCATAGAACAAATTCATCTCTTCCATAAACCACAAAATGACCAAATCAAACAAAAAACTGAAGCGAGAGATTCCAAAAAATCCAAACATAATGAAACTGGAAAACGCAAAAATCATGAAAACAAATCGCACCATCGCGAACAAACAAAACCAGAATCCGTCGGCCATTATCATCCACCCTTCTTCAATCACTAACCTCCATCGCAAATCGTAACCGTCCGAAAACACCATTCAACCGCACCGCCACCTTCACTGATCTGTTCAATCACCACTCACAGACCTTCGAAAATGCCACTGACACCATCAAAACCCAAATCGTATAACCCAGCCAAATCCATCAAACCCGAAATCCGTCCACAAAACGCAACCAAACCGTCAGCCCCCATCTCACCGTCCCAACACCTCAAATCCTTCCCTTTCACAAATTCGTTCACCAGCTTCACCATGCTGTGAAACCTCCAAACCAAAGACAACCTAGCCACAACCCTCACCGTGAATATACCGCGAACCTCCATCATCTCTGAAACTCAGTCATCAAATTTGAGCAGGAACTCAAAAATCCATGAACTCAAAACCGACCCAAATCCGCGAACCCTTAAACCGTCTTCTGAAAACCAACTCACCAAAAACGCCACCTTTCACCGCGAAACAACCCAAAATCCAAACCTTCACCACAAGCCCTTCACTGTTCCGCACCATAATCACCCTCAAAGCAAACCCCAAATCCAGACCACGAACCGTCCGTCTCTGGGTCACCGGCGACCATTTTCACCACCACCGGAGGAAACCTCGTCACCACCGAGCCGTCCAACCACCGTCGCCACCGCGAGTGTAGTGAGAGAGCCGAAACGTTGAATCAAGAGAAGAGGCGTGCGTGTGTTTGCTACTGAGTATTTTCCTCGCTCTAATTTCTCTGTTGCTAAAAAACCCTTATTTTGTTTTTTTTCCCTAAAAGATGCATTGATGGTGATGATGCTATGCTGAACCATTGTAATTTCTTTTTTTCTTTTTTATTTTATTTTATATTTTTGTTTAGTTCTAATTTCATATGGGCTTAGCCCATCTTTCGAATAGTTATCCGCACCCCATAAATTCCACGTCTCCCCCAGGCTGCGTCTATTTTATTGCTTGTCATTTTTTTGTTTTGCTTATATTTATTGTTGCTGTGTTTGGGCTTAGCCCACAAAGTTCTTGCTGCTACACGCACCTGCACACAATGGGCTCGTACTCCCTCTTTTATTTTTATTTTTTTTACTTTTCATGTCTTCTTTAGGGCAAGTTTTATTTATTTTTCATTTCATATGGTTAGATTTTGTATTTCTAGGAGGTGATTATTTTGTGAGAATCTTTTATTCGGTTTATTTGATCTTTATTATTGGGGCCGATGATATTACAAAAATCACGATAAATCATCTTCGATTAATCGTGACCAATATGAGGCCATGTTTTTTATTATTATTCTTTTCATTCAATTCATTTATTTATTCTACTTAATTTATTTAATTTATTTATTTCTATTTCATAACTCATTTCATTTATTATTAATTATTTATTTCTCGCGTATTTACACCATATTAAATTTAATTTTTAAAATAAAATTCCTTGGTCCAACGCCAAGTGAACTTCACTTCACATACACTCACACACGTAAGTCGGTCGTTTACGATCGCCATCTGCACAGTTCCTTACACTGCACAGCCTTTTTAACTTAAGCAATTTGTCGCACTGCGCTTGTCTTCCACCCCCGCATTCTCGATCCATATATCGAGCCATAGCCAGGTTACTAAGCCTTTGCATTTTCCATTTACTTTATCCAATTTATTTTTTGCAAGTAGCAACCTTTGCCTAGTCTTAGGAGCTTGCACCCTCATTTATTTACTTCATTTTTTCGCACTTCAATCCAAAAGGGAAAGACTCCTGCAGTTGACTCAATGTCATAGGAAGTTTAGCAATCCCTAGTTCCATTTTGACCTTAGCAATTAGGTCCCTCATCCTTAGGTCCTTAGCCATTAGGTCCTTAGTGTTTTATTTTATAACTTTTTTGTGACTTTCCTAAAGTCACGTGAGTGTTTGCCATAACACTTACCTTCCCCCGCGAACCTTGAGCGTAACCAAGTGTTCGTTAATCCTTAGGAGAACTACGAGTGCTCTGATTCTATACCCGATACGTAGGCATCGATGCGATGTTGTGCGAGCACCATTAGAAATAAAACCTTAGGTTCCCATAATTTTAACAAGCAATAAACAACAATAATACAAATATTAACAAGAGGTTCCCGTAGGATACTGCGGATGCTTAGGATGCTAACACCTTCCCTAAGTATAACCAACCCCCGAACCTAGTTTCTCCTCATTTAGGGTTTTTACGATCTTTTTCCCTTTTCCCTTTGGATTAAATTAAAGTCGGTGGTGAACATTAAATGTTTTGCGATTCAAGCTCACTTAATAGCTTGGTATCCGATTCTCACCGCGACAGAAATGGCGACTTCACTGGGGAATCTATTTTTGAGGGTTAAGCCCACCTTGTTTATTTGTATATTTGATGTTGTATTGCTTGTTATTATTTTGGATTTTTTTGTTGGGTGTTCCATGTGTGGTGAGATAAGTCCTAACCCGGACTTGAGTGCAAATAAGATAGGACGGTGGTATATTCAAGAAGGCTTGTAGGGAGTTGAGTCCCGACCAAGTTGACTTGAGACACCACCACTCAGCGGAGGCCTCCTCGGATGTAGTTTTGTTGATCGAGTTCAGTCGTGAAAACATTACTATATTCGACCTGAGAGCCATTAATGCTGAGGACCGTAGAACATTTACCCCCACTTGGCCTTTTTAGGGATGTAGTGCGATGACTATGAGGGTGCAAATCCAAAGTAGTTGATACGCGATACTGCACTCGGATGAGACTCTCTTGAGAATATTATTGATTACCAAGTCGAGTTGGGAAGTCGGTAATATCCGAAAGATGGGACAGTGATTCTGGGAACTTTTAGAACCCGTTATACAGGTACAAATAAACTCATAGTACATACCTTTTGGGAGGGTTGAACCTTTGACCTCATGCAAGCTTTGAACCTAAGCCTTGTTTGTGTTTGTGTGTTCATTGCATTCACGCATCATGAAGCATCATTTTTACCATTTATTCAAGGAACTCAGAAACTCTATCTTTGCAAATATCATAGGTATCATCATGGACTTTGGAAGAAGAAAGACTGTCAAGTACACATTCAAAACTCCCAAACTTGAAGACCTAAGGAAATTAAGAGATTTGGTTTTGGATCAAGATGCCTTCATGGAGAAGCATAGGAGACTTTTAGCTTTGCTTAAGACTGATTGGGATGGAAGGTTGCTCTCTGTGATGCTCCAGTTTTATGATCCTCTCTATCACTGTTTTACGTTCCCTGATTACCAATTGGCGCCTACTTTGGAAGAGTATTCAGTTCTGGTGGGATCACGTGTTAAGGATGAGTTTCCATTCCCTGTTCTAGAGAAGGACCCTGAAGAAGCGGAGATTGCAAAGGCGACATATTTGAGTGTTCCTGAGGTCAAGGCAAATATGACCTATAAAGGAAAGATTTTTGGATTCCCTACAAAGTTTCTGATAGAAAAGGCCAAGATTTTTGTTGATGTGAAGGATATGAAAGCTTTTGAGGCGACTTTTATTCTGCTGATATATGGAGTGCTGCTTTTCCCAAACTTTGAAGACTTTGTCGACCTGAACGCCATCAAGATATTTCTGAAGAAGAACCCGGTCCCTACTTTGCTCGGAGACACCTACCATTCCATCCATCTGAGGAATCACCATAAGGGAGGGATGATTACTTGTTGTGCATCATTGTTGTACGAGTGGTTTATTTCGCACTTGCCTAAGTCATCTTCATTTTGGAACCTTAAAGATGGGTTGTGGTGGTCACAAAGGATCATGTCTCTTACCCACTCTGACATTAGCTGGTACAACCGTGTTTATGATGGAATATTGATTATTGATAGCTGTGGTGATTTTGCTAATGTGCCTCTTCTTGGCACTAAGGGAGGAATCAGCTATAATCCAGTTTTGGCTCGCCGTCAACTCGGGTACCCGTTAAAGGACAAGCCTAAGAGTGTTGAAGTGGAAGGAATTTTCTTCAAGGATGACGAAGAACCAGAGCTCAAGAAACAGATTATGCAAGCTTGGAAGTGCATTCATAGGAAGGGGAGGAGTAGTTTGGGAAAGCCGAATTGTGTTTCTATGGAACCCTATCTCCAATGGGTACGAGATAGGGCAATCATTCTGAAGATGCCTTACCCTCGCCAGGATCCTATGACCTTCAAGAAACCCATTCTGATCTTTATGGATGATGCAGAGAAGCTGAAGATTGATTTGGAGAAAGAGATTCGAGAGAAGAATGCATGGAAGAATCGACACCAGATCATCAGTAGTGAGAATGAAGAACTTAGAAGACAACTGAAGATGAAGGAAGAAGAAGAGCTCTCCAGCAAGAAAAGGAAAGCGCAAGAGGATTTATTTTCCTCCAGCACTCAAGAGGACACTTCTTGGAAGTCGATCGCGGATCAGCTTATGCTTGAAAGGGCTCAGATGAAGGCGCAAATCGAGAAGCTCAACTTGAGGCTTTTAGGAGAATCTCCTTAGGACTTTGTTTTTGTCTTTATTAAGCTTTGTTTGGGATTTTTGAAAGTGTACTCAAGACTTTGTATCACTTTTTGAATTTAATGAAATCACATCCTTTTGATTATTATGTGTTCCTTGGTATTTGCAAATTTGTTTCTTAAGTTCCTTGAATAATTTCATTTTCGCATTGCACTCATACATTTTGCATTGCATTTGCATTTTTTTTCATGAAACTCATTCCCGTCATCTGCTCTCCAGCTTTAACACTGAGGCTCTCACGCAAATACTACACTCGAGCTCGAGCCAGAAAGATGATGGCTGAAAGAGACCTAGAGATGGACAGGGTTAACGAAGAGCTTACTGAGATTCGTGGAGATATGGGTCAGATGATGGAAATGTTGCAGGTTATTCGAGCGAAGATGGATACCCAGCAGACTGTGGTGTCAGAAATTGTCACTACAACAACTGAAGTTGTCACTGCAACGACCGAGCCTACGTCATCAGTCACTACTCCCGTGACCTGGTCTCCTTTTGGGTTTCCTCCTGGATTTTTCCCTCCTTCTCAAGGTTTTGCTTCTCGGAGTATTATTCCTTCTTCCCAAGGATTTGCTAATCAGGGTTTCTTTCCCTCTTCTCAAGGATTTGCTACTCAAGGTTTCTTTCCCTCTTCTCAAGGTCTGGCTACTCAAGTTTTATTCCTCCTTCCCAAGGACTTGCTGCTCAGGGTTTCTTCCCTCCTTCTCAAGGTTTTGCTACTCAGAGTTTTATACCTCCTTCCCAAGGATTTGCTGCTCAGGGTTTCTTCCCTCCGTCCCAAGGCTTAGCTTCTCAAAGTTTCGCACCTCCCTCTCAGGGTATGGCATTTCCTTTCCAAGGTTTTGTGCCTCCTCCTCAGGGATTTGCTGCTCAACAAACTGTTCCTGTGACTAATGAAGAGAATCATGCCGTTGCTAATTTTACACAGGACATTGTGCACACCCGTGCCCAACCGTATTTTAATGACCATCAGGGGTATGAAGCGCCAGATATGTCTGAAAACGGAGATGAGAAACATGTGAAGATGCAGGAGAATTTTGATACCCTTGAAAAAAGGTTAAGAGCGATTGAAGGTGACCAGATCTTTGGTGCTGCTGCCAGAGAAATGTGTCTGGTGTCTGGGTTGGTGATACCTCCAAAGTTCAAGATACCCACGTTTGATATGTATGAGGGTGCAACTTGTCCTAAGAACCATCTCCTGATGTACTATCGAAGAATGGCTGCTCAGGTGGACAATGATAAGTTAATGATCCACTGCTTTCAAGACAATCTGAAGGGAATCTCCTCTAAATGGTATTTGACGCTTGACCAGTCGAAGATCCGCAGTTTCCAAGACTTGGCAGATGCTTTCATCCAACAATACAAATACAACATGGACCTTGCTCCCGATAGGAGGCAATTGCTAAGCATGTCCCAGAAAGAGTCTGAATCCTTTAAAGAGTATGCTCAGAGGTGGAGAGGGACCGCTTCTCAAGTAGAGCCCCCATTGACTGAAAAAGAATTAGCTGACTGGTTTGTTGACACTGTGCGACCAGAATTCTATGAGAGAATGGTGGGGAGTATAACTGCTAGTTTTTCTGATTTAGTGGCTGTGGGAATCAAGGTAGAACTCGGTTTGAAAAGTGGAAAGATGAGTAGTGCGTCTGGCAGTTCTAGCACTAGTAGTGGAAATATTGGCAAGAAATTTACCAATAACTTCCACAAGAAGAAGGAGGGTGAGACGAACGCCATAATGACAGGTCAAAGAAGAAATCCACTTTGGAAGAGACCTTCACCTATGGCTCAACAGCAGTATGCTCGTCAACAGCAGTATGCTCATCAACAACAGTATGCCCAACATCCTTATGTAGCGGCGGTTCAACCAGCATTTAATCCACAAGTCCCCATGTATCGGCCAGCTCAAGCAGCACCGATGTACCAACAAGCGGCTCCAATGATTCAACCTTATCAACCAATGATCAACAATCCGGGCTATCAACAAGCACCCAATGCTTCAGCCTACCAGCCGAGGACTCCAGCTCCTCATCCAAATCCAAATTTTCAGAACAGAAGAACAGGTGGAAGGCCTCCTAATCCTCGAATCCCTATAACTTATACTGAGTTATATCCTTCACTGCTGAAGAAGGGTTTGGTTACTCCAAGGCCTTTGGGTCCTCCACCAAGTCCGCTCCCACCAAATTACAACCCAAATGCTCACTGTTTATTCCATGAAGGTGCCCCGGGGCACGATTTGGAGGGTTGTTATGCTTTGAAGTACATCGTGAAAGATTTGATGGAGAAGAACATTCTGTCATTTGGGAATACTGGTCCGAATGTCAAAGATAATCCTTTACCCAAGCACGGGTCTATAAATGCTATTGTTGATGAGTCCGAAGAAGGTTTGATTTTCAATGCCACCGAGATCAAGACCCCGCTTAGAGACTTCCACGCAAAGTTAGTAGAGGCGGGTATACTGAAGAGCTGTCATCAAAATTGTGAAGGTTGTGTTGATAGTCCAAAAGGATGTGAATCGGTCTTGAAAGATGTTCAAGATTTGATTGATGAAGGTGTCTTACAAGTAAGCAGTCATATGAAGAGGAATGAGGTGGCAGTGATTGAACCAATTTTCAACTTGCCTGAATCTAATTCTACCTGGGTGCCAGTGTTCAACCTGCCTGAATCTTCAGGAGTTCAACCTGTCTTCAATACTCCAGAATCTGTGGTGCCAATTTTCAACATACCTGAGCCAAGATTTGAACAAAGGAGTAACTCTTCCCGCTATGAAGACACTAAAGCAGTTCCATGGAGGTACGATACAGGGAAAGTTCATCAGAAGATCGATAAAGCTAACCAGAAGGAAGGTTCAAAAGTTGCAAGTACTGATATAGCGGGTGCAGGTCGTTTGACTCGCAGTGGTCGTGTATATACCCAGCAAGCCAATACGGCTCCGCCTAAAGAAGTCATACCAGCTGTTGTCAACAAAGATAAAGAGGTAGTCTTGGGGGAAGAAGATGCAGAGTTCCTCAGAATCATAAAGAAGAGTGATTATAAGGTTATTGATCAGCTGCATCAAACGCCTTCCAAAATATCTATCCTATCACTGCTTATGCATTCTCCGGCTCATCGAAGTGCGCTTCAGAAGTTGCTAGCTCAAGCACATGTTACGCATGATATAACAGTGAACCAGTTTGATGGTGTCATTGCCAATATCACTGCGTGTAACAACCTCAGTTTCAGTATGGAGGACCTTCCAAAGGAGGGCTTGGACCACAACCGTGCGCTCCACATATCAGTGAAATGTCAAGAGGATACTTTAGCAAGAGTTCTTGTGGATACAGGATCTTCGTTGAACGTTTTGCCGAAAAGAACACTGGCTAAATTATCTTATCAAGGGGCAGAGATGAGGCCCAGTGCACTGATTGTAAAAGCCTTTGATGGGTCAAGAAGGACTGTCATTGGAGAAGTAGACCTACCAATCCTGATCGGGCCACAGGTCTTCAAAATCACTTTCCAGGTTATGGACATCAATCCTAACTACAGTTGCTTGCTGGGAAGACCTTGGATCCATGCGGCTGGGGCAGTCACTTCTACCCTGCATCAAAAGATGAAGTTTGTGGTTGATAACAAGCTGGTAACCGTGTCTGGGGAAGAAGATCTCATGGTTAGCAACCTTTCTTCCTTTAGTTATATTGAGGCTGATGAAGATGCTTTGGAAACTTCTTTCCAAGCTCTTGAGATAGCCAATGCTGTCATTTTGGAAGTAGAGGAACCAAAAGGGAAGGGAATCCCATCTTTTGCATCGCTGAAGAGTACCATTTCCACCATTGAAGAAAGAAGCCATGAAGGTTGGGGTGATGTCATCGAGGTCAAGCAGAAGCTAGATCGTTGCGGGTTGGGTTACAAACCAACTCATGTGAAGGCGGGAGCGTCAACCTCCGCTAAAGGCCGTCTGAAGACCATCCAAGAAGTGTTTTCCAGTGCTGGTTATCAGGTCAACGCAATTGATGGAGTTTCTGAAGATGAAGATGTGAATCATCTGGTGTATCAGTGTGAAGAAGCCTTGGACAATTGGGAGGCAGTCGAGATCCCAGAGTTTTTTCCATTGTCAAAGTAATTTGTTGTTTTTTCAATGTTTTCAAAGTTCCCTAGCTCTGCCCAAGGCTATGGGAGTATTTTGTAGGACCCCTTTCTCATTTTTAAAGTTATTATCAATGAAGGCATTTTGTTAAACTCTTATTTTGATCATTTACTGTTTTTCTCTCTTTTCACTTTTAAAAGAAAATGGCAATCTTTCAAAACCAATAAAAAAGTTTCTTCTCTTGCATTTTTTTCTATTTTCCACTTTTAATAAAAGCAAATCATTATCATATGCAGAATAAATGAAAACCCTGTTGAATCCAATGACTCTACATTCTCTCCTAACTTTGATTCGCCCATCTACCAAGCGGAAGATGAAAGTGAGGAAGATTGTGACATTCCTGAAGAACTGGCAAGATTAGTTGAGTATGAGCACACAGATCTTCAGCCACATAAGGAGCAGGTTGAGACCATCAACCTTGGCACTGATGAAGATGAGAAGGAAGTCAAGATTGGTACAACACTTGGGGCAGACATCAGAGAAAGATTGGTCAAGCTTCTCCGAGAGTATGTAGATGTGTTTGCATGGTCATATCAGGATATGCCCGGCTTAGACACAGACATAGTGGTCCACAAGTTACCTCTTCGACCAGATTGTCTTCCAGTCAAGCAAAAGCTTCGAAGAACAAGACCAGACATGGCTCTGAAGATTCGAGAAGAGGTCAAAAGGCAGTTTGATGCTGGATTCCTCGCAGTTGCAAAGTACCCTGAGTGGGTAGCTAATATTGTGCCAGTCCCTAAAAAGGATGGCAAAGTCAGAATGTGTGTGGACTATAGGGATTTGAACAAAGCCAGTCCGAAGGACGATTTCCCTCTCCCGCATATTGATACTTTGGTTGACAACACTGCTAAATTTGCTGTTTTCTCCTTCATGGATGGGTTTTCAGGATACAACCAGATTAAGATGGATCCTGACGATATGGAAAAGACTACGTTCATCACACCATGGGGCACTTATTGTTACATGGTTATGCCATTTGGTCTCAGGAATGCAGGAGCCACCTATCAGAGGGCAATGGTCACCCTATTCCATGATATGATGCATAAAGAGATAGAGGTTTATGTGGATGATATGATTGCCAAATCACAGAGTGAGGAGGATCATTTGAATCATCTTTTGAAGCTATTTGAGCGTCTCAGAAAGTTCCAATTGCGCCTGAATCCAGCTAAGTGTACTTTTGGTGTCCGATCAGGGAAGTTACTTGGTTTTATTGTTAGTCAGCAAGGAATTGAAGTAGATCCAGATAAGGTCAGAGCAATTCAAGAGATGCCAGCTCCAAAAACAGAAAAGCAAGTCAGAGGTTTCCTTGGAAGATTGAACTACATCTCCAGATTTATCTCCAACATGACTGCTACTTGTGAGCCTTTATTCAAGTTACTCCGGAAGAATCAAGCAATTGAGTGGAGTCCTGATTGTCAACTGGCTTTTGAGAAGATTAAGGTTTATCTGCAAGAACCTCCTATCTTGATCCCACCTACTCCTGGAAAGCCTCTTTTCATGTATCTGACTGTGCTCGAGGGATCTATGG
The DNA here is from genome assembly GCA_963966055.1 of Lathyrus aphaca. Taxonomy (NCBI): domain Eukaryota; kingdom Viridiplantae; phylum Streptophyta; class Magnoliopsida; order Fabales; family Fabaceae; genus Lathyrus; species Lathyrus aphaca. The sequence goes on along the minus strand of OZ014525.1, from coordinate 483,410,869 downwards.
GTTGCGTGTTGGGCCAACAGGACGAAACTGGTCGTAAAGAGCACGCCATTTATTACTTAAGCAAGAAGTTCACAGACTGTGAAAGCAGATATTCGCTTTTAGAGAAAACTTGATGTGCCTTGGCATGGGCGGCCAGACGCCTCAGGCAGTACATGATTTGTCACACTACTTTGTTGATCTCGAAAATGGATCCAATAAAGTACATCTTTGAGAAGCCTGCTTTGACTGGAAGACTCGCCCGTTGGCACATGTTGTTATCCGAATACGACATCCAATATGTAACCCAGAAGTCTATCAAGGGCAGTGTTTTGTCTGAATACCTTGCTGATCATCCTGTCGAAGATTATGAACCTTTGAAATTCGATTTCCCGGACGAAGATATTATGCTGATAAAGGACTGCAAAGTTCCAGATCCAGATGAAGGTCCCGAGCCAGGGTCCCGTTGGAAGATGATGTTTGATGGTTCCTCTAACTACATGGGGCATGGTGTAGGAGTTGTTTTGATGAATCCTGATGGTGGTTATACTCCCTTCACGGCTAGATTGTGCTTTGAATGTACAAACAACATCGCAGAGTATGAAGCATGTATTTTGGGTATCGAAGCTGCAATTGATACCAAAATCAAGATTCTTGATGTATACGGAGACTCAGCTTTAGTGATTTACCAAGTCAAAGGTGAATGGGAGACCCGTGACGAGAAGTTGATCCCATACCGTGCCCACATTGTGGAATTGATCAAATACTTTGATGAAGTCACTTTCCATCATGTTCCAAGGGCAGAAAATCAAATTGCAGATGCCTTGGCAATGTTGGCCTCTATGTTTCAAGTCAGATTTCTTAACGAAGCTCCACTCATTACAATCGAGCGAAGAACTGCACCAGCCTACTGTCTACTGGTCGAAGAGGAAACTGACGAGAAACCGTGGTTCTATGACATCAAGAACTACTTGCAAAATCAAGAGTACCCAGCTAATGCAACCAACCTAGACAAGAAGACTCTGAGAAGATTGGCGTCCAAGTTTTTCCTCAGCAACAATGTGCTTTACAAGAGAAATCATGATATGGTTCTACTCAGATGTGTGGACAAGCGCGAAGCAGACTTATTGATCAGGGAAATCCATGAAGGATCATTTGGAACACATGCCAATGGACATGCCATGTCCAGGAAGATTTTGAGAGCTGGATACTTCTGGTTGACCATGGAGTCAGATTGTTTCAAGTATGCCAGAAAGTGTCATAAGTGCCAGATTTATGCCGACAAGGTGCACGTACCTCCAACACTTTTAAATGTTCTGTCATCGCCTTGGCCTTTCTCAATGTGGGGCATTGACATGATAGGGGCAATTGAGCCTAAAGCTTCCAATGGCCATCGGTTTATCTTAGTTGCAATCGACTACTTCACCAAATGGGTAGAAGCAGCTTCCTACGCCAATGTGACAAAGCAAGTGGTTGCCCGTTTCATCAAGAACCAAATTATCTGCCGTTATGGAATCCCAAGCCGGATCATCACAGATAATGGGACCAATTTGAACAACAAAACGATGAAAGAGCTGTGTGAGACATTCAAGATTGAACATCACAACTCTTCCCCGTATCGTCCGAAGATGAATGGAGCTGTTGAAGCTGCAAACAAGAACATCAAAAAGATTCTGCAAAAGATGGTAAAAACTTACAAAGATTGGCACGAGATGTTACCGTATGCTTTACACGGATACAGAACATCAGTTCGCACTTCAACAGGGGCAACCCCTTTCTCTCTGGTGTATGGGATGGATGCAGTTCTCCCAATTGAAGTAGAGATACCCTCTTTGAGAATCTTGATGGAAACCAAACTGGAGGAAGCTGAGTGGGTCCAGAGCAGGTTTGACCAACTGAACCTCATTGATGAGAAGAGAATGACCGCCATGTGCCATGGCCAGATGTACCAGAAGCGCATCAAGAGAGCATTTGACAAGAAAGTCCGTATCCGAGAGTTCAAGGAAGGAGATCTTGTACTCAAGAAAATCTTGCCAGTCCACAAAGACATGCGTGGAAAATGGAGTCCTAACTACGAAGGCCCATATGTTGTGAAGATGGCATTCTCCGGAGGTTCCTTAATCCTTACAACTATGGATGGTGAACAGCTGAAACACCCGGTGAATTCTGATGCGGTCAAAAAATATTATGCCTAAATAAAACCCGATAGGTCGAAAACCAGAAATGGCGACCTAGGCAAAAATGGGTATCCCGGTGGATCAAAACCTATGAAGGAGATCCAGGAAAAAGTTAGGGATAAAAATGAAAAATAAGAGCTCGCTAAGTTGAAAACCCGAAAGGGCGGCTTAGGCAAAAAAGAGCGTCCCGGTGGATTGAAAACCCGAAAGGGCGGTCCAGGCAAAAGTTAGGGACAAAGGCATTTGACTGTATCAGATGGTGTTTACCATTACTGAAGAATCATACTGGAAGATCGATCCAATTGCTCTCGTCGGAAGCAAGGTGTCGGGCAGTCTTAGTTATTAGGGATTGTAGTGGTCGTTGGATTCAATGTAGACCCTTCCCCATTGCCATTTTCAAATTGTAATTTCCCATGGAGTTTTTGCCATTGGCAAACTACCATCCTTGAATAAAATACCAACTTTGCCTATGAATTTTGTTGCTCAATCTCTTATTTTCCTTTGTTATGCAAAATGCCATCACTTGATTACAATTTAACTCTGAAAATGACAAGTTTTTTTTTAAGGAAAATGTTTTTGAAAACACACTGAAAAACTTTTAAGTTTCTTTGACTTTGGAAAATTGAAAAAACATTCTGTTTCCCCAAGAAGTCTTGGTTTGCAACAACACCATTATGCTATTATTACAGAAATCCCCATAGAAGTTCAAAGCTGATAACACTCTTGGATGGATCTTTGAGCCAGCATGATTTCCAAGTTCGAAGACATCCCCCAGTTTTCTTTCATATTGCTCATCTGAGTATTAGTGTTGAGAGCCTACTCCTCTTTGAGTCTTGTCAAACTCTTTGTCTCTTTGGAGTCAACATTTGCATATCATGATCATTCGCATCATGCTCAATCATGCGCATTTGGCATTAGCATTTATCTTTCCCCAGTTGTCGTCTGTCTACCTCCAAGTCCAGATATCATTAGTGTTCAATTTGAGAATTCATTGTTGTTGGTACCCGAAGTTTGGTTTACCAATGTTTTTTTGTCCCCAGTAATTGCTGGTGTCCCCTGTGGACTTTTATTTGTGTTCGGCTTTTGTCTTTATGACAACCAGTATCTCCTTGAAGTCCAATTGTCATTGGCAAAAGTCTGTTAAGCAGATCCTGAAACCTTTCGTTTGAAATCCAAGTCAATTTGATTTTGTACATATTTGTACCCTTTCTCCTGATGGTTCCTGAAGGAATTTCCAGAGGTTGGATGTTTTATCTTGTTTTGTTGTTACTTCTTTGCGTTAGCCGGTAGCTTAGAGCCGTTGATTCACCTTTGGGTGATCTTTCATCCTGTCCCCAATGCTAGCTGGTCGCATAGAGCCGCTACTAAATCATTGTGATTTCCTTTCTTATCCTTGGTGTCAGCAGTTACATTTGAACCTGCTAATTTACCATTTTTGAATACTTTGACTACTTTACCTTTATCATTCTTAGTGTCAACAGGTTTTTTTAACTTGTTGCGCATTCACTTTGAGTGTATCTTGGTTTTCTTCTGTAGTGTCAATAGGTTTCGAACCTATTGTGCTTTCACTTCGAATATTTTTGTTGTTATTCTTGGTGTCAGTTGGTCGCATCGAGCCGCTGCGCATTCACTTTGAATAAGTTTGTTGTTGTCATTCTCAGTGTCAACCGGTTTTTCTAACCTGTTGCGCATTCACTTTGAATGTTTATTTTTATTCTTGGTGTCAGTTGGTCGCATTGAGCCGCTGCGCATTCACCATGAATAAGCTTGTTGCCATTCTCAGTGACAGTTGGTCACATCGAGCCACTGTGCATTCACTTTGAATGTTTATTTTTGTTGATTATTCTTGGTGTCAGTTGGTCGCATCGAGCCGCTGCGCATTCACCTTGAATAAGCTTTTTGTTATTCTTAGTGTCAGTTGGTCGCATCGAGCCGCTGCGCATTCACTTTGAATATGATGTTTATCATTTCTAGTGTCAGTTGGTCGCATTGAGCCACTGCACATTCTATTTGGATATTTTTTGCTGATCATTCTTAGTGTCAGTTGGTCGCATCGAGCCGCTGCGCATTCACTTCGAATATTATGATTTTTATTTTCTATGACAGTTGGTCGCCTTGTGCCACTGCGCATTCATGTTGATCCCTTTGTCTTCATCATTCTTAGTGTCAACCGGTTTTTCTGACCTGTTGCGCATTCACTTTGAATATTACGTTTACTGTCTCACAGTCATTTGGTCGCATCGAGCCACTGCACATTCTCTTTGAATTTTGTGTCCTATTTCTATTCATGGTGTCAGTTGGTCGCATCGAGCCGCTGCGCATTCACCTTGAATAAGCCTTTGTTATTCTTAGTGTCAGTTGGTCGCATCGAGCCGCTGCGCATTCACTTTGAATATTGTGTCGTTTCCATTTTCCAATGACAGTTGGTCGCATTGAGCCGCTGCACTTTCCCTTTGAATGTTTATTTTGTTGTATTCTTAGTGTCAGTTGGTCGCGTCGAGCCGCTGCGCCTTCACTTTGAATATGTTGCTGTTTTTACTTCTCAAAGCCATTTGGTCGCATAGAGCCATTGGTCAACCACTTCGATTTATTTCCTTGTCTTATTTGTATTCTTGGTGTCAGTTGGTCGCATTGAGCCACTGTGCAGTCATTTTGAATTTATTTTGTTTTGTCTGTGTTCGTTTGATCCAACGCTTTGGATTTCCCTTTTGATCCCGTCTTTTGTTATTCTTAGTGTCAACAGTTACACTTGAACCTGTTGATTTGTCACTTTGAATGTTTCCCGTTTTCGTTTCTTTATCCCCAGTGTCTGTCGTCCCCAGTGTCTGGCACCCCCAGTGAGTCTCGGCTTGTGGTCGTCGTTTTATTCTCATTCTGATCATTCATACCATAACCATCATTTCATTGCATAGGAGTTGCGGAGTTAGATAGATTTGTAGTCCAGCATAACATTGCATTTAGGGGCAAAATTTCCGGTTATTTCTGTATTTAAATACCTTTCACCATGATCCCATGAGTGCCTATCGTCATTCAAACCATCTGGTAAAGTTATTTAAATAGGGGCAACTGTCACACCCCAAATTTTACCCCTAATCGCTCTTGTCATAATCATACATTTATCGCATTTAGCAGGGATTTTTCCCGATTTATTTTCTGTTGTTTTCTTCTCATTTTCTAGCTTCCATTTTAATTTAATTTATTTATGACTTTTTTTAATTCATTTTCGTATTTTTAATTTTAATTTCTATTTTCGTTCTATTTGTAAATTCCTATTTTTAAAATTTTATTTCAATTTCTATTTCTAATTTTTTAGTTCAATTTTCAAAATTTTCTAAACTTATTTGTTATTTCTTTTCATTATCAAGTCCTCATTCCTAAATTAATTTTTATTTCATTTTCAAATTTTATTTTCTAAATTTATTTTCTATTCTTCAACTTTTAATTTTATTCCATTTTCAAGTTGTTATTTCTAAATCTAATGTCAATTTCAATTCATTTTTATTTTCTAAATTCCAAACTTATTTCTCAAATTCTAAAGTTAGTTTTTTAATTTCAATTATTTAAGTTTCTAAGTTATTTCAATTTTAAGTTTAATTCCTTTTTTTATTCACTTCTAATTCAAATTTTAATTTTTAACCATTTATTCCATTTTAATTCATATCCACATTTTTATTTTCTAAATTCCAATTTTCTTTTTTTATTATTTTTTTAGTTACAAGTTTATTTATTTAAGTTTATAAGTTATTTTTAATTTTAAGTTTAATATCTTTTTAATTCATTTCTAATTTAAGTTTATGTTTGGATTTTAATTTAATGTTCTCATTTTCAAATATTAAGTGTTCAATTTCAAATTAACCCCAAATGTAAATAATCAACTTTTTTATTCCATGATATTATTTTGTTTATATTACAATTGCATAGAAAAAATGGTACAAAAAAATTCAGCAAAAATACAAAATGCAGCCTGCTCCAAATCAGCCCCACAGCAGCATGCAGCCACCAACAACCTGCATTTCCTGCTCCACTCCCTCCACAAAATTCAGACTGCTGTCCCCTTTCCTCCAACCCTTCACCTACAAGCAAGACAGAAAAATTCAGCCCATATAACACCACCAAAATCAGCCACAAACACACACAAATCAGCTACCAAAAAACCACATTGTTGCATTAGAAATATACACCAAAATCTGCCTCAAAACAACAAAAAAATTCAGCCTTCAAAGTCACTCAAATCAGCTCCAAAACCAAATAAAATACACTCAAAACATCATCAAAATAGCCCCCCTAAACATACCAGTTCAGCCCTCAAAAATTACAACTCAAAACAGCCCCAACTTTCAAATAGAAAACAAAACCAAAAAGAGGAAGGAAGGAGAAAATTCAGCAACAGCAAGGAGTAGACAGCAAAGAACAACAAGGAGGCTTACCTGCGGATTCTCCCCCCGATAACGTTCGGGTTGGTATTGTTTTCTTTCCTTTCGCTTCTTTTCAGCATGTTGTCCATTGTTTAGTTTCCTTTCCTTTGTTTCATTTTAAACCTGCATTCACAAAAACAAATTTCATATAAAAAAACTTCTTCAAAAAAAAACTATAACTCAAAAATTCACAGCAAACAAAAATAAATCACCACTTTTTTTTTCTTCTCAACTTACTTTCATTTCCATCCTCACACCAAGCTTCAACAACCTGCAAAAAAATACCAAAACAGAGAAATCCGAACCAACCCGAGCAAACTCTACCGTCAACCATCAAAACCACCAAACCAAACCACCATCACCGAATCTTCAAACACCCTGAAAAAAAACAAACGCACTTCTTTAAAACCTGAAAAAAAACCAGAAACTCAAACCTGCAACTTGCTCTTCAAAAACAAAACGCACACGAAACCTTTACCTGAGACCTCCACCACTGTTTCAGAGCCATAACCACTCATCCACAGCAACAACGCAAACATTCAGCAAACCATCAACTTCACATGACCCAACCTTCATTACCGAACATCACAACCCAACAACCTCTAAACCGAATTTACCTCCTTCATCACTCATCAACACGAATCATTCTCCTCCATCAAATCCTGACTATCCTTCGAAACACCTAACCATAAATCAAACACACCATAGAACAAATTCATCTCTTCCATAAACCACAAAATGACCAAATCAAACAAAAAACTGAAGCGAGAGATTCCAAAAAATCCAAACATAATGAAACTGGAAAACGCAAAAATCATGAAAACAAATCGCACCATCGCGAACAAACAAAACCAGAATCCGTCGGCCATTATCATCCACCCTTCTTCAATCACTAACCTCCATCGCAAATCGTAACCGTCCGAAAACACCATTCAACCGCACCGCCACCTTCACTGATCTGTTCAATCACCACTCACAGACCTTCGAAAATGCCACTGACACCATCAAAACCCAAATCGTATAACCCAGCCAAATCCATCAAACCCGAAATCCGTCCACAAAACGCAACCAAACCGTCAGCCCCCATCTCACCGTCCCAACACCTCAAATCCTTCCCTTTCACAAATTCGTTCACCAGCTTCACCATGCTGTGAAACCTCCAAACCAAAGACAACCTAGCCACAACCCTCACCGTGAATATACCGCGAACCTCCATCATCTCTGAAACTCAGTCATCAAATTTGAGCAGGAACTCAAAAATCCATGAACTCAAAACCGACCCAAATCCGCGAACCCTTAAACCGTCTTCTGAAAACCAACTCACCAAAAACGCCACCTTTCACCGCGAAACAACCCAAAATCCAAACCTTCACCACAAGCCCTTCACTGTTCCGCACCATAATCACCCTCAAAGCAAACCCCAAATCCAGACCACGAACCGTCCGTCTCTGGGTCACCGGCGACCATTTTCACCACCACCGGAGGAAACCTCGTCACCACCGAGCCGTCCAACCACCGTCGCCACCGCGAGTGTAGTGAGAGATCCGAAACGTTGAATCAAGAGAAGAGGCGTGCGTGTGTTTGCTACTGAGTATTTTCCTCGCTCTAATTTCTCTGTTGCTAAAAAACCCTTATTTTGTTTTTTTTCCCTAAAAGATGCATTGATGGTGATGATGCTATGCTGAACCATTGTAATTTCTTTTTTTCTTTTTTATTTTATTTTATATTTTTGTTTAGTTCTAATTTCATATGGGCTTAGCCCATCTTTCGAATAGTTATCCGCACCCCATAAATTCCACGTCTCCCCCAGGCTGCGTCTATTTTATTGCTTGTCATTTTTTTGTTTTGCTTATATTTATTGTTGTTGTGTTTGGGCTTAGCCCACAAAGTTCTTGCTGCTACACGCACCTGCACACAATGGGCTCGTACTCCCTCTTTTATTTTTATTTTTTTTACTTTTCATGTCTTCTTTAGGGCAAGTTTTATTTATTTTTCATTTCATATGGTTAGATTTTGTATTTCTAGGAGGTGATTATTTTGTGAGAATCTTTTATTCGGTTTATTTGATCTTTATTATTGGGGCCGATGATATTACAAAAATCACGATAAATCATCTTCGATTAATCGTGACCAATATGAGGCCATGTTTTTTATTATTATTCTTTTCATTCAATTCATTTATTTATTCTACTTAATTTATTTAATTTATTTATTTCTATTTCATAACTCATTTCATTTATTATTAATTATTTATTTCTCGCGTATTTACACCATATTAAATTTAATTTTTAAAATAAAATTCCTTGGTCCAACGCCAAGTGAACTTCACTTCACATACACTCACACACGTAAGTCGGTCGTTTACGATCGCCATCTGCACAGTTCCTTACACTGCACAGCCTTTTTAACTTAAGCAATTTGTCGCACTGCGCTTGTCTTCCACCCCCGCATTCTCGATCCATATATCGAGCCATAGCCAGGTTACTAAGCCTTTGCATTTTCCATTTACTTTATCCAATTTATTTTTTGCAAGTAGCAACCTTTGCCTAGTCTTAGGAGCTTGCACCCTCATTTATTTACTTCATTTTTTCGCACTTCAATCCAAAAGGGAAAGACTCCTGCAGTTGACTCAATGTCATAGGAAGTTTAGCAATCCCTAGTTCCATTTTGACCTTAGCAATTAGGTCCCTCATCCTTAGGTCCTTAGCCATTAGGTCCTTAGTGTTTTATTTTATAACTTTTTTGTGACTTTCCTAAAGTCACGTGAGTGTTTGCCATAACACTTACCTTCCCCCGCGAACCTTGAGCGTAACCAAGTGTTCGTTAATCCTTAGGAGAACTACGAGTGCTCTGATTCTATACCCGATACGTAGGCATCGATGCGATGTTGTGCGAGCACCATTAGAAATAAAACCTTAGGTTCCCATAATTTTAACAAGCAATAAACAACAATAATACAAATATTAACAAGAGGTTCCCGTAGGATACTGCGGATGCTTAGGATGCTAACACCTTCCCTAAGTATAACCAACCCCCGAACCTAGTTTCTCCTCATTTAGGGTTTTTACGATCTTTTTCCCTTTTCCCTTTGGATTAAATTAAAGTCGGTGGTGAACATTAAATGTTTTGCGATTCAAGCTCACTTAATAGCTTGGTATCCGATTCTCACCGCGACATTACTGATTCTTAGAAGGACAAGTTCCTCATGTAGTCTTCAATCTTGGCTCTATTTTTTTCCCACATATCCATGAGATATCCTCTAATATCCTCTATCATTGACACAATTGGTTTTTCTCTTGGTCCAATGATAACACTGTTAAAAGTTTCAGACATATTGTTGACCAAAACATCACATTTTGCATTGTAATTGAACCTGGATTTCTCCAATATCTAGGAGGTATTTTTATCAAGTGTTTGTATGCATCCTCATTGACCTTCCTCATCTCCCTCATTTCATGTTCTCGTGCTTGAGGATATGTTGCCTTGGATGCCTTCCATATTAACTCCTTCAATTGTTTACCTGGAAATCTCTTTCTAAAGTTGCTATATAGGTGTCTAACACAGAGTCTCTGTTCAACTCCTGGTAACAGCTCATCAAGTGCAGGCAACAACCCCTAATCACATGTTACACAACAGTTGTTACATATTAACATCATAAAGAGCAATGCACCAACAGTTGTTACATATTAACATCTTGAGGGACCTATTTGATATAACTTAAAAACATACAGTACCCAAAACCCACTTATAGTCATTAAATCTCCTGGGATTAATAAATGGAGGATACTTAACTCTCTCATCATCCTCACTCTCTAACTCTTCAGATGAGTATTCTGGGTCAGAAAAACCCTTTGCCACCTTCTTGGATATATTTCTTGTCATGACTCTGTCCATAATGACATCTTCATCACTTATTTCCTCAACATTTCTATTCTGAGATGAACTTCCTTCATCCAAGCCTTTTTTCTTAGGTTTTCCCTTATACCTTTTGGAACCTCTCTTTGCACATTTTCTAGATGGCCTGCCCCCATTTTCTCTCTCTCTTTTTTGTTTCATTTGTATCATCACCTAGGATATCAACAGTGGTTGTATCAGCAGGTATGTCTGATCCTACCAAATTTTCAGAAAAACCAGCATTTAGTATCTCATAATCAGAGTCAACAAAGTCTCCATGTTTTTGTGCATTGTCATCACTTCCTTCCTCAACATTATCTTGCTCCACATGGACCCCACCAGCATGAACATTATCTTCCTCTACCTGGACCCCACCAGCATCATCATTCTCTTGATCCACATGGTCCCCACGATCATTCACATGTACTTCCTCTATGTTCTCTTGATCCACATGGTCCACACTAACATTCATATGTGCTTCCTCTACATTCTCTTGATCCACATGGTCCCCACCAACATTAATAATTTCTTCCTCGTTTTAGGCCTCATAATTCAGTTAGGATGACGGTAAAGCCACTATCTCATCGGGTTCTTCAACTGGATGGACTATAAAATTGTCAACCTTTCCAATTGTCTTTGACCAATTCAAAGCTTCTATTGCCCTAAAATCATCTTCCAATGCCTTCAAGATTCCAGCAAAGTCATACCACATCTCTTGCACTCCTTGATACTTCATCTATTTCACAACCCCTAATATTTCAAAGTAACTCCACTTATCACCAACACATTTCCAGTTTGAGACCTTACCCCCAATATATTTATCACTTACGAAATACCCTCCATGACGAAAGTCAACAAAAAACTCATCCATAACCATGTTTTTCCTGTTTAAATCAACCATAACATAAGAACAATAGAGAAAAAATCTATCTAGTTATAGAAAAAATAACTTCAAAAACATAAACAACAATGGCGACGAGGAGAGCAAACCTGATTCAAAGCTATCTCCAAATACTTGTGCTCTGCGGACTTCAATAGAACGTTAGGGTTCACTGATTATCTGGGGAAGAAGATAACGTTAGGGTTCACTATTTATCTAGGGAAGAAGATAACGTTAGGGTCCACTGTTTATCTGGGAAAGAAGATAACATTAGGGTTCACTATTTCCAGCCTTATACAATTGTGATTAACCTAATTAATATTAACCACAAAGCCACGTAAATAATCGCTAACGGCCAAGTCAGCACCGTCAAGGCCACATAGATTTTTTCTAACGGAATTTGCAAAAAAAGGTTGACTTTGCAAACGTTTTTAAACTTAAAGGACCTAATTGTTACAAAAAAATAAACTTAAAGGACCTAAGTGGTAACATAAAATAACTTAAAGGGCTAAAAATGTTATTTTGCTTATAATCTATGAAAACTTGGTAATAGTGGTCTCTCAACATGTTCTTCAGACTCAGCTTGAGGAAGTTTTGTTGCTTGGACATTTAGATTAATGGTGTTGTTTGGATTAGACCTCAAGAATTCATGTGCATAGTCATACAACCTGAGAAATTGCTCCCTGAAAGACCCTTCAACAACACCCAGTGTTGTCTTCCTTGCCTTATAAGCTTTCATCCTACTCATACTATATTTTTCATGTACCTTTTCACATATGGCAGTCAGTTTCACATTGGGATGTATTCTAACAGTGGTTTGTAATTTCTTCCCTAGCCACTTAGAACTAAACATTCTAACATTGTACCCTCTGTTACAAGTGTGTTTATTAATTTTATCCATGTGGGTAATGATTGATGTCAAAGACATCCATTATCAGATTGGACTTATTACTAATATTTGATCATTACGCGAGAGTACCGTTTAGAGTTAATTCTCACAATCAAAGATTGAGAATTAATGGTGTGTTTGGTATCTTGTTTGAGTCTTTTAATTTATAATTAAAGATGAATGTTTATATAATAATTTATTCACGTATCATTAATGATGTTGTATGAGTGTAAATATTTCAAATGTGTATTTGATTGCACTCACACATATAAGGTAAACATGTGACGATTGTAAGAATTTATTGTTTATCAATATTAATTGTCAATATTTAATCATTGTAACAAAATACCACTAGCAATTGATGTTGTTGTCTAAAGACTTTACATGAATGATGCACTTGGTATTTTTGGTGAGTACATTTTTTTATCGTAATTTATAAACTAATGTAGTTTATGTATCTGCAAAATAAGTTATATTTTGATTCTCAAATGTTTTAACTTTTAAGAATAAAATATGAATATTATATTCTTGGATCTAGACCTTACATAAGGATAGAGAAACTCAAATTCTCTCAATGTTTAGTATATTTAAAGAGAGACTCAAGTTTAAAAAGTGAGTACACTCCAAATTACAGAGGTCTATGATCTTAAAGCTTTGCAATCCAGAGACATTAGAGGTGTTATTTAAGATGACATAAATTTTATCATATTATCTTTGCTTAAATTATAGTGCTTCTAAAATTATAAAGCGAAAGACAAACACTCATTGAAGTGATGACTTTTCATTAAGATATTAAGTAAAGAAAATATCAGAAGCATATTATGAAACTATTTAATCTTGTTAAAGCGCTATAGTTTCGTCAATTAGGTGACTTTGTCGAAAATTTAGTATATGATATTCTCTTTGCACAATTAAATTTATAACTATTAAAGTTAGAAATTATTCTTTAATAGAATAATTTCATAAAGTGTGCAATAACGAAAAAATAAAGCAAGAGAAAATAAAATAATGCTCATTTTGTAAATACCTCAAAGGATAAGGGTAAATATAGAATAAGAATTTTTTTTTATCTAAACTAACAAATTTTCAATGGTGTTGAAAGATACATCAATTTAAAGGGGACAAATTTGGTGAAGATTTATATATTTTTATTTATTTATTTATTTTTAACTATTTTAGATTGTCATTATAAGTTTAAATTTGTATTTAAAAGACAATTTGGTGAATAAATAATTTGTTGCTTTAATATGATAACTTTTTTTTAAATGATGGATTCAATTTTTCTTTTTAAATGATGGATTCAATTTGTCTTTTAAATTCAAATATTATTATAGTTAATTCAGTCATGACTTGTGACGATTTATAATTGTTGAAAAGTTTGAGAAATATAAACTTTAGTCCCAATTTAAAGAATATTTTGAGACATATATTATAATGTTTCTTGAGAATATTGAGTTTGGGAGAGATATGGTCAAAGAACAAAATTGAGTGGGAAAGAATTGCTTTTAACTCAATTCATATAGTTGTTATTTATATAACAAATTTGGACCCACATACGAATATTATTATTCTTTCTCTCAAGTAAATTAAGAAATTAATTCTTGAAGATCAAACTCAACATCCTCAAGAACGAGAACATCAAATGTCATAAAGAATTGATAGAAAAGAGAAATTATATTAGGTAAAATTGAAAGACTTTATTATGATAGGTGTTACACTTTTTACTTGTTATAATTTTGGAGCTTCATAAGATGGATATCAAGTTAGTGTTTCTTAATGATGACATTAAGAAATACAATATGGTGCTACAAGAGAAAATTGTGTGTCAATAGCTACAAAGTTTATGGGTTGCAGACAAATAAAATCCATTTATGAGTTAATGAAATTGTCTCATTAGTGTTACCACATTATTTCATAATGTAATTGTCTCGTTTGATTTTGAGATACCTATTATGAAAAATTATTGGGTTTTACAAGTTCAGTGGGAGTAAGTTTATGTTTTTTGTTTAATGTGTCTATTTTATTTTATTTAGTCAACAATGATATATGATTGTTGTGTGAAACCAATAAATCTCTAACAAAATTTTAGAGATGAAAGATCTTGGGCACATCTCTTTTGTATTAGGTATTTAGATACTTAGAGATTATTCTCAAGGTATCATCCGGTTATCACAAAAGATTTATGTATATATCAATAAAGTTGAAAATAAAATTCATATGAAAGGCAATAAACTAGGGCATGTCTCGGTTATCAAGGGAGACTATTAAGTCTCAACCATTGTCCAAAATAAAAGAATATGGAAATTTAGAAAATAAAGTTTTTTTATATACTTTTTTGGTTTTTGGGAATCTTATGTATATATATCCGGAATAAGCGCATATATAATGAGATCATTTGGTAGATACGAAAAATTCAAATTTTGAATTGTTGAAATGAGACAATAAGGATTGTTATAGAGAATAAAAGAACGTGTGCTCACATATTAGAGATTGAATGATTTGGAGATCATCAAGATGTCTGACTCTGATTCTTTTGGATGTCTATACATAATGAGTATCCTAATTCAAGAAACAACTATAAGTATTTATTGGTTGCATATAGTAGAAGGTTTTGAAAGACAACTCAGGCTATATTATGACATAAGTTTGTCGGATAATGTTTCAACAATTTTTTTTATAAAGTTCATTGACTTATAAGTTGTTGTTGTTGAAGGATATAACATATAGATAGAAATAATATGTTAGATGACTTACTAATTAAAGACTTGACATATAAGGTATTTTATATGATTGTTGTCACTAAGGATATCCTAGATTAGTGGGAGTCACTCATTCTTTACGTTTTATAATATTGTTTTGATATCGATACAAACTTTATGTTAAGATTATCTGCATAAATAAAGTTTATGAGGTTATTATTGTTATAATCATTTCTGTATCGTTTGTGCAAATATTGAATTTGCAAACTTCAGTTTGATCTCAATAAAGAATTCAGTTTGACCAATTTGAAATAGGCATGATTCAGATATCACATTACATGAAATTTTCATGTCATTCATACATATCGATCTATGTTATCAAGTACGTTGATATGGTGGTCATCGGGATTCTGTCACGTAATATGTTAGTGACGATAGCCGTGACGGTCCCATTGTTGATGTATGAGGTAGAGAAGATTGTAAAGTTGAAATCTAAAGATAAATAGCATTCTGATGCGCGCCTAAAGAATTATGATATAATTATTAAGATATATTAGTCAAGTGGGAGATTGTTGAAATATTTTACGGATTTAATATTATTCAGATATTTATGTGGCCAAATATATATATATTAGCTATTTTATCAAATAAAGTGTCTTGAATAAATTATACGATCAACTAAGGTTAAAAGGTTGTTTAGATTTTATTTAGGAATTATTTAATTAATTAATTAATTAAATAATTAGATATCGGCTCAAATATGAGTGGATGTCAGGATGACCCATTTGGAAATAATGGGAACCATAATTGGTCATCACACTATATATAGACTATGGTGCCCAATATACCGTACACAAGCAATTTACCTCTTCTCCCCATCTGAAGAGTGTTCAAGACATTAGGAGTACCGATTGAGAAAGATCCACAAGCCAACAAGTGTCACTCACTTGTCTTTACATGTCATTTGTCTCTACACTTTCTAACTTTCAGAATTAGCGTCAACAAAACATTTCTCAATAGATCCAGATATTCCTATAATCTCCTATTTCATATACTAACATGTCGTAGATCTTGTAATTATATACATTTTTGTATTATATATTGTATTCCGCACTAAACTATATAACATAATACGTAGAACATGTATATATGATTAATTATTATTGATTTAATTCCAACAAAATAATCATTTTATTAATTAAAAAAGACAATTAGACCGCCAGTTTTTCCAGTTTACACCGGTTTTTATCGTTTCGCAACAGTTCAATGACATGAACGATCCAACAATTGAACTAGATTGGTTATCTGGTCGGATCCCGGTTCGACCAGCCGGTACGGTCCGATTTTTAAAACACTGTAAGTAAGTACTTATACCCGTACCCATATCTATTACCCGTATTTCTAATAAAAATAAATATATCAAGTATAAAATATTATGTTATTTTAAATTTAAAAAACACTATAAAATTTTAAATAAAAATAAATTATTGAATTATGAAATAAATGATCACTTATATTAAATATGTAAATATCTAGTAGTTCAAAATTGATGGTTTTTTTAAATTTATAAATATTTAATTTTATATAATAATATAATTTAAAATATATAAATATATATATTGTGCGGATATAAGACATGATAGATACTAATATATTCATATCCGTATTTATCTTCGTTTATTTAAATGGATAATTATCCGAACTCGTGCTCGATTGTATTCATTTACGAATTTTTAATTTATCTGTTTTAAATAATTTTATGAATATCCATTGAAGATGCGCCAAATTGTATTCCTACCTACCTAAGAGATTTAGGATAAATAGAGTAAGAAAAATGATATTTATAGACCAGTTGAAAAATATACATTGATTTCTTTATTATGTTACAAAGTTGAGAAAGAGGACTTTATGAAGTATAAAATAAAATTAAAAAAAGTTGTTCTCAAGATACATCAATAAAATGAGGTTTATATTTTTATATCAGTTAAGAATTTGGATAAAGATGTTATACACAGATAAATATTTGTAAAATACATATCTATCACATACTAATGAAGAAGAAAATGTGATTGACAGATAAATATTTGTAAAATACATATCTATCACATGTGAATAATCTTTTATTAAGTGATCTTTAAAATAAGGGTTAATAAAAAAAACGCCTAAACATATTTCAAACATTTCAGTTACAGTTATATTTAAACTATTTTATATTTTATATTTAATAATATTTCATTATTATATAAATATTTGTTTAATATTTATTAAATTATTTATTTTATATTTGAAACTTATTGTGAGACATTTATTAGATAATTAATCTGTAATTATTTATTTAATATGTGATAAATTATTTAAAAATTATTTTATATTTAATAATATTTAAATACATTTAATATATCACTTAATTAAGTATGATTCGATATTTAAATACATAAAAAAAATCTATGTTTCAGTATTTCGTGACATGTTTAAATACAATTAAATAACATTTTAAAATAATATTTATTTACGTATTATGTAATAAATATTTCTTAATAAAAAATATGTAATCGATTTTTTTAAATAAATAGTTTTTGAATAATCATATGATAAATTTTAAATATTATTAAATATATTTTTAATGTTTAAAATATATTTTTAGTGTTTGAAATTTTTAAATCTCAAAGATTCATATATTTAAAACTAATATTTTTTACTAATATTATTCACTAAATATTTATATTTATATTAATATTATTAAATATGAAATATATAAATTATTTATTATAAATAAATAAAGAAATAATACATATATAATTATTTATTTATTTCTAATAATAGATAAATAAGTATATACTTAATTCTAATAATACATAAATAAATAATTATTTATTTTTAATAAATATGTAGATATTATTAGAAATAAATAAGTATTTATTTATATCTTCTTTTAAATATGTATATATGTATTATTTAAAATAAGTGAATATTTATTTATTTCTTATTAAATAGCAATAATTTAAATAAAAGTTTTAGCAGAGATTTTTTAAATATGATAATCAAATTATGTAATATATACATTTAATGAGAGATTTTAATAATTGAAAATACTTTCTCAAGTGGTAAGGGTGTTTGGACATTGGTTCAACTTCTTCTAATGGCAAAATTTTGATATTTTTATATTAAAATTTCCAAAAA
This sequence comes from Lathyrus aphaca, assembly GCA_963966055.1. NCBI lineage: Eukaryota > Viridiplantae > Streptophyta > Magnoliopsida > Fabales > Fabaceae > Lathyrus > Lathyrus aphaca. The sequence goes on along the minus strand of OZ014525.1, from coordinate 483,392,759 downwards.
ATTTCTTCTTCTTCTTCTTTTTTTTCTTACATAAACGTGTTTTCGTTTTTTTTCAATTCGGTCCATATGTAAATCAACGAATTCAAGCCGAATGGATGAAATAAAGAAAGGCATAAGGTGTTTTATGTGATACAAAGGTACTAATCAAGCTAATAAAAAAGTTTCATCGAACTGTGGTAAGACCTGCGATTTTGTATGGAACAAAATGTTTGGCGGTTAAGAACCAACACGGGAACAAAATGGGGGTAGCGGAGATGAGGATGTTGTGATGGATGTGTGGTAAGACTCGACAGGATAAAATAAGAAATGAAATTATTAGAGAGAGTGTTGAAGCAGCGCCTATTATAGAGAAGATGATGGAAAGTAGACTTAAGTAGTTTGGACATGTAGAGTGAAATCATGTAGACTCCGTAGTAAGGAGAGTAGATCAGATGAAGAGAAGATATACAATTCGAGGAAGATGAAGACCTAAAAAGATTATAAGAGAATTTATCAAGAAGGATCTCGAAATTAATGATTTAGATAGAAGCATTGTATTAGATAGAACATTATAATGTATGTTGATCCATTTAGTCAATCCCACCTAGTAGAATAAGACTACGACGTAGTTGTTAGTCCATATGCCACCCGAAGAAAATGGATATTAATCCTTCAAATAAATAAGGATTAAATATGTTTTTGGTCCCTATAAATATCTCAATTTTGATTTTTAATCCCTATAAAAAATTTAGAGTTTTAGTCTCTATAAACTGATTTTTGCATGCAGTTTTTTAGTCCCTCTATAGAGATTAAATCTGCGCGCGAAAATAATTTTATAAGAACTAAAATTCGATATTTTTTATAGGGACTTAAAACCAAAATTGAGATATTTATAAAGACTACAAACATATTTAATCCAACAAATAAAAGGAATTGTTAAAACAATCTCGATTACATAATATCCTCTCAAAAGATAGATCACTCATTTAATTTATTGAACTCTTTTTTGTTTATTTTATTTTACTTATTTTTTTAGGTTAGGTAGTCCCACATTTCTTTTTCAATGAATTCCAGTTTTTATCAGAAAAAAATTATATGTCAATTTCAAACCTTGTTGCTTGAAACCAAAGATTTGAAGTTTGCTTTGTGGATGGAAAGCAGTTTAAATGGTCCATGTATCTTGCTTATTTCTAGGATTGCTTTAGTAACACCAATATGATTCTATCTTATAAATCAACAAAAACAAAAATAAGATGAGTATTGGGATATTTTAGAGTTGATTCGATACCTACTTATCAATGTCATTTTTATTATCATTGTATTTTAAAAATATAAAATAAAATTTAAAAGAATTTTGTAGTCATATTTCTTGGTGTCAATTTATTTTAAAATCTAAAATAAAATTATTTTCGCTTGCATTAATTTATCCAAAAACTTCATGGTTAACAGATCTTTTGACGCTACATATCTATCCAAAATCTTAAATGTTAAGAGGTTGTGTTATTTTTGTTATAAATTCAATATTCCATTCATTTTTAGTCAATATAGGACTTTAATACTTTCACACTTGAAATCCAAACTCAAGAACTTATGAAAATAATTATGACATTTTCATAAGATATTTTAAACTTTTTTTATAAATTATTTAATACACTTAAAATTTATTTTTGTATTTTAACACTGAAAAATATCAACAATATTCAAGCCTTAATAAAATGTGTACTCGTAAATACATGAGCACCAATATTTTTGATCTTTAATTACAAAGGAAGCAAATAAAAAAAGTGAATCACAAACAGAGAAAAAAAATCATTTTTCACATAGATAAAAAGTAAAAAATAAGAATCCAAGGACCAAAAACTGAATTATTATGTTTGGAAGTTCATTCACATTTCATATACATAAACTTTCTGTTAGAATCTTATCAAGATGTTAAAACATCATTCTCACAAAGTAGAAGAAAATGTGTAAAATAAAAAGCAAAAAGTAGAAAAATAGGACAAGATGTTCCCTCAATCAATCTTTTTTTCCTTTAGCCATGTTAGCTCCAACATTGTCCTTTATCTTATGGACACATGAATCACTTTTACTTTCTTGTCTAGACACTCTTTCTAACATTATTGCTAATTGTTATAAATTTTTCTATTTTGGTTTTTCTTATTTGGTCTATGTGTTGTTAATTGATTTGTTTACTATAAGTAGGACACTATGGTTGTGTTTCATCTGCCCTGTCTCTATATTATTAGGGATGCTTCTAATTTAATTGAAAGATATATTTATAGGGATGCTTTATCCTAATATAAATGAAGGAGGAAAAGGAAGAAAATAAAAAGAATCATTAAATATATAAATAATTCTCCATAAATATCTTAGTATGCACCTCTATTTATATATCATAATTTAAATTAAATTTAAAGAGTCGATACCTATAAATTGATGTGTTTTTTTTCCATTCATAAATTCTTTTATAAAATCTATAAATGTTGAATTTCATTTGATTTATATCATTAAAATTAAAATCCGTAGATTTCTTTTGAATTTTCCTATCAATTTTAATTTTAGAGATTAAAATCAAAAGAATTTTAACATTGATGATTTATTTTCAGAAAAAAAAGATATTAAAAAATACGTCAACTTATAAAGATCAAAAGATTATTTAAACCATTATATATATATATATATATATATATATATATATATATATATATATATATATATATATATATATATATATATATATATATATATATATATATATATATATATATATATATATATATATTAATTATTGGATTAAATATAATTTAAAGGCTACGATCATTAAATAAATTAAAAAGATTTAATCTTTGAGTAAGTTGATTCTCATTCATTCATTTATATATATAAAATGGGGATCAACTTAAGAGCAAATTATTTTAGTTTATTCAAATTATAGCATTGAAATTTAAATTAAATATAATCTAATGAATGATTAAATAAAAATGTTAATTAAACCTTTTATATATATATATATATATATATATATATATATATATATATATATATATATATATATATATATATATATATATATATATATATATATATATATATATATATATATATATATATATATATATATATATATATAATTTGGAAGATAAAAATGAATACATGTTTATGTTAATTAATTTAATAATTTTGGTAAGACATGTTATGTTATCAATGCCTTCAAGACATCCCTAATGATGTTTATATAAAATAGTGAAAAATATGATTTACTTTTATTCCTAGCATTACTGTCACAAATAATATAGCCAAAAAAAAATATCAGAAAAATATATAAATATAGGCACGGGAGAAAAACAATAATTTAATCACATTCTCTTAAAGGTTTTAAATTAAAGACATGAATAATACAGTAAAGCACCTTGTCAAAGTTTTCATTTAAGGCATAAAGAAGCAGAACCTCAAAAATGATGGCCAAGCAAATGATTCCATGTGCTACAAAAAGTCTTTATACCTTTTTCTTAAATAAAATTGTAAATTCAGTAAGGACATTAGATATAAGATGCGGGTCCAAACTTTATATATATATATATATATATATATATATATATATATATATATATATATATATATATATATATATATATATATATATATATATATATATATATTTGATTTTAAAACATTTTAATTACTTTTTTATGATTACTTTTTGTTTTGTTTTAAAACAAGATGTGAGAAGTTTACAGAGGTATATGGATCGCTTCAATGCGGAGTGGGAGACCAACAATGTTAACATTCTAACACTCAAATCAATATACGAAGAAGAAGAATGAAATGAAATTGTATTTGAAATTCGTTATCTTAATTTGGCATATTCTCTATAAATAGAGAGGAAAATAACGAACTAGCTATTTGTTTTGCTGTTATTTTTGGATGATCGTTGGATGTGCTTTACGTACAATTGAGATCTCTTGGGATTGTAAAAGTAACTATCTCCACAAACTAGGAAGATTCTTTCAGTGGAAGGTTTATCTTCTGACTGGGGATTCAGGATTCCTTTTGAAGACGAAAGGGTATGTGACAAGTATGACGCTTGAGTTATTCTTTTTTACGAATGTACTTTCTCTACCATGGGCCTTTGTCTTCCTTTGTTGAGGTAGAGGTACTAAACCATTTGGTTATGTCTCCCTTGTAACTCCACCATTCATGTTGGACATATATGAGATTCTATTAATATTGGTGTGAGCATGTGAAGGGGCGACCATGTGTGTTCCTTTTTCTTCTCCTTTTTAAATGTAGTTATAACTCAGCGTCTCTGGTTAGGTGTAGAGAAATACTTCGTTTCAAGTTGATCGTTCATGGTTTCAAACATCTTCTAGGGCTCTCGTCCTTTTTGGACCGGTTTTTCCTTGTGACACTCGTCAGTCCGGAAGCTCGTGCTACAATTTGCGATCTTGACAATGGAGTAAAGGGCCGATGTACCGACCTATTTCCCAAGCATTAGAATAAGGGTCATTTTTTACTGGGAAATAACTTTTTCACATATAGCAAGAATGACTTGTGAGTATTTGTAACACGTTACCTTGATTTGGCGCCTTATATATATATATATATATATATATATATATATATATATATATATATATATATATATATATATATATATATATATATATATATATATATTGAGGATATTCTTACTCCGGGAGTAAGTTTCTAAATCTTACTCTACATCTTGACCATTGATTCATTTTTAATCAATAGTTATAATTAGTCAGTAATTAAATATGGAGAGAGAAATAATTAATCACATGTTAAATAATTACTAATTATTATAACCATTGATTACAAATGAATCAATGTTCAAGATGTGGAGTAAGTTTTAATAACTTACTCCTGAAGTAAGAATATCTCCACTTTTATATATATATATATATATATATATATATATATATATATATATATATATATATATATATATATATATATATATATATATATATATATATATATATATATATATATATATATATATATATATATATATATATTCTAAAGTACCTTGAAATTATGTTCTAAACCCTCTGACTAAATTTGGACTAAAACCAAGGGTTAAAATTGATCATCAGAATTTATAAAGAATCATGTTGATTTGACATTTATTTCTGACGTGGCATCTCTACATTTTTTTCTTTATTTTTTAATAGTTGTCAAATAATAAATTTCGTTGTCAAATAATTATTAATATTGTCAACTAAGTAATACACTACCAATTGATTTCATTGCCAACTAATTAATATTCATTATACCTACATAATTTTAGTATTAAATTTATTAAATTAATTTTACCCTGTGAATTCCAATCCCTCGTATTTGGTAGTCAACTTTGAATTGGTATAACACTCATATTTGGAACGTTAGAAATTCCAATCCCTCATTTCCCTTTTACGCTCAATTTATTTTTCTTACCTTTCATATTCTTTCCTCTCTTCATTTACACTCAATTTCAACTTCCAATACAGACTTTTGGGCTCTCCATAAAAAATCTTTCCTCTATCCCAACACCATAAATATGATTACGAGTTACAACATAGTTCCTTGTCCTCTTTTTTTGCAGGTGAACATATTTCAAAAAACATACTAAGGTAAGAAAAAATAAATAATTTAAAAATGGAATGACTTTAAATGTTCTAATACGAAATTTGAAATTTTGTAGAATTAAACTTCTATTATGAAATTCTCCTACACAAAAAGATGGATAAAACATTCATTTAGAATTGAAACTTTACGATACCATGGAGTGTAGATATTCATTTAGAACTGAAATTTGACGGGATCTGTCATATAGTGTAGGTTTGTAAAAATTGTAAATATGATATAATAAGAAGAATTTAAAACTGATATTTGACGGGAAACTGTTATAAATTTTAAGTTTGAACAAATTGAATAATATATAAAAGATAATGTTTTTTTGAATTGGAAACATGATTTTATTCATATTTGTAGTTTTAGATTTACTCATCTGAATTCAACTGAGTTTTGTTAATTACTGAAATTGCAAGTATGATCCAGACATGATTCACGGGTAGACGTTAACGCATCTATTACATATCAACTGTAGACTGATCATTTTAATGTTCATATATTAAATCTATAAGATACCAGCTATAGGTTTGTAAAGATTATAAATATGATATAATAAGAAGAATTTAAAACTGATATTTGACGGGAATTTGTTATAAATTTTAGGTTTGTCATTTTTTTTTAATTTTATTATATTTTCATTTAAAATTATTCAATGAAATATTAAATAATTTAAAAATTTTAAATTTACAAAATTTTGTAGAGTTAAACTTCTATTATGAAGCTCTCCTACATAAAAAAACTGATATTTGACGGGAAACTGTTATAGATTTTAGGTTTGAAAAAATTGACTAATATAATGTTATTTGAATTGGAAACATGATTTTATTCATGGTTGTAGTTTTAGACTCATCTGAATTCAACTGAGTTTTGGTAATTACTAGAATTGCATGCATGATACAGACATGATTCACGGGTAGACGTGAACGTATTTATTACATATTTGTTGTAGACTGACCATTTTAATGTTAATATATTAAATCTATAAGATATCAGACGTAGACTGATCATTTGAATTTTATTTTTCGTACATTGAATTAAGTTTGATATATTTACTCATATGCTATTGTAGGAATGAAAATTTCTATCATATTGTGTATTGAATGATATCACTATATATTTTTGAATACCATATGTAAGAAGTCTTAATTTTGTATTTGTAATTTATCCTTATTATTGTTGTTGGATTTATTAACCTATTAAATTGGTTACTATGTACAAAATTTAGACCCTGAAAAAAGGTGGTAGAATTGACAAATGATGCTTCGCAACGTAGTGTGTGAATACAGACAGGACCCGTGCGATAGCACGGATAATAAATTATGTTTGCTCGCTGTTCTTTGCAGATGATCATTGGTTGTGCTTTACGGTTGAGATCCCATTGGATCACAAAAGTAACCATCTCCACCGACTAGGAAGATTCTCAAAGGAAATGAACCTTTATCAGATTGCAGGCCGAATCAATATTGTTGGCTTAGGTCGTGGATCAGGTATTTTTGATCGACACTGGACACTTCAAAAGAAATTTAAAAACAAAACTGATTAATACAGTTTATCATAAAAAAAATCATTTAAAGGATTAAATATACACCCCTTGTAATGTTAACGAAATCCGATTTTCGTTTTGTAATTTTTTTTAATCCCCTCTGGAAATGTTTAAAAATCTATGTCTTTTACCCCGTAAACGTCAAAGTTACTTTTATAATATTTTTTTTTTTTTGTTTAACCCCCCCTCCCCCTTCAAATTTTACGCTTAGCAGGGGAAACAAGAAAAATAATTACAGGGAGAATCCAAAAAAAAAAAAATTGGGGACAAAGCAAAAATCGTCTATATTGTAGGGGTGTTTTATTTAACCATTATTTTAAATATTTTATTATTTTATATTTTATTATTTTGAGATTTTTTTATAATATATATATATATATATATATATATATATATATATATATATATATATATATATATATATATATATATATATATATATATATATATATATATATATATATATATATATATATATATATAATTTTATTGAATATTGAGATGATCTTTTTAGTTTAATAACAAATTCATTTAAAATAATATTTTTCATGTTTAAAATATTCCAAAAAGTTATTTAAAAATAAAACTAATTATATTAAATCTATAAAGAGGTTGAGTTTTATTTCAATGAAAATTGAGAAGTGATAGTATAGAACTATTAGTAACTTATTTGAAACCAAATTTGAAAAATTGGCAATCATGTTTGTCATCATTCTGTTTTCCAAAAGTTCATTAATTTACTATAGCTAATACACAATGGACAGAATCCCCCTGACAATAAGTATTGGAAGACAGATTTCACTATACATCAATCCACTCACAATGTTTTCTAAAAAGCTTGATCTGTTAACAAACTACTAGTATAAAGTATAAACACTAATCATTAGAATTATGTAGGATAATAATGAACAACAAAATTATATTCAAATCAATGACTTTTGGTTAAACTATACAAATCGAGCACTATTGGCCATATGGAGATTAAATTTGTAAAATATTATATAAATGAAAAATCTAATCATTTCCATACGACTCACATCTAGAATAACATTAAGTAGCTTGTTTAGTGGTAAAATGGATAAGGATTTCGAAGAATAGAATTAGTAACAGATGGGATTGTTTTAGTGATGATGGTAAGGGAGGAAGAGAGGAAGGTGATATCTATTGTTCAATTTTTTTCACGGAAATATCGGAGAGAACTAGAGCAGTTGACATTTTTATGTTGTTTGACGAATATGGTGATATTAAGGAGGTTGTAATCCCTACGAAGAGAAACAAGTTAGGAAAGTGTTTCGGTTTTGCTAGATTTCTGGGAGTCAAGGATGTGGATCTTCTAGCGATTAAGCTTGATAATATCTTCATTAATGGTGCTAAAATTCATGCGAATGTTCCGCGATTTGCTAGGAGTTCAAAGGTGCATCAAGGAGGTGATAAGTGGGATAGTAAGGGAGGTCAGTTGGAGAGTTTGGGAGGTCATTCTTATGTGAGGAATTAGGCTAAATTCAGAGGTAGAGCTGCAGTCGATTCTGTGTTTGGGAAGAGGTCTTTCGCAAAGGTGGTCAATAACCAAACTCAGGAGGTGAGTCCAAGGTTGAATCTGGTAGCGCTATGCTTTAATCCGGAAGAAGAGGTAATGCAGAGATTTTAGAAGGCCTTTGTTGGTGAGGTTTTGGTTCCCGAGTCTTCCTTCAACATCCAAAACTATTTTCATAGTGAAGGCTACTTTTCTATCAAAGTGACTCCGCTGGGAGCTAACTTATGCCTTTTGGAAGAAAATGAATCAGGAGAAATTAGAGAACTTTTATCAGAAGCTAGGTCTTGGTGGAGTCAATGGTTCAAAGATATTCATCCATGGAGGCAAGATGATGTTGATAGATCTAGGACGGTTTGGCTTCGATGCTTTGGGATTCCTTGTCAAGCTTGGAATTATTTTTATTTATTTTTAGTTGGTGGCCAAGACAGTTGGTGAACTTCTTAGTGTAGATGAGAATACGGCCAAGGGATGGTGTATGGATATAGCAAGATCCAGGTTAGAACTCATTGTGCGGTTGTTCTTAATGAGATCTTAAAGGTTGATATAAATGAAGTTATCTTTAGTATAAAGATAGTGGAAGATAGCCATGGTCCGTGGAGGTTAAATCAAGATACTCAAGTTGAAAAGTTGAACGAAGATTCCTCTTCTTTTGTCTCAAATAGCTCTTGGGAAGGGAACGATGATGAATGTGATGGAGCTAGTTCAGTTGAGGAGTTAGAGAGAAATGTTTTTGACAACCTTGTAAAACCAGCTAGTTCAGTCCCAACTAGATTGTTGGATAACGTGAATGATTCACTTTGTTCTAGGAAGGAGGCAGGCGCGTCTAACAAGGCTGTTGTTTTATCTGATCCTATTCTTATGGCGTTAGAGTTTAATGAGGCTATTCTAGCGGTTAAAGCAGCGACGATGGTTGAATCTTCTAGGAGGGAAGAGGTTGGCGTACCTCGTTGTGACACAAATTTTGAGGAAAGTGTCAGATGATAGCCTTTTTCTTCTTAAGGGCGTGGGTACAGCTGGCATTGGTGGCAACATTAGTGAAAAGCAAAGGCAGAAAAAGAAAACAAAAACTAGTGGATATTACTGGGGTTAAAAAGTTAAAAAAAAGGTAAGCCAAAGTCTAAGTCTCTGGGACGGGTTCCTTCTGGGCCTCAGGAGGAAGATGATCCATTAGAAGAATTTTCTCAAACCTCCTATTATGGGCATCTGATTGCTAGGAGTGCCATTATTCCGGTAGAAAGGTCTAGTTTTGTTTCAGATGACAAGGAAGAATACCCAAGAGGTGATGTTTTATGCTGCGAATCTTTAAATGATTCGGATATTCGCTTTCAGAATGCCAAGGTAGAAGACCGGGTGGACTCGAATGTTGCAGCTAAAGTGTGGAAGGCGGCTAAGGAATTAGGTGTGTGAGCTAATGATAAAAAGAAGGACTTTGTTAGTATGATTGTTGCAATAGAATCAAGGGATAAAGTGTTACATTCAGGCAAGAAGGCGAATTCTATATTAAATTAATGATTATTGGTTCTCTCGCCATCAGAGGGTGTGGTAATCTGTCCAAACGCAGAAGGATCAAAATACTTATTAGTTTAGGTAAAGCTGATATTTTCCTTATTCAAGAATCAAAACTTCAGATGGTGGATGATATGATCATATCTGGATTGTGGGATAGCAGTGATGTTGGTTGGTCTTTCAAAAGGTCAGAGGGTCGTTCAGGGGGGATAATTTCTACGTGGAATAATACTTTGTTTTCATTTAGCTTCTCTTTCCAAGGGGAAGGCTTTTGGGGGGTCAAATTAATTTGGAAGGAAGAATTTGTGTATTTAGTGAATGTGTACTCTGGGTGTTCGTTTTCGACAAAAAGGATGGTTTGGGGGGAACTGGTTAGGTTGAGAAATCTTTGGCAAGATTGCATGTGGGTGATAGGGGGATTTTAACGCAGTATCCCATTCTTCTGAGAGGAAAGGCATTTCTAATATCGGGTGGAAGAGGGAGAGTTCAGAATTCAACAACTTTATTAACTCAGCATTGTTAGTTGATATTCCAGTGGTTTGAGGTCGTTACTCTTGGTTCAGCGGAAACGGTAGATCCATGAGTAGGTTGGATATATTCTTAGTTGATGGTAGTCTCATCCAAAAATGGGGCTTAATTAATCAGATCATTGGCATTTGCGATGTCTCTGATCATTGCGTAATCTGGCTGAATGTTGGGAGTAGGGATTGGGGCCCAAAACCATTTAAGTCTAACAACTCTTGGTTTGAACATCCTAACTTCTTAAAGTTTATGGAAGAAAAGTGGAGGGGTATGATGGTAACAGGTAGGAGTGATTTTATATTAAAGGAGAAACTGAGATTGTTGAGGGGTTGTTTGAAAGTGTGGAATAAGGAGGTTTTTGGTTGGATTGATCTCAAAGTGGAGGAGAGTGTTTCTGCAGTGAATCATTTTAATTTTTCTTTAATTGATGTGCCAGTGGAGGAGGTTGAGGAGCTGATGGAGGCTAGATCAAAAGAGTGGAAGTCGATGTGGAATTATTTGAAGATAAAGGATAATTTGTTGGTGCAAAAATCTAGAATCAATTGGAACAACAAAGGTGATAGAAATTCGAAGTATTTCCATATTCTTACTAAAGGCAGAGCTTCTCGAAAGTTTATCAGATCGGTTTTAACGGAGAATGGTATTATGGGTTCAGTTGTTGAGGTAAAGAGGGAAGTGAAGGAATTTTTTAGAAAGAGGTTGTCTTGTTCAGTGGAGCCAAAACCGATACTTGAAGGAATCGTTTTCAACTCTTTGATAGAGGGCGATGTTCTATTTTTGGAAGCTCAATTCCTTGATCGGGAAATCAAAGATGTTGTGTGGTTGTGTGACGGCTCTAAGAGCCTTGTGCCTAATGGCTTTAATATGACTTTTATCAATAATTGCTGGTCTTTTATGAAATTCGATATTTGTAATTTTTTGTAGGATTTCCAGCAACACTCTTATTTACCAAAGGCGTGTTCTTCATCGTTCATTGTTCTTGTCCTGAAAGTGGTTAATCCGCGGGAGCTAAATGAATATAGACCCATCTGTTTGGTGGGAAGTATGTATAAAATCCTGGCTAAGATTTTGGCATCAAGACTGAAAAGAGTTATTGGAGGATTAATTTCTAGCAATCAATCAGCCTTTATTCCTAACAGACTTCTCTTAGATGGTGTTGTGGTGGCGAATGAAGTCATCGAATATGCTGATAGAAATAAGAAGGAATTCTTGATGTTCAAGGTAGATTTCGAAAAGGCCTACGACTATGTTGATTGGGAGTTCTTGAGATGGTGTATGGTTAAGATGGGGTTTGGCAGCCAGTGGATGTCGTGGATGAAGTTGTGTGTTTTCTCAGGTTTTGTATATGTTATTGTTAATGGAAGCCCTACGAAAGACTTTAAGGTTTCAATGGGTTTACACCAAGGTGACCCTCTTTCCCCTTCTTATTTGTTATAGTTGTTGAAGCTTTGACTCAGTTGGTTAAAAAGGCATCTAGTTTGGGGATCTTCTCGGCTTTTAGTATTGATACTAATGTTTCTGTTGATGTGATCCAATTTGCGGACGATACCTTATTAATGGGATGAGGCGTTTGGGGTAATATTTTGGCGTTTAAAACTATTCTTAGAAGTTTTGAGCTTGTTTCCGGGCTGGGGGTAAACTTCTACAAGAGTAGGTTTATAGGAATAAACATCAATGTTGACTTCCTTAGAGTTGTTGCGGTTTTCCTATCGTGTAAGGTGGATTCAGTTGGCTTCAGTTTTCTTGGGATACCTATCAGTTGCAATCCTAGAAGACTTTCATCTTGGAGGCCTATTATTGATAAAATCAAAGGAAAATTGTCTTGCTGGAAAGGTAGGTGCTTGTCTATGGCAGGGAGACTTACTTTAGTCAATTCAGTTCTCTCCTCTCTTCCTGTTTTTCTGTTTTCGTTCTACAGAGCACCGGTGGAAGTTTGGAAGAAGATTGATTATATTAGAAGGAGCTTTTATGGGGTATGGAAGGAGGAAAGAAGAAAATGTGTTGGATGAAATGAGACATTATCTGTAAAGATAATGAGGATGGAGGATTAGGGGTTAGAAGGCTCAAGGAATTTAACATTGCGCTTTTATCTAAATGGAAGTGGCGGATTTTATCGGATGACGGATTGTGGATTTAAGTTCTGGAAGCTAAATATGGATCTATTATATCAGTGGTGTTAAAAGGAAAGTATAATCGTAATTTTTCCTCATCCTCTTGGGGGAAAGATGTTGTGACCACTTCAAAGTCAAGGGTTCTTGGATGCATTTTTGGGAATTCTGTTAGATTCAAGGTGACAGACGGTTGTAAAACGCCATTCTGGTTTGCGTCGTGGATTCACGAGAGTTCCTTAGCAGATATGTTTCTGGCGGCCTATAGTGCGAGCAATTTAAAAGACGAAACAGTAAGGAAATTGGGATACTGGATGGATGATATTTAGGTTTGGGGTAATCTTGGTATTCAAGTGACCGATGACTCTTTGTTGGCTGCGGAATTTTCTGTACTGCATAATCTATTGTCAGTGGCAGAAATTCTTCCGTCAGGTGCGGATACTGTGCAGTGACAACAGGATGGTTGCTTGGCAGAGTTCTCAGTGGCGGCGGTGTATAAGTTGTTGTTGGAAGGGAGTCTAATTTCTTTAGGTTTGCATATAGAACAGGAACAAGCTAGAGGCTTATATTGTTTGTGGAAATCTTTGGTTCCTCCAAAAATCTATCATTTTGGGTGGCTGTTGTTATGGAATAGGATGCCTATAAAGGTTTTGTTAAAAAAAAAAGGGTATTTTGCAAAATTCAGGTTGCAGTTTTTGTGGTTTGGAAGAAGATCTCAGTCATATGTTTTTTACGTGCATGGTGGCAAAACAAGTGTGGAGAAATGTGGGTATATGGTGCAGAAATTTTGCATCTTTTTCTGGTTCGGTTTTCCGATTTTGGGAAGATTGATGTGAGGGAAGTGGTAATGATGTTGCTAGGGGATTGTATAGGTCTGTTTGGTTAACAGTGGCTAGGGCTTTATGGATGGAAAGTAATAACTTAATTTTTATGGATGTTGGATTTAGTGTGAATAATATAAGTTGGAGTGTTAAATTTTTTGTTTGGAAATGAGGTTGTATTAGTGATATTCCCTATTCCAACTCCTCTTTTTACAATTTTTGCTTAAATTTTTTGTTTGAAAATGGAATTGTATTAGTGATATTATATTGACCTTTTGAAGAAAAAAAAGTATGTGACTCACTAAATTTTGAACTGAACTCGGATATTATCTTAAAAATTGTGGTAAACCCTAATTCAATCTCTTATACATATGAACCAAAAACATGTAGAATAATAGTGTTACATAGGCCATTAGATGACAATACATTAAGTGGCCCATTATAATGAGGAAGATTATGGAAAAGAGGAAGCAATAAATGAGTAAAGAGTCCAAACAGATGGGGTCCAATATATCTTTGGATGTTATGTATTGTCTTTTAACTCAATTAAACATTCAAATTTATATCACGTGATTTAGTACCTCAATTTTTTCAATAGGAAGCAGGTGTACTTTTTGTTTGTGCCCATAATTCTCTTCCATTCACTTAGATACAATATTACATACATAAAATGTACTTGGTGGTTTAAATATAATAGTCTTTTATAGAAAGATAATTCGAGTCACTAAAGTATTTTTTAACTTCTTATGCTTATATTTTACTTATAGACTACACTCTCTTGCTTTTGAACCAAGAAAACGTTGTCATTTACATTATAGCAATTCTTTATACAAAGGTTACAAAAATATTAGGTGTTTTGAACGTTTTTCTATGTTCCAAAGGATTTTCTCAGAACTCATTTTAAATAATCTATTCTCTCATATATTAATTTTTCATAGATCATGTATATATATATATATATATATATATATATATATATATATATATATATATATATATATATATATATATATATATATATATATATATATATATATATATATATATATATATATTCATATTATTTTTTCTATTATGTACTAAAATATATGGCATAATATATAGAACATGTATATGCGAAAGACATTACATTTCAAATTACCTTAAACATAAAACCTATAAATTGAAATTATGAATAGATAGATAGATAGATAGAGAGAGACTACGACTAGGATTCAAAACCAAATTTAATCAAGTGTAAAATATTTTGCACAAGGTATTTCTTTATAGAATCGCTTAAGTGGGTTCTAAGTAGAAAAAACTCGCTTAAGTGCAATGTACCTTATGATGTATTGTATTTCACTTAAGTGAATGACATATTATGGTATTTCATATTCCACTTTAGTACACCGTACCTTTAGTGTTCTACAATTCATTTAAGCGCACTGTAACTTAAAATGTTAGAGAGTTGTATCCAATCAGAAGTATTGTCCACTGAGTAATATATATCAATGTCCATAACACCTTTCGAATAACTATGTATCTACCAAAAGGTAGAACAAACTGAAGATGTCACATCACCATTATTAAGCCTTGCAAAACTAAACCATAGTTGAATCTTCCCAGAAAATTACCTCTTTGACAGGACTGTTTGAACCTTTAGATGCTTATGAACATGTTCAAAGTTACTAGATTTTGAATATTCAGAATCTGAGTAACATATGCTTTCGATCAATATTAATTTATGATGAATTCTTAGCTTGTGATCCGGCACACTTGAACGCATGTTAGTATACCAATTTGTTCTCTAAATACTTTGTTATCATCAAAATCCAAGTTGTATGAATAATCATGTTCCAATAATCTCCCATTTTTTATGATAACAAACAAATGTAACTAAGAACAATGATTGGTAAGTTTTAACTAACCTGACAACATCAGAGTCTAAGGTTTGTGAGCTCCCCCTGAGTCTAATAGTCCAAAGGTTGAGTTTGTAAACTCCCCCTAAGTTCTATCCAAGTTAATTTAAACTTATTTTGATAATAAAAATGTTCAAAAGAAATAATTGAATAAATAGGGTTTTGGTAAATTAAAAGCATTAAAAAAATACTTTTAACCTTCTTAAATACTCGCATGAATTTTCAAACAGAGGGGAAGATAATACATACATATATTGATGCTATAGGGGTAGATGCACATAAATCTAGAAGTTTCACATCACTACCCAACCGTCTTTACCCAACAACTACTATGCAAGATAATTATCAAACACGTGAATGCCATCTGAAGCAAATAATCCACCTCCATAGTCTTAGAGTATGATAATTTTTCATAAGCCACATGTCATTAGAGGAAGTTTCCTGGCCTCTGATTGAAGTTACTTCTGAGCAACATCATACTTTGATACTTTAACCAGACACAAATATTATGCTTCAACATAAACCATGTTCATATTATTCTTAATGAAATCAAACATTTCAATAGCTAATTATTTTGTAAATGTGACAATCCATTGATGATCAATATCAGTGAACTTAATATCTATAACTCCCTTCTAGACATAGTCTCTTATGAAGTGATGTTTAATCTCAATATTCTTGGTTCTTGAGTCCCAAATCTATTGTCCCAAATATTATGTCATTAACATAAATATGAACAATTAACATTTCCTTATTCAAAGTTTTCCGAATAATGTAGTGTCAACTCGACCTTTTTCAAAACCATTTTCCAATAGGAAATCACTCAATCTCTTATACCAAGCTCTAGAAGCTTGTTTGAGTGGATTGAGTCCTCAAACTCAATGGTTTGTTTGACATACACCTCTTTAGAAATGACTTTGTTCACAAAGGCACTCTTAACATCCATTTGAGAATAATATTATGATTGGCAACATAAGAGAGAAGAAGTCTGATTTCCTCTAACCTTGCCACAAGGGCAAAGGTTTCAAAGAAATATATACCATCCTACTGACTGTAACCTTGAACTACCAGTCGAGCCTTATTCCTTACCCCTTATGCTTGTTCGTTCAGCTTGTTTTTAAGCACCCACTTTGTTCCAATGATGTCCTTCTGACTTAACTTTGGAACCAAATGTCGCTCCCGATAAATGGGAATAGGCCCAGATAAAGGTACAGACGCGAACGGTCGGCGAAAGGGACAATGAGAACACACAGCCGTGAACTCACTGGAGATGAATAGAGTCGCCAGCTAGGCATTTTTATCCCGGAGGAAAGGCAATGCTGCATAGACCTAGAAAGAGATGGATAAGACGGTTGCGAACCAGAGAGACTGAGAAAGGGGGTTGGTTACAACCTGGGAAGGTATTAGCACCCAGATTGTCCGCCGTACTCGACGGGATCCACGCTTGAAAGATTTGTGTTTTAAAGGGGTAGTGTCAGTGCAATTTGTGTATAAAGTAGCCGGAAAAGAATGTACGGGTGTCAGTGTAAAAGAAGTGAAGTGTATAAGTGAAGTGTCAGTGTAAGAACATGAGTGAAATGCTCAAGATCATGAGGCTAAAAGAATGAGGCTAGAAAGAGGGGGAATATACAGAGACTTTTGTTCGATAACTGTTAAGTTATGCCTACGTATCCTCCCGTGCAATGAGGAAGTCAGAACACCGTAGTTCGACCCAAAGAGACTGAAAGATGAATTGACTGATGAACTGCTTACTTGTCTATGCTCAAGTGTATGACCTGTCTGGCTCAGGTGCAAACTGTCTTGCATTAGACGGAAGAAGCAAGTTCTCGTTTATGAGTGAAGGTGATGAGAAAAGAATCCCGAAGGAGACGATTATTGTTT
Organism: Lathyrus aphaca; assembly: GCA_963966055.1. Classification (NCBI taxonomy): domain Eukaryota; kingdom Viridiplantae; phylum Streptophyta; class Magnoliopsida; order Fabales; family Fabaceae; genus Lathyrus; species Lathyrus aphaca. The sequence goes on along the minus strand of OZ014525.1, from coordinate 483,375,330 downwards.
GTTTTTGTGTTTTCAGTCTTTTATTGTTTTTGGATTTTGTCATAAGTTAATGAGCTTAAGCTTAAACCAATGGGTTAGTAAACTCATCACATCTTCCCTCTGATTAGGGGTAATGAGAGTACCTTAAGTGTGAAGTCAGATTCTCACACTTAATCACCTTTGGTGTAGGATTAAGATCATTAACCTACTTGTGATTATTTAGGTGTTTTTGTGGTTTTTGTTTAGTGTTAAGTAATGAGGTTAAGCCATAATCAGGGATTAAACAGACTCATTACACCATCCTAATAGAAGGATAATAGATGAGAATGTTTAAGCTGAGGAAAGCTCCTCAACTTAATCCATGATTAGGGATTAAACTCATGACAAAACAAAGCCTTTATTAGATGGATTTTAGTTAATGATATGATGATGAAGTGATTTTTAGGGTTTGTAAGACAACTTGAGGGGGACTTGTCCATTAACACTAGGGTTAGTCCTTCTTAACCACTTAAGGAAGAATTAGAACCCTAATGCAAGGCCCAAGTTACAAGTATGATGTCTTGATACTTATTAAGTGAATTGATTAAGAGATTTAAACACATTAAGGGTTTAACACTTAGGATTAAAGTTATACACTCCATCCTAAGAGAAGGATGCAGGCATAAGCTTAATCACAAAGCCTTAAAGCCTTTAAGGTTTAGTCCCTGATTATGAGATGAGAAGAGAAGACTCAAAGAGAGACACAAAGGTAAAACTAAGTGGGGAGACTAATCAAAACCCTAATCATTGTCATGCTTGGTTGTTCCTAAGGTTTATGAGGTTTATCAAGAAAAAAACTTCAATGGAACCACCAGGAAACAGATGAAAGGATCAGGAGAAGCAAAGCAACTTGCTTCATTCAAGAAGTCAAGTCACTTGAAGAAAGAAAATGGGAAGAGGAAAAATGAGCAAGCTCAAACTCAAACACATATAAAAATGCAGCAATGGATGCAAGAGAGATGAAAAGAAAAGTTATGAGAAGTGAAGGCAAATTCACTTCTCAAGTTCACTTACCACCTGAAAGGTTAGAAAAGAAATGCAATGCAATGCAAAATGGGATGGAATGACATGATGAGAAACAAAACCAGAAGCATTTACATGATGCTAATGATGCTATGTGATGCTACAAACATGAGGCAACACATGGAAATGATCAAACAAGTTTATGAATGCAAATGAAGCAAGCTAAGAACCAAGAACATACATGAAAAGTTATGAAGTACACATGACATACAACATGGCAAATACATGATGCAATGATCAAACATGCTTTCAATATGTCCTATGATGTCAAATGAATCACATGGAAGCATGGAATGTCATGGCAAGTCATGTTATGCAAGAGAATGCAAGATGGATGCATATGGAAGCCCAAATTAGGGTTTATGAATCAAACATCAAACACAACCCAAAACCAGAAGCAAACCCTTAGATAAAAAATGGAAAATTCCACACAAAAGACCCCTAATCCCATACTAAACCACTTCCCAAAGGAGAGGTCTCAACTCTTAACCAATCTTAAGTTATGATTTTCACAAGTTTCTAGGGTTTTTAGGGTTCCTAAACAAAAGAAATGTCAAACAATTTGAAAATGCAAGATCAAATCATGGCAATTTAATCTCAAAAACTACATGCTAAACACAATGCAATGCAAAAAGAATCAATGTCCAACTCTTCATGGATAGGCAGAAATGATTTTTTGAACTTTGGATCAAATTAATGCATAAAAATGATTTTAATTCAATGAAAAATTATCAAAATGCATCAAGATCAAAAAAGAAATTTGGTTTGAAGGTTGGACAATGTTTCTAAATGTCTTAGAACATTTCATGAATTTTTTGGTGATTTTTAAATACCTAAAAGTATTTTTAATAAATTAATTTCCATTAATCAATTAAAAATAATCTTTTAAATATTTAAAAATACATTTTTAATGCAAAAAATGAAAATAAAAATATTTTTGTGTTTGAAAAATTAATGAAACTCAGGATAAAAAATTTCATAATTTTTAAACAAGTTTTGCTATTTTAAATAAATTGGACAAATAAAATAAAAATAAATGAAATAAAAATGAATTTAAAATGAAGTATGCAGGATGGAGGGCCAGGATTGAGTCTGGGTTTGAAAATGTTGACTGCGCGCGTCATCTGATGGCCCATATTCAAACTGATTTAATCTCAATTAATTAAATAAATAATGCTGATTAGGGTTTAATGACTGCATCTCAGCCATTCACACGCGCGCGAAGTCAACTTTTTCAATGCATCCAACGTCCCAGATTCAAATGCACTTAATGACTGGGATTATGCCCTAATCATTTTCAGGTGGCCGGAGAAGACCTCCGGTCGTCTTCTCCGGTGGGAACCCCACCTGAAAATCTCCAAACTCTCTCAAAACCTAACTAAAACGAAATCTAAAAACATGGAAATGATTCCCACTCACTCACGAACCAAAACCCCCAATCAAAACAAATTTATTCTTCCTGGAATGGCTGAATCGAAGCAAACAAGAACTAGGGCAAAAAAGTTTCAGGAAGCAATTAAATTCTCATTTCATCACCATTTTCAAAACTAAAAGCATCAGGATAATCAGTAAGACATGGAGAACAAGTTTAGAACTTAAAAATCCATTTCTGGAAAAAAAGTTCTTGAGCTACCTGAGATTCGAAGCTTTCACTCCAGCAACTTTCAGACCTCCTCTCCTTGTAAAATCCACTCCTTATGACCTCCTGATGATGCTTGAATGCTTGAGAAAAATTTATATTGGCTGGTTGATGAGTTTGGACAGCTTCTGCTCAAGCTCAGTTGAAAATGGCAATGGTGATGCAAGCAGTTTCAGGCCAATGTGAGTGGTTCTTTGTGGTCCAGATGATGAGTGGAGAAGGTTTGTGGAGTTTGTTTGGATGTTTGTGAGCTGTGGAAGGTGTTTCGAAGGAAACTACAGTTTGGGGTGAAAATGGTGAAGTGATGTTATGGCTTGTTTCAGGCCTGGTTCTTTGTTGGTTTCTACTCAATGGGGCAAGGTGAGATGATTAGTGAAGTTTGCTTGAGTGTTTGTGAGCTGAGCAGAGAGTTTCGAAGAGAAATGCAAATGGGGTGGTTTTTGTGTATGTGATGCTATGATGTGTTTCAGCCTTGCTTTCTATATGAAATGGCCTGCATTTGGATAGTATAAAATAATCCCATAGGTCAGATGATGTGACCTGGCCTTTATTGATTGGTAAGTTCACTTTTGCAAAAAAGTCCACTTTGTGTAAGGAAGGCATGGCTTGAGCTATAGCTTGGTACAAGAGGCATGGGCTGCGCAGCAAGATGAGGTGAGAGGCTAGCATGGTTCCGCATCCAATGTAGCAAGTGGTATGAGGAGTGATCATGAGTTTTGCAAGTTGCTTCAACTTTGGTTCACATGTGATTTTCTCATTCCATAAGCCATGAAACATGAGAATTCTTGGTTCAATTCTGACTTTTAGGTCACATAGAATGTTTGTGTCATGGTTTGATGTCAATTAGAGGTTACAAACAGCCTTGGTTCATGATTTTGCAAATTTCTCATTTGGTGCACATCTTGAAAATAAGTGATTTTTGGCAACTTTGTCACACCATAACTTTTGATCCAAGAAGAATTAGATCATGTTCTTGTACTTTTTGAAAAGGGAAAAATGTGTTCTACAACTTTCATGACCAAAGTTTCTCTATTTGAAGCTTTTTTGGATCAAAAATCAAGGCTTGAAAAATGACCTAAAATGACATATTCTTGAAAAGTCAACCATGCCCTAAAAAGTCAACTTTGCAAAAACTTCAAATTCTTGAATTTTGTGAACTTCAACCTTCTTCCATGATCAAATAAAGATCATATACACTCAAAATGATGAAGATCAACCATTGGTTGGGTCATTGGGGGCCTCAGATGCCCTGATTTTACACTGGCTTGTCCAGAAAGTCAACCTTTGATTAGATGACTTCCCCATGGAATTTCTTCATGAAAATTGATAAGCATACTCCCTATACCATATAGAGACCAATAGAAACAAGAATGACCAAAAAATTTGGAGTTATGGCCTTTGAAACCAAAACCCTAATTTTAGGTCAACTGTGCAGTTAAACCTGGCTCTGCATCCATTCCAATCCCTGTTCTTGTGATTCTTTTGCATTATTGACTTTGAGAGGATGTAATATGATATAAGAACACACATGGATTGATTGGTGGCCTTTGGAGTGGCTCAAGAGGCTCTTGGATTGCTCAGATCACAAACCCTAGGTGCAGATGACTTTGAAACAATGTAGTGAATCAAAACTGTGATATGAGATGCTATGATTGAGTTTATGCATATGAAATGATCACAAGCCATGGTGTGAATGTGTGAGGGCAAATTTGGGGTGTTTACAGCTGCCCCTATTCAAACATGAGTTAGCTGTGCAGGTCGTAAGCGACGGCTTAACAGGCAAACAAGATAACTTGTGGTTGAATACCAAAGACAGTCCAAAATTTGCGCTCACAGAAATGAAGAAGAAAAGAGATATAGACTGTAAAAGAAAATAAAGTATATTGTAGAGTGTGGGCGACGGAGGATGACCGTCGAGCATAGGACGATTGCTGGGTAAAGAGCAATGACGGGGACGGCCGACATGCTGGGAAAAGTGCGGAAAATAAAGCAATGACGGGGACGGCCGACATGCTGGGGATAAAAGGTAAAGCCAAGACAGGGACGGCCGACTAGCTGGGAAAACTAAGAAATTATGATGGGGACGGCCATCAAGATAAAGTTGTAAAATTCTCTGGGGATTAATGGAACATGACGGGGACGGCCATCAAGTTCACAAAGCAAGGTAACCGACGATGGGGACGGCCATCGGGCTAAAAGAAAGGAAAAGGGACCACGACGGGGACGGCCATCGGGTTAAAGAATAAATGAAATAAACAGATGATGGGGTACGACCATCAAAGGCGAAGGACGATCACCTAGCAGGGGACGGCTGCTCTGTTGGGGAATAAGGAAATATGATGGGGACGGCCATCAAAGGTGGAGGACGACCGCCTGGCAGGGTACGGCTGCCGAAAATATCAACGATGGGGACGACCATCGGATAAAAGGTCAACGATGGGGACGACCATCGGACGAGCATGATGGAGGACGACCATCAAGAGGTGGAGGACGACCACCTAGCAGGGTACGGCTGCTCTCAGGGCTTATCATGCCATAGGACGAATGCCAGATAACCAAAATCGACAATGGGGACGGCCATTGGATAAAATTGATGAAGGACAATCATCAAGAGGTGGAGGACGACCACCTAGCAGGGGACGGCTGCTAAAAATCAACGATGGGGACGGCCATCGGATGAGCATGATGGAAGACGACCATCAAGAGGTGGAGGACGACCACCTAGCAGGGTACGGCTGCTCTCAAGGCTTACCACAACACAGGACGAGTGTCAGATGAAAGAAATTTGTCTGTTTGTGATCTACTGGGGAATGGTAAACACGGACGAGTGTTCACATCCAAGAAACAAGAGGTATAAGTGTTTAGATATTGTGTATAGATTAAAGATGCGGACGAGCATTCCTAAGACTACGATACGGATGAGTATCGGGTAGAAACAAATACTGACACGTGTTCAGAGATGATGATACGGACGGGCATCAACTGGTTAAAGAACACAGACGAGCGTTGGATCTGAAAGGATTCTTCTGGGGAAAAGTAGACACAGGCGAGTGTCTAAATTCAAGAAGACATGAGTGTTTGACACGGTGTATGGATTAAAGATGCGGACGAGCATCCTTAAGACTATGATACGGACGAGTATCATGATAGAAACAAACGCTTGACGCATGTTCTGAGATGATGGTACGGACGAGTACCAACTGGTTAACAAAGAACATAGACCAATGTCAAATCTGTGGGGATATAAGTGGTATATACAAGATACGAACGAGTATCTGTATGGGTGTAACATGAGTAATGAGTATGAGTATTGCATAGATGAGTGTTTATCTGCTGGGGGGGGGTGACACGGACGAGTGTCAAGAGAGAAAAGTATAATAATATTAACAAGTATACGGGTTGTGAAAGTGTAGGCGACTGCGCTGGGGATATGACACGGACGGGTGTCGAGAAAGTGTATATAGGTATATGTGAGTGCAAAGAGGATGTCTTTGGCTTTCTGCTAGGGTATGACACGGACGGGTGTCAGGACGTACTTGAAATACGGGTGTGTTGTTTGTAAAGAGTGTTCAGGTGACTTTACTGGGGGAAGATGGCACGGACGGGTGTCAAAATGAGTATGTACTGGTGTTTGTGATTTGTGAGGCAGCTTCTTTTGCTGGGGACTCCGGTGGGGATTTTTCTGTACATTGATGAACTGTCATTATTCACAAGTGTTAGTTTAAAACATGGCTTGTGATTATGCTATATGTTCGATTCTTGCCGTAATGCTCCGTGTTAAAACGGAATGCTACGCTTTGTGGGTAAATATGATGCGAATGCTATGATTGTGCAAAGGTACCAAACCGGGATCCGGGTCCCGTCGCTGTGAAGATCTTCGATCGATCCGTTTGTAGGCATCCCAGCTGGGGATGAGATCATTAGTAGATCCGATGAGATGTATCTGCTTGGGGATATAGGTCATTGATAGACCTATCCTAATAAACATAGGACCCAGCTGGGGTTCGTAGAAGCTTTCTTCACTCTGTTGCGAGTTCTTCATGCGTTGCTTTTCTGGATAAAGGCTGAAGCTCTGTGGTGGTTCCCTAACTTTCGTGCTCGGCTGAGAGCGAGATGGCAACTCGGCTGGGGAGGAAGAGAGATCATTGAGAGACCTCCCTGGGGATTCTGTTGAAGAGGATCCTAGACTCAGCCGGGGATATAGGTGCCTTTTGTGATGCCTAACAACTCTGATGGGGATAAGCAATAAGTGGCCAACTCAGCTGGGAGGAGTCATGAAGCAACTCAGCTGGGGAGAGAGCACTTCTGGTGTTAAAACTGAGTGTTGATTTGCCAGCTTGCTGGGATGAGGCTTTCATGCCCCAAGTTGCACTCTGGATACCTGCAACCCTGAAAAGAGATAGAGAAACGCACAAAACAAACCCGAGGTATCCCTTACTGGATTCCGTCATAGGAGTTTAGGTACTTCTGAGAGTAAGCATATTTCCTGCAAGCATGTTTTTTATTTGAAGATAAACATCTGTATTCTTATGCAATCAGTTTTTCTTTTAAGACATCAGACATTTTTTGCAAGTAAAATGTACAAAACGAGACATGACTTAAAATCTGGTTTTATTAATTCATATGCCCTGAATTGGCGAGATACAGTCAAAGGAACATATCCCCTGAAATGAGGAGATTGTTACAAATTGAGAAAACAAAATGCTGGCAGTGTTGATGACGCTTTAAGGAGCTTCCTCTTCACTATGACTCGTATGACTTTTGACGTTCTTCTCATCTTGCTTTCTGAAGAATGTTGATTCTGGCTGAGGCTTGATCCTTTCGAAGCTTACCAAGTTGTAGGTGATACAGACGAATTCAGAATGCAGTTGTTCGCTTATTCCCTTATTTTGCATGGATCGCCCTTTCGGGTTTTCAATCCATCGGGATACCCATTTTTGCCTGAACTGTCCAATGCGGCTTTTCAACTCAGCGGGTGTACATTTTTTTGTTTATTTCCCTTATTTTTGCCCGAGCCTTTTATTCTGTTTTTGACTCGCAGGGATGCCCTATTTTTGCCTGGACTTACATTCTGTTTTTACGTCCAGCGGGTCATTTCTATGCGAAGTATTTTTTAACTGCATCTGAATTCACAGGGGACGGGAAATCTTCACCATCCATGGTGCTGAGCATCAGTGCTCCACCAGAGAAAACTTTCTTTACCACGAATGGTCCTTCATAGTTTGGAGTCCATTTGCCCCTGTGGTCTGTATGAGGAGGGAGGATTCTTTTCAGCACAAGATCTCCCACTTGGTACTCTCGGTGCCTGACTTTCTGATCGAAGGCTTTCTTCATTCTCTTCTGATACAACTGCCCATGACAGATTGCAGCCAATCTCTTCTCTTCGATCAGACTCAGTTGTTCGTATCGGGACCTAACCCACTCTGCTTCACTCAGTTTAACATCCATTAGTACCCGTAGAGAGGGTAATTCAACTTCAACCGGTAGGACTGCCTCCATACCGTACACAAGCTGATACGGTGTTGCCCCAGTGGATGTTCTTATTGACGTGCGGTACCCATGCAAGGCAAACGGTAGCATTTCATGCCAGTCTTTGTAGGTGACTACCATCTTCTGCACAATCTTCTTGATATTCTTATTAGCTGCCTCAACAGCGCCATTCATCTTTGGCCTGTAAGGAGAAGAATTGTGATGTTGGATCTTGAAGTCCCGGCACAGCTCTGCCATCATTTTGTTGTTTAAGTTGGAACCATTATCAGTAATGATTCGCTCGGGAACTCCATATCGACAGATGATATCTCTTTTCAGAAATCTGGCTACCACTTGTCTTGTGACGTTTGCATATGAGGCTGCTTCAACCCATTTGGTGAAATAGTCAATGGCGACCAGGATGAATCTGTGGCCATTTGAAGCAGTTGGCTCGATCTTGCCAATCATATCAATGCCCCACATGGCAAAGGGCCATGGCGAAGACATGATGTTCAAGGGATTGGGAGGCGCATGCACCTTATCTGCATAAATCTGGCATTTATGGCATTTTCTGGCGTAGGCACAACAGTCAGCATCCATCGTGATCCAGTAATAACCTGATCTTAGCAATTTCTTAGCCATGGCATGCCCTCCCGCATGGGTACCAAAGGATCCTTCGTGCACTTCATGCATCAACAAGTCTGCTTCTGTCTTATCAACACATCTGAGGAGTACCATATCAAAGTTCCTTTTGTATAAAGACCCATCAGTGTTCAGGAAGAAACTACCAGCAAGCCTTCTTAATGTCTTCTTATCATTGGATGATGCCCCAGGTGGGTATGTTTGATCCTCCAAGAAGCACTTGATGTCGTGAAACCAAGGCTTATCATCTTTGACAACATCTGTTGCGAACACATATGCCGGTCTGTCAAGTCTGGACACTGAAATCTGAGGTACAAAGTTTGCAGTCTGAACTTTGATCATGGATGAAATGGTAGCCAGAGCATCTGCAAACTGATTCTCGTCCCGAGGGATATACTCAAGCTTGACTATTGTAAAGAAAGTCAATAACCTCCTTGTATAATCCCTGTAAGGTATCAGATGATCCTGGTGGGTGTACCATTTGCCGTTGGTTTGATTGACTACCAAAGCTGAATCTCCGAATACAGTCAATGTCTTGATCCTGAGGTCAATGGCTTCCTCAAGACCCATAATGCAAGCTTCGTATTCAGCTTTGTTGTTAGTGCAGTTGAAAGTGAGTTTCGCCGAGAAAGGCATGTGAACTCCCTTAGGTGTGATGAGTACTGCACCAACACCACGGCCATTCATATTAACAGCCCCATCAAACATCATAGTCCATTCTTCTTCCGGGTCCGGCCCTTCAGTGCGAACAGGCTCCTCATGATCTTTTGCTTTTATGAACATGATGTCTTCATCAGGGAAGTCAAACCTCATAGGCTGGTAATCATCAATGGGTTGCTCAGCAAGATATTCAGACAATACACTGCCCTTGATGGCTTCCTGAGAAGTATACTGAATGTCATATTCTGTAAGAATCATTTGCCATCTTGCAACCCGTCCGGTAAGTGCTGGCTTCTCAAATATGTACTTGACTGGGTCCATCTTTGAGATCAGTAAGGTAGTGTGGGTCAACATATACTGCCTTAGTCGGCGAGCAGCCCACGCTAAAGCACATCAAGTTTTCTCGAGCAGTGAATAACGCTGTTCACAGTCGGTAAACTTTTTGCTTAGGTAGTATATTGCATACTCTTTTCGACCAGACTCGTCATGCTGGCCCAACACACACCCCATTGACTCTTCTAATACTGTCAAGTACATTATCAGAGGTCTTCCTTCCACTGGAGGCATAAGGATTGGAGGTTCTTGCAGGTATTCCTTGATCTTGTCAAAAGCCTTTTGGCAGTCTTCGTTCCACCTGACCGTTTGTTCTTTTCTCAGTAGTTTGAACAAGGGTTCACAGGTTGCAGTGAGGTGGGATATGAACCGTGATATGTAGTTCAATCGACCTAAGAACCCCCGAACTTCTTTCTCTGTCTTCGGTGCAGGCATCTCTTGAATAGCTTTGACTTTATCAGGGTCAACCTCAATCCCTTTCTCGCTCACAATAAAACCCAGCAGCTTACCAGATCGCACCCCGAATGTGCATTTGTTGGGGTTTAACTTCAGTTGGTACTTCCTCAGACGTTTGAACAACTTTAGCAGATTTACCAGATGGTCTTCTTCAGTAAGGGACTTTGCAATCATGTCATCCACATAACATTCTATCTCTTTATGGATCATATCGTGGAATAATGTCACCATAGCCCGTTGATACGTCGCACCGGCATTCTTGAGCCCAAATGGCATTACCTTGTAACAGAACGTGCCCCAGGGTGTGATGAAGGTTGTCTTCTCCATGTCTTCAGGTGACTGATGCGTGTTTTTCGCAAGTGTACGAATCACGTCAAAGTAATATAAAAGATTATCGAATCCACAGAGACCAAGTGTCAATCTATCGTACCTGTTGTTATGGTGCTTATTTAAGGCAACTATTTTTAAGGGTTTTAATAAGGGTGCAATGGTAAATAAAATTATAATTTTAAATAATAGATAAAGGACAGGCTCGAATGTAATTCACGTAATCAATGATAATCCAGTACTTGTTAGTGGAACTACTTATGGGCAATGCTTTCTTCTTTGAAAAGAACTAATTTAACAGGAACTGTCGCTTTCGCGTATTCAGAACCGAGTTGTACTCTCTAATCAACCCCTCCTATTGTCACGGATAAAAAGGTGCGTACTGCGTTAGAGTAGTAAACCTATTTTTAAGAAATATAGTATCTTAACTAAGTTGAAAAGTACTTTAACCTGGATTTCTTAGCAAAAAGAGGTTCTCACGAACCAGACTCCAAACTTCTTTAACGCGTTCAAAAGTCGTTTTATAATCTCCTTTCTTTTTAATCTAAAAACTCCTAATAAACTAGACAAAGCGCTTTTGGCTGTTTTTGAAATAGTTAAAAACAATTACTTGAATTGAAAGATAAAATAGCCCTTAGGTGTTTCCACGAACAATTATACTGATTACTGGTTTAATTACGATCCTTACATTCTAACCTTTATGGAATTAGTTAGACATGATAAAGTAAAGATTCTTTTTATAATTTTTCATAAGAGTAATTTAAAGCGAGTGCGGATAATAAACAAAGTAAATGTGCGAGTGCGGGAAATAAACAAAGTAAATGTGCGAGTGCGGGAAATAAACAAAGTAAATGTGCGAGTGCGGGAAATAAACAAAGTAAATGTGCGAGTGCGGGAAATAAATAAAAGTAAAGTGCGAGAAATAAATAAAAGTAAAGTACGAACTTGAATTAAAATGGCGGCAGGATTAACTTCCTCCAGAGTGCTCCAAAACTCGAACCACAGACAGATTACAGACTCGATCACTCGATTGCAGAGGCACCCCGATGTGGAATGGCAACTGCTTTATAACTGATATATGCCTAGAGAATTCTAATTCTGGATGAAGAAAAACGAAAATCTAAGGTCCTATTTATAGGAAAACTGAAAGCATGAAAAGACTGGGATGCCCCTCCACTAAAAAGTGGAGGTTATGGAATTTGGCCTTGTGGCGCCCGCCACAGGCCTATGGCGCCCGCCATGGTGGGTGCCGCAAGTGCAAAACGCTGAATTTCTAGGTTTTCGTCCGTTTTCACTCCTTTTTCGCTCCTTTTCCTGATTCAAGCTCCGATTATTATAAAAACCTGAAAACATAAGAAAACAAAGCAATAACAAAGCAAAACAACAATAAAAGCTAAGAATGCATGCGAAATCGGAGTCAGAAATACGGTGAATTTTAGTGTGATCAAATTCTCCCACACTTAAACCTTTGCTTGTCCTCAAGCAAACATTAAAGCTTAAGAAAATATGGTGTCAACACGTGTCTTTGGGCTAAAGGGATTCTAAGTTCAAGTCAGGATGCAGTGACAGATACTAACTAAGTGAACCAAGGGTACCATAGTAACACAAACACAAACTTCAATCCTATATTAACCACTCCATATCATCCCACGATACCTAGGCCTATCTTCTCATCTTTTTGTGTCCTTTTCATTCAGGCGCAATCACATTAAGCCCGTTATCCGTACATGCTTCATAGTAGAGTGACCGGTTAGTGATTCTGATCCATAACATAAGGTTTCTGGCACATAAGCATGTGTAAACCTGTTTTTATTTCGCCTAAATGTAGCTGCAGGGGATCGGATCGTAATCCGCCCTACCAAGTTCAGTGCCAGATACCTCTGAACCAACTAACAATAGGTGACTTGCAATTTTTTCTTTTTGTGGCAAAAATTTTTTTCTTCTCTTTTTTCGGTTTAAATGACTTTGTGAGGGTCACCTATACCAGAGTTTGCCCTTTTTTTTTTATTTATTAGCACTGGATCATTCACTTATATTCATCGGCCCTCTACGTAGAGCATGCTTAGGCCGGAGCTGATTGCTAAAATAAACTACTTAGGACAATTTTTTAAATGATAATAAAGGCCATGGTGGTGGGGTTTAGGAGTGATTCCTATATTCAAGAGGTCTATGGTGCTAAAATGGTTCTGATGTTTCAAAAAGTTGACCTAAGTCACCACATCCTAATCTAAACCTGTCTCAAAGCCCAAAAAAACATGTGAAACAACATTATTTTCTTTTTAAAAATTTTCTGGTAAGGCTAAGGAAATGGGAAAAAATGAAGATGAACTAAAAAAACACTATACTGGTGACTCGTCAGACTCATGCATTATCTAAGAAAATTAAATTACTGAAAAGGGAAATAACTGAAAGGAAATTAACTAAAAAGGGAAATAACAGAAAGCAATAAAATCCCCTCCCACACTTAAATCGAACATTGTCCCCAATGTTTCGAAATAAGATAAGGGGGGTAACCTGGAAAAAGACTACTGAGGAGGGGCACTGGTGCCTTCGCCGTCCTGATGTGATGGTCTGGAACGACGGGATCTACTACGATGCTGGTCCCTCCGGTCGAGTCGTGCTGATAAAGCAGCCTGAGCACTCCGGACCTCTCGAAGGTTACCCAAGATGGAACCCTGAGTAGCCTCTACAAGCTGGTAGTGTCGGCTGTTGAACTCTCTCTGACGGTTCTGCTCTAATGAGATATCGTTCAAGGTACGGCAAACGTTGCTATAAGCACGATCCGAAACCAATCGCGATTGTTGCATGAAGCTCATGTTGTCCGTCAGCTGCTGTGAAATAGTAGAGAGAAGGCCATCACGCCTTTCTTCTCTAGCTGTCATATCACGCCACATCTCCTCGGTGACAAAGAATCCAGGAGCAGTACCTGCAACAGGGTTAGAGGAAGATGGTGCAGTGTGTGACTGTGAAGGACGATGGGGGGACATGTGAGGGATGGGAGACTGCTCTCTCCGATCATACTCATGATCAGTGTCATGTGCCTCCCCATCGGGAATATTAGGAGGAAGTGGACCCAAAACACGTGGAGCATTAAGATCATAGGTCCAGTTCCTTTCATCACGTACATCAGTACGTCTACTGCATGGTAAAGCAACAGATGGGATAGCTACCCCATGAACCATCAACTCATAACCACCTTCTCTCCTCGTTCGGCACAATTTCATGTCTTTCAGAAATTTTAAATTAATTGTGCGAGGAGGTAGTGGTTCAAGTGTAGCTATCTCATCGTTCAGGCCAAGAGCCCGAGCAATAGACGTAACAAGCCCTCCAAATACAATCGGTCCTGTTTTATTAGTAAATAAAGTCATATGGGCAAGCATAAACGGGACCGGATTGATGTGGGTTCTAGTGAGGCATCCTTGCAAAAATAGGAGTTCACGAGCATTTACCTTGTTTGGACTTTCCCGGCCAAAAATAGTACATGCCAAAAGAAGTCTAAAAACTCTTATGGCCGGGTTGTGAATGGTCGACGCAAGTATCCCTTCAAAAGAATTAATTGAAGTACTTGAAAGCCTTAGCCAGAAGGTAAATACCTCGGCCGACCATTCAGCATCCAAAGGTGCCTCACAGATCGAACCTTCCCTATGAGGGATTTCTAACAAACCTGCTAGCTCATTGGTACTGAATTCATATTCAATTCCAAACAGTCTAAAAATAACAGTACCGACAGTGCTAGCAGTGTTAGGACTGACAGTGTATATCAAAGAACTCAAAAACTCAATTGTCAGTTTCTCATAGGTAGGTTCCTGATTAATGAAAATATTATGCAAGCCTAGAAATTCTAATAAATTAAAAACACTATGATAAATACCCAAAGCATACAGACAGTTATCGTCGACGTACCTAGTCGAGAGAATTTCTCGACTTTGAAGCCTCTGAATAATTTTCCGTTGCCTTTCGCCCGGTCTTCCATCACGAAGAAGAAATCCATTGAACTCCATTGTTGAAAAGCTCCTTAGGTAGTGAAAATGGTAGAAAAGTGGTTTGTGAGGGGAATGATAAAGTTTTGATTTTTTTGGTTTTTGATGGATGAAAATGGAAATGGATGTTGGATATGTGTTATGGATGGAGGGTATTTTGGAAATGGGTGAGCTTTAATGGGGTTCAAGGAGGATTTGGAAGGTTGTAAAAATGGGTTTTTGGTGAAGAAAGGGATGAAAATGGTGGAAATGGGGATTGAATCCCGTATATGTTGATGGTACGGTGTGGCGCCCGCCACAGGGCCTATGGCGCCCGCCACAAGGCCAATTCCTGGGCCTTGTGGTTTTGGGTCCTCCTTTGGGCCTTCCTTGCACCTTGGTCTTCGGGGGGGTCTGGATAGCGTTTTCTTCTTCTTTTCAAGGCTTGAGGCTTGCATATTTTTTTTGTGAAGACAAAAATGAAAATATTTTTGTCTTATATTTTTTTCTTTGCACGACAAAAATAAAATAATTAAAAATCAAAAAGAAAAAGAAAAATTAGTGCATAATATGTATATATATATAAGGAATTCAAAGTGCATGAAAATATAAAAGCTGCAATAAAGTAAAATATATGTCTGGAAATGCGATAAATAAAATACTAGGGTAGTGCTGTCAGTGTAGAATGAGTCATGTGGTAGGTTTCTTTTCCTGGCTTGATCCACGAATCTCAGCTATCTCCCTCCGAAGCTCTTCAATCGCCTGATGTAGAGCATCGGCCTCTGAGGCATGAGTGAGATCAGAAACCTGCATCTGTAACTCCAAGTCTGCCACTTCCTGCTTGAGCAGGGCAGTCTCCTTACGGAGCTCATAAATCTGTGTTTGTAGGTCAGGTGGCTGCAGAGACATATTGTTAGACATAAAAGTGATTCGGGGAGTAAGAGGTGTAGGAGTGTACTCAGCGGCGGGAGGCGATTTCGGCTCTTCGACAGTCTCTCCATAACCCTCTAGAGCATAACTCCAATTGGCAGGATCATGGACACCGGTCATCAGCGGATCTGGTAATGTAAAGTAGTGTATCGCTTCACCGTCGATCAGTAATTTAAACATGTTGGGCTCAAAGGAAGCCCTCCTCATCAGTCCTCTATCAAGACAAAAATCAATATCCAGGGTGGTGTAGCAGCAGAAGGTCCTGAGGTGCAATAACTTGCGAGACAAACCCAATGCAGTAGCTATCTGTGTAACAATCCCACCGACATGGATGATGCCTACTGATGATCTGGCAACACTAGCAAGGCCCTTCAGTAGAAAGTTGCCACAAGCAACAGGGCGAGACTGAGTCGCACAAAACAGTAGGAAAATCTCCTCTTCACTTAGCAGTGTCTCTGTATCTGGAAAACCTAGGAAAGAATGTGCTAGAATCATCTGGAAGTACCTCAATGCAGGGTTGTGGATTACCTGAGAAAACTGGGTAGAAGGATCTTGGCTCCCTCAGCCTGATATTTTAGTCCAAAACTTTTCCACTTCTCTGCTCATAAAATACCCCATCGGAGTCTCTGGAATAGCATCAGGAGTAGTCTGGAAACCTAGTAAGTCACCAAACTCTTTGTGAGAGAATGAGTAGTCAATCCCGAACAACCTAAAAACAGCGAGTCCATCGGGTCCAGCCCAAGGGTCATGATGAAATGAGCTGAGGAACTCAAGAGTCAAGTTCCTATAAGTGTTGTTCCTGTAGTCAAACTGGTCCCACTGGAGTTGATGGCATAAAAATCTGACGCTTGGCTCTATCCCCAAGGCATCCATGCAGTCATGGTCAGGGTACCTGGCAGGAGCCATAGGGCGTCTCATGTGAACATAGTAACGCTCTCTCTGTGCATCATCTCTAAAGGCCACGTGCATGTCATCAGGGTTCTGCATTCTGTACAAGGTTAGCAAACAAGTCCTGAAAGCACATAAAACATTCAATCGTTAGTCCTGACATAATAATAATAATAAACAAATTAAAATAAAGTAAAAATAATTAAAAAGTACAAAAATAAGAAAACCATGGGTTGCCTCCCATGCAGCGCTTGTTTAACGTCATTAGCTCGACGACCGATATTTAAACATCATTAGAAGGATACGGTGGATCACTCAGAGTATGGCAGGTGTATGTTGTTGGAATGTCACCTCCTTCGTAGGGCTTCAACCTCTGTCCATTAACGATGAATGGTTTACATGTCTGGTTCTTGATTTCAATAGCACCAGATCTTAGGATCTTAGATACTTCGAAGGGGCCAGTCCATCTCGAACGGAGTTTACCTGGAAATAGTCGTAACCTAGAATCGAACAGGAGAACAGGATCGCCTATTTTGAAGTCTCTTCTTATGATTCTTTTGTCATGCCAAGCTTTTGTTCTTTCTTTGTATATGATGGCATTTTCGTAGGCAGATTGTCTGAGCTCTTCTAATTTGTGGATGTCAAGGATACGTTTCTCACCAGCTGTCAAGTAATCCAGATTCAAAGTTTTGATGGCCCAATAGGCCTTATGCTCCAACTCAAAAGGTAAGTGACATGATTTTCCATAGACCAGTTGATAAGGGGTTGTTCCTATAGGAGTTTTGAAAGCGGTTCTATAGGCCCATAATGCTTCTTGAAGTTTCTGTGACCAATCCTTTCTAGATATAGAGACAGTCTTCTCGAGGATTTGTTTTATCTCCCTATTAGATACTTCCACTTGTCCATTGGTCTGTGGGTGGAATGGTGTTGCTACTCTATGCTTAACTCCATACTTGCTTAAAAGTTTATCAAATATTCTCGATATGAAGTGTGATCCTCCATCACTTATGACTAAACGGGGGGTTCCAAACCTGGGAAATATATAATTCTTGAATAATTTGATGACTACTCTGGTGTCATTTGTTGGTGCGGCGATAGCTTCAATCCATTTAGACACGTAGTCAACAGCTACTAATATGTACTGATTTCCAAAAGATGGTGGGAACGGTCCCATAAAGTCTATACCCCATACGTCGAAGAGTTCTACTTCTTGGATATTTCTTAACGGCATTTCATTACGTCTTGAAATATTTCCTGTGCATTGGCATCTGTCACACTTGACAATGAAAGCATGGACATCACGCCACATAGTAGGCCAGAATAGGCCAGCTTGAAGAATCTTGGCGTAGGTCTTAGATGTGATTGCATGTCCACCATAGGGTGCAGAATGACAATGCTCAATTATATTATTTACCTCTTCTTCTGGAACACAACGGCGGAAAATGCCATCTTTACCTCTCTTGAAAAGAAATGGATCGTCCCAATAGAAGTTTCTCACATCACTATAGAACTTCTTCTTCCGGTGGTAGTTTAGATCAGGGGGTATGATGTCAGCGGCTAGGTAATTAACAAAATCTGCATACCAAGGTGCATTACTTATAGCTAAGGATTTATGAAAATGCTCATGAGGGTCTGGGTTATCATCTTCAATGGTTTCTAGTTGGGCTATCAGTCTATCATAGGCAAAATCGTCATTTATGGGTACTGAGTCAGGTTTCAGGTATTCTAGCCTAGATAGGTGATCAGCTACCACATTATCAGTGCCTTTCTTATCACGGATATCCAAATCAAACTCTTGCAGTAATAGAATCCATCGAAGTAACCTAGGCTTGGCATCCTTTTTGCTTAGTAAGTAACGAATGGCAGCATGGTCGGTATAAACTATAATCTTGGCTCCTACTAGATAAGATCTAAATTTGTCTATTGCAAAAACTACAGCTAGGAGCTCTTTTTCGGTTGTTGCGTAGTTGAGCTGTGCAGCGTCTAGGGTTCTACTGGCATAATAAATCACATGTAACTTTTTGTCTTTTCTCTGACCTAGAACGGCTCCAACAGCATAATCACTGGCGTCACACATTATCTCAAACGGTTCTGACCAATCAGGGGGTTTCATTATAGGTGCTGAAATCAGAGCTTGCTTCAGAAGATTAAATGCTTCAGTACATTTTTCATCGAAGATGAATTCAACATCTTTCATTAAAAGACCAGTTAAGGGCTTTGTTATTTTGGAGAAATCCTTGATGAAACGTCGGTAAAATCCGGCATGTCCAAGAAAACTTCTTATCTCCCTGATAGTCTTCGGCGGTTTTAGATTCTCTATGACTTCTATTTTTGCTTTATCTACCTCTATACCTTTTTCGGAAACTATATGTCCTAAAACAATCCCTTCGGTGACCATGAAATGACATTTTTCCCAATTTAGCACAAGGTTTACCTCCACACATCTCTCCAGGATTTTCTCAAGGTTGACAAGACAATTTTTGAAATCTGACCCACAAACTGAGAAATCGTCCATAAATACTTCCATAATTCCATCTAAATAGTCGGCAAAGATAGACATCATGCAGCGTTGGAAAGTGGCAAGAGCATTACAAAGTCCAAAAGGCATTCTTCTGTAGGCAAAAGTTCCAACTGGGCATGTAAAGGTAGTTTTTTCTTGATCTTCGGGATGAATAGGTATTTGGAAGAATCCTGAATATCCATCTAGGTAACAAAAGTAAGAGTGTCTGGCTAGGCGCTCCAACATTTGGTCTATGAATGGTAATGGGAAATGGTCCTTCCTAGTTGCTTTATTTAATTTTCTATAATCTATGCACATACGCCAACCTCCATCGGTTCTTTTTGCTACAGGTTCGCCCTTCTCGTTTTGCACGACTGTGATGCCTCCCTTTTTAGGTACTACATGCACAGGACTCACCCATTTACTGTCTGAGATCTGATATATTATACCTACCTCTAGTAACTTAAGAACTTCAGTCTTAACTACAGTACTCATTATAGGATTTATTCTACGTTGGTGTTCTCTGGAAGGTTTTGAATCTTCTTCAAGCAAAATCCGATGCATGCATACGGATGGGCTTATTCCTTTTAGATCAGAGATCTTATATCCTAAGGCTGAGGGGTACCTACGTAAAACTTCTAATAATTGATCGGTTTCTTCTTGGTTTAAGGTAGCACTGACTATAACTGGACGGTTCATATCTTCATCGAGAAATTCATATCTCAGGTTTTTAGGCAGTTCCTTAAGTTTTACGGTCGGTTTCATAGGGCAAGGCATAGGATATGGGGTAAGAGATAAACATTCGTGAAGGTTATCATCAATGTAAGGAGTTTTATAATTGTCATCTTCCAAAATAAGGGTTGACGGCAATTTTATAGATTCAGTTTCTTCTTCTTGTTCTAATTCCCTAATGCATTCTTCGATGATATCTAAGGCATAACAAGCATCTCCTATCACAGGTGCCATAAGAAATTTTGACAATATAAATTCTATCTTCTGGCCACCTACCTCAAAAGTTAGTTTTCCCTTTTTAACATCTATTACGGCTCCAGCAGTCGATAAGAACGGTCTACCTAGGAGGATTGGTATGTCGTCATCTTCTTTAATGTCCATGACAACAAAATCAGTAGGTATAAACAGCTGACCTATCCTAACAGGGACGTCTTCAAGTATGCCTATAGGGTATTTAACGGATCTATCGGCTAATTGAAGTGACATCTTAGTAGGTTGTAATTCTCCTAAGTTTAATCTCTCACAAACTGCTAAAGGCAT
This sequence comes from Lathyrus aphaca, assembly GCA_963966055.1. Taxonomy (NCBI): domain Eukaryota; kingdom Viridiplantae; phylum Streptophyta; class Magnoliopsida; order Fabales; family Fabaceae; genus Lathyrus; species Lathyrus aphaca. The sequence continues at coordinate 483,355,214 of OZ014525.1, read as the reverse complement.
TAAGCTCACACTAGCTCCTAAGTCTAGAAAAGATTTTTCGATGACATGATTCCCCAAAATACAAGGAATGGAAAAATTTCCGGGATCTTTATCTTTCTTTGCTAACCTATTTTCGGAAATAGAATTACATTCCAAGGGTTTCGGATCTTCAAGTCTACGTTTATTTGTAAGTATGTCTTTGAGAAACTTAGCGTAAGAAGGTATTTGGGTGATGGCTTCTGTAAAGGGGATTTCTACGTGAAGTTTTTCTACAACCTTAACGAATTTTTGATATTGATTATCGATTTGGGTTTTCTTTAATCTTTGAGGGTAAGGTATTGGTGGTTTATATGGCGGTGGTGGTACATAGGTTTTATTTTTAGGTTCTTCTCCTTTTTTCTTGACTTTCCGGGGTTTCAGGCTTCTCTGGTTCCTTTTCCTCATTCCTCTCAGAAGTTTCGGGCTCACTTAATCTAGGGTTTAAAGGTTCCTTATAAGCGGTTCCACTTCGTAGAGTAATGGCATTTGCTTGCCCTTTCGGGTTTTGTTGAGGTTGTCCAGGGAACTGTCCTCCAGGTGTAGTCTGTGGGGCTTGGTTTAACGCTACCTGAGAGATCTGGGTTTCAAGCATCTTATTATGAGTAATGATTTGATCAACCTTGGTTCCTAACTTGGTAATCAGTTCGTTAACATGGACGTTATGGTTCATGAACTCTTTGTTTTGTTGTTTTTGAGCAACGATAAAATCTTTTACAACTTCCTCAAAGCTCGGACTAGGTGGTACAGGTTGCATAGGTTGATTTGTTCTAGGGGCTTGGTAACCTTGTTGTCTCGGAGGTGCGGTATTTTGGATAGGGTTATTATTTTTGTAGGAGAAGTTTGGGTGATTCCTCCATCCAGGGTTATATGTGTTTGAAAATGGGTTCCCTTGGGTATAGTTCACTTGCTCAGTGTTGGTCTCATTTAACAGATTGCATTCGGCGGATTGGTGTCCTTGTGTTCCACATATCTCACAATTCGGCGAAACTGCGGCTACAGTATTCGGATTTGTACACATATGTTCGACTCTAAGGGCCAACGCGTCCATTTTAGCCTGCATCATGTCTATAGAGCTTAACTCATGTATTCCTCCTTGGGCTTCCTTCTTTTCCACTGTCGCTCGTTCTACTCCCCATGATTGATGGTTTTGGGCCATATCCTCGATAAGGGCACTAGCTTCAGGGTAAGGTTTGTTCATCAGTGCGCCACCAGCGGCAACGTCGATGGTCATTTTAGTGTTATAAAGAAGTCCATTATAGAAGGTTTGAATGATTAGCCAATTTTCTAAGCCATGGTGTGGGCATGCTCTTAATAGTTCTTTATATCTCTCCCAGGCTTCGAACAACGACTCTCCTTGGTGTTGGGTAAATCTAGTTATTAGGTTTCGAAGAAGAGCAGTCTTACTTGGGGGAAAATATCTAGCAAGGAAAACTTTTCTAAGGTCATCCCAAGTTGTTATTGAATTGGGTGGAAGGGAATCTAACCATGATAGAGCTTTATCTCTGAGGGAAAAGGGAAATAATCTTAAGCGTATTGCCTCAGGAGAAGCTCCATTGGTTTTAAAGGTGTCTGCTAACTGAAGAAAGTTTTTTAAATGTTGGTTTGGGTTATCAGTAGCGAGACCTGCGAATTGTCTCTGTTGCACTAATTGCAGCAGGGATGGTTTAAGTTCAAAATTATTGGCTGGGATAGCGGGGTTTACTATACTGGAACTAGGTTCCTCGTTTGATGGTTGGGCGAAGTCCTAAAGAGGTCTTCGGTTTTGATCTTCAGCCATAGCTCTCCTATTCCTATGGAAAAATAAACGTGCGCGAGCGTAACGTTCAGGTTCAGCTAGAGGGTCTACTAAACTTCCGGCACTGCGAGTCTTTCGCATTGACCGGTGGGTAACAACCTTAGTCTAAACGGTATAACTACAAGGTAATGAAATTTGACGATATTGGTCCCCGGCAATGGCGCCAAAAACTTGATGCGTGTTTTTCGCAAGTGTACGAATCACGTCAAAGTAATATAAAAGATTATCGAATCCACAGAGACCAAGTGTCAATCTATCGTACCTGTTGTTATGGTGCTTATCTAAGGCAACTATTTTTAAGGGTTTTAATAAGGGTGCAATGGTAAATAAAATTATAATTTTAAATAATAGATAAAGGACAGGCTCGAATGTAATTCACGTAATCAATGATAATCCAGTACTTGTTAGTGGAACTACTTATGGGCAATGTTTTCTTCTTTGAAAAGAACTAATTTAACAGGAACTGTCGCTTTCGCGTATTCAGAACCGAGTTGTACTCTCTAATCAACCCCTCCTATTGTCACGGATAAAAAGGTGCGTACTGCGTTAGAGTAGTAAACCTATTTTTAAGAAATATAGTATCTTAACTAAGTTGAAAAGTACTTTAACCTGGATTTCTTAGCAAAAAGAGGTTCTCACGAACCAGACTCCAAACTTCTTTAACGCGTTCAAAAGTCGTTTTATAATCTCCTTTCTTTTTAATCTAAAAACTCCTAATAAACTAGACAAAGCGCTTTTGGATGTTTTTGAAATAGTTAAAAACAATTACTTGAATTGAAAGATAAAATAGCCCTTAGGTGTTTCCACGAACAATTATACTGATTACTGGTTTAATTACGATCCTTACATTCTAACCTTTATGGAATTAGTTAGACATGATAAAGTAAAGATTCTTTTTATAATTTTTCATAAGAGTAATTTAAAGCGAGTGCGGATAATAAACAAAGTAAATGTGCGAGTGCGGGAAATAAACAAAGTAAATGTGCGAGTGCGGGAAATAAACAAAGTAAATGTGCGAGTGCGGGAAATAAACAAAGTAAATGTGCGAGTGCGGGAAATAAATAAAAGTAAAGTGCGAGAAATAAATAAAAGTAAAGTACGAACTTGAATTAAAATGGCGGCAGGATTAACTTCCTCCAGAGTGCTCCAAAACTCGAACCACAGACAGATTACAGACTCGATCACTCGATTGCAGAGGCACCCCGATGTGGAATGGCAACTGCTTTATAACTGATATATGCCTAGAGAATTCTAATTCTGGATGAAGAAAAACGAAAATCTAAGGTCCTATTTATAGGAAAACTGAAAGCATGAAAAGACTGGGATGCCCCTCCACTAAAAAGTGGAGGTTATGGAATTTGGCCTTGTGGCGCCCGCCACAGGCCTATGGCGCCCGCCATGGTGGGTGCCGCAAGTGCAAAATGCTGAATTTCTAGGTTTTCGTCCGTTTTCACTCCTTTTTCGCTCCTTTTCCTGATTCAAGCTCCGATTATTATAAAAACCTGAAAACATAAGAAAACAAAGCAATAACAAAGCAAAACAACAATAAAAGCTAAGAATGCATGCGAAATCGGAGTCAGAAATACGGTGAATTTTAGTGTGATCAGTGACATTTTAATCTGATTGTATCCTGAAAATCCGTCCATGAAGGAGAATACCGAGAACTGAGCTGTGTTATCCACCAATACGTCAATGTGAGGTAATGGGAAGTCATCTTTTGGGCTGGCTCTGTTCAGATCCCGGTAGTCAACACACATTCTTACTTTGCCGTCTTTCTTAGGCACAAGTACTATGTTAGCAACCCACGGTGGATAGCTAGTCACAGCAAGGAACCCGGCGTCCCATTGCTTTTGTACCTCCTCCTTGATTTTCATAGCCATGTCTGGGCGAGTGCGGCGCAGTTTCTGCTTAACTGGCGGACATTCTTCTCTCAAAGGCAGCTTGTGCACGACAATATCGGTATCCAACCCTGGCATGTCTTGATAGGACCAAGCAAACACGTCCACATATTCTTGAAGTAGGTCAATCAGTTGTCTCTTCACTGAGTCTTGCAGGCAGGCCCCGATTTTAACCTCTTTCACGTCTTCATCTGTACCAAGATTAATCACTTCAACCTCCTCCTGGTGAGGAGTAATAACCTTTTCCTCTTGTCTCAACAATCTGGCTAGCTCTTCAGGAAGCTCATATTCTTCTTCAACCCCTTCATCAGCTTGATTGATTGGATTGTCAAAGTCATACGAAGTCATAGCCGTGCCGTTGTCGGTGCTGTCAGGAAGGTATTCTCTGCAAAGGTTCAGTTTGTTCATTTTAGTGATTTGATTTTAATCTTGTTTTAGAAAAGTGAAATAGAGTTGTCATTTTGAAAACACTGCCATTTATTTTTTTGTACAAAAAGAAAAAATGGAAAAATAGTGAGCGAAAAAAGAAAAAGACTCGTTTGCAAAAAGATGTATGATATTTCATTGATTAATCTTGTTTGCACAAAAAGTACAGATGGCCCGATTACAAAATGAGTCTTGTCATCTTGGGCAAGATGCAAGACTTTGATGCATGCTATAAAAATACAGGAAATAATAATTACTCTGCATGAGTAACTCTTATAATTTCCTGGGAAGACCAGTTTGAGATACTGCTCCCCGGGATCTTTGGACGAATCCAGCTTTCCAGGTTGCGTTCTTCCTCCAGCTCGTCTTCCAGACAATTGACAGCATCAGGGGTAAGCATCCCCCCACTCACAAAATTGGGCTCTTTCGCAGCCGCTGCTTGATCTTGTTGAGTTGGTTTGTAACCCAACCCAAATCTGTCTTCTTTCTTCTCCACCGATAGCAGTTTGCCCCAGCCTTGGGCGTTTCCTCCCTCAATAACCTTCCGGGCTTGTTGGTATGATGATATTGAAGTACCAGGCACAGCAGATGTTTCATTGACATTCAAAGCTTCGAACCCCTGGCTCATTGTTTCATGGATCTCCCCATCCATCTCAATGTACTTATAGGTGGCCAGGTGGCTGACAAAAATATCCTCTTCTCCACAGATTGTAACGATTTGACCCTCCCACTCGTATTTTAACTTCTGGTGAAGGGTAGAGGTCACGGCGCCAGCGGCGTGAATCCATGGCCTACCCAATAGACAGCTGCAGGCAGGCTGTATATCCATCACGTAGAAGGTAGTTTTGAAGGTCTGCGGGCCAATCGTTATGGGAAATTCAATCTCTCCCAGAACCGATCTCTTTGAACCATCAAAGGCTCTTACCACCAGGTTGCTGGGTCTCAATGCCAATCCATCGTATTCTAGCTTCACCAGGGCCTTTTTAGGTAAGACATTGAGGGACGACCCTGTGTCTACCAGCACATGGGAAAGGACAACACCTTTACATTCCATGGTTATGTGCAAGGCTTTGTTATGGTTACGGCCTTCCGTTGTCAAATCAGTATTGGTGAACCCTAGTCCGTGACTAGCATTAACATTTCCAACTACTGCTTCCAGCTGATTGACAGTGATCTCTTCAGGCACGTAAGCTGCGTGCAAGACTTTGAGTAGTGCATTCCGATGGGCTTCGGAGCACATAAGCAATGATAGGATTGAGATCTTGGAAGGTGTCTGATGAAGCTGATCCACTATTTTATAATCACTCTTTTTGATGATTCGCATGAACTCATCAACCTCTTGATCAAAGGGTGTCTTCAAGGCTTCTTTAACAGTCTGTTCTTCCTGCACCAAGCTTTTTCCTTTTGCCTTAGCAGCAGCTTCTGCTTCGGCAGTGGGCCTCTGAATTTGTGGGGCGAAAAGACGTCCGCTTCGGGTGAAGCCTCCGCCTCCTCCCACATTGTCAATTTGTGGTGCAGGGGTTGATGATTCAAAAGTGATTCTTTGTCCTTCGCAGTACAGGTCAGAGCCGTAATGCCAGGGGATAGCATTACTGCTTTCATAGGGTACTGGTCCAGGTACCGTGATAGTGACTGGACTGACTGCAGCTGTGGAAGGAATCGTGATAGTCTGTGGATCGTAATAAATTGTAACTGGTGCTCTGATGGGAGAAGCACCTTCTGAGTTGTAGACAGAGTTGTTTTCAGGATCGTAGAATATTGTGACAGTTGAGACATCTTCGTGATTTGTTGCTGGTGTTGTAGGAGACATTGGTGGAAGGATGGATGTTGTTGTTGTAGGAGCTTCATAATGGAGTGGTGCTGGAGTTGTAGAAGACAAATTTGTTGATGCCTGGTTAGTTGAGATAATAGACGAAGTACTTGTTGATGAAACCGAAGAATTGTCAGGAACAATGGTTGTTGCAGTTGTAGGAGGTCCTGGAGTTGTTGCTGATGAGATTGCTGGATTTGTTGGAAATGATGTGGTGATCTGAAGTTGGCCACTCTGAATGAGACCGTCTATGCCATTCCTCAGGTTATCGTACCCGTTTACTGAGATATTGCAGTAAGCACACCCCAACTCACACCCCGAGAACATTTGACATTCGAGGAGTTGAGCCTTAATTTCTACCAACGGTGTCCGGATCTGACCCACACTGGTTATTAAATAAGACGGCTTGTCTTCTTCAATAGCGTTAATTCTGGGACCACCGTGGTTTGGCATCGGGTTCTTATTGACATTAGGTGGTGGTGCGAAATTCAGAGCTTTTGAGTCCACCAGGTCTTGTACCTTCATGTGCAGGGCTCTGCACTTTTTTGTACTGTGGCCAGGTGCATTTGAATGAAAAGCACACCTAGCGTTGGAGTCATAATTCCTGGGTAGACTGTTGGGATCTGGAGGTGCCAACGTCCTTAGCTCAACTAGGTTGAGTTTCAGGAGTTGTGGCAGCAATGTAGCATATGGCATAGGGATCGGATCGATTACCCTGTTGGCTTGAGAAGGCCTCTGTTGGAAAGGCCTTTGCTGGTTATTGTTGTTGGTGTTGTTGTTGTTGTAATTTCTCGGAGGATACTGATTCTGTTGATGGTACTGAGGTTGTTGCTGATAGTTTTGCTGCGGAGGTTGATAAACTGGCTGAGGATGAGCTGGAGCGGGAATGGTGACTGCCGCCACTGATCTGTGAGCATATTGGGGCCTGCCCCTGTTGGTGTGGATGGCATTGGTCTCGCCAGTTCTTCTTGGGCCTGCGAAAGGCTTCCTTGTACCACTGGACGAGCTTGCACCGTTGTCTGAGATCTTTCCCATCTTCAATAGGCTTTCAATTCTCTCCCCGGCTATGACAACATCTGCAAAGCTAGTGGAAGAGAAAGCAGCCAGCCTGTCAATATAAGTCCCCTGAAGGGTGTTCATGAACATATCTGCCATTTCCCTTTCAGACATAGGTGGTTGAACAGCAGCAGCCAATTGCCTCCATCTCTGGGCATATTCTCGGAAACTTTCCCTTGACGACTGTGACATTCCCATTAGGAGAGTCCTGTTGGGTGCCATGTCTAAGTTATATTGATACTGTCTGATGAAGGCCTCTGCCAGGTCCTTCCAGCATCTAATAGTTTCCCTTGTCAAGTGAGAATACCATTCTCTTGACGCTCCAGTCAAGCTATCTTCAAAATAGAACATCCAGAGCTTCTCATCCATAGTATAGGCCTTCAGCCTCCCCAGAAATGATTGTAAATGAGTCCGGGGGCAGGAAGTCCCATTGTATTTTTCAAAACAAGGAGGCTTAAACTTATGGGGGATCCTGACCCCGTCTACCAAGCCCATGTCCATGACGTCGAAACCCAGAGAGTTTTGAGACTCTAAGGACCTCAATTTGTCAGCTATCTCATCCAACCTTCTATCATAAGCTTCTTCCCCAGCACCCATTACTGTAAACTGATCCTCTTGGGGGTCTTCTTGAAGTACCCTGGCGGCAGTGGCAGTCCCTTGAACATTTGCAGGGATGTTGACCTCAGGATGGAGGTGTGGTCCAAATACAGGGGGGCTAACATGAGGTTGGACCCTTTCATTGTTGCTAGTGCCAGCAGTTCCTATATGTGGATCTTCTTGATTCTGCCTTTCCACCATGGCCCTCAATCTTTCCTGGCTCTGAGCCATGTTGTTCATCACTTCCATAAACTGAGTCATTTGATTCCTCATCTCTAGCCTTTCATTTGCCATTTGATTTCTGACCTCAGTAAGGTCCTGCTGCATCTGATCCATTTGAATGCCCGAAAGATTGTTACGGGTCGGATAACGGTGCGGACGGTTGAGGGGAAATACTCGGCGCCGAGCAATAGTTCCTGAACATCACAACAGAGTTAGTGGCAATAAAACAAAAACCTACAAAACAAACAAAAGGGTTAGCATGCAATGCAGTTATGCTTATTTGTCCTCAAGGTATCCGGTTTGGCGTTCAGTTTTGACCCTTCCAGACCCTTGAAGATGTTGTTGATGTTGCTTTTGAAGTGAAACTCGGATGGAACAAACTAATACATATATTACAAAAGCAAATGGTACATAGTTTGTTTACAAGCACAAGCCTTCCGAGGGGTCAAAATACATTACAGGAAAATAAAAGTACATGGAATGAAAGCAACAACAAACAAATGGTCAAACACCAAGACCAAACTCATCCTCACGAACTTCCTTGAGAAGTGCTTCGGTCACAGGATCAGCCGGACGCTCCGTGAGATTCCTGATGAGGAGATTCCGGGTCGTAACAGCTGCTGCTAGCTTCTTGTGCTGACTTTGGTCTTTTGACCTCTTCACTCCAGCTTTGATTTTTAGCTCCGATATCTCCCTCTGGGCTGCTGCCAGGGCTTCTTGCTGCTCTTTTGCACTAGCTTCCAGTTGCTCCATCTTGTCTTGAACTCTCTTGTCCTCCAGAGTACGGGCTTCGGTGATCCTGACCCACCGAGCTTGACTCTCCTTCAAATACAAGTCTGTCCTTGCTCTCTGGAACTGGGCTTCTTTGCAAGCATTCTTCAGGATTTGTTCTCCAGCTTTAGACTTTTTGATATAATCCCCAGACTTCTCAATCTTAACCAGATGCTCCACTCTCAACTTCTCCAATCTCTCAACCTCCCTCATACCATCACTCCTTTCCCGGAGGGTCTTCTGCAAAGCTTGAGTTAACTTCTCATTTATTTCTTTCAAACTCTCAAACTCCTCCAAACTGACAGTGGCAGGTGGTGCTGAAGATAATTCAGGCATATCTTCTATAGTAAAAGGCATCCCAGAGAATTGGGCCCTGGCACGGGACCATTCATAATATTGTGCTGATGCCACATTGTTGCACTTCCCCAAAATGGTTATTCCCTTGGTTTGAACATTATCCCAGGCCCAGGCTGCCTGCCTAACAATAGCCAGATTAATCTTGTTCTCACAATAAAGAGTTTCAACCAAGTCCTGTGCCTTAGGAGTGTGGACCAGGGCATATCCCAGTTGTCTTCTAAACAGCAGAGGGTTGTAATTGATACTACCCTTAACTCCTATTAGGGGCACATTGGGGAAATGCCCACAGCTGGTGATGATATCCCTACCCTTGGTGCTTTGAGTGCACCATCTGATATCGGCTGAAGTTAGGGCAGTGAGTCTCTTAGCCCAGTTGCTCTGCTGATGAGGGTTCAAAAATGCATCTGTCCTGGGTAGATGCCTGAGAAGCCAAGTATGGAACAATGGAGCACAACACCTCACCAATCTTCCCCTCTGCTTTTCATTCCTCTGATGCACTGAATAGTAGAGATCCCCCAATAAAGTGGGCACTGGGTTCTTCAAGATGAACAGATGGATTGCATTCTTGCTAATGAATCGAGGCTCATCTGCAAACAATACAATTCCATACATGCTCAAAGCCAATAAGGCACAGACAGCTTTCCACTCTCCTAAAGAAGCTTTCAGGGTAGCTTGAGAGATCAGGAAATCCAGATGGAAGCCAGGGATTCCAGCTTTAGAAGTCATATGCTGCTCAATCAGGACAGGTTCCAGATGCAGAGCCTTTGCTACTTCTCCATTACCAGGAAAGACCATCTCAGGGTTGAAAGGGATTCCACCCCTGATAGGCATGCCAACCAATGATGAGTATTCTTCTAATAGGGGGCCCAACTGAAAGTCTTGAAAAGTGAAACATCTCAGTGGGGGATCATAAAACTGAATACAAGTGTGGATCAGGCTTCTCTGTGAAGGGTCCAGATCCATAACCATATCAAGTATATCCCCATAGTGTTCCCTGAACAATGGTATGTGATCTGGAGTGATCAGGGTCTGAATCCTCCTGATGTCAGATAGCTCTGGCTGGAAGAAGTGATAGGTGATGTTGCTCTTTTTAGGAGCCATGATGCTGAAGGTGAGTAGAGATAAATGCTGATGATAACACTGAAGAACTGGCCACTGATTGGCTGGTGCAGACAACTGAAGTAGATAGCTGAAGCAAATGCTGATGAAGATAGGTCAGTACTGAAGATGGGGTCAAAACCAGAACCAAATGAAGATGGATACCCTGAAACACAAATAAGAAAATGTCAATATGATGCAATGTTTATGTATGCAAATGATATGCAAGGGTCTGTGACTGAGCTGGATCTGATCAAAATGCTCTGATATAGGTCCAAGACATATTCAAGGATACCAGATGGAGGTTTATAAATCCAGTAACCAAGGTGGGGGGGGGGGGCTCAAATAAAGAGCCACATGTCCAGGGTTTTAGAATCACAAGAACTGTTCCAACATGGAGTATTCTTAATCAAGTCAAAGTAACAGGGTATTCTGAGGTCAAGGTACCTGCAAACCTGTAAACAGCCCAACCCCCTCACAGGTGGTGTTCTAAAACAAGGATCCTCAGACTTGGATCAGTTATGAGAAGTGTAAACACTTCTAACCCGGAGGTACAGTGTTTACAATAACCATAAAAGTTCCTCCTCTAATTCACCTCAGTTTATGAAGGTCAAAACTAAAGGTCATCCAGATTTAGCAGGCTTCCCAGATAGCCCTAGCATTGCAGGAAATCTGCAACACAGAGTTCTCAAGAAGAAACCCATATCTGAACCGTGTTTCATATTCCCGCACCAGACCAAGATGGAATGGGAAAGAATATGATTCACTCTAGCCTAGGTGTCACTCAGGTCCCAGGTATAGGACCTTAACTCTCAATGGAACACCCACCCACCAAAGCAAAACCAGATCCAGCCAGACAGCATGACAGTATGATATATGTAAAGCAGTAAAGAAAGTAATAAAACAAACTGTACATAAAGCAATAAATAAAACATATACAAACACAAATAAGCACATAACACCCCAATAAACACAAATCAATCAAACGCTAGGAGGAACCCACAAAAAGAACCAGAAGCCCTGGTTACAGTATAAGGTTCCCCAGCAGAGTCGCCAAGCTGTCGCTCCCGATAAATGGGAATAGGCCCAGATAAAGGTACAGACGCGAACGGTCGGCGAAAGGGACAATGAGAACACACAGCCGTGAACTCACTGGAGATGAATAGAGTCGCCAGCTAGGCATTTTTATCCCGGAGGAAAGGCAATGCTGCATAGACCTAGAAAGAGATGGATAAGACGGTTGCGAACCAGAGAGACTGAGAAAGGGGGTTGGTTACAACCTGGGAAGGTATTAGCACCCAGATTGTCCGCCGTACTCGACGGGATCCACGCTTGAAAGATTTGTGTTTTAAAGGGGTAGTGTCAGTGCAATTTGTGTATAAAGTAGCCGGAAAAGAATGTACGGGTGTCAGTGTAAAAGAAGTGAAGTGTATAAGTGAAGTGTCAGTGTAAGAACAGGAGTGAAATGCTCAAGATCATGAGGCTAAAAGAATGAGGCTAGAAAGAGGGGGAATATACAGAGACTTTTGTTCGATAACTGTTAAGTTATGCCTACGTATCCTCCCGTGCAATGAGGAAGTCAGAACACCGTAGTTCGACCCAAAGAGACTGAAAGATGAATTGACTGATGAACTGCTTACTTGTCTATGCTCAAGTGTATGACCTGTCTGGCTCAGGTGCAAACTGTCTTGCATTAGACGGAAGAAGCAAGTTCTCGTTTATGAGTGAAGGTGATGAGAAAAGAATCCCGAAGGAGACGATTATTGTTTGTTTTTGTGTTTTCAGTCTTTTATTGTTTTTGGATTTTGTCATAAGTTAATGAGCTTAAGCTTAAACCAATGGGTTAGTAAACTCATCACATCTTCCCTCTGATTAGGGGTAATGAGAGTACCTTAAGTGTGAAGTCAGATTCTCACACTTAATCACCTTTGGTGTAGGATTAAGATCATTAACCTACTTGTGATTATTTAGGTGTTTTTGTGGAGTTTTAAGTAATGAGGTTAAGTCATAATCAGGGATTAAACAGACTCATTACACCATCCTAATAGAAGGATAATAGATGAGAATGTTTAAGCTGAGGAAAGCTCCTCAACTTAATCCATGATTAGGGATTAAACTCATGACAAAACAAAGCCTTTATTAGATGGATTTTAGTTAATGATATGATGATGAAGTGATTTTTAGGGTTTGTAAGACAACTTGAGGGGGACTTGTCCATTAACACTAGGGTTAGTCCTTCTTAACCACTTAAGGAAGAATTAGAACCCTAATGCAAGGCCCAAGTTACAAGTATGATGTCTTGATACTTATTAAGTGAATTGATTAAGAGATTTAAACACATTAAGGGTTTAACACTTAGGATTAAAGTTATACACTCCATCCTAAGAGAAGGATGCAGGCATAAGCTTAATCACAAAGCCTTAAAGCCTTTAAGGTTTAGTCCCTGATTATGAGATGAGAAGAGAAGACTCAAAGAGAGACACAAAGGTAAAACTAAGTGGGGAGACTAATCAAAACCCTAATCATTGTCATGCTTGGTTGTTCCTAAGGTTTATGAGGTTTATCAAGAAAAAAACTTCAATGGAACCACCAGGAAACAGATGAAAGGATCAGGAGAAGCAAAGCAACTTGCTTCATTCAAGAAGTCAAGTCACTTGAAGAAAGAAAATGGGAAGAGGAAAAATGAGCAAGCTCAAACTCAAACACATATAAAAATGCAGCAATGGATGCAAGAGAGATGAAAAGAAAAGTTATGAGAAGTGAAGGCAAATTCACTTCTCAAGTTCACTTACCACCTAAAAGGTTAGAAAAGAAATGCAATGCAATGCAAAATGGGATGGAATGACATGATGAGAAACAAAACCAGAAGCATTTACATGATGCTAATGATGCTATGTGATGCTACAAACATGAGGCAGCACATGGAAATGATCAAACAAGTTTATGAATGCAAATGAAGCAAGCTAAGAACCAAGAACATACATGAAAAGTTATGAAGTACACATGACATACAACATGGCAAATACATGATGCAATGATCAAACATGCTTTCAATATGTCCTATGATGTCAAATGAATCACATGGAAGCATGGAATGTCATGGCAAGTCATGTTATGCAAGAGAATGCAAGATGGATGCATATGGAAGCCCAAATTAGGGTTTATGAATCAAACATCAAACACAACCCAAAACCAGAAGCAAACCCTTAGATAAAAAATGGAAAATGCCACACAAAAGACCCCTAATCCCATACTAAACCACTGCCCAAAGGAGCACTGCCCAAAGGAGAGGTCTCAACTCTTAACCAATCTTAAGTTATGATTTTCACAAGTTTCTAGGGTTTTTAGGGTTCCTAAACAAAAGAAATGTCAAACAATTTGAAAATGCAAGATCAAATCATGGCAATTTAATCTCAAAAACTACATGCTAAACACAATGCAATGCAAAAAGAATCAATGTCCAACTCTTCATGGATAGGCAGAAATGATTTTTTGAACTTTGGATCAAATTAATGCATAAAAATGATTTTAATTCAATGAAAAATTATCAAAATGCATCAAGATCAAAAAATAAATTTGGTTTGAAGGTTGGACAATGTTTCTAAATGTCTTAGAACATTTCATGAATTTTTTGGTGATTTTTAAATACCTAAAAGTATTTTTAATAAATTAATTTCCATTAATCAATTAAAAATAATCTTTTAAATATTTAAAAATACATTTTTAATGCAAAAAATGAAAATAAAAATATTTTTGTGTTTGAAAAATTAATGAAACTCAGGATAAAAAATTTCATAATTTTTAAACAAGTTTTGCTATTTTAAATAAATTGGACAAATAAAATAAAAAGAAATGAAATAAAAATGAATTTAAAATGAAGTATGCAGGATGGAGGGCCAGGATTGAGTCTGGGTTTGAAAACGTTGACTGCGCGCGTCATCTGATGGCCCATATTCAAATTGATTTAATCTCAATTAATTAAATAAATAATGCTGATTAGGGTTTAATGACTGCATCTCAGCCATTCACACGCGCGCGAAGTCAACTTTTTCAACGCATCCAACGTCCCAGATTCAAATGCACTTAATGACTGGGATTATGCCCTAATCATTTTCAGGTGGCCGGAGAAGACCTCCGGTCGTCTTCTCCGGTGGGAACCCCACCTGAAAATCTCCAAACTCTCTCAAAACCTAACTAAAACGAAATCTAAAAACATGGAAATGATTCCCACTCACTCACGAACCAAAACCCCCAATCAAAACAAATTTATTCTTCCTGGAATGGCTGAATCGAAGCAAACAAGAACTAGGGCAAAAAAGTTTCAGGAAGCAATTAAATTCTCATTTCATCACCATTTTCAAAACTAAAAGCATCAGGATAATCAGTAAGACATGGAGAACAAGTTTAGAACTTAAAAATCCATTTCTGGAAAAAAAGTTCTTGAGCTACCTGAGATTCGAAGCTTTCACTCCAGCAACTTTCAGACCTCCTCTCCTTGTAAAATCCACTCCTTATGACCTCCTGATGATGCTTGAATGCTTGAGAGAAATTTATATTGGCTGGTTGATGAGTTTGGACAGCTTCTGCTCAAGCTCAGTTGAAAATGGCAATGGTGATGCAAGCAGTTTCAGGCCAATGTGAGTGGTTCTTTGTGGTCCAGATGATGAGTGGAGAAGGTTTGTGGAGTTTGTTTGGATGTTTGTGAGCTGTGGAAGGTGTTTCGAAGGAAACTGCAGTTTGGGGTGAAAATGGTGAAGTGATGTTATGGCTTGTTTCAGGCCTGGTTCTTTGTTGGTTTCTACTCAATGGGGCAAGGTGAGATGATTAGTGAAGTTTGCTTGAGTGTTTGTGAGCTGAGCAGAGAGTTTCGAAGAGAAATGCAAATGGGGTGGTTTTTGTGTATGTGATGCTATGATGTGTTTCAGCCTTGCTTTCTATATGAAATGGCCTGCATTTGGATAGTATAAAATAATCCCATAGGTCAGATGATGTGACCTGGCCTTTATTGATTGGTAAGTTCACTTTTGCAAAAAAGTCCACTTTGTGTAAGGAAGGCATGGCTTGAGCTATAGCTTGGTACAAGAGGCATGGGCTGCGCAGCAAGATGAGGTGAGAGGCTAGCATGGTTCAGCATCCAATGTAGCAAGTGGTATGAGGAGTGATCATGAGTTTTGCAAGTTGCTTCAACTTTGGTTCACATGTGATTTTCTCATTCCATAAGCCATGAAACATGAGAATTCTTGGTTCAATTCTGACTTTTAGGTTACATAGAATGTTTGTGTCATGGTTTGATGTCAATTAGAGGTTACAAACAGCCTTGGTTCATGATTTTGCAAATTTCTCATTTGGTGCACATCTTGAAAATAAGTGATTTTTGGCAACTTTGTCACACCATAACTTTTGATCCAAGAAGAATTAGATCATGTTCTTGTACTTTTTGAAAAGGGAAAAATGTGTTCTACAACTTTCATGACCAAAGTTTCTCCATTTGAAGCTTTTTTGGATCAAAAATCAAGGCTTGAAAAATGACCTAAAATGACATATTCTTGAAAAGTCAACCATGCCCTAAAAAGTCAACTTTGCAAAAACTTCAAATTCTTGAATTTTGTGAACTTCAACCTTCTTCCATGATCAAATAAAGATCATATACACTCAAAATGATGAAGATAAACCATTGGTTGGGTCATTGGGGGCCTCAGATGCCCTGATTTTACACTGGCTTGTCCAGAAAGTCAACCCTTGATTAGATGACTTCCCCATGGAATTTCTTCATGAAAATTGATATGCATACTCCCTATACCATATAGAGACCAATAGAAACAAGAATGACCAAAAAATTTGGAGTTATGGCCTTTGAAACCAAAACCCTAATTTTAGGTCAACTGTGCAGTTAAACCTGGCTCTGCATCCATTCCAATCCCAGTTCTTGTGATTCTTTTGCATTATTGACTTTGAGAGGATGTAATATGATATAAGAACACACATGGATTGATTGGTGGCCTTTGGAGTGGCTCAAGAGGCTCTTGGATTGCTCAGATCACAAACCCTAGGTGCAGATGACTTTGAAACAATGTAGTGAATCAAAACTGTGATATGAGATGCTATGATTGAGTTTATGCATATGAAATGATCACAAGCCATGGTGTGAATGGGTGAGGGCAAATTTGGGGTGTTTACACCAAATCCCAAACACCTCTGGATTTGTTTTAGTTCTTCCCACATGGCCCTAATCTATCCATCATATGATAAAGCCTAATCTACAAAAATTAGCTCAATTGGGGAAATGAATCCTAACATGCAATTATCATCTCTAAAAGTTGATCTAGTTCTCAAGGGATCATCCTTATTTCCAATGATTAGATATTCTGGATGATAATCTTTATATTTGAAGAACTTCTTTGGTCGAGCAGACATTTTTGAACCATCTTGGGATTCTTCTGAATCCTCTTCTTCTGGAAGAGCTCCAGACGCATGATTAGCTCCTGGTTCAACAACTTTTGAACCACTAACTTCTGAAATCCTTACTTCTGAAGAATCATCTTTTGGATGTTCTTCAGGAACCTACATATAAACAACACTTTCAACTAGCTCTGACGTATCATTGTCAAACTTTTTTCCATCAAATTTGACATGTATAGACTTTTCAACCATTTTGGTACCCTTCCCCACACTTGTTTAAATAAATCCTCGTACCTGAACACATATCAGCGTTGACACCAACTTTTGTACTCATACTCTTATCCTATAGGTATCTAGTACATATACACATACTTGTTTATCCATATTTTTATTTTAAAAAAAAGATCGAATATGATTTATCATGTTATTTTAAAATTTTAATAACATTAAAAAAATTTAAGGATGCTCATTAAGAAATAAATAAATATTTATGTTATTTATTGTGGATATTTTTTTGTGAGTAATCACTGATGATGAAGAGTCCAATTGCTATTCATATCTGTAACTTATTGTAACATATTTAAAAAAAAAGTGATTTTTGTTATGTTAAAATATTTTACCATGAATATTTAAATTATTAAATATTAGAATTATTAGTTTAATTGAAAATAAATGAATTCTAAATAACCTTTTTATATTTTTGAATAAATTCTCATTATATATATATATATATATATATATATATATATATATATATATATATATATATATATATATATATATATATATATATATATATATATATATATATATACACGAAGTTAAAATTAATTTTATTTAATTCTATAACAAAACAAAGTCTTAACTGCTTTAATTTTCTTACTTATATATATATATATATATATATATATATATATATATATATATATATATATATATATATATATATATATATATATATATATATATATATATATATATATATATATATATATTAACTTGCTTTTAATGATAAAACATCTATAATAAATTAACTTTCACGGCTAGAAAAAAGATATTTGGTTAAAATATTTTACATCAGACTTCAATTTATATGATGTGAAAAATATTTCTCAAATTATTTTACATCATATTTTATAACAATACAAAGTGAAAAATATCTGATTTAAGGATTTTACATCACACATTTATTTTCACTGATGTAAAAAGTAACGCGGTGACAATTTCGTAAATAATTAAAAAAAATGTTATTATGGATTTCACATCGGACATTAATTCCAACCGATGAGAAAAATATGGCCATTAAATCGGTCCATATGGAAATGGATGTAAAATGTCAGGGTTTGGTAAATTAAAAACACGGTGGAAGTATCGTAAATAATAAAACATTTTGTTATAAAAGGCCTTTACATCGGTCCATATACCAACTGATGTAAAAAAACTGGACCTTTATTTGGGCCTTTACATCGGGCCATATATCAACCGATATGAAAAAAAATTGGGCCTTTACATCGTTCCATAAGTTCCACCGATGTAAAAACTTTCACAAAAAAGTTCAACAAAACCCTAAAACAAATTCGCCCTCGCGCAACCGCCCATTTCAATTCCAAACAACAACACATCGCGCTATTGTGAAGAAGAAAAAGAAAAAGAACTCAACCACGATGAAGAAGAAGAAGAACTCAACCATTATTGTCGACGTCACACAACTCACTCGGTTGGTTTTTCATTTCCATCTTACTACGTTTGTTTAGTTTTGATGTCGTTTGTTTAGTTTTGATTCTCGGTTTCGTCTAGTCATATTCCCTCTAGCTGTGTTTCCGTCTTACTGCATTTTTGTCATCAACGTTGTTCCATTGGTGGTCGTTTATGTCTTCAACACTGCGTTTGTGTCTCCATCTTGCTGATTTGTGAATGTTGAAATATAAAACATTTTTTTAGAAGTTTCTTTTGTTGAGATGAGGAATGTTGTGTTCATAAAGTCTCATGAGTGGTTATGTTTTCCTGAGATGATGAATGTTGTGTTCACAAAGCCACATGAGTTCTTATGTTGTACATGAAAATCAGATGACAAATTTTATTGGAAGGTTTAGAGTGCATTAGATTAGATATGTTAATTCAATTTAAATCAAGTGTTGTTGGTTGAATTCACATGTATTATAGTTTATTGTTAAACTTCATTACCTTTGGTGTGTGTTGTGATATAACAAAATGGGTAATATTAATATGGAATCTCAATTATTTTGTTGATATTGTGTTTCTAGCAGAATTTGTGTGTTGACGAGAACGTCGACATCGTCACTCTTTTCACTCAACCGCGAGTCATCGACGAGAATTTATGCTTAATTTGATGTCTAATTATTTATATTTTATGCTTAATTTTATTTCTAATTATTTTTATTTTGTGTAAACAGATACATGGTTGATTCAAACGACAACCCTTCTTTATCTAGTGATCCTAAAAAAAGAAGTGTTAGAGGTCCCACTTTGATGGCACAAAATGACAAAGTTCATCAAACAAGTGAAAAGATAAAGGTCGAATTTCGTCCAAGAACCCATTAATGTACGTGTTGGTAAAAATGTTTCAAATTTTAGGAGTTACATAATGTCTCTTGCTCGACATATATGTAGTATTTTGAAAGATGAGTGAAAAGACATAAATAAAGACATAAAAAGGCTATTTAGACAGATGTTCAGGTATTTTTAACTGTTATACTTTATTATATTTTATAATCATATACTAACAACATATGCCATATACTATATGTGTAGGCTCATTTCACTATTCAGAACCTCATGATTCAAATAAGGATTCGTTGAAGAAAGAATGGGTTAAATATGAGGGAGAGCGATGAAGAGGTTTTAATACACAACTCACAAGCGAATATATTAGAAAGTCCAAAGAAGATCTCGCTCTTTCACATATCAAATATAATTATATTAAAGAAGAAGTATGGAAAGAATTTCTGAAGTCTCGAGATACCTCTGAATTTAAGGTTAGTCGGAGTTATAATATTTTTGTTGTGCATAACATTTTTATTATATTTTGTGATTAATAAATTTTTGAGTTTATAATAGGAAAAAAGTCAAAAGGGTATGTAAAATGTGGCTAAGAGTGTATACCCACATGTATTATCTCGTGGAGGGTATCGCTTGCTTGAAGAGAAAATGATAAGCGAAAAAAGATCATTGAGAGATGATTCTGCATTAGATTATAATGGTATCCCATCTCCACTGTCATGCCATGAGTTATGGAAGAGAGCGCGACAAAAGAAAGGGGGAGAATACACATTAAAGGCTACACAAGTTGTTGATAAAATTGTAAGTAAAATTAAGAAAAGAGAGAGTGTCACTTGCTACCATTTCTTCATGGGTAAGTTTGTATGAAATTGTGTTTTCTATTTTTTAATTTTGGTTACATAGATATTTCAATTTTGGTAACATGAAATTTTGACTTTTGTGTTTCTACACACATGTACAGAGGTCATTGGTAATTAATAGTCATTTGTCCAAAAAACAATATAGTGGTCGTCTTTTGTCACTTCATTAGGAACTTAATCAAACCATGAGGAAAATTGTTACACTGTAAGTTTATCTTTTATGTTCACTTCATCCTATATTCACAATTTGTTACAAAAGTAATTCCATATTTTATGTGGCTTTATATGGATTTTTTTTTTAAATTAATGCTTTTGGAGTTCATCAAGCGACAAATGACATTAGAAAAAGGCTACATGGCTTCAACCCAAGGTAAACGTGGTGTAAATTATAATTATATATTTAATTTTATCATATAAGTATTCACCAATAATGTCATTCATTTGTAGACAAGGAAATAAAATAACTTTAATGATAGTGGGTACTACGTGATGAACAATATGTTGGATATTGTCTCTTCCAAGATAACCGAGTCTTGGATGAAGGTAATAAAAATAACTTTACTTTGTTATTTATTTTGCGTTTTGCAACTTAATGTGAATTTTCAAAGAATAACTCTATATTGTTATTTACATGTTGTAGGTATTTGATGACCCAAAAGAATTAACAAAAGATGATTTGAATGATTTGTGACTCCGTTGGGCAACATGTTTCTTTGAGTTATATAAAGATTAAGTTTTATCTGGTGAATTATATAGAATTGTCTATATATATATATATATATATATATATATATATATATATATATATATATATATATATATATATATATATATATATATATATATATATATATATATATATATATCTGATTTGAGTTTCTTGACTTTGGTGTTGTCTGTTGATGTTAATTGGTGTTATTATTTATTGTCAGCAAATTTTTATTTTGGTGTTGTCTACCGAACTCATCTTCTTGTGGATTGCAAGTTGGTAATTCAAGTGTGAGAAAGGACTTATAAATGATTGGATATTTTTGTAGTTTTTGTTGTTGTAGTAGTAGTCCATCATGTAAACTTCCTTATAATTTTGTACATTTGTATGTATCCTATATTAGTACTTTTGTAAATCAATTGTTCATTTTGAAGAATATATATGTGTATCCTAGATATTTGGTGCAATGAAATTAGGTTGGTTAGAAAAATATGAAAATAGCGACCTAAATGTGGTCTATGTGATGTTGGAAAACTATGAAAAATAGTGACCTAAATATGGTTTGTGTGATGTTGAAAAAATATGAAAAATTAGGTACCAAAAAAAAATTACAGGGAATTCACCTCGATTCTGCTAAAAAATAGTCAAAATTTTAAAAAATATAACAGAACATTTTACATCGGACCAATGTCAAAACCGATGTAAAAAGCCGCATTTTACATCGGTCATTATCAAAACCGATGTAAAAACCAAAGCATCGCACATTTTGAAGTTCATTTAAGCCACCATCTTATATCGGTCAGTATTTAAACCGATGTAAAAGCCCACCTTTTACATCGGACATGACATGAAACCAATGTAAAAGCTTATATCTATTTATAAAAAAATAAATTTGTATTATTTTTCACACCCGATTTAAAAGTCAATCGATATGGTAGGTGTATTTTTCACATCGGATTATAACCCAATATAAAATGTCATTGATTTATTATATCGTCTGCCTTTACAATGGATCCAGACCTGACTTAAAAAGTCATTTTCCCCTTATATAAAAAGTTATTTCTATCCTAGGGTTTATATTGGTAAAATTTGGTACATCCTATAAGAAATAGGTAGTGGCCTTATTCCATTTAGTTCCAATGAGCTTTCTTATTACATTAGACTTTCTGTCAAGTCTAAGCACATATATCTTGTATGTCATGTTTATGTGACCGTGACTATTTTGTCACCATATTATGATATCTATTGCCAAAGACAAAAATATTATAAAATAATATAAAAATAAATAAAAGTTATTAATTGGAGATTGGAGATTTAATTTAAACTTGATCAAGATTTCATATGGTCCTAACTAAGATTCAGAAGCCATATATTTACCTTGTGGTTATAATGATGTGAACAAAAGGACAATATTATCCTAGCTGTTGTCACTTTGTATTGGTCCTTAATTTGTGGATATTTTTGTCACTTTCTAATATTTAAGTGCTATGTTTTTTTCTTATGTTTAGTCAATTTATTTTTCTTTATTACTCTATACAAATTGGCCACCATTTTTTTGTTCCCTAGCCTAGTGTTATCCAATATAAAAAAGATAAAGGCTTCATGATATACATGTTAGTCTATGACTAATTTTCTTTTTCTTGATTTCTCAAATAATAATTAGTAAAATTATGAATATCAATCGATTATTTAAACTATTATCGATCATGAGAGTTATTGACTCATTAAATCACATGCATCCCATTTTTTTATTGAGCATTCCAACATAAATTTCAAGATTTTTTCTAAGAACTAATTTTTTCTATAGGCAAGATTAAATAAAGAGTATAAATGGGACTCAAACATTTATTCAAGGGATTGAAATTTTTAGAAAGACAAACTATATAGTTTAAACTTCAAGACTCTAAATTAAAATCTTTAAACTCTAAAATTAACAATCAACCACTTTCAAGTTAAAAGCTTAATTTGAATTAACATCCTTCTGATCGTGACTTTGCATATTGATTAGATCATTACTGCAAGTATATAGTTTATCACGTAGTTTTAAAAGATTGTTGAATCCATAAAGACTAATAATCAACCTAAAGTGTTCTATGTTTGCAGCGTAAAGCTAAGACTTGAGTTTGAGGTTAAAAGGATCTTAATTTTAACAGGATTAAATAAATGCTTATAGTGAGGTCGAAGGTTGAATTCTGCACTCCTGAGGGACTCGTAGAAAAAGGTACAAACTAAAGACTTATGTTTATTCCGTAGAATACACCAACTTAAAGGCATCTGTCTCACGCTCTCGTAGTCTTAACTTAAATCACACTTCTTAATCACAAGATTTTGCTCTCGCTCACCCAGTAACTAGGAAATGCTCTTTGAAGGTTAATGATATCCTAACCAACATATAAAATGCTCTCGCCGAATTTAGATATGGTGCCTAGTTCCCACTATCCGGTTCCCTTCTCACGCTCTTGCGGTTTCGGCTTAAACCTTAACTCGTTCCTCACTCTCATGACGAAACAATGTTAGATAAACTCTCACTCTTGTGACAAAAAAGTTATCTAATTTCTAATTGGAAACTACAATCAGAATGCAATAAAGTAACGATTTTGTATACCATTAATTCCACGGAGTCCCGTCGGTAATGACGGTCCTAAAACTACGGACCCTAAAGGCTTAGCCTAACATGGTAAATACTAATTCGATTACGTTAATGATTCTGAAAATTAAAGTTTACATGTTAAGTTAGTTTTAGAAAAATATTTGTTTTTGGATTTTTATGAAATAAATTTTACAAACACGTGAATTGTAAAGAAAATACAAGAAAAGTAAATAATTTGTAGAAAGTAAACTTCAATAAAGCAATGATCCAAGGTACATCAGCAATGTCGAGAAAAGAAAATACAAAAGGTGCAACAATCCCTCAATACGAGTTATGTTGCTTTGAGAAACTAATATCTGGTTAAAGGGTCTGAATGAATTTTGACTGTGCTTCCATAGGGTCTTAGATACCCGGGACTGTCCTAAAGGGGCCTATATATAGACTTAAAGGCATTTATATTATGTGAAAATTGAAACTGAAAAAGAAGGGAGAAAACTGCTCCAACTGCTGCAATTTGAAAATCTGAAAAACAGTCCCCGCACTTTACGACAAACGCCATACAAACACGGAGAACGCCATGAAGAAAGCTATGGAGAATGACATAAGCCTATGGAAAACACCATATCAATAGATGGGCAGAATCAGACCTTTTTGTTTTTTTTTCTTTTCTGTTCTTCGGTTCTTTTTCATTCTTTTTTTTTTCGTTTTTTGCTGGAAAACACCTGGAATTATAAAATAAACATAAAACATAATAAAATGACATAAACATCCTTAACAATCGATTAAATTGCGACTAAAAATGCGCATAATGACTCGAAAAATACGATACGAAATCGAGGTATCAAACTCCCTCACACTAAGACTCTTGCTTGTCCTCGAGCAAACGTTTCACTAGGTAAAAAATTAAGTGCAGAGTTCGACTCTTAGGCACAACAAAACCAAATGGTAAAGCACTCAAATTCTATTCTAAAGTTAAATGGATAGGTAATAAATAGTGAAACTAAGGATACCGTAATGATACAAATCCACCTAAAGCGGACAAAGACTCCCCTCCTATGCAACATCAGCCCGAATCATGAAATTATACTTCGACCTATTGTTAATCATTCTATTTTTCTTCTTTTTCATTCTTGCGCAATCACATTAATCCTGTTATCCTTTTGCTTACATGGTAATCAAATCTGTTAGTGTTTTGATCTCTTATTCACAAAAAAATTCTTTTTTTTTCTCTTTGCTTTTTGCTTACGAATTTCAAGATTCTGATCCTTTAGGCTAAATGGTCAGGTGAAGACCACCTAACTTAGCGAGAATAAGTCTCTAATTCACATTTTCTATAAAAGCACATAAACACAATGAAATCTCTTCATATTTGGACAAATTTTGGTAAAAAAATGTTGGAAGAATTGGTTCAACATGGATATCAAAGCTAAAGAATTCTGAAAAATACAAAGATGTTAAAAGAGATGTCCTAACAGAAAGACTAGACATCTTGAATGCTCAACATTATATATGCTCCAAGATTCTAGGCGCTTTCAGTAGTGGATCAAAGAAAGATTTGAAGCCCAACAGAAGACTATATAAGGAGACTTAAACTTAGGGTTAAAATAACCTTTGTAACTTTAGTATCACTTGTAACTTTGTAACCTAAATACTTTGTAAAATAAGGATTTAGGGTTTGAGAGTCGTTGGCTCTCTTAGTAGTTAGAAGTCTCCCCTATGTAGTATGGGATGCAAGGAGGAAGGCAGATGTACAAGGGGCACAACCATAAGCCTTTACGTAATGGTTTGTGTAATATTCTTGGACGAAGCTTTGAAGCAAGTCCAAGATAACTTGTAGGTCAAGAAACCGTGACATGTTTTGGAGATCAACAAAAGACCTAGTAATCACAGGTGGTGATGAAGGATGTGAGGAGGTTCTCATATCAAAGGTTGTAAACGACTAGAGTTTAGCCTTAGATAAAGATGTTCATTGAAGGTAGTCATTAGGATAAAGTTGTAAACCGTGATTTTAACTTTAGGGTAATACAACAAGATAATGAAGTCTTCATCCTAGATTGTTATCCCCTAGATGTAGGTTTGTTAACACCGAACATGGTCAACATATTCTTTCTACTTTATTATTATGCTATTTACAATTTTTTTATATTGTGTTCTTGAATGAGATGTCCCAACATGTTTGTTGTACCCCAAAATTTTCCCTCACATCTTCAAGACAATATGTCTCAAGAGGTCTCCTAATGGTCATAAGATTCTCAATTGCTCAAAAGAATTCAAGGTTTCATCTGACAAAGCCTCCTCCTAAGCAATGGATCTTAAATTAGGATTTTGAGTTTCTCAAAGAATATTTAACTTCCAAATCCTCAAGTGGACTTCATGATATCCCACATACTTTAAATAATCCTCATGTCAAGTTTCAAGACTTTCCCTACAAGTTTGGTCAGTCAGATGCCCAGGATATCAAAAATCAGTTAACTTGGTCAAAAAGTCAACTGTGGTAAAAACAAAGTCAAACTTCAAGAATTTTGGTCAACATCAAGATTATGAGGTGAAATTAATCATTTGATCAAGGGTTTATCATGATTCATTAAGAGAATCTCAAAATCATCAAGAATCAAGAGTTACTAAATTAGGGTTTTGTGTAGGAAAAGTCAATTGTACTTTGACCAGCCATAACTTTCACATGTTTCATAAAACATTTCCCATCCAAAGCTCATTTTGAAGTAAATCCAATTCCCCACAAATTTTTGTCTCACAAGCCAAGGCCAAAAATGCTTCATTTGAGAGATATGAGCCAAGACACTACAGGTCCTTTAAAAGTCAACAAAAAGTCTACTTTTTCAAAAGCTTATAGCTTGAAAATGGAGGATCAATTGGAAATGGGACCAAAAGGAGTAGTTATAGGACACTATAAGATTTCTAAAAAATCCTAGAACACATACATTTGATAATAATTGAGAGAGTTATGCATTGTTAAAGTTGGGGAATTTTGAGGAGGTGTATGAAGCAAAAATGGCCAAAACTCAAAAATTGCCAAACTTTTGAGGAGGTGTTGAAGATCATAATATCTATTTTTTTTATATTTTGTTTATATTATATTGGATTTAATTCATTTAAATTCAATTTTAATTAAAATAAATATTGAAAAATCAAATATTTGATCTTAGGTCTAATTTGTGATCAAATATTTGATGTTTTATGATGATTGAAAGTGTCCAAATTCGTGCAAGACCAAAAGAGTATGATTTCATCTAATTTTTTTTTACAGAAATAGAAATCACTTTTCTTCACCTCCAAGCAACTTCAAATCCATCAACATGGCCCAAATTTCTCAACCTAAAATACACTCTTATATATACACAATCAGACCATACACAAAGGGGACAAAAATTCTTACACCAAAAAACCCTAAAAAAATTCAAAAAATACTTCAGATCAAGTTATTTTCAGCCTCTTTCTTCATCCAATCATCATCAATAAACTTCCAGGAGGCCAGCCTATGAACACATGTCGCCTCTTACTTTTTCTTGATCTCAAATCTTTTGTTTCTAACATTTTAATACATTTTATTTTCATAATATTATTTATAATCATGTATTGATGCTTTTTGATCGTTTGTTTTTTAGTTATGATGCAGGTTTCGAACAACACCATTGTTAGGGCACCATGGAGAACTACATTGTTGGTTAATCAGCTGTAATCTGCATCCTCTGATACTTTCAAAGTTGCAGTAGTGATAAGAATTCCAGTCTAACAGGTAAGCCAGGTAAGTGCTACTGTTTCTATTTACTCCGAATTTTTTCCAAAAGTTCAGAAACAAATTGAAGAACAATACTCTTTTAGAATAGAATTCTAAAAGATTTCGACCCTCAAAATCGAAAATTCCTCTTTTTTCTATTTTATTTGATTTATTTTCTATTTCCATATATTAAAAAAATATGAAAAAAAATTGTGCACTATTTATTTGATTTTATTAGATTTTTAGCATCGTTTTAATATTTTTTAGATTTTATTTTAATCGCTTTTCTTATTTTCCATTATTTTTAAATCTGTAGTGATTTTATCTGACTCTATTTATTTATTTTTTAGTCTTCTAATAGCATGATAAAAAAACATATTCTTCTCTCATCTCAAAGACTCAATATTCTTCCGATTTTTTCGTTTCAATTATTTTACAATTTCTAAAGATTATGTAACTGCTTCCTGATTGTAATAGTTAATTAGGTTTACTTTCCGCACTTTATTTTCCGCAATCCCCTAAAAGACAAATGTACCCCCTCCCCATGATTTAATAGTCTAGGAACTTTTGTTTTCCACTTTTATTTTCTGCAAAAATATAAACTGCGTGGTTAGTAAGCCTAGGGTGTGAAAAGACTTGTATGTTAAATTAATGGACCTAACCCACTAAATTCAAAAGATAAATATATGAAATTAATATTCACACACGTATAAAATCATCAAGCCCCTTCAGATAAAAGATCATAGTCCCTTTGAGTTGCCTACGAATAAATGATCTCGTCCATCGATTACCCTACGATAATGATGATAGTCCCTTCGAATTACTATGATACCCTTACAAGTTGCCTTCTATGACCATACGATGACCCTACGCCCGTCCCTTTAAACATCCAAGGTAAATACTACTTACTCACTAATAGTAAGGACAATCTTACCCTTAAAGGAAATAAATAACAAGAAAGACCTTACAAACTTAGGGTAAGTAGTTCTTAAGTACTTGCTCACTTCTTTTCAAAATACTCTCTACACCCCATTTTTCAAACATTTTCAAAACTAAACACTTTGTATACATCCATACGAGGATCATTGTAAAGTTAAATACTTATGAAAATATTTTCTAAAAATATACTACACTCTTTTTCAAACAAAAGTAAAGTGAGATAAGTAGTTAAGAGCCCATGGATAACCATCGATACAAAGGGTGCTAACACCTTCCCTTTGTATAACTTACCCCTTTAACTCAAATATTTTTTAAGAAGGTATTTCCTGTTATTTTATTCCTTTTCCTTATTGGATAAAATAAAAGTCGGTGATGACTCTTGCTTACCACAACATAAATTAAAAGTCAGTTCTCCCACCGTGTTACAGAACTGTCACTCTGCTGAGGAGTACTAAGTAAAAGAGGGTTTACCTTAGGATTAGATCATTATACTTGTTTGATTTGTTTGCTTTATCTTTATTTGTTGGGCTACTGAGTGAAAGATCCTAACCTGAATCTAGTGTACCTTAGGTAAGTAGCAATAGACCAAGGAAACTATACGGTGTATACCGATATGGTTGATCTGGTGGCTATAGTTAGTGTGACTTCTTGGTTGGTTCTTATGTTCCTTAAGTTAGTTGAGGATAACATGAGGCTGCCATATGTTGTCATTAACACTAACTTACTTTTAGAACCCTAATTTACCCATCTTGGCCATTAGAAAGTAGTGAGATAACCGGCTTTGGTGAAGTCTGAAGTTGGTTGATACTCGATGCTATGCTCATTGAGATTATAATCTTGGGAGGTTTTGGTTGGCAAGTCAGTTGCCATACTGAACAACAGTCCTTGAAAAGAATCAGTGATATTAAGATCCCTTAGAACCCGATTACTTTTACTAGGACAAGATAAACCAACTAACTTCAGTAGGGAGGGTACTTACCTATGGACTTCATGCAAGCCTTTAAACCTAAGGCTATTGTGTGACTTGTTTGTGTGTGCCACTTGTTTGTATATGAACATAACATCATAACATTATGACATCATAACATATAATTTTCACTAACCATTTCAAGGACTAGGGGATTTATCTTTGTTCTTTGTTGCAGGTTATGGCTTCCGCTCGTAGGAACACTATCTGAGTCAACTTTATAAGGATACCTTCCAAGCTTAAGGAATTGGTCTCAAAAGTTTCTGAAAGCTCTCAGTTCATCAAAAAGCATGGTCATCTACTTGATTTGGTTACTTCAGGGTTTGATGAAGATATGATAAGTGTTCTGTTCCAGTTCTTTGATCCTAAACATCAATGCTTCACATTTCTCGATTCTCAGCTGGTGCCCACAATGGAAGAATTCTCCAAATTACTTGGTGTGCCTATCCTTGATCAGAAACCTTTCACAGGCTTAGAGAAAGATCCTAAACCTGAAGTTATTGCAGCAACCTTGCATCTGAAGAAATCAAACATTATACTGGAAACCAGAAGTGGAACTAAGGGTATTCTTGCTAAGGTATTGATAGAGAAGGCTCAGGTGTTCTTGGATGCTATGAGTTACGATGCTTTTGAGGATATCTTAGCCTTGTTGATTTATGGTTTGGTATTGTTCCCTAATCTAGACCAATTCATAGATGTACATGCCATTAACATATTTCTGACTCATAATTCGGTGCCTACCTTGCTTAGAGATATCTTGCACTCTCTTCACACTCATACTACGAAGGTACAAGGAACTATGATGTGTTGTATACCTCTACTATCAAGGTGGTTTATTTCAAACCTTCCTCTATTTGTGATGAGGAATGAACAAGGTTTAAAGTGGTCTATAAGGATAATGTCACTCTCTCATTCAGACATTCATTGGTGTTCCCGATCTATGGAGAATATTACTATCATTGACCTTTGTGGATAGTTCCCTAATGTACCACTCCTTGGCATAAGAGGGAGCATTACCTACAATCCTTCTTTAGCACTACGTCAGTTTGGTAATGCTCGGAGTAATGGTCCTCGTGATATGATTATTCAAGGCATTGTGTTTTATTATGACAACAATCTTCAAGGTTACCATCAAAGATTTATATGAGCTTGGACCAAGGTGAACAAGATCAACAACAATACTTTGGAACCAAAACACTCCATCCCTATAGAACCTTACCTCAGATGGGTGAGATCTCATGCTCAGACTCTTATGATGCCATATCCTGCTGTTCTACCAGTAACCGTTGAGCCAATTGTTGAAGGATATGTTCCTTATACCATTCTTCATCCTGACATGCCTACGGATCTGGAAGAGCTGCATAAATCTTGGATTCAAATGAAGGAGGAAATGGATACTTTTGAGGCCCAGTTCCATGATTATAAAGAGAAAGTGTTGGAGCTAACATGGCAACTTCACGAAGAGCGGAACCTCAATACATATCTTGACCCAAAGAGAAAGCGTCCATGGGAGACTTGAGTCTCAGATGTTCTTATTTTCTTTGCAACTTTTTGTTTTTCTTTCATTGTAAGCCCAATGAGCAATTATATTTTAAACTTACTAATAAAAGTTTTTATTTTTGTTTTCCTTTAACAAATTTAAATCCTAATTGGTCCTTGAAAACACTGCATATGCATTACATGCCATACCATCGCATAATAGGTTTCTGTGACAAGTTTCTTATCTTGTTGTTTATTTCAGTTGAGATGGATCTCGAACAAACTGTCAAAGATCTCCAAACCCAGAATGCTCAATTTAGAGAAGTGATCATGAATTTGTCCTAGGGGGAAGAAGAGTTGAAAACCCTCCTCACTAAGGACATTAAAAAGAAGAATCCTGAAGACAACAAGGATGATCAGTTGGAACAATTGCAAGCTGAGATGGAAGAGATGAAAATCCAGATCAATGGCCAGGTGGCTCTTATCCAAAACTTAGCCCAGGGGCAAGAAGAGCTGAGAGTCTTCGTCAATAAACTTCAAGACAACAGAGTCAGGAATCTAATCATCAGTAAACCTCTGATGAAACAAACTGACTTGGTTGAAACAAAGATGAGGATAAGAGAAGGAAAGATACATGTTACTACTGATAGTTCTGCAATTAAAGGAAGAAGGTCTTTTAGGGTTAATCTGCCTCAACACAAGGAATATAAAAGACAGTTTATATAAATCAACACGCCAATGTCACACACTTTTCAATGCTTGTTGGAGATCAATCTAATTACCTTGAAAGATCCTCCTCGGAATCCCAATACTTTCTCTCCTCGCTATAATCCCAATGCAAGGTGTGAATATCACTCCAACTGTCCTGGACATAACACTAATAACTGTTGGGCATTGAGGAATGAGGTTCAAGACCTTGTTGACAAAGGAGTTCTCGAGGTTACGCCAGAAGACCAGATTGAATTCTTCTATCGTCCATCAAACATCAAAGTTGCCAAACATCCGGAGTGACAAGTTTAGAGAAGGAGGCTTTGAGAATGTTTGAATTTTCATTTGTAATTTCTTTTGTCGACTTAAACAAGTACTATTATGTGAGACTTTTGTTTTCACGATAATGCATTGCATATGTTTATCTTGAATTAATCCATTCGTTTCACTATATTTAAACTATACTTCTTACTTCTATTTTATGATATTTAACTCTTGTTAAAGCTATAAGCCTTTAGAGGGAGGATGACGAAGACAATACCATAATTTCATGTAGTATGCTTTTGAATAGACTATGCTGACGATGTACAGGAAATGTTTCAATTCTGAAACAATGGATATATAAGGAAGTTAATCCCTAATCAACTCGTTTGAGCCTATGAAGTAGGAGTTTTCATTCTCACGCAAATTAAAACCCTCAATCATAACCTGGGGCAGGGTAGTTCCTCGGTTAACTCAATTATGCCAGTTGTCCTTTTTGTACACAACTAATGATGGTTCCCTGTAATCATTAAGTTTGACAGTCAATGTCTATCAAAATAAAAGCTCACTAAGTCAAAACCTATAAAGGAGACTTAGTAAAAAAATGAGACATCCCGCTGACTGTAATCTTGAAACAAACAGTTCAAGCAAAAGGAAGGGATAACAAAGTCGAAAGAAAAAGAGGTCACTATAAATCCTAAAAAAAAAGATGATTTACTTTTCAAATAAACTTCTGGTTTCTGAACCATCACAAATGTCAGTGTTACAATTCCAAACTCCTTTGGAGCCTCAATACATAAGTTAACCGAACATAAGACTGAAGAACATCACGAAGGATGGGTTGGGTACAAAAAAATTTGAGCCTTTATTCTTTGTTTCTTAAACCGTGAACCAACCCACGTTACAATCCTTTAAAAGTCCTAACTGAAGCATGGTTAGGTCAAAAGCATACTACTACAAAAAGGTATCCCGACTCCTTTAGGGCTTATTATAAATCTTGAGTTAATAACACAGTTTTTACGAACATTGTTTTGTTAAAATAATTCTTTTTCAAAACTTCAAGACAGACATAAGCGTTGCATTTTGAATATCATTGTTTGCATATAACTGAGTGCTTGACAACATAGAAGCTTACATGATGAACATTCAATAAACCAAAGTCCTCCCGACAGACAAAGTTTCTTCCTGGGGCTGACTCAGTTGAATCAAAGCCAATGTATACAAGGGTTATGGTCACTATCTTCCACTCAAGGGGGGCATGCCATTTGGGGCAGGTCTCCTCATCTGAATTCCCAGAAGTAACATTACCAAGTTCACGAAGCCAGAGGCATATTGATGTGGGGAATTTTGTTTATTTCTCTTGAGGTAGCCTTTTTCAAATACTTCCATTCTGGGAAAAATCATCCTCAGTTAGCGGCAACGCTCTCTTTTCAAATCTAACCAAATCAAATTCAGTTGCAAGCTCCTTAACCATTACCCAGGGCGTACATGATCCACCGCAGTCTGAAAGCACATTTCTCTCAGTACATTTCCTTGATACCGAATTTCAGCAAAATCCATTGTGGAAATTAATTTTCTGTGCCAATAGTATCAGAGGGTGTCAGTATCATGTCTTCGGATTCAGTCATGATAATTCCTAGAAAATTACTCGGGGAAGTCGAGAATATCAGAAGTTCTGAATCCATTGATTATGTTTGAATGTATATATGATTTTGAATATGATTTATGTTTACCAAAAATGCATATAAAATAATAATAGCATTTACTAAGGACTCCCGAAGGTAGGAATCCCCAACAAAGTTCATATCCAACGAATCTTCACAGATTCATCCCCATAGAGTAATCTTTACGGATTTATTTCAGCGAAGTATTCCAAGTAGCTGTCACTCCCACCAAAATGACACCTGGTCAGAAGGGGTACAGACGCGAACGGTCGGCGAAAGAGAAGGAATGAATAGAGTCGCCAGCTAGGCATTTTTATACCGAAGGAAAGGTAATGCTGCATAGACCTGGAAAAATATGGATAAGATGGTTGCGAACCAAAGAGACTGAGAAAGGGGGTTGGTTACAACCTGGGAAGGTATTAGCACCCAGATTGTCCGTCGTACTCGACGGGATCCACGCTTAAAAGATTTGTGTTTAAAAGGGGTAATGTCAGTGCAATTTGTGTATCAAAGCTGGAAAGAATGCAAGTGTCAGTGTAAAAGAAATGTGAAGTGTATAGGAGAAGTGTCAGTGTAAGGACAAGAGTGAAATGCTCAAGACTATGAGGCTCAAAGAAAGATGCTGGAGGAGGGGGAATGTACAGAGACTTTTGTTCGATAACTGTTAAGTTATGCCTACGTATCCTCTCGTGCAATGAGGAAGTCAGAACACCGTAGTTCGACTCAAAGAGACTGAAAGATAAATTGACTTGTGAACTGCTTACTTGTCTATGCTCAAGTGTATGACCTGTCTGGCTCAGGTGCAAACTGTCTTGCATTAGACGGAAGAAACAAGTTCTCGTTTATGAGTGAATGAGATGAGAAAAGAATCCCGGAGGAGACGATTATTGTTTGTTTTTGAGAATACTTTGAGTGTGAAGTAAGCACCTCACACTTAGCCACCATGATATAGGGGTAATGAGAATACTTTGAGTGTGAAGTAAGCACCTCACACTTAGCCACCATGATATAGGATTAAGATCATTAACCTACTTGCAATTATTCAGATGTTTTTGGTGTTTTTGTTTAGTGTTAGGTAATGAGTTTAAGCCATAATCAAGGATTTAATGGACCCATTACACCATCCTAATAGAAGGATAATAGATGAGAACATTTAAGGTGAGAAAGACTCCTCAACTTAATCCATGATTAAGGATTAACCTTATGACAAAACAAAGCCTTTATTAAGTGGATTTTAGTTAATGAGAAGATGAAGAAGTGATTTTTATGGTTTGTAAGACAACTTGAGGGGGACTTGTCCATTAACACTAGGGTTAGTCCTTCTTAACCAATTAAGGAAGAATTAGAACCCTAATGCAAGGCCCAAGTTACAAGCTTGATGTCTTGATGATTATTAGATGGATTGATTAAAGGATTTAAACACATTAAGGGTTTAACACTTAGGATTAAAGTTATACACTCCATCCTAATAGAAGGATGCAGGCATAAGCTTAATCACAAAGTCTTAAAACCTTTAGGGTTTAGTCCTTGATTATGAGGTGATGAAAGAAGACTCAAAGATGACACAAAGGTAAAAACTAATGGGGGGACTAATCAAACCCTAATTATTGTCATGCTTGGTCATTCCTAGGGTTAATGAGGTTTGCAAGAAGATCTTCAGAGAAACCACCAGGAAGGAAGCAGATGAAAGGAGCAAAGAAAAGCAAAACAACTTGCTTCACTTAAGAAGACAAGTTGCTTGAAGGAAGAAAGTAAGAGATGAACATGAATGAGCAAGCTCACTCTAATACACATACAAAAGGCAGCAAAGAAATTATGAAAGAGATGAAAAGAGATTGTGATAAGTGAAGGCAAATTCACTTCCCAAACAACTTACCACCTGAAATGTTAGCACAAGAAAATGAAATACAATGAGAATGAGATGCAATGACATGATGCAAACCAAAAACAGAAGCATAAGCATGATGTTAATGATGCTAAGAGATGATGCAAACACATTACAAGAGATGAGAATGATCATACAAAGATATGGATGCAGATGAAACATGCTTTGAACCATGAAAGTTCATGAAAAGTTTATGAAATGCAATGGACATATAACATGGCAAAGGAATGATGCAATGATCAAACATGGTTCTAATATGTCCTAAGAGGTATTATGAATTATGTGGATGCACAAAATGTCATGGCAAGTCATTGGATGCAAGCAAATGAGAAATGGATGCAAGAGAAGGCACAAATTAGGGTTTATGATCAACACACAAAGCAAAATTCAAAATCAGAAGCATATGACATGATAAAAAATTGAAAATGCAATCAAAGGTACCCTAAACCTATACAAGCTCACTGCCCAAAGGAGGGGACCTAACTATTAACCTAGTGAAAGTTATGAATTTCTCAAATTGGCTAGGATTTTAAGGTACCTCATCAAGAAAAATGCAAAACAAATTGAAAATGCAAGATCAAATCAAACCAATTTTATTCTATAAACTAAATGCCATGAAGGATGCAATGCAAGAAGAACCATCATCAAACTCTCAAGGGTTAGGCAGAAAGTATTTTTTCAAAGTTTGCACAAAAATATTGCCTCAAAATGAATTTAATTCCATTGAAAATGATCAAAAGGCATCAAGAACAAAAAAGAAATTTGGTTTGAGAGTTGGATAATGTTTCTAAATGTTTTTAAATGCAATGTGAATTTTTTTGTGATTTTTAAATACCTAAATGTATTTTTAATTAATTAATTTTCATTAACTAATTAAAATAACATTTAAATTATTTTTTATATGTTTTAAAAATGCAAAAAATAAAATAAAAATTGTTTTTATGTCAAGAAAATTAATTAAAGTCAGCATGCAAAAAATAAATATTTTTGAGATTTTCTAGCTATTTTAAAATAAATATGCAAAACAAATAAGCAAAATATGAATTAAAATTGGATTTAATGAAAGTCAACAGATCAAAGGGCCAGTATTCAAACTAAACACGCGGGAGCTGACTTGCGCGCATCTGGACGGTGGAGGTTTAAACTGGGAAAATTCAAACTAATCCTAATTAATTAACCTAATTAATTAAAATTAGGGTTAAGTGGGACAATCTGAGCCACACACGCGCGCGGGTAAACCAAATCCAAAGGCCAGTATTCAAACGGAACCCTAAACCTAATTAAGACACTTAATGACTTTCAGGTCACCGGAGAAGAGCTCCGGTCGTCTTCTCCGGTGACCCCCTCACCTGAAAGTTGCCAACTTCTTCCCTACGTTATTTCTAGAGCTCTAAAGCTCCAGATCAACTCCCCCCACTCTCCTAAACATGAATCTACACTCAAAATGAATTTATTTTTGCTCAAACACAAGATTCGAAGGAAAGATTTAAAATGTCAAAACTTTCAGAACAATCATACAAACTCAATTCTCAACCATTTTCGAAGGTATAAAGCTCAGAGTGATCAGTGGAACATACTCTACCATTCTAGAACTAAAGAAACAAGTTCTGGAAAAAAGTTTCAAGGAGGTACCTGAGCTTGAGCTTTCTCAGTTTAGGACTTTCAGGCCTTCTCTCTTTGTGCAAACCACTCCCCTTGAACTCCTGATGAAGTTTTGATGCTTGGAAGGATTTTCTTTTGGCTGATTTGGGAGTTTGCAACCCAACTAGTCAGAAATCGTGTTTAGTTTATGGGGTGTTTTTGGCTGTTTCAATGGTTGGTTTGTGGTCAATGAGTGATTTTGAGATCAATGGTGAAATTGGTTTGAAGATTGATTGAGTGAGCTGAGAGATTCGAAAGGTTTTGCAAGTTGGGGAATTTTTGATAACTTTGGCAATCTGAGGTTTTAGCTTGTGTTGTGTGTTGCTTTGAGTTGCTCTTTGTCCACTTATCACACTGTGATAGGTCTGTGGAGTTGGTGTGGCCTATCTTGATTGGTATGGCCCTTTTGCATAAAGTCAATGTTTTGTGTAAGAGAGGTATGGGTCAATTCTGTCAAGGTACAAGGCATGGCTTGGCTGCAGCTTGAATCAAGGAGAACCATGGAAATGGATTAGAGGCAATGCAGCAAGTGGATTAAGGTTTGTGAGAGGTTTTGCAACTTTGTGATCTTTTGGC
Source organism: Lathyrus aphaca (assembly GCA_963966055.1). Classification (NCBI taxonomy): domain Eukaryota; kingdom Viridiplantae; phylum Streptophyta; class Magnoliopsida; order Fabales; family Fabaceae; genus Lathyrus; species Lathyrus aphaca. The sequence goes on along the minus strand of OZ014525.1, from coordinate 483,318,232 downwards.
CCTTTTGTGATTACTTGAAGCATAAGTCATGGAAATGGGCAAACCCTTGGTGCATTCTGATCTTTAGGAATTGGTTTATGTTTGTGAAAAGGTTAGAAGTCTATTTGAAGTCACATTTTGCCTTGGCAAGGGGTTTTGCAACTTTGCCTCTTTGGTGCAAGACTTGAAATTATGTGATTTTTCCCAACTTTGACAAACCATAACTTTTGATCCAAAATGAATTAGAATGAGTTCTTGTACTTTTTGAAAAGGGAATGATCCATTCTACAACTTTCATGACCAAAGTTTTTCCATTTGAAGCATTTTTGAATCAAAAAGAAAGGGTTGAAAAACTTTCCCAAAATGGCAAGTTTTCATTACAAGTCATTTTTCCCAAAAAGGCAACTTTGCAAATGGCTTGAAATTCTTCAATTTTGTGAACTTCTAACATCTTCCATGATCAAATAAAGATCATACACATTCAAAATGATGAAGAACACCCTTTGGTTGGGTCATTGGGGGCCTCAGATACCCTGATTTTGCACTGACTTGCTCAAGAAGTCAACTCTTGATTAGATGCCTTACCCATGGAATTTCTTCATGAAACTTGATATGCATGATCCTTATAACACATAGAGACCAATAGAAACAAGAATGACCAAAAAATTGGAGTTGTGGCCTCTGAAACCAAAACCCTAATTCTAGGTCATCTGTGCAGTTAAACCTGGCTCTGCTTCCATGCCTTTCTCAGTTCTTGTGATTCTTTGACTTCCTTGACTTTTTGAGGATATAATATGATGCTTGAACATACATGGACCCCTTTGAAGTGATTAATGACCTTTGAAGTGGCTCAAATGGCTCAGGGATGGCTCAGATCACAAACCCTAGATGCAGATGACTTAGAAACAATGCAGTGAAGCAAAAGTGCAATATGAGATACTATGATTGAACTAATGCAAATGTGAAAGATCACAAACCATGGTGTGAATGGGTGAGGGAAAATTTGGGGTGTTTATAGCTGCCCCTATTCAAGCATGAGTTAGCTGTGCAGGATGTAAGCGACGGCTTATCATTCAAACAAGATAACTTATGGTTGGATACCAAAGACAGTCCAAAATTTGCACTCACAGAATGAAGAAGAAAAAGGATATAGATCGTAAAAGAATATAAAGTATAATTATAAAGTGCGGGTGATGGAGGATGACCGTCGAGCAGAGGACGACTGCTGGGGAAAGGGCAATGACGGGGACTGCCGACATGCTGGGGATATAAGAGATTATGATGGGGACGGCCATCAAGTAAAGCTATAAGACTCTCTAGGGATTATAGGTAAACGAAATAAAAGGATGAGGTACGGTCATCAAAGGTGAAGGACGATCACCTAGCAGGGGACGGCTACTCTATTGGGGATAAGATGAGGGACGGTCATCTAAGGTGAAGGACGATCACCGGGCAGGGTACGGCTGCCGAAAGTATCACGACATATGACGAATGTCGGATAAAAAGGTCGACGATGGGGACGGCCATCGGATAAGCATGATGAAGGACGATCATCAAGAGGTGAAGGACGATCACCTAGAAGGGTACGGCTGCTCTCAGGGTTTATCATGACATAGGACGAATGTCAGATAACAAGATCAACGACGGGGACGACCATCGGATAAAATGATGAAGGACGATCATCAGGAGGTGAAGGACGATCACCTAGCAAGGGATGGCTGCTAAAAATATCACGACATAGGACGAATGTCAGATAGGAAGGGGTTCTAATGAATAGAGACTCCACTGGGGGTTGATGAAGGACGATCATCAAAAAACAAGGTGAAGGACGATCACCTGGCAGGGTACGGTTGCCGAAAAGGTATCATGACATAGGACGAATGTCAGATAAAAAGGAAATAGTTTAACAAGTTTTGTTGGGGACTTCGCTGGGGAAAAGTAAACACGGACGAGTGTCTACATCCAAGAATTGAAAGGTATAAGTGTTTGGGCACTGTGTATAGACTAAAGATGCGGACGAACATCCTTAAGACTATGATACGGACGAGTATCAGGTAGAAACAAACACTGACACATGTTCAGAGATGATGATACGGACGAGTATCAACTGGTTAACAAAGAACACGGACGAGTGTCGGATCTGAGGGGACTCTTCTGGGGGAATAATAGACACAGACGAGTGTCTAAATTCTAAAAAGAGGTAAAAGTATTTGTCATTGTGTATGTATTAAAGATGCGAACGAGCATCCTTAAGACCATGATACGGACGAGTATCAGTAGAAACAAACGCTGACGCATGTTCAGAGATGATGATACGGACGAGTATCAACTGGTTAACAAAGAACACAGACGAGTGTCGGATCTGAGAAAGATAAGTGGTGTATACAAGATACGGACGAGTATCTGTATGAGTAAAAAGTATGAGTAAAATGTATGAGTAAGACACGGACGAGTGTCTATCTTGCTGTGGAGAGCATGACACGCTTCTGAAAAAAGTGTATTATAAACATGTATGGTTTACCAAGTGTTTAGGTAACTGTGCTGGGAGAAGGTGACACGGACGAGTGTCAAGGAATTGTGTATATATGTATTTGTAAGTGCAAAGGGGACACTTTGGCTTTCTGCTGGGGATATGACATGGATGGGTGTCAGGAAGTATCTGTATCTGTAAGAGAAATGTCTTGGCTCCCTGCCGGGGAATTTTGGGGAGCATTCTGTATATTGTTGACGTGTTGTCAGTATTCAGAACATGGCTCATGATTAGGCAATATGTTTGATTTTTGCCGTAATGCTCCGTATTAGACGGAATGCTACGCTCTATGGGAAAATATGATGCGAATGCTATGATTATGCAAAGATACCGATCCGAGATTCGGATCCCGTTGCTGTGAAGATCTCTGACTGATCTGCTTGAAGTAGATGTCCCAGCTGGGGGATGAGATCATTGGTAGATCCGATAAGACGTATCTGCATGGGGAAAAAAATCACTGATAGACCCATCTTTGTAATGGAGGAACCATCTGGTGTTTGTAGAAGCTTTCTTCACTCTGTTGTAATTTCTTCACGCGTGGCTTTTCTAGATAGAGGTTGAAACTCTGTGGGGACATAGTTCCCTGGTCGGCACTTGGCTGGGGAAGAAGAAAGATCACTGGAAGATCTTCCTAAGGATTTCTGTAGGGATCCTACTGAGGATGATACTTGACAACTCAGCTGGGGAGAAAAACACCTCCGGTGTTAATCTGGAAGACGGATTGAGTAGATAATGATTTGACAGCTTGCTGGGGAGAAGCTTTCATGCCCCATGTCGCGCTTAGAATACCTGCCATCCTGTAAAGACAAAGAAACGCACAAGTCTCCCGAGGTATCCCTTACTGGATTCCATCATAGGAGTTTAGACACTCCTGGGAGTAAGTATATTTCCTGTAGGCACGTATTTTTAGAAGGGAAGCATCTGTATTTATGCAGTCAATATCTTAAAGACATCGGACATTTTTGCAAATGAAAATAAAATGTACGAGACGAAACATGACTGAAAATCTGATTTTATTAATTCATGTGCCTTGAATTGGCAAGATACAGTCAGAGACACATATCCCCTGAAATGAGGAGATCGTTAAAAATTAAGAAACAAAAAGGATGCTGGCAATGTTGATGACGCTTCAAGGAGCTTCCCTTTTGCTATGACTCGTATGACGTTTGACGTTCTTCTCGTATTGCTTTCTGAAGAAGGTTGATTCTCAATGAAGCTTTGGACCTTTCGAAGCTTACCAAGTTGTAAGTGATACAGACGAATTTAGAATACAGTTGTTCGCTTATTCCCTTATTTTGCATGGACCGCCCTTTCGGGTTTTCAATCCATCGGGATACCCTTTTTTTGCCTGAGTCGTCCAATGCGTATTTTCGACTCAGCGGGTGTACATTTTTTATTTATTTTCCCTTATTTTTGCCCGAGTCTTTTATTCAGTTTTTTACTCGTCGGGATGCCCTATTTTTGCCTGGACTTACATTCTGTTTTTATGTCCAGCGGGTCATTTTATGCGAAGTATTTTTTAACTGCATCTGAATTTAAAGGGGATAGGAAGTCTTCACCATCCATAGTACTGAGCATCAGTGCTCCACCGGAGAAAACTTTCTTTACTACGAATGGCCCTTCATAGTTCGGAGTCCACTTGCCCCTGTGGTCTGTATGAGGAGGGAGGAGTCTTTTCAGCACAAGATCTCCTACTTGGTACTCTCGGAGCCTGACTTTCTGATCGAAGGCTTTCTTCATTATTTTCTGATATAGCTGCCCATGACAAATTGCAGCCAACCTCTTTTCCTCGATCAGATTCAATTGTTCGTATCGGGACCGGACCCATTCTGCTTCGTTCAGCTTAACATCCATCAGTACCCGCAGGGAGGGTAATTCAACTTCAACCGGTAGGACTGCCTCCATACCATACACAAGCTGATACGGTGTTGCCCCAGTGGATGTTCTGATTGACGCACGGTACCCATGTAAGGCAAATGGTAGCATTTCATGCCAATCCGTATAGGTAACTACCATCTTCTGCACAATATTCTTGATATTCTTATTAGCTGCCTCAACAACGCCATTCATCTTTGGCCTGTAAGGAGAAGAATTGTGGTGTTGGATCTTGAAGTCCCGACATAGTTCTGCCATCATTTTATTGTTCAAGTTGGAACCATTATCAGTAATGATTCGCTCGGGAACTCCATACCGGCAGATGATGTCTCTCTTTAGAAATCGGGCTACCACTTGCCTTGTAACATTTGCATATGAAGCTGCTTCAACCCACTTGGTAAAATAGTCAATGGCTACCAAGATGAATCTGTGGCCATTTGAAGCAGTCGGTTCAATCTTGCCAATCATATCAATGCCCCACATGGCAAAGGGCCAGGGTGAAGACATCACATTCAGAGGATTCGGAGGCACATGCACCTTATTAGCATAAATCTGGCATTTATGGCATTTTCTGGCATAGGCACAACAGTCGGCATCCATTGTGATCTAGTAATAACCTGATCTTAGAAACTTCTTGGCCATGGCATGCCCTCCTGCATGGGTACCAAAGGATCCTTCGTGCACCTCGTGCATCAACAAGTCTGCTTCTGTTCTATCAACGCACCTGAGAAGTACCATATCAAAGTTTCTCTTGTACATGGAACCGTCAGTATTCAGGAAGAAACTACCAGCTAGTCTTCTTAATGTCTTCTTGTCATTGGAAGATGCCCCAGGTGGGTATATTTGATCCTCCAAGAAGCATTTGATGTCATGGAACCAAGGCTTATCATCTTTGACAACATCTGCTGCAAATACATATGCTGGTCTGTCAAGTCTAGACACTGAAATCCGAGGTACAAAGTTGGCAGCTTGAACTTTGATCATCGATGAAATGGTAGCCAGAGCATCTGCAAACTGATTCTCGTCTCGAGGGATATACTCAAGCTTGACCATTGTGAAGAAAGTAAATAACCTTCTTGTATAATCCCGGTAAGGTATCAGATGATCCTGGTGGGTGTACCATTTGCCGTTGGTTTGATTAACTACCAGAGCTGAATCTCCGAACACAGTCAAAGTCTTGATCCTGAGGTCAATGGCTTCCTCAAGACCCATAATACAAGCTTCGTATTCAGCTTCGTTGTTAGTGCAGTTAAAGGTGAGTTTTGCCGAGAAAGGCATGTGAACTCCCTTAGGTGTAATGAGTACTGCACCAACACCACGACCATTCATGTTAACAGCCCCATCAAACATCATAGTCCATTCCTCTTCTGGGTCAGGCCCTTCAGTGTGAACATGCTCTTCATGATCTTTTGCTTTTATGAACATGATGTCTTCATCAGGGAAGTCAAATCTCATAGGCTGGTAATCATCAATGGGTTGCTCAGCAAGATAGTCAGATAATACACTGCCCTTGATGGCTTTCTGAGATGTGTACTGAATGTCATATTCTGTGAGGATCATTTGCCATCTTGCAACCCGTCCGGTAAGTGCTGGCTTCTCAAAAATGTACTTAACTGGATCCATCTTTGATATCAACAAGGTAGTGTGGGTCAACATATACTGCCTTAGTCGACGAGCAGCCCACGCTAAAGCACAACAAGTTTTCTCGAGCAGTGAATAACGTTGTTCACAGTCGGTAAACTTTTTGCTTAGGTAGTAAATTGCATACTCTTTTTGACCAGACTCGTCATGCTGGCCCAGCACACACCCCATTGTCTCTTCTAATACTGTCAAGTACATTATTAGAGGTCTTTCTTCAACTGGAGGTATAAGGATTGGAGGCTCTTGCAAGTATTCCTTGATTTTGTCAAAAGCCCTCTGGTAGTCTTTGTTCCACCTGACCGTTTGCTCTTTTCTTAACAGTTTGAACAAAGGTTCACAGGTTGCTGTAAGATGAGATATGAACCGTGAAATGTAGTTCAATCTACCTAGGACCCCTCAAACTTCTTTCTCTGTCTTTGGTGCAGGCATTTCTTGAATGGCTTTAACTCTGTCAGGGTCAACTTCAATCCCTTTCTCACTTACAATAAAACCCAGCAACATACCGGATCGTACCCTGAATGTGCACTTGTTGGGGTTTAACTTCAGTTGGTACTTCCTCAGACGCTTGAATAGCTTTAATAGGTTCACCAGGTGGTCCTCTTCTGTAAGGGACTTGGCAATCATGTCATCCACATTACATTCAAATTCTTTGTGGATCATGTCGTGGAATAATGTTACCATAGCCCGTTGATAAGTCGCACCATGGTGTGATGAAAGTTGTCTTCTCCATGTCTTCAGGTGACATCTTGATCTGATTATATCCTGAAAATCCGTCCATCAAGGAGAACACCGAGAACTGAGCCGTATTATCCACCAATACATCAATGTGAGGTAATGGGAAGTCATCTTTCGGGATGGCTCTGTTCAGATCTCGGTAGTCCACACACATCCTCACCCTGCCGTCTTTCTTAGGCACAGGTACAATATTAGCAACCCACGGCGGATAGCTAGTTACAGCCAGGAAACCGGCGTCCCACTGCTTTTGCACCTCTTCCTTTATCTTCATTGCCATATCTGGGCGAGTACGGCGCAACTTCTGTTTTACTGGCGGACAGTCTTCTTTCAGTGGCAGCTTATGCATGACAATGTCGGTGTCCAACCCTGGCATATCCTGATAAGACCAAGCAAACACATCTACATACTCCCGAAGCATATCAATCAGTTGCTCTTTCACTGAATCTTGTAGGCAGGCCCCGATTTTAACCTCTTTCACATCTTCTTCCGTACAAAGATTAACCATTTCGACCTCCTCTTGATGAGGAGTGATAACCTTCTCCTCTTGCCTTAACAACCTGGCTAGCTCTTTAGGAAGCTCATAATCTTCTTCAATCCCTTCATCAGCTTGATTGATTGGATTGTCAAAGTCATACGAAGCTATAGCAGTGTTGTTGTCGGTGCAGTCTGAAAGGCACTCTCTGCAAGGGCTTAGATTGTTCATTTTAGTGATCAATTTTAATCTTGTTTAGAAAAAGTGAAATGAAGTTTTCATTTTGGAAAACATTGCCATTTTATTTTTGTACAAAAAGAAAAATGAAAAACAGTGAGCGAAAAAGGAAAAGACTCATTTGCAAAAGATGTCCGATATTCATTGATTAATCCATTTGCACAAAATTACAAGATGGCCCGATTACAAAATGAGTCTTGTCATCTTGTGCAAGATGCAAGACTTGATGCATGCTTAAAAATACAGGAAATAATAATTACTCTGCAGGAGTAACCCTTATAATTTCCTGGGAAGACCAGTTAAGGACTTGGCTCCCCGGGATCCTTGGACGTATCCAGCTCTCCAGGTTGCGGTCGCTTTCCTCCTTGTCTTCCAAGTTGTTTACTGCATCCGGGGTGAGCATCCCCCCGCTGACAAAATTGGGCTCCTTGGCAGCCTCTGATTGATCTTGTTGAGTTGGTTTGTAACCCAACCCAAATCTGTCTTCTTTCTTCTCCACGGGCAGCAGCTTGCCCCAGCCATGGGCAGTACCCTCTTCAATAACCTTCCGGGCTTGCTGATAAGACGTCATGGAGGTTTCCAGTACAACAGATGCTTCATTAATGTTCAGGGCCTCAAACCCTTGGCTCATAGTTTCATGGATCTCTCCATCCATTTCAATATACTTATACGTAGCCAGATGGCTAACGAAGATGTCTTCCTCCCCACAGATGGTGATGATCTGGCCTTCCCACTCGAATTTCAGCTTCTGGTGAAGGGTAGACGTAATAGCGCCAACGACATGGATCCAGGGTCTACCCAACAAACAGCTGTAGGCCGGCTGAATGTCCATCACATAGAAGGTAGTTTTAAAAGTCTGCGGGCCAATCATCACAGGCAGATCAATCTCTCCAAGCACTGATCTTTTAGAGCCATCAAATGCTCTCACCACCAAATTACTTGGACGCAGTGCCAAGCCATCATACTCCAGCTTCACTAAGGCTTTCTTTGGTAGAAAATTGAGTGAAGACCCAGTGTCCACCAGTACATGGGATAGAACAACACCCTTGCATTCTAGAGTGATGTGTAAAGCCTTGTTGTGGTTACGTCCCTCTGTTGTTAAATCAGCATTGGTGAAACCCAGTCCATGACTGGTATTGACATTTGCCACCACAGTTTCTAGCTGGTTAACAGTAATCTCCTCTGGCACGTATGCCGCGTGCAGGACCTTCAATAATGCATTCCTGTGAGCTTCAGAACACATCAACAAGGATAATATGGAGATTTTTGAGGGAGTTTGGTGAAGCTGATCCACCACTTTGTAATCACTTCTTTTGATGATTCTCATAAATTCATCTACATCTTGTTCAAAAGATGTCTTCTGAGTTTCTTTGATAATTGGCTCTTCAGGCACCACACTCTTTCCTTTTGCTTTAGCAGCGACTTCTGCTTCAGCATTAGGTCTTTGCAATTGTGAGGCAAAAAGGTGTCCGCTTCTGGTGAAGCCTCCGCCTCCCCCAACATTATCAATCTGTGGAGAAGAGGTTGAAGAATCCAAAGTGATTTTCTCCCCGTTGCAGTAAAGATCAGAGCCATAATGCCAAGGTATGGCATTACTGCTTTCATATGGAACTGGTCCAGGCACCGTAATAGTAACCGAGATGACTGCTGCAGAGGAGGGTACAGTAATGGTGTGCGGATCGTAGTAAATTGTAACTGGTGATCTGGAAGGAGGTGCCACTGCTTGTTGTTGGAAATTGTTGCTGACAGGAACATTTGACGGATCATAGTAGATGGTGACTGCTGAGATGTCTTCATTAATTTCTGTTGGCGTTGTAGAAGATTCTGCCAATAAGGAGGATGCTGATGTTGTAGAAGAAATGGTTGTTGACATTTGATTTGTTGAAGTGATGGATGAAGCCATTGTTGATGATATTGATGAATCGGTTGGAATGATTGTTGTTGCTGTTGTAGAAGAATCAGGAATTGTTGTCAGAGGAATTGCTGGATTTGTAGGCGCCGTTGTTGAGATCTGAAGGATACCATCCTTGATAAGACCATCTATACCACTTCTCAAATTATCACACCCGTTGACCGCAATGTTGCAATACCCACAACCGAGTTCACACCCAGGAAACACCTGGCACTCTAGAAGCTGAGCTTTAATTTCTACCAGAGGTGTTCGAATTTGTGCAACACTGGTGATCAGAGTAGATGGTTTGTCTTCCTCAATGACGTTAATCCTCGGCCCACCATGGTTAGGCATAAGATTTCTGTTGACATTTGGAGGAGGTGCGAAGTTGAGGGCTTTAGAATCCACCAGATCCTGAATTTTCATTTGCAAAGCCCTGCATTTTTCCGTATTGTGGCCAGGTGCATTGGAATGGAAAGCACACCTGGTGTTGACATCGTAATTCTTCGGGAGATTGGAGGGATCTGGGGGTGCCAATGTCCTTAACTCAACCAAGTAAAGCTTCAGGAGTTGTGGCAATACAACAGCATAAGGCATAGGGATAGGATCAATCACCCTATTTGCCTGTGATGGTCTTTGTTGGAAGGGTCTTTGTTGTTGATTATTGTTATTTTTGTTGTAGGTTCTCTGTGGCGGATACTGAACTTGCTGTTGATAATGGGGTTGTTGTTGTTGTTGATATGCTGGTTGCTGAGGAATCGGAGCTGGAATAGTGACAGCTGCTACTGATCTGTGGACATACTGAGGTCTGCCCCTGCTGGCATGAATGGAATTTGTCTCACCGGTCCTTCGAGGTCCCACAAAAGGCTTCCTGGGATTAATTGACGAACTTGCACCATTATCAGAAATCTTGCCCATCTTTAGCAGACTTTCAATTCTTTCACCAGCTATAACCACGTCTGTGAAGCTAGTAGAAGAAAAGGCAGCCAACCTATCAATGTATGTTCCTTGCAAAGTATTCATAAACATGTCGGCCATTTCTCTTTCCGACATGGGTGGCTGGACAGCAGCAGCAAGCTGTCTCCACCTTTGGGCATACTCCCTGAAGCTTTCCCTAGAGGATTGAGACATTCCCATCAAGAGGGTACTGTTAGGAGCCATGTCCAGATTGTATTGGTACTGCCTGATAAAGGCTTCAGCTAGGTCCTTCCAGCATCTGATAGTAGCTCTGGTCAAGTGTGAATACCACTCCCTTGAAGCCCCAGTCAAACTGTCTTCAAAATAGAACATCCACAGCTTTTCATCCATGGTGTATGCTTTAAGCCTTCCCAGAAATGACTGTAGGTGAGTTCGTGGACAGGAGGTTCCATTGTATTTCTCGAAGCACGGTGGTTTGAACTTGTGAGGGATTCTTACCCCATCCACCAACCCCATGTCCATGACATCAAAACCCATGGAATTTTGAGACTCCAGAGATCTCAACTTCTCAGCAATTTCATCAAACCTCATGTCATAGACTTCATCACCAGCTCCCATGACAGTGAATTGCTCCTCTTGGGGGTCTTCTTGTAAGATCCTCCCCCCAGTAGTATTTCCTTGCACATTAGCCGGGATGTTGTCTTCCGGATCTAGATGAGGTCCAAATACATGTGGGTTAACATGAGGCTGACCCCTCTCATTGTTGCTTGTTCCTCCAGTCCCAGGATGAGGCTCCTTGGGGGTTTGTCTTTCTACCAATGCCCTCAACCTTTCTTGGGTCTGAGCCAGACCAGTCATCACAGTCATGAATTGGGCCATTTGGTTCCTCATCTCCACTCTTTCATTAGCCATCTGGGTTCTGACCTCGGTCAAGTCTTGCTGTACTTGCTCCATTATAATACCCGGAAGGTTGTTGCGTGTAGGATACCGGTGTGTACGGTTGACGGGGAACACTCTTCTGCGAGCAATATTTCCTGAACCACAACAGAGTTAGAAACAAACAAAATAAAAGCAAAACCTACAAAACAAAACAAAAGTTAGTATGCAATGCAGTATGCTTATTTATTTTCCAAGGTATCCGGCTTGGCTCTTGGTTTTGACCTTTCCAGACCCTAAGGAAGATGCTTTGATGTTGCTTGAGAGAAGAAACCCAAATGGAAACAAACTAACAAATATATTACAAATGGTGCATAACACATAGTCTGTTTTTTACAACACATGCCCCTGAGGGGTCAAAATACAACAAAACAAAAGAAAAGTACATGAAATGGAAATGAACAACAAGCAAAGAAATCAAACATCTAACCAAACTCATCCTCCTTAACCTCCTTCAAAAGTGCCTCGGTTACAGGACCAGCCGGATGTTCTGAAATAGTCCTGATGAGGAGGTTCCTAGTGGCAATAGCAGTGGTCAACTTCTTGTGCCTGTCTTGGTCCTTTGACCTCTTCAAACCAGCCCTAAGCTTCAACTCTGAAATCTCCTTCTGGGCTTCCAGTAGAGCTTCCTGTTGTTTCTTTTCATTGGCCTCTAACTGCTCAATTCTGGCTTGAGTTTTCTTATCTTCTTGAGTACGAGCTTCAGTGATCCTGACCCACCTAGCTTGACTTTCTTGCAGATAGAGATCAGTCCTAGCCTTCTGAAGCTTGGCCTCCTTACAGGCATTCTTCAAAATTTGCTCCCCAGCTCTTGATTTCTTGATATAATCCTCTGCTTTCTCAATCTTGGCCAGATGCTCCGCTTTAAGCTTCTCCAACCTCTCAATGTCCAGACGACCATCACTCCTCTCCCAGAGGGTCTTCTTCAGAGCTTGAGACAGATTCTCATTCCTCTCCTTCAGCTTCTCAAATCCTTCCAGGCTGACAGTTGCTGCTGGCTGCATAGTAGAAGGTCCAGGTGTATCCTCAATGGTGAAGGGCATCCCAGAAATCTGAGCTCTAGCATGAGACCATTCATAATACTGAGCTGAAGCCACATTGTTGCACCTCCCAAGAATGGCCATCCCTTTGGTCTGGATGTTGTCCCAAGCCCAGGATGCTTGCCTGACAACAGCTAGATTAGGCTTTATCTCACAATACAGGGTCTCAGCTAGATCTTGCACTCTAGGAAGGTGTACTAAAACATAGCCTAGTTGTCTCTTAAACAGTAAAGGGTTGTAGTTGATGCAACCCTTCACTCCTACTAGAGGTACATTGGGGTACTGCCCACAGCTAGTGATGATGTCCTTGCCCTTGGTGCTCTGGGTGCACCATCTGATGTCATCTGAAGTCAAAGCAATAAGTCTCTTAGCCCAATTCTTCTGTTGGTGAGGATTCAGGAAGTCATCAGTTTTGGGTAAGTGTTTGAGCAGCCAAGTATGAAACAGGGGAGCACAACATCTCACCAACTTCCCTCTCTGCTTCTCATTCCTCTGATGAACAGAATAATAGAAATCTCCCAGCAATGTGGGCACTGGGTTCCTCAGAAGGAAAAGATGGATGGCATTCTTGCTGATAAACTTTGGCTCGTCTGCAAACAGTATAACCCCATATATGCTGAGGGCTAACAATGCACAAACTTCTCTCCATTCTCCCAAGGAGGCCTTCAGGATGGCCTAAGAAGTCAAAAAGTCTAAGTGTAAACCAGGGATCCCAGCCTTTGTTGTCATGTTCTGCTCAATCAAAATAGGCTCCAGGTACAGTTCCTTTGCCACTTCTCCATTGCTGGGAGAAGTCATCTCTGGGTTGAAGGGGACATCACCCCTGACAGGTACTCCAATCAATGATGAGAACTCCTCCAGCAGAGGTCCTAACTGAAAGTTCTGGAAAGTGAAGCATCTCAAAGGAGGGTCATAGAACTGTAAGCAGGTGTGGATCATACTCCTCTGAGAAGGGTCCAGGTCCATAACGATGTCAAGGACGCCTCCATAATGCTCTCTGAATAATGGGATGTGATCTGGAGTGATAAGTGCCTGGATCTGCCTGATACCAGTCAACACAGGCTCAAAGAAATGGTATGAAATGTTGCTCTTCCTGGGTGCAGACATGAGTGCTGATGAAGAGCTGAAGACAAGTACTGATGAAGATCAAGACTGATACTGGAGATGAGCCACTGATAGGCTAGTGCTGGTGATGGAGGTAGCTGAAGCAGACAACTGATGAATAGAGGTCTATGCAGATGAAGGGGTCAAAACCAAGCCAAATATGATGTGGATACCCTGAAAAACAAATAAACAAATGTTAAATGATGCAATGATGATGTATGCAAATGATATGCAAGGGTTTGTGATCAAGCTGGATCTGATTATCTGTCTTGATATGAAGCCCATGTATGTTCAAAGAAGGTCCAGATGAAGGTTCAGAACTCCAGTAACCAAGGTGGGGGACTCAAATAAAGAGTCACATGTCCAGGGTTTAAATCACAAGAACTGTCCAAAGTGAGGTACTCTTAATCAAACAAGTAACAGGGTATGATGTGGCCAAGGGTACCTGCAAACCTGTAAACAGCCCAACCCCCTCACAGGTAATGTTCTAAAACAAGGATCCTCAGACTTGGATCAGTTATGAGAAGTGTAAACACTTCTAACCCGGAGGTACAATGTTTACAGTAACCATAAAAGATCCTCCTCTAATTCCCCTCAGTTTCTGAAGGTCATAATAAAGGTCATCCAGACTTAGCAGGCTTCCCAGATAGCCCTAGCACTACAGGAAATCTGTAGCACAGAGTTCTCAAGAAGAAACCCATATCTGAACCGTGTTTCATATTCCCGCACCAGACCGAAATGGAATGGGAAAGAACATGAACCCCTCTAGCCTAGGTGTCACTCAGGTCCCAGGTATAGGACCTTAAACTCTCAGTGAACCCCACCCACCAAGACAATAAACTAGATCCAACAAAAATGACAGTATGACAGTATGAAAGATGTAAAACTGTAAAGGAAACAATAAATAAAGTTGTACATAAAGCAATATATAAAGCAACTATATAAACACAAATAGCACATAACACCCCAGTAAATACAAATCAAACAAGCACTAGGAGGAACCCACAAAAAGAACCAGAAGCCCTGGTTATAGTATAAGGGTCCCCAGCAGAGTCGCCAAGCTGTCGCTCCCACCAAAATGACACCTGGTCAGAAAGGGTACAGACGCGAACGGTCGGCGAAAGAGAAGGAATGAATAGAGTCGCCAGCTAGGCATTTTTATCCCGAAGGAAAGGTAATGCTGCATAGACCTGGAAAGATATGGATAAGACGGTTGCGAACCAGAGAGACTGAGAAAGGGGGTTGGTTACAACCTGGAAAGGTATTAGCACCCAGATTGTCCGTCGTACTCGACGGGATCCACGCTTAAAATATTTGTGTTTAAAAGGGGTAGTGTTAGTGCAATTTGTGTATCAAAGCTGGAAAGAATGCAAGTGTTAGTGTAAAAGAAATGTGAAGTGTATAGGAGAAGTGTCAGTGTAAGGACAAGAGTGAAATGCTCAAGACTATGAGGCTCAAAGAATGATGCTGGAGGAGGGGGAATGTACAGAGACTTTTGTTCGATAACTGTTAAGTTATGCCTACGTATCCTATCGTGCAATGAGGAAGTCAGAACACCGTAGTTCGACTCAAAGAGACTGAAAGATAAATTGACTTGTGAACTGCTTACTTGTCTATGCTCAAGTGTATGACCTGTCTGGCTCAGGTGCAAACTGTCTTGCATTAGACGGAAGAAGCAAGTTCTCGTTTATGAGTGAATGAGATGAGAAAAGAATCCCGGAGGAGACGATTATTGTTTGTTTTTGAGAATACTTTGAGTGTGAAGTAAGCACCTCACACTTAGCCACCATGATATAGGGGTAATGAGAATACTTTGAGTGTGAAGTAAGCACCTCACACTTAGCCACCATGATATAGGATTAAGATCATTAACCTACTTGCAATTATTCAGATGTTTTTGGTGTTTTTGTTTAGTGTTAGGTAATGAGTTTAAGCCATAATCAAGGATTTAATGGACCCATTACACCATCCTAATAGAAGGATAATAGATGAGAACATTTAAGGTGAGAAAGACTCCTCAACTTAATCCATGATTAAGGATTAACCTTATGACAAAACAAAGCCTTTATTAAGTGGATTTTAGTTAATGAGAAGATGAAGAAGTGATTTTTATGGTTTGTAAGACAACTTGAGGGGGACTTGTCCATTAACACTAGGGTTAGTCCTTCTTAACCAATTAAGGAAGAATTAGAACCCTAATGCAAGGCCCAAGTTACAAGCTTGATGTCTTGATGATTATTAGATGGATTGATTAAAGGATTTAAACACATTAAGATTTTAACACTTAGGATTAAAGTTATACACTCCATCCTAATAGAAGGGTGCAGGCATAAGCTTAATCACAAAGTATTAAAACCTTTAGGGTTTAGTCCTTGATTATGAGGTGAGGAAAGAAGACTCAAAGATGACACAAAGGTAAAAACTAATGGGAGGACTAATCAAACCCTAATTATTGTCATGCTTGGTCATTCCTAGGGTTAATGAGGTTTGCAAGAAGATCTTCAGAGAAACCACCAGGAAGGAAGCAGATGAAAGGAGCAAAGAAAAGCAAAACAACTTGCTTCACTTAAGAAGACAAGTTGCTTGAAGGAAGAAAGTAAGAGATGAACATGAATGAGCAAGCTCACTCTAATACACATAGAAAAAATGCAGCAAAGAAAGTATGAAAGGGATGAAAAATAGATTGTGAGAAGTGAAGGCAAATTCACTTCTCAAACAACTTACCACCTGAAAAGTTATCCAAAAGAAATGAAATGCAATGCAAATGAGATGCAATGCCATGATGAAAACCAAAACCAGAAGCATAAACATGATGTTAATGATGCTAAGAGATGATGCAAACACATGACAAGAGATGAGAATGATCATACAAAGATATGGATGCAGATGAAACATGCTTTGAACCATGAAAGTTCATGAAAAGTTTATGAAATGCAATGGACATATAACATGGCAAAGGAATGATGCAATGATCAAACATGGTTCTAATATGTCCTAAGAGGTATTATGAATCATATGGATGCACAAAATGTCATGGCAAGTCATTGGATGCAAGAAAATGAGAAATGGATGCAAGAGAAGGCACAAATTAGGGTTTATGATCAACACACAAAGCAAAATTCAAAATCATAAGCATATGACATGATAAAAAATTGAAAATGCAATCAAAGGTACCCTAAACCTATACAAGCTCACTGCCCAAAGGAGGGGACCTAACTCTTAACCTAGTGAAAGTTATGAATTTCTCAAATTGGCTAGGGTTTTAAGGTACCTCATCAAGAAAAATGCAAACCAAATTGAAAATGCAAGATCAAATCAAACCAATTTTATCCTATAAACTACATGCCATGAAGGATGCAATGCAAGAAGAACCATCATCAAACTCTCAAGGGTTAGGCAGAAAGGATTTTTCAAAGTTTGCACAAAAATATTGCCTCAAAATGAATTTAATTCCATTGAAAATGATCAAAAGGCATCAAGAACAAAAAAGAAATTTGGTTTGAGAGTTGGATAATGTTTCTAAATGTTTTTAAATGCAATGTGAATTTTTTTGTGATTTTTAAATATCTAAATGTATTTTTAATTAATTAATTTTCATTAACTAATTAAAAGAACATTTAAATTATTTTTTAAATGTTTTAAAAATGCAAAAAATAAAATAAAAATTGTTTTTATGTCAAGAAAATTAATTAAAGTCAGCATGCAAAAAATAAATATTTTTGAGATTTTCTAGCTATTTTAAAATAAATATGCAAAACAAATAAGCAAAATATGAATTAAAATTGGATTTAATGAAAGTCAACAGATCAAAGGGCCAGTATTCAAACTAAACACGCGGGAGCTGACTTGCGCGCATCTGGACGGTGGAGGTTTAAACTGGAAAAATTCAAACTAATCCTAATTAATTAACCTAATTAATTAAAATTAGGGTTAAGTGGGACAATCTGAGCCACACACGCGCGCGGGTAAACCAAATCCAAAGGCCAGTATTCAAACGGAACCCTAAACCTAATTAAGACACTTAATGACTTTCAGGTCACCGGAGAAGAGCTCCGGTCGTCTTCTCCGGTGACCCCCTCACCTGAAAGTTGCCAACTTCTTCCCTACGTTATTTCTGGAGCTCTAAAGCTCCAGATCAACTCCCCCCACTCTCCTAAACATGAATCTACACTCAAAATGAATTTATTTTTGCTCAAACACAAGATTCAAAGGAAAGATTAAAAATGTCAAAACTTTCAGAACAATCATACAAACTCAATTCTCAACCATTTTCGAAGGTATAAAGCTCAGAGTGATCAGTGGAACATACTTTACCATTCTAGAACTAAAGAAACAAGTTCTGGAAAAAAGTTTCAAGGAGGTACCTGAGCTTGAGCTTTCTCAGTTTAGGACTTTCAGGCCTTCTCTCTTTGTGCAAACCACTCCCCTTGAACTCCTGATGAAGTTTTGATGCTTGGAAGGATTTTCTTTTGGCTGATTTGGGAGTTTGCAACCCAACTAGTCAGAAATCGTGTTTAGTTTATGGGGTGTTTTTGGCTGTTTCAATGGTTGGTTTGTGGTCAATGAGTGATTTTGAGATCAATGGTGAAATTGGTTTGAAGATTGATTGAGTGAGCTGAGAGATTCGAAAGGTTTTGCAAGTTGGGGAATTTTTGATAACTTTGGCAATCTGAGGTTTTAGCTTTGTTGTGTGTTGCTTTGAGTTACTCTTTGTCCACTTATCACACTGTGATAGGTCTGTGGAGTTGGTGTGGCCTATCTTGATTGGTAAGGCCCTTTTGCATAAAGTCAATGTTTTGTGTAAGAGAGGTATGGGTCAATTCTGTCAAGGTACAAGGCATGGCTTGGCTGCAGCTTGAATCAAGGAGAACCATGGAAATGGATTAGAGGCAATGCAGCAAGTGGATTAGGGTTTGTGAGAGGTTTTGCAACTTTGTGATCTTTT
The DNA here is from genome assembly GCA_963966055.1 of Lathyrus aphaca. Lineage (NCBI taxonomy): Eukaryota > Viridiplantae > Streptophyta > Magnoliopsida > Fabales > Fabaceae > Lathyrus > Lathyrus aphaca. The sequence goes on along the minus strand of OZ014525.1, from coordinate 483,299,929 downwards.
GGCCCTTTTGTGATTACTTGAAGCATAAGTCATGGAAATGGGCAAACCCTTGGTGCATTCTGATCTTTAGGCATTGGTTTATGTTTGTGCAAAGGTTAGAAGTCTATTTGAAGTCACATTTTTCCTTGGCAAGGGGTTTTGCAACTTTGCCTCTTTGGTGCAAGACTTGAAATTATGTGATTTTTCCCAACTTTGACAAACCACAACTTTTGATCCAAAATGAATTAGAATGAGTTCTTGTACTTTTTGAAAAGGGAATGATCCATTCTACAACTTTCATGACCAAAGTTTTTCCATTTGAAGCATTTTTGAATCAAAAAGAAAGGGTTGAAAAACTTTCCCAAAATGACAAGTTTTCATTACAAGTCATTTTTCCCAAAAAGGCAACTTAGCAAATGGCTTGAAATTCTTCAATTTTGTGAACTTATAACATATTCCATGATCAAATAAATATCATACACATTCAAAATGATGAAGAACACCCTTTGGTTGGGTCATTGGGGGCCTCAGATACCCTGATTTTGCACTGACTTGCTCAAGAAGTCAACTCTTGATTAGATGCCTTCCCCATGGAATTTTTTCATGAAACTTGATATGCATGATCCTTATAACACATAGAGACCAATAAAAACAAGAATGACCAAAAAAATTGGAGTTGTGGCCTCTGAAACCAAAACCCTAATTCTAGGTCATCTGTGCAGTTAAACTTGGCTCTGCTTCCATGCCTTTCTCAGTTCTTGTGATTCTTTGACTTCCTTGACTTTTTGAGGATATAATATGATGTTTGAACATACATGGACCCCTTTGAAGTGATTAATGACCTTTGAAGTGGCTCAAATGGCTCAGGGATGGCTCAGATCACAAACCCTAGATGCAGATGACTTAGAAACAATGCAGTGAAGCAAAAGTGCAATATGAGATACTATGATTGAACTAATGCAAATGTGAAAGATCACAAACCATGGTGTGAATGGGTGAGGGCAAATTTGGGGTGTTTACAGTAGCCTCTTGTACTTACAGCTCTACAATGTCCCAGACAAATTTCTCTCAAACCTGATATCATCCGAAGAATTAACACTTGGCGGGATAAGTCTCTTAGGGGAATGTTCGTCTCTTTTATCCCCAGTCAGGGTATTTAGGAATTTAATCTTTCAATAAAAAGTACGACGAACGGAAATCAAAAGGTCCTAAGTACAATATTCAGAAACAAGACGAGAACGATGTCTTCATATTCCCCATCAGCAAATTGGGATTTATTTTCCCCAGCTAGCAGTTGTTACACAAAGATACTTATGTGCTTTAGCTACATAATTCATTCATACATCATGTACATCATATCATGGCATACACATCCATAATGCATACAACATTCTTACTTACATTAAGAACATCATGTCATGCATGCATACATCAAATAATCTTGCATAAAACTAACCTTTCCTTTTCAAGATAGTTGTAGTCAGATAAACACTATCAACTCCTAGAGATAGTTTAGAGACGATCTAAATGAAGATCTAGTGTTGATACTTAGTGCATGATGCTTTTCTTTCCTTGAGACAATTTAGAGATGATAGAAATGAAGATCTAGTGTTGATACTTAGTGCAAGATACTTTCCTGAAGCAATTCACAGATAATCGAAAGGAATATTTAATTCTGATGCTTAATTCAAGAAATTGTCCTTGAGACAGTTCAAAGACGATCTACACGAAGATCTATTGCTGATACTTAGTGTATGATACTTTCCAGAAGTAGTTCAGAGATAATCGAAACAAAGATTTATTTCTGATACTTAATGTAAAACCCCAAATTTACCCTCTTCTTTTTAAGCATCATCATCACATCATATTCATCATAAGCATATCATATTCTTGGCATCTTAGCATGGAAAGATGAGGCATAATATTCTCATGACCTAGCATTAGGCATATGATCATCTGTGGAGGGATTTGAAGCCTTTCAAGCTATAACAAGAGGCCCAATGGATTTTCTCAAGTCCTATAAGGAGTCTACATTGCATTCACAAGCTTAAGATCATCCACAAAAGCCCAGAAGGTTGGAGGATCATCAGAGAATTCAGGCTAGGGCAAAGCTCCTACACAATGATCCCAAATTAGGGTTTGAGTTTCAAGCATGAAAAATTTGTGACTTTGGCCATTTCATTTGGGCAAAGTCTCTCATATGTTAAGAGGATCCTAGGGATGAAATTTGGTGAGAAAATTCCTTGTGGAAGTCAGGTATTTCTTCAGTTGCTTGTAAATGAAGAAATTGGTCAACTGTGCATTCTAGAAGTCAACTGTGAGATTTCAAAAGGTCCAACCTTGTTTTTAAAGCCAAGGGATGTTCTTATAACCTTGTAAGAGGTTTTGCAAAGTCAAAGATCAAGAATCAAGAGGTTTTGAGGTGTTTTGCATTTTTGGCATGAGATTGGTCATGAAATTTTCCATTTTTAGTAACCTTTTGCCCTAATTTTCAAGTGTACATAACTTGGTGAAAAAAGATTCAAATGGATCACCACCAAACATGAAAAGTGAAGATTAAAGCCTCCCATTTTTAAAAAGTACAAGTACTTTTTCATAGCCCTCATGGTTTGAGAGATATGCCATTCGAAAATCTCTTGAAATCTAGGGCATGGCATGAATTCTATGCCTCCTCCAAATGCAAAAACTCATTTAACTTATTTCCAAGTGGTGTTATGGACAAGATAAGATCATACACTTACAAGGCATTGCATAAAGTTTTTTTTGCTCCAAAAATACCATAAAATTCGTGCATGAGATGTGGTATATTTCACAAGAGGTAAAAATGCATAATCATTCAAAAAGCATGTTACACTCATAATGAAAGGCCAGGATTGATTCAAAACAAATCAAGGGATGGATTGAAGTCAGAATGCTCACTTGAAAGAGGGTTTGCACGTGTGAATGAGGCAATCACACTTTTCATGCAATTTGGCCAATACACCTCAATCACACTCTTCATGCCACTCTTGGTTCAAAAACCCTAGTCAGGTGAAAACAAAAGGGATATAAAAGAAAATCATGCCCTAAATTCGTGTAGAGGCTCACACATTTTTCAGATTCACTCTCTCTTGCTCATTTTCATTTCTCTTCGAAACTTTCTCTTCAAGCAATTTCTTCACAAACTCTTCACACATTCTGCTTCCTTGAACCTTAAGGATCATTTTGCTCACACTCATACAAGCTGAAAGTGAAGAATTGGAGAGGTGCCATTCAAGAGCTGGTTTCTTCGAAGCTTCAAATTCAAGCTCTCTCAAGCTTCCTCTTGTATTTATTTTGCAAGAGGAGATCAAAGTACACAGATCTGCAACATTTGGAGTTCTATTTTGGTGATTTTGCAGTGGTTCCATCTCAGGTATGACTTGAAATCCATAGATCTGAAACTTGTTTTTCTTGTGTGCATTGTGATCTGTGAACTTTACTGAGTATTCTGCACTTTTTAGATTTGATTTTGATGCATTATTGGTTAAGATATGTGGATTCAAAGTTTGATGGTAAGATCTGTTTTTCTTCGATCCAACTTATTCTTGGATCCTTTGTGAATTTGATTGTTATATTTGAATTCAGCATGACTTGTTTGTTTGATCTGGAGATTTGGAGTGATTTCTGTGATCATTTGTTCTTGATTTGAATTTTCCGGTTCCGGAGCCCTAGCTCCGGTCACCGGATTCTGGAATTTGTGTCACCTGAGTTTGAACGAAGAAGATGAACATGAGCCCTTGGATCCTTCATCTGGACGACCCTCAACATGACAATGCATTAATGCCACACCCTCCTTTGCACGTGACTTTTTAATTTCTGAATTAATCACTTTGTTTCTCACCTCACCACAATGCCGTGCACTCACACTTTATGACCAATCATTTTGCATACCTTGGTTTAATGAGTGACTCAATCCCATGCGTCCATCTGATCCAGTGGTTCTTGTTTTTTCTGAATTAAATGAATATCCACCATATTATTGTGAGATGCGTTGACTTTGGCATGGGCTTGACCTGCTATTCCCACCCCCTGCGTTTGAGCCCAATTAAAATGAACTGGAATTGTTGCTATTTGCACCCTTGCCTCATTCATTTCTTTTTTTATTTTCATTTTATTTCCAGTTTGCTTTTTAATCTTTAAAAATAGTTTTAGGTCTCCAAAAATTACAAAAAAATTCAGGAATGATTCTTTTAATTTTCTTTATTTTTTGGTATTTTTATTTTTCATTTATTTTTAATTAGCACGTGAAAATTAACTGTTTCTTTTAATTAATTGATTTTATTTCATTTTGAAGCATGCTGACTTGTCCATTTTCCATCTTGATCATTATTTTGAATTTTTAAGTGATTCTTTTTGCTTTGGATTCATGATGAGATGTAGTTTATGGGTGATTTTTGTTCTGATTTTTAGAATCTTGTTCAATTGATTTTGGTCTCTAACTTGTGCATGAAGCTTTCTAACCCTAATCCATGTTTGTACCCTCATTTGAATGGTTAAGCTTCTGATCTTGATCCCCTCCTTTTGGCATGTTGTTATGGTATGATTGAAGATGATTTGTGCAAGATTGTGGAATTTTTGAGTGCTTACTTGAATTGATTTGAATTTTGATTCTTCACTTGTCCCTTTTTGCTTCTTTTGAGTCATATGTTCACTCCTTAGCTTAGAAGGGCACTTGTGCCAACTTCTTTAGGATGTTTAGAGCCATCTTAGGTTGTTAATGCCTCTCTGATCTTGATTTGTGGTTTGTATCTTGAGAATTTTGTAATTTGTTTGCTCTTGAAGTTCTTCCACACTTATGCATGATCACTTCACTTCCTTTGCTTCTTTCTTCTCATGATGTGAATGCTTGGCTATGTGAATTTCTTCTCTTCATCTCATGTGATCCTTAGAAACTTTTCTAACATGATTAGGGTTCTGGTCTTGCACCTTGAGGTTGTGATTTGATTATTTTGCTTTGCATCTTCTCATGTTTGCTTTGTCTTGCCATAGTGATTCATATTGATTCATGTTGAGTTGTGTGATTCTTTTCTTATTCTTATGCTTTGAGTTGGCACTTGGCATTTGTGCTTATGACTTCACTTCCAGTTTGTCGCTCCCACCAAAATGAGGCTAAGTCAAATGGGGTACAGACGCGAACGGTCGGCGAAAGGAGAGAGAACACACAAGGGTGAACTCAGAAGAAAAGAGTCGCCAGCTAGGCATTTTTATCCCGAAGGAAAGGTAATGCTGCATAGACCTAGAAAGAACATGGATAAGACGGTTGCGAACTAGAGAGACTGAGAAAGGGGGTTGGTTACAACCTGGGAAGGTATTAGCACCCAGATTGTCCGTCGTACCCGACGAGATCCACGCTTAAAAGATTTGTGTTTTAAAGGGGTAGTGTCAGTGCAATTGGTGTATCAAAGCTGGGAAGGAATGCAAGTGTCAGTGTAAAAGAAATGTGAAGTGTATAAGAGAAGTGTCAGTGTAAGAACAAGAGTGAAATGCTCAAGATCATGAGGCTAAAGGAATGATGCTGGAAAGAGGGGGAATAAACAGAGACTTTTGTTCGATAACTGTTAAGTTATGCCTACGTATCCTCTCGTGCAATGAGGAAGTCAGAACACCGTAGTTCGACTCAAAGAGACTGAAAGATAAATTGACTTGTGAACTACTTACTTGTCTATGCTCAAGTGTATGACCTGTCTGGCTCAGGTGCAAACTGTCTTACATTAGACGGAAGAAGCAAGTTCTCGTTTGTGAGTGAATGAGGTGAGAAAAGAATCCCGAAGGAGACGATTATTGTTTGTTTTTGGTGTTTTCAGTCTTTTATTTCCTTTTGGAGTTTGTCATAAGAAAAAGGGCTTGAGCCTAAACCAAGGGTTAGTAAACTCATCATATCCTCCCTCTGATTAGGGTTAATGAGAATACTTTAAGTATGAAGTAAACACCTCACACTTAATCACCATGATGTAGGATTAAGATCATTAACCTACTTGTATTTATTTAGATGTTTTTGTTGTTTTTTTTTAGTGTTAAGTAATGAGTTTAAGCCATAATCAAGGATTTAATGGACCCATTACACCATCCTAATAGAAGGATGATAAATGAGAACATTTAAGCTGAGAAAGACTCCTCAACTTAATCCATGATTAGGGATTAACCTCATGACAAAACAAAGCCTTTATTAAAGTGGATTTTAATTAATGATAAAATGAAGAAGTGATTTTTATGGTTTGTAAGACAACTTGAGGGGGACTTGTCCATTAACACTAGGGTTAGTCCTTCTTAACCAATCAAGGAAGAATTAGAACCCTAATGCAAGGCCCAATTTACAAGCTATTTGTATTAGTGATTATTAAATGGATTGATTAAAGGATTTAAACACATTAAGGGTTTAACACTTAGGATTAAAGTTATACACTACATCCTAATAGAAGGATGCAGGCATAAGCTTAATCACAAAGCCTTAAAACCTTTAAGGTTTAGTCCCTGATTATGAGATGAGAGGAGAAGACTCAAAGATGACACAAAGGCCAAACTAAATGGGGGACTAATCAAACCCTTATTATTATCATGCTTGGTTATTCCTAGGGTTAATGAGGTTTGCAAGAAGATCTTCAGAGAAACCACCAGGAAGGAAGCAGATGAAAGGAGCAAGAAGCAGAGGGAAGCAAGACAACTTGCTTCACTTAAGGAGACAAGTTGCTTGAAGGAAGAAAGTAAGAGATGAACATGAATGAGCAAGCTCACTTTAATACACATACAAAATGCAGCAAAGAAGGTATGAAAGAGATGAAAAGAGATTGTGAGAAGTGAAGGCAAATTCACTTCTCAAACAACTTACCACCTGAAAAGTTAGCAAAAGAAAATGAAATGCAATGAGAATGGGATGAAATTCCATGGTGCAAACCAAAACCAGAAGCATAAACATGATGTTAATGATGATAAGAGAAGATGCAAACACAAGACAAGAGATGAGAGTGATCAAGCAAGCATAAGAATGCAAATGATGCATGCCTTGAACCATAAGGATTCATGAATGTTTATGAAATGAAATGAACATATAACATGGCAAAGGAATGATGCAATGATCAAAAATGATTCTAATATGTTCTAAGATGTATTATGAATCATGTGGATGCACAAAATGTCATGGCAAGTCATTGAATGCAAGCAAATGAAAGATGGATGCAAGTGAAAGCACAAATTAGGGTTTACATACAACATACAATGCAAAAATTCAAAACCAGAAGCAAATGATGTGATAAAAAATTGAAAATGGGCTCAAAGGAACCCTAACCCTACACAAGTTCACTTCCCAAAGGAGGAGACCTAACTCTTAACCTAATGGGAGCTATGAATTTCTCAAGTTGGCTAGGGTTTTAAGGTACCTCATCATGAAAAATGCAAAACAAATTGAAAATGGAAGATCAAATCAAACCAATTTTATCCTATAAACTACATGCCATGAAAGATGCAATGCAAGAAGAACCATCATCAAACTCTCAATGGTTAGGCAGAATGGATTTTTCAAAGTTTGCACAAAAATATTGCCTTAAAATGAATTTAATTCCAAAGAAAATGATCAAAATGCATCAAGAACCAAAAAGAAATTTGTTTTGAGAGTTGGATAATGTTTCTAAATGTTTTAAGATGCAATGTGATTTTTTTTGTGATTTTTAAATACCTAAATTTATTTTTAATTAATTAATTTCCATTAACCAATTAAAAATAAAAATTTAAATGATTTAAAAATAATTTTAAATGCAAAAAATAAAAATAAAAATATTTTTGGTTTCTGAAAAATAATGAAATGCTTGACAAATATTTTCAGAATTTTTAAATGTATTTCTCTATTTTTAATAATTCGTAGAAGTTAAATGAAAAGAAAATGAAATAAAATGAAATAAAATAAAAAGTATGCAAATCCTGAGGTTCACATTCAAACTGGGAGATGGAGGGAAGACTGCGCGCGTCATCCAACGGCCTAGGTTCAAACTGGCATTTTTAAACTAAACCTAATTAATTAATTTAATTAAGGCTTAAATAGTCTTTTAGTCCCTGTAAGTTAACAAGTTTTTGGTTTTCGTCCCTGAAAGTTTTTTTTTTCCGGTTTAAGTCCCCACATTTCCAAAACGCTTTGGTTTTAGTCCCTACTGTGAGTTAGACGTTAAAAAAAAGGGATGTGGCAGACGGTGCTTATGTGGCAGGTCGTTTGGCATTTCTCAATAATCCAAGTGGCATTCTCATTTACACATGTGGATTTGTCATTTTCCTATTTATTCTAGAGGGACCAAATCCAAAATATAGAATCACATTGTGGTCTTTCTTCTTCAAGCTTTCTTCTTTCTTCTTTCTTCCCGATCGTCTCCAATGACATCTTCTTCTTCTGCACAATCTCATCACGTTCAAGCACCAGTTTGTGGTTGCAACAGAAGAATGAAATTGTTTATGTCAAACACTGTTGAAAACCCTAATAGAAGATTTTGGAAGTGTCAAAACTCAGGGTTAATGTCTGGATGCAAGTTGTTCATTTGGGATGATGAAATAGAACGAAATCCAGCCAGTGATCTTAAAATTTCAAGTGGTTGTGAGTGTTCTGAAATGTTGAAGGAGTTTGTTAAGGATATTGAGGTTAAAAAAAAGGAAAAAGTGAAGATTAAGTTGGAGAAGGAAAAAAGAAAAGTGACATTGTTGAAGTTTTTGTTGTTTGGGTCATGGGGGTTCTTCCTTGCTTATCACAAATGGTGCTGAATCCCATTTGTTTGTGTCTGTATTTTTGTTTTTGGTTTTTAGTCCCTGTAAAATTAATGTATTTTGACATTTGTTCATGTACCAAATGATTAATGAAATAGATGTTATGGTTTTGGCTAGTTTATGTATGCAATTATCTTACTCCTCTTTTGAATTGTGCATAAAGTACACCAATTACTTATCACAACAATGCTTTAACTCAAAATACACCCATTGTCATTATGTTTTTTGTTTTTGTTTTTAGTCCTTGTAATAATAAAGTATTTTTTGAGTTTGGTCCTTGTACATATATATGTGTGCAAAATACTGTAATCAAAATACACCATTTGTAATCAAAACATTATACAAAACAACATTTGTAATCAAAACATAATGGTTCAACTGTAATCAAATTACATAATACAAAACAACAAGTCCATTGTATCAGTCAAAACATATGTCTACAGTTTCCATGGTTGTGCAGGGCTACTTCCTTCTCCCTTGAGTTTCTTGCACCTGAGTACCCTTGTTCTATCACTTCTCCTCAACTCTAACTTCCTTGCAACCTTTTGTTTGGGTTGTTTGGGTTGTTTTGCCTAGAAAGACACAATAAACACAATAGAAACAAAATATATTAGGCCAAAGAAAATACATAGATGCCAATTTACAAAACAGAAAACAGACACATTAATAACATTAATAACAGACTCACCTTTTGTTTAGGAAGTGTATTAACATGTTCTTTAGGTGTAGGAACAACCTCTTGAACAGGTGCAGAGAGAATGTAGTTTGGTTGTGAGTCACTAACTCCTTGTGAAGCCATTACAGGTGGAACCTCAATAGTTGGAGGCTGGTCACTAGCAACTTGAGGTGGAGATGGAATTTTGGAACTGAGATCATTGAGATTGGGTTGAGGTTGTGTTGTATCAAAAGCTGCACAAAGATCTGCTGCAAGCATTTCAAAGTCTTGGTCCATATCACATTGTGTATCTTGCTGTTGTTGTTGTTCTGAAGGAGGTTCATCTTGAGGCTGTTGTTGTTGTTCACTTGGAGGTACATCTTGAGGCTGTGGCTGTTGCTGAGTTGGAGGTCCATCTTAAACCTAGGATAATTTGGTCCAACCTCTTTATCTGAATCTTTTTTCTTCCACTGCAAAGATTTGGAAACAAAGAATCTATTTTCTTCCACTGCAAAGAATCAGCTACATGACGAATTTGTCCATCACATTTTCTTTCTTCGGCATGCCATCTAAGATTCCTTGCGTCATTTGCATTTGCGAAGAGTCTCTTGAACCTTGGAATTATTGGTAGGTACCATACCACTTTCGCGGGAGGACCCTTTTTGACAACCTCATCTTCACTAGAATCACCATCTTTCTTTTTGTAGCGTGACGCCTTGCACTTCGGACAATGATCATAGTTTACATACTCTTTTCTGTATAATATGCAATCATTAGGACATGCATGTATCTTTTCATACTCCAAACCCATTGGACACAATATCTTTTTTGCCTCGTAATAACGATTTGGCAATACGTTACCTTCTGGAAGCATCTGTGTCAACAATTCAAGCAATTCGGTAAAACTTTTGTCACTCCACCCATTATTTGCCTTCAAATTAAACAATTTTAACACGGCTGACAAACGTGTAAAATTCGTGCATCCCGGGTACAAAGGTTGATCCTTGTCACTGCATAAAGTATCATACGCATGTGCCTTTTTAAACGAATCTTGTCCAATATCACGCATCATGTCTTCCAGACGATCATCATCCATTTCTACACCAATATTATCTTTTTGGGACACATTTGACTTTTCTACTACCTCACCGTGCCATATCCATTGTGTATAACTTTGACAAATCCCATGACAAATTAGATGATCCATGATTGCCTTCTTATTAAGTTTTGGTTCCCGATTTGCGCAACGAACACATGGACAGAGAAAAAGCACATCAACAATTTTTCACCATTACTTTTAGGAGGAGGAAGATTCTTTTTAGCATTGCTTTCAGCAAACTGTAGAAATTCCTTCACTCCATGTTCGTACTCAACACTTAATCGATTAGCTTTTATCCAACTACGATTCATACCTATGTTCCAGAATTAATGCATACAGATCAAATAAATTTTTTAGACACCTATAATAAAGTAATGTATATAAAACTATATATATATATATATATATATATATATATATATATATATATATATATATATATATATATATACACAAAACTATATATATATATATATATATATATATATATATTTATATATATAGTTATATATATATATATATATATATATATATATATATATATATATATATATATATATATATATATATATATATATTTATATATATAGTTATATTGAAATCTGATAGTTGAAATTTAGCAAACAGTATATATATTGAAATTTGATAGTTGAGGGGGGTATAGGTATATATATTTAGTGTTTATTATTATGAAATTATCAATAAATTTTTAGTCCATTCTAAAAATATAATTATTCTTGTGCATTATTATTTTTATATATAAATTAAAAATATTTCTTTATTTATAATGAATGTATTGTTTTTCTCATCATTTTAATAATAAGAAAATAAATGATTAGATGTGAATACATTATTTTATGACTGTTTTATTTTAGTAGAAAAATAATTATAATAGATAATATGAGATAAGTTTGTTTATAAAACACCTCAATTGACTATGTCATTGGCCATTGGTTATTGGTCACGTGTCAGTGTGGAAAATGTGAAGTTAGTGATGTCTTCAAAGTCAATTGTTTATCTGCTGCTCAAGACTAAAGTTTCATTTTTTTGAAAAAGCAAAAGGATTATATTAAGATAATCAAAGAATACAAAAGCATAAGATATGCTAGGATACCAGCAAAACAAACTGATCACAAAACCAACCTCAAGACTAAAATTTGTTTCAGTTATCCTAAAATGAGAGAGCAACTCAATGGATTCTGCAAAAAATATTCCCATTTGGTCTACCGATGTTTCATTCCCACACTCACTAACAAATAACAACTCTATTGTTATAGCTCAACTATCAGATTTATATATATATTTAGCAAACAATATATATATATATATTGAAATTTAGAAAAAATCACTGTTTCAAACCTTTCTATGTCCGTTGGAGGTTTGGTCGGCGGAGGGGGGTGTAGGCGGTGGTCGGCGGAGGGGGGTGTAGGCGGCGGCGGCTTCGTGTGTGTTGTCGTGTGCGGCTTCGTGTGCGGCTTCGTGGAGGGTGGAGGGTGGACGCGGCTTCGTGGAGGGTGGACGCGGCGGCGGCTTCGTGAAGGGTGTGCGGCTTCGTGAAGAAGAAGTAGCAATAATGTTTGGAAGAAGAAGTAGCGTTAATGTTTGGAAGAAGAAGATATACAGTAAATGGGTTTATGTTTTTGTTTTTAGGGTTTTACTTATTTTTGGATTGGATTTCACATCAGTGGATTGGTTGACCAATTAAAACCTGATGTAATAGCCCTTAATATATTTAAAAATCTTATATTTAATAATTTTTGAAATTTTTTTTAGAAGATATTTTAAATCGGTTATTGTACAGCACCGATGTAATATGTCCTGTATTAATTTTTAAATTATTTTCAAAAAGTTTTTTAAATCGGTTATGAAACTAACCGATGTAATAGGTCCTGTGCGCATTAGCTTATTTCGAAAACGTTTTTTAAATCGGTTTTTATTGTAACCGATGTAATAGGTCCTGTGTTAATTTTTAAATTATTTTCAAATAGTTTTTTAAATCGGTTATGAAACTAACCGATGTAATAGGTCCTGTGTGCATTTTTTTATTTTTTCCAAACAGTTTTTTAAATCGGTTATTATAGTAACCGAAGTAATAAGTCCTTTTCCAAATTTTATGTTAATTTTTAAATTATTTTCAAATAGTTTTTAAAATCGGTTATGAAACTAACCGATGTAATAGGTCCTGTGTGCATTTTTTTATTATTTCCAAACAGTTTTTTAAATCGGTTATTATAGTAACCGAAGTAATAAGTCCTTTTCCAAATTTTATTTTACACAATTTTTTAAATCGGTTATGTCAAGAACCGATGTAATAGGTCCTGCTATTAATTTTTTGATTTTTTTATATGGTTTTTTAAATCGGTTTTTAGCAAACCGATGTAAAAGGCTATATATGAATTTTTTATTATTTTCAAAACTGCCACCTCATTATCTTTTACATCGGTTTTAACCAATAACCGATGTAAAATCCCTTATAACAATTTCTTTTATTATTTACGAAACTGCCACCGCGTTATTTTTTACATCAGTTATAATAAATGCCTGATGTAAAATCATTTAATCAAATGTCTTATTTTTAGTAGTGTCCATCTTAAACCTAGGATAATTTGGTCCAACCTCTTTATCTGATGCATTGGGATCACTACTGCCTAGATCTTCACTTAAATAATTAGTGTCAACCAAGTCATCCTCAACACTAACTCCACTTGATTAACCCCTAGTAACACCAACATTTCTTATCTTTTTTGGAGTAGCCCTATGTTTCCTTGCAATCTGCTTAATCCTTCTTGATGGTTTCTCTGCAAAGAAAAAGCCATCATCCTTGCCAAGGGCCCTATCTTCCTCACTGTCCTCAAATGATAAACAATTAAAATCACTATCATCACTGTCATCACTGTCATCACTGTCATCAAGATTATCAGCATTAGCATCAACCTTGGCAGTTTCATCAGCATTTCCTTCACTTTCAGCACCATTGGCATTGGCAGCAGCATTATCATTGACAGTTTCATCAGCATTTCCAACATTATCATTGACTTTTCCAGCATTATCATTCACATTTCCAGCATTAGCATTAACTTTATGCTCAACAAATAAATCCACACTACAATAAGTTTCAACAACATGTTCATAAATATTAGCTGCATCCCTATCACTAATTAGCCTTGCATGTTTACCCGATACATTGTTATACCACCATAGAGAATAATCAGTGGCCTCAAGGTTGCAAATATCTTTCACAATACCAGTTGCTTCAAAATAGCTCCACCTATCAGGGTCTATCTCTACTTCATGTTTAACCCCACCTAAGTAATACACCACACTATCCCTAACCATCCTTCCCCCATAATGAATGTTCAGTATAAATGTCATACCTGAAGTTGATCAGTCGCGATGGCCTTTGCTGCAGGTCAGTCCCGTCGTCTTCAATGTATGAAGTTTACTTGACAATTTCCTTGAAAACTCTTCAATGGCTGAAAACCTAACTTTGTAGGGACGATAGTGAGAATGCTAAAATAACCTTTCATGTTCCATTTTGTGGTAGGAAAATGACAAATCCACATGTGTAAATAAGAATGCCACTTGGATTATTGAGAAATGCCAAACGACCTGCCACATAAGCACCGTCTGCCACATCCCTTTTTTTTTAACGTCTAACTCACAGTAGGGACTAAAACCAAAGCGTTTTGGAAATGTGGGGACTTAAACCGAAAAAAAAAACTTTCAGGGACGAAAACCAAAAACTTTCTAACTTACAGGGACTAAAAGACTATTTAAGCCTTTAATTAATCACAATTAGGGCTAAGTGAAATCATCCTGGCCCTCCATCACGCGCGGGAAGCCCAGATCCAACGCCCCATGTTTAAACCTAGCTAACCTTAATTATTAAACCCTAATTACTTTCAGGTCACCGGAGAAGAGCTCCGGTCGTCTTCTCCGGTGACACCCTCCCTGAGAAATCTCAATCCCACTCTCCAGGTCATTTTAAGAGCTGTAAAGCTCTAGATCAAACCTCTCAACCTCCCTAAACATGAATCTACCCTCAAAATCCATTTCTTTTCACTCAAAAACAAGATTCGAATCAAAAACCTAAAAACGACCAAACTTTCAGAGATGCAGTACATGCTCAATAATCAATCATTTTCAAAAATACAAAGTGCAAAGCAATCAGGGGAACATGTAGATCATTTTAGTAACTCAAAACAAGGTTTCTGGAAAAATGATTTCGTGAAGCTACCTGAGATGAAGCTTTCAGTTTGGAGCTTTCAGACTGCCTCCCTGCTTCAAAGCTACTCCAATGATCTCCCTGAATATGCTTTGAGGCTTGGTTTGAGTGTATGGTGGCTAGTTTGTGAGATTGATGGAGTTCTGTTCAGAGAGGGGGGAAAATCGTGTTTGAGTTTTAGGGACTTTCAAGGCAAGGTGAAGGGTGGTTTATGCTCTATGAAGCTTTTCTGAATGAATGGTGAAGTTGGTTTTGAGGTTTGATGATTGTGTGATGAGATTCGAAGGAAAGTGCATAAGAGGTAAATTTTGGGAACTATGGCTTGTGAGATGTTTCAGGCTGTCTTGTGTTATGTGTTGGGTTGCTTTTGGTACACATATCAATCCTGTATAGGTCAGAGAGTTGTTGTGGAGCAGTGTGATTGGTATGGAGCAAAATGCATAAAGTCAACTTTTTGTGTAAGAGAGGTATGGGCTATGGCAGTCAAGGTACATGGCATGGCTTGGCTGCAGCTTGAATCAGGGAGAGCCATGGAAATGGATTAGAGGCAATGCAGCAAGTGGATTAGGGTTTGTGAGAGTTTTTGCAATTTCACAAAGTCTTGGCCCTTTTGAAGTTTCTTAATGCACAAGTCATGAAATTGGACAATTCTTTGGTGCATTCTGACTTTTAGGTCATGGTTCATGTTTGTGTAATGCATAGAAACCAATTAGAGGTCACATAAAGGCTTGGCATGAGGTTTTGCAACTTTGCCTCTTTGGTACAAAACTTGAAATTATGTGATTTTATCCAACTTTGCAAGGCCATAACTTTTGATCCAAAATGAATTAGAATGAGTTCTTATACTTTTTGAAAAGGGAATGATTCAATCTACAACTTTTATGACCAAAGTTTTCTCATTTGAAGAATTTTTGAATCAATTTGAGGAGGTTGAATAACTTTCCCAAAATGGCAAGTTTACATTACAAGTCACTTTCCCAAAAAGGCAATTTTGCAAATGGCTTGAAATTCTTCAATTTTGTGAACTTCTAACATCTTCTATGATCAAATAAAGATCATACACATTCAAAATGATGGAGAATGCCCTTTGGTTGGGTCATTGGGGGCCTCAGATGCCCTGATTTTGCACTGACTTGCTCAAGAAGTCAACTCTTGATTAGATGCCTTCCCCCTGGAATTTCTTCATGAAACTTGATATGCATGATCCTTATAACATATAGAGACCAATAGAAACAAGAATGACCAAAAAATTTGGAGTTGTGGCCTTTGAAACCAAAACCCTAATTCTAGGTCATCTGTGCAGTTAAACCTGGCTCTGCTTCCATGCCTTTCTCAGTTCTTGTGATTATTTGACTCCTTTGATCTTGAGAGGATATAATATGATGCTTGAACATACATTGACCCCTTTGAAGTGATTGATGACCTTTGGATTGGCTCAAATGGCTCTTGGATTGCTCATATCACAAACCCTAGATGCAGATGACTTTGAAACAATGCAGTGAATCAACAATGTGGTATGAGATGCTATGATTGAATTTATGCATATGAAAAGATCACAAGACATGGTGAAATGGGTGTGGGCAAATTTGGGGTGTTTACAGCTGCCCCTATTCAAGCATGAGTTAGCTGTGTAGGATGTAAGCAACGGCTTAACAGGCAAACAAGATAACTTGTGGTTGAATACCAAAGACAATCCAAAATTTGCACTCACAGAATGAAGAAGAAAAGGGATATAGATTATAAAAGGAAGTAAAGTATAATTATAAAGTGCGGGCGACGGAGGACGACCGTCGAGTAGAGGACGACTGATGGGGATGAAGCAATGACGGGGACGACCGACATGCTGGGGAAAATGCTGGAAATAAAGCAATGACGGGGACGGCCGACAAGCTGGGGATATAAGAGATTATGATGGGGACAGCCATCAGGTAAAGCTATAAGACTCTCCGGGGATTATAGGTAAATGAAATAAATGATGAGGTACGGTCATCAAAGGTGAAGGACGATCACCTAGCAGGGGACGGCTGCTCTGTTGGGGATAAGATGAGGGACGGTCATCTAAGGTGAAGGACGATCACCTGGCAGGGTACGGCTGCCGAAAGTATCACGACATAGGACGAATGTCGGATAAAAAAGGTCGACGATGGGGACGGCCATCGGATAAGCATGATGAAGGACGATCATCAAGAGGTGAAGGACGATCACCTAGCAGGGTACGGCTGCTCTCAGGGTTTATCATGACATAGGACGAATGTCAGATAACAAGATCAACGATGGGGACGGCCATCAGATAAAATGATGAAGGACGATCATCAGGAGGTGAAGGACGATCACCTAGCAGGGGACGACTGCGGAAAATATCACGACATAGGACGAACGTCGGATAGGAAGGGGTTCTAATGAATAGAGACTCCACTGGGAACGATGAAAGACGATCATCAAAAAGGTGAAGGACGATCACCTGGCAGGGTACGGCTGCCGGAAGGTATCATGACATAGGACGAATGTCAGATGAAAGGAAATAGTTCAACCAGATTTTTCGGGGACTCTCCTGGGGAATGGTAGACACGGACGAGTCTCTAAATTTAAGAAAATAAGTTTTTGACACGGTGTATAGATTAAAGATGCGGACGAGCATCCTTAAGACTATGATACGGACGGGTATCAGGTAGAAACAAATGCTTGACGCATGTTCAGAGATGATGATACGGACGAGTACCAACTGGTTAACAAAGAACACGAACGAATGTCGAATCTAAGGGGATTTAAGTGGTATATACAAGATATAGACGAGTATCTGTATGAGTAAAAAGATGATGAGTAACACGGACGAGTGTCAGAAAAAGTGTATTATAAACAAGTGTATGGTTTCCAAAGTGTTTGGGTAACTATGCTGGGGAAGGTGACACGGACGGGCGTCAAGGAATTGTATATATATGTATCTGTGAGTGCAAAGGGGACGCTTTGGCTTTCTACTGGGGATATGACACGGATGGGTGTCAGGAAGTATCTGTATCTTTAAGGAAAATGCTTTGGCTCTCTGGTGATGAATTTGAGAGGTATTTGTATATTGTTGTTGGAAAGCCAGTATTTACAAGTGTTTAATTCAGAACATGGCTTATGTTTATGCAATATGTTTGATTTTTGCCGTAATGCTCCGTATTAGACGGAATGCTACGCTCTGTGGGAAAAATATGATGCGAATGCTATGATTATGCAAAGATATCGATCCGGGATTCGGATCCCGTTGCTGTGAAGATCTCTGGCTGATCTGCTTGAAGTGGATATCCCAGCTGGGGATGAGATCATTGATAGATCTGACATATATGACTCTGCATGGGGGAACAGGTCACTGATAGGCCCATCTCAGTAATGGGAGACCCAGCTGGGGTTTGTAGAAGCTTTCTTCACTCTGTTGTGAGTTCTTCATGCGTTGCTCTTCTGGATAGAGGTTGAAACTTTGTGGGGAGGTAGTTCCCTGGTTGGCACTTGGCTGGGGAAGAAGAAAGATCACTGGAAGATCTCCCTAGAGATTTCTGTAGGGATCCTGCTGAGGATGATACTCGACAACTCAGCTGGGGAGAAAACACCTCCGGTGCTAATCTGGAAGATGGACTGAGTAGATAATGATTTGACAGCCTGTTGGGGAGAAGCTTTCATGCCCCATGTCGCGCTTTGAACACCTGCAATCCTGCATGACAAAGAAACGCACAAGTATCCCTAGGTATCCCTTACTGGATTCCATCATAGGAGTTTAGACACTCCCGGGAGTAAGTATATTTCCTGTAAGCACGTATTTTTAGAAGGGAAGCATCTGTATTTATGCAATCAATATCTTAAAGACATCGGACATTTCGCAAACGAAAATAAAATGTACGAGACGAAACATGATTGAAAATCTGATTTTATTAATTCGTGTACCCTGAATTGGCAAGATACAGTCAAAGGAACAAATCCCCTGAAATGAGGAGATTGTTACAAATTTGAGAAACAAGAGAAAATGCTGGCAATGCTGATGACGCTTCAAGGAGCTTCCCTTTTGCTATGACTCGTATGACATTTGACGTTCTTCTCATCTTGTTTTCTGAAGAAGGCTGATTCTGAACGAAGCTTGACCCTTTTAGAGTTTACCATGTTGTAAGTGATACAGATGAATTTAGAATGCAGTTGTTCGCTTATTCCCTTATTTTGCGTGGATCGCCATTTCAGGTTTTCAATCCACCGGGATACCCATTTTTTCCTGAGTTGTCCAATGCGGATTTTCAACTCAGCGGATGTACATTTTTTTGTTTATTTTCCCTTATTTTTGCCCGAGTCTTTTATTCTGTTTTTGACTCGCCGGGATGCCCTATTTTTGCCTGGACTTACATTCTGTTTTTATGTCCAGCAGGTCATTTTATGCGAAGTATTTTTTAACTGCATCTGAATTTACAGGGGACAGGAAGTCTTCACCATCCATAGTACTGAGCATCAGTGCTCCACCAGAGAAAACTTTCTTTACTATGAACGGACCATCATAATTCGGAGTCCACTTGCCTATGTGGTCTGTATGAGGAGGAAGGAGTCTTTTCAGCACAAGATCTCCTAGTTGGTACTCTCGGAGCCTGACTTTCTGATCGAAGGCTTTCTTCATTCTTTTCTGATATAGCTGCCCATGACAGATTGCAGCCAATCTCTTCTATTCAATCAGATTCAGTTGTTCGTACCGGGACCGGACCCATTCTGCTTCATTCAACTTAACATCCATCAGTACCCGCAGGGAGGGTAGTTCAACTTCAACAGGTAAGACTGCCTCCATACCATACACAAGCTGATACGGTGTTGCCCCAGTGGATGTTCTAATTGACGTACGGTACCCATGTAAGGCAAATGGTAGCATTTCATGCCAGTCTTTATAGGTAACTACCATCTTCTGCACAATCTTCTTGATATTCTTGTTAGCTGCCTCAACAGCGCCATTCATCTTTGGCCTGTAAGGAGAAGAATTGTGGTGTTGGATCTTGAATTCCCAGGATAGCTCTGCCATCATTTTGTTGTTCAAGTTGGAACCATTATCAGTAATGATTCTCTCGGGTACTCCATACCGACATATGATATCTCTCTTTAGAAATCGGGCTACCACTTTCCTTGTAACATTTGCATAAGAGGCTGATTCAACCCACTTGGTAAAATAATCAATGGCTACCAGGATGAATCTGTGGCCATTTGAAGCAGTTGGTTCAATTTTTCCAATCATGTCAATGCCCCACATGGAAAAGGGCCAAGGTGAAGACATCACGTTCAAAGGATTGGGAGGCACATGCACTTTATCCGCATAAATCTGGCATTTATGGCATTTTCTGGCATAAGCACAACAGTATGTATCCATTGTGATCCAGTAATAGCCTGATCTTAGCAACTTTTTAGCCATTGCATGCCCTCCTGCATGGGTACCAAAAGATCCTTCGTGCACCTCGTGCATTAACAAGTCTGCTTCTGCCTTATCAACACATCTGAGGAGTACCATATCAAAGTTTCTCTTATACAGGGAACCGTCAGCATTCAGGAAGAAACTACCAGCTAGCCTTCTTAATGTCTTATTATCATTGGAAGATGCCCCAGGTGGGTATGTTTGATCCTCCAAGAAGCATTTGATATCATGAAACCAAGGCTTATCATCTTTAACAACATCTGCTGAGAACACGTATGTTGGTCTGTCAAGTCTGGATACTGAGATCCGAGGTACAAAGTTGGCAGCTTGAACTTTGATCATCGATGAAATGGTAGCCAGAGCATCCGCAAACTGATTCTCGTCTCGAGGGATATACTCAAGCTTGACCGTTGTGAAGAAAGTCAATAACCTCCTTGTATAGTCCCTATAAGGTATCAGATGATCCTGATGGGTGTACCATTTGCCGTTGGTTTGATTAACTACCAGAGCTGAATCTCTGAACACAGTCAAAGTCTTGATCCTGAGGTCAATGGCCTCCTCAAGACCCATAATGCAAGCCTCGTATTTAGCTTCGTTGTTAGTGCAGTTGAAGGTGAGCTTTGCTGAGAAAGGCATGTGGACTCCCTTAGGTGTAATGAGTACTGCACCAACACCACGAGCATTCATGTTAACAGCCTCATAAAACATCATAGTCCATTCTTCTTCTGGGTCAGGCCCTTCAGTGTGAACAAGCTCTTCATGATCTTTTGCTTTTATGAACATGATGCCTTCATCAGGGAAGTCAAATCTCATAGGCTGGTAATCGTCAATGGGTTGCTCAGTAAGGTAATCAGACAATACACTGCCTTTGATGGCTTTCAGAGATGTGTACTGAATGTCATATTCTGTGAGGATCATTTGCCATCTTGCAACCCGTCCGGTAAGTGCTGGCTTCTCGAAAATGTACTTAACTGGGTCCATTTTTGATATCAATAAAGTAGTGTGGGTCAACATATACTGCCATAGTCGGCGAGCAGCCCACACTAAAGCACAACAAGTTTTCTCGAGCAGTGAATAACATTGTTCACAGTCGGTAAACTTTTTGCTTAGGTAGTAAATTGCATACTCTTTTCGACCAGACTAGTCATGCTGGCCCAACACACACCCCATTGACTCTTCTAATACTGTCAAGTACATGATTAGAGGTCTCCCTTCAACTGGAGGCATAAGGATTGGAGGCTCTTGTAAGTATTCCTTGATTTTGTCAAAAGCCCTCTGGCAGTCTTCGTTCCACCTGACTGTTTGTTCTTTTCTTAACAACTTGAACAAAGGCTCACAGGTTGCTGTAAGGTGAGATATGAACCTTGAAATGTAGTTCAATCTACCTAGAAACCCCCGAACCTCCTTTTCAGTTTTCGGTGCAGGCATTTCTTGAATGGCTTTAACTTTATCAGGGTCAACTTCAATCCCTTTTTCACTTACAATAAATCCCAGCAGCTTACCACATCGCACCCCGAATGTGCATTTGTTGGGGTTTAACTTCAGTTGGTACTTCCTCAGACGCTTGAATAACTTCAACAGATTTACCAGGTGGTCTTCTTCTGTGAGGGACTTGGCAATCATGTCATCCACATAACATTCAATTTCTTTATGGATCATATCATGGAATAATGTTACCATAGCCCGTTGATAAGTTGCACCCACATTCTTCAGTCCGAATGGAATCACCTTGTAACAGAACATGCCCCAGGGTGTGATGAAAGTTGTCTTCTCCATGTCTTCAGGTGACATCTTGATCTGATTGTATCCTGAAAATCCATCCATGAAGGAGAATACCGAGTACTGAGCCGTATTATCAACCAATACATCAATGTGAGGTAAAGGGAAGTCATCTTTCGGGCTGGCTCTGTTCAGGTCCCGGTAGTCCACACACATCCTCACCTTGCCATCCTTCTTAGGCACAGGTACAATATTAGCAACCCACGGCGGATAACTAGTCACAACAAGGAAACCGGCGTCCCACTGCTTTTGCACCTCTTCCTTAATCTTCATTGCCATATCTGGGCGAGTACGACGCAACTTCTGCTTCACTGGTGGGCAATCTTCTTTTAAAGGCAGCTTGTGCATGACAATATCGGTGTCCAACCCTGGCATATCCTGATAAGACCAAGCAAACACATCCACATACTCTCGAAGCATATCTATCAGTTGCTCTTTCACTGAATCTTGTAGGCAGGCCCCGATCTTAACCTCTTTTACGTCTTCCTCCGTACCAAGATTAACCGTTTCGACTTCCTCCTGATGAGGAGTGATAACCTTCTCCTCTTGCCTTAACAACCTGGCTAGCTCTTCAGGTAGCTCATAATCTTCTTCAACCCCTTCATCAGCTTGATTGATTGGATTGTCAAAGTCATACGAAGTCATAGCAGTGTTGTTGTCGGTGCAGTCTGAAAGGCACTCTCTGCAAGGGTTTAGATTGTTCATTTTAGTGATCAATTTTAATCTTGTTTAGAAAAAGTGAAATGAAGTTACCATTTTGGAAAACATTGCCATTTTATTTTGTACAAAAAGAAAAAAAATGAAAAACAGTGAGCGGAAAAGAAAAAGACTCATTTGCAAAAGATGTCTGATATTCATTGATTAATCCATTTGCACAAAATTACAAGATGGCCCGACTACAAAATGAGTCTTGTCATCTTGGGCAAGATGCAAGACTTGATGCATGCTTAAAAATACAGGAAATGATAATTACTCTGCAGGAGTAACCCTTATAATTTCCTGGGAAGACTAGTTAAGGACTTGGCTCCCCGGGATCCTTGGACGTATCCAGCTCTCCAGGTTGCGGTCGCTTTCCTCCTTGTCTTCCAAGTTGCTTACAGCATCCGGGGTGAGCATCCCCCCGCTGACAAAATTGGGCTTCTTGGCAGCCTCTGATTGATCTTGTTGAGTTGGTCTGTAACCCAACCCAAATCTGTCTTCTTTTTTCTCCACGGGCAACAGCTTGCCCCAGCCTTGTGCAGTACCTTCTTCAACAACCTTCCGGGCTTGTTGATAAGATGTTATGGAGGTTCCCAGTACAGCAGATGCTTCATTAATGTTCAGGGCCTCAAACCCCTGGCTCATAGTTTCATGGATCTCTCCATCCATTTCTATGTACTTATACGTAGCCAGATGGCTAACAAAGATGTCTTCTTCCCCACAGATGGTGATGATCTGGCCTCCCCACTCGAATTTCAACTTCTGGTGAAAGGTAGACGTAACAGCGCCAGCGGCATGGATCCAGGGTCTACCCAACAAACAGCTGTAGGCCGACTGAATGTCCATCACATAGAAGGTAATTTTGAAGGTCTGCGGGCCAATCATCACAGGCAGATCAATCTCCCCAAGCACTGATCTTTTGGAGCCATCAAATGCTCTCACCACCAAATTACTCGGACGCAGTGCCAGGCCATCGTACCCCAGCTTCACTAAGGCTTTCTTTGGTAGAACATTGAGCGAAGACCCAGTGTCCACCAATACATGAGATAGAACATCACCTTTTCATTCCAAGGTGATGTGTAAAGCCTTGTTGTGGTTACGTCCCTCAGTTGTTAAGTCGGCATTGGTAAAGCCCAGTCCATGACTGGTGTTGACATTTGCCACAACGGTTTCTAGCTGATTAACTGTGATCTCCTCTGGCACGTATGCTGCGTGCAAGACTTTCAACAATGCATTCGTGTGAGCTTCAGAACACATCAACAGGGATAATATGGAGATTTTTGAGGGAGTTTGGTGAAGCTGGTCCACCACCTTGTAATCACTTCTCTTGATGATTCTCATAAACTCGTCTACATATTGCTCAAAAGATGTCTTCTGAGTTTCTCTGACAATTGGCTCTTCAGGTACCACACTCTTTCCTTTTGCTTTGGCAGTAGCTTCTGCTTCAGCATTAGGTCTTTGCACTTGTGAGGCAAAAAGGCGTCCGCTTCTGGTAAAGCCTCCGCCTCCCCCAACATTATCAATTTGTGGAGAAGAGGTTGAAGAATCCAAAGTGATTTTCTCCCCGTTGCAGTAGAGATCAGAGCCATAATGCCAAGGTATGGCATTACTGCTTTCATATGGAACGGGTCCAGGCACCGTGATGGTAACTGGACTGACTGCTGCAGAGGAGGGTACCGAAATGGTGTGCGGATCGTAGTAAATTGTGACTGGTGACCTGGCTGGAGGTGCTACTACTTGTTGCTGAAAGTTGTTGTTTGGAGGAACATCTGATGGATCGTAGTAGATGGTGACTGCTGAGACATCTTCATTAATTTCTGTTGGCATTGTAGAATATTCTGCTGACAAAAAGGATGCTGATGATGTAGAAGAAATGGTTGTTGACATTTGATTTGTTGAAGTGATGGATGAAGCCATTGCTGATGATATTGATGAATCGGTCGGAATGATTGTTGCTGCTGTTGTAGAAGAATCAGGAATTGTTGTCAAAGGAATTGCTGGATTTGTAGGCGTCGTTGTTGAGATCTAAAGGATACCATTTTTGATAAGACCATCTATACCTCTTCTCAAATTATCACATCTGTTGACTGCAATGTTGCAATACCCACAACAGAGCTCACCCCCGGGAAACACCTGGCACTCTAGAAGCTGAGCTTTAATTTCGACCAGAGGTGTTCGAATTTGTGCAACACTAGTGATCAAAGTAGATGGCTTATCTTCCTCAATGGCATTAATCCCCGGCCTAGCATGGTTAGGCATGGGATTTTTGTTGACATTTGGAGGTGGTGCGAAGTTGAGGGCTTTAGAATCCACCAGATCTTGAACTTTCATTTGCAATGCCCTGCATTTTTCCGTATTGTGGCCTGGTGCATTGGAATGGAAAGCACACCTGGCGTTGACATCGTAATTCTTCGGGAGATTGGAGGGATCTGGAGGTGCCAATATCCTTAGCTCAACCAAGTTAAGTTTCAGGAGTTGTGGCAATAAGGCAGCATAAGGCATAGGGATAGGATCAATCACCCTATTTTCCTGTGATGGTCTTTGCTAGAAGGGTCTTTGTTGTTGATTGCTGTTATTGTTGTTGTAGGTTCTCTGTGGCGGATACTGAACTTGCTGTTGGTAATGTGGTTGTTGTGGTTGTTGATATGCTGGTTGCTGAGGAATCGGTGCTGGAATAGTGACAGCTGCTACTGATCTGTGGACATACTGAGGTCTGCCCCTGTTGGCATGAATGGCATTTGTCTCACAGGTCCTTCGAAGTCCCACGAAAGGCTTCCTGGGATTACTGGACGAACTTGCACCATTATCAGAAATCTTGCCCATTTTTAATAGACTTTCAATTCTTTCTCCAGCTATAACTACGTCAGCAAAACTGGTGGAAGAAAAGGCAGCCAGCCTATCAATATATGTTCCTTGCAGAGTATTCATAAACATGTCGTCCATTTCTCTTTCCGACATGGGTGGCTGGACAGCAGCAGCAAGCTGTCTCCACCTCTGGGCATATTCCCTGAAGCTCTCCTGGAGGATTGAGACATTCCCATCAAGAGGGTCCTGTTTGGAGCCATGTCCAGATTGTATTGGTACTGCCTGATGAAGGCTTCAGCTAGGTCCTTCCAGCATCTGATAGTAGCTCTGGTCAAGTGTGAGTACCACTCCCTTGAAGCCCCAGTCAAACTGTCTTCAAAATAGAACATCCACAGTTTTTCATCCATGGTATATGCTTTAAGTCTTCCCAGAAAGGACTATAGATGAGTTCGTGGATAGGAGGTCCCATTGTATTTCTCGAAGCATGGAGGTTTGAACTTGTGGGGGATTCTTACTCCATCCACTAACCCCATATCCATTACATCAAAACCCAAGGAGTTTTGAGACTCCAGAGATCTCAATTTCTCAGCAATTTCATCAAACCTTCGATCATAGACTTCATCTCCAGCTCCCATTACAGTGAATTGCTCCTCTTGGGGGTCTTCTTGTAAAATCCTCCCCCCAGTAGTATTTCCTTGCACATTACCCGGGATATTGACTTCCGGATCTAGATGAGGTCCAAATACAGGTGGGTTAACATGGGGTTGTCCCCTCTCATTGTTACTTGTTCCTCCAGTCCCAGGATGAGGTTCCTCGGGAGTTTGTCTCTCTACCAATGCCCTTAACCTTTCTTGGCTTTGAGCCAAACCAGTCATTACTGTCATGAATTGGGCCATTTGGTTTCTCATCTCCACCCTTTCATTAGCCATCTGGGTTCTAACCTCGGTCAGATCTTGCTGTACTTGCTCCATTATAATACTTGGAAGGTTGTTGCGAGTAGGATACCGGTGTGCACGGTTGACAGGGAACACTCTTCTGCGACCAATATTTCCTGAACCACAACAGAGTTAGAAACAAAATAGTAACAAAACCTACAAAACAAAATAAAAGTTAGCATGCAATGCAGTATGCTTATTTGCTTTCCAAGGTATCCGGTTTGGTTCTTGGTTTTGACCTTTCCAGACCCCGAGGAAGATGCTTTGATGTTGTTGAGAAAAGAAACCCAAAATGAAAACAAACTAGAATATATTACAAAAGATGAATAATACATAGTCTGTTTTTACAACATATGCCCCTGAAGGGTCAAAATACAACATAAAAGAAAAGTACATCAAATGAAAGCAACAACAAACAAAAAGTCAGACATCAAGTCCAAACTCATCCTCTTTAACCTCCTTCAAAAGTGCCTCAGTCACCGGACAAGCTAGGTGCTCTGTAATAGTCCTGATGAGGAGATTCTTGGTGGCAATGGCAGAGGTCAGCTTCTTATGACTGTATTGGTCCTTTGACCTCTTCAAACCAGCCCTAAGCTTCAATTATGAAATCTCCTTCTGGGCTGCCAGTAAAGCTTCCTGTTGTTTCTTTTCATTGGCCTCCAACTGCTCAATCCTGGCTTAAGTTCTCTTATCTTCTTGAATACGGGCTTCAGTGATCCTGACCCACCTAGCCTGACTTTCTTGCAGATAGAGATCAGTCCTAGCCTTCTGAAGCTTGGCCTCTTTACATGCATTCTTCAATATTTGCTCCCCAGCTCTTGATTTCTTGATGTAGTCCTCTATTTTCTCAATCTTGGCCAGATGCTCCACCCTAAGCTTCTCCAACCTCTCAATGTCCAGACGACCATCACTCCTTTCCCAAAGAGTCTTCTTCAGAGCTTGAGACAGATTCTCATTCCTTTCCTTCATCTTCTCAAATTCTTCCAGGCTGACAGTGGCTGCTGGCTGCACTGTGGAGGGTCCAGGTGAGTCCTCAATGGTAAAGGGCATTCCAGTGATCTGAGCTCTAGCATGGGACCATTCATAGTACTGGGCTGAAGCAACATTATTACACTTCCCAAGAATAGCCACCCCCTTTGTCTGGATGTTTCCCCAAGCCCAGGATGCTTGCCTGACAACAGCTAGATTAGGCTTTATCTCACAATACAGGGTCTCAGCTAAATCTTGCACTCTAGGTGGGTGGACCAAAGCATAACCCAATTGTCTCTTAAACAGCAAAGGATTGTAGTTGATGCAACCCTTCACTCCTACTAGAGGTACATTGGGGTAATGCCCACATCTAGTGATGATGTCCTTGCCTTTGGTGCTCTGGGTGCACCATATGATATCATCTGAAGTCAAAGCAATAAGTATCTTAGCCCAATTCTTCTGTTGGTGAGGATTCAGGAAGGCATCAGTCTTAGGTAAGTGTTTGAGCAGCCAGGTATGAAACAGAGGAGCACAGCATCTCACCAACTTCCCTCTCTGTTTCTCATTCCTCTGATGAATGGAATAATAGAAATCTCCCAGCAATGTGGGTACTGGGTTCCTCAGAAGGAAAAGGTGAATGGCATTCTTACTGATAAATTTGGGCTCATCTGCAAACAGTATAACCCCATATATGCTGAGGGCTAACAATGCACAAACTGCCCTCCATTCTCCCAAAGAGGCCTTCAGGATGGCCTGAGAAATCAAGAAATCTAAGTGCAAACCAGGGATCCCAGCTTTTGTTGTCATGTTTTGCTCAATCAAAGCAGGCTCTAGGTGCAATGCTTTTGCTACTTCTCCATTGCTGGGAGAAGTCATTTCTGGGTTGAAGGGGACACCACCCCTGACAGGTACTCCAATCAATGATGAAAACTCCTCCAGCAGAGGTCCTAGCTGAAAGTTTTGGAATGTGAAGCACCTCAAAGGAGGATCATAAAACTCTAGGCAGGTGTGGATCATACTCCTCTGAGAAGGGTCCAGGTCCATAACCATATCAAGGATGCCTCCATAATGCTCTCTGAATAATGGGATGTGGTCTGGAGTGATAAGTGCCTGGACCTGCCTGATACCAGTCAACACAGGCTCAAAGAAATGGTATGAAATGTTGCTCTTCCTGGGTGCAGACATGAGTGCTGATGGAGAGCTGAAGACAAGTGCTGATGAAGATCAAGACTGGTACTGGAGATGGGCCACTGATAGGCTGGTGCTGGTGAGGATGAAGGTAGCTGAAGCAGATAACTGATGAAACAGAGGTCTCTGCAGATGAAGGGGTCAAAACCAAGCCAGATAATAAAATGGATACCCTGAAAACAAATAAACAAATGTTAAATGATGCAATGATGATGTATGCAAATGATATTCAAGGGTTTGTGATCAAGCTGGATCTGATTACTGTCTTGATATAAGTCCAAGTATGTTCAAGAAATCCAGATGGAGGTTCAGGAATCCAGTAACCAAGGTGGGGGACTCAAATAAAGAGTCACATGTCCAGGGTTTAATCACAAGAACTGTCCAAAATGGAGTACTCTTAAACTAAACAAGTAATAGGGTATGATGTGGCCAATGGTACCTGCAAACCTGTAAACAGCCCAACCCCCTCACAGGTGATGTTCTAGAACAAGGGTCCTCAGACTTGGATCAGTTATGAGAAGTGTAAACACTTCTAACCCGGAGGTACAGTGTTTACAATAACCATAAAAGATCCTCCTCTAATTCACCTCAACTTCTGAAGGTCATAATAAAGGTCATCCAGACTTAGGAGGCTTCCCAGATAGCCCTAGCACTACAAGAAATCTGTAGCGCAGAGTTCTCAAGAAGAAACCCATATCTGAACCATGTTTCATATTCCCGCACCAGACCGAAATGGAATGGGAAAGAACATGAACCACTCTAGCCTAGGTGTCACTCAGGTCCCAGGTACAGGACCTTAAACTCTCAGTAGAACCCCATCCACCAAAACAGAAACCAGATCCAGCAATGACAACATGACAGTATGAAACATGAAAAACTGTAAATAAAGCAATAAATAAAGCTGTACATAAGGCAATAAATAAAGCAACTATATAAACATAATTAGCACATAACACCCCAGTAAACACAATTAGAGGTCATGGATCATGTTTGTGTAATGCATAGAAACCAATTAGAGGTCACATAAAGGCTTGGCATGAGGTTTTTTAACTTTGACTCTTTGGTACAAAACTTGAAATTATGTGATTTTATCCAACTTTGCAAGGCCATAACTTTTGATCCAAAATGAATTAGAATGAGTTCTTGTACTTTTTAAAAGGGAATGATTCAATCTACAACTTTTATGACCAAAGTTTTCTCATTTGAAGCATTTTTGAATCAATTTGAGGAGGTTGAAAAACTTTCCCAAAATGGCAAGTTTACATTACAAGTCACTTTCCCAAAAAGGCAATTTTGAAAATGGCTTGAAATTCTTCAATTTTGTGAACTTCTAACATCTTATATGATCAAATAAAGATCATAAACATTCAAAATGATGGAGAATGCCCTTTGGTTGGGTCATTGGGGGCCTCAGATGCCCTGATTTTGCACTGACTTGCTCAAGAAGTCAACTCTTGATTAGATGCCTTCCCCCTGGAATTTCTTCATGAAACTTGATATGCATGATACTTATAACATATAGAGACCAATAGAAACAAGAATGACCAAAAAAATTGGAGTTGTGGCCTTTGAAACCAAAACCCTAATTCTAGGTCATCTGTGCAGTTAAACCTGGCTCTGCTTCCATGCCTTTCTCAGTTCTTGTGATTCTTTGACTCCTTTGATATTGAGAGGATATAATATGATGCTTGAACATATATGGACCCCTTTGAAGTGATTGATGACCTTTGGAGTGGCTCAAATGGCTCTTGGATTGCTCAGATCACAAACCCTAGATGCAGATGACTTTGAAACAATGCAGTGAATAAAAAATGTGGTATGAGATGCTATGATTGAATTTATGCATATGAAAAGATCACAAGCCATGGTGAAATGGGTGAGGGAAAATTTGGGGTGTTTACACGGTTGTGTAGCTTTGGTAGGGCATTATGTTCATTTTGTATTGCCTTTATACTTGTGTCACTAACCATTTCAGGGGCTTTGGTAAGTGAGAGGTGTGGATGTGATTCCCACATCTCCAAATCTTATCCTTTCTCTTATCCTTATTATTCTTCTAACCTTGTGTTTGCTGGGCTTAGGCCTTACTTCCTCCCTCTTCTATTCTTCTTTCTTCTCTTTCTCTTCTGCTTTCTTCCTTCTTTAGAATAGTAAACCTCACTAACTTAGGATTTTCCAGGCATGACAACAATTAGGATTCATTAGTCCCCCATTAGACTTTTACCTTTGTGATCCGTTTGTTTTGTCTTCTCATCTCAAAACCCTAAAGAAGACACTTAATAAAGATTGAAGTGAAATCTTAAGCAATAGCTTTATCCCATGAGACACTTGTAGTCTTCCCATCTTGGGATAGTACAAGCTTGTCTTGTGATGCACAAGTCTGATCAGGATATCATCTTCACCAAGAAATCATAAAACACACTTCTTTATTCAAAAATACAAAATAACACTTAATAAGTTAATGAGTTAGTGAGCTTAAGCCCTAATCTCTGGATTCAAGTTTTGGGGATCTTCTCCTTACTTGAGTGTACTTGTTCTATTATTCCATCTTGGAATGTAGTGACAAGTATACATTCCATAGAAAAGAGCCTGCGTTCACTTCCTTGTGACACACTCCTAAAAGCTTCTAAAAAACACAAACAAACAATAAGCGTCTCTCCTTCGGGAATTCTTTTCTCATCTCCTTCGCTCCGTACGCGAACTTGCTCCTACTTGTCATTTTGCAAGACGGTAACGCACTCGTCGTCCGAGCCTGCAACACTTGAGCATTGACATAGGCAGTTCAAGCCTTAATTCACAAGCAATCCTTTCCACCCCTAGTTAGGGGAACTACGACGACTCTGATCCTCATTGTCCAAATGAGGTACGTAGGCAGCGGGGTAGGGCCCGTTCGAGCACAATCTTTATTTTCCCTACATTTTTCCTTTCATTTCTCTTTCAATTTCCTTTTCTTTTCTATTATCCAATTCAGTTCCTTTTCTTTAGCAGCAACTTTCATTTCTTCACCCTTTGAAACAGATTTCTTTTCAAGCGTGGATCCCGTCGGGTACGACAGACGGTCTGGGGTGCTAATACCTTCCCAGGTCGTAACCGAATCCCGAACTCAGTCTCTTTGGTTTGCAGGACCCGTGTCCTTCCTTTTCTTTTCTTCTGGTTTGTGCAGCATTACCATTCCCGTTCCTTCGGGATTAAAATGCCTGGCTGGAGACTCTACCTCTTTCCGTGCCACTTTCGCGTTTGTACTAGGATGGAAATCCGGGGAGCGACAGCTGGCGACTCTGTTGGGGACCGAACCCAGAATCTCTGGTTCCCTTGAGAGTCTCTCCTAGCGCTTGCATGTTTCTGTTTCTTTGGGTGTTGATTGCTTGCTGTTGTGTGTTATATTTTACTATTGTTTATTTACAGTTTTATTTAAAGCTTTATTTACAGTTTTCAGTATTTATTTTCTGCATCATATTACTGGACTGTCTGGACTGGATCTTCTATTTGGTGGGCTTGGGTGATACTGTTACTGTAAGATAAGCTCATTACCAAGGCTCGAGTGCACCTTAGGACTTAGAGTGGTTCCACTTTGGCCTCATGAGATCTTGTCATTGGGGTAGTAGTGAGTTCCACGCCCAGATTTGCGACTGTCTTGGAAATGTCTTGATTTGAGGATCTTCCTCTCTCATCTCATAACCTTGATAGTTATGTGTAGCTGGGGACCGATCATTGAGAACCTTGTGGAAACATCCCTCTCTAGTGATGACAATGGCAGACCACATTTTGTGGCAAACCCATTCGCATTTGAGGGCCTACCTAGAACTCACATAGGATGACCTTGTTCCCCGGACTCAGCTGAGGCCTCCCTGCGGAGTATATAATGCCAAACCGATTCCCTGATCTGGTCATGAGCCATTTCTCGGAAATGGTGAAAGATTATTGCTATTCGGCTTTGAGAGTCCGTGATGTTTGACCCGGAGCACACCCGTGAGATTGGGAGGGGTTTACAAGTTTGCAGGAACCCTTGGCCTCTACATACCCTCATTATCAGTGTGGTCCTTGTTGAGATTTGGTCCTTATGGTTCTTGTTTTCTTGGTCTTATGGTTCTGAGAGTTTCTATCAGAGAGTTGTGGCTCAGAGGATTTTGGTTTTCAGCTATTCAGAGGGTTCTAATATTCAGTGTCCAGTATCCAGATGGTCCCAGATTGATCATATGCCTGCATTGCATTTTCATTGCATCATTCTTGCATTAACTATTTATGTTTCCATTTTTCTGGTTATTGTTCACAGTTAGCACCCAGTTCTGGTAATCTCAATCTCTCTAGATGGCAGAAGTTAAGAGAATCACAAGGAAAAAGAATGTTCATTATACTTTTCTTCAACCAGAAGTCAAGAGTGTTCAGAAATTAGCAGGTTTGATGAATGACCAAGTCTTGGGGAATTTCAGAAAGAGGTATGGCCAGATATTGAAGTACATGGACAAACCTACTGCAGACCAGAAGGACAGCTTGCACACCTTGCTTCAATTTTATGATACCCTGCTGCGGTGTTTTGTGTTTCCAGATTACATCTTGGCTCCTACCTTGGAGGAGATTTCCAGCATTTTGGGTGTTCCAGTCAGAGATACCTTGCCTTACTATGGGTCTGAGGTGGTTCTTAAGGAAGAAGACATAGCCAAAGTTTGTCGTTTACCAGCTGCTAAAGTCAAGAAGGCTTTGAAGGACAGTGAAGGCAGAGGACTCCCTTGGAATGTGCTTATACCGGAGGCTGAAGAATGTGCCAAAGAGGGTAAATGGGGGGATTTTGGTGCTGTGCTGGCTTTGATGGTGTATGGGTCCAGTCTTTTCCCGAGAGAAAGAGAGTTTGTGAGCTTGAAAGTGATCTCCATTTTTGCTAAAGGAAATCCCGTGCCAACTCTGTTGGGAGATTTCTACTACAACGTTCACTACCGGAATGAGAAAGGTAGAGGTGGACCAGTGGGCTGTTGTGCTTCATTATTTGCTGAGTGGTTTGCCAGACAATTGCCAAAGTCAGGCTCTTTCAAGGAGATGAGACATGAGGGGAGGTGGTCTAGGAGGCTAATGGGGCTAACTTCTGAGGATATAGCTTGGGGATATGACAGAGATCTGCTGGGAAAGGAGTTGCTGGTCAGTTGTGGAAGATTTGCTGGAGTGCCTTTGCTAGGAAGGAAGGGTGTGATAAGTTATCATCCAACATTAGCCAGGAAGCAATTTGGTTATCCTCTGAGAGATCCACCAAATATGGAAGAATTTGCTGAGTCTTTGTATTTTCCTGTGGAGGGAAACAAAGAGTTAGTTATACAAGCATCTCAGGTTTGGGCTCACAGGATGAGGAAAGGTAAGAAAGACTTTGGCCGAGTAGATCCCAAGACATATCATCCTTTTGCTACATGGTTGCAGAAACGTGTAGAGGAAGTTCTCATGCCATTCTCAGTAGAAGATCCATTATATCCCAAAGAAGTGCCATGCCAGAGCAC
Organism: Lathyrus aphaca; assembly: GCA_963966055.1. NCBI lineage: Eukaryota > Viridiplantae > Streptophyta > Magnoliopsida > Fabales > Fabaceae > Lathyrus > Lathyrus aphaca. Next base: position 483,265,949 of record OZ014525.1, on the reverse strand, counting down.
TGTCTCCTTTGAAGAGTATAAGAAACTGGAAGCTCAGCTGCACGAAGTCCGAGTGGAGAATGCTGAAATGGTCAACTTAAATCATCTTGCCAACCGGGCCAAAAATGAAGCAGAGGGAAAGCTACAGAAGATGCAAGCCTCATTGGAAGCTAAAGAGAAAGAGTTTGCTGGAAGGGAAGCTCACTTTCAGAGATTGGGTATGATGGAGGCAAAAAGAGAAGCGGAGCGCAAAAAGACTTTGAAGACTCTTAAAGAGGCCCTCCAGTCCATTGTTTGGTTGCAAGGACAAAGGGAACAGGAGCAGAAGAAGTATAAAGAAAAAGAAGAGTTTTTCGAGGTATAAATGGCCTTCAAGAAATAAGAGGTGGAACAAGTCCACAACATACGAAGGAAAAAGACTCAGCAGCTGGCACATAGCCAGATAACCTTGGAGGAGGCACTGAAGGAGATTGAAGAGCTCAAGCTGAGAGCAGGTGTGAAGAAGAGCAGGACAGAGGTGGCTACAGAAGAACCTGGGTCTTTAGTTTAGCTTTATTTGTTATTGTTCAGATTACCTACAGGCTTGTTGTAGGAGTCTTGCTTTATCTTTTGTCTTTTGTTCATGTAATGACTTGTAACCCTTTGGGGAAATTTTGTTTGTGCTCTAACTTTTGGCCAGCAGTGGGTTATCCATGATATACAGTGTTAATATGCCAATTACCATTTCTGAATATGCAAAGCTTGTTTGTCTGATACTGCTAAGATTTGAACACTCTTCAAAGGGGAAGTTTGAAAATTAATACTCAAAGTGGCTATCTGGAGCAAATACCAGAACTGGGGCATGCAAATGCCTAAAACTTGGAAACATGAATAGTTACATTGCATGCATATAACATGTTTGTTTGTTTTGCAGGTAGTTCTTCAATTTCTAACATTTATGTCGTTTCAGGCACTATAGCTCCCAGGAAGGTTCAAGAACAGCCGATCGTACACAGATATCCCACAAGAGTCAACAGAGAAAGAGTCATGGATCAAATGCAGGCTGATTTAGCTGACTTAAGATTGAGGATGGACACTTTTATGACCTTTATGGCAGGGATGGGTCAGAATCAAGAACGTTTACGTGAGTTGGTAGAAAATAATCAAGCCATGAACAACGGGGCTGCTAATGGAGGTAATCGTAACGGTGCGGGCGCCCTTCAAGTTGAGATCCCTGTGGCACAGCCAGGGGTCACCATTATCAATGATGGACTGAACAATGTACAGATGGACGGTCAAGACGAACAGTTTATTTTGTTGGACGAAACAGAAGGCCAAGGGGCTGAAATGAACAGAAAATTTGAAGAGATGGCTGAACAGATCAGGGCCATTCAATCTCAGAGCTCTCTGGGGTTTGACATTACTGACTTGGGCTTGGTTCCAGGGGTTAGAATCCATTACAAGTTCAAGGTCCCGAATTTCGAGAAGTACAATGGCACAACATGTCCAAAGACTCACCTCCAGTCCTTTGTAGGAAGGATTGCTGCCCATACTGAAGATGAGAAGTTATGGATGTATTATTTCCAGGACATCCTGGTTGGGGCTTCCTTGGAATGGTATATGAAGCTAAGTAGGGTCAACATTAAGAGCTGGAAGGACTCTGCAGAGGCGTTCGTGAAGCAATACCAGTACAATTTGGACATGGCTCCAAATCGCACTCAACTGCAGAACATGTCTCAAAATGCTAAGGAGGGGTTTAAGGAGTATGCTCAAAGGTGGCGTCAGCTTGCTGCCAGAGTACAACCACCATTGATGGAGAATGAGATGGATGATATGTTCATAGGAACATTGCAAGGGGTGTTTATCGAAAGGTTGGCGTCCTGTTCGACAACCAAGTTCAATGATATAGTAATAGCTGGAGAAAGGGTCGAGACTCTGTTAAAGATGGGGAAGATTCAGGATACCAATGCGAGCAGCTCGAGTGGCGTAATAAAAGCTTTCAAGGGACCCCCGAGAAGAAGGGAATGGGAAACCAATGCTGTGTATGGTCGAGGACGGGGCCGAGGATATAGAAGATCATATGAGCAAGTGGCAGCTGTCATTATCCCTTCCAGTCCTGTGCAGCAGGTACAAACTCAACCTCAACAACAACAACAACAACAACCACAACGTAAAAATTATCAACAAAGAACTTATTAGCCGAGACAAGCTCGTCCGACTAATAGGGTGCTTGAAGCAATTCCCATGACATACACTGCATTGCTGCAAAGATTGCTATACCTGAACTTGATACAACTGAGGACATTAGCTCCACCACCACCTGGAGAGCTTCTGGTGGGGTACGATGCCAATTCTAGATGCGCTTTCCATTCAGGGGCACCCGGGAACTCAATTGAGAAGTGCAGGGCGCTACAGCATAAAGTTCAAGATTTGATCGATTCCAAGGCGATTAACTTTGCACCACCACCTAATGTTACTTCAAACCTTATTCCGAACCATGGAGGGGCTAGAATAAATGTTGTTGATAGTGGTGAGAAGTTAAGTTTGATTCTGAGCGTTGAAGAAGTGAAGACTCCATTGTTGGTAGTGAAGGAAAGGTTGCTAAAAGGACAAGTGTTTCCGGGGTGTGGTTCCGATTGTGAAAAGTGTTTGAATTCAGTGAATGGTTGTGAAGACCTGAAGGTAGGGTTGTAGAATTTGATTAATGAAGGGTCATTGCAGTTTGATAAAGTTGATAATGAAGGTGATCGTGTGTCCACTATAACCATTTACTATGATCCGGTTTAGGTACCTACTATAAGAGAACCTGTGACTATTTATGCTCCTAAAGTCAGTCCTGTTACTATTACTGTTCCTGGGCCTGTTCCTTATACTGATAATAAAGCCATCCCATGGCATTATGGCTCAGATGTGTACGTGGAAGGGCAGAAGGTCGAGAGTATGTCAGTAGCAATTGACCCGATTGTAGTGAACGTCAGAGGGGTTGGAGGTTTTACGAGAAGTTGTCGTCTTTTTGCTCCTCAAGTTCTGAGAGGAGATCCTGAAGCTGAGGTTGCAGTCAAGGCTAAAGGAAAGCAAATAGCGACTGAAGAAATGACGACTCCTGTTGCTGGACAGGGTGCCTTTGAGAAAGAAGTGGAGGAATTTATACGAATAATAAAGAAGAGTGACTCAAGGTAGTTGAACAGTTGAACCAGACGCCGTCAGAAATATCAATTCTGTCTTTACTGATGTGTTCTCCAGCACATAGAGAAGCCTTGCTGAAAGTGTTGCAGATGGCATACATTCCTCAAGAGATAACTGTCAATCAACTGGAAGCTGTAGTGGGCAGTGTGAATGCAAGCCATGGGTTGGGCTTCACAGATAGAGACCTTACTTCAGAGGGCCGTAACCACAACAAAGCACTGCATATTACTATGGAGTGTAAGGGTGCTGTTTTGTCCCATGTCCTGGTTGTAACGCCCAAATAATTATTTTCTTATTTTGATATTTAAGTAATTATTGTGGTTAGTAGGAATATTTAATGTTGTAGTTAAAAATTAATCGATAAGTCGGATATTTAGTCGAAAATTGTAGAAAATATTATTAGAATTAATTATAATAGTTGTTGTGTTATTTTAAGTAGTGGGCTTGAAACCGTGTTTGAATTAGTAAAATAAGGGGGTGTTATGTTAGGCTCATTAGTAATTATAATAGTTATTAGTTTATTAAAATAAAAATAATATAAGTTATAAGAAACAAAAAGAGACAGAAAGGGGGAAGTTAGAAAATTAAGGAAGAATAAGAGGAAGTGGAACTGCTGCAACGTGAGGGAACGAGAAACAATTTCCGGAATCCGACTGTAATAGCAACCTTCAATCCAATCTAAGGTAAGGGTGGGTTCGATTATTATAATCGGATATGAATTCCAATCCAATGATTTGGGTAGTTAGATCATAATAATTAAATTGTTGTTCTTGATGCTGTGTAGAAATTTTATATGTTATGATTGGAAATGTTCGTTGTGAAAATTGATTAATTGATTGTTGGTTTTAGTGATTTATTAAGTTAATTGAAGGAAAGGCCATTACTGAATTAAAACAAGTGCCATTAATTAATTAGTTAGATCATAATAATAAAGTGTCTTAAATAAAGTGCCATGTTATGGCGCAGGCCATAAGGCCTTTCTCTTGTTTCCGCATGCCACGGCGCATGCCATAAGGCCTTTACTTGATTTCCACATGCCATGGCGCAGGACATGCATGTTGGTACTTCCACATTCCATGATACATGGCACAGGCTTATGCCTTGGGAGAGACAAGGGTGGCGCAGGCCACCCTGTCATGAATGGAGGGACTATTCATTTTTTTAATTAATATTTTTTTTAATTAAACTACAAATAATCTAAACTATAATTATATTAATTAATTTCTATAGACTATTATCTCAACTTAATTAAAGATTAATAGACTTAAAATAAGTTATGCTTAATAGTGAGGATTAGTGTTCTGGTATATACATAATTCGAACAGTAGAATCCAAGTTTTAGGATAATAATGTAGTGCATAGTTTAGCAGAAAATGCAGGTGCAATACGTTGGCAGAAATAATGGTGGCAATACGATTTTCATGATTGATGATTTTAATAGAATATAGGAAATTCGAGTTTTGTTTTTGTAAAATCACATTAATCGCAGAAAGTAGAAAAACAGTTTCGAATTAGTCGGATCGGCCGAATTAGGCGGAAAACGAAGTTGCTCGGATTTTAATGAAATTCGTTGGGGTAAGTCGGGTAATATTATAGTTGATTTTAATGAATTTTTTTGTTGGAAATTGTATTGTTAAATGTGGCTATAAGTACAGCTGAGTTGAAATGTTGTTCTGATTTACGGAATAGTTACGAAGGTGTTATATCGTAGGCTTTTATGCCAAAGTTGATGTCTAAGTTGCTTATGTCGAATAAGTCGATATGTATTGTTCATGTGACTTTGTGGTATGCGTGTGAAGTTCTATATGTCATGTAAGTTCATATGTATTTTGTCGGAGCCGTTGCTCACACCACGTTGGCCTGGATTGGCAAAAAGTTGAAAGTTGAAGGCTTATGCCTTGATGCCTTGATAAATTGGCAGATTTTAAGTTGGGAGGTTTACTCCGAATGGTACCACATGCATAACTAGTCGAGTTTCATTAAAGTTGCATTCTTGTTGATTTGTTGTGTTGATATTTGATTTAATTTGTGAAGTGGTATTTGTTTACGATCATTATCGTAACTCACCCCTTCTGTTGATTGTGGTCCTTACGTGACAACATGCAGGTAATCCTGAGAAGTAGCCAGTTACCATTGGTCGAGTCGGTGGTCAGTCGCTCTGATACGTAGCACTCGGGGGGATTGTCGCATGTCTGCTTGTTGATCTTTTAATTATTACTGAATTTTAATTGTTTGAAGGATTTATAGTTGCTTACTTCTATTTTAAGTTGTTATTATGTTGCTTAAAGATGCTATGAATTACTTTATGAAACCCCTGCGTAAGATTTTATGAAGTTGAACTATTGAAGGGAATGACATTGTTTTGTTGAATTAATAAAAAGTGTTACGTATTTGTTATGATTTACTTAAAGTGGAAATCGTTTAAAGTTGAATATGTAATAATCCATTTGTAGAAAACTTTTCGACTCTGATTTCGTTTTATATTTCGTAGGTAGAAAATGGGTGTTACATTAGTGGTATCAGAGCAGGTCGGTCTGTCCGGCCAGTTGTCGTGTCTTTACTATCTAACAATTGTGTATTGTTACTAATCTAACTTTTAGTTGTGTTGTAGTGATAAGTTGAAATGGTTGGAAGAAATGACGCTGCAATGGCTGCCGCAATGCAAGCGATGGCACAAGCTGTGTAGAACTTGCCAAATGCTGGTGGAGATGCTGGATCACGTAGCTTGGCGACTTTCCAAAGAGAGAATCCGCCGGTGTTTAAAGGGAAGCATGATCCAGATGCAGCTTTGGGATGTTTGAAAGAGATCGAGAGAATCTTCCGTGTTATGGATTGCACTCCAGCTCAGAAGGTTCGGTATGGTACTCACATGCTAGCAGTCCAAGCCGATGACTGGTGGCTAGAGACTCATGAGAGGTTGACCGCGGCAGGTGAAGTCATTACTTGGGATGTATTCCTTAGGGAATTCATGAGAAAGTATTATCCGGAAGATGTCCTTGGTATGAAAGAAATTGAGTTCCTTGAGCTGAAGCAAGGAAACATGTCTGTCACGGATTATGCTGCAAAATTTGTGGAGTTGTCCAAATTTTATCCTTATTACACTGGTGCTGGTGTGAATTTTCAAAGTGCATCAAGTTTGAAAACGGGTTGCGCTCTGAAATTAAGAAGGCTGTTGGGTATCAGAAGATACGCATTTTTACTGAATTGGTTGATAGCTGCAGGATATTTGAAGAGGACAACAATGCTCATTACAAGGTTGTCAGTGATCGCAGAGGCAAGCAACATCAAAACCGTGGCAAGCCGTATGATGCTCCAGTTGGAAAAGGGAAACAAAGAGCTGCTCCGGCTCAGAGAGCTAGTGGGGGAGGTGCTCCTGCTGGTATAGTTTGCTTCAAATGTGGTCAGGCTGGTCATAAGAGTAATGTATGCACTGCTGAAGTAAAGAGGTGTTTTCGCTGTGGTAAGACTGGGCATGCAATAGTTGATTGCAAGCACAAGGAAATGATTTGTTTTAATTATGGCGAAGAAGGGCATATTGGAAGTCAGTGTCAAAAGCCAAAGAAATCTCAAACTGGAAAGGTGTTCGCATTAACAGGAACTCAAACCTCCAGTGAGGACAGACTTATCCGAGGTACATGTTTCATAAATGGTACTCCTTTAATTACTATTATTGATACCGGTGCTACACACTGTTTTATTTCTGTTAACTGTGTTCGAAGCCTGAGTTTAAAATTATCCGCTTTGGATGGTGAATTGATGGTTGAGACCCCAGCTAAGGGATCAATAACTACTTCTTTGGTATGTTTAAAGTGTCCTTTGTCGATCTTCGATAAAGATTTCTACGTTGATTTAGTATGTTTGCCGTTGGCTGGGATGGATGTAATTCTTGGTATGAACTGGTTAGAGTATAATTATGTTCATATAAATTATTATCATAAGTTGGTGAGGTTTTCCACTCCTGAAGAGGAAGGAGTTGGCTTATTATCTTTCAAAGAATTGCGAAAATTGATGAAAGAGGAAGCTCAGATGTTTTCCTTGATGGCGACGTTGTCGGTTGAGAGTAAAGCTAAGATTGATGAATTGTTAGTAGTGAAAGAATTCCCTGAAGTTTTTCCTGATGAGATCCCTAGTGTGCTGCCAGAGAGGGAAGTTGAATTTACTATTGATCTGGTACCTGGTACTAGGCCTGTTTCGATGGCGCCACATAGAATGTCGGCATCTGAATTGTATGAATTAAAGAAGCAACTGGAAGACTTACTTGAGAAAAAGTTTATAAGACCAAGTGTATCACCGTGGGGAGCTCCAGTGTTGCTAGTAAAGAAGAAGGAAGGTAGTATGAGACTTTGTATTGATTACAGACAGCTGAATAAAGTGACGATTAAGAATAAGTATCCACTACCGAGAATAGATGATTTGATGGATCAGTTAGTGGGTGCTTGTGTGTTCAGTAAAATTGATTTGAGATCAGGCTATCATCAGATCAAAGTGAAAGATGAAGATATTCAGAAGACAACGTTCAGAACTCGGTATGGACATTATGAGTATTCTGTGATGCCTTTCGGTGTGACTAATGCGCCGGGAGTATTTATGGAATACATGAATCGTATTTTTCATACTTATCTGGACCATTTTGTGGTAGTATTTATTGATGATATTTTAATTTACTCTAAGTCAGAAGAAGAGCATAAGGAACATTTGAGATTAGTGTTGGATGTTTTGAAAGATAAGAAATTGTATGCGAAGCTGTCCAAGTGTGAGTTTTGGTTAAGAGAAGTCAGTTTTCTCGGCCATGTAATTTCAAGAAAAGGTATTGTTGTGGATCCTTCCAAGGTAGAAGCTGTATTGCAATGGGAGACTTCTAAGTCGGCTACCGAGATTAGAAGCTTTTTGGGATTAGCTAGATATTATAGAAGGTTTATTGAAGGATTTTCGAAGTTAGCACTTCCGTTAACTAAATTAACTTGTAAAGGTAAAGCTTTCGTATGGGATGTTCAGTGCAAAGAGAGTTTTAATGAATTAAAAAGGAGATTGACGTCGGCGCCGGTTTTGACTTTGCCAAATCCAGAGGAACCGTTTGTAATTTACTGTGATGCTTCATTGATGGGTTTAGGAGGTGTGCTTATGCAAACTAATAAAGTAATTGCTTATGCGTCACGACAGTTGAGAATTCATGAAAAGAACTATCCTACGCATGATCTTGAACTTGCTGCTGTGGTGTTTGTGCTAAAAATCTGGAGGCATTACCTTTATGGTTCCAGATTCGAGGTTTACAGTGATCATAAAAGCTTAAAGTATTTATTTGATCAGAAAGAGCTGAATATGAGACAACGTAGGTGGTTAGAATTGCTTAAAGATTATGATTTCGGTTTGAATTATCATCCAGGTAAAGCAAATTTCGGTGCCGATGCTTTAAGTAGAAAGACTTTGCATGTGTCAGCAATGATGATTAAGGAGTTGGAATTAATTGAGCAATTTCGTGATATGAGTTTGGTTTGCGAAGTAACCCCGCAGAGTGTAATGTTAGGAATGCTAAAGATTAATAATGATTTTATGGATAGTATCCGAGAGGCACAGAAATTGGATGTGAAATTAGTAGATATCCTTAATCGTTGTGGTCAATCAGAAAAGAGTGACTTTAAGATTGATGCGAGAGGTGTGTTGAAATTAGGTGAAAGAATTTGTATTCCTGATGACCCAGTTATGAAGAGAAGTATTCTAGAAGAGGGTCATAGAAGAAGTTTGAGTATTCACCCAGGAGCTACTAAAATGTATCAAGATTTAAAGAAAATATTTTGGTGGCCCGGAATGAAAGAAGATATGGCTCGTTTTGTGTATGTGTGCTTAACTTGTCAGAAGTCGAAGATTGAGCATCAGAAGCCTGCTGGGTTGATGCAACCGTTGGAAGTTCCAGAATGGAAATGGGATAGCATTTCTATGGACTTCGTAACGGGGCTGCCTGTTACTTTAAGAGGGCATGATTCGATTTGGGTGATCGTTGATAGGCTCACGAAGTCGGCTCACTTTATACCTATTAACATCACTTACCCAATTGCGAAGTTGGCAGAGATTTACATCCGAGTAATTGTAAAGTTGCATGGTGTTCCTCTGTGTATTGTGTCGGATAGAGATCCGAGGTTTACATCGGAATTTTGGAAAAGTCTGCAAGTTTCGTTGGGTTCTCAGTTGAGGTTGAGTTCGGAATATCATCCTCAAACTGATGGCCAAACTGAGAGAACTATTCAGTCATTGGAGGATTTGCTGAGAGCTTGTGTTCTTGAGCAAGGAGGTTCGTGGGACACTTATCTTCCATTGATTGAGTTCACATACAATAATAGTTACCATTCTAGTATCGAAATGGCGCCTTTTAAAGAATTGTATGGCCGTAGGTGTAGAACTCCGTTGTGTTGGCATGAATCTGGTGAGGGTGTGGTACTTGGACCAGAGTTAGTTCGAGAAACTACCGAGAAAGTGAAGTTTATCCGAGAGAAGATGAAAGCTTCTCAGAGTAGGCAGAAGAGTTACCATGACAAGCGGAAGAAAGATTTAGAATTTCAAGCTGGTGACCATGTGTTTTTGAGAGTCACGCAGGGAACGAGAAACAATTTCCGGAATCCGACTGTAATAGCAACCTTCAATCCAATCTAAGGTAAGGGTGGGTTCGATTATTATAATCGGATATGAATTCCAATCCGATGATTTGGGTAGTTAGATCATAATAATTAAATTGTTGTTCTTGATGCTGTGTAGAAATTCTATATGTTATGATTGGAAATGTTGGTTGTGAAAATTGATTAATTGATTGTTGGTTTTAGTGATTTATTAAGTTAATTGAAGGAAAGGCCATTACTGAATTAAAACAAGTGCCATTAATTAATTAGTTAGATCATAATAATAAAGTTCCTTAAATAAAGTGTCATGTTATGGCGCAGGCCATAAGGCCTTTCTCTTGTTTCCGCATGCCACGGCGCAGGACATAAGGCCTTTACTTGATTTCCACATGCCATGGCGCAGGCCATGCATGTTGGTACTTCCAAATTCCATGATACATGGTGCAGGCTTGTGCCTTGGGAGAGACAAGGGTGGCACAGGCCACCCTGTCATGAATGGATGGACTATTCATTTTTTTAATTAATATTTTTTTTAATTAAACTACAAATAATCTAAACTATAATTATATTAATTAATTTCTATATACTATTATCTCAACTTAATTAAAGATTAATAGACTTAAAATAAGTTATGCTTAATAGTGAGGATTAGTGTTCTGGTATATACATAATTCGAACAGTAGAATCCAAGTTTTAGGATAATAATGTAGTGCATAGTTTAGCAGAAAATGCAGGTGCAGTGCGTTAGCAGAAATAATGGTGGCAATACGATTTTCATGATTGATGATTTTAATAGAATATAGGAAATTCGAGTTTTGTTTTTGTAAAATCGCATTAATCGCAGAAAGTAGAAAAACAGTGTCGAATTAGTCGGATCGGCCGAATTAGGCGGAAAACGAAGTTGCTCGGATTTTAATGAAATTCGTTGGGGTAAGTCGGGTAATATTATAGTTGATTTTAATGAATTGTTTTGTTGGAAATTGTATTGTTAAATGTGGCTATAAGTACAGCTGATTTGAAATGTTGTTCTGATTTACGGAATAGTTACGAAGTTGTTATATCGTAGGCTTTTATGCCAAAGTTAATGTCTAAGTTGCTTATGTCGAATAAGTCGAAATGTATTGTTCATGTGACTTTGTGGTATACGTGTGAAGTTCTATATGTCATGTAAGTTCATATGCATTTTATCGGAGCCGTTGCTCACACCACGTTGGCCTGGATTGGCAAAAAGTTGAAAGTTGAAGGCTTATGCCTTGATGCCTTGATAAATTGGCAGATTTTAAGTTGGGAGGTTTACTCCGAATGGTACCACATGCATAACTAGTCGAGTTTCATTAAAGTTTCATTCTTGTTGATTTGTTGTGTTGATATTTGATTTAATTTGTGAAGTGGTGTTTGTTTACGATCCTTATTCGCTGTATTGTTTTTCATATACTAATTATAATTATCGTAAATCACCCCTTATGTTGAATGTTGTCCTTACGTGATAACATGCAGGTAATCCTGAGAAGTAGCCAGTTACCATTAGTCGAGTCGGTGGTCAGTCGCTCTGATACGTAGCACTCGGGGGGATTGTCGCATGTCTGCTTGTTGATCTTTTAATTATTACTGAATTTTAATTGTTTGAAGGATTTATAGTTGCTTCCTTCTATTTTAAGTTGTTATTATGTTGCTTAAAGATGCTATGAATTACTTTATGAAACCGCTACGTAAGATTTTATGAAGTTGAACTATTGAAGTGAATGACATTGTTTTGTTGAATTAATAAAAAGTGTTACGTATTTGTTATGATTTCCTTAAAGTGGAAATCGTTTAAAGTTGAATATGTAATATTCCATTTGTAGAAAACTTTTCGACTCTGATTTCGTTTTATATTTCGTGGGTAGAAAAAGGGGTGTTACACTGGTTGACACAGGCTTTTCCCTTAATGTACTCCCGAAGAAAGCCTTAATGAAGTTGAATGTCAATGGTATCATCTTGCGACCCAGTGATTTGATAGTTAAAGCCTTTGATGGGTCCAGAAGGTCTGTGTTCGGAGAAGTTGAGTTACCTGTGAAAATAGGGTCTCAAGTATTCAAGAGCACGTTTTATTACATGAACATTCTGCCCGCGTACAGTTGCTTGCTGGGACGTCCGTGGATTCATGCTGCAGGAGCAGTAACTTCCACTTTGCATCAGAAGTTGAAATATGTGGTTGATGGTCAAGTAATTACGGTGTGCAGAGAGGAAGACATCTTTGTGAGCCACCTATCAACTTTCAAATATGTGGAGATGGACGGAGAGATCCATGAGACGCTGTGTTAGGCCTTAGAGGCGGTTAATGTCAGTATTTTGACTCCAATAGAGAGGAACATTGAGAAAGAAGGTACCTCCATTCACTCCTACAAGCAGGCTAAGGAAGTGGTTCAGTCGGGAAGCGCCCAAGGCTGGGGCAAATTGCTGGAGCTAGAGAAGAAGGATGACAAGTTTGGGCTTGGTTATCAACCTGATGAGTCCAACTGGCCTCCAATTGGTAAAGATATTACTTTCACAAGCGCTGGGATGCTCGACCGCAACCATATCTGTGCAACAAGTGAAGATGGAGACAGTGATGGCAATTGGGACAACTGGATTCATCCATGTGCACCCGGAGAGGAGCTCAAGAACTGGTCTGCTGAAGACATCGTCCAAGTTACCTGGCAACCAAAGTAATTTACTTGTTTCCTTTTTTATCATGCTGCATTGTCAATCCTGCACTCTGCCCAAGGTGCACAGATCCATTTGTAGGGCCACCATGCTTTGAATGCATTTATTTTACCATGAAATAAAGGACATTTTTCAGACAAATTACGTTCTTTTTCTTTCGTTTTAAATTTTTCACAAAAAAAAATAAAAATGGCATGTGTTTTTCTTTTGTTTGTGTGTTTGCGTCTCTTTTGAAAAATAAACAGATTCTGAAATAAGCACATCATCTATGCAGTGTTGATCATCCGGATTCTAGTGATAACGTTCCTGCTATGACCATGCATGACTTTGATAATCCTATCTACCAAGCTGATGAAGGGGTTGAGGAAGACTGTGAACTCCCCGAAGAATTGGTCAGGTTGTTGAAACAAGAGGAAAGGGTCATTCAGCCTCATCAGGAAGAAATAGAGATCATCAACATCGGGACTGAAGATGTGAAGAAAGAGATCAAGATCGGGGCCAGTCTGCAGGCCGAAGTAAAGAAAAAGTTGATTGGTATGTGTTGCACCCCAAAATTTTCCCTCATAGAACAAGACTTTGTGTACTATGAGGTTCACAAGATTCACAAGACATCTTATGAGGTTCACAAGATTCACAAGACATCTTATGAGGCTCACAAGATTCACAAGACATCTTATGAGGTTCACAAGGTTCACAAGACCTCTCATAAGGTTCACAAGGTTCACAAGACATCCTATGAGGTTCACAAGGTTCACAAGGTTCACAATCAGTCAGAAAGTTTGACAATTCCCTCAGACAATGCATTCTCCTAGGCAGTGCATCCAAAACTAGGGTTTTGACTTTAATCAGGCTAAATGGACTTCCAAGACTTCAAGTGAGCTTCATAACATCTTATATGTGTTTAAGAATCCCCATGACAAGTTTTAAGACTTTTCTCAAAGGTTTGCTCAGTCATATGATCAGATAAGTCAAAATCAGTCAAAGTAGTTAAAAAGTCAAACTGAGGTCAACTGTGGTCAAACCAAAGTCAAACTTCATGATTTTTTGCCAACATCAAGTATATGCAATAAAATTCATCATTTGATCAAGGGTTGATCATGATTCATCAAGGAGATTTCAGATCATCAGGAATCAGAGGTTTCTAAACTTTGACCAGCCATAACTTTCACATGCTTCATCAAATTTTTCCCATCCAAAGCTCATTTTGAAGGAAATTGAATTCTCTACAACTTTGTGTCTCACAAGCCAAGCCCAAAAATGCTTCATTTGGAAGGTATGAGCTAAGACATTATAGGTCCTTTTGAAAGTCAACAAAAAGTCAACAACTTCAAAAGGGCATAACTTGAGATTGGTAAATGGTATGGACATGAAACCAATGGGGTTGGTTATAGGACTCTTTAATATTTCCAAAATGTCCAATAACACCCTCATAGCATTAAAATTGAAGTATTTGTGCCCTTGCAAAGTTGGGAAATTTTTGGGTGGTTTATGAAGTAAATAGGGTCTTAAAACCATAATTCTTCAAATGGGCTGAACTTTTTGTGACCCAAGGTGTTCCATGACATCATGCACGAAATTTATTTAATATTTTCATAATTTTATTTTATTTATTTTATTTATTATGATTTTTTATATTAAAAATCATTTTAAATTCAAATAAAATATAAAATATGAAGATTTAAAATATATTTTGATCCTAGAAGGTCATAAACATGAATTGGATCAGATTGATATGCAATTGATGATGATTGTATTAAGATATAAAGGTTTCATTCAAAAATATTTGAAATTCAAGCCATGATCTTTTTCAGTCTTTTGAATCCAAAAAGTCCAAACAATGATCCAATTTTTTGACCTAGTTTCATTCAACTATAAGTATACAAACCACACAATGCATAGGGGACGAAAAATTCTGCCTCAAGAGTAAGTTTCCACTTTCAAAAATTCATCACAAAATCTCAAATTCGGATTCTTGCATAGAGGCCATTCCAAAGAGTTTTGAAGGTGTAAACATGTTTATTGGACATCCTTGAATCGTTCTTGACCATCATTTGCATTCAAAATATCATGAATGACTCAAACCGAATCAACATTGGCTTGAGTTTTTTAAATTTTCGATTCCCTTAATTCATGATATATAAACTGTTTTTAACCATTGATATCTGTTTGTTGATGTGTGTGGATTGTTTTTATGTGTTTGGATTGAAGTTTCGTGGCCGGAATCAAAAGTTACCATTGTTAGGGTTTCAACCTCAAGAATGGAGTTTTGTGTTTTACACCATTAATGAACATATTAAGAGCATGGCTAAGCCGTACAAACCTTGGGCAATGAAAATATGTCATCAATTTTGAAGATGGTGATAGTTTATGCGCGATTCATGAAATATAGGTTATCTGCCAATTCTGTTTGTAGGTAATTTTGCAGGAAAAGGTGAAAGAAAATTCGCAGGTAATCTGGGGAAGAAGATGGTCCATTGGCGCCATCTGGAAGATTCAAAATTTGATTTAATATTTTTACAGTTGTTTTTTGTTTTGTTTCAACAAGTGCAGGTTAGCCCAGTGGTAAGGATTGCGCGTATGGATTGTTTAAGGCCTTGGTTCGATTCTTGAGTGCAGCATTCCTTTTTCTTATTTTTCCATTTATTCGTACAACTTAAAATATTATGATTTGTTGTGGATGACATAGCAGATGCGCCCTTCTGGCTGGATGGTAAGAGTGTTTGCTTGTTGTGTGAGGGTCCTGGGATTGAAACCCCCCCAGGCCCTTTTTGTGCTATTTTTTTTGTTTTGTTATGATTTTCACAGGAGTTGAAACAAAACAATATGGAGTTCCTTCCATATCACTTGCGCGTGCGTAGTCCAGTGGCTGGCTTGTTGGTCTTGAGGGTGTAAAAGCTTAGGGACTGGGTTCGAATCCCAGCCCAGGTAAGTTTTTTTTCACTTTTTCTTGTTTTTGTTTAATTTGTTTATATTACAATTGAATAAATTTAAAATAATAAAAATAAAATGTTTATATTATTATTTTCTTTTCTAAAATTCAAAATTCATCTTTTCAGAAATTAAACTTTATTAGTAAAAATTATTTAATATTTATCTTGTTGTATATTATTAATATTATATAATTTTGTATAATTAATTTATAATTAGATAATTAACCCTAATATTTTCTAAAACCCTAAAAATATTTTTATAAAACCTAATTATTTTGAAAACCTTAATTGTAAATATTAATTTATTTGTTTATTTTAATTTCATAATTTTTGTTTATATTTTAATTAAGAAGTAAATCCTAATGTATTTTACTAAATAATCAAACCCTAATTTTCTTTTACATAAAATCTAATTATATTATAACTTTTAATTTATTTATTTGTAAACTTTAATTATGTATATATTTTTTTTATAATTTGTTTATAATTATTATTTAATATAGTTTTTGCATGTAAATAATTTTAGATTATGTTTAAAACAATTAAGAACTCCTAATTTTGTATTATTAATATAATTTATTTTTATAATATGCTTATTTAATTATAATTAACCCTTATTTTTATAACATGTATATAAATTTAAATCTTTATAATAATTAGTATATAATATGAATTGTTTTTTTTTCTTCTTGAAAATCTTAAAAAATAATTGTTTATTAAAAATTGAGCTTTTAATTTATTATTCATTATTATGCTAATTTCTTTATTTTTATATTATTATTGCTAACCCCATTTATATATATATATATATATATATATATATATATATATATATATATTGATTTTTATTATTATTATTGTTACTAACCCAATTATTTATTATTATTTATTTGCTTATTTAGTTTATTTTAATTATTATTATTATGTAATTGTATCTAATATGTAATAGTTGTAGTAATTTTTATTATTTATTTTAAATGTTATGGTTAGTAAAATAGGGAGTGTAAAACATGTTTGTATTTAAAAATTGAATTTAGATCATTAACTTAAAGATAAATATTTGAACTCGTACACTCACACACATAAGTCGATCCTGGATCGCCATCTCACTTCTTAAGGGTTACCTCTCAAGTTGCCTAAACAAAAGGTCAAGTAGGGTGTATAAAGCAAAGTCCCTCATCTCACATCATCTAGTCCCTTAAACAGATAAAAAGATTAAGTCCCTTCGAATGTTGCCTTCGTAATGATCTTGTCCCTTTCGAATAAAGATGATAAGTCCCTTCGAATTGCTTATACACCCCACAGTTGCCTAAATAACAGATGTCCCTTCACTTGTCCCATACATCCAAGGTAATGACTACATATTCCTTAATAATAGGGATAGTCTTACCATTTAAAGGATATTCAAGAACAGAAAAGACTTAACTTAGGGTAGGTTCCTCTTATGTACTTGCTCACTTTTCAAAAATATTTCAAACACTTCATATTTTCAAACAAATTTTCAAAACAAAGACTTTTTATATATCCGTACATGGATCATTATAAAACACTTAAGAAAATTTCTATTCACACACTTCACATTTCAAAAACATTTTAAAGTGAGCTAAGTAACTAAGAGCCCATGGATAACCATGGATGTAAAGGGTGCTAACACCTTCCCTTTACATAACCTACCCCCCGGACCCAAAAATATTTTAAAAGGTATTTCCTGTTCTTTTATGCCCTTTCCTTTGGATAAAATAAAAGTCGGTGGCGACTCTTGTTATCCGCAACATAACTAAAGTCAGTTCTCCCACCGTGTTACAGAACTGGCGACTCTGTTGGGGATTTAATAAAAGAGGGGTACCCTTAGGAATTAGATCACTTTAAAATTGTTTGCCTTGTTTGCTTTATACTTATCTGTTGGGTGCTCTTATGTGTGAAAGATCCTAACCCGGATCTAGTGTACCTTAGGTAAATGGCAATAGACCAAGGAAACTGTACGGCGTATACCAATATGGTTGATCTGGTGGCCATAGTTAGTGTGACTTCTTGGTTGGTGCTTATGTTCCTTAAGTCAAGTTGAGGATAATATGAGGCTGTCATATGTTGTCAATACACTAACTAACTTTTAGAACCCTAGTTATCCCATTTTGGCCTTTAGAAAGTAGTGAGATAACCGGCTTTGGTGAAGGCTGAAGTTGGTTGATACTCGATACTACGCTCATTGAGATCTTAAACTTGGAGGGTTTTGGTTGGCAAGTAAGTTGCCTACTGAAAAACCACCCTTGTGAAGGATCAATGATATTGAGATCCCTTAGATCCTGGTTACTTTATAGGACAGGATGAACCAACTAAACTTCAGGGGAGGGTACTTACCTTTGAACCTCATGCAAGCCTTTAAACCTAGGGCTATGGTGTGAATTGTTTGTGTGTGCCACATGTTTGTGATTGAGCATAACATCATGACATCATCATGCATCATAAGCATAGCATTTTCACTAACCCTTTCAAGGACCAAAGAATTTATCTTTGTTCTTTGTTGCAGGTCATGGCTTCTGCTCGTAGAAACACTATCAGGATCAACTTTGTAGGAATACCTCCTAAGCTTAAAGAGTTGGTTTCTCAAGTGTCTGAAAACTCCCAGTTCATCAAGAGACATGGTCACCTACTGGATCTAGTCACTTCAGGGTTCAATGAAGACATGATGAGTGTTCTGTTTCAGTTCTTTGATCCTCAACACCATTGCTTCACATTCCCCGACTACCAGCTGGTTCCTACAATGGAAAAGTTCTCTAAACTTCTGGGTATACCTGTGCTTGATCAGAAACCATTCACAGGCTTGGAAAAAGAGCCTAAACCTGAAGTTATTGCTGCAACTCTACATCTGAGGAAGTATGACATTGTTCTAGAAACAAGAAGCGGAGTTAAGGGTATTCTTGCTAAGGTGTTGATAAAGAAGGCTCAAGTATTCTTGAAGGCTATGAGCTATGATGCTTTTGAGGAAATTTTAGCCTTGTTGATTTATGGATTAGTGTTGTTCCCCAATCCAGATCAGTTCATAGACGTTCATGCCATCAATATATTCCTGAGTCACAATCCAGTGCATACATTACTTGGGGACATCCTGCACTCTCTTCATACCCGTACTACAAAGGCACGAGGAATGCTGATGTGCTGCATACCTTTGCTATCTAGGTGGTTTATTTCTCACCTTCCTCGATCAGTGATGAAGAATGAACAAGGGTTCAGGTGGTCCAAGAGAATCATGTCACTCTCTCATTCAGATATTCATTGGTGCTCCAGATCTATGGAGAATGTTACTATCATTGACCGTTGTGGGGAGTTTCCTAATGTGCCACTTCTAGGCATAAGAGGAGGCATTACTTACAAACCTTCTTTAGCTTTACGACAGTTTGGTTATGCTCGGAGTGATGGTCCTCATGACATGTTGATTCAGGGTATTATGTTTGATTACGACAACAATCGGCAAGGTTACCGTCAAAGGTTCATATGAGCATGGGGAAAAGTGAACAAGGTTGACAGCAAGACTCTGGAGCCCAAGTACACTATTCCTATGGAAGCTTACCTCAGATGGGTGCGATCTCGTGCTCAGACTCTCATGATGCCATATTCTGCCATCCTGCCAGTTACTATGGAGCCTGTTGCTGAAGGAGATACCTCTTATACCATCCTTTACCCAGACATGCCCACTAACATGGAAGACTTACAGAGATCTTGGATCCAGTTGAAGGAGCAAAGGGATACTTTCGAGGCTCATTACAAAGCAAGTCAAGAAAGAATCCTGGAGCTAACAAAGCAACTTCACGAGGAGCGGAATCTCAACTCATACCTCAACACAAAGAGGAAACGTCCATGGGAGACTTAAAACCCCATCTTTTGTATTTATTTCATTCCATTTTTATTGTAAGCCCAAGGGGCAAACAAATTTATTACTAATAAAAGTTTACTTTCTTGGTTGTTTAAGAAAATTTAAATCCTGCGGTCCTTGAAAACATTGCATATACATTCACATATCATATCATTGCATCACAGGTTTCTTGTGCACATGTTTCTTATCTTCTCGCTGTTTATTTCAGCAATGGCTCTTGAACAAATAGTCAAAGATCTCCAGGCAGAAAATGCACAGTTCCAAGAGCTGATCCTGAACTTGTCCAAGGGGCAGGATGAATTGAAGACACTGCTGGCCAAAAAGACTAAGAAGACTAGAAGGTCAGGTGGCCTGATCAACATGGGAAGAAGGTTCAGAGGTCATGTCAAAACCAAAGAACAGGTTGAAGATTATGAGTCTGAAGAGTCTGAGAAAGAGGGAGGCAGTCTCCATAATACAATGGGGGACTCTGATTCTGAAGCTAACTACTATCATGAGCCTAATGAAGATAAGTTCAAGATGCTGGTGGATAGAATGGATGCTATGGAATTGCAAAAGTCTTCTGGGCTGGATTTTGAAGACCTGAGTTTGATATCTGGGGTGGTTATACCCATTGGGTTCAAAGTTCCTGCTTTTGTAGTGTATGATGGTGTCTCTTGTCCCAAGCTGCATCTGAGGTCCTATGTCCGGAGGATCCAACCCCATACTGCTGATAAAAAGTTGTGGATCCATTTCTTCCAAGAAAGCTTGTTTGGAGCTCAATTGGAATGGTACTATCAGTTGGAGAGTGTCAACATCCGTGATTGGAATGATCTTGCTGAAGCCTTTTATAAGCAATATCAATACAATGCTGATCTAGCCCCTACTCACATGCAACTACAGAGCATGTCTATGGGTGCTAAAGAAAACTTCAAGGAGTATGCTCAGAAGTGGAGAGATTTGGCTGGAAGGGTGAAACCGCCTCTAACTGACAGGGAGTTAGTTGATATGTTCATGTGTACGCTGAATGGTCCCTTTTACAGTCATCTCATTGGAAGCTCATCATCTGGCTTCACTGAGTTGATAATGACAGGAGAGCGTGTAGAAAGTGGTATAAGGAGTGGCAAAATCCAGGTGGGTGCTTCTTCATCAAGTACTGCGAAGAAGCCTCCCAGTGGGAAGAAAGAGTCAAATGTTGTTTATGGTCAACCTGATCGTAATAGAAGGCATCAGTCTGTGAGCGCAGTTCATATCTCCAACCCAACTCCTACAACTCCAGAGCAGCCACGGGGAAATCAACAGAGGGCTAGAAGACAGTTCACTAAGATCAATATGTCACTGGCCCAAGCCTTGCAACACTTGTTGAAGGGTGAACTTATCACTTTGAGGGATCCTCCTCAGAATCCCAATGTTATCTCACCCAAGTATAATCCTAATGCACGATGTGCATATCATTCGAATTGTCAGGGACATGATACCAATAGTTGCTGGGTATTGAAGAATAAAATTCAAGATATGATTGATGCTGGAGAGATTGAGTTTGACCCTCCGGGTACTCCAAATGTGATTACTGCTCCCATGCCAAATCATGAGAAGACTGTCAATGCCATTGATGAAGATTCACATATTTCCTCAATTGCAGAGTTGACTACACCGTTGTCTGTTATTAAGAAGAAGCTGGTACAAGCTGGGTTCTTTCCAGGTTGTCGTGAAGATTGTTTATATTGTACCTATAAGCCAGATAGCTGCTGGAGGTTGAAGGATGGAATTCAACGCCTCATGAATAATTACACCATATTGTTTGAGAGGACTCCACTTTCTGTGGAAAGTATGGTGGATCATATAACTAAAGGTGCGAAGGTTGAAGAGGTGGATATGGTTGATAAAGTGCCGGTGAGGATTACTTCCAAGGGTCCTGTCAAAATCACTCATAAGGGTCCAATTAAGATTACTGTTGAAGGCCCTGTGAAGATTGTTGCTGAAGCTAGAGTGGCTCCTATGATCATTACCACTCCTGGTCCTATTCTGTATACTTCTGATAGAGTTGTGCCTTGGCATTATGGGTCCGATGTTTATATCCATGGTGTTAAGCAGGAACCCTTAGCTGATACGCCTGTTGCTGATGAAAACATTGATGTGGATAATATTGCTGGGTCTAGTAAGATCACACGAAGCGGAAGAATTGTCTCTCCTCCAGTTACTTCCAAGAATACAGTTACTCCAGTTACTACCTCTACCACTGATGCTTGGGGCAAAGGTCCTGTTATTGAACCTATACCAACTGATGTGCCAGTTGCTGGTGATCTTTCTAAGCAGATGGAAGAAGTATTGAAGATCATTCGCAAGAGTGATTATGACATTGTTGACCAATTGGGGCATACTCCCTCCAAGATTTCTATGCTGTCTTTATTGTTGTGCTCTGAGGCTCATGCCAAGGCCCTGATTAAATTTCTGAAGACTGCTCATGTACCAAATGAAATTTCTGTTGACCAGTTTGAAAATTGTGTTGCACACTTGACCTATGATAATGGGTTAGATTTCTCCGATGCTGATTTGACTCTGGCCAAGAGAGATCATAATAGGGCTCTACATATCTCTATTGAATGCAGGGGCACTACCCTGTCACATGTATTAATAGACAATGGTTCCTCTCTGAATGTGTTGCCCAAAGAAGTCCTGAATAAGCTTAGTCCTGAATATGCTGTGTTGAAGCCCAGTAATATAGTGGTGAAGGCTTTTGATGGCTCAAGAAGAGTGGTGCATGGAGAAATTGATCTCCCAATCAAAGTAGGTTCTCAGGTCTCCAATGCTACTTTTTACGTAATGGATATTCGTCCTTCATATTCTTGTTTGCTTGGGCGTCCCTGGATCCATGGGGCAGGTGCTGTAACCTCCACTTTACACCAGAAACTGAGATATCCGGTAGAAGGAAAAGTTGTCACTGTTTACGGAGAGGAAGGATATATAGTTAGCCATGTGAACACCTTTAAATATCTTGAAATGGAAGGTGAATATGTTGAAACTCCATGCCAAACGTTCGAAGTGGTTCCTTGGTTTGTTAACAATTATGAAGCTCCTCCTGTTGTCAAGAAAGTTCCTGTGGTCACCAGAGTACCTCCTACAATGGCCTCCCTCAAAGATGCTAGAGTTGTGGTGGATGAAGGTGGTTGTACTATTTGGGGTCAGCTTCCTGACATTCCTTACAAGTCTGACAAATTTGGTTTGGGTTTTACTGCAGAGTCCCAGAAGGTTGTTCGTCGTGCTCGTGCTGTTCGTATCACCAATCAGGGGATTATGAAGAATCATATCAATTATGTGGGTGACTATGATGAAGACTACAACTTGGATGCTTGGATTTTTCCTACTGTGGGTGCTGGGCTCAATAATTGGAAGGCTGAAGATGTTATTCGTATCTCCTTTAGTCAGGAGTAAATACTATTACTGTGTTGTCACTTTTAAAGTTTGTAATTTTTGAACAATTAAACTCTTAAGCCTTGTGCCTTACCCGGGGCACAATGGTGTGCTTGTTACGGGATGTCATTTCATTTGCATACTTCATTCAATAAAAATCAGTGGACGTTTCGTTTTTGTAAATGTTGTGTTCCTTGTCTTTCTTTTCTTTTATTTTTGTTTTATCAGCTATGTGTTCTTACACACACCCACATCACTAAAATGCAGATCCTCATCCACTCTGGATCCTGTTGATAACAGTTCTACTATTGCCAATTATAATTTCGAGAATCCGATCTATCAAGCTGAAGACGGAAATGAGGACGATTGTGAAGTACCTGTAGAGCTTGCTAGGTTATTACAACAAGAAGAGAAAGCTATATAGCCACATGAAGAGCCAGTCGAAGTTGTGAATCTAGGAACTGAAGAAAACAGGAAAGAAGTCAAGATAGGGGCTGAATTAGAAGATAGTGTCAAGAGCAGATTGATTCAGATGTTACATGATTATATGGAGATCTTTGCTTGGTCTTATGAAGATATGCCAGGGTTAGATACAGACATTGCGGTTCATCGTTTACCAGTGAAAGAAGATTGTCGTCCAAAGAAGCAGAAGGTTCATAGAATGTGTCCTGAGATGTCAGAGAAGATTAAGGCAGAGGTAATGAAACAGTTAGATGCAGGGTTCTTAGCTGTGACTTCTTATCCTCAGTGGGTTGCAAATGTGGTGCCGGTACCCAAGAAAGATGGTAAGGTACGTATGTGTGTAGACTACAGAGATTTGAACAAGGCCAGCCCCAAAGATGACTTTCCACTTCCTCATATTGATGTTCTGGTAGACAATACTGCTCAGCATAAAGTATTCTCTTTCATGGATGGTTTCTCTGGTTACAATCAAATCAAGATGGCACCTGAAGATATGGAGAAGACAACATTTGTTACACAGTGGGGAACCTTTTGCTATAAAGTGATGCCATTTGGTTTGAAGAATTCCGGGGCAACATATCAGCGTGCTATGGTGGCTTTGTTTCACGATATGATTCATCATGAGATAGAGGTGTATGTGGATGATATGATAGCCAGGTCCCAGAATGAAGAGCAACATCTTGATCATCTGCATAAGTTGTTTGAGAGGTTGAAGAAATACAAGTTGAGATTTGTAAACACCCCAAATTTTCCCTCACCCATTCACACCATGGCTTTTGATCATTTCATATGCATAAGTTCAAATCATACCATCTCATATTGCATTTTTGATTCACTGCATTGATTCTAAGTCATCTGCATCTAGGGTTTGTGATCTGAGCAATCCAAGAGCCATTTGAGCCACTCCAAAGGTCATCAATCACTTCAAAGGGGTCCATGTATGTTCAAGCATCATATTGTATCCCCACAAAGTCAAGGAAATCAAAGAATCACAAGAACTGAGAAAGGCATGGAAGCAGAGCCAGGTTTAACTACACAGATGACCTAGAATTAGGGTTTTGGTTTCAAAGGCCATAACTCCAATTGTTTTGGTCATTCTTGTTTCTATTGGTCTCTATATGGTATAGGGATCATGCATATCAATTTTCATGAAGAAATTCCATGGGGAAGTCATCTGATCAAGAGTTGACTTCTTGAGCAAGTTAGTGTGAAATCAGGGCATCTGAGGCCCCCAATGACCCAACCAAAGGGTGTTCTTCATCATTTTGAATGTGTATGATCTTTATTTGGTCATAGAAGATGTTGGAAGTTCACAAAATTGAAGAATTTCAAGCCATTTGCAAAGTTGCCTTTTTGGGAAAATGACTTGTAATGAAAACTTGCCATTTTGGGAAACTTTTTCAAACCTTTCTTTTTGATTCAAAAATGCCTCAAATGAGAAAACTTTGGTCATGAAAGTTGTAGAATGGATCTTTCCCTTTTCAAAAAGTATAAGAACTCATTCTAATTCATTTTGGATCAAAAGTTATGGCTTGTCAAAGTTGGGAAAAATCACATAAGTTCAAGTTTTCTACCAAAGAGGCAAAGTTGCAAAACCACTTGCCAAGACAAATTGAGCTTTCAAATGGACTTCTAACCTTTGTACAAACATAAACCAAGGCCTAAAGATCAGATTGCATCAAAAGTTTACTCATTTTCATGACTTGTGGATAAAGAAATTTCAAAAGGGGCAAAGTGGAACAAAGTTGCAAAACATCCTTCAAACCCTAATCCATTTGCTGGCTGGCTTCAAAACTGATCCTAGGGCTCTCCACACTTCTTGCTGCGCAGGACACCCATCTTGTCCTTGGCTAACTATTGGCCCATATGTCATACCCCAAATTTTTCCCCTAATCGCTCATATCATAATCATACATTTATCGCATTTAGCAGGGATTTTTCCCGATTTATTTTTCTGTTGTTTTCCTCTCATTTTCTAGCTTCCCTTTTAATTTAAATTCCTTTTTCTTATTTATGACTTTTTTTTAATTCATTTTCGCAATTAATTTTAATTTCTTTTTTAGTTTCTATTTGTAAGTTCCTATCTTAAAATCTTATCTCAATTTCTATTTTTTTAGTTCAATTTTCAAATTTTGTCTAAACCTATTTGTTACTTCTTTTCATTTTCTTTTTAAATTAATTCTATTTCATTTTCAAGTTTTATTTGTTGGATTTATTTTCCATTCTTCAATTTTTTAATTTCATTTCATTTCTAGGATGTTACTTCTAAAGTCCATTTCAATTCATATACACATATTCATTTTCTAAATTCCAAATTTATTTATCAATGTCTAAGTTAATTTTAGTTACAAGTTTAATTATTTAAGTTTCTAAGTCACTTTCAACTTTAAGTTTATTTCTTTTTTTTATATTATTATTCACTTCTAGTTTAAGTTTATGTTTAGATTCTAATTTAAAATTCACATTCCAAATTTTAAGTGTCATTTTCAAGTTATAATCAAATGTAAATAATCAACTTTATTTTAAATATATGTTATGTTACAACCAAAAATCAGCAATACAATGTACAAAACACACAAAAATTTTCAGCACCAAAAATCTGCCAAATAACCCCAAACCAGCCCCAAAATACAATTTCCAGCAGGACCACAAAACCCAACCTGCTCCACAGCCACCCACAGCAGGCCTGCAGCCACCAACAGCCTGCATTCCCTGCTCCACTTCTCCACCCACTGCTACAAATTCAGGCCTTGTTCCCTTTCTTGAAACCCTTCACCTACAAGCAAAACACACAATGTTATATCAAAAATTCAGCACAGCAACAACCATATAAACACACTGTTACATTCAATATAAACACCACTCAAACCAACCCTCAAACTCACTGCAAACAGACCCGA
This sequence comes from Lathyrus aphaca, assembly GCA_963966055.1. NCBI lineage: Eukaryota > Viridiplantae > Streptophyta > Magnoliopsida > Fabales > Fabaceae > Lathyrus > Lathyrus aphaca. The sequence goes on along the minus strand of OZ014525.1, from coordinate 483,239,959 downwards.
ACACCACTCAAACCAACCCTCAAACTCACTGCAAACAGCCCCTGAAACAACATAACTCAGCCTTCAAAAACAACAACAACAACCCCTGAAACAACATAACTCAGCCTTCAAAAACAACAAAAAACAGTCCACAACAACAAACAAACAATCCACAAAACAGTTCATGAAACCACAAAAAATCCAGCCAACAAAAACTTCAAAAAAAGAAAGGAGAGGACAAGAAAGATTCAGGAGCAGCAAGGAATAGTAGAGGCCTACCACTTGGGATTCTTCACCCCGATAACGTTCGGGCGGTAATCTTTCTCTTTTCCTTTCCTCCACCTTTTTTTTTTTTAGCATGCGTCCATAATTAATTTTCTTCTTAGCTCTATTTCTAACCTGCATTCACAAAGCAAAAATTAACATTAAAAATTTCAAAAAAAAAAAGGAAAACTTGAAACCAATAGCCATTAACTCACCTCTGTCATCGACACCACAACCTTCCTTTCAATCTTTAATAAAACTCATCAAAACCACTGCCTATCTCCACCCTTTGTTAAACCTCACAATACAAAACTCATACCTGCAAACCTGAACTAAAACACCAAGCCAACACGGAAAGCTTCCGTTACCACTCCCAAACAAAACTAGTAAAAAAAAATCAAAAAGACAACACTGTCAAAACTGTCACCATAACCCACCATTCAAAAACAAACCAGCCGGCCAGCCACTTTCCACCGCATAATCCACTGCGAACCTTGAACCAAAGTGCACAAAACCAACAGCCAACAACCGTGATACACCATCAAACCACCTTCAGCCAAACCCTTCTTCATCAATTAGCCTTCAGCCACCATAATCGAAAAAAAGGAACCGGAAACAGATTCAAACAAACTAAAAAATCAAATCCTGCAAGACCATCGCTTACCACCATCCAAAACCTTCATAAGCCATCCTCGAAATCTTTGAAACCAAAATAAACCAAAAGGCCACTGTGAGTTCATGAACAACACTGAGGGCGAAAGCCAAAATCCGAAAATTGAATTCACTGTGAGTTTGAGGCGAGACAGAGAGAAATTGATGAGAAACTCAGAATGCAACCCAAAACCACCTCTAGACCGAACCAACAACAGCAAATCTAAACCAAACCGTGAGGAATCCAAGCTGAAGCAACCTTTTCTCAAATCCAAGAAGCATCACCCGATCACCTTCAAACTCATAGCCGCCATCAACCTGCAAATCCAAAACCAGAGAACAAAGTGAAACCAGACACAAACCGTCACATCTGAACGAAAACATTCAAACCCTTACCTCTGTTACATCCACCGCAACTGATACCAACCTTTATGGAATCCGTCCAAATCCAATCCTCATCTTCCATGAACGCAACCTTCCTTCACTTCCATTAAAACCACCACCGAAAAAACCAAAAAAACTTCCTGCAAAACTCATCCAATTCGAAACATATAACAAACTCAAACCATCCACCATCAAAAATCCAGAACAAAATCCAAACATAGAACAAAGACCGAGTCTGAAGTAAATCGCACTTACCGAGAAACAACAACATGAACTCAGAAAGCCAAACCGAAAACCACGCAAATCCAAATCATGTACGAGCCCTAACAGATCTCACTGAGACAAACACCACTTCATCGCGCCGGCCATCACCCATCACCCTCTTCCGCCGTCAAAATCCAAACCAATCCCCACAACACTAGAACCGACCTTCAACCTTGAACCAGCCTGCCCGAAGCCAAACCTTCACTGACTTTTCCCTCACCTCCGTGATAACCTCATGACCCATCCATCTTCCAACCCGCAGCAAATTTCACCGAACACGAATCCTCATCCCTGTTCCGCCAACCACCTTCTCCTTTAAAAAAAAAACTCATGAAAATCCCTAAATTGAAAACGCAAAGTTTCAGAAAACAGTGAAAAATTTGAGAGAAGAAACCCTTGAAATTGTGAGAAATCAAGCCGAGAGCGATTGAGAGGAGAGCGAGAGAGACGAAGGCTGAGAGGCGGTGAGGGCGGCGAACAAATTCGAGAGAGAGAGAGGCGAAACACGATTGAGAGAGTCGGTTTTGAGAGAAAGCTTCCGTGAATCACCGCCGTGAGAACCATCATTTCTGCCGCCGATTTGCTTTGAGGGTGGGTCTCATACCCCCTTTTGTTCATATTCGTGTTTGAGGGTGGAACTGAAAAACACGTTTCTTTTTATCTTCTGTCTGTTCAAGATTTTAAGTTGTTTTTGTTTGTTTTAAAATTTGTTTTGTAAATTATCTAAACCCAAAAAAAACCCAACCTGATCTTCTATACCGCGCACCCTTGGCTCTCAAGCGTTCCTTTTCTTTTTCTTTTAGGGAAGTTTGTTCTTTAATTTTTCTATGTTGGGCTGCTGAGCCCACTTGAGTTTCTGATTACCACCCGCTAATCACACTCCTTGTTTTCTTTTATTTTTTCATTTTTCATTTTATCATTTATTTATTGCTGATCATTGTTGCTATTGGGCCTGCTGCCTGGACCCATTCGAATTGCTACCACTCCCTCTAATTCTGTTTACACTCTTCGTTTTTTATGTTTTATCTATTTATTTTATTTTCATTAGTTTTGATATTTAACAATACTAATTTTCTTTTTTTTGTTTTAGTTCTTATAATGATTTTTCCTAATTTCTATTTCTTTATTAATAGTTAAGTTATTAAAAAAATTTATCTTAGAAAAATGTTACTAAATATTTAGTAATCTCTCCATTTAGGTTTTAATTAATTTGTTTAGGGGCCGATGATATGACGAAGGTCACGATAAATCGTTTCCGATTAATCGTGACCCATATGAGGCCATTGCATTTTATTTCTATTTCATATATTTATTTATTTTCTTTCCGTTTAATTCATTATTTATTTTTTTACTTAATTTATTTAATTCATTTTTTTTCTATTTCATAATTTATTTCACTATTGTTTATTACTCATTATTTATTTCTCATATTTCTACACCATACTAACTTAATTTCAAAAATAATAATTCCTTGGTCCAACGCCAAGTGAACTTCACTTCACATACACTCACACACGTAAGTCGGTCGTTTACGATCGCCATCTGCACAGTTCCTTACACTTTACAGCTTTTTAACTTAATCAAATTGTCGCACTGCGTTTGTTTGCCACCCCAGCATTCTCGATCCATATATCGAGTCATAGCCCGGTTACTAAGCCTTTTACCTTGCATTTCTATTTACTTTATTCAGTTCATTTTTGCAAGTAGCAGCCTTTGCCTAGTCTTAGGAGCTTGCACCTTTGTTTATTTTTGTTTATGCTTCTCAATCCAAAAGGGAAAGACTCCTGCAATTGACTCAATGTCATAGGAAGTTTAGCCATCCCTAGTTACCATTTTGACCTTAGCAATTAGGTCCCTCATCCTTAGTTCCTTAGCCATTAGGACTTTTTATTTTACAATTTTTTGTGACTTTGTTAAGTCACGTGAGTGTTTGCCATAACACTTACCTTCCCCCACGAACCTTGAGCGTAACCAAGTGTTCGTTAATCCTTAGGAGAACTACGAGTGCTCTGATTCTATACCCGATACGTAGGCATCGATGCGATGTTGTGCGAGCACCATTAGAAATAAAAACCTTAGGTTCCCATAATTTTAGCAAGCAATAAATAACAAAAATACAAATATTAACAAGAGGTTCCCGTAGGATACTGCGGATGCTTAGGATGCTAACACCTTCCCTAAGTATAATCAACCCCCGAACCTAGTTTCTCCTCATTTAGGGTTTTTACGATCTTTTTCCCTTTTCCTTTTGGATTAAATTAAAGTCGGTGGTGAACATTAAATGTTTTGCGATTCAAGCTCACTTAATAGCTTGGTATCCGATTCTCACCGCGACAGAAATGGCGACTTCACTGGGGAAACTATTTTTGAGGGTTAAGCCCACCTTGTATATTTGTATATTTGTTGTTGTATTGCTTGTTATTATTTGGGATTTTTGTTGGGTGTTCCATGTGTGGTGAGATAAGTCCTAACCCGGACTTGAGTGCAAATAAGTTAGGACGGTGGTATATTCAAGAAGGCTTGTAGGGAGTTGAGTCCCGACCAAGTTGACTTGAGACACCACCACTCAGCGGAGGCCTCCTCGGATGTAGTTTTGTTGATCGAGTTCAGTCGTGAAAACATTACTATATTCGACCTGAGAGCCATTAATGCTGAGGACCGTAGAACATTTACCCCCACTTGGCCTTTTTAGGGATGTAGTGCGATGACTATGAGGGTGCAAATCCGAAATAGTTGATACGCGATACTGCACTCGGATGAGACTCTCTTGAGAATATTACTGATTACCAAGTCGAGTTGGGAAGTCGGTAATATCCGATAGATGGGACAGTGATTCTGGGAACTTTTAGAACCCGTTGTACAGGTACAAATAAACCCATAGTACATACCTTTTGGGAGGGTTGAACCTTTGACCTCATGCAAGCTTTGAACCTAAGCCTTGTTTGTGTTTGTTGCATTCACGCATCATGAAGCATCATTTTTACCATTTATTCAAGGAACTCAGAAACTCTATCTTTGCAAATATCATAGGTATCATCATGGACTTTGGAAGAAGAAAGACTGTCAAGTACACATTCAAAACTCCCAAACTCGAAGACCTAAGGAAATTAAGAGATTTGGTCCTGGATCAAGAAGCCTTCGTGGAGAAGCATAGGAGACTTTTAGCTTTGCTTAAGACTGATTGGGATGGAAGGTTGCTCTCTGTGATGCTCCAGTTTTATGATCCTCTGTATCACTGTTTTACGTTCCCTGATTACCAATTGGCACCTACTTTGGAAGAGTATTCAGTTCTGGTGGGATCACGTGTTAAGGATGAGTTTCCATTCCCTGTTCTAGAGAAGGACCCTGAAGAAGCGGAGATTGCAAAGGCGACATATTTGAGTGTTCCTGAGGTTAAGGCAAATATGACTTATAAAGGAAAGATCTTTGGATTCCCTACAAAGTTTCTGATAGAAAAGGCCAAGAATTTTGTTGATGTGAAGGATATGAAAGCTTTTGAGGCGACTTTTATTCTGCTGATATATGGAGTGCTGCTTTTCCCAAACTTTGAAGACTTTGTCGACCTGAACGCCATCAAGATATTTCTGAAGAAGAACCCGATCCCTACTTTGCTCGGAGACACCTACCATTCCATCCATCTGAGGAATCACCATAAGGGAGGGATGATTACTTGTTGTGCATCATTGTTGTACGAGTGGTTTATTTCGCACTTGCCTAAGTCATCTTCATTTTGGAACCTTAAAGATGGTTTGTGGTGGTCACAAAGGATCATGTCTCTTACCCACTCTGACATTAGCTGGTACAACCGTGTTTATGATGGAGCATTGATTATTGATAGCTGTGGTGACTTTGCTAATGTACCTCTTCTTAGCACCAAGGGAGGAATCAGCTATAATCCAGTTTTGGCCCGCCGCCAACTTGGGTATCCGTTGAAGGACAAGCCTAAGAGTGTTGAAGTGGAAGGAATTTTCTTTAAGGATGACGAAGAACCAGAGCTCAAGAAACAGATTATGCAAGCTTGGAAGTACATCCATAGGAAGGGTAGGAGTAGCTTGGGAAAGCCGAATTGTGTTTCTATGGAACCCTATCTCCAATGGGTACGAGATAGGGCAATCAGTCTGAAGATGCCTTACCCTCGCCAGGATCCTATGACCTTCAAGAAACCCATTCTGATCTTTATGGATGATGCAGAGAAGCTGAAGATTGATTTGGAGAAAGAGCTTCGAGAGAAGAATGCATGGAAGAATCGACATCAGATCATCAGCAGTGAGAATGAGGAACTTAGAAGACAACTGAAGATGAAGGAAGAAGAAGAGCTCTCCGGCAAGAAAAGGAAAGCACCAGAGGATTTATTTTCCTCCAGTACTCAAGAGGACACTTCTTGGAAGTCGATCGTGGATCAACTTATGCTTGAAAGGGCTCAGATGAAGGCACAAATCGAGAAGCTCAACTTGAGGCTTTTGGGAGAATCTCCTTAGGACTTTGTTTTTGTCTTTATTAAGCTTTGTTTGGGATTTTTGAAAGTGTACTCAAAACTTTGTATCACTTTTGAATTTAATGAAATCATATCCTTTTGATTATTATGTGTTCCTTGGTATTTGCAAATTGTTGCTTAAGTTCCTTGAATAAAATTTTATTTTTGCATTGCACTCATACATTTGGCATTGCATTTGCATTTTTTTCATGAAACTCATTCCCGTCATCTGCTCTCAGTTCGGCTTTCACACTGAGGCTCTCACGCAAATACTACACTCGAGCTCAAGCCAGAAAGAGGATGGCTGAAAGAGACATAGAGATGGATAGAGTTAACGAAGAGCTTACTGAGATTCGTGGAGATATGGGTCAGATGATGGAAATGTTGCAAGTCATTCGAGCGAAGATGGATACCCAACGGACTGTGGTGTCAGAAATTGTTACTGCAACGACTGAAGTTGTCACTGCAACGACCCAGCCTACATCATCAGTCATTACCCCTGTGACCTGGCCTCCTTTTGGTCTTCCTCATGGATTCGTCCCTCCTCCTCATGGTTTTGCTTCTCAAAGTTTTATTCCTTCTTCTTCAGGGTTTGCTACTCAAGGTTTTATTCCTCCTTCCCAAGGATTTGCTGCTCAGGGTTTCTTCCCTCCGTCCCAAGGCTTAGCTTCTCAAAGTTTTGCACCTCCCTCTCAGGGTATGGCGTTTCCTTTTCAAGGTTTTGTGCCTCCTCCTCAGGGATTTGCTGCTCAACAAACTGTTCCTGTGACTAATGAAGAGAATCATGCAGTTGCTAATTTTACACAAGACATTGTGCACACCCGTGCTCAACCATACTTCAATGACCATCAGGGGTATGAAGCGCCAGATATGTCTGAAAACGGAGATGAGAAACATGTGAAGATGCAGGAGAATTTTGATACCCTTGAAAAAAGGTTAAGAGCGATTGAAGGTGACCAAATCTTTGGGGCTGCTGCCAGAGAGATGTGTCTGGTGTCTGGATTGGTAATACCTCCAAAGTTCAAGATACCCACCTTTGATATGTATGAGGGTGAAACTTGTCCTAAGAACCATCTCCTGATGTACTATCGAAGAATGGCTGCTCAGGTGGACAATGATAAGTTAATGATCCACTGCTTTCAAGACAGTCTGAAGGGAATCTCCTCTAAATGGTATTTGACGCTTGACCAGTCAAAGATCCGCAGTTTCCAAGACTTGGCAGATGCTTTCATTCAACAATATAAATACAACATGGACCTCGCTCCCGATAGGAGGCAATTGCTAAGCATGTCCCAGAAAGAGTCTGAATCCTTTAAAGAGTATGCTCAAAGGTGGAGAGGAACCGCTTCTCAAGTAGAGCCCCCACTGACTGAAAAAGAATTAGCTGACTGGTTTGTCGACACTGTGCGACCAGAATTCTATGAGAGAATGGTGGGGAGCATAACTGCTAGTTTCTCTGATTTAGTGGCTGTGGGAATCAAGGTAGAACTCGGTTTGAAAAGTGGAAAGATGAGTGGTGCATCTGGTAGTTCCAACACTGGCAGTGGAAGTAATGTTAAGAAATTTACCAATAACTTCCACAAGAAGAAAGAGGGTGAGACAAACGCCATAATGACAAGTCAAAGAAGAAATCCACTTTGGCAGAGACCTTCACCTATGGCTCAACAGCAGTATCCTCGTCAACAGCAGTATGCTCATCAACAACAGTATGCCCAACATCCTTATGTAGCGGCGGTTCAACCAGCATTTAATCCACAAGTCCCCATGTATCGGCCAACTCAAGCAGTACCGATGTACCAACAAGCGGCTCCAATGATTCAACCTTATCAACCAATGATCAACAATCCGGGCTATCAACAAGCACCCAATGCTTCAGCCTACCAGCCGAGGACTCCAGCTCCTCATCCAAATCCAAATTTTCAGAACAGAAGAACAGGTGGAAGGCCTCCTAATCCTCGAATCCCTATAACTTATACTGAGTTATATCCTTCACTGCTGAAGAAGGGTTTGGTTACTCCAAGGCCTTTGGGTCCTCCACCAAGTCCGCTCCCACCAAATTACAACCCAAATGCTCACTGTTTATTCCATGAAGGTGCCCCGGGGCACGATTTGGAGGGTTGTTATGCTTTGAAGTACATAGTGAAAGATTTGATGGAGAAGAACATTCTGTCATTTGGGAATACTGGTCCGAATGTCAAAGATAATCCTTTACCCAAGCACGGGTCTATAAATGCTATTGTTGATGAGTCCGAAGAAGGTTTGATTTTCAATGCCACCGAGATCAGGACCCCGCTCAGAGACTTCCATGCGAAGTTAGTAGAGGCGGGTATACTAAAGAGTTGTCATCAGAATTGTGAAGGTTGTGTTGATAGTCCAAAGGGATGTGAATCGGTCTTAAAAGATGTTCAAGATTTGATTGATGAAGGTGTCTTACAAGTGAGTGGTCATATGAAGAGGAATGAGGTGGCAGTAATTGAACCAATATTCAACTTGCCGGAATCTAATTCTACCTGGGTGCCAGTGTTTAACCTGCCTGAATCTTCAGGAGTTCAACCTGTCTTCAATACTCCAGAATCTGTGGTGCCAATTTTCAATGTACCTGAGCCAAGATTTGAACAAAGGAGTAACTCTTTCCGTTATGAAGACACTAAAGCAGTCCCATGGAGGTATGATACAGGAAAAGTTCATCAGAAGATTGATAAAGCTAATCAGAAGGAAGGTTCAAAAGTTGCAAGTACTGATATAGCGGGTGCAGGTCGTTTGACTCGCAGTGGTCGTATTTATACCCAGCAAGCCATTACGGCTCCGCCTAAAGAAGTCATTCCAGCTGTTGCCAACAAAGATAAAGAGGTAGTCTTGGGAGAAGAGGATGCAGAGTTCCTCAGAATCATAAAGAAGAGTGATTATAAGGTAATTGATCAGCTGCATCAAACGCCTTCCAAAATATCTATCCTATCACTTCTTATGCATTCTCCGGCTCATCGAAGTGCGCTTCAGAGGTTGCTAGCTCAAGCACATGTTACACACGATATAACAGTGAATCAGTTTGATGGAGTCATTGCCAATATCACTGCGTGTAACAACCTCAGTTTCAGTATGGAGGAGCTTCCAAAGGAGGGCCTGGACCACAACCGTGCTCTCCACATATCAGTGAAATGTCAAGAGGATACTTTAGCAAGAGTTCTTGTGGATACTGGATCTTCATTGAATGTTTTTCCGAAAAGAACACTGGCTAAGTTATCTTATCAAGGGGCAGAGATGAGGCCCAGTGCACTGATTGTAAAAGCTTTTGATGGTTCAAGAAGGACTGTCATTGGAGAAGTAGACCTACCAATCCTGATCGGGCCACAGGTCTTCAAAATCACTTTCCAGGTTATGGACATCAATCCTAATTACAGTTGCTTGCTGGGAAGACCTTGGATCCATGCTGCTGGGGAAGTCACTTCTACCCTACATCAAAAGATGAAGTTTGTAGTCAATAACAAGCTGGTGACCGTGTCTGGGGAAGAAGATCTCATGGTTAGCAACCTTTCATCCTTTACCTATATTGAGGCTGATGAAGATGCTTTGGAAACTTCTTTCCAAGCTCTTGAGATAGCCAATGTTGTCCTTCTGGAAGTAGAGGAACCAAAAGGGAAGGGTATCCCATCTTTTGCATCGCTGAAGAGTACCATTTCCACCATTGAAGAAAGAAGCTATGAAGGTTGGGGTGATGTCATCGAAGTCAAGCAGAAGCTAGATCGTTGCGGGTTGGGTTACAAACCAACTCATGTGAAGGAAGGAGCGTCAACCTCCGTTAAAGGACGTCTGAAGACCATTCAAGAGGTGTTTTCCAGTGCTGGATATCAGATCAACGCAATTGATGGAGTTTCTGAAGATGAAGATGTGAATCATCTGGTGTATCAGTGTGAAGAAGCCTTGGACAATTGGGAGGCAGTCGAGATCCCAGAGTTTTTTCCATTGTCAAAGTAATTTGTTGTTTTTTCAATGTTTTCAAAGTTCCCTAGCTCTGCCCAAGGCTATGGGAGAATTTTGTAGGGCCCCTTTCATTTTTAAAGTTATTATCAATGAAGGCATTTTGTTAAACTCTTATTTTGATCATTTACTGTTTTTCTCTCTTTTCACTTTTAAAAGAAAATGGCAATCTTTCAAAACCAATAAAAAAGCTTTTTCTCTTGCATTTCTCTATTTTTCACTTTTAATAAAAGCAAATCATTATCATATGCAGAATAAGTGAAAACCCTGTTGAATCCAATGACTCTACATTCCCTCATAACTTTGATTCGCCCATCTACCAAGCGGAAGATGAAAGTGAGGAAGATTGTGACATTCCCGAAGAACTGGCAAGATTGGTTGAGAATGAGCACACGGATCTTCAGCCACATAAGGAGCAGGTTGAGACCATCAACCTTGGCACTGATGAAGATGAGAAGGAAGTCAAGATTGGTACAACACTTGGGGCAGACATCAGAGAAAGATTGGTCAAGCTTCTCAAAGAGTATGTAGATGTGTTTGCATGGTCGTATCAAGATATGCCCGGTTTAGACACAGACATAGTGGTCCACAAGTTACCTCTTCGACCAGATTGTCCTCCCGTCAAGCAAAAGCTCCGAAGAACAAGACCGGACATGGCTCTGAAGATTCGAGAAGAGGTCAAAAGACAGTTTGATGCTGGATTCCTTGCAGTTGCAAAATACCCTGAGTGGGTAGCTAATATTGTACCAGTCCCTAAAAAAGATGGCAAAGTCAGAATGTGTGTGGACTATAGGGATTTGAACAAAGCCAGTCCGAAGGACGATTTCCCTCTTCCGCATATTGATACTTTGGTTGACAACACTGCTAAATTTGCTATTTTCTCCTTCATGGATGGGTTTTCAGGATACAACCAGATCAAGATGGATCCTGACGATATGGAAAAAACTACATTCATCACACCATGGGGCACTTATTGTTACAAGGTTATGCCATTTGGTCTCAGAAATGCAGGAGCCACTTATCAGAGGGCAATGGTCACCCTTTTCCATGATATGATGCATAAAGAGATAGAAGTTTATGTGGATGATATGATTGCCAAATCACAGAGTGAGGAGGATCATTTGAATCATCTCTTGAAGTTATTTGAGCGCCTCAGAAAGTTCCAACTGCGTCTGAATCCAGCTAAGTGTACTTTTGGTGTCCGATCAGGAAAGTTACTTGGTTTTATTGTTAGTCAGCAAGGAATTGAAGTAGATCCAGATAAGGTCAGAGCAATTCAAGAGATGCCAGCTCCCAAGACAGAAAAGCAAGTCAGAGGCTTCCTCGGAAGATTGAACTACATCTCCAGATTCATTTCTAACATGACTGCTACTTGTGAGCCTCTATTCAAGTTACTCCGGAAGAATCAAGCAATTGAGTGGAGTCCTGATTGTCAACTGGCTTTTGAGAAGATTAAGGTTTATCTGCAAGAACCTCCTATCTTGATCCCACCTACTCCTGGGAAGCCTCTTTTCATGTATCTCACTGTGCTCGAGGGATCTATGGGTTGCGTGTTGGGCCAACAAGATGAAACTGGTCGTAAGGAGCACGCCATCTATTACTTAAGCAAGAAGTTCACAGACTGTGAGAGCAGATATTCGCTTTTAGAGAAAACTTGCTGTGCCTTGGCATGGGCGGCCAGACGCCTCAGGCAGTACATGATTTGTCACACTACTTTGTTGATCTCGAAAATGGATCCAATAAAGTACATCTTTGAGAAGCCTGCCTTGACAGGAAGACTTGCCCGTTGGCACATGTTGTTATCTGAATACGACATCCAATATGTAACTCAGAAGTCTATCAAGGGCAGTGTTTTGTCTGAATACCTTGCTGATCATCCTGTCGAAGATTATGAACCTTTGAAGTTCGACTTCCCGGACAAAGACATTATGCTGATAAAGGACTGTAAAGTTCCAGATCCAGATGAAGGTCCCGAGCCAGGGTCCCGTTGGAAGATGATGTTTGATGGTTCCTCTAACTACATGGGGCATGGCGTAGGAGTTGTCTTGATGAACCCCGATGGCGGTTATACTCCCTTCACGGCTAGATTATGTTTCGAATGTACAAACAACATCGCAGAGTATGAAGCATGTGTTTTGGGTATCGAAGCTGCAATCGATACCAGAATCAAGATTCTGGATGTATATGGAGACTCAGCCTTAGTAATATACCAAGTCAAAGGTGAATGGGAGACCCGTGACGAGAAGTTGATCCCATACCGTGCCCACATTGTGGAATTGATCAAATACTTTGACGAAGTCACTTTTCATCATGTTCCAAGGGCAGAAAATCAAATTGCGGATGCTTTGGCAATGTTGGCATCTATGTTTCAAGTCAGATTTCTTAATGAAGCTCCACTCATTACAATCGAGCGAAGAACTGCACCAGCCTACTGTCTACTGGTCGAAGAAGAAACTGATGAGAAACCGTGGTTCTATGACATCAAGAACTATTTGCAGAATCAGGAGTACCCAGCGGATGCAACAAACTTAGACAAGAAGACTTTAAGAAGATTGGCATCCAAGTTCTTCCTCAGCAACAATGTGCTTTACAAGAGAAATCATGATATGGTTCTGCTCAGATGTGTGGACAAGCGCGAAGCAGACTTATTGATCAGGGAAATCCATGAGGGATCATTTGGAACACATGCCAATGGACATGCCATGTCCAGGAAGATTTTGAGAGCTGGATACTTCTGGTTGACCATGGAGTCAGATTGTTTCAAGTATGCCAGGAGGTGTCATAAATGCCAGATTTATGCCGACAAGGTGCACGTACCTCCAACACTTTTGAATGTTCTGTCATCGCCTTGGCCTTTCTCAATGTGGGGCATTGACATGATAGGGGCAATTGAGCCTAAAGCTTCCAATGGTCATCGGTTTATCTTGGTTGCAATCGATTACTTTACCAAATGGGTAGAAGCAGCTTCCTACGCCAATGTGACAAAGCAAGTGGTTGCCCGCTTCATCAAGAACCAAATTATCTGCCGCTATGGGATCCCAAGCCGAATCATCACAGATAATGGGACCAATTTGAACAACAAAACGATGAAAGAGCTGTGTGAGACATTCAAGATTGAACATCATAACTCTTCTCCGTATCGTCCGAAGATGAATGGAGCTGTTGAAGCTGCAAACAAGAACATCAAAAAGATTCTGCAAAAGATGGTAAAAACTTACAAAGATTGGCACGAGATGTTACCATATGCTTTACATGGATACAGAACACCAGTCCGCACTTCAACAGGGGCAACCCCTTTCTCTCTGGTGTATGGGATGGATGCAGTTCTCCCTATTGAAGTAGAGATACCATCTTTGAGAATCTTGATGGAAACCAAACTGGAGGAAGCGGAGTGGGTCCAGAGCAGGTTTGACCAGCTGAACCTCATTGACGAGAAGAGAATGACCGCCATGTGCCATGGCCAGATGTACCAGAAACGCATCAAGAGAGCATTTGACAAGAAAGTCCGTATCCGAGAATTCAAAGAAGGAGATCTTGTACTCAAGAAAGTCTTGCCAGTCCACAAAGACATGCGTAGAAAATGGAGTCCTAACTATGAAGGCCCATATGTTGTGAAGATGGCATTCTCCGGAGGTTCTTTAATCCTTACAACTATGGATGGTGAACAACTGAAGCACCCGGTGAATTCTGATGCAGTCAAAAAATATTATGCCTAAATAAAACCCGATAGGTCGAAAACCAGAAATGGCGACCTAGGCAAAAATGGGTATCCCGGTGGATCAAAACCTATGAAGGAGATCCAGGCAAAAGTTAGGGATAAAAATGAAACAAATAAGAGCTCGCTAAGTTGAAAACCCGAAAGGGCGGCTTAGGCAAAAAAGAGCGTCCCGGTGGATTGAAAACCCGAAAGGGCGATCCAGGCAAAAGTTAGGGACAAAGGCATTTGACTGTGTCAGATGGTGTTTACCATTACTGAAGAATCATACTGGAAGATCGATCCAATTGCTCTCGTCGGAAGCAAGGTGTCGGGTAGTCTTAGTTATTAGGGATTGTAGTGGTCGTTGGATTCAATGTAGACCTTTCCCCATTGCCATTTTCAAACTGTAATTTCCCATGGAGTTTTTGCCATTGGCAAGCTGCCATTCTTGAATAAAATACAAACTTTGCCTATGAATTTTGTTGTTCAACCTCTTATTTTCTTTTGTTATGCAAAATGCCATCACTTGATTACAATTTAACTTTGAAAATGACAAGTTTTTTAGAAAATGTTTTTTTGAAAGCACGCTGAAAAACTTTTAAGTTTCTTTGACTTTGGGAAAATTGAAAGAACCTTCTGTTTCCCCAAGAAGTCCTGGTTTGCAACAACACTTTTATACTATTATTGCAGAAATCTCCATAGAAGTTCAAAACTTATAACACTCTTGGATGGATCCTTGGACCAAGCATGATTTCCAAGTTCGAAGACATCCCCCCAGTGATTTTCATTTTGCTCGTCTAAGTATTGATGTTGAGAGCCTACTCCTCTTTGAGTCTTGTCAACTCTTTGTCTCTTTAGAGTCAACATTTGCATATCATGATCATTCGCATCATGCTCAATCATGCGCATTTGACATTAGCATTTGTCTTTCCCCAGTTGTCGTCTGTCTAACTCCAAGTCCAGATATCATTAGTGTTCAATTTGAGAATTCATTGTTGTTGGTACCCGAAGTGGTTTACCATTTGTTTTTGTCCCCAGCAATTGCTGGTGTCCCCTGTGGACTTTTAATTGTGGTTGGTATTTGTCTTTATGACCACCAATATCTCCTTGAAGTCCAATTGTCATTGGCAAAAGTCTGTTAAGCAGATCCTGAAACCTTTTGTTTGAAATCCAAGTCAATTTGATTTTGTACATATTTGTACCCTTTCTCCTGATGGTTCCTGAAGGAATTTCCAGAGGTTGGACGTTTTATCTTACTTGTAAACTCCAACATATTTTGTTGTTACTTCTTTGCGTTAGCCGGTCGCTTAGAGCCGTTGATCTATCTTTGGGTGGTCTGCATTCTATCCCCAATGCTAGCTGGTCGCATGGAGCCGCTACTAAATCATTGTGATTTTCCTTCCTTATCCTCGGTGTCGGCAGTTACATTTGAACCTGCTAATTTACCATTTTGAATACTTTGACTACTTTGTCTTTATCATTCTTAGTGTCAACCGGTTTTTTAACTTGTTGCGCATTCACTTTGAGTGTATCCTGGTTTCTATTCTTAGTGTCAATAGGTTTCGAAACTATGGCGTTTCCATTTCGATTATTTTGTTGTATTCTTGGTGTCAGTTGGTCGCATTGAGCCGCTGCGCATTCACCATGAATAAGCTTGTTGCCATTCTCAGTGACAGTTGGTCGCATCGAGCCACTGTGCATTCACTTTGAATGTTTATTTTTGTTGATTATTCTTGGTGTCAGTTGGTCGCATCGAGCCGCTGCGCATTCACCTTGAATAAGCTTTTTGTTATTCTTAGTGTCAGTTGGTCGCATCGAGCCGCTGCGCATTCACTTTGAATATGATGTTTATCATTTCTAGTGACAGTTGGTCGCATTGAGCCACTGCACATTCTATTTGGATATTTTTTGCTGATTATTCTTAGTGTCAGTTGGTCGCATCGAGCCGCTGCGCATTCACTTCGAATATTATGATTTTTATTTTCTATGTCAGTTGGTCGCCTTGTGCCACTGCGCATTCATGTTGATCCCTTTGTCTTCATCATTCTTAGTGTCAACCGGTTTTTCTGACCTGTTGCGCATTCACTTTGAATATTACGTTTACTGTCTCACAGTCAGTTGGTCGCATCGAGCCACTGCACATTCTCTTTGAATTTTGTGTCCTATTTCTATTCATGGTGTCAGTTGGTCGCATCGAGCCGCTGCGCATTCACCTTGAATAAGCCTTTTGTTATTCTTAGTGTCAGTTGGTCGCATTGAGCCGCTGCGCATTCACTTTGAATATTATGATTATCATTTCCGGTGACAGTTGGTCGCATCGAGCCACTGCACCTTCTCTTTGAATTTTGTGTCCTATTTCTATTCATGGTATCAGTTGGTCGCATCGAGCCGCTGCGCATTCACCTTGAATAAGCTTTTTGTTATTCTTAGTGTCAGTTGGTCGCATAGAGCCGCTGCGCATTCACTTTGAATATTGTGTCGTTTCTATTTTCCAATGACAGTTGGTCGCATTTGAGCCACTGCACATTCTATTTGAATATTTTTGTTGATTATTCTTAGTGCCAGTTGGTCGCATCGAGCCGCTGCGCATTCACTTTGAATATGTTGCCTTTTACTTCTCAAAGTCAATTTGGTCGCATAGAGCCATTGGTCAACCATTTCGATCTATTTCCTTGCTTGTTTGTATTCTTGGTGTCAGTTGGTCGCATCGAGTCGCTGTGCAGTCACTTTGGATTTCATTTTGTCTTGTCTGTGTTCGTTTGATCCAACGTTTTGGATTTCCTTTTGTTCCCGTCTTTTGTTATTCTTGGTGTCAACAGTTACACTTGAACCTGTTGATTTATCACTTTGAATATTTTCCCATTTTCGTTTATTTATCCCCAGTGTTTGTCATCCCCAGTGAGACTTGGCTTGTGGTCGTCGATTTATTCTCATTCTAATCATTCATACCATAATCATCATTTCATTGCATAGTTGTTGCAGATTTAGTTAGTTTGTAGTCCAGCATAACATTGCACTTAGGGGCAAAATTTCCGGTTATTTCTGTATTTAAATACCTTTCACCATGATCGCCTGAGTGACTATCGTCATTCACGCCATCTGGTAAAGTTATTTAAATAGGGGCAACTGTCATACCCCAAATTTTTCCCCTAATCGCTCATATCATAATCATACATTTATCGCATTTAGCAGGGATTTTTCCCGATTTATTTTTCTGTTGTTTTCCTCTCATTTTCTAGCTTCCCTTTTAATTTAAATTCCTTTTTCTTATTTATGACTTTTTTTTAATTCATTTTCGCAATTAATTTTAATTTCTTTTTTAGTTTCTATTTGTAAGTTCCTATCTTAATATCTTATCTCAATTTCTATTTTTTTAGTTCAATTTTCAAATTTTGTCTAAACCTATTTGTTACTTCTTTTCATTTTCTTTTTAAATTAATTCTATTTCATTTTCAAGTTTTATTTGTTGGATTTATTTTCCATTCTTCAATTTTTTAATTTCATTTCATTTCTAGGATGTTACTTCTAAAGTCCATTTCAATTCATATACACATATTCATTTTCTAAATTCCAAATTTATTTATCAATGTCTAAGTTAATTTTAGTTACAAGTTTAATTATTTAAGTTTCTAAGTCACTTTCAACTTTAAGTTTATTTCTTTTTTTTTATTATTATTCACTTCTAGTTTAAGTTTATGTTTAGATTCTAATTTAAAATTCACATTCCAAATTTTAAGTGTCATTTTCAAGTTATAATCAAATGTAAATAATCAACTTTATTTTAAATATATGTTATGTTACAACCAAAAATCAGCAATACAATGTACAAAACACACAAAAATTTTCAGCACCAAAAATCTGCCAAATAACCCCAAACCAGCCCCAAAATACAATTTCCAACAGGACCACAAAACCCAGCCTGCTCCACAGCCACCCACAGCAGGCCTGCAGCCACCAACAGCCTGCATTCCCTGCTCCACTTCTCCACCCACTGCTACAAATTCAGGCCTTGTTCCCTTTCTTGAAACCCTTCACCTACAAGCAAAACACACAATGTTATATCAAAAATTCAGCACAGCAACAACCATATAAACACACTGTTACATTCAATATAAACACCACTCAAACCAACCCTCAAACTCACTGCAAACAGACCCGAACACCACTCAAACCAACCCTCAAACTCACTGCAAACAGCCCCTGAAACAACATAACTCAGCCTTCAAAAACAACAACAACAGCCCCTGAAACAACATAACTCAGCCTTCAAAAACAACAAAAAACAGTCCACAACAACAAACAAACAATCCACAAAACAGTTCATGAAACCACAAAAAATCCAGCCAACAAAAACTTCAAAAAAAGAAAGGAGAGGACAAGAAAGATTCAGGAGCAGCAAGGAATAGTAGAGGCCTACCACTTGGGATTCTTCACCCCGATAACGTTCGGGCGGTAATCTTTCTCTTTTCCTTTCCTCCACCTTTTTTTTTTTTAGCATGCGTCCATAATTAATTTTCTTCTTAGCTCTATTTCTAACCTGCATTCACAAAGCAAAAATTAACATTAAAAATTTCAAAAAAAAAAAGGAAAACTTGAAACCAATAGCCATTAACTCACCTCTGTCATCGACACCACAACCTTCCTTTCAATCTTTAATAAAACTCATCAAAACCACTGCCTATCTCCACCCTTTGTTAAACCTCACAATACAAAACTCATACCTGCAAACCTGAACCAAAACACCAAGCCAACACGGAAAGCTTCCGTTACCACTCCCAAACAAAACTAGTAAAAAAAAATCAAAAAGACAACACTGTCAAAACTGTCACCATAACCCACCATTCAAAAACAAACCAGCCGGCCAGCCACTTTCCACCGCATAATCCACTGCGAACCTTGAACCAAAGTGCACAAAACCAACAGCCAACAACCGTGATACACCATCAAACCACCTTCAGCCAAACCCTTCTTCATCAATTAGCCTTCAGCCACCATAATCGAAAAAAAGGAACCGGAAACAGATTCAAACAAACTAAAAAATCAAATCCTGCAAGACCATCGCTTACCACCATCCAAAACCTTCATAAGCCATCCTCGAAATCTTTGAAACCAAAATAAACCAAAAGGCCACTGTGAGTTCATGAACAACACTGAGGGCGAAAGCCAAAATCCGAAAATTGAATTCACTGTGAGTTTGAGGCGAGACAGAGAGAAATTGATGAGAAACTCAGAATGCAACCCAAAACCACCTCTAGACCGAACCAACAACAGCAAATCTAAACCAAACCGTGAGGAATCCAAGCTGAAGCAACCTTTTCTCAAATCCAAGAAGCATCACCCGATCACCTTCAAACTCATAGCCGCCATCAACCTGCAAATCCAAAACCAGAGAACAAAGTGAAACCAGACACAAACCGTCACATCTGAACGAAAACATTCAAACCCTTACCTCTGTTACATCCACCGCAACTGATACCAACCTTTATGGAATCCGTCCAAATCCAATCCTCATCTTCCATGAACGCAACCTTCCTTCACTTCCATTAAAACCACCACCGAAAAAACCAAAAAAACTTCCTGCAAAACTCATCCAATCTGAAACATATAACAAACTCAAACCATCCACCATCAAAAATCCAGAACAAAATCCAAACATAGAACAAAGACCGAGTCTGAAGTAAATCGCACTTACCGAGAAACAACAACATGAACTCAGAAAGCCAAACCGAAAACCACGCAAATCCAAATCATGTACGAGCCCTAACAGATCTCACTGAGACAAACACCACTTCATCGCGCCGGCCATCACCCATCACCCTCTTCCGCCGTCAAAATCCAAACCAATCCCCACAACACTAGAACCGACCTTCAACCTTGAACCAGCCTGCCCGAAGCCAAACCTTCACTGACTTTTCCCTCACCGCCGTGATAACCTCATGACCCATCCATCTTCCAACCCGCAGCAAATTTCACCGAACACGAATCCTCATCCCTGTTCCGCCAACCACCTTCTCCTTTCAAAAAAAAACTCATGAAAATCCCTAAATTGAAAACGCAAAGTTTCAGAAAACAGTGAAAAATTTGAGAGAAGAAACCCTTGAAATTGTGAGAAATCAAGCCGAGAGCGATTGAGAGGAGAGCGAGAGAGACGAAGGCTGAGAGGCGGTGAGGGCGGCGAACAAATTCGAGAGAGAGAGAGGCGAAACACGATTGAGAGAGTCGGTTTTGAGAGAAAGCTTCCGTGAATCACCGCCGTGAGAACCATCATTTCTGCCGCCGATTTGCTTTGAGGGTGGGTCTCATACCCCCTTTTGTTCATATTCGTGTTTGAGGGTGGAACTGAAAAACACGTTTCTTTTTATCTTCTGTCTGTTCAAGATTTTAAGTTGTTTTTGTTTGTTTTAAAATTTGTTTTGTAAATTAGCTAAACCCAAAAAAAAAAAAAACCTGATCTTCTATACCGCGCACCCTTGGCTCTCAAGCGTTCCTTTTCTTTTTCTTTTAGGGAAGTTTGTTCTTTAATTTTTCTATGTTGGGCTGCTGAGCCCACTTGAGTTTCTGATTACCACCCGCTAATCACACTCCTTGTTTTCTTTTATTTTTTCATTTTTCATTTTATCATTTATTTATTGCTGATCATTGTTGCTATTGGGCCTGCTGCCTGGACCCATTCGAATTGCTACCACTCCCTCTAATTCTGTTTACACTCTTCGTTTTTTATGTTTTATCTATTTATTTTATTTTCATTAGTTTTGATATTTAACAATACTAATTTTCTTTTTTTTGTTTTAGTTCTTATAATGATTTTTCCTAATTTCTATTTCTTTATTAATAGTTAAGTTATTAAAAAAATTTATCTTAGAAAAATGTTACTAAATATTTAGTAATCTCTCCATTTAGGTTTTAATTAATTTCTTTAGGGGCCGATGATATGACGAAGGTCACGATAAATCGTTTCCGATTAATCGTGACCCATATGAGGCCATTGCATTTTATTTCTATTTCATATATTTATTTATTTTCTTTCCGTTTAATTCATTATTTTTTTTTTACTTAATTTATTTAATTCATTTTTTTTCTATTTCATAATTTATTTCACTATTGTTTATTACTCATTATTTATTTCTCATATTTCTACACCATACTAACTTAATTTCAAAAATAATAATTCCTTGGTCCAACGCCAAGTGAACTTCATTTCACATACACTCACACACGTAAGTCGGTCGTTTACGATCGCCATCTGCACAGTTCCTTACACTTTACAGCTTTTTAACTTAAGCAAATTGTCGCACTGCGTTTGTTTGCCACCCCAGCATTCTCGATCCATATATCGAGTCATAGCCCGGTTACTAAGCCTTTTACCTTGCATTTCTATTTACTTTATTCAGTTCATTTTTGCAAGTAGCAGCCTTTGCCTAGTCTTAGGAGCTTGCACCTTTGTTTATTTTTGTTTATGCTTCTCAATCCAAAAGGGAAAGACTCCTGCAATTGACTCAATGTCATAGGAAGTTTAGCCATCCCTAGTTACCATTTTGACCTTAGCAATTAGGTCCCTCATCCTTAGTTCCTTAGCCATTAGGACTTTTTATTTTACAATTTTTTGTGACTTTGTTAAGTCACGTGAGTGTTTGCCATAACACTTACCTTCCCCCACGAACCTTGAGCGTAACCAAGTGTTCGTTAATCCTTAGGAGAACTACGAGTGCTCTGATTCTATACCCGATACGTAGGCATCGATGCGATGTTGTGCGAGCACCATTAGAAATAAAAACCTTAGGTTCCCATAATTTTAGCAAGCAATAAATAACAAAAATACAAATATTAACAAGAGGTTCCCGTAGGATACTGCGGATGCTTAGGATGCTAACACCTTCCCTAAGTATAATCAACCCCCGAACCTAGTTTCTCCTCATTTAGGGTTTTTACGATCTTTTTCCCTTTTCCTTTTGGATTAAATTAAAGTCGGTGGTGAACATTAAATGTTTTGCGATTCAAGCTCACTTAATAGCTTGGTATCCGATTCTCACCGCGACACCATACGTCTCTTACACAAAGCTTGACTTTTTTGCAAAAGACCCATACCAATCACAATAGGGCACAACCACTCCACAGACCTATCCATGAGTGATAAGTGGACCAAAGACAAGCCATAACACACAACAACTCATGCTGAAACACACTCCAAGCCATAGTTCAAGAAATTCACCTCTTATGCATTTTGCTTCGAATCACACAACACAAGCACCAAACATCCAAACAAACTTCATAGAACATCTCAGCATGTTCCACTGATCACCCCTGGCCCTTCACCTTGCCCTGAAATTCCCTGAAATCAAAACACGATTTCCTCCCCTCTCTGAATAGAACTCACTCAATCTCTCAAACCAGCCAAAAGAAATTCCAACCAAGCATTGCAAGCTTCTCAGGAGGTCCATTAGAGGCGTTTTGGATAAAAGGGGCAGCCAGAAAGTTCCAAAGATCAAAGTTCCAGTTCAGGTGAGCTCAAGAACTTTTTTTCCAGAAACATGTTTTTAAGTTCCTAAATGATTCTCTATGCTTCACTGATCATGTTGATATGTTTTGTTTCGAAAATGATTGAGTATTGAGTATGTATGAAGCTTCTGAAACTTTTTTGACCTAAATGAATTTTGCTTCGATTCAGCTTTGATATGAAAAATAAATGTGTTTTGATTGTTGATTCTTGCTCTATGATGTTTGGGGATGGATTCTGGGCAGAGAGATTAGGTTTTAGGGACCTGGGGAGTGAGCTAGCAATTTTCAGGGAGACATGTGGCCGGAGAAGATGACCGGAGGTCATTTCCGGCCACCTGAGAGTCATTAAGCCCTAATTACGTCATTAATGGGAGTTTGAATGTGGAGCGTAGATTTGGTTGACTTTGTTTGACTCCCGCGCGTTTTGATGGCCTGGATTATTTCATTAAAACCCTAATCCACGTTATTAGTTAATTAATCAGGTTTTTATATTAATCCAGTCAGTTCAAATGCCAGTCGTAGGATAGCGCGCCAGTCAACTCCTGCGCGTTCAGTTTGAATATCAGCCACTGGATCTGTTGACTTCCCATTAAAATCAATTTTAATTTCATTTTTCTTGCATTTTCTTTCATATTTATTTTAAAATAGTTAGAAAAATTCCAAAAATATTTCCTTTTGCATTTTTGTTTCAAATATTTTTCTCAATCAGAAAATGATTTTTATTTTATTTTTTGCATTAAAAATTATTTTTAAATCATTTAAATGTTTATTTTCAATTAGTTAATGAAAATTAATTAATTAAAAATACATTTAGGTATTTAAAAATCACAAAAAAAATTCATGTTGCATTTAGGAACATTTAGAAACATTGTCCAACCCTCAAACCAAATTTCTTTTTTTGTTCTTGATGCCTTTTGATCATTTTCAATGGAATTAAATTCATTTTGAGGTAATATTTTGGTTCAAACTTTGAAAAATCATTTCTGCCTAACCTTTGAGAGTTGGATGATGATTCTTTTTGCATTGAATCTTGTATAACATGTAGTTTATAGGTTAAAATTGGTTTGATTTGATCTTGCCTTTTTATTTTGTTTGGCATTTTTCTTGTTGAGGTACCTTAAAACCCTAGCAATCTTAGGAAATTCATAACTTTCATTAGGTTAGGAGTTGGATCCCCTCCTTTGGGCAGTGAGTTTGTATAGGTTTAGGGTATCTTTGTTTGCATTTTCAAATTTTTATCATGATGTTTGCTTTTGGTTTTGGATTTTTGCTTTGTATGATGCATAAAACCCTAATTTGTGCCTCCTTTTGCATCCATTTCTCATTTGCTTGCATACAATGAATTTCTAGGACATTTTGTGCATTCATTTGATTCATAATACATCTTAGGACATGTTAGAATCATGTTTGATCATTGCATCTTTCATTTGCCATGTTGTATGTCATTTGCATTCCATAAACTTTCATGTATGTTCATGGTTCTAAGCATGTCTCTTTTGCATCTTTATACATGTTTGATCATTCTCATGCCTTACCTCATGTTTGCATCATCTCTTGGCATCATTAACATCATGTATTTGCTTCTGACTTTGTCTTGCATCAGGCCATTTCATCTCATTTGCATTGCATTTCATTTCTTTCACTAACTTTTCAGGTGGTAAGTTACTTTGAGAAGTGAATTTGCCTTCACTTCTCATGTTTTCTTTTCATCTCTTTCATACTTCCCTTGCTGCATTTTGTATGTGTTTTGGATTGAGCTTGCTCATTCTTGTTCATCTTACTTTCTTTCTTTAAGCAACTTGTCTTCTTAAGTAAAGCAAGTTGTTTAGTTTCTCTCTGCTCCTTCCTCCTTTCACCTGCTTCTCTCCTTGGTGGTTCTTTGAAGATTTCTTTCTTAAGCCTCATAAAACCTAGGACTTCCAAGCATGATCACAATTAGGGTTTTGTTTAGTCCCCCATTTAGCTCTTACCTTTGTGTCATCTTTGAGTCTTCTCCTCTCATCTCATAATCAAGGACTAAACCCTAAAGGTTTTAAGGCTTTGTGATTAAGCTTATGCCTGCATCCTTCTATTAGGATGGAGTGTATAACTTTAATCCTAAGTGTTAAACCCTTAATGTGTTTAAATCCCTTAATCAATCCATCTAATAATCATCAAGACATCAAACTTGTAACTTGGGCCTTGCATTAGGGTTCTAATTCTTCCTTAATTGGTTAAGAAGGACTAACCCTAGTGTTAATGGACAAGTCCCCCTCAAGTTGTCTTACAAACCATAAAAATAACTTCTTCATCTTATCATTAACCAAAATCCACTTTAATAAAGGCTTTGTTTTGTCATGAGGTTAATCCCTAATCATGGATTAAGTTGAGGAGCTTTCCTCAGCTTAAATGTTCTCATCTATTATCCTTCTATTAGGATGGTGTAATGGGTCCATTTAATCCTTGATTATGGCTTAAACTCATTACTTAACACTAAACAAAAACTCCAAAAACATCTAAATAATCACAAGTAGGTTAATGATCTTAATCCTACATCATGGTGGTTAAGTGTGAGATACTGACTTCAAACTTAAGGTATTCTCATTACCCCTAATCAGAGGGAGGATGTGATGAGTTTACTAATCCATTGGTTTAGGCTTAAGCTCATTAATTTATGACACATTTCCAAAAGTAATAAAAGACTGAAAACACAAAAACAAACAATAATCGTCTCCTTCGGGATTCTTTTCTCATCATCTTCACTCACAAACGAGAACTTGCTTCTTCCGTCTAATGCAAGACAGTTAGCACCTGAGCCAGAGAGGTCATACACTTGAGCATAGACAAATAAGCAGTTCACAGGTCAATTTACCTTTCAGTCTCTTTGAGTCGAACTACGGTGTTCTGACTTCCTCATTGCACGAGAGGATACGTAGGCATAACTTAACAGTTATCGAACAAAAGTCTCTGTATATTCCCCCTCCTTTCAGCATTATTCTTTAAGCCTCATGATCTTGAGCATTCCATTCATTTCTTACCCTGACACTGTACATATTACACTTCACTTTCTTTTACACTGACACTTGCATTCTTTTCCAGCTTTGATACACAAATTGCACTGACACTACCCCTTTAAAACACAAATCTTTTAAGCGTGGATCCCGTCGAGTACGACGGACAATCTGGGTGCTAATACCTTTCCAGGTTGTAACCAACCCCCTTTCTCAGTCTCTCTGGTTCGCAACCGTCTTATCCATATCTTTCTAGGTCTATGGAACATTACCTTTCCTCTGGGATAAAAATGCCTAGCTGGCGACTCTTGTCTTTCTGAGTTCACCCTTGTGTGTCCTCTCTCCTTTTCGCCGACCGTTCGCGTCTGTACCCCTTCTGACCCTGTGTCATTTCGGTGGGAGCGACAGCTTGGCGACTCTGCTGGGGACCCTTATACTGTAAACAGGGCTTCTGGTTCTTTTTTGTAGGTTCCTCTTAGCGCTTGTTTGATTTGTATTTACTGGGGTGTTATGTGCTAATTGTGTTTATATATTTGTTTTATTTACTGCTTTATGTACAGTTATTTATTGCTTTCTTTACAGCTTTATACATCATACTGTCATACTGTTATCTGGCTGGAGCTGGTTTTGTTGCTTTGAAGGGTGGGGTTCTACTGAGAGTTTGAGGTCCTATACCTGGGACCTGAGTGACACCTAGGCTAGAATGGTTCATGTTCTTTCCCATTCCATTTCGGTCTGGTGCGGGAATATGAAACACGGTTCAAATATGGGTTTCTTCTTGAGAACTCTGTGCTACAGATCTCCTGTAGTGCTAGGGCTATCTGGGAAGCCTGCTAAGTCTGGATGACCTTTACTATGACCTTCAGAAACTGAGGTGAATTAGAGGAGGATCCTTTATGGTTATTGTAAACACTGTACCTCCGGGTTAGAAGTGTTTACACTTCTCATAACTGATCCAAGTCTGAGGATCCTTGTTCTAGAACACCACCTGTGAGGGGGTTGGGCTGTTTGCAGGTTTGCAGGTACCCTTGACCACAGCATACCCTGATACTTTGTTTTGAATAAGAGTACTCCATTTTGGGACAGTTCTTGTGATTTTAACCCTGGACATGTGACTCTTTATTTGAGTCCCCTACCTTGGTTACTGGACTTTTGAACCTCCATCTGGACTTCTTAGACATACATGGACTTATATCAAGGCAGTTAATCAGATCCGGCTTGATCACAAACCCTTTGCATATCATTTGCATACTCATCATTTGCATCATTTAACATTTGTTTATTTGTTTTTTTAGGGTATCCACATTATATCTGGCTTGGTTTTGACCCCTTCATCTGCATAGACCTCTGTTCATCAGTTATCTGCTTCAGCTATCTTCATCAGTTGCCTGCTTCAGCTATTTCCATCACCAGCCTCAGCCTATCAGTGGCTCATCTCCAGTATCATTCTTCATCATCAGTACTTGTTCTCAGCTCTTCATCAGCAGTCATGGCACCCAAGAAGAGCAACATCTCATATCATTTCTTTGAACCTGTGCTGACTGGCATCAGGCAGGTCTAGACACTTATCACTCCAGACCATATCCCATTATTCAGAGAGCATTATGGAGGCATCCTTGATATGGTTATGGACCTAGACCCTTCTCAGAGGAGTTTGATTCACACTTGCCTACAGTTTTATGACCCCCCTTTGAGATGCTTCACTTTCCAGAACTTTCAGCTAGGACCATTGCTGGAGGAGTTCTTGTCATTGATTGGAGTACCTGTCAGGGGTGGTGTCCCCTTCAACCCTGAAATGACTTCTCCCAGCAATGAAGAAGTGGCAAAAGCACTGTGCCTGGAGCCTATTTTGATTGAGCAGAACATGACAACAAAGGCTGGGATCCCTGGCCTGCACTTGGACTTTCTGACTTCTCAGGCCATCCTGAAGGCCTCTTTGGGAGAATGGAGGGCAGTTTGTGCATTGTTAGCCCTCAGTGTTTATGGGATTATATTATTTACAGATGAGCCCAAGTTTATTAGCAAGAATGCCATTCATCTTTTCATTCTGAGGAACCCAGTGCCCACATTGCTGGGAGATTTCTATTATTCTGTTCACCAAAGAAATGAGAAGCAAAGAGGGAGGTTGGTGAGATGCTGTGCTCCCCTGTTTCATACCTGGCTGCTCAAACACTTACCCAAGACTGATGCCTTCCTGAATCCCCACCAACAGAAGAATTGGGCTAAGAGACTTATTGCTTTGACTTTAGATGACATCAGATGGTGCACCCAGAGCACCAAAGGCAGGGACATAATTACTATCTGTGGACAGTTCCCCAATGTACCTCTAATAGGAGTGAAGGGTTGCATCAACTACAACCCTTTGTTGTTTAAGAGACAGTTGGGTTATGCTTTGGTTCATCCTCCTAGAGTGCAAGACTTGGCTGAAACCCTATATTGTGAGATAAAACCCAATCTAGTTGTTGTCCGACAAGCATCCTGGGCCTGGGACAACATCCAGACCAAAGGGATGGCCATTCTTGGGAGATGCAACAATGTGGCTTCAGCTCAGTATTATGATTAGTCTCATGCTAGAGCTAAGATTTCTGGAATGCCTTTCATCATTGAGGATGCACCTGGACCATCCACAGCACCACCTCCAGCCACTGTCAGCCTGGAAGAATTTGAGAAACTGAAGGAGAGGAATGAGAATCTGTCTCAAGCTCTGAAGAAAACCCTCTGGGAGAGGAGTGATGGTCGTTTAGACATTGAGAGGTTGGAAAAGCTTAAGGTGGAGCATCTGGCCAAGATTGAGAAAGCAGAGGACTACATCAAGAAATCAAGAGCTGGGGAGCAAATTTTGAAGAATGCCTGTAAAGAGGCCCAGTTTCAGAAGGCTAAGACTGATCTCTATCTGAAAGAAAGTCAAGCTAGGTGGGTCAGGATCACTGAAGCTCGCACTCAGGAAGACAAGAGAACTCAAGCTAGGATTGAGCAATTGGAGGCCAATGAAAAGAAACAACAGGAGGCTCTGCTAGCAGCCCAGAAGGAGATTTCAGAGTTGAAACTTAGGGTGGTGTGAAGAGGTCAAAAGACCAAGACAGGCACAAGAAGCTGACCACTGCTATTGCCACCAGAAACCTTCTTATCAGAAACATTACGGAGCATCCGGCTGGTCCTGTAACTGAAGCACTTTTGAAGGAGGTTAAGGAGGATGAGTTTGGATTAGATGTTTGACTTCTTTGCTTGTTGTTATTTCCATTTCATGTACTTTTCTTTTTATGTTGTATTTTGACCCCTCAGGGGCACGTGTTGTAAAAAACAAACTATGTATTATGCACCATTTGTAATGTATTTGTTAGTTTGTTTTATTGGGTTCTCTTTCTCGAGCAACATCAAAGCATCTTCCTCAGGGTCTGGAAAGGTCAAAACCAAGAGCCAAGCCGGATACCTTGGGAAATAAATAAGCATACTGCATTGCATACTAACTCTTGC
Source organism: Lathyrus aphaca (assembly GCA_963966055.1). Classification (NCBI taxonomy): domain Eukaryota; kingdom Viridiplantae; phylum Streptophyta; class Magnoliopsida; order Fabales; family Fabaceae; genus Lathyrus; species Lathyrus aphaca. The sequence goes on along the minus strand of OZ014525.1, from coordinate 483,211,311 downwards.
TTTGTTTTGTAGGATTTTGTTTTGTTTGTTACTAACTCTGTTGTGATTCAGGAATTATTGCTCGTCGTCGGGTGTTCCCTCTCAACCGTCCGCACAGGTATCCTACTCGCAACAATCTTCCTGGTATCCAGATGGACCAAGTACAGCAAGATCTGACAGAGGTCAGAACTCAGATGGCTAATGAAAGGTTGGAGATGAGAAACCAAATGACCCAGTTCATGGAAGTAATGAATGGCTTAGCCCAAAGTCAAGAAAGGTTGTGGGCATTAGTAGAAAGATAAACCCCGGAAGAACCCCGTCTGGGAACTGGAGGAACAAGTAACAATGAGAGGGGTCAACCTCATGTTAACCCACCAGTATATGGGCCTCATCTACATCCGAAAGTCAACATCCCGGTTAATGTGCAAGGAAATACTACTGGGGGGAGGATCTTACAGGAAGACCCCCAAGAGGAGCAATTCACTGTCATGGGAGCTGGTGATGAAGTCTATGATAGGAGGTTTGATGAAATTGCTGAGAAGTTGAGATCTCTAGAGTCTCAAAATTCCCTAGGTTTTGATGTCATGGATATGGGGTTAGTGGATGGGGTAAGGATTCCCCACAAGTTTAAACCCCCGTGCTTCGAGAAGTACAATTGAACTTCCTGTCCACGAACTCACTTGCAATCCTTTCTGGGGAGACTTAAAGCGTACACCATGGATGAAAAATTATGGATGTTTTACTTTGAAGACAGTTTGACTGGGGCTTCAAGGGAATGGTATTCACACTTGACCAGAGCTACTATCAGATGTTGGAAAGACCTAGCTGAGGCCTTCATCAGACAATACCAATACAATCTGGACATGGCTCCTAACAGGACCCTTTTGATGGGAATGTCTCAGTCCTCCAGAGAAAGCTTCAGGGAATATGCCCAGAGGTGGAGACAACTTGCTGCTGCTGTCCAGCCACCCATGTCGGAAAGAGAAATGGCCGACATGTTTATGAATACTCTGCAAGGAACATATATTGATAGGCTAGCTGCCTTTTCTTCCACCATCTTTGCTGACGTAGTTATAGCTGGAGAAAGAATTGAGAGGCTTTTGAAGATGGGTAAAATTTCTGATAATGGTGCAAGTTCGTCTAGCAACCCCAGGAAGCCTTTTGTGGGACCTAGAAGAGCCGGTGAGACAAATGCCATTCATGCTAGCAGGGGCAGACCTTAGTATGTCCACAGATCAGTAGCAGCTGTCACTATTCCAGCTCCGATTCCTCAGCAACCAACATATCAACAACCACAACAACCACACTATCAACAGCAAGTTCAGTATCCTCCACAAAGGACCTACAACAACAATAACAGCAATCAACAGCAAAGACCTTTTCAGCAAAGACCATCACAGGCCAATATGGTGATTGATCCAATCCCTATGCCTTATGTCGCTTTATTGCCACAACTCCTGAAACTCAACTTGGTTGAATTAAGGACATTGGCACCACCAGATCCCTCTAATCTCCCAAGAAATTACGATGTCAACGCCAGATGTGCTTTCCATTCCAATGCACCTGGCCGCAATACGGAGAAGTGCAGGGCTTTACAAATGAAGGTACAAGACCTGGTGGATTCTAAAGCCCTCAATTTTGCACCCCTCCAAGTGTCACCAAGAATCCCATGCCCAATCATGGAGGGCCAAGAATTAATGCCATTGAGGAAGACAAGCCATCTTTCTTAATCACCAGTGTTGGACAGATTCAGACACCTCTGGTCGAAATTAAAGCTCAGCTTCTAGAGTGCCAGATGTTCCCCGGGTGTGAGCTCGGTTGTGGGTACTGCAACATTTCAGTCAACGGGTGCGATAACTTGAGAAGCGGCATAGATGGTCTTATCAAGAGTGGTATACTTCAGATCACGACAATGGCGCCTACAAATCCAGCAATCCCTTTGATAACAATTCCTGATTCTTCTACAACTGCAACAAAAATCATTCCGACCAATTCATCAATATCATCAACAATGGCTTCATCCATCACTTCAACAAACCAGATGTCAACAACCATTTCTTCTACAACATCAGCATCCATTTATTCAGCAGAATCTTCTCCAACGCCAACAGAAATTAATGAAGATATCTCAGCAGTCACTATCTATTATGATCCGTCAAGTGTTCCTCCAAATAACAACTTTCAACAACAAACAGTGGCACCTCCTGCCAGGTCACCAGTCACCATTTATTACGATCCGCACACTGTTACAATACCCTCCTCTGCAGCAGTCAGTCCAGTTACCATCACGGTGCCTGGACCAGTTCCATATGAAAGCAGTAATGGCATACCTTGGCATTATGGCTCTGACCTCTACTGCAACGGGGAGAAAATCACTTTTGATTCTTCAACCTCTTCTCCACAGATTGATAATGTTAGGGGAGGCGGAGGCTTCACCAGAAGCGGACGCCTTTTTGCCTCACAATTGCAAAGACCTAATGCCGAAGCGGAAGCTGCTGCCAAAGCAAAGGGAAAGAGTGTAATACCTGAAGAACCAATTCTCAAGGAAACTCAGAAGGCATCTTTTGAGCAGGATGTAGATGAATTCATGAGAATTATAAAAAGAAGTGATTACAAAGTGGTGGATCAGCTTCACCAAACTCCCTCAAAGATCTCCATATTATCCCTGTTGATGTGTTCCGAAGCTCACAGGAATGCATTATTGAAAGTCTTGCACACAGCATATGTACCAGAGGAGATCACTGTTAATCAGCTAGAAACTGTGGTGGCAAATGTCAACACCAGTCATGGACTGGGTTTTACCAATGCTGATTTAACAACTGAGGGACGTAACCACAACAAGGCTTTACACATCACTCTAGAATGCAAGGGTGATGTTCTATCCCATGTACTGGTGGACACTGGGTCTTCACTCAATGTTCTACCAAAGAAAGCCTTGGTGAAGCTGGAGTACGATGGCTTGGCATTGCGTCCAAGTAATTTGGTGGTGAGAGCATTTGATGGCTCTAAAAGATCAGTGCTTGGGGAGATTGATCTGCCTGTGATGATTGGCCCGCAGACTTTTAAAATTACCTTCTATGTGATGGACATTCAGCCGGCCTACAGCTGTTTGTTGGGTAGACCTTGGATCCATGCCGCCGGCGCTGTTACGTCTACCCTTCACCAGAAGCTGAAATTCGAGTGGGAAGGCCAGATCATCACCATCTGTGGTGAAGAAGATATCTTTGTTAGCCATCTGGCTACGTATAAGTATATTGAGATGGATGGAGAAATCCATGAAACTATTAGCCAGGGGTTTGAGGCCCTGAACATAAATGAAGTATCTGCCGTACTAGGAACCTCCATGACATCTTATCAGCAAGCCAGGAAGGTTGTTGAAGAGGGGACTGCCCAAGGCTGGGGCAAGCTGCTACCCGTAGAGAAGAAGGAGGACAAATTTGGGTTGGGTTACAAACCAACTCAACAAGATCAATCAGAGGCTGCCAAGAAGCCCAGTTTTGTCAGCGGGGGGATGCTCACCCCTGATGCAGTGAACAACTTGGAAGACGAGGATGAAAGCGACCGCAACCTGGAGAGTTGGATACGTCCAAGGATCCCGGGGAGCCAAGTCCTTAATTGGTCTTCCCAGGAAATTATAAGGGTTACTCCTGCAGAGTAATTATTATTTCCTGTACATTTAAGCATGCATCAAGTCTTGCATCTTGCCCAAGATGACAAGACTCATTTTGTAATCGGGCCATCTTGTAATTTTGTGCAAATAGATCAATCAATGAATATCGGACATCTTTTGCAAATGAATCTTTTCCTTTTCCGCTCACTATTTTTCACTTTTCTTTTTGTACAAAAAATAAAATGGCAATGTTTTCCAAAATGATAAACTTCATTTCACTTTTTTCTAAACAAGATTAAAATCAATCACTAAAATGAACAATCTAAACCCTTGCAGAGAGTGCCTTTCAGACTGCACCGACAACAACACTGCTATGGCTCCTTATGACTTTGACAATCCAATCAATCAAGCTGATGAAGGGGTTGAAGAAGATTATGAGCTTCCTGAAGAGCTAGCCAGGTTGTTAAGGCAAGAGGAGAAGGTTATCACCCCTCATCAGGAGGAGGTTGAAACGGTTAATCTTGGTTCGGAAGAAGATGTGAAAGAAGTTAAGATCGGGGCCCGCCTACAAGACTCGGTGAAAGAGCAACTGATTGATATGCTTCAGGAGTATGTGGATGTGTTTGCTTGGTCTTACCAGGATATGCCAGGGTTGGAAACCGATATTGTCATGCACAAGCTGCCTTTGAAAGAGGACTGCCCGCCGGTTAAACAAAAGTTGCGCCGTACTCGCCCAGATATGGCAATGAAGATAAAGGAAGAGGTGCAAAAGCAGTGGGACGCCGGTTTCCTTGCTGTAACCAGCTATCCGCCGTGGGTCGCTAATATTGTACTTGTGCCTAAGAAAGACGGCAAAGTGAGAATGTGTGTGGACTACCGGGATCTGAACAGAGCCAGCCCGAAAGATGATTTCCCATTACCTCACATTGATGTATTGGTGGATAATACGGCTCAGTTCTCGGTATTCTCCTTCATGGACGGATTTTCAGGATATAATCAGATCAAGATGTCACCTGAATACATGGAGAAGACAACTTTCATTACACCCTGGGGCACGTTTTGTTATAAGGTGATGCCATTCGTACTGAAGAATGCTGGTGCCACCTATCAACGGGCTATGGTAACATTATTCCACGACATGATCCATAAAGAAATTGAATGTTATGTGGATGACATGATTGCCAAGTCCCTCACCGAAGAAGACCACCTGGTGAATCTGTTGAAGTTATTCAAGCATCTGAGGAAGTATCAACTGAAGTTGAACCCCAACAAATGCACATTCGGGGTGCGATCTAGTAAGCTGCTGGGCTTTATTGTAAGCGAGAAAGGGATTGAAGTTGACCCTGATAAAGTTAAAGCCATTCAAGAAATGCCTGCACTGAAGACAGGAAAAGAAGTTCGGGGGTTTCTAGGTAGATTGAACTACATTTCAAGGTTCATATCTCATCTTACAGCAACCTGTGAACCCTTGTTCAAACTGTTAAGAAAAGAACAAATGGTCATGTGGAACGAAGACTGCCAGAGGGCTTTTGACAAAATCAAGGAATACTTGCAAGAGCCACCGATCCTTATGCCTCCAGTTGAAGGAAGACCTCTAATAATGTACTTGACAGTATTAGAAGAGTCAATGGGGTGTGTGCTGGGCCAGCATGACGAGTCTGGTCGAAAAGAGTATGCAATTTACTACCTAAGCAAAAAGTTTACCGACTGTGAACAACGTTATTCACTGCTTGAGAAAACTTGTTGTGCTTTAGTGTGGGCTGCTCGCCGACTGAGACAGTATATGTTGACCCACACTACTTTATTGATATCAAAAATGGATCCAGTTAAGTACATTTTTGAGAAGCCAGCACTTACCGGACGGGTTGCAAGATGGAAAATGATCCTCACAGAATATGACATCCAGAACACATCTCAGAAAGCCATCAAGGGCAGTTTACTGTCTGATTATCTTGCTGAGCAACCTATTGATGATTACCAGCCTATGAGATTTGACTTCCCTGATGAAGACATCATGTTCATAAAAGCGAAAGATCATGAAGAGCCTATTCACACTGAAGGGCCTGACCCAGAAGAAGAATGGACTATGATGTTTGACGGGGCTGTTAATATGAATGGTCGTGGTGTTGGTGCAGTACTCATTACACCTAAGGGAGTTCACATGCCTTTCTCGGCGAAGCTCACCTTCAACTGCACTATCAACGAAGCTGAATACGAAGCTTGCATTATGGGTCTTGAGGAAGTCATTGACCTCAGGATCAAGGCTTTGACTGTATTCGGAGATTCAGCTCTGGTAATTAATCAAACCAATGGCAAATGGTACACACACCAAGATCATCTGATACCTTACAGGGATTATACAAGGAGGTTATTGAATTTCTTTACAATGGTCAAGCTTGAGTATATCCCTCGGGACGAGAATCAGTTTGCAGATGCTCTGGCTACTATTTCATCCATGATCAAAGTTCAAGCTGCCAACTTTGTGCCTCGAATCTCAGTATCCAGACTTGACAGACCAGCATATGTATTTGCAGCAGACGTTGTTAAAGATAATAAGCCTTGGTTCCATGAAATTAAGTGCTTCTTGGAGGATCAAACATACCCACCTGGGGCATCTTCCAAGGATAAGAAGACTTTAAGAAGGCTTGCTGGTAGTTTCTTCCTGAACACTGATGGTTCCCTGTACAAGAGAAACTTTGATATGGTACTTCTCCGGTGCGTTGATAGAACAGAAGCAGACTTGTTGATGCACGAGGTGCACGAAGGATCCTTTGGTACCCATGCTAGAGGACATGCAATGGCTAAAAAGTTTCTAATATCAGGCTATTACTGGATCACAATGGACGCCGACTGTTGTGCCTATGCCAGAAAATGTCATAAATGCCAGATTTACGCGGATAAAGTGCATGTGCCTCCCATTCCTCTGAATGTGATGTCTTCACCCTGGCCTTTTGCTATGTGGGGCATTGATATGATTGGCAAGATTGAACCGACTGCTTCAAATGGCCACAGATTCATCCTAGTAGCCATTGACTATTTTACCAAGTGGGTTGAAGCAGCCTCCTATGCAAATGTTACAAGGCAAGTGGTAGCCCGATTTCTGAAGAGAGACATCATCTGCCGATATGGAGTTCCCGAGCGAATCATTACCGATAATGGTTCCAATTTAAACAACAAAATGATGGCAGAGCTATGCCGGGACTTCAAGATCCAACACCACAATTCTTCTCCTTACAGACCAAAGATGAATGGCGTTGTCGAGGCAGCTAACAAGAATATCAAGAAGATTGTGCAAAAGATGGTGGTTACCTATAAAGATTGGCATGAAATGCTACCATTTGCCTTGCATGGGTACCGTACGTCAATCAGAACGTCTACTGGGGCAACACCGTATCAGCTTGTGTATGGTATGGAGGCAGTCCTACCTGTTGAAGTCAAGTTACACTCCCTGCGGGTACTGATGGATGTTAAGTTGAATGAAGCAGAATGGGTCCGGTCCCGATACGAACAACTGAGTCTGATTGAAGAGAAAAGATTGGCTGCAATCTGTCATGGGCAGCTGTATCAGAAAAGAATGAAGAAAGCCTTCGATCAGAAAGTTAGGCTCCGAGAGTACCAAGTAGGAGATCTTGTGCTGAATAGACTCCTCCCTCCTTATACAGACCACAGGGGCAAGTGGACTCCGAACTATGAAGGGCCATTCGTAGTAAAGAAACTTTTCTCAGGTGGAGCACTGATGCTCAACACTATGGATGGTGAAGACTTCCCGTCCCCTATGAATTCAGATGCAGCTAAAAAATACTTCGCATAAAATGACCCGCTGGACATAAAAACAGAATGTAAGTCCAGGCAAAAATAGGGCATCCCGGCGAGTCAAAAACAAAATAAAAGACTCGGGCAAAAATAAGGGAAAAATAAACAAAAAATGTACACCCGCTGAGTTGAAAATCCGCATTGGACAACTCAGGCAAAAATGGGTATCCCGGTGGATTGAAAACCCGAAAGGGCGATCCACGCAAAATAAGGGAATAAGCGAACAACTGCATTCTGAATTCGTCTGTATCACTTACAACTTGGTAAGCTTCGAAGGGATCAAGCCTCTTTCAGAATCAGCCTTCTTCAGAAAGCAAGACGAGAAGAATGTCAAATGTCATACGAGTCATAGCAAAAGGGAAGCTCCTTGAAGCGTCGTCAACATTGCCAACGTCTTTTGTTTCTCAATTTGTAACAATCTCCTCATTTTAGGGGATTCGTTTCTTTGACTGTATCTTGCCAATTCATGGCACATGAATTAATAAAATCAGATCTTCAGTCATGTTTCATCTCGTACATTTTATTTTTGTTCGCAAAAAAATGTCTGATATCCCTAAGATACTGATTGCATAAATACAGATGCTCTTTCTTCTAAGAATACGTGCTTGCAGGAAATATACTTACTCCCGGGAGTGTCTGAACTCTTATGATGGAATCCGGTAAGGGATACCTCAGGATTACTTGTGCGTTTCTCTGTCTTTTCAGGATTGCAGGTATTCAAAACACAACATGGGGCATGAAAGCTTCACCCCAGCAAGCTGGCAAATCATTATCTACTCACTCTTAGCACCGGAGGTGTTTTCTCCCCAGCTGAGTTGCCATCCATTATTCTTCCTCAGCCAAGTACAAAAGCCAGGGAACCATCTCCCTACAGAGTGTCGACCTCTACCCGGAAGAGCAACGCGTGAAGAAATCACAGTAGAGTGAAGAAAGCTTCTACAAACCCAGCTGGGTCCCCCATTATAAGGATATGACTACCAATGACTTATTCCCCAAGCAAAGTCATACATGACAGATCTACCAATGATCTTATCCTCAGCTGTGATGTCCACTTCAAGCAAGATCGGTCAGAGATCTTCACAGCAACGGGATCCGAATCCCGGATGGTTACCTCTTTGCATAATCATGGCATTCGCATCATATTTTCCCCGCAGAGCGTAGCATTCCGTCTAATACGGAGCATTACGGCAAAAATCAAACATATTGCATAATCATAAGCCATGTTCTGAATCAAACACTTATGAACACCAACAATCCGTCAACAATATGCAGAAAACTCCCCAAAATTCCCCGGCAGAGAGCCCAGACATTTCTCTTACAGATACAGATACTTCCTGACACCTGTCCGTGTCATATCCCCAGTAGAAAGACAAAGCGTCCCCTTTGCACTCATAGATACATATATATACATTTCCTTGACACCCGTCCGTGTCACTTTCCCAGCATAGTTACTTAAACACTTTGTAAACCATACACCTGTTTATAATACACTTTTCTCTTTCGTGATACTCGTCCGTGTCACTCTCCCCAGCAAGTTAAACACTCATCTGTACACCACTCATACTTATTACTCCTGTTCCACTCATACAGATACTCGTCCGTATCTTGTATACACCACTTATGCCTCCTCAGATTCGACACTCGTCCGTGTTCTTTGTTAACCAGTTGGTACTCGTCTGTATCATCATCTCAGAACATGCGTCAAGCGTTTGTTTCTACCTGATACCCGTCCGTATCACAGTCTTAAGGATGCTCGTCCGCATCTTTAATCCATACACCATGCCAAACACTTAGGTCTTCTTAAATTTAGACACTCGTCTGTGTCTATCTTTCCCCAGAAGAGTCCCTTAGATCCGACACTCGTCTGTGTTCTTTGTTAGCCAGTTGATACTCGTCTGTATCATCATCTCTGAACATGTGTCCGTGTTTGTTTCTACCTGATACTCGTCCGTATCACGGTCTTAAGGATGCTCGTCCGCATCTTTAATCTATACACAGTGCCAAAACACTTATACCTTTAATTTACTGGGATGTAAACACTCGTCCGTGTTTATTATTCCCCAGCAAAGTCCTCAACAAAACTTGTTAAACTATTTCCTTTCTATCTGACATTCGTCCTATGTCATGATACCTTTGCGGCAACCGTACCTTGCCCGGTGATCTTCCTTCACCTTTGGATGACCATCCCTCATCCTATCCCCAGCGGAGTCTCCATTATTGGAACCCTTTTCTGTCCGGCATTCGTCCTATGTCGTGATGTTCGGCAGCCGTACCCTGCCAGGTGATCGTCCTTCACCCCTTTGATGGTCGTCCTTCATCATTTTATCCGATGGCCGTCCCCATCATTGATCTTGTTATCTGACATTCGTCCTATGTCATGACAAACCCTGAGAGCAGCCGTACCCTGCTAGGTGATCGTCCTTCACCTCTTGATGATCGTCCTTCATCATGCTTATCCGATGACCGTCCCCATCATTGACCTTCTATCCGACATTCGTCCTATGTCGTGATACTTTCGGCAGCCGTACCCTGCCAGGTGATCGTCCTTCACCAATAGATGATCGTCCCTCATCTTATCCCCAATAGAGCAGTCGTCCCCTGCTAGGTGATCGTCCTTCACCTTTGATGACCGTACCTCATCACTTATTTCTTTTACCTATAATCCCCAGAGAATCTTATATCGTTACCTGATGGCCGTCCCCATCATAATCTCTTATATCCCCAGCTTGTCGGCCGTCCCCGTCATTGTTTAATTTCCCGCATTCTTCCCAGCATGTCGGTCGTCCCCGTCATTGCTTCATCCCCAGCAGTCGTCCTCTGCTCAACGGTAGTCCTCCGTCACCCGCACTTTATAATTATACTTTATTTTTCTTTTACAATCTATATCCCTTTTCTTCTTCATTCTGTGAGTGCAAATTTTGGACTGTCTTTGGTATTCAACCACAAGTTATCTTGTTTGCCTGTTAAGTCGTCGCTTACATCCTGCACAGCTAACTCATGCTTGAATAGGGGGAGCTGTAAACACCCCAAATTTTCCCTCACCCATTCACACCATGGCTTGTGATCATTTCATATGCATAAGTTCAAATCATACCATTTCATATTGCATTTTTGATTCACTACATTGATTCTAAGTCATCTGCATCTAGGGTTTGTGATCTGAGTAATCCAAGAGCCATTTGAGCCACTCCAAAGGTCATCAATCACTTCAAAGGGGTCCATGTATGTTCAAGAATCATATTGTATCCCCACAAAGTCAAGGAAATCAAAGAATCACAAGAACCACAAGAACTGAGAATGGCATGGAAGCAGAGCCAGGTTTAACTGCACAGATGACCTAGAATTAGGGTTTTGGTTTCAAAGGCCATAACTACAATTTTTTTGGTCATTCTTGTTTCTATTGGTCTCTATATGGTATAGGTATCATGCATATCAATTTTCATGAAGAAATTCCATGGGGAAGTCATCTGATCAATAGTTGACTTCTTGAGCAAGTCAGTGTGAAATCAGGGCATCTGAGGCCCCCAATGACCCAACCAAAGGGTGTTCTTCATCATTTTGAATGTGTATGATCTTTATTTGGTCATAGAAGATGTTGGAAGTTCAAAAAATTGAAGAATTTCAAGCCATTTGCAAAGTTGCCTTTTTGGGAAAATGACTTGTAATGAAAACTTGCCATTTTGGGAAACTTTTTCAAACCTTTCTTTTTGATTCAAAAATGCCTCAAATGAGAAAACTTTGGTCATGAAAGTTGTAGAATGGATCTTTCCCTTTTCAAAAAGTACAAGAACTCATTCTAATTCATTTTGGATCAAAAGTTATGGCTTGTCAAAGTTGGGAAAAATCACATAATTTCAAGTTTTCTACCAAAGAGGCAAAGTTGCAAAACCACTTGTCAAGAAAAATTGAGCTTTCAAATGGACTTCTAACCTTTTTACAAACATAAAACTAGGCCTAAAGATCAGATTGCATCAAAAGTTTACTCATTTTCATGACTTGTGGATCAAGAAATTTCAAAAGGGGCAAAGTGGAACAAAGTTGCAAAACATCCTTCAAACCCTAATCCATTTGCTGGCTGGCTTCAAAACTGATCCTAGGGCTCTCCACACTTCTTGCTGCGCAGGACACCCCTCTAGTCCTTGGCTAACTATTGGCCCATACCTCTCTTACACAAAGCTTGACTTTTTTGCAAAAGACCCATACCAATCACAATAGGGCACAACCACTCCACAGACCTATCCATGAGTGATAAGTGGACCAAAGACAAGCCATAACACACAACAACTCATGCTGAAACACACTCCAAGCCATAGTTCAAGAAATTCACCTCTTATGCATATTTCTTCGAATCACACAACACAAGCACCAAACATCCAAACAAACTTCATAGAACATCTCAGCATGTTCCACTGATCACCCATGGCCCTTCACCTTGCCCTGAAACTCCCTGAAATCAAAACACGATTTCCTCCCCTCTCTGAACAGAACTCACTCAATCTCTCAAACCAGCCAAAAGAAATTCCAACCAAGCATTGCAAGCTTCTTAGGAGGTCCATTAGAGGCGTTTTAGATAAAAGGGGCAGCCAGAAAGTTCCAAAGATCAAAGTTCCAGTTCAGGTGAGCTCAAGAACTTTTTTTTCCAGAAACATGTTTTTAAGTTCCTAAATGATTCTCTATGCTTCACTGATCATGTTGATATGTTTTGTTTCGAAAATGATTGAGTATTGAGTATGTATGAAGCTTCTAAAACTTTTTTGACCTAAATGCATTTTGCTTCGATTCAGCTTTGATATGAAAAATAAATGTGTTTTGATTGTTGATTCTTGCTCTATGATGTTTGGGGATGGATTATGGGCAGAGAGATTAGGTTTTAGGGACCTGGGGAGTGAGCTAGCAATTTTCAAGGAGACATGTGGCCGGAGAAGATGACCGGAGGTCATTTCCGGCCACCTGAGAGTCATTAAGCCCTAATTACGTCATTAATGGGAGTTTGAATGTGGAGCGTAGATTTGGTTGACTTTGTTTGACTCCCGCGCGTTTTGATGGCCTGGATTGTTTCATTAAAACCCTAATCCACGTCATTAGTTAATTAATCAGGTTTTTATATTAATCCAGTCAGTTCAAATACCAGCCGTAGGATAGCGCGCCAGTCAACTCCCGCGCGTTCAGTTTGAATATCAGCCACTGGATCTGTTGACTTCCCATTAAAATCAATTTTAATTTCATTTTTCTTGCATTTTCTTTCATATTTATTTTAAAATAGTTAGAAAAATTCCAAAAATATTTCCTTTTGCATTTTTGTTTCAAATATTTTTCTCAATCAGAAAATGATTTTTATTTTATTTTTTGCATTAAAAATTATTTTTAAATCATTTAAATGTTTATTTTCAATTAGTTAATGAAAATTAATTAATTAAAAATACATTTAGGTATTTAAAAATCACAAAAAAATTCATGTTGCATTTAGGAACATTTAGAAACATTGTCCAACCCTCAAACCAAATTTCTTTTTTTGTTCTTGATGCCTTTTGATCATTTTCAATGGAATTAAATTCATTTTGAGGTAATATTTTGGTTCAAACTTTGAAAAATCATTTCTGCCTAACCTTTGAGAGTTGGATGATGATTCTTTTTGCATTGCATCTTGTATAGCATGTAGTTTATAGGTTAAAATTGGTTTGATTTGATCTTGCATTTTTATTTTGTTTGGCATTTTTCTTGTTGAGGTACCTTAAAACCCTAGCAATCTTAGGAAATTCATAACTTTCATTAGGTTAGGAGTTGGATCCCCTCCTTTGGGCAGTGAGTTTGTATAGGTTTAGGGTATCTTTGTTTGCATTTTCAAATTTTTATCATGATGTTTGCTTCTGGTTTTGGATTTTTGCTTTGTACGATGCATAAAACCCTAATGTGTGCCTCCTTTTGCAATGAAATCATTATATTATAAACCTGCAAAACAAAAATAATTATGAAAAAAATGTTGGAACCTAGGATTCGAACCCCTGACCATCACAACAACAACCAAACACTCCAACCACTAAGCCACATGGGGCGCGTCTGCAAGCTAATCCACAAACAAACATAATATATTAAGTTAGTTCAATAATGGAAAAATTAAGCAAAATATGTTGTCACCAAGGATCGAACGCAGGTCACAACCATAACACGCATACGCCTTCACCACTAGGCCAAGCAGCATTTGTTGAAACAATATGAAAACAATTCAATAAAATATTAAATCAAATATTTGAATTCCAGCTGCACGCCAAACTGACTTCATCTTCTTCCTATTTCCTGCGAAAACACATGCAAATTCATCCACAAATTTTCCTGCGAATTTTGAATTTCAAGAACCTGCGAAAACTGGATCTTTCTTAATACGCAAAATTTCATCAAATTGATCATATAGACATGATCCACACATCATACACAGTTCATTGATGTTCTTAGAATTTATTTATATTGGTTTAATTAAGAAACCTTAAACGGCCATCATAAACCCTAACAATGGTGGTTTTCGATTCAGGTCATGATTCTTCAATCTCTTTGCCCAGAAACAATCTAAACATCATGGCTAACAAGAATATATGGTTAGAATTCATCAACAACACACAAACAATCGAAATCGAAAAAAATAAAAACATGAACAAGCTTGGTTCGATTTATGCAATTAGTGATGATTTGGATGCTGCAAATGATCGAAACATGATCAGTGAGTCTCAAGGAAGCTAATGCAACCATTGTTTTGTCTTGAAAGTGCCTCTAGGTCAAAAACCGAATGTGACTTTTTGTGTGAAAATTTGAAGTTGAATGGTGTTCTTGGAGGCTCTCAATTTCGTCCCCTGAGTTTGTAATAGGTTTATGAACTTATAGTGATCTGAATTAGGTCATAACTTTGTGGATATATGGGCTTTCTTGCATAACTTGAGTGTTGTAAACACCCCAAATTTTCCCTCACCCATTCACACCATGGCTTGTGATCATGTCATATTCATAAATCCAATCATACCATCTCATACCACATTTTTGATTCACTGCATTGCTTCTAAGTCATATGCATCTAGGGTTTGTGATCTGAGCAATCCAAGAAGCTTCTTGAGCCACTCCAAAGGCCATCAATCACTTCAAGGGGGTCCATGTATGTTCAAGCATCATATTACATCCTCTCAAAGTCAAGAATGTAAAAACATCACAAGAACTGAGAATGGTATGGAAGCAGGGCCAGGCTTGACTGCACAGGTGTCCTAGAATTAGGGTTTTGGTTTCAGAGGCCATAACTCCAAAATTTTTGGTCATTCTTGTTTCTATTGGTCTCTATATGGTATAGGGAGTATTCATATCAATTTTCATGAAGAAATTCCACGGGGAAGTCATCTGATCAAGAGTTGACTTTCTAGGCAAGTCAGTGCAAAATCAGGGCATCTGAGGCCCCCAATGACCCAACCAAAGGGTGTTCTTCATCATTTTGATTGTATATGATCTTTATTTGATCATAGAAGAAGTTGGAAGTTCACAAAATTGAAGAATTTCAAGTCTTTTGCAAAGTTGACTTTTTGGGAAAGTTGACTTTATAATGAAATTGCCATTTTGGGAAACTTTTTCAACCCTTGCTTTTTGATTCAAAAATGCTTCAAATAAAAAAACTTTGGTCATGAAAGTTGTAGAATGGATCATTCCCTTTTCAAAAAGTACAAGAACATGACCTAATTCATTTTGGATCAAAAGTTATGGCTTGTCAAAGTTGGCTAAAATTACAAAATTTGAAGTTTTCTACCAAAGAGGCATTTTGCAAAATGACTTGATCAAGTGTTCTAAAGGCTTCAAATGTGCACAAACTCATTACAACATGATCATGTGACTTCTAAAAATCAGAATTGGCCCAAGAATTATGCATTTTGATGCTTTGAACTTCATGAATTTCCAAAGGGGCCAAATCTTGTGAAAATTGCAAAACATATCATAAACTTCATGCAACTTGCTGAATCATCTCAAATCAAGTTCCATGGTTCTCCCTAAACTCAGCTGAGCCAAGCCATACTCCTATCCTAGCCTGCCACTTGCCCATACCTCCAAGTACAACTTGCTTGACTTTTTGCAAATCACCCCATACCAATCAGCATAGCCCACACCAACTCCACAGACCTATCACAACTGGATATGTGGACTTTATGCAAGCCATAACACACAAGAACACAGCCTAAGACTTCAGGATTCACAAGTTCACAAAAATCATCCCTCTTGCATTTTCTTTCGAAACTGACTCCACAAGCATCAAACCTTCAAACTTCTTTCACCATTCAACTCACCATGATCCACTGATCATTTCCCACCCTTCATTTGGCCCTAAAACCTTCACAATCAAAAATACGATTTCCATACTTCACAAACTGAACTTCTGCCATTTTCATTTTGGGGCCATATAAACTCCAACTAAGTATCACAAACACTTGAGGAGGGTCATTGGAGTTGGTTTGAAGCAAGGAACTGGCCAGAAAGAACCATTTTCGAAAGCTTCAGTTCAGGTATCATCAAGAACTTTTTTCCCAGAAACTTGATTTTAAGTTCTTAGATTGTTCTCCATGCTTCACTGATCACACTGCACCTTTTGGTTTCGAAAATGATTGAGTATTAAGCATGTATGAAGCTTCTGAAATTTCTGTGATTTTTTCCGTTTTGCTTCGAATCTCTCTGATCATGTGAAATAAATCCTGTTTGATGATTGATTCTTGTTTAGAATGGGGTGGGGATCATTTCTGGAGAGTTAGAGAGCTTAGGGTTGTGTATTGAGTGAGATTGAAAAAATGGATGGCCGGAGAAGATGACCGGAACACTGTTCCGGTCATCTGAAAGTAATTAGGGCTCTGGATTAGGGCTAAACCATAATTAGCGAAATTTGAATGTGGGCCGTCCATTAGCGCGCCAGGTCAATTCCCGCCCCTGCCAGTTTGAACCTCAGCCCTTGGATTCGCATACTTTCCCATTTTCAGTTTTATTTCATTTTATTTTTCATTTTATTTGATTTGTTTTGTCCAATTTATTAAAAATAGTAAAACATTTTCAAAAATTCTGAAAATTTTTATGCAAGCTCTTATTAATTTTTCAGAAACCAAAAACATTTTTATTTTTATTTTTTGCATTAAAAAATATTTTTAAATCATTTAAAAGTTTATTTTTAATTAATTATTGAGAATTAATTAATTAAAAATACTTTTAGGTATTTAAAAATCACCAAAAAATTCATGAAACCTTTAAAACCATTTAGAAACATTGTCCAACCCTCAAACACAATTTCTTTTTTGATCTTGATGTCTTTTGACAATTTTTCATGGAATTAAAATCATTTCAAGGCAATATTTTGATCCAATCTTCCAAAATTCATTTCTGCCTAACCATTGAGAGTTGGACTTTGATTCTTTTTGCATTGTGTCTTGCATATCATGTAGTTCATAGGATTAAATTGGCATGATTTGATTTTGCATTTTCAATTTGTTTGACATTTTTCTTGGCAAGGTACCTTAAAACCCTAGCATACTTAAGAAATTCATAACCCTCACTAGGTTAAGATTTGGATCCTCTCCTTTGGGCAGTGAGTTTGTATAGGTTTAGGGTTCCCTTGGATGTGTTTTCAATTTTTTATCTTGATGTTTGCTTCTGGTTTTGGTTTTTGTTTGGTGCATTGATCATAAACCCTAATTTGGGCTTCCTTTTGCATTCATCTTGCATTTGCTTGCATACCATGACTTGCCATGACATTTTTATGCATCCATTTGGTTCATTAGACATCTTAAGACATGTTAGAATCATGTTTGATCATTGCATCTTTCATTTGCCATGTTGTATGTCATTTTCATTCCATGACTTTTCATATATGTTCATGGTTCCAAGCATGCTTCTCTTGCATTCATTTGTTCATGTGATCATCCTCATGCCTTGTTTCATGTTTGCATCATCTCATAGCATCATTATCATCTCATATATGCTTCTGGTTTTGGTTTGCATCATGCCATTTCATCTCATTTTGCATTGCATTGCATTTCTTTCACTAACTTTTCAGGTGGTAAGCAACTTTGAGGAGTGAATTTGCCTTCACTTCTCACATTTTCTTTTCATCTCTCTTACGCATCATTGCTGCATTTTGTTATGTGTTTGAGATTGAGCTTGCTCATTCTTCTTTATCTTACTTTCTTTCTTCAAGTGACTTGTCTTCTTAAATGAAGCAAGTAACTTTGCTTCTCTTTGATCCTTTCATCTGCTTCCTGGTGGTTCCTCTGAAGATTTCTCTTGTAAACTTCACAAACCTTAGGAACAACCAAGCATGACAATAATTAGGGTTTGATTAGTCCCCCATTAGTTTTACCTTTGTGTCATCTTTTGTGTCTCTCTTCTCATCTCATAATCAGGGACTAAACCCTAAAGGCTTTAAGGCTTTGTGATTAAGCTTATGCCTGCATCCTTCTATTAGGATGGAGTGTATAACTTTAATCCTAAGTGTTAAACCCTTAATGTGTTTAAATCCTTTAATCAACTCACTTAATAATCATCAAGACATCAAGCTTGTAACTTGGGCCTTGCATTAGGGTTCTAATTCTTCCTTAATTGGTTAAGAAGGACTAACCCTAGTGTTAATGGACAAGTCCCCCTCAAGTTGTCTTACAAACCCTAAAAATCACTCCATCATCTTATCTTTAACTAGAATCCACTTAATAAAGGCTTTGTTTTGTCATGGGTTTAATCCCTAATCATGGATTAAGTTGAGGAGCTTTCCTCAACTTAAACATTCTCATCTATTATCCTTCTATTAGGATGGTGTAATGAGTCTGTTTAATCCCTGATTATGGCTTAATCTCATTACTTAACACTAAAACAAAAACGACAAAAACATCTAAATAATCACAAGTAGGTTAATGATCTTAATCCTACACCAGGGTAATTAGGTGTGAGAAGCTGACTTCACACTTAAGGTATTCTCATTACCCCTAATCAGAGGGAAGATGTGATGAGTTTACTAAATCCATTGGTTTAGGCTTAAGCTCATTAACTTATGACAAACTTCCAAAAGCAATAAAAGACTGAAAACTCAAAAACAAACAATAATCGTCTCCTCCGGGATTCTTTTCTCATCTCATTCACTCACAAACGAGAACTCGCTTCTTTCGTCTAATGCAAGACAGTTAGCACCTGAGCCAGACAGGTCATACACTTAAGCATAGATAAGTAAGCAGTTCACAAGTCAATTCACCTTTCAGTCTCTTTGGGTCGAACTACGGTGTTCTGACTTCCTCATTGCACGAGAGGATACGTAGGCATAACTTAACTGTTATCGAACAAAAGTCTCTGTATATCCCCCTCTTCCAGCCTTATTCTTTTAGCCTCATGATCTTGAGCATTTTGTTCTTGTTCTCACACTGACACTTCACATACTCCACTTCACACCTCTTTTGCACTGACACCTGTACATCCTTTTCCAGCTCTTTTATACACAAATTGCACTGACACTTCCCCTTTAAAACACAAATCTTTTAAGCGTGGATCCCGTCGAGTACGACGGACAATCTGGGTGCTAATACCTTCCCAGGTTGTAACCAACCCCCTTTCTCAGTCTCTCTAGGTCTATGCAGCATTACCTTTCCTTCGGGATAAAAATGCCTAGCTGGCGACTCTATTCATTTTCTCTTTTCGCCGACCGTTCACGTCTGTACCTTTATCTGGGTCATTCCCATTTATCGGGAGCGACAAGTGTGAAGAAATCTCATGATCAAAATATGTGAAAAATCAAATCTTTGTATGCCAATCTAGTCTAGCACGAATTTGGATCAAATCAATCATCTCTAAATAATGTTTATTACCTTCTAGAACAAAAATCAAATTTAAATATTGAGTTTTCATATTTTATTTTATTTTAAATTGATTTTTAATGAATAAAATCAAAATAAATAAAAAATAAACTATAAAAATTTGAATAAATAATATTTGATTCGTTCATAATGTCATGGTAGAGATTGGGTCATAAAAATGCAAGCCCATGTAGAAAGAATTGGTTCTAAGACCCCATTTGCTCAATAAACCTCTCAAAAATTTCCCAACTTTGCAAAGGCACAAATCCCTCAATTTTAAGGCTATGAAGGTGTTCTTGGACATTTTAGAAAGCTTAGAGAGTCCTCTAACCAACATCTTTGGTCTCATGTCCATATCCTTTACCATTTTCAAATTATTCCCTTTGGAAGATGTTGACTTTTTGTTGACTTTTAAAATGACCTATAATGTTTTAGCTCATACCTTCCAAATGAAGCATTTTTGGGATTGGTTTGTGAGACACAAAGTTGTAGAGAATTAAATTTCCTTAAAAATGAGCTTTGGATGGAAAAAATATGATGAAGCATGTGAAAGTTATGGCTGGTCAAAGTTCGGTTGACTTTTCCTATGAAAACCCTAATTTAGAAACTCCTGATTCTTGATGATCTGAAATATCCTTGATGAATCATGATCAACCATTGATCAAATGATGAATGTTACTTCATATAATTGACTTTGGAAAAATATCATGAAGTTTGACTTTGGTTTGACCACAGTTGACCTTAGTTTGACTTTTTGACTGCTTTGACTGATTTTAGCCTATCTGATCATCTGACTGAGCAAACCTTTTGGGAAAGCCTTGAAACTTGACATAGGGATTCTTGAAGACATGTAGGATGTTATGAATCTCACTTGAAGCCTTTGAAGTCCATTTAGCCTGATGAAATTCAAAACCCTAGTTTAGGGTGCATTGCTTAGGAGGATGCTTTATTTGAGGGAATTGTCAAACTTTCTGACTAATTGTGAACCTTGTGAACCTCTTGAGATACCTTATGAACCTTGTGAACCTTGTGAACCTCTTGGGAGACTTTAGTACACAATTTCTTGTCTAGGTTAGGGAAAAATTTGGGGTGCAACACAAGGCAACTTCCAAAGATCAGAATTGGCCCAAGATTGCATGGTTTTCATGACTTGATCTTTAAGAAATCTCAAAAGGGACAAAACACACAAACTTTGCAAAATGCTTTGGAACCTTCCATCCACTTGTGCCAGCTGCATCAAACCAATTCTATGGCCCTCCTTAATGCAAGTTGAGGCCAGACACCCCTTGAAGCCAGCTCTGCCATGGCCCATGCCTAAGGTACAAAAACTTTTGACTTTTTGCAACTTGCCCATACAAATCAAACCATGCCACTAACCACTCTCTGACCAATCAAGACACTACATACAAACATTATGGAGCTCATTTGACACAAGAAGCAAGCCTGAAACCTCCAAGAACTCAGCATTCACAAATTTGCCAAAAAGCTTCCCTTCTTCGATTCTCAAAATCCAGCCATCAAACCTCAAAACAAACTTCACCAATCATCTTCAAATGCTCCATAGAACATAAAGCACCCTCTGAAAAGCCCTAAAACACAGCCAAACCAAAACACGATTCCTGGTGCAGAGGAGTTGTACCTCTCAAACCAAGCCACACAAACTTGTCCTAAGCATTGCAACATCATCAGGGGGTTCATTGTAGGTGGATTGAACCAAGAAAGAGGTCAGAAAGCTCAGGGAGTGAAAGCTTCATCTCAGGTAGCCCCTTAGAATTTTTTTTTCCAGAAGCTTTATTTCATGTTCTAGAAATGTTCCCCATGCTCTCCTTATCACACTACACTTGTTGGTTTTGAAAATGATGAAGAAACAAGCATGAACCATATCTATGAAACTTTGACCTAAATTTTGTTCTTCTTCGATTCTCTTTGTTTATGCATGATTAATTGTTTTTGTTGCTGGATTTGAGTTTATTGATGTTTAAAGATTGATTCTGGAGCTTTTGGTGAGTTTTTGTGGTGTTTTGAGAGATTCGGGGAGGGGGTCTGGCCGGAGAAGATGACCGGAGGTCTTCTCCGGCCACCTGAAAGTCATTAGGGCAAATCTTTAATTAATTAGGTTAGTTTGAATTTAGGCCATTGGATTTAGCTTCCCGCGCGTGTGGACGACCCAGATGCCTCATTAACATCTTTTAATTAGTTAGTTTAATTAAGTTTAATTAAATTAAATTAATCAGAGTGAATCTCATCCACCCATTTGTGCGCGCAGTCAACCTTAGTTTGAACCTGGACCATAGATCTTGATTACTTCCATTTAATTGCATTTTTATTTCATTTTTCTTTATTTCTTTTGCTCATTTTATTTAAAATAGTAAAACTCATCACAAAAATATAATATTTTGCATTTCTGATCCAAATATTTATTCTCAACCCAAAAATGATTTTTTATTTTATTTTTTGCATTAAAAAAGTATTTTTAAAATATTTAAATGTTATTTTTAATTAATTAAAGGATTTTAATTAAATAAAAATACATTTAGGTTTCTAAAAATCACCAAAAGATTCATGAACCATTTCAATACATTTAGAAACATTTTCAAACTTATCATACAAATTTCTTTTTAGGTTTGATCATAATTTCACAATTTTCTTTGAATTAGGGTTCTTAAAAATCATATTTTCTAACCCTAACTTGAAAAATGTATTTCTGCCTAACCATGACGAGTTTGGACTTGATTCTTTTTGCATTGTTTCACATATTGCATGTAGTTTATAGGTTATTTTTCTCATGAATTTATCTTGTATTTTCAATTTGATTTGCATTTTCCCTTGAGAATCACCCAAACACCCTAGCAAACTTAGAAAATTCATAACTTTCAATAGGATTAGCTTCTGACGTTCTCCTTTGGGGTGTGACCTTATATGGGATTAGGGTTTGTTAAAGCTTGATTTCAATTTTTTGTCTTGATGTATGCTTCTGTTTTGTTCATTTGCATCTCATACATTCATAAAACCCTAATTTCTCATGTTCATTTGCATTCATCTTTGCATATCATCATCATATGAACTTGCCATGACATTTAAAGCATGGGTATGTCATCTTAGACATCTTAGGACATGTTAGAATATTGCTTGATCATTTATTCATTCATTTTCCATGTCTTGCATTCATTACATTTCATAAACATCCATGTGTTTTCATGCTTCTAAGTATGCTTCCTTTGCATCTCATCTTTGTATGATCATTCATATGCATCTTGTATGACATTGCATCATCTCTTATGCCTTTTACATTACATTTTAATTTCTGACTTTGGTCTTTATATGTCATTTCAATTCATTTCTTTATGTTTTATGTCTTAGGCATTCATACTAACATTTCAGGTACCTTTGGTAAGTTATTTGGGAAGTGGATTTTCCTTCACTTCCCACCTCTTCTTATCTTATTAATATGCATTCTTACATGTCTTTGAAGTGAACTTGTTCACTTGTGTTCCATCCTTCTCATTTTCTTTCTTTCAAGTTACTTATCTTCTCTAGGAAGTAAGTAACTTGTTCATCTTCTTCCTTCTCTTTTCATATGCTTCCTTTTAAGCCTAACAAACCATAGGATATCCAAGCATGATAACTTTTAGGGTTGTGTATAGTCCCCCTTAGTCTTTTACCTTTGAGTCTCCTTGAGTCTCTCTTCTCATTTTAATAATCAGAGACTAAACTCTTAAAGTTTTAGGACTTTGAATTAGGGTTATGCCTGCATCCTTCTCTTAGGTTGGAGTGTATAACTTTAATCCTAAGTGTTAAACCTTTAATTTTTTTACACCTCTTAATAAAATCACATTAATAATCACCAAGACTTTATCTTGTAACTTGGGCCTTACATTAGGGTTCTATCTCTTCCTTATGGTTAAGAGGGACTAACCATAGTGTTTAATCTCATCCCTTAATTAAAATCCATTTAATCAAGGCTTGTTATATAATGAATTTAATCCCTAACCATGGATTAAGTTGAGGTATCTTCCTCAGCTTAAGTGTTCTCATCTATCACCCTTCTATTAGGATGGTGTAATGAGTTCACTAATCTGTGATTAGAGATTAAACTCATTACTTAACACTAAACAAAACCAAAAACATCTAATTAATCACAAGTAGGTTAATGATCTTAATCCTACATCATCATGGTAATTAAGTTGAGGTTCTTATCTCACACTTAAGTAGGCTCATTATCCCTAATCAGGGAGGATATAATGAGTTTACAAGCCCCTTGACTTAGGCTTAAGCTCATAATCCTATGCAAAACACCAGAAGTAATAACAAAACTGAAAAAACAAAAACAAACAATAACCGTCTCCTTCGGGATTCTTTTCTCATCACATTCACTCTATAAACGAGAACTCGCTTCTTCCTTCTAATGCAAGACAGTTAGTACTCGAGCCAGACGAGTCATACACTTGAGCATAGTCAAGTAAGCAGTTAATAGTCAATTTTATTTTCAGTCTCTTTGAGTCGAACTACGGTATTTTGGCTTCCTCATTGCACAAGAGGATACGTAGGCATAACTTAACAGTTATCGAACAAAAGTCTCTGTGTCTTCCCCCTCTTTCAGCATTCTTTAAAAGCCTCAATTCCTGAGCAATTCACCTTTTTGCACTGACACCTTTACATTCATTCTTTAGCTTTTGCACACAGAAAGCACATACACTTACCCCTTTTAACACAATCTTATAAGCGTGGATCCCGTCGAGTACGACGGACAATCTGGGTGCTAATACCTTCCCAGGTTGTAACCAACCCTCTTTCTCAGTTTCTCTGGTTCGCAACCATCTTATCCATATCTTTCTAGGTTTATGCAGCATTACCTTTCCTTCGGGATAAAAAATGTCTAGCTGGCGACTCTATTCAATTCATTTCATCTTCTCTTTTCACCGACCGTTCGCGTCTGCACCGGGATGCAAATCTTCGGGAGCGACATCTTGGCGACTCTGTTGGGGACTTATTCTTGCAACCAGGGCTTCTGGTTCTTTTTGTGGGTTTCTCCTAGCGTTTTTTTGATTTGTGTTTATGGGGGTTTTATGTGCTATATGTTTATTGCTTTATTTATTTCTTTCTGTACAACTTTATTTATTGTTTTCATTTACTGTTTTTATGCATTTCATACTATTGTCATCATATCATGTGTTGGATCTATTGATTGACTTTGTGGGAGGGATACTCTGTAAGTAAGTTTCCATATCGGGAGCCTGAGGGACACATAGGATAGAGTGGCTTCATATTCTTTCCCATTCCATTTCGGTCTGGCGCGGGAATATGAAACACGGTTTAGACATGGGTTTCTTCTTGAGAACTCTGTGCTACGGATTTCCTGTAGTACTAGGGCTATCTGGGAAGCCTGCTAAGTCTGGATGACCTTTTTAGATGACCTTCAGCATCTGAGGTGAATTAGAGGAGGATCCTTTATGATTAGTGTAAACATTGTACCTCCGGGTTAGAAGTGTTTACACTTCTCATAATTGATCCAAGTCTGAGGATCCTTGTTCTAGAACAGTACCTGTGAGGGGGTTGGGATGTTTAAAGGTTTGCAGGAACCCTTGGCCTCATCATACCCTGTTACCAGATTTGTTTTAAGTTTACATCATTTTGGACTGATCCTATGAAACCCTGGACTTGTGGCTCTTTATTTGAGTCCCCCACCTGGTTACTGGTTCTCTGGCCTTCATCTGGATTTATGAACACACATGGACCTTATCAAAGCAGATAACAGATCTAGCACTTGATCACAAACCCTTGCATATCATTCTGCATACATCATTTTGCATCATTTTAACATTTGTCTATTTGTTTTACAAGGTATCCACATAATCTTTGGTTTGGTTTTGACTGTTCTTTTGCTCATACATCTTCATCAGATATATTCATCAGCCACCTTCATCAGAGATTCTCTTCAGCACCTTCATCAGTTGTCTTCACCTGTATTTCTCTTCAGTTATCTTCATCAGCATCCATTGTCAGTATGGACTCATCCAGGAAGAGTAACATCACTTACCATTTCTTTAAGCCCTCCCTAGCAGGCATCAGGCAGATTCAGACACTCATCACTCCTGATCATGTCCCTTTATTCAGGGAACACTATGGTGGAATCATGGACTTGATCATGGACTTGGATGCATCACAGAGGAGTATGATCCATACTTGCCTTCAGTTCTATGACCCTCCTCTCAGATGTTTTACCTTTCCAGACTTTCAGTTGGGCCCTTTATTAGAGGAGTTTTCCATGTTGATGGGTGTCCCCATCAGGAGGGGGATTCCTTTCAACCCTGAGATGACTGCTCCTAGGAATAAGGATATAGCTAAGGCTCTGTATTTGGAAACCACCATCATTGATCAGAATATGACCACCAAGGCTAGAATCCCAGGCCTCCATTTGGACTTCTTGATTACTCAGGCCACCAGTCATGCTGCAGCAGGGAAGTGGGACACTGTTTGTGCTCTCTTAGCCCTTAGCATATATGGTATCATCTTTTTTGCAGACGAGCCTAAGTTTGTAAGAAAGAGTGCTATCCATCTCTTCTTGCTGAAGAATCCAGTTCCTACCTTGCTCGGGGATTTCTATTACTCAGTGCATCAAAGGAATGAGAAACAAAGGGGAAGATTAGTCAGATGTTGTGCACCTCTTTTCTATTGCTGGTTATTGAGACACTTGCCAAATTCAGAAGCTTTCTTGAATCCTCATCAGTCAATAAATTGGGCTAAGAGAATGATTGCTCTCACTTCAGAAGACATCAGGTGGTGCACTCAGAACACCAAGGGCAGAGACATAATCACCAGCTGTGGGCAATATCCCAATGTACCTCTGATTGGAGTGAAGGGTTGTATCAACTTTAATCCTTTGATGTTCAAAAGGAAATTAGGGTATGCCTTGGTACATCCACCAAGAGAGCAGGACTTATCAGAAACCCTTTACTATGACATTCAGTATAATCATGATATCGTCCGACAAGCAGCCTGGGCTTGGGATAACATTCAGACAAAAGGGACTGCTATTCTTGGCAAGTGTAATAACATAGCTTCAGCTCAGTACATTGATTGGTCTTGCATCAAAGGACATATCATCCGCATGCCATTCACCCTGGAGGATGTGCCAGGACCATCAGCAGTAGAGCCTGTAGCTACAGTCAGTTTAGAGGAGTTTGAGAAGCTGAAGGAAAGGATAGTCGTATGGGAGGGAATGATAGTCGTATGGACAATGAGAGGTTAGAGAAGCTCTGGATCGAGCATATGACCAAGATTGAGAAGACAGATGATTACATCAGAAGGCCCCGAGCAAGGGAGTTGGTATTGAAGAATGCTTGCAAAGAAGCCAAGATTCAAAAGGCCAGAGCTGAGCACTACTTGGAAGAGAGTCAGGCTAGATGGATCAAAATTACTGAAGCTCGTTCACAGGAAGATCAGAGGACACAGGCTAGGATAGAATATCTAGAAGCTAATGAGAAGAAGATTCAGGAAGCCTTGTTAGCAGCACAGAAGGAAATCTCTGAGTTGAAACTCCAGGCGGGGTTGAAGATGTCCAAAGACCAAGACAAGTATAAGAAGTTGACCGATGATATTGCCACCAGGAACCTTCTTATCAGGACCATCACAGAGCATCCAGTTGGACCAGTGATTGATGCTCTCCTGAAGGAAGTCAAAGAGGATGACTATGGGTTGGATGTCTAATTTCTTTGTATTTGTACTTCATTTTGTTTGTACTTTTGTTGATTTTGTTGTATTTTGACCCACCATGGGGGCTTGTTTGTAATCATAAACTATGTATCTTTACATTTTGTAATATATGGTTTGTGTGTTATCCTTTGGGCTTCATTTCTCTTCAACATCATCATTCCTCGAGGTTTGGAAGGTCAAAACCAAAGAGCCAAACCGGATACCCTTGGAAGAAAAATAGGCATAATGCATTGCATACTAACCTCATTCTTTGTTTTGTAGGTGTTTTTTGTTGTTGTTTTCACTTTGCTATGGTTTTAGGAAACATTGCTCGTAGGAGGGTATTCCCCATCAACAGAGTTCACCGGTATCCTACAAGAAACAACCTTCTGAGCTTACAGATGGACCAAGTTCAACAAGATCTGACTGACGTAAGAAACCAGATGGATAATGAAAGAACTGAAATGAGGGCTCAGATGAACTAGATCATGGCAGTAATGACTGGGTTGGCCCAAAGCCAAGAAAAATTAAGAGAGTTGGTCGAGCGGAAAACTCCTGAAGAAAATCACCCAGGTACAGGGGGTACCAGCAACAATGATCATGTACAGCCACGTACTGACCTCCCAGAGTTTGGGCCTCATCTCAACCCTGAAGTTAATGCTATCAAGAATACCCAAGGTAATACTAGAGGGCGTGCCTTGCAAGAGGACCCTCAGGAGGAACAGTTCATTGTAGTTGGAGTAAGAGATGAAGTCTATGATCGTCGTCTGGACGAGATAGCAGAAAAGCTAAGATCTCTGGAGTCTCAAAAACTCCTTAGGATTTGATGTTATGGATATGGGGCTAGTGGAGGAAGTTAGAATTCCTCACAAATTCAAACCTCCCTGCTTTGAAAGATATAATGGAACATCTTGCCCTCGCACCCATCTTTAATCCTTTCTGGGGAGGTTGAAGGCTTACACTATGGATGAAAAGCTATGGATGTTTTACTTTGAGGATAGCTTGACCGGGGCATCCCGTGAGTGGTACTCTCATCTGACTAGGGCAACAATCAGAAATTGGAAGGTTTTGGCTGAGGCTTTCATACACCAATATCAATACAATTTTGACATGGCTCCTAATAGAACTCTTCTAATGGGTATGTCACAATCCTCCAGAGAAAGCTTCAGAGATTATGCTCAGAGATGGAGACAATTAGCTTTTGTTGTTCAACCTCTAATGTCGGAAAGAGAAATAGCCGATATGTTTATGAACACCCTGCAGGGGACATACATTGATAGGTTGGCTGCTTTCTCTTCCACTAGATTTGCTGACGTGGTCATAGCAGGAGAGAGGATTGAAAGCTTGTTAAAGATGGTTAAAAATTCTGATAACGACGACAACTCAAGTAGCACGAGGAAACCTTTTGTAGGGCCTCGCAGGTCGGGTGAAACCAATTCAATACACATGGGCAGAGGTAAGCCCTAGTATATGCCAAGATCAATTGTCGCTGTCACAATTCCCACTCCACCACCTCAACAACAATACACTCCACAACCACAACATTTCCCTCAGCAGCAACATTTTCCTCAACAAAGGTCCTACAACAACAACAACAACCATCAGCAACGTCCTTTCCAGCAAAGGCCATCTCAAGTCAACAGGGTAATTGATCCTATACTGATGCCCTATGCCACTTTACTACCACAACTTTTGAAGCTTAATCTTGTTGAATTAAGGACTCTGGCTCCACCAGATCCTCATAACCTTCCAAGGAATTACGACGTCAATGCCAGATGTGCCTTCCATTCCAATGCACCTGGCCATACCACAGAAAAGTGCAGAGCTTTGCACATGAAGGTCCAGGATCTTGTTAATTCAAAGGCTTTAAATTTTGCACCTCCTCCTAACGTCACAAAGAAACTTATGCCTAGCCACGGTGGGCCCAGGATAAATGCAATTGAGGAAGATCAACCCATGAACCTAATTGAAGATACTGCAAGCATTCAAACACCTCTGGCAGAGGTTAAAGCTCAACTTTTAAAATGCCAGGTGTTCCCAGGTTGTGAGGCCTGCTGTGAATCTTGCAAAGTTTCCGCCAATGGTTGTGCAAGTTTAAAAAGTGGCATCAATGGCCTTATCAGAGAAGGTATCTTGCAGATAACATCAACGGTTTCAGCATCTACAACATCAACAATTCCTCCTATAGCACCAATAAGCACCCTTCTTACAACTTCAAAAACAATTGTTTCGACAGACTTCGCTACAAAGTCAACAATCATCTCTTCTACCACTTCAACAAATATTAGCTCAACCGCATCCGCTTCTACAATGACAACAACCATTAATAATGACATCTCCACAGTCACCATATATTACGACCCGGCAATGGTCCCCGATTCCAAAAATTTTCAGCAACAATCTCGACAACAACCCAGCTTCAGTCTTTCATCACCACCACCAGTCAGAAATCCTATCACCATATATTACGATCCACAGACAATAACAGTTCCTACTTCCGCCGCAGTTAGTCCAGTCACCATCACGGTACCTGGACCCATTCCGTATGAAAAATATAATGTTGTGCCATGGTGTTGCACCCCAAAATTTTCCCTCACAAGACAAGACTTTGTGTACTAAGAGGTTCACAAGGTTCACAAGACAAGACTTTGTGTACTAAGAGGTTCACAAGGTTCACAAGGTTCAAAAGACATCTTATGAGGTTCACAAGACATCTCATGAGGCTCACAAGGTTCACAAGGTTCATAAGACATCTTATGAGGTTCACAAGGTTCACAAAGTTCACAATTAGTCAGAAGATGTGACAATTCCCTCAGACAATGCATCCTCCTAAGCAATGCATCCTAAACTAGGGTTTTGACTTTAATCAGGCTAAATGAACTTCCAAGACTTCAAGTGAGCTTCATAACATCTTATATGTGTTTAAGAATCCCCATGACAAGTTTCAAGACTTTTCCCAAAGGTTTGCTCAGTCAGATGATCAGATAGGTCAAAATCAGTCAAAGTAGTTAAAAAGTCAAACTAAGGTCAACTGTGGTCAAACCAAAGTCAAACTTCATGATTTTTTGCCAACATCAAGTATATGAAGTAAAATTAATCATTTTATCAAGGGTGGATCATGATTCATCAAGGAGATTTCAGATCATCAAGAATCAGGAGTTTCTAAATTAGGGTTTTCATAGGAAAAGTCAACTGAACTTTGACCAGCCATAACTTTCACATGCTTCATCAAATTTTTCCCATCCAAATCTCATTTTTAAGGAAATTGAATTCTCTACAACTTTGTGTCTCACAAGCCAAGCCCAAAAATGCTTCATTTGGAAGGTATGAGCTAAGACATTATAGCTCCTTTTAAAAGTCAACAAAAAGTCAACAACTTCAAAAGAGCATAACTTGAGAATGGTAAAAGATATGGACACGAAACCAATGGGCTTGGTTAGATGGGCTTTCCAAAATGTCCAAGAACACCCTCATAGCATTAAAATTGAAGGATTTGTGACCTTGCAAAGTTGGGAAATTTTTGGGAGGTTTATGAAGCAAATAGGGCTTTAAAACCAAATTCTTCCAAATGGGCTTGCAATTTTATGATCCAAACTTTAACATGACATCATGCACGACCCAATTCTCATTTATTCATATTTTTATTATTTTTTATTTTATTTATTTTGATTTTATTCATTTAAAACCATTTTAAATTAAAATAAAATATATAAATCAAATATTTGAGTGAGATATTGCTTCTAGAAAATCATAAATGTTGCTTGGATCAGATTGATATGAGAATTATGGTGATTGTCTTAAAATAGCAAGGTTGTATCCAAGAATATTTGAAATTTAAGGCATGATCTTTTTCAATCTCCTTGATCCAAAAAGTCCAAACAATCCTACAACGTTTTGACCTAATTCAGCTCACTACATATATACAAACATAACACAATGCATAGGACACGATTTTTGCAGCCTCAAGAGCAAGTTCTAAATTTTCAAAATTCACAAAAAAACTCTCAATTCGGATTCTCCCTTAGAGGTTTTCTCAAAGCATTCTAAGGTTCAAACATGTTCTTTGAACATCATTGATGCAATCCCAACCATTCATTGCATCCAAAACACCTTGAATTGCTTAAACCGAATTCGTTTCTTTCAACTTTTCTTAATTTTAGATTTCAAACATTTGTGCATTATAAACGTGGTTTGATCTCATATTGTTGTTTGTTTGGATGTTTAGAATGTTTCTGGACCATTTGATTGAAGTTTAAGTGCAGGAACAAGGAAGTGCCATTGTTAGGGTTTCGGCCAAGCTTTTAGGGTTCCATGATAGACCTAATATAAATAAATTTTAAAGACATAAGAAGAATGTATGAGTTCTGGGGATCATAATGCACTGATTAATTTGAAGAAATTGTACTGTTTGACTAATGTTTGAGTTTCGCAGGTTCTGAGTATGGAGGAAATCGCAGGAAAAATCGTAGATAAAATTGTAGGAATTTTCGCAGGTATCGTGAAGAAGATGAAGGACCAGTGGCGCCAAAAATCAGATTTAAAAATTGATTTTAATATTTTATGGATTTGTTTGAGATTATTACACAATTGTGTTGATGGCTCAGTTGGTTTGTATGTACGCGTATGAGATTGAGGGTCCTGGGTTCGAATCCCCCATGTCCTTTTGCTTGGTTGTTTTTTTTATTTAATTTTCCCAGGATACACACAAAAACATGTGAAGACATTTTGTTGACACCAAGCGCACGTTGGCCCAGTGGTTGGAGTCTTCTTCAGGTATTGGGGAGGTCCTGGGATCAAAACCAGGCCTCCCCTTTTTCTTTCTTCTACTTTATTTCTTTTTGTCTTGTTTATTATTATTTTTGTTTTAAATTATAATTAATTGATAATTAAAACTATAACCCTAATTTTTTAGTTCTAAACATTTTAAATTATTTTTTATAAATCCTAATTATATTTTTAACTCTTAATTTATTTAGTTGTAAATTTTAATCATGTACATTTATTTTATAATTTGTATATAATTCTTATATGTAAATAATTTAATTAGTTAATAAACCCTAATATTTTCATATAAGAACCTAATTTTGTATATAAACCCTAATAATATTTTATGAACCCTAATTATTTTGTAAATAATTAATTTATTTGTTTATGTTAATTTTATAATTTGTTCATATTATATATAGTTTTCTAATTTAAATAATTTAATTAAATAGTAAATCCTAATTTATTTTTCTAAATAATTAAAAAACCTAATTTTATTGTATGAACTTAATTTATTATTTTGTATGCTTATAGTCAAATATTTTTGAATATGTGTATAAATTTAAATCATTAGAATAATTTAGTATATAATACTTATTATTTATTTCTTTTATTAAATTCTCTTAAAATAATATTATTTATTTAATTTTGAACTTTTAATTTATTATTATTATGCTAATTTCTTCATCTTATGCTTATTTATTATTACTAACCCTCTTATATTTATTTATTTTTGTTTATTATTACTAACTTCTTTATTTATTTATCTATTTATGTGATTATTTGTTTTATTATTATTATTATTACTAACCCATTTAATTATTTATTTATTTGCTAATTTATTTCAATTATCATTATTATGTAATTGTATCCACTATGTAATAGTTGTAGTATTATTTTTATTATTTATTTTTAAATGCCATGGTTAGTAAAATAGGGAGTGCAAGATATGTTTGTATTTAAAATTGGATTTAAATCACTAATCTCAAGATAAATATTTGAATTGGTACACTCACACACGTAAGTCGATCTTTGATCGCCATCTCACTTCTTAAGGGTTACCTCTCAAGTTGCCTAAATGAAAAGGTCAAGTAAGGTGTAAAGCAAAGTCCCTCATCTCATATCATCCAGTCCCTTAAACAGATAAAAAGATCAAGTCCCTTCGTGGTTGCCTTCGTAATGATCTTGTCCCTTTCGAATAAAGATGATAAGTCCCTTCGAATTGCTTATACACCTTACAGTTGCCTAAATAACAGTTGTCCCTTCACTTGTCCCTCACACATCCAAGGTAATGACTACCTATTCCTTAATAATAGGGATAGTCTTACCATTTAAAGGATATTTAAGAACAGAAAAGATTTAACTTAGGGTGGGTTTCTCTTATGTACTTGCTCACCTTTTCAAAACATTTCAAATACACTTCACATTTCAAACAATTTTCAAAACAAAGGCTTTATATATATCCGTACATGGATCATTATAAAGTACTTAAGAAAATTTCTAATCACACACTACACATTTCAAAAACATTTTAAAGTGAGCTAAGTAACTAAGAGCCCATGGATAACCATGGATGTAAAGGGTGCTAACACCTTCCCTTTACATAACCTACCCCCCGAACCCAAAAAAATCTTTTAAGGTCTTTCCTGTTCTTTTATGCCATTTCCTTTAGATAAAATAAAAGTCGGTGGCGACTCTTGTTATCCGCAACATTTCACTAAAGTCAGTTCTCCCACCGTGTTATAGAACTGGCGACTCTGCTGGGGACTTAATAAAAGAGGGGTACCCTTAGGAATTAGATCACTTTAAACTTGTTTGATTTGTTTGCTTTACTTTACTTGTTGGGTGCTCTTATGTGTGAAAGATCCTAACCCGGATCTAGTGTACCTTAGGTAAATGGCAATAGACCAAGGAAACTGTACGACGTATATCGATATGGTTGATTTGGTGGCCATAGTTAGTGTGACTTCTTGGTTGGTGCTTATGTTCCTTAAGTCAAGTTGAGGATAATATCAGGCTGCCATATGTTGTCAATACACTAACTAACTTTTAGAACCCTAGTTATCCCATCTTGGCCTTTAGAAAGTAGTGAGATAACCGGCTTTGGTGCAGACTGAAGTTGGCTGATACTCAATGCTACGCTCATTGAGATCTTAAACTTGGAGGGTTTTGGTTGGCAAGTAAGTTGCCTACTGAACAACCACCCTTGTGAAGGATCAATGATATTGAGATCCCTTAGAACCTGGTTACTTTATAGGACAGGATGAACCAACTAACTTCAGGGGAGGGTACTTACCTTTAAACCTCATGCAAGCCTTTAAACCTAGGGCTATTGTGTGACTTGTTTGTGTGTGCCACATGTTTGTGATTGAGCATAACATCATAGCATCATCATGCATCATAAGCATAGCATTTTCACTAACCATTTCAAGGACCAAAGGATTTATCTTTGTTCTTTGTTGCAGGTCATGGCTTCTGCTCGTAGAAACACTATCCGGATCAACTTTGTAGGAATACCTCCCAAGCTTAAAGAATTGGTTTCCCAAGTTTCTGAAAACTCTCAGTTCATCAAGAGACATGGTCACCTACTAGATCTAGTCACTTCAGGGTTCAATGAAGACATGATGAGTGTTCTGTTTCAGTTCTTTGACCTTAAACATCATTGCTTCACATTCCCCGACTATCAGCTGGTTCCTACAACGGAAGAGTTCTATAAACTTCTGGGTATATCTATTCTTGATCAAAGACCCTTCACAGGCTTGGAAAAAGAGCCTAAACCTGAGGTTATTGCTACAGCTCTACATCTGAAGAAGTCAGACATTGTTCTAGAAACGAGAAGCGGAGTTAATGGT
Organism: Lathyrus aphaca; assembly: GCA_963966055.1. NCBI lineage: Eukaryota > Viridiplantae > Streptophyta > Magnoliopsida > Fabales > Fabaceae > Lathyrus > Lathyrus aphaca. The sequence continues at coordinate 483,176,767 of OZ014525.1, read as the reverse complement.
ATTCTTGCTAAGGTGTTGATAGAAAAGGCTCAAGTATTCTTAAAGGCTATGAGCTATGATGCTTTTGAGGAGATCTTAGCCTTGTTGATTTATGGCTTAGTGTTGTTCCCCAATCCAGATCAGTTCATAGACGTTCACGCCATCAACATATTTCTGAGTCACAATCCAGTGCCTACATTGCTTGGAGACATCCTACATTCTCTTCATACTCGTACTACAAAGGCACGAGGAACTTTGATGTGTTGTATACCTTTGCTATCTAGGTGGTTTATTTCTCACCTTCCTCGCTCAGTGATGAAGAATGAACAAGGGTTCAGGTGGTCTAAAAGGATCATGTCACTCTCTCATTCAGATATCCATTGGTGCTCCAGATCTATGGAGAATGTCACTATCATTGACCGTTGTGGGGAGTTTCCTAATGTGCCACTTCTAGGAATAAGAGGAGGCATTACTTACAACCCTTCCTTAGCTTTATGACAATTTGGTTACGCTCGGAGTGATGATCCACATGACATGTTGATTCAGGGTATTGTGTTTGACTATGACAACGATCTGCAAGGTTATTGTCAAAGGTTTATACGAGCATGGGGGAAAGTGAACAAGGTTGACAACAAGACTCTGGAGCCCAAGTACACTATTCCTATGGAAGCTTATCTCAGATGGGTGCGATCTCGTGCTCAGACCCTTATGATGCCATATCCTGCCGTCCTGCCAGTTACTATGGAGCCTGTTGCTGAAGGGGATGCCTCTTATACCATCCTTCACCCAGACATGCCCACTGACATGGAAGACTTACAGAGATCCTGGATCCAGTTGAAGGAACAAAGGGATACTTTTGAGACTCATTACAAAGCAAGTCAAGAAAGAATCCTGGAGCTAACAAAGCAACTTCACGAGGAGCGGAATCTCAACTCATACCTCAACACAAAGAGGAAACGTCCATGGGAGACTTAAAACCCCATCTGTTGTACTTATTTCATTTCATTCTTATTGTAAGCCCAAGGGGCAAACAAATTTATTACTAATAAAAATTTACTTTATGGTTGTTTAAACAAATTTAAACCCCGCGGTCCTTGAAAACATTGCATACGCATTTATACATACCATATCATTGCATCACAGGTTTCTTGTGCACAGGTTTCTTATCTTCTCGCTGTTTATTTCAGCAATGGCTCTTGAACAAACAGTCAAAGATCTCCAGGCACAAAATGCACAGTTCCAAGAGCTGATCCTGAACTTGTCTAAGGGAGAGGATGAATTGAAGACACTTCTGGCCAAGAAGACTAAGAAGACTAGAAGGTCAGGAGGCCTAATCAGCATGGGAAGAAGGTTCAGAGGTCCTGTCAAGACCAAAGAACAGGTTGAAGATTATGAGTCTGAAGAGTCTGAGAAAGAGGGAGGCAGTCTCCATAATACTATGGGGGACTCTGATTCTGAAGCTAACTACTATCATGAGCCTAATGAAGATAAGTTCAAAATGCTGGTGGATAGAATGGATGTTATGGAATTACAAAAGTCTTTTGGGCTGGATTTTGAAGACCTGAGTTTGATATCTGGGGTGGTTATACCCATTGGTTTCAAAGTTCCTACTTTCGTAGTTTACGATGGTGTCTCTTGTCCCAAGCTGCATCTGAGGTCCTATGTCCGGAGAATCCAACCCCATACTGCTGATAAGAAGTTGTGGATCCATTTCTTCCAAGAGAGCTTGTCTGGAGCTCAATTAGAATGGTACTATCAATTGGAGAGTGTCAACATCCGTGATTGGAATGATCTTGCTGAAGCCTTTTATAAGCAATATCAATACAATGCTGATCTAGCCCCTACCCGCATGAAACTACAGAGCATGTCTATGGGTGTTAAAGAAAATTTTAAGGAGTATGCCCAGAAGTGGAGAGACTTGGCTGGAAGAGTGCAACCCCCTCTAACTGACAGGGAGTTAGTTGATATGTTCATGTGTACGTTGAATGGTCCTTTTTACAGTCATCTCATTGGAAGCTCATCATCTGGCTTCACTGAGTTGATAATGACGGGAGAGCGCGTAGAAAGTGGTATAAGGAGTGGCAAGACCCAAGTGGATGCTTCTTCATCCAGTACTACAAAGAAGCCCCCTAGTGGGAAGAAAGAGTCAAATGTTGTTTATGGTCAACCTGATCGTAGTAGGAGGCACCAATCTGTGAGCGCAGTTCATATCTCCAATCCAACTCCTGCAACACTAGAGCCACCACAGGGAAATCAACAGAGGGCTAGAAGACAGTTCACTAAGCTCAACATGTCACTGGCCCAAGCCTTGCAACACTTGTTGAAGGGTGAACTTATCACTTTGAGGGACCCTCCTCAGAATCCCAATGTTACCTCTCCCAGGTACAATCCTAACGCACGATGTGCATATCATTCAAATTGTCAGGGACATGATACCAATAGTTGCTGGGTATTGAAGAATAAGATTCAGGATATGATTGATGCTGGGGAGATTGAGTTTGACCCTCCGGGTACTCCAAATGTGATTACTGCTCCCATGCCAAATCATGAGAAGACTATCAATACCATTGATGAAGTTTCACATATTTCCTCAGTTGCAGAGTTGACTACACCATTGTTTGTTATTAAGAAAAAGTTAGTACAAGCTGGGTTCTTTCCAGGTTGTTGTGAAGATTGTTTATATTGTGCCTATAAGCCGGATAGCTGCTGGAGGTTGAAGGACGGAATTCAACGCCTCATGAATAATTACACCATAGTGTTTGAGAGGACCCCACCTTCTGTGGAGAGCATGGTTGAACACATAACTAAAGGTGCGAAGGTTGAAGAGGTAGATATGGTTGATAAAGTGCTGGTGAGGATTACTTCCAAGGGTCCTGTCAAAATCACTCATAAGGGTCCGATTAAGATTACTGCTGAAGGCCCTGTGAAGATTGTTGCTGAAGCTAGAGTGGCTCCTATGATCATTACCACTCCTGGTCCTATTCCATATACTTCTGATAAAGTTGTGCCTTGGCATTATGGCTCTGATGTTTATATTCATGGTGTCAAGCAGGAACCCTTAGTTGATACGCCTGTTGCTAATGAAAACCTTGATGTTGATAATATTGATGGATCTAGTAAGATCACACAAAGTGGAAGAGTCTTCTCTCCTCTAGTTACTTCCAAGAATACAGTTACTCCAGTTACTACCTCTACTGTTGATGCTCGGGGCAAAGGTCCTATTATTGAACCTATACAAACTGATGTGCCAACTGCTGATGATCTTGCTAAGCAGATGGAAGAAGTATTGAAAATCATCCGCAAGAGTGATTATGACATTGTGGATCAATTGGGGCATACTCCCTCCAAGATTTCTATGTTGTCTTTATTGTTGTGTTCTAGGGCTCATGCCAAAGCCTTTATCAAGTTTCTGAAGACTGCTCACGTACCAAATGAGATCTCTGTAGACCAATTAGAAAATTGTGTTGCACACTTGACCTATGACAATGGGTTAGGTTTCTCCGATGCTGATTTGACTCCGTCCAAGAGGGATCATAACAGGGCTCTGCATATCTCTATTGAATGTAGGGGCACTACTCTGTCACATGTGTTAATAGACAATGGTTCCTCGCTGAATGTGTTGCTCAAAGAAGTTCTAAATAAGCTTAGTCCTGAAGATGCTGTGTTGAAGCCCAGTAATATAGGGGTGAAAGCTTTTGATGGCTCGAGAAGAGTGGTGCATGGAGAAATTGATCTCCCAATAAAAGTAGGTTCTCAGGTCTTCAATGCTACCTTTTATGTGATGGATATTCGTCCTTCATATTCTTGTTTGCTCGGGCGTCCCTGGATCCATGGGGCAGGTGCAGTAACTTCTACTTTACATCAGAAGCTGAGATATCCAGTAGAAGGAAAAGTTGTCACTGTTTACAGAGAGGAAGGATATATAGTTAGCCATGTGAACACCTTTAAATATCTTGAAGTGGAAGGGGAATATGTTGAAACTCCATGCCAGACGTTCAAAGTGGCTCCTTGGGTTGTTAATAATTATGAAACTCCTCCTGTTGTCAAGAATGTTCCTGTGGTCACCAGAGTACCTCCTACAATGGCCTCCCTTAAAGATGCTAGAACTGTGGTGGATGAAGGTGGTTGTACTATTTGGGGTCAGCTTCCTGACATCCCTTACAAGTCTGACAAATTTGGTTTGGGTTTCACTGCAGAGTCCTAGAAGGCTGTTCGTCGTGCTCGTGCTGTTCGTATCACCAATCAGGGGATTATGAAGAATCAGATCAATGCTGTGGGTGACTATGATGAAGACTACAACTTGGATGCTTGGATTTTTCCTACTGTGGGTGCTGGGCTCAATAATTGGAAAGCTGAAGATGTTATTCCTATCTCCTTTAGTCAGCTGAACAGAGCTAGCCCGAAGGATGATTTCCCATTACCTCACATTGATGTACTGGTAGAAAACACAACTCAGTTCTCGATATTTTCTTTCATGGACGAATTTTCTGGATACAATCAGATCAAGATGTCACCCGAAGACATGGAGAAAACAACTTTCATCACACCTTGGGGCACATTTTGTTACAAGGTAATGCCGTTTGGACTAAAGAATGTCGGTGCAATGTATCAACGGGCTATGGTAACATTATTCCACGATATGATCCACAAAGAAATCAAATTCTACGTGGATGATATGATTGCCAAGTCCCTTACTGAAGAAGACCATTTGGTAAACCTGTTGAAATTGTTTAAGCGTCTGAGGAAGTATCAGCTGAATTTGAACCCCAACAAATGCACATTCGGAGTACGTTCTGATAAGCTGTTGGGTTTTATCGTAAGTGAAAAGGGAATTGAGGTTGATCCCAACAAAGTCAAAGCTATTTCAGGAAATGCCTGCACCTAGGACTGAGAAAGAAGTTCGAGGGTTCTTAGTTAGATTGAACTACATCTCAAGGTTCATATCTCACCCCACTGCAACCTGTGAACCCCTGTTCAAGCTGTTAAGAAAGGAACAAACAGTCAGGTGGAACGATGATTGTCAGAAAGCTTTTGACAAGATCAAGGAGTACCTGCAAGAACCTCCAATTCTCATGCCTCCAATTGAAGGAAAACCTCTAATCATGTACCTGACAGTATTAGAAGGGTCAATGGAATGTGTGTTGGGCCAACATGACGAGTCTGGTCGAAAAGAGTATGCAATATACTACCTGAGCAAAAAGTTTACCGACTGTGAACAACGTTATTCACTGCTCGAGAAAACTTGCTGTGCTTTAGCGTGGGCTGCTCGCCGACTAAGACAGTATATGTTGACTCACACTACCTTGTTGATCTCAAAAATGGACCCCGTCAAGTACATATTTGAGAAGCCAGCACTTACCGGAAGGGTTGCAAGATGGAAAATGATTCTAACAGAGTATGACATTCAGTACACTTCTCAAAAAGCCATCAAGGGCAGTGTATTGTCAGACTATCTGGCTAAGCAACCCATTGATGATTATGAGCCTATGATATTTGACTTCCCTGATGAAGACATCATGTACTTAAAAGCAAACGATTGTGAAGAACCAGTTCACATTGAAGGGCCTGACCCGGAAGAAGCGTGGACTATGATGTTTGACGGGGTTGTCAATATGAATGGTCGTGGAGTTGGTGCAGTGCTTATCACACCTAAAGGAGTTCATATGCCTTTCTTGGAAAAACTCACCTTTGCCTGCACTAACAACGAAGTAGAATACGAAGCCTGTATCATGGGTGTCGCTCCCCATATTTCCATCCTGGTACAAACGCGAAAGTGGCGCGGAAAAGGTTAGAGTCGCCAGCCAGGCATTTTTATCCCAAAGAGACGGGAATGGTAATGCTGTACACACCAGAGGAAAGGAAAGGAAGGACACAGGTCCTGCTGTCGTACCCCGAAAAATACGACCTTACGCGATCCGAATGGACGGAGCCGCGCGCCAGACGGACTGAAGAGTCGCCACCTAATTCTATTTATTCCCGAAGAGGGAAATGGGAGATATAGATACAACCCGGGAGGAAAAGGATGAGGACAAAGGTCAACGGAACCATTGCCTGGGTTCGGGAGTCGGTTATGCAGGGGGAAGGTATTAGCACCCCCTACATCCATCGTACTCGATGGGAACCATCTAAGTTAACGCGCGCGAAAGGATGTCTATGCTTAAACGAATTGCTTGCTAGAGGGAAATGAGTTGAATTATAAGTTAGATTAAACCTAGGTGCTCGGCAAGGATGGAGATCCTCGTGCCTACGTACTCCCGTGTGCAATGGGAAAGTCAGAGCCTCGTAGTTCGGCCTACTAAGGGTAATGGTTGTTTGTTTTATTACCTTTCGTCGATGAAAGGGTTTAGGAGTCGAATGTACTAAAGTCTATGGATAGTTTATCTCGCCCAACAAGACGAGCGTCCTGCGTCGAAAATAATCGGAGCGAGTAACGAGAGCTCGTTATCCTCCTTTCTACCGCTTAAGGCTCGTGGCGTACAAATCTTCTCGTATTTATTAAAGTGTTTTTATTTCCTAAAGCCGCTTGACGTTGGATCAAGGTTTTGGATCTAATCGAAACGTTTTGGTTTTTTGAGGTTTAGAGGGTGCATGCAAATGGAGGTTTATTTTGTGGTTTTGTTTGCGAGGCACGAAGCGCTCGGCTCGCAAGGTAAGGTGGATCCTAATAAACGAAAATAACTGGAAAATAAAGTGCGAGTGTGCAAGTGCAATCGCTTGGCGTTGGACCAAGGATTCAGAATTAAAATAAATACAAAAATAAAGTGCGTACAAAGTAAGGGGAGAGGGGTACAAAATAAATACAGGGGATTGCGAGAAATAAATGGTATCATTGTATTTTTCCCAAGAGGAAACGTGTGTGCAGTGTGTTTGAACTATTCGAAGGCGTTCGGCCTGTTTAATCGGGACGCAACTATTTGAAGGCGTTGGACCTTTTTTCGAGCGCAACTATTCGAAGGCGTTGGACCTTTTCGGGACGCGGCGAAATTTTGTTCGTGAACTGCCTTAGAATTGGTTCAAAATGGGAACCATTCTATAAGGAGTCGAAACGTAATTTTTAAATGCGAAAATAAAATGAATTGAATAAATTGAATTGTTAGAAAAATAAAATAATGAATATAAATAATAAATGAATTAAATAATATCAAGGATAATAAAATGAATTAAATTAAAATACATGTTTGTTTTGTCGAAATAATAATAAAAATAATTACAAAGGGGGGCCTCATATTGGCCAAATATCACCGATTAACAAAATCGGGCGAAAAATGGCCGTTTAGTATATCATTGGCCCCAAAAAATAAAATAAAGCGACAGAATAAGAATATTTTTTTAAAAATAAAGAAATAGCAAATAACCTCCTAATAACTTGTTTTTATGTTTTCTTCTAAAATGTAAAACAAATCTAAACAAAATAAAACAACAATAATGGGTCCTGACATAATAAAATAAATTAGAAATTAAATAAAATAAATAAAAAAAGAAAAATAAACAGAAAACAGAGGGGGTGGATCGATGATACTAGTGTGGTGTGTATTTAGATGTGGCTCACATGAATGGAAAGTACTTCACGGGCTATGAAGCCCAACTAACTTAAAGGAAATATTTCAGCCAAAGAAAACAATTAATTAACAAATAAAAAGAAAAATATTTGAATGAGGGGTGATAAAAACGTGCTGGATGTCCGGTGTGTAGATAGTAGAAAACAAGTTATCAGCATGGGCCTTAAGAACCTCAACAGCAACCCATAATAAAAAAAGTCATATAAACAAAAATATCCTAGACCTAAAACTCAACATAAATGTAAAGAAACAAAAATAAAAAATAAAAACAAAATGTTAGTAATAAAAATTCAAAGAAGAAGAGGAAAACGCAATCCCTAAATGAACACACATGAATGGAACAAAGAGAAACCCACCGTCTGGTTTGCTCACGGCGGCTGCACGAACTGGTCTTCTCGGCCCTCTCTCGTTGATTCCGGCTTCACAGTTCAGTTCACGACGGCTCTCGGTCCTTACGCGGCGGTACTTTCGCGGGTAGATTCGGTTCGTCGAAAGGGTGTTGGCGGTTGAAGGATTTCGTCACGGGTTTGACGGAAGGGACGGCACGGTGGAGAACGGTGGCTTTGTGTGGCTGGTTCGTCGGCGAACAGGTTGGTTGTGTCGCGGTTGCTGTGCGGAGAATGGAGTTCGTCGGACTCTTCGCCGGAATCTCGGCGGTAGTGGTGATGTTTGATGGTTTGCGCTCTGTGTTGAGAGGGTGGAGGATTTGCGGTTAAGGTGAGAGGAGCTTCGGCCGGTGGCTTGGATTTGAGCGGTTCGGCGGCGGAAGCTTCGCGATGAAGAGTGGTGAGGGTTCTCTCACAGTTCTTACGGATTTGCGTTTCTGGGTTTTCCGGTGATGGTGTTGTGGTGTCTGAACTTTTCTGCGGTGAGTTCTTGTTTTGATTGAAAGTGGTGGCTTATGGTTGATTCGGTGGATGATGGTTTTGGTGTTTATGGAGAAAGTAAGTGATTCGAAGGGAACGGTTTGTGAAGATTGTTTGGGCGGTGGATGAAGAGATGCGTGAAGGTGGTGATTGAAAACGAGGAATGGAAGATTCGATGGTTGGTTTGTGTATTTTCTGCAGGCCTTTATTTATTTATTTATTTATGAAGGTATAAGAAAGGTCTGCTTATATGTTTTGAAGGTGGTTCGACATTCTTTGTATTTTCAGTGTATTAAATGGTGAGAGTTTGTGATTTGGTTTAAGTTTTGAAGATGGTTATGGAGAATGGAAGTGAAGGTTGCAGAAGGTGAAGAATGGTAGAGTGGGAAATGTTTGGTTTGTTTGGATGAAAAACACAGGAAGTTTATGGATGATTATGGGTGAAAATGGTGGTGTTTGTATTTTTTGAAGGGGATGATAAAGATTGTGTTGTGAGATGGAAAATTTGCAGTAATGCTTGTTTTTAGGAAGTTTGTGAGATGTGTGATGTGGTTTATGAAAAAGAAAAGAAAGTTTGTGATTGAGCAGAGTCACGGTTTATTGAAGTGTGGTGATTCATTTTGTTTTGTTGGATATTGTTAATAAAAATGTGTGAAGGGGTATGAAACAGGGTTAGGTTTGTATATGGTTGAAAGAATTGATTTGAGGTTGAAGCTTGGTTGTATTTTTTTGATTTTTCTGCAGAATATGGTTAAGGTTTCCAAGCTTGAGAATTGTAAAAAAGAAGGACTGTTATATAGAAGAATTATGAGGGTATTTACGGGAATGATTTCAGAGGATTATTGGATAAGAATTGGTGAAGATTTGAATGAGCTGGAAAGAATGAGATTTGGAATATAGTGGAAGTTTGTTCCTATGCGTACTGCATGGTGCAAGATGGAAAAAATAGTGGGGCTGGAAAAAGTTGTGAAAAAAACGTACAGCTGTGTGTGTGAGTGAGAATGCACTTTGTTGCCAAAGGGAAAATCACATGGGTGTGGTTGACAGTCTTGTGTGTTGATATGAAAAATATAATTTTATGCATTGTATAAAAAATGAATGAAGACAAATTTAATTGACTATATATATATATAAAGTAAATAATAATAAATAAATAAAAATAATAGTGGTGGAAATTTAATAATAACAAAATGATAATAACAAAATACTACTACTACTACTACTACTACTACTAATAATAATAATGGTAATATGCAATAATAATAATAATAATATTAATAGATAAAAAAAATGGTAAGAGTGATAATAATGGTAGATGTGATAATGATAAGAATAATAAAATGAAAAATGTACCATAACAATAATAATAAAAATAGTAAAAAAAATACAAATAAATACTAGTAATAACGAAAATGGTGATAAAAAGAAATAGGAAATAAAATAATAATAATTAATTTTTAATTAATAATTTTCTTTTGAGTAAATAATAAAAAAAAAAGATAAAAAAATAAGGATAGCAATGATAATAGTAATGATACAAAGAAAATTTGGTTTAACAAAGAAAATACGAAGATGACTGCAAAAATGATTTTTTGTGTGTAGAATTTTGTGATAAAAAGATTAAATGGAAAAACAAAGTGATAATCGAACAACAAACTTTTTCATAACACACTGACTACTAACAAATTTAAACTAAATCGATTTTCGGCGCAAACCAAGAACATGAACAGTAAGACCAAATGACTTATTTTTTGGATTTTTTGGATAATGATTAGACAGAAAAATAAAATGCTACATGTTTTTTTGGATTTTCAAAATAATGGTTAGACAGTAAAATAAAAATAGGCGGGTAGGACAAATTTGGGGTATGACAGATGCCCCTATCGAATTGGCTTAGACCGAGTAAAATGAACTGACTCGCGTTCAATCTTTCAAGGTATAAGATAATTAGATATTAACAGACTCCAAATTTGTCCGATAAAGAAAGAAATTGTGGAAATAGCAAATGAAATAAAATGGAAATGATGGGTGACACAACAAGAAATAAATTGACAAAATAAATCAACTTATCATCAACGGATGATAAAGAGAGTAACTGAAAATAAAATCGCTATCACCAAAAGGATGATAAAGCGACCCCGACACCAAAAGAATGTTGAGTAACAGAAAATTAAACAAATCGCTATCACCAAAAGGATGATAAGGCGACCCCGACACCAAAAGGATGCTGAGAACAGAAAATTAAACAATCGCTATCACCAAAAGGATGATAAGGCGACCCCGACACCAAAAGGATGCTGAGAAACAGAAAATTAAACAAATCGCTATCACCAAAAGGATGATAAGGCGACCCCGACACCAAAGGATGCTGAGAAACAGAAAATTAAATAATCGCTATCACCAAAAGGATGATAAGGCAACCCCGGCACCAAAAGGATGTTGAGAAACAGAAAATTAAACAAATCGCTATCACCAAAAGGATGATAAGGCGACCCCGACACCAAAAGGATGCTGAGAAACAGAAAATTAAACAAATCGCTATCACCAAAAGGATGATAAGGCGACCCCGACACCAAAAGGATGCTGAGAACAGAAAATTAAACAATCGCTATCACCAAAAGGATGATAAGGCGACCCCGGCACCAAAAGGATGCTGAGAAACAGAAAATTAAACAAATCGCTATCACCAAAAGGATGATAAGGCGACCCCGGCACCAAAAGGATGCTGAGAAACAGAAAATTAAATAATCGCTATCACCAAAAGGATGATAAATCGACCCCGACACCAAAAGGATAACGAGTAACATAAAACTAAATAATCGCTATCACCAAAAGGATGATAAGGCGACCCCGACATCAAAAGGATGACGAGTAACAGAAAATTAAATAATCGCTATCACCAAAAGGATGATAAGGCGACCCCGACACCAAAAGGATGTTGAGTAACAAAAAATTAAATAATCTGAAAGAGAAATATCCACCGGGGACGCCCAATGAATAACACGTAGGCGAATCTTTGGAATCTTCGGCCGACCCTGGATTCTGGCTTCTGCTGGGGAAAGGCCTGGAATCTTGGTTTGATCCTGGATCCTGAATTATGCAACTATGCTTGATTGTTGTGAAATGGTATTCCATAATGATGGAGATACGATGCAAATGCTTATGCACTGAGATATAAATTCGATAATGTTGGGGATATGGAAAACTGATTTATTTAGGCATGCAAATGATGCACATGATGCAAGTGATTGATGCTTATGATGCTTTATGACGTTAATGATGCATAATGATGCATATGAGTGTTTGAAAAAATAAAGGTGTCGGCTTGGTGGACTTTTGGTCTGGTAGTTGCCAATGGTAATTGGACTTTGGGTGGGTGGAGGGCTTGATTCCCCGACACTCGATCTTTGACGATGCATGATCAGAAGATGGATCTGAAAGCTCCAAGTTTTGGTCACTTGCTGATGAGCGGAGCGACTTAATTGACGTATGAAGACTGATTTGCTTTGAATGATTATCAACGTCTAGCAAGGACTGCCTGTTCAGCTGGGGATAAGAGATAGGAAGATGTACTCCTTGTTTGGCTGCCCCTGTTTGTAGGGTATCTGAAATAAATTTGATGGGGAAGCTTCGACAGTGGCCATGACATGACCTGCCCCTGATTGAGCTTTTGAAGGTGACTTGCCCCTGATTGAGCTGATTTTGAAAATGAAATGCCCCTGATTGGGCTATTGAAGATGCTTTGTCCCTGATTGGGATGTTGAAGTAGTCTTGATTCATGTTGGCAATGAAGTTCAAATTTCTCCTTTGATTGCCCCTTGTTGGGATTGTATGAGGTCAATTACTGAATTGCAATTAAATTATTCATACGCAAATGGTAGTGTTAATGTAAAGTTCATGTAAGTTTTGGAAAAGTCAATTTATTTGAATGTTGTGAAAGTGTGACGAATGGACCGTTAGCCCAGACGAGGTGCTGATTTAGAAAGTGTGTGAAGTATGCAACAAGAATATTGTGCAAACGAGATTGAATATTAGCAAATATATGGGAGTCAATTTACGCAACCTTGTTGGTAGCATGCTTTCAGAATAAACTGTGCCTCAATTAGGACTTTCGAGGGTTGTAACGTGGTCTGGTTAATGGTTTTGAGAAACAAAGGTATAAGGCTCAAAGTTTGATTTGTACCCAACCCTTCTTCGCGATGTTCTCCAATCCTATGTTCAGTTAACTCTACATATGCATCTGTTTTGACTTTGCAAGAATGAAGATGAAGCATTGATGTTCGCTTGAAAATGGCAGTCATCTTTTTTGCTGGTGACCATTTGATTTTTGATTTGGTGGTCACTGATCTTTGTTTTGTTTTTTTGTTGAGGATCTGAGCTCCTCTTTTGATTTTTTTTTCCGACTAAGTCTCCCTTTGGGTGCTCAACTTAGCGGTTTTCTTTTCTTTTTCTACTTTTTTTTGTTTGAATATTGTGACTACCAAGTCATTTGTTGATGGTCCTCCGACGGGATGTCTCATCTTGCGATTTGAAGTGTAGTCAGGTTAGCTGAACAACTACCCTGCCCCGGGTTAAATGTAAGGGTTGTATCCGAAAGAAACTCCTACTTCTAGGCTCGAAGTGGTTGACTAGGGATTAACTCCTTATATCTCCAGTGTTTGGGGATTTGAACAAATGCCTGTACATCATTGACGAGGTTTTATCCGAAAGCATACCGCAACAATTATGGGTATTTTGTTTTCATCATCCTCCCTCAAATATTTGCTAAAGTGAAGTGAGGGAATACTTTCGTGATTTTTGTGATAAATGATAAATAATGAGCGAATGCGAATAGATTGATTCAAAACATGCATAAACATAACATTAACAAAACCAAGTACCAACGATAACAATGTTCAGAGCAAATAGTACTTAAACAAACATTACAAAACAAACAGGAATGCGAGACTAATTGGCAATGGCTGCCTTGATTTGAGGAATGAACTTCTCTTGATTTGACTGCTTCAAAGTTGGAATACTACTCAGCTTTGGTCTTCAGCAATTTCTTCAAAAGCATTCGTTGAGGGGCCACTTGCGGCCACACTGGATTGCCCTGGACATTCAGACCCTTCTGAGTAAAGATGAGGTCCTTAGAGTTGATCATATCTTGAACCACATGCTTGAAGGCGTGGCAATTCTCAATTGTGTGACCTGGAGCGCCTTTGTGATACTCACAGCGGGCATTGGCATCATAATTCCGGGCATTGCCAGCCTGAGGTGGCATATCTCTCAACGTAAGAGATCCTTTTGCCATTAACTGATTAAAGATTTCGGCGTATGGCATAGGTAAGGGATCAATGTGCCTATCATATCCTCTTCGTTGATATGGTGGACGCTGTTGAGGAGCGCGTTGTTGTTGTTGACCGGGCTGTTGTTGATAAGCCGGTTGCTGGTATGGATAAGCCGGTTGCTGGTATGGTCTAGGTCCATATTGCGCAGCTGCACCCGGAGGATAAGGACATGGTTGATAAGCCATCGGAGGCGGAAGCAGAGCTTGAATAGCTGGATGAACAGGCATTGAAGGAACAGGCTGATGAGACACAACCATCCTGGCCAAGGCTTGCATGGCCTCATGAATACGATCAATCTTGCTCTTGATTGAGTCAATCTCTTTCCTCATAGAAACTTGTTCTTGTCAAATCTGATCCATCAGTCCTCTAGCGTTGGCTCGAGTTAAATACGGTCGTCTAGCTCGATACGGGCGTCGGGAAACCATCTTGATTTACTGAAGATGGAGGAACATGAAATGAGTTCTCGATTTTTGGAATGAAATGCGAGAAATGATGCAAATGAAATGATATGCAATGTCAGAATCCAGGATCACAAGATCAAGGTCTCACGAGTCCAAGGCACAGATGGAGGATACTCTGATCAGGAACTCACTGGTAGACTCTAAAGTTTTAGGGATCCCAAAGTTATCAACTCATATGGTTGTTCATCACACGCGCCATAAACATGACGATTGATTGACTCCACCATATGAATCTATTTTGGGTGAGATCTTCGTATCGACAACCCACGAGATCAAATTTTCTCGGGAGTCCATACTACGTGATCATCGACACAAGGTTTAAAACAAAGTCCTGGAGTTATGGAACTTCCTCAACTGTTTGATGCACGTGTCAATTTCATACATTCTTGACAGTCAATCAACTCCATTGAGTAAGTCTATTCCAAGTGAGGTTTTCGTATCGAGCCACGCTGTAAACACCCCAAATTTGCCCTCACCCATTCACACCATGGCTTGTGATCATCTCATATGCATAAATACAATCATATCATCTCACATCTCATTTTTGATTCACTGCATTGGTTCTGAGTCATTTGCATCTAGGGTTTGTGATCTGAGCAACCTCAGAGCATCTTGAGCCATTCCAAAGGCCACTAATCAACTCAAAGGGGTCCATGTGTGTTCTTATGTCATATTCCATCTCCTCAAAGCCAAAATTGCAGAGGAATTACAAGAACTAGGGTTTGAGTGGATGCAGAGCCAGGATGAACTGCACAATTGACCTAAAATTAGGGTTTTGGTTTCAGAGGCCATAACTCCAAATTTTTTGGTCATTCTTGTTTCCATTGCTCTTTATATGGTATAGGGAGTATGCACATCAATTTTCATGAAGAAATTCCATGGGGAAGTCATCTGATCAAGGGTTGACTTTTCAGACAAGTCAGTGCAAAATCAGGGCATCTGAGGCCCCCAATGACCCAACCAATGGGTGATCTTCATCATTTTGAGTGTATATGATCTTTATTTGATCATGGAAGAAGGTTGAAGTTCATAGAAATCAAGAATTTAGGGTTTTTGCAAATGTTGACTTTTTGGGCATAGTTGACTTTTCAAGAATGCATCATTTTAGGTCATTTTTCAAGCTTTGATTCTTGATCCAAAAAGGCTTCAAATGAAAAAAACTTTGGTCATGAAAGTTGTAGATCTCATCTTTCCCTTTTCAAAAAGTACAAGAACATGATCAAACTCTTCTTGAATCAAAAGTTATGGCAATGCAAAGTTGGCTAAAATCATTGATTTTCAAGGCATGCCCTAAGTGAGAATTTTGCAAAGTCATGAACCAATGCATTATGTGACCTCTAATTCATTTCAAACCATTACACAAACATTCTATGAGCCTAAAAAATCAGAATTGGACCAAGTTTCTACATAGTTTGGTTTATGTAACAAGACTTTCTTCACATGTGAACCCTAAAGCCACAAGTTGCAAAACTCATGATCATGCTTTCACCAACTTGCTGCCTTGAATGTTGGACCAAGCCTAGCCTTTCCCTTCACTTTGCTGCGCAGACCATGCCCTTTGTACTTGGCTAGAAGTTGCCCATGCCCTATCTTACAAGAAGTTGACATATTTGCAAAAGTGGCTACACCTATCCATAAAGCACAAGTCACATCCTCTGACCAATTGGATTAGTTTATACTATCCATTTGCAAACCATTTCATACACTAAGCAAGGCTGAAGCTCTCTCATAACACACATTCACAAAATCACCCCACATTGCATTTGTCTTCGAATCTGCCTCCACAGCCACAAAACACTCAAACCATTTTCTCCATTCAACTCACCATGTATCACTGAGTAGAAACCACCAAGAACACAAGCCTGAAACAGCCAAAGCATCCCACTGCCATTTCTCACCTTATTTTGCAGTTTCATTCGAAACTCTCACCCTAGCTCACAAACAGCCAAACAAACCTTGCAGACCTTCTCCATTCATCCTCAGGACCACAAACCATCATTCACAATGGCCTGAAACCTCCAGAAACTCCATTGCCATTTCTGACTGAGCTGAAGCAGGAGCTTTCGAAACTCACTATCCAGCCAACTTAAATTCCCTTTGAGCATTCAAACCTCATCTGGGGATCAAAAGGAGTGGTTTGCACTGAAGGAAGCAGCCAGAAAGTGCCAGAAGTCAGAGCTCCAGTTCAGGTGAGCTTCATGAACTTTTTCCCAGGAACTTGTTTTTAAGGTCTTAATTGTTTCTCTATGTTCCACTGGTCATGATGATGCGTTTGGTTTCGAAAATCATGGAGTTTTGAGCATGTATGATGTCCCTGAAATTTTGTGACCTAAAACTGGTTTTGTTCGATTCTTGCTTATGGGGAAAAATAAATGAATTTGAACATGGGGTTTTGGTTCAGTAGGTTGTGGGAAACATTTCCATGGTTTTAGATTTCATTTTAGTGACCTAGGGAAGGATTTGGAAGTTTTCAGGGGAGAAGGTCACCGGAGAAGACGACCGGAGCTCGTCTCCGGTGACCTGAAAGTGATTAGTCATTTAATTAGGGTTAGGGCAAGTTTTAAATGTGAGCCACTGGATCTTGTTTCCCGCGTGTGAGTGTGTGGCTGAGATCATGCCATTTTCAATTAATCAGGATTAATTAATTCTAATTAGGTTTAATAAATTAATTAGTCAGGTTTGAATTATGACCATTGGATCTGGCGCGTGGTCAATGGTTTCCTTTCCAGATTGAATCCCAACCCTACATTGTGCATACTTCAGTTTAATTTATTTTTAATTCATTTTCTTTTCAATTAATTTGCATATTTATTTTAAAATAGTAAAAAATTCTTAAAAATTATGAAACTTTTTCTTAAAAGTTTCATTAATTTTTAAGACCCAAAAACATTTTTATTTTATTTTTTATCATTAAAAAAGTATTTTTAAATATTTAAAAGATTATTTTTAATTGATTAATGGGAATTAATTAATTAAAAATACTTTTAGGTATTTAAAAATTACAAAAAAATTCATGAAATGTTCTAAGACATTTAGAAACATTGTCCAACCTTCAAACCAAATTTCTTTTTTGATCTTGATGCATTTTAAGAATTTTTCATTGAATTAAATCATGTTTTATGCATTAATTTGATCCTAAATTCAAAAATTCATTTCTGCCTATCTAAGAAGGTTGAGACATTGATTCTTCTTGCATTGTTTTGTGTTTGGCATGTAGTTTCTAAGATAAAATGGCCATGATTTGATCTTGCATTTTCCAATTGTTTGGCATTTCTTTTGTTAAGAACCCTAGAAAACCCTAATAACTTAGAAAATTCATATCTTGAGATTGGTTAAGAGTTGGGACCTCCCCTTTGGACCTTGGTTTAGTATAGGTTTAGGGTTTCTTTGGTTAGCATTTTCCATTTTTTATCTTAGGGTTTGCTTCTGTTTTGGGTTTTTGTTTGATGTTTGATCCATGAACCCTAATTTGGGCTTTCTCTTGCATCCTTCTTGCATACTCTTGCATAACATGACTTGTCTTTGCATTTTGTGCATTTTTGTGATTCATTTGACATCTTAAGACATGTAGGAAGCATGTTTGATCATTGCATTACATATTTGCCATGTCATTTGTCTTGTATGCTTCATAACATTTCATGTTTGTTCATGCTCCTTAGCTTGCATCATTTGCATCCATGATCTTGTATGAACATCTCCATGTCTTGCCTCATGTTTGCAGCACTTCATAACATCATAATCATCATCAACATGCTTCTGGTTTTGCTTTGCATCATACCGTTTCATCTCATCTTGCATTGCATTGCATTTCTTTCTAACATTTCAGGTGGTAAGTAAACTTGGGAAGTGAATTTGCCTTCACTTCTCATACCTTTTCTTTTCATCTCTCTTGCATCCATTGCTGCATTTCTATTTGTGTTTGAGATTGAGCTTTCTCATTCTTCTTCCTCCCACTTTCTTTCTTCAAGTGACTTGACTTCTTAAATGAAGCAAGTTGCTTTGCTTCTCTTGATCCTGTTCATCTGCTTCCTGGTGGCTCCTTTGAAGATTGTTCTTGAAAACCTCACAAACCTTAGGATCAACCAAGCATGATAATGAATTAGGGTTTTGATTAGTCTCCCCTCATAGTTTTTACCTTTGTGTCTCTCTTTGAGTCCTCTCTTCTCATCTCATAATCAGGGACTAAACCCTAAAGGCTTTAAGGCTTTGTGATTAGGGTTATGCCTGCATCCTTCTTTTAGGATGGAGTGTATAACTTTAATCCTAAGTGTTGAACCCTTAATGTGTTTAAATCTCTTAATCAATCCACTTAATAATCATCAAGACATCACACTTGTAACTTGGGCCTTGCATTAGGGTTCTAATTCTTCCTTAAGTGGTTAAGAAGGACTAACCCTAGTGTTAATGGACAAGTCCCCCTCAAGTTGTCTTACAAATCATAAAAATCACTTCATCACCATATCATTAAATAAAATCCACTTAATCAAAGGCTTGTTTTGTCATGAGTTTAATCCCTAATCATGGATTAAGTTGAGGAGCTTTCCTCAGCTTAAACATTCTCATCTATCATCCTTCTTTTAGGATGGTGTAATGAGTCTGTTTAATCCCTGATTATGGCTTAACCTCATTACTCAACACTAAACAAAAACCACAAAAACATCTAAATAATCACAAGTAGGTTAATGATCTTAATCCTGCATCAAAGGTGATTAAGTGTGAGAATCTGACTTCACACTTAAGGTATTCTCATTACCCCTAATCAGAGGGAAGATGTGATGAGTTTACTAACCCATTGGTTTAGGCTTAAGCTCATTGACTTATGACAAACTTTCAAAAGCAATAAAAGACTGAAAACACAAAAAACAAACAATAATCGTCTCCTCCGGGATTCTTTTCTCATCACCTTCACTCATAAACGAGAACTTGCTTCTTCCGTCTAATGCAAGACAGTTTGCACCTGAGCCAGACAGGTCATACACTTGAGCATAGACAAGCAAGCAGTTCATCAAGTCAATTCATCTTTCAGTCTCTTTGGGTCGAACTACGGTGTTCTGACTTCCTCATTGCACGAGAGGATACGTAGGCATAACTTAACAGTTATCGAACAAAAGTCTCTGTATATTCCCCCTCCTTCCAGCTTTACTCTTTAAGCCTCATTATCATGAGCATTTCATTCCTGATCTCACACTGACACTGTATATACTACACTTCACTTCTTTTACACTGACACCTGTACATTCTTTCCAGCTACTTTATACACAGATTGCACAGACACTACCCCTTTAAAACACAAATCTTTTAAGCGTGGATCCCGTCGAGTACGACGGACAATCTGGGTGCTAATACCTTCCCAGGTTGTAACCAACCCCCTTTCTCAGTCTCTCTGGTTCGCAACCGTCTTATCCATATCTTTTTCTAGGCTTATGCAGCATTGCCTTTCCTCCGGGATAAAAATGCCTAGCTGGCGACTCTATTCATCTCCAATGAGTTCACGGCTGTGTGTTCTCATTGTCCCTCTCGCCGACCGTTCGCGTCTGTACCCTTATTTGACCCTGGTGTCACTTATCGGGAGCGACAGCTTGGCGACTCTGCTGGGGACCCTTATATTGCAACCAGGGCTTCTGGTTCTTTTTGTGGGTTCCTCCTAGCGCTTGTTTGATTTGTGTTTACTGGGGTGTTATGTGCTTGTATTTATTTTTGTTTATTGCTTTATGTACAGTTACTTTACTGCTTTCTTTATTGCATTTATTTATATCATACTGTCATTGCTGCTGGCTGGATCTGGTTGTTTGCCTTGGTGGGTGGGTGATTCATTGAGAGTTAAGGTCCTATACCTGGGACCTGAGTGACACCTAGGCTAGAGTGAATCATATTCTTTCCCATTCCATTTCGGTCTGGTGCGGGAATATGAAACACGGTTCAGATATGGGTTTCTTCTTGAGAACTCTGTGTTGCAGATTTCCTGCAATGCTAGGGCTATCTGGGAAGCCTGCTAAGTCTGGATGACCTTTTAGTATTGACCTTCAGAAACTGAGGTGAATTAGAGGAGGAATTGTTATGGTTATTGTAAACATTGTACCTCCGGGTTAGAAGTGTTTACACTTCTCATAACTGATCCAAGTCTGAGGATCCTTGTTCTAGATCATCACCTGTGAGGGGGTTGGGCTGTTTACAGGTTTGCAGGTACCTTGACCTCAGAATACCCTGTTACTTTGACTTTGTTAAGAATACTCCATGTTGGACAGTTCTTGTGATTCTAAAACCTTGGACTTGTGGCTCTTTATTTGAGTCCCCCACCCTGGTTACTGGATTTTTAGACCTCCATCTGGGATTCTTGAACACACATGGACTTATATCAGGGCATTTTGATCAGATCCAGCTCAGTCACAAACCCTTGCATTTAATTTGCATACATACTCATCGCATCATATTAACATTTGCTTATTTGTGTTTCAGGGTATCCATTTTCATCTGGTTTTGGTTTTGACCCCATCTGCATTACTAGCTTCAGCTTGTCAGCCATATACTTCAAATACTTGCACTAGCCAGCCAGTGGCCCACTCCTCAGCATCTTCATCAGCACTCTACTCAGTCTTCAGCATCATGGCTCCAAAGAAAAGCAACATCACTTATCATTTCTTCCAACCAGACTTATCAGACATCAGGAGGATCCAAACCCTGATCACTCCAGATCACATACCTTTGTTCAGGGAGCATTATGGGGATATACTTGACTTGGTCATGGATCTGGACCCATCCCAGAGGAGTTTGATCCACACCTGCATTCAGTTTTATGACCCCCCATTGAGATGTTTCACCTTTCAAGACTTTCAGTTGGGGCCTCTTTTAGAAGAATACTCATCTTTGATTGGTTTGCCTATCAAGAGGGAAATCCCTTTCAACCCTGAAATGGTCTTTCCCAGCAATGGAGAGGTGGCAAAAGCTCTGCACCTGGAACCTGCTTTGATTGAGCAGCATATGACCTCTAAAGCTGGGATCCCTGGTTTTCATCTTGACTTCCTGATTTCCCAAGCTAGTCTGAAGGCCTCCCTGGGGGAGTGGAGAGCTGTTTGTGCTCTGTTGGCCTTAAGTGTATATGGAATTGTGTTGTTTGCAGATGAGCCTCGATTCATCAGCAAGAATGCAATCCATTTGTTCATCCTGAAGAACCCAGTGCCAACTTTGCTAGGAGATCTCTATTACTCAGTACATCAGAAGAATGAGAAGCAGAGGGGAAGGCTAGTGAGGTGTTGTGCTCCATTATTCCATGCTTGGCTTCTAAAGCATCTACCCAGGACAGATGCCTTTCTAAATCCTCATCAGCAAAGCAACTGGGCTAAGAGGCTCACTACTCTCACTTCAGCAGACATCAGATGGTGTACTCAAAGCACCAAAGGCAGGGATATCATCACCAGCTGTGGACGTTTTCCTAATGTGCCTTTGATAGGAGTCAAGGGAAGTATCAATTACAACCCTCTGCTGTTCAGGAGGCAATTAGGCTATGCACTGGTCCATGCTCCTAAGGCACAGGACTTGGTGGAGACTCTCTATTGTGAGAACAAGATTAGTCTGGCAACTGTTAGGCAGGCTGTCTGGGCCTGGGATCATGTTCAAACCAAGGGAATCACCATTCTGGGGAAGTGCAATAATGTGGCATCAGCACAATATTATGAGTGGTCCCATGCCAGGGCCCAATTCTCTGGAATGCCCTTCACCATAGAAGACATGCTTGAGTCATCTTCAGCACCACCCCCTGCCACTATCAGTCTGGAGGAGTTTGAAAGCTTGAAAGAAAGAAATGAGAAGTTAACCCAGGCTTTGCAGAAGACCCTCCGGGAGAGGAGTGAAGGTGTGAGGGAGATTGAGAGATTGGAGAAGTTGAGGGTGGAACACTTGACTAAAATTGAGAAGTCTGGAGATTATATCAACAAGTCTAAAGCTGGTGAGCAGATTCTGAAGAACGCTTGCAAAGAAGCCCAGTTCCAAAGAGCAAGGACAGACTTGTACCTGAAAGAGAGTCAGGCCAGGTGGGTCCGGATCACTGAGGCCCGTACTCTAGAAGACAAGAGAGTTCAGGACAAGATGGAGCAAATGGAAAAAGCCCTGGCAGCAGCCCAAAAGGAAATATCAGAGCTAAAAATCAGAGCTGGAGTGAAGAGGTCTAAGGACCAAAGTCAGAACAAGAAGTTGACTGCAGCTGTTGCAACAAGAAACCTTCTCATCAGAAGTCTCACGGAGCATCCGGCTGATCCTGTGACCGAAGCACTTCTTAAGGAAGTTCGTGAGGATGAGTTTGGCCTTGGAGTTTGATCATTTGCTTGTTGTTATTCCTATTCCATGTACTTTTGTTTTGTTGTGATGTATTTTGACCCCTGTGAGGGCTTGTGTTGTAAAAATGAACAAGATGTATTATTTCACCTTCTGTAATATATTTGTGTTAGTTTCCATCTGGGTTTATTTCGAAAGCAACTTCAACAGCAGCATCTTCAAGGGTCTGGAAGGGTCAAAACTGAAGGCCAAACCGGATACCTTGAGAGCAAATAAGCATAACTGCATTGCTTGCTAACCTTTTATTTGTTTTGTAGGGATTTGTTTTGTTGTTACTAACCTCTGTTGTGATATTCAGGAATTATTGCTCGCCGCCGGGTATTTCCCCTCAACAGGCCACACAGGTACCCAACTAGAAACAACCTTCCGGGAATTCAGATGGATCAGATGCAGCAGGACCTTACGGAGGTCAGAAACCAGATGGCCAACGAAAGATTGGAGATGAGAACCCAGATAACGCAATTCATGGAAGTAATGAACAATTTAGCTCAAAGCCAGGAGAGGCTCAGAGCTTTGGTAGAAGGGAGGAATCAAGATGAGCCCCATGTGGGGACTGCCGGCACAAGTAACAATGAACGGGTGCAACCCCATGTTAACCCTCCTGTGTTTGGCCCACATCTACATCCTGAGATTAACATTCCTGCAAATGTTCAAGGGACAGCCACTGCAGCCAGGGTACTTCAAGAAGACCCTCAGGAGGACCAATTTACAGTAATGGGTGCTGGAGAGGAAACTTACGATAGACGGTTGGAAGAGATAGCTGAGAAGTTGAGGTCCTTAGAATCTCAAAATTCTTTGGGTTTCGACGTCATGGACATGGGTTTGGTAAACGGGGTCAGGATCCCCCATAAGTTCAAGCCACCTTGTTTCGAAAAGTATAATGGGACTTCATGCCCCCGGACTCATCTACAATCATTTCTGGGAAGGCTGAAGGCCTATACAATGGATGAGAAATTGTGGATGTTCTACTTTGAGGATAGCTTGACTGGAGCTTCGAGGGAGTGGTATTCCCATTTGACAAGGGCAACTGTGAGATGCTGGAAGGACCTGGCAGAGGCCTTCATCCGACAGTATCAATACAACTTAGACATGGCACCCAACAGGACTCTCCTAATGGGCATGTCACAGTCGTCAAGGGAAAGTTTCCGAGAATATGCCCAGAGATGGAGGCAATTGGCTGCTGCCGTTCAACCACCAATGTCTGAGAGAGAAATGGCAGACATGTTTATGAACACTCTCCAGGGAACGTATATTGACAGGTTGGCTGCTTTCTCCTCCACTAGCTTTGCAGATGTTGTCATAGCCGGGGAGAGAATTGAAAGCTTGTTAAAAATGGGAAAGATCTCAGACAACGGTGCAAGCTCGTCCAGTAGTACAAGAAAGCCTTTTGCAGGCCCGAGAAGAACTGGCGAGACCAATGCCATTCACACCAACAGGGGTAGGCCCCAATATGTTCAAAGGACAATAGCAGCAGTCACCATTCCTGCTCCATCTCATCCACAGCCAGTCTATCAACCTCCTCAACAAAACTTCCAACAACAACCTCAGTATCATCATAATCAGTATCCTCCAAGAAACTACAACAGCAACAACACCAACAACAACAATCAACAGAGGCCATTCCAACAAAGGCCATCCCAAGCTAATAGAGTAATCGACCCGATCCCAATGCCGTATGTTGCCTTGCTGCCACAACTTCTGAAACTCAACCTGGTTGAGCTAAGAACGTTGGCACCTCCGGATCCCAACAGTCTACCAAGAAACTATGACTCCAATGCTAGGTGTGCTTTTCATTCGAACGCACCTGGTCACAGTACAGAAAAATGCAGGGCTCTGCATATGAAGGTACAAGACTTGGTAGACTCCAAGGCTCTGAATTTTGCACCGCCGCCCAATGTCAATAAAAACCCTATGCCAAACCATGGTGGTCCCCGAATTAACGCTATTGAAGAAGACAGACCGTCTTATTTAATAACCAGTGTGGATCAGATCAGGACACCATTGGTGGAAATCAAAGCTCAACTCCGCGAAAACCAGATATTTCCGGGGTGTGAACTAGGGTGTCCCTATTGTAATATTTCATGGAATGGGTGTGAGGACCTGAGGAATGGCATTGACAGCCTTATTCAGAGTGGCCTGCTACAGATCACTACATCATTCCCGACAAACCCAACAACTTCATCAGCAACGGTTCCAGAGCCTCCTACAAATGCAGCAACTATTGTTCCCGACAATTCACCAGCAACATCAACAAGTACTTCGTCTGTCCTCCCAAATGATCAGTTTTCAACAGTTTCTCCTGCTACAACTTCAGCTTCATTCCATCTCGAATCTCCATCAACAACAACAACAGTCCTTCCGACAGTACCTCCTACAACACCAACAATCAATCATGAAGATGTCTCCACTGTTACCATATTCTACGATCCCGAAAATAACTCCGCTCACCATTCTGAAGGTGCTGCTCCCACCAGAGCACCAGTTACAATCTTTTATGATCCACAAACAATAACAGTTCCTTCAGCAGCAGCAATCAGTCCGGTCACTGTCACGGTGCCTGGACCAGTACCATATGAAAGCAATAGGGCCATCCCTTGGCACTATGGCTCTGACGTGTACTGTGAAGGGAAAAGAATCACTCTTGAAACATCAGCACCTGCACCACAAGTAGATAACGTGGGGGGGAGGCGGAGGCTTCACTCGAAGCGGACGTCTCTTTGCTTCACAAGTTCAAAGACCTACAGCCGAAGCAGAAGCTGCTGCCAAGGCAAAAGGAAAAGGCCCGGTGCAGGAGGATCCAGCTGCCAAAGAAGCCCTGAAGACTCCGTTCGATCAGGAAGTTGATGAGTTCATGCGAATCATCAAAAAGAGTGATTATAAAGTTGTGGATCAGCTTCACCAGACGCCATCCAAAATCTCTATCCTCTCACTGCTTATGTGCTCCGAAGCCCATCAGAATGCACTACTTAAAGTCCTGCACGCAGCTTACGTGCCCGAGGAGATTACTGTCAACCAATTGGAAACCGTGGTTGGAAATGTTACTGCTAGCAATGGGCTAGGGTTTACCAATTCTGACCTGACAGCGGATGGCCGCAACCACAACAAAGCCTTGCACATAACCATGGAATGCAAAGGAGCTGTCCTTTCTCATGTGCTGGTGGACACAGGTTCTTCCCTGAATGTCTTACCAAAGAAGGCTCTGGTGAATTTAGAATATGATGGATTGGCATTGAGACCCAGCAACCTGGTGGTGAGAGCCTTTGATGGTTCGAAGAGATCGGTTCTGGGAGAGATTGAGCTGCCCGTGACAATTGGCCCGCAAACCTTTAAAACTATCTTTTATGTGATGGACATTCAGCCCGCCTACAGCTGCTTGTTGGGTAGACCCTGGATTCACGCCGCCGGCGCAATAACGTCTACCCTTCACCAAAAGTTAAAATTTGAGTGGGAAGGTCAAGTTGTCACAATCTGCGGGGAGGAGGATATTTTCGTTAGCCATCTGGCTACGTATAAATACATTGAGATGGATGGGGAGATCCATGAAACAATGAGCCAAGGTTTTGAAGCCTTGAATGTCAATGAAGCATCTGCTGTGTCAGGGATCTCCATGTCGTCTTACCAACAAGCCCGGAAGGTTGTTGAGGAAGGAACTGCCCTAGGCTGGGGCAAGGTCTTAGCTGTGGAGGAGAAGAAGGACAAATTTGGGTTGGGTTACAGACCAACTCAACATCAGGCAAAGGCTGCTGCAGAGCCTGGTTTTGTCAGTGGGGGGATGCTTACCCCCGAATGTGTCAACTGTCTGGAAGACGAGCTGGAAGAGGAGCGCAATCTGGAGGATTGGATTCGTCCAAAGATCCCGGGGAGCAGTGTCTCGAACTGGTCTTCCCAGGAAATTATAAGAGTTACTCATGCAGAGTAATTATTATTTCCTGCATTTTTATAGCATGCATCAAAGTCTTGCATCTTGCCCAAGATGACAAGACTCATTTTGTAATCAGGGCCATCTGTACTTTTGTGCAAACAAGATTAAATTAATGAAATATCAGACATCTTTTTGCAAACAAGTCTTTTTCTTTTCTGCTCACTGTTTTTCCATTTTTCTTTTTGTACAAAAATAAATGGCGGTGTTTTCAAAATGATAACTTCATTTCACCTTTTTTCTAAAGCAAGATTAAAATAAATCACTAAAATGAACAACTTAACCCTTGCAGAGAGTGCCTTCCTGACAGCACCGACAACAGCACGGCTATGACATCGTATGACCTTGACAATCCAATCAATCAAGCTGATGAAGGGGTTGATGAAGAGTATGAGCTTCCTGAAGAGCTAGCCAGGTTGTTGAGACAGGAGGAAAAGGTTATTACTCCTCACCAGGAGGAGATTGAAGTGATTAATCTTGGTACAGACGAAGACGCGAAAGAAGTTAAAATCGGGGCCTGCCTGCAAGACTCAGTGAAGAGACAACTGATAGATCTGCTTCAAGAGTATGTTGATGTGTTTGCTTGGTCGTATCAAGACATGCCAGGGTTGGATACCGACATTGTTATGCACAAGCTGCCTTTGAGGGAAGAATGCCCACCAGTTAAACAGAAGCTGCGCCGAACTCGCCCAGACATGGCTATGAAAATCAAAGAAGAGGTACAAAAGCAGTGGGACGCCGGGTTCCTTGCTGTAACTAGCTATCCGCCGTGGGTTGCTAACATAGTACCTGTGCCTAAGAAAGACGGCAAAGTAAGAATGTGTGTTGACTACCGGGATCTGAACAGAGCCAGCCCGAAAGATGACTTCCCATTACCTCACATTGATGTATTGGTGGATAACACGACTCAGTTCTCGGTATTCTCCTTCATGGACGGATTTTCGGGATATAATCAGATCAAGATGTCACCTGAAGACATGGAGAAGACAACATTCATTACACCTTGGGGCATGTTCTGTTACAAAGTGATGCCATTCGGACTGAAGAATGCTGGTGCCACATATCAACGGGCTATGGTGACATTGTTCCACGATATGATCCACAAGGAAATAGAATGTTATGTGGATGACATGATTGCCAAATCCCTTACAGAGGAAGAACACCTGGTAAATCTGCTGAAGTTGTTCAAACGCCTGAGGAAGTACCAACTAAAGTTGAACCCCAACAAATGCACATTCGGGGTGCGATCCGGTAAATTGCTGGGCTTTATTGTAAGCGAGAAAGGGATTGAGGTTGACCCTGATAAAGTCAAGGCTATTCAAGAAATGCCTGCACCTAAAATAGAGAAAGAAGTTCGAGGGTTCTTAGGTCGATTGAACTACATCTCACGGTTCATATCTCACCTTACAGCAACCTGTGAACCTTTGTTTAAGTTGTTAAGAAAAGAACAAACGGTCAGGTGGAACGAAGATTGCCAGAAGGCTTTTGACAAGATCAAAGAGTACTTACAAGAACCTCCAATCCTCATGCCTCCAGTAGAAGGAAGACCTCTGATTATGTACTTGACAGTGTTAGAAGAGTCGATGGGGTGTGTGCTGGGCCAGCATGACGAGTCTGGTCGAAAAGAGTATGCAATATACTACCTAAGCAAAAAGTTTACCGACTGTGAACAACGTTATTCACTGCTCGAGAAAACTTGCTGTGCTTTAGCGTGGGCTGCTCGCCGACTGAGACAGTATATGTTGACCCACACTACCTTATTAATCTCAAAAATGGATCCAGTTAAGTACATTTTCGAGAAGCCAGCTCTTACCGGACGGGTTGCAAGATGGCAGATGATTCTCACAGAATACGACATACAGTACACATCTCAGAAAGCCATCAAGGGCAGTGTACTATCTGAATATCTTGCTGAGCAACCCATTGATGACTACCAGCCTATGAGATTTGACTTCCCTGATGAAGACATCATGTTCATAAGAGCAAAAGATCGTGAGGAGCCTATTCACACTGAAGGGCCTGACCCGGAAGAAGAATGGACTATGATGTTTGATGGGGCTGTTAACATGAATGGTCGTGGTGTTGGTGCGGTCCTCATTTCACCAAAGGGAGTTCACATGCCTTTCTCGGCAAAACTCACTTTCAACTGCACTAACAACGAAGCTGAATACGAAGCTTGCATTATGGGTCTTGAGGAAGCCATTGAACTCAGGATCAAGACATTGACCGTATTCGGAGATTCAGCTTTGGTAATCAATCAGACCAACGGAAAATGGTATACACACCAGGATCATCTGATACCTTACAGGGATTATACAAGAAGGTTATTGACTTTCTTCACAACAGTCAAACTTGAGTATATCCCTCGGGATGAGAATCAGTTTGCAGACGCCTTGGCTACCATTTCGTCCATGATCAAAGTTCAGGCTGCTAACTTTGTACCCCAGATTTTAGTGTCTAGACTTGATAGACCAGCATATGTATTTGCAGCGGATGTTGTAAAAGAAGATAAGCCTTGGTTCCATGACATTAAAAGCTTCTTGGAGGATCAAACATACCCACCTGGGGCATCTTCCAATGATAAGAAGACTTTGAGAAGGCTTGCTGGTAGTTTCTTCCTGAACACTGATGGATCTTTATACAAAAGAAACTTTGATATGGTACTCCTCAGATGTGTTGACAAGACAGAAGCAGATTTGTTGATGCATGAAGTGCACGAAGGATCTTTTGGTACCCATGCTGGAGGGCATGCCATGGCTAAAAAGTTGTTAAGATCAGGCTATTACTGGATCACAATGGATGCAGACTGTTGTGCTTACGCCAGAAAATGTCATAAATGCCAGATCTATGCAGATAAGGTGCATGTGCCTCCCAATCCTTTGAACATCATGTCTTCACCATGGCCCTTTGCTATGTGGGGTATTGATATGATTGGCAAGATTGAGCCAACTGCTTCAAATGGTCACAGATTCATCCTGGTCGCCATTGACTATTTCACCAAGTGGGTTGAAGCAGCCTCATATGCAAACGTCACAAGGCAAGTGGTAGCCCGATTTCTGAAGAGAGATATCATCTGTCGGTATGGAGTTCCCGAGCGAATCATTACTGATAATGGTTCCAACTTAAACAACAAAATGATGGCTGAATTATGCCGGGACTTCAAAATCCAACACCACAATTCTTCTCCTTACAGGCCGAAGATGAATGGTGTTGTTGAGGCGGCAAATAAGAATATTAAGAAGATTGTGCAGAAGATGGTAATCACATACAAAGACTGGCATGAAATGCTACCATTCGCCTTGCATGGGTATCACACATCAATCAGGACATCCACTGGGGCAACACCGTATCAGCTTGTGTATGGTATGGAAGCGATCCTACCAGTTGAAGTTGAATTACCCTCCTTGCGAGTCTTGATGGATGTCAAACTGGGTGAAGCAGAATGGGTTAGGTCCCGATACGAGCAACTGAGTCTGATTGAAGAGAAGAGATTGGCTGCAATCTGTCATGGGCAATTGTATCAGAAGAGAATGAAGAAAGCCTTCGATCAGAAAGTCAGGCACCGAGAGTACCAAGTGGGAGATCTTGTGCTGAAAAGAATCCTCCCTCCTCATACAGACCACAGGGGCAAATGGACTCCAAACTACGAAGGACCATTTGTGGTAAAGAAGGTTTTCTCGGGTGGAGCGTTGATGCTCAGCACCATGGATGGTGAAGATTTCCCGTCCCCTGTGAATTCAGATGCAGTTAAAAAATACTTCGCATAAAATGACCCGCTGGACATAAAAACAGAATGTAAGTCCAGGCAAAAATAGGGCATCCCGGCGAGTCAAAAACAGAATAAAAGACTCGGGCAAAAATAAGGGAAATAAACAAAAATGTACACCCGCTGAGTTGAAAAGCCGCATTGGACAACTCAGGCAAAAATGGGTATTCCGATGGATTGAAAACCCGAAAGGGCGATCCATGCAAAATAAGGGAATAAGCGAACAACTGCATTCTGAATTCGTCTGCATTATCTACAACTTGGTAAGCTACAAAGGATCAAGCTTCAATCAGAATCAACTCTTTCCAGAAAGCAAGACGAGAAGAACGTCATTGTCATACGAGTCATAGCAGAAGAGGAAGCTCCTTGAAAGCCTCGTCAACATCGCCAGCATTTTGTTTCTCAATTTGTAACAATCTCCTCATTTCAGGGGATATGTTTCTTTGGTTGTATCTTGCCGATTCAGGGCACATGAATTAATAAAATCAGATTTTTCAGTCATGTTTCGTTTTGTACATTTTTATTTACAAAGGATGTCTGATGTCTCTAAAAAACTAGTTGCATAAGTACAGATGTTTTTCTCTAAAAAATAATAAAAAACACATGCTTGCAGGGAATATACTTACTCGTGAGAATGCTTGACTCCTATGACGGAATCCAGTAAAGGATACCTCGGGACCTTTTGTGCGTCTCCTTATCTTTGCAGGATTGCAGGTATCCAGAACGCAACCTGGGGCATGCAAGTTACGTCTCAGCAAGCTGGTGAATCATTATCAACTCGGTCTATCTTCCACGTGGCACTGGAGAGTGCCCACTTCCCCAGCAAAGTTGCCAAATCAACATACACTCAATCCCAGCATCTGAAATGCCCTATCCCCAGCTGAGTTGCCACTTGTTGCTCTCCCCAACTGAGTTGCCTCTCATAATTCCCCAGCCGAGCTGCCATTTCATCCTCAGTTGAGTACAGGAGTCAGGGAATCATCTCCCCACAGAGTTCCAGCCTCTATCCAGAAGAGCAGCGCATAGAAGATCACAACAGAGCGAAGAAAGCTTCTACAAACCCCAGCTGGGTCCCATTATAAGGATATGTCAATCAGTGACCTATGTCCCCAAGCAGATACATCATTAGATCTACCAATGATCTCATCCCCAGCTGGGAGGTCCATTTCCAACAGATCGACCAGAGATCTTCGCAGTGACGGGATCCGAATCCCAGTGTGGTATCTTTGCATAATCATGGCATTTGCATCATAATATCCCCTCAGAGCGTAGCATTCCGTCTAATACGGAGCATTACGGCAAAAATCAAACGCATAGCATAATCATAAGCCATGTTCTGAAGTAACACTTGTGAATAATAACCGTTCATCATCATTATACAGAAATCCCCACCAGAGTCCCAGCAAAAGCAGTTGCCTCTCCAATCACCAAACACCAGTATATATTTCTGACACCCGTCCGTGTCATCACTTCCCCAAACAGGTTGCCTGAATACACTTTACAAACAAAATCACCCGTACTACAGGTACTTCCTGACACCCGTCCGTGTCAAATCACCAGCAGAAAGCCAAAGACATCCTCTTTGCACTCACATATACCTATACATACACTTTCTTGACACCCGTCCGTGTCATGTCCCCAGCGCAGTCGCTTACACTTTCATCACCCATATACTTGTT
Organism: Lathyrus aphaca; assembly: GCA_963966055.1. Lineage (NCBI taxonomy): Eukaryota > Viridiplantae > Streptophyta > Magnoliopsida > Fabales > Fabaceae > Lathyrus > Lathyrus aphaca. The sequence goes on along the minus strand of OZ014525.1, from coordinate 483,144,880 downwards.
ATTATTATACTTTTCCCTTTTGACACTCGTCCGTGTCATTCTCCCCAGCAGATAAACACTTATATATATATATACTCACTACTCATTGGTACACTTATACAGATACTCGTCCGTATCTTGTATACACCATTTATATCCCCACAGATTCGACAGTAGTCCTTGTTCTTTGTTAACCAGTTGGTACTCGTCCGTACCATCATCTCAGAACATTGCGTCTAGTGTTTGTTTCTACATGATACTCGTCCGTATCATAGTCTTAGGGATGCTCGTCCGCATCTTTAACCCATACACCGTGTCAAACACTTGTGTCTTCTTGAATATAGATACTCGTCTGTGTCTGTTATTCCCCAACTTGAATCCCCACAGATTCAACACTCGTCCGTGTTCTCTGTTAACCCGTTGATACTCGTCCGTATCATCATCTCTGAACATATGCCAGTTTGTTTCTACACGATACTCGTCCGTATCATAGCCTTAAGGATGCTCGTCCGCATCTTTAATCTATACAATACTAAACGCTTATACTTTCTTTTCTTGGTTGTGAACGCTCGTCCGTGTTCACTATATCCCCAGTAGATCACCAACAAAGCATTTTCTTTTATCTGACACTCGTCCTGTGTTATGATAAACCCTGAGAGCAGCCGTACCCTGCTGAGTGGTCGTCCTCCACTTCTTGATGGTCGTCCTCCATCATGCTCATCCGATGGCCGTCCCCATCGTTGTTTTTAGCAGCCGTCCCCTGCTAGGTGGTCGTCCTCCATCTCTTGATGATCGTCCTTCATCATTTTATCCAATGGCCGTCCCCATTGTTGATTTTGGTTATCTGGCATTCGCCCTATGTCATGAGAAACCTCGAGAGCAGCCGTACCCTGCTGAGTGGTCGTCCTCCACTTCTTGATGGTCGTCCTCCATCATGCTCGTCCGATGGCCGTCCCCATCGTTGACCTTTTCGTTGATATCTTCGGCAGCCGTACCCTGCCAGGTGGTCGTCCTCCACCTTTGATGGCCGTCCCCATCATATTCCTTTTATCCCCAACAGAGCAGCCGTCCCCTGCTAGGTGATTGTCCTTCACCTTTGATGGCCGTACCCCATCATCTGTTTATTTCATTTATTCTTTAACCCGATGGCCGTCCCCGTCGTGGTCCCTTTTCCTTTTAGCCCGATGGCCGTCCCCATCGTTGGTTACTTTACCTTTATGAACTTGATGGCCGTCCCCGTCACGTTTCATTAAATCCTCAGAGAATTTTACAGCTTTATCTTGATGGCCGTCCCCATCACGATTTTATTTTCCCCAGCTAGTCGGCCGTCCCCGTCTTGGCTTTACCTTCTATCCCCAGCATGTCGGCCGTCCCCGTCATCGCTTTGTTTTCCGCACCTTTACAATATACTTTATTTTCCTTTTGCAATCTATATCCCTTTTCTTCTTCATTCCGTGAGTGCAAATTTTGGACTGTCTTTGGTATTCAACCACAAGTTATCTTGTTTGCCTGTTAAGCCGTCGCTTACAATCTGCACAGCTAACTCATGTTTGAATAGGGGCAGCTGTAAACACCCCAAATTTGCCCTCACCCATTCACACCATGGCTTGTGATCATCTCATATGCATAAATACAATCATATCATCTCACATCTCATTTTTGATTCACTGCATTGGTTCTGAGTCATTTGCATCTAGGGTTTGTGATCTGAGCAACCTCAGAGCATCTTGAGCCATTCCAAAGGCCACTAATCAACTCAAAGGGGTCCATGTGTGTTCTTATGTCATATTCCATCTCCTCAAAGCCAAAATTGCAGAGGAATCACAAGAACTAGGGTTTGAGTGGATGCAGAGCCAGGATGAACTGCACAGTTGACCTAAAATTAGGGTTTTGGTTTCAGAGGCCATAACTCCAAATTTTTTGGTCATTCTTGTTTCCATTTCTCTTTATATGGTATAGGGAGTATGCACATCAATTTTCATGAAGAAATTCCATGGGGAAGTCATCTGATCAAGGGTTGACTTTTCAGACAAGTCAGTGCAAAATCAGGGCATCTGAGGCCCCCAATGACCCAACCAATGGGTGATCTTCATCATTTTGAGTGTATATGATCTTTATTTGATCATGGAATAAGGTTGAAGTTCATAGAAATCAAGAATTTAGGGTTTTTGCAAATGTTGACTTTTTGGGCATAGTTGACTTTTCAAGAATGCATCATTTTAGGTCATTTTTCAAGCTTTGATTCTTGATCCAAAAAGGCTTCAAATGAAAAAAACTTTGGTCATGAAAGTTGTAGATCTCATCTTTCCCTTTTCAAAAAGTACAAGAACATGATCAAACTCTTCTTGAATCAAAAGTTATGGCAATGCAAAGTTGGCTAAAATCATTGATTTTCAAGGCATGCCCTAAGTGAGAATTTTGCAAAGTCATGAACCAATGCATTATGTGACCTCTAATTCATTTCAAACCATTACACAAACATTCTATGAGCCTAAAAAATCAGAATTGGACCAAGTTTCTACATAGTTTGGTTTATGTAACAAGACTTTCTTCACATGTGAACCCTAAAGCCACAAGTTGTAAAACTCATGATCATGCTTTCACCAACTTGCTGCCTTGAATGTTGGACCAAGCCTAGCCTTTCCCTTCACTTTGCTGCGCAGACCATGCCCTTTGTACTTGGCTAGAAGTTGCCCATGCCCTATCTTACAAGAAGTTGACATATTTGCAAAAGTGGCTACACCTATCCATAAAGCACAAGTCACATCCTCTGACCAATTGGATTAGTTTATACTATCCATTTGCAAACCATTTCATACACTAAGCAAGGCTGAAGCTCTCTCATAACACACATTCACAAAATCACCCCACATTGCATTTGTCTTCGAATCTGCCTCCACAGCCACAAAACACTCAAACCATTTTCTCCATTCAACTCACCATGTATCACTGAGTAGAAACCACCAAGAACACAAGCCTGAAACAGCCAAAGCATCCCACTGCCATTTCTCACCTTATTTTGCAGTTTCATTCGAAACTCTCACCCTAGCTCACAAACAGCCAAACAAACCTTGCAGACCTTCTCCATTCATCCTCAGGACCACAAACCATCATTCACAATGGCCAGAAACCTCCAGAAACTCCATTGCCATTTCTGACTGAGCTGAAGCAGGAGCTTTCGAAACTCACTATCCAGCCAACTTAAATTCCCTTTGAGCATTCAAACCTCATCTGGGGATCAAAAGGAGTGGTTTGCACTGAAGGAAGCAGCCAGAAAGTGCCAGAAGTCAGAGCTCCAGTTCAGGTGAGCTTCATGAACTTTTTCCCAGGAACTTGTTTTTAAGGTCTTAATTGTTTCTCTATGTTCCACTGGTCATGATGATGCGTTTGGTTTCGAAAATCATGGAGTTTTGAGCATGTATGATGTCCCTGAAATTTTGTGACCTAAAACTGGTTTTGTTCGATTCTTGCTTATGGGGAAAAATAAATGAATTTGAACATGGGGTTTTGGTTCAGTAGGTTGTGGGAAACATTTCCATGGTTTTAGATTTCATTTTAGTGACCTAGGGAAGGATTTGGAAGTTTTCAGGGGAGAAGGTCACCGGAGAAGACGACCGGAGCTCGTCTCCGGTGACCTGAAAGTGATTAGTCATTTAATTAGGGTTAGGGCAAGTTTTAAATGTGAGCCACTGGATCTTGTTTCCCGCGTGTGAGTGTGTGGCTGAGATCATGCCATTTTCAATTAATCAGGATTAATTAATTCTAATTAGGTTTAATAAATTAATTAGTCAGGTTTGAATTATGACCATTGGATCTGGCGCGTGGTCAATGGTTTCCTTTCCAGATTGAATCCCAACCCTACATTGTGCATACTTCAGTTTAATTTATTTTTAATTCATTTTCTTTTCAATTAATTTGCATATTTATTTTAAAATAGTAAAAAATTCTTAAAAATTATGAAACTTTTTCTTAAAAGTTTCATTAATTTTTAAGACCCAAAAACATTTTTATTTTATTTTTTATCATTAAAAAAGTATTTTTAAATATTTAAAAGATTATTTTTAATTGATTAATGGGAATTAATTAATTAAAAATACTTTTAGGTATTTAAAAATTACAAAAAAATTCATGAAATGTTCTAAGACATTTAGAAACATTGTCCAACCTTCAAACCAAATTTCTTTTTTGATCTTTATGCATTTTAAGAATTTTTCATTGAATTAAATCATGTTTTATGCATTAATTTGATCCTAAATTCAAAAATTCATTTCTGCCTATCTAAGAAGGTTGAGACATTGATTCTTCTTGCATTGTTTTGTGTTTGGCATGTAGTTTCTAAGATAAAATGGCCATGATTTGATCTTGCATTTTCCAATTGTTTGGCATTTCTTTTGTTAAGAACCCTAGAAAACCCTAATAACTTAGAAAATTCATATCTTGAGATTGGTTAAGAGTTGGGACCTCCCCTTTGGACCTTGGTTTAGTATAGGTTTAGGGTTTCTTTGGTTAGCATTTTCCATTTTTTATCTTAGGGTTTGCTTCTGTTTTGGGTTTTTGTTTGATGTTTGATCCATGAACCCTAATTTGGGCTTTCTCTTGCATCCTTCTTGCATACTCTTGCATAACATGACTTGTCTTTGCATTTTGTGCATTTTTGTGATTCATTTGACATCTTAAGACATGTAGGAAGCATGTTTGATCATTGCATTACATATTTGCCATGTCATTTGTCTTGTATGCTTCATAACATTTCATGTTTGTTCATGCTCCTTAGCTTGCATCATTTGCATCCATGATCTTGTATGAACATCTCCATGTCTTGCCTCATGTTTGCAGCACTTCATAACATCATAATCATCATCAACATGCTTCTGTTTTTGCTTTGCATCATACCATTTCATCTCATCTTGCATTGCATTGCATTTCTTTCTAACATTTCAGGTGGTAAGTAAACTTGGGAAGTGAATTTGCCTTCACTTCTCATACCTTTTCTTTTCATCTCTCTTGCATCCATTGCTGCATTTCTATTTGTGTTTGAGATTGAGCTTGCTCATTCTTCTTCCTCCCACTTTCTTTCTTCAAGTGACTTGACTTCTTAAATGAAGCAAGTTGCTTTGCTTCTCTTGATCCTGTTCATCTGCTTCCTGGTGGCTCCTTTGAAGATTGTTCTTGAAAACCTCACAAACCTTAGGATCAACCAAGCATGACAATGAATTAGGGTTTTGATTAGTCTCCCCTCATAGTTTTTACCTTTGTGTCTCTCTTTGAGTCCTCTCTTCTCATCTCATAATCAGGGACTAAACCCTAAAGGCTTTAAGGCTTTGTGATTAGGGTTATGCCTGCATCCTTCTTTTAGGATGGAGTGTATAACTTTAATCCTAAGTGTTGAACCCTTAATGTGTTTAAATCTCTTAATCAATCCACTTAATAATCATCAAGACATCACACTTGTAACTTGGGCCTTGCATTAGGGTTCTAATTCTTCCTTAAGTGGTTAAGAAGGACTAACCCTAGTGTTAATGGACAAGTCCCCCTCAAGTTGTCTTACAAATCATAAAAATCACTTCATCACCATATCATTAAATAAAATCCACTTAATCAAAGGCTTGTTTTGTCATGAGTTTAATCCCTAATCATGGATTAAGTTGAGGAGCTTTCCTCAGCTTAAACATTCTCATCTATCATCCTTCTTTTAGGATGGTGTAATGAGTCTGTTTAATCCCTGATTATGGCTTAACCTCATTACTCAACACTAAACAAAAACCACAAAAACATCTAAATAATCACAAGTAGGTTAATGATCTTAATCCTGCATCAAAGGTGATTAAGTGTGAGAATCTGACTTCACACTTAAGGTATTCTCATTACCCCTAATCAGAGGGAAGATGTGATGAGTTTACTAACCCATTGGTTTAGGCTTAAGCTCATTGACTTATGACAAACTTTCAAAAGCAATAAAAGACTGAAAACACAAAAAACAAACAATAATCGTCTCCTCCGGGATTCTTTTCTCATCACCTTCACTCATAAATGAGAACTTGCTTCTTCCGTCTAATGCAAGACAGTTTGCACCTGAGCCAGACAGGTCATACACTTGAGCATAGACAAGCAAGCAGTTCATCAAGTCAATTCATCTTTCAGTCTCTTTGGGTCGAACTACGGTGTTCTGACTTCCTCATTGCACGAGAGGATACGTAGGCATAACTTAACAGTTATCGAACAAAAGTCTCTGTATATTCCCCCTCCTTCCAGCTTTACTCTTTAAGCCTCATTATCATGAGCATTTCATTCCTGATCTCACACTGACACTGTATATACTACACTTCACTTCTTTTACACTGACACCTGTACATTCTTTCCAGCTACTTTATACACAGATTGCACAGACACTACCCCTTTAAAACACAAATCTTTTAAGCGTGGATCCCGTCGAGTACGACGGACAATCTGGGTGCTAATACCTTCCCAGGTTGTAACCAACCCCCTTTTTCAGTCTCTCTGGTTCGCAACCGTCTTATCCATATCTTTTTCTAGGCTTATGCAGCATTGCCTTTCCTCCGGGATAAAAATGCCTAGCTGGCGACTCTATTCATCTCCAATGAGTTCACGGCTGTGTGTTCTCATTGTCCCTCTCGCCGACCGTTCGCGTCTGTACCCTTATTTGACCCTGGTGTCACTTATCGGGAGCGACACACGCGAGGGCGAACCCTGGTGCCCAATACTACGCAACCATCAACCAATGTTTTAACCGGAAGGTTCTAAAGGTCCTCAGAGTCAATGACCCTAATGAGAGCCACTGAGCACACATGTCAAGGACTTGACGGTAGTCAGTATTCTCATCAGAATCTACTCCAAGTGAGGTTTTCGTATCGACAATCCACGAGAGAGGTTCTCTCGGGAGCCCATACTACACAACCTCGCTAACTTAAGTTTGTACTCGTAAGCCCGGGTATAGAGCTTTTCCCTCAAGTTTCTTTTGCAAAGTATCGATCCAAATTATAGTACGAAGGAGCCACAAGATATATAATATGGAATGCGATAAAGAAAGCGATAAAAATAAACAAGCAACGCATAAAAGCAAACATCCAAACAAGCACGGGAATCTAGACTAGGCTTGACTCGCATAGGGGTGAACCTTTCCCCAGCAGAGTCGCCAGCTGTCGTACCCCGAAAAATACGACCTTACGCGATCCGAATGGACGGAGCCGCGCGCCGGACGGACTGAAGAGTCGCCACCTAATTCTATTTATTCCCGAAGAGGGAAAGGGGAGATATAGATACAACCCGGGAGGAAAAGGATGAGGACAAAGGTCAACGAAACCATTGCCTGGGTTCGGGAGTCGGTTATGCAGGGGGAAGGTATTAGTACCCCCTACATCCATCGTACTCGATGGGAACCATCTAAGTTAACGCGCGCGAAAGGATGTCTATGCTTAAACGAATTGCTTGCTAGAGGGAAATGAGTTGAATTATAAGTTAGATTGAACCTAGGTGCTCGGCAAGGATGGAGATCCTCGTTCCTACGTACTCCCGTGTGCAATGGGAAAGTCAGAGCCTCGTAGTTCGGCCTACTAAGGGTAATGATTGTTTGTTTTATTACCTTTCGTCGATGAAAGGGTTTAGGAGTCGAATGTACTAAAGACTATGGATAGTTTATCTCGCCCAACAAGACGAGCGTCCTGCGTCGAAAATAATCGGAGCGAGTAACGAGAGCTCGTTATCCTCCTTTCTACCGCTTAAGGCTCGTGGCGTACAAATCTTCTCGTATTTATTAAAGTGTTTTTATTTCCTAAAGCCGCTTGACGTTGGATCAAGGGTTTGGATCTAATCGAAACGTTTTGGTTTTTTGAGGTTTAGAGGGTGCATGCAAATGGAGGTTTATTTTGTGGTTTTGTTTGCGAGGCACGAAGCGCTCGGCTCGCAAGGTAAGGTGGATCCTAATAAACGAAAATAACTGGAAAATAAAGTGCGAGTGTGCAAGTGCAATCGCTTGGCGTTGGACCAAGGATTCAAAATTAAAATAAATACAAAAATAAAGTGCGTACAAAGTAAGGGGAGATGGGTACAAAATAAATACAGGGGATTGCGAGAAATAAATGGTATCATTGTATTTTGCCCAAGAGGAAGCGTGTGTGCAGTGTGTTTGAACTATTCGAAGGCGTTCGGCCTGTTTAATCGGGATGCAACTATTTGAAGGAGTTGGACCTTTCGTCGGTGAACGGGTTGGTTGTGTCGCGGTTGCTGTGCGGAGAATGGAGTTCGTCGGACTCTTCGCCGGAATCTCGGCGGTAGTGGTGATGTTTGATGGTTTGCGCTCTGTATTGAGAGGGTGGCGGATTTGCAGTTAAGGTGAGAGGAGCTTCGGCCGGTGGCTTGGATTTGAGAGGTTCGGCGGCGGAAGCTTCGCGATGAAGAGTGGTGAGGGTTCTCTCACAGTTCTTACGGATTTGCGTTTCTGGGTTTTCCGGTGATGGTGTTGTGGTGTCTGAACTTTTCTGCGGTGAGTTCTTGTTTTGATTGAAAGTGGTGGCTTATAGTTGATTCGGTGGATGATGGTTTTGGTGTTTATGGAGAAAGTAAGTGATTCGAAGGGAACGGTTTGTGAAGATTGTTTGGGCGGTGGATGAAGAGATGCGTGAAGGTGGTGATTGAAAACGAGGAATGGAAGATTCGATGGTTGGTTTGTGTATTTTCTGCAGGCCTTTATTTATTTATTTATGAAGGTATAAGAAAGGTCTGCTTATATGTTTTGAAGGTGGTTCGACATTCTTTGTATTTTCAGTGTATTAAATGGTGAGAGTTTGTGATTTGGTTTAAGTTTTGAAGATGGTTATGGAGAATGGAAGTGAAGGTTGCAGAAGGTGAAGAATGGTAGAGTGGGAAATGTTTGGTTTGTTTGGATGAAAAACACAGGAAGTTTATGGATGATTATGGGTGAAAATGGTGGTGTTTGTATTTTTTGAAGGGGATGATAAAGATTGTGTTGTGAGATGGAAAATTTGCAGTAATGCTTGTTTTTAGGAAGTTTGTGAGATGTGTGATGTGGTTTATGAAAAAGAAAAGAAAGTTTGTGATTGAGCAGAGTCACGGTTTATTGAAGTGTGGTGATTCATTTTGTTTTGTTGGATATTGTTAATAAAAATGTGTGAAGGGGTATGAAACAGGGTTAGGTTTGTATATGGTTGAAAGAATTGATTTGAGGTTGAAGCTTGGTTGTATTTTTTTGATTTTTCTGCAGAATATGGTTAAGGTTTCCAAGCTTGAGAATTGTAAAAAAGAAGGACTGTTATATAGAAGAATTATGAGGGTATTTACGGGAATGATTTCAGAGGATTATTGGATAAGAATTGGTGAAGATTTGAATGAGCTGGAAAGAATGAGATTTGGAATATAGTGGAAGTTTGTTGCTATGCGTACTGCATGGTGCAAGATGGAAAAAATAGTGGGGCTGGAAAAAGTTGTGAAAAAAACGTACAGCTGTGTGTGTGAGTGAGAATGCACTTTGTTGCCAAAGGGAAAATCACATGGGTGTGGTTGACAGTCTTGTGTGTTGATATGAAAAATATAATTTTATGCATTGTATAAAAAATGAATGAAGACAAATTTAATTGACTATATATATATATATATATATATATATATATATATATATATATATATATATATATATATATATATATATATATAAAGTAAATAATAATAAATAAATAAAAATAATAGTGGTGGAAATTTAATAATAACAAAATGATAATAACAAAATACTACTACTACTACTACTACTAATAATAATAATAATAATGGTAATATGCAATAATAATAATAATAATAATAATAATAGATAAAAAAAATGGTAAGAGTGATAATAATGGTAGATGTGATAATGATAAGAATAATAAAATGAAAAATGAACCATAACAATAATAATAAAAATAGTAAAAAAAATACAAATAAATACTAGTAATAACGAAAATGGTGATAAAAAGAAATAGGAAATAAAATAATAATAATTAATTTTTAATTAATAATTTTCTTTTGAGTAAATAATAAAAAAAAAGATAAAAAAATAAGGATAGCAATGATAATAGTAATGATACAAAGAAAATTTGGTTTAACAAAGAAAATACGAAGATGACTGCAAAAATGATTTTTTGTGTGTAGAATTTTGTGATAAAAAGATTAAATGGAAAAACAAAGTGATAATCGAACAACAAACTTTTTCATAACACACTGACTACTAACAAATTTAAACTAAATCGATTTTCGGCGCAAACCAAGAACATGAACAGTAAGACCAAATGACTTTTTTTTTGGATTTTTTGGATAATGATTAGACAGAAAAATAAAATGCTACATGTTTTTTTGGATTTTCAAAATAATGGTTAGACAGTAAAATAAAAATAGGCGGGTAGGACAAATTTGGGGTATGACACCTGCGAAACAAAGAGACTGAGTTCGGGGGTCGGTTACGACCTGGGAAGGTATTAGCATCCCAGATCGTCCGCAGTACCCGACGGGATCCACGCTTGCAAAGAAAATGTTTCAAAGGGTGAAGAAATGAAAGCTACTGCAAAAGAAAAGGAACTGGAACTGGAAAAGGAACTGAGAAAGAAAACAAAGGGAAAATGTAGGGAAAATAAAGATTGTGCTCGAACGGGCCCTACCCCGATGCCTACGTACCTCATCTGGACAATGAGGATCAGAGTCGCCATAGTTCCCCTAACTATGGGTGGAAAGGATTGCTTGTGTATTAAGGCTTGAACTGCCTATGTCAATGCTCAGGTGTTGCAGACTCGGACGACGAGTGCGTAACCGTCTTGAAAAATAACAAGTAGGAGCAAGTTCGCGGACGGAGCGAAGCAGATGAGAAAAGAATTCCCGAAGGAAAGACGCTTATTGTTTGTTTGGTGTTTTTTAGAAGCTTTTTATGAGTGTGTCACAAGGAAGTGAACTCAAGCTCTTCCATGGAATGTGCACTTGTCACTACATTCCAAGATGGAATAATAGAACAAGCACACTCAAGTAAGGAGAAGATCCCCAAAACATGATTCCAGAGATTAGGGCTTAGGCTCACTAACTCATTGAATTTATTAAGTGTTTTTTTTATTTAAATAAAGAAGTGTTTTTTATGATTTTCTTGGTGAAGATGGTATCCTGATCAGACTTGTGCATCATGATGAACAAGCTTGTACTATCCCAAGATGGGAAAACTACAAATGTTTCATGGAATAAGGCTATTGCACAGGAGACCACTTCAATCCTTATTAAATTTTTTTTAGGGTTTGTGTTTTGAGATGAGAAGAGAGAGCACCAAAAGGATCTTAAAGGTAAAAGTCTAATAGGGGACTAATGAATCCCTAATTGTTATCATGCAAAGGAAATCCTAGGTTAGTGAGGTTTACTATCCTAATGAAGGAAGAGATAAGAAAAGAAAGAGAAAAATGAAGAAGAGAAGAAAGAGGAAGTAAGGCCTAAGACATCAACAATCACAAGTAAGAGAATAAAAGAAGAAGAGATAAGAATTGGAGATGTGGGAATCACATCCACACCTCTCACTTACCAAAGCCCTTGAAATGGTTAGTGACATAAGAATAAATGCAACACAAAATGAACATAATATCAAACCAAAGCCACACAACCAGAAGTGAAGTCTTAATCACCAATGCCAAATGCAAATACAAATCATAAGAATAAGAATGGAATTATACCACTCAACATGAAGCAACATGGATCATCATGACAACTCAAAACAAACATGAGAGAACACAAGGAAAACCAAGTAAACCAACATCCCAAACTCCAAGACCAGAACCCTAACATGTTAAGAAAGTGCCTAAGGATCATGTAAGATTAATAGAAGAAGCACACAAACTCAAGTATTTACATCATGAGAAGTAAAGAAGCAAAAGAAGTGAGGTGAGAATGCATAAAAAGTGGATGAACTTCAAAAGTGAACAAACACAAAATTTTCCAAAGAACAAACATCAACTCAAGATCAGAGGGGTATCAACATCCTAAGAAGGCTCTAAACAACTTAAAGAAGTTGGCAAAAGTGCCCTTCTAACCTAAGGATTGAACATATGACCAAAAGGAAGCAAAAGAGGATAGGCAAAGAACAAAAATTCAAATCAATTCAAGCATACATCCACAAATTTCACAAACTTGCACAAGGACTCTTCAAACATACAATATTGATATGCCAAAAGGAGAGGATCAAAATCAGAACCCAAGCAAGTCAAATAAATGCTTAAACATGGATTAGGGTTAGGAGACTTCATGCACAAGTTAAAGACCAAAACCAATTAAGCAAACTTCTAAAAATCAGAATAAAAATCATCAACAAACTACATCTCAACTTGAATCCAGAGCAAAAAGAATCAGTTCAAAATTCAAATTAATGAGCATGATAGAAATTATACAAGAGAACATGCTTCAAAAATGAAATAAAAACAATTAATTAAAGAAACAATTAATTCCCACGTGGCAAAGGAAAATAAATGAAAAATAAAAAAGCCAAAAATTAGAGAAAACTTAAAAGATCAATCCTGATTTTTTTTAGAATTTTTAAAGACTTATTTCTATTTTAGAAAAATAAAAATCAAACTGAAAATAAAATAGAAATAAAAAAAAAGAAATAATGTGGCAGAGGTGAGAATAACAGTCTGGATCAGTTCACCGTATCCTGGGCCCAACAATGGGGGTGCAATTAGCAAATGACTTAAGCCCATACGAAATCTCCACAAAACTCCAATAATCAGATTTATTTACATGTTATTATTAATTTTATTAAAATGAAAGTGAACAAAATGTTAAGTGAACACAAAATCAATTGGTCAGCCAGGGCTTTAGTCACTACAAGACAAAAACTTAACGCATCCACTCACTGCATAACACGTCATAGTCTTCTTCCTTTAACTCATGAAGAAATCAAAAAAATGCAGGAAAACAGAACAAACTCAGCATCAACATCAACAATTTATAACACCATAACTTCCTCATCTCTCAATGAAAATCAGAAGTATAAGAACCAAAAATGAAGTCCAACATACAAGGATCACGAATATGCCAATATTTTTCACAAACAAGCACCACAGCAAGCAAATCGAAAGCAACTAGATCAAACATCAAAACCTAAATTCATGATTTAAAGCCATACAGAGCTTCTAAACACTTCATAGCATACATCTTAATCCATAACAACACAAAATAAGCTAGAATGCATTCAATCCGAAGCAAACAATTAAGAAACTCAAACCTGCAATTGAAGCTTCTTGAAGATGTTGAGAAATCTAGAGATCTCCTTGCTCTCCTCAAGCTTCCTTGGATCTTGTTCAAGCCAAATAAAAGCTGATAGATGAAGATGATGCAAGATCAGAGATGATGATGAATCTTCAAATTGCTCGAAGCTCCAAGAACTTGGCTATGGATGTGATGTGAGGTTGAATGTGAGGATGCAGAAGTCTTTAGGATGAAGAATGAGATGCGAGAGCCAAAATCCAGATCTGGAATTTGCTGTTGTTGTGTGCAGTTTTAGAGCACAATGAGAAGGAGAGAGGTTGAGGCGTGTGATGTTATATCTTACCAAAATCGTGACCAGCATTTTTATTGTAAGGGTGCAGAGTGTGTGATGTTGTGGTGTATGAATCAAGTTAGTTACCTCCCTTTCACAAATGCAGCCTGCGTGAGCCTCTCTCCTGCTTCTTTTTTCAATTTTTTTTTTGAAACATATCACATACATGAGAGAGTAGGATATTATGGTGTCCTGCATGTGTTGTTGAACCACTATTGGATGACAAAAAGAAACGAACATGAGGTGAGGCTGTGATTGGTTGTGACTTGGTGTGGTGCATGGGGTGCATGTACCCTGCTGACTGCTATTCACGTGAGCTTTTTTTCTCTCTTGGTGTCATCCGCGTGTGTATGAGAGTGAGGAAAAGCATAATTTCAAGGCAAATATGGGAGGCTCACAAGGGACATGTGGCAAGCAAGGGTTGGCTGGACCTACTTGCTAATTTTTTTCATATATTTCGTTCACCATCACCACATGTCATTATTTTTGTATTGCTTTTATATTTGGTCACACAAAATAATACATGGACTTATTAAAAAGTTTATGAACAAAACAACATGCCACGCCACACATAGCTTCATTTTATAATGGGCCAATCACAAATTGACACATGTCCACCAAAAGAAAACCCTAAAATACTCCAAACTTCAAAAAATCATAACTTGAGTTCTAAAAATGTTATGAAAGCGTTCTACGACTTTTCGGAAAGGGAAAATCGTGCTCTAGAACTTTCGTGTTCACCGGAAAATCATTCAGAACTTTTTCGCACATGAAATAATAGCTTGAAGTTTCGGGACAAATAATTTCCAAAAATGGAAACCTCTAAACTTCCAATTTTAGCAAATTTTTTGCATACTCCCGATTTTTGACATTTAAGCTCAACTAAATTATTCCTTGACATGATATGACCTAAAAAATGATAATCCTGATTAAAAAACTCTGTAATCTTCATGTTGACTTTTTTGATTGTACAGTTGACTTTCGTGCTTCATCTTCAAGTAACTGGACCAAACCTTGACTTCTTCAATGAATTTTTGCCTCAGACTTCATATATAAGCCATACAGACCAAATAAGAGCCTTTTTCAACAAGAAATGATAAATGTTAAGAGGATATGAGGATCTGGCCCAAAACCTTAATCAGGATTTCCCTTACACAGGAGAAAAGTTGCACTTTTGAACTTCTGATGAAATAACTGACTTCCCTAAGGAATTTTCTCACCAAATTTCATTCCTAGGATCCTCTTGTCATATGGGAGACTTTGCCCAGATGAAATGGCCAAAGTCACAAAGAAATCAAGCCTGAAAGTGAAACCCTAATTTGAGATCATTGTGTAGGAGCTTGCCCTAGCTTGGATTCTCCGATGCTCTCCCAACCTCTTGGGCCTTTGTAAATGATCCTGGGGCTTGTGAATGTCATGTAGACTCTTCATGGGACTTGGACAAGTCCACTGAGCCTCTTGTAATGCCTCAAATCCACCAACAATTGATCATATGCCTAATGCTAGGTCATGAGAATGTTATGCTTCATTTTTCCATGCAAAGATGCCAAGGATATGATGTGCTTATGATGACTATGATATGATGATGATGCTTAAAAAGAAGAGGGCAAATTTGGGGTGTTACAGCTGCCCCTATTCAAGCAACTGTTAATTTGAAAAGGACGGTAGCACGGGCTATCGACCGCTTAAGATGAACTGTGGTTGAATACCAAGAAAACCTGAAATTTGCACTCTGCTGGAGAATGAAAGCAATGGGAAATAAACCCAACCAAATGAAGCTTTGGTGACTGAAGCGGGGAGAAAGAAGACGAGCTCCTTCCAAGTTGAATTGTTACACCATATAGGGATACATAGACAGACGAGTCTTCTTCGAACAAACCTGTTACGCCAGAAACTGGACATACGAGCCCTCTTCAAGTAAACCTGTTACGCCAGGAATGGACATACGAGCCCTCTTCATACATTTACAAAAATATATAACTTGAGACAGACGAATCTCCTTCGGATAACCTTCACGCCAGGACCGGTGATGCACTTAAGTCTGTGGGATAGACATGCATAATCAGGATAGACGAACCCTCCCCATATATTATCCGTAGATATATGGCCTAAGACAGACGAGCCTTCTTCGAGCAAACCTGTTACACCAGGTGCAACAATAGTAAGCGGTGTTTGAGACAGATGAATCTCCTTCGGATATACCTGTTACGCCAGGACCGGTAACCATTTTGACATTTAATCCCACCGTCAGGAGAAACACAGACGAGTGCCATAAGCTAATGATACAAACGAATATCAGACGATGATCTAAGAAATGCAGACAAGCGCTTTAGGAGATGATACAGACGAATATTAGCCACTGGTATAGACGAATACCAGAAATCCAACACAGACAAGCATTTGGAGTAGCAATACAGACGAGTACCAGAGTGATTACCAAATCAACACATATGGGTATAAGCTAACACGGACGTGTGTGAGGGATGATACAGACGAGTATGCAAACAATGCAAATGAGCTTCAAACAGATAACAAACACAGACGAGCGTTAGAAAATGCAGACGATCCATAAGCAATTATCAAACACATACAAGTGTCAAGAGGAAGTTACACACAGACGAGTGTTGGGAAGTGAAAACGAGCAACAACATCTATCAACCATGGGCAACTACTAGGGAAAGCAAACGAGCAATACCAAAGTGTGAACACAGACGAGTGTTGGAAAATGCAGACGAGTAACAATAAGGTGCGAACACAGACGAGTGTTGAGGAATGCAGACGAGCCAAAAGCAACTTATCAAACACAGACGAGTGTTGGGGAATATTTCAATGATGGTTGTATCTCAATCATGAAACTCTGCGGGGCAATGACGATCTTCCAACACAGTTGGGGAGATATGCTTCCTCCAATACCCTCTATAAACTCTGTGGGGAATGGGCCTCCCACTGCCTGCTGGGCATACTCCACTTGTGGGAAAATAAACTGCTTGGGGATCCCACCTGCTCTGACTCAGCTGGAAAAAACTTTGTTTGGGAGAATGTGACGCCATCCTGCAAAGCCTGCAACAACAGAAAACACGTATGTGCCCCGGGGACTTGCATGGTATGATTTGTTCATCCATCGTCACCCGACACTCAAAGATGGTTTTAAATGTTTCCCTACAATGTCATTTTTTATTTAAAACAAATCACCATGTTTCAAATGCAATGCTATTTTTTTGCCAAAAATTCAGGACATTTTTGCAAACAAACAAACACAACACATCATTTTGACTGAATATTCTTTTATTGAAAGGCCTCTGAATAGGCAAAGCTTTTACATCAAGAAGAAACTACCTGGAAAGAGGTAGCTACCATAAAATTGAGAAAATAAACTATCCTAATGGAAATGGGCACGGCATCCCAATGAGTTTCCTTCTTGCTATGACCAGCATGTCTTCAAAACTCTCCATTCTTGCCTTTGCTTTCTGAAAAGATGAGGGGACTGATTCCTATCCTTCTGATATTGTCAGGCTGTACGAAATGATGATTTGGTTCAGATTACTTGGATCACAGTTGTTCGCTTATTCCTTTGTTTTGCGTGGATCGCCCTTTCGGGTTTTCAATCCACCGGGATACCCTTTTTTGCCTGAGCTGTACGATGTGGCTTTTCAACTCAGCGGGTGTACATTTTATTTATTTATTTATTTTCCCTAACTTTTTCCCGAGCTTTTTATTTTGTTTTTAGCTCGTCGGGATGCCATTTTCTTGCCTGGACTTTAATTCTGTTTTTGTGTCCAGCGAGTCTTTTTATGCGAAGTATTTTTAACTACGTCCGAGTTAACATGGGATTGGAAATCTTCTCCATCCATAGTGGTGAGCATCAGTGCTCCTCCCGAGAAAACTTTCTTCACTATGAATGGTCCTTCGTATTTTGGGGTCCACTTGCCCCTGTGATCGAAACTTGGAGGAATGATCCTCTTGAGCACAAGCTCTCCTACTTGATACTCCCGAGTACGTACTCGTTGGTCGAATGCTCGCTTCATTCTCCTCTGATAAAGCTGACCATGACAGATAGCCGCTAATCTCTTTTCCTCAATTAGACATAACTGATTATATCGAGTACGTACCCACTCAGCCTCATCAAGCTTCACATCCATCTTCACACGCAATGAAGGAAATTTCTACCTCAACAGGCAAAATTGCCTCCATACCATATACCAATGAGAAAGGAGTTGCCCCGGTTGACATCCTGACTGACGTTCGGTACCCATGCAGCGCAAATGGTAACATCTCATGCCAATCTTTATAAGTGACAACCATTTTTTGCACAATCTTCTTAATATTCTTATTTTCCGCCTCTACCGCACCATTCATCTTTGGTCGATAAGGAGAAGAATTGTGATGCTGAATCTGGAAGTCCCGACACAATTTTGCCATCATCTTGTTGTTCAAATTGGAACCATTGTCAGTAATGATTCGCTCGGGCACTCCGTATCTGCAAATGATGCCTCCTTCCAAAAATCTGGCTACCATTTGACGAGTGACATTGGCGTAAGACGCTGCTTCCACCCACTTAGTAAAGTAATCAATCGCAACCAAAATGAAGCGATGACCATTTGAAGTAGTAGGCTCTATTTTCCCGATCATGTCAATGCCCCATATAGAAAAGGGCCAAGGAGATGACATGACGTTGAGCGGGCTGGGAGGAACATGTACCTTGTCTGCATAAATCTGGCACTTGTGGCACTTACGGGCATACGAACAACAGTTTGCATCCATTGTCATCCAATAGTACCCCGATCTCAACAACTTCTTAGCCATTGCATGTCCTCCTACATGAGTACCGAAAGATCCCTCGTGAACTTCTTGCATTACCAGGCTTGCTTCGTGTCTATCCACGCATCTGAGCAAGACCATGTCAAAGTTCCTCTTATATAAAACCCCATCTGTATTCAAGAAGAAACTAGCAGCAAGTCGTCTTAAGGTCTTTTTGTCGTTGGATGATTGCTCCAGCTGGGTATTCTTGTTTTTCCAGGAAGAGCTTGATATCGAAGTACCAAGGTTTCTCGTCAGACACTACGTCTACAGAGAAGGCATAAGCTGGTGCGTCAAGCCGGGAAATGTCAATCCTGGGCACATAATTCCAACACAAGACTTTTATGGACGAAGAAAGAGTAGCCAATGCATCGGCAAATTGATTCTCATCTCGTGGTATATACTGAAGCTTAATCGTTGTAAAGAACATCAACAATCTTCTGGCATAATCCCTATAAGGAATTAAATGTTCTTGATGTGTATACCACTTGCCGGTAATCTGATTGATGACGAGGGATGAATCTCCGAATATATCGAGGGTCTTAATCCAAAGATTATTAGCCTCCTCTATTCCCATTATGCACGCCTCGTATTCTGCTTCATTGTTGGTGCAGCCAAAAGTAATTCTGCCAGCGAAGGGAAAGTGAACACCTTCTGGAGTGATAAGAACAACACCAACTCCACGTCTGTTGATATTGAATGCCCCATCAAACATCAACTTCCATTTGGATTCAAGGTCTGGCCCCTCCTCCGGAAGTGGTTCCTCGCAATCTTTTGCTCTGAGGTACATGATGTCCTCATCGGGGAAATCAAATTTCATTGGCTGATAGTCATCTTCAAGAGGTTGTTGTGCAAGATAATCTGACAATACACTTCCTTTGATGGCTTTCTTAGAAGTATATTGTATATCATACTCTTTTAAGATCATTTGCCACCTTGCAACCCTTCCGGTTAATGCTGGTTTCTCAAAGATATACTTGACAGGGTCCATTTTTGAGGTTAGCAGTGTAGTATGGGTCAACATATACTGTCTCAGTCGGCGAGCAGCCCATACCAAAGCGTAGAAGGTTTTCTCGAGCAGTGAGTAACGGGATTCATAGTCGGTAAATTTTTTGCTAAGGTAATAAATAGCATACTCTTTTCGACCACACTCGTCATGTTGGCCTAGAACACACCCCATCGACCCTTCTAGCACAGTCAAGTACATGATAAGTGGCCGTCCTGGAACTGGAGGCATTAGAATCGGAGGTGTCTGCAAATATTCTTTTATCTTTTCAAAGGCTCTTTGACAGTCCTCATTCCACCTGACCGTTTTCTCTTTTCTTAACAATTTGAATATTGGCTCGCATGTGGCAGTTAGATGAGATATAAACCGTGAAATGTAGTTCAATCTCCCTAAAAACCCGCGCACTTCTTTTTCTGTTTTCGGTACAGGCATATCTTGTATTGCTTTTACTTTTGCAGGATCCACCTCAATTACTTTCTGGCTAACAATAAAACTCAGCAATTTTCCGGAACGCACTCCGAAAGTGCACTTGTTTGGATTCAACCTCAGCTTATACTTGATCAGTCTATTAAACAGCTTTTTGAGATTGACCAGATGCTCTTCTTCGTCTCTGGACTTGGCAATCATGTAATCCACATAACATTCAATCTCCTTGTGTATCATGTCGTGGAACAATGTAACCATAGCCCGCCGATACGTTGCCCCGGCGTTCTTCAATCCAAAGGGCATCACCTTGGAGAAGCCATCCATGAAGGAAAATACCGAGAATTGAGCGGTGTTATCTACCAGCACATCAATGTGAGGTAATGGAAAGTCATCTTTTAGACTTGCTCTGTTTAGATCCCGATAATCAACGCACATCTGAACTTTGCTGTCTTTCTTTGGTACATGCACAATATTAGCTACCCAAGGTGGGTAACTAGTCACGGTAAGGAATCCGGCATCCCACTGCTTCTGAACTTCCTCATTGATCTTCATCACCATATCAGGACGAGTTCTTCTCAACTTTTGCTTAATCGGAGGACAATCTTCTCTTAGTGGTAGCTTATGTACAACAATGTCAGTATCCAGCCCTGATATATCTTGATACGACCAGGCAAAGATATCCAGATATTCCCGCAGCATACCAATCAACTCTTTCTTTACTTCGGCCTGCAGACTGGCCCCAATCTTTATCTCTTTCTTTACATCTTCAGTCCCGATATTGATGATCTCTATTTCTTCCTGATGAGGCTGAATGCCCTTTCCTCTTGTTTCAACAACCTGACTAATTCTTCGGGGAGTTCACAGTCTTTCTCAACCCCTTCATCAGCTTGGTAGATAGGATTGTCGAAGTCACGCGTGGTCATAGCAGGAACGTTATCACTAGAATCCGGATGATCAACACTACACAGATGATGTGCTTATTTCAGAATTTGATATTTTTTTCTTTCAAAAGAGATGCAAACACACAAAAAAAAGAAAAAGGAAAAACACATTGCCATTTTATTTTTTGTGTGGAAACTTTGAAACGAAAGAAAGAGAACACAATTTGCTTGAAAAAATGTCCTTTATTTAATGGAAAAATATAAATGCATTAAAAGTATGGTGGCCCTACAAATGGATCTGCGCACCTTAGGCAGAGTGTAGGATTGACATGCGGCATGATAAAAAAGGAAACAAGTAAATTACTTTGATTTCCAGGTAACTTGATCGAAATCCTCGGCAGACCATTTCCTGAGCTCCTCCCCAGGTTCACATGGGTGAATCCAGCTATCCCAGTCGCAGTCATTGTCCCCTTCTTCACTTGTTACACAAATGTTGTTGCGATCGAGCATTCTGGCGCTTGTGAAAGTTATGGCTTTACCACTCTGAGGCCAGTTGGACCCACCAGGTTGGTAACCAAGACCAAACTTGTCGTCTTTCTTCTCTAATTCCAGCAACTTGCCCCAGCCTTGGGCACTTCCAGATTGAACCACTTCTTTGGCCTGCTTGTAGGAGTGAATGGAAGTCCCTTCCTTCTCACTGTTCCTCTCTGCTGGAGCTAAAATGCTGACATTAACCGTTTCAAAGGCCTGACACAATGTTTCATGAATATCTTCGTCCATCTCCACATACTTGAAAGTTGATAGGTGGCTCACAAAGATGTCTTCTTCTCCACACACGGTGGTCACCTGGCCGTCAACCACATACTTCAGCTTCTGATGCAACGTGGATGTTACTTCGCCTGCAGCATGGATCCAGGGATGTCCTAGCAAGCAACTGTACGCAGGCTGAATATCCATGACATAGAACGTGCTCTTGAACACTTGAGATCCTATCTTCAAAGGTAGCTCAACTTCCCCCAAACACAGACCTCCGGGACCCATCAAAGGCTTTAACTATCAAATCACTGGGTCGCAAGATGATGCAATCAACATTCAGCTTCATCAAGGCCTTCTTAGGGAGTACGTTGAGAGAAGAGCCTGTATCAACCAGGACATGTGACAGGACATCACCCTTACACTCCATGGTGATATGCAGTGCTTTGTTATGATTGCGGCCTTCAGAAGTAAGATCTCTATCCGTGAAGCCCAACCCATGGCTAGCATTCACACTGCTGACTACAGCCTCCAATTGATTAACCGTTATCTCCTGTGGAACATATGCCATCTGCAAGACCTTCAGCAAAGCTTCCCTATGAGCTGGAGAACACATCAACAAGGACATAATTGATATTTTGGACAGAGTCTGATTCAACTGCTCAACCACCTTATAGTCACTCTTTTTTATTATTCTCATAAACTCCTCAACTTCTTTCTCGAAAGTACCTTGTCCAGCAGTAGGAGTTGTCATTTCTTCAGTCGCTATCTACTTTCCTTTAGCCTTTGCAACAACTTCAGCTTCAGGATCTCCTCTCAGAGCTTGAGGAGCAAAAAGACGTCCGCTTCTTGTAAAACCACCAACTCCTTCGACGTTCACCACAGTCGGGTCAATTGTTACTTCCTTACTCTCCACCTTTTGACCTTCCACATAAACATCCGAGCCATAATGCCACGGGATGGCTCTATCATCAGCATAAGGAACAGGCCCTGGAACAGTAATAGTAACAAGACTGACTTCTGGAACATATATAGTCACAGGTTCCCTCCTGGCAGGTACTTCAGCTGGATCATAGTAAATTGTTATGGTAGACACACAATCACCTCTATCATCAGCCTTATCAAACTTCAACGACCCCTCATCAATCAGATATTGCAGCCCCACCTTCAAGTCTTCACAGCCATTCACTGAACTTAAACACTTTTCACAATCATAACCACACCCCGGGAATACTTGTCCTTTCAACAGCCTGTTTTTCACAACCAGCAAGGAAGTCTTCACCTCTTCTATGTTCAGAATCAAGCTTAACTTCTCACCCCCGTCAACAACATTTATCCTCCCCCCTCCATGGCTTGAAATAGGGTTTGATGTAACATTGGGCGGTGGTGCAAAGTTAATCGCCTTTGAATCGATCAAATCTTGAACTTTATGTTGCAGTGCCCTGCACTTCTCAGTTGAGTGCCCGGGTGCTCCTGAATGGAATGCGCAACTAGCATTGGCATCATACCCCACTGGAAGCTCTCCAGGTGGAGGTGGTGCAAATGTCCTCAGTTGTATCAAGTTCAAGCCTAACAACCTATGTAACAGTGCAGTATACGTCATGGGAATGGCCTCAAGCACCCTATTAGTTGGACGAGCTTGCCTCTGTTGATAGGGTCTTTGCTGATAATTATTGCGTTGTGGCTGTTGTTGTTGCTGTTGTGGGGGTTGAGTTTGTTGCACAGGATTTGAAGGAATAGTGACATCTGCCACTTGTTCATAAGGTCTTCTATATCCTCGGCCCCGTCCTCGGCCGTACACAACATTAGTTTCACCTTCTCTTCTTCTCGGAGGTCCGTTAAAAGCTTTTCTTACACCGCTCAAGCTACCCGCACCGGTGTCCTGAATCTTCCCCATTTTCAACAGAGTTTCGACCCTCTCGTCTGCTATCACTATATCATTGAACTTAGTAGCTGAACAAGATGCCAACCTCTCGATAAACACCCCCTGAAGTGTTCCCATGAACATATCAGCCATCTCATTTTCCAGCAAGGGTGGTTGTACTCTAGCAGCAAGCTGGCGCCACCTTTGAGCGTACTCCTTAAACCCCTCCTTAGCATTTTGAGACATGGTCTACAATTGAGTGCGATTTGGAGCCATATCCAAATTGTACTGGTATTTCTTCACGAACGCCTCTACTAAATCCTTCAAACTCCTAATGTTAACCCTGCTCAGCTTCATATACCACTCCAAGGAGGCCCCTGTTGCACCCCAAAATTTGCCTTCACCAAGACAAAACATTGTGTTCTAAGGTATCCCTGGAGGTTCACAAGGTTCACAAGGTTCACAAGATTCACAAGGTATCTCAAGAGGTTCACAAGGTTCACAATTAGTCAGAAAGTTTGACAAATCCCTCAGACAATGCATCCTCCTAAGCAAGGCATCCTAAACTAGGGTTTTGAATTTCATCAGGATAAATGGACTTCCAAGACTTCAAGTGAGCTTCATAGCATCCTATATGTGTTTAAGAATCCCCATGTCAAGTTTCAAGACTTTCCCAAAAGGTTTGCTCAGTCAGATGATCAGATAGGCTAAAATCAGTCAAAGCAATTAAAGTCAAACTAAGGTCAACTGTGGTCAACCCAAAGTCAAACTTCATGATTTTTTGCCAACATCAAGTATATGAAGTAAAATTCATCATTTTATCAAGGTTTGATCATGATTCATCAAGGAGATTTCAGATCATCAAGAATCAGGAGTTTCTAAATTAGGGTTTTCAAAGGAAAAGTCAACTGAACTTTGACCAGCCATAACTTTCACATGCTTCATCAAAATTTTTCCATCCAAAGCTCATTTTGAAGAAAATTGAATTCTCTACAACTTTGGGTCTCACAAGCCAATCCCAAAAATGCTTCATTTGGAAGGTATGAGCTAAGACATTATAGGTCACTTTAAAAGTCAACAAAACGTCAACAACTTCCAAAGAGCATAACTTGAGAATGGTAAAAGATATGGACATGAGACCAAAGAGGTTGGTTAGAGGACTATTTAAGCTTTCCAAAATGTCCAATAAAACCTTCATAGCATTAAAATTGAGGGATTTGTGCCCTTAAAAAGTTGGGAAATGTTTGAGAGGTTTATGAAGCAAATGGGGTCTTAGAACCAAATTTCTCCAAATGGGCTTGCATTTTTATGATCCAAACACTTCCATGACATCATGCACGAATTAAAAATTATTTATTCATATTTTTATTCATTTTATTTTATTTATTATGATTTTTTACATTAAAAATCATTTTAAATTAAAATAAAATATAAAAGTGTGAATATTTGATTTGATTTTGGTTCTAGAAAGTCTTAATATTCATTTAGAAGTGATTGAAACTATACAAAATCAGATCATTAAAAAATAGCAATGATATATCCAAATTTTCAATATTTTAAAGGCATATCTTTTTCAATCTCTAACTATCCAAAAGTCCAAATTATGATGTGGTTTTTTAACCTAATTTTGTTCTACTACATATATACAACTCATACAAATACAGGGGACACGTTTTTCATCAGCCAAGAACTCACACCAAACTTGAAAAATCCTTAACAAAACTCAATTTCGGTTTCAACTTTAGAGACAGATTCCAGTCAAAATAAAGGTTACAACACCTTCATGGATACTCATTGAATATATCCACCCTATTTTCATCATCAGAATCATGTTCATATGCCTTACCCGAAACACTTTTGTTCTTGATTTAATTTTTTTCGATTCAATGGATTTACATGTTTATAATTCATTTTGATCATGTGTTGATGTTTGTATGTTCCTACAGATGGTTTCTGGATAGTTTGTGTGAAGAATCATGGCTTAATCGTGAAAATGCCATTGTTAGGGTTTTGCTTACCGTTTAGGGTTTTCCAATTAGACCAATATAAATGATTTCTAACAACACCAATGAATTGTATAAGATATAAGGATCACAATGACATGATAAATTTGGTGAAATTTCACAGGTTTCATGGTGTTTGAGGAAACACGGGTTTTCCTAGGAACCTTAATTCGCAAGTAATATCGCAGCTAATATTGCAGGAATTTTCGCAGGTAAAATGAAGAAGATGATGAAGGTTGGCGCGAAAAACTAATTTCAAATTTTGTTTTGTTTTTATATATTATTTGTTTCATTAGGTTATCACAAGCGCACACTTGGTTCAGTTGGTAAAGGTTGTGATGCTGGCAAATTCAGTACCTGGGTTCGAATCCTAGGTTCACCCAATTTTTTTACAATTGTTTTCTTTTGCAGGCTTATTATTTAATAATTGAGAGTCATATGGATATCACCAGCGTGTGCTGGCCTGGTTGGTTTTGTGTTACGCATGTGAGGTGAGAGGAGCTGGGTATCCCAGGTCCTTACTTTTTGGCCATTATCTTTGTTTTTCTTATTTTTAATATATTTACTTAATTAATTCTATTTTATTTATTTTAGTACTTATAAATTATAAAAAACTAATTTCTAAATGATATTATACTATTTTCTTTATGTTCTTAAAAAATTTATAATTTATTTTCTTAAAATGTAAAATTGTTTTATATTTATTTTGTAATATATTTATATTATTATTATGTACATATGTTTGTAAATAAATTAAATAATTAGATTTATATTAATTTCATTAACCCTAAAATCCTAACCCTAATTTTTTCATAATTAAAAAACAAAACCCTAATTTTTATTTACCCTAATTTTCATTAACTTTAACATTTAATTTAATTAATTTTTGTTCTAATATATAATTAATCCTTTTGTTGTAAATAATTATTATATTGTTTATTATTATTATAATTATCTTATTTTCTTTTAAAAATTCTTTTAAAATTATTTATTTAACTTAAAAAATATTTCTCTTAAATGTTATATGTTTTATATTTGTACTAACCTCTTTTTCTTATGATTACTATTATTATTAACCATTTTAATTATTATTTATTTATTAAATATTTATTATTAATTATTTCTATTATTATGTAATTGCGAAAGCCATGTAATAGTCGTAGGTTTATTATTTTTGTCTTTATTTTATTTTGTTTATAAATACTTTTATTGCCATGGTTAGTAACTATAGGGTGTGAATAACTATGTGTAATTAAAATAATGTAGAATAACTAATTTAAACAAGATAAATATATGAATACAAACACTCACACACGTAAGTCGATCTTTGATCGCCATCTCACACTTTCTAGAGTTACTCCTCATGTTGCCTAATTATAAGGTCAAGTAAGGTGTCTTGAAGCAAAGTCCCTTCATAAAATATCATCTAGTCCCTTCCGTTTATAAGATCAAGTCCCTTCGAGGTTGCCTACGGTAAAATGATCTTGTCCCTTCGAATAAAAGATGATAAGTCCCTACGAAATGCTAAAGACACCTTACAGTTGCCTAAATACAGACGTCCCTTCACATGTCCCTTATCACATCCAAGGTAATGACTACCTATTCCTTAATAATAGGAATAGTCTTACCATTGAAAGAACACATAAGAACAGTAAAGACTTAATATAGGGTAGGTTCCTCTTAAGTACTTGCTCACTTTTCTTCAAAAATACTCTTTTACACTTCACATTTCAAACAAATTTTCAAAACAAAGTCTTTATATACATCCATACGAGGATCATTATAAAGTACTTAGAAAATTTTTAATTACACACTACACCTTTCTCAAAAACAATTTAAAGTGAGCTAAGTAACTAAGAGCCCATGGATAACCATGGATATAAAGGGTGCTAACACCTTCCCTTTGTATAACCTACCCCCCGAACTCAAAATCTTTTTAAGGTCTTTCCTGTTCTTTTATATCCTTTCCTTTTGGATAAAATAAAAGTCGGTAGCGACTCTTGCTATCCGCAACATTTAACTAAAAGTCAGTTCTCCCACCGTGTTACAGAACTGGCGACTCTGCTAGGGATTTAATAAAAGAGGGGTACCCTTAGGAATTAGATCACTTTAAATTTGTTTGCTTTGTTTGCTTTACTTTACTTGTTGGGTGCTCTTATGTGTGAAAGATCTTAACCCGGATCTAGTGTACCTTAGGTAAATGGCAATAGACCAAGGAAACTGTACGGCGTATACCGATATGGTTGATCTGGTGGCCATAGTTAGTGTGACTTCTGGGTTGGTGCTTATGTTCCTTAAGCAAGTTGAGGATAATATGAGGTTGACATATGTTGTCAATACACTAACTGACTTTTAGAACCTTAGTCAGCCCATCTTGGCATTTAGAAAGTAGTGAGATAGCCGGCTTTGGTGAAGTCTAAAGTTGGTTGATACTCGATACTACGCTCATTGAGATCCTAAACTTGGAGGGTTTTGGTTGGCAAGTAAGTTGCCTACTGAACAACCACCCTTGTGAAGGATCAATGATATTGAGATCCCTTAGAACCTGGTTACTTTTGTAGGACAGGATGAACCAACTAAACTTCAGGGGAGGGTACTTACCTTTAAACCTCATACAAGCCTTTAAACCTAGGGCTATGGTGTGATTTGTTTGTGTGTGCCACATGTTTGTGATTGAGCATAACTTCATAACATCATCATGCATCATAAGCATAACATTTTCACTAACCATTTCAAGGACCAAAGGATTTATCTTTGTTCTTTGTTGCAGGTCATGACTTCTGCTCGTAGGAATACTATCAGGATCAACTTTGTAGGAATACCTCCTAAGCTTAAAGAATTGGTCTCTCAAGTTTCTGAAAATTCCCAGATCATCAAGAGGCATGGTCACCTACTGGATCTAGTCACTTCAGGGTTCAATGAAGACATGATGAGTGTTCTGTTTCAGTTCTTTGACCCTAAACATCATTGCTTCACATTCCCCGATTATCAGCTGGTTCCTACAATGGAAGAATTCTCCAAACTATTGGGTATACCTATCCTGGATCAAAGACTTTTCACAGGAATAGAAAAAGCCTAAACCTGAGGTTATTGCTGCAGCCTTACATTTGAAGAAATCAGACATTGTCCTAGAAACAAGGAGTGGAGTTAAGGGTATTCTTGCTAAGGTATTGATGGAGAAAGCTTAAGTGTTCCTGAAGGCTATGAGTTATGATGCTTTTGAGGAGATCTTAGCCCTATTGATCTATGGCTTAGTGTTGTTCCCCAATCCATACCAGTTCATAGATGTACACGCCATCAACATATTTCTGACTCATAATCCAGTGCCTACATTACTTGGAGACATCTTACACTCTCTTCATACCCGTACTACAAAGGCACGAGGAACTCTGATGTGCTGCATACCTTTATTGTCTAGGTGGTTTATTTCTCACCTTCCTCGATCAGTGATGAAGAATGAACAAGGGTTCAGGTGGTCTAAAAGGATCATGTCACTTTCTCATTCAGACATTCATTGGTGTTCTAGATCTATGGAGAATGTTACTATCATTGACCATTGTGGGGAGTTCCCTAATATGCCACTCCTTGGCATAAGAGGGGGCATTACCTACAATCCTTCCTTAGCTCTGCGTCAGTTTGGTTATGCTCGGAGTGATGGTCCTCATGACATGCTTATTCAGGGTATTGTGTTCGACTACGACAACAATCTGCAAGGTTACCGTCAAAGGTTCATACGAGCATGGGGTAAAGTGAATAAGGTTGACAGCAAGACTCTGGAACCCAAGTACACCATTCCTATGGAACCTTATCTCAGATGGGTGCGATCTCGTGCTCAGACTCTTATGATGCCATATCCTGCCATCCTGCCAGTTACCATGGAGCCTGTTGCTGAAGGAGATACTTCTTATGTCATTCTTCACCCAGACATGCCCACTGACATGGAGGAGTTACAAAGGTCCTGGATCCAGTTGAAGGAGCAAAGAGATACTTTTGAGACTCATTACAAAGCAAGTCAAGAAAGAATCCTGGAGCTAACAAAACAACTTCACGAGGAACGGAATCTCAACTCATACCTCAACACAAAGAGAAAACGTCCATGGGAGACTTAAAACCCCATTTTTCGTATTCATTTCATTTTTATTGTAAGCCCAAGGGGCAAACAAGTTTATTACTAATGAAATTTTACTTTTTGGTTGTTTAAATAAATTTAAATCCTGCGGTCCTTGAAAACATTGCATACGCATCTACACACCATATCATTGCATCACAGGTTTCTTATGTACAAGTATCTTATCTTCTCGCTGTTTATTTCAGAAGAAATGGATCTTGAACAGACTGTCAAAGATCTCCAGGCTCAGAATGCACAATTCCAAGAGTTGATTATGAATTTGTCCAATGGGCAAGATGAGTTGAAGACACTGTTGGCTAAGAAGAAGAAGAAGACTAGAAGATCAGGAGGCCTTATCAATATGGGAAGAAGGTTCAGAGGTCCTGTCAAGACAAAGGAACAAATTGATGATTTTGAGTCTGAAAATTCCGAGAAAGAGGGAGGTAGTCTTCATGATACTGTGGGAGATTCTGATTCTGAGGCAAATTACTATCATGACCCAAGTGAAGATAAGTACAAGATGCTGGTAGACAGAATGAATGCCATGGAGTTACAAAAATCTCCTGGGCTGGATTTTGAAGATCTGAGTTTAGTATCTGGAGTGGTTATACCTATTGGCTTCAAGGTTCCTACTTTTGTGGTATACGATGGTATCTCATGTCCCAAGCTGCATCTAAGGTCCTATGTCCGGAGGATTCAACCACATACTGCTGACAAGAAGTTATGGATTCATTTCTTCCAAGAGAGCTTGTCTGGAGCTCAGTTAGAATGGTACTATCAATTGGAGAGTGTCAATATTCGTGATTGGAATGATCTTGTTGAGGCCTTCTATAGGCAATACCAATATAATGCTGATTTAGCACCAACTCGCATGCAGCTTCAAAGCATTTTAATGGGTGCTAAGGAGAATTTCAAAGAGTATGCCCAAAAATGGAGAGACCTGGCTGGCAGAGTTTAACCTCCTCTGACTGACAGGGAGTTGGTGGATATGTTTATGAGTACGCTGAATGGTCCTTTCTATAGTCACCTCATTGGAAGCTCATCATCTGGTTTCACCGAGCTGATAATGACTGGAGAGCGTGTGGAGAGTGGTATAAGAAGTGGTAAGATACAGGTGGGTGCCTCTTCATCAAGCGCTGCTAAGAATCCCCCTAGTGGAAAGAAGGAGTCTAATGTTGTGTATGGTCAACATAGTCATAACAGGAGTCACCAATCTGTGGGAGCAGTCCACATTTCTAATCCTACTCCTGCAGCACCAGAGCCACAACAAAACAATCAACAGAAGCCTAGAAGACAATTCACCAAGATCAACATGTCACTGGCCCAAGCCTTGCAACACATGTTGAAAGGGGAACTCATTACTTTGAAGGACCCTCCTCAGAATCCTAATACTTCCTCTCCTTGGTACAATCCTAATGCACGATGTGCCTATTATTCTAATTGTCCGGGACATGACACCAACAACTGTTGGGTGTTAAAAAACAAGATTCAAGATATGATTGAAGCTGGGGAGATTGAATTTGACCCTCCTGGGACTCCAAATGTGATTACTGCTCCCATGCCCAATCATGAGAAGGCTGTTAATGCTGTTGATGAAGTTTCCTATGTTTCCTCAGTTGCAGATGTGACTACTCCATTATCCATTATCAAGAAGAAGTTGGTACAGGCTGGATTCTTTCCAGGTTATAATGAAGACTGTTTTTATTGTGCCTACAAACCTGATACCTGCTGGAAGTTAAAGGATGGTATTCAACGCCTCATGGACAATTACACTATATTGTTTGAGAGGACACCTTTTGTGGAAAGTATGTGTGAACATCTAACTCGAGGTACGAAGTTTGAAGATGTGGCCATGGTTGATAAAGTGCCAGTGAAGATTACCTCCAAAGGCCATGTCAAGATCACTTCCAAGGGTCCTATCAAGATTACTGCTGAAGGCCTGGTGAAGATTGTTGCTGAAGTTAGAGTGCCTCCCATGATTATTACCACTCCTGGCCCTGTTCCCTATACTTCTGATAAAGCTATACCCTGGAATTATGGTTCTGATGTTTATCTCCATGGTGTTAAACAGGAACCTCTGACTGATGCACCTATTACTGATAAGAATCTTGATGTTCATAATATTGCTGGATCTAGTAAGATCACTAGAAGTGGAAGAATTTTCTCTCCTCCGGCTACCTCAAAAAGTGCAGTTACTCCTACTTCCACTTCTGAGCCAAGTACTGATGCTCGGGGAAAAGGTCCTGTGGTGGAACCTGTGCAAGCTGAAGCACCGACTGCTGAAAATCTTTCTAAACATATGGAAGAAGTGCTGAAGATCATTCACAAGAGTGATTATGATATTATTGACCAGTTGGGGCATACTCCCTCCAAAATCTCCATGTTATCTTTATTGCTGTGTTTTGAGGCTCATGCTAAAGCCTTAATCAAGTTCTTGAAGACTGCCCATGTGCCAAATGAGATTTCTGTGGATCAATTCGAGAATTGTGTGGCACATCTGACTTATGATAATGGGTTAGGCTTTTCTGATGCTGACTTGACTCCTGCCAAGAGAAACCATAACAGAGCTTTGCATATCTCCATTGAATGTAGGGGCACTACCTTGTCTCATGTGTTGGTGGACAATGGTTCTTCATTGAATGTACTTCCCAAAGAGGTTCTGAACAAGCTCAGTCTTGAAGATGATGTGTTAAGACCAAGTAATGTAGTGGTAAGGGCCTTTGATGGCTCAAGAAGAGTGGTACATGGAGAAATAGATCTCCCGATCAAAGTAGGCTCTCAAGTCTTCGACTCTACTTTCTATGTAATAAAAATTCATCCTGCGTACTCCTGTTTGCTTGGGCGCCCCTGGATCCATGGGGCAGGTGTTGTGACCTCCACCCTACATCAGAAGTTGAAATATCTGGTGAAGGGAAAGATCGTCACTATTTATGGAGAGGAAGAATATATGGTCAGTCATGTGAATACTTTTAAGTATGTTGGAGTAGAAGGTGAATATGTTGAGACTCCTTTCCAGACATTTGAGGTAGTTTCTTGGGTCGTTCCTCCTACTGAAGCTCCTCCTGTTGTTAAAAGAGTTCCTGTGGTTACCAGAGTATCTCCTACAATGGCCTCCCTCAAAGACGCTAGAGTTGTGGTTGAAGAAGGTGGTTGTACTATTTGGGGTCAGCTTCCTGACATCCCTTACAAGTCTGACAAGTTTGGTTTGGGTTTCACTGCAGAGTCCCAGAAGGTTGTTCGTCGTGCTCGTGTTGTTCGTATCACCAATCAAGGGGTCATGAGAGATCAAATCAATGCTGTGGGTGACTATAATAAAGACTACAACCTGGATGTTGGATCTTTCCTATTGTGGGTGATGGGCTCAACAACTGGAAGACCGAAGACGTTATTCTTATCTCCTTTAGTCAGGAGTAAATACTATTGCTGTATTTTTATTTTAAGTTTGTAATTTTGAACAATTAAACTTTTAAGCCTTGTGTCTTACCCGGGGCACAATGGTATGCTTGTGTCGGGATGTCATTTCATTTGCATACTTCATTCAATAAAAATCAATGGACGTTTCGTTTTCATAAAGATTGTGCTCCTTGTCTTTCTTTTATTTTTTTTGTTTTATCAGCTATGTGTTCTTACACACACCCACATCACTAAAATGCAGATCCTCATCCACTATGGATCCTGTTGATAACAGTTCTACTATTTCCAATTATAATTTCGAGAATCCGATCTATCAAGCTGAAGATGGAAAGGAGGAAGATTGTGAAGTACCTGTAGAGCTTGCTAGGTTATTACAACAAGAAGAGAAAGCTATGAAGCCACATGAAGAGCTAGTCGAAGTTGTGAATCTGGGAACTGAAGAAAACAGGAAAGAGGTCAAGATAGGGGCTAAATTAAAGGATGGTGTTAAGAGCAGACTAATTCAGATGTTACGTGATTATGTGGAGATCTTTGCTTGGTCCTATGAAGATATGCCAGGGTTGGATACAGACATTGCGGTTCACCGTTTACCAGTAAAAGAAGATTGTCGTCCAAAGAAGCATAAGGTTTGTCGCATGCATCCTGAAATGTCAGAAAAGATTAAAGCAGAGGTGATGAAACAGTTTGATGCAGGGTTCTTAGCTGTGACTTCTTATCCTCAATGGGTTGCAAATGTGGTACCGGTACCTAAGAAAGATGGTAAGGTACGTATGTGTGTGGATTACAGAGATTTGAATAATGCTAGCCCTAAAGATGACTTTCCACTTCCTCATATTGATGTTCTGGTGGACAACACTGCTCAGCATAAAGTATTCTCTTTCATGGATGGTTTCTCTGGTTATAATCAAATCAAGATAGCACCTGAAGATATGGAGAAGACTACATTTGTTACACAGTGGGGCACTTTTTGTTATAAAGTGATGCCATTTGGTTTGAAGAATGTCGGGGCAACATATCAACGTGCTATGGTGGCTTTGTTTCACGATATGATTCATCATGAGATAGAGGTATATGTGGATGATATGATAGCCAGGTCCCAGAATGAAGAGCAACACCTTGATCATCTGCATAAGCTGTTTGAAAGGTTGAAGAAATACAAGTTGAGATTGAACCCAAACAAATGTACTTTTGGATTTAGATCTGGTAAACTCCTGGGTTTCATTGTCAGTGGAAAAGGTATTGAAGTAGATCCGGAAAAAGTGAAAGCCATACAAGAGATGCCAGCTCCCCGTACTGAGAAGGAAGTTAGAGGTTTCTTGGGACGATTGAATTACATTGCAAGATTCATTTCCCAATTAACTGCTACCTGTGAGCCAATCTTTAAGTTGTTGAAGAAAGATCAGGTAATGGAGTGGAATGATAAGTGTTAGACAGCGTTTGATGAAATCAAGAGATATCTTCTAGAACCTCCAATCTTGATGCCACCAGTTGATGGAAGACCCTTGATTATGTACTTAACAGGGTTAGACAACTCAATGGGGTGTGTGTTGGGGCAACATGACGAGTCTGGTCGAAAAGAGCAGGCAATATACTACCTTAGCAAAATGTTTACCGACTATGAAACAAGATACTCACTGCTTGAGAAAACTTGTTGTGCTTTGGCATGGGCTGCTCGCCGACTAAGATAGTATATGTTGACTCATACTACCTTGTTGATTTCAAAGATAGATCCAATCAAGTACCTATTCAAGAAACCTGCTCTCTCTGGACGAATAGCAAGATGGCAAATGATCTTAACAGAATATGATATACAATATACTACTCAGAAGGCCATTAAAGGAAGTGTTGTAGCTGATCATTTGGCTCATCAAGCAGAGGATGATTATCAGTCAATGAGTTTTGAATTCCCTGATGAAGACATTATGATTATTACCAAAGAACCTGGACAGTATGACGGACCTGAACAAGGATCCCGGTGGACTATGGTTTTTGACGGAGCTTCTAATGCACTTGGTAATGGTGTTGGGGTTATGATCATTTCCTGTGAAGGTTGTCATACCCCGATTACTGCAAGACTTTGTTTCTATTGTACCAATAACATGGCTGAGTATGAGGCATGCATCCTGGGCATCAAAGCTGCCATTGATATGAAAATTCAGTTCTTGGATGTATATGGAGATTCAGCCCTGGTAGTTAGTCAGATTAAAGGAGATTGGGATACCAAGCATGAAAATCTTATTCCTTACAGAGAGCATGTGTTGTCTTTGATCCCATATTTTGAAGAGATTACCTTTGGACATATTCCACGAGGAGAAAATCAGTTGGCAGATGCATTAGCCACCATGGCATCTATGTTTGAGATTAGCTGGGATGATGAAGCTCCCAAGATTACTATTGATAGATTTGAGAAGCCTGCATACTGCAATGAGATTGACACTGAAGAAGCAGAGGGGAAGCCTTGGTTCTATGAAGTGAAAAGATATCTTGAAGCTCAGGAGTTCCCTGAAGGGGCATCTGTCAAAGATAAGAAGTTTCTGAGAAGGTTTTCTGCTAAGTTCTTCTTGAGTAATGGAATTTTGTACAAGCGCAATCATGATTCAACTTTGCTTCGTTGTGTGGATAAGAAGGAAGCAACAAAGATTATAGAAGACATGCATGATGGGATCTTTGGCACTCATTATAGTGGTCATAATATGGCAAAGAAGATATTGAGAGCAGGTTACTATTGGTCTACCATGGAAGCTGACTGCTATCAACATTCCAGAACGTGTCACAAGTGTCAAATCTATGCTGATAAAGTACATATACATCCAGCTCCATTGAATGTGTTGACTGCTCCTTGGCCCTTTGCCATGTGGGGCATTGATATCATTGGTGAGATCAAACCTACTGCTTCTAATGGGCATCGTTTCATCCTGGTTGCAATTGATTACTTTACAAAGTGGGTGAAGGCAGCTTCATTTGCATCTGTTACTAAGAATGTGGTGGCTCGATTCATTAAGAATAATCTCATATGTAGGTATGGCATCCCTGAAAGGATTATCACAGACAATGGCTCTAATCTGAATAATACCATGATTACTAATCTCTGCACGCAGTTCAAGATTAAGCATCACAATTCTTCTCCGTATCGTCCGAAGATGAATGGGGCAGTAGAAGCTACTAATAAGAACATTAAGAAGATTCTACAAAAAATGATTGTTACTTATAAGGATTGGCATGAGATGTTACCATTTGCTCTTCATGGTTATCGTACCACAATATGTACTTCAACAGGGGAAACCCCATTCTCCTTAGTCTATGGTATGGAAGCAGTTCTGCCCATTGAAGTTCAGATACCCTCCTTAAGAATCATGAAGGATGCAGGCTTGGATGAAGATGAGTGGATTCAGACTCGACTTGATCAGATAAATTTGATTGATGAGAAAAGGCTGGCAGCTGTTTGTCACGGTCAGATGTACCAGAAACGGATGATCAAAGCTTTTAATAAAAAGGTTAAGCAAAAGGTATATCAGATTGGTGATTTGGTAATCAAGCGTATCATATTACCACAGGGTGATCCTAGGGGCAAGTGGACTCCTACATATGAAGGACCATTTGTAGTCAAGAGAGTATTCTCAGGAGGTGCCATGATGCTTACTACTATGGATGGTGAAGACTTCCCACAACCCATAAACGCAGACATAGTTAAAAAATACTACGCATAAAAAGAGACCCGCTAGGTTGACTAGCCTAGGAAAAAATAAGGGCATCCCGGCGAACCAAAAGGGTTCGGGCAAAAATTAGGGATATATATATAAAAAAATGTACACCCGGCAAGTCGAAAACCTGAAAGGGCGGCTTGGGCAAAAAAGGGTATCCCGATGGATTGAAAACCTGAAAGAGCAATCCAGGCAAAAGTTAGGGATTAAAGCGTATGACTATGTCTCGTTTGGATCACTCATATAGCCCCAACTAGTTGTGCTACTTAACTCAAGCTCGAACAGATAAAGATCAATCCAATCGTTTCTGTCTCAACGGCAGAAGATGAGATACTTGAAGATAATGGCAATAGTAGAATTGAAACTCAATACGATTATTTCTCACATAGCTATTTTCTTTGTTTTGTAAAATTTTATGACAAATTCCTCTTACTAGGATCTCTGTCTCCTTGTACAAACTTGCCTATGTATAGGTCACTTTATAATATAAATAAAAT
Organism: Lathyrus aphaca; assembly: GCA_963966055.1. NCBI lineage: Eukaryota > Viridiplantae > Streptophyta > Magnoliopsida > Fabales > Fabaceae > Lathyrus > Lathyrus aphaca. Next base: position 483,107,884 of record OZ014525.1, on the reverse strand, counting down.
TTCATCTTTGAATCCAGATTTACTTTTACCCTATTTACATAAGCGAAAACGTCCATTGGTTGTGTTTGAATGTATGTATGCTTTTGAATATGATTGATGTTTACCAGAAATGCATAAAATGCAGTAATAGTATTTACTAAGGACGAACGAAGGTAGGAATTCAACGAAGCTTCACCGGTTCATCCCCACAAGACAACTACAAATCCCCAGTAAAGCAAATCTATCTTTATAGATACTTCGAGTTACATCTCCCCTTGAATTTATGTCCATCTCTTTTATCCTCAGTCAGGATACTCAGGAAATTATTCCTTCAATAGAAGTACGACGAACAAAGGGAAGTTATGAATACTATACTATCAAATAAAACAGGAACGAGGTTCTCATATTCTCCAGCAACGAAGCTGGGATTTATTTTCCCTAGCCAGCAGTTTGTTATACAAAGATATCCCGACGCTTCAGGCTGCATGATTCATACATACATCATTTATATCATAGCATACGCATCCATAAATGCATAATGCATTTACTTAGATGCACCATGCCATGCATGCATACATATTGCATAAACTAACCTTTTCCTTGCAAGGTGGTTATATGCAGATAAAATACTATCAACAATTCACAACAGGTCAGAAACGACCTATACGAAGGTCTAGTGCTGATACTTAATCATTACTCAAGATGTCCTTGGATAGTAGGCAAACGGTATATACGAAGATCTATTCCCTAATCCAGGATATTTTCAAGGGATATAATCGCCACGAAGATTTAATCCTGATATTCTTTTGTCCTTAGATAGTAGGTAAATGGTCTATACGAAGATCGATTCCCTAATCCAGGATATTTCCAGAAGAGATAATCGTCATGAAGATTTATTTCTACTGGTCTATTCAGCAATTCAAAACAGTTCAGAGACGATCTATACGAAGGTCTAGTGCTGATACTTAATTCAGAAAGAAATCGCCACGAAGATTTGGTTCTGACACTTAAATTAGAAATATGTTCTTAGATATGATTCAGAGACGGCCTATATGAAGACCTAGTACTGATATCCAGTATCAACATCAAGATACCCTCACCTTCTGATATTATGGATGACATCTATAAGCCCATCTCCAGTTCTTCCAAGTGGCATCTTCAAGCCCACTTAAGCATATACAACTAATCATCAGTGTTACTTTACACACCGGCGAGTGTAAATTTTTGGGATTTTGTGTTCAATCCCCTTCAACCTTCCAGGTCACGACTGGCACATATACCAATCTAACCCCTCAGGTTTCAGAAAATTGAACAGGGGCAGCTGTTGCACCCCAAAATTTGCCCTCACCAAGACAAAACATTGTGTACTAAGGTATCCCTAGAGGTTCACAAGGTTCACAATATGCACAAGGTATCTCAAGAGGTTCACAAGGTTCATAATTAGTCAGAAAGTTTGACAATTCCCTCAGACAATGCATCCTCCTAAGCAAGGCATCCTAAACTAGGGTTTTGACTTTAATTAGGCTAAATGGACTTCCAAGACTTCAAGTGAGCTTCATAGAATCATATATGTGTTTAAGAATCCCCATGTCAAGTTTCAAGACTTTCCCAAAAGGTTTGCTCAGTCAGATGATCAGATAGGCTAAAATCAATCAAAGCAGTTAAAAAGTCAAACTAAGGTCAACTGTGGTCAAACCAAAGTCAAACTTCATGATTTTTTGCCAACATCAAGTATATGAAGTAAAATTCATCATTTTATCAAGGGTTGATCATGATTCATCAAGGAGATTTCCGATCATCAAGAATCAGGAGTTTCTAAATTAGGGTTTTCACATGAAAAGTCAACTGAACTTTGACCAGCCATAACTTTCACATGCTTCATCAAAAAATTTCCATCCAAAGCTCATTTTGAAGGAAATTGAATTCTATACAACTTTGTGTCTCACATGACAAGCCCAAAAATGCTTCATTTGGAAGGTATGAGCTAAGACATTATAGGTCACTTTAAAAGTCAACAAAAAGTCAACAACTTCCAAAGAGCATAACTTGAGAATGGTAAAAGATATGGACATGAGACAAAAGAGGTTGGTTAGAGGTATCTTTAAGATTTCCAAAATGTCCAAGAACACCTTCATAGCATTAAAATTGAGGGATTTATGCCCTTGCAAAGTTGGGAAATTTTTTAGAGGTTTATGAAGCAAATGGGGTCTTAGAACCAAATTTCTCCAAATGGGCTTGCATTTTTATGATCCAAACACTTCCATGACATCATGCACGAATTAAAAATTATTTATTCATATTTTTATTCATTTTATTTTATTTATTATGATTTTTTACATTAAAAATCATTTTAAATTAAAATAAAATATAAAAGTGTGAATATTTGATTTGATTTTGGTTCTAGAAAGTCTTAATATTCATTTAGAAGTGATTGAAACTATACAAAATTAGATCATTCAAAAATAGCAATGATATATCCAAATTTTCAATATTTTAAAGGCATATCTTTTTCAATCTCTAACTATCCAAAAGTCCAAAATATGATGTGGTTTTTTAACCTAATTTTGTTCTACTACATATATACAACTCATACAAATACAGGGGACACGTTTTTCATCAGCCAAGAACTCACACCAAACTTGAAAAATCCTTCACAAAACTCAATTTCGGTTTCAACTTTAGAGACAAATTCTAGTCAAAATAAAGGTTGCAACACCTTCATGGATACTCATTGAATATATCCACCCTATTTGCATCATCAGAATCATGTTCATATGCCTTACCCGAAACACTTTTGTTCTTGATTTAATTTTTTTCGATTCAATGGATTTACATGTTTATAATGCATTTTGATCATGTGTTGATGTTTGTATGTTCCTACAGATGGTTTCTGGATAGTTTGTGTGAAGAATCATGGCTTAATCGTGAAAATGCCATTGTTAGGGTTTTGCTTGCCGTTTAGGGTTTTCCAATTAGACCAATATAAATGATTTCTAACAACACCAATGAATTGTATAAGATATAAGGATCACAATGAAATGATCAATTTGGTGAAATTTCACAGGTTTCATGGTGTTTGAGGAAACACAGGTTTTCCTAGGAACCTTAATTCGCAGGTAATATCGCAACTAATATTGCAGGAATTTTCGCAGGTAAAATAAAGAAAATGATGAAGGCTGGCGCGAAAAACTAATTTCAAATTTTGTTTTGTTTTTATATATTATTTGTTTCATTAGGTTATCACAAGCGCGCACTTGGTTCAGTTGGTAAAGGCTGTGATGCTGGCAAACTCAGTACCTGGGTTCGAATCCTAGGTTCACCCAATTTTTTTACAATTGTTTTCTTTTGCAGGCTTATTATTTAATAATTGAGAGTCATATGGATATCACCAGCGCGCGCTGGCCTGGTTGGTTTTGTGTTACGCATGTGAGGTGAGAGGACCTGGGTTCAAATCCCAGGTCCTTACTTTTTGGCCATTATCTTTGTTTTTCTTATTTTTAATATATTATCTTAATTAATTCTATTTTATTTATTTTAGTACTTATAAATTATAAAAAACTAATTTCTAAATGACATTATACTATTTTCTTTATGTTCTTAAAAAATTTATAATTTATTTTCTTAAAATGTAAAATTGTTTTATATTTATTTTGTAATATATTTATATTATTATTATGTACATATGTTTGTAAATAAATTAAATAATTAGATTTATATTAATTTGATTAACCCTAAAATCCTAACCCTAATTTTTTCTTAATTAAAATACAAAACCCTAATTTTTATTTACCCTAATTTTCATTAACTTTAACATTTAATTTAATAAATTTTTGTTCTAATATATAATTAATCCTTTTGTTGTAAATAATTATTATATTGTTTATTATTATTATAATTATCTTATTTTCTTTTAAAAATTCTTTAAAAATTATTTATTTAACTTAAAAAATATTTCTCTTAAATGTTATATGTTTTATATTTGTGCTAACCTATTTTTCTTATGATTATTATTATTATTAACCATTTTAATTATTATTTATTTATTATATATTTATTATTAATTATTTCTATTATTATGTAATTGCGAAAGCCATGTAATAGTCGTAGGTTTATTATTTTTGTCTTTATTTTATTTTGTTTATAAATATTTTTATTGCCATGGTTAGTAACTATAGGGTGTGAATAACTATGTGTAATTAAAATAATGTAGAATAACTAATTTAAACAAGATAAATATATGAATACAAACACTCACACGCGTAAGTCGATCTTTGATCGCCATCTCACACTTTCTAGGGTTACTCCTCATGTTGCCTAATTATAAGGTCAAGTAAGGTGTCTTGAAGCAAAGTCCCTTCATAAAATATCATCTAGTCCCTTCCGTTTATAAGATCAAGTCCCTTCGAGGTTGCTACGGTAAAATGATCTTGTCCCTTCGAATAAAAGATGATAAGTCCCTACGAAATGCTAAAGACACCTTACAGTTGCCTAAATACAGACGTCCCTTCACATGTTCGTTATCACATCCAAGGTAATGACTACATATTCCTTAATAATAGGGATAGTCTTACCATTGAAAGAACACATAAGAACAGTAAAGACTTAATATAGGGTAGGTTCCTCTTAAGTACTTGCTCACTTTTCTTCAAAAATACTCTTTTACACTTCACATTTCAAACAAATTTTCAAAACAAAGTCTTTATATACATCCATACGAGGATCATTATAAAGTACTTAGAAATTTTTTAATTACACACTACACCTTTCTCAAAATCAATTTAAAGTGAGCTAAGTAACTAAGAGCCCATGGATAACCATGGATATAAAGGGTGCTAACACCTTCCCTTTGTATAACCTACCCCCCAAACTCAAAATCTTTTTAAGGTCTGTCATGTTCTTTTATATCCTTTCCTTTTGGATAAAATAAAAGTCGGTGGCGACTCTTGCTATCCGCAGCATTTAACTAAAAGTCAGTTCTCCCACCGTGTTACAGCCCCCACCAAGCTATCCTGGAAGTAATACATCCATAACTTCTCGTCATCAGTATGGGCAGCAATTCTTCCGACAAAGGACTGGAGGTGAGTCTTTGGGCAAGGCGTGCCGTTGTACTTCTCGAAAGTAGGAACCTTGAACTTGTAAGGGATTCTAACCCCTGGAACCAAGCCCAAGTCAGTAATATCAAACCCCAGGGAGCTCTGAGATTGAATGGCACGAATTTGCTCAGCCATCTCTTCAAAGTTTCTGTTCATTTCAGCCCATTGGCCTTCTGCTTCGTCCAGCAAAGTAAATTGTTCATCTTGACCATCCATCTGTACGTTGTTCAGTCCATCATTGATAATGGTGATCCCTGGTTATGCCACAGGGATCTCAACTTGACGGGCGCTAGCATCGTTGCGATTACCTCCATCAGCAGCCCCATTGTTCCTGGCCTGACTATTTTCCACCATCTCGCGCAAGCGCTCCTGAGTCTGACCCATCCCTGCCATAAGGGTCATGAAATTCTCCATTCTTAATCTCAAGTCAGCTAAATCTGCCTACATTTGATCCATCACTCTTTCCCTGTTGACTCTTGTGGGATATCTGTGTACAGTTGGCTGTTCTCGAACCTTCCTGGGAGCTATAGTGCCTTCAAGGACATAAACGTTAGAAACTGATGAACTACCTGCAAAATAAACAAACACGTTATATGCATGCAATGTAATTATTCATGTTTCCAAGTTTAGGCATTTATATGCCCCAGTTTTGGTATTTGCTACAGATAGCCACTTTGAGCATTAACTTTCAAACTTTCCCTTTGAAGAGTGTTCAGATCTTAGCAGTATCAGACAAACAAGCTTTGCGTACTCAGAAATGGTAATTGAAATTGAACATTGCATAACATGGATAACCCACTGACAACCAAAGAGTTAGAGCACAAACAAAATTCCCCGAAGGGTTACAAGTCAATACATGAATAAAGGAAAATAAAAGCAGGACTCCTACAACAAGCCTGTAGGTAGTCTAAACAACAGTAAATAAAATCTAAACTAAAGACTCAGATTCTTCTGCAGCTATCACCTCTGTCCTATTCTTCTTCACACCTGCTTTCAACTTGAGCTCTTCAATCTCTTTCAATGCCTCCTCCAAGGCCATCTGACTCTGTGCCAACTGTTGAGTCTTTTCCCTTCGTATCTTGTGGACTTGTTCTACTTCTTCTTTCTTGAAGGCCATCTGCACCTCGAAAAACTCTTCCTTTTCTTTATACTTATTCTGCTCCTGTTCCCTTTGGCCCTGCAACCAAACAATGGATTGACGAGCTTCATTAAGAGTCTTCAAAGTCTTCTTAGGCTCTGCTTCTCTTTTTGATTCCATTAGACCCAATCTCTGAAAGTGAGCTTCTCTTCCGGCGAACTCCTTTTCCTTAGCTCCTAATGAGGCTTGCATCTTCTGTAGCGTTTCCTCTGCTTCATTCTTAGCACGATTGGCAAGGTGGTACAAGTTAACCATTTCAGCATTCTCTACCCAGACCTCGTGCAACTAAGCTTCCAACTTCTTATATTCTTCAAGAGACACAGTATTCTGACATGGCACTTCTTTGGGATACAATGGAGCTTCAACTGAAAATGGCATGAGCACTTCCTCTACACGCTTCTGCAACCATGTAGCAAAAGGAGGATATGTCTGGGGATCTACCCTTCCAAAATCCTTCTTACCTTTCTTCACCATGTGAGCCCAAGCCTGAGATGCTTGTATGACCAACTCTTTGTTTCCCTCCACAGAAAAATACAAAGACTCAACAAATTCTTCCATACTGGGTGGATCTCTCAAGGGATAACCAAATTTCTTCCTGGCTAAGGCTGAATGGTAACTGATCACACCCTTTCTTCCTAGCAAAGGTACACCAGCAAATCTTCCACAACTGACCAGTAACTCCTTTCCCAACAAATCTCTGTCATATCCCCAAGCTATATCCTCAGAAGTTAGTCCCATTAGCCTCCTAGACCACCTCCATTCATCTCTCATCTATTCGAAAGGACCTAACTTTGGTAATTGCCTAGCAAACCACTCAGCAAATAATGGAGTACAACAACCCACTGGTCCACCTCTACCTTTCTCATTCCGGTAGTGAACACTGTAGTAGAAATCTCCCAACAGAGTTGGTACGGGATTTCCTTTATCAAAAATGGAAATCACCTCCAAGCTCACAAACTCCTTTTCTCCCGGGAAAAGACTAGATCCATATACCATCAGGGCCACCACAACACCAAAATCTCCCCACTTACCCTCTTTGGCATACTCTTCAGCCTCTGGTATAAGCACATCCCAAGGAAGTCCTCTGTCATCACTATCCTTCATAGCTTTCTTGACTTTAGCAACTGGTATACGATAGACTCTGGCTATGTCTTCTTCTTTGAGAACCACCTCAGACCCATAGTAAGGCAAAGTATCTCTGACAGGAACACCCAAAATGCTGGAAATCTCCTCCAAGGTAGGAGCCAAGATGTAATCTGGAAATACAAAACACCACAACAAGGGATCATAGAACTGAAGCAAAGTGTGTAAGCTATCCTTCTGGTCTGCAGTAGGTTTGTCCATGTACTTCAATATCTGACCATACCTCTTTCTAAAATTACCTAAAACTTGGTCATTCAGCAGCCCTGCTAATTTCTGAACACTCTTGACTTCTGGCTGGAGAAAAGTGTAATGAACATTCTTTTTCCTTGTAATTTTCTTAACTTCTACCATCTGGAGAGCCTATAATTACCAGAACTGGGTGCTAAACTGTAAACAACAACCTGAAAAATGTGTAAACACCCCAAATTTTCCCTCACCCATTCACACCATGGCTTGTGATCATTTCATATGCATAAACACCATCATATCATCTCATATTACATTTTTGATTCACTGCATAGTTTCTAAGTCATCTGCACCTAGGGTTTGTGATCTGAGCAATCCAAGAGCCTCTTAGGCCACTCCAAAGGTCATCAATCACTTCAAAGGGGTCTATGTGTGTTCTTATATCATATTACATCCTCTCAAAGTCAAGAATGCCAAAGAATCACAAGAACTGGGATTGGTATGGATGCAGAGCCAGGTTTGACTGCACAGTTGACCTAAAATTAGGGTTTTGGTTTCAGAGGCCATAACTCCAAATTTTTTGGTCATTCTTGTTTCCATTGGTCTCTATATGGTATAGGGAGTATGCATATCAATTTTCATGAAGAAATTCCATGGGGAAGTCATCTGATCAAGAGTTGACTTTCTGGACAAGTCAGTGCAAAATCAGGGCATCTGAGGCCCCCAATGACCCAACCAATGGGCATTCTTCATCATTTTGAGTGTATATGATCTTTATTTGATCATAGAAGAAGGTTGAAGATCACAAAATCAAGAATTTGAAGTTTTTGCAAAGTTGACTTTTTAGGGCATAGTTGACTTTTTAAGAAAATGTCATTTTAGGTCATTTTTCAAGCCTTGATTTTTGATCCAAAAATGTTTCAAATGGAAAAACTTTGGTCATGAAAGTTGTAGAACACATTTTTCCCTTTTCAAAAAGTACAAGAACATGACCTAATTCATTTTGGATCAAAAGTTATGGTGTGATAAAGTTGCCAAAAATCACTTATTTTCAAGATATGCACCAATTGGAAAATTTGCAAAATCATGTAGCAAGGCCATTTGTAACTTCTAGTTCACTTCAAACTAATGCACAAACATCACATAAGTCCTAAAAATCAGATTTGGACCAAAGGATCACATGTTCATGGTTTGTGTAACAAGGCATTTTCATGAAGTTTCAAAAGGAGCCAACTTGCAAAAACTATCATCACATCTCACCCACTTGATTTCTTGGATGCTGAACCAGCCATAGCATCTCACCTCACCATGCTGCGCCAGCCCTAGCCCTTGTACCAAGCCTAGAACCAAGCCATACCTCTCTTACAAAAAAGTTGACTTTTGGCAAAAGCGAACATCCCAATCACAGCAGGCCATGTCACATCCTCTGGCCACTTGGAATTGTTTATACTTTCCATTTGCAAGACAAACATAACACCAAGAAGGGCTGAAACAGATCACAAGACACTATACACAAAACTGATCCCATTTGCATTTCTCTTCGAATCTCTCTGCCCAGCTCAAAAACATTCAAACAAGTTCCACTACTCAACTCACCATGCCTCATTAAGCCCAAACCAACAAAGAACCAAGCCTGAATCCAGCAAGAACACCACTTCTCCATCTTCACTCCAACTTGCAGTTTCTTTCGAAACTCACTCCACAGGCCATAAACATCCAAACAAACTCCACAAACCTTCTTAAAACATCACCCTGATCACAAAGAACCACTCACATTGGCCTGAAACTGCCTGCATCACCATTGCCATTTTCAACTGAGCTTGAGCAGAAGCTGTTCAAACTCTTCATCTAGCCAACATAAACTTCTCCAAAGCATTCAAGCATCATCAAGAGGTCATAAGGAGTGGATTTCACAAGGAGGGGAGGTCTGAAAGTTGCTGGAGTGAAAGCTTCGAATCTCAGGTAGCTCAAGAAATATTTTTCCAGAAATCATTTTTTATGTTCTAAACTTGTTCTCTATGCTTCACTGATTGTCCTGGTGCTTTTAGTTTTGAAAATGGTGATGAAATGAGAATTTAATTGATCTCTGAAACTTTTTTGCCCTAGTTCTTGTTTGCTTCGATTCAGCCTTTCCTGGAAAGATAAATTTGTTTTGAGTGAGGGTTATGATTTGTGAGTGAGTGGGAAACATTTCTGTTCAATTAGATTTCATTTTCATAACGTATGGAGTGAGTTTGAGGTTTGGAGTGAACGGAGAAGATGACCGGAACACTGTTCCGGTCATCTGAAAGTGTTTAACGGCGCAATTAGGGTTTAAGCATTAATTAGTCATTTTTTAATTTGAGCCGTAGGATGTGGCGCGCAGTCAACTCCCGCGCGTGTGACTTTGAATTCAGGCCCTTGGATCAGCTGACTTCTCTTTAATTCATTTATTTTTCATTTTTATTTCATTTCTTTCATTTAATTTGCATGATTTATTTAAAATAGCAAAACTTGTTTAAAAATTATGAAATTTTTTATCCTGAGTTTCATTAATTTTTCAAACACAAAAATATTTTCATTTTTATTTTTAGCATTAAAAAAGTATTTTTAAATATTTAAAAGTTTATTTTTAATTGATTAATGGAAATTAATTCATTAAAAATACTTTTAAGTATCTAAAAATCATCAAAAAATTCATGAAATGTTCTAAGACATTTAGAAACATTGTCCAACCATCAAACCAAATTTCTTTTTTGATCTTGATGCATTTTGAGAATTTTTCATTGAATTAAAATCATTTTTATGCATTAATTTGATCCAAAGTTTAAAAAATCATTTTTGCCTATCCATGAAGAGTTGGACATTGATTCTTTTTGCATTGCATTGTGTTTAGCATGAAGTTTGTGAGATTAAATGGCCATGTTTTGATCTTGCATTTTCAAATTGTTTGACATTTCTTTTGTTTAGGAACCCTAAAAAACTCTAGAATCTTATAAAAATCATAACTTGAGATTGGTGAGGAGTTGAGACCTCTCCTTTGGGCAGTGGTTTAGTATGGGATTAGGGGTCCTTTGTGTGGCATTTTCCATTTTTTATAATGTTGTTTGCTTCTGGTTTTGGTTTGTGTTTGATGTTTGATTCATAAACCCCAATTTGGGCTTCCATATGCATCCATCTTGCATTCTCTTACATAACATGACTTGCCATGACATTCCATGCTTCCATGTGATTCATTTGACATCATAAGACATATAAAAAGCATGTTTGATCATTGCATCATATATTTGCCATGTTGTATGCCATGTGCACTTCATAACTTTTCATGTATGTTCATGGTTCCTAACTTGCTTTCATTTGCACTCATGAACTTGTATGATCATTTCCATGTGCTGCCTCATGTTTGTAGCATCTCATAACATCATTAGCATCATGTATGTGCTTCTGGTTTTGTTTCTCATCATGTCATCTCATCCCATTTTGCATTGCATTGCATTCCTTTTCTAACATTTCAGGTGGTAAGTAACTTGAGAAGTGAATTTGCCTTCACTTCTCATAACTTTTCTTTTCATCTCTCTTGCATCCATTGCTGCATTTTTGTTTGTGTTTGAGTTTGAGCTTGCTCATTCTTCTTCCCCCCACTTTCTTTCTTCAAGTGACTTGACTTCTTGAATGAAGCAAGTCACTTTGCTTCTCTTGATCTTGTTCATCTGCTTCCTGGTGGTTCTTCTGAAGATTGTTCTTGAAAACCTCACAAACCTTAGGATCAACCAAGCATGACAATGAATTAGGGTTTTGATTAGTCTCCCCCCATAGTTTTACCTTTGTGTCTCTCTTTGAGTCTTCTCTTCTCATCTCATAATCAGGGACTAAACCCTAAAGGCTTTAAGACTTTGTGATTAAGCTTATGCCTGCATCCTTCTCTTAGGATGGAGTGCATAACATTAATCCTAAGCCTTGAACCCTTAATGTGTTTAAATCTCTTAATCAAATCACTTAATAAATATCAAGACATCACACTTGTAACTTGGGCCTTGCATTAGGGTTCTAATTCTTCCTTAAGTGGTTAAGAAGGACTAACCCTAGTGTTAATGGACAAGTCCCCCTCAAGTTGTCTTACAAACCATAAAATTCACTTCATCATCATACCATTAATTTAAAATCCACTTAATCAAAGGTTTGTTTTGTCATGAGTTTAATCCCTAATCATGGATTAAGTTGAGGAGCTTTCCTCAGCTTAAACATCCTCATCTATCATCCTTCTTTTAGGATGGTGTAATGAGTCTGTTTAATCCCTGATTATGGCTTAACCTCATTACTCAACACTAAACAAAAACCACAAAAACATCTAAATAATCACAAGTAGGTTAATGATCTTAATCCTGCATCAAAGGTGATTAAGTGTGAGAATCTGACTTCACACTTAAGGTATTCTCATTACCCCTAATCAGAGGGAAGATGTGATGAGTTTACTAACCCATTGGTTTAGGCTTAAGCTCATTATCTTATGACAAACCTTCAAAAGCAATAAAAGACTGAAAACTCAAAAACAAACAATAATCGTCTCCTCCGGGATTCTTTTCTCATCACCTTCACTCACAAACGAGAACTTGCTTCTTCCGTCTAATGCAAGACAGTTTGCACCTGAGCCAGACAGGTCATACACTTGAGCATTGACAAGCAAGCAGTTCATAAGTCAATTCATCTTTCAGTCTCTTTGGGTCGAACTACGGTGTTCTGACTTCCTCATTGCACGAGAGGATACGTAGGCATAACTTAACGGTTATCGAACAAAAGTCTCTGTTCATTCCCCCTCCTTCCAGCTTCATTCTTTAGCCTCATAGTCATGAGCATTTCACTCCTGTCCTTACACTGACACTGTACATTTATACACTTCACTTCTTTTACACTGACACCTGTACATCTTTTCCAGCTATTTTTATGCACAAATTGCACTGACACTACCCCTTTATAGCACAAATCTTTTAAGCGTGGATCCCGTCGAGTACGGCGGACAATCTGGGTGCTAACACCTTCCCAGGTTGTAACCAACCCCCTTTCTCAGTCTCTCTGGTTCGCAAACCGTCTTATCCATCTTTTTCTAGGTCTATGCAGCATTACCTTTCCTCCGGGATAAAAATGCCTAGCTGGCGACTCTTTTCATCTCCAGTGAGTTCACGGCTGTGTGTTCTCACTGTTCCCTTCGCCGACCGTTCGCGCTTGTACCTGGATGCAAATCTTTGGGAGCGACAGCTTGGCGACTCTGCTGGGGACCCTTATACTGCAACCAGGGCTTCTGGTTCTTTTTGTGGGTTCCTCCTAGCGCTTGATTGATTTGTGTTTACTGGGATGTTATGTGCTTGTTTGTGCTTGTATTTATTTTTGTTTATTGCTTTATGTACAGTTACTTTACTGCTTTCTTTATTGCATTTATATATATCATACTGTCATTGTTGCTGGCTGGATTTGGTTTTTGTTTTGGTGGGTGGGTGTTTCATTGAGAGTTAAGGTCCTATACCTGGGACCTGAGTGACACCTAGGCTAGAGTGAATCATATTCTTTCCCATTCCATTTCGGTCTGGTGCGGGAATATGAAACACGGTTCAGATATGGGTTTCTTCTTGAGAACTCTGTGTTGCAGATTTCCTGCAATGCTAGGGCTATCTGGGAAGCCTGCTAAGTCTGGATGACCTTTTAGTATTGACCTTCAGAAACCGAGGTGAATTAGAGGAGGAATTGTTATGGTTATTGTAAACACTGTACCTCCGGGTTAGAAGTGTTTACACTTCTCATAACTGATCCAAGTCTGAGGATCCTTGTTCTAGATCATCACCTGTGAGGGGGTTGGGCTGTTTACAGATTTGCAGGTACCTTGACCTCAGAATACCCTGTTACTTTGACTTTGTTAAGAATACTCCATGTTGGACAGTTCTTGTGATTCTAAAACCTTGGACTTGTGGCTCTTTATTTGAGTCCCTCACCCTGGTTACTGGATTTTTAGACCTCCATCTGGGATTCTTGAACACACATGGACTTATACCAGGGCATTTTGATCAGATCCAGCTCAGTCACAAACCCCTTGCATTTCATTTGCATACATACCCATTGCATCATATTAACATTTGCTTATTTGTGTTTCAGGGTATCCACCTTCATCTGGTTTTGGTTTTGACCCCATCTGCTATATTGACCTATCTCCACCAGCACTAGCTTCAGCTTGTCAGCCATATACTTCAGTTACTTGCACTAGCCAGCCAGTGGCCCACTCCTCAGCATCTTCATCAGCACTCTACTCAGTCTCCAGCATCATGGCTCCAAAGAAAAGCAACATTACCTATCATTTCTTCCAACCAGACTTATCAGACATCAGGAGGATCCAAACCCTGATCACTCCAGATCACATACCTTTGTTCAGAGAGCATTATGGGGATATACTTGACTTGGTCATGGATCTGGACCCATCCCAGAGGAGTTTGATCCACACCTGCATTCAGTTTTATGACCCCCCATTGAGATGTTTCACCTTTCAAGACTTTCAGTTGGGGCCTCTTTTAGAAGAATACTCATCTTTGATTGGTTTGCCTATCAAGAAGGAAATCCCTTTCAACCCTGAAATGGTCTTTCCCAGCAATGGAGAGATAGCAAAAGCTTTGCACCTGGAACCTGCTTTGATTGAGCAGCATATGACCTCTAAAGCTGGGATCCCTGGTTTTCATCTGGACTTCTTAATTTCTCAAGCTAGTCTGAAGGCCTCCCTGGGGGAGTGGAAAGCTGTTTGTGCTCTGTTGGCCTTAAGTGTATATGGAATTGTGTTGTTTGCAGATGAGCCTCGATTCATCAGCAAGAATGCAATCCATTTGTTCATCCTGAAGAACCCAGTGCCAACTTTGCTAGGAGATCTCTATTACTCAGTACATCAGAAGAATGAGAAGCAGAGGGGAAGGCTAGTGAGGTGTTGTGCTCCATTTTTCCATGCTTGGCTTCTTAAGCATCTACCCAGGACAGATGCATTTCTAAATCCTCATCAGCAAAGCAACTGGGCTAAGAGGCTCACTACTCTCACTTCAGCAGATATCAGATGGTGTACTCAAAGCACCAAGGGCAGAGATATAATCACCAGCTGTGGGCACTTTCCCAATGTGCCCTTAATAGGAGTTAAGGGAAGTATCAATTACAACCCTCTGCTGTTCAGGAGGCAATTAGGCTATGCACTGGTCCATACTCCCAGGGAGCAAGACTTGGTTGAGACCCTCTACTGTGAGAACAAGATTAGTTTGGCTGTTGTTAGGCAGGCTGCCTGGGCCTGGGATAATGTTCAAACCAAGGGAGTCACCATTCTGGGGAAGTGCAATAATGTGGCATCAATCCAATATTATGAGTGGTCCCGTGCCAGGGCCCAATTCTCTGGAATGCCCTTCACCATAGAAGACATGCCTGAGTCATCTTCAGCACCACCCCCTGCCACTATCAGTTTGGAGGAGTTTGAGAGCTTGAAGGAAAGAAATGAGAAGCTAACCCAGGCTTTGCAGAAGACCCTCCGGGAGAGGAGTGAAGGTGTGAGGGAGATTGAGAGACTGGAGAAGTTGAGAGTGGAACACTTGACTAAGATTGAGAAGTCTGGAGATTATATCAACAAGTCTAAAGCTGGTGAACAGATTCTGAAGAATGCTTGTAAAGAAGCCCAGTTCCAAAGAGCAAGAGCAGACTTGTACTTGAAGGAGAGTCAGGCCAGGTGGGTCCGGATCACTGAGGCCCGTACTCTAGAAGACAAGAGAGTTCAGGACAAGATGGAGCAGATGGAAAAAGCCCTGGCAGCAGCCCAGGAGGAAATATCAGAGCTAGAAATCAGAGCTGGAGTGAAGAGGTCTAAGGACCAAAGTCAGAACAAGAAGTTGACTGCAGCTGTTGCAACAAGAAACCTTCTCATCAGAGGTCTCACGGAACACCCGGCTGATCCTGTGACCGAAGCACTTCTCAAGGAAGTTCGTGAGGATGAGTTTGGCCTTGGAGTTTGATCATTTGCTTGTTGCTTTTCCTATTCCATGTACTTTTGCTTTTTGTGATGTATTTTGACCCCTTAGAGGGCTTGTGTTGTAAAAAGAACAATTTGTATTATTTCACCTTTGTAATATATTTGTGCTAGTTTCCATCTGGGTTCACTTCAAAAGCAACTTCAACAGCATCATCTTCAAGGGTCTGGAAGGGTCAAAACTGAAGGCCAAACCGGATACCTTGAGAGCAAATAAGCATAACTGCATTGCATGCTAACCCTTTGTTTGTTTTGTAGGTTTTTGTTTTGTTGTTGCTAACCTCTGTTGTAAATCTCAGGAATTATTGCTCGCCGCCGGGTATTTCCTCTCAACAGGCCACACAGGTACCCAACTAGAAATAACCTTCCGGGCATCCAAATGGACCAGATGCAGCAAGACCTTACAGAGGTCAGAAACCAGATGGCAAATGAAAGATTAGAGATGAGAACCCAGATAACACAATTCATGGAAGTGATGAACAATTTAGCTCAAAGCCAGGAGAGGCTCAGAGCTTTGGTAGAAGGGAGGAACCAAGATGAGCCCCATGTGGGAACTGCTGGCACAAGTAACAATGAAAGGGTACAACCCCATGTTAACCCTCCTGTGTTTGGTCCCCATCTCCATCCTGAAATCAATATTCCTGCAAACATTCAAGGAACAGCCACTGCAGCCAGGGTACTGCAAGAAGATCCTCAGGAGGACCAATTTACAGTAATGGGTGCTGGAGAGGAAACTTATGATAGGAGACTGGATGAAATGGCTGAGAAGTTGAGGTCCTTGGAATCTCAAAATTCTTTGGGGTTCGACGTCATGGACATGGGTTTGGTAGAAGGGGTCAGGATCCCCCATAAGTTCAAGCCTCCTTGTTTCGAAAAGTATAATGGGACTTCATGCCCCCGGACTCATCTACAATCATTTCTGGGAAGGATGAAGGCCTATACAATGGATGAGAAATTGTGGATGTTCTATTTTGAGGATAGCTTGACTGGAGCTTCGAGGGAGTGGTATTCCCACTTGACAAGGGCAACTGTAAGATGCTGGAAGGACCTGGCAGAGGCCTTCATTAGACAGTATCAATATAATCTAGACATGGCACCCAACAGGACTCTCCTAATGGGAATGTCACAGTCGTCAAGGGAAAGTTTCCGAGAATATGCCCAGAGATGGAGGCAATTGGCTGCTGCCGTTCAACCACCAATGTCTGAGAGAGAAATGGCAGACATGTTTATGAACACTCTCCAGGGAACGTATATTGACAGGTTGGCTGCTTTCTCTTCCACTAGCTTCGCAGATGTTGTTATAGCTGGGGAGAGAATTGAAAGCCTGTTAAAAATGGGTAAGATCTCCGATAATGGTGCCAGCTCGTCCAGTAGTACAAGAAAGCCTTTTGCAGGCCCGAGAAGAACTGGCGAGACCAATGCCATTCACACCAACAGGGGTAGGCCCCAATATGCTCAAAGGACAATAGCAGCAGTCACTATCCCTGCTCCAGCTCATCCTCAGCCAGTCTATCAACCTCCGCAACAAAACTTCCAACAACAACCTCAGTATCAGCAGAATCAATATCCCCCAAGAAACTACAACAACAACAACTCCAACAACAACAGTCAACAGAGGCCATTCCAACAGAGGCCATCCCAAGCTAACCGAGTGATCGACCCGATCCCAATGCCGTATGCTGCCTTGCTGCCACAACTTCTGAAACTCAACCTGGTTGAGCTAAGAACGTTGGCACCTCCGGATCCCAACAGTCTACCAAGAAACTATGACTCCAATGCTAGGTGTGCTTTTCACTCAAACGCACCTGGTCACAGTACAGAAAAATGCAGGGCTCTGCATATGAAGGTACAAGACTTGGTAGACTCCAAGGCTCTGAATTTTGCACCTCCGCCCAATGTCAATAAAAACCCTATGCCAAACCATGGTGGTCCTCGAATTAACGCTATTGAAGAAGACAGACCGTCTTATTTAATAACCAGTGTGGATCAGATCAGGACACCATTGGTGGAAATCAAAGCTCAACTCCGTGAAAACCAAATATTTCCAGGGTGTGAACTAGGGTGTCCCTATTGTAATATTTCATGGAATGGGTGTGAGGACCTGAGGAATGGCATTGACAGCCTTATTCAGAGTGGCCTGCTACAGATCACTACATCATTCCCGACAAACCCAACAACTTCATCAGCAACGGTTCCAGAACCTCCTACAAATGCAGCAACTATTGTTCCCGACAACTCACCAACAACATCAACAAGTACTTCGTCTGTCCTTCCAAATGATCAGTTTTCAACAGTTTCTCCTGCTACAACTTCAGCTTCATTCCATTTCGAATCTCCATCAACAACAACATCAGTCCTTCCAACAACACCTCCTACAACACCAGCAATCAATCATGAAGATGTCTCTACTGTTACCATATTCTATGATCCTGAAAATAACTCCGCCTATCATTCAGAAGGTGCTGCTCCTGCCAGAGCACCAGTTACAATCTTTTATGATCCACAAACAATTGCAGTCCCTTCAGCAGCAGCAATCAGTCCAATCACTGTCACGGTGCCTGGACCAGTACCATATGAAAGCAATAGGGCCATCCCTTGGCACTATGGCTCTGACGTGTACTGCGAAGGAAAAAGAATCACTCTTGAAACATCAACACCTGCACCACAAGTAGATAATGTGGGGGGAGGCGGAGGCTTCACTCGAAGCGGACGTCTCTTTGCTCCACCAATTCAAAGACCTACTGCCGAAGCAGAAGCTGCTGCTAAGGCAAAAGGAAAGAGCCCGGTGCAGGAAGATCAAGCTGTTAAAGAAGCCTTGAAGACACCGTTCGATCAAGAAGTTGATGAGTTTATGAGAATCATCAAAAAGAGTGATTACAAAATTGTGGATCAACTTCACCAGACACCATCCAAAATCTCTATCCTCTCACTGCTTATGTGCTCCGAAGCCCATCGGAATGCACTACTCAAAGTCTTGCACGCAGCTTACGTGCCTGAAGAGATTACTGTCAACCAGTTGGAGACCGTGGTTGGAAATGTTACTGCTAGCAATGGGCTAGGGTTCACCAATACTGACTTGACAGCGGATGGCCGCAACCACAACAAAGCCTTGCACATAACCATGGAATGCAAAGGAGCTGTCCTTTCTCATGTGCTGGTGGACACAGGTTCTTCCCTGAATGTCTTGCCAAAGAAGGCTCTGGTGAAGTTAGAATATGATGGATTGGCATTGAGACCCAGCAACCTGGTGGTAAGAGCCTTTGATGGTTCGAAGAGATCGGTTCTGGGAGAGATTGAGCTGCCTGTGACAATTGGCCCACAGACTTTTAAAACTATCTTTTATGTGATGGACATTCAGCCCGCCTACAGCTGTTTGTTGGGTAGACCCTGGATTCACGCCGCCGGCGCAATAACGTCTACCCTTCACCAAAAGTTAAAATTTGAGTGGGAAGGCCAAGTTGTCACAATCTGTGGAGAGGAGGATATTTTTGTCAGCCACCTGGCAACCTATAAGTACATTGAAATGGATGGGGAGATCCATGAAACAATGAGCCAGGGGTTTGAAGCTTTGAATGTGAATGAGGCATCTGCTGTATCTGGTACTCCAATGTCGTCATACCAACAAGCCCGAAAGGTTGTTGAGGAAGGAACTGCCCAAGGCTGGGGCAAACTGCTATCAGTGGAGAAAAAAAGAAGACAAGTTTGGGTTGGGTTACAGACCAACTCAACATCAAGCGAAGGCTGCTGCAGAGCCAGGTTTTGTCAGTGGGGGAATGCTTACCCCTGATGCTATCAACTGTCTGGAAGACGAGCTGGAAGAGGAGCGCAATCTGGAGAATTGGATTCGTCCAAAGATCCCGGGGAGCAGTGTCTCGAACTGGTCTTCCCAGGAAATTATAAGAGTTACTCATGCAGAGTAATTATTATTTCCTGTATTTTTATAGCATGCATCAAAGTCTTGCATCTTGCCCAAGATGACAAGGCTCATTTTGTAATCAGGGCCATCTGTACTTTTGTGCAAACAAGATTAAATTAATGAAATATCAGACATCTTTTTGCAAACGAGTCTTTTTTCTTTTCTGCTCACTGTTTTTCCATTTTTCTTTTTGTACAAAAATGAATGGCGGTGTTTTCAAAATGATAACTTCATTTCACTTTTTTCTAAAGCAAGATTAAAATCAATCACTAAAATGAACAAACTTAACCCTTGCAGAGAGTGCCTTCCAGACAGCACCGACAACAGCACGGCTATGACATCGTATGACTTTGACAATCCAATCAATCAAGCTGATGAAGGGGTTGATGAAGAATATGAGCTTCCTGAAGAGCTAGCCAGGTTGTTGAGACAGGAGGAAAAGGTTATTACTCCTCATCAGGAGGAGATTGAAGTGATTAACCTTGGTACGGAGGAAGACGTGAAGGAAGTAAAAATCGGGGCCTGCCTGCAAGACTCAGCGAAGAGGCAACTGGTAGATCTGCTTCAGGAGTATGTTGATGTGTTTGCTTGGTCGTATCAAGACATGCCAGGGTTGGACACCGATATAGTTGTGCACAAGCTGCCTTTGAGAGAAGAATGCCCACCAGTTAAACAGAAACTGCGCCGAACTCGCCCAGACATGGCTATGAAAATCAAGGAAGAGGTACAAAAGCAATGGGACGCCGGGTTCCTTGCTGTAACTAGCTATCCGCCGTGGGTTGCTAATATAGTACCTGTGCCTAAGAAAGACGGCAAAGTAAGAATGTGTGTTGACTACCGGGATCTGAACAGAGCCAGCCCGAAAGATGACTTCCCATTACCTCACATTGATGTATTGGTGGATAACACGGCTCAGTTCTCGGTATTCTCCTTCATGGATGGATTTTCAGGATATAATCAGATCAAGATGTCACCTGAAGACATGGAGAAGACAACATTCATTACACCTTGGGGCACGTTCTGTTACAAAGTGATGCCATTTGGGCTCAAGAATGCCGGTGCAACGTATCAACGGGCTATGGTAACATTGTTCCACGATATGATCCACAAGGAAATCGAGTGTTATGTGGATGATATGATTGCCAAGTCCCTTACAGAGGAAGAACACCTGGTAAATCTGCTGAAGTTGTTCAAGCGCCTGAGGAAGTACCAACTAAAGTTGAACCCCAACAAATGCACATTCGGGGTGCGATCCGGTAAGCTGCTGGGCTTTATTGTAAGCGAGAAAGGGATTGAGGTTGACCCTGATAAGGTCAAGGCTATTCAAGAGATGCCTGCACCGAAAACTGAGAAAGAAGTTCGAGGGTTCTTAGGTCGATTGAACTACATTTCAAGGTTCATATCTCACCTTACAGCAACCTGCGAACCCTTGTTCAAGCTGTTAAGAAAGGAGCAAACGGTCGGGTGGAACGAAGATTGCCAGAAGGCTTTTGACAAGATCAAAGAGTACTTACAAGAACCTCCAATCCTTATGCCGCCAGTTGAGGGAAGACCTCTGATTATGTACTTGACAGTATTAGAAGAGTCAATGGGGTGTGTGCTGGGCCAGCATGACGAGTCTGGTCGAAAAGAGTATGCAATATACTACCTAAGCAAAAAGTTTACCGACTGTGAACAGCGTTATTCACTGCTCGAGAAAACTTGCTGTGCTTTAGCGTGGGCTGCTCGCCGACTGAGGCAGTATATGTTGACCCACACTACCTTATTGATCTCAAAAATGGATCCAGTTAAGTACATTTTCAAGAAGCCAGCTCTTACCGGACGGGTTGCAAGATGGCAGATGATTCTCACAGAATACGACATACAGTACACATCTCAGAAAGCCATCAAGGGCAGTGTACTATCTGAATATCTTGCTGAGCAACCCATTGATGACTACCAGCCAATGAGGTTTGACTTCCCTGATGAAGACATCATGTTCATTAAATCAAAAGACCATGAAGAGCCTATTCACACTGAAGGGCCTGACCCGGAGGAAGAATGGACTATGATGTTTGATGGGGCTGTTAACATGAATGGTCGCGGTGTTGGTGCAGTACTTATTACACCTAAAGGAGTTCACATGCCTTTCTCGGCAAAACTCACTTTCAACTGCACTAACAACGAAGCTGAATACGAAGCTTGCATTATGGGTCTTGAGGAAGCCATTGACCTCAGGATCAAGGCATTGACCGTATTCGGAGATTCAGCTTTGGTAGTCAATCAGACCAACGGGAAATGGTACACCCACCAGGATCATCTGATACCTTACAGGGATTATACAAGGAGGTTATTGACTTTCTTCACAACAGTCAAGCTTGAGTATATCCCTCGGGACGAGAACCAGTTTGCAGATGCTCTTGCTACCATTTCATCCATGATCAAAGTTCAAGCCGCTAACTTTGTACCTCAGATTTCAGTGTCCAGACTTGACAGACCAGCATATGTGTTCGCAGCAGACGTTGTAAAAGACGATAAGCCTTGGTTCCATGACATTAAAAGCTTCTTGGAGGATCAGACATACCCACCTGGGGCATCTTCCAATGATAAGAAGACTTTGAGAAGGCTTGCTGGTAGTTTCTTTCTGAACACTGATGGGTCTTTATACAAAAGGAACTTTGATATGGTACTCCTCAGATGTGTTGACAAGGCAGAAGCAGATTTGTTGATGCATGAAGTGCATGAAGGCTCTTTTGGTACCCATGCTGGAGGACATGCAATGGCTAAGAAGTTGTTAAGATCAGGCTACTATTGGATCACAATGGATGCAGACTGTTGTGCTTACGCCAGAAAATGTCACAAATGCCAGATCTATGCAGATAAAGTGCATGTGCCTCCAAATCCCTTGAACGTAATGTCTTCGCCATGGCCCTTTGCAATGTGGGGCATTGATATGATTGGCAAGATTGAGCCAACTGCTTCAAATGGCCATAGATTCATCCTGGTTGCCATCGACTATTTCACTAAGTGGGTTGAAGCAGCCTCATATGCAAATGTTACGAGACAAGTGGTAGCCAGATTTCTGAAAAGGGATATCATCTGTCGATACGGAGTGCCCGAGCGGATCATTACTGATAATGGTTCCAATCTCAACAACAAAATGATGGCAGAACTATGCCGGGACTTCAAGATCCAACACCACAATTCTTCTCCTTACAGGCCAAAGATGAACGGCGCTGTTGAGGCAGCTAACAAGAATATTAAAAAGATTGTGCAGAAGATGGTAGTCACTTACAAAGACTGGCACGAAATGCTACCATTTGCCTTGCATGGGTACCGCACATCAATCAGAACGTCCACTGGGGCAACGCCGTATCAGCTTGTGTATGGTATGGAAGCAGTCCTACCTGTTGAAGTTGAATTACCCTCCTTACGGGTATTGATGGATGTTAAACTGAGTGAAGCAGAATGGGTTCGGTCCCGATTCGAACAACTGAGTCTGATCGAAGAGAAAAGGTTGGCTGCAATCTGTCATGGGCAGTTATATCAGAAGAGAATGAAGAAGGCCTTCGATCAGAAAGTCAGACACCGAGAGTACCAAGTAGGGGATCTTGTGCTGAAAAGAATCCTCCCTCCTCATACAGACCACAGGGGCAAATGGACTCCAAACTATGAAGGACCATTTGTTGTAAAGAAAGTTTTCTCTGGCGGAGCACTGATGCTCAGCACCATGGATGGTGAAGATTTCCCGTCCCCTGTGAATTCAGATGCAGTTAAAAAATACTCTGCATAAAATGACCCGCTGGACATAAAAACAGAATGTAGGTCCAGGCAAAAATAAGGCATCCCGGCGAGTCAAAAACAGAATAAAAGACTCGGGCAAAAATAAGGGAAATAAATGAAAAGATGTACACCCGCTGAGTTGAAAAGCCGCATTGGACAACTCAGGCAAAAATGGGTATCCCGATGGATTGAAAACCCGAAAGGGCGATCCATGCAAAATAAGGGAATAAGCGAACAACTGCACTCTGGATTCGTCTGTATCACTGACAACTTGGAAAGCTTTGACAGAATCAAGCTTCAATCAGAATCAACTTTCTTCAGAAAGCAAGACGAGAAGAACGTCATTGTCATACGAGTCATAGCAGAAGAGGAAGCTCCTTAAAGCGTCGTCAACACTGCCAGCATTTTGTTTCTCAATTTGTAACAATCTCCTCATTTCAGGGGATATGTTCCTTTGACTGTACCTCGCCAATTCAGGGCATATGAATTAATAAAATCAGATTTTCAGTCATGTTTCGTTTTTTACATTTTATTTGCAAAAGATGTCTGATGTCTCTAAAAAATCAATTGCATAAGTACAGATGCTTTTCTCCCAAAAAAATAATAATAATAAAACACATGCTTACAGGGAATATAATTACTCTCAAAAGTACTTAACTCCTATGACGGAATCCAGTAGAGGATACCTCGGGACCTTTTGTGCGTCTCCTTATCTTTGCAGGATTGCAGGTATCCAGAACGCAACCTGGGGCATGCCAGTTACGTTTCAGCGAGCAGGCGAATCATTATCAACTCGATCTATCTTCCACGTGGCACTGGAGAGTGCCCACTTCCCCAGCAAAGTTGCCAAATCAACATACACTCAATCTCGGCATCCGAAATGCTCTATCCCCAGCTGAGTTGCCTCTTGTTGCTATCCCCAGCTGAGTTGCCTCTCATAATTCCCCAGCCAAGTTGCCGTGTCATCCTCAGCTGAATACAGAAGTCAGATAATCATCTCCCCACAGAATCTTCAGCCTCTATCCAGAAGAGCAGCGCATAGAAGATCACAACAGAGTGAAGAAAGCTTCTACAAACCTCAGCTGGGTCCCATATTATAAGGATATGTCAACCAGTGACATGTATCCCCGAGCAGATACATCATTAGATCTACCAATGATCTCATTCCCCAGCTGGGAGGTCCATTTCCAACAGATCGACCAGAGATCTTCGCAGTGACGGGATCCGAATCCCAGTGTGGTATCTTTGCATAATCATGGCATTCGCATCATACTATCCCCTCAGAGCGTAGCATTCCGTCTAATACGGAGCATTACGGCAAAAATCAAACGCATAGCATAATCATAAGCCATGTTCTGAAGTAACACTTGTGAATAACAAACTGTTCATGATCATTATACAAAAATCCCCACCAGAGTCCCAGCAAAAGCAGTTGCCTCTCCAATCACGAACACCAGTATATACACCTTTTGGCACCCGTCCGTGTCATCACTCCCCAGTAAAGTCGCCTGAACATCTTTACGAACAAGATCACCCGTATTACAGATACGTCCTGACACCCGTCCGTGTCATACCCCAACAGAAAGCCAAAGACATCTTCTTTGCACTCACATATACCTATATATACACTTTCTTGGCACCCGTCCGTGTCATATCCCCAGCGCAGTCGCTTACACTTTCATCACCCATATACTTGTTATTATTATACTTTTCCCTTTTGACACTCGTCCGTGTCATTCTCCCCAGCAGATAAACACTTATATATATACTCACTACTCATTGGT
Source organism: Lathyrus aphaca (assembly GCA_963966055.1). Lineage (NCBI taxonomy): Eukaryota > Viridiplantae > Streptophyta > Magnoliopsida > Fabales > Fabaceae > Lathyrus > Lathyrus aphaca. The sequence continues at coordinate 483,082,875 of OZ014525.1, read as the reverse complement.
ACACTTATACAGATACTCGTCCGTATCTTGTATACATCACTTATATCCCCACAGATTCGACAATAGTCCTTGTTCTTTGTTAACCAGTTGGTACTCGTCCGTACCATCATCTCAGAACATTGCGTCTAGTGTTTGTTTCTACATGATACTCGTCCGTATCATAGTCTTAAGGATGCTCGTCCGCATCTTTAATCCATACACCGTGTCAAATACCCATGTCTTCTTGAATATAGATACTCGTCTGTGTCTACTATTCCCCAGAAGAGTCCCTTCAGATTCAACACTCGTCCGTGTTCTCTGTTAACCAGTTGATACTCGTCCGTATCATCATCTCTGAACACGTGTCAGTATTTGTTTCTACATGATACTCGTCCGTATCATAGTCTAAGGATGCTCGTCCGCATCTTTAATCTATACAATACCAAACGCTTATACTTTCTTTTCTTGGTTGTGAACGCTCGTCCGTGTTTACTATATCCCCAGTAGATCGCCTACAAATTTTCCTTTTATCTAACACTCGTCCTGTGTTATGATAACACTGAGAGCAGCCGTACCCTGCTGAGTGGTCGTCCTCCACTTCTTGATGGTCGTCCTCCATCATGCTCATCCGATGGCCGTCCCCATCGTTGATTTTAGCAGCCGTCCCCTGCTAGGTGGTCGTCCTCCACCTCTTGATGATCGTCCTTCATCACTTTATCCAATGGCCGTCCCCATTGTTGATTTTGGTTATCTGACATTCGTCCTATGTCATGACAAACCTTGAGAGCAGCCGTCCCCTGCTGAGTGGTCGTCCTCCACTTCTTGATGGTCGTCCTCCATCATGCTCGTCCGATGGCCGTCCCCATCGTTGACCCTTTCTATCCGGCATTCGTCCTATGTCGCGATACTTTCGGCAGCCGTACCCTGCCAGGTGGTCGTCCTCCACCTTTGATGGCCGTCCCCATCATATTTCCTTTTATCCCCAACAGAGCAGCCGTCCCCTGCTAGGTGATCGTCCTTCACCTTTGATGGCCGTACCCCGTCATCTGTTTATTTCATTTATTTTTTAACCCGATGGCCGTCCCCGTCGTGGTCCCTTTTCCTTTTAACCCGATGGCCGTCCCCGTCGTGGTCCCTTTTCCTTTTAACCCGATGGCCGTCCCCGTCGTGGTCCCTTTTCCTTTTAACCCGATGGCCGTCCCCGTCGTGGTCCCTTTTCCTTTTAACCCGATGGCCGTCCCCGTCGTGGTCCCTTTTCCTTCTAGCCCGATGGCCGTCCCCATCGTTGGTTACTTTACCTTCATGAACTTGATGGCCGTCCCCGTCATGTTTCATTAATTTCCAGAGAATTTTACAGCTTTATCTTGATGGCCGTCCCCATCATGATATCTTACTTTCCCCAGCTAGTCGGTCGTCCCCGTCTTGGCTTTACCTTCTATCCCCAGCATGTCGGCCGTCCCCGTCATTGCTTTATCTTCACGCACTTTTCCCAGCATGTCGGCCGTCCCCGTCATTGCTCTTTACCCAGCAGTCGTCCTCTGCTCGACGGTCGTCCTCCGTCGCCTACACCTTACAATATACTTTATTTGCTTTTACAACCTATATCCCTTTTCTTCTTCATTTCCGTGAGTGCAAATTTTGGACTGTCTTTGGTATTCAACCACAAGTTATCTTGTTTGGCATGTTAAGCCGTCGCTTACAACCTGCACAGCTAACTCATGTTTGAATAGGGGCAGCTGTAAACACCCCAAATTTGCCCTCACCCATTCACACCATGGCTTGTGATCATTTCATATGCATAAACACCATCATATCATCTCATATTACATTTTTGATTCACTGCATAGTTTCTAAGTCATCTGCACCTAGGGTTTGTGATCTGAGCAATCCAAGAGCCTCTTAGGCCACTCCAAAGGTCATCAATCACTTCAAAGGGGTCTATGTGTGTTCTTATATCATATTACATCCTCTCAAAGTCAAGAATGCCAAAGAATCACAAGAACTGGGATTGGTATGGATGCAGAGCCAGGTTTGACTGCACAGTTGACCTAAAATTAGGGTTTTGGTTTCAGAGGCCATAACTCCAAATTTTTTGGTCATTCTTGTTTCCATTGGTCTCTATATGGTATAGGGAGTATGCATATCAATTTTCATGAAGAAATTCCATGGGGAAGTCATCTGATCAAGAGTTGACTTTCTGGACAAGTCAGTGCAAAATCAGGGCATCTGAGGCCCCCAATGACCCAACCAATGGGCATTCTTCATCATTTTGAGTGTATATGATCTTTATTTGATCATATAAGAAGGTTGAAGATCACAAAATCAAGAATTTGAAGTTTTTGCAAAGTTGACTTTTTAGGGCATAGTTGACTTTTTAAGAAAATGTCATTTTAGGTCATTTTTCAAGCCTTGATTTTTGATCCAAAAATGTTTCAAATGGAAAAACTTTGGTCATGAAAGTTGTAGAACACATTTTTCCCTTTTCAAAAAGTACAAGAACATGACCTAATTCATTTTGGATCAAAAGTTATGGTGTGATAAAGTTGCCAAAAATCACTTATTTTCAAGATATGCACCAATTGGAAAATTTGCAAAATCATGTAGCAAGGCCATTTGTAACTTCTAGTTCACTTCAAACTAATGCACAAACATCACATAAGTCCTAAAAATCAGATTTGGACCAAAGGATCACATGTTCATGGTTTGTGTAACAAGGCATTTTCATGAAGTTTCAAAAGGAGCCAACTTGCAAAAACTATCATCACATCTCACCCACTTGATTTCTTGGATGCTGAACCAGCCATAGCATCTCACCTCACCATGCTGCGCCAGCCCTAGCCCTTGTACCAAGCCTAGAACCAAGCCATACCTCTCTTACAAAAAAGTTGACTTTTGGCAAAAGCGAACATCCCAATCACAGCAGGCCATGTCACATCCTCTGGCCACTTGGAATTGTTTATACTTTCCATTTGCAAGACAAACATAACACCAAGAAGGGCTGAAACAGATCACAAGACACTATACACAAAACTGACCCCATTTGCATTTCTCTTCGAATCTCTCTGCCCAGCTCAAAAACATTCAAACAAGTTCCACTACTCAACTCACCATGCCTCATTAAGCCCAAACCAACAAAGAACCAAGCCTGAATCCAGCAAGAACACCACTTCTCCATCTTCACTCCAACTTGCAGTTTCTTTCGAAACTCACTCCACATGCCATAAACATCCAAACAAACTCCACAAACCTTCTTAAAACATCACCCTGATCACAAAGAACCACTCACATTGGCCTGAAACTGCCTGCATCACCATTGCCATTTTCAACTGAGCTTGAGCAGAAGCTGTTCAAACTCTTCATCTAGCCAACATAAACTTCTCCAAAGCATTCAAGCATCATCAAGAGGTCATAAGGAGTGGATTTCACAAGGAGGGGAGGTCTGAAAGTTGCTGGAGTGAAAGCTTCGAATCTCAGGTAGCTCAAGAAATATTTTTCCAGAAATCATTTTTTATGTTCTAAACTTGTTCTCTATGCTTCACTGATTGTCCTGGTGCTTTTAGTTTTGAAAATGGTGATGAAATGAGAATTTAATTGATCTCTGAAACTTTTTTGCCCTAGTTCTTGTTTGCTTCGATTCAGCCTTTCCTGGAAAGATAAATTTGTTTTGAGTGAGGGTTATGATTCGTGAGTGAGTGGGAAACATTTCTGTTCAATTAGATTTCATTTTCATAACGTATGGAGTGAGTTTGAGGTTTGGAGTGAACGGAGAAGATGACCGGAACACTGTTCCGGTCATCTGAAAGTGTTTAACGGCGCAATTAGGGTTTAAGCATTAATTAGTCATTTTTGAATTTGAGCCGTAGGATGTGGCGCGCAGTCAACTCCCGCGCGTGTGACTTTGAATTCAGGCCCTTGGATCAGCTGACTTCTCTTTAATTCATTTATTTTTCATTTTTATTTCATTTCTTTCATTTAATTTGCATGATTTATTTAAAATAGCAAAACTTGTTTAAAAATTATGAAATTTTTTATCCTGAGTTTCATTAATTTTTCAAACACAAAAATATTTTCATTTTTATTTTTAGCATTAAAAAAGTATTTTTAAATATTTAAAAGTTTATTTTTAATTGATTAATGGAAATTAATTCATTAAAAATACTTTTAAGTATCTAAAAATCATCAAAAAATTCATGAAATGTTCTAAGACATTTAGAAACATTGTCCAACCATCAAACCAAATTTCTTTTTTGATCTTGATGCATTTTGAGAATTTTTCATTGAATTAAAATCATTTTTATGCATTAATTTGATCCAAAGTTTAAAAAATCATTTTTGCCTATCCATGAAGAGTTGGACATTGATTCTTTTTGCATTGCATTGTGTTTAGCATGAAGTTTGTGAGATTAAATGGCCATGTTTTGATCTTGCATTTTCAAATTGTTTGACATTTCTTTTGTTTAGGAACCCTAAAAAACCCTAGAATCTTATAAAAATCATAACTTGAGATTGGTGAGGAGTTGAGACCTCTCCTTTGGGCAGTGGTTTAGTATGGGATTAGGGGTCCTTTGTGTGGCATTTTCCATTTTTTATAATGTTGTTTGCTTCTGGTTTTGGTTTGTGTTTGATGTTTGATTCATAAACCCCAATTTGGGCTTCCATATGCATCCATCTTGCATTCTCTTACATAACATGACTTGCCATGACATTCCATGCTTCCATGTGATTCATTTGACATCATAAGACATATAAAAAGCATGTTTGATCATTGCATCATATATTTGCCATGTTGTATGCCATGTGCACTTCATAACTTTTCATGTATGTTCATGGTTCCTAACTTGCTTTCATTTGCACTCATGAACTTGTATGATCATTTCCATGTGCTGCCTCATGTTTGTAGCATCTCATAACATCATTAGCATCATGTATGTGCTTCTGGTTTTGTTTCTCATCATGTCATCTCATCCCATTTTGCATTGCATTGCATTCCTTTTCTAACATTTCAGGTGGTAAGTAACTTGAGAAGTGAACACTACTAAAAAAAAGACATTTGGTTAAATGATTTTACATCAGGTATTTATTAAAAATGATGTAAAAAAAACGCGGTGGCAGTTTCGTAAATAATAACATAAATTGTTATAAGGGATTTTACATCGGGTATATCATAAAACCGATGTAAAAAGTAATGCGGTGGCATTTTTGTAAATAACAAAAAAATTGATCTAAAGCCTTTTACATCGGTTTTTCCAAAACCGATGTAAAAACCATATTAAAAAACAAATAAAAAAAATTTAAAAAAAAATTTAAAAAAAAAAGTATATCTATTACATCGGTTATTAGGAAAACCGATGTAAAAAGTGTATTAAAAATAATTAAAAAAAAATTAAATTGAAAAAAAATCAAAAACATATTAAATCGGTTTAAGGTGAAACCGATGTAATAACTTCATAAAAAAAAAATTTAAAAAAAAATTTAAAAAAATAAACATATTAAATCGGTTTTTGTATAAACCGATGTAATAAATGTATTAAAAATTAAATTGAAAAAAAATCAAAAACATATTAAATCGGTTTAAGGTGAAACCGATGTAATAACTTCATAAAAATAAAAATTAAAAAAAAAATTTAAAAAAATAAACATATTAAATCGGTTTTTGTATAACCGATGTAATAAATGAAATTAAAAAAAAAAATATACACTTATTAAATCGCTCATTCTTTAAACCGATGTAATAACTCCTTAAAAAATAAAATTAAAAAACATTTAATTGAAAAAACATTAAACATATTAAATCGGTTTTCGTAGAAACCGATGTAATAAATGTAATTTAAAAAAATTATAAACTTATTAAATCGGTTGTTATTTTAACCGAAGTAATAAAGTTTTTAAATTTTTTTTACCTAACCCTAAAACTATTCATTCTTTACTGTTCTTAGTTTTACTATTCTTCTTACAACTTCCATCGCCGCCACCCCCCTTTCTTCGCGAAACAGTTCCATCGCCGCCACCCACCTCGTCTCACCACCCCACGGCGTCACCACCAGACGTCTCACCACGCCGTTCCTTCCGCCGCCGTCGTCCTTCCGCCGCACGTCCTTCGCCGCACGTCCTTCGCCGCACGTCCTTCGCCGCACGTTCTTCGTTAGCCACGTCCTTCCGCCGCCGTTGAACTCCTCCGTCCCCGCCGCCCTCCACCATCCTTGCTAGGTATGTTACTGTTTTCTTCTATATATATATATATATATATATATATATATATATATATATATATAATGTGCTGCTGTTTGAATATATATATATATAAACTGTGCTGCTGTTTGAATATATATATATATATATATATATATATATATATATATATATATACTGTGCTGTTTGAATATATATATATATATATATATATATATATATATATATATATATATATATATATATATATATATATATAGTTATATATAGTATATATATATAGTTATATATATATATATATATATATATATATATATATATAGTTTTGTGTATATATATATATATATATATATATATATATAACTATATATATATATATATATATATATATATAGTTTTATATACATTACTTTATTATAGGTGTCTAAATAATTTATTTGATCTGTATGCATTAATTCCGGAACATAGGTATGAATCGTAGTTGGATAAAAGCTAATCGTTTAAGTGTTGAGTACGAACATGGAGTGAAGGAATTTCTACAGTTTGCTGAAAGCAATGCTAAAAGGAATCTTCCTCCTCCTATAAGTAATGGTGAAAAAAATGTTGATGTGCTTTTTCTCTGTCCATGTGTTCGTTGCGCAAATCGGGAACCAAAACATAATAAGAAGGCAATCATGGATCATCTAATTTGTCATGGGATTTGTCAAAGTTATACACAATGGATATGGCACGGTGAGGTAGTAGAAAAGTCAAATGTGTCCTAAAAAGATAATATTGGTGTAGAAATGGATGATGATCGTCTGGAAGACATGATGCGTGATATTGGACAAGATTCGTTTAAAAAGGCACATGCGTATGATACTTTATGCAGTGACAAGGATCAACCTTTGTACCCGGGATGCACGAATTTTACACGTTTGTCAGCCGTGTTAAAATTGTTTAATTTGAAGGCAAATAATGGGTGGAGTGACAAAAGTTTTACCGAATTGCTTGAATTGTTGACACAGATGCTTCCAGAAGGTAACGTATTGCCAAATCGTTATTATGAGGCAAAAAAGATATTGTGTCCAATGGGTTTGGAGTATGAAAAGATACATGCATGTCCTAATGATTGCATATTATACAGAAAAGAGTATGTAAACTATGATCATTGTCCGAAGTGCAAGGCGTCACGCTACAAAAAGAAAGATGGTGATTCTAGTGATGATGAGGTTGTCAAAAAGGGTCCTCCCGCGAAAGTGGTATGGTACCTACCAATAATTCCAAGGTTCAAGAGACTCTTCGCAAATGCAGATGATGCAAGGAATCTTAGATGGCATGCCGAAGAAAGAAAATGTGATGGACAAATTCGTCATGTAGCTGATTCTTTGCAGTGGAAGAAAATAGATTCTTTGTTTCCAAATTTTGGCAAAGAGCCGAGAAACCTTAGACTTGGACTTTCTACTGATGGAATGAATCCGTTTGGTAATCTAAGTACTAATCATTCTTCTTGGCCTGTTCTCCTGATGATTTACAACCTATCTCCTAGGTTATGCATGAAGCATAAATATATTATGTTATCCATGATGATTTCTGGACCAAAACAACCGGGAAATGACATAGATGTTTATCTAAGTCCCTTGATTGATGATTTAAGAGTATTATGGGATGAAGGGGTGGATGTTTTTGATGCGTATTCTGGTGAACATTTCAATATGCATGCCATGTTGTTTTGCACCATCAACGATTTTCCGGCGTATGGTAATTTGTCTGGTTATAAAGTTAAAGGGCATAATGCATGTCCTATATGTAAAGAAGACACAAGTTACCTCCAACTTGAGAAAGGAAAGAAAACTGTTTATCTTGGACATAGAAAATTTCTAGCTCGTTATCATCCATATCGTAGATTGCGAAAAGCTTTCAATGGGGAACAAGAGCATGGTGAAGCTCCAAAGCCCTTAACTGGAGAGGAAGTTTATCAACGACAACAGGGCATTAATGTTGAGTTTGGTAAATACAAAAAGAAATCAAATACGAAAAATTTATGGAAAAAGAGGTCAGTTTTCTTCGATCTTCCATATTGGTCTAGTCTTGATGTAAGACATTGTATTGATGTGATGCACGTGGAGAAAAATGTATGTGATAGTTTACTCGGAACACTTCTCAACATTCATGGCAAAACAAAAGATGGTTATAATGCTCGTGTGGATTTGGGTTTGATGGGTATACGAGAAGAGTTAACTCCACAACATATAGGCAACAAGATATATTTGCCTCCTGCCTGCTACACTTTGTCTAAAAAAGAGAAAACAAGTTTTTGTGAGTGTTTACAAAGTATTAAAGTTCCGCATGGTTACTCATCAAATGTCAAGAGGCTTGTATCTGTTAAAGATCTCAAACTAATTGGCTTAAAATCTCATGACTGTCATATCTTAATGCAACAACTACTACCAGTTGCTATTCGTGGGATATTGCCTAACAATGTTAGGAAGACTATAACCAGGTTGTGCTTATTTTTCAATGCAATTTGTTGTAAATCCATTGATCCATCAAAGTTAGATGTTTTGGAAAATGAGGCTTCAGTTATCTTGTGCCAATTAGAGATGTATTTTCCTCCTTCATTTTTCGACATTATGGTTCACTTGATTGTTCACCTAGTAAGGGAGATTAGAATTTGTGGCCCAATCTTTTTACGATGGATGTATCCAACAGAACGATACATGAAGATCCTAAAAGGTTATACAAAAAATCCACACCGGCCGGAAGCATCGATTGTTGAGAGGTACATTGCAGAAGAGGCAATTGAGTTTTGTTCAAACTATTTGTCAGAAGTGGATGCTGTAGGGGTTCCTAAGTCTCGTCATGATGGAAGATATGAGGGTATGGGTACACAAGGTTTAAATGTCAAGAGTTTAAGTATTGATGTGGTTGTTCAAGCTCATCTGTATATTTTGAATAACACGGATGAAGTTCAACCTTACTTATCTTCTCATAAAAGCATCATAAAGAAAAGGCACCCCAAGATGAATGAAAGATGGTTGTTAAAAGAGCACAATAAGAGTTTCTCTGAGTGGTTTAAAGAGAAAATTGCTAATGATGATAGTGCATCTAATACAATTAAGTGGTTGTCTTATGAGCCGAAATGTAACATAATAACTTGGAGTGGATATGATATAAATAAAACTTGCTTTTATACAAAGTCAAAGGATGACCGTAGTACCACACAAAATAGTGGGGTGATGATTGTGGCCGAGTCCATGCACTTCTCTAGTGCTAAAGATAAAAATCCGGTTATGGCATCTACACCCTACTTTGGGGTGATTGAAGAGATTTGGGAAGTTGATTATGTTGTGTTTAAAGTTCCCGTTTTTAAATGCAAATGGATTGATATCAATAGTGGTGTAAGAATCGATGAATTTGGAGTTACATTGGTTGATCTTAGCAAGTTAGCTTATGCGGACGAACCTTTCATTATGGCGTCGCAAGCAAAACAAGTGTTTTATGTCACAGATCCTTCTGATAAAAGGTGGTCGGTGGTTATACAAGGAAAGATGCAAGATAGTGATGAAAATCAAGATGCCAACCTTGATATTTCTGAAACTCCTCCTTTCTCAATAAATGTGCCTACCTTCATTGAAGAAAATGAAGAGGATGATGTGCATGCTATTCGCACAGATCATGGAGAAGGGATATGGGAGGACTAGTAAGTTATTTATTTATTTATTTTGTGCTTGCTTTGATGTCTAATTGTTTATATTTTTGCTTAATTTAATGTCTAATTTTTTATATTTTTGCTATATTTTTTTGTCTAATTTGATGTCTAATTGTTTTTATTTTATGTGAACAGATACATGGCTGATTCAACAGACAACCCTTCTTCATCTAGTGACCCTACAAAAAAAAGAGTTAGAGGTCCCACTTTAATGACACAAATTGACAAAGTTCACCAAACAGGTGAGAAGATAAAGGTGAAGTTTGATCCAAGAACCCATGAATGTACGGGTTTTGGTAAAAATGCTTCAAATTTTAAGAGTTACATAGCATCTCTTGCTCGGCAGAGATGTAGTATTTTGAAAGATGAATGGAAAAACGTAGATAATGACATAAAAGAGGCCATTTGGACTGATGTTCAGGTATTTTTGCTTATTTTGATGTCTAATTATGTTTTATATTCATATGCTAATAACATATGCTATATATTATATGTGTAGGCTCATTTCACTATTCCAGAACCTCTTGATGCAAAAAAGGATCCATTGAAGAAAGAGTGGATTAAATATGCTGGAGAGCGATGGAGAGGTTTTAAGACACAACTCACAAGTGAATATATTAGAAAGCCCAAAGATGGTCTCGCTCCTGCATATATCAGATATCCTTATATTAAAGAAGAAGTATGGAAAGAATTTCTGAAGTCTCGGGATTCATCTGAATTTAAGGTTAGTATGAGTTATAAATTTTTATTATGTTTATTGTGCTTAATAACATTTTTATTATGTTTAGTATGATTAGTAACTTTTTCAATTTTTAATAGGAAAAAAGTGAAAAGGGTGCAAAAAATGTGGCTAAGAATGCATACCCACATGTATTATCTCGTGGAGGGTATCGTTTGCTTGAAGAGAAAATGATAAATGAAAGGAGATTATCAAGAGCTGATTCTAATGTAGATGATACGGGTAGCCCATCTCCACCTTCACGCCATGAGTTATGGAAGAGAGCACGACAAAAGAAAGGGGGAGAATACACATCACAGGCTACACAAGTGGTTGCAGAGAAAATTGTAAGTAAAATTCTTCAAGTATCATTTTAATTTTGTTGGATAAAAACTATATTGACAAAGTTGTGGTGCATTTGTAGGACTCTCTAGTTGAAGAAGTTGAAAAGGGTGCATTTGTTCCGGATGGACGTCACGATATCTTAACAGCAGCCATTGGAACATCTGAGCATGGAGGCCGTGTTCGTGGTGTTGGAAAACACCATAAACAGAGCACTTTCTTTGGAAGATCACGTCAAAGACAAGATATCGATGTATCAGAACAATTTGCACAATTGTCATCTCAATTGGAAGCAAAAATTAGAGCGGATTTAGCGCAACAGTGGGTTGAAGAGCGTAAGGCAATGCAACAATCTTTCATGGAGACACTTAAGTCTATGGGTATCTCCCAAAGCACAGCAAATAATAATTGCATTGAACAAAGGGAAACTGTGGATGGAAGCGGAAAAGGAAGTTGTTCAATTGTAAAAGTAAGCAAAATGGAAGAGGAAGACAATGTTGAGAGATTAGTAAAAATGGTTCTGAAAAGGAGTGACACACAAATGGATTACTTTGAATTAGAATTAAGTCATTGTGTGAGTGTCTCAAATTTTTTTATGTCAACGAAATGTATCAGAGAGTTGTTGATGGGACAACATTGGCTTGACGTTTCTACTTTGCAAGTATGGTCCACGTAAGTATATTTTTATTACTCTCAAATATTTTAATATGTTATAACTCCTGTCACTTTGATTCTAATGTTTATGTTATAATTAGGTATATTCATCGTATGTGTATTGATACATCACAATCAGAAGTATATGGGATATTGGACCCTGCTGTGTGTTCGTATGTTGATAATGTGGCAAAAACTGAAGCAAAAGTTAGAAAATACATACAAGACATGTTACGTGATCACGAAGAGAAAGTGTGTCACTTGCTACCATTTATTCATGGGTATGTGAATGAAATTCTATTTTATAACTTTGTTAATATGAAATTCTGATTTTTGTACTTCGACACGCACATACAGATCTCATTGGCAATTAATAGTCATTTGTCCAAAAGACAATACGGTTGTCGTCTTCTGTTCACTTCATCGGGAACTTAATCAAACCATGACGAAACTTGTTACAAAGTAAGTTTATCTTTTATGTTCACAATATCTTATATACATAATTTGTTACAAAAGTAATTCCATATTTTATGTGGCTTTATATGGTTTTTTTGCCTTCTTTATTAGTGCTTTAGGGGTTCATCAAGCGGCACATGGCATTAGAAGAAAGCCTACATGGCTTCGACCCAAAGTAAGTGGTGTAAATTATAAGTATAAATTTATTTTTATCATATAAGTATTCACTAATAATGATGTCATATATTCATTTGTAGACAAGGAAACAAAATAACTCTGATGATTGTGGGTACTATGTGATGAAAAATATGTTGGATATTGTCTCTGCAAAGATAACCGATAATTGGATGACGGTAATAAATATAACTTTACTTTGTTATTTACTTTGCATTTTGCAACTTAATGTGAATTTTCCAAAATAACTCTATATTGTTATTTATGTGTTGTAGGTATTTAATGACCCAACAGAATTAAAAGAAGATGATTTGTATGATTTGCGACTCCGTTGGGCAACATGTTTCTTTGAGTTGTATAAAAGTTAAGCTTTATCTGGTAAGATATATAGAATTCGATCTATTTGAAGATATTGACTTTGGTGTTGTCTTTTGGTTAATTGGTGTTATTATTTATTTTCAGGAAATTTGATTCAAGTGGGGGAAATATTGGTTGAATGTGTATTTTTTGTTGTTGTTGTTGTAGTAGTAAATTTTAGTATAAACCTCATATATATTGAGATGATTATATGTATATACTAGTACATTTGGAAGAACATTATGTGTACTTGTACATTTGGAAGAATATATGTGTACTAGATATTTGGTTTATTGAATATTGGTGAGGAATATATGAAAATATCGACCTAAAAATATATGGTCTATGTGAAGGAAATATTAGGTACCAAAATTTTTTACAGGAATTGCTAAATAATTAGGTACCCAAAAAATTTACAGGAACTGCTAAAAAATAGTAAAATTATATAAATTTTCTACAGTACTTTTTACATCGGGCGAAATGATAACCGATGTAAAAAGTACTATATGGCACACTTTTTACATCGGGCGAAATGATAACCGATGTAAAAAGTACCCTGTATGGCACACTTTTTACATCGGGCGAAATGATAACCGATGTAAAAAGTACCCTGTATGGCACACTTTTTACATCGGGCGAAATGATAACCGATGTAAAAAGTACCCTGTATGGCACACTTTTTACATCGGGCGAAATGATAACCGATGTAATAGGTTGGCTATTACATCAGTTTTATCTACCAACCGATGTAAAAAGTCCCTTTTACATTAGAAAAAAAATTATATTTTTTTTTTATATCAGACTTAAAAATTAACCGATGTGGTTGATATATTTTTTATATCGGTCTTAAAACCGATGTAAAATGTCTATGACTTATTACATCGGCTGCCTTTACATCGGACTCGGAACCGATGTAAAAAGTCAATTTCGCCCGATGTAAAAAGTCATTTCTGCACTAGTGGAATTTGCCTTCACTTCTCATAACTTTTCTTTTCATCTCTCTTGCATCCATTGCTGCATTTTATTTGTGTTTGAGTTTGAGCTTGCTCATTCTTCTTCCCCCCACTTTCTTTCTTCAAGTGACTTGACTTCTTGAATGAAGCAAGTCACTTTGCTTCTCTTGATCTTGTTCATCTGCTTCCTGGTGGTTCTTCTGAAGATTGTTCTTGAAAACCTCACAAACCTTAGGATCAACCAAGCATGACAATGAATTAGGGTTTTGATTAGTCTCCCCCCATAGTTTTACCTTTGTGTCTCTCTTTGAGTCTTCTCTTCTCATCTCATAATCAGGGACTAAACCCTAAAGGCTTTAAGACTTTGTGATTAAGCTTATGCCTGCATCCTTCTCTTAGGATGGAGTGCATAACTTTAATCCTAAGCCTTGAACCCTTAATGTGTTTAAATCTCTTAATCAAATCACTTAATAAATATCAAGACATCACACTTGTAACTTGGGCCTTGCATTAGGGTTCTAATTCTTCCTTAAGTGGTTAAGAAGGACTAACCCTAGTGTTAATGGACAAGTCCCCCTCAAGTTGTCTTACAAACCATAAAATTCACTTCATCATCATACCATTAATTTAAAATCCACTTAATCAAAGGTTTGTTTTGTCATGAGTTTAATCCCTAATCATGGATTAAGTTGAGGAGCTTTCCTCAGCTTAAACATCCTCATCTATCATCCTTCTTTTAGGATGGTGTAATGAGTCTGTTTAATCCCTGATTATGGCTTAACCTCATTACTCAACACTAAACAAAAACCACAAAAACATCTAAATAATCACAAGTAGGTTAATGATCTTAATCCTGCATCAAAGGTGATTAAGTGTGAGAATCTGACTTCACACTTAAGGTATTCTCATTACCCCTAATCAGAGGGAAGATGTGATGAGTTTACTAACCCATTGGTTTAGGCTTAAGCTCATTATCTTATGACAAACCTTCAAAAGCAATAAAAGACTGAAAACTCAAAAACAAACAATAATCGTCTCCTCCGGGATTCTTTTCTCATCACCTTCACTCACAAACGAGAACTTGCTTCTTCCGTCTAATGCAAGACAGTTTGCACCTGAGCCAGACAGGTCATACACTTGAGCATTGACAAGCAAGCAGTTCATAAGTCAATTCATCTTTCAGTCTCTTTGGGTCGAACTACGGTGTTCTGACTTCCTCATTGCACGAGAGGATACGTAGGCATAACTTAACGGTTATCGAACAAAAGTCTCTGTTCATTCCCCCTCCTTCCAGCTTCATTCTTTAGCCTCATAGTCATGAGCATTTCACTCCTGTCCTTACACTGACACTGTACATTTATACACTTCACTTCTTTTACACTGACACCTGTACATCTTTTCCAGCTATTTTTATGCACAAATTGCACTGACACTACCCCTTTATAGCACAAATCTTTTAAGCGTGGATCCCGTCGAGTACGGCGGACAATCTGGGTGCTAACACCTTCCCAGGTTGTAACCAACCCCCTTTCTCAGTCTCTCTGGTTCGCAAACCGTCTTATCCATCTTTTTCTAGGTCTATGCAGCATTACCTTTCCTCCGGGATAAAAATGCCTAGCTGGCGACTCTTTTCATCTCCAGTGAGTTCACGGCTGTGTGTTCTCACTGTTCCCTTCGCCGACCGTTCGCGCTTGTACCTGGATGCAAATCTTTGGGAGCGACAAAATGGAAACACAAATAGTTAATGCGAGAATGATGCAATGCAAATGCAATGCAGGCATATGATCAATCTGGAACCATCTGGATACTGGACACTGGATATTAGGACCCTCTTGAATAACTGAAAACCAAGATCATCTAAGCCATAAACCTCTTATAAAAACCCTCAGAACCAAGAGATCAAGAAATCCAGAACCATAAGGACCAAATCATAACAGAGACCATACTAATAATGAGGGTATGTAGAGGTCAAGGGTTCCTGCAAACCTGTAAACCCCTCCCAATCTCACTGGTGTGCTCCGTGTCAGGCATCACGGACTCTCAAAGCCGAATAGCAATAATACTTTCACCATTTCCGAGAAATGGCTCATGACCAAATCAGGGAATCGGTTCAGCAATATGTACTACACAGGGAGGCCTCAGCTGAGTCCGGGAAAACAAGGTCATCCTATGTGAGTTCCAGGTGGGCCCTCGGGTGCGAATGGGTTTGCCATACAATGTGGTCTGCCACTGTCACCACTGGAGAGGGATGTTTCCACAAGGTTCTCAATGATCGGTCCCCAGCTGCACATAACTATCAAGGTTATGAAATGAGAGAGGAAGATCCCCAAATCAAGACATTTCCAAGACGGTCGCAAATCTGGGCGTGGAACTCACTACTACCCCCATGACAATATCTCATGAGGCCAAAGTAGAACCATTCTAAGTCCTAAGGTGCACTCGAGCCTTGGTAATGAACTCATCTCACAGTAACAGTATCACCCAAGCCCACCAAACAGAAAATCCAGTCCAGACAATCCAGTATATATATATATATATGATGTAGGAAAATAAATACTGAAAACTATAAATAAATTTGTAAATAAACTGTAAATAAACAATAGTAAAATAAACACGCAACAATAAACAATCGACGCCCAATGAAACAGAAACACGCAAGCGCTAGGAGAGACTCTCAGGGGAACCAGAGATTCTGGGTTCGATTCCCCAGTAGAGTTGCCAGCTATCGCTCCCCGGATTTCCATCCTGGTACAAACTCGAAAGTGGCGCGGAAAAGGTTAGAGTCGCTAGCCAGACATTTTTATCCCAAAGAGACGGGAATGGTAATGCTGCACAAACCAGAGGAAAGGAAAGCAAGGACACAGGTCCTGCGAACCAAAGAGACTGAGTTCGGGAGTCGGTTACGACTTGGGAAGGTATTAGCACCCCAGATCGTCCGCCGTACCCGACGGGATCCACGCTTGCAAAGAAAATGTTTCAAAGGGTGAAAAAATGAAAGTTGCTGCAAAAGAAAAGGAACTGGAACTAGAAAAGGAACTGAGAAAGAAAACAAAGGGAAAATGTAGGGAAAATAAAGATTGTGCTCGAACGGGCCCTACCCTGATGCCTACGTACCTCATCTGGACAATGAGGATCAGAGTCGCCGTAGTTCCCCTAACTAGGGGTGGAAAGGATTGCTTGTGTATTAAGGCTTGAACTGCCTATGTCAATGCTCAGATGTTGCAGGCTCGGACGACGAGTGCGTAACTGTCTTGCAAAATAACAAGTAGGAGCAAGTTCGTGGACGGAGCGAAGGAGATGAGAAAAGAATTACCGAAGGAAAGACGCTTATTGTTTCTTTGGTGTTTTTTAGAAGCTTTTTATGAGTGTGTCACAAGGAAGTGAACTCAAGCTCTTCCATGGAATGTGCACTTGTCACTACATTCCAAGATGGAATAATAGAACAAGCACACTCAAGTAAGGAGAAGATCCCCAAAACATGATTCCAGAGATTAGGGCTTAGGCTCACTAACTCATTGAATTTATTAAGTGTTTTTTTTGTGATTTAAATGAAGAAGTGTTTTTTTATGATTTTCTTGGTGAAGATGGTATCCTGATCAGACTTGTGCATCATGATGAACAAGCTTGTACTATCCCAAGATGGGAAAACTACAAGTGTTTCATGGAATAAGGCTATTGCATAGGAGACCACTTCAATCCTTATTAAATGTTTTTTAGGGTTTGTGTTTTGAGATGAGAAGAGAGAGCACCAAAAGGATCTCAAAGGTAAAAGTCTAATAGGGGACTAATGAATCCCTAATTGTTATCATGCAAAGGAAATCCTAGGTTAGTAAGGTTTACTATCCTAATGATGGAAGAGATAAGAAAAGAAAGAGAAGAATGAAGAAGAGAAGAAAGAGGAAGTAAGGCCTAAGCCCTCAACAATCACAAGTAAGAGAATAAAAGAAGAAGATATAAGAATTGGAGATGTGGGAATCACATCCACACCTCTCACTTACCAAAGCCCCTGAAATGGTTAGTGAAATAAGAATAAATACAACACAAAATGAACATAATATCAAACCAAAGCCACACAACTAGAAGTGAAGTCTTAATCACCAATGCCAAATGCAAATACAAATCATAAGAATGAGAATGGAACTATACCACTCAACATGAAGCAACATGGATCATCATGACAACTCAAAACAAACATGAGAGAACACAAGGCAAACCAAGTAAACCAACATCCCAAACTCCAAGACCAGAACCCTAACATGTTAAGAAAGTTCCTAAGGATCATGTAAGATGAAGAGAAGAAGCACACGAACTCAAGTATTTACATCATGAGAAGTAATGAAGCAAAAGAAGTGAGGTGAGCATGCATAAAAAGTGGATGAACTTCAAAAGTGAACAAACACAAAATTTTCCAAAGAATAAACATCAACTCAAGACCAGAGGGGTATCAACATCCTAAGAAGGCTCTAAACAACTTAAGGACGTTGGAACAAGTGCCCTTCTAACCTAAGGATTGAACATATGACCAAAAGGAAGCAAAAGAGGATATGCAAAGAACAAAAATTCAAATCAATTCAAGCATACATCCACAAATTTCACAAACTTGCACAAGGACTCTTCAAACATACAATATTGATATGCCAAAAGGAGAGGATCAAAATCAGAACCCAAGCAAGTCAAATAAATGCTTAAACATGGATTAGGGTTAGGAGACTTCATGCACAAGTTAAAGACCAAAACCAATTAAGCAAAATTCTAAAAATCAGAATAAAAGACAAACTACATCTCAACATGAATCCAGAGCAAAAAGAATCAGTTCAAAATTCAAATTAATGAGCAAGATAGAAATTATACAAGACAACATGCTTTAAAAATGAAATAAAAATAATTAATTAAAGAAAAAATTAATTCCCACGTGGCAAAGGAAAATAAATGAAAAATAAAAAAGCCAAAAATTAGAGAAAACTTAAAAGATCAATCCTGAATTTTTGTAGAATTTTTAAAGACTTATTTCTATTTTAGAAAAATAAAAATCAAACTGAAAATAAAATAGAAATAAAAAAAAAGAAATAATGAGGCAGAGGTGAGAATAGCAGTCTGGATCAGTTCACCGTATCCTGGGCCCAACAATGGGGGTGCAATTAGCAAATGACTTAAGCCCATACGAAATCTCCACAAAACTCCAATAATCAGATTTATTTACATGTTATTATTAATTTTATTAAAATGAAAATGAACAAAATGTTATGTGAACACAAAATCAATTGGTCAGCCAGGGCTTTAGTCACTACAAGACAAAAACTTAACGCATCCACTCACTGCATAACACGGCATCGTCTTCTTCCTTTAACTCATGAAGAAATCGAAAAAATGCAGGAAAACAGAACAAACTCAGCATCAACATCAACAATTCATAGCACCATAAATTCGTCATCTCTCAATGAAAATCAGAAGTATAAGAACCAAAAATGAAGTCCAAAATACAAGGATCAAGAATATGCCAATATTTTTCCCAAACAAGCACCACAACAAGCAAACCAAAAGCAACTAGATCAAACATCAAAACCTAAATTCATGATTTAAAGCCATACAAAGCTTCTAAACACTTCATATCATACATCTTAATCCATAACAACACAAAATAAGCCAGAATGCATTCAATCCGAAGCAAACAATTAAGAAACTCAAACCTGCAATTGAAGCTTCTTGAAGATGTTGAGAAATCCAGAGATCTCCTTGCTCTCCTCAAGCTTCCTTGGATTTTGTTCAAGCCAAATAAAGTCTGATAGATGAAGATGATGCAAGATCAGAGATGATGATGAATCTTCAACTTGCTCGAAGCTCCAAGAACTTGGCTATGGATGTGATGTGAGGTTGAATGTGAGGATGCAGAAGTCTTGAGGATGAAGAATGAGATGCGAGAGCCAGAATCCAGATCTGGAATTTGTTGTTGTTGTGTGCAGTTTGAGAGCACAATGAGAAGGAGAGAGGTTGAGGCGTGTGATGTTATCTCTTACCAAAATCGTGACCAGCCTTTTTATTGTAGGGGTGCAGAGTGTGTGATGTTATGGTGTATGAACCAAGTTAGTTACCTCCCTTTCACAAATGCAGCCTGCGTGAGCCTCTCTCCTGCTTCTTTTTTCAATTTGTTTTTTGAAACAGATCACATACATGAGAGAGTAGGATATTATGGTGTCCTGCATGTGTTGTTGAACCACTATTGGATGACAAAAAGAAACGAAAATGAGGTGAGGCTGTGATTGGTTGTGACTTGGTGTGGTGCATGGGGTGCATGTACCCAGCTGACTGTTGTTCACGTGAGCTTTTTTTCTCTCTTGGTGTCATCCGTGTGTGTATGAGAGTGAGGAAAAGCATGATTTCAAGGCAAATATGGGAGGCTCACAAGGGACATGTGGCAAGCAAGGGTTGGCTGGACCTACTTGCTGATTTTTTTTCATATATTTCGTACACGATCACCACATGTCATTATTTTTGTATTACTTTTATATTTGGTCACACAAACTAATACATGGACTTATTAAAAAGTTTATGAACAAAACAGCATGCCACGCCACACATAGGTTCATTTAATAATGGGCCAATCACAAATTGACACATGTCCACCAAAAGAAAACCCTAAAATACTCCAAACTTCAAAAATTCATAACTTGAGTTCTAAAAATGCTATGAAAGCGTTCTACGAGTTTTCGGAAAGGGAAAATCGTGCTCTACAACTTTCGTGTTCACCGGAAAATCATTCGGAGCTTTTTCGCACATGAAATAATAGCTTGAAGTTTCGGGACAAATAATTTCCAAAAATGGAAACCTCTAAACTTCCAGTAACTGGACCAAACCTTGACTTCTTCAATGAATTTTTGCCTCAAACTTCATATATAAGCCATACAGACCAAATAAGAGCCTTTGTCCACAAGAAATGATAAAAGTTAAGAGGATATGAGGATCTGGCCCAAAACCTTAATCAGGATTTCCCTTACACAGGAGAAAAGTTGCACTTTTGAACTTCTGATGAAATAACTGACTTCCTTAAGGAATTTTCTCACCAAATTTCATTCCTAGGATCCTCTTGTCATATGGGAGAATTTGCCCAGATGAAATGGCCAAAGTCACAAAGAAATCAAGCTTGAAAGTGAAACCCTAATTTAGGATCATTGTGTAGGAGCTTGCCCTAGCTTGGATTCTCTGATGCTCTCCCAACCTCTTGGGCCTTTGTAAATGATCCTGGGGCTTGTGAATGTCATGTAGACTCTTCATGGGACTTGGACAAGTCCACTAAGCCTCTTGTAATGCCTCAAATCCACCAACAATTGATCATATGCCTAATGTTAGGTCATGAGAATGTTATGCTTCATTTTTCCATGCAAAGATGCCAAGGATATGATGTGCTTATGATGACTATGATATGATGATGATGCTTAAAAAGAAGAGGTCAAATTTGGGGTGTTACAATGGGCCTTGAGGAGGCCATTGACCTCAGGATCAAAACCTTGAATGTATTCGGAGATTCGGCTTTGGTAATCAACCAAACCAATGGCAAATGGTACACTCATCAGGAGCATCTGATTCCATACCATGATTTTATGAGGAAATTGTTGACCTTCTTCACAACAGTTAAGCTTGAATACAACCCTCGAGATGAGAATCAGTTTGCAGACGCTTTGGCTACCATTTCATCCATGATCAAAGTACAAACTGCCAATTATGTGCCTCGGATTTTGGTATCTAGACTGGACCGACTGGCATATGTATTCTCGGTGGACACTGCTAGTGATGACAAGCCTTGGTTCCATGACATCAAATGCTTCTTGGAGAATCAGACATACCCACTTGGGATATCATCTAATGATAAGAAGACGTTAAGAAGGTTGGCCGACAGTTTCTTCCTCAATGCTGATGGTTCTTTATACAAGCGAAACTTTGACATGATCCTGCTTAGATGTGTTGACAAAAAGAAAGCAGACCTACTGATGCACAAAGTACATGAAGGTTCTTTCGGCACCCATGCCGGAGGACATGTAATGGCAAAGAAGTTATTAAGATTAGGTTACTACTAGATCACAATGGATGCAGACTGTTGTGCCTATGCTAGAAAATGCCACAAATGCCAGATCTACGCAGATAAAGTGCATGTGCCTCCGAATCCCTTGAACGTGATGTCTTCACCCTAGCCCTTTGCCATGTGGGGCATTGACATGATTGGAAAGATCGAACCGACTGCTTCAAATGGTCACCGATTCATTCTGGTAGCCATTGATTACTTCACCAAATGGGTTGAAGTAGCTTCGTATACAAACGTCACCAGGCAAGTGGTATCTCATTTTCTAAAAAGAGACATCATCTGTCGATATGGAGTTCCCGAGCGAATCATTACTGATAATGGTTCCAATTTGAACAACAAGATGATGACAGAACTTTGTCGGGACTTCAAAATTCAACATCACAACTCTTCTCCTTACAGGCCAAAGATGAATGGCGCTGTTGAGGCAACCAACAAAAACATTATGAAGATTGTGCAAAAGATGGTAGTCACATATAAAGACTGGCATGAAATGCTACCATTTGCCTTGCATGGGTACCAAACCTCAATCAGAACATCTATTGGGGCGACGCCTTATCAGCTTGTGTATGGTATGGAAGTTGTCCTACCTGTTGAAGTTGAGCTACCCTCCTTACGGGTAATGATGGATGTTAAACTGGATGAAACAGAATGGGTCCGGTCTCGGTACAATCAACTGAATCTGATTGAAGAGAAAAGATTAGCTGCCATCTGTCATGGGCAGTTGTATCTGATGCGAATGAAGAAAGCCTTCGATCAGAAAGTCAGACCTCGGGAATACCAAGTGGGAAAGCTTGTTCTGAAGAGAATCCTTCCTCCTCATACAGACCTCAGGGGCAAGTGGACACTAAACTATGAAGGTCCGTATGTAATAACCAAAGTCTTCTCAGGTGGAGCACTGATGCTCGCAACCTGGATGGTGAAGACTTCCCGTCTCCTGTGAATTCAGATGTAGTTAAAAAATACTTCGCATAAAATGACCCGCTGGACATAAAAACAGAATGTAAGTCCAGGAAAGAATAGGGCATCCCGGCGATTCAAAAACAGAATAAAAGACTCGGGCAAAAATAAGGAGAAAAAAAAAGTGTACACCCGCTGAGTTGAAAAGCCACATTGGACAGCTCACGCAAAAATGGGTATCCTGGTGGATTGAAAACCCGAAAGGGCGATCCATGCAAAATCAGGGAATAAGCGAACAACTGTATTCTGAATTCGTCTGTATCATCCACAACGTGGCAAGCTCCGAGAGGACAAAGCGTTAGTCAGAATCAACCTTCTTTAGAAAGCAAGATAAGAAGAACGTCAAGGTCATACAGGTCATAGCAAATGAAGCTCATGGGAGCGTCATGTTCAACATTGCCAACACTTTTATTTTCTCAATTTTTAGCAATCTCCTCCTTTCAGGGGATTCGCTTCTTACATTGTACCTGCCTATTCAGGGCACACAAATCAATAAAATCAGGATTTTCAGTCACACTTTGTTTTGTATATTTTTGTTTCGTTTGCAAAATGTCCAAAGTTCATAATACAACACTTGCATAAAACATATGAGCCATTTCTAATAAATGCTTGCAGGAAATATGTTACTTTCAGGTAAATCTAACTCCTATGACGGAATCCGGTTAAGGATACCTCAGGACACTTGTGCGTTTTCCTTTGTCTTAATAGGTTGCAGGTACTCAAAGCAGACAATCTTTCGCAACATGGGGCATATCAAGCATTGAATCCCCAACATACTACTTCCCAGAAGTTATCTCCTTCCCAAACAGGATCTCCCGAGCAATGCCTTACGACTCTTCCACAGCAAGGTGGTCAAGGAATTTCCTATCCCCCACCAGAGTGCCAGATTTCCCTCATCCTCAGCAGAGTTGGTGGAGTTGATTCCCCACAAAGTGGCCTCCCCAGTAGAGCAATACCTGAAACACGTCTCCAATGGAGTTGCCAAAACTTCCTCATTAGGGAGTTCTCCCTCCGGACAGATTTATCAATGATCTCTTCCCCCAGCTGGGTTATTCCTCCAAGAAGATCAGCCAGAGATCTTTATCCCCGCAGGATCCGAGTCTCGAATCAGTTTTCTCATTTGCATAATCATAGCATTCACATCATATTCACCAAAATAAGCGTAGCATTCCGTCTAATACGGAGCATTACGACAAAAATCAAACATTTGCATGATCATAAGCCAGGTTCGAGCCGGTCACCTGCAAATACCATCATCACTTCATACAAAACTCAGATCCCCTGCAAATAAAAGCCAAAATATCCCCTTTGCACTCCCAAATACAGATACTTGTTCATAACATGCTTTTTTCGACACTCGTCCGTGTCATTTTACCTCCCCGCAGGTCGCCAGAATACCTTTTGCACTCTCAAATACATATATTTGTTCATAACTTGTACATATTCTTTTTGGCACTCGTCCGTGTCATACTTCCCCGGTAAGTCAAACACTCGTCCGTGTACCTTGCCCAATCTTTCGACACTCATCCGTGTCTTGCACATACTTCACCGACAGGTCAACACTTGTACATATACGATCCTCTGATACTCGTCCGTATCTTGTGTATATCACCCCTGGCAGATTAAAACACTCGTTCGTGTTCCTTGCTTAACCGATTGATACTCGTCCGTATCGTCATCCTTAAACACGTGTCAGCGTTTGCTTCTATTGATACTCGTCTGTATCATGGTCCTAAGGATGCTCGTCTGCATCTTTAGTCTATACACACTGTCAAAACACTTATATCGTTTATTTTTGAAGACGTAAGCACTCGTCCGTGTTTACCATTCCCCAGCAAGTCACCAACAAAACAACTTTCTTTTATCCGACATTCGTCCTATGTCATGATACTTTCGGCAGCCGTCCCTTGCCAGGTGATCGTCCTTCACCTTCGGATGATCGTCCCTCATCCTTGTCCCCAGTGGAATCTCCATTGTTGGAATCTTCTATCCGACATTCATCCTATATCGTGATATTTTCAGCAACCGTCCCCTGCTAGGTGATCGTCCTTCACCTTTTTATGACCGTCCCTCATCATTTATCTAATGGTCGTCCCCATCGTTGATCTTGTTATCCGACATTCGTCCTATGTCGCGATAATCCCAAAGAGTAGTCGTACCCTGCTAGGTGATCACCCTTCACATCATGATGATCTTCCTTCATCATGCTTATCTGATGGCCGTCCCCATCATTGACCTTTTCTATCCGACATTCGTCCTATGTCGTGATATTTTCAGCAGCCGTCCCCTGTTAGGTGATCGTCCTTCACCTTTGATGAATGTCCCTCATCATTATTTCAGTTATTCTTTCACCCGATGGTCGTCCCCATCGATGTTTACTTTACTTTCCAAACCTGATGGTCGTCCCCATCATTGCTTTCCTTTAACCCCCAGAGTTTTATTTCCTTACCCGATGGCCGTCCCCGTCGCGGTTTCTTCATTTCCCCAGCTTGTCGGCCGTCCCCGTCGACCTCCGCTCGATGGTCGTCCTCCATAGCTTTCATTTGATAATCATACTATACCACCTTTTACAATTTATATCCCTTTTCTTCTTCTCCCCAGCAAGTGCAAATTTCGGGCTGTCTTTGGTATTCAACCATAAGTTATCTTGTTTGTCTGTTAAGCCAGGCGCTTACATCCTGCACAGCTAACTCATGCTTGAATAGGGGCAGCTGTAAAAACCCGAAATTTGCCCTCACTTTTTCTCACACCTGAGCAATCCAAGAATCAATCTGAGCCATCCCAATGGTCTTGAAGCTTTCCAAGAAGGTCAATGTGTGTTCTATAATAATAATATGCTCCCCAAAGTTCAGGAAAGTCAAGAGATCACAAAGAAAGGCAAAAGCATGGAAGTAGAGCTAGGGTTTTCCTACACAGATGACCAAAATTAGGGTTTTGGTTTCAGAGGCCTTAACTCCAATTGTTTTGGTCATTCTTGTTTCTAATGTTCTTAATATGTTATAAGTATCATTTGTACCAAGTTTGATGAAGAAATTCATTTTGGAAGTCATCTGATCATTGGGTAACTTCTTGAGCAAGTAAAGTCAAAATCAGGGCATCTGAGGCCCCCAACAAAGGTACCAAAGGGTCATCACCATCATTTTGAGTCTTTATGATATTGATTTGATCTTAGAAGTGGTTGTAAGTTCACAAAGTTGAAGACTTTTGAGCCAAATGCAAACTTGCCAATTTTGGAAATGACTTGTAATGGAAACTTTCCATTTTGGGAAAGATTTTCAACCTCCTCTTTCATGACCAAAAATGGTTCAAATGGAAAATTCTTGGACATGAAAGTTGTAGATTATGTCTTTCCCGTTTCAAAAATTACTAGAACATGTCTTGATTCATCCTAGAACTCAAGATATGGCCTTTAAAAGTTGGCAAAAATCCTATAATTTTCAAGTTCATGCCAAAGAGGGAATTTTGCAATTTCACTTGCCAAGCCATTTCATGACCTCTAATCAACTTCTATGCATCATAACATGTCAAGGCAACTTCCAAAGACCAGAATTGGCCCAAGATTGCATGGTTTTCATGACTTGATCTTTAAGAAATCTCAAAAGGGCCAAAACATACAAACTTTGCAAAATGCTTTGGAATCTTCCATCCATTTGGGACAGCTGCATCAAACCAATTCTATGGCCCTCCTTGATGCAAGCTGAGGCCAGAAATCCCTTGAAGCCAGCTCTTCCATGGCACATGCCTAAGGTACAAAAACTTTTGACTTTTTGCAACTTGTCCATACCAATCAAACCATGCCACTAACCACTCTCTGACCAATCAAGACACTACATACAAACATTATGGAGCTCATTTGACACAAGAAGAAAGCCTGAAACCTCCAAGAACTCAGCATTCACAAATTTTTCAAAAAGCTTCCCTTCTTCGATTCTCAAAATCCAGCCATCAAACCTCAAAACAAACTTCACCAATCATCTTCAAATGGTCCATAGAACATAAAGCACCCTCTGAAAAGCCCTAAAACACAGCCAAACCAAAACATGATTCCTGGTGTAGAGGAGTTGTACCTCTCAAACCAAGTCACACAAACTTGTTCTAAGCATTGCAACATCACCAGTAGGTTCATTGGAGGTGGATTGAACCGAGAAAGAGGCCAGAAAGTTCAGGGAGTGAAAGCTTCATCTCAGGTAGCCCCTTAGAACTTTTTTTCCAGAAACTTTATTTCATGTTCTAGAAATGTTCCCCATGCTCTCCTGATCACACTGCACTTGTTGGTTTTGAAAATGATGAAGAAACAATCATGAACCGTATCTCTGAAACTTTGACCTAAATTTTGTTCTTCTTCGATTCTCTTTGTTTATGCATGATTAATTGTTTTTGTTGCTGGATTTGAGTTTATTGATGTTTAAAGATTGATTCTGGAGCTTTTTGTGAGTTTTTGTGGTGTTTTGAGAGATTCAGGGAGGGGGTCTGACCGGAGAAGATGATCGGAGGCCTTCTCCGGCCACCTGAAAGTCATTAGGGCAAATCTTTAATTAATTAGGTTAGTTTCAATTTAGGCCATTGGATTTAGCTTCCCGCGCGTGTGGACGGCCCAGATGCCCCATTAACTTTAATCTTTTAATTAGTTAGTTTAATTAAGTTTAATTAAATTAAATTAATCAGAGTGAATCTCATCCACCCATCTGCACGCGCAGTCAACCTTAGTTTGAACCTGGACCATAGATCTTGATTACTTCCATTTAATTTCATTTTTATTTCATTTTTCTTTATTTCTTTTGCTCATTTTATTTAAAATAGTAAAACTCATCACAAAAATATAATCTTTTGCATTTCTGATCCAAATATTTTTCTCAACCCAAAAATGTTTTTTTATTATATTTTTTGCATTAAAAAAGTATTTTTAAAATATTTAAATGTTATTTTTAGGTAATTAAAGGATTTTAATTAATTAAAAATACATTTAGGTTTCTAAAAATCACCAAAAAATTCATGAACCATTAAAATACATTTTCAAACATTTTCAAACTTATCATATAAATTTCCTTTTAGGTTTGATCATAATTTCACAATTTTCTTTGAATTAGGGTTCTTAAAAATCATATTTTCTAACCCTAACTTGAAAAATTCATTTCTGCCTAACCATGATGAGTTTGGACTTGATTCTTATTGCATTGTTTCACACATTGCATGTAGTTTATAGGTTATTTTTCGCATGATTTTATCTTGCATTTTCAATATGATTTGCATTTTCCCTTGAGAATCACCCAAAAACCCTAGCAAACTTAGAAAATTCATAACTTTCAATAGAATTAGCTTCTGACCTTCTCCTTTGGGGTGTGACCTTATATGGGATTAGGGTTTGTTTGAGTTTGATTTCAATTTTTTTTCATTATGTATGCTTCTGTTTTGTTCATTTGCATCTCATACATTCATAAAACCCTAATTTCTCATGTTCATTTGCATTCATCTTTGCATATCATCATCATATGAGCTTGCTAGGACATTTCAAGCATGGGTATGTCATCTTAGACATCTTAGGACATATTAGAATATTGCTTGATCATTTCTTCATTCATTTTCCATGTCTTGCATTCATTACATTTCATAAACATCCATGTATTTTCATGCTTCTAAGTATGCTTCCTTTGCATCTCATCTTTGTATGATCATTCATATGCATCTTGTATGACATTGCATCATATCTTATGCATTTTACATTGCATTTTCACTTCTGAGTTTGGTCTTTATATGTCATTTCAATTCATTTCTTTATGCTTTATGTCTTATGCATTCATACTAACATTTCAGGTACCTTTGGTAAGTTATTTGGGAAGTGGATTTGCCTTCACTTCCCACCTCTTCTTATCTCATTCATATGCATTCTTACATGTATTTGAAGTGAACTTGTTCACTTGTGTTCCATCCTTCCCATTTTCTTTCTTTCAAGTTACTTATCTTCTTCAGGAAGTAAGTAACTTGTTCTTCTTCTTCCTTCTCTTTTCATCTGCTTCTTCCATTGGTGGCCTTGAAGATCTTTCCTTTTAAGCCTAACAAACCATAGGATATCCAAGCATGATGACTTTTAGGGTTGTGTGTAGTCCCCCTTAGTCTTTTACCTTTGAGTCTCCTTGAGTCTCTTTTCTCATTTTAATAATCAGAGACTAAACTCTTAAAGTTATAGGACTTTGAATTAGGGTTATGCCTGCATCCTTCTCTTAGGATGGAGTGCATAACTTTAATCCTATGTGTTAAACCTTTACTTTGTTTACACCTCTTAATCAAATCACATTAATAATCACCAAGACTTTATCTTGAAACTTGGGCCTTACATTAGGGTTCTATCTCTTCCTTATGGTTAAGAGGGACTAACCCTAGTGTTTAATGGACAAGTCCCCCTCAAGTTGTCTTACAAACTTAAAATCCACTTAATCTCATCCCTGAATTAAAATCCATTTAATAAAGGCTTGTTATATAATGAATTTAATCCCTAACCATGGATTAAGTTGAGGTATCTTCCTTAGCTTAAGTGTTCTCATCTATCATCCTTCTATTAGGATGGTGTAATGAGTTCACTAATATGTGATTAGAGATTAGACTCATTACTTAACACTAAACAAAACCAAAAACATCTAATTAATCATAAGTAGGTTAATGATCTTAATCCTACATCATCATGGTAATTAAGTTGAGGTGCTTATCTCACACTTAAGTAGGCTCATTATCCCTAATTAGGGAAGATATAATGAGTTTACAAGCCCCTTGACTTAGGCTTAAGCTCATAATCCTATGCAAAATACCAGAAGCAATAACAAAACTGAAAAAACAAAAACAAACAATAATCGTCTCCTTCGGGATTCTTTTCTCATCACATTCACTCTATAAACGAGAACTCGCTTCTTCCTTCTAATGCAAGACAATTATTACTCGAGCCAGACGAGTCATACACTTGAGCATAGACAAGTAAGCAGTTCACAGTCAATTTTATTTTCAGTCTCTTTAAGTCGAACTACGGTGTTCTGACTTCCTCATTGCACAAGAGGATACATAGGCATAACTTAACAATTATCAAACAAAAGTCTCTGTGTCTTCCCCCTCTTTCAGCATTCTTTAAAAGCCTCAATTCCTGAGCAATTCACCTTTTTGCACTGACACCTGTACATTCATTCTTTAGCTTTTGCACACAGATAGCACATACACTTACCCGTTTTAACACAATCTTATAAGCGTGGATCCCGTCGAGTACCACAGACAATCTGGGTTCTAATACCTTCCCAGGTTGTAACCAACCCCCTTTCTCAGTTTCTCTGGTTCGCAACCGTCTTATCCATCTCTTTCTAGGTTTATGCAACATTACCTTTCCTTCGGGATAAAAAATGCCTAGCTGGCGACTCTATTCAATTCATGTCATCTTCTCTTTTCGCCGACCGTTCGTGTCTGCACCGGGATGCAAATCTTCGGGAGCGACACCTATGTACCCTAGGAAATTACGGTTAATCAGTTGGTAGTCATTGTTGCTAATGTAAATGACAACCATGGGCTGGGTTTTACTGATAGAGACTTGACCTCAGAAGGGCACACCATAACAAAGCCTTGCACATCACAATGGAGTGCAAGGGAGTTGTATTGTCGCATGTCTTGGTAGATAATGGTTCATCTCTGAATGTATTACCGAAGAAATCCCTAATGAAGTTGGACGTTGATGGAATTATCTTGAGGCCCAGTGATTTAGTGGTGCGTGCTTTTGATGGCTCCAAAAGATCGGTGTTTAGGGAGGTAGAATTTCCAGTGAAGATTGGTTCACATATTTTCAAGAGCATCTTCTATGTGATGGATATAAAACCTGCATATAGTTGCCTTTTGGGCAGACCTTGGATGCATGTTGCAGGTGCAATTACGTCCACTCTGCACCAGAAATTAAAATATGTGGTTGACGGACACGTGGTCACTATCTGTGGTGAAGAATATATCTTTGTGAGTCATCTTTCAATGTTCAAATAAGTAGAAATGGATGGTGTGATCCATGAGACGCTGTGTCAGGCATTCGAAGTTGTAAACGTTAATGAAGTCCCTCCCAATACGGTGGTTCAAAGTAGTGAACATGTGGGTACGTCCATGTCTTCTTACAAGCAAGCATTGGAGATGGTCCAATCAGGCAGTGCCCAAGGTCGGGGCAAGGTTATAGAAGTGGATAGAAAATAAGACAAGTTCGGGATCAGATACCAGCTGGGCCAAGCAGCTGTGTCCAGGAGCAATGGGTTGATAAGCTTCTCTAGAGGAGGTGTTATTGATCCTAACTAGATGTGCACTGCAACGGGGAAATATGCTGATAGCGACTGCGACTTGGACAACTGGGTGCGCCCATGCATTCCCGGGGAGGAACTCAAGAATTGGTTTGCTGAGGAGATCTTCCAAGTTACTCTTCAGGCAGAACCTAATCACCCGGATTCATTGATAACAATTTTTCTATGACCGAGTATGATTTCGATAACCCTAACTATCAAGCTGATGAAGGGGTTGAGGAAGACTGTGAACTCCCTGAAGAATTAGTCAGGTTGTTAAGACAGGAAGAAAGGGTTATTCAGCCTCATCAGGAGGAAATTAAAGTCATCAATATTGGGTCCGAGGATGCTAAGAAAAAGATCAAGTTTGGGGCTAGCCTGCAGGCCAGGGTGAAGGAAGAATTGGTTGGTATACTTCGTGAATATGTGGATATATTTTCTTGGTCATATCTAGATATTCCAGGTTTAGATACTAACATCGTTGTGCATAAGATGCCATTGAGAGAGGGTTTTCCTCCAGTTAAACAGAAGCTTCGTCGAACTCGTCCTAGCATGGCAATGAAAATGAAAGAGGAAGTTCAAAAGCAGCGGGATGTTAAGTTCCTTGCTGTAACTAATTATCCACCTTGGGTAGCTAATATTGTGCCAGTACCAAAGAAGGAAGGCAAAGTCCAGATGTGCATTGATTACCGATATCTTAATAGAGCAAGTCCGAAAGATGAATTTCCATTGCCTCGAATTGATGTATTGGTTGACAACACTGCTCAGTTCTCGGTATTTTCCATCATGGATGGTTTCTCTAGGTATAATCACATAAAGATGGCACTGGAAGACATGGAGAAGACAATGTTCATTACCCTGTGGGGTACATTCTTTTCTAAGGTGATGCCTTTTGGGTTGAAGAACGTCGGGGAAACGTATCAACGGGACATGGTAAAATTATTCCAATAAATGATTCATAAAGAGATAGAGTGCTATATGTATGATATGATTGCAAAGTCTGAACTGAGGAAGAGCGTCTGGTTAATCTCAAGAAGTTGTTTGAAAGACTGGGGAAGTTTCATTTGAGATTAAATCCAAATAAGTGCATTTGAGACAGGTAGAAAAGAGCATGCCATCTACTACCTGGGCAAGAAATTCAATGACTGCGAATCCATATACTTAATACTTGAGAAGACGTGTTGTGAATTCGCATGAGTTTCTAAGTGATTGAGATAATACATGCTCACGCACACAACCTTGCTGATTTCAAAAATGGATCCTGTGAAGTACATATTCGAGAAACATACATTGACCAGAAGGGTTACCCGTTGATAGATGGTGCCGACTAAATACGATATCCAATACACTTCTCAAAAGGCCATCAAAGGAAGTGTTCTTTCAGACTATTTTGTACAACAACCTTTGGATGATTATTAACCCATGCATTTTGAATTTCATTATGAGGACATCATGTACCTCAAAGCTAAAAACTTTGAGGAACCACTCCTGGAGGAGGGGCCATACCCTGAATCCAAATGGAGTATGATGTTTGATGGGGCTGTCAATATGAATGGGCGCATAGAAGGTGTTCATTTTCCCTTCTCTACCAGATTGATATTTGGCTGCACCAAGAAAGAAGTGGAATACGAGGCTTGTATCATGGGAATAGAGGATGCGATTAATCTAAGGATTAAGACCCTCGATATATTTGGAGATTCAGCTCATGTGATTAACCAGATCACCGTCAAATGGTACACACATCAACCTCAATTAATTCTATACCAGGATTATGCGAGAAGACTGTTGACCTTCTTCACAACAGTAAAGCTGCATTATATACCACGTGATGAAAATCAGTTTGCCGACACGTTGGCTACGCTTTCTTCAACGATTAAAAAGCTATGTTGGAAATATGTTCCCAATATTGACATATCACGACTTGACATACCTGCATATGTGTTTGATGTTGATGCGATGTCCGATGACAAGCTATGGTATCATGATATCAAGTGTTTCCTGAATAGTCAGGAATACCCAGCTGGGGCATCTTCCAATGATAATAAGACTTTGAGACGACTTGCTGCAAGTTTCTTCTTGAATGTTGATAGCATTGTCGCTCCCGGGATTTTCATCCTAGTACAAACGCGAAAGTGGCGTGGAAAAGGTAGAGTCGCCAGCCAAGCATTTTTATCCCGAATGAACGGGAAAGGTAATGGTGCACAAACCCAAGGAAGAAGGAAAGGACGGGGCCTTGCGAACCAAAGATCTGGGTCCGAAAGTCGGTTACGACCTAGGAAGGTATTAGCACCCCAGATCGTCCACCGTACCCGACGGGATCCATGCTTGTTAGTCTGTTTCAAAGGGTGAGGAATAAGATGTTGTTGAACGAAAGAATTGCTAAATGGAATGGAAATGAGATGAGAAAGGGAATTGGGAAAAAGAAAATGGAAAGAAAAGGGGAAATGTAGGGAAAATAAAGAATGTGCTCGAATGGGCCCTACCCCACTGCCTACGTACCTCATCAGGAAAATAAGGATCAGAGTCGCCGTAGTTCGTCTAACTAAGGAGGGAACTATTTTGTGTTTTTAGGATGATGTTGCCCACGTTCTAACTCAGGTGTTACCGGCTCTGACTCGAGGGTATTTATCGTATCGTTGTTTGAACTGTCGATGCAAGTCGTGATCGTCCGCAAAGAATGGGAGATGAGAAGAGAAGACGTGGTGTATTTGTTTATTGTATTTAAGAAGAAGTGTTTTGATTTTTGTGTTTATTGTCTGTACAACACTAAAGACTATGATACATGAGTGAATACTTTCCAAGGTCGCCCCCAATGGGACGTTTGTAAAGTATTCTAGAAGAGTGGAAGAGACCTCCACTAATCATTTCCCATATGGCTTAAGGCTCGTGGCGTATTGTACACACTTTCCTTATTAAATGCTATGATTTTTCTTTGAAGGTGAGAAATGAGACTCAAGTTGTAAAAGAAAAAATCTAAGGGAACTAGACTTACCCTAAATGATTATATTCAATGGTGAATCCTATGGTTAGTGAAGTTTGAATGGAAAATTACCTAATCGGATACTAAACCTAAAAACAAAAGTACAAAAAAGTAATAGTGAATATGGCCCTCCTACGTCATGGTTGGTGAGAACGTATGATGAATCGTGAAAGGAACGTAATGATGGATCAGGTGGGTCGATTGCACGGTGCTGAGACACACGACTTATGGTTTGCGATATACAAGGCTTGCTTTTGGTGTATTGGAGTGGAGCTATGATAATCGAGGCAGACCCTAAAATCACATGAAATTCATTTAATATTTTTTTTTGAAATTCTTCGACTTTAGATCGAATAACTCCTTTTCTTTATTTTTGAAATTTGGTTATCTAAACGCTTCATTTTATCTTTTTCTATCCTAATTATAGGTATCACACATAAAATTCCAACTATTACATCACAACGCATAAACCACAAAATACAATCAAGGCATAATGAATAATAGTCTGATTCCGTTAGCATAGTCCTCGAAAATATATTGCACAATAAAAGAAAAATTGTTAGTAAATGAAATTAAAATGAATATGCAAAAATATGGGCAAATGAATTAATGTGTAAAATGGCACAAATTATTGAAAAACATATAAAGCATAAAAATCGAGATAAATGCCAAAATAACCGGGAAAAAAAACAATCCATTTTTTAATATGTCAAAGATGCTATTTTTAATTTTTCTAGAATTTTATTATGCTGGAAACTATTTAATATTGATTTTAGAAATAATTATAAAAGAAAAATAAAAGAAAGTGAAAAGAAACAGAGGGGGTATGAAGATAGTATTTTCTTAGTTAAAACACAAATGGGCTTGAGATGCAGGGGGTGCAGATAGCATGGCGCAAGGCCCACACGTGCTGAAGCCAGGGGGAATTATATCAAAAACGGTCCAATCGGACAGTAACAAGTGTCACCGCCGGATTGGACCCATAACCACCAAAAACCTATCCCCAAAAAAAGCGGTGGAATGTGATTGTTTTTATACGAATTTCGAATTTAAACAGTACAATATTCCTTATTAACTATGGTTTAATGAGTATTTACTAATTCTTAGGTTAATTAATTATTTTTTATGATTTTTGATTATTATAATTAAAATAACTCCTTAAAGGCTAATAATCCTCCTAAGACTTTATAATTTAAAATAACAAAAAGACACAAAACGCATGGCCTTTCTCTAAGACTCCTCTTCATCTCTCTCTCTCTCTCTCTCTCTCTCTCTCTCTATCTATCTCTCTCTCTCTCTTCACATGCTATGTATTGTTTCCTTCTTCACAAACGCTTCATACTTCTCCTAAAAACCCCTAGCGGCAGCGGCGGCGGTGGTTTCCCTACCACCGATAACATCTCCTAACTTCCACCCTCTTCACACAAATACCATCTTATTTTTTCTCCACCATTCAAATCCGTTAACGACTTAACCTAATTCCCTTTTAAACCTACAAATCGAAGTCGTGCGGAAACTCGAAGAAATATATGGAATCGAAACGAATAGATCGACATTCACACACCTTCGATCGAATTGATGAGAAACTTTGAAGTCTGTTGAGATTATTGTGGTGGCGAAGATGATGAAGACGATCGGAGATGACATGATGAAGATGACGACCGACGGTGATGCGAACAGGAGCGATGGAGCTCTCGAACTACTCAGGTATGAAAAGTGTTACGACTCATCTTCTTCTTCTGCGCGATTTTTCTTTCTTCTTCGTTTGTGATTCTTCGTTTTTGCCGCGTATGAAATCATTGTGATGATTTGTTGTTTTTGTTGATATTTGCAGGTTGTGGTGATTTGTTGATGTTTTTGTTGATGAAGGTTTGACATTGGATATCAATTAAGAGTGTTGGTTGAAGGTTGATGATGATATGAGGATGATGAAGATTTCGTGTTTGAAGGTTTCAGGGATCCTGATGAAGAACAGGTCAAGAACGAAGGCAAAATCTCTGTTGAAATTGAAGATGAATCCGCAGAGCGATTGATGAAGGAGTAATGGTACGAACTCACTTTCAATCCCTTCTACCTCTTGTGAGGTTCTTGTTGACGAATTCTTGTTCTCGAATTCATAGATTCTTGATGCAATTTTCTGTGGTTTTGCAGGGTTTTTTTAGGGTGGTGATGAATTAATGTGAAGATGAAGTTTGAAGAGTGGGAAGAAGTAGAAACAAAAATGGAGGAATGTACCAGAAGAAATGGAAAAGAGTGAGAGATGAATGGTGAAGAATGGTGGAGAATTGGGATTGAATCAAATTCTGGAAAAATGGAAGAATGAGGGAGGTTGAAGAATGAGAGTGTATGAAGTAGAATGAAGAAGAAGAATGAAGAAGAAGTTCCGGTGGAGATGAGTTCAGAGAGGACTGAAGAAGTTGATCGATGGATTTTATAAAGGTGAGTTTTTTGTCATTTAATTAAGTTTCAATTGAGAGTTTGTTAGGAATTGGTTAGAAATTTTGTTAGGTTGTTAGATAGTTGGTTAGAAATTGTAACTGAACTTTGTAATTGTTTTTTGTATTGAACTCTCTCCTCCTCTTTTCTTTTTCTGCAGTTTTTCTGTTATATGCGTTTTTGTGGATGAAGAGTTCGATTGGAAACGAAATTGGCGAGAGGGATCCAAGAGCGAAGAAGCTGATGAAGATATCTATTATCTTTTCCGTTTTTTCTGTTATGACATTTTTTTTAGAATTTTTCTGTTCTGGATTTTTCTGGTATAAAACTCTGGTGCAAACTTTCTGGTGTAAAATTCCTGAACTAATATCCATGTTGAACTCAGAATTTGGAATGAATATTTATGAAGCTATTGATGATTTCTCCTTATGTAATTATGTTATACATTTTGAATCGATGAAATCCTTTCTTCTTCTTATTGAGTTGCTCATATCTCAAGGATAACTTTCATTTTCTCTTGAACTTTCACATTGCACAAACTTCCTTAATTACCATTTTTAAAAGAATTGATAATTCCTTTTCTTGACATTGTCCAAGGAAATAATGGATGAAAGTCTAATGAACTTGAATGTGAATATTAAATGTGGTTTTGAATAGTGATTTTAAGAATGAAATTAATGAAATGGTTTAAAGTTGATATTGGAATTAGGACAAATAAATTAAAAGGGATTAATGAACAAGGTTTGTTCTCTTAGAAAAGAAATGGGCTTAAAAATTAGATGTAATGGTTGTGAGTGAATTCTTGAAAATGTCTTGGATGAACAAAATATGGTTATTGATAAAAAGAAATTTGGAATTTAAAACGGACATAAATGGCTAATGGATCAAAAATATGGATGAATGAATTGATAATAAAAAAAAATTAAGGATTCTCTAATGGAAACTGATCATGAATTAATTTGTTGATTATGAATGACGAATTGGAAAATGTGGTTATTGATAGAAGGAATGGATAGAAAATGAGGGACATAACATACATGGATATGGACACGAGCCACTACCAAAAACCACTGATACATACATCACACATGAGTTTAATCCAAAATCTCTGGCCAAATGAACCATGAATCACATTCAAATTCGTCTGAATCGTTCATTGGGAAAACCTTGAATGCATAGTTATGGCCTACTGAAAATGCAGATAAATGCAAACATGAGCCACTTAGGTTAGTAATGAATATGAGGGCAAATTTTGGGGTGTTACGGGTGTGCTTTACAAGAGGAACTTTGACATGGTCTTGCTTTGATGTGTTGACAAGCAGGAAGTGGACATTTTAATGCAAGAAGTAAATGAAGGATCTTTCGGTACCCATGCCAGAGGACATGCAATGGAAAAGAAGTTATTGAGATCGGGGTATTACTGGTTGACAATGGATTCAGATTATTGTTCATACGCCCGAAAATTCCACAAGTGTCAGGTTTATGCAGACAAAGTGCTTGTGCCTCCGAGCCCACTGAACGTCATTTCATCTCCTTGGCCCTTTTCTATGTGTGCATTGAGATTATCGCAAATATTGAGCCTACTGCTTCAAACGGCCATCGTTTTATCTTGATCGTAATTGACTATTTTACCAAATGGGTGAAAGCAGCATCTTATGCCAAAGTCGCCAAGAAAGTGGTCCTAGGTTTCTGAAAAGAGACATCATATGCAGATACGGAGTTCCCGAGAGAATCATTAATGATAATGGTTTCAACCTTAACAACAAGATGATGGTAGAGTTATGTCGGGACTTCAAAATACAACATCATAACTCCTCTCCTTACCGTCCAAAGATTGAAATTCTGTAATGAGATGTCCTAAGAGATGTTCCAACACTTAATAGGACATTTGACAAATTTAACCAAAACTTTAAACAGCAGGAAAAATAAACAACACAGAAGTTTGTTAACCCAGTTCAGTGTATAACCACACCTACATCTGGAGGCTACCAAGCCAGGAGGAAATCCACTATTAGTAATATTAATTCTAGACTTAAACCACCCTGTTTAATCTATCACTTAATACTTACCCAATGCAATTTCTACCTAAGACTCACTTAGATAAGAGTACCCTACTCACTCCCCCTCAATCACACAGTGATTTTGTTTACAAGTTTAATTAAAATGAAGTCACACTTCAAACAAAACAGCTTGATCTTACTTCACAGTTTCAATCAAGTCACAAATGCACTTTTGCTTAAAAGCTCATAAAGTGGTACATAAAAACAGCCTGCTATTAAAACACTAGACACCCTATTTATTCTTCTGAAATTCGTGCTCAATTCTATGAGATTCTGTTGTTTAAATAGGTTCTGAATTTTGGGCTTTCTGTAGAATGATCCAGCCCTAATGTGCAGCAGCTGTCACCTTGAATTTAGGGTTTGTTACCTCCTATATTCTAGGTGCATTAGGTCTTCTGTTTTAATATGAATCTTCAATTTAAAACTCCCTACAGATGCGCCTTGTTCTGTTTTATATCCATCATTAATTAATTCCAGATAATTCTCCTTAAATATCTCTGATCTGTTAATCAATAATTAATTCTGGTAGCAGGTCTGAGATGTCTCAACATCTGTTGGGACATCCTGACAAAACTGAACTTAGTCATTTATACAATGTCCCAACATCTTGTAGAACATCCTTAACCAAGTTCACATACTCTGTTTGCTAATGTCCCAACATCTGATAGGACATTCTGAACTGAATTTAACATTTCTTGTTTAGTCAAAAATTCTGCCAATTCTTAAACATCTACAAACTCCCCCTTTGGCTAATTTTTGGCTAACATCTTTTCTGGTTTTAAGAGTGCAGCAGAAGTTCTTTTTATCAGAGTAAATCATTACTATTCTGTTGATTCAAATTTGAGTTTTACTCCCCCTCAACCATATATAAGTCCAGTCTTGTTTCAACAGAAATATTCACACTTATTCAGTTCAGTCAGAAACAAACAGATTTCATTCATCATTTCATTCATCATTTAAACAGCAATTACATTTGATGTTGTTCTCCCCCTTGGTAGGCACAAAATTAGGGGCCAAAGAACTATTATCCAGAATTACACACCATTGCTGTCATTACAAATGCCTCACATACAAAGATCACTCAGATTCATCACTCTCAGTAGCTTCCTCCACTTCAGTGTCTTCATCTTTATCAGCTTCACTGTCAGCTTCACTGTCTTTATCAGATGCAGCTGTCTGATCTTCTTCACTTTCCAACCTCTTAATCATTTCCTCCAGCTTATTCTTTCTAGCTTCAAGCTCTTTGCAGGTGTACTTTAGCTCAGCAATTAATTCTTTCTTGGAGATTGGATTCTTAGCAGTTGAGGGACCAGCAGATGTCCCAGAAGGAGCTTCAACATCTGCAGCATGATGACTGAGGAATAACTTGTAGTGAAAAGCCAGGGGGCTCTCTCTCTTGCAAGCAGTATCCTTGTCAGTTAAAATCCCAGGATATTGATTGAGTACAATACCACACAGCAAGGATGGAAAGGCTATTGGTAGCTTGGTTGCAGAGGAGCTGGCATGCTTCATGGTTTGATCAAAGATGAAAGCTCCATAGTCCATTTTGGTTTGAGTTCCAACAGCATATATAAATCTGGCTAGACCAGTTGAGATTGAGGAAGTGTGGTTAGTAGGCACCCAATTAGATGTACCAATCCTGTTCAGCATGGCATACTTTCTGGTAAGCATGCTTACAGATAGTTTTCCCTTCACAGGCCATGCCTTTACCTGGTCAGCAGTTATCACCTTACAGACTTGATTATCTGTCTTGCCCAGCTCATTTGGTCCATCTGTTTCTCTTCCTAGATACTGATTTATGATTTGGGGAGAAAACTCCACACATCTACCTCTAACAAAGACTTTTTGGAATTCAGAGGACTTACCATTTGAGCAATCCTCCTGAAGATTCCCAATGAACTCTTTGACAAGCAGTTCATAGCAGGGAGAGAACTCTGAGACTGTCTTGAACAGTCCTGCAGCAGAGATTAGGTCAATGAGTTCTGTGCACTCAAGTGCATTGCTGCTCAGTTCTCTTTCCAAAGCAACCCTTCTTTGGTACACATATTTCCATCTGTTGACACTGGAGACATGATGGAAGGATATATTGTCCAAGGGAGCTTCTGGAACACCAGTTGAAGCTCTAGCTGGAGCTGGTTTCTTCTTGGGAGGAGATGTTGGGACATCTGATCCAACATCTGAATCTGATGGTGTTGCAGCTTTTCTCTTCTGAGTTTGAACCTTGCTCCATGGTTTTGCTGGACCAAAAGTGGCTTTAGCCTTGCCTTTCTTTGGACTAGCCTTCTTTTTCTCAGGAATGACAGGTTCATCTTGTATCTTTCCTTTCCTGGACCTTAGTCTTTTAGCAATGCTGGGTTTCACAGATGATATAATCTCTGCATCAGAATCCTGTTCCAGATTGACTGTTGGAGGGGATTGAGCAGTCTCCTCATCAGCTTGTTGATCAGTAGAAGATTGATCTTCATTTGAGTCTTTAGCCTGTTCCATAGAAACTTCTTTGTCACTTTCACTTGAGACCTCTTTCTTGTTCTCAGTCTGTTCAGTATCAGCATCAGATGAGTTTGCTTTCTCATCTGCATATGTTCCAACATCCGTTGGGACATCTTGTTCTGCAGCATTGTTCTTTGTATCTTGAGCAGGTTCTTCTTGAGGTGCAGGAATGGTGTTCAAGGGAACAGAGATTCCTTTCACTACTCTTTGTTCAGAGAAAACTTGATTGACAATCTCATTGATGGAGTCATCAACATATTTGGAGTATTTAACATGTGAAGGAATTTCTTTAGCTTTGCTTCTGATTTTACCTCTTTTTGGTGTTCTTGCCTTCTTAGTGTGAGAGGCATTTCCCTTGAGCTCGTCTAATGGTGTTGATTGCATTGGCACCATAGAAATAGGAATGGCATGTACCACGTCTTCCTGGTTGAGAACTTCTTCAGCTGTTTTAGGGTTTTGAGACATTGTTGAGGAAGATGAATGTGCAGCTTTAGGATTTAAGATTTCTGAAGGATTACTAGTCAATGTAATTCGCTTGTGATGATATGATGAGACTCTTGATAGCTGCTTATAAGGAAATACTAAATAAGTAGCCGTTACAGTCCAAATGATTAGGAATGAAATTCCCAAGGATCTAGTCCAGACTAGCTTTGCCATCTGGAAATTAAGCCATGCAATG
The DNA here is from genome assembly GCA_963966055.1 of Lathyrus aphaca. Classification (NCBI taxonomy): domain Eukaryota; kingdom Viridiplantae; phylum Streptophyta; class Magnoliopsida; order Fabales; family Fabaceae; genus Lathyrus; species Lathyrus aphaca. The sequence continues at coordinate 483,041,404 of OZ014525.1, read as the reverse complement.
TCATATGACATGTTGGCACATTTCATTAACTGCTAGATATCACATAAACATATTCCAAGTTTGCCCCTTAAGTTCTCAAATTGAGTAGCATCCAATGCCTTGGTAAAAATATCAGCTAACTGCAGATCTGTAGATACATGCTCCAATGAAATCACCTTTTCTTCTACAAGATCTCTGATGAAATGATGTCTGATATCAATATGCTTTGTCCTGCTGTGTTGGATAGGATTCTTAGATATGTTGATTGCACTCAAGTTGTCACAGTACAATGTCATGACATCCTGTGGGACATTGTACTCAGTGAGCATATGTTTCATCCAAACCAATTGAGAACAACTGCTACCTGCTGCTATATACTCAGCTTCAGCTGTAGATAATGACACACAATTCTGTTTCTTACTGAACCAAGAAATCAGATTGTTTCCTAGAAAGAAGCATCCTCCTGAAGTGCTTTTTCTGTCATCAGCACTTCCTGCCCAATCAGCATCACAGAAGCCAGTGAGAATTGGTTTGCATCCATGAAAGTACATTATGCCATAGTCACATGTACCATTAACATATTTAAGGATTCTCTTGACTTGATTGAGATGACTGACTTTTGGATCAGCTTGATATCTTGCACAAACTCCTACTGCAAATGCAATGTCTGGTCTGCTAGCAGTCAAGTATAACAAGCTTCCAATCATGCTTCTATATAAACTTTGATCTACCTTCTCACCCTTTTCATCTTTAGTCAGCTTTAAATGTGTAGGAGCAGGAGTTCTTTTATGAGAAGCATTTTCCATTCCAAATTTCTTCACTATGTTCTTGGAGTACTTGCTTTGTGAGATGAACATTGAGTCTTCCATTTGCTTAACTTGCAGACCAAGAAAATAGGTTAATTCACCTACTAGACTCATTTCAAATTCAGCTTCCATCTGCTTGACAAAATGTTTGACCATCTTATCAGACATCCCACCAAACACAATGTCATCAACATATATTTGTGCAATCATGACATTTCCTTCTTCATCTTTAACAAACAGGGTTTTATCAATCCCACCTTTTCTGTATCCTTGCTTGATAAGAAATGTGGTAAGTCTTTCATACCATGCCCTTGGAGCTTGCTTCAGACCATAAAGTGCTTTCTTGAGTTTGTATACATGATTTGGACAGCTTGGATCAACAAATCCTTTAGGCTGTTCTACATATACCTCTTCATTAAGATAACCATTAAGAAAGGCACTTTTCACATCCATTTGAAATAGCTTGAACTTTAAGATACAAGCAATTCCCAACAGTAGTCTTATTGATTCAAGCCTTGCTACTGGTGCAAAGGTTTCATCAAAGTCTACCCCTTCAATTTGAGTGTATCCTTGAGCCACAAGTCTAGCTTTGTTCTTTGTAACAATTCCTTGTTCATTTGACTTGTTCTTGTACACCCATTTAGTACCAATCACATTTATGTCATTAGGTCTAGGAACAAGATTCCACACTTCATTCCTTGTGAATTGACCTAATTCCTCTTGCATAGCACAAATCCAGTATTCATCAGTGAGAGCTTCCTTGACATTTTTAGGTTCTATTTTGGAAACAAAGCAAGAACCTGAAATCACTTCTCTTGATCTAGTGCTCACACCTCTGTTGGGATCACCAATTATTAAATCTTTGGGATGATCCTTCTGTATTCTGATGGAGGGAGGTTTGCTTGAATCTTCTGACCTTGTATCATTTTGAGTGAAGTTATATTGATCATTCTTTTCTTCAGCTTCAATCTTGATATCAGCAGATGTTCCAACATCTTCTGGGACATCTGTAGGAGCATCATCAATTATCACATTTATGGATTCCATGATAACATTTGTTCTGTAGTTAAATACTCTATATGCTCTGCTGTTTATAGAGTATCCAAGGAAAATTCCTTCATCACTTTTAGGATCCATTTTTCTCCTTTGCTCCCTATCTGCCAGAATATAGCATTTACTTCCAAACACATGAAAGTACTTCACAGTGGGTTTTCTGCCCTTCCAGACTTCATATATTGTGGACAGGGTTCCTTTTCTCAAGGTAACTCTGTTATGGATGTAGCAGGCAGTGTTCATAGCTTCAGCCCAGAAATACATAGGTAACTTCTTAGCATGGATCATAGCTCTTGCTGATTCTTGAATGGTTCTATTCTTCCTTTCAACAATCCCATTCTGTTGAGGAGTGATAGGTGAAGAATACTCATGGTTGATTCCTTCTGAAGAACAGAAATCTAAGAACTTTTGATTCTCAAATTCTTTTCCATGATCACTTCTTATTCTGATCACACAGCTGGATTTTTCCCTTTGCAATCTTTGACATAATTCTTTGAATACATCAAATACATCTGACTTTTCTTTGATGAAGTTTATCCATGTATATCTTGAAAAATCATCAACCACAACATAGGCATACCTCTTACCACCAAGACTTTCAACTTGCATAGGTCCCATAAGATCCATATGAAGAAGTTCCAAAACTTTGGAAGTTGTCAGATGTTGGAGCTTTGGATGGGACATCTTGGTTTGTTTGCCTATTTGACATTCACCACATATTTTGCCATCATCAATCTTCAGTTTGGGAATACCTCTTACAGCATCCATAGATATGATCTTCTTTATGCCTCTGAAATGAAGATGACCTAGTCTTTGATGCCACAGTTTCACTTCTTCTTCTTTAGCTAGAGAACAGGTTGAAGTGAGACTGAGATTTTGGGATTCCCACATGTAACAGTTGTCTTTAGATCTGGCTCCTTTCATGACAACCTCTTGCTTTTGGTTAGTCACTATGCATTCAGTTTTTGTAAAGTTTACACTGTATCCTTGATCACATAGTTGACTTATACTGATCAGGTTAGCAGTTAAACCTTTAACAAACAGCACATCATCTAATCTTGGAACATATTGACAATCCAAGGTTCCAACTCCCTTGATCTCTCCTTTAGCTCCATCTCCAAAGGTAACATACCTGGATGAATGTGGCTTTAAGTTTACTAGCAAATTCTTCAATCCAGTCATGTGTCTTGAGCATCCACTATCAAAGTACCAGTCTTCCTTAGCTGATACTTTCAATGATGTATGTGCTATGTATGCAGTACTCTTCTTTGACCAGATGAGTTGAGATTTCTTTTGATGCCTCTGCTCTGAGTGTTGTTCAGCTGATCTCCAAGCTTGATTGTTGATCTTGTTCTTGGGTGTGTGGCTTTGATCAGTCTGAATGTCAGCTTTTGGTCTCCAAACTTTCTTGATTACTTCTGTCTTTTGCTTAGGAGGTTGCTGACACATCTGATTTGGATATCCATGTAACTTATAACAGTGAGGTTTGATATGCCCAAATCTTCCACAGTGATGGCATCTCCATCTTTGATACTTCTTCTTCATTTTGTTCTTTCCAGAATGTTGAGACATCTGTTGGAACATTATGTTAGTCTTTGTGTTCTGATGTTGAAGCATTTGTTGGGACATCTTGTTTGACTGTGTAATTTTTGAAGTGGCTTTGCTAGAGCTGGCTTCTTCTCTGTTGTATCCCAGTCCACTTTTGTCCCCTGAATGTTTATTATTGCAAAGAATAACATCCAGTGTATTTGAGCTGCTGTTCATCATTCTAACAGATTTGGACATATGTTCCATCTTAGAATTGAGAAGAGTTACTTCACTTTTCAAGGTATCAATAATTACTTGATCACTTGCTTTTTCTTCTTCTAGTACTTCATTCTGCTTCTTTAGCTTTATGACCTCACTGCATACTTCAGTACTACTCTTGTACAGATCCTTGAAGGCTTGCTCAAGATCTGCATAAGTAAGCTCTCCACAGCTGGAATCACTATCATATTCACACAGTCCAGCTAGAGCAGTAATATGCTTAGCTGATTCTTCTTCTGACTCTCCTGAGTCTTCATCAGACCAGGTCACAGAGAGACCTTTCTTTTGCCTCTTTAAGTAGGTAGGACATTCAAACTTGATGTGTCCATATCCTTCACATTCATGACATTTGACTCCTTTATCTTGACTGGTCTTTTCAGCAAACTTTGACTTTCTGTTAGCATCATATGTTCTCCTGTTCTCAGAGTCTGTGTTTCTTCCACTGGATTTGGATTGGCCTTCCATTCCTCTGAGAATCTGTTTGAACTGTCTTCCAAGCAAGACAAGGTTTTCTGATAAGCTTTTGTCATTTGCTGATTTCTCATCTTCTTCTTCATCTGCATTTGAAACCAAGGCAATGCTTTTGTTCTTTTTAGCATGTGTGTCATTCATTCCCATTTCAAAAGTTTGAAGGGAACCAATGAGTTCTTCAGCTTTCATGGAGCATATGTCTTGAGCTTCTTCTATTGCTGTGACTTTCATGTCAAATCTTTTTGGCAAAGATCTGAGAATCTTCCTTACAAGCTTTTCATCAGTCATCTTTTCTCCCAAGGCTCCAGAAGTATTGGCTATATCCAAGATGTTCATGTAGAACTCATGAATTGATTCATCTTCCTTCATTCTCAAGTTTTCAAACATGGTGGTGAGAAGTTGAAGTCTTGACATTTTTACTTTTGATGTTCCTTCATGAGTTGTCTTGAGGGTATCCCACACATCTTTGGCCAGCTCACAATGATGCACCAGTCTGAAAATATTTCTATCAATGCCATTGAATAAAGCATTTAGGGCTTTTGAGTTGCCTAGTTCTGAATCTTCTTCCTCTTTACTCCATTCTTCTTCAGGTTTCAGAACTATTGATCCATCTTTGGTGTCTTTAACAGGATGTTTCCATCCAACAATTACTGCTCTCCATGCCCTGTTGTCAAGTGACTTTAAGAATGCAATCATTCTTGGCTTCCAGTAGTCATAATTAGAACCATCCAGTATAGGTGGTCTATTTACTGACCCTATATCTCTGTCCATGTTACAGAATTTGTTTTCCCTAGATCTCACCCAGTATAAACAGGCAGGGTGCCTGCTCTGATGCCAATTGAAATTCTGTAATGAGATGTCCTAAGAGATGTTCCAACACTTAATAGGACATTTGACAAATTTAACCAAAACTTTAAACAGCAGGAAAAATAAACAACACAGAAGTTTGTTAACCCAGTTCAGTGTATAACCACACCTACATCTGGAGGCTACCAAGCCAGGAGGAAATCCACTATTAGTAATATTAATTCTAGACTTAAACCACCCTGTTTAATCTATCACTTAATACTTACCCAATGCAATTTCTACCTAAGACTCACTTAGATAAGAGTACCCTACTCACTCCCCCTCAATCACACAGTGATTTTGTTTACAAGTTTAATTAAAATGAAGTCACACTTCAAACAAAACAGCTTGATCTTACTTCACAGTTTCAATCAAGTCACAAATGCACTTTTGCTTAAAAGCTCATAAAGTGGTACATAAAAACAGCCTGCTATTAAAACACTAGACACCCTATTTATTCTTCTGAAATTCGTGCTCAATTCTATGAGATTCTGTTGTTTAAATAGGTTCTGAATTTTGGGCTTTCTGTAGAATGATCCAGCCCTAATGTGCAGCAGCTGTCACCTTGAATTTAGGGTTTGTTACCTCCTATATTCTAGGTGCATTAGGTCTTCTGTTTTAATATGAATCTTCAATTTAAAACTCCCTACAGATGCGCCTTGTTCTGTTTTATATCCATCATTAATTAATTCCAGATAATTCTCCTTAAATATCTCTGATCTGTTAATCAATAATTAATTCTGGTAGCAGGTCTGAGATGTCTCAACATCTGTTGGGACATCCTGACAAAACTGAACTTAGTCATTTATACAATGTCCCAACATCTTGTAGAACATCCTGAACCAAGTTCACATACTCTGTTTGCTAATGTCCCAACATCTGATAGGACATTCTGAACTGAATTTAACATTTCTTGTTTAGTCAAAAATTCTGCCAATTCTTAAACATCTACAAAAAGATGAATGACACAGTCGAGGCGGCTAATAAGAATATAAAGAAGATTGTGCATAAGATGGTGGTCACTTACAAATATTGGCATGAGATGTTACCATTTGCTTTGAATGGGTACCGAACATCAGTGAGGACATCCACTAGGGAAACACCTTTCTCGTTGGTCTATTGTATGGAAGTTGTCCTACCTCTTGAAGTTGAGATTCCTTCCTTGAGGGTGATGATGGATGTTAAAATGGATGAGGCTGAATGGGTACGCGCCAGGTACAATCAGTTGTGTTTAATTAAAGAGAAAAGAATGAAATCTATATGCCATGGTCAAATTTATCAAAGGAGAATGAAGCGGTTGACCAAAGAGTGCGTCCTTGGGAGTACCAAGTTGGAGAGCTCTTGCTCAAGAGAATTCTTCCTCCAAGTACAGATCACAGGGGCAAATGGACTCCTAATTATGAAGGTCCATTCATGGTTAAAAAGGTTTTCTCAGGCGGAGCCTTGATGCTTAAAACGATGGATGGTGAATATTTCTAGGCCCCTGTTAACTCAGACGTAGTTAAAAAATACTTCACATAAAAAAGACCCACTGGACAAAAAATAGAATAAGGAGTCCAGGCAAAAAAGGGCATCCTAGAGAGCCAAAAAAAGAATAAAAGGTGTAAACACCCCAAATTTTCCCTCACTAAGTTCACACCATGGCATGTGATCTTTTCATTTACATTAGTTTAAGCATATCATATCATATTGCATTTTTGCTTCACTGCATTGGTTCAAGTTCATCTGCATCTAGGGTTTGTGATCTGAGCAATCCAAGATCCTTCTGAGCCACTCCAAAGGTCTTCAATCATCTCAAGGGGGTCCATGTATGTTCAGTCATCATATTTTATCCTCCAAAGATCAAGGAAATCAAATAATCACAAGAACTGGCAAGGCATGGAAGCAGAGCCAGGGTTTAACTACACAGATGACCTGAAATTAGGGTTTTGGTTTCAGAGGCCATAACTCCAATTTTTTTGGCCATTCTTGTTTCTATTGGTCTCAATATGTTATAAGTATCATACATACCAAGTTTGATGAAGAAATTCATTGTGGAAGTCATCTGATCACTGGGTAACTTCCTGAGCAAGTCAGAGCAAAATCAGGGCATCTGAGGCCCCCCAACATGGAACCAAAGTGGATTTTTCATCAAATTGAAGTTATATGATCTTTATTTGATCATTGAAGTGTTTATTAGTTCACAAATTTGAAGAAAAATGAGCTAAACCAAAAGTTGCCAAAAATGGAAATGACTTGTAATGTAAACTTTCCATTTTGGGAAAGTTTTTCAACCTCCTCTTTCTCAACCAAAAATGCTTCAAATGAAAAATTGTTGGTCATGAAAGTTGTAGATTGGATCATTCCCTTTTCAAAAAGTACAAGAACAAGATCTAGTTCATTTTGGAACTCAAGTTATGACATTCCAAAGTTGGCAAAAATCACATAATTTCATGTTTCATGCCAAAGAGGGATTTTTACAATTTCAAGTTTCAAGATTCTTCATGACTTCTAATGCACTCCAATACATCATATTATGATCACACAACATATTTGGACCAAAATTATGCCTTGGATCACAAGAAACCATGAGCCATTATTCACAAAATTCCAAAGAGGGAAATATGCAAGAACATTGGAAACTCTTGATCAAGGCCATCCAGCTCACAAAATCTGATCCAAAGGCCTTCCTTGATCCAAGCTGAAGCAAGACAAGCCCTAAGATCTTCTCTGACCCGAGCCATGCCTATGGTACACAAAATCTTGACTTTTTGCATTTTCACCCATACCAATCAAGTTGTGACATTACCAACTCTCTGGCCAATCAACATACATTATGTGGACCTCATGGACCTAAAACAACACAAGAAACAAGCCTGAAAGAGCACACACACTCATATTGCACAATAAACCTAAAAGCTTCCCTTCTTCGATTCTCTCAAACCAGCCATCAAACTTCAAAATTTTCTTCACCAACAAGTCACACATCATCCATAGAACAAGACTCAACCTTTAAAATAGCCCGAAACATCACATACACAAACCTCCATTTCTGCTACATCAGAACTAGACTTCATAAAATACCCACTCTCAAAGAATTTCAAGCATTCCACTAGCATCAGAGGGACCAAAGGAAGCTTTTGGCACGAGGGAGAGGCTCTGAAAGCTCACATTTACGGTTCACCAGCTCAAGTAACCTCAAGAACACATTTTTGCAGAACTTCAATTTCTTGTTATAATATGAGAATACATGTTGTGGGGATCACACTGATGCTTTTAGAATTGAAAATGATGAAGAAATGAACATTTTATGACCTTCTGAAATTTTGCCCGTGAAAATGATTTGGTTCGATTCTCCTTGTTCATGTGTTGTAAATGATGTTTGATGCTTGATTTGAGTTTCATTTAGTGTAAGGATCATTTCTGGGTAGGTTAGAGGTCTGGTTTTGGCGTAGGGAGGAAGTTTGATGTTTGGATGGCCGGAGAAGACGACCAGAACACTATTCCGGTCGCCTGAAAGTCATAAACCCTAATCTGAATTAATTAGGCCAGTTTGAATTAGGACCCTTGGATGAGTGTTTCGCGCGCATGCTGGACGGCTAGGATTAGTTCATTAAAACCCTAATCTTCATTATTTAATTTAATTTTAATTAATTAAGCCATGGTGCATCTGGACCCTCCAAACACGCGCGTTTGGCCAGTTTCAATGAGAACCCTTGATCTTGCATACTCCCAGTCAGCGCAACCTTACATCTCAGCCTTAGAATCCATTGACTTTGAATCCTAGCCCTCCATTATGCATACTTTTCCATTTTTATATATTTTTCTTGTATTTTATTTGTTTCATTTATTTAAAATACCAAAAATCATTTTAAAATTCTGAAATTTTTTTTCACCACTTTAAATATTTTTCAGAACCCAAAAAAATTTTTATTTTTATTTTTTGCATTAAAAAATTATTTTTTAGACATTTAATTGTTTATTTTAATTAATTAATGAAAATTAATTAATTAAAATATCATTTAGGTTTCTAAAAAATCCCAAAAACTTCATATTGCATCTTTAAACATTTAGAGACATTGTCATACCATCCACACAAATTTCTTTTTGGTTTTGAATCATTTTGACATTTTTTATTTGAATTTAGGGTTCATAAAATCCCATTTTTGAACCCTAACTTCAAGAATTATTTTTGCCTAACCAAGAATGGTATGACAATGGTTCTTTTTGCATTGATCTTCAATTGAAATGTATTTTCTAACATAATTTTGTCATGAATTTCTTCTGCCTTTTTGAATTGATTGGCATTTTTTCCCTTTAGGTACCTTAAAACCCTAGAAAACTTAGAAAAATCATAAATCCCTTAGGGTTAAGATTTAGGTCTCCTCCTTTGGGGTATGATATCATATGGGGTTAGGGTTCTTTTGGTTGCATCTTCAATTTTTTATCCTGTCATTTGCTTTTGTTTTTGAGTTTTGCATCTCATGTTGCATGTAAACCCTAATCTCTCATCTTCATTTGCATACCTCTTGCATATGCTTGCATTCATGAACTTGCCATGACATTTCTTGCATCCACATGACTTCTAAGACATCTTAGGACACATTAGAATCATGTTTGATCATTACATCATCCATTTTCCATATTATGCATTCATTTCATTTCATGTGCATTCATGAGCTTTCATGCTTCATTTGTATCCTCATTACTTGTATGATCATTTACATCTCTTGGCATACATTTGCATCATCTCTTAGCATCCTTTACATCATGAATATGCTTCTGGTTTTGGCTTGCATCCTTGCATTCATTTCATTCTTTCCTTTTACTAACTTTTCAGGTGGTAAGTTACTTTGAGAAGTGAATTTGCCTTCACTTCTCACAATCTCTTCTCATCTCTCTTATGCATCTTTGCTGCATTTTTAATTATCTTTGAGTGGGCTTTCTCACTCATGTTTCCTCCTCACTTTCTTTCTTCAAGCAACTTATCTTCTTAAGTGAAGTAAGTTTACTTGTTTCTTCTGCTTCTCCTCCTTTCATCTGCTTCTTCCTTGGTGGCTCTTCTTGATGATCTCTTGCAAGCCTCATAAACCCTAGGAATACCCAAGCATGATAACAATTAGGGTTTGATTAGTCCCCCCATTAGTCTTACCTTTGTGTCATCTTTTGTGTCTTCTCCTCTCCTCTCATAATCAGGGACTAAAACCTTAAAGGTTTTAAGGATTTGTGATTAAGGTTATGCCTGCATCCTTCTCTTAGGATGGAGTGTATAACTTTAATCCTAAGTGTTAAAACCTTAATGTGTTTAAATCTCTTAATCAATCCATCTAACAATCACTAAGACAATAAGCTTGTAACTTGGGTCTTGCATTAGGGTTCTAATTCTTCCTTAATTGGTTAAGAGGGACTAACCCTAGTGTTAATGGATAAGTCCTCCTCAAGTTGTCTTACAAACTATAAAATTCACTTCTTAATCTTATCATTAACTAAAATCCACTTTAATAAAGGCTTTGTTTTGTCATGAGGTTAATCCCTAATCATGGATTAAGTTGAGGTATCTTCCTCAGCTTAAATGTTCTCATCTATTATCCTTCTATTAGGATGGTGTAATGGGTCCATTAAATCCTTGATTATGGCTTAAACTCATTACTTAACACTAAACAAAAACTCCAAAAAACATCTAAATAATTACAAGTAGGTTAATGATCTTAATCCTACATCATGGTGATTAAGTGTGAGGTGTTTACTCCACACTTAAGGTATTCTCATTACCCCTAATCAGAGGGAGGATGTGATGAGTTTACTAACCCTTGGTTTAGGCTTAAGCTCATTTTCTTATGACAAACACAAAAAAAAGCAATAAAAGATTGAAAATACCAAAAACAAACAATAATCGTCTCCTCCGGGATTCTTTTCTCACCTCATTCACTCACAAACGAGAAATCGCTTCTTCTGTCTAATGCAAGACAATTTGCACCTGAGCCAGACAGGCCATACACTTGAGCATAGACAAGTAAGCAGTTCACAAGTCAATTTATCTTTCAGTCTCTTTGAGTCAAACTACAGTGTTCTGACTTCCTCATTGCACGAGAGGATACGTAGGCATAACTTAACAGTTATCGAACAAAAGTCTCTGTATATTCCCCCTATTCCATCATTATTCTTTAAGCCTCATTCCTGAGCATTTCACTTCACATATCTTTTGCACTGACATTTGTACATTCTCTTCCAGCTTTTGCACAGAAATAGCACTGACACTACACCTTTAAACACAAACTTTCAAGCGTGGATCCCATCGAGTACGACGGACAATCTGGGTGCTAATACCTTCCCAGGTTGTAACCAACCCCCTTTCTCAATCTTTCTGGTTCGCGACCGTCTTGTCCATATCTTTCTAGGTTTATGCAGCATTACCTTTCCTTCGGGATAAAAATGCCTAGCTGGCGACTCTTTTCAGTTCATCTTCATGTTCTCCTTTCGTCGACCATTCGCGTCTGTACCCCTCTTGACCATGTGTCATATGGTGGGAGCGACAACTTGGCGACTCTCCTGGGGATTCTTATACTGCAACCAGGGCTTCTGGTTCTTTTTGTGGGTTCCTCCTAACGCTTGTTTGATTTGTGTTTACTGGGGTGTTACGTTCTACTTGTGCTTATTTATTTTCTTTATTTATTGCTTTATGTACAACTTTATTTATTGCTTTCTTTTACAGTCTTATGCATATTTCATGCTGTCATTATCACTATGCTGGATCTGGTTTTCCTTGTTGGGTGGGGTTTCATTGAGAGATTAAGGTCTTATACCTGGGACCTGAGTGACACCTAGGCTAGAGTGGCTTCATATTCTTTCCCATTCCATTTCGGTCTGGTGCGGGAATATGAAACACGATTCAGATGTGGGTTTCTTCTTGAGAACTCTGTGCTACTAATTTCCTGTAGTGCTAGGGCTATCTGGGAAGCCTGCTAAGTCTGGATGACCTTTATTTTGACCTTCAGAATCTGGGGTGAATTAGAGGAGGAACTTTTATGGTTATTGTAAACATTGTACCTCCGGGTTAGAAGTGTTTACACTTCTCATAACTGATCCAAGTCTGAGGATCCTTGTTCTAGAACATTACATGTGAGGGGGTTGGGTTGTTTACAGGTTTGCAGGAACCCTTGGCCACATCATACCCTGTTACTGTTTTGTTTAAGAATACTTCACTTTGGACAGTTCTTGTGATTAACCCTGGACATGTGACTCTTTACTTGAGTCCCTCATCATGGTTACTGGATTTATGAGCCTCCATCCGGACCTTTGAACATACATGGACCTTATATCAAGACAGATAATCAGATCCATCTCTTGATCACAAACCCTTGCATATCATTTGCATATATCATCATTGCATCATTTAACATTTGTTTATTTGTTTTTCAGGGTATCCATCATATCATACTTGGTTTGATTTTGACCCCTTCTACTGCTTAGACCTCTGCTTCAGTTATCTTCTTCAGCTATCTCCTTCAGCACCTCCATCAATCTGTCAGAGACTCACCTGCATCAGTCTGACAGAGATTTGCCTTCAGCTTATCAGTCAGTGATCTTCATCAGCATTTGTCTTCAGTTTCTTTATCAGCACTCATGGCTACTTCGAGGAAGAGCATCATATCTTATCACTTTTTTGAGCCCATATTGACTGGTATCAGGCAGGTCCAGTCTCTTATCACACCTGACCACATCCCACTGGTTAGAGAGCACTAAGGGGGTATCTTGGACATGGTTATGGATCTTGATTCATCTCATAGGAGTATGATCCACACATGCTTGCAGTTCTATGACCCTCCACTTAGATGCTTCACCTTTCATGACTTTCAGATAGGGCTTCTATTGGAGGAGTTTTCTTTATTGATTGGAGTGCCTATCAGAAGAGGGATCCCCTTCAACCCAGAGATGACTGCTCCCAGAAGTGAGGAAATAGCTAGGGCATTGTACTTGGAGCCTTCCCTTATTGAGCAAAACATGACAACAAAAGCTGGGATTCCTGGTTTACATCTGGACTTCTTGATTTCTCAAGCCACCCTGAAGGCTGCAGTGGGAGAATGGAGGGCAGTCTGTGCATTATTAGCCCTCAGCATATATGGGGCTATATTGTTTGCAGATGAGCCTAAATTTGTGAGTAAAAATGCCATCCACTTGTTTCTGTTGAGGAATCCAGTGCCTACGTTGCTAGGGGATATTTACTACTCCATCCACCAGAGAAATGAAAAACAAAGGGGGAAGTTGGTCAAATGTTGTGCTCCTTTGTTCTACTCTTGGCTACTCAAACACCTACCTAAATCAGATACTTTCTTGAACTCACACCAGCAGAATAATTGGACCAAAAGGTTCATTGCCTTAACATCAGATGATATCAGATGGTGCACCCAGAGCACCAAAGGCAAGGAGATTATTACCAGTTGTGGGAAATACCCTAATGTGCCTCTAATGGGAGTAAAAGGTTGCATCAACTACAACCCTTTTCTATTTAAGAGACAATTGGGATATGCCTTGGTTCATCCTCCCAGAGGACAAGATTTAGCTGAGACCCTATACTGTGAAGTGCAACCTAATTCAGCTATTGTCAGGCAAGCTGCCTGGGCTTGGGACAACATCCAGACAAAAGGGACAACCATCCTTGGAAGATGTAATAATGTTGCTTCAGCTCAGTACTCAGACTGGTCCCGTACTAGAGCTCAGATCACCAGGATGCCTTTCACCTTGAAAGACACACCTGGACCTTCTACAGTACAGCCTGCAACAACTGTTAGCCTGGAGGAATTTGAAAAGCTGAAAGAAAGGAATAATCAGCTATCTGAGGCCTTGAAGAAGACTCTTTGGGAAAGAAATGACAATCGCCTGGACATTGAATGATTGGAAAGACTCAAGGTTGAGCATCTGACCAAGATTGAGAGAACAGATGAATACATAAGGAAAGCAAGATCCGGGGAACAGATATTGAAGAATGCCTGCAAGGAGACCAAGATTCAGAAAGCTAGAGCTGAGCATTACCTGGAGGAAAGCCAGGCTAGGTGGATCAGGATCACCGAAGCCCGTGCACAAGAAGACCAGAGGACTCAGGCCAAGATTGAGTAGCTGAAGGCCAATGAGAAGAAGCAGCAGGAAGCTTTGTTGGCAGCTCAGAAGGAGATATCAGAATTGAAGCTCTGAGCAGGGTTAAAGAGATCAAAGGATCAGGACAGGCATAAGAAGCTGACCAATGCCATTGCTACCAGGAACCTCCTCATTAGGACCATTACAGAGCACCCAGTTGGTCCGGTGACTGAGGCACTCCTGAAGGAAGTCAGGGAAGATGATTTTGGATTGGATGTCTGATTCCTTTTGCTTGTATTTCTTTTCTTTCGATGTACTTTTCCTTTTTTGTTGTATTTTTGACCCACCATGGGCTTGTATTGTAAACAGACTATGTATTTTTCATCATTTGTAATATATTCGTTTGTTTTATTTTGATGGGCTTTCTCTCAACATCATCAAGCATCTCCTCGAGGTCTGGAAAGGTCAAAACCAAGAACCAAACCGGATACCTTGGAAAACAAATAAGCATACTACATTGCATACTAACATTTTCTTTGTTTTGTAGGTTTTTGTTTATTATTTGCTTCTCACTTTTTTGTGCTTTTAGGAAACATTGCTCGTCGCCGAGTGTTCCCTGTCAACCGCACACACTGGTACCCAACACGTAACAACCTTCCAGGCATTCAGATGGATCAGGTACAACAGGACCTGACTGAAGTAAGAAATCAAATGGCAAATGAAAGGGTTGAAATGAGAAACCAAATGTCTCAGTTTATGGCTGTGATGACTGGCTTGGCTCAGAGCCAAGAAAGGCTGAGAGAGCTGGTAGAAAGGCAGACACCTAAAGAGCCCCACCTTGGAACAAGAGGAACCAACAATAATGAACAAGGACATCCCCGTATCGACCCACCTGAGTTTGGGCCCCATTTGAATCCAGATGTTAATGGCACAAGGAATGTTCAAGGTAATGCTGCTGGGGGAAGAATCCTGCAAGAGGATCCCCAAGAAGAACAGTTCACAATTATTGAAGTTGGGGATGAGGTGTATGACAGGAGGCTGGATGAGATTTCTGAAAAGCTAAGGTCTTTGGAATCTCAGAACTCCTTAGGCTTTGACGTAATGGATACGGGGCTAGTAGATGGGGTGAGGATTCCCCACAAATTCAAACCCCCTTGCTTTGAGAAATATAGTGGTACCTCATGCCCGCGTACTCATCTGCAATCCTTCTTAGGGAGCTCAAGGCTTATACCATGGATGAGAAGTTATGGATGTTCTATTTTGAGGACAGCCTGACTGGGGCATCAAGAGAATGGTATTCGCATCTGACAAGGGCCACTATAAGATGTTGGAAAGACTTGGCCGAAGCCTTCATCCGGCAATACCAATACAACCTAGACTTGGCCCCTAATAGAACTCTTCTAATGGGCATGTCTCAGTGTTCAAGGGAAATCTTTCGGGATTATGCTCAAAGGTGGAGACAGCTTGCTGCTACTGTCCAGCCACCCATGTCAGAACGGGAAATGGACGACATGTTTATGAACACCTTGCAGGGAACTTATATTGATAGACTTGCTGTTTTCTCTTCTACCAGTTTTTCCGATGTAGTTATAGCTGGTGAGAGAATTGAAAGTCTTTTGAAGATGGGAAAAATCTCTGACAATGGTGCAAGTTCCTCCAGCAACCCCAGAAAACCTTTTGCAGGACCCCGAAGGGCAGGTGAAACGAATGCTATCCATGCAAGCAGGGGCAGATCCCAATATACTCACAGATCAATAGCAGCCGTTACCATCCCGGCTCCAATTCCGCAACAACCACTTTATCCTCAACAACAACAACATCACTATCAGCAATAGTCTCATTTTCTGCAACAAAGAACTTACAGCAATAACAACAATAGCCAACAGCAGCGCCCCTTTCAACAGAGGCCATCTCAGGAAAATAGGGTGATTGACCCTATCCCTATGCCTTATGCTGCTGTACTGCCACAACTCCTGAAGCTCAACCTGGTTGAGTTAAGGACGTTGGCTCCACCGGATTCTCTCAATCTCCTGAAGAATTATGATGCTAATGCCAGGTGTTCCTTTCACTCTAACACACCTTGTCACAATACTGAGAAGTGTAGAGCCTTGCAAATGAAGGTTCAGGATTTGGTCGATTCCAAAGCTCTCAATTTCGCACCTCCTCCAAATGTTAACAAAAATACTATGCCTAATCATGGTGGGCCTAGGATTAATGCCATAGAAGAGGACCAACCATATGCACTAATTGATAATGTTGCACAGATTCAAACACCGTTGGCAGAAGTTAAGGTTCAACTCTTAAGATGTCAAGTGTTCCCGGGCTGTGAGGCTTGCTGCGAATCTTGCAAAACTGCTATTAATGGTTGTGAGAGGCTAATGTTTGGCATAGATGGCCTTATCAGAGATGGGATATTGCAAATTACTACAACAGCTCCTTCAACAACTCTTTCTTCAGCAACAATGGATTCGCCTACAACATCAACAATCCTTCCTTCAGCAACAATAGATCCTCCTACAACAGCAACAAGTATCATTCCCACTGATTCATCCACAACTCCGGCAATCACTCCATCCATTATTTCAACAGATCAGAGTTCAGCAACATTTACTTCTACAACATCAACACCCATCTTATCAACAAAAACATCTACAACACCAGCAAACACTAATGAAGATGTCTCAACGGTCACGATCTATTATAACCCAGCAAATGTTCATCCCAACAACAATTTCCAACAAACTGCAACACCGCCTGTCAGATCTCCAGTCACGATCTATTACGATCCACATACCATCACAGTTCCTTCCGCTGCAGCAATCAGTCCGATCACCATTACGGTACCTAGACTTGTTCCTTATGAAAGTAGTAATTCCATACCTTGGCACTATGGCTCTGATCTCTACTGCGACGGAAAGAAAATCACTCTAGATTCATTAACCTCTTCACCACAAGTTTACAATGTTAGGGGAGGCGGAGGCTTCACCAGAAGCGGACGCCTTTTTGCCTCACAAACACCAAGACCTAATGCTGAAGCAGAAGCTGCTGCTAAGGCAAAAGGGAAGAATGTGGTACTTGAAGAGCCAACTGTCAAAGAAAATCCGAAGACGTCTTTTGAACAAGAGGTAGACGAGTTCATTAGAATAATAAATAAGAGTGATTACAAAGTGGTGGACCAGCTTCAACAGACACCCTCCAAAATCTCTATATTATCATTGTTAATGTGTTCTGAAGCCCATAGGAATGCATTGTTGAAAGTCTTGCACGCAGCATACGTGCCAGAAGAGATTACGGTTAATTAGCTGGAAACAGTGGTTGCAAATGTTAACACCAGTCATGGGCTGGGCTTTACAAATGTTGATTTAACGACGGAGGGACGCAATCATAACAAGGCTTTACATATCACCTAAGAATGCAAAGGTGTCGTTCTTTCTCATATGCTGGTGGACACTAGGTCTTCGCTCAATGTCCTCCCAAAGAAAGCCTTGGTGAAGCTAGAGTATGATGGTTTGGCATTGCGTCCAAGTAACTTGGTGGTGAGAGCATTTGATGGCTCTAAGAGATCAGTGCTCGGAGAGATTGATTTACTTGTGTTGATTGGCCCATAGACCTTTAAAACTACCTTCTTCGTGATGGATATACAACCGGCCTACAGCTGTCTGTTGGGTAGACCCTGGATTCACGCCGCTGGCGCTGTTACATCTACCCTTCACCAGAAGTTAAAATTTGAGTGGGAAGGCCAGATCATCACAATCTGCAGAGAGGAAGACTTTTTTGTTAGCCAGCTGGCTACTTACAAGTATATAGAGATGGATGGGGAGATCCATGAGACTATGAGCCAGGGGTTTGAGGCCGTTAACATCAATGAAGCAACTGCTGTATCTGGAACTTCCATCACTTCATATCAACAGGCCCAGAAGGTTGTTGAGGAAGGTACCGCTCAAGGATGGGGCAAGCTGCTGCCAGTTGAAAAGAAAGAAGACAAATTCGGGTTGGGTTACAGACCAACTCGACAAGATCAACCAGAGGCTGCAACGGAGCCCGAATTTGTTAGCGGGGGAATGCTTACCCCGGATTCTGTGAACAGTCTGGAAGATGAGGAAGAAGACGAACGCAACCTGGAAAACTGGATACGTCCAAGGATCCCGGGGAACCAAGTCTCAAACTGGTCTTCCCAGGAAATTATAAGAGTTACTCATGTAGAGTAATTATTATTTCCTATCTTTAAGCATGCATCAAGTCCCGCATCTTACCCAAGGTGTCAGGACTCATTTTGTAATCGGGCCATCTTGTATTTTGTGCAAATGATCAATTAATGAATATCAGAACATCTTTTGCAAATGAGTCTCTTTTTTCCCGCTCACTGTTTTTCATTTTTCATTTTTTGTACAAAAATAAAATGGCAATGTTTTTCAAAATAATAACTTCATTTTCACTTTTTCTAAACAAGATAAAACTGATCACTAAAATGAACCAATCTAAACCCTTGCAGAGAGTGCCCTCCAGTCTGCACCGACAACGACACTGCTATGACTTCGTATGACTTTGACAATCCGATTAATCAAGCCGATGAAGGGGTTGAAGAAGATTATGAGCTACCTGAAGAGTTAGCTAGACTGTTAAGGCAAGAGGAGAAGGTTATCACTCCTCATCAGGAGGAAGTTAAAGACAGTTAATCTTGGTACCGAAGAAGACTTGAAAGAAGTGAAAATCGGGGCCCGTCTGCAAGATTCAGTGAAGGAACAACTTATTGACATGCTGCGAGAGTATGTTGATGTCTTTGCTTGGTCCTACCAAGAAATGCCAGGTCTGGATACCGACATTGTCATGCACAAACTGCCACTAAAAGAAGACTGTCCTCCAGTAAAACAGAAGCTGCGCCATACTCGCCTGGATATGGCCATGAAGATAAAAGAAGAGGTACAAAAACAGTGGGACGCCGGTTTCCTTGCTGTAACTAGTTACCCGTCATGGGTTGCTAACATTGTACCAGTGCCTAAGAAAGATGGAAAAGTACGGATGTGTGTGGATTACCGGGATCTGAACAAAGCCAGCCCGAAAGATGATTTCCCATTACCTCACATTGATGTATTGGTCGATAATACGGCTCAGTTCTCGGTGTTCTCCTTCATGGATGGATTTTCAAGATATAATCAGATCAAAATGTCACCTAAAGACATGGAGAAGACAACTTTCATCACACCATGGGGCACATTCTGTTATAAGGTAATTCTGTTTGGACTGAAGAATGCTGGTGCCACCTATCAACGGGCTATGGTAACATTATTCCATGACATGATCCACAAAGAAATTGAATGTTATGTGGATGACATGATTTCCAAGTCCCTCACAGAAGAAGACCACCTGGTAAATCTGTTGAAGCTGTTCAAGCGTCTGAGAAAGTATCAGCTGAAGCTAAACCCCAATAAGTGCACATTTGGGTTGCGATTCGGTAAGCTGCTGGGGTTCATTGTAAGTGAAAAGGGGATTGAAGTTGACCCTGATAAAGTCAAAGCCATTCAAGAGATGCATGTACCGAAGACTGAAAAAGAAGTTTGAGGGTTCTTAGGTAGATTGAACTACATTTCAAGGTTCATATCTCACCTTACTGCAACCTGTGAACCCTTGTTCAAGTTGTTAAGGAAAGAACAAACGTTCAGGTGGAATGAAGACTGCCAGAAGGCTTTTGACAGAATCAAGGAGTACTTACAAGAACCTCTAATTCTTATGCCTCCAGTTGAAGGAAGACCTCTAATAATGTACTTGACAGTATTAGAAGAGTCAATGGGGTGTGTGCTGGACCAACATGATGAGTCTGGTCAAAAAGAGTATGCAATATACTACCTAAGCAAAAAGTTTACCGACTGTGAATAACGTTATTCACTGCTCGAGAAAACTTGTTGTGCTTTAGCGTGGGCTGCTCGCCGACTAAGGCAGTATATGTTGACCCACACTACCTTGTTAATCTCAAAGATGGACCCAGTCAAGTATATATTTGAGAAGCCAACACTTACTGGACGGGTTACAAGATGGAAAATGATTCTCACAGAGTATGACATTTAGTACACATCTTAGAAAGCCATCAAGGGCAGTGTGCTGACTGACTATCTGGATGAGAAACCCATTGATGATTACCAGCCTACGAGATTTGACTTCCCTGATGAAGACATCATGTTCCTAAAGGCGAAAGATCGTGAAGAGCCTATTCACACTGAAGGGCCTGACCCAGAAGAAGGTTGGACAATGATGTTCGATGGGGCTGTTAATATGAATGGTCGTGGAGTTGGTGCAGTACTCATTACACCTAAGGGAGTTCACATGCCTTTCTCGGCTAAACTCACCTTTAACTGCACTAACAACGAAGCTGAATACGAAGCCTGTATCATGGGTCTTGAGGAACCCATTGACCTCAGGATCAAGACTTTAACTGTGTTCGGAGATTCAGCTCTGGTAATCAATCAGACCAACGACAAATGGTACACTCACCAGGAGCATCTAATTCCATACCGGGATTATACGAGGAGATTGTTGACTTTCTTCACAACAGTCAAGCTTGAGTACATCCCTCGAGATGAAAATCAGTTTGCAGATGCTCTGGCTACCATTTCCTCCATGATCAAGGTTCAAGCTGCCAACTTTGTGCCTCGGATTTCAGTATCCAGACTTGACCGACCGGCGTACGTATTCTCAGTAGACATTGCTAAAGATGATAAGCATTGGTTCTATGACATCAAATGCTTCTTAGAGGATCAAACATACCCACCTGGGGCATCATCCAATGATAATAAGACATTAAGAAGGCTAGCTGGTAGTTTCTTCCTGAACACTGATGGTTCGTTATACAAGCGCAACTTTGACATGGTACTTCTCAGATGTGTTGATAAGGCAGAAGCAGACTTGCTGATGCACGAGGTGTGTAATACCCCAAATTTGCTCTCTTCATTTTAAGCATCATATCACATCATATTCATCATGAACATATCATTTTCTTAGCATCCTAGCATGGAAAGATGAGGCATAACATTTCTCATGTCCTAGCATTAGGCATATGATCATCTATGGAGGTTCTTGAAGCTTCACAAGACATGACAAGGGGCCCAATGGTTTTGTACAAGTCCTATGAGGGGTCTATATTGCAATTACAAGTTCAAGTTCATTTGCAAAAGCTCAGAAGGTTTGAAGATCATCAAGGATTCTAGGCTAGGGCAAAGCTCCTACACAATGGACCTAAACTAGGGTTTGAGATTAAAGCTTGAAAACCTCACAACTTTGGCCATTTCATTTTGGCAAAGTCTTTTATATGTCAAGAGGATCCTAGGTACCAATTTTCATGAGAAAATTCCTTGTGGAAGTCAGAAATTCTTCAGTTGCTTGCAGATGAAGTAATTGGTCAACTTGCCTTTAAAAAGTCAACTGTGTGATTTCAAAGGGTCCAACCCAATTTTTCTAGCCAAGGGATGTTCTTACAATGTTATAAGAGGTTTGGCAAGTTCAAATATCAAGAATCATGAAGTTTTGAGGGTTTTTGCAAAATTGGTGCAAAGTTGGTTTTAAGGAAATTCCATTTTTGGCAACTTTTGCCCTAAAATTCAAGTGACCTTAACTTAATCAAAAATTCTTCAAATGGACTAAATTCAAACATGAAAGTTGGATATTAGGACCTCCCATTTTCAAAAATTACAAGTACTTTTTCATAGCATGTGTGGTTTGGGATATATGGCCCTCAAAAATTCCTTCAAATTAGGGCAAAATGCAAAGTTTCATGCATGCACCAAGGGCCAAAAGTCACAAAAATCAATTTTGTGTATTGGTACATTACAAGTGAGATTACAAAGTTAAAATACAATGTATTTGGCATAATTTTCTCCAAATAAATTCACAAATTCGTGCACCACAAGAATGTTGCTTCACAAGTGCAAATTTTGCATATTCATGAGAAAAGTGTGACTCCTTTAATCTAATGGCCAAGATTTGTTGGATTATGATTAATGGATCAGATTAGAGTGCACATAGGGCTGAAGGCCAAGGAAAGCATGAGGATTACATGATATCACACCAAACTTGCTCAAATTGCAAAATCACAAATACTTTTCATTCCCACGTGCAAATCACACCATTTCTTCAGCATTTGCTCATGAGGTGATATAAAACAAATTAGGGTTTTTTGAAGCCTCAATTCTCCCTCATTTTTCAGTTTTCACCTTCTTGCACAAATTGCATTTTCTCTTGAATCTCTTCATACACGAGCTCTCTCTAAAAACCAATTGTAGATCCTTGATCCTTGGAAGCTCAGGATCATTAATCACACACTTGTTCAAGCTTTCTCTCAAGAATCACAACCTTGCCATTTCAGGGCAGGTGCTTGCAAAGCTCAAGATCCAGCCATATTCAAGGCTCTAGTTGCATTTATTTTGCAACTAGAGAGCATTTGGAGTGATTTTGCTTCATTATCTGGACTTCTAGCAAGCATTTTCAAGCTCTGCAAACTCAGGTATGGCTCTGAATCTTCAGATCTGAAATTGAAATTGTTTGTGTGCATCTTGATCTGTGATGTTTGCTGGTTATTCTGCTGTTTGTGGTTTCGAAATTGGTGCAATATTGAGTTAGATATGTGAGTTTCAAGTTTCATGGACACAACTGTTTCTCTTCGATCCGTAGAATCCATTGATCCATTGTTCTTTTCAATGCCATTTTTGAATTCAGATCACATCAATTAGTAAATCTGGAGTGTTTTGTTCATTATTATGGTGATTTGTTCTTCTGGTTTAACTTCCGGTGTCGGAGCCCTAGCTCCGGTCACCAGAATCTGGAAAATGTTTGCATTAGGGTTTGTAGATTGAAGATGAACTCTGGTCCATTAGATCTTTCCTCACACGCGCCCAGATCATGCCACGTTTTAATGAAGCCCTCATCTCTCTCACGTGCAAACCTAATTCTGTTTTAATTCTTCATGTTATGCACCCCACCCTAATTCTCATGCGTCCTCCCACTCCAGCCAACCAAAGAGCCACGTCATTTAATGAGTTCATTCACCAGACGCGTTGGATTAATCCTTTGGCCTTTCTTTTTTCATTTATTTCCTCTGAATTTCCACCCAGTCTTTGTACACCTACACAGGCTTGTGGGCTCAACCACTGCTTTTCGCACCCCCTACAACCATAAGCCCAAACCATTTCAGTTATAATCCTGACTATTCACACCTCCAGTCCATTTTCCTCATTTTAATTCTCATTTTTATTATTTCTTTATTTCCATTTTGCTTTCTTATTTTTAAAAATACCTCCAAGTGTCTAAAAATTCCAAATTAATTCTTGAGTGGTCACTTGAGTTTTCTCTAATTTTCTACATTTTTCTTTTCCATTTATTTTCATCAACCACGTGTCAATTAATTCTTCATTTCAATTAATTCTTTTTTATTCCTTTTTGTGCAATCTATCTTGTTCAATTTCCATAGTACTCATTATTTTGAGTTTTGCGATGGTTCTTTTTTCCCTGGATTCCTAAGATGATGTAGTTTATGTGTGATTTTTTCCCTAATTTTTAGAAATTTATTCATTGGGTTTTGGTCCTTGCCTTGTAAGTGAAGTTTCTTAACCCTAGTTCATGTTTGAGCCTTCTTTTGACCTATCTAGCTTCTGAATTTATCGCAACCCTTTTGGCTCATTGTTATATCATGTTTGAGGATCATTTGTCTTAAGTTGTGGAATTTTTAGATGCATTGTTGATTTAATGTGAATTTTTGTTCTTACCTTGTCCCATTTTGTTCCTTTGTGATCATTAGCTCTCTCATTAGCCTAGAAGGGCACTTGTGCCAACTTCTCTTTCTCATTTGGGATCTCTTTGGGGTGTGGGTACCTTTCTGATCTTAGGTTAGGGTTTGTGTCTTAGAATTTTTTGTGTTTGGCTTGCCTTTGTAAGTTCTTTCTTTCTTAAGTGTATTCACCTCATCTCCTTACTTCCTTCATTCCATTTTGTGATTGTTTGGTCTTGTGCCTCTCTTCTCTTCATCTTTCTTTCTTCCTAATCTCTTCTTTGACTTGATTTGGTTCTGGTTGTGGGCTTTGAGCTTTTGTTTTGTGCATTCTACCTTGCATCTTTCTTAAGTTTGCATTTGTGTTTCATGTTGCATCATATTGTCTTACATGCTTCATTTCTCATTCTTGTAACTTGCATATCCATTGAGCATTTGTGTATATGATTTCACTTCTGTTTGTATGATGTTGGCATGTCATTTATTTCATTTTTTCTTTGCTTTTGTGCTTATGTTGCTAACCTTTCAGGGGCTATGGTAAGTGAGAGGTGTGGATGTGAGTTCCACATCTCCAAATCTCATCTCTTCTTCTTCTTATTTCTTTATTGTGCTAACCCTTTGCTTGTTGGGCTTAGGCCTTGCTCATCCCTTCTTCTTCTTCTCTTCTTCTTCTTCCTTTCTTCTTTAGGATAGAAAACCACACTAACCTTAGGATATCCATGCATGACAACACTTAGGAATCTTTAGTCCCCCATTAGACTTTTACCTTTGTGATCCTTTTGGTTCTTCTTTTCTTCTCATCTCATAACCCTAAAGAAAGCATCTAATAAAGTTTGAAGTGATACCTTGAGCAATAGCCTTATCCCATGAGGTACTTGTAGTCTTCCCATCTTAGGATAGTACAAGCTTACCTTGTGATGCACAAGTCTGATCAAGGTATCTTCTTCATAGAGAAAAGCATAAAAAACACTTCTTCATTGTAAATACCAAAAACACTTAATAAGTTAATGAGTTAGTGAGCTTAAGCCCTAATCTCTGGGTTCAAGTTTTGGGGATCTTCTCCTTACTTGAGTGTACTTGTTCTATTATTCCATCTTGGAATGTAGTGACAAGTGCACATTCCATGGAAAAGAGCTTGAGTTCACTTCCTTGTGACACACCCATAAAGAGCTTCATAAAAAACACAAACAAACAATAAGCGTCTTTCCTTCGGGAATTCTTTTCTCATCTCCTTCGCTCCGTACGCGAACTTGCTCCTACTTGTCACTTTGCAAGATGGTTACGCACTCGTCGTCCGAGTCTGCAACACCTGAGCAATGGCATAGGCAGTTCAAGCCTTAATTCACAAGCAATTTATTTGTTACCCCTAGTTAGGGGAACTACGACGACTTTGATCCTCATTGTCCAGATGAGGTACGTAGGCAGCGGGGTAGAGCCCGTTCGAGCACAATATTTATATTCCCTACATTTTTTCTCTTTGTTTTCTTATCCAGTTCCTTTCTCAGTTCTTTTATCCAGTTCATTTCATTTCCTTTGCAGCAGCTTTCATCCCCTCACCCTTTGAAATAGTTTTCTTTGCAAGCGTGGATCCCGTCGGGTACGACGGACGATCTGGGTGCTAATACCTTCCCAGGTCGTAACCGACTCCCGAACTCAGTCTCTTTGGTTCGCAGGACCCGTGTCCTTCCTTTTCTTTTCTTCTGGTTTTTGCAGCATTACCATTCCCGATCCTTCGGGATAAAAATGCCTGGCTGGCGACTCTATTCTTTTCCGCGCCACTTTCGCGTTTGTACCAGGATGGAAATCCGGGGAGCGACAAGGTGCATGAAGGATCTTTTGGTACCCATGCTGGAGGACATGCAATGGCTAAGAAATTTCTACGATCAGGTTACTACTAGATCACAATGGATGCAGACTGTTGTGCCTATTCCAGAAAGTAACACAAATGCCAGATTTTTGCAGACAAAGTGCATGTGCCTCCAAATCCGTTGAATGTAATGTCTTCACCTTGGCCCTTTTCCATGTGGGGCATTGACATGATTGGAAAGATTGAACCGACTGCTTCAAATGGCCACAGATTTATCCTGGTAGCCATTGACTATTTTACCAAGTGGGTTGAAGCAGCTTCGTATGCAAATGTCACCAGGCAAGTGGTAGCCCGATTCCTGAAAAGAGACATCATCTGTCGGTATGTAGTGCCCGAGCGAATCATTACTGATAATGGTTCTAATTTGAACAACAAAATGATGGCAGAACTGTGTTGGGACTTCAAGATCCAACACCACAATTCTTCTCCTTACAGGCCAAAGATGAATGGCACTGTCGAGGCAGCTAACAAGAATATCAAGAAGATTGTGCAAAGGATGGTGGTCACATACAAAGACTGGCATGAAATGCTACCATTTGCCTTGTATGGGTACCGTACATCAATCAGAACGTCCACTTGGGCAACACCGTATCAGCTTGTGTACGGTATAGAGGCAATCCTACCTGTTGAAGTTGAACTACCCTCGTTACGGGTACTGATGGATGTCAAGTTAAATGAAGCAGAATGGGTCCGTTTTCGGTATTATCAACTGAATCTGATCGAAGAGAAGAGATTAGCTGCAATCTGTCATGGGCAGTTATATCAGAAGAGAATGAAGAGAGCCTTCGATCAGAAAGTCAGGCTTCAGGAATACCAAGTGGTAGATCTTGTGTTGAAAAGACTCCTCCCTCCTCATACAGACAACAGGGGCAAGTGGACTCCGAATTACGATGGTCCATTCATAGTAAAGAATGTTTTCTCCGGTGGAGCACTGATGCTCACTACTATGGATGGTGAAGATTTCATGTCCCCTGTGAATTCGGATGTAGTTAAAAAATACTTCGCATAAAATGACCCGCTGGACATAAAAACAAAATGTAAGTCCAGGCAAAAATAGGGCATCCCGGCGAGTCAAAAACAGAATAAAAGACTCGGGCAAAAATAAGGGAAAATAAAAAAAAATGTGTACACTGTAAACACCCCAAATTTGCCCTCACCCATTCACACCATGGCTTGTGATCTCCTCATATGCATAAACTCAATCATATCATCTCATATCTCATTTTTGATTCACTACATAGTTTCTAAGTCATCTGCACCTAGGGTTTGTGATCTGAGCAATCCAAGAGCCTCTTGAGCCACTCCAAAGGCCATCATTCACTTCAAAGGGGTCTACATGTGTTAAAATATCATATTATATCCTCTCAAAGTCAAGAATGCAAAAGAATCACAAGAACTGGGATTGGTATGGATGCAGAGCCAAGTTTGACTGCGCAGTTGACCTAAAATTAGGGTTTTGGTTTCAGAGGCCATAACTCCAAATTTTTGGTCATTCTTTTTTCCATTGGTCTCTATATGGTGTAGGTAGTATTCATATCAATTTTCATGAAGAAATTCCATGGGGAAGTCATCTGATCAAGAGTTGACTTTCTAGACAAGTCAGTGTAGAATCAGGGCATCTGAGGCCCCCAATGACCCAACCAATGGGCATTCTTCATCATTTTGAGTGTATATGATCTTTATTTGATCATGGGAGAAGGTTGAAGTTCACAAAATTCAAGAATTTGAAGTTTTTGCAAAGTTGACTTTTTAGGGCATAGTTGACTTTTCAAGAATATGTCATTTTAGGTCATTTTTCAAGCCTTGATTCTTGATCCAAAAATGCTTCAAATGGAAAAACTTTGGTCATGAAAGTTGTATAATACATTTTTCCCTTTTCAAAAAGTACAAGAACATGACCTAATTCATTTTGGATCAAAAGTTATGGTGTGACAAAGTTGCCAAAAATCACTTATTTTCAAGATGTGCACCAAATGAGAAATTTGCAAAATCATGAACCAAGGCTGTTTGTAGCTTCTAGTTGACATCAAACCAATGTACAAACATCACATAAGTCCTAAAGGTCAGAATTGAACCAAAAATTCTCATGTTTCATGGCTTATGGAATGAGAAAATCACATGTGAACCAAAGTTGAAACAACTTGCAAAATCATCATCACACTTTCCCCCACTTGTTACATTGGTTGCTGAACCATGCTAGCCTCCCATACACACCATGCTGCGCCAGCCCTAGCCATTGTACCAAGCTAGAACTCAAGCCATACCTCTCTTACAAAAAAGTTGACTTTTGGCAAAAGCAAACATCCCAATCACAGCAGGCCATGTCACATCATCTGGCCAATTGGGATTGTTTATACTTTCCATTTGCAAGCAAAACATAACACCAAGCCCAGCTGAAACACACCACAACATCACATACACAAAAACACTCCATCAAGCAAAACTCTTCGAATCTGCCTCCACAAACCTCAAACACTAAAACCAATTCCACATATCAACTCACCTGGCCTCATTGAGTAGAAACCAACAAGATTCAAGCCTGAAACCATCAAACACACCATTTTTCTTCACCAACAAGTCAAGCACACCTAAAGGAGCAAGAATCCACCATTGGAGTGGCCTGAAACCTCCCTATTCCTGACTGTGTTATCTGCTACACCAGAAGTATTCCTCTCAAATCAGCCATCCACAAGAGCTTTGAGGTATCCCATTGAGCTCAGGAGAGTCAAAGAGGTCCATTTGCACACAAAGAAGGCCCTGGAAGCTCAATATTGAAGCTTTCCAGCTCAGGTATGAACATGAACACTTTCTCCCAAAGCTTGCATTTTAAGTTATAATATGATTGCTTATGTCTTGCTGATCATGGGGATGCCTTTAGAATAAAAAATAAGTGAGAAATGAGTTTGTATGATCCCTCTGAAATTTCACCCGTGGATTTTGTTCTCTTCGATTTGCATGATTTCTGGGGTTTAAATGATGTTTGAGCATAGATTCGTGTCCTAGGATGTTAGAGGATCACTTAGGTGTGTTTAATTTGTGGAATAGATGCCTGAATCATGTTTTAGGGTTTTGATACCGCCGGAGAAGATGACCGGAGCTTCCCTCCGGTCACCTGAAAGTGTTTTGCCCTAATCTCAGGTCATTAGTGCCATTTGAATCTTGGGCGTTGGATTGTTTGAAAACGTTGACTTCCCGCGTGGATAGATGGTCCATATCTGTTTGCTTTGCCCTAATCCACTTTCATTAATTAAATAAATCTTAATTAAACTAATTAACTCAGAATGAACCACAGCCGTCCAGATGCGCGCTGGTCAATGTTTTCAAACCAGACTCAATCCCAGCCTCTCCTTCTGATTACTTCATTTTATTTTAATTTTTATTTCATTTCTTTTCATTTAATTTGCACAATTTATTTAAAATAGTAAAAATTGTCTAAAAATTATGAAACTTTTTCTCAAGAGTTTTATTAATTTTTAGGACACAAAAATATTTTCATTTTTATTTTTAGCATTAAAAAAGTATTTTTAAATATTTAAAAGTTTATTTTTAATTAATTAATGGAAATTAATTTATTAAAAATACTTTTAAGTATTTAAAAATCACCAAAAAATTCATGAAATGTTCTAAGACATTTAGAAACATTGTCCAACCTTCAAACCAAATTTCTTTTTTGATCTTGATGCATTTTGAGAGTTTTTCATTGAATTAAAATCATTTTTATGCATTAATTTGATCCAAAGTTCCAAAAATCATTTCTGCCTATCCATGAAGAGTTGGACATTGATTCTTTTTGCATTGCATTGTGTTTAGCATGTAGTTTGTGAGATTAAATTGGCATTATTTGATCTTTCATTTTCTATTTGTTTGACAATTTCTTGTTTAGGAACCCTAAAAACCCTAGAATCTTGTAAAAGTCATAACTTAAGATTGGTTAAGAGTTAAGACCTCTCCTTTGGGCAGTGGTTTAGTATGGGATTAGGGGTCCTTTGTGTGGCATTTTCCATTTTTTATCTTAGGGTTTGCTTCTGGTTTTGGTTTGTGTTTGATGTTTGATTCATAAACCCTAATTTGGGCTTCCATATGCATCCATCTTGCATTCTCTTGCATACCATGACTTGCCATGACATTCCATGCTTCCATGTGATTCATTTGACATCATAAGACATATTGAAAGCATGTTTGATCATTTCATCTTGCATTTGTCATGTTGTATGCCATGTGCCTTCCATAACTTTTCATGTATGTTCATGTGTTCTAACTTGCTTCATTTGCATTCATAAGCTTGTATGATCATCCACATGTGTTGTTTCTGGTTTGTAGCATATCATAGCATCATTAACATCATGCATATGCTTCTGGTTTGGTTTTGCATCATACCATTTCATCTCATTTTGCATTTCATTGCACTTTCTTTTTTAACTTTTCAGGTGGTAAGTGACTTTGAGAAGTGAATTTGCCTTCACTTCTCATAACTTCTCTTCATCTCCTTTATGCATCCTTACTGCATTTTTGTATGTGTTTGAGTTTGAGCTTGCTCATTCTTCTTCTTCTTACTTTCTTTCTTCAAGTGACTTGACTTCTTGAATGAAGCAAGTCACTTTGCTTCTCTTGATCCTTTCATCTGCTTCCTGGTGGTTCCATTGAAGATTGTTCTTGTAAACCTTAAAAACCTTAGGAACAACCAAGCATGACAATGATTAGGGTTTTGATTAGTCTCCCCTCTTAGTTTTACCTTTGTGTCTCTTTTGAGTCTTCTCTTTTCATCTCATAATCAGGGACTAAACCCTAAAGGCTTTAAGGCTTTGTGGTTAAGCTTATGCCTGCATCCTTCTCTTAGGATGGAGTGTATAACTTTAATCCTAAGTGTTAAACCCTTAATGTGTTTAACTCCTTAATCAATCCACTTAATAATCATCAAGACATCACACTTGTAACTTGGGCCTTGCATTAGGGTTCTAATTCTTCCTTAATTGGTTAAGAAGGACTAACCCTAGTGTTAATGGACAAGTCCCCCTCAAGTTGTCTTACAAACCCTAAAAATCACTTCATCATCATATCATTAACTAAAATCCACTCAATAAAGGCTTGTTTTGTCATGAGTTTAATCCCTAATCATGGATTAAGTTGAGGAGCTTTCCTCAGCTTAAACATTCTCATCTATTATCCTTCTATTAGGATGGTGTAATGGGTCTGTTTAATCCCTGATTATGGCTTAACCTCATTACTTAACACTAAACAAAAACCACAAAAACATTTAAATAATCACAAGTAGGTTAATGATCTTAATCCTACACCAAAGGTGATTAAGTGTGAGAATCTGACTTCACACTTAAGGTATCCTCATTACCCCTAAACAGAGGGAAGATGTGATGAGTTTACTAAATCCATTGGTTTAGACTTAAGCTCATTAGCTTATGACAAAATCCAAAAAACAATAAAAGACTGAAAACTCAAAAACAAACAATAATCGTCTCCTCCGGGATTCTTCTCTCATCTCATTCACTCACAAACGAGAACTTGCTTCTTCCGTCTAATGCAAGACAGTTTGCATCTGTGCCAGACAGATCATACACTTGAGCATAGGCAAGCAAGCAGTTCATCAGTCAATTCATCTTTCAGTCTCTTTGGGTCGAACTACGGTGTTCTGACTTCCTCATTGCACGAGAGGATACGTAGGCATAACTTAACAGTTATCGAACAAAAGTCTCTGTATATTCCCCCTCTTTCTAGCCTCATTCTTTTATCCTCATGATCTTGAGCATTTCACTCCTGTTCTTACACTGACACTTCACTTATATACTTCACACTTCTCTTACACTAACACCTGTACATTTTGTTTTCCAGCTCTTTTACACACAAATTGCACTGACACTGCCCCTTTAAAACACAAATCTTTCAAGCGTGGATCCCGTCGAGTACGGCGGACAATCTGGGTGCTAATACCTTCCCAGGTTGTAACCAACCCCCTTTCTCAGTCTCTCTGGTTCGCAACCGTCTTATCCATCTCTTTCCAGGTCTATGCAGCATTGCCTTTCCTCCGGGATAAAAATGCCTAGCTGGCGACTCTATTCATCTCCAGTGAGTTCACGGCTGTGTGTTCTCATTGTCCCTCTCGCCGACCGTTCGCGTCTGTACCTTTATTTGGGCCATTCCCACCTATCGGGAGCGACAGCTTGGCGACTCTGCTGGGGAACCTTATATTGCAACCAGGGCTTCTGGTTCTTTTTGTGGGTTCCTCCTAGCGCTTGTTTGATTTGTGTTTACTAGGGTGTTATGTGCTTATTTGTGTTTATATATTTGTTATTGCTTTTGCTTTATGTACAGTTACCTTACTGCTTTCTTTATTGCTTTTCATATATCATACTGTCATGCTGCTGGCTGGATCTGGTTTTCTTTGTTTTGGTGGGTGGGTGTTCCATTGAGAGTTAAGGTCCTATACCTGGGACCTGAGTGACACCTAGGCTAGAGTGAATCATATTCTTTCCCATTCCATCTCGGTCTGGTGCGGGAATGTGAAACACGGTTCAGATATGGGTTTCTTCTTGAGAACTCTGTGTTGCAGATTTCCTGCAATGCTAGGGCTATCTAGGAAGCCTGCTAAGTCTGGATGACCTTTTAGTACTGACCTTCAGAAACTGAGGTGAATTAGAGGAGGAACTTTTATGGTTATTGTAAACACTGTACCTTCGGGTTAGAAGTGTTTACACTTCTCATAACTGATCCAAGTCTGAGGATCCTTGTTCTAGAACACCACCTGTGAGGGGGATGGGCTGTTTACAGGTTTGCAGGTACCTTGACCTCAGAATACCCTGTTACTTTGATTTGATTAAGAATACTTCATGTTGGGACAGTTCTTGTGATTCTAAAACCCTGGACATGTGGCTCTTTATTTGAGTCCCCCACCTTGGTTACTGGATTTATAGACCTCCATCTGGTATTCTTGAATATGTCTTGGACTTATATCAGAGCTCTTGATCAGATCCAGCTCAGTCACAAACCCTTGCATATCATTTGCATACATAATCATTGCATCATATTGACATTTGCTTATTTGTGTTTCAGGGTATCCACTTTCATCTTTGGTTTTGGTTTTGACCCCATCTTCAGTATTTGACCCATCTTCATCAGCACCTGCTTCAGCTATCAGCTGTCTACTCCAGTCGCCTGCACCAGCCAGTCAGTGGCCCACTCTTCAGAATCATCATCAGCACCTGTCTCTACTCATCTTCAGCATCATGTCTCCTAAAAAGAGTAACATCACCTACCATTTCTTCCAGCCAGAGTTAGCTGACATCAGGAGGATTCAGACCCTGATCACTCCAGATCACATACCATTGTTCAGGGAACATTATGGAGATATACTTGATATGGTTATGGATCTGGACCCTTCACAGAGAAGCCTGATCCACACTTGCATTCAGTTTTATGATCCCCCATTGAGGTGTTTTACTTTCCAAGACTTTCAGTTGGGCCCTCTATTGGAAGAATACTCATCATTGGTTGGTATACCCATCAGGGGTGGAATCCCTTTCAACCCTGAGATGGTCTTCCCTGGTAATGGAGAAGTAGCAAAGGCTTTGCATCTGGAACCTGTCCTGATCGAGCAGCATATGACTTCTAAAGCTGGAATCCCTGGCTTCCATATGGATTTCTTGATCTCTCAAGCTACCCTGAAAGCCTCTTTAGGGGAGTGGAAAGCTGTCTGTGCTTTATTGGCTTTGAGCATATATGGAATTGTATTGTTTGCAGATGAGCCTCGATTCATTAGCAAGAATGCAATCCATCTTTTCATCTTGAAGAACCCAGTGCCCACTTTATTGGGGGACCTCTACTACTCAGTGCATCAGAGGAATGAAAAGCAGAGGGGAAGGTTAGTAAGGTGTTGTGCTCCATTGTTCCACACTTGGCTTCTCAGGCATCTACCCAGGACAGATGTATTTTTGAACCCTCATCAGCAGAGAAACTGGGCAAAGAGACTCACTGCTCTAACTTCAGCCGATATCAGATGGTGCACCCAAAGCACCAAGGGCAGGGATATCATCACCAGCTGTGGGCATTTTCCCAATGTGCCCCTTATAGGAGTTAAGGGTAGTATTAATTACAACCCTCTGTTGTTCAGAAGACAACTGGGCTATGCACTGGTCCACACTCCTAAGGCACAGGACTTGGTTGAAACTCTTTATTGCGAGAACAAGATTAATCTGGCTATTGTTAGGAAGGCTGCTTGGGCCTGGGATAATGTCCAAACCAAGGGAGTAACCATTCTGGGGAAGTGCAGCAATGTGGCATCAGCACAATACTATGATTGGTCCCATGCCAGGGCTCAATTCTCTGGGATGCCCTTTACTATAGAAGATATTCCTGAATCATCTTCAGCACCACCCCCTGCCACTATCAGTTTGGAGGAGTTTGAGAGCTTGAAGGAGAGAAATGAGAAGTTAACCCAGGCTTTGCAGAAGACCCTCCGGGAGAGGAGTGATGGTAGGATGGAGATTGAGAGGTTGGAGAAGTTGAGAGTGGAGCATCTGACTAAGATTGAGAAGTCTGGGGATTATATCAAAAAGTCTAAAGCTGGAGAACAAATTCTGAAGAACGCTTGCAAAGAAGCCCAGTTCCAGAGAGCAAGGACAGACTTGTACCTGAAGGAGAGTCAGGCTAGGTGGGTCAGGATCACCGAGGCTCGTACTCTGGAAGACAGGAGAGTTCAAAACAAGATGGAGCAACTGGAAGCCAGTGCCAAAGAACAGCGAGAAGCCCTGGCAGCAGCCCAGAGGGAGATATCAGAGCTAAAGATCAAAACTGGGGTGAAGAGGTCAAAGGACCAAAGCCAGCACAAGAAGTTAACAGCAGCTGTTACGACCCGGAATCTCCTCATCAGGAATCTCACGGAGCGCCCGGCTGATCCTGTGACCGAAGCACTTCTCAAGGAAGTTCGTGAGGATGAGTTTGGTCTTGGTGTTTGACCCTTTGTTTGTTGTTGCTTTCATTCCATGTACTTTTATTTTCTTGTAATGTATTTTGACCCCCCAGAGGGCTTGTATTTGTAAAACCAACTATGTACCATTTTGCTTTTTGTAATATATGTGTTAGTTTGTTCCATCCGAGTTTCACTTCGAAAGCAACATCAACAGCATCTTCAAGGGTCTGGAAGGGTCAAAACTGAATGCCAAGCCGGATACCTTGAAAACAAATAAGCATACTGCATTGCATGCTAACCCTTTTGTTTGTTTTGTAGGTTTTTGTTTTACTGCCACTAACTCTGTTGTGATGTTCAGGAACTATTGTTAGGCGCCGGGTATTTCCCCTCAATCGTCTGCACCGTTATCCGACCCGTAACAACCTTCCGGGCATTCAAATGGATCAGATGCAGCAGGACCTTACTGAGGTCAGAAATCAAATGGCGAACGAAAGGCTAGAAATGAGGAATCAAATGACGCAGTTTATGGAAGTAATGAACAACATGGCTCAGAGCCAGGAAAGATTAAGGGCCATGGTGGAAAGGCAAAATCAAGAAGATCCACATATAGGGACTGCCGGCACCAGCAACAATGAGAGGGTCCAACCTCATGTTAATCCCCCTGTATTTGGCCCCCATCTTCATCCGGAGGTCAATATTCCTGCAAATGTTCAAGGGACTGCCACTGCAGCCAGGGTACTTCAAGAAGACCCCCAAGAGGACCAGTTTACAGTAATGGGTGCTGGGGAAGAAGCTTATGATAGAAGGTTGGATGAGATAGCTGAGAAATTGAGGTCCTTAGAATCTCAAAATTCTCTGGGTTTCGATGTCATGGACATGGGCTTGGTAGACGGGGTCAGGATTCCCCATAAGTTCAAGCCTCCTTGTTTTGAAAAATACAACGGGACTTCATGCCCTCAGACTCATTTACAATCATTTCTGGGGAGGCTGAAGGCCTATACTATGGATGAGAAGCTCTGGATGTTCTATTTCGAAGACAGCTTGACAGGGGCTTCAAGAGAATGGTACTCTCACTTGACAAGGGCAACTATCAGATGCTGGAAGGACCTGGCAGAGGCCTTTATCAGACAGTATCAGTACAATTTAGACATGGCACCCAACAGGACCCTCCTAATGGGAATGTCACAGTCGTCAAGGGAAAGTTTCCGAGAATATGCCCAGAGATGGAGGCAATTGGCTGCTGCTGTTCAGCCACCTATGTCTGAAAGGGAAATGGCAGACATGTTTATGAACACCCTTCAGGGGACTTACATTGATAGGCTAGCTGCCTTCTCATCTACCAGCTTTGCAGATGTTGTCATAGCCGGGGAGAGAATTGAGAGCCTATTGAAGATGGGTAAGATCTCAGACAATGGTGCAAGCTCGTCCAGTAGTACAAGAAAGCCTTTTGCAGGCCCAAGAAGAACTGGCGAGACCAATGCCATCCACGCCAACAGGGGCAGGCCCCAATATGTCCACAGATCTGTGGCAGCAGTCACCATTCCTGCTCCAGCTCATCCTCAACCAGTCTATCAATCTCCGCAGCAAAACTATCAGCAGCAACCTCAGTACCATCAGCAACCTCAGTATCCTCCGAGAAATTACAACAACAGCAACACCAACAACAACAGTCAACAAAGGCCATTCCAACAGAGGCCATCTCAAGCTAATAGGGTGATTGATCCAATCCCTATGCCATATGCTACATTGCTGCCACAACTCCTGAAACTCAACCTGGTTGAGCTAAGGACGTTGGCACCTCCAGATCCCAACAGTCTACCCAGGAATTATGATTCCAACGCCAGATGTGCCTTCCATTCAAATGCACCTGGCCACAGTACAGAAAAGTGCAGAGCCTTGCACATGAAGGTACAAGACCTAGTGGACTCAAAAGCTCTGAATTTCGCACCACCACCCAATGTCAATAAGAACCCCATGCCAAACCACGGTGGTCCCAGAATTAACGCTATTGAAGAAGACAAACCGTCTTATTTAATAACCAGTGTGGGTCAGATCCGGACACCGTTGGTAGAAATCAAGGCTCAACTCCTCGAATGTCAAATGTTCCCGGGGTGTGAGTTGGGGTGTGCTTACTGCAATATCTCGGTAAATGGGTGCGATAACCTGAGGAATGGCATAGATGACCTCCTTCGGAGTGGACAACTTCAGATCACCACATCATTTCCAACAAATCCAGCAATCTCATCAGCAACAACTCCAGAACCTCCTACAACTGCAACAACCATTGTTCCTGACAATTCTTCGGTTTCATCAACAAGTACTTCATCTATTATCTCAACTGATCAGTTATCAACAAATTTTTCTTCTACAACTCCAGCACCACTCCATTTTGAAACTCCTACAACAACAACATCCATCCTTCCACCAATGTCTCCTACAACACCAGCAACAAATCATGAAGATATCTCAACTGTCACAATATTTTATGATCATGAAAACAACTCTGCCTACAACTCAGAAAGTGCTGCTCCCATCAGAGCACCGGTCACAATTTATTATGATCCGCAGACTATCACAGTTCCTTCCACAGCTGCAGCCAGTCCAGTCACTATCACGGTGCCTGGACCGGTACCCTATGAAAGCAGTAATGCCATCCCCTGGCATTACGGCTCTGACATGTACTGCGAAGGACAAAGAATCACTTTTGAATCATCAACCCCTACACCACAAATAGACAATGTGGGAGGAGGCGGAGGCTTCACTCGAAGCGGACGTCTTTTCGCTCCACAAATTCAGAGACCCACTGCCGAAGCAGAAGCTGCTGCTAAAGCAAAAGGAAAAAGCTTGGTGCAGGAAGAGCAGACTGTTAAAGAAACTTTGAAAACACCCTTCGATCAAGAGGTTGATGAGTTCATGCGAATCATCAAAAAGAGTGATTATAAAGTAGTGGATCAGCTTCATCAGACGCCTTCCAAGATCTCAATCCTATCATTGCTTATGTGCTCCGAGGCCCATCGGAATGCACTACTCAAAGTTTTGCACGCAACTTACGTGCCTGAAGAGATCACTGTCAATCAGCTAGAGGTTGTAGTTGGAAATGTTAATGCTAGTCACGGACTAGGGTTCACCAATACTGATTTGACAACGGAAGGCCGCAACCATAACAAAGCCTTGCACATAACCATGGAATGTAAAGGTGCAGTCCTTTCCCATGTGCTGGTAGACACGGGGTCATCCCTCAATGTCTTACCTAAGAAGGCCCTGGTGAAGCTAGAATATGACGGATTGGCGTTGAGACCCAGCAACCTGGTGGTGAGAGCCTTTGATGGTTCAAAGAGATCGGTTCTGGGAGAGATCGAGTTGCCCATAACGATTGGCCCGCAGACTTTCAAAACGATCTTCTACGTGATGGATATACAGCCTGCCTACAGCTGTCTATTGGGTAGGCCATGGATTCACGCCGCTGGCGCCGTGACCTCTACCCTTCACCAGAAGTTAAAATACGAGTGGGAGGGTCAAATCGTTACAATCTGTGGAGAGGAGGATATTTTTGTCAGCCACCTGGCTACCTATAAGTATATTGAGATGGATGGGGAGATCCATGAAACGATGAGCCAAGGTTTTGAGGCCTTGAACGTGAATGAAACATCTGCTGTGCCTGGTACTTCAATATCATCATACCAACAAGCCCGGAAGGTTGTTGAGGGAGGAAACGCCCAAGGCTGGGGCAAACTGCTATCGGTGGAGAAGAAAGAGGACAGATTCGGGTTGGGTTACAAACCAACTCAACAAGATCAAGCAGCGGCTGCGAAAGAGCCCAACTTTGTGAGTGGGGGGATGCTCACCCCTGATGCTGTCAACTGTCTGGAAGACGAGCTGGAAGAAGAACGCAACCTGGAAAGCTGGATTCGTCCAAAGATCCCGGGGAGCAGTATCTCAAACTGGTCTTCCCAGGAAATTATAAGAGTTACTCATGCAGAGTAATTATTATTTCCTGTATTTTTATAGCATGCATCAAAGTCTTGCATCTTGCCCAAGATGACAAGACTCATTTTGTAATCGGGCCATCTGTACTTTTTGTGCAACAAAATTATTCAATGAAATATCAGACATCTTTTTGCAAATGAGTCTTTTTCTTTTCCACTCACTGTTTTTCCATTTTTCTTTTTGTACAAAAAATAAATGGCAGTGTTTTCAAAATGATAACTTTGTTTCACTTTTCTAAAACAAGATTAAAATCAAATCACTAAAATGAACGAACTGAACCCTTGCAGAGAGTGCCTTCCAGACAGCACCGACAACAGCACGGCTATGACCTCGTATGACTTTGACAATCCAATCAATCAAGCTGATGAAGGGGTTGAAGAAGAGTATGAGCTTCCTGAGGAGCTAGCCAGGTTGTTAAGATAAGAGGAAAAGGTTATTACTCCTCATCAGGAGGAGGTTGAAGTGATTAATCTTGGTACAGATGAAGACGTGAAAGAGGTTAAAATCGGGGCCTGCTTGCTAGACTTAGTGAAGGGACAATTGATTGACCTACTTCAAGAGTATGTGGACGTGTTTGCTTGGTCTTACCAAGATATGCCAGGGTTGGATACCGACATTGTTGTGCACAAGCTGCCTTTGAGAGAAGAATGCCCGCCGGTTAAACAGAAACTGCGCCGTACTCGCCCAGACATGGCAATGAAGATCAAGGAAGAGGTACAAAAGCAATGGGACGCCGGGTTCCTTGCTGTAACTAGCTATCCACCGTGGGTTGCTAATATAGTACCTGTGCCTAAGAAAGACGGCAAAGTAAGAATGTGTGTTGACTACCGGGACCTGAACAGAGCCAGCCCGAAAGATGACTTCCCATTACCTCACATTGATGTATTGGTGGATAATACGGCTCAGTTCTCGGTATTCTCTTTCATGGACGGATTTTCAGGATATAATCAGATCAAGATGTCACCTGAAGACATGGAGAAGACAACTTTCATCACACCCTGGGGCACGTTCTGCTACAAGGTAATGCCATTTGGGCTCAAGAATGCAGGTGCAACGTATCAACGGGCTATGGTGACATTATTCCACGACATGATCCATAAAGAAATAGAATGTTATGTGGATGACATGATTGCCAAGTCCCTTACTGAAGAAGATCACCTGGTAAATCTGCTCAAGTTGTTCAAGCGTTTGAGGAAGTATCAATTAAAATTGAACCCCAACAAATGCACATTCGGGGTGCGATCTGGTAAGTTGCTGGGATTTATCGTAAGCGAGAAAGGGATTGAAGTTGACCCTGATAAAGTCAAAGCCATCCAAGAGATGCCTGCACCGAAAACTGAGAAAGAAGTTCGAGGGTTCTTAGGTCGATTGAACTACATTTCACGGTTCATATCTCACCTTACTGCAACCTGTGAACCCTTGTTCAAATTGTTAAGAAAAGAACAGACGGTCAGGTGGAACGAAGACTGCCAAAGGGCTTTTGACAAGATCAAAGAATACTTGCAAGAACCTCCAATCCTTATGCCTCCAGTTGAAGGAAGACCTCTGATAATGTACCTGACAGTATTAGAAGAGTCAATGGGGTGTGTGTTGGGCCAGCATGACAAGTCTGGTCGAAAAGAGTATGCAATATACTACCTAAGCAAAAAGTTTACCGACTGTGAACAACGTTATTCACTGCTCGAGAAAACTTGCTGTGCTTTAGCGTGGGCTGCTCGCCGACTGAGACAGTATATGTTGACCCACACTACTTTGTTGATATCAAAAATGGACCCAGTCAAGTACATTTTCGAGAAGCCAGCTCTTACCGGACGGGTTGCAAGATGGCAGATGATTCTCACAGAGTATGACATCCAATACACATCTCAGAAAGCCATCAAGGGCAGTGTATTGTCTGAATATCTTGCTGAGCAACCCATTGATGATTACCAGCCTATGAGATTTGACTTCCCCGATGAAGACATCATGTTCATAAAAGCAAAAGATCATGAAGAGCCTGTTCATACTGAAGGGCCTGACCCGGAAGAAGAATGGACTATGATGTTTGATGGGGCTGTTAATATGAATGGTCGTGGTGTTGGTGCAGTACTCATTACACCTAAAGGAGTTCACATGCCTTTCTCGACAAAACTCACTTTCAACTTCACTAACAACGAAGCTGAATACGAAGCCTGCATTATGGGTCTTGAGGAAGCCATTGACCTCAGAATCAAGACATTGACTGTATTCGGAGATTCAGCTCTGGTAGTTAATCAAACCAACGGCAAATGGTACACACACCAGGATCATCTGATACCTTACAGGGATTATACAAGGAGGTTACTGACTTTCTTTACAACAGTCAAGCTTGAGTATATCCCTCGGGACGAGAATCAGTTTGCAGATGCCCTGGCTACCATTTCATCCATGATCAAAGTTCAAGCTGCCAACTTTGTACCTCAGATCTCAGTGTCCAGACTTGACAGACCAGCATATGTGTTCGCAGCAGATGTTGTTAAAGATGATAAGCCTTGGTTCCATGACATTAAATGCTTCTTGGAGGATCAAACATACCCACCTGGGGAATCTTCCAATGATAAGAAGACTTTGAGAAGGCTTGCTGGTAGTTTCTTTCTGAACACTGATGGGTCTTTATACAAAAGGAACTTTGATATGGTACTCCTCAGATGTGTTGATAAGACAGAAGCAGACTTGTTGATGCATGAAGTGCACGAAGGATCCTTTGGTACCCATGCAGGAGGGCATGCCATGGCTAAGAAATTGTTAAGATCAGGATATTACTGGATCACAATGGATGCAGACTGTTGTGCTTATGCCAGGAAATGCCACAAATGCCAGATCTACGCAGATAAAGTGCATGTGCCTCCCAATCCTTTGAACATAATGTCTTCACCATGGCCCTTTGCCATGTGGGGCATTGATATGATTGGCAAGATTGAGCCGACTGCTTCAAATGGCCACAGATTCATCCTGGTCGCCATTGACTATTTCACCAAGTGGGTTGAAGCAGCCTCGTATGCAAACGTCACAAGACAAGTGGTAGCCAGATTTCTGAAGAGAGATATCATCTGTCGATATGGAGTTCCCGAGCGAATCATTACTGATAATGGTTCCAATCTAAACAACAAAATGATGGCAGAGCTGTGCCGGGACTTCAAGATTCAACATCACAATTCTTCTCCGTACAGGCCAAAGATGAACGGCGCTGTTGAGGCAGCAAATAAGAATATCAAGAAGATTGTGCAGAAGATGGTAGTCACTTACAAAGACTGGCATGAAATGCTACCGTTTTCCTTGCATGGGTACCGCACGTCAATCAGAACATCCACTAGGGCAACACCGTATCAACTTGTGTATGGTATGGAAGCAGTCCTACCAGTTGAAGTTGAATTACCCTCTCTACGAGTATTAATGGATGTTAAACTGAACGAAGCAGAATGAGTTCGGGCCCGATACGAACAACTGAGTCTGATCGAAGAGAAGAGATTGGCTGCAATCTGTCATGGGCAGTTATATCAGAACAGAATGAAGAGAGCCTTCGATCAGAAAGTCAGGCACCGAGAGTACCAAGTAGGAGATCTTGTGCTGAAGAGAATCCTCCCTCCTCATACAGACCACAGGGGCAAATGGACTCCAAACTATGAAGGACCATTCGTGGTAAAGAAAGTTTTCTCCGGTGGAGCACTGATGCTCAGCACCATGGATAGTGAAGATTTCCCGTCCCCTGTGAATTCAGATGCAGTTAGAAAATACTTCCCATAAATGACCCGCTGGACACAAAAACAGAATGTAAGTCCAGGCAAAAATAGGGCATCCCGGCGAGTCAAAAACAGAATAAAAGACTCGGGCAAAAATAAGGGAAAAATGAAAAATGTACACCCGCTGAGTTGAAAAGCCGCATTGGACAGCTCAGGCAAAAATGGGTATCCCGATGGATTGAAAACCCGGAAGGGCGATCCATGCAAAATAAGGGAATAAGCGAACAACTGCATTCTGAATTCGTCTGTATCATCTACAACTTGGTAAACTTCGAAAGGATCAAGCTTCAATCAGAATCAACCTTCTTCAGAAAGCAAGATGAGAAGAACGTCAAAAAGTCATACGAGTCATAGTGAAGAGGAAGCTCCTCGAAGCGTCATCAACACTGCCAACATTTTGTTTCTCAATTTGTAAACAATCTCCTCATTTCAGGGGATATGTTCCTTTGACTGTATCTCGCCAATTCAGGGCATACGAATTAATAAAACCAGATTTTCAGTCATGTCTCGTCTTGTACATTTTTATTTGCAAAAAATGTCTGATGTCTTAAAGAAAAAACTGATTGCATGAATACAGATGTTTATCTTCAAAAGTAAAACATGCTTGTAGGAAATATGCTTACTCTCAGAAGTATTCTAAACTCCTATGACGGAATCCAGTAAGGGATACCTCGGGACTACCTTGTGCGTCTCTCTGTCTTTTTCAGGATTGCAGGTATCCAGAGTGCAACTTGGGGCATGTAAGCTTCATCCCAGCAAGCTGGCAAATCCACACTCAATTTTAGCACCCAAAGTGCTCTCTCCCCGGCTGAGTCAAGGATCCTCTTCAACAGAATCCCTAGGGAGGTCTCT
Organism: Lathyrus aphaca; assembly: GCA_963966055.1. Taxonomy (NCBI): domain Eukaryota; kingdom Viridiplantae; phylum Streptophyta; class Magnoliopsida; order Fabales; family Fabaceae; genus Lathyrus; species Lathyrus aphaca. Next base: position 482,998,260 of record OZ014525.1, on the reverse strand, counting down.
CAATGATCTCTTTTCCTCCCCAGCCGAGTTGCCATCTCTCCCTCAGCCGGGCACAAAAGTCAGAGAGCTATCTCCCCACAGAGTTCCAGCCTCTATCCAGAAGAGCGGCGCATAGAAGATCACAACAGAGCGAAGAAAGCTTCTACAAACCCCAGCTGGGTCTCTCATTTATTAGGATAGGTCTATCAGTGACCCGTATCCCCAAGCAAATATCATCTTATCAGATCTACCAATGATCTCACCCCCAGCTGGGATGTCCATTTCAAACGGATCGATCGAAGATCTTCGCAGCAACGGGACCCGGATCTCGGTTTGGTATCTTTGCACAATCATAGCATTCGCATCATATTCACCCACAAAGCGTAGCATTCCGTTTTAACACGGAGCATTACGGCAAAAATCCAACACATAGCATAATCATAAGCCATGTTTTAAACCAACACTTGTGAATAATGGCAGTTCATCAACGTACACAAAAAATCCCCACCAGAGTCCCCGGCAAAAGCAGCTGCCTCACAGTCCACAAGCACCAGTATATACTCATTTTGACACCCGTCCGTGTCATACCCCAGCAGAAAGCCAAAGACGTCCTCTTTGCACTCACATACACCTGTATACTTTTTCTCGACACCCATCCGTGTCGTATCCCTAGCACAGTCATATACACTTTTACAACCCATATACTTGTTGATATTATTATACTTTTCTCTCTTGACACTCGTCCGTGTCACCCTCCCCAGCAATTAAACACTCATCTATACAACACTCATACTCGTTACTCATGTTACACTCATACAGATACTCGTCCGTATCTTGTATATACCATTCATAGCCCCACATATTCAACACTAGTCCTTGTTCTTTGTTAACCTCGTTGGTACTCGTCCGTACCATCATCTCAGAACATGCGTCCAGCGTTTGTTTCTACATGATACTCGTCCGTATCATAGTTTTAAGGATGCTCGTCCGCGTCTTTAATCCATACACCGTGTCAAACACTTTTGTCCTCTTGAATATAGACACTCGTCTGTGCCTACTATTCCCCAGAAAAGTCCCCTCAGATTCAACACTCGTCCGTGTTCTCTGTTAACCAGTTGATACTCGTCCGTATCATCATCTTTGAACACGCGTCAGTATTTGTTTCTATCTGATACTCGTCCATATCGTAGTCTTAGGGATGCTCGTCCACATCTTTAATCTATACACAATACCAAATACTTATACCTTTTGTTTCTTGGATATAAACACTCGTCCGTGTTTACTACTCCCCAGTAGATCGCCAACAAAGCAATTTTTTCTTTATCTGACACTCGTCCTGTGTTATGATAAACCTGAGAGCAGCCGTACCCTACTAGGTGGTCGTCCTCCACCTCTTGATGGTCGTCCTCCATCATGCTCATCCGATGGCCGTCCCCATCGTTGATATTTTTTAGCAGCCGTCCCCTGCTAGGTGGTCGTCCTCCACCTCTTGATGATCGTCCTTCATCAATTTTATCCAATGGCCGTCCCCATTGTTGATTTTGGTTATCTGGCATTCGTCCTATGTCATGATAAACCCCGAGAGCAGCCGTCCCCTGCTAGGTGGTCGTCCTCCACCTCTTGATGGTCGTCCTCCATCATGCTCATCCGATGGCCGTCCCCATTGTTGATTTTGGTTATCTGGCATTCGTCCTATGTCATGATAAACCCCGAGAGCAGCCGTCCCCTGCTAGGTGGTCATCCTCCACCTCTTGATGGTCGTCCTCCATCATGCTCATCCGATGGCCGTCCCCATCGTTGATATTTTCGGCAGCCGTACCCTGCCAGGTGGTCGTCCTCCACCTTTGATGGCCGTCCCCATCATAATTCCTTTATTCCCCAACAGAGCAGCCGTCCCCTGCTAGGTGATCGTCCTTCACCTTTGATGGCCGTACCACATCATCTGTTTATTTCATTTATTCTTTAACCCGATGGCCGTCCCCGTCGTGGTCCCTTTTCTTTTAGCCCGATGGCCGTCCCCATCGTTGGTTACTTTGCTTTATGAACTTGATGGTCGTCCCCGTCATGTTTCATTAATCCCCAGAGATTTTTACAGCTTTATCGTGATGGCCGTCCCCATCATAATTTCTTATTTTTTCCCAGCTAGTCGGCCGTCCCCGTCTTGGCTTTACCTTTTATCCCCAGCATGTCGGCCGTCCCCGTCATTGCTTTATTTTCAGCACTTTTCTCAGCATGTCGGCCGTCCCCGTCATTGCTCTTTACCCAGCAGTCGTCCTCTGCTCGACGGTCGTCCTCCGTCGCCCACACTTTACAATATACTTTATTTCCTTTTACAATCTATATCCCTTTTCTTCTTCATTCTGTGAGTGCAAATTTTGGACTGTCTTTGGTATTCAACCACAAGTTATCTTGTTTGCCTGCTAAGCCGTCGCTTGCATCCTGCACAGCTAACTCATGTTTGAATAGGGGCAGCTGTAAACACCCCAAATTTGCCCTCACCCATTCACACCATGGCTTGTGATCTCCTCATATGCATAAACTCAATCATATCATCTCATATCTCATTTTTTATTCACTGCATAGTTTCTAAGTCATCTGCACCTAGGGTTTGTGATCTGAGCAATCCAAGAGCCTCTTGAGCCACTCCAAAGGCCATCATTCACTTCAAAGGGGTCTACATGTGTTCAAATATCATATTATATCCTCTCAAAGTCAAGAATGCAAAAGAATCACAAGAACTGGGATTGGTATGGATGCAGAGCCAAGTTTGACTGCGCAGTTGACCTAAAATTAGGGTTTTGGTTTCAGAGGCCATAACTCCAAATTTTTGGTCATTCTTGTTTCCATTGGTCTCTATATGGTGTAGGGAGTATGCATATCAATTTTCATGAAGAAATTCCATGGGGAAGTCATCTGATCAAGAGTTGACTTTCTAGACAAGTCAGTGTAGAATCAGGGCATCTGAGGCCCCCAATGACCCAACCAATGGGCATTCTTCATCATTTTGAGTGTATATGATCTTTATTTGATCATGGGAGAAGGTTGAAGTTCACAAAATTCAAGAATTTGAAGTTTTTGCAAAGTTGACTTTTTAGGGCATAGTTGACTTTTCAAGAATAGGTCATTTTAGGTCATTTTTCAAGCCTTGATTCTTGATCCAAAAATGCTTCAAATGGAAAAACTTTGGTCATGAAAGTTGTAGAATACATTTTTCCCTTTTCAAAAAGTACAAGAACATGACCTAATTCATTTTGGATCAAAAGTTATGGTGTGACAAAGTTGCCAAAAATCACTTATTTTCAAGATGTGCACCAAATGAGAAATTTGCAAAATCATGAACCAAGGCTGTTTGTAGCTTCTAGTTGACATCAAACCAATGTACAAACATCACATAAGTCCTAAAGGTCAGAATTGAACCAAAAATTCTCATGTTTCATGGCTTATGGAATGAGAAAATCACATGTGAACCAAAGTTGAAACAACTTGCAAAATCATCATCACACTTTCCCCCACTTGTTACATTGGTTGCTGAACCATGCTAGCCTCCCATACACACCATGTTGCGCCAGCCCTAGCCATTGTACCAAGCTAGAACTCAAGCCATACCTATCTTACAAAAAAGTTGACTTTTGGCAAAAGCAAACATCCCAATCACAGCAGGCCATGTCACATCATCTGGCCAATTGGGATTGTTTATACTTTCCATTTGCAAGCAAAACATAACACCAAGCCCAGCTGAAACACACCACAACATCACATACACAAAAACACTCCATCAAGCAAAACTCTTCGAATCTGCCTCCACAAACCTCAAACACTAAAACCAATTCCACATATCAACTCACCTGGCCTCATTGAGTAGAAACCAACAAGATTCAAGCCTGAAACCAGCATGAACTGAGCTTCACCATTTCTCATCCTCAAAACCAGAACTCTTCGAATCCCTTTATCCAACCATCAAACACACCATTTTTCTTCACCAACAAGTCAAGCACACCTAAAGGAGCAAGAATCCACCATTAGAGTGGCCTGAAACCTCCCTATTCCTGACTGTGTTATCTGCTACACCAGAAGTATTCCTCTCAAATCAGCCATCCACAAGAGCTTTGAGGTATCCCATTGAGCTCAGGAGAGTCAAAGAGGTCCATTTGCACACAAAGAAGGCCCTGGAAGCTCAATATTGAAGCTTTCCAGCTCAGGTATGAACATGAACACTTTCTCCCAAAGCTTGCATTTTAAGTTATAATATGATTGCTTATGTCTTGCTGATCATGGGGATGCCTTTAGAATAAAAAATAAGTGAGAAATGAGTTTGTATGATCCCTCTGAAATTTCACCCGTGGATTTTGTTCTCTTCGATTTGCATGATTTCTGGGGTTTAAATGATGTTTGAGCATAGATTCGTGTCCTAGGATGTTAGAGGATCACTTAGGTGTGTTTAATTTGTGGAATAGATGCCTGAATCATGTTTTAGGGTTTTGATACCGCCGGAGAAGATGACCGGAGCTTCCCTCCGGTCACCTGAAAGTGTTTTGCCCTAATCTCAGGTCATTAGTGCCATTTGAATCTTGGGCGTTGGATTGTTTGAAAACGTTGACTTCCCGCGTGGATAGATGGTCCAGATCTGTTTGCTTTGCCCTAATCCACTTTCATTAATTAAATAAATCTTAATTAAACTAATTAACTCAGAATGAACCACAGCCGTCCAGATGCGCGCTGGTCAATGTTTTCAAATCCAGACTCAATCCCAGCCTCTCCTTCTGATTACTTCATTTTATTTTAATTTTTATTTCATTTCTTTTCATTTAATTTGCACAATTTATTTAAAATAGTAAAAATTGTCTAAAAATTATGAAACTTTTTCTCAAGAGTTTTATTAATTTTTAGGACACAAAAATATTTTCATTTTTATTTTTAGCATTAAAAAAGTATTTTTAAATATTTAAAAGTTTATTTTTAATTAATTAATGGAAATTAATTTATTAAAAATACTTTTAAGTATTTAAAAATCACCAAAAAATTCATGAAATGTTCTAAGACATTTAGAAACATTGTCCAACCTTCAAACCAAATTTCTTTTTTGATCTTGATGCATTTTGAGAGTTTTTCATTGAATTAAAATCATTTTTATGCATTAATTTGATCCAAAGTTCCAAAAATCATTTCTGCCTATCCATGAAGAGTTGGACATTGATTCTTTTTGCATTGCATTGTGTTTAGCATGTAGTTTGTGAGATTAAATTGGCATGATTTGATCTTTCATTTTCTATTTGTTTGACAATTTCTTGTTTAGGAACCCTAAAAACCCTAGAATCTTGTAAAAGTCATAACTTAAGATTGGTTAAGAGTTGAGACCTCTCCTTTGGGCAGTGGTTTAGTATGGGATTAGGGGTCCTTTGTGTGGCATTTTCCATTTTTTATCTTAGGGTTTGCTTCTGGTTTTGGTTTGTGTTTGATGTTTGATTCATAAACCCTAATTTGGGCTTCCATATGCATCCATCTTGCATTCTCTTGCATACCATGACTTGCCATGACATTCCATGCTTCCATGTGATTCATTTGACATCATAAGACATATTGAAAGCATGTTTGATCATTGCATCTTGCATTTGTCATGTTGTATGCCATGTGCCTTCCATAACTTTTCATGTATGTTCATGTGTTCTAACTTGCTTCATTTGCATTCATAAGCTTGTATGATCATCCACATGTGTTGTTTCTGGTTTGTAGCATCTCATAGCATCATTAACATCATTCATATGCTTCTGGTTTGGTTTTGCATCATACCATTTCATCTCATTTTGCATTGCATTGCACTTTCTTTTCTAACTTTTCAGGTGGTAAGTGACTTTGAGAAGTGAATTTGCCTTCACTTCTCATAACTTCTCTTCATCTCCTTTATGCATCCTTGCTGCATTTTTGTATGTGTTTGAGTTTGAGCTTGCTCATTCTTCTTCTTCTTACTTTCTTTCTTCAAGTGACTTGACTTCTTGAATGAAGCAAGTCACTTTGCTTCTCTTGATCCTTTCATCTGCTTCCTGGTGGTTCCATTGAAGATTGTTCTTGTAAACCTTACAAACCTTAGGAACAACCAAGCATGACAATGATTAGGGTTTTGATTAGTCTCCCCTCTTAGTTTTACCTTTGTGTCTCTTTTGAGTCTTCTCTTTTCATCTCATAATCAGGGACTAAACCCTAAAGGCTTTAAGGCTTTGTGGTTAAGCTTATGCCTGCATCCTTCTCTTAGGATGGAGTGTATAACTTTAATCCTAAGTGTTAAACCCTTAATGTGTTTAACTCCTTAATCAATCCACTTAATAATCATCAAGACATCACACTTGTAACTTGGGCCTTGCATTAGGGTTCTAATTCTTCCTTAATTGGTTAAGAAGGACTAACCCTAGTGTTAATGGACAAGTCCCCCTCAAGTTGTCTTACAAACCCTAAAAATCACTTCATCATCATATCATTAACTAAAATCCACTCAATAAAGGCTTGTTTTGTCATGAGTTTAATCCCTAATCATGGATTAAGTTGAGGAGCTTTCCTCAGCTTAAACATTCTCATCTATTATCCTTCTATTAGGATGGTGTAATGGGTCTGTTTAATCCCTGATTATGGCTTAACCTCATTACTTAACACTAAACAAAAACCACAAAAACATTTAAATAATCACAAGTAGGTTAATGATCTTAATCCTACACCAAAGGTGATTAAGTGTGAGAATCTGACTTCACACTTAAGGTATCCTCATTACCCCTAAACAGAGGGAAGATGTGATGAGTTTACTAAATCCATTGGTTTAGACTTAAGCTCATTAGCTTATGACAAAATCCAAAAAACAATAAAAGACTGAAAACTCAAAAACAAACAATAATCGTCTCCTCCGGGATTCTTTTCTCATCCCATTCACTCACAAACGAGAACTTGCTTCTTCCGTCTAATGCAAGACAGTTTGCATCTGTGCCGGACAGATCATACACTTGAGCATAGGCAAGCAAGCAGTTCATCAGTCAATTCATCTTTCAGTCTCTTTGGGTCGAACTACGGTGTTCTGACTTCCTCATTGCACGAGAGGATACGTAGGCATAACTTAACAGTTATCGAACAAAAGTCTCTGTATATTCCCCCTCTTTCTAGCCTCATTCTTTTAGCCTCATGATCTTGAGCATTTCACTCCTGTTCTTACACTGACACTTCATTTATATACTTCACTTTTCTCTTACACTGACACCTGTACATTTTGTTTTCCAGCTCTTTTACACACAAATTGCACTGACACTGCCCCTTTAAAACACAAATCTTTCAAGCGTGGATCCCGTCGAGTACGGCGGACAATCTGGGTGCTAATACCTTCCCAGGTTGTAACCAACCCCCTTTCTCAGTCTCTCTGGTTCGCAACCGTCTTATCCATCTCTTTCCAGGTCTATGCATCATTGCCTTTCCTCCGGGATAAAAATGCCTAGCTGGCGACTCTATTCATCTCCAGTGAGTTCACGGCTGTGTGTTCTCATTGTCCCTCTCGCCGACCGTTCGCGTCTGTACCTTTATTTGGGCCATTCCCACCTATCGGGAGCGACATACACCCGCTGAGTTGAAAAGCCGCATTGGACAGCTCAGGCAAAAATGGGTATCCCGGTGGATTGAAAACCCGAAAGGGCGATCCACGCAAAAATAAGGGAATAAGCAAACAATTGTATTCTGAATTCGTCTGTATCATTCATGACACAGAAAACTTCGAAAGGTTAAAGCATCGGTCAGAATCGACTCTCTTCAGAAAGCAGGATGAGAAGAACGTCAAGGTCATACGATTCATAGCAAAAGGGAACCTCACTAAAGCGTCGTCAACATTGCCAGCACCCTTTTGTTTCTCAATTTTGTAACAATCTCCTCATTTCAGGGGATCTGTTTCTTTGACTGTATTTGCCAATTCAGGGCACCCAAATTAATAAAATCAGAATTTTTAGTCACATCTCATCTTGTACATTTTTATCTCGTTTGAAAAAATGTCTGATATCCCTGATACAATGTTTGCATAAAAACATATGTGCCTTTCTAATCACAGGCTTGCAGGAAATATATTTTTACTTCCAGGAATGTCTAACTCCTATGACGGAATCCGGTAAGGGATGCCTCGGGATACTGGCGTTTCTTTGTTGTAATAGGATTGGAGGCATTCAAAGTGCAACGTGGGGGCATGAAAAGTTTTCCCCAGCAAAGTTTCTAAATCATTATTTCCTCAGCATATCTTCCAAACAGCACCAGAGATGCTTTCTCCCCATCAGAGTTGCCAGGCATCACTTCTCCAGCACATCTTCCTGAGCAGTACTAGAAGGTGCTCATATCCCCAGCTGAGTTATCAAGTATCATCATCCTCAGCAGGATCCCCACAGAAATCTCTAGGAAGGTCGTTCAGTGGTCCTTCCTCTCCCAGCAGAGTGTTAGACAGGGAACCATCTCCCCACAGAGCTCCAGAAAAGAAATGTCTAAATTTCCCACACAACAAAGTGACGAAAGCTTCTTCATCCCCAGCTGGGCTCCTCATTACAAAGATAGGTCTATCAGTGACCTATTTCCCCAAGCAGAGTCATACATCTTATTAGATCTACCAATGATCTCCTCCCCAACTGGGATATCCTTTCAAGCAGATCCGTCGGAGATCTCCATAACAACGGGATCCGAATCCCGGATCGGTATCTTTTGCATAATCATTGCATTCACATCATAATTCACCTCAGAGTGTAGCATTCCGTCTAATACGGAGCATTACGACAAAAAAATCAAACATATTGCATAATCACAAGTCAGGTTTTGAATCAGCCACCTGTAAATATCAACGGTACTTCATCAATAATATATAGAATACATCCCTTGTACATAAAAAACCAAATCGTCCCTTTGCACTCTCAAATACAGATACATGCTCCTTTTGACACTCGTCTGTGCCATCATTCCTCAGTAATGTTGCCAGAACACTTTCTACCAAAAGACACTGATCCTTCTCGACACTTGTCCGTGTCATCTCATATTTCCCTAGCAGAAAGCCAAAGCGTCCGCTTTGCACTCTCAAACACAAACACATGTTTATATATACTCATTCGACACTCGTCCGTGTCATATCACCCCCTGCAGATATAGGCCACAAATATCCTTCTTTTGAATACGGAAACTTTACATACTCTTTCGACACCCGTTCGTGTCACCACTCCCCAGCATGGTTGCCTAAAACACTCGTCGCAAACCAAACACTTGTTTATAATACACTCTTGTTGACACCCGTCAGTGTCATCCTATCCCCACAAATCATTGAATTATCTTTTACACTCAAATTCATAGCTTATACACTTTCTTTTATGACACCCGTCTGTGTCATACTCTCCCCAGCAAATTGAACACTCGTCTGTGTCTCACTCATGCTTATTTTTACTCATACAGATACTCGGCCGTATCTTGTGTACACCACTTATCTCCTCTCAGATTCAACACTCGTCCATGTTCTTTATTAACCAGTTGGTACTCGTCCGTACCATCATCTCTGAGCATGCGTCAACGTTTGTTTCTACCGATACTCCTCCGTATCGTAGTCTTAAGGATGCTCGTCCGCATATTTAATCTATACACAGCGTCGAAACACTTATACATTTTATTTCTTGGATGTAAACACTCGTCCGTGTTTACCATTCCCCAGTAAGTCCTCAGCAAAACTCCTTTTCTATCTGACATTCGTCCTATGTCATGATACTTTCGGCAGCCGTACCCTGCCAGGTTATCGTCCTTCACCTTTGAATGACCGTCCCTCATCCTTCTCCCAGCAGAGTCTCCATTATTGGAACCTTTTTCTATCCGACATTCGTCTTAAGTCGTGATATTTAGCAGTCGTCCCCTGCTAGGTGATCGTCCTTCACCTCTTGATGATCTTCCTTCATCATTGTATCCGATGGTCGTCCCCATCGTTGATCTTGTTATCTGACATTCGTCCTATGTCATGATAAATCCCGAGAGCATCCGTACCCTGCTAGGTGATCGTCCTTCACCTCTTGATGATCGTCCTTCATCATGCTTACCCGATGGCCGTCCCCATCGTCGACCTTTTCTATCCGGCATTCGTCCTATGTCATGATATTTTGGCAGCCGTCCCCTGCCAGGTGATCGTCCTTCACCTTTAGATGACCATCCCTCATCCTTATCCCAAACAGAGCAGTCGTCCCCTGCTTGGTGATCGTCCTTCACCTTTGATGACCGTCCCTCTTCATTTATTTCTTTAAACCGATGGCCGTCCCCGTTGTTGTTTACCTTATCTTGCAAACATGATGGTCGTCCCCATCATTGCCTTTATTTTTTATCCCTAGAGAGTCTTGTTTATTTACTTGATGGCCGTCCCCGTCATGATCTCTTTATTTCCCCAGCATGTCGGCCGTCCCCGTCATTGCTTTATCCCCAACAGTCGTTCTCTGCTCGATGGTCGTCCTCCATCGCCCGCACTTTATAATCATACTATACTTTCTTTTACAATATATATCCCTTTTCTTCTTCTCCCTAGTGAGTGCAAATTTTGGACTGTCTTTGGTATTCAACCACAAGTTATCTTGTTTGTCTGTTAAGCCGTCGCTTACACCCTGCACAGCTAACTCATGCTTGAATAGGGGCAGCTGTAAACACCCCAAATTTTCCCTCACTAAGTTCACACCATGGCTTGTGATATTTTCATTTACATTAGTTTAAGCATATCATATCATATTGCATTTTTGCTTCACTGCATTGGTTCAAGTTCATCTGCATCTAGGGTTTGTGATTTGAGCAATCCAAGATCCTTCTGAGCCACTCCAAAGGTCTTCAATCATCTCAAGGGGGTCCATGTATGTTCACTCATCATATTTTATCCTCCAAATATCAAGGAAATTAAAGAATCACAAGAACTGGCAAGGCATGGAAGCAGAGCCAGGGTTTAACTGCACAGATGACCTGTAATTAGGGTTTTGGTTTCAGAGGCCATAACTCCAATTTTTTTGGCCATTATTGTTTCTATTGGTCTCAATATGTTATAAGGATCATACATACCAAGTTTGATGAAGAAATTCATTGTTGAAGTCATCTGATCACTGGGTAACTTCATGAGCAAGTCAGAGCAAAATCAGGGCATCTGAGGCCCCCCAACATGGAACCTGTAAACACCCCAAATTTGCCCTCACTCATTCACACCATGGCTTGTGATCATCTCATATGCATAAATACAATCATATCATCTCACATCTCATTTTTGATTCACTGCATAGCTTCTAAGGCATCTGCACCTAGGGTTTGTGATCTGAGCAATCCCAAAGCTTCTTGAGCCACTCCAAAGGCCACCAATCATCTCAAAGGGGTCCATGTGTGTTCTTATGTCATATTCCATCTCCTCAAAGTCAAAATTGCAGAGGAATCACAAGAGCTAAGGTTTGAGTGGATGCAGAGCCAAGCTAAACTGCACAGTTGACTGAAAATTAGGGTTTTGGTTTCAGAGGCCATAACTCCAATTTTTTTGGTCATTCTTGTTTCCATTGATCTCTATATGGTATAGGGAGTATGCATATCAATTTTCATGAAGAAATTCCATGGGGAAGTCATCTGATCAAGAGTTGACTTTTCAGACAAGTCAGTGTAAAATCAGGGCATCTGAGGCCCCCAATGACCCAACCAATGGGTGATCTTCATCATTTTGAGTGTATATGATCTTTATTTGATCATGGAAGAAGTTTGAAGTTCATAAAAATCAAGAATTTAGGGTTTTTGCAAATGTTGACTTTTTGGGCATAGTTGACTTTTCAAGAATGCTTCATTTTAGGTCATTTTTCAAGCCTTGATTCTTGATCCAAAAATGCTTCAAATGGAAAAACTTTGGTCATGAAAGTTGTAGATCTCATCTTTCCCTTTTCAAAAAGTACAAGAACATGACCAAACTCTTCTTGGATCAAAAGTTATGGCAATGCAAAGTTGGCTAAAATCATTGATTTTCAAGGCATGCCCTAAGTGAGAATTTTGCAAAATCTTGGACCAATGCATATTGCAGCCTCTAATTCATTTCAAACCAGCACATAAACATTCTCTAAGTCCCAAAAATCAGATTTGAACCAAAGATCACATGTGTTTAGTTCATGTAACAAGGCATTTTTCATGAGATTTCAAAAAGGTAACCAAGTTGCAAAACACTCATGACACTTCCCTCAACTTGCTGCCTTGGCCTTTGAACCTTGCTGGCTCTCTCACCACACCATGCTGCGCCAGCCCTAGCCTTTGTACCAATCTAGTATCAAGCCCATGCCTCTCTTACAAGATTTTTGACTTTTGGCAAAAGCAAACATCCCAATCACCACAGGCCATGTCACATCCTTTGGCCACTTGCATTTGTTTATTGTATCCTTTGGCAAGCCATAACACTAAGTAAGCAAGGCTGAAGCTCTCTCATAAAACACATACACAAAAACACACCAAGCTGCATTTTGCTTCGAATCCCTCTGCCCAGCCACAAAACATCCCAACCATTTCCATACTTGAAATCACCATGATCCATTGAGTAGAAAGCACCAAGAGCCAGGCTTGATCTGAGCAAGAATACCCCATTGCCATTCTTCACCTCAGCCTGCATTTTCCATCGAATCTCCTTCCACAAACCTCAAACACAAGAACAAACTCCACCAACAATCTCCGCTCACCTCACTGACTAGAAACCACCCTTTGTTTTGGCCTGAAACACCCTATATCTCAAATACGATTTTCATCCTCCCTTGGTCAGAGCTGCTGCAAACTCACTCAGGAGGTTGTTTAAACTCCAACTAAGCATCCAAAGCTTCAAAGGTGGACCATTGGGACCAGATTGAGCCAAAGAATCATCCAAAGAGCTCCTGAATCAAGAGCTCCATCTCAGGTGACACCATGAACTTTTTTCCCAGAACTCATTTCTCTTGTTAAAATCTTGTTGTGCATGTTACACTGATCGTTGGGATCTCTTTACTTTTGAAAATAAGCCAGAAATGAGCATGTAGTGGTCTTCTGAAAGTTTGACCTAGAATTTTATCTGCTTCGATTCTTGTTTGTGTGTGAGTTTAAACATGATTTGATGATGGATTCGTGCTTAGGATAGTTGGTAGATGGATTCTGGAGACTTAGGGCTTCTGATTTGGCCTAGGGAGAGAGATTGATTCTGGGGATGGCCGGAGAAGACGACCGGAACACTGTTCCGGTCGCCTGATTGTAATTAACGGCAGGGTTAGGGTTTTAAGCATTAATTAAGAAATTTGAATCTGGGCCGTGAGATGTGGCGCGCAGTCAATTCCCGCCCTGGTCACTTTGAATCTCACGCGTTGGATCAGCATACTTTCACTTATTTCATTTAAAATTCATTTATTTTCTTTTATTTTTCTTTTGTTTTGCATAATTATTTTAAAATAGCTAAAAATTCTTAAAAATTATGAAACTTTTTCTTAAAAGTTTTATTAATTTTTAAGACACAAAAAAATTTTTATTTTATTTTTTATCATTAAAAAAGTATTTTTAAATATTGAAAAGATTATTTTTAATTGATTAATGGGAATTAATTAATTAAAAATACTTTGAGGTATTTAAAAATTACAAAAAAATTCATGAAATGTTCTAAGACATTTAGAAACATTGTCCAACCTTCAAACCAAATTTCTTTTTTGACCTTCATGCATTTTAAGAATTTTTCATTGAATTAAATCATATTTTGTGCATTAATTTGATCCTAAGTTCAAAAATTCATTTCTGCCTATTGGAGAAGGTTGAGACATTGATTCTTCTTGCCTTGTTTTGTGTTTGGCATGTAGTTTCTAGGGTAAAATGGCCTTGATTTGATCTTGCATTTTCCATTTGTTTGGCATTTCTTTTGTTAAGAACCCTAAAAAACCCTAATAACTTGTGAAAATCATATCTTGAGATTGGTTAAGAGTTGAGAGTTCCCCTTTGGGCAGTGGTTCATTATAGGTTTAAGGTTTCATTGAGTGGCATTTTCCATTTTTTATATTAGGGTTTGTTTCTGTTTTGGATTTTGGTTTGATGTTTGATCCAGGAACCCTAATTTGGGCTTTCTTTTGCATCCTCCTTGCATTCTCTTGCATAACATGACTTGTCTTTGCATTTTGTGCATTCTTGTGATTCACTTGACATCTTAAGACATATAGAAAGCATGTTTGATCATTGAATTGCATATTTGCCATGTCATTTGTCTTGTATGATTCATAACTTTTCATGCTTGTTCATGCTCCTTAACTTGCATCATTTGCATTCATGATCTTGTATGAGCATCCCCATGTCTTGCCTCTTGTTTGCAGCAACTCATAACATCATAATCATCATCAACATGCTTCTGGTTTTGGTTTAGCATCATGTCATTTCATTTCATTTAGCATTGCATTGCATTTCTTTCTAACCTTTCAGGTGGTAAGTAACTTGAGAAGTGAATTTGCCTTCACTTCTCATACCTTTTCTTTTCATCTCCCTTGCATCCATTGCTGCATTTATATATGTGTTTGAGATTGATCTTGCTCATTCTTCTTCTTCCCACTTTCTTTCTTCAAGTGACTTGACTTCTTGAATGAAGCAAGTCACTTTGCTTCTCTTGATCTTGTTCATCTGCTTCCTGGTGGCTCCTTTGAAGATTGTTCTTGCAAACCACACAAACCTTAGGAACAACCAAGCATGATAATGAATTAGGGTTTTGATTAGTCTCCCCTCATAGTTTTTACCTTTGTGTCTCTCTTTGAGTTCTCTCTCCTCATCTCATAATTAGGGATTAAACCCTAAAGGCTTTAAGACTTTGTGATTAAGCTTATGCCTGCATCCTTCTCTTAGGATGGAGTGTATAACTTTAATCCTAAGTGTTAAACCCTTAATGTGTTTAAATCTCTTAATCAATCCAACTAATAATCATCAAGACATCACACTTGTAACTTGGGCCTTGCATTAGGGTTCTAATTCTTCCTTAAGTGGTTAAGAAGGACTAACCCTAGTGTTAATGGACAAGTCCCCCTCAAGTTGTCTTACAAATCATAAAAATCACTTCATCATCATACCATTAATTAAAATTCACTTAATCAAAGGCTTGTTTTGTCATGAGTTTAATCCCTAATCATGGATTAAGTTGAGGAGCTTTCCTCAGCTTAAACACTCTCATCTATTATCCTTCTATTAGGATAGTGTAATGGGTTTGTTTAATCCCTGATTATGGCTTAACCTCATTACTTAACACTAAACAAAAACAACAAAAACATCTAATTAATCACAAGTAGGTTAATGATCTTAATCCTACACCAAAGGTGATTAAGTGTGAGAATCTGACTTCACACTTAAGGTATTCTCATTACCCCTAATCAGAGGGAAGATGTGATGAGTTTACTAACCCATTGGTTTAGACTTAAGCTCATTAACTTATGACAAATTCTCAAAAGCAATAAAAGACTGAAAATACAAAAACAAACAATAATCGTCTCCTTCGGGATTCTTTTCTCATCTCATTCACTCATAAACGAGAGCTCGCTTTTTCCGCCTAATGCAAGACAGTTTGCACCTGAGCCAGACAGGTCATACACTTGAGCATTGACAAGCAAGCAGTTCACAAGTCAATTCATCTTTCAGTCTCTTTGGGTCGAACTACGGTGTTCTGACTTCCTCATTGCACGAGAGGATACGTAGGCATAACTTAACAGTTATCGAACAAAAGTCTCTGTACATTCCCCTCTCTTTCCAGCTTCATTCTTTAGCCTCATTATCATGAGCATTTCATTCTGTTCCTACACTGACACTTTCGTACTTCACATCACTTATGCACTATACACTGACACCTGTACATCTTTTCCAGCCACTTTATGCACAAATTGCACTTACACTACCCCTTTAAAGCACAAATCTCTTAAGCGTGGATCCCGTCGAGTACGACGGACAATCTGGGTGCTAATACCTTCCCAGGTTGTAACCAACCCCCTTTCTCAGTCTCTCTGGTTCGCAAACCGTCTTATCCATGTCTTTCTAGGTCTATGCAGCATTGCCTTTCCTCCGGGATAAAAATGCCTAGCTGGCGACTCTATTCATCTCCAGTGAGTTCACGGCTGTGTGTTCTCATTGTCCCTCTCGCCGACCGTTCGCGTCTGTACCCTTATCTGACTAGTTTCATTTATCGGGAGCGACAGCTTGGCGACTCTGCTGGGGATACCTTATACTGCAACCAGGGCTTCTGGTTCTTTTTGTGGGTTCCTCCTAGCGCTTGATTGATTTGTGTTTACTGGGGTGTTATGTGCTTGTTTGTGTTTGTATTTATTTTTGTTTATTGCTTTATGTACAGTTACTTTACTGCTTTCTTTATTGCATTTATATATATCATACTGTCATTGTTGCTGGGTGTTTCATTGAGAGTTAAGGTCCTATACCTGGGACCTGAGTGACACCTAAGCTAGAGTGAATCATATTCTTTCCCATTCCATTTCGGTCTGGTGCGGGAATATGAAACACGGTTCAGATATGGGTTTCTTCTTAAGAACTCTGTGTTGCAGATTTCCTGCAATGCTAGGGCTATCTGGGAAGCCTGCTAAGTCTGGATGACCTTTTAGTATTGACCTTCAGAAACTGAGGTGAACTAGAGGAGGAACTGTTATGGTTATTGTAAACACTGTACCTCCGGGTTAGAAGTGTTTACACTTCTCATAACTGATCCAAGTCTGAGGATCCTTGTTCTAGATCACCACCTGTGAGGGGGTTGGGCTGTTTACAGGTTTGCAGGTACCTTGACCTCAGAATACCCTGTTACTTTGACTTTGTTAAGAATACTCCATGTTGGATAGTTCTTGTGATTCTAAAACTCTGGACATGTGGCTCTTTATTTGAGTCCCCCACCTTGGTTACTGGATTTATAGACCTCCATCTGGAATTCTTGAACACACATGGACTTATATCAGGACATTTTGATCAGATCCAGCTCAGTCACAAACCCTTTGCATATCATTTGCATACATACCCATTGCATCATATTAACATTTGCTTATTTGTGTTTCAGGGTATCCATTTTCATCTGGTTTTGGTTTTGACCCCATCTGCAGTATTGACCCATCTTCACCAGCACCAGCCAATCAGTGGCTCTTTCTTTCAGCATTATCACCAGCACTCTACTCAGTCTTCAGCATCATGGCTCCAAAGAAAAGCAACATCACCTATCATTTCTTCCAACCAGACTTATCAGACATCAGGAGGATCCAAGCCCTAATCACTCCAGAGCACATACCTTTGTTCAGGGAGTATTATGGGGATATACTTGACTTGGTCATGGATCTGGACCCATCTCAGAGGAGTTTGATCCACACCTGCATTCAGTTTTATGACCCCCCATTGAGATGTTTCACCTTTCAAGACTTTCAGTTGGGGCCTCTTTTGGAAGAATACTCATCTTTGATTGGTTTGCCTATCAAGAGGGAAATCCCTTTCAACCCTGAAATGGTCTTTCCCAGCAATGGAGAGATAGCAAAAGCTTTGCACCTGGAACCCACTTTGATTGAGCAGCATATGACCTCTAAAGCTGGGATCCCTGGTTTTCATCTGGACTTCCTAATTTCTCAAGCTAGTCTGAAGGCCTCCCTGGGGGATTGGAAAGCTGTTTGTGCTCTGCTGGCCTTAAGTGTATATGGAATTGTGTTGTTTGCAGATGAGCCTCGATTCATTAGCAAGAATGCAATCCATTTGTTCATCCTGAAGAACCCAATGCCAACTTTGCTAGGAGATCTCTATTACTCAGTACATCAGAAGAATGAAAAGCAGAGGGGAAGGCTAGTGAGGTGTTGTGCTCCATTATTCCATGCTTGGCTTCTCAGGCATCTACCCAGGACAGATGCATTTCTAAATCCTCATCAGCAAAGCAATTGGGCTAAGAGACTCACTGTCCTAACTTCAGCAGACATCAGATGGTGTACTCAAAGCACCAAGGGCAGAGATATAATCACCAGCTGTGGGCACTTCCCCAATGTGCCCTTAATAGGAGTCAAGGGAAGTATCAATTACAACCCTCTGCTGTTCAAGAGGCAATTGGGCTATGCACTGGTCCACACTCCTAGGGTACAGGACTTGGCTGAGACCCTCTACTGTGAGAACAAGATTAGTTTGGCTGTTGTTAGGCAGGCTGCCTGGGCCTGGGATCATGTTCAAACCAAGGGAATCACCATTCTGGGGAAGTTCAATAATGTGGCATCAGCATAATATTATGAGTGGTCCCATGCCAGGGCCCAATTCTCTGGAATGCCCTTCACCATAGAAGACATGCCTGAGTCATCTTCAGCACCACCCCCTGCCACTATCAGTTTGGAGGAGTTTGAGAGCTTGAAGGAAAGAAATGAGAAGCTAACCCAGGCTTTGCAGAAGACCCTCCGGGAGAGGAGTGAAGGTGTGAGGGAAATTGAAAGATTGGAGAAGTTGAGGGTGGAACACTTGACTAAAATTGAGAAGTCTGGAGATTATATCAACAAGTCTAAAGCTGGTGAGCAGATTCTGAAGAACGCTTGCAAAGAAGCCCAGTTCCAAGGAGCAAGGACAGACTTGTATTTGAAAGAGAGTCAGGCCAGGTGGGTCCGGATCACTGAGGCCCGTACTCTAGAAGACAAGAGAGTTCAGGACAAGATGGAGCAGATGGAAAAAGCCCTGGCAGCAGCCCAGAAGGAAATATCAGAGCTAGAAATCAGAGCTGGAGTGAAGAGGTCTAAGAACCAAAGTCAGAACAAAAAGTTGACTGCAGCTGTTGCAACAAGAAACCTTCTCATCAGAGGTCTCACGGAGCGTCCGGCTGATCCTGTGACCGAAGCACTTCTTAAGGAAGTTCGTGAGGATGAGTTTGGCCTTGGAGTTTGATCATTTGCTTGTTGTTGTTCCTTTTCATGTACTTTTGCTTTTTGTGATGTATTTTGACCCCTTTGAGGGCTTGTGTTGTAAAAAAGGACAAGTTGTATTATTTCACCTTTTGTAATATATTTGTGTTCGTTTCCATCTGGGTTACTTCAAAAGCAACTTCAACAGCAGTATCTTCAAGGGTCTGTAAGGGTCAAAACTGAAGGCCAAACCGGATACCTTGAGAGCAAATAAGCATAACTGCATTGCATGCTAACCTTTTATTTGTTTTGTAGGGATTTGTTTTGTTGTTACTAACCTCTGTTGTGATATTCAGGAATTATTGCTCGCCGCCGGGTATTTCCTCTCAACAGGCCACACAGGTACCCAACTAGAAACAACCTTCCGGGCATCCAAATGGACCAGATGCAACAAGACCTTACGGAGGTCAGGAACCAGATGGCCAACGAAAGGTTGGAGATGAGAACCCAGATAACACAATTCATGGAAGTGATGAACAACTTAGCTCAAAGCCAGGAGAGGCTCAGAGCTTTGGTAGAAGGGAGGAACCAAGATGAGCCCCATGTGGGAACTGCAGGCACAAGTAACAATGAAAGGGTGCAACCACATGTTAACCCCCCTGTGTTTGGTCCACATCTACATCCTGAGGTTAATATTCCTGCAAACATTCAAGGAACAGCCACCGCAGCCAGAGTACTTCAAGAAGACCCTCAAGAGGATCAATTTACAGTAATGGGTGCTGGAGAGGAAGCTTATGATAGACGATTGGATGAAATAGCTGAGAAGTTGAGATCACTGGAGTCTCAAAATTCTTTGGGCTTCGACGTCATGGACATGGGATTGGTAGACGGGGTCAGGATCCCCCATAAGTTCAAGCCTCCTTGTTTCGAAAAGTATAATGGGACTTCATGCCCCCGGACTCATTTGCAATCATTTCTGGGAAGGCTGAAGGCCTATACAATGGATGAGAAGCTCTGGATGTTCTACTTTGAAGACAGCTTGACTGGAGCATCAAGGGAATGGTATTCCCATTTGACAAGGGCAACTGTGAGATGCTGGAAGGACCTGGCAGAGGCCTTCATCAGACAGTATCAGTATAATCTAGACATGGCACCCAACATGACTCTCCTGATGGGAATGTCACAGTCTTCGAGGGAGAGTTTCCGAGAATATGCCCAAAGATGGAGGCAACTGGCTGCTGCTGTTCAACCACCTATGTCTGAACGGGAAATGGCAGATATGTTCATGAACACCCTTCAGGGAACATATATTGACAGGTTGGCTGCTTTCTCTTCTACTAGCTTCGCAGATGTTGTCATAGCTGGGGAGAGAATTGAAAGCCTGTTAAAAATGGGTAAGATCTCTGATAATGGTGCCAGCTTGTCCAGTAGTACAAGAAAGCCTTTTGCAGGCCCGAGAAGAACTGGCGAGACCAATGCCATTCACACCAACAGGGGTAGACCCCAGTACGTTCAAAAGTCGATAGCAGCAGTCACCATTCCTGCTCCAGCTCATCCTCAGCCAGTCTATCAACCTCCTCAACAAAACTACCAACAACAACCTCAGTATCACCAGAATCAGTATCCTCCAAGGAACTTCAACAACAACAACACCAACAACAACAATCAACAGAGGCCATTCCAACAAAGGCCATCCCAAGCTAATAGAGTAATCGACCCGATCCCAATGCCGTATGCTGCCTTGCTGCCACAACTTCTGAAACTCAACCTAGTTGAGCTAAGAACGTTGGCACCTCCGGATCCCAACAGTCTACCAAGGAACTATGACTCCAATGCTAGGTGTGCTTTTCATTCGAACGCACCTGGTCACAGTACAGAAAAATGCAGGGCTCTGCATATGAAGGTACAAGACTTGGTAGACTCCAAGGCTCTGAATTTTGCACCACCACCCAATGTCAACAAAAATCCTATGCCAAACCATGGTGGTCCCCAAATCAACGCTATTGAAGAAGACAAGCCGTCTTATTTAATAACCAGTGTGGGTCAGATCCGGACACCGTTGGTAGAAATCAAGGCTCAGCTCTTGGAATGTCAGATGTTCCCAGGATGCGAGTTAGGGTGTGCTTACTGCAATATCTCAGTAAATGGGTGTGATAATCTGAGGAATGGCATAGATGGCCTTATTCAGAGTGGCCAGCTTCAGATCACCACATCATTTCCAACAAACCTAACAACTTCATCAGCAACGGTTCCAGAACCTCCTACAAATGCAGCAACTATTGTTCCCGACAATTCACCAGCAACATCAACAAGTACTTCGTCTGTCCTCCCAAATGATCAGTTTTCAACAGTTTCTCCTGCTACAACTTCAGCTTCATTCCATTTCGAATCTCCATCAACAACAACATCAGTCCTTCCAACAACACCTCCTACAACACCAGCAATCAATCATGAAGATGTCTCTACTGTTACCATATTCTACGATCCTGAAAATAATTCCGCCTACCATTCAGAAGGTGCTGCTCCCGCCAGAGCACCAGTTACAATCTTTTATGATCCACAAACAATAACAGTCCCTTCAGCAGCAGCAATCAGTCCGGTCACTGTCACGGTGCCTGGACCAGTACCATTTGAAAGCAACAGGGCCATCCCTTGGCACTATGGCTCTGACTTGTATTGCGAAGGAAAAAGAATCACTCTTGAAACATCAACACCTGCACCACAAGTAGATAATGTGGGGGGAGGCGGAGGCTTCACTCGAAGCGGACGTCTCTTTGCTTCACAAGTTCAAAGACCTACAGCCGAAGCAGAAGCTGCTGCCAAGGCAAAAGGAAAAGGCCCGGTGCAGGAAGACCAAGCTGCCAAAGAAACCCTGAAGACTCCGTTCGATCAGGAAGTTGATGAGTTTATGCGAATCATCAAAAAGAGTGATTATAAAGTTGTGGATCAGCTTCACCAGACGCCATCCAAAATCTCTATCCTCTCACTGCTTATGTGCTCCGAAGCCCATCGGAATGCACTACTTAAAGTCCTGCACGCAGCTTACGTGCCCGAGGAGATTACTGTCAACCAATTGGAAACCGTGGTTGGAAATGTTACTGCTAGCAATGGGCTAGGGTTTACCAATTCTGACCTGACGGCGGATGGCCGCAACCACAACAAAGCCTTGCACATAACCATGGAATGCAAAGGAGCTGTCCTTTCTCATGTGCTGGTGGACACAGGTTCTTCCCTGAATGTTTTACCAAAGAAGGCTCTGGTGAAGCTAGAATACGATGGATTGGCATTGAGACCCAGCAACCTGGTGGTGAGAGCCTTTGATGGTTCGAAGATATCGGTTCTGGGAGAGATCGAGCTGCCCGTGACAATTGGCCCGCAGACCTTTAAAACTATCTTTTATGTGATGGACATTCAGCCCGCCTACAGCTGTTTGTTGGGTAGACCCTGGATTCACGCCGCCGGCGCAATAACGTCTACCCTTCACCAAAAGTTAAAATTTGAGTGGGAAGGCCAAGTTGTCACAATCTGTGGGGAAGAGGATATATTTGTTAGCCATCTGGCTACTTACAAATACATTGAGATGGATGGGGAGATCCATGAAACAATGAGCCAAGGTTTTGAGGCCTTGAACGTCAATGAAGCATCTGCTGTATCGGGGATCTCCATGTCGTCTTATCAACAAGCCCGGAAGGTTGTTGAGGAAGGAACTGCCCTGGGCTGGGGCAAGGTCTTAGCTGTGGAGGAGAAGAAGGACAAGTTTGGGTTGGGTTACAGACCAACTCAACATCAAGCAAAGGCTGCTGCAAAGCCAGGTTTTGTCAGTGGGGGAATGCTTACCCCTGATGCTATCAACTGCCTGGAAGACGAGCTGGAAGAGGAGCGCAATCTGGAGAATTGGATTCGTCCAAAGATCCCGGGGAGCAGAGTCTCGAACTGGTCTTCCCAGGAAATTATAAGAGTTACTCATGCAGAGTAATTATTATTTCCTGTATTTTTATAGCATGCATCCAAGTCTTGCATCTTGCCCAAGATGACAAGACTCATTTTGTAATCAGGGCCATCTGTACTTTTGTGCAAACAAGATTAAATTAATGAAATATCAGACATCTTTTTGCAAACGAGTCTTTTCTTTTCTGCTCACTGTTTTTCCATTTTTCTTTTTGTACAAAAATAAATGGCGGTGTTTTCAAAATGATAACTTCATTTCACTTTTTTCTAAGGCAAGATTAAAATCAATCACTAAAATGAACAAACTTAACCCTTGCAGAGTGTGCCTTCCAGACAGCACCGACAACAGCACGGCTATGACATCGTATGACTTTGACAATCCGATCAATCAAGCTGATGAAGGGGTTGAAGAAGAATATGAGCTTCCTGAAGAGCTAGCTAGGTTGTTGAGACAGGAGGAGAAGGTCATTACTCCTCACCAGGAGGAGATTGAAGTGATTAACCTTGGTACGGAGGAAGACGTGAAAGAGGTTAAAATCGGGGCCTGCCTGCAAGACTCAGTGAAGAGACAACTGATAGATCTGCTTCAAGAGTATGTTGATGTGTTTGCTTGGTCGTATCAAGACATGCCAGGGTTGGATACCGACATTGTTATGCACAAGCTGCCTTTGAGGGAAGAATGCCCACCAGTTAAACAGAAGCTGCGCCGAACTCGCCCAGACATGGCTATGAAAATCAAAGAAGAGGTACAAAAGCAGTGGGACGCCGGGTTCCTTGCTGTAACTAGCTATCCGCCGTGGGTTGCTAACATAGTACCTGTGCCTAAGAAAGACGGCAAAGTAAGAATGTGTGTTGACTACCGGGATCTGAACAGAGCCAGCCCGAAAGATGATTTCCCATTACCTCACATTGATGTATTGGTGGATAACACGGCTCAGTTCTCGGTATTCTCCTTCATGGACGGATTTTCAGGATACAACCAGATCAAGATGGCACCTGAAGACATGGAGAAGACAACATTCATTACACCTTGGGGCACGTTCTGTTACAAAGTGATGCCATTCGGACTGAAGAATGCTGGCGCAACATATCAACGGGCTATGGTGACATTATTCCACGATATGATCCACAAAGAAATAGAATGTTATGTGGATGACATGATTGCCAAATCCCTTACAGAGGAAGAACACCTGGTAAATCTGCTGAAGTTGTTCAAACGCCTGAGGAAGTACCAACTAAAGTTGAACCCCAACAAATGCACATTCGGGGTGCGATCCGGTAAATTGCTGGGCTTTATTGTAAGCGAGAAAGGGATTGAGGTTGACCCTGATAAAGTCAAGGCTATTCAAGAAATGCCTGCACCTAAAACAGAGAAAGAAGTTCGAGGGTTCTTAGGTCGATTGAACTACATCTCACGGTTCATATCTCACCTTACAGCAACCTATGAACCTTTGTTTAAGTTGTTAAGAAAAGAACAAACGGTCAGGTGGAACGAAGATTGCCAGAAGGCTTTTGACAAGATCAAAGAGTACTTACAAGAACCTCCAATCCTCATGCCTCCAGTAGAAGGAAGACCTCTGATTATGTACTTGACAGTGTTAGAAGAGTCGATGGGGTGTGTGCTGGGCCAGCATGACGAGTCTGGTCGAAAAGAGTATGCAATATACTACCTAAGCAAAAAGTTTACCGACTGTGAACAACGTTATTCACTGCTCGAGAAAACTTGTTGTGCTTTAGCGTGGGCTGCTCGCCGACTGAGACAGTATATGTTGACCCACACTACCTTATTAATCTCAAAAATGGATCCAGTTAAGTACATTTTCGAGAAGCCAGCTCTTACCGGACGGGTTGCAAGATGGCAGATGATTCTCACAGAATATGACATCCAATACACATCTCATAAAGCCATCAAGGGCAGTGTACTATCTGAATATCTTGCTGGGCAACCCATTGGTGACTACCAACCTATGAGGTTTGACTTCCCTGATGAAGACATCATGTTCATTAAAGCAAAAGATCATGAAGAGCCTATTCACACTGAAGGGCCTGACCCTGAAGAAGAATGGACTATGATGTTTGATGGGGCCGTTAACATGAATGGTCGTGGTGTTGGTGCAGTACTCATTACACCCAAAGGAGTTCACATGCCTTTCTCGGCAAAACTCACTTTCAACTGCACTAACAACGAAGCTGAATACGAAGCTTGCATTATGGGTCTTGAGGAAGCCATTGACCTCAGGATCAAAACTTTGACTGTATTCGGAGATTCAGCTTTGGTAGTCAATCAAACCAACGGGAAATGGTACACCCACCAAGATCATCTGATACCTTACAGGGATTATACAAGGAGGTTATTGACTTTCTTCACAACAGTCAAGCTTGAGTATATCCCTCGGGACGAGAATCAGTTTGCGGATGCTCTTGCTACCATTTCATCCATGATCAAAGTTCAAGCCGCTAACTTTGTACCTCAGATTTCAGTGTCCAGACTCGACAGACCAGCATATGTGTTCGCAGCAGAAGTTGTCAAAGATAATAAGCCTTGGTTCCATGACATTAAAAGCTTCTTGGAGGATCAAACATACCCACCTGGGGCATCTTCCAATGATAAGAAGACTTTGAGAAGGCTTGTTGGTAGTTTCTTCCTGAACACTGATGGATCTTTATACAAAAGAAACTTTGATATGGTACTCCTCAGATGTGTTGACAAGACAGAAGCAGATTTGTTGATGCATGAAGTGCACGAAGGATCTTTTGGTACCCATGCTGGAGGGCATGCCATGGCTAAAAAGTTGTTAAGATCAGGCTATTACTGGATCACAATGGATGCAGACTGTTGTGCTTACGCCAGAAAATGCCACAAATGCCAGATCTACGCAGATAAGGTGCATGTGCCTCCTAATCCTTTGAACATCATGTCTTCACCATGGCCCTTTGCTATGTGGGGCATTGATATGATTGGCAAGATTGAGCCAACTGCTTCAAATGGCCATAGATTCATCCTGGTTGCCATTGATTATTTCACCAAGTGGGTTGAAGCAGCCTCATATGCAAATGTTACGAGGCAAGTGGTAGCCAGATTTCTGAAAAGAGATATCATCTGTCGATATGGAGTTCCCGAGCGAATCATTACTGATAATGGTTCCAACTTAAACAACAAAATGATGGCTGAATTATGCCGGGACTTCAAAATCCAACACCACAATTCTTCCCCTTACAGGCCGAAGATGAACGGCGCTGTCGAGGCAGCAAATAAGAATATCAAGAAGATTGTGCAAAAGATGGTAGTTACCTACAAAGATTGGCATGAAATGCTGCCGTTTGCCTTGTATGGGTACCGCACGTCAATCAGAACATCCACTGGGGCAACACCGTATCAGCTTGTGTATGGTATGGAGGCAGTCCTACCTGTTGAAGTTGAATTACCCTCTCTACGGGTATTGATGGATGTTAAACTGAGTGAAGCAGAATGGGTTCGGTCCCGATTCGAACAACTGAGTCTGATCGAAGAGAAAAGATTGGCTGCAATCTATCATGGGCAGTTATATCAGAAGAGAATGAAGAAGGCCTTCGATCAGAAAGTCAGACACCGAGAGTACCAAGTAGGGGATCTTGTGTTGAAAAGAATCCTCCCTCCTCATACAGACCACAGGGGCAAATGGACTCCAAATTATGAAGGACCATTTGTTGTAAAGAAAGTTTTCTCCGGTGGAGCACTGATGCTCAGCACCATGGATGGTGAAGATTTCCCATCCCCTGTGAATTCAGATGCAGTTAAAAAATACTTCGCATAAAATGACCCGCTGGACATAAAAACAGAACGTGAGTCCAGGCAAAAATAGGGCATCCCGGCGAGTCAAAAACAGAATAAAAGACTCGGGCAAAAATAAGGGAAATAAACAAAAAATGTACACCCGCTGAGTTGAAAAGCCGCATTGGACAACTCAGGCAAAAATGGGTATCCCGATGGATTGAAAACCCGAAAGGGCGATCCATGCAAAATAAGGGAATAAGCGAACAACTGCATTCTGAATTCGTCTGTATCACCTACAACTTGGTAAGCTCCAAAGGATCAAGCTTCAATCAGAATCAACTCTCTCCAGAAAGCAAGACGAGAAGAACGTCATTGTCATACGAGTCATAGCAGAAGAGGAAGCTCCTTGAAAGCGTCGTCAGCATCGCCAGCACTTTATTTCTCAATTTGTAACAATCTCCTCATTTCAGGAGATATGTTTCTTTGACTGTATCTTGCCAATTCAGGGCACATGAATTAATAAAATCAGATTTTCAGTCATGTTTCGTTTTTTACATTTATGTTTTGCAAAGAATTGTCTGATATCTCTGAAAATACAATTGCATAAGTACAGATGCCTTTCTCTAAAAATAAAAGCACATGCTTACAGGGAATATACTTACTCTCGAAAGTACTTATCTCCTATGACGGAATCCAGTAAAGGATACCTCGGGACCATTTGCGCGTTTCCTTATCTTTGCAGGATTGCAGGTATCCAGAGCGCAACTTGGGGCATATAAGCTACAGTCCAGCAAGCTGGAAAATCAACAAATAGGCTTAACACTCAAGATGTTTTCTCCCCAGCCGAGTTGCCTCTCATTACTCTCCCCAGCTGAGTTACCAACAGCATTCCCCAGCTGTAGTACCAACCACTATTCCTCAGCAAGATGCAAGAATCAGGGAATCATCTCCCCACAGAGCTTCAAGCCTCTATTCAGAAGGGCAACGCACGAAGAAGTCACAACAGAGAGGGAGAAAGCTTCTACAAACCCCAGCTGGGTCCCATTATAAGGATATGTCAATCAGTGACCTATGTCCCCAAGCAGATACATCATTAGATCTACCAATGATCTCATCCCCAGCTGGGATGTTCACTTCAAGCAGATCAACCAGAGATCTTTGCAGCAACGGGATCCGAATCCCGGATCCGTGCCTCTTTGCATAATCATAGCATTCGCATCATACTATCCCCTCAGAGCGTAGCATTCCGTCTAATACGGAGCATTACGGCAAAAATCAAATGCATAGCATAATCATAAGTCATGTTGTGAATTGAACACTTGTAAATAATGGCAACCTGTCGGCATACAGAATATATACAGAAACATCCCCATCAGAGTCCCAGCAAAAGCAGCTGCCTTTCAAATCACAAACACCAGTGTATACACCTTTGGACACCCGTCCGTGTCAGATCACCAGCAGAAAGCCAAAGACATCCTCTTTGCACTCACATATACTTATATACATTTTCTTGACACCCGTCCGTGTCATATCCCCAGCGCAGTCGCTTACACTTTTATCAACCCATACACTTGTTAATATTATACTTTTCTCTCTTGACACTCGTCCGTGTCACTCTCCCCAGCAGATAAACACTCATCTATACAATACTCACTACTCATGTTACACTCATACAGATACTCGTCCGTATCTTGTATACATCATCATTTATATCCCCGCAGATTCGACAGTAGTCCTTGTTCTTTGTTAACCAGTTGGTACTCGTCCGTACCACCATCTCAGAACATTGCGTCTAGTGTTTGTTTCTACCTGATACTCGTCCGTATCATAGTCTTAAGGATGCTCGTCCGCATCTTTAGTCCATACACCGTGTCAAACACTTGTGTCTTCTTGAATATAGATACTCGTCTGTGTCTATTATTCCCCAGAAGGATTCTTTCAGATGCAACACTCGTCCGTGTTCTTTGTTAACCAGTTGATACTCGTCCGTATCATCATCTCTGAACATGTGTCAGTTTGTTTCTACCTGATACTCGTCCGTATCACAGTCTTAAGGATGCTCGTCCGCATCTTTAATCTATACACAATACCAAACACTTATACCTTTTGTTTCTTGGGTGTAAACGCTCGTCCGTGTTTACTATATCCCCAGTAGATCGCCAACAATTTCCTTTTTATCTAACACTCGTCCTGTGTTATGATAAGCTCCGAGAGCAGCCGTACCCTGCTAAGTGGTCATCCTCCACTTCTTGATGGTCGTCCTCCGTCATGCTCATCCGATGGCCGTCCCCATCGTTGATTTTAGCAGCCGTCCCCTGCTAGGTGGTCGTCCTCCACCTTTTGATGATCGTCCTTCATCATTTTATCCAATGGCCGTCCCCATTGTTGATTTTGGTTATCTGACATTCGTCCTATGTCATGATAAACCTTGAGAGCAGCCGTACCCTGCTGAGTGGTCGTCCTCCACTTCTTGATGGTCGTCCTCCATCATGCTCGTCCGATGGCCGTCCCCATCGTTGACCCTTTCTATCCGGCATTCGTCCTGTGTCGTGATATTTTCGGCAGCCGTACCCTGCCAGGTGGTCGTCCTCCACCTTTGATGGCCGTCCCCATCATATTTCTTCTATTCCCAACAGAGCAGCCGTCCCCTGCTAGGTGATCGTC
Organism: Lathyrus aphaca; assembly: GCA_963966055.1. Taxonomy (NCBI): domain Eukaryota; kingdom Viridiplantae; phylum Streptophyta; class Magnoliopsida; order Fabales; family Fabaceae; genus Lathyrus; species Lathyrus aphaca. The sequence continues at coordinate 482,969,085 of OZ014525.1, read as the reverse complement.
CTTCACCTTTGATGGCCGTACCCCATCATCTGTTTATTTCATTTATTCTTTAACCCGATGGCCGTCCCCGTCGTTGGTTACCTCGCTTTATGAACTTGATGGCCGTCCCCGTCATGTTTCCCCAGAGAATGCTACAACTTTATCTTGGTGGCCGTCCCCATCATATTACCTTACTTTTTCCAGCTAGTCGGCCGTCCCCGTCTTAGCTCTACCTTTTATCCCCAGCATGTCGGCCGTCCCCGTCATCGCTCTACCTCACTTTCCCCAGCATGTCGGTCGTCCCCGTCATTGCTAGTTACCCAGCAGTCGTCCTCTGCTCGACGGTCATCCCCCGTCGCCCACTTTACAATATACTTTATTTTTCATTTACAATCTATATCCCTTTTCTTCTTCATTTCTGTGAGTGCAAATTTTGGACTGTCTTTGGTATTCAACCACAAGTTATCTCGTTTGGCCTGTTAAGCCGTTGCTTACGACCTGCACAGCTAACTCATGTTTGAATAGGGGCAGCTGTAAACACCCCAAATTTGCCCTCACTCATTCACACCATGGCTTGTGATCATCTCATATGCATAAATACAATCATATCATCTCACATCTCATTTTTGATTCACTGCATAGCTTCTAAGGCATCTGCACCTAGGGTTTGTGATCTGAGCAATCCCAAAGCTTCTTGAGCCACTTCAAAGGCCACCAATCATCTCAAATGGGTCCATGTGTGTTCTTATGTCATATTCCATCTCCTCAAAGTCAAAATTGCAGAGGAATCACAAGAGCTAAGGTTTGAGTGGATGCAGAGCCAAGCTAAACTGCACAGTTGACTGAAAATTAGGGTTTTGGTTTCAGAGGCCATAACTCCAATTTTTTTGGTCATTCTTGTTTCCATTGATCTCTATATGGTATAGGGAGTATGCATATCAATTTTCATGAAGAAATTCCATGGGGAAGTCATCTGATCAAGAGTTGACTTTTCAGACAAGTCAGTGTAAAATCAGGGCATCTGAGGCCCCCAATGACCCAACCAATGGGTGATCTTCATCATTTTGAGTGTATATGATCTTTATTTGATCATGGAAGAAGTTTGAAGTTCATAAAAATCAAGAATTTAGGGTTTTTGCAAATGTTGACTTTTTGGGCATAGTTGACTTTTCAAGAATGCTTCATTTTAGGTCATTTTTCAAGCCTTGATTCTTGATCCAAAAATGCTTCAAATGGAAAAACTTTGGTCATGAAAGTTGTAGATCTCATCTTTCCCTTTTCAAAAAGTACAAGAACATGACCAAACTCTTCTTGGATCAAAAGTTATGGCAATGCAAAGTTGGCTAAAATCATTGATTTTCAAGGCATGCCCTAAGTGAGAATTTTGCAAAATCTTGGACCAATGCATATTGCAGCCTCTAATTCATTTCAAACCAGCACATAAACATTCTCTAAGTCCCAAAAATCAGATTTGAACCAAAGATCACATGTGTTTAGTTCATGTAACAAGGCATTTTTCATGAGATTTTAAAAAGGTAACCAAGTTGCAAAACACTCATGACACTTCCCTCAACTTGCTGCCTTGGCCTTTGAACCTTGCTGGCTCTCTCACCACACCATGTTGCGCCAGCCCTAGCCTTTTTACCAAGCTAGTATCAAGCCCATGCCTCTCTTACAAGATTTTTGACTTTTGGCAAAAGCAAACATCCCAATCACCACAGGCCATGTCACATCCTTTGGCCACTTGCATTTGTTTATTGTATCCTTTGGCAAGCCATAACACTAAGTAAGCAAGGCTGAAGCTCTCTCATAAAACACATACACAAAAACACACCAAGCTGCATTTTGCTTCGAATCCCTCTGCCCAGCCACAAAACATCCCAACCATTTCCATACTTGAAATCACCATGATCCATTGAGTAGAAAGCACCAAGAGCCAGGCTTGATCTGAGCAAGAATACCCCATTGCCATTCTTCACCTCAGCCTGCATTTTCCATCGAATCTCCTTCCACAAACCTCAAACACAAGAACAAACTCCACCAACAATCTCCGCTCACCTCACTGACTAGAAACCACCCTTTGTTTTGGCCTGAAACACCCTATATCTCAAATACGATTTTCATCCTCCCTTGGTCAGAGCTGCTGCAAACTCACTCAGGAGGTTGTTTAAACTCCAACTAAGCATCCAAAGCTTCAAAGGTGGACCATTGGGACCAGATTGAGCCAAAGAATCATCCAAAGAGCTCCTGAATCAAGAGCTCCATCTCAGGTGACACCATGAACTTTTTTCCCAGAACTCATTTCTCTTGTTAAAATCTTGTTGTGCATGTTACACTGATCGTTGGGATCTCTTTACTTTTGAAAATAAGCCAGAAATGAGCATGTAGTGGTCTTCTAAAAGTTTGACCTAGAATTTTATCTGCTTCGATTCTTGTTTATGTGTGAGTTTAAACATGATTTGATGATGGATTCGTGCTTAGGATAGTTGGTAGATGGATTCTGGAGACTTAGGGCTTCTGATTTGGCCTAGGGAGAGAGATTGATTCTGGGGATGGCCGGAGAAGACGACCGGAACACTGTTCCGGTCGCCTGATTGTAATTAACGGCAGGGTTAGGGTTTTAAGCATTAATTAAGAAATTTGAATCTGGGCCGTGAGATGTGGCGCGCAGTCAATTCCCGCCCTGGTCACTTTGAATCTCACGCGTTGGATCAGCATACTTTCACTTATTTCATTTAAAATTCATTTATTTTCTTTTATTTTTCTTTTGTTTTGCATAATTATTTTAAAATAGCTAAAAATTCTTAAAAATTATGAAACTTTTTCTTAAAAGTTTTATTAATTTTTAAGACACAAAAATATTTTTATTTTATTTTTTATCATTAAAAAAGTATTTTTAAATATTGAAAAGATTATTTTTAATTGATTAATGGGAATTAATTAATTAAAAATACTTTGAGGTATTTAAAAATTACAAAAAAATTCATGAAATGTTCTAAGACATTTATAAACATTGTCCAACCTTCAAACCAAATTTCGTTTTTGACCTTGATGCATTTTAAGAATTTTTCATTGAATTAAATCATATTTTGTGCATTAATTTGATCCTAAGTTCAAAAATTCATTTCTGCCTATTGGAGAAGGTTGAGACATTGATTCTTCTTGCCTTGTTTTGTGTTTGGCATGTAGTTTCTAGGGTAAAATGGCCTTGATTTGATCTTGCATTTTCCATTTGTTTGGCATTTCTTTTTTAAGAACCCTAAAAAACCCTAATAACTTGTGAAAATCATATCTTGAGATTGGTTAAGAGTTGAGAGTTCCCCTTTGGGCGGTGGTTCATTATAGGTTTAAGGTTTCATTGAGTGGAATTTTCCATTTTTTATATTAGGGTTTGTTTCTGTTTTGGATTTTGGTTTGATGTTTGATCCAGGAACCCTAATTTGGGCTTTCTTTTGCATCCTCCTTGCATTCTCTTGCATAACATGACTTGTCTTTGCATTTTGTGCATTCTTGTGATTCACTTGACATCTTAAGACATATAGAAAGCATGTTTGATCATTGAATTGCATATTTGCCATGTCATTTGTCTTGTATGATTCATAACTTTTCATGCTTGTTCATGCTCCTTAGCTTGCATCATTTGCATTCATGATCTTGTATGAGCATCCCCATGTCTTGCCTCTTGTTTGCAGCACCTCATAACATCATAATCATCATCAACATGCTTCTGGTTTTGGTTTAGCATCATGTCATTTCATTTCATTTAGCATTGCATTGCATTTCTTTCTAACCTTTCAGGTGGTAAGTAACTTGAGAAGTGAATTTGCCTTCACTTCTCATACCTTTTCTTTTCATCTCCCTTGCATCCATTGCTGCATTTATATATGTGTTTGAGATTGAGCTTGCTCATTCTTCTTCTTCCCACTTTCTTTCTTCAAGTGACTTGACTTCTTGAATGAAGCAAGTCACTTTGCTTCTCTTGATCTTGTTCATCTGCTTCCTGGTGGCTCCTTTGAAGATTGTTCTTGCAAACCACACAAACCTTAGGAACAACCAAGCATGATAATGAATTAGGGTTTTGATTAGTCTCCCCTCATAGTTTTTACCTTTGTGTCTCTCTTTTAGTTCTCTCTCCTCATCTCATAATTAGGGATTAAACCCTAAAGGCTTTAAGACTTTGTGATTAAGCTTATGCCTGCATCCTTCTCTTAGGATGGAGTGTATAACTTTAATCCTAAGTGTTAAACCCTTAATGTGTTTAAATCTCTTAATCAATCCACCTAATAATCATCAAGACATCACACTTGTAACTTGGGCCTTGCATTAGGGTTCTAATTCTTCCTTAAGTGGTTAAGAAGGACTAATCCTAGTGTTAATGGACAAGTCCCCCTCAAGTTGTCTTACAAATCATAAAAATCACTTCATCATCATACCATTAATTAAAATTCACTTAATCAAAGGCTTGTTTTGTCATGAGTTTAATCCCTAATCATGGATTAAGTTGAGGAGCTTTCCTCAGCTTAAACACTCTCATCTATTATCCTTCTATTAGGATAGTGTAATGGGTTTGTTTAATCCCTGATTATGGCTTAACCTCATTACTTAACACTAAACAAAAACAACAAAAACATCTAATTAATCACAAGTAGGTTAATGATCTTAATCCTACACCAAAGGTGATTAAGTGTGAGAATCTGACTTCACACTTAAGGTATTCTCATTACCCCTAATCAGAGGGAAGATGTGATGAGTTTACTAACCCATTGGTTTAGACTTAAGCTCATTAACTTATGACAAATTCTCAAAAGCAATAAAAGACTGAAAATACAAAAACAAACAATAATCGTCTCCTTCGGGATTCTTTTCTCATCTCATTCACTCATAAACGAGAGCTCGCTTCTTCCGCCTAATGCAAGACAGTTTGCACCTGAGCCAGACAGGTCATACACTTGAGCATTGACAAGTAAGCAGTTCACAAGTCAATTCATCTTTCAGTCTCTTTGGGTCGAACTACGGTGTTCTGACTTCCTCATTGCACGAGAGGATACGTAGGCATAACTTAACAGTTATCGAACAAAAGTCTCTGTACATTCCCCTCTCTTTCCAGCTTCATTCTTTAGCCTCATTATCATGAGCATTTCATTCTGTTCCTACACTGACACTTTCGTACTTCACATCACTTATGCACTATACACTGACACCTGTACATCTTTTCCAGCCACTTTATGCACAAATTGCACTTACACTACCCCTTTAAAGCACAAATCTCTTAAGCGTGGATCCCGTCGAGTACGACGGACAATCTGGGTGCTAATACCTTCCCAGGTTGTAACCAACCCCCTTTCTCAGTCTCTCTGGTTCGCAAACCGTCTTATCCATGTCTTTCTAGGTCTATGCAGCATTGCCTTTCCTCCGGGATAAAAATGCCTAGCTGGCGACTCTATTCATCTCCAGTGAGTTCACGGCTGTGTGTTCTCATTGTCCCTCTCGCCGACCGTTCGCGTCTGTACCCTTATCTGACTAGTTTCATTTATCGGGAGCGACAGAACCAAAGTGGATTTTTCATCAAATTGAAGTTATATGGTCTTTATTTGATCATTTAAGTGTTTAGAAGTTCACAAATTTGAAGAAAAATGAGCTAAACCAAAAGTTGCCAAAAATGGAAATGACTTGTAATGTAAACTTTCCATTTTGGGAATGTTTTTCAACCTCCTCTTTCTCAACAAAAAATGCTTCAAATGAAAAATTGTTGGTCATGAAAGTTGTAGATTGGATCATTCCCTTTTCAAAAATTACAAGAACAAGATCTAATTCATTTTGGAACTCAAGTTATGGCTTTCCAAAGTTGGCAAAAATCACATAATTTCATGTTTCATGCCAAAGAGGGATTTTTGCAATTTCAAGTTTCAAGCTTCTTAATGACTTCTAATGCACTCCAATACATCATATTATGATCACACAACATATTTGGACCAAAATTGTGCCTTGGATCACAAGAAACCATGAGCCATTCTTCACAAAATTCCAAAGAGGGAAATATGCAAGAACATTAGAAACTCTTGATCAAGGCCATCCAGCTTACAAAATCTGATCCAAAGGCCTTCCTTGATCCAAGCTGAAGCAAGACAAGCCCTAAGATCTTCTCTGACCCGAGCCATGCCTATGGTACACAAAATCTTGACTTTTTGTATTTTCACCCATACCAATCAAGCTGTGACATTACCAACTCTCTGGCCAATCAGCATACATTATGTGGACCTCATGGACCTAAAACAACACAAGAAACAAGCCTGAAAGAGCACACACACTCAGATTGCACAAAAAACCTGAAAGCTTCCCTTCTTCGATTCTCTCAAACCAGCCATCAAACTTCAAAATTTTCTTCACCAACAAGTCACACATCATCCATAGAACAAGAATCAACCATTAAAATAGCATGAAACATCACATACACAAACCTCCATTTCTGCTACATCAGAGGGACCAAAGGAAGCTTTTGGCACGAGGGAGAGGCTCTGAAAGCTCACATTTACGGTTCAACCATCTCAGGTAACCTCAAGAACACATTTTTGCAGAACTTCAATTTCTTGTTATAATATGAGAATACATGTTGTTGGGATCACACTGATGCTTTTAGAATTGAAAATGATGAAGAAATGAACATTTTATGACCTTCTGAAATTTTTCCCGTGAAAATGATTTGGTTCGATTCTCCTTGTTCATGTGTTGTAAATGATGTTTGATGCTTGATTTGAGTTTCATTTAGTGTAAGGATCATTTCTAGGTAGGTTAGAGGTCTGGTTTTGGCGTAGGGAAGAAGTTTGATGTTTGGATGGCCGGAGAAGACGATCGGAACACTGTTCCGGTCGCCTGAAAGTCATAAACCCTAATCTGAATTAATTAGGCCAGTTTGAATTAGGACCCTTGGATGAATGTTTCGCGCGCGTGCTGGACGGCTAGGATTAGCTCATTAAAACCCTAATCTTCATTATTTAATTTAATTTTAATTAATTAAGCCAGGGGTGCATCTGGACCCTCCAAACACGCGCGTTTGGCCAGTTTGAATAAGAACCCTTGATCTTGCATACTCCCAGTCAGCGCAACCTTGCATCTCAGCCTTAGAATCCATTGACTTTGAATCCTAGCCCTCCATTATGCATACTTTTCCATTTTTATATATTTTTCTTGTATTTTATTTGTTTCATTTATTTAAAATACCAAAAATCATTTTAAAATTCTGAAAATTTTTGTCACCACTTTAAATATTTTTCAGAACCCAAAAATATTTTTATTTTTATTTTTTGAATTAAAAAATTATTTTTTAGACATTTAATTGTTTATTTTAATTAATTAATGAAAATTAATTAATTAAAATATCATTTAGGTTTCTAAAAAATCCCAAAAAATTCATATTGCATCTTTAAACATTTAGAGACATTGTCATACCATCCACACAAATTTCTTTTTGGTTTTGAATCATTTTGACATTTTCTCTTTGAATTTAGGGTTCATAAAATCCGATTTTTGAACCCTAACTTCAAGAATTATTTTCTGTCTAACCAAGAATGGTATGACAATGGTTCTTTTTGCATTGATCTTCATTTGAAATGTATTTTATAACATAATTTTTTCATGAATTTCTTCTACCTTTTTGAATTGATTGGCATTTTTTTCCCTTTAGGTACCTTAAAACCCTAGAAAACTTAGAAAAATCATAAGTCCCTTAGGGTTAAGAGTTAGGTCTCCTCCTTTGGGGTGTGATATCATATGGGGTTAGGGTTCTTTTGGTTGCATCTTCAATTTTTTATCTTGTCATTTGCTTCTATTTTTGAGTTTTTCATCTCATGTTGCATGTAAACCCTAATCTCTCATCTTCATTTGCATACCTCTTGCATATGCTTGCATTCATGAACTTTCCATGACATTTCTTGCATCCACATGACTTCTAAGACATCTTAGGACACATTAGAATCATGTTTGATCATTGCATCATCCATTTGCCATATTATGCATTCATTTCATTTCATGTGCATTCATGAGCTTTCATGCTCCTTTCATGCTTCATTTGCATCCTCATTACTTGTATGATCATTTACATCTCTTGGCATACATTTGCATCATCTCTTAGCATCATTTACATCATGAATATGCTTCTGGTTTTGGCTTGCATCCTTGCATTCATTTCATTTTCATTTCATTCTTTCCTTTTACTAACTTTTCAGGTGGTAAGTTACTTTGAAAAGTGAATTTGCCTTCACTTCTCACAATCTCTTCTCATCTCTCTTATGCATCTTTGCTGCATTTTTAATTGTCTTTGAGTGGGCTTGCTCACTCATGTTCCATCCTCACTTTCTTTCTTCAAGCAACTTATCTTCTTAAGTGAAGTAAGTTGACTTATTTCTTCTGCTTCTCCTCCTTTCATCTGCTTCTTCCTTGGTGGCTCTTCTTGAAGATCTCTTGCAAGCCTCATAAACCCTAGGAATACCTAAGCATGATAACACTTAGGGTTTGATTAGTCCCTCCATTAGTCTTACCTTTGTGTCATCTTTTGTGTCTTCTCCTCTCATCTCATAATCAGGGACTAAAACCTTAAAGGTTTTAAGGCTTTGTGATTAAGGTTATGCCTGCATCCTTCTCTTAGGATGGAATGTATAACTTTAATCATAAGTGTTAAACCCTTAATGTGTTTAAATCTCTTAATCAATCCATCTAATAATCACTAAGACAATAAGCTTGTAACTCGTGACTTACATCAGGGTTCTAATTCTTCCTTAATTGGTTAAGAAGGACTAACCCTAGTGTTAATGGACAAGTCCTCCTTATGTTGTCTTACAAACCATAAAATTCACTTCTTAATCTTATCATTAACTAAAATCCACTTTAATAAAGGCTTTGTTTTGTCATGAGGTTAATCCCTAATCATGGATTAAGTTGATGTATCTTCCTCGGCTTAAATGTTCTCATCTATTATCCTTTTATTAGGATTGTGTAATGGGTCCATTAAATCCTTGATTATGGCTTAAAATCATTACTTAACACTAAACAAAAACTCCAAAAAAATATCTAAATAATTGCAAGTAGGTTAATGATCTTAATCCTACATCATGGTGATTAAGTGTGAGGTGTTTACTTCACACTTAAGGTATTCTCATTACCCCTAATCAGAGGGAGGATGTGATGAGTTTACTAACCCTTGGTTTAGGCTTAAGCTCATTTTCTTAAGACAAACACAAAAAAAAGAAATAAAAGATTGAAAATACCAAAAACAAACAATAATCGTCTCCTCTAGGATTATTTTCTCACCTCATTCACTCACAAACGAGAACTCGCTTCTTCCGTCTAATGCAAGACAGTTTGCACCTGAGCCAGACAGGTCATACACTTGAGCATAGACAAGTAAGCAGTTCACAAGTCAATTTATCTTTCAGTCTCTTTGAGTCGAACTATGGTGTTCTGACTTCCTCATTGCACGAGAGGATACGTAGGCATAACTTAACAGTTATCAAACAAAAGTCTCTGTATATTCCCCCTCTTCCAGCATTATTCTTTAAGCCTCATTCCTGAGCATTTCACTTCACGTCTCTTTTGCACTGACACTTGTACATTCTCTTCCAGCTTTTGCACACAAATAGCACTGACACTACCCCTTTAAACACAAACTTTCAAGCGTGGATCCCTTCGAGTACGACGGACAATCTGGGTGCTAATACATTCCCAGGTTGTAACCAACCCCCTTTCTCAGTCTTTCTGGTTCGCGACCGTCTTGTCCATATTTTTCTAGGTTTATGCAACATTACCTTTCCTTCGGGATAAAAATGCCTAGCTAGCGACTCTTTTCAGTTCATCTTCATGTTCTCCTTTCGCCGACCGTTCGCGTCTGTACCCCTCTTGGCCCTGTGTCATCTGGTGGGAGCGACAAAAGGCTCGGACAAAAGTTAGGGATATAAATAAAAAATTGTACACCCGGTGAGTTGAAAATCCACATTGGACAACTCAGGCAAAAAATGGTATCCCGATGGATTGAAAACCAGAAAGGGCGATCCACGCAAAATAAGGAATAAGCGAATGACTGCGATCTGAGTTATTTGTACTACTTCATCGTCTTACTCAACATGGAATTCTCCAAAGGATAGGAATCAGTCCAATCTTCCTTTTTCAGAAAGCAAGATCAAACAGGAGAAATCTCGAAGATATACTGGTCATAGCAGAATTGAAACTCAGTAGAAGGTCTCTTTCACATTGCCATTAGGATAGTTTCCTTTCTCAATTTACATTGATCATCTCTTTCTAGGGGATTACTTCTTGATGTATCTTTGCCTATTCACATGCCCATCAATGAAAGAATTATTCGGTCAAAAGCTTCATCCTTGTTTTTATTTTTACATGTTTTTTTGCAAAAATGTCCTGGATTTTTAATAAAAGAACATTGCATTTAAACAAAGTGGTTTTAGAAATAACATGCAAAGAGGGAAAAACATTTAAAATCACTTTGAATGTTGAATAGCACCGGGAAACGAACTCAAGCCATACAATTCCTCGTGGAACATGTGTGCATATATTGTTGTTGCAGCTCATAAATTGAAGTTGTTACAAGTGATGTTCTCAAGTAGCTTTCTCCCCGGCGAGAGATGCCTTACAACTCTTATCTCCAGTAGAAAGGACGACCCTTACATCATCCCCAGTTGATTTCAAGATGGAAACCTTCCCCAACTGAGTTAGAGTAGGGTGGTATCCCCAACATAACTTCAAGATCAATTGAACTGTTTTCATCCCCAAGCGGATTTAGTATGTCCAGCAGGCAGTTGGATTGTCATGTTTCCCCATAAAGTGTAGAAATCTCAAGTTTCTCTCCCCATCAAGATTATTTGAATAGGCATCTCCCCAGTCAAGTCGGAAGACCGTCATTTCCCTGCAATGTTTCAGGATTAGGACTCATCCTTATCGTTTGAACTATTCCCCAACGAGGTCGCCAATTTATTTTTGGCCAGTGTGACAAATGATGTAGACAGTTGTTCATATTCCCCAGCCAAAGCCAGGTATTGTTAGAGTATTTTGGTCTCATTCCTTAGCAGAATGTTAGTCAAGACGTTCTCATCCCCAACGGAGTTACAAATAGAATTATCCCCTGTAGAGTCATTACTCTCCTCTAAAATCAAGTCTTATCAGATAGGTCTCTTTTTCCCGTGTCAACGGACCCTTATCAGATTGATCGCTTTTTCCTATGTAAACGGACCCGTATCGAATTGATCGCTTTGTCCCGTGTCAACGGACCCATTTTGAATTGATCGCTTTGTCCCGTGTTAACGGACCCATATCGAATTAATTGCTTTGTCCCGTGTCAACGGACCCATTTTGAATTGATTGCTTTGTCCCGTGTCAACGGACCTAGTTTGAATTGATCTTTTTGTCCAGTGTAACAGAATAATTTTAGATTGCTTATCTATTGGAGATAGTACATCTTCTCCTTGGAGAATCTTACAACGTGTTATTAGACGCAGGGTTCTAGGAAATACATTCTTTGAAAAGGATCTTCCAGCGCATTCGTAGACGCATGGTTCTAATTAACGTATTTTCTCCATATTACTCAGCTCAGGGTATATGAAGAGGGTCTTCCAGCACGTTCTTAGACGCAGGGTCCTAATGGTGGGATTTTATCATCAAAGAGGTATGAAGAATCTTATAGCGCATCTCTAGATTTTGGGTTCAGGCGTACAGTTTACCACATCACTCAATTCAAAGCATGTGAAGGGAATCTTACAACGCGTATTTTAGACGCAGGGTTCTAATCATTGCATTGTTATCACTTATTCTGTTGTAGAATAAGTGAAAGGAAACTTACATCGCATTTCCAGATGTAGGGTTCTGACATTATATGTTTACCATCTATCCAACTTATTTCAGGGTATTTGAAGAGGGTCTTACTGCGCATTCCTAGATGCATGGTCCTATGCATGTCTATCCCACAGACTAATATGCACCATTCAGGCTATGTATCGCTCGATACCATCTCCTTGGCAGATCAATTGATCTTGTTTGGGTTATAAATCACTCGATATTGCAATGCCATTAAAGTCCATCATCACAGTGGCAAGCCAGTAGTCTCCTGGCGGAGTATAAAAGACATATCTTTGAGTCGTAAATCCTATGATGTTACAGCGCCATCAAAGTCCACCGTCGCTGCGGCAAGCCAGTAGTCTCCTGGCGTCGTATAAAAGATATATCTTTGAGTCGTAAATCCTATGATGTTACAGCGCCATCAAAGTCCACCGTCGTTGCGGCAAGCCAGTAGTCTCTTGGCGTCGTTCAAAAGACGGGTTCCATCATGGGTTATTGTTCACTGCATCAGAGTTGTTTCCAAGAAGAGTTATCCTTGGTTGGATTTATATTCGTTTTCTTCTTCAACAGAGTGAAAATTTTATGGTTTGTTTTTGGTATTCAATCACTGTTTATCTTGAACGTCTGATAGCCGATGTTATCATCCTTTTCAGATTAACAGATGATTGAATAGGGGCAGTTGTAACACCCCAAAATTTTCCCTCTCGTTTTCATGGCCTTTATCATACATTCACGTTTGCATTAAAAAATATAAAAAGTAATAAATAAATAAAAAAGAAGAAAAAAAAGAAAAGAAACATTTATCATCCATCATAAGGCACGTGATCAAATATATTCAGATGGTATTGTCAATCATCAGGTTACAAAGGCAAAATAAGCTCAGAATGGACAACACAAAGGAACTCTTGAAGTTTCCCACCAAAAGGAGGGAAAAATTCAAAATTGGCTTGTGTTAACCGGTTAACACATCCGTTAACCAGTTAACGCATGCAGATTTTGAATTTTTCTGCAGGTTTTCAGCTCTTGTGTTTTGGCTCCCTTTTCCATTTTTCTGATTTATTTCATTTCAATTAAATGGAATTATGGAGAAGGATCTAGAATGATTACCAAGCCTAATCCCAAAGCTAATTCCTAATCACCTTTCTAAACAAGCTCCAAACCACATTTTTGGACCCCAAACCTAAGTGATATTTATGCTACTCATCTCCAAACCACATTTCTCTAAATTCCCTCACACTTTTCTTTCAATTCTCTTCAAACCTTCAAACCCTCAAATTTTCATTTCTTTGAAGATCATCAAATTTTTCATTGAAGTTTGTTGATCTTGGAACTAAACCTTCATTCATTGGTTTTCTACACATCCATTTCTGGTTTTTGATACTAGTTTGGTGTCGCTCCCCGGATTTTCATCCTGGTGCAAACACGAATCGTCGACGATGTTGGAGGTTGAGGTTGAATAGAGTCGCCAGCTAGGCATTTTTATCCCGAAGGAAAGGTAATGCTGCATAAACCTGGAAATATATGGATAAGACGGTTGCGAACCAAAGAGACTGAGAAAGGGGGTTGGTTACGACCTGGGAAGATATTAGCACCCATATCGTCTGTCGTACTCGACGGGATCCATGCTTACTTGATTGTGTTTAAAAGGGGATAATGTATGTGCTAAACTGTGCATAAAAACTAGGGAGAAAAGGATGTACAAAGTGTCAGTGCAAAGAAGAAAGTGAGTGCTCAAAACTGAGGCTAAGGAATGAGAAACTAGGAGGAGGAGAGGGGGGGGGGACAAAGAGACTTTTGTTCGATAACTGTTAAGTTATGCCTACGTATCGTCTCGTGCAATGAGGAAGTCAGAACACCGTAGTTCAACTTAAAGAGACTTTGATGTTTTTGTTGTAAACTGCTTGCTTGTCTATGCTCAAGTGTATGACTCGTCTGACTCGAGTGCTAATTGTCTTGCATTAGACGGAAGAAGCAAGTTCTCGTTTTCAGAGTGAATGTGATGAGAAAAGAATCCCGGAGGAGACTTTTATTGTTTGTTTTTATATTTTTATATTTTTATTGTTTTTGGTGTTTTGCATAGAATAATGAGCTTAAGCCTTAATCAAGGGTTTACAAACTCATTATATCACCACTGATTAGGGATAATGAGTCTACTTAAGTATGAGATGAAAATCTCAACTTAATTACCCTAATGATGCAGGATTAAGATCATTAACCTACTTGTGATTATTAAGTGTTTTTGGATTTTTGTTTTGTGTTAAGTAATGAGTTTAATCTCTAATCAGGGATTAGTGGACTCAATACACCATCCTAAGAGAAGGATAATAGATGAGAACACTTAAGATGAGGAAGACTCCTCAACTTAATCCATGGTTAGGGATTAAAATCATTATATAACAAGCCTTTATTAAAGTGGATTTTAATTAAAGGCGGGATTATGAAGTGGATTTTATGTTTGTAAGACTAAACCTGAGGGGGACTTGTCCATTGAACACTAGGGTTAGTCCCTCTGAACCAACAGGCAGAGATGTAACCCTAATATAAGGCCTAATTTACAAGCTTAAGTCTTAATGATTATTAGGTGTTTTGATTAGGAGGTGTAAACAATTTAAAGGTTTAACACTAAGTATTAAAGTTATACACTCCATCCTAAGATAAGGATACATGCATAACCCTAATTCAGAGTCTTAAAACTTTAACTGTTTAGCCTTGATTATGAGATGAGAAGCAGAGACTCAAGGAGACTCAAAGGTAAACACTAAGGGGGACTATTCACAACCCTAAAGTTATCATGCTTGGTAGTTCCTATGGTTTGTGAGGCATAAAGAAAGATCTTCAGAAAGTCTTCAGATGGCCACCAAAGAAGAAGAAGAAGCAGATGAAAAAAGAAGAGAAAGGAGAATAGGTTACTTACTTCCTGAAGAAGTCAAGTAACCTAAGAGAAAGAAAAGGAGAAAGAGAGAGCATAAGTGAGTCAAACTAATTTCAAAGACAAATAAAGATTCAAATGAATAGATAAGAAGATGTGGGATGTGGAGGCAAATCCACATCCTAAACAACTTACCTGAAGCCCCTGAAAAGTTAGTATGAATGCATAAGATGTGAAACAAAAAGAAACAAGACAAATGAATATGCAATGATCAAGACCATAAGTGCAAACACAATGCAAATGTGTTATGAAATGATGCAAAGGTATGTACAATGCTTATGTATGATCACACAAGAGATGAGATGCAAAGGAAATCAAGTTAGAAGCTTGAAATCCCATGAATACACATAAGAAGTAATGGATGCAAAACATACCAAATGGATGCAACAATGATCAACCAATGTTCACACATCTCCTAAGGTGTCTAAAATGACATACAAATGCATGAGATGTCATGACAAGTTCTTATGATGAAGGTATGCAAAGATGAATGCAAATGAACATGGCAAATTAGGGTTTTAAGAAAGTATGAGATGCATATGATCAAAACAGAAGCAAGACACATGATAAAAATTTGAAATTGCAACCAAATGAACCCTAAACACACATAAGATCACTCCCCCAAAGATGCAAGTCAGAAGCTATACCAAAGTCAAATTATGGTTTTTCTATGTTAGGCTAGGGTTTTGGGTACTTCTTCATGAAATATGCCAAACAAATGGAAAATGCAATGCAAAAATATGAGTTAAATACCCTAGATACTACATGCAAAGTATGAAAGAATGCAAAAAGAACCATGCACAAACTCATCTTGGTTGATCAGAAATGAATTTTTGAAGTTAAGGTTAGAAAAATAAGAAATTTGGAAACCCTAATTCATGGTTAATTGTCAAAACATGATCAAACCCTAAAAGAAATTTGTAAAATGAGTTTCTAAGTTGTTCTAAATATGTAAGAATGCTTCATGGTTTTTTGGTGATTTTTAAATACATAAAAGTATTTTTAATTAATTAAACTGAATTAATTAATTAAATAATACAATTAAATGATTTAAAAATAGATTTTTAATGCAAAAATAGAAAATTAAAATATTTTTTGGTTTTTAAAATTATTTAAAGGAAGAATGCAAAAAATTGGATTTTTAGAAAATGTTTTACTATTTTTAATAAATGAAAGAAAATAAAATGAAATAAAAGAAATTAAAAATGCAAAGTAATCAGATCAGATGGCTAAGATTGCAAGGAGACTGGATCAAGGGCCCAGGGCGTGAGTTAGCAAGACCAAAGGTATGAGGATCTAAGGGATCAGATTTAAACTTGTGATTCGCGCGTGATCCAACTGCTATGGTTTTTCCTGAGTTAATTAATTATGTTTAATTTAATTAATTAAAATTAGGGTTTAATGATCTAATCTGGACCGTTCACACGCTAAACTAATCAAGATCCTGTGACTCTCATTCAATCTGGCAACAAAACCCTAATTAATCTCAGGCGACCGGAGATAAGCTCCGGTCGTCTTCTGCGGCCAACCCCAAACCCCAACTTCTTCCCTAGGTCACTAAACAACATCAAATCTGACCATAAACGTTCCCCAAACATCATAGAACACAAATCCATAAACAAAAATCATTTATAACACATGGACAACAAGAATCGAATCAAAACATTTTTTAGGTTAAACTTTCAGAACATCGTGAAATGCTTATTTCTCAACCATTTCCAATTTTAAACACATCAGGATGATCAGTGCAACACATAGATTCATTTTGTAACAAGAAATCAAGGTTCTGAGAAAAAAGTTCTTGATGGATACCTGAACTGAAGTTCTTCAAACTGGAGCTTTCAGGGCCTCCCTCTTGTGCAAATCAGCTCCTTTGGACCTCCTGAAGCTAGTGGAGTGCTTAGAATGCTTTGAAAGTGGCTGGTTTTTGAGGTCCAGTTCTGATGTAGCAGAAATGGAGGATTTGATATGTGGTGTTTTAGGCCATTTTGATGGTTGATTCTTGTTCTATGGATGATATGTGATTGATTGGTGAAAGAATTTTGGAAGTTTGATGGCTGGTTTGAGAGAATCGAAGAGAGGAAGTTTTTGAGGGATTTTGTGCAATCTGATGCTTGGCCCCTTTCAAGGATTGTCGTGTATTGTCTTATGCTTCTTAGGGTTTCTATAAACAATTGCCATTGGCCAGAAGAGTTGTTGTGGCACTATGGGATTGGTATGGCTATAAATGCAAAAAGTCAATAGTTTGTGTACTTGAGGCATGGGTTAGGACATAAGTGATTTGAGGTCTTGGGCTGCCTCAGCTACTTTTAGGAGAGCCTTTGGATCAAATGTTATGAGTTGTGCAGCTTGGATCATGAGTTTTCAATGGTTTTGCATTTTCACAACTTTGACATTTCTTGAGAAGCAAGTCATGAAAACCCTAGGTTCTTGGCCCAATTCGGATCTTTAAAATTATTTGATCATGGAATGATGTATTTGACTGGATTAGAGGTCACATAAAGGCCTGAAATACCATTTTGCACATTTCCCTATTTGACATGAACTTGAAAATTACATGATTTTTCCCAACTTTGACTTGTCATATCTTGAGTTCTAGGATGAATCAAGAGGAGTTCTTGTGCTTTTTGAAAATGGGAAGATCCAATCTACAACTTTAATGTTTGAAGAAATTTCATTTGAAGCCTTTTTGATCAAGAAAGAGGAGGATGAAGATCTTTCCCAAAATGGAAAGTTTTCATTACAAGTCATGTCCAAAAATGACAATTTTTCAAATGGCTCAAAATTCTTCAATCTTGTGAACTTCCAAGCATTCCTAAGATCAAATAAAGATCATAGGACCTCAAATTGATGATGATGCCCCTTTGGAACCCTTGTTGGTGGTCTCATATGCCCTAATTCTGACTTTTCTTGCATAACAAGTTACCATTTGATAAAATGACTTCCACAAGGAATTTTTGCTTTAAATTTGATACACATGCTCCTTATAACATATATAGACCAATAGGATCAAGAATGGACAAAATTTTTGAGTGTAAAGGCCTCAAACCCAAAACCCTAATTTTTGGTCATCTGTGTAGGAGCCCTGAGCCTGCCTGGGTGGCTCTACAATCTCTTGTGATCTTTTGACTTTCAAGAACCCTTGGAGGCATAATATGATCATAGAACACTCATGGATAGCTCAAAACACTTCTAAGATTCATCTAATCACAAACCCTAGTTATGCAACTTATGTAGTGAAATAACTATGCAGTGTGATATGGTATGCTTATGCAATGCAATATGAAGGATCACAAGCCAAGGTGTGAGAAAAAAGAGAGGGAAAATTTGGGGTGTTTACAGCTGCCCATATTCAAGCATGAGTTAGCTGTGTAGGATGTAAGCGCCTGGCTTAACAGACAAATAAGATAACTTGTGGTTGAATACCAAGACAGTCCAAAGTTTGCACTCTTTATTATAAGAAGAAAAGGGATATAAATTGTAATAGACAGTATAGACTAAATATCAAATGATAGCGACAGAGGACGGCCATCAAGCAGAGGACGACTGCTGGGGATAAAAACGGTGAGAAACACACTGACTGGGACGACCATCATGCTGGGGAATAAAGAATCCGCGACGGGGACAGCCATCGGGTAAAGTAAAACGACTTTACTGGGGATTTAAAAAGCACTAACGGGGACGACCGTTAGGCTGAAAAAATAAAGAAACCGCGACGGGGACGACCATCGGGTGAAGAATAAATAAATCAATAATGAGGGACGGTCATCAAAAGGTGAAGGACGATCACCTAGTAGGGGACGGCTGTTAAAATATATCACGACATAGGACGAATGTCGGATAGGAAGATCAACGATGGGGACGAACATAGGATAAAATGATGAGGGACGGTCATAAAAAGGTGAAGGACAATCACCTAGCAGGGTACGGTTTCTGAGAAATATCGCGACATAGGAAGAATGTCGGATAGAAAGATCGACAATGGGGACGGCCATCGGATGAAAGATCAGGTACGGTCATCAGAAGGTGAAGGACGATCACCAAGTAGGGTACGACTGTTGTCGCTCCCACCAAATGACACCTCAGGTCAGAAGGGGTACAAACGTGAACGGTCGGCGAAAGGGGGATGAGAACACACAGGAGTGAACTCAAGAGAAAGAAATAGTCGCCAGCTAGGCATTTTTATCCCGAAGGAAAGGTAATGCTGCATAGACCTAGAAAGATATGGATTAGACGGTTGCGAACCAGAGAGACTGAGAAAGGGGGTTGGTTACAACCTGGGAAGGTATTAGCACCCAGATTGTCCGTCGTACTCGACGGGATCCACGCTTAAAAGATTTGTGTTTTAAAGGGGTAGTGTCAGTGCAATCTGTGTATCAAAGCTGGAAAGAATGCAAGTGTCAGTGTAAAAGAAATGTGAAGTGTATAAATGTACAGTGTCAGTGTAGGAGTGAAATGCTCAAGATAATGAGGCTTAAGAATAAAGCTGAAAGAGGGGTAATATATAGAGACTTTTGTTCGATAACTGTTAAGTTATGCCTACGTATCCTCTCGTGCAATGAGGAAGTCAGAACACCGTAGTTCGACCCAAAGAGACTGAAAGATGAATTGACTTGTGAACTGCTTACTTGTATATGCTTAAGTGTATGACCTGTCTAGCTCAGGTGCAAACTGTCTTGCATTAGACGGAAGAAGCTAGTTCTCGTTTGTGAGTGAGTGAGATGAGAAAAGAATCCCGAAGGAGACGATTATTGTTTGTTTTTTAGTTTTCAATCTTTTATTGCTTTTGGAAATGTGTCATAAGTTAATGAGCTTAAGCTTAAACCAATGGGTTGGTAAACTCATCACATCCTCCCTCTGATTAGGGGTAATGAGAATACCCTAAGTGTGAAGTCAGCATCTCACACTTAATCACCCTGATGTAGGATTAAGATCATTAACCTACTTGTGATTATTTAGATGTTTTTGTTGTTTTTGTTTAGTGTTGAGTAATGATATTAAGCCATAATCAAGGATTAAATGGACCCATTACACCATCCTAATAGAAGGATAATAGATGAGAACATTTAAGCTGAGGAAGACTCCTCAACTTAATCCATGATTAGGGATTAACCTCATGACAAAACAAAGCCTTTATTAGATGGATTTTAGTTAATGATAGGATGAATAAGTGAGTTTTATGGTTTGTAAGACAACTTGAGGGGGACTTGTCCATTAACACTAGGGTTAGTCCTTCTTAACCAATTAAGGAAGAAATAGAACCCTAATGCAAGGCCCAAGTTACAAGCTTGGTGTCTTGATGATTATAAAGTGAATTGATTAAAGGGTTTAAACACATTAAGGGTTTAACACTTAGGATTAAAGTTATACACTCCATCCTAATAGAAGGATGCAGGCATAAGCTTAATCACAAAGCCTTAAAACCTTTAGGGTTTAGTCCTGGATTATGAGATGAGAAGAGAAGACTCAAGAGATGACACAAAGGTAAAAGCTAAATTGGGGACTAAACAATCCTAAAAAGTTATCATGCTTGGAAGTCCTAGGGTTTGTGAGGTTTAAGAGAAAGATCTTCAAAGAACCACCAAGGAGAGAAGCAGATGAGAGGAGCAAAGAGTAGCAAAACAACTTGCTTCACTTAAGAAGTCAAGTTGCTTGAAGAAAGAAAGTAATATGAACAAGAATGAGCAAGCTCAAACCCAAACACATACAAAATGCAGCAAGGGAAGTATGAAAGATATGAAAAGAGAACATGAGAAGTGAAGGCAAATTCACTTCTCAAAGTAACTTACCACCTGAAAAGTTAGTGAAAGAAATGAAATGCAATGCAAATGAGATGAAATGGCATGATGCAAGACAAAGTCAGAAGCAAATACATGATGTTTAATGATGCTAAGAGATGATACAAACATGAGGCAAGGCATGATAATGATCAAACAAACATAAAGATGCAAATGAGGCATGCTTTGAACCATGGAAGTTCATGAAAAGTTATGAAATGCAAATGACATACAACATGGCAAATGAATGGTGCAATGATCAAACATGATTCTAATATGTCCTAAGATGTCTTATGAATCAAAAGAATGCACAAAGTTTCATTTCAAGTCATGGTATGCAAGCAAATGAGAAAAGGATGCAAAGGAATGCACAAATTAGGGTTACATGCATCATACAAAGCAAAAATCCAAAACCAGAAGCAAATGACAAGATAAAAATTTGAAAATGCACTCAAAGATACCCTAAACCTATACAAACTCACTGTCCAAAGGAGGGGATCCAACTCTTAACCTAGTGAAAGTTATGAATTTCCTAATATTGCTAGGGTTTTGGGGTGTCTCACAAAGAAAACTTCAAAACAAATTGAAAATGCAAGATCAATTGAAACCAATTTTACCCTATAAACTACATGCTATACAAGATGCAATTCAAAAAGAATCATCATCCAACTCTCAAAGGTTAGGCAGAAATGATTTTTCAAAGTTTGAACCAAAATATTGCCTTGAAATGAAATTAATTCCAATAAAAATGATCAAATGGCATCAAGAACAAAAAATAAATTTGGTTTGAGAGTTGGACAATGTTTCTAAATGTTCCTAGATGCAACATGAATTTTTTTGTG
Source organism: Lathyrus aphaca (assembly GCA_963966055.1). Taxonomy (NCBI): domain Eukaryota; kingdom Viridiplantae; phylum Streptophyta; class Magnoliopsida; order Fabales; family Fabaceae; genus Lathyrus; species Lathyrus aphaca. Next base: position 482,947,723 of record OZ014525.1, on the reverse strand, counting down.
ATTTTTAAATACCTAAAAGTATTTTTAATTAATTAATTTTCATTAACTAATTAAAAATAAACTTTTAAATGATTTAAAAAAAAATTTTAATGCAAAAAATAAAAATAAAAATATTTTTGTGTTCTGAAAAATAATGAGAATCTTGACAAAAATTTTCATAATTTTTAAACATTTTTTGCTATTTTAATTAATTCGTACAAAATAAATTAAAACAAATGAAAATAAAATGAATTTTAAATGAAAAATAAGAAAGTCAGCCAATCCAATGGATGAGATTCAAACTCACAGGGGCGGGAATTGACTACGCGCGCTAATGGACGGCCCACATTCAAACTGGCCTAATTATGATTAAACCCTAATCCAGTGCCCTAATCACTTTCAGATGACCGGAACAGTGTTCCGGTCATCTTCTCCGGCAAGCCAAAATCTCAATCTCTCTTAATACGCATTGAAACCTCACAAAACTCTCCAGAATCAACCTATGAACATCACTAAGCATAAACCCTAAATCAAACAACATTTATTTTCACTGAATCAAAGGAAACAAGCAAAAACATTTTTACGGGCAAACTTTCAGAACATCATAACATGCTTGTTTCTGGCTTATTTTCAAAAATAAATAGATCCCCATGATCAGGGCAACATATAGATCAACATTCTAACAAGAAATTAAAGTTCTGGAAAATTTGTTCATCATGCTACCTGAGATTGAGCTTTCGAAACAGGGGCTTTCTGGCTGCTTCTTTGGTTCAAACAAGCTCCAATGATCCTCCTTTGAAGCTTTCGACACTTAGCTGGAGTTTATATGGCCTATAGGGAGATTTGGCAGAAGCTCAGGCCAAGGGAGTGTGAAAATCGTATTTTTGATTGCAGTGGTTTCAGGGGCAAGTGAGGGGTGGGAAATGATCAGAGGATCATGGTGAGTGATTTGGTGAAGTTTGTTTGAATGTTTGATGCTTGTGGAGTGTGTTTCGAAGCAAAATGCAAGAGAGGCATAAACTTGGAACTATGGCTTGGAGAGAGTTTCAGCATGAGTTGTGTGATGCAAATGAATCCTTGGAGTGTGTTTGTAAGGTCTGGATTGGGCAGAGAGTTGTTGGTGGCCTGTTGTGATTGGTATGGGCAAGTTGCCAAAATGTCAACTTGATTTGTACTTGAGGTATGGGCAAGTGTAGAGCAAGGACAAAGCATGGCTTGGCTGCAGCTTGAATCAAGGAAGGCTATGGAAAAGGTCTAGAGGCAATGCAGCAAGTGGATTAGGGTTTATGATAGGTTTTGCAACTTTGATCATCTTTGGCCCTTTTTTGAAATTCATGAGGTTCAAAGCATCAAAAGGCATAATTCTTGGGCCAATTCAGATTTTTAGAAGTCACATGATCATGTTGTAATGAGTTTGTGCACATTTGAATTCTTTAGAATGCTTGATCATACCATTTTGCAAAATGCCTCTTTGGTGGAAAACTTGAAATTATGTGATTTTTCCCAACTTTAACAAGCCATAACTTTTGATCCAAAATGAATTAGGACAAGTTCTTGTACTTTTTGAAAAGGGAATGATCCATTCTACAACTTTCATGACCAAAGTTTTCCCATTTGAAGCATTTTTGAATCAAAAAGCAAGGGTTGAAAAAGTTTCCCAAAATGGCAATTTTCCATTACAAGTCATTTTCCCAAAAAGTCAACTTTGCAAATGGCTTGAAATTCTTCAAATTTGTGAACTTATAACATCTTCTATGATCAAATAAAGATCATACACAATCAAAATGATGAAGAACACCCCTTGGTTGGGTCATTGGGGGCCTCAGATGCCCTGATTTTGCACTGACTTGCTCAAGAAGTCAACCCTTGATCAGATGACTTCCCCATGGAATTTCTTCATGAAACTTGATATGCATGATCCTTATACCATATAGAGACCAATAGAAACAAGAATGACCAAAAAAATTGGAGCCATGGCCTTTGAAACCAAAACCCTAATTCTAGGTCATCTGTGTAGTTAAACCTGGCTCTGCATCCATGCCTTTCCCAGTTCTTGTGATTCTTTGACTTTCTTGACTTTATGGGGATACAATATGATGCTTGAACATAGATGGACCCCTTTGAAGTGATTTAAGACCTTTGAAGTGGCTCAAATGGCTCTTGGATAGCTCAGATCACAAACCCTAGGTGCAAATGACTTAAGAACAATGCAGTGAAGCAAAAATGCAATGTGAGATGGTATGATTTGAACTTATGCATATGAAATGATCACAAGCCATGGTGTGAATGGGTGAGGGCAAATTTGGGGTGTTTACAGCTGCGCCTATTCAAACATGAGTTAGCTGTGCAGGATGTAAGCAACGGCTTAACAGGCAAAATGATAACTTGTGGTTGAATACCAAAGACAGTCCAAAATTTGCACTCACAGAATGAAGAAGAAAAGGGATATAGATTGTAAAAGAAAATAAAGTATAATTATAAAGTGCGGGCGAAGGAGGACTACCGTCGAGCAGATGACGACTGCTGGGGGATGAAGCAATGACGGGGACGACCGACATGCTGGGGATATAAGAGATTATGATGGGGACGACCATCAAGTAAAGCTATAAGATTCTCTGGGGGTTAGAGGTAGAAATAAACGATGAGGTACGTTCATCAAAGGTGAAGGACGATCACCTAGCAGGGGACGGCTGCTCTGTTGGGAATAAGATGAGGGACGGTCATCTAAGGTGAAGGACGATCACCGGGCAGGGTACGGCTGCCGAAAGTATCACGACATAGGAAGAATGCCGGATAAAAGGTCGACGATGGGGACGGCCATCGGATAAGCATGATGAAGGACGATCACCTAGCAGGGTACGGCTGCTCTGTTGGGGATAAGATGAGGGACGGTCATCTAAGGTGAAGGATGATCACCGGGCAGGGTACGGCTACCAAAAGTATCGCGACATAGGACGAATGCCGGATAAAAGCTCGACGATAGGGACGGCCATCGGATAAGCATGATGAAGGATGATCATCAAGAGGTGAAGGACGATCACCTAGCAGGGTACGACAGCTCTCAGGGTTTATCATGACATAGGATGAATGTCAGATAACAAGATCAACGATGGGGACAAACATCAGATAAAATGATGAAGGACGATCATCAGGAGGTGAAGGACGATCACCTAGCAGGGGACGGCTGCTAAAAATATCACGACATAGGACGAATGTCGGATAGAAAAGGGTTCAAATAATGGAGACTCTGCTGGGGAAAGGATGAGGGACGATCATCCAAAGGTGAAGGACGATCACCTGGCAGGGTACGGCTGCCGAAAGTATCATGACATAGGACGAATGTCAGATAGAAAGGAAATAGTTTGACAAGTTTTGTTAGGGACTTTGCTAGGGAATAGTAAACACGGACGGGTTTCTATATCCAATGAAATTAAAGGTATAAGTGTTTTGGCACTGTGCATGGATTAAGGATGTGGACGAGCATCCTTAAGACCGAGATACAGATGGGTATCAGGTAGAAACAAGCGCTTGACGCATGTTCTGAGATGATGATACAGACGAGTACCAACTGGTTAACAAAGAACACAGACGAGTGTCGAATCTGAGGTGGCATAAGTGGTGTATACAAGATACGGACGAGTATCTGTAGGAGTAATAAGTATGAGTGGTGTACCAATGAGTGTTTAACTTGCTGGGGAGAGCGACACGGACGAGTGTCAAAAAGGAGAAAAGTATAGTATAAACAAGTATATGGTTTACAAAGTGTTCAGGCAACTATGCTGGGGAAGGTGACACAGACGGGTGTCAAGGAATTGTGTATGTATATCTGTGAGTGCAAAGGGGACGCTTTGGCTTTTTACTGGGGATATGACACAGACGGGTGTCAGGAAGTATCTGTATTTGTAAGAGAAATGTCTGGGCTCTCTGCCGGGGAATTTTGGGGAGTTTTCTGTATATCGTCGATGGATTGTCAGTTTTCATAAATGTTTGATTCAGATCGTGGCTTATGATTATGCAATATGTTTGATTTTTGCCGTAATGCTCCGTATTAGACGGAATGCTACGCTCTGCGGGGAAAATATGATGCAAAATGCTATGTTTATGCAAAGATACCGATCCGGGATTCGGATCCCATAGCTGCGAAGATCTCTGGCTGATCTGCTTGAAATGGACATCCCAGCTGGGGAGGAGATCACTGGTGGATCTGTCATGTATGACTTTGCTTGGGGAATAGGTTATTGATAAACCTATCTCATTAATGAGGGACCCAGCTGGGGTTTGTAGAAGCTTTCTTCATTCTGTTGTGATTCCTTCGCGCGTTGCTCTTCTGGGTAGAGGTTGACACTGTGTGGGGAGATGGTTCCCTGGCTTTTGTACTTGGTTGAGGAGGAATAATGGATGGCAACTCAGCTGGGGAGAAAACACCTTCGGTGCTAAGGCTGAGTAGATAATGATTTGCCAGCTTGCTGGGGTGAAGCTTTCATGCCCCAGGCCGTGCTTTGAATACCTGCAATCCTGAAAAGACAGGGAAACGCACAAGTAATCCCGAGGTATCCCCTTCCAGATTTCATCATAAGAGTTTAGACATTCCCGGGAGTGAGTATATTTCCTGTAAGCACGTATTTTTTTAGAAGAGAAGCATCTGTATTTATGCAATCAGTATCTTAGGGATATCGGACATTTTTGCAAACAAAAATAAAATGTACGAGACGAAACATGACTGAGAATCTGATTTTATTAATTCATGTGCCCTAAATTGGCAAGATACAGTCAAAGAAACAAGTCCCCTAAAATGAGGAGATCGTTACAAATTGAGAAACAAAAGACGTTTGGCAATGTTGACAACTCTTCAAGGAGCTTCCCTTTTGCTATGACTCGTATGACATTTGACGTTCTTCTCGTCTTGCTTTCTGAAGAAGGCTGATTCTGAAAGAAGCTTGATCCTTTCGAAGCTTACCAAGTTGTAAGTGATACAGACGAATTCAGAATGCAGTTGTTCGCCTTTTCCCTTATTTTGCATGGATCGCCCTTTCGGGTTTTCAATCCATCGGGATACCCATTTTTGCCTGAGTTGTCCAATGCGGCTTTTCAACTCAGCGGGTGTACATTTTTTATTTATTTCCCTTATTTTTGCCCGAGTCTTTTATTCTGTTTTTGACTCGCCGGGATGCCCTATTTTTGCCTGGACTTACATTCTGTTTTTATGTCCAGCGGGTCATTTTATGCGAAGTATTTTTTAACTGCATCTGAATTCACAGGGGACGGGAAGTCTTCACCATCCATAGTGCTGAGCATCATTGTTCCACCCGAGAAAACTTTCTTTATTACGAATGGTCCTTCATAGTTCGGAGTCCACTTGCCCCTATGGTCTGTATGAGGAGGGAGCAGTCTTTTCAACACGAGATCTCCTACTTGGTACTCTCGGAGCCTGACTTTCTGATCGAAGGCTTTCTTCATTCTTTTCTGATATAACTGCCCATGACAGATTGCAGCCAATCTCTTCTCTTCAATCAGATTCAGTTGTTCGTATCGGGACCGGACCCATTCTGCTTCGTTCAACTTAACATCCATCAGTACCCGTAGGGAGGGTAATTAAACTTCAACAAGTAGGACTACCTCCATACCATACACAAGCTGATACGGTGTTGCCCTAGTGGATGTTCTGATTGACGTTCGGTACCCATGCAAGGAAAATGGTAGCATTTCATGCCAGTCTCTGTAGGTAACTACCATCTTTTGCACAATCTTCTTGATATTCTTATTAGCTGCCTCAACTGCGCAATTCATCTTTGGCCTGTAAGGGGAAGAATTGTGGTGTTGGATCTTGAAGTCCCGGCATAGCTCTGCCATCATTTTGTTGTTTAAGTTAGAACCATTATCAGTAATGATTCGCTCGGGAATTCCATACCGACAGATGATGTCTCTCTTTAGAAATCGGGCTACCACTTGCCTTGTAACATTTGCATATGAAGCTGCTTCAACCCACTTGGTAAAATAGTCAATGGCTACCAGGATGAATCTGTGGCCATTTGAAGCAGTCGGTTCAATCTTGCCAATCATATCAATGCCCCACATAGCAAAGGGCCATGGTAAAGACATCACATTCAGAGGATTGGGAGGCACATGCACTTTATCCGCATAAATCTGGCATTTATGGCATTTCCTGGCATAGGCACAACAGTCAGCATCCATTGTGATCCAGTAATAACCTGATCTTAGCAACTTCTCTGCCATGGCATGTCCTCCAGCAAGGGTACCAAAGGATCCTTCGTGCACCTCGTGCATTAACAGGTCTGCTTCTGCCTTATCAACACATCTGAGGAGTACCATATCAAAGTTTCTCTTGTACAGGGAACCATCAGTATTCAGGAAGAAACTACCAGCAAGCCTCCTCAGAGTCTTCTTATCATTGGAAGATGCCCCAGGTGGGTATGTTTGATCTTCCAAGAAGCACTTAATGTCATGGAACCAAGGCTTATCATCTTTTACAGCGTCTGCTGCAAATACATATGCTTGTCTGTCAAGTCTGGACACTGAAATTCGAGGCACAAAGTTGGCAGCTTGAACTTTGATCATGGATGAAATGGTAGCCAGAGCATCTACAAACTGATTCTCGTCCCGAGGGATATACTCAAGCTTGACCGTTGTAAAGAAAGTCAATAACCTCCTTGTATAATCCCTATAAGGTATCAGATGGTCCTGGTGGGTGTACCATTTGCCGTTGGTTTGATTAACTACCAGAGCTGAATCTCCGAACACAGTCAAAGTCTTGATCCTGAGGTCAATGGCTTCCTCAAGACCCATAATGCAAGCTTCGTATTCAGCTTCGTTGTTAGTGCAGTTGAAGGTGAGCTTTGCCGAGAAAGGCATGTGAAGTCCCTTAGGTGTAATGAGTACTGCACCAACACCACGACCATTCATATTAACAGCCCCATCAAACATCATAGTCCATTCTTCTTCTGGGTCAGGCCCTTCAGTGTGAATTGGCTCTTCATGATCTTTTGCTTTTATGAACATGATGTCTTCACCCGGGAAGTCAAATCTCATAGGCTGGTAATCATCAATAGGTTGCTCAGCAAGATAATCAGACAGTACACTGCCCTTGATGGCTTTCTGAGATGTGTACTGGATGTCGTATTCTGTGAGGATCATTTGCCATCTTGCAACCCGTCCGGTAAGTGCTGGCTTCTCAAAAATGTACTTAACTGGGTCCATCTTTGATATCAATAAAGTAGTGTGGGTCAACATATACTGCCTTAGTCGGCGAGCAGCCCACGCTAAAGCACAGCAAGTTTTCTCGAGCAGTGAATAACGTTGTTCACAGTCGGTAAACTTTTTGCTTAGGTAGTATATTGCATACTCTTTTCGACCAGACTCGTCATGCTGGCCCAGCACACACCCCATTGACTCTTCTAATACTGTCAAGTACATTATCAGAGGTCTTCCTTCAACTGGAGGCATAAGGATGGGAGGTTCTTGTAAGTATTCCTTGATCTTGTCAAAAGCCCTCTGGCAGTCTTCATTCCACCTCACCGTTTGTTCTTTTCTTAATAGTTTGAACAAGGGTTCACAGGTTGCTGTAAGATGAGATATGAACCGTGAAATGTAGTTCAATCTACCTAGGAACCCTCGAACTTCTTTTTCTGTCTTCGGTGCAGGCATCTCTTGAATGGCTTTAACTTTATCAGGGTCAACTTCAATCCCTTTCTCGCTTACAATAAAGCCCAACAGCTTACCAGATCGCACCCCGAATGTGCATTTGTTGGGGTTTAACTTTAGTTGGTACTTCCTCAGACGCTTGAATAACTTCAGCAGATTCACCAGGTGGTCTTCTTCTGTGAGGGACTTGGCAATCATGTCATCCACATAACATTCGATTTCTTTATGGATCATGTCGTGGAATAATGTTACCATAGCCCGTTGATAGGTTGCACCAGCATTCTTCAGTCCGAATGGCATCACCTTATAACAGAACGTGCCCCAGGGTGTGATGAAAGTTGTCTTCTCCATTTCTTCAGGTGACATCTTGATCTGATTATATCCTGAAAATCCGTCCATGAAGGAGAACACCGAGAACTGAGCCGTATTATCAACCAGTACATCAATGTGAGGTAATGGGAAGTCATCTTTCGGGCTGGCTCTGTTCAGATCCCGGTAATCCACACACATTCTTACCTTGCTGTCTTTCTTAGGCACAGGTACAATATTAGCAACCCACAACGGATAGCTAGTTACAGCAAGGAATCCGGCGTCCCACTGCTTTTGTACCTCTTCTTTTATCTTCATTGCCATATCTGGGCGAGTACGGCGCAACTTCTGTTTTACTGGTGGGCAGTCTTCTTTTAAAGGCAGCTTGTGCATGACAATATCGGTGTCCAACCCTGGCATATCCTGGTAAGACCAAGCAAACACATCCACATACTCCCGAAGCATATCAATCAATTGCTCTTTCACTGAATCTTGTAGGCAGGCTCCGATCTTAACTTCTTTCACATCTTCTTTCGTACCAAGATTAACCGTTTCAATTTCCTCCTGATGAGGAGTGATAACCTTCTCCTCTTGCCTTAACAACCTGGCTAGCTCTTCAGGAAGCTCATAATCTTCTTCAACCCCTTCATCAGCTTGATTGATTGGATTGTCAAAGTCATTAGAAGTCATAGTTGTGTTGTTGTCGGTGCAGTCTGAAAGGCACTCTCTGCAAGGGTTTAGATTGTTCATTTTAGTGACCGATTTTAATCTTGTTTAGAAAAAGTAAAGTAAATTATCATTTTGGAAAACATTGCCATTTTATTTTTGTACAAAAAGAAAAATGAAAAACAGTGAGCGGAAAAGAAGAAAAAAAAGACTCATTTGCAAAAGATGTCCGATATTCATTGATTGATCTGTTTGCACAAAATTACAAGATGGCCCGATTACAAAATGAGTCTTGTCAACTTGGGCAAGATGCAAGACTTGATGCATGCTTAAAAATACAGGAAATAATAATTACTCTGCAGGAGTAACCCTTATAATATCCTGGGAAGACCAGTTAAGGACTTGGCTCCCCGGGATCCTTGGACGTATCCAGCTCTCCAGGTTGCGGTCGCTTTCATCCTTGTCTTCCAAGTTGTTCACTGCATCCGGGGTGAGCATTCCCCCGCTGACAAAACTGGGCTTCTTAGCAGCCTCTGATTGATCTTGATGAGTTGGTTTGTAACCCAACCCAAATCTGTCCTCCTTCTTCTCCACAGGCAGCAGGTTGCCCCAGCCTTGGGCAGTACCCTCTTCAACAACCTTCCTGGCTTGCTGATAAGATGTCATGGAGGTTCCAAGTACAACAGATGCTTCATTTATGTTCAGGGCCTCAAACCCTTGGCTCATAGTTTCATGGATTTCTCCATCCATCTCAATATACTTATACGTAGCCAGATGACTAACAAAGATATCATCTTCACCACAGATGGTGATGATCTGGCCTTCCCACTCGAATTTCAACTTCTGGTGAAGGGTAGACGTAACAGCGCCAGCGGCATGGATCCAAGGTCTACCCAACAAACAGCTGTAGGCCGGCTGAATGTCCATCACATAGAAGATAATTTTAAAAGTCTGCGGGCCAATCATCACAGGAAGATCAATCTCCCCTAGCACTGATCTTTTAGAGCCATCAAATGCTCTCACCACCAAATTACTTGGACGCAGTGCCAAGCCATCATACTCCAGCTTCACCAAGGCTTTCTTTGGTAGAACATTGAATGAAGACCCAGTGTCCACCAGTACATGGGATAGAACAGCACCCTTGCATTCTAGAGTGATGTGTAAAGCCTTGTTGTGGTTACATCCCTCGGTTGTTAAGTCAGCATTGGTAAAACCCAGTCCATGACTGGTGTTGACATTTGCCACCACAGTTTCTAGCTGATTAACTGTGATCTCCTCTGGCACGTATGCTGCGTGCAAGACTTTCAGTAATGCATTCCTGTGAGCTTCAGAACACATCAACAGGGATAATATGGAGATCTTTGAGGGAGTTTGGTGAAGCTGATCCACCACTTTGTAATCACTTCTCTTTATAATCCTCATAAACTTGTCTACATCTTGTTCAAAAGATGTCTTCTGAGTTTCTTTGATGATTGGTTCTTGAGATATCACACTCTTCCCCTTTGCTTTGGCAGCTGCTTCTGCTTCGGCATTAGGTCTTTGCAATTGTGAGGCAAAAAGGCGTCCGCTTCTGGTGAAGCCTCCGCCTCCCCCAACATTATCAATCTGTGGAGAAGAAGTTGAAGAATCCAAAGTGATTTTCTCCCCGTTGCAGTAAAGGTCAGAGCCATAATGCCAGGGTATGGCATTGCTGCTTTCATATGGAACTGGTCCAGGCACCGTGATGGTAACTGGACTGACTGCTGCAGAGGAAGGCACTGAAATGGTATGCGGATCGTAGTAGATGGTGACTGGTGACCTGGCAGGAAGGGACACTGTTTGTTGTTGAAAGTTGTTGTTTGGAGGAATATTTGACGGATCATAGTAGATAGTGACTGCTGAGATATCTTCATTAATTGTTGTTGGTGTTGTAGAAGGTCCTGCTGAATAAAGGGATGCTGATGTTGTAGAAGAAATGGTTGTTGACATTTGATTTGTTGAAGTGATAGATGAAGCCATTGTTGATGATATTGATGAATTGGTCGGAATATTGTTGTTGCAGTTGTAGAAGAGTCAGGAATTTTTGTCAAAGGGATTGCTGGATTTGTAGGCGCCGTTGTTGTGATCTGAAGTATACCACTTTTGATAAGACCATCTATGCCGCTTCTCAAGTTATCACACCCGTTGACTGAAATGCTGCAATACCCACAACCGAGCTCACACCCGGGGAACATCTGGCACTCTAGAAGCTGAGCTTTAATTTCTACCAGAGGTGTCCGAATCTGTCCAACACTGGTGATTAAGAAAGATGGCTTGTCTTCCTCAATGGCATTAATTCTTGGTCCCCCATGATTGGGCATGGGATTCTTGGTGACACTTGGAGGGGGTGCAAAGTTGAGGGCTTTAGAGTCCACCAGGTCTTGTACCTTCATTTGCAAAGCCCTGCATTTTTCCGTATTGTGGCCAGGTGCATTGGAATGGAAAGCACATCTGGCGTTGACATCATAATTTCTTGGAAGATTGGAGGGATCTGGTGGTGCCAATGTCCTTAATTCAACCAGGTTGAGTTTCAGGAGTTGTGGCAATAAAGCGGCATAAGGCATAGGGATTGGATCAATCACCCTATTTGCCTGTGATGGCCTTTGCTGAAAGGGTCTTTGTTGTTGATTGTTGTTATTGTTGTTGTAGGTCCTCTGTGGCGGATACTGAACTTGTTGTTGATAATGGGGTTGTTGTTGTGGTTGATATGCTGGTTGCTGAGGAATCGGAGTTGGAATGGTGACAGCTGCTACTGATCTGTGGACATACTGAGGTCTGGCCCTGCTAGCATGAATGGAATTTGTCTCACTAGTCCTTCTAGGTCCCACAAAAGGCTTCCTGGGGTTACTAGAAGAACTTGCACCATTATCAGAAATCTTACCCATCTTCAGAAGGCTCTCAATTCTTTCTCCAGCTATAACTACGTCAGCGAAGCTGGTGGAATAAAAGGCAGCTAGCCTATCAATATATGTTCCTTGCAGCGCATTCATAAACATGTCGGCCATTTCTCTTTCCGACATGGGTGGCTGGACAGCAGCAGCAAGTATAAACACCCCAAATTTGCCCTCACCCATTCACACCATGGCTTGTGATCATTTCATATGCATAAACTCAATCATAATATCTCATATCCCATTTTTGATCCACTGCATAGATTCTAAGTCATCTGCATCTAGGGTTTGTGATCTGAGCAATCCAAGAGCTTCTTTAGCCACTCCAAAGGCCATCAATCACTTCAAAGGGATCCATGTATGCTCTAATATCATATTACATCCTCACAAAGTCAAGAACGTCAAAAAATCACAAGAACTAAGAATGGTATGAAGGCAGAGCCAGGTTTGACTGCACAGATGACCTAGAATTAGGGTTTTGGTTTCAGAGGCCATAACTCCAATTTTTTGGTCATTCTTGTTTCTATTGGTCTCTATATGGCATAGGGAGTATGCATATCAATTTTCATGAATAAATTCCATGGGGAAGTCATCTGATCAAGAGTTGACTTTTCAAGCAAGTCAGTGTAAAATCAGGGCATCTGAGGCCCCCAATGACCCAACCAAGGGGTGATCTTCATCATTTTGATTTTATATGATCTTTATTTGATCATAGAAGAGGTTGGAAGTTCACAAAATTAAAGAATTTCAAGTATTTTGCAAAGTTGACTTTTTGGGCAAGTTTGACTTTTAATGAAAATGTCATTTTAAGCAACTTTTTCAACCCTTACTTTTTGATTCAAGAAATCTTCAAATGGAAAAACTTTGGTCATGAAAGTTGTAGAATAGATCTTTCCCTTTTCAAAAAGTACAAGAACATGACCTAATTCATTTTTGATCAAAAGTTATGGCTTGTCAAAGTTGGCTAAAATCACAAAATTTCAAAGTTTCTACCAAAGAGGTATTTTGCAAAATGACTTGATCAAGTGTTCTAGAGCTATCAAATGGACTTCTAATCCGCAAAACATGATCACACAAGTCCAAAAAATCAGAATGGGCCAAGGGATCACATGTTTTATGGCTTATGGATCAAGTTTCTTTCATAAGAACCAAAGGCAAGGCAAGTTGCAAAACTCATCATAACATCTCATCCACTTGCTGGCTAGCTTGCTGATCAACCCTAGGCTTTTCCTCACCTCATGCTGCGCAGGACATGCCCTTTGTACTAGGCTAGCAAGTGGCCCATGCTTCTTTTACACAAAGTTGACATTTTTGCAAAAGCACCCATACCAATCAATAAAGCACACATCATGTCATCTGACCAATCCCAATTGTTTATGTTACTCAAATGCAAGCTAAACATAACAAGAAGCAGGTCTGAAACTCACCATAACTCAGCATTCTCATTTTCACCCTCTTGAGCAAAAGCTTTCGAAACTCATCACACAACTCACCAACACACAAACTAACTTCATAAACCAACTCAACACATCTTCCTGGTCACAAAGCACCCTTCAAAGCAGCCTGAAACTCAAAGAATAAAAAACACGATCACCACATCACCTTGAACAGAACCTCTACAAACTCTCAAACCAGCCCAAATAAATTTGTTCCAAGCCTTTCAGAAGCACAAGGGAGGTCATAGGAGCAGTTTAGCACAAGGGAAGAGGTCTGAAAGCTCCAAACTGAAAAGCTTCAAACTCAGGTAGCTTCATGAACTTTTTTTCCAGAAGCATGATTTTAAGTTCTTAATAGCTTCTATGCATTCCCATGATCATGAATATGTGATTATTTTTGAAAATGGTGGAGAAACCAGGATGTATGCAATGTCTGAAACTTTTGCCCTAAAATAATGTTTTGCTTCGAATCAGTTGATTGATGAAAGATAAATGAGTTTTGAGTTAGGGTTTTGATTCAGGGGGATGTGGGGATGATTTCTGGGTTCTTAGTTTTCGTTTTAGTGAAGTTTTGAGGATTTTGGGGATTTTCAGGTGGGGTTCCCACTAGAGAAGACGACCGGAGGTCTTCTCCGGCCACCTGAAAATAATTAGGGTTAATCCCTGTCATTAATTGTGGTTTGAATGCTGAGCGTTGGATGCGTTGACCTGGGGAGACTGGCGCGTGTTTGGAGGGCTGAGATTTGTCATTAGAAACCCTAATCTTTAATTAACTTAATTAATTCAATTTAATTAATTAAATCAGAAATTAGGTCAGTTTGAATGTGGACCTTAGGATTGCGCGCGCAGTCAACAGCCTCCCCCCCAGCTTCAATCTGATCCGTCCAATGCGTTTACTTTCTTTTATTTTAATTTTAATTCATTTATTTTGTATTTCTTTTGTCCATTTATTTTAAAATAGCAAAACCATTTTAAAAATTCTGAAATTTTTTGTACAAAATTTTATTTAATTTCAGAAACCAAAAACATTTTTATTTTTATTTTTTGCATTAAAAAATATTTTTAAATCATTTAAAAGTTTATTTTTAATTAATTAATGAGAATTAATTAATTAAAAATCCTTTTAGGTATTTAAAAATCACCAAAAAATTCATGAAACATTTAAAAACATTTAGAAACATTGTCCAACCCTCAAACCAAATTCCTTTTTTGATCGTGATGCATTTTGATAATTTTCCATGGAATTAATTCATTTCCAAAGCATTATTTTGATCCAAACTTCAAAAAATCATTTCTGCCTAACCATTTAGAGTTGGACTTTAATTCTTTTTGCATTGTGTTTTGCATCTCACGTAGTTTGTGAGATTAAATTGGCATGATTTGATCTTTCATTTTCATTTTGTTTGGCATTTTTCTTGTTAAGGTACCCAAAAACCCTAGAAATCTTAGGAAATTCATAACTTTTATTAGGTTAAGAGTTGGAACCTCTCCTTTGGGCAGTGAGTTAGTATAGGTTTAGGGATCCTTTGAGTGCATTTTCAAATTTTTATCTTGATGTTTGCTTCTGATTTTGGTTTTTGTTTGATGCTTTGATCATAAACCCTAATTTGGGCTTCCTTTTGCATTCATCTTGCATTTGCTTACATACCATGACTTGCCATGACATTTTGTGCATCCATTTGATTCATTAGACATCTTAAGACATCTTAGAATCATGTTTGATCATTGCATCTTTCATTTTACATTTTGTATGTCATTTGCATTCCATAACTTTTCATGTATGTTCATGGTTCTAAGCATGTTTCTCTTGCATCCATATGTTCATATGATCATTCTCATCTCTTGTCATGTATGTGCATCACATCATAGCATTATTATCATCTCATACATGCTTCTGGTTTTGGTTTGCATCATGCCATTTCATCTCATTTGCATTGCATTTCATTTCTTTCACTAACTTTTCAGGTGGTAAGTTGCTTTGAGAAGTGAATTTGCCTTCACTTCTCACAATTTCTTTTCATCTCCTTTATGCATCCTTGCTGCATTTTGTTATGTGTTTGAGATTGAGCTTGCTCATTCTTCTTCATCTTACTTTCTTTCCTCAAGTGACTTGTCTTCTTGAATGAAGCAAGTTACTTTGCTTCTCTTTGCTCCTTTCATCTGCTTCCTGGTGGTTTCTCTGAAGATTTCTCTTGATAAAGCCTCACAAACCTTAGGAACAACCAAGCATGAAAATGATTAGGGTTTGGATTAGTCCCCCACTTAGCTTTTACCTTTGTGTCTCTTTGAGTCTTCTCTTCTCATCTCATAATCAGGGACTAAACCCTAAAGGCTTTAAGGCTTTGTGATTAAGCTTATGCCTGCATCCTTCTATTAGGATGGAGTGTATAACTTTAATCCTAAGTGTTAAACCCTTAATGTGTTTAACTCCTTTAATCAATTCACATAATAATCATTAAGACATCATACTTGTAACTTGGGCCTTGCATTAGGGTTCTAATTCTTCCTTAATTGGTCAAGAAGGACTAACCCTAGTGTTAATGGACAAGTCCTCCTCAAGTTGTCTTACAAATTATAAAACTCACTTCATCATCTTATCATTAAATAAAATCCACTTAATCAAAGGCATGTTTTGTCATGATTTTAATCCCTAATCATGGATTAAGTTGAGGAGCTTTCCTCAGCTTAAACATTCTCATTTATTATCCTTCTATTAGGATGGTGTAATGAGTCTGTTTAATCCTTGATTATGGCTTAATCTCATTACTCAACACTAAACAAAAACACCAAAAACATCTAAATAATCACAAGTAGGTTAATGATCTTAATCCTGCATCAAAGGTGATTAAGTGTGAGAAGCTGACTTCACACTTAAGGTATTCTCATTACCCCTACTCAGAGGGAGGATGTGATGAGTTTACTAACCCATTGGTTTAGGCTTAAGCTCATTAACTTATGACAAACTTCAAAAAGCAATAAAAGACTGAAAATACAAAATCAAACAATAAACGTCTCCTCCGGGATTCTTTTCTCATCATCTTCACTCACAAACGAGAACTTGTTTCTTCCGTCTAATGCAAGACAGTTTGCACCTGAGCCAGACAGGTCATACACTTGAGCATAGGCCAGTAAACAGTTCACAAGTCAATTTATCTTTCAGTCTCTTTGGGTCGAACTACGGTGTTCTGACTTCCTCATTGCACGAGAGGATATGTAGGCATAACTTAACAGTTATCGAACAAAAGTCTCTGTATATTCCCCCTCCTTCTAGCCTTATTCTTTAGCCTCATGATCATGAGCATTCCATCTTTGTTCTTACACTGACACTGTATATATCACACTTCACTTTCTTTTACACTGACACCTGTACATTCTTTTCCAGCTCTTTATACACAAATTGCACTGACACTACCCCTTTAAAAATACAAATCTTTCAAGCGTGGATCCTGTCGAGTACGACGGACAGTCTGGGTGCTAATACCTTCCCAGGTTATAACCAACCCCCTTTCTCAGTCTCTCTGGTTCGCGACCGTCTTGTCCATATCTTTCTAGGTCTATGCAGCATTGCCTTTCCTCCGGGATAAAAATACCTAGCTGGTGACTCTATTCATTCCCTGTGAGTTCACTCCTGTGTGTTCTCACATCTCTTTTCGCCGACCGTTCGCGTCTGTACCCCATTTGACCCGGCTTCATTTGGTGGGAGCGACAGCTTGGCGACTCTCCTGGGGACCCTTATACTGTAACCAGGGCTTCTGGTTCTTTTCGTGGGTTCCTCCTAGCGCTTGTTTGATTTGTGTTTACTGGGGTGTTATGTGCTATTTGTTTAGTGTATTTATTTTGTTTATTGCCTTATGTACAGTTGTTTTATTACTTTCTTTATAGCTTTACATATATCATACTGTCATACTGTGCTGGCTGGATCTGTTTTGTTGCTTTGGTGGGTGGGTGTTCCATTGAGAGTTGAGGTCCTATACCTGGGACCTAAGTGACACCTAGGCTAGAGTGGTTCATGTTCTTTCCCATTCAATTTCGGTCTGGTGCGGGAATATGAAACACAGTTCAGATATGGGTTTCTTCTTGAGAACTCTGTGCTACAGATTTCCTGTAGTGCTAGGGCAATCTGGGAAGCCTGCTAAGTCTGGATGACCTTTAGTATTGACCTTCAGAAACTGAGGTAAATTAGAGGAGGATCTTTTATGGTTATTGTAAACACTGTACCTCCGGGTTAGAAGTGTTTACACTTCTCATAACTGATCCAAGTTTGAGGATCCTTGTGTTAGAACATCACCTGTGAGGGGGTTGGGCTGTTTACAGGTTTGCAGGTACCCTTGACCTCAGCATACCCTGTTACTTTGTATTGACTAAGAGTACTCCATGTTGGAACAGTTTTTGTGATTTTTAACCCTGGACATGTGACTCTTTATTTGAGTCCCCCACCTTGGTTACTGGACTTATGAACCTCCATCTGGATTTCTTGAACATACATGGACCTATATCAAGGCATTTAATCAGATCCAGCTCAGTCACAAACCCTCGCATATCATTTGCATACATCCTCATTGCATCATTTTAACATGTGTTTATTTGTTTTTCAGGGTATCCATCATACATTTTGGCTTGGTTTTGACCCTTTCTTCAGCTTAGACCTATCTTCATCAGTATCTTGCTTCAGTTATTAGCTACCTGCTTCAGTCACCTGCATCACCAGTCTCAGCCTGTCAGTGGCCCATCTTCAGTGGTATTCTCAGCTCTTCTTCAGCTATATGGCACCCAAGAAGAGCAACATCTCCTATCATTTCTTTGAGCCTGAGTTGGCTAGCATCAGGAAGGTTCAGACCCTGATTACTCCAGACCATATACCACTTTTCAGAGAACATTATGGAGGAATCCTTGATGTGGTTATGGATTTGGACCCTTCATAGAGGAGCTTGATTCATACTTGCCTGCAGTTCTATGATCCCCCTCTGAGGTGCTTCACCTTCCAGAATTTTCAGATGGGACCCTTGTTGGAAGATTATTCATCATTGGTTGGTGTACCTATCAGGGGTGGAGTCCCCTTCAACCTTGATATGGCTTTCCCTAGTAATGAAGAGGTGGCAAAAGCCTTGTACCTGGAACCAGCTTTGATTGGGCAGAATATGACTACCAAAGCAGGAATCACTGGTCTACATCTGGATTTCTTGACCTCTCAGGCTACCCTGAAGGCTTCTTTGGGAGAGTGGAAGGCAGTCTGTGCTTTGTTGGCCCTTAGCATATATGGGGTCATACTTTTTGCAGATGAGCCTAAGTTTGTTAGCAAGAGTGCAATCCATCTTTTCATCCTGAGGAACCCAGTGCCCACCTTACTGGGAGATCTCTACTACTCTGTCCACCAAAGGAATGAAAAGCAAAGGGGAAGATTAGTGAGATGTTGTGCTCCTTTGTTCCATACTTGGCTGCTCAAGCATTTGCCAAAGACTGATGCATTCTTGAACCCTCACCAGCAGAAAAGTTGGGCTAGGAGGCTTGTTGCTCTAACCTCAGATGATATCAGGTTGTGTACTCAGAGCACCAAGGGCAGAGACATCATTACTAGTTGTGGTCAATTTCCCAATGTGCCTCTGATAGGAGTGAAGGGTTTCATCAACTACAACCCTCTGCTTTTCAAAAGACAACTAGGCTATGCATTAGTCCACCCTCCTAAGGTACAGGATCTGGCAGAGACCCTTTATTGTGAGAACAAGCACAATCTGGCTATTGTCAGGCAGGCATCCTGGGTCTGGGACAATGTGCAGACTAAGGGAGTAACCATTCTTGGGAGATGCAATAATGTGGCCTCAGCTCAGTACTATGAGTGGTCCCATGCCCGGGCTCAAATTACTGGAATGCCCTTCACTATTGAAGATGTGCCTGGACCTTCCACAGCACCACCTCCAGCAACTGTCAGCTTAGAGGAGTTTGAGAAATTGAAAGAAAGAAATGAGAATTTGACTCAGGCTCTACAGAAGACCCTCTGGGAGAGGAGTGATGGTCGCTTGGACATTGAAAGGTTAGAAAAGCTAAAAGTGGAACATCTAGCCAGAATTGAGAAGTCAGAGGATTACATTAAGAAGTCAAGGGATGGAGAGCAGATCTTGAAGAATGCCTGCAAGGAGGCTCAGTTCCAGAAGGCCAGGACTGATTTGTATCTGAAAGAGAGTCAGGCTAGGTGGGTCAGGATCACCGAAGCCCACACTCAGGAGGATAAGAGGACTCAGGACAAGATTGAGCAGCTGGAAGCTGGTGCAAAGGAGCAACAGGAAGCCCTGGCAGCAGCCCAGAGAGAGATCTCAGAATTGAAGATTAGAGCGGGTGTGAAGAGGTCTAAGGACCAAAGTCAACACAAGAAGCTAACTGCAGCTGTGACTACCAGGAATCTCCTTATCAGGAATCTTACAGAGCGTCCAGCCGATCCTGTGACTGAAGCACTTCTCAAGGAAGTTCAGGAGGATGAGTTTGGTCTTGGTGTTTGACTTTTGCTTGTTGTTGCTTTCTTTTCATGTACTTTTCTTATGTTGTATTTTTGACCCCTTAGAGGGCGTGTATTGTAAGAAAACAAACTATGTATCATTTACTTTTTGTAATATATGTGTTGGTTTGTTTTATCTGGATTCTTCAAGCAACATCACAAGCATCTTCCTCAGGGGTCTGGAAAGGTCAAAACCAAGTGCCAAGCCGGGTACCTTGGATACAAATAAGCATATTGCATTGCATACTAACCTTTTGTTTTGTTTTGTAGGTTTTTGTTTCATTGTTACTAACTCTGTTGTGACTTCTGGAACTATTGCTCGACGTCGGGTGTTTCCACTCAACCGTCCACACAGATATCCAACCCGCAACAACCTTCCGGGTATACAAATGGACCAAGTACAGCAGGACCTTACAGAGGTCAGGACTCAAATGGCCAATGAGAGGCTAGAAATGAGGAATCAGATGACACAGTTTATGGAGGTGATGAATAATATGGCTCAAAGCCAAGAGAGGTTAAGAGCACTGGTAGAGGGGAGGAATCAGGAAGACCCTCATCCAGGGACTGCTGGGACAAGCAACAATGAGAGAGTCCAACCTCATGTCAATCCCCCAGTCTATGGACCCCACCTGCATCCAGAGATCAACATCCCTGTTAATGTACAAGGGACTGCCACAGCAGGTAGAGTGCTGCAAGAAGACCCCTAGGAAGATCAGTTCACAGTGATGGGAGCTGGGGAGGAAGCCTATGACAGAAGGCTAGATGAGATTGCTGAGAAACTGAGGTCCCTAGAGTCCCAGAATTCTTTGGGCTTTGATGTTATGGACATGGGTCTAGTGGACGGGGTCAGGATTCCCCACAAATTTAAACCACCATGTTTTGAGAAATACAACGGGACTTCCTGTCCCCGGACCCATTTACAATCCTTTCTGGGGAGGCTGAAGGCATATACCATGGACGAAAAGCTATGGATGTTTTATTTCGAGGATAGCTTAACAGGAGCTTCAAGGGAATGGTACTCTCACCTGACTAGAGCAACCATTAGATGCTGGAAGGACCTGGCTGAGGCCTTTATCAGACAGTATCAGTACAACTTGGATATGGCTCCCAACAGGACCCTCCTGATGGGAATGTCACAATCATCCAGGGAAAGCTTTCGAGAGTATGCTCAAAGGTGGAGACAGCTTGCTGCTGCTGTCCAGCCACCCATGTCAGAGAGGGAGATGGCTGATATGTTTATGAACACCCTCCAAGGAACATACATTGATAGGCTAGCTGCCTTTTCCTCCACTAGCTTTGCTGACATGGTCATAGCCGGGGAGAGAATTGAGAGCCTGTTAAAGATGGGCAAAATTTCTGACAACGGTGCAAGCTCGTCCAGTAACCCAAGAAAGCCTTTTGTGGGCCCAAGAAGAACTGGTGAAACCAATGCTATCCATACCAGCAGGGGCAGACCCCAATATGTTCATAGGTCTGTTGCAGCAGTCACCATTCCAGCTCCAATTCATCCACAACCAGCTTATCAACCACATCAACAAAATTATCAGCAACAAACTCAGTATCCTCCTCAGAGAAATTATAACAACAACAATACCAACAATAGCAATCAGCAAAGACCATTCCAACAGAGGCCTTCTCAGGCCAATAGGGTGATCGATACGATCCCTATGCCCTATGCCACATTACTGCCACAACTCCTGAAACTCAACCTAGTTGAGCTAAGGACATTGGCACCTCCAGATCCTGCCAGTCTACCCAGAAATTATGACGCCAGCGCCAGATGTGCTTTTCACTCAAATGCACCTGGCCACAGTACAGAGAAGTGTATGGCTTTGCACATGAAAGTACAGGACTTGGTAGATTCTAAAGCTCTGAACTTTGCACCACCACCAAATGTTAACAAGAACCCTATGCCACACCACGGAGGGCCCAGAATCAATGCTATTGAAGAAGACAGGCCGTCTTACTTGATAACCAGTGTGGGTCAGATTCGGACACCCTTGGTAGAGATTAAAGCTCAACTCCTTGAATGCCAAATGTTCCCGGGATGTGAGCTAGGGTGTGCTTATTGAAACATTTCAGTGAATGGATGTGATAACTTGAGAGATTGCATAAATGGTCTCATCCAGAGTGGCCTGCTTCAAATCACAACATCAGTACCTACCAATCCAGCAATCTCCTTAACCACAGTTCCAGAATCGCCTACAACTGCAACAACCATTGTTCCAAACAACTTTTCAGTTTCATCAACAAATGCTTCATCTGTTACTTCAACGGACCAAATATCAACAAACGTCCCTTCTACAACCTCAGCACCCCTTCATTCAGAAACTCCTATAACAACAACACCCATCCTTCCAGCAATGTCTCCTACAACATCAGCAGCAAACAATCACTACAAGAAAAAAAGAGATTTACGACACTTGAGTTGCGACAGTTATCCCAAAACCGTCCTTATTCCTGAATTGTGACGGTTGTCACGACGGTTAGGGTCAACTGTCGCAGATTTTTTGCGACAGTTATCACAAAACCGTCCTTAATCCTGGATTGCGACGGTTGTCACGACAATTAAGGTCAACTGTCGTGACTATTTTGCAACAGTTATCGCAGAACCGTCCTTATTATGTTTTTTACTTAATTTTTTATTTCATAAAATGATTTTTTTCCGTTGAGCACTAAATAACTTTTTATTTGATCACCTAGTATAGACTATAACATAATATTATTTTTTAAAATGATATCTATCATTCTTACAAATATTTCACACTTATAATTTTTTTTATTAAAAACTTGTTAATATTGTTCTCATATAATTTATTTTATAATTTTAATAAAATATTAATTATAGGAGACCTTTCTTGTATGTTTGATAAAGAAATTGTAAACATGTCCCCTATTTGGAATTGAAAGTCCCTCATATATCTAGAAGAAATTTAGGGCTACAACGGTTGAGTAACAGTCGTCCCTCAAATATCCCTAAGACACGCTTGGAGAAAGAAGATATAGTTCGGGCTGAATCTCTTCATGTTTTGTTATCTGAATCTCTCTCTCAATCGTGAATCAAGAAAACTTCTTAGATCTCTTTGTTTGATACAAATCCACCACAAATCTATCTCCCAGTTCCCGTCGCCGTCAAAGCAACCACCACGAATCTATCTCCCAGTTCTCGTCGCCGTCGAAGCAACCACCACTACCATAAATCTTAACAGGGTTATCTTCTCAAACCCTAAGTTCCTTCTCAAACTTCAATCTTTTTCTTCTTCTATGTTACTGTGTATATTGTTTATAAGCCTATAGATTATTTACCCTTTCGAAATATATGCATGTTCCTGTGAATCATAACCTTTGTAAAATTTAGCTTCGTTTTCAACCCTAATTTTGTGTAGAATGCAAATTCCGCATTGCTATAGAATGTTTTTTTTTTTGCAATATTTTGCAGTAAATAGCATACACAGAACAGTAATGACTTTTTCGAATTCTGTTAAGCTATAGCACTGCCATGGCCACTATTTTATAACACTGACAAAACTTCTTTCTGTTGCTTATACAGAGATGTTGATTTTGAAGTTATTGTTGTGGACGATGGAAGTCCCGATGGTACTCAGGAGGTTGTGAAACAACTGCAGCAGGTTTATGGAGAAGATCGGATTGTAAGCATTGGGATTTACGATTTGAATTTTCATGTGTAAATTGACGACTAGTAATTTGTGATCTATTCTAGTTTTTGAGATTTATCTCACTTCTTTAGTATCGTTTAGACTTTAGAGTAACCGTGCTTATTCTTGTGATTACAGTTGTTGAGAGCCAGACCTAGGAAGATGGGTTTAGGTATGTACATGATGGTTTTGCTAATTGATCTTTGATCAAAACTGGTATTTGATGTGATTAATTTGCAGGAACGGCTTATATTCATGGCATGACGCATGCATCTGGAAATTTTGTTGTCATTATGGATGCGGATCTATCACACCATGTAAGTTATTCAGTTCACATGTTGGCAATAGGTTGCAGTTATGGATAAAGGTTAAATTTGAAAAGGAATAAAAAACTTACAAGACTTGGATGAACTTTGAGATTTTTAGTTGAGAATTTGTAAGTTGCAGCATTGTATTTTTATTTTATTCGTCTTTTTTCTGACCTGTTTAGTTCTTCTGCAGCCAAAATATTTGCCAGGCTTCATCAGGTAAGAAAAGCTTTCAATAGTGTCTTTGTTTTATTGTCTTCATCACCGTTATCCGTTACGTTCTCACTTGCGATGATCACACCGTTCAGAAACTCCTCCTTCTGTATCTTGAAATCACCGACAAAACCGATTCGCGCGGTAAAGTTCTCCCTGAGATGATCCTCATTTGTCAAAATATCCGTAATAATCTTCAATCTCCTAACGAATTCATTCGCGGTGTTACTCTTCGGTTCCTTTGCCGTATCAATGAATCCGAGATCGTTGAACCGTTGATCCCTTCGATTCTGTCAAATCTCGAGCACCGTCATCCTTTTGTTCGGAGGAATGTTGTTCTTGCTGTTATGTCTGTTTACAAACTTCCTCAGGGGGAGCAGTTACATGACAGTGCGCCGGAGATCGTTGAGAAGTTTCTCGCATCTGAACAGGATCCATCCAGTAAGCGCAATGCTTTTCTTATGCTGTTTTCTTGTTCTCAGGATCGTGCTGTCAATTATCTTTTTTCAAATATAGATAGGATTATTGATTGGGGTGAACAGCTTCAGATGATTGTTTTGGAATTGATTAAGAAGGTTTGTAGGAATAATAAGGGTGAAAAGGGAAAGTATATTAATATTATTATTTCTTTGTTGAGTGCAAATTCTACCGCTGTTGTTTATGAATGTGCTGGTACACTTGTTTCACTTAGTTCTGCACCTACTGCAATTAAAGCTGCTGCTAGTACTTACTGTCAGTTATTGCTTTCTCAGAGTGATAATAATGTGAAACTTATTGTGCTTGATCGTCTTAATGAGCTTAAGAGTTCCAATAGGGAAATTATGGTTGATATGGTTATGGATGTGCTTAGGGCGCTTATTACTCCTAATCATGATATTAGGAGGAAGACTATTGATATTGCTCTTGAGCTTATAACTCCTAAGAACATTGATCAGGTTGTTATGATGCTTAAGAAGGAAGTTATGAAAACACAAAATGGGGAGCAAGAGAAGAATGGAGAGTATAGGCAGATGTTGGTGCAGGCTATTCATACTTGTGCTATTAAGTTTCCGGAGGTGGCTAGCACTGTTGTGCATCTGTTGATGGATTTCTTGGGGGATACCAATGTCGCTTCTGCTATGGATGTGGTTGTTTTCGTGAGGGAGATTATTGAGACTAACCCGAGGTTGCGTGTTTCTATAATCACTAGGCTTTTGGACACTTTCTATCAAATCCGTGCTGCTAGGGTTTGTTCCTGTGCTCTGTGGATAATTGGGGAGTATTGTTTGTCTCTTTCGGAGGTTGAGAGTGGAATTGCAACCATTAAGCAGTGTCTTGGTGACCTCCCCTTTTACACCATCTCCGAGGATGGAGAAGGTCAGGAGACATCGAAAGTTGTGCAGCAGGTGAACTCAACCACTGTGTCTTCTAGGAGGCCTGCAATTCTCGCAGATGGGACCTATGCTACCCAGAGTGCTGCTCTTGAGACTGCCATGTCACCGCCTACCCTTGTTCAAGGCTCGCTGTCTTCTATTGGGAACTTGAGATCTCTAATTCTTTCAGGTGATTTCTTCCTTGGGGCAGTTGTCGCATGTACACTAACAAAAGTTATCCTAAGGTTGGAAGAGGTCCAGACCTCAAAAGTTGAAGTTAACAAGGAAACTTCACAGGCCTTGTTGATCACAGTCTCAATGCTGCAGCTTGGTCAGTCTTCAGTTCTTCCACATCCAATTGATAATGATTCTCATGACAGGATTGTCCTTTGCATGAGATTGCTATGCAATACTGGTGATGAGATAAGGAAGATATGGCTGCAATCTTGCAGGCAGAGCTTTGTGAAAATGCTTGCTGATAAGCAGCGCCGTGAGACAGAGGAGATTAAAGCAAAGGCTCAAATTTCTAATGCACAGCCTGATGACCTTATTGATTTCTACCATTTGAAGAGCATAAAGGTATGATAGCTGTATTTATTTTCTCTTTTTTATTATTTTTTTTTTGTTTTGTTGTAAGAATGGTATAGTTGAATCATTGTTTCATTAGATTCCTTGAAATTTTCATCATTGCTAATGAATGAACCTTTTATGTTGTTGCATTTATACCAATATTGTCGAGTAGTCTATTGAGTTAGGTCTTCTTTCTGTTGCTGGTAGTTTCTGTTAATGATTTCTGATTCAGTTATGTGCTTGGTACACCTGCTTATCTGGTTTTTCTTCAAATGTTCAATTTTTTCAGGGCATGAGCCAACTTGAGCTGGAAGATGAGGTTCAGGATGATCTCAAACGTGCTACTGGATAGTTTACAAAGGATGCAGATGATGCAAATAAACTCAACCGCATTCTTCAGCTCACTGGATTCAGTGATCCTGTTTATGCTGAAGCATATGTCACAGTTCATCATTATGACATTGTCCTAGATGTTACTGTCATCAACCGAACCAAGGAAACTCTCCAGAATTTATGTTTGGAGTTAGCAACTATGGGTGATCTCAAACTTGTTGAGCGTCCACAAAACTATACTCTGGCTCCAGAATCAAGCAAACAGATTAAGGCCAATATCAAGGTTTCTTCAACTGAAACTGGAGTTATATTTGGTAACATAGTTTATGAAACATCTTCAAATGTTCTTGAGAGAACAGTTATTGTTCTTAATGATATCCATATTGATATCATGGACTATATTGCTCCTGCATCTTGTGCTGATATGTCCTTGTATTTGTTGTTTTCTTGTTATTATTATTAGATTTTGTCACTATAAATGTTTTTAGTCTCTGTTTTATATTGTAAAATTGTTAGATAAAGATTTTTTGTATATAAAGAAATTCATTTGTTGTAGTTATATAAACTTGTATAATTATTTTTTAGTTATATAAATTTATACAATTATTTTTTAGTTATATAAATTTATATATTTGATATACATGAGGATTTATATATTTAATATATTACCAAAAAAAAATTTAAATAAAAGAATTAATATTATAAAATAAAATTGAGATGAAAATAATTTAAATAGAAAAAAATATTATTATTGAAAAATCTTATAGATAACATTACGACGGTTTAAACTATCGCAATAAGCATAAATTAAATTTAAAATTAGTATAATTATGACGGTTTGAACCGTCACAGTTAGTATAAATTATATTTAGAATTAGTATTATTATGACGGTTTGAACCGTCGTATTTTCAATTTACGTCAGTTTCTTAACCGTCGTGACTTATAACGACAGTTTGAGTGACGGTTTTAAGAACCGTCGCAATAACGCCTGGCGACACACGTTTCTACGACATACCTAAAACTGTCGTACCTTGCAAATTACGACGGTTGGAACCGCCGTAATCTGCCAAAATGAACTGTCGTAACTTGCCAATTTTCTTGTAGTGAATGAAAATATCTCAACAGTTACGATTTATTATGATCCTGCAAATGATTCCGTCTACAACTCACAATATGCCACTCCTACCAGAGCACCAGTCACAATATACTATGATCCACAGACTATCATGGTCCCTTCTACAGCTGCCATCAGTCCTGTCACTATCACAGTGCCTGGGCCAGTACCTTATGAAAGCAGTAATGCCATCCCTTGGCATTACGGCTCCGATCTATACTGCGAAGGACAGAAAATCACTTTTGAATCATCTTCTTCACCACAAATAGACAATGTGGGGGGAGGCAGAGGCTTCACTCGAAGCGGACGTCTCTTTGCCCCGCAAATTCAAAGACCCACTGCTGAAGTAGAAGCTGCTGCCAAGGCAAAAGGGAAGAGCATGGTGCAAGAGGAGCAAATTGTTAAAGAAGCTTTGAAAACACCTTTTGATCAAGAAGTTGATGAATTCATGAGAATCATCAAGAAAAGTGATTACAAGATAGTGGACCAGCTTCACCAGACGCCTTCCAAGATCTCCATTCTATCATTGCTTATGTGCTCCGAGGCTCATCAGAACGCACTACTCAAAGTCTTGCACGCAACTTATGTGCCAGAAGAGATCACCGTCAATCAGTTGGAAGTTTTGGTTGGAAATGTTAATGCTAGTAATGGACTAGGATTTACCAACACTGATTTGACTTCGGAAGGCCGCAATCACAACAAGGCTTTGCACATTACCATGGAATGTAAAGGTGCAGTTCTTTCCCATGTGCTGGTAGACACAGGGTCATCCCTCAATGTCTTACCTAAAAAAGCTCTTGTGAAGCTGGAATATGAGGGATTGGCATTGCGACCCAGTAACTTGGTAGTAAGAGCCTTTGACGGCTCTAAGAGATCAGTTCTGGGAGAAATTGAGTTGCCTGTAACGATTGGCCCACAAACTTTCAAAACGACCTTCTACGTGATGGACATTCAGCCTGCCTACAGCTGTTTGTTGGGTAGACCATGGATTCATGTCGCCGGCGCAGTTACGTCTACCCTTCACCAGAAGTTAAAATTCGAGTGGGAGGGCCAAGTCGTTACTATTTGTGGAGAGGAAGATATTTTTGTTAGCCATCTGGCTACATACAAATATATTTAGATGGATGGGGAGATCCACGAGACAATGAGTCAGGGGTTTGAGGCCCTGAATATTAATGAAACATCTGCTGTGCTTGGGACTTCCATGACATCCTACCAGCAAGCCCAGAAGGTTGTGGAAGAAGGAAACGCCCAAGGCTGGGGCAAACTGTTGCCTGTGGAGAAGAAAGAAGATAGATTTGGGTTGGGTTACAAACCAACTCAACAAGATCAAGCAGAGGCTGCTAAGAAGCCCAACTTTCTTAGTGGGGGGATGCTCACCCCCGATGCTGTCAACAACTTGGAATATGAGTCGGAAGATGAACGCAACCTGGAAAGCTGGATTCGTCCAAGGATCCTGGGGAGCCGTATCTCAAACTGGTCTTCCCAGGAAATTATAAGGGTTACTCCTGCAGAGTAATTATTATTTCCTGTATATTTTAAGCATGCATCAAGTCTTGCATCTTGCCCAAGATGACAAGACTCATTTTGTAATCGGGCCATCTGTAATTTTTGTGCAACAAGATTAATCAATGAAATATCAGACATCTTTTTGCAAATGAGTCTTTTTCTTTTCCGCTCACGTTTTTTCCATTTTTCTTTTTGTACAAAAAAAATAAATGGCAATGTTTTCAAAATGACAACTTTTATTTCACTTTTCTAAAACAAGATTAAAACCAATCACTAAAATGAACAAACTGAACCCTTGCAGAGAGTGCCTTCCAGACCGCACCGACAACAGCACGGCTATGACTTCGTATGACTTTGACAATCCGATCAATCAAGTTGATGAAGGGGTTGAAGAAGATTACGAGCTTCCTGAAGAGCTAGCCAGATTGTTGAGACAAGAGGAGAAGGTTATCACTCCTCATCAGGAGGAGGTCGAAACAATTAATCTTGGTACAGATGAAGATGTGAAAGAGGTTAAGATCGGGGCCTGCTTACAAGACTCAGTGAAGAAACAATTGATTGACCTGCTTCAAGAATATGTGGATGTGTTTGCTTGGTCTTATCAAGATATGCCAGGGTTGGACACCAATATCGTCATGCACAAGCTGCCTTTGAGGGAAGAATGCCCACCGGTCAAACAGAAACTGCGCCGTACTCGTCCAGACATGGCAATGAAGATCAAAGAAGAGGTACAAAAGCAGTGGGACGCCGGATTCCTTGCTGTAACTAGCTATCCGCCGTGGGTTGCTAATATAGTACCCGTGCCTAAGAAAGACGGCAAAGTAAGGATGTGTGTTGACTACCGGGATCTGAACAGAGCCAGCCCGAAAGATGATTTCCCATTACCTCACATTGATGTATTGGTTGATAATACGGCTCAGTTCTCGGTATTCTCCTTCATGGACGGATTTTCAGGATATAATCAGATCAAAATGTCACCTGAAGACATGGAGAAGACAACCTTCATCACTCCCTGGGGCACGTTCTGTTACAAGGTGATGCCGTTCGGATTGAAGAATGCTGGTGCAACATATCAACGGGCTATGGTGACATTATTCCACGATATGATCCATAAGGAAATCGAGTGTTATGTGGATGACATGATTGCCAAATCCCTCACAGAAGAATACCACCTGGTAAATCTGCTGAAGCTATTCAAGCGTCTGAGGAAGTACCAACTAAAGTTGAACCCCAACAAATGCACATTCGGGGTACGATCTGGTAAGCTGCTGGGCTTTATTGTAAGCGAGAAAGGGATCGAAGTGGACCCTGATAAAGTCAAAGCCATTCAAGAAATGCCTGCACCAAAAACTGAGAAAGAAGTTCGGGGGTTTCTAGGTAGGTTGAACTACATTTCACGGTTCATATCCCACCTTACAGTGACCTGTGAACCCTTGTTCAAACTGTTAAGAAAAGAACAGACGGTCAGGTGGAACGAAGAATGCCAGAGGGCTTTTGATAAGATCAAAGAATACCTGCAAGAACCACCAATCCTTATGCCTCCAGTTGAAGGAAGACCTCTGATAATGTACTTGACAGTATTAGAAGAGTCAATGGGGTGTGTGCTGGGCCAGCATGACGAGTCTGGTCGAAAAGAGTATGCAATATACTACCTGAGCAAAAAGTTTATCGACTGTGAACAACGTTATTCACTGCTCGAGAAAACTTGTTGTGCTTTAGCGTGGGCTGCTCGCCGACTGAGGCAGTATATGTTGACCCACACTACTTTATTGATCTCAAAGATGGACCCGATCAAGTACATTTTCGAGAAGCCAGCTCTTACTGGACGGGTTGCAAGATGACAAATGATTCTCACAGAATATGACATCCAGTACACCTCTCAAAAAGCCATCAAGGGCAGTGTGTTGTCTGAATATCTTGCTGAGCAACCTATTGATGACTACCAGCCTATGAGATTTGACTTCCCCGATGAAGACATCATGTTCATAAAAGAAAAAGATCATGAAGAGCTTATTCACACTGAAGGGCCTGACCCGGAGGAAGAATGGACTATGATGTTTGATGGGGCTGTTAATATGAATGGTCGTGGTGTTGGTGCAGTACTCATTACACCTAAGGGGGTTCACATGCCTTTCTCGGTGAAACTCACCTTCAACTGCACTAACAACGAAGCTGAATACGAAGCTTGCATTATGGGTCTTGAGGAAGCTATTGACCTCAGGATCAAGACATTGACCGTATTCGGGGATTCAGCTCTGGTAGTTAATCAAACCAGTGGCAAATGGTACACCCACCAGGATCATATGATACCTTACAGGGATTATACAAGAAGATTATTGACTTTCTTCACAACGGTCAAGCTTGAGTATATCCCTCGGGACGAGAATCAGTTTGCAGATGCTCTGGCTACCATTTCATCTATGATCAAAGTTCAAGCTGCAAACTTTGTACCGCAGATTTCAGTGTCCAGACTTGACAGACCAGCATATGTATTTGCAGCAGATATTGTCAAAGATGATAAGCCTTGGTTCCACGACATTAAGTGCTTCTTGGAGGATCAAACATACCCATCTGGGGCATCTTCCAATGATAAGAAGACTTTGAGAAGGCTTGCTGGTAGTTTCTTTTTGAATACTGATGGTTCCCTGTACAAAAGAAACTTTGATATGGTACTCCTCAGATGCGTCGATAGAACAGAAGCAGACTTGTTGATGCACGAAGTGCACGAAGGATCCTTTGGTACCCATGCAGGAGGGCATGCCATGGCTAAGAAATTGTTAAGATCAGGTTATTACTGGATCACAATGGATGCCGACTGTTGCGCCTATGCCAGAAAATGCCATAAATGCCAGATTTATGCGGATAAGGTGCATGTGCCTCCCAATCCTTTGAATATAATGTCTTCACCCTGGCCCTTTGCCATGTGGGGCATTGATATGATCGGAAAGATTGAGCCAACTTCTTCAAATGGCCACAGATTCATCCTGGTCGCCATTGACTATTTCACCAAGTGGGTTGAAGCAGCCTCATATGCAAATGTTACAAGGCAAGTGGTAGCCAGATTTCTGAAGAGAGATATCATCTGTTGATACGGAGTTCCCGAGCGAATCATTACTGATAATGGTTCCAACTTGAACAACAAAATGATGGCAAAACTATGCCGGGACTTCAAGATCCAACACCACAATTCTTCTCCTTACAGGCCAAAGATGAATGGCGCTGTTGAGGCAGCTAATAAAAATATCAAGAAGATTGTGCAGAAGATGGTAGTTATGTACAAAGACTGGCATGAAATGCTACCATTTGCCTTGCATGGGTACCGTACATCAATCAGAACATCCACTGGGACAACACCATATCAGCTTGTGTATGGTATGGAAGTAGTCCTACCTGTTGAAGTTGAATTACCCTCCTTGCGAGTACTGATGGATGTTAAGCTGAATGAAGCAGAGTGGGTCCGGTCCCGATACGAACAACTGAGTCTGATTGAAGAGAAAAGATTGGCTGCATTCTGTCACGGGCAGTTGTATCAGAAAAGAATGAAGAGAGCCTTCGATCAGAAAGTCAGGCACCGAGAGTACCAAGTGGGAGATCTTGTGTTGAAAAGAATCCTCCCTCCTCATATAGACCACAAGGGCAAATGGACTCCGAACTATGAAGGACCATTCGTGGTAAAGAAATTTTTCTCTGGTGGAGCACTGATGCTCAGCACCATGGATGGTGAAGATTTCCCGTCCCCTGTGAATTCAGATGCAGTTAAAAAATACTTCGCATAAAAATGACCCGATGGACATAAAAACAGAATGTAAGTCCAGGCAAAAATAGGGCATCCCGGCGAGTCAAAAATAGAATAAAAGACTCGGGCAAAAATAAGGGAAAATAAACAAAAAATGTACACCCGCTGAGTTGAAAAGCCGCATTGGACAGCTCGGGCAAAAATGGGTATCCCGATGGATTGAAAACCCGAAAGGGCGATCCATGCAAAATAAGGGAATAAGCGAACAATTGCATCTTGGATTCGTCTGTATCACTTACAACTTGGTAAGCTTTGAAAAGGATCAAGCCTCTTTCAGAATCAGCCTTCTTCAGAAAGCAAGACGAGAAGAACGTCAAAAGTCATACGAGTCATAGCAAGAGGGAAGCTCCTTGAAGCGTCGTCAACATTGCCAGCATTTTTTTTCCCAATTTGTAACAATCTCCTCATTTCAGGAGATATGTTTTTTTGACTGTATCTTGCCAATTCAGGGCACTTGAGTTAATAAAATCCGATTTTTCAGTCATGTTTCGTTTTGCACATTTTTATTTGCAAAGGATGTCTGATGTCTTAAACTGATTGCATGAATACAGATGTTTATCTTTAAAAATAAAGCGCGTGCTTGCAGGGAATATACTTACTCTCAGAAGTGTCTAACTCCTATGACGGAATCCGGCAAAGGATACCTTGAGATTACTTGTACGCTTCTCTATCTTTGCAGGATTGCAGGTATCCGAAGCGCGACATGGGGCATGCAAGCTTCATCCCAGCAAGCTGGCAAATCAACACTCACTCAGTCTTAGCACCCAAGTGCTTGCTCCCCAGCCGAGTTGCCACTTATTGCTCCCCCAGCCGAGTTACCAATCATTCTTCCTCAGTCAAGTACAAAAGCCGGGGGACCATCTCCCCACAGAATTCCAGCCTCTATCCAGAAGAGCAACGCACGAAGGAATCACAACAGAGTGACGAAAGATTCTAGAAACCCCAGTTGGGTCCCTCATTTATAGGAATAGGTCCATCACTGACCTTTTTCTCCAAGCAGAGTCATTTCATCAGAACTACCAATGATCTTATCCCCAGCTGGGATGTTCACTCCAACAGATCGACCAGAGATCTTCACAGCAGCGGGATCCGAATCCCGGATCGGTATCTTTTGCATAATCATAGCATTCACATCATATTCACCCCACAAAGCGTAGCATTCCGTTTAATACGGAGCATTACGGAAAAAATCAAACATATTGCATAATTATAAGCCATGTTCTGAATCAAACACTTGTGAATATTATCAACCCCTCAACAATATACAGAATACCCCCCAGAGTCCCCAGCAAAAGCAGTTGCCCTACATTCACCAATACAAATACATACTCCTTGTGGCACCCGTCCGTGTCATATCCCCAGCAGAAAGCAAAAGTATCCCCTTTGCATTCGCAGATACAGATATATATATAACTTTCTTGACACCCGTCCGTGTCACTTTTCCCAGCATATTCTCTCAAACACCTTGTATACCAGATATTTGTTTATACTATACCTTTCTCTTTTTGGCACTCGCCTGTGTCATTCTCCCCAGCAGATTGAACACTTATCTATACATCACTCATACTTTCTACCCATACTTATACAGATACTCGTCCGTATCTTGTATACACCATTTATATCCCCGCAGATTCGACACACGTCCGTGTTCTTTGTTAACTCGTTGGTACTCGTCCGTATCATCATCTCAGAACATGCGTCAAGCGTTTGTTTCTACCTGATACTCGTCCGTATCATAATCTTAAGGATGCTCGTCCGCGTCTTTAATCCATACACCGTGTCAAACACTCTTGTCTTCTTGAATATAGACACTCGTCTGTGTCTACTATTCCCCAGAAGAGTCCCCTCAGATTCAACACTCGTCCGTGTTCTTTGTTAACCAGTTGATACTCGTCCGTATCATCATCTCTGAACACGTGTCGATATTTGTTTCTACCTGATACTCGTCCGTATCATAGTATTAAGGATGCTCGTCCGCATCTTTAATCTATACACAATACCAAACACTTATACCTTTTATTTCTTGGATGTAGACACTCGTCCGTGTTTACTACTCCCCAGTAAAGTGATTTTTCTTCTTATCTGGCATTCATCCTATGTCATGATAATCCCTGAGAGCATCCGTACCCTGCTAGGTGGTCGTCCTCCACCTCTTGATGGTCGTCCTCCGTCATGCTCATCCAATGGCCGTCCCCATCGTTGACCCTTCTATCCGACATTCGTCCTATGTCGTGATATTTAGCAGCCGTCCCCTGCTAGGTGATCGTCCTTCACCTTTTTGATGATCGTCCTTCATCATTTTATCCAATGGCCGTCCCCATTGTTGATTTTGGTTATCTGGCATTCGTCCTGTGTCATGATAAAACCCTGAGAGCAGCCGTCCCCTGCTAGGTGGTCGTCCTCCACCTCTTGATGGTCGTCCTCCATCATGCTCATCCGATGGCCGTCCCTATCGTTGACCTTTTATCCAACATTCGTCCTATGTTGCGATATTTTCGGCAGCCGTACCCTTCCAGGTGGTCGTCCTCCGCCTTAGATGACCGTCCCTCATCTTAACCCCAACAGAGCAGTCGTCCCCTGCTAGGTGATCGTCCTTCACCTTTGATGACCGTACCTCATCATCTGTTTATTTCATTTATTCTTTAACCCGATGGCCGTCCCCGTCGTGATCCCTTTTCTTTTTAACCCGATGGGCGTCCCCATCGTTGGTTACTTTACTTTATGAACTTGATGGCCGTCCCCGTCATTTTTCATTAATCCCCAGAGAATTTTACAGCTTTACTTGATGGCCGTCCCCATCATAATCCCTTTTTATCCCCAGCATGTCGGCCGTCCCCGTCATTTCTTTATTTCCCGCACTTTTCCCAGCATGTCGGTCGTCCCCGTCATTGCTCTTTACCCAGCAGTCGTCCTCTGCTCGACGGTCGTCCTCCATCGCCCATGCTTTACAATATACTTTATTTTCCTTTTGCAATCTATATCCCTTTTCTTCTTCATTCTGTGAGTGCAAATTTTGGACTGTCTTTGGTATTCAACCACAAGTTATCTTGTTTGCCTGATAAGCCGTCGCTTACATCCTGCACAGCTAACTCATGTTTGAATAGGGGCAGCTGTAAACACCCCAAATTTACCCTCACCCATTCACACCATGGCTTGTGATCATTTCATATGCATAAACTCAATCATAATATCTCATATCCCATTTTTGATCCACTGCATAGATTCTAAGTCATCTGCATCTAGGGTTTGTGATCTGAGCAATCCAAGAGCTTCTTGAGCCACTCCAAAGGCCATCAATCACTTCAAAGGGATCCATGTATGCTCTAATATCATATTACATCCTCACAAAGTCAAGAATGTCAAAAAATCACAAGAACTAAGAATGGTATGAAGGCAGAGCCAGGTTTGACTGCACAGATGACCTAGAATTAGGGTTTTGGTTTCAGAGGCCATAACTCCAATTTTTTTGGTCATTCTTGTTTCTATTGGTCTCTATATGGCATAGGGAGTATGCATATCAATTTTCATGAATAAATTCCATGGGGAAGTCATCTGATCAAGAGTTGACTTTTCAAGCAAGTCAGTGTAAAATCAGGGCATCTGAGGCCCCCAATGACCCAACCAAGGGGTGATCTTCATCATTTTGATTGTATATGATCTTTATTTGATCATAGAAGAGGTTGTAAGTTCACAAAATTAAAGAATTTCAAGTCTTTTGCAAAGTTGACTTTTTGGGCAAGTTTGACTTTTAATGAAAATGTCATTTTAAGCAACTTTTTCAACCCTTACTTTTTGATTCAAGAAAGCTTCAAATGGAAAAACTTTGGTCATGAAAGTTGTAGAATAGATCTTTCCCTTTTCAAAAAGTACAAGAACATGACCTAATTCATTTTTGATCAAAAGTTATGGCTTGTCAAAGTTGGCTAAAATCACAAAATTTCAAAGTTTCTACCAAAGAGGTATTTTGCAAAATGACTTGATCAAGTGTTCTAGAGCTATCAAATGGACTTCTAATCCGCACAACATGATCACACAAGTCCAAAAAATCAGAATGGGCCAAGGGATCACATGTTTTATGGCTTATGGATCAAGTTTCTTTCATAAGAACCAAAGGCAAGGCAAGTTGCAAAACTCATCATAGCATCTCATCCACTTGCTGGCTAGCTTGTTGATCAACCCTAGGCTTTTCCTCACCTCATGCTGCGCAGGACATGCCCTTTGTACTAGGCTAGCAAGTGGCCCATGCTTCTCTTACACAAAGTTGACATTTTTGCAAAAGCACCCATACCAATCAATAAAGCACACATCATGTCATCTGACCAATCCCAATTGTTTATGTTACTCAAATGCAAGCTAAACATAACAAGAAGCAGGTCTGAAACTCACCATAACTCAGCATTCTCATTTTCACCCTCTTGAGCAAAAGCTTTCGAAACTCATCACACAACTCACTAACACACAAACTAACTTCATAAACCAACTCAACACATCTTCCTGGTCACAAAGCACCCTTCAAAGCAGCCTGAAACTCAAAGAATCAAAAACACGATCACCACATCACCTTGAACAGAACCTCTACAAACTCTCAAACCAGCCCAAATAAATTTGTTCCAAGCCTTTCAGAAGCACAAGGGAGGTCATAGGAGCAGTTTAGCACAAGGGAAGAGGTCTGAAAGCTCCAAACTGAAAAGCTTCAAACTCAGGTAGCTTCATGAACTTTTTTTCCAGAAGCATGATTTTAAGTTCTTAATAGCTTCTATGCATTCCCATGATCATGAATATGTGATTATTTTTGAAAATGGTGGAGAAACCAGGATGTATGCAATGTCTGAAACTTTTGCCCTAAAATAATGTTTTGCTTCGATTCAGTTGATTGATGAAAGATAAATGAGTTTTGAGTTAGGGTTTTGATTCAGGGGGATGTGGGGATGATTTCTGGGTTCTTAGTTTTCGTTTTAGTGAAGTTTTGAGGATTTTGGGGATTTTCAGGTGGGGTTCCCACTAGAGAAGACGACCGGAGGTCTTCTCCGGCCACCTGAAAATAATTAGGGTTAATCCCTGTCATTAATTGTGGTTTGAATGCTGAGCGTTGGATGCGTTGACCTGGGGAGACTGGCGCGTGTTTGGAGGGCTGAGATTTGTCATTAGAAACCCTAATCTTTAATTAACTTAATTAATTCAATTTAATTAATTAAATCAGAAATTAGGTCAGTTTGAATGTGGACCTTAGGATTGCGCGCGCAGTCAACAGCCTCCCCCCCAGCTTCAATCTGATCCGTCCAATGCGTTTACTTTCTTTTATTTTAATTTTAATTCATTTATTTTGTATTTCTTTTGTCCATTTATTTTAAAATAGCAAAACCATTTTAAAAATTCTGAAATTTTTTGTACAAAATTTTATTTAATTTCAGAAACCAAAAACATTTTTATTTTTATTTTTTGCATTAAAAAATATTTTTAAATCATTTAAAAGTTTATTTTTAATTAATTAATGAGAATTAATTAATTAAAAATCCTTTTAGGTATTTAAAAATCACCAAAAAATTCATGAAACATTTAAAAACATTTAGAAACATTGTCCAACCCTCAAACCAAATTCCTTTTTTGATCGTGATGCATTTTGATAATTTTCCATGGAATTAATTCATTTCCAAAGCATTATTTTGATCCAAACTTCAAAAAATCATTTCTGCCTAACCATTTAGAGTTGGACTTTAATTCTTTTTGCATTGTGTTTTGCATCTCACGTAGTTTGTGAGATTAAATTGGCATGATTTGATCTTTCATTTTCATTTTGTTTGGCATTTTTCTTGTTAAGGTACCCAAAAACCCTAGAAATCTTAGGAAATTCATAACTTTTATTAGGTTAAGAGTTGGAACCTCTCCTTTGGGCAGTGAGTTAGTATAGGTTTAGGGATCCTTTGAGTGCATTTTCAAATTTTTATCTTGATGTTTGCTTCTGATTTTGGTTTTTGTTTGATGCTTTGATCATAAACCCTAATTTGGGCTTCCTTTTGCATTCATCTTGCATTTGCTTACATACCATGACTTGCCATGACATTTTGTGCATCCATTTGATTCATTAGACATCTTAAGACATCTTAGAATCATGTTTGATCATTGCATCTTTCATTTTACATTTTGTATGTCATTTGCATTCCATAACTTTTCATGTATGTTCATGGTTCTAAGCATGTTTCTCTTGCATCCATATGTTCATATGATCATTCTCATCTCTTGTCATGTATGTGCATCACATCATAGCATTATTATCATCTCATACATGCTTCTGGTTTTGGTTTGCATCATGCCATTTCATCTCATTTGCATTGCATTTCATTTCTTTCACTAACTTTTCAGGTGGTAAGTTGCTTTGAGAAGTGAATTTGCCTTCACTTCTCACAATTTCTTTTCATCTCCTTTATGCATCCTTGCTGCATTTTGTTATGTGTTTGAGATTGAGCTTGCTCATTCTTCTTCATCTTACTTTCTTTCCTCAAGTGACTT
The DNA here is from genome assembly GCA_963966055.1 of Lathyrus aphaca. Taxonomy (NCBI): domain Eukaryota; kingdom Viridiplantae; phylum Streptophyta; class Magnoliopsida; order Fabales; family Fabaceae; genus Lathyrus; species Lathyrus aphaca. The sequence goes on along the minus strand of OZ014525.1, from coordinate 482,908,919 downwards.
GTCTTCTTGAATGAAGCAAGTTACTTTGCTTCTCTTTGCTCCTTTCATCTGCTTCCTGGTGGTTTCTCTGAAGATTTCTCTTGATAAAGCCTCACAAACCTTAGGAACAACCAAGCATGAAAATGATTAGGGTTTGGATTAGTCCCCCACTTAGCTTTTACCTTTGTGTCTCTTTGAGTCTTCTCTTCTCATCTCATAATCAGGGACTAAACCCTAAAGGCTTTAAGGCTTTGTGATTAAGCTTATGCCTGCATCCTTCTATTAGGATGGAGTGTATAACTTTAATCCTAAGTGTTAAACCCTTAATGTGTTTAACTCCTTTAATCAATTCACATAATAATCATTAAGACATCATACTTGTAACTTGGGCCTTGCATTAGGGTTCTAATTCTTCCTTAATTGGTCAAGAAGGACTAACCCTAGTGTTAATGGACAAGTCCTCCTCAAGTTGTCTTACAAATTATAAAACTCACTTCATCATCTTATCATTAAATAAAATCCACTTAATCAAAGGCATGTTTTGTCTTGAGGTTAATCCCTAATCATGGATTAAGTTGAGGAGCTTTCCTCAGCTTAAACATTCTCATCTATTATCCTTCTATTAGGATGGTGTAATGAGTATGTTTAATCCTTGATTATGGCTTAATCTCATTACTCAACACTAAACAAAAACACCAAAAACATCTAAATAATCACAAGTAGGTTAATGATCTTAATCCTGCATCAAAGGTGATTAAGTGTGAGAAGATGACTTCACACTTAAGGTATTCTCATTACCCCTACTCAGAGGGAGGATGTGATGAGTTTACTAAGCCATTGGTTTAGGCTTAAGCTCATTAACTTATGACAAACTTCAAAAAGCAATAAAAGACTGAAAATACAAAAACAAACAATAAACGTCTCCTCCGGGATTCTTTTCTCATCATCTTCACTCACAAACGAGAACTTGTTTCTTCCGTCTAATGCAAGACAGTTTGCACCTGAGCCAGACAGGTCATACACTTGAGCATAGGCCAGTAAACAGTTCACAAGTCAATTTATCTTTCAGTCTCTTTGGGTCGAACTACGATGTTCTGACTTCCTCATTGCACGAGAGGATACGTAGGCATAACTTAACAGTTATCGAACAAAAGTCTCTGTATATTCCCCCTCCTTCTAGCCTTATTCTTTAGCCTCATGATCATGAGCATTCCATCTTTGTTCTTACACTGACACTATATATATCACACTTCACTTTCTTTTACACTGACACCTGTACATTCTTTTCCAGCTCTTTATACACAAATTGCACTGACACTACCCCTTTAAAAACACAAATCTTTCAAGCGTGGATCCCGTCGAGTACGACGGACAGTCTGGGTGCTAATACCTTCCCAGGTTATAACCAACCCCCTTTCTCAGTCTCTCTGGTTCGCGACCGTCTTGTCCATATCTTTCTAGGTCTATGCAGCATTGCCTTTCCTCCGGGATAAAAATACCTAGTTGGCGACTCTATTCATTCCCTGTGAGTTCACTCCTGTATGTTCTCGCATCTCTTTTCGCCGACCGTTCGCGTCTGTACCCCATTTGACCCGGCTTCATTTGGTGGGAGCGACAGCTTGGCGACTCTGCTGGGGACCCTTATACTGTAACCAGGGCTTCTGGTTCTTTTCGTGGGTTCCTCCTAGCGCTTGTTTGATTTGTGTTTACTGGGGTGTTATGTGCTATTTGTTTTGTGTATTTATTTTGTTTATTGCCTTATGTACAGTTGTTTTATTACTTTCTTTATAGCTTTACATATATCATACTGTCATACTGTGCTGGCTGGATCTGTTTTGTTGCTTTGGTGGGTGGGTGTTCCATTGAGAGTTGAGGTCCTATACCTGGGACCTGAGTGACACCTAGGCTAGAGTGGTTCATGTTCTTTCCCATTCCATTTCGGTCTGGTGCGGGAATATGAAACACGGTTCAGATATGAGTTTCTTCTTGAGAACTCTGTGCTACAGATTTCCTGTAGTGCTAGGGCAATCTGGGAAGCCTGCTAAGTCTGGATGACCTTTAGTATTGACCTTCAGAAACTGAGGTGAATTAGAGGAGGATCTTTTATGGTTATTGTAAACACTGTACCTCCGGGTTAGAACTGTTTACACTTCTCATAACTGATCCAAGTTTGAGGATCCTTGTGTTAGAACATCACCTGTGAGGGGGTTGGGCTGTTTACAAGTTTGCAGGTACCCTTGACCTCAACATACCCTGTTACTTTGTATTGACTAAGAGTACTCCATGTTGGAATAGTTTTTGTGATTTTTAACCCTGGACATGTGACTCTTTATTTGAGTCCCCCACCTTGGTTACTGGACTTATGAACCTCCATCTGGATTTCTTGAACATACATGGACCTATATCAAGGCATTTAATCAGATCCAGCTCAGTCACAAACCCTCGCATATCATTTGCATACATCCTCATTGCATCATTTTAACATGTGTTTATTTGTTTTTCAGGGTATCCATCATACATTTTGGCTTGGTTTTGACCCTTTCTTCAGCTTAGACCTATCTTCATCAGTATCTTGCTTCAGTTATCAGCTACCTGCTTCAGTCACCTGCATCACCAGTCTCAGCCTGTCAGTGGCCCATCTTCAGTGGTATTCTCAGCTCTTCTTCAGCGATATGGCACCCAAGAAGAGCAACATCTCCTATCATTTCTTTGAGCCTGAGTTGGCTAGCATCAGGAAGGTTCAGACCCTAATTACTCCAGACCATACACCACTTTTCAGAGAACATTATGGAGGAATCCTTGATGTGGTTATGGATTTGGACCCTTCACAGAGGAGCTTGATTCATACTTGCCTGCAGTTCTATGATCCCCCTCTGAGGTGCTTCACCTTCCAGAATTTTCAGATGGGACCCTTGTTGGAAGAGTATTCATCATTGGTTGATGTACCTATCAGGGGTGGAGTCCCCTTCAACCCTGAGATGGCTTTCCCTAGTAATAAAGAGGTGGCAAAAGCCTTGTACCTGGAACCAGCTTTGATTGGGCAAAATATGACTACCAAAGCAGGAATCACTGGTCTACATCTGGATTTCTTGACCTCTCAGGCTACCCTGAAGGCTTCTTTGGGAGAGTGGAAGGCAGTCTGTGCTTTGTTGGCCCTTAGCATATATGGGGTCATACTTTTTGCAGATGAGCCTAAGTTTGTTAGCAAGAGTGCAATCCATCTTTTCATCCTGAGGAACCCAGTGCCCACCTTACTGGGAGATCTCTACTACTCTGTCCACCAAAGGAATGAAAAGCAAAGGGGAAGATTAGTGAGATGTTGTGCTCCTTTGTTCCATACTTGGCTGCTCAAGCATTTGCCAAAGACTGATGCATTCTTGAACCCTCACCAGCAGAAAAATTGGGCTAGGAGGCTTGTTGCTCTAACCTCAGATGATATCAGGTTGTGTACTCAGAGCACCAAGGGCAGAGACATCATTACTAGTTGTGGTCAATTTCCCAATGTGCCTCTGATAGGAGTGAAGGGTTGCATCAACTACAACCCTCTGCTTTTCAAAAGACAACTAGGCTATGCATTAGTCCACCCTCCTAAGGTACAGGATCTGGCAGAGACCCTTTATTGTGAGAACAAGCCCAATCTGGCTATTGTCAGGCAGGCATCCTGGGCCTGGGACAATGTGCAGACTAAGGGAGTAACCATTCTTGGGAGATGCAATAATGTGGCCTCAGCTCAGTACTATGAGTGGTCCCATGCCCGGGCTCAAATTACTGGAATGCCCTTCACTATTGAAGATGTGCCTGGACCTTCCACAGCACCACCTCCAGCAACTGTCAGCTTAGAGGAGTTTGAGAAATTGAAAGAAAGAAATGAGAATTTGACTCAGGCTCTACAGAAGACCCTCTGGGAGAGGAGTGATGGTCGCTTGGACATTGAAAGGTTAGAAAAGCTAAAAGTGGAGCATCTAGCCAGAATTGAGAAGTCAGAGGATTACATTAAGAAGTCAAGGGCTGGAGAGCAGATCTTGAAGAATGCCTGCAAGGAGGCTCAGTTCCAGAAGGCCAGGACTGATTTGTATCTGAAAGAGAGTCAGGCTAGGTGGGTCAGGATCACCGAAGCCCGCACTCAGGAGGATAAGAGGACTCAGGACAAGATTGAGCAGCTGGAAGCTGGTGCAAAGGAGCAACAGGAAGCCCTGGCAGCAGCCCAGAGAGAGATCTCAGAATTGAAGATTAGAGCTGGTGTGAAGAGGTCTAAGGACCAAAGTCAACACAAGAAGCTAACTGCAGCTGTGACTACTAGGAATCTCCTTATCAGGAATCTTACAGAGCGTCCAACCGATCCTGTGACTGAAGCACTTCTCAAGGAAGTTCAGGAGGATGAGTTTGGTCTTGGTGTTTGACTTTTGCTTGTTGTTGCTTTCTTTTCATGTACTTTTCTTATGTTGTATTTTTGACCCCTCAGAGGGCGTGTATTGTAAGAAAACAAACTATGTATCATTTACTTTTTGTAATATATGTATTGGTTTGTTTTATCTGGATTCTTCAAGCAACATCACAAGCATCTTCCTCAGGGGTCTGGAAAGGTCAAAACCAAGTGCCAAGCCGGGTACCTTGGATACAAATAAGCATACTGCATTGCATACTAACCTTTTGTTTTGTTTTGTAGGTTTTTGTTTCATTGATACTAACTCTGTTGTGACTTCAGGAACTATTGCTCGACGTCGGGTGTTTCCACTCAACCGTCCACACAGATATCCAACCCGCAACAACCTTCCGGGTATACAAATGGACCAAGTACAGCAGGACCTTACAGAGGTCAGGACTCAAATGGCCAATGAGAGGCTAGAAATGAGGAATCAAATGACACAGTTTATGGAGGTGATGAATAATATGGCTCAAAGCCAAGAGAGGTTAAGAGCACTGGTAGAGGGGAGGAATCAGGAAGACCCTCATCCAGGGACTGCTGGGACAAGCAACAATGAGAGAGTCCAACCTCATGTCAATCCCCCAGTCTATGGACCCCACCTGCATCCAGAGATCAACATCCCTGTTAATGTACAAGGGACTGCCACAGCAGGTAGAGTGCTGCAAGAAGACCCCCATGAAGATCGGTTCACAGTGATGGGAGCTGGGGAGGAAGCCTATGACAGAAGGCTAGATGAGATTGCTGAGAAACTGAGGTCCCTGGAGTCCCAGAATTCTTTGGGCTTTGATGTTATGGACATGGGTCTAGTGGTCGGGGTCAGGATTCCCCACAAATTTAAACCACCATGTTTTGAGAAATACAACGGGACTTCCTGTCCCCAGACCCATTTACAATCCTTTCTGGGGAGGCTGAAGGCATATACCATGGACGAAAAGCTATGGATGTTTTATTTCGAGGATAGCTTAACAGGAGCTTCAAGGGAATGGTACTCTCACCTGACTAGAGCAACCATTAGATGCTGGAAGGACCTGGCTGAGGCCTTTATCAGACAGTATCAGTACAACTTGGATATGGCTCCCAACAGGACCCTCCTGATGGGAATGTCACAATCATCCAGGGAAAGCTTCCGAGAGTACGCTCAAAGGTGGAGACAGCTTGCTGCTGCTGTCCAGCCACCCATGTCAGAGAGGGAGATGGCTGATATGTTTATGAACACCCTCCAAGGAACATACATTGACAGGCTAGCTGCCTTTTCCTCCACTAGCTTTGCTGACGTGGTCATAGCCGGGGAGAGAATTGAGAGCCTGTTAAAGATGGGCAAAATTTCTAACAACGGTGCAAGCTCGTCCAGTAACCCAAGAAAGCCTTTTGTGGTCCCAAGAAGAACTGGTGAAACCAATGCTATCCATACCAGCAGGGGCAGACCCCAATATGTTCATAGGTCTGTGGCAGCAGTCACCATTCCAGCTCCAATTCATCCACAACCAGCTTATCAACCACAGCAACAAAATTATCAGCAACAAACTCAGTATTCTCCTCAGAGAAATTATAACAACAACAATACCAACAACAGCAATCAGCAAAGACCATTCCAACAGAGGCCTTCTCAGGCCAATAGGGTGATCGATCCGATCCCTATGCCCTATGCCACATTACTGCCACAACTCCTGAAACTCAACCTAGTTGAGCTAAGGACATTGGCACCTCCAGATCCTGCCAGTCTACCCAGAAATTATGACGCCAGCGCCAGATGTGCTTTTCACTCAAATGCACCTGGCCACAGTACAGAGAAGTGCATGGCTTTGCACATGAAAGTACAGGACTTGGTAGATTCTAAAGCTCTGAACTTTGCACCACCACCAAATGTTAACAAGAACCCTATGCCACACCACGGAGGGCCCAGAATCAATGCTATTGAAGAAGACAGGCCGTCTTACTTGATAACCAGTGTGGGTCAGATTCGGACACCCTTGGTAGAGATTAAAGCTCAACTCCTTGAATGCCAAATGTTCCCGGGATGTGAGCTAGGGTGTGCTTATTGCAACATTTCAGTGAATGGATGTGATAACTTGAGAGATTGCATAAATGGTCTCATCCAGAGTGGCCTGCTTCAAATCACAACATCAGTACCTACCAATCCAGCAATCTCCTTAACCACAGTTCCAGAATCGCCTACAACTGCAACAACCATTGTTCCAAACAACTTTTCAGTTTCATCAACAAATGCTTCATCTATTACTTCAACGGACCAAATATCAACAAACGTCCCTTCTACATCCTCAGCACCCCTTCATTCAGAAACTCCTATAACAACAACACCCATCCTTCCAGCAATGTCTCCTACAACATCAGCAGCAAACAATGAAAATGTCTCAACAGTTACGATTTATTATGATCCTGCAAATGATTCCGTCTACAACTCACAAAATGCCACTCCTACCAGAGCACCAGTCACAATATACTATGATCCACAGACTATCATGGTCCCTTCTGCAGCTGCCATCAGTCCAGTCACTATCACAGTGCCTGGGCCAGTACCTTATGAAAGCAGTAATGCCATCCCTTGGCATTACGGCTCCGATCTATACTACGAAGGACAGAAAATCACTTTTGAATCATCTTATTCACCACAAATAGACAATGTGGGGGGAGGCAGAGGCTTCACTCGAAGCGGACGTCTCTTTGCCCCGCAAATTCAAAGACCCACTGCTGAAGCAGAAGCTGCTGCCAAGGCAAAAGGGAAGAGCATGGTGCAAGAGGAGCAAATTGTTAAAGAAGCTTTGAAAACACCTTTTGATCAAGAAGTTGATGAATTCATGAGAATCATCAAGAAAAGTGATTACAAGATAGTGGACCAGCTTCACCAGACGCCTTCCAAGATCTCCATTCTATCATTGCTTATGTGCTCCGAGGCTCATCAGAACGCACTACTCAAAGTCTTGCACGCAGCTTATGTGCCAGAAGAGATCACCGTCAATCAGTTGGAAGCTGTGGTTGGAAATGTTAATGCTAGTAATGGACTAGGATTTACCAACACTGATTTGACTTCGGAAGGCCGCAATCACAACAAGGCTTTGCACATTACCATGGAATGTAAAGGTGCAGTTCTTTCCCATGTGCTGGTAGACACAGGGTCATCCCTCAATGTCTTACCTAAAAAAGCTCTTGTGAAGATGGAATATGAGGGATTGGCATTGCGACCCAGTAACTTGGTAGTAAGAGCCTTTGACGGCTCTAAGAGATCAGTTCTGGGAGAAATTGAGTTGCCTGTAACGATTGGCCCACAAACTTTCAAAACGACCTTCTACGTGATGGACATTCAGCCTGCCTACAGCTGTTTGTTGGGTAGACCATGGATTCATGCCGCCGGCGCAGTTACGTCTACCCTTCACCAGAAGTTAAAATTCGAGTGGGAGGGCCAAGTCGTTACTATTTGTGGAGAGGAATATATTTTTGTTAGCCATCTGGCTACGTACAAATATATTGAGATGGATGGGGAGATCCACGAGACAATGAGTCAGGGGTTTGAGGCCCTGAATATTAATGAAACATCTGCTGTGCTTGGGACTTCCATGACATCCTACCAGCAAGCCCGGAAGGTTGTGGAAGAAGGAAACGCCCAAGGCTGGGGCAAACTGTTGCCTGTGGAGAAGAAAGAAGATAGATTTGGGTTGGGTTACAAACCAACTCAACAAGATCAAGCAGAGGCTGCTAAGAAGCCCAACTTTGTTAGTGGGGGATGCTTACTCCCGATGCTGTCAACAATTTGGAAGATGAGTCGGAAGATGAACGCAACCTGGAAAGCTGGATTCGTCCAAGGATCCCGGGGAGCCGTATCTCAAACTGGTCTTCCCAGGAAATTATAAGGGTTACTCCTGCAGAGTAATTATTATTTCCTGTATATTTTAAGCATGCATCAAGTCTTGCATCTTGCCCAAGATGACAAGACTCATTTTGTAATCGGGCCATCTGTAATTTTTGTGCAACAAGATTAATCAATGAAATATCAGACATCTTTTTGCAAATGAGTCTTTTTGTTTTCCGCTCACTGTTTTTCCATTTTTCTTTTTGTACAAAAAAAATAAATGGCAATGTTTTCAAAATGACAACTTTTATTTCACTTTTCTAAAACAAGATTAAAACCAATCACTAAAATGAACAAACTGAACCCTTGCAGAGAGTGCCTTCTAGACCGCACCGACAACAGCACGGCTATGACTTCGTATGACTTTGACAATCCGATCAATCAAGCTGATGAAGGGGTTGAAGAAGATTACGAGCTTCCTGAAGAGCTAGCCAGATTGTTGAGACAAGAGGAGAAGGTTATCATTCCTCATCAGGAGGAGGTCGAAACAATTAATCTTGGTACAGATGAAGATGTGAAAGAGGTTAAGATCGGGGCCTGCTTACAAGACTCAGTGAAGAAACAATTGATTGACCTGCTTCAAGAATATGTGGGTGTGTTTGCTTGGTCTTATCAAGATATGCCAGGGTTGGACACCAATATCGTCATGCACAAGCTGCCTTTGAGGGAAGAATGCCCACCGGTCAAACAAAAACTGCGCCGTACTCGTCCAGACATGGCAATGAAGATCAAAGAAGAGGTACAAAAGCAGTGGGACGCCGGATTCCTTGCTGTAACTAGCTATCCGCCGTGGGTTGCTAATATAGTACCCGTGCCTAAGAAAGACGGCAAAGTAAGGATGTGTGTTGACTACCGGGATCTGAACAGAGCCAGCCCGAAAGATGATTTCCCATTACCTCACATTGATGTATTGGTTGATAATACGGCTCAGTTCTCGGTATTCTCCTTCATGGACGGATTTTCAGGATATAATCAGATCAAAATGTCACCTAAAGACATGGAGAAGACAACCTTCATCACTCCCTGGGGCACGTTCTGTTACAAGGTGATGCCGTTCGGATTGAAGAATGCTGGTGCAATATATCAACGGGCTATGGTGACATTATTCCACGATATGATCCATAAGGAAATCGAGTGTTATGTGGATGACATGATTGCCAAATCCCTCACAGAAGAAGACCACCTGGTAAATTTGCTGAAGCTATTCAAGCGTCTGAGGAAGTACCAACTAAAGTTGAACCCCAACAAATGCACATTCGGGGTACGATCTGGTAAGCTGCTGGGCTTTATTGTAAGCGAGAAAGGGATCGAAGTGGACCCTGATAAAGTCAAAGCCATTCAAGAAATGCCTGCACCAAAAACTGAGAAAGAAGTTCGGGGGTTTCTAGGTAGGTTGAACTACATTTCACGGTTCATATCCCACCTTACAACGACCTGTGAACCCTTGTTCAAACTGTTAAGAAAAGAACAGACGGTCAGGTGGAACAAAGACTGCCAGAGGGATTTTGATAAGATCAAAGAATACCTGCAAGAACCACCAATCCTTATGCCTCTAGTTGAAGGAAGACCTCTGATAATGTACTTGACAGTATTAGAAGAGTCAATGGGGTGTGTGCTGGGCCAGCATGACGAGTCTGGTCGAAAAGAGTATGCAATATACTACCTGAGCAAAAAGTTTACCGACTGTGAACAACGTTATTCACTGCTCGAGAAAACTTGCTGTGCTTTAGCGTGGGCTGCTCGCCGACTGAGGCAGTATATGTTGACCCACACTACTTTATTGATCTCAAAGATGGACCCGATCAAGTACATTTTCGAGAAGCCAGCTCTTACCGGACGGGTTGCAAGATGACAAATGATTCTCACAGAATATGACATCCAGTACACCTCTCAGAAAGCCATCAAGGGCAGTGTGTTGTCTGAATATCTAGCTGAGCAACCTATTGATGACTACCAGCCTATGAGATTTGACTTCCCCGATGAAGACATCATGTTCATAAAAGCAAAAGATCATGAAGAGCCTATTCACACTGAAGGGCCTGACCCGGAGGAAGAATGGACTATGATGTTTGATGGGGCTGTTAATATGAATGGTCGTGGTGTTGGTGCAGTACTCATTACACCTAAGGGGGTTCACATGCCTTTCTCGGCGAAACTCACCTTCGACTGCACTAACAAGGAAGCTGAATACGAAGCTTGCATTATGGGTCTTGAGGAAGCTATTGACCTCAGGATCAAGACATTGACCGTATTCGAAGATTCAGCTCTGGTAGTTAATCAAACCAGTGGCAAATGGTACACCCACCAGGATCATCTGATACCTTACAGGGATTATACAAGAAGATTATTGACTTTCTTCACAACGGTCAAGCTTGAGTATATCCCTCGGGACGAGAATCAGTTTGCAGATGCTCTGGCTACCATTTCATCTATGATCAAAGTTCAAGCTGCAAACTTTGTACCGCAGATTTCAGTGTCCAGACTTGACAGACCAGTATATGTATTTGCAGCAGATATTGTCAAAGATGATAAGCCTTGGTTCCACGACATTAAGTGCTTCTTGGAGGATCAAACATACCCATCTGGGGCATCTTCCAATGATAAGAAGACTTTAAGAAGGCTTGCTGGTAGTTTCTTTTTGAATACTGATGGTTCCCTGTACAAAAGAAACTTTGATATGGTACTCCTCAGATGCGTCGATAGAACAGAAGCAGACTTGTTGATGCACGAAGTGCACGAAGGATCCTTTGGTACCCATGCAGGAGGGCATGCCATGGCTAAGAAATTGCTAAGATCAGGTTATTACTGGATCACAATGGATGCCGACTGTTGCGCCTATGCCAGAAAATGCCATAAATGCCAGATTTATGCGGATAAGGTGCATGTGCCTCCCAATCCTTTGAATATAATGTCTTCACCCTGGCCCTTTGCCATGTGGGGCATTGATATGATCGGCAAGATTGAGCCAACTGCTTCAAATGGCCACAGATTCATCCTGGTAGCCATTGACTATTTCAGCAAGTGGGTTGAAGCAGCCTCATATGCAAATGTTACAAGGCAAGTGGTAGCCAGATTTCTGAAGAGAGATATCATCTGTCGATACGGAGTTCCCGAGCGAATCATTACTGATAATGGTTCCAACTTGAACAACAAAATGATGGCAGAACTATGCCGGGACTTCAAGATCCAACACCACAATTCTTCTCCTTACAGGCCAAAGATGAATGGCGCTGTTGAGGCAGCTAATAAAAATATCAAGAAGATTGTGCAGAAGATGGTAGTTACGTACAAAGACTGGCATGAAATGTTACCATTTGCCTTGCATGGGTACCGTACATCAATCAGAACATCCACTGGGACAACACCGTATCAGCTTGTGTATGGTATGGAAGCAGTCCTACCTGTTGAAGTTGAATTACCCTCCTTGCGAGTACTGATGGATGTTAAGCTGAACGAAGCAGAGTGGGTCCCGGTCCCGATACGAACAACTGAGTCTGATTGAAGAGAAGAGATTGGCTGCAATCTGTCACGGACAGTTGTATCAGAAAAGAATGAAGAGAGCCTTCGATCAGAAAGTCAGGCACCGAGAGTACCAAGTGGGAGATCTTGTGTTGAAAAGAATCCTCCCTCCTCATACAGACCACAGGGGCAAATGGACTCCGAACTATGAAGGACCATTCGTGGTAAAGAAAGTTTTCTCTGGTGGAGCACTGATGCTCAGCACCATGGATGGTGAAGATTTCCCGTCCCTTGTGAATTCAGATGCAGTTAAAAAATACTTCGCATAAAAATGACCCGATGGACATAAAAACAGAATGTAAGTCCAGGCAAAAATAAGGCATCCCGGCGAGTCAAAAACAGAATAAAAGACTCGGGCAAAAATAAGGGAAAATAAACAAAAAATGTACACTCGCTGAGTTGAAAAGCCGCATTGGACAGCTCAGGCAAAAATGGGTATCCCGATGGATTGAAAACCCGAAAGGGCGATCCATGCAAAATAAGGGAATAAGCGAACAATTGCATCTTGAATTCGTCTGTATAACTTACAACTTGGTAAGCTTTGAAAAGGATCAAGCCTCTTTCAGAATCAGCATTCTTCAGAAAGCAAGACGAGAAGAACGTCAAAAGTCATACGAGTCATAGCAAGAGGGAAGCTCCTTGAAGCGTCGTCAACATTGCCAGCATTTTGTTTCCCAATTTGTAACAATCTCCTCATTTCAGGAGATATGTTTTTTTGACTGTATCTTGCCAATTCAGGGCACTTGAGTTAATAAAATCAGATTTTTCAGTCATGTTTCGTTTTGCACATTTTTATTTGCAAAGGATGTCTGATGTCTTAAACTGATTGCATGAATACAAATGTTTATCTTTAAAAATAAAGCGCGTGCTTGCAGGGAATATACTTACTCTCAGAAGTGTCTAACTCCTATGACGGAATCCGGCAAAGGATACCTTGAGATTACTTGTACGCTTCTCTATCTTTGCAGGATTGCAGGTATCCGAAGCGCGACATGGGGCATGCAAGCTTCATCCCAGCAAGCTGGCAAATCAACACTCACTCAGTCTTAGCACCCAAGTGCTTGCTCCCCAGCCGAGTTGCCACTTATTGCTCCCCCAACCGAGTTACCAATCATTCTTCCTCAGTCAAGTACAAAAGTCGGGGGACCATCTCCCCACAGAATTCCAGCCTCTATCCAGAAGAGCAACGCACGAAGGAATCACAACAGAGTGACGAAATATTCTACAAACCCCAGCTGGGTCCCTCATTTATAGGAATAGGTCCATCACTGACCTTTTTCTCCAAGCAGAGTCATTTCATCAGAACTACCAATGATCTTATCCCCAGCTGGGATGTTCACTCCAACAGATCGACCAGAGATCTTCACAGCAGCGGGATCCGAATCCCAGATCGGTATCTTTTGCATAATCATAGCATTCGCATCATATTCACCCCACAAAGCGTAGCATTCCGTTTAATACGGAGCATTACGGCAAAAATCAAACATATTGCATAATTATAAGCCATGTTCTGAATCAAACACTTGTGAATATTATCAACCCCTCAACAATATACAGAATACCCCCCAGAGTCCCCAGCAAAAGCAGTTGCCCCACATTCACCAATACAAATACATACTCCTTGTGGCACCCGTCCGTGTCATATCCCCAGCAGAAAGCCAAAGTATCCCCTTTGCATTCGCAGATACAGATATATATATATAACTTTCTTGACACCCGTCCGTGTCACTTTTCCCAGCATATTCTCTCAAACACCTTGTATACTAGATATTTGTTTATACTATACCTTTCTCTTTTTGGCACTCGCCTGTGTCATTCTCCCCAGCAGATTGAACACTCATCTATACATCACTCATACTTTCTACCCATACTTATACAGATACTCGTCCATATCTTGTATACACCATTTATATCCCCGCAGATTCGACACTCGTCCGTGTTCTTTGTTAACTCGTTGGTACTCGTCCGTATCATCATCTCAGAACATGCGTCAAGCGTTTGTTTCTACCTGATACTCGTCCGTATCATAATCTTAAGGATGCTCGTCCGCGTCTTTAATCCATACACCGTGTCAAACACTCTTGTCTTCTTGAATATAGACACTCGTCTGTGTCTACTATTCCCCAGAAGAGTCCCCTCAGATTCAACACTCGTCCGTGTTCTTTGTTAACTAGTTGATATTCGTCTGTATCATCATCTCTGAACACGTGTCGATATTTGTTTCTACCTGATACTCGTCCGTATCATAGTCTTAAGGATTCTTGTCCGCATCTTTAATCTATACACAATACCAAACACTTATACCTTTTATTTCTTGGATGTAGACACTCGTCCGTGTTTACTACTCCCCAGTAAAGTGATTTTTCTTCTTATCTGGCATTCGTCCTATGTCATGATAATCCCTGAGAGCAGTCGTACCCTGCTAGGTGGTCGTCCTCCACCTCTTGATGGTCGTCCTCCGTCATGCTCATCCGATGGCCGTCCCCATCGTTGACCCTTCTATCCGACATTCGTCCTATGTCGTGATATTTAGCAGCCGTCCCCTGCTAGGTGATCGTCCTTCACCTTTTTGATGATCGTCCTTCATCATTTTATCCAATGGCCGTCCCCATTGTTGATTTTGGTTATCTGGCATTCGTCATGTGTCATGATAAAACCTTGAGAGCAGCCGTCCCCTGCTAGGTGGTCGTCCACCACCTCTTGACGGCCGTCCTCCATCATGCTCATCCGATGGCCGTCCCTATCGTTGACCTTTTATCCAACATTCGTCCTATGTTGCGATATTTTCGGCAGCCGTACCCTGCCAGGTGGTCGTCCTCCGCCTTAGATGACCGTCCCTCATCTTAACCCCAACAGAGCAGTCGTCCCCTGCTAGGTGATCGTCCTTCACCTTTGATGACCGTACCTCATCATCTGTTTATTTCATTTATTCTTTAACCCGATGGCCGTCCCCGTCGTGGTCCCTTTTCTTTTTAACCCGATGGGCGTCCCCATCGTTGGTTACTTTACTTTATGAACTTGATGGCCGTCCCCGTCATTTTTCATTAATCCCCATAGAATTTTATAGCTTTACTTGATGGCCGTCCCCATCATAATCCCTTTTTATCCCCAGCATGTCGGCCGTCCCCGTCATTGCTTTATTTCCCGCACTTTTCCCAGCATGTCGACCGTCCCCGTCATTGCTCTTTACCCAGCAGTCGTCCTCTGCTCGACGGTCGTCCTCCGTCGCCCATGCTTTACAATATACTTTATTTTCCTTTTGCAATATATATCCCTTTTCTTCTTCATTCTGTGAGTGCAAATTTTGGACTGTCTTTGGTATTCAACCACAAGTTATCTTGTTTGCCTGATAATCCGTCGCTTACATCCTGCACAGCTAAATCATGTTTGAATAGGGGCAGCTGTAAACACCCCAAATTTTCCCTCACCCATTCACACCATGGCTTGTGATCATTTCATATGCATAAACTCAATCATAATATCTCATATCCCATTTTTGATCCACTGCATAGATTATAAGTCATCTGCATCTAGGGTTTGTGATCTGAGCAATCCAAGAGCTTCTTGAGCCACTCCAAAGGCCATCAATCACTTCAAAGGGATCCATGTATGCTCTAATATCATATTACATCCTCACAAAGTCAAGAATGTCAAAAAATCACAAGAACTAAGAATGGTATGAAGGCAGAGCCAGGTTTGACTGCACAGATGACCTAGAATTAGGGTTTTGGTTTTAGAGGCCATAACTCCAATTTTTTTGGTCATTCTTGTTTCTATTGGTCTCTATATGGCATAGGGAGTATGCATATCAATTTTCATGAAGAAATTCCATGGGGAAGTCATCTGATCAAGAGTTGACTTTTCAACCAAGTCAGTGTAAAATCAGGGCATCTGAGGCCCCCAATGACCCAACCAAGGGGTGATCTTCATCATTTTGATTGTATATGATCTTTATTTGATCATAGAAGAGGTTGTAAGTTCACAAAATTAAATAATTTCAAGTCTTTTGCAAAGTTGACTTTTTGGGCAAGTTTGACTTTTAATGAAAATGTCATTTTAAGCAACTTTTTCAACCCTTACTTTTTGATTCAAGAAAGCTTCAAATGGAAAAACTTTGGTCATGAAAGTTGTAGAATAGATCTTTCCCTTTTCAAAAAGTACAAGAACATGACCTAATTCATTTTTGATCAAAAGTTATGGCTTCTCAAAGTTGGCTAAAATCACAAAATTTCAAAGTTTCTACCAAAGAGGTATTTTGCAAAATGACTTGATCAAGTGTTCTAGAGCTATCAAAGGGACTTCTAATCCGCACAACATGATCACACAAGTCCAAAAAATCAGAATGGGCCAAGGGATCACATGTTTTATGGCTTATGGATCAAGTTTCTTTCATAAGAACCAAAGGCAAGACAAGTTGCAAAACTCATCATAGCATCTCATCCACTTGCTGGCTAGCTTGTTGATCAACCCCAGGCTTTTCCTCACCTCATGTTGCGCAGGACATGCCCTTTGTACTAGGCTAGCAAGTGGCCCATGCTTCTCTTACACAAAGTTGACATTTTTGCAAAAGCACCCATAACAATCAATAAAGCACACATCATGTCATCTGACCAATCCCAATTGTTTATGTTACTCAAATGCAAGCTAAACATAACAAGAAGCAGGTCTGAAACTCACCATAACTCAGCATTCTCATTTTCACCCTCTTGAGCAAAAGCTTTCGAAACTCATCACACAACTCACCAACACACAAACTAACTTCATAAACAAACTCAACACATCTTCCTGGTCACAAAGCACCCTTCAAAGCAGCCTGAAACTCAAAGAATCAAAAACACGATCACCACATCACCTTGAACAGAACCTCTGCAAACTCTCAAACCAGCCCAAATAAATTTGTTCCAAGCCTTTCAGAAGCACAAGGGAGGTCATAGGAGCAGTTTAGCACAAGGGAAGAGGTCTGAAAGCTCCAAACTGAAAAGCTTCAAACTCAGGTATCTTCATGAACTTTTTTTCCAGAAGCATGATTTTAAGTTCTTAATAGCTTCTATGCATTCCCATGATCATGAATATGTGATTATTTTTGAAAATGGTGGAGAAACCAGGATGTATGCAATGTCTGAAACTTTTGCCCTAAAAAATGTTTTGCTTCGATTCAGTTGATTGGTGAAAGATAAATGAGTTTTGAGTTAGGGTTTTGATTCAGGGGGATGTGGGGATGATTTCTGGGTTCTTAGTTTTCGTTTTAGTGAAGTTTTGAGGATTTTGGGGATTTTCAGGTGGGGTTCCCACCGGAGAAGACGACCGGAGGTCTTCTCCGGCCACCTGAAAATAATTAGGGTTAATCCCTGTCATTAATTGTGGTTTGAATGCTGAGCGTTGGATGCGTTGACCTGGGGAGACTGGCGCGTGTTTGGAGGGCTGAGATTTGTCATTAGAAACCCTAATCTTTAATTAACTTAATTAATTCAATTTAATTAATTAAATCAGAAATTAGGTCAGTTTGAATGTGGACCTTAGGATTGCGCGCGCAGTCAACAGCCTCCCCCCCAGCTTCAATCTGATCCGTCCAATGCGTTTACTTTCTTTTATTTTAATTTTAATTCATTTATTTTGTATTTCTTTTGTCCATTTATTTTAAAATAGCAAAACCATTTTAAAAATTCTGAAATTTTTTGTACAAACTTTCATTTAATTTCAGAAACCAAAAACATTTTTATTTTTATTTTTTGCATTAAAAAATATTTTTAAATCATTTAAAAGTTTATTTTTAATTAATTAATGAGAATTAATTAATTAAAAATCCTTTTAGGTATTTAAAAATCACTAAAAAATTCATGAAACATTTAAAAACATTTAGAAACATTGTCCAACCCTCAAACCAAATTTATTTTTTGATCTTGATGCATTTTGATAATTTTCCATGGAATTAATTCATTTCCAAAGCATTATTTTGATCCAAACTTCAAAAAATCATTTCTGCCTAACCATTAAGAGTTGGACTTTGATTCTTTTTGCATTGTGTTTTGCATCTCATGTAGTTTGTGAGATTAAATTGGCATGATTTGATCTTTCATTTTCATTTTGTTTGGCATTTTTCTTGTTAAGGTACCCAAAAACCCTAGAAATCTTAGGAAATTCATAACTTTTATTAGGTTAAGAGTTGGAACCTCTCCTTTGGGCAGTGAGTTAGTATAGGTTTAGGGATCCTTTGAGTGCATTTTCAAATTTTTATCTTGATGTTTGCTTCTGATTTTGGTTTTTGTTTGATGCTTTGATCATAAACCCTAATTTGGGCTTCCTTTTGCATTCATCTTGCATTTGCTTACATACCATGACTTGCCATGACATTTTGTGCATCCATTTGATTCATTAGACATCTTAAGACATCTTAGAATCATGTTTGATCATTGCATCTTTCATTTTCCATTTTGTATGTCATTTGCATTCCATAACTTTTCATGTATGTTCATGGTTCTAAGCATGTTTCTCTTGCATCCATATGTTCATATGATCATTCTCATCTCTTGTCATGTATGTGCATCACATCATAGCATTATTATCATCTCATACATGCTTCTGGTTTTGGTTTTCATCATGCCATTTCATCTCATTTGCATTGCATTTCATTTCTTTCACTAACTTTTCAGGTGGTAAGTTGCTTTGAGAAGTGAATTTGCCTTCACTTCTCACAATTTCTTTTCATCTCCTTTATGCATCCTTTCTGCATTTTGTTATGTGTTTGAGATTGAGCTTGCTCATTCTTCTTCATCTTACTTTCTTTCCTCAAGTGACTTGTCTTCTTGAATGAAGCAAGTTACTTTGCTTCTCTTTGCTCCTTTCATCTGCTTCCTGGTGGTTTCTCTGAAGATTTCTCTTGATAAAGCCTCACAAACCTTAGGAACAACCAAGCATGAAAATGATTAGGGTTTGGATTAGTCCCCCACTTAGCTTTTACCTTTGTGTCTCTTTGAGTCTTCTCTTCTCATCTCATAATCAGGGACTAAACCCTAAAGGCTTTAAGGCTTTGTGATTAAGCTTATGCCTGCATCCTTCTATTAGGATGGAGTGTATAACTTTAATCCTAAGTGTTAAACCCTTAATGTGTTTAACTCCTTTAATCAATTCACATAATAATCATTAAGACATCATACTTGTAACTTGGGCCTTGCATTAGGGTTCTAATTATTCCTTAATTGGTCAAGAAGGACTAACCCTAGTGTTAATGGACAAGTCCTCCTCAAGTTGTCTTACAAATTATAACACTCACTTCATCATCTTATCATTAAATAAAATCCACTTAATCAAAGGCATGTTTTGTCTTGAGTTTAATCCCTAATCATGGATTAAGTTGAGGAGCTTTCCTCAGCTTAAACATTCTCATCTATTATCCTTCTATTAGGATGGTGTAATGAGTCTGTTTAATCCTTGATTATGGCTTAATCTCATTACTCAACACTAAACAAAAACACCAAAAACATCTAAATAATCACAAGTAGGTTAATGATCTTAATCCTGCATCAAAGGTGATTAAGTGTGAGAAGCTGACTTCACACTTAAGGTATTCTCATTACCCCTACTCAGAGGGAGGATGTGATGAGTTTACTAACCCATTGGTTTAGGCTTAAGCTCATTAACTTATGAAAAACTTCAAAAAGCAATAAAAGACTGAAAATACAAAAACAAACAATAAACGTCTCCTCCGGGATTCTTTTCTCATCATCTTCACTCACAAACGAGAACTTGTTTCTTCCATCTAATGCAAGACAGTTTGCACCTGAGCCAGACAGGTCATACACTTGAGCATAGGCCAGTAAACAGTTCACAAGTCAATTTATCTTTCAGTCTCTTTGGGTCGAACTACGGTGTTCTGACTTCCTCATTGCACGAGAGGATACGTAGGCATAACTTAACAGTTATCGAACAAAAGTCTCTGTATATTCCCCCTCCTTCTAGCCTTATTCTTTAGCCTCATGATCATGAGCATTCCATCTTTGTTCTTACACTGACATTATATATATCACACTTCACTTTCTTTTACACTGACACCTGTACATTCTTTTCCAGCTCTTTATACACAAATTGCACTGACACTACCCCTTTAAAAACACAAATCTTTCAAGCGTGGATCCCGTCGAGTACGACGGACAGTCTGGGTGCTAATACCTTCCCAGGTTATAACCAACCCCCTTTCTCAGTCTCTCTGGTTCGCGACCGTCTTGTCCATATCTTTCTAGGTCTATGCAGCATTGCCTTTCCTCCGGGATAAAAATACCTAGCTGGCGACTCTATTCATTCCCTGTGAGTTCACTCCTGTGTGTTCTCGCATCTCTTTTCGCCGACCGTTCGCGTCTATCCCCCATTTGACCCGGCTTCATTTGGTGGGAGCGACAGCTTGGCGACTCTGCTGGGGACCCTTATACTGTAACCAGGGCTTCTGGTTCTTTTCGTGGGTTCCTCCTAGCGCTTGTTTGATTTGTGTTTACTGGGGTGTTATGTGCTATTTGTTTTGTGTATTTATTTTGTTTATTGCCTTATGTACAGTTGTTTTATTATTTTCTTTATAGCTTTACATATATCATACTGTCATACTGTGCTGGCTGGATCTGTTTTGTTGCTTTGGTGGGTGGGTGTTCCATTGAGAGTTGAGGTCCTATACCTGGGACCTGAGTGACACCTAGGCTAGAGTGGTTCATGTTCTTTCCCATTCCATTTTGGTCTGGTGCGGGAATATGAAACACGGTTCAGATATGGGTTTCTTCTTGAGAACTCTGTGCTACAGATTTCCTGTAGTGCTAGGGCAATCTGGGAAGCCTGCTAAGTCTGGATGACCTTTAGTATTGACCTTCAGAAACTGAGGTGAATTAGAGGAGGATCTTTTATGGTTATTGTAAACACTATACCTCCGGGTTAGAACTGTTTACACTTCTCATAACTGATCCAAGTTTGAGGATCCTTGTGTTAGAACATCACCTGTGAGGGGGTTGGGCTGTTTACAGGTTTGCAGGTACCCTTGACCTCAACATACCCTGTTACTTTGTATTGACTAAGAGTACTCCATGTTGGAATAGTTTTTGTGATTTTTAACCCTGGACATGTGACTCTTTATTTGAGTCCCCCACCTTGGTTACTGGACTTATGAACCTCCATCTGGATTTCTTGAACATACATGGACCTATATCAAGGCATTTAATCAGATCCAGCTCAGTCACAAACCCTCGCATATCATTTGCATACATCCTCATTGCATCATTTTAACATGTGTTTATTTGTTTTTCAGGGTATCCATCATACATTTTGGCTTGGTTTTGACCCTTTCTTCAGCTTAGACCTATCTTCATCAGTATCTTGCTTCAGTTATCAGCTACCTGCTTCAGTCACCTGCATCACCAGTCTCAGCCTGTCAGTGGCCCATCTTCAGTGGTATTCTCAGCTCTTCTTCAGCGATATGGCACCCAAGAAGAGCAACATCTCCTATCATTTCTTTGAGCCTGAGTTGGCTAGCATCAGGAAGGTTTAGACCCTGATTACTCCAGACCATATACCACTTTTCAGAGAACATTATGGAGGAATCCTTGATGTGGTTATGGATTTGGACCCTTCACAGAGGAGCTTGATTCATACTTGCCTGCAGTTCTATGATCCCCCTCTGAGGTGCTTCACCTTCCAGAATTTTCAGATGGGACCCTTGTTGGAAGAGTATTCATCATTGGTTGATGTACCTATCAGGGGTGGAGTCCCCTTCAACCCTGAGATGGCTTTCCCTAGTAATGAAGAGGTGGCAAAAGCCTTGTACCTGGAACCAGCTTTGATTGGACAGAATATGACTACCAAAGCAGGAATCACTGGTCTACATCTGGATTTCTTGACCTCTCAGGCTACCCTGAAGGCTTCTTTGGGAGAGTGGAAGGCAGTCTGTGCTTTGTTGGCCCTTAGCATATATGGGGTCATACTTTTTGCAGATGAGCCTAAGTTTGTTAACAAGAGTGCAATCCATCTTTTCATCCTGAGGAACCCAGTGCCCACCTTACTGGGAGATCTCTACTACTCTGTCCACCAAAGGAATGAAAAGCAAAGGGGAAGATTAGTGAGATGTTGTGCCCCTTTGTTCCATACTTGGCTGCTCAAGCATTTACCAAAGACTGATGCATTCTTGAACCCTCACCAGCAGAAAAATTGGGCTAGGAGGCTTGTTGCTCTAACCTCAGATGATATCAGGTTGTGTACTCAGAGCACCAAGGGCAGAGACATCATTACTAGTTGTGGTCAATTTCCCAATGTGCCTCTGATAGGAGTGAAGGGTTGCATCAACTACAACCCTCTGCTTTTCAAAAGACAACTAGGCTATGCATAAGTCCACCCTCCTAAGGTACAGGATCTGGCAGAGACCCTTTATTGTGAGAACAAGCCCAATCTGGCTATTGTCAGGCAGGCATCCTGGGCCTGGGACAATGTGCAGACTAAGGGAGTAACCATTCTTGGGAGATGCAATAATGTGGCCTCAGCTCAGTACTATGAGTGGTACCATTCCCGGGCTCAAATTACTGGAATGCCCTTCACTATTGAAGATGTGCTTGGACCTTCCACAGCACCACCTCCAGCAACTGTCAGCTTAGAGGAGTTTGAGAAATTGAAAGAAAGAAATGAGAATTTGACTCAGGCTCTACAGAAGACCCTCTGGGAGAGGAGTGATGGTCGCTTGGACATTGAAAGGTTAGAAAAGCTAAAAGTGGAGCATCTAGCCAGAATTGAGAAGTCAGAGGATTACATTAAGAAGTCAAGGGCTGGAGAGCAGATCTTGAAGAATGCCTGCAAGGAGGCTCGGTTCCAGAAGGCCAAGACTGATTTGTATCTGAAAGAGAGTCAGGCTAGGTGGGTCAGGATCACCGAAGCCCGCACTCAGGAGGATAAGAGGACTCAGGACAAGATTGAGCAGATGGAAGCTGGTGCAAAGGAGCAACAGGAAGCCCTGGCAGCAGCCCAGAGAGAGATCTCAGAATTGAAGATTAGAGCTGGTGTGAAGAGGTCTAAGGACCAAAGTCAACACAAGAAGCTAACTGCAGCTGTGACTACTAGGAATCTCCTTATCAGGAATCTTACAGAGCGTCCAGCCGATCCTGTGACTGAAGCACTTCTCAAGGAAGTTCAGGAGGATGAGTTTGGTCTTGGTGTTTGACTTTTGCTTGTTGTTGCTTTCTTTTCATGTACTTTTCTTATGTTGTATTTTTGACCCCTCAGAGGGCGTGTATTGTAAGAAAACAAACTATGTATCATTTACTTTTTGTAATATATGTGTTGGTTTGTTTTATCTGGATTCTTCAAGCAACATCACAAGCATCTTCCTCAGGGGTCTGGAAAGGTCAAAACCAAGTGCCAAGCCGGGTACCTTGGATACAAATAAGCATACTGCATTGCATACTAACCTTTTGTTTTGTTTTGTAGGTTTTTGTTTCATTGTTACTAACTCTGTTGTGACTTCAGGAACTATTGCTCGACGTCGGGTGTTTCCACTCAACCGTCCACACAGATATCCAACCCGCAAAAACCTTCCGGGTATACAAATGGACCAAGTACAGCAGGACCTTACAGAGGTCAGGACTCAAATGGCCAATGAGAGGCTAGAAATGAGGAATCAGATGACACAGTTTATGGAGGTGATGAATAATATGGCTCAAAGCCAAGAGAGGTTAAGAGCACTGGTAGAGGGGAGGAATCAGGAAGACCCTCATCCAGGGACTGCTGGGACAAGCAACAATGAGAGAGTCCAACCTCATGTCAATCCCCCAGTCTATGGACCCCACCTGCATCCAGAGATCAACATCCCTGTTAATGTACAAGGGACTGCCACAGCAGGTAGAGTGCTGCAAGAAGACCCCCAGGAAGATCAGTTCACAGTGATGGGAGCTGGGGAGGAAGCCTATGACAGAAGGCTAGATGAGGTTGCTGAGAAACTGAGGTCCCTGGAGTCCTAGAATTCTTTGGGCTTTGATGTTATGGACATGGGTCTAGTGGACGGGGTCAGGATTCCCCACAAATTTAAACCACCATGTTTTGAGAAATACAACGGGACTTCCTGTCCCCGGACCCATTTACAATCCTTTCTGGGGAGGCTGAAGGCATATACCATGGACGAAAAGCTATGGATGTTTTATTTCGAGGATAGCTTAACAGGAGCTTCAAGGGAATGGTACTCTCACCTGACTAGAGCAACCATTAGATGCTGGAAGGACCTGGCTGAGGCCTTTATCAGACAGTATCAGTACAACTTGGATATGGCTCCCAACAGGACCCTCCTGATGGGAATGTCACAATCATCCAGGGAAAGCTTCCGAGAGTACGCTCAAAGGTGGAGACAGCTTGCTGCTGCTGTCCATCCACCCATGTCAGAGAGGGAGATGGCTGATATGTTTATGAACACCCTCCAAGGAACATACATTGACAGGCTAGCTGCCTTTTCCTCCACTAGCTTTGCTGACGTGGTCATAGCCGGGGAGAGAATTGAGAGCCTGTTAAAGATGGGCAAAATTTCTGACAACGGTGCAAGCTCGTCCAGTAACCCAAGAAAGCCTTTTGTGGTCCCAAGAAGAACTGGTGAAACCAATGCTATCCATGCCAGCAGGGGCAGACCCCAATATGTTCATAGGTCTGTGGCAGCAGTCACCATTCCAGCTCCAATTCATCCACAACCAGCTTATCAACCACAACAACAAAATTATCAGCAACAAACTCAGTATCCTCCTCAGAGAAATTATAACAACAACAATACCAACAACAGCAATCAGCAAAGACCATTCCAACAGAGGCCTTCTCAGGCCAATAGGGTGATCGATCCGATCCCTATGCCTTATGCCACATTACTGCCACAACTCCTGAAACTCAACCTAGTTGAGCTAAGGACATTGGCACCTCCAGATCCTGCCAGTCTACCCAGAAATTATGACGCCAGCGCCAGATGTGCTTTTCACTCAAATGCACCTGGCCACAGTACAGAGAAGTGCATGGCTTTGCACATGAAAGTACAGGACTTGGTAGATTCTAAAGCTCTGAACTTTGCACCACCACCAAATGTTAACAAGAACCCTATGCCACACCACGGAGGGCCCAGAATCAATGCTATTGAAGAAGACAGGCCGTCTTACTTGATAACCAGTGTGGGTCAGATTCGGACACCCTTGGTAGAGATTAAAGCTCAACTCCTAGAATGCCAAATGTTACCGGGATGTGAGCTAGGGTGTGCTTATTGCAACATTTCAGTGAATGGATGTGATAACTTGAGAGATTGCATAAATGGTCTCATCCAGAGTGGCCTGCTTCAAATCACAACATCAGTACCTACCAATCCAGCAATCTCCTTAACCACAGTTCCAGAATCGCCTACAACTGCAACAACCATTGTTCCAAACAACTTTTCAGTTTCATCAACAAATGCTTCATCTGTTACTTCAACGGACCAAATATCAACAAACGTCCCTTCTACAACCTCAGCACCCCTTCATTCAGAAACTCCTATAACAACAACACCCATCCTTCCAGCAATGTCTCCTACAACATCAGCAGCAAACAATGAAAATGTCTCAACAATTACGATTTATTATGATCCTGCAAATGATTCCGTCTACAACTCACAAAATGCCACTCCTACCAGAGCACCAGTCACAATATACTATGATCCACAGACTATCATGGTCCCTTCTGCAGCTGCCATCAGTCCAGTCACTATCACAGTGCCTGGGCCAGTACCTTATGAAAGCAGTAATGCCATCCCTTGGAATTACGGCTCCGATCTATACTACGAAGGACAGAAAATCACTTTTGAATCATCTTCTTCACCACAAATAGACAATGTGGGGGGAGGCAGAGGCTTCACTCGAAGCGGACGTCTCTTTGCCCCGCAAATTCAAAGACCCACTGCTGAAGCAGAAGCTGCTGCCAAGGCAAAAGGGAAGAGCATGGTGCAAGAGGAGCAAATTGTTAAAGAAGCTTTGAAAACACCTTTTGATCAAGAAGTTGATGAATTCATGAGAATCATCAAGAAAAGTGATTACAAGATAGTGGACCAGCTTCACCAGACGCCTTCCAAGATCTCCATTCTATCATTGCTTATGTGCTCCGAGGCTCATCAGAACGCACTACTCAAAGTCTTGCACGCAGCTTATGTGCCAGAAGAGATCACCGTCAATCAGTTGGAAGCTGTGGTTGGAAATGTTAATGCTAGTAATGGACTAGGATTTACCAACACTGATTTGACTTCGGAAGGCCGCAATCACAACAAGGCTTTGCACATTACCATGGAATGTAAAGGTGCAGTTCTTTCCCATGTGCTGGTAGACACAGGGTCATCCCTCAATGTCTTACCTAAAAAAGCTCTTGTGAAGATGGAATATGAGGGATTGGCATTGCGACCCAGTAACTTGGTAGTAAGAGCCTTTGACGGCTCTAAGAGATCAGTTCTGGGAGAAATTGAGTTGCCTGTAACGATTGGCCCACAAACTTTCAAAACGACCTTCTACGTGATGGACATTCAGCCTGCCTACAGCTGTTTGTTGGGTAGACCATGGATTCATGCCGCCGGCGCAGTTACGTCTACCCTTCACCAGAAGTTAAAATTCGAGTGGGAGGGCCAAGTCGTTACTATTTGTGGAGAGGAAGATATTTTTGTTAGCCATCTGGCTACATACAAATATATTGAGATGGATGGGGAGATCCACGAGACAATGAGTCAGGGGTTTGAGGCCCTGAATATTAATGAAACATCTGTTGTGCTTGGGACTTCCATGACATCCTACCAGCAAGCCCGGAAGGTTGTGGAAGAAGGAAACGCCCAAGGCTGGGGCAAACTGTTGCCTGTGGAGAAGAAAGAAGATAGATTTGGGTTGGGTTACAAACCAACTCAACAAGATCAAGCAGAGGCTGCTAAGAAGCCCAACTTTGTTAGTGGGGGGATGCTCACCCCCGATGCTGTCAACAACTTGGAAGATGAGTCGGAAGATGAACGCAACCTGGAAAGCTGGATTCGTCCAAGGATCCCGGGGAGCCGTATCTCAAACTGGTCTTCCCAGGAAATTATAAGGGTTACTCCTGCAGAGTAATTATTATTTCCTGTATATTTTAAGCATGCATCAAGTCTTGCATCTTTCCCAAGATGACAAGACTCATTTTGTAATCGGGCCATCTGTAATTTTTGTGCAACAAGATTAATCAATGAAATATCAGACATCTTTTTGCAAATGAGTCTTTTTGTTTTCCGCTCACTGTTTTTCCATTTTTCTTTTTGTACAAAAAAAATAAATGGCAATGTTTTCAAAATGACAACTTTTATTTCACTTTTCTAAAACAAGATTAAAACCAATCACTAAAATGAACAAACTGAACCCTTGCAGAGAGTGCCTTCTAGACCGCACCGACAACAGCACGGCTATGACTTCGTATGACTTTGACAATCCGATCAATCAAGCTGATGAAGGGGTTGAAGAAGATTACGAGATTCCTGAAGAGCTAGCCAGATTGTTGAGACAAGAGGAGAAGGTTATCACTCCTCATCAGGAGGAGGTCGAAACAATTAATCTTGGTACAGATGAAGATGTGAAAGAGGTTAAGATCGGGGCCTGCTTACAAGACTCAGTGAAGAAACAATTGATTGACCTGCTTCAAGAATATGTGGATGTGTTTGCTTGGTCTTATCAAGATATGCCAGGGTTGGACACCAATATCGTCATGCACAAGCTGCCTTTGAGGGAAGAATGCCCACCGGTCAAACAGAAACTACGCCGTACTCGTCCAGACATGGCAATGAAGATCAAAGAAGAGGTACAAAAGCAGTGGGACGCCGGATTCCTTGTTGTAACTAGCTATCCGCCGTGGGTTGCTAATATAGTACCTGTGCCTAAGAAAGACGGCAAAGTAAGGATGTGTGTTGACTACCGGGATCTGAACAGAGCCATCCCGAAAGATGATTTCCCATTACCTCACATTGATGTATTGGTTGATAATACGGCTCAGTTCTCGGTATTCTCCTTCATGGACGGATTTTCAGGATATAATCAGATCAAAATGTCACCTAAAGACATGGAGAAGACAACCTTCATCACTCCCTGGGGCACGTTCTGTTACAAGGTGATGCCGTTCGGATTGAAGAATGCTGGTGCAACATATCAACGGGCTATGGTGACATTATTCCACGATATGATCCATAAGGAAATCGAGTGTTATGTGGATGACATGATTGCCAAATCCCTCACAGAAGAAGACCACCTGGTAAATCTGCTGAAGCTATTCAAGCGTCTGAGGAAGTACCAACTAAAGTTGAACCCCAACAAATGCACATTCGGGGTATGATCTGGTAAGCTGCTGGGCTTTATTGTAAGCGAGAAAGGGATCGAAGTGGACCCTGATAAAGTCAAAGCCATTCAAGAAATGCCTGCACCAAAAACTGAGAAAGAAGTTCGGGGGTTTCTAGGTAGGATGAACTACATTTCACGGTTCATATCCCACCTTACAGCGACCTGTGAACCCTTGTTCAAACTGTTAAGAAAAGAACAGACGGTCAGGTGGAACGAAGACTGCCAGAGGGATTTTGATAAGATCAAAGAATACCTGCAAGAACCACCAATCCTTATGCCTCCAGTTGAAGGAAGACCTCTGATAATGTACTTGACAGTATTAGAAGAGTCAATGGGGTGTGTGCTGGGCCAGCATGACGAGTCTGGTCGAAAAGAGTATGCAATATACTACCTGAGCAAAAACTTTACCGACTGTGAACAACGTTATTCACTGCTCGAGAAAACTTGCTGTGCTTTAGCGTGGGCTGCTCGCCGACTGAGGCAGTATATGTTGACCCACACTACTTTATTGATCTCAAAGATGGACCCGATCAAGTACATTTTCGAGAAGCCAGATCTTACCGGACGGGTTGCAAGATGGCAAATGATTCTCACAGAATATGACATCCAGTACACCTCTCAGAAAGCCATCAAGGGTAGTGTGTTGTCTGAATATCTTGCTGAGCAACCTATTGATGACTACCAGCCTATGAGATTTGACTTCCCCGATGAAGACATCATGTTCATAAAAGCAAAAGATCATGAAGAGCCTATTCACACTGAAGGGCCTGACCCGGAGGAAGAATGGACTATGATGTTTGATGGGGCTGTTAATATGAATGGTCGTGGTGTTGGTGCAGTACTCATTACACCTAAGGGGGTTCACATGCATTTCTCGGCGAAACTCACCTTCGACTGCACTAACAACGAAGCTGAATACGAAGCTTGCATTATGGGTCTTGAGGAAGCTATTGACCTCAGGATCAAGACATTGACCGTATTCGGAGATTCAGCTCTGGTAGTTAATCAAACCAGTGGCAAATGGTACACCCACCAGGATCATCTGATACCTTACAGGGATTATACAAGAAGATTATTGACTTTCTTCACAACGGTCAAGCTTGAGTATATCCCTCGGGACGAGAATCAGTTTGCAGATGCTCTGGCTACCATTTCATCTATGATCAAAGTTCAAGCTGCAAACTTTGTATCGCAGATTTCAGTGTCCAGACTTGACAGACCAGCATATGTATTTGCAGCAGATATTGTCAAAGATGATAAGCCTTGGTTCCACGACATTAAGTGCTTCTTAGAGGATCAAACATACCCATCTGGGGCATCTTCCAATGATAAGAAGACTTTGAGAAGGCTTGCTGGTAGTTTCTTTTTGAATACTGATGGTTCCCTGTACAAAAGAAACTTTGATATGGTACTCCTCAGATGCGTCGATAGAACAGAAGCAGACTTGTTGATGCACGAAGTGCATGAAGGATCCTTTGGTACCCATGCAGGAGGGCATGCCATGGCTAAGAAATTGCTAAGATCAGGTTATTACTGGATCACAATGGATGCCGACTGTTGCGCCTATGCCAGTAAATGCCATAAATGCCAGATTTATGCGGATAAGGTGCATGTGCATCCCAATCCTTTGAATATAATGTCTTCACCCTGGCCCTTTTCCATGTGGGGCATTGATATGATCGGCAAGATTGAGCCAACTGCTTCAAATGGCCACAGATTCATCCTGGTCGCCATTGACTATTTCACCAAGTGGGTTGAAGCAGCCTCATATGCAAATGTTACAAGGCAAGTGGTAGCCAGATTTCTGAAGAGAGATATCATCTGTCGATACGGAGTTCCCGAGCGAATCATTACTGATAATGGTTCCAACTTGAACAACAAAATGATGGCAGAACTATGTCGGGACTTCAAGATCCAACACCACAATTCTTCTCCTTACAGGCCAAAGATGAATGGCGCTGTTGAGGCAGCTAATAAAAATATCAAGAAGATTGTGCAGAAGATGGTAGTTACGTACAAAGACTGGCATGAAATGCTACCATTTTCCTTGCATGGGTACCGTACATCAATCAGAACATCCACTGGGACAACACCGTATCAGCTTGTGTATGGTATGGAAGCAGTCCTACCTGTTGAAGTTGAATTACCCTCCTTGCGAGTACTGATGGATGTTAAGCTGAACGAAGCAGAGTGGGTCCGGTCCCGATACGAACAACTGAGTCTGATTGAAGAGAAAAGATTGGCTGCAATCTGTCACGGGCAGTTGTATCAGAAAAGAATGAAGAGAGCCTTCGATCAGAAAGTCAGGCACCGAGAGTACCAAGTGGGAGATCTTGTGTTGAAAAGAATCCTCCCTCCTCATACAGACCCCAGGGGCAAATGGACTCCGAACTATGAAGGACCATTCGTGGTAAAGAAAGTTTTCTCTGGTGGAGCACTGATGCTCAGCACCATGGATGGTGAAGATTTCCCGTCCCTTGTGAATTCAGATGCAGTTAAAAAATACTTCGCATAAAAATGACCCGATGGACATAAAAATAGAATGTAAGTCCAGGCAAAAATAGGGCATCCCGGCGAGTCAAAAACAGAATAAAAGACTCGGGCAAAAATAAGGGAAAATAAACAAAAAATGTACACCCGCTGAGTTGAAAAGCCGCATTGGACAGCTCAGGCAAAAATGGGTATCCCGATGGATTGAAAACCCGAAAGGGCGATCCATGCAAAATAAGGGAATAAGCGAACAATTGCATCTTGAATTCGTCTGTATAACTTACAACTTGGTAAGCTTTGAAAAGGATCAAGCCTCTTTCAGAATCATCCTTCTTCAGAAAGCAAGACGAGAAGAACGTCAAAAGTCATACGAGTCATAGCAAGAGGGAAGCTCCTTGAAGCGTCGTCAACATTGCCAGCATTTTATTTCCCAATTTGTAACAATATCCTCATTTCAGGAGATATGTTTTTTTGACTGTATCTTGCCAATTCAGGGCACTTGAGTTAATAAAATCAGATTTTTCAGTCATGTTTCGTTTTGCACATTTTTATTTGCAAAGGATGTCTGATGTCTTAAACTGATTGCATGAATACAGATGTTTATCTTTAAAAATAAAGCGCGTGCTTGCAGGGAATATACTTACTCTCAGAAGTGTCTAACTCCTATGACGGAATCCGGCAAAGGATACCTTGAGATTACTTGTACGCTTCTCTATCTTTGCAGGATTGCAGGTATCCGAAGCGCGACATGGGGCATGCAAGCTTCATCCCAGCAAGCTGGCAAATCAACACTCACTCAGTCTTAGCACCCAAGTGCTTGCTCCCCAGCCGAGTTGCCACTTATTGCTCCCCCAGCCGAGTTACCAATCATTCTTCCTCAGTCAAGTACAAAAGTCGGGGGACCATCTCCCCACAGAATTCCAGCCTCTATCCAGAAGAGCAACGCACGAAGGAATCACAACAGAGTGACGAAAGATTCTACAAACCCCAGCTGGGTCCCTCATTTATAGGAATAGGTCCATCACTGACCTTTTTCTCCAAGCAGAGTCATTTCATCAGAACTACCAATGATCTTATCCCCAGCTGGGATGTTCACTCCAACAGATCGACCAAAGATCTTCACAGCAGCGGGATCCGAATCCCGGATCGGTATCTTTTGCATAATCATAGCATTCGCATCATATTCACCCTACAAAGCGTAGCATTCCGTTTAATACGGAGCATTACGGCAAAAATCAAACATATTGCATAATTATAAGCCATGTTCTGAATCAAACACTTGTGAATATTATCAACCCCTCAACAATATACAGAATACCCCCCAGAGTCCCCAGCAAAAGCAGTTGCCCCACATTCACCAATAGAAATACATACTCCTTGTGGCACCCGTCCGTGTCATATCCCCAGCAGAAAGCCAAAGTATCCCCTTTGCATTCGCAGATACAAACATATATATAACTTTCTTGACACCCGTCCGTGTCACTTTTCCCAACATATTCTCTCAAACACCTTGTATACCAGATATTTGTTTATACTATACCTTTCTCTTTTTGGCACTCGCCTGTGTCATTCTCCCCAGCAGATTGAACACTCATCTATACATCACTCATACTTTCTACCCATACTTATACAGATACTCGTCCGTATCTTGTATACACCATTTAAATCCCCGCAGATTCGACACTCGTCCGTGTTCTTTGTTAACTCGTTGGTACTCGTCCGTATCATCATCTCAGAACATGCGTCAAGCGTTTGTTTCTACCTGATACTCGTCCGTATCATAATCTTAAGGATGCTCGTCCGCGTCTTTAATCCATACACCGTGTCAAACACTCTTGTCTTCTTGAATATAGACACTCGTCTGTGTCTACTATTCCCCATAAGAGTCCCCTCAGATTCAACACTCGTCCGTGTTCTTTGTTAACCAGTTGATACTCGTCCGTATCATCATCTCTGAACATGTGTCGATATTTGTTTCTACCTGATACTCGTCCGTATCATAGTCTTAAGGATGCTCGTCCGCATCTTTAATCTATACACAATACCAAACACTTATACCTTTTATTTCTTGGATGTAGACACTCGTCCGTGTTTACTACTCCCCAGTAAAGTGATTTTTCTTCTTATCTGGCATTCGTCCTATGTCATGATAATCCCTGAGAGCAGCCGTACCCTGCTAGGTGGTCGTCCTCCACCTCTTGATGGTCGTCCTCCGTCATGCTCATCCGATGGCCGTCCCCATCGTTGACCCTTCTATCCGAAATTCGTCCTATGTCGTGATATTTAGCAGTCGTCCCCTGCTAGGTGATCATCCTTCACCTTTTTGATGATCGTCCTTCATCATTTTATCCAATGGTCGTCCCCATTGTTGATTTTGGTTATCTGGCATTCGTCCTGTGTCATGATAAAACCTTGAGAGCAGCCGTCCCCTGCTAGGTGGTCGTCCTCCACCTCTTGATGGTCGTCCTCCATCATGCTCATCCGATGGCCGTCCCCATCGTTGACCTTTTATCCAGCATTCGTCCTATGTTGCGATATTTTAGGCAGCCGTACCCTGCCAGGTGGTCGTCCTCCGCCTTAGATGACCGTCCCTCATCTTAACCCCAACAGAGCAGTCGTCCCCTGCTAGGTGATCGTCCTTCACCTTTGATGACCGTA
Organism: Lathyrus aphaca; assembly: GCA_963966055.1. Taxonomy (NCBI): domain Eukaryota; kingdom Viridiplantae; phylum Streptophyta; class Magnoliopsida; order Fabales; family Fabaceae; genus Lathyrus; species Lathyrus aphaca. The sequence continues at coordinate 482,875,642 of OZ014525.1, read as the reverse complement.
CCTCATCATCTGTTTATTTCATTTATTCTTTAACCCGATGGTCGTCCCCGTCGTGGTCCCTTTTCTTTTTAACCCGATGGCCGTCCCCATCGTTGGTTACTTTAGTTTATGAACTTGATGTCCGTCCCCGTCATTTTTCATTAATCCCCAGAGAATTTTACAGCTTTACTTGATGGCCGTCCCCATCATAATCCCTTTTTATCCCCAGCATGCCTGCCGTCCCCGTCATTGCTTTATTTCCCGCACTTTTCCCAGCATGTCGGCCGTCCCCGTCATTGCTCTTTACCCAGCAGTCGTCCTCTGCTCGAGGTCGTCCTCCGTCGCCCATGCTTTACAATATACTTTATTTTCCTTTTGCAATCTATATCCCTTTTCTTCTTCATTCTGTGAGTGCAAATTTTGGACTGTCTTTGGTATTCAACCACAAGTTATCTTGTTTGCCTGATAAGCCGTCGCTTACATCCTGCACAGCTAACTCATGTTTGAATAGGGGCAGCTGTAAACACCCCAAATTTGCCCTGACCCATTCACACCATGGCTTGTGATCATTTCATATGCATAAACTCAATCATAATATCTCATATCCCATTTTTGATCCACTGCATAGATTCTAAGTCATCTGCATCTAGGGTTTGTGATCTGAGCAATCCAAGAGCTTCTTGAGCCACTCCAAAGGCCATCAATCACTTCAAAGGGATCCATGTATGCTCTAATATCATATTACATCCTCACAAATTCAAGAATGTCAAAAAATCACAAGAACTAAGAATGGTATGAAGGCAGAGCCAGGTTTGACTGCACAGATGACCTAGAATTAGGGTTTTGGTTTCATAGGCCATAACTCCAATGTTTTTGGTCATTCTTGTTTCTATTGGTCTCTATATGGAATAGGGAGTATGCATATCAATTTTCATGAAGAAATTCCATGGGGAAGTCATCTGATCAAGAGTTGACTTTTCAAGCAAGTCAGTGTAAAATCAGGGCATCTGAGGCCCCCAATGACCCAACCAAGGGGTGATCTTCATCATTTTGATTGTATATGATCTTTATTTGATCATAGAAGAGGTTTTAAGTTCACAAAATTAAAGAATTTCAAGTCTTTTGCAAAGTTGACTTTTTGGGCAAGTTTGACTTTTAATGAAAATGTCATTTTAAGCAACTTTTTCAACCCTTACTTTATGATTCAAGAAAGCTTCAAATGGAAAAACTTTGGTCATGAAAGTTGTAGAATAGATATTTCCCTTTTCAAAAAGTACAAGAACATGACCTAATTCATTTTTGATCAAAAGTTATGGCTTGTCAAAGTTGGCTAAAATCACAAAATTTCAAAGTTTCTACCAAAGAGGTATTTTGCAAAATGACTTGATCAAGTGTTCTAGAGCTATCAAATGGACTTCTAATCCGCACAACATGATCACACAAGTCCAAAAAATAAGAATGGGCCAAGGGATCACATGTTTTATGGCTTATGGATCAAGTTTCTTTCATAAGAACCAAAGGCAAGGCAAGTTGCAAAACTCATCATAGCATCTCATCCACTTGCTGGCTAGCTTGCTGATCAACCCTAGGCTTTTCCTCACCTCATGCTGCGTAGGACATGCCCTTTGTACTAGGCTAGCAAGTGGCCCATGCTTCTCTTACACAAAGTTGACATTTTTGCAAAAGCACCCATACCAATCAATAAAGCACACATCATGTCATCTGACCAATCCCAATTGTTTATGTTACTCAAATGCAAGCTAAACATAACAAGAAGCAGGTCTGAAACTCACCATAACTCAGCATTCTCATTTTCACCCTCTTGATCAAAAGCTTTCGAAACTCATCACACAACTCACCAACACACAAACTAACTTCATAAACCAACTCAACACATCTTCCTGGTCACAAAGCACCCTTCAAAGCAGCCTGAAACTCAAAGAATCAAAAACACGATCACCACATCACCTTGAACAGAACCTCTGCAAACTCTCAAACCAGCCCAAATAAATTTGTTCCAAGCCTTTCAGAAGCACAAGGGAGGTCATAGGAGCAGTTTAGCACAAGGGAAGAGGTCTGAAAGCTCCAAACTGAAAAGCTTCAAACTCAGGTAGCTTCATGAACTTTTTTTCCAGAAGCATGTTTTTAAGTTCTTAATAGCTTTTATGCATTCCCATGTGTCGCTCCCGACAAGTGACACCGGGTCAGATGAAGGTGCAGACGCGAACGGTCGGCGAGAGGGACAATGAGAACACACAGCCGTGAACTCACTGGAGATAAATAGAGTCGCCAGCTAGGCATTTTTATCCCGGGGGAAAGGTAATGCTGCATAGACCTAGAAAGAAATGGATAAGACGGTTGCGAACCAGAGAGACTGAGAAAGGGGGTTGGTTACAACCTGGGAAGGTATTAGCACACAGATTGTCCGTCGTACTCGACGGGATCCACGCTTAAAAGATTTGTGTTTTAAAGGGGTAGTGTCAGTGCAATTTGTGTATAAAATAGCTGGAAAAGATGTACAGGTGTCAGTGTAAAGTGTATAAGTGATGTGGAGTATGAAAGTGTCAGTGTAAAGACAAGAATAAGATGCTCATGATAATGAGGCTCAAAGAATAATGCTGGAAGGAGGGGGAATGTACAGAGACTTTTGTTCGATAACCGTTAAGTTATGCCTACGTATCCTCTCGTGCAATGAGGAAGTCAGAACACCGTAGTTCGACCCAAAGAGACTGATAGATGAATTGACTGATGAACTGCTTGCTTGTCTATGCTCAAGTGTATGACCTGTCTGGCTCAGGTGCAAACTGTCTTGCATTAGACGGAAGAAGCAAGTTCTCGATTGTGAGTGAATGAGGTGAGAAAAGAATCCCGGAGGAGACGATTATTGTTTGTTTTTGAGTTTTCAGTCTTTTATTGCTTTTTGGAGTTTGTCATAAGATAATGAGCTTAAGCCTGAACCAATGGGTTAGTAAACTCATCACATCTTCCCTCTGATTAGGGGTAATGAGAATACCTTAAGTGTGAAGTCAGATTCTCACACTTAATCACCTTTGATGTAGGATTAAGATCATTAACCTACTTGTGATTATTTAGATGTTTTTGTGGTTTTTGTTTAGTGTTGAGTAATGAGGTTAAGCCATAATCAGGGATTAAACAGACTCACTACACCATCCTAAAAGAAGGATGATAGATGAGAATGTTTAAGCTGAGGAAAGCTCCTCAACTTAATCCATGATTAGTGATTAAACCCATGACAAAACAAGCCTTTGATTAAGTGTATTTTATTTAATGATATGATGATGAAGTGATTTTTATGATTTGTAAGACAACTTGAGGGGGACTTGTCCATTAATACTAGGGTTAGTCCTTCTTAACCAATTAAGGAAGAATTAGAACCCTAATACAAGGCCCAAGTTACAAGTGTGATGTCTTGATGATTATTAAATGGATTGATTAAGGAGTTAAACACCTTAAGGGTTTAACACTTAGGATTAAAGTTATACACTCCATCCTAAGAGAAGGATGCAGGCATAAGCTTAATCACAAAGCCTTAAAGCCTTTAGGGTTTAGTCCCTGATTATGAGATGAGGAGAGATGACTCAAAAGAGACACAAAGGTAAAACTAAGAGGGGAGACTGATCAAAACTCTAATCATTGTCATGCTTGGTTGTTCCTAAGGTTTGTGAGGTTTTCAAGAGAAGTCTTCAATGGAACCACCAGGAAGCAGATGAAAGGATCAAGAGAAGCAAAGCAACTTGCTTCATTCAAGAAGTCAAGTCACTTGAAGAAAGAAAGTAAGAAGAAGAGGAATGAGCAAGCTCAATCTCAAACACATATAAAAATGCAGCATGGATGCAAGAGGAATGAAAAGAAAAGTTGTGAGAAGTGAAGGCAAATTCACTTCCCAAAGTCACTTACCACCTGAAATGTTAGAAAAGAAATGCAATGCAATGCAAAATGGGATGAGATGACATGATGAGAAACAAAACCAGAAGCATTTACATGATGCTAATGATGCTATGAGATGCTATAAACATGAGGCAGCACATGGAAATAATCATACAAGTTCATGAATGCAAATGAAGCAAGTTGAGAAGCATGGACATACATGAAAAGTTATGAGATGCATATGGCATACAACATGGCAAATACATGATGCAATGATCAAACATGCTTTCAATATGTATTATGATGTCAAATGAATCAAATGGATGCTTGAAATGTCATGGCAAGTCATGTTATGCAAGAGAATGCAAGATGGATGCATATGGAAGCCCAAATTAGGGTTTATGAACCATACATCAAACAAAAATCAAAATCAGAGGCAAACCCTAAGATAAAAAATTGAAAATGCCACTCAAAGGACCCCTAACCCTATACTAACCCAATTCCCAAAGGAGAGGTTTCAACTCCTAACCAAGTTCAAGTTATGATTTTTACAAGTTTGCTAGGGTTTTAGGGTTTCCAAACAAGAAAATTATCAAACAAATGGAAAATGAAGGATCAAAACATGGCCATTTAATCTCACAAACTACATGCTAAACACAATGCAATGCAAAAAGAATCAATGTCCAACTCTTCATGGATAGGCAGAAATGATTTTTGGAACTTTGGATCAAATTAATGCATAAAAATGATTTTAAATCAATGAAAAATTCTCAAAATGCATCAAGATTAAAACATAAATTCGGTTTGAAGGTTGAACAATGTTTCTAAATGTCTTAGAACATTTCATGAATTTTTTGGTGATTTTTAAATACCTAAAAGTATTTTTAATTAATTAATTCCCATTAATCAATTAAAAATAATCTTTTAAATATTTAAAAATACTTTTTTAATGATAAAAAATAAAATAAAAATATTTTTGGGTCTTAAAAATTAATAAAACTTTAAAGGAAAAGTTTCATAATTTTTAAGATATTTTTGCTATTTTAAATTAAATGTGCAAGTTAATTGAAAAGAAAATGAATAAAAATTAAATAAAATAAGAAGTAATCAGGATGGATGGCCAGGATGGAGCCTGAGTTCAAACTGGTTGACCAGCGCGCAAATGAAGGGTGTGGATTGCATCTGACCTAATTATCCTAATTAAAATTAATTAAAGTTAATGAGAGAGATTAGGGCTAAGCAGATTGATCTGGGCCATCCAAACCAGCGGGAAGTCAAACATTTCAACGCTATCAACGCTCAGAATTTAAACTGCCTTAATGACCTGAGTTTAGGGTTAAACAAATTCAGGTGACCGGAGAGAAGCTCCGGTCATCTTCTCCGGTTGCACAAAAACCCTAGAACACGAATCAGGTACCTATTCTACAAATCAAGCACACCTAAATGGTCCTCTAGCTTCCTAGGTCATGAATCCAAGCTCAAACAACATCTATGCATCATGAATCAAAGGAATCGAAAGGAAAGAAATTTACGGGCAAAAATTCAGAGGGACCATACAAGCTCAGTTTTCACTCATTTTTGATTCTGAGATCAACCCCATGACCAGCAAGACATGACTAACCAATTTATAACTCAAAAACCAAGCTTTGAGAGAAAAGTTTCCATGATCATACCTGAGCTGGAAAGCTTCAAAACTGAGCTTCTAGAGCTTTCCTTGCGTGCAAATGGACTCCCTTGTATCCCCTGATGCTAATGGAAGGCTTCAAAGCTCTTGTGGATGGCTGATTTGTGAGAACCAGTTCTGGTGTAGCAGGAAATGAGCTTTGTGTACAGGCTGTTTCAGTTCAAAGTAAAGGGTGGTTTTGACTCCTTGTGGTATGCTTGACTTGTTGGTGAAGAAAGATGAGGTGTTTGATGGCTGGATAGTGAGATTCGAAGAGAACTGGTTTGGAAGGTGAAGAATGGTGAAGCTCAGTTCAGGCTTGTTTCAGGCTTGAGCTTTGGTGGTTTGAGGTCTATGAAGTGTGTTGAGTTGGATGGTGAAGATGGTTTTAGTGTTTTCAAGCTGTGGAGGCAGATTCGAAAGCTTATGCAAAAATGGAGTGTTTTGTGAATGTGTTGGTGTGAGATGTTTCATGCTTGCATAGTGTATGAAATGGTTTGCAAATGAAAAGTATAAACTAATCCAATTGGCTGGATGATGTGACATGGCCTGCTGTGATAGGTAAGTTTGCTTTTGCATAAAGTCCACCTTTTGTGTAAGTGAGGCATGGCTCAAGGTCTAGGCAAGTACAAGGCATGGTTCTGGTGCAGCATGGTGTGGTGAGAAGCTAGCTTAGTGCAGTAACCAATGCAGCAAGTTGTAAGAAGAATGATCATGAGTTTTTGCAAGTTGTGGCTTTTGGTTCACATGTGACTATTCTTGCTACACAAACCATAAACATGAAGGATCCTTGGTCCCAATCTGATTTTTAGTGTCTATGTAATGCTTGCATACTGGTTTGAAGTGAATTAGAAGTCACATAATGCATTGGTTCATGACTTTGCAAAATTTCCATTTGAGGCATGCCTTAAAAATCAATGATTTTAGCCAACTTTGCATTGCCATAACTTTTGATCCAAGAAGAGTTTGATCATGTTCTTGTACTTTTTGAAAAGGGAAAGATGAGATCTACAACCTTCATGACCAAAGTTTTTCCATTTGAAGCATTTTTGGATCAAGAATCATGGCTTGAAAAATGACCTAAAATGATGCATTCTTGAAAAGTCAACTATGCCCAAAAAGTCAACATTTGCAAAAACCCTAAATTCTTGATTTCTATGAACTTCAACCTTCTTCCATGATCAAATAAAGATCATATACACTCAAAATGATGAAGATCACCCATTGGTTGGGTCATTGGGGGCCTCAGATGCCCTGATTTTACACTGACTTGTCTGAAAAGTCAACCCTTGATTAGATGACTTCCCCATGGAATTTCTTCATGAAAATTGATATGCATACTCCCTATACCATATAGAGACCAATGGAAACAAGAATGGCCAAAAAATTTGGAGTTATGGCCTCTGAAACCAAAACCCTAATTTTAGGTCAACTGTGCAGTTCATCCTGGCTCTGCATCCACTCAAACCCTAGTTCCTGTGATTCCTTTGCATCTTTGGCTTTGAGGAGATGGAATATGACATAAGAACACACATGGACCCCTTTGAGTTGATTAGTGGCCTTTGGAGTGGCTCAAGATGCCCTGAGGTTGCTCAGATCACAAACCCTAGATGCAAATGACTCAGAGCCAATGCAGTGAATCAAAAATGAGATATGAGATGATATTATTGTGCTTATGCATATGAGGATGATCACAAGCCATGGTGTGAATGGGTGAGGGAAAATTTGGGGTGTTTACAGCTGCCCCTATTCAAACATGAGTTAGCTGTGCTGGATGTAAGCGACGGCTTAACAGGCAAACAAGATAACTTGTGGTTGAATACCAAAGACAGTCCAAAATTTGCACTCACAGAATGAAGAAGAAAAGGGATATCGATTGCAAAAAGGAAAATAAAGTATATTGTAAAGGTGCGGACGACGGAGGACGACCGTCGAGCAGAGGACGACTGCTGGGTAAAGAGCAATGACGGGGACGGCCGACATGCTGGGAAAAGTGCGTGAAGATAAAGCAATGACGGGGACGGCCGACATGCTGGGGATAGAAGGTAAAGCTAAGACGGGGACGGCCGACTAGCTGGGGAGACATAAGAAATCATGATGGGGACGACCATCAAGATAAAGCTGTAAAATTCTCCGGAAATTAATGAAACATGACGGGGACGGCCATCAAGTTCATAAAGGTAAAGTAACCAGCGATGGGGACGGCCATCGGGCTAAAAGGAAAAGGAACCACGACGGGGACGGCCATCGGGTTAAAGAACAAATGAAATAAACAGATGATGGGGTACGGCCATCAAAGGTGAAGGACGATCACCTAGCAGGGGACGGCTGCTCTGTTGGGGATAAAAGAAAATATGATGGGGACGGCCATCAAAGGTGGAGGACGACCACCTGGCAGGGTACGGCTGCCGGAAATATCAACGATGGGGACGGCCATCGGATAGAAAAGGTCAACGATGGGGACGGCCATCGGACGAGCATGATGGAGGACGACCATCAAGAAGTGGAGGACGACCACTCAGCAGGGTACGGCTGCTCTCGAGGTTTCTCATGACATAGGACGAATGCCAGATAACCAAAATCAACAATGGGGACGGCCATTGGATAAAATGATGAAGGACGATCATCAAAAGGTGGAGGACGACCACCTAGCAGGGGACGGCTGCTAAAAATCAACGATGGGGACGACCATCGGATGAGCATGATGGAGGACGACCATCAAGAAGTGGAGGACGACCACTCAGCAGGGTACGGCTGCTCTCAGGGTTATCATGACACAGGACGAGTGTCAGATAAAAAGAAAAATGCTTTGTTGGTGATCTACTGGGGATATAGTAAACACGGACGAGCGTTTATATCCAAGAAGCAAAAGGTATAAGTGTTTGGTATTGTGTATAGATTAAAGATGCGGACGAGCATCCTTAAGGCTATGATACGGACGGGTATCATGTAGAAACAAACCGACACATGTTCAGAGATGATGATACGGACGAGTATCAACTGGTTAACAAAGAACACGGACGAGTGTTGAATCTGAAAGAATTCTTCTGGGGAATAACAGACACAGACGAGTATCTATATTCAAGAAGACACAAGTGTTTGACACGGTGTATGGGTTAAAGATGCGGACGAGCATCCCTAAGACTATGATACGGACGAGCATCATGTAGAAACAAACATTAGACGCAATGTTCTGAGATGATGATACGGACGAGTACCAACTGGTTAACAAAGAACAAGGACTATTGTCGAATCTGTGGGGATATGAGTGGTGTATACAAGATACGGATGAGTATCTGTATAAGTGTACCAATGAGTAGTGAGTATATATATATAAGTGTTTATCTGCTGGGGAGAGTGACACAGACGAGTGTCAAAAGAGAAAAGTATAATAATAACAAGTATATGGGTGATGAAAGTGTAAGCGACTGCGCTGGGGATATGACACGGACGGGTGTCGAGAAAGTGTATATAAGTATATGTGAGTGCAAAGAGGATGTCTTTGGCTTTCTGCTGGTGATTTGACACGGACGGGTGTCAGGAAATACCTGTAGTACGGGTGATTTTGTTTGTAAAGTGTATTCAGGCAACCTGTTTGGGGAAGTGATGACACGGACGGGTGTCAGAAATATATACTGGTGTTTGGTGATTGGAGAGGCAACTGCTTTTGCTGGGACTCTGGTGGGGATTTTTGTACAATGATGATGAACGGTTTGTTATTCACAAGTGACAATTCAGAACATGGCTTATGATTATGCTATGCGTTTGATTTTTGCCGTAATGCTCCGTATTAGACGGAATGCTACGCTCTGAGGGGGTATTATGATGCAGATGCTATGATTATGCAAGGAGGCACAGATCCGGGATTCGGATCCCGTTGCTGCAAAGATCTCTGGTTGATCTGCTTGAAGTGAACATCCCAGCTGGGGATGAGATCATTGGTAGATCTGATGATGTATCTGCTTGGGGACATAGGTCACTGATTGACATATCCTTAATGGGACCCAGCTGGGGTTTGTAGAAGCTTTCTTCACTCTGTTGTGACTTCTTCATGCGTTGCTCTTCTGAATAGAGGCTGGAACTCTGTGGGGAGATGGTTTCCTGACTTCTGTATTCAGCTGAGGGTGACACGGCAACTTGGCTGGGGAATTGTGAGAGGCAACTCAGCTGGGGATAGCAACAAGAGGCAACTCAGCTGGGGATAGAGCCTTTCGGATGCCGAGATTGAGTGTATGTTGATTTGGCAACTTTGCTGGGGGAGTGGGCACCCTCCAGCGCCACGTGGAAGATAGACCGAGTTGATAATGATTCGCCTGCTTGCTAAGACGTAACCTGCACGCCCCAGGTTGCGTCCTGGATACCTGCAATCCTGCAAAGATAAGGAGACGCACAAAAGGTCCCGAGGTATCCTTTACTGGGTTCCGTCATAGGAGTTAAGCACTTTTGAGAGTAAGTATATTCCCTGTAAGCATGTGTTTCATTTTCTTTCTTTTTAGTGAAAAACATCTGTACTTATGCAATTAGTTTTTTAGAGACATCAGACATCCTTTGTAAATAAAAATGTAAAAAACGAAACATGACTGAAAATCTGATTTTATTAATTCATGTGCCCTGAATTGGCAAGATACAGTCAAAGAAACATATCTCCTGAAATGGGGAGATTGTTACAAATTGAGAAACAAAATGCTGGCGATGTTGACGAGGCTTTCAAGGAGCTTCCTCTTCTGCTATGACTCGTATGACAATGACGTTCTTCTCGTCTTGCTTTCTGGAGAGAGTTGATTCTGATTGAAGCTTGATCCTTTGGAGCTTACCAAGTTGTAGATAATGCAGACGAATTCAGAATGCAGTTGTTCGCTTATTCCCTTATTTTGCATGGATCGCCCTTTCGGGTTTTCAATCCATCGGGATACCCATTTTTGCCTGAGTTGTCCAATGCGGCTTTTCAACTCAGCGGGTGTACATTTTTTCATTTATTTCCCTTATTTTTGCCCGAGTCTCTTATTCTGTTTTTGACTCGCCGGGATGCCCTATTTTTGCCTGGACTTACATTCTGTTTTTATGTCCAGCGGGTCATTTTATGCGAAGTATTTTTTAACTGCATCTGAATTCACAGGGGACGGGAAATCTTCACCATCCATGGTGCTGAGCATCAGCGCTCCACCAGAGAAAACTTTCTTTACCACGAATGGTCCTTCATAATTGGGAGTCCATTTGCCCCTGTAGTCTGTATGAGGAGGGAGGATTCTCTTCAGCACAAGATCCCCTACTTGGTACCCTCGGTGCCTGACTTTCTGATCGAAGGCTTTCTTCATTCTCTTCTGATATAACTGCCCATGACAGATTGCAGCCAACCTTTTCTCTTCAATTAGACTCAGTTGTTCGAATCGGGACCGAACCCATTCTTTTTCACTCAGTTTAACATCCATTAATACCCGTAACGAGGGTAGTTCAACTTCAACAGGTAGGACTGCTTCCATACCATATACAAGCTGATACGGTGTTGCCCCAGTGGATGTTCTGATTGACGTGCGGTACCCATGCAAGGCAAACGGTAGCATTTCATGCCAGTCTTTGTAAGTGACTACCATCTTCTGCACAATCTTCTTAATATTTTTATTTGCTGCCTCAACAGCGCCATTCATCTTTGGCCTGTAAGGAGAAGAATTGTGATGTTGGATCTTGAAGTCCCGGCATAATTCAGCCATCATTTTGTTGTTTAAGTTGGAACCATTATCAGTAATGATTCGCTCGGGCACTCCATACCGACAGATGATATCTCTTTTCAGAAATCTGGCTACCACTTGTCTTGTGACGTTTGCATATGAGGCTGCTTCGACCCACTTAGTGAAATAGTCAATGGCGACCAGGATGAATCTGTGGCCATTTGAAGCAGTTGGCTCAATCTTGCCAATCATATCAATGCCCCACATAGCAAAGGGCCATGGTGAAGACATGATGTTTAAAGGTTTCGGAGGCACATGCATTTTATCTGCGTAGATCTGGCATTTGTGACATTTTCTGGCGTAAGCACAACAGTCTGCATCCATCGTGATCCAGTAATAGCCTGATCTTAACAACTTTTTAGCCATGGCATGCCCTCCAGCATGGGTACCAAAAGATCCTTCGTGCACTTCATGCATCAACAAATCTGCTTCTGTTCTATCAACGCATCTGAGGAGTACCATATCAAAGTTTCTTTTGTACAGGGAACCATCAGTGTTCAGAAAGAAACTTCCAGCAAGCCTTCTCAAAGTCTTCTTATCATTGGAAGATGCCCCAGGTGGGTATGTTTGATCCTCCAAGAAGCACTTAATGTCATGGAACCAAGGCTTATCATCTTTGACTACATCTGTTGCAAATACATATGCTGGTCTGTTGAGTCTGGACACTGAAATCTGAGGTACAAAGTTAGCGGCTTGAACTTTGATCATGGATGAAATGGTAGCAAGAGCATCCGCAAACTGGTTCTCGTCCCGAGGGATATACTCAAGCTTGACTGTTGTGAAGAAAGTCAATAACCTCCTCGTATAATCCCTGTATGGTATCAGATGATCTTGGTGTGTATACCATTTCCCGTTAGTCTGATTGACTACCAAAGCTGAATCCCCGAATACGGTCAATGTCTTGATCCTGAGGTCAATGGCTTCCTCAAGACCCATAATACAAGCTTCGTATTCAGCTTCGTTGTTAGTGCAGTTGAAAGTGAGTTTTGCCGAGAAAGGCATGTGAACTCCTTTGGGTGTAATGAGTACTGCACCAACACCACGACCATTCATGTTAACAGCCCCATCAAACATCATAGTCCATTCTTCTTCTGGGTCAGGCCCTTCAGTGTGAACAGGCTCTTCGTGATCTTTTGCTTTAATGAACATGATGTCTTCATCAGGGAAGTCAAATCTCATAGGCTGGTAGTCATCAATGGGTTGCTCAGCAAGATATTCAGATAGCACACTGCCTTTGATGGCTTTCTGAGAAGTGTACTGTATGTCGTATTCTGTAAGAATCATCTGCCATCTTGCAACCCGTCCGGTAAGAGCTGGCTTCTCGAAAATGTACTTAACTGGATCCATTTTTGAGATTAATAAGGTAGTGTGGGTCAACATATACTGTCTCAGTCGGCGAGCAGCCCACGCTAAAGCACAGCAAGTTTTCTCGAGCAGTGAATAACGCTGTTCACAGTCGGTAAACTTTTTGCTTAGGTAGTAAATTGCATACTCTTTTCGACCAGACTCGTCATGCTGACCTAGCACACACCCCATCGACTCTTCTAACACTGTCAAGTACATTATCAGAGGTCTTCCTTCAACTGGAGGCATGAGGATTGGAGGTTCTTGTAAGTACTCCTTGATCTTGTCAAAAGCTTTCTGGCAATCTTCGTTCCACCTGACCGTTTGTTCCTTTCTTAACAGCTTGAACAAGGGTTCGCAGGTTGCTGTAAGGTGAGATATGAACCTTGAAATGTAGTTCAATCGACCTAAGAACCCTCGAACTTCTTTCTCTGTTTTAGGTGCAGGCATTTCTTGAATAGCCTTGACTTTATCAGGGTCAACTTCAATCCCTTTCTCGCTTACAATAAAGCCCAGCAGCTTACCGGATCGCACCCCGAATGTGCATTTGTTGGGGTTCAACTTTAGTTGGTACTTCCTCAGGCGCTTGAATAACTTTAGCAGATTTACCAGGTGATCTTCCTCTGTAAGGGACTTGGCGATCATATCGTCCACATAACATTCTATTTCCTTGTGGATCATATCGTGGAATAACGTCACCATAGCCCGTTGATATGTGGCACCAGCATTCTTCAGTCCGAATGGCATCACTTTGTAACAGAACGTGCCCCAAGGTGTAATGAATGTTGTCTTCTCCATGTCTTCAGGTGACATCTTGATCTGATTATACCCTGAAAATCCATCCATGAAGGAGAATACCGAGAACTGAGCTGTGTTGTCCACCAATACGTCAATGTGAGGTAATGGGAAGTCATCCTTCGGGCTGGCTCTGTTCAGATCCCGGTAATCAACACACATTCTTACTTTTCCATCTTTCTTAGGCACAGGCACTATATTAGCAACCCACGGCGGGTAGCTAGTCACAGCAAGGAACCCGGCGTCCCACTGCTTTTGTACCTCTTCTTTGATTTTCATAGCCATGTCTGGGCGAGTTCGGCGCAGCTTCTGTTTAACTGGTGGGCATTCTTCCCTCAAAGGCAGCTTGTGCACAACTATATCGGTGTCCAACCCTGGCATGTCTTGATACGACCAAGCAAACACATCAACATACTCTTGAAGCAGATCTATCAGTTGTCTCTTCACTGAGTCTTGCAGGCAGGCCCCGATTTTAACTTCCTTCACGTCTTCGTCTGTACCAAGATTAATCACTTCAATCTCCTCCTGGTGAGGAGTAATAACCTTTTCCTCCTGTCTCAACAACCTAGCTAGCTCTTCAGGAAGCTCATATTCTTCATCAACCCCTTCATCAGCTTGATTGATTGGATTGTCAAAGTCATACGATGTCATAGCCGTGCTGTTGTCGGTGCTGTCAGGAAGGCACTCTCTGCAAGGGTTAAGTTTGTTCATTTTAGTGATTGATTTTAATCTTGCTTTAGAAAAAAGTGAAATGAAGTTATCATTTTGAAAACATCGCCATTTATTTTTGTACAAAAAGAAAAATGGAGAAACAGTGAGCATAAAGAAAAAGACTCGTTTGCAAAAAGATGTCTGATATTTCATTAATTTAATCTTGTTTGCACAAAAGTACAGATGGCCCTGATTACAAAATGAGTCTTGTCATCTTGGGCAAGATGCAGGACTTTGATGCATGCTATAAAAATGCAGGAAATAATAATTACTCTGATCGAGTAACTCTTATAATTTCCTGGGAAGACCAGTTCGAGATACTGCTCCCCGGGATCTTTGGACGAATCCAATTCTCCAGATTGCGCTCCTCTTCCAGCTCGTCTTCCAGACAGTTGATAGCATCGGGGGTAAGCATCCCCCCACTGACAAATCCAGGCTCTGCAGCAGCCTTTGCTTGATGTTGAGTTGGTCTGTAACCCAACCCAAATTTGTCCTTCTTCTCCTCCACAGCTAAAACTTTGCCCCAACCTAGGGCAGTTCCTTCTTCAACAACCTTCCGGGCTTGTTGGTAAGATGACATGGAGATACCTGATACAGCAGATGCTTCATTGACATTCAAGGCTTCAAAACCTTGGCTCATTGTTTCATGGATCTCTCCATCCATCTCAATGTATTTGTAGGTAGCCAGATGGCTAACGAAAATGTCCTCTTCCCCACAGATTGTGACAACTTGACCTTCCCACTCAAATTTTAACTTTTGGTGAAGGGTAGACGTTATTGCGCCGGCGGCGTGAATCCAGGGTCTACCCAACAAACAGCTGTAGGCGGGCTGAATGTCCATCACATAAAAGATAGTTTTAAAGGTTTGCGGGCAAATTGTCACGGGCAGCTCAATCTCTCCCAGAACCGATCTCTTCGAACCATCAAAGGCTCTCACCACCAGGTTGCTGGGTCTCAATGCCAATCCATCGTATTCTAACTTCACCAGAGCCTTCTTCGGTAAGACATTCAGGGAAGAACCTGTGTCCACCAGCACATGAGAAAGGACAGCTCCTTTGCATTCCATGGTTATGTGCAAGGCTTTGTTGTGGTTGCGGCCATCCACTGTCAGGTCAGAATTGGTAAACCCCAGCCCATTGCTAGCAGTAACATTTCCAACCACGGTTTCCAACTGGTTGACAGTAATCTCCTCAGGCACGTAAGCTGCGTGCAAGACCTTAAGTAGTGCATTCCGATGGGCCTCGGAGCACATAAGCAGTGAGAGGATAGAAATTTTGGATGGCGTCTGGTGAAGCTGATCCACAACTTTATAATCACTCTTTTTGATGATTCGCATAAACTCATCAACTTCCTGATCGAACGGTGTCTTCAGGGTTTCTTTGGCAGCCTGATCCTCCTGCACCGGGCCTTTTCCTTTTGCCTTGGCAGCAGCTTCTGCTTCTGCTGTAGGTCTTTGGACTTGTGAAGCAAAGAGACGTCCGCTTCGAGTGAAGCCTCCGCCTCCCCCCACATTATCTACTTGTGGTGCAGGTGCTGATGTTTCAAGAGTGATTCTTTTTCCTTCGCAATACAAGTCAGAGCCATAGTGCCAAGGGATGGCCCTATCGCTTTCATATGGTACTGGTCCAGGCACCGTGACAGTGACTGGACTGATTGCTGCTGCTGAAGGGACTGTTATTGTTTGTGGATCATAAAAGATTGTAACTGGCGCTCTGGCAGGAGCAGCACCTTCTGAATGATAGGCGGAATTATTTTCAGGATCGTAGAATATGGTAACAGTAGAGACATCTTCATGATTGATTGCTGGTGTTGTAGGAGGTGTTGTTGGAAGGACTGATGTTGTTGTTGATGGAGATTCGAAATGGAATGAAGCTGAAGTTGTAGCAGGAGAAACTGTTGAAAACTGATCATTTGGGAGGGCAGGTGAAGTACTTGTTGATGTTGCTGGCGGATTTTCGGGAACAATAGTTGCTGCAGTTGTAGGAGGGTCTGAAACCGTTGCTGATGAAGTTGTCGGATTTGTCGGAAATGATGTAGTGATCTGTAGCAGGCCACTCTGAATAAGGCTGTCAATGCCATTCCTCAGGTCCTCACACCCATTCCATGAAATATTGCAATAGGGACACCCCAGTTCACACCCCGGAAATATTTGGTTTTCGCGGAGTTGAGCTTTGATTTCCACCAATGGTGTCCTGATCTGATCCACACTGGTTATTAAATAAGACTGTTGGTCTTCTTCAATGGCGTTAATTCGAGGACCACCATGATTTGGCATAGGGTTCTTATTGACATTGGGCGGAGGTGCAAAATTCAGAGCCTTGGAGTCTACCAAGTCTTGTACCTTCATATGCAGAGCCCTGCATTTTTCTGTACTGTGACCAGGTGTGTTTGAATGAAAAGCACACCTAGCATTGGAGTCATAGTTCCTTGGTAGACTGTTGGGATCCGGAGGTGCCAACATTCTTAGCTCAACCAGGTTGAGTTTCAGAAGTTGTGGCAGCAAGGCAGCATACGGCATTGGGATCGGGTCGATCACTCGGTTAGCTTGGGATGGCCTCTGTTGGAATGGCCTCTGTTGATTGTTGTTGTTGGTGTTGTTGTTGAAGTTTCTTGGAGGATACTGATTATGATGATACTGAGGTTGTTGTTGGAAGTTTTGTTGAGGAGGTTGATAGACTGGCTGTGGATGAGCTGGAGCAGGAATGGTGACTGCTGCTATTGACCTTTGGACATATTGGGGCCTACCCCTGTTTGAATGGATGGCATTGGTCTCGCCAGTTCTTCTCGGGCCTGCAAAAGGCTTTCTTGTACTACTGGACGAGCTTGCACCGTTGTCTGAGATCTTTCCCATTTTTAACAGGCTTTCAATTCTCTCCCCAGCTATGACAACATCTGCGAAGCTAGTGGAAGAGAAAGCAGCCAACCTGTCAATATATGTTCCCTGAAGGGTGTTCATGAACATATCTGCCATTTCCCGTTCAGACATAGGTGGTTGAACGGCAGCAGCCAATTGCCTCCATCTCTGGGCATATTCTCGGAAACTTTCCCTCGAAGACTGTGACATTCCCATCAGGAGAGTCCTGTTGGGTGCCATGTCTAGATTATACTGATACTGTCTGATGAAGGCCTCTGCCAGGTCCTTCCAGCATCTAATTGTTGCTCTTGTCAGATGGGAATACCACTCCCTCGAAGCTCCAGTCAAGCTATCTTCAAAATAGAACATCCATAATTTCTCATCCATTGTATAGGCCTTCAGCCTTCCCAGAAATGATTGTAGATGAGTCCGGGGACATGAAGTCCCATTATACTTTTCGAAACAAGGAGGCTTGAACTTATGGGGGATCCTGACCCCGTCTACCAAACCCATGTCCATAACGTCGAAGCCCAAAGAGTTTTGAGATTCTAAGGACCTCAACTTCTCAGCTATTTCTTCCAACCGTCTATCATAAGTTTCCTCTCCAGCACCCATTACTGTAAATTGGTCCTCCTGAGGGTCTTCTTGAAGTACCCTGGCTGCAGTGGCTGTTCCCTGAATGTTTGCAGGAATGTTAATCTCAGGATGTAGATGTGGGCCAAACACAGGAGGGTTAACATGGGGTTGCACCCGTTCATTGTTACTTGTGCCAGCAGTCCCCACATGGGGCTCATCTTGATTCCTCCCTTCTACCAAAGTTCTGAGCCTCTCCTGGCTTTGAGCTAAATTGTTCATCACTTCCATGAACTGTGTTATCTGAGTTCTCATCTCCAACCTTTCGTTGGCCATCTGGTTTCTGACCTCCGTAAGGTCCTGCTGCATCTGATCCATCTGAATTCCCGGAAGGTTGTTTCTAGTTGGGTACCTGTGTGGCCTGTTGAGGGGAAATACCCGGCGGCGAGCAATAATTCCTGAATATCACAACAGAGGTTAGTAACAACAAAACAAATCCCTACAAAACAAATAAAAGGTTAGCATGCAATGCAGTTATGCTTATTTGCTCTCAAGGTATCCGGTTTGGCCTTCAGTTTTGACCCTTCCAGACCTTTGAAGGTGCTGCTGTTGAAGTTGCTTTTGAAGTGAACTCGGATGGAACAAACTAACAAATATATTACATAAGAGGAAATAATACAACTTGTTCATTTTACAACACCAGCCCTCAAAGGGGTCAAAATACATCACAAAAAAAGCAAAAGTACATGAAATAGGAACAACAACAAGCAAATGATCAAACTCCAAGGCCAAACTCATCCTCACGAACTTCCTTGAGAAGTGCTTCGGTCACAGGATCAGCCGGACGCTCCGTGAGACCTCTGATGAGAAGGTTTCTTGTTGCAACAGCTGCAGTCAACTTCTTGTTCTGACTTTGGTCCTTAGACCTCTTCACTCCAGCTCTGATTTCTAGCTCTGATATTTCCTTCTGGGCTGCTGCCAGGGCTTTTTCCATCTGTTCCATTTTGTCTTGAACTCTCTTGTCTTCTAGAGTACGGGCCTCAGTGATCCGGACCCACCTGGCCTGACTCTCTTTCAAATACAAGTCTGTCCTTGCTCTCTGGAACTGGGCTTCTTTACAGGCATTCTTCAGAATCTGTTCACCAGCTTTAGACTTGTTGATATAATCTCCAGACTTCTCAATTTTAGTCAAGTGTTCCACTCTCAATTTCTCCAATCTTTCAATCTCCCTCACACCTTCACTCCTCTCCCGGAGGGTCTTCTGCAAAGCCTGGGTTAACTTCTCATTTCTTTCCTTCAAGCTCTCAAACTCCTCCAAACTGATAGTGGCAGGGGGTGGTGCTGAAGAGGACTCAGGCATGTCTTCTATGGTGAAGGGAATTCCAGAGAATTGGGCCCTTGCATGGGACCACTCATAATATTGTGCTGATGCCACATTATTGCACTTCCCCAGAGTGGTGATTCCCTTGGTTTGAACATGATCCCAGGCCCAGGCAGCCTGCCCAACAGTTGCCAGACTAATCTTGTTCTCACAGTAGAGGGTCTCCACCAAGTCCTGTGCCTTAGGAGCATGGACCAGTGCATAGCCTAATTGCCTCCTGAACAGCAGAGGGTTGTAATTGATACTTCCCTTGACCCCTATTAAAGGCACATTGGGAAAGTGCCTACAGCTTGTGATTATATCTCTGCCCTTGGTGCTTTGAGTACACCATCTGATATCTGCTGAAGTTAGGGTAGTGAGCCTCTTAGCCCAGTTGCTCTGCTGATGAGGATTTAGAAAGGCATCTGTCTTGGGTAGATGCTTTAGAAGCCAAGCATGGAATAATGGAGCACAACACCTCACTAGCCTTCCCCTATGCTTCTCATTCTTCTGATGTACTGAGTAATAGAGATCTCCTAGCAAAGTTGGCACTGGGTTCTTCAGGATGAACAAATGGATTGCATTCTTGCTGATGAATCGAGGCTCATCTGCAAACAACACAATTCCATATACACTTAAGGCCAACAGAGAACAAACAACTCTCCACTCCCCCAGGGAGGCCTTCAGACTAGATTGGGAAATCAGGAAGTCAAGATGAAAACCAGGGATTCCAGCCTTAGAGGTCATATGCTGCTCAATCAAAGCAGGTTCCAGGTGCAGAGCTTTTGCCACCTCTCCATTGCTGGGAAAGACCATTTCAGGGTTGAAAGGGATTTCCCTCTTGATAGGAAAACCAATCAAAGATGAGTATTCTTCTAAAAGAGGCCCCAACTGAAAGTCTTGAAAGGTGAAACATCTCAATGGGGGGTCATAAAACTGAATGCAGGTGTGGATCAAACTCCTCTGAGATGGGTCCAGATCCATGACCAAGTCAAGTATATCCCCATAATGCTCCCTGAACAAAGGTATGTGCTCTGGAGTGATCAGGGTTTGGATCCTCCTGATGTCTGATAAGTCTGGTTGGAAGAAGTGATAAGTGATGTTGCCTTTCTTTGGAGCCATGATGCTGAAGACTGAGTAGAGTGAAGATGCTGTGGAGTGGGCCACTGGCTGGCTAGTGCAAGTAACTGAAGTATATGGTTGACAAGCTGAAGCAAGTGCTGGTGGAGATAGGTCAAAACTACAGATGGGGTCAAAACCAAAACCAGATGAAGGTGGATACCCTGAAACACAAATAAGCAAATGTTAATATGATGCGATGAGTATGTATGCAAATGAAATGCAAGGGTTTGTGACCGAGCTGGATCTGATCAAAATGCCCTGATATAAGTCCATGTGTGTTCAAGAATCCCAGATGGAGGTCCAAAAATCCAGTAACCAGGGTAGGGGGACTCAAATAAAGAGCCACAAGTCCAGGGTTTTAGAATTACAAGAACTGTCCAACATGGAGTATTCTTAACAAAGTCAAAGTAACAGGGTATTCTGAGGTCAAGGTACCTGCAAACCTGTAAACAGCCCAACCCCCTCACAGGTGATGATCTAGAACAAGGATCCTCAGACTTGGATCAGTTATGAGAAGTGTAAACACTTCTAACCCGGAGGTACAGTGTTTACAATAACCATAACAATTCCTCCTCTAATTCACCTCAGTTTCTGAAGGTCAATACTAAAAGGTCATCCAGACTTAGCAGGCTTCCCAGATAGCCCTAGCATTGCAGGAAATCTGCAACACAGAGTTCTCAAGAAGAAACCCATATCTGAACCGTGTTTCATATTCCCGCACCAGACCGAAATGGAATGGGAAAGAATATGATTCACTCTAGCCTAGGTGTCACTCAGGTCCCAGGTATAGGACCTTAACTCTCAATGAATCACCCACCCACCAAGGCAAACAACCAGATCCAGCCAGCAGCAATGACAGTATGATATAAATAAATGCAATAAAGAAAGCAGTAAAGTAACTGTACATAAAGCAATAAACAAAAATAAATACAAGCACATAACACCCCAGTAAACACAAATCAAACAAGCGCTAGGAGGAACCCACAAAAAGAACCAGAAGCCCTGGTTGCAGTATAAGAATCCCCAGCAGAGTCGCCAAGCTGTCGCTCCCGACAAGTGACACCGGGTCAGATGAAGGTGCAGACGCGAACGGTCGGCGAGAGGGACAATGAGAACACACAGCCGTGAACTCACTGGAGATGAATAGAGTCGCCAGCTAGGCATTTTTATCCCGGGGAAAAGGTAATGCTGCATAGACCTAGAAAGAAATGGATAAGACGGTTGCGAACCAGAGAGACTGAGAAAGGTGGTTGGTTAAAACCTGGGAAGGTATTAGCACCCAGATTGTCCGTCGTACTCGACGGGATCCACGCTTAAAAGATTTGTGTTTTAAAGGGGTAGTGTCAGTGCAATTTGTGTATAAAATAGCTGGAAAAGATGTACAGGTGTCAGTGTAAAGTGTATAAGTGATGTGGAGTATGAAAGTGTCAGTGTAAAGACAAGAATAAGATGCTCATGATAATGAGGCTCAAAGAATAATGCTGGAAGGAGGGGGAATGTACAGAGACTTTTGTTCGATAACCGTTAAGTTATGCCTACGTATCCTCTCGTGCAATGAGGAAGTCAGAACACCGTAGTTCGACCCAAAGAGACTGATAGATGAATTGACTGATGAACTGCTTGCTTGTCTATGCTCAAGTGTATGACCTGTCTGGCTCAGGTGCAAACTGTCTTGCATTAGACGGAAGAAGCAAGTTCTCGATTGTGAGTGAATGAGGTGAGAAAAGAATCCCGGAGGAGACGATTATTGTTTGTTTTTGAGTTTTCAGTCTTTTATTGCTTTTTGGAGTTTGTCATAAGATAATGAGCTTAAGCCTGAACCAATGGGTTAGTAAACTCATCACATCTTCCCTCTGATTAGGGGTAATGAGAATACCTTAAGTGTGAAGTCAGATTCTCACACTTAATCACCTTTGATGTAGGATTAAGATCATTAACCTACTTGTGATTATTTAGTTGTTTTTGTGGTTTTTGTTTAGTGTTGAGTAATGAGGTTAAGCCATAATCAGGGATTAAACAGACTCACTACACCATCCTAAAAGAAGGATGATAGATGAGAATGTTTAAGCTGAGGAAAGCTCCTCAACTTAATCCATGATTAGGGATTAAACCCATGACAAAACAAGCCTTTGATTAAGTGGATTTTATTTAATTATATGATGATGAAGTGATTTTTATGATTTGTAAGACAACTTGAGGGGGACTTGTCCATTAATACTAGGGTTAGTCCTTCTTAACCAATTAAGGAAGAATTAGAACCCTAATACAAGGCCCAAGTTACAAGTGTGATGTCTTGATGATTATTAAATGGATTGATTAAGGAGTTAAACACCTTAAGGGTTTAACACTTAGGATTAAAGTTATACACTCCATCCTAAGAGAAGGATGCAGGCATAAGCTTAATCACAAAGCCTTAAAGCCTTTAGGGTTTAGTCCCTGATTATGAGATGAGGAGAGATGACTCAAAAGAGACACAAAGGTAAAACTAAGAGGGGAGACTGATCAAAACCCTAATCATTGTCATGCTTGGTTGTTCCTAAGGTTTGTGAGGTTTTCAAGAGAAGTCTTCAATGGAACCACCAGGAAGCAGATGAAAGGATCAAGAGAAGCAAAGCAACTTGCTTCATTCAAGAAGTCAAGTCACTTGAAGAAAGAAAGTAAGAAGAAGAGGAATGAGCAAGCTCAATCTCAAACACATATAAAAATGCAGCATGGATGCAAGAGGAATGAAAAGAAAAGTTGTGAGAAGTGAAGGCAAATTCACTTCCCAAAGTCACTTACCACCTGAAATGTTAGAAAAGAAATGCAATGCAATGCAAAATGGGATGAGATGACATGATGAGAAACAAAACCAGAAGCATTTACATGATGCTAATGATGCTATGAGATGCTATAAACATGAGGCAGCACATGGAAATAATCATACAAGTTCATGAATGCAAATGAAGCAAGTTGAGAAGCATGGACATACATGAAAAGTTATGAGATGCATATGGCATACAACATGGCAAATACATGATGCAATGATCAAACATGATTTCAATATGTCTTATGATGTCAAATGAATCAAATGGATGCTTGAAATGTCATGGCAAGTCATGTTATGCAAGAGAATGCAAGATGGATGCATATGGAAGCCCAAATTAGGGTTTATGAACCATACATCAAACAAAAATCAAAATCAGAGGCAAACCCTAAGATAAAAAATTGAAAATGCCACTCAAAGGACCCCTAACCCTATACTAACCCAATTCCCAAAGGAGAGGTTTCAACTCCTAACCAAGTTCAAGTTATGATTTTTACAAGTTTGCTAGGGTTTTAGGGTTTCCAAACAAGAAAATCATCAAACAAATGGAAAATGAAGGATCAAAACATGGCCATTTAATCTCACAAACTACATGCTAAACACAATGCAATGCAAAAAGAATCAATGTCCAACTCTTCATGGATAGGCAGAAATGATTTTTGGAACTTTGGATCAAATTAATGCATAAAAATGATTTTAAATCAATGAAAAATTCTCAAAATGCATCAAGATCAAAACATAAATTCGGTTTGAAGGTTGAACAATGTTTCTAAATGTCTTAGAACATTTCATGAATTTTTTGGTGATTTTTAAATACCTAAAAGTATTTTTAATTAATTAATTCCCATTAATCAATTAAAAATAATCTTTTAAATATTTAAAAATACTTTTTTAATGATAAAAAATAAAATAAAAATATTTTTGGGTCTTAAAAATTAATAAAACTTTAAAGGAAAAGTTTCATAATTTTTAAGATATTTTTGCTATTTTAAATTAAATGTGCAAGTTAATTGAAAAGAAAATGAATAAAAATTAAATAAAATAAGAAGTAATCAGGATGGATGGCCAGGATGGAGCCTGAGTTCAAACTGGTTGACCAGCGCGCAAATGAAGGGTGTGGATTGCATCTGACCTAATTATCCTAATTAAAATTAATTAAAGTTAATGAGAGAGATTAGGGCTAAGCAGATTGATCTGGGCCATCCAAACCAGCGGGAAGTCAAACATTTCAACGCTATCAACGCTCAGAATTTAAACTGCCTTAATGACCTGAGTTTAGGGTTAAACAAATTCAGGTGACCGGAGAGAAGCTCCGGTCATCTTCTCCGGTTGCACAAAAACCCTAGAACACGAATCAGGTACCTATTCTACAAATCAAGCACACCTAAATGGTCCTCTAGCTTCCTAGGTCATGAATCCAAGCTCAAACAACATCTATGCATCATGAATCAAAGGAATCGAAAGGAAAGAAATTTACGGGCAAAAATTCAGAGGGACCATACAAGCTCAGTTTTCACTCATTTTTGATTCTGAGATCAACCCCATGACCAGCAAGACATGACTAACCAATTTATAACTCAAAAACCAAGCTTTGAGAGAAAAGTTTCCATGATCATACCTGAGCTGGAAAGCTTCAAAACTGAGCTTCCAGAGCTTTCCTTGCGTGCAAATGGACTCCCTTGTATCCCCTGATGCTAATGGAAG
Organism: Lathyrus aphaca; assembly: GCA_963966055.1. Taxonomy (NCBI): domain Eukaryota; kingdom Viridiplantae; phylum Streptophyta; class Magnoliopsida; order Fabales; family Fabaceae; genus Lathyrus; species Lathyrus aphaca. The sequence continues at coordinate 482,851,117 of OZ014525.1, read as the reverse complement.
GCTTCAAAGCTCTTGTGGATGGCTGATTTGTGAGAACCAGTTCTGGTGTAGCAGGAAATGAGCTTTGTGTACAGGCTGTTTCAGTTCAAAGTAAAGGGTGGTTTTGACTCCTTGTGGTATGCTTGACTTGTTGGTGAAGAAAGATGAGGTGTTTGATGGCTGGATAGTGAGATTCGAAGAGAACTGGTTTGGAAGGTGAAGAATGGTGAAGCTCAGTTCAGGCTTGTTTCAGGCTTGAGCTTTGGTGGTTTGAGGTCTATGAAGTGTGTTGAGTTGGATGGTGAAGATGGTTTTAGTGTTTTCAAGCTGTGGAGGCAGATTCGAAAGCTTATGCAAAAATGGAGTGTTTTGTGAATGTGTTGGTGTGAGATGTTTCAGGCTTGCATAGTGTATGAAATGGTTTGCAAATGAAAAGTATAAACTAATCCAATTGGCTGGATGATGTGACATGGCCTGCTGTGATAGGTAAGTTTGCTTTTGCATAAAGTTCACCTTTTGTGTAAGTGAGGCATGGCTCAAGGTCTAGGCAAGTACAAGGCATGGTTCTGGTGCAGCATGGTGTGGTGAGAAGCTAGCTTAGTGCAGTAACCAATGCAGCAAGTTGTAAGAAGAATGATCATGAGTTTTTGCAAGTTGTGGCTTTTGGTTCACATGTGACTATTCTTGCTACACAAACCATAAACATGAAGGATCCTTGGTCCCAATCTGATTTTTAGTGTCTATGTAATGCTTGCATACTGGTTTGAAGTGAATTAGAAGTCACATAATGCATTGGTTCATGACTTTGCAAAATTTCCATTTGAGGCATGCCTTAAAAATCAATGATTTTAGCCAACTTTGCATTGCCATAACTTTTGATCCAAGAAGAGTTTGATCATGTTCTTGTACTTTTTGAAAAGGGAAAGATGAGATCTACAACCTTCATGACCAAAGTTTTTCCATTTGAAGCATTTTTGGATCAAGAATCATGGCTTGAAAAATGACCTAAAATGATGCATTCTTGAAAAGTCAACTATGCCCAAAAAGTCAACATTTGCAAAAACCCTAAATTCTTGATTTCTATGAACTTCAACCTTCTTCCATGATCAAATAAAGATCATATACACTCAAAATGATGAAGATCACCCATTGGTTGGGTCATTGGGGGCCTCAGATGCCCTGATTTTACACTGACTTGTCTGAAAAGTCAACCCTTGATTAGATGACTTCCCCATGGAATTTCTTCATGAAAATTGATATGCATACTCCCTATACCATATAGAGACCAATGGAAACAAGAATGGCCAAAAAATTTGGAGTTATGGCCTCTGAAACCAAAACCCTAATTTTAGGTCAACTGTGCAGTTCATCCTGGCTCTGCATCCACTCAAACCCTAGTTCCTGTGATTCCTTTGCATCTTTGGCTTTGAGGAGATGGAATATGACATAAGAACACACATGGACCCCTTTGAGTTGATTAGTGGCCTTTGGAGTGGCTCAAGATGCCCTGAGGTTGCTCAGATCACAAACCCTAGATGCAAATGACTCAGAGCCAATGCAGTGAATCAAAAATGAGATATGAGATGATATTATTGTGCTTATGCATATGAGGATGATCACAAGCCATGGTGTGAATGGGTGAGGGCAAATTTGGGGTGTTTACAGCTGCCCCTATTCAAACATGAGTTATCTGTGCTGGATGTAAGCGACGGCTTAACAGGCAAACAAGATAACTTGTGGTTGAATACCAAAGACAGTCCAAAATTTGCACTCACAGAATGAAGAAGAAAAGGGATATCGATTGCAAAAAGGAAAATAAAGTATATTGTAAAGGTGCGGACGACGGAGGACGACCGTCGAGCAGAGGACGACTGCTGGGTAAAGAGCAATGACGGGGACGGCCGACATGCTGGGAAAAGTGCGTGAAGATAAAGCAATGACGGGGACGGCCGACATGCTGGGGATAGAAGGTAAAGCTAAGACGGGGACGGCCGACTAGCTGGGGAGACATAAGAAATCATGATGGGGACGGCCATCAAGATAAAGCTGTAAAATTCTCCGGAAATTAATGAAACATGACGGGGACGGCCATCAAGTTCATAAAGGTAAAGTAACCAGCGATGGGGACGGCCATCGGGCTAAAAGGAAAAGGAACCACGACGGGGACGGCCATCGGGTTAAAGAACAAATGAAATAAACAGATGATGGGGTACGGCCATCAAAGGTGAAGGACGATCACCTAGCAGGGGACGGCTGCTCTGTTGGGGATAAAAGAAAATATGATGGGGACGGCCATCAAAGGTGGAGGACGACCACCTGGCAGGGTACGGCTGCCGGAAATATCAACGATGGGGACGGCCATCGGATAGAAAAGGTCAACGATGGGGACGGCCATCGGACGAGCATGATGGAGGACGACCATCAAGAAGTGGAGGACGACCACTCAGCAGGGTACGGCTGCTCTCGAGGTTTCTCATGACATAGGACGAATGCCAGATAACCAAAATCAACAATGGGGACGGCCATTGGATAAAATGATGAAGGACGATCATCAAAAGGTGGAGGACGACCACCTAGCAGGGGACGGCTGCTAAAAATCAACGATGGGGACGGCCATCGGATGAGCATGATGGAGGACGACCATCAAGAAGTGGAGGACGACCACTCAGCAGGGTACGGCTGCTCTCAGGGTTATCATGACACAGGACGAGTGTCAGATAAAAAGAAAAATGCTTTGTTGGTGATCTACTGGGGATATAGTAAACACGGACGAGCGTTTATATCCAAGAAGCAAAAGGTATAAGTGTTTGGTATTGTGTATAGATTAAAGATGAGGACGAGCATCCTTAAGGCTATGATACGGACGGGTATCATGTAGAAACAAACCGACACATGTTCAGAGATGATGATACGGACGAGTATCAACTGGTTAACAAAGAACACGGACGAGTGTTGAATCTGAAAGAATTCTTCTGGGGAATAACAGACACAGACGAGTATCTATATTCAAGAAGACACAAGTGTTTGACACGGTGTATGGGTTAAAGATGCGGACGAGCATCCCTAAGACTATGATACGGACGAGCATCATGTAGAAACAAACATTAGACGCAATGTTCTGAGATGATGATACGGACGAGTACCAACTGGTTAACAAAGAACAAGGACTATTGTCGAATCTGTGGGGATATGAGTGGTGTATACAAGATACGGATGAGTATCTGTATAAGTGTACCAATGAGTAGTGAGTATATATATAAGTGTTTATCTGCTGGGGAGAGTGACACAGACGAGTGTCAAAAGAGAAAAGTATAATAATAACAAGTATATGGGTGATGAAAGTGTAAGCGACTGCGCTGGGGATATGACACGGACGGGTGTCGAGAAAGTGTATATAAGTATATGTGAGTGCAAAGAGGATGTCTTTGGCTTTCTGCTGGTGATTTGACACGGACGGGTGTCAGGAAATACCTGTAGTACGGGTGATTTTGTTTGTAAAGTGTATTCAGGCAACCTGTTTGGGGAAGTGATGACACGGACGGGTGTCAGAAATATATACTGGTGTTTGGTGATTGGAGAGGCAACTACTTTTGCTGGGACTCTGGTGGGGATTTTTGTACAATGATGATGAACGGTTTGTTATTCACAAGTGACAATTCAGAACATGGCTTATGATTATGCTATGCGTTTGATTTTTGCCGTAATGCTCCGTATTAGACGGAATGCTACGCTCTGAGGGGGTATTATGATGCAGATGCTATGATTATGCAAGGAGGCACAGATCCGGGATTCGGATCCCGTTGCTGCAAAGATCTCTGGTTGATCTGCTTGAAGTGAACATCCCAGCTGGGGATGAGATCATTGGTAGATCTGATGATGTATCTGCTTGGGGACATAGGTCACTGATTGACATATCCTTAATGGGACCCAACTGGGGTTTGTAGAAGCTTTCTTCACTCTGTTGTGACTTCTTCATGCGTTGCTCTTCTGAATAGAGGCTGGAACTCTGTGGGGAGATGGTTTCCTGACTTCTGTATTCAGCTGAGGGTGACACGGCAACTTGGCTGGGGAATTGTGAGAGGCAACTCAGCTGGGGATAGCAACAAGAGGCAACTCAGCTGGGGATAGAGCCTTTCGGATGCCGAGATTGAGTGTATGTTGATTTGGCAACTTTGCTGGGGGAGTGGGCACCCTCCAGCGCCACGTGGAAGATAGACCGAGTTGATAATGATTCGCCTGCTTGCTAAGACGTAACCTGCACGCCCCAGGTTGCGTCCTGGATACCTGCAATCCTGCAAAGATAAGGAGACGCACAAAAGGTCCCGAGGTATCCTTTACTGGGTTCCGTCATAGGAGTTAAGCACTTTTGAGAGTAAGTATATTCCCTGTAAGCATGTGTTTCATTTTCTTTCTTTTTAGTGAAAAACATCTGTACTTATGCAATTAGTTTTTTAGAGACATCAGACATCCTTTGTAAATAAAAATGTAAAAAACGAAACATGACTGAAAATCTGATTTTATTAATTCATGTGCCCTGAATTGGCAAGATACAGTCAAAGAAACATATCTCCTGAAATGGGGAGATTGTTACAAATTGAGAAACAAAATGCTGGCGATGTTGACGAGGCTTTCAAGGAGCTTCCTCTTCTGCTATGACTCGTATGACAATGACGTTCTTCTCGTCTTGCTTTCTGGAGAGAGTTGATTCTGATTGAAGCTTGATCCTTTGGAGCTTACCAAGTTGTAGATAATGCAGACGAATTCAGAATGCAGTTGTTCGCTTATTCCCTTATTTTGCATGGATCGCCCTTTCGGGTTTTCAATCCATCGGGATACCCATTTTTGCCTGAGTTGTCCAATGCGGCTTTTCAACTCAGCGGGTGTACATTTTTTCATTTATTTCCCTTATTTTTGCCCGAGTCTCTTATTCTGTTTTTGACTCGCCGGGATGCCCTATTTTTGCCTGGACTTACATTCTGTTTTTATGTCCAGCGGGTCATTTTATGCGAAGTATTTTTTAACTGCATCTGAATTCACAGGGGACGGGAAATCTTCACCATCCATGGTGCTGAGCATCAGCGCTCCACCAGAGAAAACTTTCTTTACCACGAATGGTCCTTCATAATTGGGAGTCCATTTGCCCCTGTAGTCTGTATGAGGAGGGAGGATTCTCTTCAGCACAAGATCCCCTACTTGGTACCCTCGGTGCCTGACTTTCTGATCGAAGGCTTTCTTCATTCTCTTCTGATATAACTGCCCATGACAGATTGCAGCCAACCTTTTCTCTTCAATTAGACTCAGTTGTTCGAATCGGGACCGAACCCATTCTGCTTCACTCAGTTTAACATCCATTAATACCCGTAACGAGGGTAGTTCAACTTCAACAGGTAGGACTGCTTCCATACCATATACAAGCTGATACGGTGTTGCCCCAGTGGATGTTCTGATTGACGTGCGGTACCCATGCAAGGCAAACGGTAGCATTTCATGCCAGTCTTTGTAAGTGACTACCATCTTCTGCACAATCTTCTTAATATTTTTATTTGCTGCCTCAACAGCGCCATTCATCTTTGGCCTGTAAGGAGAAGAATTGTGATGTTGGATCTTGAAGTCCCGGCATAATTCAGCCATCATTTTGTTGTTTAAGTTGGAACCATTATCAGTAATGATTCGCTCGGGCACTCCATACCGACAGATGATATCTCTTTTCAGAAATCTGGCTACCACTTGTCTTGTGACGTTTGCATATGAGGCTGCTTCGACCCACTTAGTGAAATAGTCAATGGCGACCAGGATGAATCTGTGGCCATTTGAAGCAGTTGGCTCAATCTTGCCAATCATATCAATGCCCCACATAGCAAAGGGCCATGGTGAAGACATGATGTTTAAAGGTTTCGGAGGCACATGCACTTTATCTGCGTAGATCTGGCATTTGTGACATTTTCTGGCGTAAGCACAACAGTCTGCATCCATCGTGATCCAGTAATAGCCTGATCTTAACAACTTTTTAGCCATGGCATGCCCTCCAGCATGGGTACCAAAAGATCCTTCGTGCACTTCATGCATCAACAAATCTGCTTCTGTTCTATCAACGCATCTGAGGAGTACCATATCAAAGTTTCTTTTGTACAGGGAACCATCAGTGTTCAGAAAGAAACTTCCAGCAAGCCTTCTCAAAGTCTTCTTATCATTGGAAGATGCCCCAGGTGGGTATGTTTGATCCTCCAAGAAGCACTTAATGTCATGGAACCAAGGCTTATCATCTTTGACTACATCTGTTGCAAATACATATGCTGGTCTGTTGAGTCTGGACATTGAAATCTGAGGTACAAAGTTAGCGGCTTGAACTTTGATCATGGATGAAATGGTAGCAAGAGCATCCGCAAACTGGTTCTCGTCCCGAGGGATATACTCAAGCTTGACTGTTGTGAAGAAAGTCAATAACCTCCTCGTATAATCCCTGTATGGTATCAGATGATCTTGGTGTGTATACCATTTCCCGTTAGTCTGATTGACTACCAAAGCTGAATCCCCGAATACGGTCAATGTCTTGATCCTGAGGTCAATGGCTTCCTCAAGACCCATAATACAAGCTTCGTATTCAGCTTCGTTGTTAGTGCAGTTGAAAGTGAGTTTTGCCGAGAAAGGCATGTGAACTCCTTTGGGTGTAATGAGTACTGCACCAACACCACGACCATTCATGTTAACAGCCCCATCAAACATCATAGTCCATTCTTCTTCTGGGTCAGGCCCTTCAGTGTGAACAGGCTCTTCGTGATCTTTTGCTTTAATGAACATGATGTCTTCATCAGGGAAGTCAAATCTCATAGGCTGGTAGTCATCAATGGGTTGCTCAGCAAGATATTCAGATAGCACACTGCCTTTGATGGCTTTCTGAGAAGTGTACTGTATGTCGTATTCTGTAAGAATCATCTGCCATCTTGCAACCCGTCCGGTAAGAGCTGGCTTCTCGAAAATGTACTTAACTGGATCCATTTTTGAGATTAATAAGGTAGTGTGGGTCAACATATACTGTCTCAGTCGGCGAGCAGCCCACGCTAAAGCACAGCAAGTTTTCTCGAGCAGTGAATAACGCTGTTCACAGTCGGTAAACTTTTTGCTTAGGTAGTAAATTGCATACTCTTTTCGACCAGACTCGTCATGCTGACCTAGCACACACCCCATCGACTCTTCTAACACTGTCAAGTACATTATCAGAGGTCTTCCTTCAACTGGAGGCATGAGGATTGGAGGTTCTTGTAAGTACTCCTTGATCTTGTCAAAAGCTTTCTGGCAATCTTCGTTCCACCTGACCGTTTGTTCCTTTCTTAACAGCTTGAACAAGGGTTCGCAGGTTGCTGTAAGGTGAGATATGAACCTTGAAATGTAGTTCAATCGACCTAAGAACCCTCGAACTTCTTTCTCTGTTTTAGGTGCAGGCATTTCTTGAATAGCCTTGACTTTATCAGGGTCAACTTCAATCCCTTTCTCGCTTACAATAAAGCCCAGCAGCTTACCGGATCGCACCCCGAATGTGCATTTGTTGGGGTTCAACTTTAGTTGGTACTTCCTCAGGCGCTTGAATAACTTTAGCAGATTTACCAGGTGATCTTCCTCTGTAAGGGACTTGGCGATCATATCGTCCACATAACATTCTATTTCCTTGTGGATCATATCGTGGAATAACGTCACCATAGCCCGTTGATATGTGGCACCAGCATTCTTCAGTCCGAATGGCATCACTTTGTAACAGAACGTGCCCCAAGGTGTAATGAATGTTGTCTTCTCCATGTCTTCAGGTGACATCTTGATCTGATTATACCCTGAAAATCCATCCATGAAGGAGAATACCGAGAACTGAGCTGTGTTGTCCACCAATACGTCAATGTGAGGTAATGGGAAGTCATCCTTCGGGCTGGCTCTGTTCAGATCCCGGTAATCAACACACATTCTTACTTTTCCATCTTTCTTAGGCACAGGCACTATATTAGCAACCCACGGCGGGTAGCTAGTCACAGCAAGGAACCCGGCGTCCCACTGCTTTTGTACCTCTTCTTTGATTTTCATAGCCATGTCTGGGCGAGTTCGGCGCAGCTTCTGTTTAACTGGTGGGCATTCTTCCCTCAAAGGCAGCTTGTGCACAACTATATCGGTGTCCAACCCTGGCATGTCTTGATACGACCAAGCAAACACATCAACATACTCTTGAAGCAGATCTATCAGTTGTCTCTTCACTGAGTCTTGCAGGCAGGCCCCGATTTTAACTTCCTTCACGTCTTCGTCTGTACCAAGATTAATCACTTCAATCTCCTCCTGGTGAGGAGTAATAACCTTTTCCTCCTATCTCAACAACCTAGCTAGCTCTTCAGGAAGCTCATATTCTTCATCAACCCCTTCATCAGCTTGATTGATTGGATTGTCAAAGTCATACGATGTCATAGCCGTGCTGTTGTCGGTGCTGTCAGGAAGGCACTCTCTGCAAGGGTTAAGTTTGTTCATTTTAGTGATTGATTTTAATCTTGCTTTAGAAAAAAGTGAAATGAAGTTATCATTTTGAAAACATCGCCATTTATTTTTGTACAAAAAGAAAAATGGAGAAACAGTGAGCATAAAGAAAAAGACTCGTTTGCAAAAAGATGTCTGATATTTCATTAATTTAATCTTGTTTGCACAAAAGTACAGATGGCCCTGATTACAAAATGAGTCTTGTCATCTTGGGCAAGATGCAGGACTTTGATGCATGCTATAAAAATGCAGGAAATAATAATTACTCTGATCGAGTAACTCTTATAATTTCCTGGGAAGACCAGTTCGAGATACTGCTCCCCGGGATCTTTGGACGAATCCAATTCTCCAGATTGCGCTCCTCTTCCAGCTCGTCTTCCAGACAGTTGATAGCATCGGGGGTAAGCATACCCCCACTGACAAATCCAGGCTCTGCAGCAGCCTTTGCTTGATGTTGAGTTGGTCTGTAACCCAACCCAAATTTGTCCTTCTTCTCCTCCACAGCTAAAACTTTGCCCCAACCTAGGGCAGTTCCTTCTTCAACAACCTTCCGGGCTTGTTGGTAAGATGACATGGAGATACCTGATACAGCAGATGCTTCATTGACATTCAAGGCTTCAAAACCTTGGCTCATTGTTTCATGGATCTCTCCATCCATCTCAATGTATTTGTAGGTAGCCAGATGGCTAACGAAAATGTCCTCTTCCCCACAGATTGTGACAACTTGACCTTCCCACTCAAATTTTAACTTTTGGTGAAGGGTAGACATTATTGCGCCGGCGGCGTGAATCCAGGGTCTACCCAACAAACAGCTGTAGGCGGGCTGAATGTCCATCACATAAAAGATAGTTTTAAAGGTTTGCGGGCCAATTGTCACGGGCAGCTCAATCTCTCCCAGAACCGATCTCTTCGAACCATCAAAGGCTCTCACCACCAGGTTTCTGGGTCTCAATGCCAATCCATCGTATTCTAACTTCACCAGAGCCTTCTTCGGTAAGACATTCAGGGAAGAACCTGTGTCCACCAGCACATGAGAAAGGACAGCTCCTTTGCATTCCATGGTTATGTGCAAGGCTTTGTTGTGGTTGCGGCCATCCACTGTCAGGTCAGAATTGGTAAACCCCAGCCCATTGCTAGCAGTAACATTTCCAACCACGGTTTCCAACTGGTTGACAGTAATCTCCTCAGGCACGTAAGCTGCGTGCAAGACCTTAAGTAGTGCATTCCGATGGGCCTCGGAGCACATAAGCAGTGAGAGGATAGAAATTTTGGATGGCGTCTGGTGAAGCTGATCCACAACTTTATAATCACTCTTTTTGATGATTCGCATAAACTCATCAACTTCCTGATCGAACGGTGTCTTCAGGGTTTCTTTGGCAGCCTGATCCTCCTGCACCGGGCCTTTTCCTTTTGCCTTGGCAGCAGCTTCTGCTTCTGCTGTAGGTCTTTGGACTTGTGAACCAAAGAGACGTCCGCTTCGAGTGAAGCCTCCGCCTCCCCCCACATTATCTACTTGTGGTGCAGGTGCTGATGTTTCAAGAGTGATTCTTTTTCCTTCGCAATACAAGTCAGAGCCATAGTGCCAAGGGATGGCCCTATCGCTTTCATATGGTACTGGTCCAGGCACCGTGACAGTGACTGGACTGATTGCTGCTGCTGAAGGGACTGTTATTGTTTGTGGATCATAAAAGATTGTAACTGGCGCTCTGGCAGGAGCAGCACCTTCTGAATGATAGGCGGAATTATTTTCAGGATCGTAGAATATGGTAACAGTAGAGACATCTTCATGATTGATTGCTGGTGTTGTAGGAGGTGTTGTTGGAAGGACTGATGTTGTTGTTGATGGAGATTCGAAATGGAATGAAGCTGAAGTTGTAGCAGGAGAAACTGTTGAAAACTGATCATTTGGGAGGGCAGGTGAAGTACTTGTTGATGTTGCTGGCGGATTTTCGGGAACAATAGTTGCTGCAGTTGTAGGAGGGTCTGAAACCGTTGCTGATGAAGTTGTCGGATTTGTCGGAAATGATGTAGTGATCTGTAGCAGGCCACTCTGAATAAGGCTGTCAATGCCATTCCTCAGGTCCTCACACCCATTCCATGAAATATTGCAATAGGGACACCCCAGTTCACACCCCGGAAATATTTGGTTTTCGCGGAGTTGAGCTTTGATTTCCACCAATGGTGTCCTGATCTGATCCACACTGGTTATTAAATAAGACTGTTGGTCTTCTTCAATGGCGTTAATTCGAGGACCACCATGATTTGGCATAGGGTTCTTATTGACATTGGGCGGAGGTGCAAAATTCAGAGCCTTGGAGTCTACCAAGTCTTGTACCTTCATATGCAGAGTCCTGCATTTTTCTGTACTGTGACCAGGTGTGTTTGAATGAAAAGCACACCTAGCATTGGAGTCATAGTTCCTTGGTAGACTGTTGGGATCCGGAGGTGCCAACGTACTTAGCTCAACCAGGTTGAGTTTCAGAAGTTGTGGCAGCAAGGCAGCATACGGCATTGGGATCGGGTCGATCACTCGGTTAGCTTGGGATGGCCTCTGTTGGAATGGCCTCTGTTGATTGTTGTTGTTGGTGTTGTTGTTGAAGTTTCTTGGAGGATACTGATTATGATGATACTGAGGTTGTTGTTGGAAGTTTTGTTGAGGAGGTTGATAGACTGGCTGTGGATGAGCTGGAGCAGGAATGGTGACTGCTGCTATTGACCTTTGGACATATTGGGGCCTACCCCTGTTTGAATGGATGGCATTGGTCTCGCCAGTTCTTCTCGGGCCTGCAAAAGGCTTTCTTGTACTACTGGACGAGCTTGCACCGTTGTCTGAGATCTTTCCCATTTTTAACAGGCTTTCAATTCTCTCCCCAGCTATGACAACATCTGCGAAGCTAGTGGAAGAGAAAGCAGCCAACCTGTCAATATATGTTCCCTGAAGGGTGTTCATGAACATATCTGCCATTTCCCGTTCAGACATAGGTGGTTGAACGGCAGCAGCCAATTGCCTCCATCTCTGGGCATATTCTCGAAAACTTTCCCTCGAAGACTGTGACATTCCCATCAGGAGAGTCCTGTTGGGTGCCATGTCTAGATTATACTGATACTGTCTGATGAAGGCCTCTGCCAGGTCCTTCCAGCATCTAATTGTTGCTCTTGTCAGATGGGAATACCACTCCCTCGAAGCTCCAGTCAAGCTATCTTCAAAATAGAACATCCACAATTTCTCATCCATTGTATAGGCCTTCAGCCTTCCCAGAAATGATTGTAGATGAGTCCGGGGACATGAAGTCCCATTATACTTTTCGAAACAAGGAGGCTTGAACTTATGGGGGATCCTGACCCCGTCTACCAAACCCATGTCCATAACGTCGAAGCCCAAAGAGTTTTGAGATTCTAAGGACCTCAACTTCTCAGCTATTTCTTCCAACCGTCTATCATAAGTTTCCTCTCCAGCACCCATTACTGTAAATTGGTCCTCCTGAGGGTCTTCTTGAAGTACCCTGGCTGCAGTGGCTGTTCCCTGAATGTTTGCAGGAATGTTAATCTCAGGATGTAGATGTGGGCCAAACACAGGAGGGTTAACATGGGGTTGCACCCGTTCATTGTTACTTGTGCCAGCAGTCCCCACATGGGGCTCATCTTGATTCCTCCCTTCTACCAAAGTTCTGAGCCTCTCCTGGCTTTGAGCTAAATTGTTCATCACTTCCATGAACTGTGTTATCTGAGTTCTCATCTCCAACCTTTCGTTGGCCATATGGTTTCTGACCTCCGTAAGGTCCTGCTGCATCTGATCCATCTGAATTCCCGGAAGGTTGTTTCTAGTTGGGTACCTGTGTGGCCTGTTGAGGGGAAATACCCGGCGGCGAGCAATAATTCCTGAATATCACAACAGAGGTTAGTAACAACAAAACAAATCCCTACAAAACAAATAAAAGGTTAGCATGCAATGCAGTTATGCTTATTTGCTCTCAAGGTATCCGGTTTGGCCTTCAGTTTTGACCCTTCCAGACCTTTGAAGGTGCTGCTGTTGAAGTTGCTTTTGAAGTGAACTCGGATGGAACAAACTAACAAATATATTACATAAGAGGAAATAATACAACTTGTTCATTTTACAACACCAGCCCTCAAAGGGGTCAAAATACATCACAAAAAAAGCAAAAGTACATGAAATAGGAACAACAACAAGCAAATGATCAAACTCCAAGGCCAAACTCATCCTCACGAACTTCCTTGAGAAGTGCTTCGGTCACAGGATCAGCCGGACGCTCCGTGAGACCTCTGATGAGAAGGTTTCTTGTTGCAACAGCTGCAGTCAACTTCTTGTTCTGACTTTGGTCCTTAGACCTCTTTACTCCAGCTCTGATTTCTAGCTCTGATATTTCCTTCTGGGCTGCTGCCAGGGCTTTTTCCATCTGTTCCATTTTGTCTTGAACTCTCTTGTCTTCTAGAGTACGGGCCTCAGTGATCCGGACCCACCTGGCCTGACTCTCTTTCAAATACAAGTCTGTCCTTGCTCTCTGGAACTGGGCTTCTTTACAGGCATTCTTCAGAATCTGTTCACCAGCTTTATACTTGTTGATATAATCTCCAGACTTCTCAATTTTAGTCAAGTGTTCCACTCTCAATTTCTCCAATCTTTCAATCTCCCTCACACCTTCACTCCTCTCCCGGAGGGTCTTCTGCAAAGCCTGGGTTAACTTCTCATTTCTTTCCTTCAAGCTCTCAAACTCCTCCAAACTGATAGTGGCAGGGGGTGGTGCTGAAGAGGACTCAGGCATGTCTTCTATGGTGAAGGGCATTCCAGAGAATTGGGTCCTTGCATGGGACCACTCATAATATTGTGCTGATGCCACATTATTGCACTTCCCCAGAGTGGTGATTCCCTTGGTTTGAACATGATCCCAGGCCCAGGCAGCCTGCCCAACAGTTGCCAGACTAATCTTGTTCTCACAGTAGAGGGTCTCCACCAAGTCCTGTGCCTTAGGAGCATGGACCAGTGCATAGCCTAATTGCCTCCTGAACAGCAGAGGGTTGTAATTGATACTTCCCTTGACCCCTATTAAAGGCACATTGGGAAAGTGCCTACAGCTTGTGATTATATCTCTGCCCTTGGTGCTTTGAGTACACCATCTGATATCTGCTGAAGTTAGGGTAGTGAGCCTCTTAGCCCAGTTGCTCTGCTGATGAGGATTTAGAAAGGCATCTGTCTTGGGTAGATGCTTTAGAAGCCAAGCATGGAATAATGGAGCACAACACCTCACTAGCCTTCCCCTATGCTTCTCATTCTTCTGATGTACTGAGTAATAGAGATCTCCTAGCAAAGTTGGCACTGGGTTCTTCAGGATGAACAAATGGATTGCATTCTTGCTGATGAATCGAGGCTCATCTGCAAACAACACAATTCCATATACACTTAAGGCCAACAGAGCACAAACAGCTCTCCACTCCCCCAGGGAGGCCTTCAGACTAGCTTGGGAAATCAGGAAGTCAAGATGAAAACCAGGGATTCCAGCCTTAGAGGTCATATGCTGCTCAATCAAAGCAGGTTCCAGGTGCAGAGCTTTTGCCACCTCTCCATTGCTGGGAAAGACCATTTCAGGGTTGAAAGGGATTTCCCTCTTGATAGGCAAACCAATCAAAGATGAGTATTCTTCTAAAAGAGGCCCCAACTGAAAGTCTTGAAAGGTGAAACATCTCAATGGGGGGTCATAAAACTGAATGCAGGTGTGGATCAAACTCCTATGAGATGGGTCCAGATCCATGACCAAGTCAAGTATATCCCCATAATGCTCCCTGAACAAAGGTATGTGCTCTGGAGTGATCAGGGTTTGGATCCTCCTGATGTCTGATAAGTCTGGTTGGAAGAAGTGATAAGTGATGTTGCCTTTCTTTGGAGCCATGATGCTGAAGACTGAGTAGAGTGAAGATGCTGTGGAGTGGGCCACTGGCTGGCTAGTGCAAGTAACTGAAGTATATGGTTGACAAGCTGAAGCAAGTGCTGGTGGAGATAGGTCAAAACTACAGATGGGGTCAAAACCAAAACCAGATGAAGGTGGATACCCTGAAACACAAATAAGCAAATGTTAATATGATGCGATGAGTATGTATGCAAATGAAATGCAAGGGTTTGTGACCGAGCTGGATCTGATCAAAATGCCCTGATATAAGTCCATGTGTGTTCAAGAATCCCAGATGGAGGTCCAAAAATCCAGTAACCAGGGTAGGGGGACTCAAATAAAGAGCCACAAGTCCAGGGTTTTAGAATTACAAGAACTGTCCAACATGGAGTATTCTTAACAAAGTCAAAGTAACAGGGTATTCTGAGGTCAAGGTACCTGCAAACCTGTAAACAGCCCAACCCCCTCACAGGTGATGATCTAGAACAAGGATCCTCAGACTTGGATCAGTTATGAGAAGTGTAAACACTTCTAACCCGGAGGTACAGTGTTTACAATAACCATAACAATTCCTCCTCTAATTCACCTCAGTTTCTGAAGGTCAATACTAAAAGGTCATCCAGACTTAGCAGGCTTCCCAGATAGCCCTAGCATTGCAGGAAATCTGCAACACAGAGTTCTCAAGAAGAAACCCATATCTGAACCGTGTTTCATATTCCCGCACCAGACCGAAATGGAATGGGAAAGAATATGATTCACTCTAGCCTAGGTGTCACTCAGGTCCCAGGTATAGGACCTTAACTCTCAATGAATCACCCACCCACCAAGGCAAACAACCAGATCCAGCCAGCAGCAATGACAGTATGATATAAATAAATGCAATAAAGAAAGCAGTAAAGTAACTGTACATAAAGCAATAAACAAAAATAAATACAAGCACATAACACCCCAGTAAACACAAATCAAACAAGCGCTAGGAGGAACCCACAAAAAGAACCAGAAGCCCTGGTTGCAGTATAAGAATCCCCAGCAGAGTCGCCAAGCTGTCGCTCCCGACAAGTGACACCGGGTCAGATGAAGGTGCAGACGCGAACGGTCGGCGAGAGGGACAATGAGAACACACAGCCGTGAACTCACTGGAGATGAATAGAGTCGCCAGCTAGGCATTTTTATCCCGGGGGAAAGGTAATGCTGCATAGACCTAGAAAGAAATGGATAAGACGGTTGCGAACCAGAGAGACTGAGAAAGGGGGTTGGTTACAACCTGGGAAGGTATTAGCACCCAGATTGTCCGTCGTACTCGACGGGATCCACGCTTAAAAGATTTGTGTTTTAAAGGGGTAGTGTCAGTGCAATTTGTGTATAAAATAGCTGGAAAAGATGTACAGGTGTCAGTGTAAAGTGTATAAGTGATGTGGAGTATGAAAGTGTCAGTGTAAAGACAAGAATAAGATGCTCATGATAATGAGGCTCAAAGAATAATGCTGGAAGGAGGGGGAATGTACAGAGACTTTTGTTCGATAACCGTTAAGTTATGCCTACGTATCCTCTCGTGCAATGAGGAAGTCAGAACACCGTAGTTCGACCCAAAGAGACTGATAGATGAATTGACTGATGAACTGCTTGCTTGTCTATGCTCAAGTGTATGACCTGTCTGGCTCAGGTGCAAACTGTCTTGCATTAGACGGAAGAAGCAAGTTCTCGATTGTGAGTGAATGAGGTGAGAAAAGAATCCCGGAGGAGACGATTATTGTTTGTTTTTGAGTTTTCAGTCTTTTATTGCTTTTTGGAGTTTGTCATAAGATAATGAGCTTAAGCCTGAACCAATGGGTTAGTAAACTCATCACATCTTCCCTCTGATTATGGGTAATGAGAATACCTTAAGTGTGAAGTCAGATTCTCACACTTAATCACCTTTGATGTAGGATTAAGATCATTAACCTACTTGTGATTATTTAGATGTTTTTGTGGTTTTTGTTTAGTGTTGAGTAATGAGGTTAAGCCATAATCAGGGATTAAACAGACTCACTACACCATCCTAAAAGAAGGATGATAGATGAGAATGTTTAAGCTGAGGAAAGCTCCTCAACTTAATCCATGATTAGGGATTAAACCCATGACAAAACAAGCCTTTGATTAAGTGGATTTTATTTAATGATATGATGATGAAGTGATTTTTATGATTTGTAAGACAACTTGAGGGGGACTTGTCCATTAATACTAGGGTTAGTCCTTCTTAACCAATTAAGGAAGAATTAGAACCCTAATACAAGGCCCAAGTTACAAGTGTGATGTCTTGATGATTATTAAATGGATTGATTAAGGAGTTAAACACCTTAAGGGTTTAACACTTAGGATTAAAGTTATACACTCCATCCTAAGAGAAGGATGCAGGCATAAGCTTAATCACAAAGCCTTAAAGCCTTTAGGGTTTAGTCCCTGATTATGAGATGAGGAGAGATGACTCAAAAGAGACACAAAGGTAAAACTAAGAGGGGAGACTGATCAAAACCCTAATCATTGTCATGCTTGGTTGTTCCTAAGGTTTGTGAGGTTTTCAAGAGAAGTCTTCAATGGAACCACCAGGAAGCAGATGAAAGGATCAAGAGAAGCAAAGCAACTTGCTTCATTCAAGAAGTCAAGTCACTTGAAGAAAGAAAGTAAGAAGAAGAGGAATGAGCAAGCTCAATCTCAAACACATATAAAAATGCAGCATGGATGCAAGAGGAATGAAAAGAAAAGTTGTGAGAAGTGAAGGCAAATTCACTTCCCAAAGTCACTTACCACCTGAAATGTTAGAAAAGAAATGCAATGCAATGCAAAATGGGATGAGATGACATGATGAGAAACAAAACCAGAAGCATTTACATGATGCTAATGATGCTATGAGATGCTATAAACATGAGGCAGCACATGGAAATAATCATACAAGTTCATGAATGCAAATGAAGCAAGTTGAGAAGCATGGACATACATGAAAAGTTATGAGATGCATATGGCATACAACATGGCAAATACATGATGCAATGATCAAACATGCTTTCAATATGTCTTATGATGTCAAATGAATCAAATGGATGCTTGAAATGTCATGGCAAGTCATGTTATGCAAGAGAATGCAAGATGGATGCATATGGAAGCCCAAATTAGGGTTTATGAACCATACATCAAACAAAAATCAAAATCAGAGGCAAACCCTAAGATAAAAAATTGAAAATGCCACTCAAAGGACCCCTAACCCTATACTAACCCAATTCCCAAAGGAGAGGTTTCAACTCCTAACCAAGTTCAAGTTATGATTTTTACAAGTTTGCTAGGGTTTTAGGGTTTCCAAACCAGAAAATTATCAAACAAATGGAAAATGAAGGATCAAAACATGGCCATTTAATCTCACAAACTACATGCTAAACACAATGCAATGCAAAAAGAATCAATGTCCAACTCTTCATGGATAGGCAGAAATGATTTTTGGAACTTTGGATCAAATTAATGCATAAAAATGATTTTAAATCAATGAAAAATTCTCAAAATGCATCAAGATCAAAACATAAATTCGGTATGAAGGTTGAACAATGTTTCTAAATGTCTTAGAACATTTCATGAATTTTTTGGTGATTTTTAAATACCTAAAAGTATTTTTAATTAATTAATTCCCATTAATCAATTAAAAATCATCTTTTAAATATTTAAAAATACTTTTTTAATGATAAAAAATAAAATAAAAATATTTTTGGGTCTTAAAAATTAATAAAACTTTAAAGGAAAAGTTTCATAATTTTTAAGATATTTTTGCTATTTTAAATTAAATGTGCAAGTTAATTGAAAAGAAAATGAATAAAAATTAAATAAAATAAGAAGTAATCAGGATGGATGGCCAGGATGGAGCCTGAGTTCAAACTGGTTGACCAGCGCGCAAATGAAGGGTGTGGATTGCATCTGACCTAATTATCCTAATTAAAATTAATTAAAGTTAATGAGAGAGATTAGGGCTAAGCAGATTGATCTGGGCAATCCAAACCAGCGGGAAGTCAAACATTTCAACGCTATCAATGCTCAGAATTTAAACTGCCTTAATGACCTGAGTTTAGGGTTAAACAAATTCAGGTGACCGGAGAGAAGCTCCGGTCATCTTCTCCGGTTGCACAAAAACCCTAGAACACGAATCAGGTACCTATTCTACAAATCAAGCACACCTAAATGGTCCTCTAGCTTCCTAGGTCATGAATCCAAGCTCAAACAACATCTATGCATCATGAATCAAAGGAATCGAAAGGAAAGAAATTTACGGGCAAAAATTCAGAGGGACCATACAAGCTCAGTTTTCACTCATTTTTGATTCTGAGATCAACCCCATGACCAGCAAGACATGACTAACCAATTTATAACTCAAAAACCAAGCTTTGAGAGAAAAGTTTCCATGATCATACCTGAGCTGGAAAGCTTCAAAACTGAGCTTCCAGAGCTTTCCTTGCGTGCAAATGGACTCCCTTGTATCCCCTGATGCTAATGGAAGGCTTCAAAGCTCTTGTGGATGGCTGATTTGTGAGAACCAGTTCTGGTGTAGCAGGAAATGAGCTTTGTGTACAGGCTGTTTCAGTTCAAAGTAAAGGGTGGTTTTGACTCCTTGTGGTATGCTTGACTTGTTGGTGAAGAAAGATGAGGTGTTTGATGGCTGGATAGTGAGATTCGAAGAGAACTGGTTTGGAAGGTGAAGAATGGTGAAGCTCAGTTCAGGCTTGTTTCAGGCTTGAGCTTTGGTGGTTTGAGGTCTATGAAGTGTGTTGAGTTGGATGGTGAAGATGGTTTTAGTGTTTTCAAGCTGTGGAGGCAGATTCGAAAGCTTATGCAAAAATGGAGTGTTTTGTGAATGTGTTGGTGTGAGATGTTTCAGGCTTGCATAGTGTATGAAATGGTTTGCAAATGAAAAGTATAAACTAATCCAATTGGCTGGATGATGTGACATGGCCTGCTGTGATAGGTAAGTTTGCTTTTGCATAAAGTCCACCTTTTGTGTAAGTGAGGCATGGCTCAAGGTCTAGGCAAGTACAAGGCATGGTTCTGGTGCAGCATGGTGTGGTGAGAAGCTAGCTTAGTGCAGTAACCAATGCAGCAAGTTGTAAGAAGAATGATCATGAGTTTTTGCAAGTTGTGGCTTTTGGTTCACATGTGACTATTCTTGCTACACAAACCATAAACATGAAGGATCCTTGGTCCCAATCTGATTTTTAGTGTCTATGTAATGCTTGCATACTGGTTTGAAGTGAATTAGAAGTCACATAATGCATTGGTTCATGACTTTGCAAAATTTCCATTTGAGGCATGCCTTAAAAATCAATGATTTTAGCCAACTTTGCATTGCCATAACTTTTGATCCAAGAAGAGTTTGATCATGTTCTTGTACTTTTTGAAAAGGGAAAGATGAGATCTACAACCTTCATGACCAAAGTTTTTCCATTTGAAGCATTTTTGGATCAAGAATCATGGCTTGAAAAATGACCTAAAATGATGCATTCTTGAAAAGTCAACTATGCCCAAAAAGTCAACATTTGCAAAAACCCTAAATTCTTGATTTCTATGAACTTCAACCTTCTTCCATGATCAAATAAAGATCATATACACTCAAAATGATGAAGATCACCCATTGGTTGGGTCATTGGGGGCCTCAGATGCCCTGATTTTACACTGACTTGTCTGAAAAGTCAACCCTTGATTAGATGACTTCCCCATGGAATTTCTTCATGAAAATTGATATGCATACTCCCTATACCATATAGAGACCAATGGAAACAAGAATGGCCAAAAAATTTGGAGTTATGGCCTCTGAAACCAAAACCCTAATTTTAGGTCAACTGTGCAGTTCATCCTGGCTCTGCATCCACTCAAACCCTAGTTCCTGTGATTCCTTTGCATCTTTGGCTTTGAGGAGATGGAATATGACATAAGAACACACATGGACCCCTTTGAGTTGATTAGTGGCCTTTGGAGTGGCTCAAGATGCCCTGAGGTTGCTCAGATCACAAACCCTAGATGCAAATGACTCAGAGCCAATGCAGTGAATCAAAAATGAGATATGAGATGATATTATTGTGCTTATGCATATGAGGATGATCACAAGCCATGGTGTTAATGGGTGAGGGCAAATTTGGGGTGTTTACACCATGATCATGAATATGTGATTATTTTTGAAAATGGTGGAGAAACCAAGATGTATGCAATGTCTTAAACTTTTGCCCTAAAAAATGTTTTGCTTCGATTCAGTTGATTGATGAAAGATAAATGAGTTTTGAGTTAGGGTTTTGATTCAGGGGGATGTGGGGATGATTTCTGGGTTCTTAGTTTTCGTTTTAGTGAAGTTTTGAGGATTTTGGGGATTTTCAGGTGGGGTTCCCACCGGAGAAGACGACCGGAGGTCTTCTCCGGCCACCCGAAAATAATTAGGGTTAATCTCTGTCATTAATTGTGGTTTGAATGCTGAGCGTTGGATGCGTTGACCTGGGGAGACTGGCGCGTGTTTGGAGGGCTGAGATTTGTCATTAGAAACCCTAATCTTTAATTAACTTAATTAATTCAATTTAATTAATTAAATCAGAAATTAGGTCAGTTTGAATGTGGACCTTAGGATTGCGCGCGCAGTCAACAGCCTCCCCCCCAGCTTCAATCTGATCCGTCCAATGCGTTTACTTTCTTTTATTTTAATTTTAATTCATTTATTTTGTATTTCTTTTGTCCATTTATTTTAAAATAGCAAAACCATTTTAAAAATTCTGAAATTTTTTGTACAAACTTTTATTTAATTTCAGAAACCAAAAACATTTTTATTTTTATTTTTTGCATTAAAAAATATTTTTAAATCATTTAAAAGTTTATTTTTAATTACTTAATGAGAATTAATTAATTAAAAATCCTTTTAGGTATTTAAAAATCACCAAAAAATTCATGAAACATTTAAAAACATTTAGAAACATTGTCCAACCCTCAAACCAAATTTATTTTTTGATCTTGATGCATTTTGATAATTTTCCATGGAATTAATTCATTTCCAAAGCATTATTTTGATCCAAACTTCAAAAAATCATTTCTGCCTAACCATTGAGAGTTGGACTTTGATTCTTTTTGCATTGTGTTTTGCATCTCATTTAGTTTGTGAGATTAAATTGGCATGATTTGATCTTTCATTTTCATTTTGTTTGGCATTTTTCTTGTTAAGGTACCCAAAAACCCTAGAAATCTTAGGAAATTGATAACTTTTATTAGGTTAAGAGTTGGAACCTCTCCTTTGGGCAGTGAGTAAGTATAGGTTTAGGGATCCTTTGAGTGCATTTTCAAATTTTTATCTTGATGTTTGCTTCTGATTTTGGTTTTTGTTTGATGCTTTGATCATAAACCCTAATTTGGGCTTCCTTTTGCATTCATCTTGCATTTGCTTACATACCATGACTTGCCATGACATTTTGTGCATCCATTTGATTCATTAGACATCTTAAGACATCTTAGAATCATGTTTGATCATTGCATCTTTCATTTTCCATTTTGTATGTCATTTGCATTCCATAACTTTTCATGTATGTTCATGGTTCTAAGCATGTTTCTCTTGCATCCATATGTTCATATGATCATTCTCATCTCTTGTCATGTATGTGCATCACATCATAGCATTATTATCATCTCATACATGCTTCTGGTTTTGGTTTGCATCATGCCATTTCATCTCATTTGCATTGCATTTCATTTCTTTCACTAACTTTTCAGGTGGTAAGTTGCTTTGAGAAGTGAATTTGCCTTCACTTCTCACAATTTATTTTCATCTCCTTTATGCATCCTTGCTGCATTTTGTTATGTGTTTGAGATTGAGCTTGCTCATTCTTCTTCATCTTACTTTCTTTCCTCAAGTGACTTGTCTTCTTGAATGAAGCAAGTTACTTTGCTTCTCTTTGCTCCTTTCATCTGCTTCCTGGTGGTTTCTCTGAAGATTTCTCTTGATAAAGCCTCACAAACCTTAGGAACAACCAAGCATGAAAATGATTAGGGTTTGGATTAGTCCCCCACTTAGCTTTTACCTTTGTGTCTATTTGAGTCTTCTCTTCTCATCTCATAATCAGGGACTAAACCCTAAAGGCTTTAAGGCTTTGTGATTAAGCTTATGCCTGCATCCTTCTATTAGGATGGAGTGTATAACTTTAATCCTAAGTGTTAAACCCTTAATGTGTTTAACTCCTTTAATCAATTCACATAATAATCATTAAGACATCATACTTGTAACTTGGGCCTTGCATTAGGGTTCTAATTCTTCCTTAATTGGTCAAGAAGGACTAACCCTAGTGTTAATGGACAAGTCCTCCTCAAGTTGTCTTACAAATTATAAAACTCACTTCATCATCTTATCATTAAATAAAATCCACTTAATCAAAGGCATGTTTTGTCATGAGTTTAATCCCTAATCATGGATTAAGTTGAGGAGCTTTCCTCAGCTTAAACATTCTCATCTATTATCCTTCTATTAGGATGGTGTAATGAGTCTGTTTAATCCTTGATTATGGCTTAATCTCATTACTCAACACTAAACAAAAACACCAAAAACATCTAAATAATCACAAGTAGGTTAATGATCTTAATCCTGCATCAAAGGTGATTAAGTATGAGAAGCTGACTTCACACTTAAGGTATTCTCATTACCCCTACTCAGAGGGAGGATGTGATGAGTTTACTAACCCATTGGTTTAGGCTTAAGCTCATTAACTTATGACAAACTTCAAAAAGCAATAAAAGACTGAAAATACAAAAACAAACAATAAACGTCTCCTTCGGGATTCTTTTCTCATCATCTTCACTCACAAACGAGAACTTGTTTCTTCCGTCTAATGCAAGACAGTTTGCACCTGAGCCAGACAGGTCATACACTTGAGCATAGGCCAGTAAACAGTTCACAAGTCAATTTATCTTTCAGTCTCTTTGGGTCGAACTACGGTGTTCTGACTTCCTCATTGCATGAGAGGATACGTAGGCATAACTTAACAGTTATCGAACAAAAGTCTCTGTATATTCCCCCTCCTTCTAGCCTTATTCTTTAGCCTCATGATCATGAGCATTCCATCTTTGTTCTTACACTGACACTGTATATATCACACTTCACTTTCTTTTACACTGACACCTGTACATTCTTTTCCAGCTCTTTATACACAAATTGCACTGACACTACCCCTTTAAAAACACAAATCTTTCAAGCGTGGATCCCGTCGAGTACGACGGACAGTCTGGGTGCTAATACCTTCCCAGGTTATAACCAACCCCCTTTCTCAGTCTCTCTGGTTCGCGACCGTCTTGTCCATATCTTTCTAGGTCTATGCAGCATTGCCTTTCCTCCGGGATAAAAATGCCTAGCTGGCGACTCTATTCATTCCCTGTGAGTTCACTCCTGTGTGTTCTCGCATCTCTTTTCGCCGACCGTTCGCGTCTGTACCCCATTTGACCCGGCTTCATTTGGTGGGAGCGACAGCAAGCTGTCTCCACCTCTGGGCATATTCCCTGAAGCTTTCTCTGGAGGACTGAGACATTCCCATCAAAAGGGTCCTGTTAGGAGCCATGTCCAGATTGTATTGGTATTGTCTGATGAAGGCTTCAGCTAGGTCCTTCCAGCATCTGATCGTAGCTCTGGTTAAGTGTGAGTACCACTCCCTTGAAGGCCCAGTCAAACTGTCTTCAAAGTAAGACATCCACAGTTTTTCATCCATAGTATATGCCTTAAGTCTCCCCAAAAAGGACTGTAGGTGAGTTCGTGGACAGGAAGTTCCATTGTACTTCTCGAAGCATGGGGGTTTAAACTTGTGGGGAATTCTTACCCCATTCACTAACCCCATATCCATGACATCAAAACCCAGGGAATTTTGAGACTCCAAAGATCTCAACTTCTCAGCAATTTCATCAAACCTTCTATCATAGGCTTCATCCCCAGCTCCAAGTATAGTGAATTACTCCTCTTGGGGGTCTTCTTGTAAGATTCTGCCTGCAGTAGTATTTCCTTGCACATTACCCGGGATGTTGACTTCCGGATGTAGATGAGGCCCATATATTGGTGGATTAACATGAGGCTGACCCCTCTCATTTTTACTTGTTCCTCCAGTCCCTAGATGGGGTTCCTCCGGGGTTTGTCTTTCTACCAATACCCTCAACCTTTCTTGAATTTAGGCCAAGCCATTCATTACTTCCATGAATTGGGTCATTTGGTTTCTCATCTCCAGCCTTTCATTAGCCATCTGGGTTCTGACCTCTGTCAGATCTTGCTGTACTTGGTCCATTTGGATACCAGGAAGATTGTTGCGAGTAGGATACCTGTGCGGACGGTTGAGAGGGAACACCCGATGGCGAGCAATAATTCCTGAACCACAACAGATTTAGTAACAAACAAAACAAAACCCTACAAAACAAAACAAAAGTTAGTATGCAATGCAGTATGCTTATTTATTTTCCAAGGTATCCGACTTGGCTCTTGGTTTTGACCTTTCCAGACCCTGAGGAAGATGTTGTGATGTTGCTTGAGAAAAGAAACTCAAATGAAACAATCTGACAAATACATTACAAATGGTGGATCATACATAGTTTGTTTTTTTGCAACACATGCCCCTGAGGGGTCAAAATACAACATAAAAAGAAAAGTACATGAAATGGAAATAACAACAAGCAAAGAAGTTAAACATCTAATCCAAACTCATCCTCCTTAAACTCTTTCAAAAGCGCTTCAGTTACAGGACCGGCCGGGTGCTCTGTAATGTTTCTGATAAGAAGGTTTCTGGTGGCAATAGCAGTGGTCAGCTTCTTGTGCCTGTCTTGGTCCTTTGACCTCTTCACACCGGCCCTAAGCTTCAACTCTGAAATCTCCTTCTGGGCTGCTATCAGAGCCTCCTGTTGTTTCTTTTCATTGGTCTCCAACTATTCAAACCTGTCTTGAGTTCTCTTATCCTCCTGAGTACGAGCTTCAGTGATCCTGACCCACCTAACTTGACTTTCCTTCAGATAGAGATCAGTCCTAGCCTTCTGGAACTGGGCCTCTTTACAGGCATTCTTCAAAATTTGCTCCCCAGCTCTTGATTTCTTGATGTAGTCCTCTGCTTTCTCAATCCTGGCTAGATGTTCCACCTTAAGCTTTTCCAACCTCTCAATGTCTAGACGACCATCACTCCTCTCCCAGAGGGTCCTCTTTAGAGCTTGAGACAGATTCTCATTCTTCTCCTTCAGTTTCTCAAACTCTTCCAGGCTGACAGTGGCTGGAGGTGGTGCTGTGGATGGTCCAGGTGCATCCTCAATGGTGAAAGGCATCCCAGAAATCTGAGCCCTAGCATGAGACCATTCATAATACTGAGCTGAAGCCACATTATTGCATCTCCCCAGAATGGCCATCCCTTTGGTCTGAATGTTGTCCCAAGCCCAGGATGCTTGCCTGACAACAGCTAGATTAGGCTTTATTTCACAATACAGGGTTTCAGCCAAGTCTTGCACTCTAGGAGGGTGAACCAAAGCATAGCCCAATTGTCTCTTAAACAGCAAAGGATTGTAGTTGATGCAACCCTTCACTCCTATTAGAGGTATGTAAACACCCCAAATTTGCCCTCACCCATTCACACCATGGCTTGTGATCTTTTCATATGCATAAATTCAATCATAGCATCTCATACCACATTTTTTATTCACTGCATCGCTTCTAGGTCATCTGCATCTAGGGTTTGTGATCTGAGCTATCCAAGAGCCACTTGAGCCACTCCAAAGGTCATCAATCACTTCAAATGGGTCCATGTATGTTCAAACATCAATTATATCCCCACAAAGTCAAGAAAGTCAAAAAATCACAAGAACTGAGGGAGGCATGGAAGTAGAGCCAGGATTAACTACACAGATGACCTAGAATTAGGGTTTTGGTTTCAAAGGCCATAACTCCAAATTTTTTGGTCATTCTTGTTTCTATTGGTCTCTATATGTTATAAGGATCATGCATATCAATTTTCATGAAGAAATTCCATGGGGAAGGCATTTAATCAAGAGTTGACTTCTTGAGCAAGTCAGTGCAAAATAAGGGCATCTAAGGCCCCCAATGACGCAACCAAAGGGTGTTCTTCATCATTTTGAATGTATATGAACTTTATTTGATCATAGAAGATGTTGGAAGTTCATAAATTTGAAGAATTTCAAGCCGTTTGCAAAGTTGACTTTTTGGGAAAATGACTTGTAATGGAAAATTGCCATTTTGGGAAACTTTTTCAACCCTTGCTTTTTGACTCAAAAATGCTTCAAATGGGAAAACTTTGGTCATGAAAGTTGTAGAATGGATCATTCCCTTTTCAGAAAGTACAAGAACACATTCTAATTCATTTTGGATCAAAAGTTATGGCTTGTCAAAGTTGGGAAAAATCACATAAATTCAAGTTTTGTACCAAAGAGGCATTTTGCAAAATGGTATGATCAAGCATTCTAAAGACTTCAAATGTGCACAAACTCATTACAACATGATCATGTGACTTCTAAAAGTCAGAATTGGCCCAAGAATTATGCCTTTTGATGCTTTGAACCTCATGAATTTCAAAAGGGGCCAAACTTTGTGAAAATTGCAAAACATCTCATAAGCTTTGATCCACTTGCTGATTTGTCTCATAACCAATTCCATGGACATCCTTAATCTCAGCTGAGCCAAGACAAGCCAAAAGGCTAGCTATACCATTTCCCATACCTCAAGTACAAGTCAAGTTGACATTTTGGCAACTTGCCAATACCAATCACAGCAGGCCACCAACAACTTTCTGCCCAATCCAGACTTTACAAACACACTCCAAGGCTTCATTTGCATAACACACACAAGCCTAAAACTCTCTCTAAGCCACCATTCTCATTTTCCACCTCTTATGCAACTTCCTTCGAAACTCATCATACAAGCATCAAACATTCAAACAAACTTCACAAAACATCTCAGCATACTCCCCTGATCATTTCCCTGCCCTCATTCATCCCTGAAACATCCTCAAACTGAAACACGATTTCCTCACTTCACTGAACAGAACTTGCTCAATCTCACAAACCAGCCATTTTAAACTCCAACCAAGCATTGCAAGCTTCTCAGGAGGTTCATTAGAGGCGTCTTGGATCAAAGGGCCAGCCAGAAAGTTCCAGAAATCAAAGCTTCAGTTCAGGTGAGCTCAAGAACATTTTTTCCAGAAACATGTTTTTAAGTTCCTAAATGATTCTCTATGCTTCACTGATCATGCTGATATGTTTTGTTTCAAAAATGATTGAGTATTGAGTATGTATGATGCTTCTGAAACTTTTCTAACCTAAATGCATTTTGCTTCGATTCAGCTTTGTTATGAAAAATAAATGTGTTTTGATTGTTGATTCTTGCTCTATGATGTTTGGGGATGGATTCTGGGCAAAGAGATTAGGTTTTAGGGACCTGGGGAAGAAGTTAGCAACTTTCAGGTGAGGGTCTGGCCGGAGAAGACGACCGGAAGTCTTCTCCGGCCACCTGAAAGTGATTAGTGTCTTAAATGCGTTTAGGGTTCAGTTTGAATATGGACCATAGATTAGGCTGACTTTGTTTGACTCCCGCGCGTTTGGAGGGTCCAGATCCATTCACTTAAGCCCTAATCCACGTCATTAACATAATTAATTGAGTTTTATTTTAATCTGGCCAGTTTGAATGAGAGCCGTAGGATAGCGCGCCAGTCTTTCCCTCCGTTCCCAGTTTGAATCTCAGCCTCAGGATGCGCTGACTTTCTCTTTATTTGTACTTTTATTTCATTTTATTTCATTTGTTTTGTACATTTAATTTAAAATAGCAAAAAATGTTAAAAAATTATGAAAAGTTTTGTCAAGGTTTTCATTATTTTTCAGAACACAAAAGTATTTTTATTTTTATTTTTTGCATTAAAAATTATTTTTTAAATCATTTAAAAGTTTATTTTTAATTAGTTAATAAAAATTAATTAATTAAAAATGCTTTTAGGTATTTAAAAATCACAAAAAATTCATGTTGCATTTAAAAACATTTAGAAACATTGTCCAACTCTCAAACCAAATTTCTTTTTTGTTCTTAATGCCTTTTGATCATTTTTATTGGAATTAATTTCACTTCAAGGCAATATTTTATGTCAAACTTCAAAAATTCATTTCTGCCTAACCATTGAGAGTTGGAAAATGATTCTTTTTGCATAGCATCTTTCATAACATGTAGTTTATAGGATAAAATTGGCTTGAATTGATCTTGCATTTTCAATTTGTTTTGCATTTTTCTTGACAAGGTACCTCAAAACCCTAGAAATCTTAGAAAATTCATAACTTTCAATAGGTTAAGAGTTGGATCCCCTCCTTTGGGCAGTGAGTTTGTATAGGTTTAGGGTTCCTTTGATTGCATATTTCAAATTTTTATCATGTCATTTGCTTCTGGTTTTGGATTTTTGCTTTGTATGTTGCATATAACCCTAATTCAAGCCTTCCTT
The DNA here is from genome assembly GCA_963966055.1 of Lathyrus aphaca. Classification (NCBI taxonomy): domain Eukaryota; kingdom Viridiplantae; phylum Streptophyta; class Magnoliopsida; order Fabales; family Fabaceae; genus Lathyrus; species Lathyrus aphaca. Next base: position 482,822,259 of record OZ014525.1, on the reverse strand, counting down.
TGCATCCATCTTCCATTTGCTTGCATACCATGACTTGCCATGATATTTTGTGCATCCATTTGATTCATAACACATCTTAGGACATATTAGAATCATGTTTGATCATTGCATCTTTCATTTGCCATGTTGTATGTCTTTTGCATTCCATAACTTTTCATGAACATCCATGGTTCACTACATGCCTCATTTGCATCCTTATGCTTGTATGATCATTCCCATGCCTTGCCTCATGTTTGTATCATCTCTTATCATCATTAACATCATGTATTTGCTTCTGACTTTGTCTTGCATCATGCCATTCCATCTCATTTGCATTGCATTTCATTTCTTTCACTAACTTTTTAGGTGGTAAGTTACTTTGAGAAGTGAATTTGCCTTCACTTCTCATGTTCTCTTTTCATCTCTTTCATACTTCCCTTGCTGCATTTTGTATGTGTTTGGGTTTGAGCTTGCTCATTCTTGTTCATCTTACTTTCTCTCTTTAATCAACTTGACTTCTTAAGTGAAGCAAGTTGTTTTGCTTCTCTTTGCTCCTCTCATCTGCTTCTCTCCTTGGTGGTTCTTTGAAGATTCTTATTGTCAACCTCACAAACCCTAGAACTTCCAAGCATGATAACTTTTTAGGATTGATTAGTCCCCCATTTAGCTTTTTACCTTTGTGTCATCTTTGAGTCTTCTCTCCTCATCTCATAATCCAGGACTAAACCCTAAAGGTTTTAAGGCTTTGTGATTAAGCTTATGCCTGCATCCTTCTATTAGGATGGAGTGTATAACTTTAATCCTAAGTGTTAAACCCTTAATGTGTTTAAACCCTTTAACCAATTCACTTAATAATCATCAAGACATCAAGCTTGTAACTTGGGCCTTGCATTAGGGTTCTAATTCTCCCTTAATTGGTTAATAAAGACTAACCCTAGTGTTAATGGACAAGTCCCCCTCAAGTTGTCTTACAAACCATAAAACTCACTTCTTCATCTTATCATTAACTAAAATCCATCTAATAAAGGCTTTTTTTTGTCATGATGTTAATCCCTAATCATGGATTAAGTTGAGGAGTTTTTCTTAGCTTAAATGTTCTCATTTATTATCCTTCTATTAGGATGGTGTAATGAGTCCATTAAATCCCTGATTATGGCTTAAACTCATTACTTAACACTAAACAAAAACAACAAAAACATCTAAATAATCACAAGTAGGTTAATGATCTTAATCCTGCTTCAGGGTGATTAAGTGTGAGATGCTGACTTCACACTTAAGGTATTCTCATTACCCCTAATCAGAGGGAGGATGTGATGAGTTTACTAACCCATTGGTTTAGGCTTAAGCTCATTAACTTATGACACATTTCCAAAAGCAATAAAAGATTGAAAACTCAAAAACAAACAATAATCGTCTCCTTCGGGATTATTTTCTCACCTCATTCACTCACAAACGAGAACTCGCTTCTTCCGTCTAATGCAAGACAGTTTGCACCTGAGCCAGACAGGTCATACACTTGAGCATAGACAAGTAAGCAGTTCATAAGTCAATTTATCTTTCAGTCTCTTTGAGTCGAACTACGGTGTTCTAACTTCCTCATTGCACGAGAGGATACGTAGGCATAACTTAACAGTTATCGAACAAAAGTCTCTGTATATCCCCCCTCTTCCAGCATTGTTTTTAAGCCTCATAGTCTTGAGCTTCATATTCCTGTCCTTACACTGACACTTCACTTATACATTTCAATTTTATTTTACACTGACACTTGCACTCTTTCCAGCTTTGATACACAAATTGCACTGACACTACCCCTTTAAAACACAAATATTTTAAGCGTGGATCCCGTCGAGTACGACGGACAATCTGGGTGTTAATACCTTCCCAGGTTGTAACCAACCCCCTTTCTCAGTCTCTCTGGTTCGCAACTGTCTTATCCATATCTTTCTAGGTCTATGCAGCATTACCTTTCCTTTGGGATAAAAATGCCTAGCTGGCGACTCTTTTCTTTTCTTCTTTCGCCGACCGTTCGCGTCTGTACCCCTTCTGACCTGAGGTGTCATTTTGGTGGGAGCGACAAGGTACATTGGGGAATTTCCCACAGCTAGTAATTATGTCCCTGCCTTTGGTTCTCTGGGTGCACCATCTGATGTCATCTGAAGTCAAAGCAATAAGTCTCCTAGCCCAATTCTTCTGTTGGTGAGGATTCAGGAAAACATCAGTTTTTGGTAAGCGCTTGAGCAGCCAAGTGTGAAATAGAGGAGCACAGCACAGGAGTGAACTCAAGAGAAAGAAAGAGTCGCAAGCTAGGCATTTTTATCCTGAAGGAAACGTAATGCTGCATAGACCTAGAAAGATATGGATAAGACGGTTGCGAACCAGAGAGACTGAGAAAGGGGGTTGGTTACAACCTGGGAAGGTATTAGCACCCAGATTGTTCGTCGTACTCGACGGGATCCACGCTTAAAAGATTTGTGTTTTAAAGGGGTAGTGTCAGTGCAATCTGTGTATCAAAGCTGAAAAGAATGCAAGTGTCAGTGTAAAAGAAATGTGAAGTGTATAAATGTACAATGTCAGTGTAGGAGTGAAATGCTCAAGATAATGAGGCTTAAGAATAGAGCTGAAAGAGGGGTAATATACAGAGACTTTTGTTCGATAACTGTTAAGTTATGCCTACGTATCCTCTCATGCAATGAGGAAGTCAGAACACCGTAGTTCGACCCAAAGAGACTGAAAGATGAATTGACTTGTGAACTGCTTACTTGTCTATGCTCAAGTGTATGACCTGTCTGGCTCAGGTGCAAACTGTCTTGCATTAGACGGAAGAAGCTAGTTCTCGTTTGTGAGTGAGTGAGATGAGAAAAGAATCCCGAAGGAGACGATTATTGTTTGTTTTTGAGTTTTCAATCTTTTATTGCTTTTGGAAATGTGTCATAAGTTAATGAACTTAAGCTTAAACCAATGGGTTGGTAAACTCATCACATCCTCCCTCTGATTAGGGGTAATGAGAATACCCTAAGTGTGAAGTCAGCATCTCACACTTAATCACCCTGATGTAGGATTAAGATCATTAACCTACTTGTGATTATTTAGATGTTTTTGTTGTTTTTGTTTAGTGTTGAGTAATGAGATTAAGCCATAATAAAGGATTAAATGGACCCATTACACCATCCTAATAGAAGGATAATAGATGAGAACATTTAAGCTGAGGAAGACTCCTCAACTTAATCCATGATTAGGGATTAACCTCATGACAAAACAAAGTCTTTATTAGATGGATTTTAGTTAATGATAGGATGAAGAAGTGAGTTTTATGGTTTGTAAGACAACTTGAGGGGGACTTGTCCATTAACACTAGGGTTAGTCCTTCTTAACCAATTAAGGAAGAAATAGAACCCTAATGCAAGGCCCAAGTTACAAGCTTGGTGTCTTGATGATTATTAAGTGAATTTATTAAAGGGTTTAAACACATTAAGGGTTTAACACTTAGGATTAAAGTTATACACTCCATCCTAATAGAAGGATGCATGCATAAGCTTAATCACAAAGCCTTAAAACCTTTAGGGTTTAGTCCTGGATTATGAGATGAGAAGAGAAGACTCAAGAGATGACACAAAGGTAAAAGCTAAATGGGGGACTAAACAATCCTAAAAATTTATCATGCTTGGAAGTCCTAGGGTTTGTGAGGTTTAAGAGAAAGATCTTCAAAGAACCACCAAGGAGAGAAGCAGATGAGAGGAGCAAAGAGAAGCAAAACAACTTGCTTCACTTAAGAAGTCAAGTTGCTTGAAGAAAGAAAGTAAGATGAACAAGAATGAGCAAGCTCAAACCCAAACACATACAAAATGCAGCAAGGGAAGTATGAAAGAGATGAAAAGAGAACATGAGAAGTGAAGGCAAATTCACTTCTCAAAGTAACTTACCACCTGAAAAGTTAGTGAAAGAAATGAAATGCAATGCAAATGAGATGAAATGGCATGATGCAAGACAAAGTCAGAAGCAAATACATGATGTTTAATGATGCTAAGAGATGATACAAACATGAGGCAAGGCATGAGAATGATCAAACAAACATAAAGATGCAAATGAGGCATGCTTTGAACCATGGAAGTTCATGAAAAGTTATGAAATGCAAATGACATACAACATGGAAAATGAATGGTGCAATGATCAAACATGATTCTAATATGTCCTAAGATGTCTTATGAATCAAAAGAATGCACAAAGTTTCATGGCAAGTCATGGTATGCAAGCAAATGAGAAAAGGATGCAAAGGAATGCACAAATTAGGGTTACATGCATCATACAAAGCAAAAATCCAAAACCAGAAGAAAATGACAAGAGAAAAATTTGAAAATGCACTCAAAGATACCCTAAACCTATACAAACTCACTGCCCAAAGGAGGGGATCCAACTCTTAACCTAGTGAAAGTTATGAATTTCCTAAGATTGCTAGGGTTTTGGGGTGTCTCACAAAGAAAAATGCAAAACAAATTGAAAATGCAATATCAATTCAAACCAATTTTACCCTATAAACTACATGCTATACAAGATGCAATGCAAAAAGAATCATCATCCAACTCTCAAAGGTTAGGCAGAAATGATTTTTCAAAGTTTGAACCAAAATATTGCCTTGAAATGAAATTAATTCCAATAAAAATGATCAAATGGCATCAAGAACAAAAAATAAATTTGGTTTGAGAGTTGGACAATGTTTCTAAATGTTCCTAAATGCAACATGAATTTTTTTGTGATTTTTAAATACCTAAAAGTATTTTTAATTAATTAATTTTCATTAACTAATTAAAAATAAACTTTTAAATGATTTAAAAATAATTTTTAATGCAAAAAATAAAAATAAAAATATTTTTGTGTTCTGAAAAATAATGAAAATCTTGACAAACTTTTTCATAATTTTTAAACATTTTTTGCTATTTTAATTAATTCGTACAAAATAAATTAAAACAAATGAAAATAAAATGAATTTTAAATGAAAAATAAGAAAGTCAGTCAATCCAATGGATGTGATTCAAACTCACAGGGGCGGGAATTGACTACGCGCGCTAATGGACGGCCCACATTCAAACTGGCCTAATTATGATTAAACCCTAATCCAGTGCCCTAATCACTTTCAGATGACCGGAACAGTGTTCCGGTCATCTTCTCCGGCAAGCCGAAATCTCAATCTCTCTTAATACGCATTGAAACCTCACAAAACTCTCCAGAATCAACCTATGAACATCACTAAGCATAAACCCTAAATCAAACAACATTTGTTTTCACTAAATCAAAGGAAACAAGCAAAAACATTTTTACGGGCAAACTTTCAGAACATCATAACATGCTTGTTTCTGGCTTATTTTCAAAAATAAATAGATCCCCATGATCAGGGCAACATATAGAACAACATTCTAACAAGAAATTAAAGTTCTGGAAAATTTGTTCATCATGCTACCTGAGATTGAGCTTTCGAAATAGGGGCTTTCTGGCTGCTTCTTTGGTTCAAACAAGCTCCAATGATCCTCCTTTGAAGCTTTCGACACTTAGCTGGAGTTTATATGGCCTCTAGGGAGAGTTGGCATAAGCTCAGGCCAAGGGAGTGTGAAAATCGTATTTTTGATTGCAGTGGTTTCAGGGGCAAGTGAGGGGTGGGAAATGATCAGAGGATCATGGTGAGTGATTTGGTGAAGTTTGTTTGAATGTTTGATGCTTGTGGAGTGTGTTTCGAAGCAAAATGCAAGAGAGGCATAAACTTGGAACTATGGATTGGAGAGAGTTTCAGCATGAGTTGTGTGATGCAAATGAATCCTTGGAGTGTGTTTGTAAGGTCTGGATTGGGCAGAGAGTTGTTGGTGGCCTGTTGTGATTGGTATGGGCAAGTTGCCAAAATGTCAACTTGATTTGTACTTGAGGTATGGGCAAGTGTAGAGCAAGGACAAAGCATGGCTTGGCTGCAGCTTGAATCAAGGAAGGCTATGGAAAAGGTCTAGAGGCAATGCAGCAAGTGGAGTAGGGTTTATGATAGGTTTTGCAACTTTGATCATCTTTGGCCCTTTTTTGAAATTCATGAGGTTCAAAGCATCAAAAGGCATAATTCTTGGGCCAATTCATATTTTTAGAAGTCAAATGATCATGTTGTAATGAGTTTGTGCACATTTGAAGTCTTTAGAATGCTTGATCATACCATTTTGCAAAATGCCTCTTTGGTGGAAAACTTGAAATTATGTGATTTTTCCCAACTTTAACAAGCCATAAATTTTGATCCAAAATGAATTAGGACAAGTTCTTGAACTTTTTGAAAAGGGAATGATCCATTCTACAACTTTCATGACCAAAGTTTTCCCATTTGAAGCATTTTTGAATCAAAAAGCAAGGGTTGAAAAAGTTTCCCAAAATGGCAATTTTCCATTACAAGTCATTTTCCCAAAAAGTCAACTTTGCAAATGGCTTGAAATTCTTCAAATTTGTGAACTTCTAACATCTTATATGATAAAATAAAGATCATACACAATCAAAATGATGAAGAACACCCCTTGGTTGGGTCATTGGGGGCCTCAGATGCCCTGATTTTGCACTGACTTGCTCAAGAAGTCAACCCTTGATCAGATGACTTCCCCATGGAATTTCTTCATGAAACTTGATATGCATGATCCTTATACCATATAGAGACCAATAGAAACAAGAATGACCAAAAAAATTGGAGCCATGGCCTTTGAAACCAAAACCCTAATTCTAGGTCATCTATGCAGTTAAACCTGGCTCTGCATCCATGCCTTTCCCAGTTCTTGTGATTCTTTGACTTTCTTGACTTTATGGGGATACAATATGATGCTTGAACATACATGGACCCCTTTGAAGTGATTGAAGACCTTTGAAGTGGCTCAAATGGCTCTTGGATAGCTCAGATCACAAACCCTAGGTGCAGATGACTTAAGAACAATGCAGTGAAGCAAAAATGCAATATGAGATGGTATGATTTGAACTTATGCATATGAAATGATCACAAGCCATGGTGTGAATGGGTGAGGGAAAATTTGGGGTGTTTACAACTGCCGAGGATTATCGCGACATAGGACGAATGCCGGATAAAAAGATCGACGATGGGGACAACCATCAGAAAAAATGATGAGGTACGATCATCAAAAGGTGAAGTACGATCACCTAGTAGGGTACGGATGCTCTGGATTATCGAGACATAGGACAAATGTCAGATAGAAAGTTGTTTTGTTGGCGACTTCTGGGGACAGATAAACACGGACGAGTGTTTTAGCCCTAAATAAAATGGTATAAGTGTTTCGACAGTGTGTATAGATTAAAGATACAGACGAGTATCCTCGGGACCATGATACGGGCCTGTATCGATAGAAACAAACAACGACGTGTGTTTAAGGAGTGAAGATACGGACGAGTATCAACTATTTGAACAAGGAACACGAACGAGTGTTGATCTGCTGGGGAGATGCGTAAGATACAGACGAGTATCAAAGAAATATGTACAAGTAGGATACGGACGAGTATCAGAAGGATTGTGTATAAGTATGTACAAGTATTTGTATTGAGAGTGTAAAAGGATATTTTGGATTTTATCAGCAGGGGATAAGTTTTTTTGCGTATTGCTAGAGGATTGATTTTAGTTTTTTGCAGGTGACTGGATCGAACCTGGCTTATGATCATGCAAATGTTTGATTTTTGTCGTAATGCTCCACACTAGACGGAATTCTACGCTCTGTTTGGGGAGAAATGATGCGAATGCCATGATTATGCAAATGAGAGAAACGAGATCCGAGATCTGAAATCTGCGGGGAGAAAGGATCATTGCACGATCTATCCGGAGAATTCTAGGGAAAGAACTCTGTGGGGATCCAATGCTGGGGAAGAGAAGATCTGGCAACTTGTTGGGGAAGAGTGATTGAGGCATTGCTTTGGAGATCCTGCTTGGGGAGGAGAGAACTTCTGGGAAGTCATCTGCCGGAGGATCAGCTTTGTGGGGACACTCTAAGGGGATAAAAACCTTCGTGTGGGAATACTCTCGTTAAGTAGTCCTTCTGATGATGTGACTGCCATCTTGGCTGGGGATATAGTGCCTGATATGCCCCATGTTGTAAAAGATTATCTGCCTTGAGTACCTGCAACCTGTTAAACGGAGGAGACGTACAAGCGTCCTAAGGCATCCTCAAATGGATTCTATCATAGGAGTTAGATTCGCTTAAGAGCACATATTTCCTACAAGCATTTATTAAAATGGCCTATATGTCTTCCATGCAAATGTTGTATTATGAATTTTGGACATTTTGCAAACAAAAAGCGAAAAGGTACAAAACAAAGTGTGAATGAACATTTGACATTATTGATTTGTGTGCCCTGAATAGGAAAGTACAGTGAAGAAACTAATCCCTGAAATGAGGAGATTGCTGTAAAATTGAGAAAAATAATAGTGTCCTATTCGGCAATGCTGGAGTCGATGCTCCAATAAGCTTCCTCTTGCTATGACTTGTATGACCTTGAACGCTCTTCTTATCTTGCTTTCTGAGGAAAGTTGATTCTGATCGATGATTTTTCCTTTTGAAACTTGCCAAGTTATGTGAGTGATACAGACGAATTCAGAATGCAGTTGTTCGCTTATTCCCTGATTTTGCGTGGATCGCCCTTTCGGGTTTTCAATCCACCGGGATACCGTTTTTTGCCTGAGCTGTCCGATGTGGCTTTTCAACTCAGCGGGTGTACATTTTTTTTCAAATTTTTTCCTTATTTTTGCCCGAGTCTTTTATTTTGTTTTTGACTCTTCGGGATGCCCTCTTTTTTCCTGGACTTACATTCTGTTTTCATGTCCAGCGGGTCACTTATGCGAAGTATTTTTTAACTGCATCTGAATTCACAGGAGACGGGAAGTCTTCACCATCCATGGTTGCGAGCATCAGTGCTCCGCCCGAGAAGACTTTAGTTATCACATAGGGACCTTCATAGTTTGGTGTCCACTTGCCCCTGTGGTATGTATGAGGAGGAATGACCCTTTTTAGTACAAGCTCTCCCACTTGATATTCCCGAGGTCTGACTTTTTTATCGAAGGCTTTCTTCATCCGTTTCTGGTATAATTGACCATGACAGACAGCTGATAATCTCTTTTCTTCAATCAGGCTCAGTTGGTTATAACGGGATCAGACCCATTCTGCTTCTTCCAGTTTTACATCCATCATTACCTGCAAGGAGGGTAATTCAACTTCAACAGGTAGGACTGCTTCCATACCATACACAAGCTGATAAGGTGTTGCCCCGGTAGATGTTCTGATGGAAGTTCGGTACCCATGCGAGGTGAATGGTAACATTTCATGCCATTCTTTGTATGTGACTACCATCTTTTGCACAATATTCTTAATGTTCTTATTAGCCGCCTCAACAACGCCATTCATCTTTGGCCTATAAGGAGAAGAGTTGTGATGTTGAATTTTGAAGTCCCAACATAGTTATGTCATCATCTTGTTGTTAAGGTTTGAACCATTATCAGTATTGATTCGCTCGGGAACTCCATATCGACAAATGATATCCTTCTTCAGAAATCGGGCTACCACTTTCCTGGTGACATTTGCATACGAAGCTGCTTCGACCCATTTGGTGAAGTAATCAATGGCTACCAGGATGGATCTGTGGCCATTTAAAGCAGACAGCTCGATCTTTCCAATCATATCAATGCCCCACATGGTGAAGGGCCAGGGTGAAGACAATATATTCAAAGGATTGGGAGGCATATGCACTTTGTCTGCGTAGATCTGGCATTTATGGCACTTTATGACATAGGCACAACAGTCTGCATCCATTGTGATCAAGTAGTAACCTGATCTTAACAATTTCTTCGCCATTGCATGTCCTCCGGCATGGGTACCTAAAGAACCCTCGTGTACTTCGTGCATCAGCAGGCCTGCTTCCTTCTTGTCAACACATCTGAGCAAGACCATGTCGAAGTTTTGCTTGTATAAGGAGCCATCAGTGTTGAGGAAGAAACTGCCGGCTAGCCTTCTCAATGTCTTCTTATCATTAGACGATGCCCCGGGTGGGTATGTCTGAGTCTCCAAGAAGCATTTGATGTCGTGGAACATAGGTTTGTTGTCAATGACAGTGTCCACAGAGAATACATATGTCGGTCGGTCTAGTCTGGATACTAAAATCCGAGGTACATAGTTAGTAGTCTGTACTTTGATCATAGATAAGATAGTGGCCAAGGCATCTGCAAACTGATTCTCATCTCGAGGGATGTATTCAAGCTTGACTGTTGTGAAGAAAGTCAACAATCTCCTCGTATAGTCACGGTAGGGAACCAGATGCTCTTGATGAGTATACCACTTGCCATTAGTTTGGTTGATCACCAAAGCTGAATCTCCGAATACATTCAAGGTTTTGATCCTGAGGTCAATGGTTTCCTCAAGACCTATGATACAAGCTTCGTATTCTGCTTCGTTGTTAGTGCAGGCAAAGGTAAGCCTTGCTGAGAAAGGCATATGGACTCCTTTGGGTGTAATAAGCACTGCACCAACCCCACGACCGTTACAATTAACTGCCCCGTCAAACATCATAATACATGCTCCTTCTGGATCTGGCCCTTCAGTGTGAACAGGCTTTTCACAATCTTTTGACTTTAAGAACATGATGTCTTCATCAGAGAAATCAAATATCATAGGTTGGTAGTCATCAATGGGTTGCTCAACCAGGTAGTCAGACAATACACTGCCCTTGATGGCTTTCTGAGAGGTGTACTGAATATCATATTTTGTTAGAATCATTTGCCACCTTGCAACCCTTCCAGTAAGTTCTGGCTTCTCAAATATGTACTTGACGGGGTCCATCTTTGAGATCAACAAGGTAGTATGAGTCAACATAAACTGTCTTAGTCGGCGAGCAGCCCACACTAAAGCACATCAAGTTTTCTCGAGCAGTGAATAACGTTGTTCACAGTCGGTAAACTTTTTTGCTTAGGTAGTATATTGCATACTCTTTTCGACCAGACTCGTCATGTTGGCCCAACACATACCCCCATTGATTCATCTAATACTCTCAGGTACATTATTAGAGGTCTTCCTTCAACTAGAGGCATGAGAATTGGAGGTTCTTGCAGATACTCCTTGATCTTGTCAAAAGCTCTTTGACAATCATCATTCCATATGACTGTTTGTTCCTTTCTTAGTAGTTTGAACAAGGGCTCGCAGGTTGCGCTGAGATGAGATATGAACCTTGAAATGTAGTTCAATCTACCTAAGAACCCTCGAACTTATTTCTCAGTCTTAGGTGCAGGCATTTCCTGAATTGCTTTGACTTTGTAGGGATCAACCTCAATTCTTTTTTGCTTATAATAAAACCCAACAGCTTACCAGAACGTACCCCGAATGCGAATTTGTTGGGGTTCAACCTTAACTGATACTTCCTCAGACGCTTGAACAATTTCAACAGGTTTACCAAATGGTCTTCCTCTGTTTGGGACTTGGCAATCATGTCATCCACGTAACACTCAATTTCTTTAAGGATCATATTGTGAAATAATGTTACCATAGCCCGCTGATAGGTCGCACCGGCGTTCTTCAAACCAAATAGCATTACTTTGTAGCAAAACGTCCCCCATGGTGTGATGAAGGTTGTTTTCTCCATGTCTTTGGGTGATATCTTGATCTGATTGTATCCAGAAAATCTGTCCATGAAGGATAATACCGAGAACTGAGTTGTGTTGTCTACCAATACATCAATGTGAGGTAGTGGGAAGTCATCTTTTGGACTTGCTCTGTTCAGATCCCAGTAATCAACACACATACGCACCTTGCCATCTTTCTTAGGTACGAGTACAATGTTAGCAACCCACAGGGGGTAACTAGTTACAGCAAGAAAACCGGCGTCCCACTGCTTTTGTACTTCCTCTTTGATTTTCATGGCCATGTCTGGGCGAGTACGACACAACTTCTGTTTAACGGGCAGACAATCCTCTTTCAATGGCAACTTGTGCATGACAATATTTGTATCCAAACTTGGCATATCTTGATAGGACCGAGCGAACATATCGACATATTCTCGCAGCATGCTGATAAGTTGTTCTTTTACTGGAACTTACATACTGGCCCCAATCTTCACCTCTTTCACATCTTCCTCGGTACCAAGATTGATAGTCTCAACCTCCTCCTGATGAGGAGCAATCACCTTTTCCTCTTGTCTCAATAACCTGGCTAGCTCTTCAGGTAAATCGTAGTCTTCTTCAACCCCTTCATCTGCTTGATTAATCAGATTATCGAAGTCATACGAGGTCATAGCAGTGTCGTTGTCGGTGAAATCTGGAGGGCTATCTCTGCAAGGGTTGAGATTTGGTTCATTTTAGTGATTGATTTTATTTTGTTTAGAAAAAGTGAATGAATTTATTATTGAGAAAAACATTGCCATTTATTGTTTTGTGCGAAAATAACAAAAATGAAAAGACAATGAGTGAAAAAGATTGTTTGCAAAAATATGTCCATTGTTCATTAATATTCAATTTGCACAAATACATATGGCCCTATTACAAAATGAGTCCCGACATCTTGGAAAAAATGCAAGACTTTGATGCATGCTTAAAAAAGGAAATAATAATTACTCTGCAACAGTAACCCTTATAATTTCCTGGGAAGACCAGTTGAGGACTTGTTGGCCCGGGACTCTTGGACGGATCTAGCTTTCCAGGCTGTAGTCGCTCTCAGCCTCATCTTCCAAAGTGTTGGCAGCATCCGGGGTCAGCATTCCCCCACTTATGAACTTGGGAGCTTCAGCAGCCTCCTCTGGAACTTGTCGGGATGGTCTATAACCCAAACCGAATTTGTCTTCTTTCATCTGAACCTTCAGCAGCTTGCCCCAGCCTTGGGCATTCCCTTCTTTCACAACCTTCCGAGCCTGTTTGTAGGAAGCAATTAAGGTGCCCATCCTTTCCTCTTGGGATGCAGCAAACACCTCTGTTGTAGCTTCGTTGACGTTTAAAGCCTCTAAACCCTGACTCATGGTTTCATGGATCTCCCCATCCATCTCTATGTACTTGTATGTAGCCAGGTGACTGACAAATTTGTCTTCTTCTTCACAGATGGTGATAATTTGTCCTTCCCACTCATATTTTAACTTCTGGTGAATGGTCGATGTTACCGCGCCAGCGGCATGGATCCAGGGTCGACCCAACAAACAGCTGTAGGCAGGCTGTATATCCATCACATAGAAGATAGTTTTGAAAACTTATGGGCCAATTACCACAGGAAGCTCAATCTCTCCGAGGACCGATCTCTTAGAATCATCAAAAGCTCTGACAACTAGGTTGCTCGGACGAAGTGCAAGACCATCATACTCCAATTTAACTAAAGCTTTATTTGGCAACATATTGAGTGATGATCCGGTATCAACAAGGACATGAGAAAGTACAAAACCTTTACATTCCAAAGTGATATGCAAAGCCTTGTTGTAATTTTTCCCCTCTATAGTCAAGTCAGCATTGGTGAAACCTAGTCCATGACTAGTATTGACATTTGCGACCACCGTTTCTAACTGATTGACCGTGATTTCTTCCGGCACATAAGTTGCGTGCAAGACTTTAGAATGCAGTTGTTCGCTTATTCCCTTATTTTGCGTGGATCGCCCTTTCGGGTTTTCAATCCACCGGGATACCCATTTTTGCCTGAGCTGTCCAATGCGGCTTTTCAACTCAGCAGGTGTACATTTTTTTGTTTATTTTCCCTTATTTTTGACCGAGTCTTTTATTCTGTTTTTGACTCGTCGGGATGCCCTATTTTTTCCTGGACTTACATTCTGTTTTTACGTCCAGCGGGTCATTTTATGCGAAGTATTTTTTAACTGCATCTAAATTTACAGGGGACAGGAAGTCTTCACCATCCATAGTACTGAGCATCAGTGCTCCACCAGAGAAAACTTTCTTTACTACGAATGGCCCTTCATAGTTTGGAGTCCACTTACCCCTGTGGTCTGTATGAGGAGGGAGGAGTCTTTTCAGCACAAGATCTCCTACTTGGTACTCTTGGAGCCTGACTTTTTGATCGAAGGCTTTCTTCATTCTTTTCTGATACAGCTGCCCATGACAGATTGCAGCCAATCTCTTCTCTTCAATCAGATTCAGTTGTTCGTATCGGGACCGGACCCATTCTGCTTCGTTCAGCTTAACATCCATCAGTACCCTCAGGGAAGGTAATTCAACTTCAACAAGTAGGACTGCCTCCATGCCATAAACAAGCTGATACGGTGTTGCCCTAGTGGATGTTCTGATTGACGTACGGTACCCATGCAAGGCAAATGGTAGCATCTCATGCCATTCTCTGTAGGTGACCACCATCTTCTGTACAATCTTCTTGATATTCTTGTTAGCTGCCTCTACAACACCATTCATCTTTGGCCTGTAAGGAGAAGAATTGTGGTGTTGGATCTTGAAGTCCCGGCACAGTTCTGCCATCATTTTGTTGTTCAAGTTGGAACCATTATCACTAATGATTCGTTCGAGAACTCCATACCGACAGATGATGTCTTTCTTTAGAAATCGGGCTACCACTTGTCTTGTAACGTTTTCATATGAAGCTGCTTCAACCCACTTGGTAAAATAGTCAATGGCTACCAGGATGAATCTGTGGCCATTTGAAGCAGTCGGTTCAATCTTGCCAATCATATCAATGCCCTACATAGCAAAGGGCCAGGGTGAAGACATCACATTCAGAGGATTGGGAGGCACATGCACCTTATCCGTATAAATCTGGCATTTATGGCATTTTCTGGCATAAGCACAACAGTCAGCATCCATTGTGATCCAATAATAACCTGATCTTAGCAATTTCTTGGCCATGGCATGCCCTCCTGCATGGGTACCAAAGGATCCTTCGTGCACCTCGTGCATTAACAAGTCTGCTTCTGTTCTATCAACGCATCTGAGGAGTACCATATCAAAATTTCTCTTGTAGAGGGAACCGTCAGTATTCAGGAAGAAACTACCAGCTAGCCTTCTTAATGTCTTCTTGTCATTGGAAGATGCCCCAGGTGGGTATGTTTGATCCTCCAAGAAGCACTTAATTTCATGGAACCAAGGCTTATCATCTTTAACAGCGTCTGCTGAGAACACGTATGCTGGTCTGTCAAGTCTGGACACTGAGATCCGAGGTACGAAGTTGACAGCTTGAACATTTATCATGGATGAAATGGTAGCCAGAGCATCTGCAAACTGATTCTCGTCCCGAGGGATATACTCAAGCTTGACCATTGTAAAGAAAGTCAATAACCTCCTTGTATAATCCCTGTAAGGTATCAGATGATCTTGGTGGGTGTACCATTTGCCATTGGTTTGATTAATTACCAGAGCTGAATCTCCGAACACAGTTTAAGTCTTGATCATGAGGTCAATGGCTTCCTCAAGACCCATAATACAAGCTTCGTATTCAGCTTCGTTGTTAGTGCAGTTAAAGGTGAGCTTTGCCGAGAAAGGCATGTGAACTCCTTTAGGTGTAATGAGTACTGCACCAACACCACGACCATTCATATTAACAGCCCCGTCAAACATCATAGTCCATTATTCTTCTGGGTCAGGCCCTTCAATGTGAATAGGCTCTTCATGATCTTTTGCTTTTATGAACATGATGTCTTAATCAGGGAAGTCAAATCTCATAGGCTGGTAATCGTCAATGGGTTGCTCAGCAAGATAATCAGACAACACACTGCCTTTGATGGCTTTTTGAGAGGTGTACTGAATTTCATATTCTATGAGGATCATTTGCCATCTTGCAACCCGTCCGGTAAGTGCTGGCTTCTCAAAAATATACTTGACTGGGTCCATCTTTGAGATCAATAAAGTAGTGTGGGTCAACATATACTGCCTTAGTCGGCGAGCAGCCCACGCTAAAGCACAGCAAGTTTTCTCGAGCAGTGAATAACGTTGTTCACAGTCGGTAAACTTTTTGCTTAGGTAGTAAATTTCATACTCTTTTCGACCAGACTCGTCATGCTGGCCCAGCACACACCCCATTGACTCTTCTAATACTGTCAAGTACATTATTAGAGGTCTTCCTTCGACTGGAGGCATAAGGATTGGAGGCTCTTGTAAATATTCCTTGATTTTGTCAAAAGCCCTCTGGCAGTCTTCGTTCCACCTGACCGTTTGTTCTTTTCTTAACAACTTGAACAAGGGTTCACAAGTTGCAGTAAGGTGAGATATGAACCGTGAAATGTAGTTTAGTCTTCCTAGAAACCCTCGAACTTCTTTTTCTGTCTTCGGGGCAGGCATTTCTTGAATGGCTTTGACTTTATCAGGGTCAACTTCAATCCCCTTTTCACTTACGATAAATCCCAGCAGCTTACCAGATCGCACCCCGAATGTGCATTTGTTGGGGTTTAACTTCAGTTGGTACTTCCTCAGACGCTTGAATAGCTTCAACAGATTTACCAGGTGGTCTTCTTTTGTGAGGGACTTGGCAATCATGTCATCCACATAACATTCAATTTCTTTATGGATCATGTCGTGGAATAATGTTACCATAGCCCGTTGATAAGTTGCACCAGCATTCTTCAGTCCGAATGGCATCACCTTATAACAGAATGTGCCCCAGGGTGTGATGAAAGTTGTCTTCTCCATGTCTTCAGGTGACATCTTGATCTGATTGTATCCTGAAAATCCGTCCACGAAGGAGAATACCGAGAACTGAGCCGTATTATCAACCAATACATCAATGTGAGGTAATGGGAAGTCATCTTTCAGGCTGGCTCTTTTCAGATCCTGGTAGTCTACACACATTCTCACTTTGCCGTCTTTCTTAGGCACAGGTACGATATTAGCAACCCACGGCGGATAGCTAGTTAAAGCAAGGAAACCGGCGTCCCACTGCTTTTGTACCTCTTCTTTTATCTTCATTGCCATATTTGGGCGAGTACGGCGCAATTTCTGTTTTACCGGCAGGCAGTCTTCTTTCAGAGGCGGCTGGTGCATGACAATATCGGTATCCAACCCTGGCATATCCTGATAAGACCAAGCAAAGACATCCACATACTCCCGAAGCATATCAATCAGTTGCTCTTTCACTGAATCTTGTAGGAAGGCCCCGATCTTAACCTCTTTCACGTCTTCTTCCGTACCAAGATTAACTGTTCCTACCTCCTCCTGATGAGGGGTGATAACCTTCTCCTCTTGCCTTAACAACCTGGCTAGCTCTTCAGGAAGCTCATGAAGGTGCGCAAAACACAAGGAAGGGGGGTTGGAATTGGGTTTTGTTTAACAACTAAGAATAACTTCTAATGACAAGTTAATTTATCCTGGTTCGTTTGAACTCAAACTACGTCCAGTCCACCTGCCAAGGTGATTTTGCCTCAACTGAGGTCTTAATCCACTATTCAATTATTGAATACACACACTGACCTAGAGTAAATGTCCTCTTGAGTCTTCTGACTAAGCTTAGTCACTCAAGGAAGTAAAATAACTATTACAATGATAATAAAGACGTAACAAAAATTGCTTCTTGTTAAGGAAGGATCACTAGGTGAAAGTTACAATATATTAGCACAAGTTGATTCAGTCTTTTTTGCGTGAGTGTATATTTTAATTCTTCAAAATGAATCCTTTATATAGTTCTTGAATGAATGTAGCCGTTGTAGACATCTTGAGCTTAATTTAGGATATAAGTTAATACCATAACTTCCTTCCATAAGCAGAGATACTTGTCTTGACCATTAATTAAAATATTCTTTAATTAATGTCTTCATTATGAATATCAACATCTTCTAAGCGGAGATCAGAGATAATAAATATTTGATGCGCAGCCAATAAACATGTCATTAAATGATGGATTCTTCTTTAAGAGTATCTTCTATATGTGGCTCAATGAATCTTCTATTCGAGTATGTCTTACTTAATAGAATTGATCTTCTACACAAGAACAAGGATATTTATTAGAACTTCTATTCTATAACAATCTTTGTTATCATCAAAATACTTGGAGGTTCAGACCATAATTGTTCTAACAATCTCCCCCTTTTTGATGATGACAAAACATTTAGATACTGATAATAGAGTTTTAATAATATTAGAGGAACTCCCTTTGATTTAATAGATTCACATATTTCTTATCAAGATTTCTTCAGATGTTCCATGATCCTTATCTCCCCCTGAGTTGGTTACTTGACCTGTTTCTTTTCTATGATCACAACTCAAATAGTTTTATTAGAATATTATATGTAAGAGGAAAATTATGGTAAACTGCTATGGATCCGAATCATCTACGTTTCTCCCCCTTTTTGTCATAATCAAAAAGAGTCAATGCAAAAAAAATGAAAAGCCAGAATGTTACCATTAATTATATAACAAAGCTTGTAAAGACAAAAACCAGTAGAACTTTAAAAAGTTATGAAGAAGCAGAAGATAAAACAAAAACAACTAAAGCAGAAAATAAGCAGTAAATTAGGAGTTCATCTTAGTAACTAAGGCCTCCAGCAAAGATTTAATCTCAGATGATGATTCCACTTGCTTGCCAAGCAAGGTCTTCAATTCAGCAGTGGTTTCATCTTGCTTATCTAGACGTTGCTTTACCATCTGATTCTCTTTCTTCAGCTCTTCCAATGTTTGCAGAACAAAATTTGTTGTCAGAGGTTCTTCAATTTTTGGGGCAGCTTGATTCTCAAGTTCATCAACATGATCTTCTTCAGAAGGTTACGAAACCATTTGAAGTTCAGAGAGTTCTTCCAGAGTTTCTGACTCTGTCCAAGGCTTATTGTCCAGCAGAAGGGGTTTAGACTTTTCAACATTAGAAACAACTGCTTGAAGATACTCACAGAAGTTCTGGTGAGCGATATCATAGCAGATGTCCTTGAGTCTTTTTGATTCAGTATTAAACCACTTTCTGAAGGAAGCCCACAGAAAGTCAGAAGCAGCTGGATCTGTAAGCTCTGAGCACGCAGACTTCAGATCCTCTAACTTCAATTTCAAGACTGTTTCATAAGCAAGTAATAAAGCAGAAATGTCTGTTCTAGAGGGTTTTGGTTTAGATACAGGTATGGCTGTTTTGTTAGAGACTGAGGACAATTTTTGTAAGGCTTCAAAATTAATAGATGTTCTAAGAGGATTATCATGTACCGTTTCTTCTGGAGGAGTGTCAGGGATGTTTATAAAGGCAGGTGAGTTTGGAGGTGTAGATTCATATGAGGAAAGTGAACTTTCTCTTATAGGGGATAGTCTAGGTACATTTTCAGAAAATGGAATTTGGACAGATTCTGAGGATTGAAAATTGTCAAGATCTGATAGGGCATGTTGCAGGGCAGTTTGTGTTTCAGTTATAGGAGAGCGATCAATGTCAGACAGAGGAGTAGTATCTATTGGTATGTCAAAGTCAGAAATTGTTTGTGGTTGATTGGGTTCAGCTTCTGGTGGATAAAGTGATGAAAGGATGGATGCGACAGCAGCAGATGCAGGTATTTCAGTTTGAATAGGATTATAAGATTGAGGTGGTTCAGAAGAAGGGATTGGTGCAGAAGGAATATCAACAGAAGGTAATGGGTCAGAAGGTAATGGGCTAGAAGGTTTTTCAGACACTTCTACATTAACTGCTTCTACTACAGAAATGAATTCAGAGTTAGAGGCAGAAGTTTTACCTGATCTTCTGGATGATTTTGGAATCTTCTGAGATGATCCTTCAGCAGCCTTTCTCTTCTTGAATCTTGCAGAGGCAGCATCTGGAGCTTTCTGTTTGAGTTCAGTTGGCTTGAACTGGGGGTCCACACCATGTTGCTTGAAAATATCCAGGTAATCTACCACAACTTCTGGAGGTGTGTCTGAAGAGAAGAGAGGGAAGTTCTCCAATGGAATCCTCCTGGTGGTGATCACTTCACTAGACAGAAGGATAGGTTCTTGCTGAATAGAAGTAATAAACTTCATCTTTTTCAAGTTCTTCGCATTCAGAGGTTTTCCAACATCTGTTTCAAGAAGTTGAGTTTGCTTTAATTCTGCCAGAAAGTCTACCAGCTTGTTTTGACAGAGGATGTCAGAAATAACACGTCCTAGAGGAATCCAATCCCTCTTGGTTTTCTCCCCATCTCTAGTTTCCTTCACACTAGTTTTCAGATGTTGGAATAAGGTGTGTGCAAGGTTGATCTTTTTATGTTTGGCAATGAAGTAAAGTAGAAATTGTTGATCCAAATTGATGTAGTCTAGAGAGTTGGTAGGCTTCCTATGACAGATTGTCCCAAGAATGATCTTGGCCCAAATTCTGAGAGGGGTCTTCAAATCCTTTATCTTATTTGAGGGTTGGCCAGAGGTGAAGATCTCCTTGGCTATCACTGTTGTATTAGACATCCTATCCATGTCACTGTACTTAATGCCATTTCCATCAGCTTCTATGAGTTTGGCAATGTGGTCTTCAGAAATAATGATCCTTTTACCCAGCACGTACGATGTAACATGTGAGTTGGAGGCTGTTGCGTAAGCCCAGAATTCCTTTACCAGTTTTGGGAAGACTGGTCCCATTAAGCGATCAAAGTAATTCTCCCAGCCCTGAGCTTTAACTTTCGGGAAGAGATCAAAAACATTTTCCTTCAGACTGTTGAAATCCACAAAGAGCTCACATAGAACTTCCAGTTTGTCAGCAGGAGTAGTAAGGGTCTTCATGGGTTCAACATAGAACACATCAGAGAAGTCTTTTCTTTGTTAAGGAGGAGAAACCATTGTTACTAAGATGAGTTTTTTTTTTGAAGTTTAGGGTTTTTAGAAAATTTTCAAAGAGTACGCAAACGAGAGAGTGAAAAGATTTTTCAGTAAAAATTCAATTAGGGTGAAAAGTGGAAGTAAAAATGAGACGTTACTTATATAGGTATAATAATGCATTTAATAAACCGAGAAATTAGTGGGAAAAATTAAGTTTAAAAAACATAATGATTATATGCAATAAATGCTGCTGACATAGGGTAAGGCGTAAAAGATTCTGGAACAGTTACCCAAGAGATTTTTGCCTTTTTGGTTTCAAGTTAGCCGTATCAGTTTCCCAGAAGATTAACATATATCATTCTGTAGAGTACAATTGTCCAATGCATGTTCTGCCACTCTTCAGAATTTGGACACTTGTTTTAATTCTGATGGGATTCCTTAGGGCCTTGTTGACACTTGTTGATTTGAAGATCTGCATGTTATTCCTTTGAACAGAAGTTCTCAGAATGAAGCAATTAGAACATAGTATCTTCTGACGAAATAATATAGAGGATAAATTACAGAACTTCTAAGAGGTAAAGACATATATTTAAAGCATTTTCATTCTGGACATAACTTCATGCTAAGGTTAGTTAGTATGAAATTAAATCTATCTTCAGGAAGGGGTTTTGTAAAGATATCAGCCCATTGGTGATTTATATCTATGAATTTTAACATTAAAATTCCCTTCTGAGTATAGTCCCTAATGAAGTGATGTTTAACTTCTATGTGTTTAGCTCTAGAATGTAAAATTGGATTTTTAGAGAGACATATAGCAGAAGTATTGTCACAGAGGATGGAAATGTTACTCTCATAAATATTGAAATCCTCAAGCTGATTTTTCATCCAGAGCATCTGAGTAATGCATCCAGCTGCTGCAATGTATTCAGCTTCTGCAGTTGATAATGCTATGGTTGACTTTCTTTTGCTAGACCAAGAGATTAGATTGTCTCCCAGAAATTGACAGCTTCCAGAAGTACTTTTTCTTTCTGTTCTGTCTCCAGCCAAATCAGCATCACAATATCCTACAAGTTTATACTCTTCTGATCTTCTGTAATACAGAACAAGATTAGTAGTACCTTTCAGATATCTAAAGATTCTGTTAACTGCGGTTAAGTGAGTTTCTCTAGGATCTGATTGGAATCTAGCACATAAACATACACTGTATAGAATATTTGGTCTAGAAGCAGTTAGATATAGGAGAGATCCAATCATACCTCTGTAGAGCTTCTGATCTACTTTCTTACTTACCTCTTATTTCTCCAGAATACATGTAGGGTGCATAGGAGTTTTAGATACTATGCTTTCTGATAGATCAAATTTCTTCAGAAGTTCTTTTACATATTTGCTTTGATGGATATATGTTCCTTCTGAAGTTTGATTTATTTGAATTCCCAGAAAGAACTTTAGTTCTCCCATCATGCTCATTTCAAATTCTGCCTGCATAGACTTAGCAAATTCCTTTCCCAAGACACTTTTAGTAGAACCAAAAATTATATCATCTACATAAATTTGACATATCAGAAGATCATTTTTAATGTTTTTACTAAAGAGAGTTGTATCCACTTTCCCTCTGATGAAATTATTTTCCAAAAGAAAAGTACTTAGTCTTTCATACCAAGCTCTGGGAGCTTGTTTTAAACCATATAACGATTTTTTGAGTTTGAAAACATGTTCTGGAAATTTTGTATTTTCAAAACCAGGGGGTTGGTGTACATATACTTCTTCATCAATATAACCATTTAAAAATGCACTTTTGACATCCATTTGATATAGAATGATATTATGGTTTACAGCAAATGAGATTAGAAGTCTAATTGATTCTAACCTGGCGACTGGTGCATAGGTTTCTGTATAGTCAATTCCTTCTTGTTGACTATAACCTTGTGCAACCAATCTTGCTTTGTTTCTGACAACTTCTCCTTGCTCATTTAGCTTGTTTCTGAATACCCACTTGGTGCCAATGATGTTGAATCCTCTGGGCCTGGGAACTAGATCCCACACATCATTTCTGGTGAATTGATTAAGTTTTTCTTGCATAGCCAGAATCCAATCATTTTCTGAGAGAGCTTCTTCTACAGAAGTTGGTTCAATCAGAGAAACAAGTCGCATTAAGGATTCTTCAGAGTTTCTGAATGATGATCTTGTTCTGATTGGTTCATCTTTCTTTCCCAAGATTTTATCTTCTGGATGATTTACATTGCATCTGGATAGTTTCTTCTAAGTGGGTTCTTCAGACGTTGTTGGAAAACATGTATTGTTTTGATCTTTAGGTTATTGATCTTCAGAAGTTCTATTTGTAGAGATTTCTACTTCTATATCTGCAATTAATTCATTCTGCTTTGGTTTTTCAGAACCAAGCTTATCATTAAATCTGACATAAATAGATTCTATCACAATGCGTGTTTCTGTATTGTATACTCTGTATCCCTTAGAACGTTCAGATTATCCTAACATATAACACTTTTGTGCCTTAGAGTCAAATTTATTCAGAGTATCATTAGTATTTAAAATAAAACAAATGCATCCAAAAGGATGAAAATATGAAATGTTTAGCCACAATTCATAAGGAGTCTTTTCAAGAATAGGTCTTATAGAGATTCTATTCTGAATATAGCATGCTGTATTTACTGCTTCTGCCCAAAAATGTTTAGCCATATTAGTCTCATTGATCATGGTTCTGGCCATCTCTTGCAATGTTCTATTCTTACATTCTACAACCCCATTTTGTTGTGGAGTTCTAGGACAAGAAAAATCATGAGATGCCATTTTCATTAAAAAATGATTCTAATTGTTTATTTTCAAATTCTCCACCATGATCACTTCTGACTTTAATGATTTTAGATTCCTTTTCATTTTGAACTTGTTTGCAGAAGTTAGAAAATACAGCAATTGACTCATCCTTGTGTCTAAGAAACTTTACCCATGTCCATCTGCTGAAGTCATCTACGATCACCAATCCATACTTCTTGCCACTGACAGAAGCAGTTTTCACAATAGTTCCAGATCCAATTATTTTTCCTTTTTGATTGCCTCTAAAATCTACGTGGCCTCCATCTTTTAATTCAAGACTTTGGAACATATGCTTTCTTCCCGTCATGTGTCGTGAGCATCCAGAGTCCAGGTATCATGATTGGTGTTTCAGTTTTGCTGTTAAAGACATCTGCAACATACACAATTTTATCCTTGGGTACCCATATTCTTCTGGGTCCTTTTTTGTTAGTTTTTACCAACTTCTGATTCATTTTAGTTTTCAAATCAGAACTTGTGGAACAAGATGACTCACTAGTGTATATTAGATCATGGTTATGACCATAGTTAAAATGAGAACTTAGAGGAGTGTTGGTAGTTATGACAATGTCATCAATCTTTTTAAACTTCAGAGTTTCTTTAGTTTTCACATAGCCTATACCTCTTCTATCATTTCTGCTAACTCCATAGATCATAGATGCAATTTTGCTTCTATCTATGCTTTTAGCTAGAAATTTTTGAAAGCCATAGTCATACTTTTTTATGATACTGTCAGAATTGATTAGATCTTCTAATTCAGATTCCTTCCGAGCTTTAAGTTTTTCAAAAGAGTTTTTACATTCAAATATGTTTTCTTTCAACTCAGAGTTTTCTGTTTTTAGTTTTCTAACTTCTTCTAATTCAGATACCAGACTTTGTTTCATGTCTTTGTATTTGAATTGAAGCTTCTAATATTTTTCAAGAATTTCTGAGAGGCTAGTTTCTAATTTAGATCTGGAAAACTTAGAAAATACCTCTTCTGAATCTGATTCTGATTCTGATTCTGATGAGTGATCATCTTCTGGTATGTTTGCCATTAATGCAATATTAGCTTGTTCATCTTCAGAATCTGACTCTGCTTCAGATGATTCAGAATCATCCCATGTTGCCATGAGAGTCTTTTTCTTTTCTCTGCTGAATTTGTTTCTGGGTTTCTCTTTCTGAAGTTTTGGACATTCGCTTTTGTAGTGTCCTGGTTCTTTGCATTCGTAGCACACAACTTCTTTACTTCTGGATTTCTTGTGACCAGATGTTGATTCAGAATAATTGTTTGTTCTTCTGGTATTTCTGAACTTCTTCTGACGATGCTTCTAGAGTTGTTGAACTCTTCTGGATAGGAGAGATAATTCATCTTCTTCTGATGAGCATCCAGAACTTTCTTCTTCTTCTGCCTGTAAAGCTTTAGAACCAGATTTGTTAGATTTAAGAGCTACAGACTTAACTTTCTTCTGGGGTTCATCTTCTTCTAGTTCAATCTCATGACTTCTCAAGGAGCTGATCAGTTCTTCTAAGGAAATTTCATTCAGTTTTTTTGATAGCTTTAGAGCAGTGACCATGGGCCTCCAAGCTTTTGGTAAACTTCTGATGATTTTCTTCACATGATCTGCTATTGAGTAGCCTTTGTCTAGAACTTTTAGTCCAGCTACCAGGATTTGGAACCTTGAGAACATTTTTTCAATTGCCTCATCTTCTTCCATCTTGAAAGCTTCATACTTCTGGATGAGGGCTAGAGCTTTAGTCTCCTTGACTTGAGTGTTGCCTTCATGTGTCATCCTTAGAGAATCAAACATGTGTTTAGCTGAATCCCTGTTTGTGATTTTCTCATATTCTGTGTATGAGATAGCACTTAGAAGTATGGTTCTAGCTTTGTGATGATTTCTGAATTCCTTCTTCTGTTGAGTTGTCATATTTTTTCTTTCAATCTTCTGACCATCTGCTCCAACAGGATGAATGTATCCATCTGTCACCATGTCCCAGAGATCTCCATCTAGAGCTAGAAAGAAACTCTCCAGAACATCCTTCCAGTAGTCAAAATTGTCGCCATTGAACACTGGAGGTTTAGCGTTGATCTTGTCATTCTGATAGTCATTGTTGTTAATTCCAGCTTCTGCCATGTGATTAACTTCTGGATCTTTTACTGACACGGTTAAGTGTTTTTCTCAGAACCTAGCGCTCTGATGCCAATTGAAGGTGCGCAAAACACAAGGAAGGGGGTTGGAATTGGGTTTTGTTTAACAACTAAAAATAACTTCTAATGACAAGTTAATTTATCTTGGTTCGTTTGAACTCAAACTACGTCCAGTCCACCCGCCAAGGTGATTTTTCCTCAACTGAGGTCTTAATCCACTATTCAATTATTGAATACACACACTGACCTAGAGTCAATGTCCTCTTGAGTCTTCTGACTAAGCTTAGTCACTCAAGGAAGTAAAATAACTATTACAATGATAATAAAGACGTAACAAAAATTGCTTCTTGTTAAGCAAGGATCACTAGGTGAAAGTTACAATATATTAGCACAAGTTGATTCAGTCTTTTTTGCGTGAGTGTATATTTCAATTCTTCAAAATGAATCCTTTATATAGTTCTTGAATGAATGTAGCCATTGGAGACATCTTGAGCTTAATTTAGGATATAAGTTAATACCATAACTTCCTTCCATAAACAGAGATACTTGTCTTGACCATTAATTAAAATATTCTTTAATTAATGTCTTCATTATGAATATCAACATCTTCTAAGCGGAGATCAGAGATAATAAATATTTGATGCGCAGCCAATAAACATGTCATTAAATGATGGATTCTTCTTTAAGAGTATCTTCTATATATGGCTCAATGAATCTTCTATTCAAGTATGTCTTACTTAATAGAATTGATCTTCTACACAAGAACAAGGATATTTATTAGAGCTTCTATTCTATAACAATATTTGTTATCATCAAAATACTTGGAGGTCCAGAACCATAATTGTTCTAACAGCTCATAATCTTCTTCAACCCCTTCGTCAGCTTGATTGATTCGATTGTCAAAGTCATATGGAGTCATGGCAGTGTTGTTGTTGGTGTAGTCTGAAAGGCACTCTCTGCAAGGGTTTAGATTGTTCATTTTAGTGATCAATTTTAATCATGTTTAGAAAAAGTGAAATGAAGTTATCATTTTGGAAAACATTGCCATTTTTATTTTTTGTACAAAAAGAAAAATGAAAAACAGTGAGCGAAAAAGGAAAAGACTCATTTGCAAAAGATGTCCGATATTCATTGATTAATCCATTTGCACAAAATTACAAGATGGCCCGATTACAAAATGAGTCTTGTCATCTTGGGCAAGATGCAAGACTTGATGCATGCTTAAAAATACAGGAAATAATAATTACTCTGCAGGAGTAACCCTTATAATTTCCTGGGAAGACCAGTTAAGGACTTGGCTCCCCGGGATCCTTGGACGTATCCAACTCTCCAGGTTGCGGTCGCTTTCCTCCTCGTCTTCCAAGTTGTTCACTGCATCCGGGGTGAGCATTCCCCCGCTGACAAAATTGGGCTTCTTGGCAGCCTCTGATTGATCTTGTTGAGTTGGTTTGTAACCCAACCCAAATTTGTCCTCTTTCTTCTCCACGGGCAGCAGCTTGCCCCAGCCTTGGGCAGTCCCCTCTTCAACAACCTTCCGAGCTTGCTGATAAGACGTCATGGAGGTTCCCAGTACAACAGATGCTTCATTAATGTTCAGGGCCTCAAACCCCTGGCTCATGGTTTCATGGATTTCTCCATCCATCTCAATATACTTATACATAGCCAGATGGCTAACAAAGATGTCTTCTTCACCACAGATGGTGATGATCTGGCCTTGCCACTCGAATTTCAGCTTCTGGTGAAGGGTAGACGTAACAGCGCCAGCGGCATGGATCCAAGGTCTACCCAACAAATAGCTGTGGGCCGGCTGAATGTCCATCACATAAAAGGTAATTTTAAAAGTCTGCGGGCCAATCATCACAAGCAGATCAATCTCTCCAAGCACTGATCTTTTAGAGCCATCAAATGCTCTCACCACCAAATTACTTGGACGCAATGCCAAACCATCGTACTCCAGCTTCACTAAGGCTTTCTTTGGCAGAACATTGAGTGAGGACCCAGTGTCCACCAATACATGAGATAGAACAGCACCCTTGCATTCTAGAGTGATGTGTAAAGCCTTGTTGTGGTTACGTCCCTCAGTTGTTAAGTCAGCATTGGTGAAGCCCAGTCCATGACTGGTATTGACATTTGCCACCATAGTTTCTAGCTGATTAACGGTAATCTCCTCTGGCACGTATGCTGCGTGCAAGACTTTCAATAATGCATTCCTGTGAGCTTCAGAACACATCAACAGGGATAATATGGAGATTTTTGAGGGAGTTTGGTGAAGCTGATCCACCACTTTGTAATCACTTCTCTTTATGATTCTTATAAACTCGTCTACATCTTGTTCAAAAGATGTCTTCTGAGTCTCTTTGACAACTGGCTCTTCAAATACCACACTCTTTCCTTTTGCTTTGGCAGCAGCTTCTGCTTCAACATTAGGTCTTTGCTCTTGTGAGGCAAAAAGGCGTCCGCTTCTGGTGAAGCCTCCGCCTCCCCCAACTTATCAATTTGTGGAGAAGAGGTTGAAGAATCCAAAGTGATTTTCTCCCCGTTGCAGTAAAGATCAGAGCCAAAATGCCAAGGTATGGCATTATTGCTTTCATATGGAACTGGTCCAGTCACCGTGATGGTAACTGGACTAACTGCTGTAGAGGAGGGTACTGAAATGGTGTGCGGATCGTAGTAAATTGTAACTGGTGATCTGGCAGGAGGTGCCACTATTTGTTGTTGGAAATTGTTGCTGACAGGAACATTTGACGGATCATAGTAGATGGTGACTGCTGAGATGTCTTCATTAATCTCTGTTGGCGTTGTAGAAGATTTTGCCGATAAAAAGGATGCTAATGTTGTAGAAGGAATGGTTGTTGACATGTGATTTGTTGAAGTGATGGGTGGAGCCATTGTTGATGATATTGATGAATCATTAGGAATGATTGTTGCTGCTATTGTAGGAGACTCAGGAATTGTTGTCAGAGGAATTGCTGGATTTGTAGGCGCCGTTGTTGAGATCTGAAGGATACCATCCTTGATAAGACTATCTATGCCGCTTCTCAAATTATCACACCCGTTGACTGCAATGTTGCAATACCCACAACCGAGTTCATACCCGGGAAAAACCTGGCACTCTAGAAGCTGAGCTTTAATTTCGACCAGAGGTGTTCGAATTTGTGCAACACTGGTGATCAGAGTAGATGGTTTATCTTCCTCGATGGCATTAATCCTTGGCCCACCATGGTTAGGCATAGGATTTATGTTGACATTTGGAGGCGGTGCAAAGTTGAGGGCTTTAGAATCCACCAGATCCTGAACTTTCATTTGCAAAGCCCTGCATTTTTCCGTATTGTGGCCAGGTGCATTGGAATGGAAAGCACACCTGGCGTTGACATCGTAATTCTTTGGGAGATTGGAGGGATCTGGGGGTGCCAATGTCCTTAGCTCAACCAAGTTAAGTTTCAGGAGTTGTGGCAGTAAGGCGGCATAAGGCATAGGGATAAGATCAATCACCCTAATTTCCTGTGATGGTCTTTGTTGAAAAGGTCTTGGTTGTTGATTGTTGTTGTTGTTGTAGGTTCTTTGTGGCGGATACTGAACTTGTTGTTGATAATGTGGTTGTTGTGGTTGTTGATATGCTGGTTGCTGAGGAATCGGAGCTGGAATAGTGACAGCTGCTACTGATCTGTGGACATACTGAGGTCTGCCCCTGTTGGCATGAATGGCATTTGCCTCACCGGTTCTTCTAGGTCCCACAAAAGGTTTCCTGGAATTACTGGACGAACTTGCACCGTTATCAGAAATTTTGCCCATTTTTAGCAGACTCTCAATTCTTTCACCGGCTATAACTATGTCTGCGAAGCTAGTGGAAGAAAAGGCAGCCAATCTATCAATATATGTTCCTTGCAAAGTATTCATGAACATGTCGGCCATTTCTCTTTCCGACATGGGTGGCTGGACAGCAGCAGCAAGCTGTCTCCACCTTTGGGCATATTCCCTGAAGCTTTCCCTGGAGGATTGAGACATTCCCATCAAGAGGGTCCTGTTAGGAGCCATGTCCAGATTGTATTGGTACTGCCTGATGAAGGCTTCAGCTAAGTCCTTCTAGCATATGATAGTAGCTCTGGTCAAGTGTGAATACCACTCCCTTGAAGCCCCAGTCAAACTATCTTCAAAATAGAACATCCACAGCTTCTCATCCATGGTATATGCTTTAAGTCTCCCCAGAAAAGACTGCAGGTGAGTTCGTGGACAGGAGGTTCCATTGTATTTCTCGAAGCATGGTGGTTTGAACTTGTGGGGAATTCTTACCCCGTCTACTAACCCCATATCCATTACATCAAAACCCAGGGAATTTTGAGACTCCAGAGATCTCAACTTCTCAGCAATTTCATCAAACCTCCTATCATAGACTTCATCACCAGCTCCCATGACAGTGAATTGCTCCTCTTGGGGGTCTTCTTGTAAGATCCTCTCCCCAGTAGTATTTCCTTGCACATTAGTCGGGATGTTGACTTCAGGATCTAGATGAGGTCCAAATACATGTGGATTAACATGAGGCTGTCCCCTCTCATTGTTACTTGTTCCTCCAGTCCCAGGATGAGGCTCCTCGGGAGTTTGTCTTTCTACCAATGCCCTTAGCCTTTCCTGACTCTGGGCTAAGCCAGTCATTACTGTCATGAATTGGGCCATTTGGTTTCTCATCTCCACCCTTTCATTAGCCATCTGGGTTCTGACCTCTGTCAGGTCTTGCTGTACTTGCTCCATTATAATACCCGGAAGGTTGTTGCGTGTAGGATACCGGTGTGCACGGTTGATAGGGAACACTCTTCTGCGAGCAATATTTCCTGAACCACAACAGAGTTAGAAACAACAAAATAATAACAAAACCTACAAAACAAAACAAAAGTTAGTATGCAATGCAGTATGCTTATTTATTTTCCAAGGTATCTGGCTCGGCTCTTGGTTTTGACCTTTCCAGACCCCGAGGGAGATGCTTTGATGTTGCTTGAGAGAAAGAAATCCAATGAAACAAACTGACAAATACATTACAAATGGTGCATGATACATAGTTTGTTTTTTACAACACATGCCCCTGAGGGGTCAAAATACAACATAAAAGAAAAGTACATCAAATGAAAGCAACAACAAACAAAAAGTCAAACATCAAGTCCAAACTCATCCTCCTGAACCTCCTTCAAAAGTGCCTCAGTCACAGGACCAGCCGGATGCTCTGTAATGGTCCTGATGAGGAGGTTCCTAGTGGCAATAGCAATGGTCAGCTTCTTGTGCCTGTCTTGGTCCTCTGACCTTTTCAAACCAGCCCTAAGCTTCAACTCTGACATCTCCTTCTGGGCTGCCAGCAAGGCTTCCTGTTGTTTCTTTTCATTGGCTTCTAACTGCTCAATCCTGACTTGAGTTCTCTTATCTTCTTGAGTACGAGCTTCAGTGATCCTGACCCACCTAGCTTGACTTTCTTGCAGATAGAGATCAGTCCTAGCCTTCTGAAGCTTGGCCTCCTTACAGGCATTCTTCAATATCTGCTCCCCAGCTCTCGACTTCTTGATGTAGTCCTCTGCTTTCTCAATCCTGGCCAGATGCTCCACTTTAAGCTTCTCCAACCTCTCAATGTCTAGACGACCATCACTCCTCTCCCAGAGGGTCTTCTTCAGAGCTTGAGACAGATTCTCATTCCTTCCCCTCAGCTTCTCAAACTCTTCCAGGCTGACAGTGGCTACTGGCTGTACTGTGGAAGGCCCAGGTGTGTCCTCAATGGTGAAGGGCATCCCAGAAATCTGAGCTCTAGCATGAGACCATTCATAATACTGAGCTGAAGCCACATTATTGCATCTCCCAAGAATAGCCATCCCTTTGGTCTGGATGTTGTCCCAAGCCCAGGATGCTTGCCTGACAACAGCTAGATTAGGCTTTATCTCACAATACAGGGTCTCAGCTAGATCTTGCACTCTAGGAGGGTGGACTAAAGCATAGCCCAATTGCCTCTTAAACAGCAAAGGATTATAGTTGATGCAACCCTTCACTCCTACTAGAGGTACATTGGGGTACTGCCCACAGCTAGTGATGATGTCCTTGCCCTTGGTGCTCTGAGTACACCATCTGATGTCATCTGAAGTCAAAGCAATAAGTATCTTAGCCCAATTCTTCTGTTGGCGAGGGTTCAGGAAGGCATCAGTCTTAGGTAAGTGTTTGAGCAGCCAGGTGTGAAATAGAGGAGCACAACATCTCACCAACTTCCCTCTTTGCTTCTCATTTCTTTGGTGAACAGAATAATAAAAATCCCCCAGCAATGTGGGCACTGGGTTCCTCAAAAGGAAGAGATGAATGGCATTCTTGCTGATAAACTTGGGCTCATCTGCAAATAGTATAACTCCATATATACTGAGGGCTATCAATGCACAAACTGCCCTCCATTCTCCCAAGGAGGCCTTCAGGATGGCCTGAGAAATCAGAAAGTCTAAGTGCAAACCAGGGATCCCAGCCTTTGTTGTCATGTTCTGCTCAATCAAAATAGGCTCCAGGTACAGTGCTTTTGCCACCTCTCCATTGCTGGGAGAAGTCATCTCTGGGTTGAAGGGGACACCACCCCTGACAGGTACTCCAATCAATGATGAGAACTCCTCCAGCAGAGGTCCTAACTGGAAGTTCTGGAAAGTGAAGCATCTCAAAGGAGGGTCATTAAACTGTAGGCAGGTATGGATCATACTCCTCTGAGAAGGATCCAGGTCCATAACCATATCAAGGATGCCTCCATAATGCTCTCTGAATAATGGGATGTGGTCTGGAGTGATAAGGGACTGGACCTTCCTGATACCAGTCAGCACAGGCTCAAAGAAATGGTATGAAATGTTGCTATTCCTGGGTGCAGACATGAGTGCTGATGAAGAGCTAAAGACAAGTGCTGATGAAGAGCTAAAGACAGGTGCTGATGAAACAGAGGTCTATGCAGATGAATGGGTCAAAACCAAGCCAAATATGATGTGGATACCCTGAAAAACAAATAAACAAATGTTAAATGATGCAAATGATGAGTATGCAAATGATATGCAAGGGTTTGCGATCAAGCTGGATCTGATTTATCTGCCTTGATATATAAGTCCATGTATGTTCAAGAAACCCAGAAGGAGGTTCATAAGTCCAGTAACCAAGGTGGGGGACTCAAATAAAGAGTCACATATCCAGGGTTAAATCACAAGAACTGTCCCAAAATGAGGTTCTCTTAACCAAAACAAAGTAACAGGGTATGATGTGGTGAATGGTACCTGCAAACCTGCAAACAGCCCAACCCTCTCACAGGTGATGTTCTAAAACAAGGATCCTCAGACTTGGATCAGTTATGAAAAGTGTAAACACTTTTAACCCGGAGGTACAGTGTTTACAATAACCATAAAAGATCCTCCTCTAATTCACCTCAGTTTCTGAAGGTCATAATAAAGGTCATCCAGACTTAGCAGGCTTCCCAGATAGCTCTAGCACTACAGGAGATCTGTAGCACAGAGTTCTCAAGAAGAAACCCATATCTGAACCGTGTTTCATATTCCCGCACCAGACCGAAATGGAATGGGAAAGAACATGAACCACTCTAGCCTAGGTGTCACTCAGGTCCCAGGTATAAGACCTTAAACTCTCAGTAGAACCCCACCCACCAAAACAGAAACCAGATCCAGCAATGATAGTATGACAGTACGAAAAGTGTAACACTGTAAAGAAAAGCAATAAATAAAGCTGTACATAAAGCAATAAATAAAGCAACTATATAAACACAATTAGCACATAACACCCCAGTAAACACAAATCAAACAAGCGCTAGGAGGAACCCACAAAAAGAACCAGAAGCCCTGGTTACAGTATAAGGGTCCCCAGTAGAGTCGCCAAGCTGTCGCTCCCACCAAAATGACACCTGGTCAGAAGGGGTACAAATGCGAACGGTCGGCGAAAGGAGGTGAGAACACACAGGGGTGAACTCAGGAAGAAAAGAGTCGCCAGCTAGGCATTTTTATCCCGGAGGAAAGGTAATGGTGCATAGACCTAGAAAGATATGGATAAGACGGCTGCGAACCAGAGAGACTGAGAAAGGGGGTTGGTTACAACCTGGGAAGGTATTAGCACCCAGATTGTCCGTCGTACTCGACGGGATCCACGCTTCAAAGATTTGTGTTTTAAAGGGGTAGTTTCAGTGAAATTTGTCTATCATAGCTGGAAAGAATGCAAGTGTTAGTGTAAAAGAAAAGTGAAGTGTCAGTGTAAGAACAGGAGTGAAATGCTCAAGACTATGAGGCTTAAAGGATAATGCTGGAAGGAGGGGGAATATACAGAGACTTTTGTTCGATAACTGTTAAGTTATTCCTACGTATCCTCTCGTGCAATGAGGAAGTCAGAACACCGTAGTTCTACCCAAAGAGACTGAAAGATAAATTGACTGATGAACTGGTTACTTGCCTATGCTCAAGTGTATGACCTGTCTGGCTCAGGTGCTAACTGTCTTGCATTAGACGGAAGAAACAAGTTCTCATTTGTGAGTGAATGAGATGAGAAAAGAATCCCGGAGGAGACGATTATTGTTTGTTTTTGGTGTTTTCAATCTTTTATTGCTTTTTTGGGTTTGTCATAGGAAAATGAGCTTAAGACTAAACCAAGGGTTAGTAAACTCATCACATCCTCCCTCTGATTAGGGGTAATGAGAATACCTTAAGTATGAAGTTAGCACCTCACACTTAATCACCACGATGTAGGATTAAGATCATTAACCTACTTGTGATTATTTAGATGTTTTTGTGGTTTTTGTTTAGTGTTAAGTAATGAGTTTAAGCCATAATCAAATTTTTAATGGACTCATTACACCATCCTAATAGAAGGATAATAGATGAGAACATTTAAGCTGAGAAAGACTCCTCAACTTAATCCATGATTAGGGATTAACCTCATGACAAAACAAAGCCTTTATTAAAGTGGATTTTAGTTAATGATAAGATTAATAAGTGAGTTTTATGGTTTGTAAGACAACTTGAGAGGGACTTGTCCATTAACACTAGGGTTATTCCTTCTTAACCAATTAAGGAAGAATTAGAACCCTAATGCAAGGCCCAAGTTACAAGCTTGATGTCTTGATGATTATTAAGTGGATTGATTAGAGGATTTAAACACATTAAGGGTTTAACACTTAGGATTAAATTCATACACTCCATCCTAATAGAAGGATGCAGGCATAAGCTTAATCACAAAGCCTTAAAGCCTTTAGGGTTTAGTCCCTGATTATGAGGTGAGAAGAGAAGACTCAAAGATGACACAAAGGTAAAACTAAATGGGGAACTAATCAAACCCTAATTGTTATCATGCTTGGGTGTTCCTAGGGTTAATGAGGCTTAATAGAGAAAGATCTTCAGAGACAACACCAGGAAGGAAGCAGATGAAGGGAGGAAGAAGCAAAGAGAAGCAAGACAACTTGCTTCACTTAAGAAGACAAGTTGCTTGAAGAAAGAAAGCGAGATGAACATGAATGAGAAAGCTCAATCCAATACACAAGATAAAATGCAGCAAAGATGCAAGAGAGATGAGAAGAGATTATGAGAAGTGAAGGCAAATTCACTTCTCAAAACAACTTACCACCTGAAAAGTTAGCCAAAAGAAATGAAATGCAATGCAAATGAGATGAAATGTCATGATGCAAACCAAAACCAGGAGCATAAACATGATGTTAATGATGCTAAGAGATGATACAAACATGAGGCAAGACATGAGGATGATCATACAAGCATAAGGATGCAAATGAGGCATGTTTTGAACCATGAAAGTTCATGAAAAGTTATGAAATGCAATGGACATAAATCATGGCAAATGAAAGATGCAATGATCAAAAATGATTCTAATATGTCCTAAGATGCATTATGAATCATGTAGGTGCACAAAATGTCATGGCAAGTCATTGGATGTAAGAAAATGAGAGGTGGATGCAAATGAAGGCACAAATTAGGGTTTATAATCAACACAAAAAAAAAATTCAAAATCAGAAGCATATGGCATGATAAAAAATTGAAAATGCAATCAAATATACCCTAAACCTATACAAGCTCACTGCCCAAAGGAGGGGATCCAACTCTTAACCTAGTGTAAGTTATGAATTTCCTAAGATTGCTAGGGTTTTGGGGTACCTCATCAAGAAAAATGACAAACAAATTGAAAATGCAAGATCAAATCAAGCCAATTTTATCCTATAAACTACATGCCTTGGAGGATGCAAAGAAAAAAGAATCATCACCCAACTCTCAAGGGTTAGGCTGAATGAAATTTTTAAAGTTTGAAATAAAATATTGCCTTAACATGAATTTAATTCCAATGAAAATGATCAAAAGGCATTAATAACAAAAAAGAAATTTGGTTTGAGAGTTGGATAATGTTTCTAAATGTTTCTAAATGCAATGTGAATTTTTTTGAGATTTTTAAATACTTAAATGCATTTTTAATTAATTAATTTTCATTAACAAATTAAAAATAAACATTTAAATGATTTAAAAATAATTTTTAATGCAAAAAATAAAAATAAAAATATTTTTGGGTTTTAAAAATTAATGAAATCTTTGACAAAAAATTTCATAATTTTTAAATGATTTTAGCTATTTTTAATAATTCGTGCAAAATAAATATGAAACAAATAAAATTAAAATGAATTTAAATGGAAAAAGGGAAAGTCAAACAATCTGAAGGCTGAGATTCAAATTCACAGAGGCGGGAGTTGACCTGGAGCGCAAACGAACGGCTCACATTCAAACCTACGTAATTATTATTAAGCCCTAATCAGAAGCCCTAATGACTTTCAGATGACCGGAACAGTGTTCTGGTCATCTTCTCCAGCAAGCTCCTTACTCAATCTCCCTCAATACGCCATGAAACCCCACTAAACTCTCCAGAATCAATCATTAGACAACTCTAAACAAGAATCCAGCAATCAAAATCATTTATTTTCACTCAAGATCAAGAATCAAACCAAAACGCATTTCACGGGCAAAGTTTCAGAACAAGCATACATGGTCATTTTTCACTCATTTTCAAAATAAATCACATCAGGATAATCAGTGAAGCATAAGGAAGCATTTAGAAACTAAAAATGGGAGTTCTGGAAAAATAAATGCCATGGCTACCTGAGCTTGAGCTTTCGAAACAGGGACTTTCTGGCCAGCTCTTTGCTTCAAACAAGCTCCAATGATCCTCCTCAGAAGCTTTTGACACTTAGCTGGAGTTTATATGGCCTCCAGAGGAAGTTTGCAGAAGCTCAGGTCAAGGGAGTGTTGAAATCGTGGTTTTGATTGTGGTGGTTTTAGGGACAAGTGAGGGGTGGGAAATGATCAGTGGGTCATGGTGAGTTGAATGGTGAAAGAATTTTTAAGTTTGAGTTGCTGAGTTGAGAGATTCGATAGAAAATGCAAGGGGAGGGGTTTTTGTGTATGCTGACTTGTGTGTGTGCTCAGGCTTGCCTCTTGTGTGGTTTTTGTTTCATTTTGTCCACTTATCAAACTGTGATAGGGCAGAGAGTTGGTGGTGGCACAGGCTGATTGGTATGAGGGTTTTTGCCAAAAAGTCAAAAGTGTTGTACTTGAGGTATGGGCAATGGTGTAGCTGGCTCATTGGCTTGTCCTAGCTCAGCTGAGATTAAGGATGTCCATGGAATTGGTTTTGAGACAAATCAGCAAGTTGAGTGAAGTTTATGTAGTGTTTTGCAAATTTGTGAACTTTTGGCCCCTTTGGAATTTCTTAATGCACAAGTCATGAATTTGGACAAATCTTGGGTGCATTCTGATCTTTAGGCATTGGTTCATGTTTGTGCAAAGGTTAGAAGTCCATTTGAAGTCACATAAAGGCTTGGCATGATGTTTTGCAACTTTGCCTCTTTGGTACAAAAGTGAAAATTATGTGATTTTTCCCAATTTTGACAAGCCATAACTTTTGATCCAAAAAGAATTAGAATGAGTTCTTGTACTTTTTGAAAAGGGAATGATCCATTCTACAACTTTCATGACCAAAGTTTTCCCATTTGAGGCATTTTTGAATCAATTTGAGGAGGTTGAAAAACTTTCCCAAAATGGCAAGTTTACATTACAAGTCACTTTCCCAAAAAGGCAACTTTGCAAATGGCTTGAAATTCTTCAACTTTGTGAACTTCCAACATCTTCTATGATCAAATGAAGATCATACACATTCAAAATGATGAAGAACACTCTTTGGTTGGGTCATTGGGGGCCTCAGATGCCCTGATTTTGCACTGACTTGCTCAAGAAGTCAACTCTTGGTTAGATGCCTTCCCCAGGGAATTTCTTCATGAAACTTGATATGCACTATCCTTATGACATATAGAGACCAATAGAAACAAGAATGACCAAAAAATTGGAGTTATGGTCTTTGAGACCAAAACCCTAATTCTAGGTCATCTGTGCAG
The DNA here is from genome assembly GCA_963966055.1 of Lathyrus aphaca. Lineage (NCBI taxonomy): Eukaryota > Viridiplantae > Streptophyta > Magnoliopsida > Fabales > Fabaceae > Lathyrus > Lathyrus aphaca. The sequence goes on along the minus strand of OZ014525.1, from coordinate 482,784,249 downwards.
TTAAACCTGGCTCTGCTTCCATGCCATTCTCAGTTCTTGTGATTCTTTGACTTCCTTGACTTTTTGGGGATATAAGATGATACTTGAACATACATGTACCCCTTTGAAGTGGCTCAAATAGCTCTTGGATGACTCAGATCACAAACCCTAGATGCAGATGACTTAGAAGCAATGCAGTGAATCAAAAATGCAATATGAGATGCTATGATTGAACTTATGCACATGAAAAGATCACAAGCCATGGTGAAATGGGTGAGGGAAAATTTGGGGTGTTTACAGTTGGTCCTCCTCAATGGCATTGATCTTTGGCTCACCATGATTTGGTATTGGATTCCATGTGACATTTGGTGGAGGTGCAAAATTCAAAGCTTTGGAGTCGATCAAATCTTGGACTTTCATGTGCAGGGCCCTACACTTCTCTGTTGAGTGACCAGGTGCATTGGAGTGAAAATCACATTTGGTGTTGACATCATAATTCCTTGGAAGATTCAGAGGATCTGGTGGAGCCAAAGTTCTCAGTTCAGTCATGTTAAGCTTCAATAGTTATGGGAGTAAAACTGCATAGGGAATTGGGATGGGATCGATCACCCTATTAATATGAGAAGGCCTTTATTGTAAGATCTTTGTTGTTGTTGAGGATACTGTTGTTGCTGATGCGATGGAGTAGGGATGGTGACTGCAGCTACTGATCTTTGCAAGTACTGGGGCCTACCTCTATTAACATGTATTGCATTGGTCTCCCCTGTCCTTCGAGGTGCTGAGAAGGGCTTCTTTGCATTGCTGGAGCTAGAACCATTATCATAAATCTTACCTATCTTCAACAAACTTTCAATTCTCTCTCTCGATATGACCACATCAGTAAAGCTAGTGGAAGAGAAAGCATCAAGTCTATCAATATAAGTTCCTTGCAGGATATTCATGAACATGTCAGCCATTTCCCTTTCAGACATAGGTGGTTGGACAACAACAGCGAGTTGTCTCCACCATTGAGCGTATTCGTAGAAACTTTCTCTCGAGGACTGAGAGATACCCATCAAGAGGGTCCTATTGGGTTCCATATCCAGGTTGTACTGATATTGGCGTATAAAGGCCTCAGCTAAGTCTTTCCAGTTCCTGATAGTAGCCCTTGACAAGTGTGAATACCACTCTCTGGATGCCCCAATCAAACTGTCTTCAAAGTAAAACATCCACAGTTTCTCATCCATGGTATATGCTTTCAATCTTCCCATAAAAGATTGCAAATGGGTACGAGGACAGGAGGTGCCGTTATACTTCTCAAAGCATGGAGGTTTGAATTTGTGAGGAATCCTTACCCCCTCAACTAGGCCCATATCCATCACATCAAATCCCAAGGAGTTATGGGATTCCAAGGATCTTAGCTTCTCTGAGATCTCGTCCAGCCGACGGTCATAAGCTTCATCCACCCAACACCTAGCACTGTAAACTGCCAATCTTGAGGATCTTCCTGTAGAATATGATTTCCAGTGTTCCTTTGGCCATTCCCAAGGATATTAACTTCAGGATTGTTGTCAGGTCCAAACACCACCGAAGTCATTCGCGGCTGATCGCGCGCATTGTTACTTGTACCTCCAGTTCCTGCGTGGTTATCTTCTGGAGTTTGCCGCTCGACTAACTCCCTCAATCTTTCTTGGGTATATGCCAGTCCAGTCATCACAGCCATGAATTGATTCATCTGAGTCCTCACTTCTGTCCTCACATCAGTCATTTGAGTCCTCACATCTGTCAGTTCTTGCTGTAGTTGATCCATTTGTAGACTCGGAAGGTTGTGTCGAGTTGGATATTTGTGGATGCGATTGATGGGAAAGACCCTCCTGCGAGAAATATTTCCTGAAACAATCAGCAGAGTGAGAAGACAACAACAAAATCACCTGCAAACACAGAAGGTATGTCAGAATGCAATGCAATATGCCTATTTGTCTTTCGAGGGTATCCAGTTTGGTTTTTGGTTTTGACCTTCCAGACCTTTGATGAAGATGCTGAAGCAAACGAAGTGCATAAGAAAATCCCAATACATAACCATAAAAATATAAGTGGAAGTGCCAAAATACAAATAGTTCATGAATTACAACCAAACAACTCCCATGGTGAATCAAAGTACAATCAAATTCAAGAATACAACAAACAAAATCACCATGGTGAGCTAAAGTACAATCAAATAGATACAAGTAAAGAAAATCAGACATCCAGTCCAAAAGCATCCTCCCTGACTTCCTTCAGGAGAGCATTAGTTACCGGTCCAACTGGGTGCTCTGTAATGGTTCTGATGAGAAGGTTTCTGGTCGCAATGGCATTTGTCATCCTCTGATACTTGTCTTGTTCTTTGGATCTCTTTAACCCCGCCCGAAGTTTCAACTCTGAGATCTCCTTCTGAGCTGTCAGTAGTGCTTCTTGACTTCTTTTCTCATTGGCTTCCAACTGCTCTATCTTGGCTTGCATCTTCTGGTCTTCTTTCAGATGAGTCTCAGTTATCCTGACCCATCTATCCTGACTCTCTTCCAGATAATGCTCAGCTCTTTCCCTTTGAATCTTTGCTTCCTTACATGCATTCTTCAACACAAGTTCTCCTGCTCGGGCTTTCCTGATGAAGTCTTCAGTCTTCTCAATTTTGGTTACATGCTCGATGCGCATCTTCTTTAACCTCTCAATGTCTAGAAGACCATCATTCCTTTCCCAAAGGGTATTCTTCAAAGCTTCAGCCAGTTGGGTGTTCCTTTCTTTCATCTTCTCAAATTCTTCCAGACTGACTATGGCTATGGGCTCAACTGCTTATGGCCCTGGTACATCTTCCAGGGTGAATGGCATGCGAGTAATCTGTCCTCTGATGCATGACCATTTATTGTACTGAGCATAAGATATGTTGTTGCACTTCCCCAGAATAGCAGTCCCTTTAGTCTGTATGTGGTCCTAAGCCCAGGCTGCTTGTCGGACAGTGGCATGGTTGTTCTGAATAACACAATAAAGACACTCTGCTAAGTCCTGCTCCATAGGTGGATGTATTAAGGCATACCCCAACTGTCTCTTGAAAATTAAAGGATTGTAATTGGTGCAACCCTTTACTAAAATAAGTGGCACATTTGGGTATTGCCCACAGCTTGTTATTATGCCCCGACCCTTGGTATTCTGAGTACACCATCTGATATCTTCTGAAGTAAGGGCAATGATCCTCTTAGCCCAATTCCTTGACTAATGTGGATTCAGGAAAGCTTCCGTCTTCGGCATATGCTTCATCAACCAACTGTAGAATAGAGGTGCACAAAATCTCACCAGCCTTCCTCTTTGTTTCTCATTCCTCTGATGAACTGAGTAGTAGAAGTCTCCCAATAAGGTAGGAACCGAGTTTTTTAGCATGAAGATGTGGATAGCATTCTTGCTTACAAACTTAGGCTCGTCTGCAAACAAGATGATACCATAAATGCTGAGGGCTAGGAGAGCACAAACAGTTTCCTAATTCCCTACTGCATCATGCTTTGTAGCCTGAGTAATCAAGAAATCAAGATGAAGGCCTGGGATTCCAGCCTTGGAAGTCATGTGCTCATCAATGGTAGTTTCCTCCAGATGTAGTGCTTTGGCTATGTCTTCATTCTTTGGAGGAGTCATTTCAGGATTGAAAGGAATTCCTCTTCTGATAGGGACACCCAATAGCATAGAGTATTATTATAGCAAATGACCTATCTGAAAATCTGGGAAAGTGAAGCACCGGAGAGGAGGGTCATAAAACTGAAGACAGGTGTGAATCATGCTCCTCTGCAATGTGTCCAAGTCCATGATCATGTCCAGGATTCCACCATAAGGGAACATGATCAGGGGTGATAAGGGCCTGTATCTGCCTGATGCATGCTAAAGGATACTCAAAGAAATGGTAGGTGATGTTGCTTTTCCTGGTTGAATCCATGTTAAAGATATGTGTTGAAGGAGATAACTGAAGAGGATAACTGAAGAAGATGGCTGAAGAAGTGATGAAGCAGATAAGCTGAGCAGAAGAACGGTCAAAACCAAACCAACGGAAGATGGATACCCTGTAAAACAAATAGACAAATATTAAATGATGCAATATGATGTATGCTTATGATATGCAAGGTTTTGTGATCATGTGCTGGATTATCAGTTGCCTTTGGTAGGATCCATGAGTGTTCAGAGTTTTGGATGGAAGTATGAGAACCAGTAACCAGGTGGGGGACTCAAATAAAGAGTCAATAATCCAGGGCTTCAAAGAACTAGTCCAAAATTGTACGACCTTAAGAACAATTCCAGTAGCAAGGTATGTTGAGGTCAAGGGTTCCTGTAAACCTGTAAACAACCCAACCCACTCACAAGTATTGTTCTAGAACAAGGATCCTCAGATTCAGATCTATTTTGAGAAGTGTAAACACTTCTAACCCGGAGGTACAGTGTTTACCCTAATCATAAAGGATCCTCCTCTAATTCACCTCAGATGTTGAAGGTCATCTAAAAGAGGTCATCCAAACTTAGAAGGCTTCCCAGATAGCCCTAGCACTACAGGAAATCCGTAGCACAGAGTTCTCAAAAGTAAACCCATGTCTGAACCGTGTTTTCATATTCCCACACCAGACCGAAATGGAATGGGAAAGAATACAAAACCAATCTAATCTTATGTTTCACTCAGGCCTTTGTGTTGATCCTTTCTCACTAGAATACCCCTCCCACCAGAAATCAATAAATGAAAGCGATAAAGTAAAATGCAATAAATAAAGTTGTATAGGAAGCGATAAATAAAGCAAAAACATAAACACAAATAGCACATAACACCCCTAATAAAAACAAACAAACAAGCGCTAGGAGAAACCCACAAGAGAACCAGAAGCCCTGGTTGCAAAGGTCCCCAGCAGAGTCGCCAAGTTGTCGCTTCCCGAATTTTCATCCCGTTGAAAACGCGAACAGTCGGTGATGTTAGAGGTTGAGGTTGAAAAGAGTCACCAGCTAGGCATTTTTATCCCAAAGGAAAGGTAATGCTGCATAAACCTGGAAAGATATGGATAAGACAGTTGCGAACCAAAGAGACTGCGAAAGGGGGTTGGTTACAACCTGGGAAGGTATTAGCACCCAGATCGTCCGTCGTACTCGACGGGATCCACGCTTACTTGATTGTGTTTAAAATGGGATAGTGTAAGTGCTAAACTGTGCATAAAAGCTAGGGAGAAAAGGATGTACAAAATGTCAGTGCAAAGAAGAAAGTGAGTGCTCAAAACTGAGGCTAAGGAAATAGAAACTAGGAGGAGGAGAGGGGGGAGACAAATAGACTTTTGTTCGATAAATGTTAAGTTATGCCTACGTATCCTCTCGTGCAATGAGGAAGTCAGAACACTGTAGTTCGACTCAAGGATACTTTTTGATGTTTTGTTGTGAACTGCTTGCTTGTCTATGCTCAAGTGTATGACTCGTCTGGCTCGAATGCTATCTGTCTTGCATTAGATGGAAGAAGCGAGTTCTCGTTTTCAGAGTGAATGTGATGAGAAGAGAATCCCGGAGGAGACGTTTATTGTTTGTTTTAGTATTTTCAGTTTTTTATTATTTTTGGTGTTTTACATAGAATAATGAGCTTAAGCCTTAATCAAGGGTTTGCAAACTCATTATATCACCCCTGATTAGGGATAATTAGTCTACTTAAGTATGAGATGAAAATATCAACTTAATTACCCTAATGATGCAGGATTAAGATCATTAACCTACTTGTGATTATTAAGTGTTTTTGGATTTTTTTTTTGTGTTAAGTATTGAGTTTAATCTCTAATCAGGGATTAGTGGACTCATTACACCATCCTAAGAGAAGGATAATAGATGAGAACACTTAAGATGAGGAAGACTCCTCAACTTAATCCATGGTTAGGGATTAAAATCATTATATAACAAGCCTTTATTAAAGTGGATTTTAATTATAGGTTGGATTAAGAAGTGCATTTTATGTTTGTAAGACTAAACCTGAGGGGGACTTGTCCATTGAACACTAGGGTTAGTCCCTCTGAACCAACATGCAGAGATGTAACCCTAATATAAGGCCTAAGTTACAAGCTTAAGTCTTAATGATTATTAGGTGTTTTGATTAGGAGGTGTAAAAGTTATACACTCCATCCTAAGATAAGGATACATGCATAACCCTAATTCAGAGTCTTCAAACTTTAACTGTTTAGCCTTGATTATGAGATGAGAAGCAGAGACTCAAGGAGACTCAAAGGTAAAAACTAAGGGGGACTATTCAAAACCCTAAATTTGTCATGCTTGGTACTTCCTATGGTTTGTGAGGCATACAGAAAGATCTTCAGAAAGTCTTCAGATGGCCACCAAAGAAGAAGAAGCAGATGAAAAGAGAAGAGAAAGGAGCATAGGTTACTTACCTAGGTCACCAAGAATCTGACCATAAACGTCTTCTGCGGCCAACCCCAAACCCCAACTTCTTCCCTAGGTCACTAAACAACATCAAATCTGACCATAAACGTTCCCCAAACATCATAGAACACAAATCCACAAACAAAAATCATTTATAACACATGAACAACAAGAATTGAATCAAAACAATTTTTAGGTTAAACTTTCAGAACATCGTGAAATGCTTATTTCTCAACCATTTCCAATTTTAAACACATCAGGATGATCAGTGCAACACATAAATTCATTTTGTAACAAGAAATCAAGGTTCTGAGAAAAAAAAGTTCTTGATGGATACCTGAACTGAAGTTCTTCAAACTGGAGCTTTCAGGGCCTCCCTCTTGTGCAAATCAGCTCCTTTGGACCTCCCGAAGCTAGTGGAGTGCTTAGAATGCTTTGAAAGTGGCTGGTTTTTGAGGTCCAGTTATGATGTAGCAGAAATGGAGGATTTTATATGTGGTGTTTCAGGCTATTTTGATGGTTGATTCTTGTTCTATGGATGATATGTGATTGATTGGTAACAGAATTTTGGAAGTTTGATGGATGGTTTGATAGAATCAAAGAGAGGAATTTTTGAGGGATTTTGTGCAATCTAATGGTTGGCCCCTTTCAAGGCTTGTTGTGTATTGTTTTATGCTTCTTAGGGTTTCTATAAATAATTGCCATTTGTCAGAAGAGTTGTTGTGGCACTGTGGGATTGGTATGGCTTGAAATGCAAAAAGTCAAAAGTTTGTGTACTTGAGGCATGGGCTAGGATAGAAGTTGAAATTCTGTAATGAGATGTCCTAAGAGATGTTCCAACACTTAATAGGACATTTGACAAATTTTAACCAAAACTTAAACAGCAGGAAAAATAAACAACACAGAAGTTTGTTAACCCAGTTCAGTGTATAACCACACCTACATCTGGAGGCTACCAAGCCAGGAGGAAATCCACTATTAGTAATATTAATTCTAGACTTAAACCACCCTGTTTAATCTATCACTTAATACTTACCCAATGCAATTTCTACCTAAGACTCACTTAGATAAGAGTACCCTACTCACTCCCCCTCAATCACCCAGTGATCAAGTTTACAAGTTTAATTAAAATGAAGTCACACTTCAAACAAAACAGCTTGATCTTACTTCACAGTTTCAATCAAGTCACAAATGCACTTTTGCTTAAAAGCTCATAAAGTGGTACATAAAAACAGCCTGCTATTAAAACACTAGACACCCTATTTTGTCTTCTGAAATTCGTGCTCAATTCTATGAGATTCTGTTGTTTAAATAGGTTCTGAATTTTGGGCTTTCTGTAGAATGATCCAGCCCTAATGTGCAGCAGCTGTCACCTTGAATTTAGGGTTTGTTACCTCCTATATTCTAGGTGCATTAGGTCTTCTGTTTTAATCTGAATCTTCAATTTAAAACTCCCTACAGATGCGCCTTGTTCTGTTTTATATCCATCATTAATTAATTCCAGATAATTCTCCTTAAATATCTCTGATCTGTTAATCAATAATTAATTCTGGTAGCAGGTCTGAGATGTCTCAACATCTGTTGGGACATCCTGACAAAACTGAACTTAGTCATTTATACAATGTCCCAACATCTTGTAGAACATCCTGAACCAAGTTCACATACTCTGTTTGCTAATGTCCCAACATCTGATAGGACATTCTGAACTGAATTTAACATTTCTTGTTTAGTCAAAAATTCTGCCAATTCTTAAACATCTACAAACTCCCCCTTTGGCTAATTTTTGGCTAACATCTTTTCTGGTTTTCAGAGTGCAGCAGAAGTTCTTTTTATCAGAGTAAATCATTACTATTCTGTTGATTCAAATTTGAGTTTTACTCCCCCTCAACCATATATGGGTCCAGTCTTGTTTCAACAGAAATATTCACACTTATTCAGTTCAGTCAGAAACAAACAGATTTCATTCAGCAATTACATTTGATGTTGTTCTCCCCCTTGGTAGGCACAAAATTAGGGGCCAAAGAACTATTATCCAGAATTACACATCATTGCTGTCATTACAAATGCCTCACATACATTGGATCACTCAGAATCATCACTCTCAGTTCCCTCCTCAACTTCTGTCTCTTCATCAGCTTCTGTTCCTTCATCAGCAGCACTGTCTTCATCAGAGGCATTGTTTGCATTAGAGGCAGCTTTCTGGTCTTCTTCATTCTCCAATCTTTGAATGATTTCTTCCAGTTTCAGCTTCCTTGCTTCAAGCTCCTTGCATGTGCACTTTAGCTCAGCAATTAACTCTTTCTTGGAGATTGAAATCTTAGCAGTTGAGGGACCAGCAGATGTCCCAGCAGGTGCTTTAACATCTGCAGCATGGTGACTTAGGAATAATTTGTAATGAAAGGCCAGGGGGCTCTCTCTCTTGCAGACAATGTCCTTCTCAGTTAAAATTCCAGGATATTGACTTAGAACAATACCACACAGCAATGATGGAAAAGCTATTGGCAGCTTTGTTGCAGTAGAGATGGCATGCTTCATAGTCTGATCAAAAATATATGCTCCATAGTCCATCTTGGTTTGAGTCCCCACAGCAAAGATGAATCTGGCTAGACCAGTTGAGATTGATGAAGTGTGATTGGTAGGCACCCAATTAGATGTACCAATCCTGTTCAGCATGGCATACTTTCTGGTAAGCATGCTTACAGATAGTTTTCCCTTCACAGGCCATGCCTTTACCTGGTCAGCAGTTATCACCTTACAGACTTGATTATCTGTCTTGCCCAGCTCATTTGGTCCATCTGTTTCTCTTCCTAGATACTGATTTATGATTTGGGGAGAAAACTCCACACATCTACCTCTAACAAAGACTTTTTGGAATTCAGAGGACTTACCATGTGAACAATCTTCCTGAAGATTCACAATGAACTCTTTGACAAGAAGTTCATAGCAGGGAGAGAGGTCTGAGACTGTCTTGATCAGTCCTGCAGCAGATATGAGGTCTATCAGTTCTGTGCACTCAAGTGCATTGCTGCTCAGTTCTCTTTCCAGGGCAACCCTTCTTTGGTACACATATTTCCACCTGTTCACACTAGAGACATGGTGAAATGATATGTTATCCAAGGGAGCTTCTGGTACATCAGATGAAGCTCTGGATATTGCTGGTCTCTTCTTAGGAGGAGATGTTGGGACATCTGATTCAACATCTGAATCTGATGGTGTGACAGCCTTTCTTTTCTGAGTTTGAACTTTACTCCATTGTTTTGATGGCCCAAAAGAAGCTTTAGCTTTCCCTTTCTTTGGAGAAGCTTTCTTCTTTTCAAGAATTGCTGCTTCAGCTTGCATCTTACCCTGCCTGGACCTGAGTCTTTTGGCTATGCTGGGTTTGACAGATGCTATGATTTCTGCATCAGAGTCCTGTTCCAGATTGACCCCTGGAGGAGATTGAGCAGTCTCTTCTTCAGCTTGTTGATCAGCAGGAATTAGATCTTCATCTGAGGCTTTGGTCTGATCCTCAGAAACTTTGTCATTATCTTCATTTAAGGCCTTATTCTGATCCTCAGAGTTTTCTTTATCACTTTCACTTGAGGCCTTTTCTTGGACCTCAGTCTGTTCATCATCAGATGAATTTTCTTTCTCATCTGCAGATGTTCCAACATTTATTGGGACATCTTGTTCTGCAGAAGTGCCCTCTGCAGTTTGAGATGGTTCTTCTTGGGGAGCAGGCATGGTTTGCAATGGAACAGAGATCCCACTCACCTTTCTTTGTTCAAACAGAATTTGGGTGACAATCTCCTTGATTGAATCATCCACATAGTTTGAAGATTTTGGTGGCATGTTAGCAGGAGAAGGAATGCCTCCTTTGGCTTTGCTACAAACTTGATCTTTAGCTCTCTTTGGTGTTCTTGCCTTTTTAGAGTGAGAAGCGCTTCCCCTGAGCTCGTCTAATGGTGTTGATTGCATTGGCACCATAGAAATAGGAGTAACATGAACCACGTCTTTCTGATTGAGAACTTCTTCAGATGTTTTAGGGTTTTGAGACATTGTTGAAGAAGATGAATGTGCAGCTTTAGGGTTTATGATTCCTGAAGGATTGCTAGTTAATGTGATTCGCTTGTGATGATGTGATGAGACTCTTGATAGCTGCTTATAAGGAGTTCCTAAATAAGTAGCCGTTACAGTCCAAATGATTAGGATTGGAATTCTCAAAGATCTTGTCCAGACCAGTTTTGCCATCTGGAAATTAAGCCATGCAATGTCATATGACATGTTGGCACATCTCATTAACTGCTAGATATCACATAAACATATTCCAAGTTTGCCCCTTAAGTTCTCAACTTGAGTAGCATCCAATGCCTTGGTAAAAATATCAGCTAACTGCAGATCTGTAGATACATGCTCCAATGAAATCACCTTTTCTTCTACAAGATCTCTGATGAAATGATGTCTGATATCAATATGCTTTGTCCTGCTGTGTTGGATAGGATTCTTAGATATGTTGATTGCACTCAAGTTGTCACAGTACAATGTCATGACATCCTGTGGGACATTGTACTCAGTGAGCATATGCTTCATCCAAACCAACTGAGAACAACTGCTACCTGCTGCTATATACTCAGCTTCAGCTGTAGATAATGACACACAATTCTGTTTCTTACTGAACCAAGAAATCAGATTGTTTCCTAGAAAGAAGCATCCTCCTGAAGTGCTTTTTCTGTCATCAGCACTTCCTGCCCAATCAGCATCACAGAAGCCAGTGAGAATTGGTTTGCATCCATGAAAGTACATTATGCCATAGTCACATGTACCATTAACATATTTAAGGATTCTCTTGACTTGATTGAGATGACTGACTTTTGGATCAGCTTGATATCTTGCACAAACTCCTACTGCAAATGCAATGTCTGGTCTGCTAGCAGTCAAGTATAACAAGCTTCCAATCATGCTTCTATATAAACTTTGATCTACCTTCTCACCCTTTTCATCTTTAGTCAGCTTTAAATGTGTAGGAGCAGGAGTTCTTTTATGAGAAGCATTTTCCATTCCAAATTTCTTCACTATGAACATTGAGTCTTCCATTTGCTTAACTTGCAGACCAAGAAAATAGGTTAATTCACCTACTAGACTTATTTCAAATTCAGCTTCCATCTGCTTGACAAAATGTTTGACCATCTTATCAGACATCCCACCAAACACAATGTCATCAACATATATTTGTGCAATCATGACATTTCCTTCTTCATCTTTAACAAACAGGGTTTTATCAATCCCACCTTTTCTGTATCCTTGCTTGATAAGAAATGTGGTAAGTCTTTCATACCATGCCCTTGGAGCTTGCTTCAGACCATAAAGTGCTTTCTTGAGTTTGTATACATGATTTGGACAGCTTGGATCAACAAATCCTTTAGGCTGTTCTACATATACCTCTTCATTAAGATAACCATTAAAAAAGGCACTTTTCACATCCATTTGAAATAGCTTGAACTTTAAGATACAAGCAATTCCCAACAGTAGTCTTATTGATTCAAGCCTTGCTACTGGTGCAAAGGTTTCATCAAAGTCTACCCCTTCAATTTGAGTGTATCCTTGAGCCACAAGTCTAGCTTTGTTCTTTGTAACAATTCCTTGTTCATTTGACTTGTTCTTGTACACCCATTTAGTACCAATCACATTTATGTCATTAGGTCTAGGAACAAGATTCCACACTTCATTCCTTGTGAATTGACCTAATTCCTCTTGCATAGCACAAATCCAGTATTCATCAGTGAGAGCTTCCTTGACATTTTTAGGTTCTATTTTGGAAACAAAGCAAGAATCTGAAATTACTTCTCTTGATCTAGTGCTCACACCTCTGTTGGGATCACCAATTATTAAATCTTTGGGATGATCCTTCTGTATTCTGATGGAGGGAGGTTTGCTTGAATCTTCTGACCTTGTATCATTTTGAGTGAAGTTATATTGATCATTCTTTTCTTCAGCTTCAATCTTGATATCAGCAGATGTTCCAACATCTTCTGGGACATCTGTAGGAGCATCATCAATTATCACATTTATGGATTCCATGATAACATTTGTTCTGTAGTTAAATACTCTATATGCTCTGCTGTTTATAGAGTATCCAAGGAAAATTCCTTCATCACTTTTAGGATCCATTTTTCTCCTTTGCTCCCTATCTGCCAGAATATAGCATTTACTTCCAAACACATGAAAGTACTTCACAGTGGGTTTTCTGCCCTTCCAGACTTCATATATTGTGGACAGGGTTCCTTTTCTCAAGGTAACTCTGTTATGGATGTAGCAGGCAGTGTTCATAGCTTCAGCCCAGAAATACATAGGTAACTTCTTAGCATGGATCATAGCTCTTGCTGATTCTTGAATGGTTCTATTCTTCCTTTCAACAATCCCATTCTGTTGAGGAGTGATAGGTGAAGAATACTCATGGTTGATTCCTTCTGAAGAACAGAAATCTAAGAACTTTTGATTCTCAAATTCTTTTCCATGATCACTTCTTATTCTGATCACACAGCTGGATTTTTCCCTTTGCAATCTTTGACATAATTCTTTGAATACATCAAATACATCTGACTTTTCTTTGATGAAGTTTATCCATGTATATCTTGAAAAATCATCAACCACAACATAGGCATACCTCTTACCACCAAGACTTTCAACTTGCATAGGTCCCATAAGATCCATATGAAGAAGTTCCAAAACTTTGGAAGTTGTCAGATGTTGGAGCTTTGGATGGGACATCTTGGTTTGTTTGCCTATTTGACATTCACCACATATTTTGCCATCATCAATCTTCAGTTTGGGAATACCTCTTACAGCATCCATAGATATGATCTTCTTTATGCCTCTGAAATGAAGATGACCTAGTCTTTGATGCCACAGTTTCACTTCTTCTTCTTTAGCTAGAGAACAGGTTGAAGTGAGACTGAGATTTTGGGATTCCCACATGTAACAGTTGTCTTTAGATCTGGCTCCTTTCATGACAACCTCTTGCTTTTGGTTAGTCACTATGCATTCAGTTTTTGTAAAGTTTACACTGTATCCTTGATCACATAGTTGACTTATACTGATCAGGTTAGCAGTTAAACCTTTAACAAGCAGCACATCATCTAATCTTGGAACATCTTGACAATCCAAGGTTCCAACTCCCTTGATCTCTCCTTTAGCTCCATCTCCAAAGGTAACATACCTGGATGAATGTGGCTTTAAGTTTACTAGCAAATTCTTCAATCCAGTCATGTGTCTTGAGCATCCACTGTCAAAGTACCAGTCTTCCTTAGCTGATACTTTCAATGATGTATGTGCTATGTATGCAGTACTCTTCTTTGACCAGATGAGTTGAGATTTCTTTTGATGCCTCTGCTCTGAGTGTTGTTCAGCTGATCTCCAAGCTTGATTGTTGATCTTGTTCTTGGGTGTGTGGCTTTGATCAGTCTGAATGTCAGCTTTTGGTCTCCAAACTTTCTTGATTACTTCTGTCTTTTGCTTAGGAGGTTGCTGACACATCTGATTTGGATATCCATGTAACTTATAACAGTGAGGTTTGATATGCCCAAATCTTCCACAGTGATGGCATCTCCATCTTTGATACTTCTTCTTCATTTTGTTCTTTCCAGAATGTTGAGACATCTGTTGGAACATTATGTTAGTCTTTGTGTTCTGATGTTGAAGCATTTGTTGGGACATCTTGTTTGACTGTGTAATTTTTGAAGTGGCTTTGCTAGAGCTGGCTTCTTCTCTGTTGTATCCCAGTCCACTTTTGTCCCCTGAATGTTTATTATTGCAAAGAATAACATCCAGTGTATTTGAGCTGCTGTTCATCATTCTAACAGATTTGGACATATGTTCCATCTTAGAATTGAGAAGAGTTACTTCACTTTTCAAGGTATCAATAATTACTTGATCACTTGCTTTTTCTTCTTCTAGTACTTCATTCTGCTTTTTTAGCTTTATGACCTCACTGCATACTTCAGTACTACTCTTGTACAGATCCTTGAAGGCTTGCTCAAGATCTGCATAAGTAAGCTCTCCACAGCTGGAATCACTATCATATTCACACAGTCCAGCTAGAGCAGTAATATGCTTAGCTGATTCTTCTTCTGACTCTCCTGAGTCTTCATCAGACCAGGTCACAGAGAGACCTTTCTTTTGCCTCTTTAAGTAGGTAGGACATTCAAACTTGATGTGTCCATATCCTTCACATTCATGGCATTTGACTCCTTTATCTTGACTGGTCTTTTCAGCAAACTTTGACTTTCTGTTAGCATCATATGTTCTCCTGTTCTCAGAGTCTGTGTTTCTTCCACTGGATTTGGATTGGCCTTCCATTCCTCTGAGAATCTGTTTGAATTGTCTTCCAAGCAAGACAAGGTTTTCTGATAAGCTTTTGTCATTTGCTGATTTCTCATCTTCTTCTTCATCTGCATTTGAAACCAAGGCAATGCTTTTGTTCTTTTTAGCATGTGTGTCATTCATTCCCATTTCAAAAGTTTGAAGGGAACCAATGAGTTCTTCAGCTTTCATGGAGCATATGTCTTGAGCTTCTTCTATTGCTGTGACTTTCATGTCAAATCTTTTTGGCAAAGATCTGAGAATCTTCCTTACAAGCTTTTCATCAGTCATCTTTTCTCCCAAGGCTCCAGAAGTATTGGCTATATCCAAGATGTTCATGTAGAACTCATGAATTGATTCATCTTCCTTCATTCTCAAGTTTTCAAACTTGGTGGTGAGAAGTTGAAGTCTTGACATTTTTACTTTTGATGTTCCTTCATGAGTTGTCTTGAGGGTATCCCACACATCTTTGGCCAGCTCACAATGATGCACCAGTCTGAAAATATTTCTATCAATGCCATTGAATAAAGCATTTAGGGCTTTTGAGTTGCCTAGTTCTGAATCTTCTTCCTCTTTACTCCATTCTTCTTCAGGTTTCAGAACTATTGATCCATCTTTGGTGTCTTTAACAGGATGTTTCCATCCAACAATTACTGCTCTCCATGCCCTGTTGTCAAGTGACTTTAAGAATGCAATCATTCTTGGCTTCCAGTAGTCATAATTAGAACCATCCAGTATAGGTGGTCTATTTACTGACCCTATATCTCTGTCCATGTTACAGAATTTGTTTTCCCTAGATCTCACCCAGTATAAACAGGCAGGGTGCCTGCTCTGATGCCAATTGAAATTCTGTAATGAGATGTCCTAAGAGATGTTCCAACACTTAATAGGACATTTGACAAATTTTAACCAAAACTTAAACAGCAGGAAAAATAAACAACACAGAAGTTTGTTAACCCAGTTCAGTGTATAACCACACCTACATCTGGAGGCTACCAAGCCAGGAGGAAATCCACTATTAGTAATATTAATTCTAGACTTAAACCACCCTGTTTAATCTATCACTTAATACTTACCCAATGCAATTTCTACCTAAGACTCACTTAGATAAGAGTACCCTACTCACTCCCCCTCAATCACCCAGTGATCAAGTTTACAAGTTTAATTAAAATGAAGTCACACTTCAAACAAAACAGCTTGATCTTACTTCACAGTTTCAATCAAGTCACAAATGCACTTTTGCTTAAAAGCTCATAAAGTGGTACATAAAAACAGCCTGCTATTAAAACACTAGACACCCTATTTTGTCTTCTGAAATTCGTGCTCAATTCTATGAGATTCTGTTGTTTAAATAGGTTCTGAATTTTGGGCTTTCTGTAGAATGATCCAGCCCTAATGTGCAGCAGCTGTCACCTTGAATTTAGGGTTTGTTACCTCCTATATTCTAGGTGCATTAGGTCTTCTGTTTTAATCTGAATCTTCAATTTAAAACTCCCTACAGATGCGCCTTGTTCTGTTTTATATCCATCATTAATTAATTCCAGATAATTCTCCTTAAATATCTCTGATCTGTTAATCAATAATTAATTCTGGTAGCAGGTCTGAGATGTCTCAACATCTGTTGGGACATCCTGACAAAACTGAACTTAGTCATTTATACAATGTCCCAACATCTTGTAGAACATCCTGAACCAAGTTCACATACTCTGTTTGCTAATGTCCCAACATCTGATAGGACATTCTGAACTGAATTTAACATTTCTTGTTTAGTCAAAAATTCTGCCAATTCTTAAACATCTACAGAAGTGATTTGAGGTCTTGGGCTGCCTCAGCTGGCTTCAAGGAGAGACTTTGGATTAAATGTTATGAGTTGTGCAGCTTGGATCATGAGTTTTCAAAGGTTTTGCATTTTCACAACTTTGACATTTCTTGAGAAGCAAGTAATGAAAACCCTAGGTTCTTGGCCCAATTCTGATCTTTAGAAGTTGTTTGATCATGTCATGATGTATTTGAGTGGATTAGAGGTCACATAAAGGCCTGGAATACCATTTTGCACATTTCCATCTTTGACATGGAATTGAAAACTACAAGATTTTTCCCAACTTTGACTTGTCATATCTTGAGTTCTAGGATGAATCAAGAGGAGTTCTTGTACTTTTTGAAAATGGGAATATCCAATCTATAAATTTCATGTTTGAAGAAATTTCATTTAAAGCCTTTTTGATAAAGAAAGAGGAGGTTGAAGATCTTTCCCAAAATGGAAAGTTTTCATTACAAGTCATGTCCAAAAATGGCATTTTTTCAAATGGCTCAAAATTCTTCAATCTTGTGAACATCCAAGCATTCCTAAGATCAAATAAATATCATAGGACCTAAAATTGATGATGATTCCCCTTTGGAACCCTTGTTGGTGGTATCAGATGCCCTGATTCTGACTTTTCTTGCACAACAAGTTACCATTTGATCAGATGACTTCCACAAGGAATTTTTGCTTCAAATTCGATACACATGCTCCTTATAACATATATAGACCAATAGGATCAAGAATGGAAAATTTTTTTGAGAGTAAGGGCCTCAAACCCAAAACCCTAATCTCTGGTCATCTGTGTAGGAGCCCAGAGCCTACCTGGGTGGCTCTGCAATCTCTTGTGATCTTTTGACTTTCAAGAACCCTTGGAGGCATAATATGATCATAGAACACTCATGGACCCTCTTGGTATGCTTCATGGCCTCTTAGATAGCTCAAAAAACTTCAAAGATTCATCTGATCACCAACCCCAGTTATGCAACCTATGTAGTGAAATAACTATGTAGTGTGAGATGGTATGCTTATGCAATGCAATCTGAAGGATCATAAGCCAAGGTGTGAGAAAAAAGAGAGGGAAAATTTGGGGTGTTTACATTTGGATATGAATTTATGCTTGGAAGTGCTTTTGGATTGAACTTTTGCATCAAGTTCATCAACTTGTATCTATTTTGCATTTTGTGTGAAGAAGAGCATTGGATCCTTGAAGTTCTCCTTTTAATTCACCAGTTTTAGCTTCATCAAAACTCACTAAAGCAAATCTCAGCTTTGTAGGTTAGTTAATTTCAGATCTACTTCTGCTTTTAGCTTATTTTCATTTTCATGATGTAGATACATAGTGTGCTTGTGTTGATTGATCCATTTGTGAATTGAATTATACGTTGATGTTTGTGGATCCAATGTATGCTTGATTTGTGTTGAATTTGATGTATTTTTTGTGTACATTTGATTGCTGGAATCTCTGGAGATTATGGAAATAATTTGTTGTTGGAAGTGCTTTTTTCTTTAAGTTTTATTATTGATTGTTCAGTGTTAATAGATTAACACTTTGGTTAACCGGTTAACACGTTGAAATTTTGACAAATTATGCAAGTTCTGGGCTGGTTAACCAGTTAACCATTTGATTAACCGATTAACACTGATGCAGTTTTAGTTTTTTGTGCTTTTGTAGGGTTGTTTGCATACTATACCTTCCATGATCATCATGGATCATTGTGTTATCATTTTAGATGATTGTCTAGAGTTTTTTGCATTCACGTTGATGTACGTTTACATTCCATCGACGAGTGAATTCGTGCATTCCCGATACTTGGCATACTGGATGTTTTACATTCCTGAAGCATTGAACATGATGATTATATGTTTGCATAGACTTGTTGTCATGCTAATACTTGTTCAATCTATTGGTATTCAATATGTATGCATTGTGTCTCATGTTTTCACACTCACACACCTAAATTGGAAGTTGCATAAACGTGAATATGTTAATCTTAAGTTGTTTGATGCATATTCATACTTGTTTGATTTAATTCATCCATGCTAATTAATATGTGAGTATGATGCATTCTTGGTGTGCATTTGGTGCATGATATATATAATGTTACATTGCATTGTGATGTTTTCATGTTGGCATTTAAATCTGTCTCACTTTCCATTGTTGTATTGATGCATAAGGGCAATAGAAAGTGTGTTGTTTGTGTCCTATTTTGACTTTTAATAGTTGTGTTGGTGCTAAATGTGGGTTATAAAAGCCTGTTTGTGTTTGGTTGCTTGATTTCATGCTTGTAAGTGCTGGATCACTGTAATTGGTGTTGTTTGTATATTTTCTTGTTTGTATTAACCTTGTAGGGGCTTATGGAAAGCAATATGTGGAAAAGCTTCTGTATTCTAACGTATCATTTTCTATTTTACACTTTCAACTTGTGATTTCCTTAGTACCTAGTGCTTTGTTTGTATAACTTCATCATTCCCCTCTTAGAAACAACTTAACTTCTTTTGAGAAGTAAGTTGTCTTCTAACTTCTTTTTCTTCTTCATTTTCCTTCCTTCTTCTTCATTAGGATAAAGTTCAAACCTCACTAACCTAGGTTCACCCATGCATGATAACTCTTAGGATTATTAGTCCCCTTAGACTTTTACCTTTGGTTCTCTTTGGTTCCTCTCTCTTCTCATCTCAAAACAACAACTCAAAACACCTAATACATCAAATATCATGTGCCAAGGGACTTTACATTGGGGTACTTGCACATATCCCATATGGGGATGAGGTGTAGGGTAAATATCATGATGAATAAGTCTTAGCATGAAGATACGTCACAAACAAAAAGCTAAAAAACACTTCTTAATCAAAAATCACAAAAAAAATACTTAATAAAGTTCAATAGGCTAGTGTGCTTGAGCCTTCATCTTTGGGACTAGGTTTGAGGATATCCTTCATGCCAAGGTGTGCCTTTTATCCATTCCATTTCGGGATGATGTAAGAAGTACACATCCCATTGAGTAAGACTCAGATACACTCTCATGTGAAAACCTCAGAGAAAAAGCCCCTAAAAACACTGAACAAACAATAATCGTCTCTCCTTCGGGAAATCTTTTCTCATCTCACTCACTCATAACGTAAGAACTTGCTCCTACTTGTTTCTTGCGAGATGGTAACACACTCAGGCCAGACGAGTCTGCGACACCTGAGCATAGACATAAGCAGTTCAAGCCTTAATAAACACAAAGTTTTCCTCCCTAGTTTGGGAACTATGTCGACTATGATTCTCATTTCCCGATGAGATACATAGGCAGTGGGGTAGGGCCCATTCGAGCACTCTTTTATTTTCTCTACATTTCCCCCTTACCTTTCCTTTCTTGAGTTCAATTCCAGTTAGTAGTTTATTTCTCAGCAACAATTCCTTCTCGCCCTTTGAAACAGTTTCTTACAAGCATGGATCCCGTCGGATAAGGCAGACGATTTGGGGTGCTAATACCTTCCCAGGTCGTAACCGGCGTCCGAACTTAGTCTCTTTGGTTCACAGGACCTTGTCATTTTTCTTTTCCGAGTTTGTGCAACATTACATTTCCCTTCCTTTAGGATAAAAATGCATGGCTGATGACTCTACCTTTTCCACACTACTTTTGCGTCTGTACCAGGATGGAAATCCAGGGAGTGACAGTTGTAGAAGAAATCAGATAACTTTCCCTACCTTGCATATAATTAAGGATGAATACTTAGACAAGAGGCTTGGTATTTGTCTAAAATTTATGCATGTTAACATTCTGAACATTATGGTTCAGGAAGTATGCTGAGAATTTTTTTCCGCTGAGTGGCTGTGATTGTGAAGATGATTGTCTGAGGTGGTCCTTTGCAGCTAACTATATCAGAAGTAATGTGTGTTCTTATGTCTGTAATGTGAAGTTGATGTCCTACATGATGTTGCAACATCATTGAGATATTATCCTAGAAGGTGATTTGGGACTATGTTTGTGAAGTTGGAAGAGCAACATTATTGTCAAGAGTGGAGGTTTTGACATAACATGGATTAGAATGGACAGATTCTGATCTTGGTGTTAGTAGTATGCTCTGGCAATACATAACTACTTTCATGGTGAAGACTTTATTTGGTGTAAGGAAATAAGCTTGTAGTGTGATCTGATCAGAAGGGTTATATTATGTGGTTATTGAACTGGTAGTTTATCTAATACTAGTCATGGATATTGGCTATCTGGATCATATGTAGCAAGCAAGCTAAGAGCATTTGTTTTAAAATATGTGAAATCAAGTGTGTCTTGTGTGGATATATAAGGATACTAATCAGTTGTACTCTTGATGATATTCTCAGAGAGCTAGTGTATTTGAATTTGTAAAAGTCATGATTGATCTCTCAGTTTGAGAGTATGTTCATCAGGTGTGTGAAGCTGAGAATTAGTGGAGTTTATGCTCAGCTGGAGTATTGTATATCCATGACATAGGGAGAGCTTGCTAATATTATCCGGAGCTAACAACTATATGACTATCTAATAAGGTTATTATACAAGAATTTAAGATCAATTGTTGTTTTTGATGTTCACAAATATTTGATTGATTATCCTTGAAATCCAAGACTAATGATGTTCAACAAGATGCTTGGAACATCTCAGAGTTTATGCAGAATCATGGGAGGGGTCCTGCATAAGCCTTAACATTTCTTGGGAATTGGCTTGTGAATTGGTTCAGTCTTGTGTGACAGGA
The DNA here is from genome assembly GCA_963966055.1 of Lathyrus aphaca. Lineage (NCBI taxonomy): Eukaryota > Viridiplantae > Streptophyta > Magnoliopsida > Fabales > Fabaceae > Lathyrus > Lathyrus aphaca. The sequence goes on along the minus strand of OZ014525.1, from coordinate 482,763,029 downwards.
GTTGTGTATTTCTAGAAAGTTTCCTAGCTAGAAGTTGGTCTGGATATCGTTGATGCTGAAGATGGAGATGAAAGACTATGAAGACATCATAATCTTAATGACTACTTGGATTGGGTTAATTCTGATCTCGGTTTAGGTTAGAATGCTCATCGTAGAGTTAAGATAGGTGGCATCCTTGGTATATCTATGAGGTGTAGTTCTTAAGTATTTCTTCAGAAGATTTAGACAGTGACAGGTTTGAGGGATGTCGAGAAGCACTGGAAAATTTTCATCAATGTGTGAGATTGGTTGGAATTACTGCAAAGTCAACAAAATGGAGGTTGTCTACTCAAACTTGATTGATGAATCAAGTCTATGAGAGAATGTAACTCTTATTCTATTAAGGGAGGAAGTTCTTTCAAGTGGCAGAAAAAGGAGCTGAATTCAATAGTTGGATGTTGACTTACTATGTTCTAAACATCTAGTTCAACATCAGAATCTCAGTTGGTGAAGTGGTACATCAACTTAAGATAGGATGATCTACAGAAATGAAAATTTGAATGCTTCAAAAAGATTGATCTCTTAACAGTTTTTTGGAGTTGCAAGAAGAAGAACATATTGCATGACTTAGAGATTCAAAGTGTATCTTGAAGATCAAGTTTAGTGGGTAGATAAGGACATCTTTGTGAGAATTTTGAAAAACACGAAGAAGACAATTTATGGCAGTTGGCTTTTTCATATGAGGATTCATAAATGAGGTGATCACATTGTGACAATTGGTTAATCTCTATAGTGGATTCAAAGAATCAAGATAATCAGAGTGTGGCAGCTGGTTGGCCTCGAGGATCGCCTTGGAACAAGTTGCTCTTGGGAAGAAGAGTGATGAGTTGAAGACTCATGGAGTTTTGTACTTCTTGAAGGTGGATGAGAGGTTATTTCTCTTTCTGGAATTCTAATTCAAGTTGGTGGCACGATATTGTTGAACATTTTTAGTTCTTGTTTTACTATGCTATAATAAGTCTAGTTGGTGGAGTATGTAGAGAATCATGGTGATGGTGTCTTGATGTGTGGAAGATGTTCTAATTGGTGTTAAGACATTATTTGGGATGATTGTCAACATTGTATCTAAATAGTGTCTACCTAATCATACAAGAGAATGATGAAGTAGAAAGTCTACCTTGAAAGGAGAATGTAGAGAAGAATGAAGTAGGTCAGGTGTTGATTGCTTGAAATTCTGAATGTGGATATTCATCAACTGATCCTAATGTCCAAGTTAAAGGATTGGATGAGTATTGTTTTGGAGTGTCTGGCTAAGAAGAAAATCATGTTAAGGGGACATGTCCCTATTGTCAATCATTCTAGTTAATTAGCATGTCAAGATGTGATGTTGTAAAGCATGTAAAAACAACAAGCCAAGAGGGAATCATGTGAGTTTTGATACAAGGGATGATTGTGTTCAACTTATGAGTTGAACAAAGGGTGAGCTATTAAAGACAAGAATATGTGTCTTATGTTTTCCAGTCATTAAGGTAAAAATGAACACATGTCATTCTTGACAGGAGGAGAGTGTCACAACTTTGTGCAAATGGATTTGTGAAGTTAAGCGGGAGAAGTGTTTCTCTTGGTGTTCTAGACAGTGAATGTCATGGCTAAAAAGAGAGAGAAGTAAGTAGTATCAGGTGACCTTTGGTTATTTATGATCAGGTTTGTACATAATGATTGCTACTGATAAGGATTTGGGATGTCACACATCATTTTGTAACATGTTCTTCTAAGTGTGGTTGATTGTTTCTCATGCTGATATGTTTTCTTAGTTAGTTGAGTTGGAACATAATCTCAGTTAGGAGGAGTCTGAAGAACATTTGTGGTTATTGTTGGGTAAGATTAGATGCTGGAAATAGTGATGTCATGACTCTGAATCATGATAGATACAAGTCTTTGTTTTGTGTCCTTTGTTTCTATGTGCTCATATCCTTTGGTTGGATAAAGTTTGTTTTTGTTATGTTTGTCAATTTTTGTCTAACATATGGTAAAGGGTAATGTTCAAACATTGCTTAGTCTGAGATTAGTCTTTGCAGTTATTTTGCAAAGATGCTCTATTCTGAGTCTGTTTGTTTCTCAGCCTGCAAGTTTTGTTGTGTCCACAATGTGTTCTCTTCTGTTTAAACACAAATAAAGTCATGTGATTATAATGTGTTCTATTTTGTTCCATGTGTTGTTAAAGAGCAGTGTGGTTCCATATGGAATAAGGTGTTCTGAAGTTCTGAAAGAATCCAAAAAGGATTGTGAACAATGCATGTAGTGTTTCTTTGTTTGAACTAGCAGACATTATATGGTAAGATGTCAGAACATGTTCCTGGACATATTTTTCTTGAGCCAAACGAGGGGCTATTGTGGACGACGCAGGCAGAAGGATGTTAAACATGCATTTTATTCATGCGTGTTTGTTATTGGTCCATCTTTTTTGGGAGAATAAAGTCAGATGTTCAAGGGGTGTTTTGGATAGTTCACATTAATTGGTGTAGAGATTTCTTCATGCTCAAGTGAGATTAATTCATGCCAATAAGTTCCTTGGATTGTTGGTATGATTTATGACAACAGTAGTGTTTACATGAACATTGTAACACCCAAACAATCCCACAAATTATTAATAAAATCAGAGTAATTTTAACTTCATCAAAAACATTTGAGTGTCACAATTCTACAAAACCACACGTGGCTCAATAATACGTTTTGGCCATTTATGGTAATGAGATTTCTTCAATTCCAAGCAATCACAATCCATGATCTAAAAGCCCAAAACTTAAACCTAATTACCTCACTATATAGTTATGAGTAAGAGACAAAGCTTGCACACGAAATACTGAGGCAAAAACATATTGTTCCAACTTAATTTTTTTAAAGAAAAAGTCACATTCGATTTTTAAATTTGAGGCAATTTCAAAGCACAACAAAGGTTGCAATTGACTCATGGAGGTTCATTGAATGTTTCCTAAACATTATCATCATCAAAACATCATGATATGGCATACCATGGATCCGTTTTTTCCTCTTTTCTTGATTTTTTCAATTCATCTTATTTATGCATCATCAATTAATTTTGTTTGTGAAATCTTGCTTGTTTGAAGGTTTAGAATGATTCTAGATACTTTGATTTGGTTTTTGATTCAGGAATAACAATTCACCATGTTTAGGGTTTATGAATTCAAAATCGGGAATTCAAGATGGAGGCTATTTCTTATGAAATTGATAATCATTTGGGACTTAGGAACCCCGTATCAATTGATTTGAACCTTTAAAACTGATTTATTCTTCATGTTTTTCATGTTTGATTTCGCAGGACTTGTAGTGACAGACAAAATCCGTCACTACAAGCTTTAGTGACGAACGCGTGTCACTAAAGGTTAAATGGACGACTGAAGGTTGAAGAAAGGTTTGGCGTGCTCAGGATTTTTTAAATTTGTTATAGCTTATGTTTGTTTTGTTTCGCAGGATAAGCAATTGTGCAGCTTGGCTCAGTTGGTGGACGTGCGCGCCTGGAAGCTTCAAGGCCTGGGTTCGATTCCCAGGTCCCTTTATTTTGGTTATTTGCCTTCTTTTTTCTTATATTTCTTTATTTATTATTTTTTTTAAAACTAATTTCTTAAAAACACTATTAATTAAAATCAATCCTAATTACCAACCAATAATTAAATTAATCACTTCATTAATTCTTTTTCTTAAAAAAACAAATTTCTAAAATAATTTCTAATTATTGTTAAGTTTTAGTTTTTTAGGTTTTATTTATTTATTTTGTAAATTAATTTAGTAATTAGGTTAATTAATTAATCCTGATTTTTTAAAAACTTAATTTTCAAAACCCTAATTTTTTAAATAAACCCTAATTAATCAATCTTTTTTCTAAACTCTTTTTTTAAATACTAATTGCTATTCATTTAAAATAATATTTTTCTTAATATTATTCTATTTTATTTATTTATTTAGAACTTTGTATAGGTTGTATTTATTTATGTAATTTATTTCTTTTATTTCTTCTGATTATTATGTAACTGTCCCGAAGCCGTGTAATAGCTTAGGATCTTATTTCTTTTTTTTTATTATTTTATTTTATGATTTCTGTTTGGTTTGTAATTTAAGGCGTGGAAAGAAATAATTGAAATAAAATGACTTAGATAATAAAAATTCTAAGATAAATATCTGAAAATAACACTCACACACGTAAGTCGATCGTTCTACGATCGTCATCTGCACCTCCTAGGGTTTCCCATCTCAGTTGCCTTTAATATGGTCAAGTCCCTCGAAAGTGGGGGTGTCTTAAAATTAAAGTCCCTTTAAACAGAAAATCATCAAGTCCCTACAGATTCAAAAGACCATACGTCCCTACGAGGTTGCTTACGATATAATGATCTTGTCCCTTCGGTAAAAATGATGATAGTCCCTGCGAATTGCTAAAGACACCCCTACAAGTTGCCTTCATTGACCATATGATGACCCTACGCCCGTCCCTCAACAAAATCCAAGGTAATGACTATCTACTCCTCAATAGTAGGGACAGTCTTACCCTTGAAAGGAAATAAAAGAATACGAAAGACCAGTCTAGGGTAGGTAGCTCTCAAATACTTTTTCACTTTTTTCAAAATACTCTTCACACCCCACTTTTCAAACAATTTTCAAACTTAAAAGTTTTTGTATACATCCATACGAGGATCATTACAAAGACTTATGAAAATTTCTAAACACACACTACACATTTTTTCAAACAAATAAGTGAGCTAAGTAACTAAGAGCCCATGGATAACCATGGATTAAAGGATGTTTACACCTTCCCTTTATATAACCTACCCCCCGAACTCAAGTATTTTAAAAATAAGTATTTCTTTTTCTTTTATACCCTTTCCATATGGATAAAATAAAAGTTGGTGGCGACTCTTGCTATCTGCAACATAAATAAAAAGTCAGTTCTTCCACCGTGTTACAGAACTGGCGACTTTGCTGGGGATACTTAAAGAGGGGTTACTTAGGAATTAGGATCACTTACTGTTTGACTTGCTTGCTTTATATTTCTTTGTTGGGCTTATGTGTGAAAGATCCTAACCCGGATCTAGTGTACCCTAGGTAAATGGCAATAGACTAAGGAAACTGTACGACTTATACCGATATGGTTGATCTGGTGGCCATAGTTAGTATGACTTCTTAGTTGGTTCTTATGTTCCTTAAGTTAGTTGAGGATTACATGGGGATGTCATACGTTGTCATTAACACTAACTACCCTTTAGAACCTTAATTGACCCATTTTGGCCTTTAGAAAGTAGTGAGATAGCCGGCTTTGGAGAAGTCTAATCTTGGGGGGGTTTTGGTTGGCAAGTCAGTTGCCTACTGAACAACAACCTTTGAGAAGGATCAGTGATATTGAAATCCCTTAGAACTTGGTTACTTTTGTAGGACAGGATGAACCAACTAAACTTTAAGGGGAGGGTACTTTCCTTTAAACCTCATGCAAGCCTCTAAACCTAGGGCTATTGTGTGACTTGCTTGTGTGTGCCACATGTTTGTGATTAAACATAACATCATAACATCATGACATCATAAGCATAGCATTTTCACTAACCATTTCAAGGACCAAAGAATTTATCTTTGTTCTTTGTTGCAGGTTATGGCTTTCACTCGTAGGAACACTATCCGGATCAACTTTGTAGGGATACCTCTCAAGCTTAAGGATTTGGTCTCAAAACTTCCTGAAAGCTCCCAGTTCATCAAGAAGCATGGTTATCTACTTGACTTGGTTACCTCAGGGTTTGATGAAGATATGATGAGTGTCCTATTCTAGTTCTTTGATCCTAAACATCATTGTTTCACATTTCTCGATTATCAGCTAGTGCCTACAATGGAAGAATTCTCCAAGCTAGTTGGGGTACCTATCCTTGATCAGAAACCCTTCACAGGCTTAGAGAATGAGCCTAAACCTGAAGTCATTGTTGTAGCCCTACATTTGAAGAAATCAGACATTGTCTTAGAAACAATAAGTGGAGTCATGGGTATCCTTGCTAGAGTATTGATAGATAAAGCTCAGGTGTTCTTGGATGATATGAGTTACGATGCTTTTGAGGAGATCTTAGCTTTGGTGATTTATGGGTTAGTACTATTCCCTAATCCAGACTAGTTCATAGATGTATATGCCATCAACATATTTCTAACTCACAATCCAGACTAGTTCATAGATGTATATGCCATCAACATATTTCTTACACACTCTTCACACTTGTACTACGAAGGCGCGAGGAACTCTGATGTGTTGTATACCTCTACTATCTAGGTGGTTTATTTCTCACTTTCCTCGATCTGTGATGAAGAATGAACAAGGGTTGAGATGGTCTAAGAGGATGATGTCCCTCTCTCATTCAAATATTCACTAGTGTTCTCGATTTATGGAAAATGTCACTATTATTGACCGTTGTGGGGAATTCCCTAATATGCCACTCCTTGGCATAAGAGGAGGCATTACTTACAGCCCTTCCTTAGCTCTATGTCAATTTGGTTATGCTCAAAGTAATGGTCCTTATGACATGCTTATTCAAGGTATTGTGTTTGATTACGACAATGATCTTCAAAGTTACCGTCAAAGGTTTATACGAGCTTGGAGTAAAGTGAACAAGGTTGATAGTAAGACTCTGGAACCAAAGTACTCCATTCCTATGGAACCTTACCTAAGATGGGTATGGTCTCGTGCTCAGACTCTTATGATGCCAAATCCTGCTGTTCTACCGGTTACTATGGAGCTTGTTGCTGAAGGAGATGTTCCTTATACCATCCTTCATCCAGACATGCCCACTGATTTGGAAGAGTTGCAAAAGTCCTGGATCTAACTAAAGGAGAAAAGAGACACCTTTGAAGCCTGATTTAGGATTAGCCAAGAAAGAGTGTTAGAGCTGACAAAGCAACTTCATGAGGAGCGGAATCTCAACACCTACCTCAACACAAAGAGGAAGCGTCCATGGAAGACTTAATTCTTAGATGTTTTATTTTCTTCATAAATTTTGTTTATTTTGTAAGCCCAAGGGGCAATATTATTTCAAGCCTACTAATAAGAGTTTTGTTTTTGTTTGTTTTAACAAATTTAAATTATGCGTCCCTTGAAAACATTGCATATGCATCTACATACCATATCATTTCATAACATATTTTCACAACAGGTTTCTCATCTTCTCGCTGTTTATTTCAGCAGAAATGGCTCTCGAACAATCTATCAAAGATCTTCAGGATCAGAATTCCCAATTCCTTGAGATGATCCTGAACTTGTCCAAGGGAAAAGAAGAGCTGAAAGCACTCCTGACCAAGAATAAGAAGAAGACCAAGAAACCAATTAACTTCTTCAGTTTGGGAAGAAGATTGAGAGCTCCCATCAAGACAGACGATGAGGTTGAAAACCCTGGAGATAAAAGTTCTACAGAAGTGGAAGGAAGTCAACATGGAACTACTGTGAATTCTGATTATGAGGAGAATTATTATCATGATTCAACTGGTGATGAGAAGTATAAGTTGCTGGAGGACCATGTGAATGCCATGGAATTACAAAAGACTCATGGACTAGACTTTGAAGATCTGAGTTTGATTTCTGGAGTTGTCATTCCTGTTGGTTTCAAGGTTCCTACTTTCATGGACAAGTCGAAGTCACTATTCCCATCTTCATTTGTTGCACAAATGTTGTTGTAGTCGAGCATTCCAGCACTAGTGAATGTTATGGACTTACTGCCCTGAGACCAACTAGACCATCCGGGTTGATATCCAAGACCAAACTTGTCATCCTTCTTTTCCACTTCTAACAATTTGCCCCAGCCCTGGGAATTTCCGGATTGGATTACTTCCTTAGCTTGCTTGTAGGAGTAGATAGAAGTCCCTTCCTTCTCATTGTTTTGAATTGCAGTAACTGGAGACAAAGTACTAACATTGACTGTCTATAAAGCTTGGCAAAGTGTCTCATGGATCTCCCCGTCCATTTCCACGTACTTGAATGTCGACAGATGGCTTACGAAAATATCTTCTTCTCCGCATACAGTAACAACTTGGCCGTCTACCACATACTTTAACTTTTGATGCAACGTGGATGTTACTACGCCAGCAACATGAATCCAAGGACGTCCCAACAGACAACTATAAGTGGGTTGGATATCCATAACATAGAATGTACTCTTGAATACCTGAGACCCAACCTTTACCGGTAGCTCTACCTCCCCAAACACAGACCTCCGTGACCCATCAAAGGCTTTCACAATCAAATCACTGGGTCGTAAAACAATGCCATAAACATTCAGCTTCATTAGGGCCTTCTTAGGGAGCACATTGAGAGAAAATCTTGAATCTACCAGGATATGTGATAGACCAGCGCCCTTACACTCCATGGTGATGTGTAAGACCTTATTATGATTACGTCCCTCAGAAGTGAGATCTCTATCTGTGAACCCCAACCCATGGTTGGCGTTCACCTTGGCTACCACAGCTTCCAACTAGTTAACAGTTATCTCCTGTGGTACATATGCCATTTGCAAAACTTTCAACAAAGCCTCTCGGTGAACTTGAGAACACATTAACAACGACATAATGGATATCTGGGATGGGGTTTGATTCAGCTGTTCAACCACCTTGTAGTCCATTTTCTTAATTATTCTCATGAATTCTTCAACTTCCTTTTCAAAAATGCTCTAACTAGCGGTAGGAGTTGTCACCTCTTCAGTTGCTATTTGTTTACCCTTAGCCTTTGCAGCAGCTTCAGCTTCAGGATCACCTCTAAGAGCTTGTGGAGCAAAGAGACGCCCACTCCGTGTAAACACACCAACTCCTCCGACATTCACAACCATCAAGTCAATTATCATTGCTTTACTCTCCACCTTCTGTCTTTCTACGTACACGTTTGAGCCATAATGCCAAGGAATGGCCTTGTCATCAACATAGGGAACTGGCCCTGGAACAGTAATGGTTATTGGACTCACCTCTAGAACATAGATAGTCATCGGCTCTCTTCGGGCAGGAACTTCAGCAGGATCAAAATAAATTGTTACTGTAGACATACAATCATTTATGTTGTCGACCTTGTCAAACTGTAGAGACCCATCATCAATCAAACACTGCAACCCAGCTTTCAAATCTCCGCAACCGTTAACTGAATTCATACAACCCTCGCAGTCAAAATCACACTCTGGGAATACCTGCCCTTTAAGCAATTTTTCTTTCACCACTAACAACGAAGTCTTTACTTCTTCCACGTTCAAAATCAAGTTCAACCTCTCGCTACCGTCAACAACGTTTATCCGGGCCCCTCCATGATTTGGAATAGGGTTTGATGTAACATTTGGAGGCGGTGCAAAGTTAATTTCTTCCAAGTTAATCAAGTCTTGGACCTTATGTTGTAATGCCCTTCACTTCTCTGTTGAGTTCCTGGGAGCTCGTGAATGAAATGCGCATCTTGCGTTAGCATCATACCCCACTGGAAGTTCTCTAGGCGGTGGTGGTGCTAATGTCCTCAACTGAACCAAGTTCAAATCTAACAATCTCTGAAGTAGTGTTGTGTATGTCATAGGGATGTCCTCAAGCACCCTGTTAGCTGGACGAGCTTGTCTCTGTTGATAGGGTATTTGCTGATAGTTATTGCGCTGCGGCTGTGGTTGTTGCTGCTGTTGTTGTGGTTGTTGAATAGGACTTGTGGGAATGGTGACAGCTGCCACCTGCTCGTAAGATCCCCTGTATCCACGACCTCGGCCTCGGTCGTACACAACATTAGTTTCTCCCTCCCTTCTTCTCTAAGGTCCATTAAAATATTTTCTAACACCACTTGAGCTACCTGCACCACTGTCTTGGATCTTCCCCATTTTCAGCAGAGTTTCAACCCTTTCTCCGGCTATCACAATGTCGTTAAACTTTATCGCCGAACAAGACGCCAGTCTCTCAATAAACACCCCGTGTAGTGTTCCCATAAACATGTCTGCCATTTCATTTTCTAACAAGGGAGGTTGTACTCGAGCAGCAAGTTGGCGCCACCTCTGGGCGTACTCTTTGAACCCTTCTTTAGCATTCTGAGACATTGTCTGCAAGTGGGTACGATTTGGAGCCATATCCAAATTATACTGATACTGTTTCACAAACTCCTCAACTAAATCCTTCCAGCTTTGAATATTAACCCTACTCAGCTCCATGTACCATTCCAAGGAAGCTCCTACAAGACTATCCTTGAAGTAATACATCCACAACTTTTCATCATCTGTATGTACAACAATCCTTCCCACAAAAGACTGAAGTAGGCAAGCAGTACCGTTGTACTTATCAAAAGTAGGGACTTTGAACTTATAGGGAATTCTCACTCCTGCCACTAAGCCCAGATCAGTGATGTCAAACCCTAGAGAACTCTGAGACTGTATGGCGCGAATTTGCTCATCCATTTCTTCAAATTTCTTATTCATGTCAATCCCCTGGCCTTCTACCTCATCTAGAAAAGTGAATTGTTCATCTTGCCCATCATCTGCATGTTATGCACTCCATCATTGATAATAGTGACCCCTGGTTGCACCACAGGGATTTCAACGTGACGAGCGCCAGCCCCATTGCGATTACCTCCATCTGTTGTTCCTTTGTTCCTGGCCTGATTATTCTCTACCATTTCGCGCAAGCGCTCTTGCGTTTGACCCATCCCAGCCATGAGGGTCATGAAGTTGTCCATTCTTGTCCTTAAATCAGCCAGATCCGCTTACATCTGATCCATTGCTCTCTCTTTGTTCACCTTTGTAGGGTATCTGTGTACAGTTGGCTATCTCAGAACCTTCTTAGGAGCTATAGTGCCTGAAAGTGACATAAACGTTAGAAAACTGATGAATTACCTGTAAAACAACAAACACATTATATGCATGCAATGTAACTATTCATGTTTCCATATTCAGGCATTAATATGCCCCAGTTCTGGTATTTTGACAAAAAATACTCCAGGTTTCTCTTTGGAAATTGGCTTTTCAAACTCTTTTGAGGAGTATTCAGACCCTGATGGCTTTGAACAAACAACTTTGCTCATTCAGAAATGGTAACTGGAATGTATCATTTTAACATGAACAAACTACCGACAACTAGAGTCACAAACATAAACAGAATTCCTAAAGGGTTACCATTTAATACAAAAACAAAAAGTTAAAGCAAGACTCCTACAACAAGCCTGTAGGTAGTCTGGATACAAATAACAATAAACTAAAACTCTAGGCTAAAGGAAGATTCAGGTTCATCCTCTACAGCCACCACCCTTGTCCAGTTCTTCTTGACGCCTACTCTCAGCTTAAGATCTGCAATCTCCTTCATTGCTTCCTCCAAGGCTAGCTGGCTTTGTACCAATTGTTGGGTCTTTTCCCTTCGTATTTTGTAAACTTGTTCTACTTCTTCTTTCTTGAAGGCCATCTGCACCTCAAAGAACTCTTCCTTTTTTTTGTACTTCTTCGGCTCCTGTTTCCTTTGGCCCTGTAACCAAGTAATGGATTGACGAGCTTCTCTAAGAGTCTTCAAAGTCTTCTTACGCTCTGCTTCTCTTTTTGATTCTGTTAAACCCAATCTCTGAAAATGAGCTTTTCTCCTAGCAAACTCCTTTTCCTTAGCTTCTAAGGTGACCTGCATCCTCCGTAGCTTTTCTTCTGCTTCTTGTTTAGCATGATTGGCACGGTGGTACAAGCTAGCCATTTCAGAATTCTCTACCCAAACCTCGTGCAATTGAGCTTCCAACTTCTTATAATCTTCAAGAGAAACAGTTGTTTGTACAGATACCTCTTTTGGATATAGTGGAGCCTCAAGTGAAAATGGAAGGAAGAAAGTGTCAACCATACCTTGTATCCAAGCAGCAAAAGGGGGATATGTCTTAGGGTCCACCTTTCCAAATTTTTTCTTACCCTCCCTAACCTTTGTTTCCCAAGCTTGAGATACTTGTATAATCAACTTCTCATTATCTTCAGCCGGAAGATACAAAGTCTTTGCTATTTCCTCATCTCATGGAGGATCCTTCAGTGGATAGCCAAATTGTTTTCAAGACAACACATGGCTATGACTTATTACTCCTTTCCTACCTAACAAAGGCACATAGGGAAATTCACCACATCTTGTAATAAACTCCTTCCCCATCAAGTTTCTGCTACATCCCTAAGCTATATCATCAGATGTTAACCCCATCAATATTCTAGCCCACTTTCAATCTTGCTTAAGATCTTTGAACGGTCCTGACTTTGGAAGCTTCTTAGCAAACCACTCAGTAAACAATGGAGTACAAAAATTTGCGTACCCTTTTTCTTTTCTCATTTATGTGATGGACACCAAAGTAAAAGTCTCCCAACAACGTAGGCAATGGGTTTCCTTTAATGAAAACGGTGATAGCCTCCAAGCTTACCCAACATTTCTCTCCTGGGAAAAGACTTATCCCATATACCATTAATGCTAACAACGCACTGAATTCTAACCACTTTCCTCCCAAAGCAAACACATCAGCTTATGTGATAAGAAAATCAGAGCAAATCCCTTCCTGATAGGAATCTTCAAGATGTCAAAAATCTCTTCCATAGTAGGAGCCAAGACATAGTCAGAAAACACAAAAAATCTCAATTAAGGGTCATAAAACAACAACAAAGAGTGAATTCTATCTCTCTAATCAACAATAGGTTTGTTCATGTAACCCAAGATCTTCCCATACCGGCTTCTGAAATCATTTGAAACCTTGTTACTCATCAAGCCCACCAATTTCTGAATACCCTCAATTTCTGGTTGTGGGAAAGTGTAATGAGCATTCCTTTTTCTGGGTATCTCTTGGACTTCTACCATCTGGAGAAACAATGAATACCAAAACCGGTACAATGGATAAATGATAACTTGAAATGGAAACACAAACAGTTAATGCAAGTATGATGCGATACAAATGCAATGCAGGCATATGATCAACAACTGGGACTGTCTGGATACTGAATACTGGACCCAAGTGACCAAGAACATAAATCCTTTGAATAAAGCCCAATGACCAAGAACTCAATCTTAAATAATCCCCCAAATCAGATACCAGATGACTTAAGAACTCCAAATCAATGTAGCCATATCAAATCATAGGACTGTACTGGTAATGAGGTATGATGAGGTCAAGGGTTCCTACAAACCTGTAAACCCCTCCCAATCTCACAGGTGTGCTCCGGGTCAAACATCACTGACTCTCAAAGCCGAATAGCAATAATACGTTCACCATTTCCAAGAAATGACTCATGATCAGATCAGGGAATCGGTTTGGCATTATGTATTGTAAACACCCCAAATTTCCCTCACTCTTTATCACAACTTGGCTTGTGATCCTTCATTTTTGCATAAGCATAAGCATACCACCTCATATTGCATATTTGTTTCATCTGCATAGTTCAAGTTCATCTGCATCTAGGGTTTGTGATCTGAGCAATCCAAGAATCCATCTGAGCCATCCCAAAGGTCTCAAAGCTCTCCAAGAGGGTCCATGCGTGTTCTATCATCATATGTTGCTCCTCAAAGTTCATGAAAGTCAAGGGATCACAAGAACTGGCAAAGGCATGGAAGCAGAGCTAGGGTTTTCACTACACAGATGACCAAAATTAGGGTTTTGATTTCAGAGGCCTTAACTCCAAATTTTTGGGTCATTTTTGTTTCTAATGTTCTTAAAATGTTATAAGGATCATGTGTACCAAGTTTGATGAAGAAATTCATTGTGGAAGTCATTTGTTCACTGGGGAACTTCCTGAGCAACTTAAGTCAAAGTCAGGGCATCTGAGGCCCCCAACAATGGAACCAAAGGGGTATTTTCATCAAATTTAAGTTCAATGATCTTTATTTGATCTTAGAAGAGGTGGAAGTTCACAAGATTGAAGAATTTTGAGCCAATTGCAAACTTGCCATTTTTGGAAATGACTTGAAATGCAAACTTTCCATTTTGGGAAAGTTTTTCAACCTCCTCTTTCATGACCAAAATTGCTTCAAATGAAAACTTCTTGGTCATGAAAGTTGTAGATTGGGTCTTTCCCTTTTCAAAAAGTACAAGAACATGTCTTGATTCATCATAGAACTCAAGATATGGCCTTTCAAAGTTGGCAAAAAACCTATAATTTCAAGTTTCATGTCAAAGAGGGATTTTGCATTTTGGCCTGTTCAAGCATTCTAATGACTTCTAATATGCACAAACACTTCACAATATGTCAAAAGAACTTCTAAACATCAGAATTGTGCATTGAACTAAGTGTTTTCATGACTTGAACTTCAAGAAATCACAAAAGGGCCAAAACTCCCAAAATTTGCAAAATGCATTGGATCCTTTCATCCACTTGTGCCAGCTGCATCAAACTGATTCTATGGCTCTCCATGAATCTTGCTGAGGCCAGACACCCCAAAAATCTAGACCTGCCATGGCCCATACCTCAAGTACACAAAATTGACTTTTTTTTTGTAAAACACACCATACCAATCAACCTGTGCCACAACAACTTTCTGATTAATCCCATTGGCTTAAACAAACATTATGCAAGCCATTTCATAACACACAAGAGCCTGAATCATCCCAACACTCAGAATTCACAAAATCCTTCAAAAACTTCCTCTCTTCAAAAATCATTACACAACCACTCAAACTTAAAACTTCTTCCACCAATCAACTCAGCGTCATCCCAGGATCATTTCCCACCCATCACCATAGCCTAAAACACAGCCAAACCAAAACACGATTCTTGGTGCAGAGGAACTGAAACTCATAAACCAGGCCATACAAGCTTGCTCTAAGCTCCTCATCATCATCAGGGAGCTCATTGGGGTTGGTTTGAACCAAGAAAGAGGTTAGAAAGCTCAAGAACACAAAGCTTCAACTCAGGTAGCTATGATGAACTTTTTTTTCCAGAACTTGCTATTTAAGTTAAAATATGATTCTACATGTCTAGCTGATCATCCTGATATGTTTATTTTTGAAAATGGTTGAGAAACCAGGATGTATTGATGTTCTGAAACTTTTTGATCTGAAAATGTTTTTCTTCGATTCGTGCGTTTGATGCATAATAAATGTTGTTTGTGGCCAGATTCTTGTTTAGAATGATTAGGGGGTTGATTATGGAGAGTTTGGGGTTTGGGGTAGCCTAGGGAAGAAAGATAGCATGAACAACTCACCGGAGAAGATGACCGGAGCTTGCTCCGGTCACCTGAAAGCGATTAGGGTTAGGATTAGGGCTAATCTCCCCAGTTTGAATCTCAGCCCTTAGATTTGGTTTAGCGCGTGTTTCTGTGGACAACATCATTTCACTTAAAGCCTAATTTTAATTAATTAATTTAATGAGTTTAGTTAGCCAGTTTAAATGTCAGCCCTTGGATTTCGCGCGCAGTCAACTCCCTCCTTTTCCAGTTTGAATCTGGGCCTTAGGATCAACATACTTCTCATTTAAATCATTTTTATTTCATTTTTATTGCATTTTCTTGCATAATTTATTTAAAATAGCAAAAAGCATTCAAAAAATATTTTCTTTTGCATTCTGACTTTAAATATTTTTCTAATTTCAAAAATGATTTTTATTTTATTTTTTGCATTAAAAAAGCATTTTTAAAATATTTAAATGTTATTTTTAATTAATTAAAGTATTTTAATTAATTAAAAATACATTTTGGTTTCTAAAAATCACCAAACAAATCATGAATCATCCCAATGAATATAGAAACATTTTCAAACTCTTCATACAAATTTCTTTTTAGGTTTGATCACAATTGGCCAATTTTCTTTGAATTAAGGGTCATTAAAATCACATTTTTGAACCCTAATTTTGAAAAATCATTTCTGCCTAACCAAGAAGAGTTTGAAGTTGATTCTTTTTGCATTGTGTTACATATTGCATGTAGTTTATAGGTCAGTTTCCGCATGAATTTATCTTACATTTTCAAATTGATTTGCATTTTTCCCGTTGAACCATCCAAAACCCTAGAAAACGTAGGAAAATCATAACTTTTGATTGGTCAGGCTTTTGACCTTCTCCTTTGGGGTGTGACCTAGTATGGGATTAGGGTTTGTTTGAGCTTGTTTGAAAATTTTTATCATGTCATATGCTTCTGTTTTATCCATTTGCATCTTACATGTCCATATAACCCTAATATCTCATGTTCATTTGCATTCACCTTGCATATGCATCAATACATGAACTTGCCATGACATTTCATGCATTCATATGTCATCTTAGACATCTTAGCACATGTTAGAACCTTGATTGATCATTTATTCATTCATTTGTCATGATTAGCATTCATTTCATTTCATAAACTTTCATGTGTTTTCAAACTTCAAAGCATGCTTCCTTTGCATCTCATCTTTGTATGATCACACATATGCATTTAGTATGCCTTTGCATCATCTTACATGACATTTACATTGCATAAACACTTCTGACTTTGGTCATTTCATCTCATTTCATCTCATTTCACTTCATTTCTTCATGCTTTATACTTTATGCATCCATGCTTACACTTTCAGGTTTGATAAGTTATTTTGGGAGGTGAATTTGCCTTCACCTCTCACTTCTTCTTAACTCTTTCATTTTCATTTTGACTTGTATTTGAAGTGAACTTGTTCACTTATGTTCCATCTCTCTCACTTTCTTTCTTTAAGTTACTTATCTTCTTCAATGAAGTAAGTAATTTATTCTCTTGCTTCCTCCTCCTTTCATCTGCTTCTTCCATTGGTGGCTTCCTTGAAGATCTTTCTTAAGCCTCACAAACCATAGGATATCCAAGCATGATAATGATTAAGGTTGTAATTAGTCCCCTTAGCTTTTTACATTTGAGTCGCCTTGAGTCTCTCTTCTCATCTCAATAACCAGAGACTCAACTCTTAAAGTTTTAGGACTTTGGAATTAGGGTTATGCCTGCATCCTTCTCTTAGGATGGAGTGTATAACTTTAATCCTAAGTGTTAAACCTTTAATTTGTTTAAGCCTCTTAATCAAATCATCTAATAATCACTAAGACTTTATCTTGTAACTTGGGCCTTACATTAGGGTTCTAATTCTTCGTTATGGTTAAGAAGGACTAACCCTAGTGTTTAATGGACAAGTCCCCCTTAAGTTGTCTTATAAACCATAAAACTCATTTCTTAATCTCATCCTTTAATTAAAATCCACTTAATAAAGGCTTTGTTATATAATGAATTTAATCCCTAACCATGGATTAAGTTGAGGTATCTTCCTCAGCTTAAGTGTGCTCATATATTATCCTTCTATTAGGATGGTGTAATGAGTACACTAATCTGTGATTAGAGATTAAACTCATTACTTAACACTAAACAAAAACCCAAAAACATCTTAATAATCACAAGTATGTTAATGATCTTAATCCTACATCATCATGGTAATTAAGTTGATATGCTTATCTCATACTTAAGTAGGCTCATTATCCCTAATCAGGGAGGATATAATGAGTTTGCAAGCCCTTGATTTAGGCTTAAGCTCATTAACTTATGCAAAACACAAAAAACAAAAACAAAACTTAAAACACAAAAAACAAACAATAATCGTCTCCTCCGGAATTCTTTTCTCATCACTCTCATTCACAAACGAGAACTTGCTTCTTCCGTCTAATGCAAGACAGTTAGCACTCGAGCCAGACACGTCATACACTTGAGCATAGGCAAGTAAGCAGTTCACAGTCAATTCACTTTTCAGTCTCTTTGAGTCGAACTACGGTGTTCTAACTTCCTCATTGCATGAGAGGATACGTAGGCATAACTTAACTATTATCGAACAAAAGTATTTGTGTCTTCCCCCTCTTTCAGCATTCTCTTTTAAGCCTCAGTTCCTGAGCATTTCACTTCTTTTTGCTCTGACACTTGTATATTCTTTTCCAGCTTTTGCACACAGATATCACATACACTAACCCTTTAAGCACAATCTTTTAAGCGTGGATCCCGTCGAGCACGATGGACAATCTGGGTGCTAATACCTTCCTAGATTGTAACCGCCCCCTTTTTCAGTTTCTCTGGTTCGCAACCGTCTTATCCATCTCTTTCCAGGTTTATGCAACATTACCTTTCCTTCGGGATAAAAATGCCTAGCTGGCGACTCTATTCACTTCATTTCATTTCTCTTTTCGTCGACCGTTCGCGCTTGTACCAGGATGCAAATCTTCGGGAGCGACAACTTGGCGACTCTGCTGGGGATAATCTATCTTGCAACCAGGGCTTCTGGTTCTTTTTGTGGGTTTCTCCTTGCGCTTGTTTGATTTGTGTTTATGGGGGTGTTATGTGCTACTTGTGCTTTTTGTGTATTGCTTTATTTATTGCTTTCTGTACAACTTTATTTATTGCTTTCATTTACCGTTTATATGCATTTCATACTATTATCATTATACCATATATGCTGGATCTCTTGTTTGTTTTGGTGGGAGGGATTAGTGAGTGAGTAAGGTTCCATATCGGGAGCCTGAGTGACACATAGGATAGAGTGGCTTCATATTCTTTCCCATTCCCTTTCGGTCTGGTGCAGGAATATGAAACACGGTTCAGACATGGGTTTCTTTTTTAGAACTTTGTGCTACAGATTTCCTATAGTACTAGGGCTATCTGGGAAGCCTGCCAAGTCTGGATGACCTTTTTATGACCTTCAGCATCTGAGGTGAATTATAGGAGGATCCTTTATGGTTATTGTAAACACTGTACCTCCGGGTTAGAAGTGTTTACACTTCTCATAACTGATCCAAGTCTAAGGATCCTTGTTCTAGAATAATACATGTGAGGGGGTTAGGATGTTTACGGGTTTGCAGGAACCTTTGGCCTCATCATACATTTGTTACTAGTTTTGTTAAGGTTGTATCATTTTGGACTGTTCTTGTGAAACCCTGGACTTGTGACTCTTTATTTGAGTCACCCCACCTGGTTACTGGTCTTCTGAGCCTCCATCCGGACTTATGAACACACATAGACCCTATCAAGGCAGATAACAGATCCAACACTTGATCACAAACCCTTTGCATATCATTCTGCATACATCATTTTTAATCATTTAACATTTGTCTATTTGTTTTACAAGGTATCCACATCTTATCTTTGGTTTGGTTTTGACCTTTTCTACTGTTCAGATTCCATCAGCTATCTTCATCAGTTATCTTCATCAGAGATCCTTCCTAGTATCTTCTCCAGTTATCTTCAGCAGTTCTCTCTAGTACTTCTCCTCAGTCTTCTTCACCAGCATCCATTGTCATCATGGACCCATCCAGGAAGAGCAACATCACCTATCATTTCTTTGAGGCCGCTTTGACAGGCATCAGGCAGATGCAGACACTCATCACTCTTGATCATGTCCCTTTATTCAGGGAACATTATGGTGGCATTATGGACATGATCATGGATTTGGATGCATCCTAGAGGATCATGATCCACACATGTATTCAGTTCTATGACCCTCCTCTCAGATGTTTCACTTTCCCAGATTTTCAGTTGGGACCATTGATGGAAGAGTTCTCTATGTTGTTAGGTGTCCCCATTAGGAGAGGGATTCCTTTCAACCCTGAGATGACTGCTCCCAAGAATGATGATGTGGCTAGGGCTTTGCACTGGGAGTCCACCCTCATTGACTAGAATATGACCACCAAGGCTGGAATTCCAGGCCTTCATTTGGATTTCTTGGTTACTCAGGCCACCTTTCATGCTGCAGCAGGGAAGTGGGACACTATTTGTGCTCTTATGGCCCTCATCATATATGGAGTCATCTTGTTTGCAGACGAGCCTAAGTTTGTAAGCAAGAATGTTATCTACCTTTTCCTATTGAAAAATCCAGTCCCTACCTTGCTTGGAGACTCTTATTATTCAGTGCATAAAAGGAATGAGAAGCAGAGGGGAAGATTAGTCAGATGTTGTGCACCTCTCTTCTACTGTTGGTTATTGAGGCACTTGCCGAAGTCAGATACTTTCTAGAATCCTCATCAGCCAAGGAACTTGGCTAAGAGAATGATTTCCCTTACATCAGAAGACATCAGATGGTATACTCAGAGCACCAAGGGCAAAGATATCATCACCAGTTGTGGACAGTATCCCAATGTACCCCTGATTGGAGTAAAGGGTTGCATCAACTACAATCCTTTGCTCTTCAAAAGGAAATTAGGGTATGCCTTGGTACATCCCCCAAGAGAGCAAGACTTGACAGAGACCCTCTATTGTGACATTCAACACAACCTTGCCATTGTCAGACAAGCTTCCCGGGCTTGGGACAATATTCAGACTAAGGGGACAACTATTCTTGGCAAGTGCAACAACATAGCTTCAGCTCAGTATCTTGATTGGTCTCGTACCAGGGGACAGATCACCCGCATGCCATTCACCATAGAGGATGTACTTGGACCATCAGCAGTGGAGCCTGCAGCTACTGTCAGTTTAGAGGAGTTTGAGAAATTGAAGGAAAGGAATACCCAACTCTCTGAAGCTTTGAAGAAGACCCTCTGGGAGAGGAATGATAGTCGTCTGGATAATGAAAGGTTAGAGAAGCTCCGATTGAGCACTTGACCAAGATTGAGAAGACAGATGATTACATCATAAAGGGCTAGAGCAGGGGAGTTAGTACTGAAGAATGCTTGCAAGGAAGCTAAGACTCAGAAGGCCAGAGTTAAGCATTATTTAGAGGAGAGTCAGGCTTGGTGGATCAGGATCACTGAGGCTCGTTCACAGGAAGATCAGAGGACCCAGGCTAGGATAGAGCAGCTGGAAGCCAATGAAAAGAGGAGTCAGGAAGCCTTGATAGCAGCACAGAAGGAGATCTCCGAGCTGAAGCTTCGGGTGGGGTTGAAGAGATCAAAGGATCAGGACAAGCATAAGAAGTTGACCAGTGCCATTACCACCAGGAACCTTCTTATCAGGACCATCACAGAGCACCTAGTTGGCCCAGTGACTGAGGATTTCCTGAAAGAAGTTAGAGAGGATGATTATGGATTGGATGTTTGATTTCTTTGTTTGTACTTCATTTTGATTGTATTTTAGTTGTTGTATTTTGACCCACCATGGGAACATTGTTGTAATCAAACTATGTATCTTTGCACTTTGTAATATATGGTTTGTATTATTTTGTGGGCTTAATGTCTCTTCAACATCATCATTCCTAGAAGTCTGGAAGGTCAAAACCAAAGAACCAAACCGGATACCCTTGGAAGACAAATAGGCATCCTGCATTGCATACTAACATATTTTCTTTGTTTTGTAGGTTTTTGTTTTGTTGTTGTTTCTCACTTTGTTGTGGTTTCAGGAAACATTGCTCGTAGAAGAGTGTTCCCCGTCAATAGAGTTCACCGGTATCCGACAAGAAACAACCTTCTGGGCTTACAAATGGATCAGGTTCAACAGGATTTGACTGATGTGAGAACCCAAATGGCCAATGAAATGACTGAGATGAGGGCCCAAATGAATCATTTTATGGCAGTGATGACTGGGTTGGCTCAAAGCCAAGAGAGACTGAGAGAGTTAGTCGAGCGGCAAACTCCAGAAGAAAACCACCTGGGTATAGGGGGTACCAGCAACAACGATCACGTACAACCTCGTACTGATCCCCCGGAGTTTGGACCTCATATGAACCCAGAAATTAATGCTATAAGAAACACCCAAGGCAACACTGGAGGGAGGGCCTTGCAAGAGGACCCTCAGGAAGAGAAATTTACTGTGGTTGGGGCAGGAGACGAAGTCTACGATCGTCGGTTGGACGAAATGGCAGAAAAGTGAAGGTCTCTGGAGTCTCAAAACTCTCTGGGTTTTGATGTCATGGATATGTGATTAGTGGGGGGGGGGTTAGAATTCCTCACAAATTCAAACCTCCTTGTTTTGAAAGATACAATGGTACATCCTGCCCTTGTACCCATCTCCAATCTTTCCTAGGGAGATTGAAAGCCTACACCATGGATGGAAAACTGTGGATGTTTTATTTTGAGGATAGCTTGACAGGGGCATCCCGGGAGTGGCACTCTCATTTGACCAGGGCCACAGTTAGGAATTGGAAAGACTTGGCCGAAGCTTTCATTCGTCAATATCAATATAATCTGGACATGGCTCCAAATAGAACCCTTCTG
The DNA here is from genome assembly GCA_963966055.1 of Lathyrus aphaca. Taxonomy (NCBI): domain Eukaryota; kingdom Viridiplantae; phylum Streptophyta; class Magnoliopsida; order Fabales; family Fabaceae; genus Lathyrus; species Lathyrus aphaca. Next base: position 482,740,980 of record OZ014525.1, on the reverse strand, counting down.
ATGGGAATGTCACAGTCTTCCCGGGAAAGCTTTAGAGAGTACACCCAAAGATGGAGGCAATTAGCTGCTGCCGTTCAACCCCCGATGTCAGAAAGGGAAATGGCAGATATGTTCATGAACACCCTCTAGGGGACTTATATTGATAGATTGGTTGCATTCTCTTCCACTAGCTTCGCAGACATGGTTATAGCTGGGGAAAGAATTGAGAGATTATTGAAAATGGGAAAGATTTCTGACAACGGCGCCAGTTCAAGCAGTGCAAGGAAGCCATTTGCAGGGCCCCGCAGATCCGGTGAAACAAATTTTGTACATATGGGAAGAGGAAGACCCCAGTATCTACCAAGATCAATTGTCGCTGTCACTATTCCTACTCTACCTCCTCAATACACTTAACAACCACATCATTTTCCTCAACAAAGATCCTACAACAACAACAACAACCAATAACAACAACGCCCTTTCCAGCAATGGCCGTCTTAGGTTAACAGGGTGATTGACCCTATACCAATGCCATATGCCACCCTGCTGCCACAACTCCTAAATCTTAATCTTGTCGAGCTAAGGACTTTGGCTCCACCAGATCCTCAGAACCTTACGAGAAATTACGACGTCAACGCCAGGTGTGCTTTTCATTCTAATGCACCTGGTCATGCTACAGAAAAGTGTAGGGCTTTGCACATGAAGGACCAGGATCTGGTAGATTCAAAGGCCCTGAATTTTGCACCACCTCCTAATGTCACGAAGAATCCTATTCCCAACCATGGTGGGCCAAGGATAAATGCAATCGAGGAGGGCTCACCCATGAATTTAATTGAAGATACTGCGAGTATTAAAACACCTCTGGCAGAGGTTAAAGCTCAGCTTTTAAAATGCCAGGTGTTTCCAGGTTGTGAGGCCTGTTGTGAATCTTGCAAGGTTTCCGTAAATGGTTGTGCAAGCTTAAGGAATGGCATCAATGGCTTGATCAGAGAGGGTATCCTACAAATAAAAACAACTGCTTCTACAACACCAGCAACTCCTTTTTCAACAAGTGTTTCTCCTGCAACTGCAAAGACAATTGTTCCTACAGACTCGTCTAAAAAATCAACAACCACCTCTTCCATCACTTTAACAAACAACAGTTCAATTGCATCCACTTCTACAACTACAACAACCACCAACAACAACGTCTCCACAGTCACCATCTATTACGACCCTGCAATGGTCCCTGTTTCCAACAATTATCAACAACAATCTCAACAACAATTTCAGCAACAACCAAGCTTCAGTCAATCACCACCAACATCAATCAGAAGTCCTGTCACCATCTTTTATGATCCACAAACAATAATGGTCCCTACCTCTGCTGCAGTTAGTCCAGTCACCATCACGGTGTCGGGGCCCATTCCATATGATAAATATAATGTTATACCATGGCACTATGGTTCAGACCTTTACTGCAACGGAGAAAGAGTCCTTCTTGATTATTCGGTTCACACGCCACAAATGGATAATATCGGGGGAGGCGGAGGCTTCACCCGAAGCAGACGCCTCTTCGCGTCACAAGCTCCAAAGACGAATACTGAGGCAGAGGCTGCTGCCAAAGCCAAAGGGAAAAGTGTGGCACCTGAAGAACCTGTACCAAAAGAAGCCCATAAATCATCCTTTGACCAGGATGTGGATGAATTTATGAGGATAATCAAAAGAAGTGACAACAAGGTTGTGGATCAGCTCCACCAGACTCCTTCCAAGATCTCCATCTTATCCCTGCTATTGTGTTCGGAAGCACATCGGGATGCACTACTTAATGTCTTGCACGCTGCCTACGTGCCGGAGGAGATCACATTGAATTAGCTCGAGACAGTGGTGTCTAATGTTAATACTAGCCATGGGTTAGGTTTCACCAATTCTGACTTGACAACGGAAGGTCGTCACCACAACAAAGCTTTACACATCACTCTGGAGTGTAAAGGGGATGTGCTCTCGCATGTTCTTGTGGACACTGGGTCTTCACTCAATGTCTTGCCAAAGAAGGATCTTGTCAAGCTCGAATATGATGGAATAGCTCTCCGACCAAGCAATCTGGTGGTTAGAGCCTTTGATGGCTCCAAGAGGTCTGTTCTTGGAGAGGTGGAGATTCCTGTGATAATCGGTCCGTAGGTCTTTCAGACTACTTTCTATGTGATGGACATTCAGCCGACCTACAGTTGTTTGTTGGGTCGACCATGGATTCACGCCGCTGGCGCAGTTACATCGACCCTTCACCAAAAGTTGAAATATGAGTGGGAAGGACAGATTATCACCATCTGTGGTGAAAATGATATCTTTGTTAGCCATCTGGCTACATACAAATACATTGAGATGGATGGTGAAATCTATGAAACCATGAGCCAAGGGTTCGAAGCACTGAACGTCAATGAGGCGACAACTGAAGTATTTGCTGCATCCTAGGAGGATAGGATGGGTACTTCAATTGTCTCCTATCAGCAAGCCTAGAAGGTTGTTGAAGATGGAAATGCCCAAGGCTGGGGCAAGCTGCTACCGGTGGAGAAGAAGGATGATTGATTCGGTTTGGGTTACAAACCATTCCGACAAGATCAAGCAGAGGCTGCTAAGGAGCCCAAGTTCATCAGTGGGGGATGCTCACCCCAGATGCTGTCAATAACATGGAAGACAAGGCGGAAAGCGACCTTTACCTGGAGAGCTGGATTCGTCCAAGGATCCCGGGTCGCCAAGTCCTTAACTGGTCTTCCCAAGAAATTATAAGGGTTACTCCTGCAGAGTAATTATTATCTCCTGCTTTTTTTAGCATGCATCAAGTCCTGCATCTTTCCCAAGGTGTCAGGACTCATTTTGTAATAGGGTCATATTTGTAATTTTGTGCAAATGGAATATCAATGAATATCAGACATCTTTTGCAAACAATTATCTCTTTCGCTCACTGTCTTTTCATTTTTTCACTTTTGTACAAAACAATAAAATGGAAATGTTTTCAAAATACTAACTTCATTTTTTCTAAACAAGATTAAAATTGATCACTAAAACGAACAAATCTCCACCCTTGCAGAGATTATCCTCCAGATTGCACCGACAACAACACCGTTATAACCTTGTATGACTTCGACAATCCAATCAATCAAGCTGATGAAGGGGTTGAAGAAGACTATGAGTTGCCTGAAGAGTTAGCCAGGTTGTTGAAGCAATAAGAGAAAGTGATTACTCCTCATCAGGAGGAGGTTGAGACTTTTAATCTTGGTACCAAAGAGGATCTAAAAGTAGTGAAGGTTAGGGCCAGTCTGCAAGCTTCAGTAAAAGAACAACTTATCAACATGCTTCGAGAATACGTCGACGTCTTTGCTTGGTCCTATCAAGACATGCCAGGTCTAGATACAAATATTGTCATGCACAAGCTACCATTGAAAGAAGATTGCCCTCCAGTGAAACAAAAGCTACACCGTACTCGCCCAGATATGGCCATGAAGATTAAGGAAGAGGTACAAAAACAGTGGGACACCGGTTTCCTTGCTGTAACTAGTTACCCGTCGTGGGTCGCTAACATTGTACCTGTGCCTAAGAAGGATGGAAAAGTACGTATGTGTATGGATTACCGAGATCTGAACAGAGCTAGCCCGAAGGATGATTTCCCATTACCTTACATTGATGTATTTGTCGACAACACAACTCAGTTCTCGGTATTTTCTTTCATGGATGGTTTTTCTGGGTATAATCAGATCAAAATGTAACCCGAAGACATGGAGAAAACAACCTTCATCACACCTTGGGACTCGTTTTATACAAGGTAATGCCTTTTGGACTGAAGAATTCCGGTGCGACTTATCAACGGGCTATGGTAACATTATTCCACGATATGATCCACAAGGAAATTGAATGCTACGTGGATGACATGATTGCCAAGTCCCTTACTGAAGAAGACCATCTGGTGAATCTGTTGAAGTTGTTTAAGCATCTGAGGAAGTATCAGCTTAAGTTGAACCCCAACAAATGCACATTCGGGGTACGTTCTGGTAAATTGTTGGGATTCATCGTAAGTTAAAAGGGAATTGATGTTGATCCCGACAAAGTCAAAGCCATTCAGGAGATGCTTGCACCTAGGACTGAAAAAGAAGTTTGAGGGTTCTTGGGTAGATTGAACTACATCTCAAGGTTCATATCTCACCTCACTGCAACCTGCGAACCCTTGTTCAAATTGTTAAGAAAAGAACAGACGGTCAGGTGGAACGACGATTGTCAGAAGGCTTTTGACAAGATCAAGGAGTACCTGCAAGAACCTCCAATTCTCATGCCTCCAATTGAAGGAAGACCTCTGATAATGTACCTGACATTATTAGAAGGATCAATGGGGTGTGTGTTGGGCCAGCATGACGAGTCTGGTCGAAAAGAGTATGCAATATACTACCTAAGCAAAAAGTTTACCGACTGTGAACAACGTTATTCACTGCTCGAGAAAACTTGTTGTGCTTTAGCGTGGGCTTCTCGCTGACTAAGACAGTATATGTTGGCTCACACTACTTTATTGATCTAAAAAATGGACCCCGTCAAGTACATATTTGAGAAGCCAACACTTACCGGAAGGGTTGCAAGATGGAAAATGATTCTGACAGAGTATGACATTCAATACACATCTCAAAAGGCCATCAAAGGCAGTGTATTGTCTGACTATCTAGCTGAGCAACCCATTGATGATTACCAGCCCCTAAGATTTGACTTCCCTGATGAAGATATCATGTATTTAAAACCAAAATATTATGAAGAGCTTGTTCACACTGAAGGTCCTGATCCAGAAGAAGAATGGATAATGATGTTTGACGGAGCTGTCAATATGAATGGTCGTGGGGTTGGTGCAGTGCTCATTACACCTAAAGGGGTTCACATGCCTTTCTCGGCAAAACTCACCTTTTCCTGTACTAACAACGAAGCAGAATACGGAGCATGTATCATGGGTCTTGAGGAAGCCATTGACCTCAGGATCAAGACATTGAATGTATTCGAAGATTCAGCTTTGGTAATCAATCAGACCAACGGTAAATGGTACACTCACCAAGAGCATCTGATCCCATACCGAGACTATACAAGGAGATTATTGACTTTCTTCACAACAATCAAACTTGAGTACATCCATCGAGACGAAAATCAATTCGCAGATGCTTTAGCTACCATTTCTTCCATGATCAAGGTTCAAACTGCCAATTATGTGCCTCGGATTTTGGTATCCAGACTTGACCGACCATCATACGTTTTCTCTATGGACATTGCTAAAGATGACAAGCCTTGGTTCCATGACATCAAAAGCTTCTTAGAGGATCAAACTTACCCACCTGGGGAATCATCTAATGACATTAAGAAGGTTGGTTGGCAGTTTCTTCCCCAACGCCGATGGTTCATTATACAAGCGAAACTTCGACATGGTGCTACTCAGATGTGTTGATAAGAAAGAGGCAGACTTGTTGATGCACGAGGTGCATGAAGGATCTTTCGGTACCCATGCTGGAGGACATGCAATGGCTAAGAAATTTTTAAGGTCAGGTTACTACTGGATCACAATGGATGCAGACGGTTGTGCCTATGCCAGAAAGTGCCACAAATGCTTGATCTATGCAGATAAAGTGCATGTGCCTCCGAATCCTTTGAACGTGATGTCTTCACCTTGGCCCTTTGCCATGTGGGGCATTGACATGATTGGAAAGATAGAACCAACTTCTTCAAATGGCCACAGATTCATCCCGGTAGCCATTGATTACTTCACCAAATGGGTTGAAGCAACTTCGTACGCAAACGTCACCAGACAAGTGGTAGCCAAATTTCTGAAAAGAGACATCATCTATCGATATGTAGTACCCGAGCGAATCATTATTGATAATGGTTCCAATTTGAACAACAAAATGATGGCAGAACTGTGTCGGGACTTCAAAATCCAACATCACAACTCTTCTCCTTACAGGACAAAGATGAATGGCGCTGTTGAGGCATCCAACAAAAACATCAAGAAGATTGTGCAGAAGATGGTGGTCACTTACAAAGACTGGAATGAAATGCTACCATTTTCCTTGCATGGGTATCGAACCTCAATCAGAACGTCTAATGGGGCAACGCCTTATTAGCTTGTGTACGGTATGGAGGTAGTCCTACCTGTTGAAGTTGAGCTACCCTCCTTACGGGTAATGGTGGATGTAAATCTGGATAAAGTAGAGTGGGTCCGGTCTCGGTACAATCAACTGAATTTGATCGAAGAGAAGAGATTAGCTGCAATTTGTCATGGGCAGTTATATCAGAAAAGGATGAAGAAAGGCCTTCGATCAGAAAGACAGGCTTCGGGAATACTAAGTGGGAGATCTTGTGCTAAAAAGAGTCCTTCCTCCTCATACAGACCACGGGGGCAAATGGACTCCGAACTACGATGGTCTATTCATAGTAAAGAAGGTTTTCTCTGGTGGAACATTGATGCTCACTACTATGGATGGCGAGGATTTCTTATCACCTATGAATTCAGATGCAGTTAAAAAATACTTCGCATAAAAGACCCGCTGGACATAAAAACAGAATGTACGTTCAGGCAAAATAGGGCATCTTGGCGAGTCAAAACAGAATAAAAGACTCGGGGAAAAATAAGGGAAAAATCAAAAAATGTACACTCGTTGAGTTGAAAAGCCGCATTGGACAGCTCAGGCAAAAATGGGTATCCTTATGGATTGAAAACCCGAAAGGGTGATCCACGCAAAATCAGGGAATAAGCGAACAACTGCATTCTGAATTCATCTGTATCACTCACAACACGGAAAGCTTTAGAAAGGACAAAGCATCAGTCAGAGTCAGCCTTCTTCAGAAAGCAAGATGAGAAGAACGTCAAGGTCATACAGGTCATAGCAAAGGAAGTTCACTAGAACGTCGTCGTCAACATTGCCAACACTTTTATTTTTCTCAATTTATAGCAATTCAGGGCACCCAAAATCAATAAAATCAGAGCTTTTAATCACACCTCGTTTTGTACATTTTTGTTTCATTTGCAAAATGTCCAATATTCATGATACCACACTTGCTTAAAACAAATGAGACATTTTTAATAAATGTTTGCAGGAAATATATTACTTCCAGGAAAGTCTAACTCCTATGACGGAATCCGGTAAGGGATACCTCGAGATACTTGTGCGTTTATTTTGTCTTAACAGGTTGCAGGTGTTCAATACACAACATGGGGCATACCAAGCATTGAATCCCCAGCATGCTACTTCCCAGAAGTTATCACCTCCCCGAGCAGTGCCTGACGGCTATTCCACGACAATATGGGTAAGGAACTTCCTATTCCCCACCAGAGAGCCAGATTTCTCTTATCCCCAGCATGCTACTTCCCAGAAGTTATCACCTCCCCGAGCAGTGCCTGACGGCTATTCCACGACAAGATGGGCAAGGAACTTCCTATTCCCCACCAGAGAGCCAGATTTCTCTCATCCCCAACAAAGCTAATGGAACTATCTCCCCACAGAGTTTCCATTCTCTCCCCAGAAGAGCAATGCCTGAAACTCTTACCCAACAAAGTGACGGAAGTTTCCTTCTCTCCAGCTGAGTTCCCCATACAGATAGATCTACCATTGATTTATTTCCCCAAGCAGAGTTCTCCCTCCGGACAGATCTATCAATGATCTCTTCCCCAGCTAGGTTATTCTTCCAAGCAGATTAGCCAGAGATCTTTATCCCAGCGGGATCCGAGTCCCGAATCGGTTTCTCTTTTGCATAATCATAGCATTCACATCTTTTTTCCCCACGCTGAGCGTATCATTCTGTCTAATACAGAGCATTATGGAAAAAATTAAACATTTGCATGATCACAAGCCAGGTTCGAGCCAGCCACCTGCAATTACCATCAATGTTTCATCAACAATATACATAGTGCACCCCCTGCACATAAAAGCCAAAGCGTCCCCTTTGCAATTTCAAAACACAAATACTTGTTCATAACATGCTCTTTTCGACACCCATCTTTGTCATCCTATCCCCACAGAAAACCAAAGCATATCCTTTGCATTCCTGAAACAGATGCTTGTTTATATATAATACTTATTTGACACTCGTCCGTGTCATACATTCCCCAGCAGATCAAACACTCGTCTGTGTCTAGCTCATACTTCACCAACAAACCAATACTCACTCATACTTATACAAAAGTCTTGGATACTCGTCTGTATCTGGTTTTTATATCACTCCTCAACAGATCCGACACTCGTCTGTGTTCTTTGTTAACCAGTTGGTACTCGTCCGTATCATCATCTCTGAACACGCGTCAACGTTTGTTTTTACCGATACTCGTCCGTATCATGGTCCTAAGGATGCTCGTCCGCATCTTTAATCTATACATGGCGTCAAACACTTATACTTTTTATTCTTAAAGCGTAAGCACTCGTTCGTGTTTACCATTCCCCAATAAGTCACCAACAGAACAACTTTCTTCTATCCGACATTCGTCCGATGTCGTGATACCTTCGACATCCGTCCCCTTCCAGGTGATCGTCCTTCACCTTTGGATGACCATCCCTCATCCCTTCCCCATCAGAGTCCCCTTTAGTGGAACCTTTTTCTATCCGGCATTCGTCCTATGTCGTGATAAAGAGCAGTTGTACCCTGCTAGGTGATCGTCTTTCACCTCTTGATGATCGTCCTTCATCATTTTATCCGATGGTCGTCCCTATCATTGATCTTGTTATCCGAAATTCGTCCTATGTTGTGATAAACCCAGAGAGCAGCCGTCCCCTGCTAGGTGATCGTCCTTCACCTCTTTGATGATTGTCTGTCATCATTTTATCTGATGGCCGTCCCCATCGTTGATCGTTTCTATCCGACATTCGTCCTATGTCGTGATAAAGAGCAGCTGTCCCCTGCTAGGTGATCGTCCTTCACCTTTGATGACCGTCCCTCATCATTTATTTCATTTATTCGTTAACCTGATGGATGTCCCCATCGTTATTTACTTTACTTTCGGAATCCTGGTGCTCGTCCCCATCATTTCTTTTTCTCAATACTCTAACCCCCAGAGAATTTTGTTTCTTAACCTGATGGTCGTCCCCGTCGTGGTCTCTTTATTTCCCCAGCTTGTCGACCTTCCCCGTCATTGCTTTGCTTACCACTTTATCCCCAGCAGACGTCCTCTGCTCGATGGTCGTCCTCTATCGCCTTCATTTGATAATCATGCTATACTACCTTTTACAATTTATATCCCTTTTCTTATTCTCCCCAGCGAGTGCAAATTTTGGACTGTCTTTGGTATTCAACCACAAGTTATCTTTTTTGTCTGTTAAGCCAGGCGCTTACATCCTGCACAGCTAACTCATGCTTGAATAGGGGCAGCTGTAAACACCCCAAATTTGCCCTCACTCTTTATCACACCTTGGCTTGTGATCCTTCATTTTTGCATAAGCATAAGCATACCACCTCATATTGCATATTTGTTTCATCTGCATAGTTCAAGTTCATCTGCATCTAGGGTTTGTGATGTGAGCAATCCAAGAATCCATCTGAGCCATCCCAAAGGTCTCAAAGATCTCCAAGAGGGTCCATGTGTGTTCTATCATCATATGTTTCTCCTCAAAGTTCATGAAAGTCAAGGGATCACAAGAACTGGCAAAGGCATGGAAGCAGAGTTAGGGTTTTCACTACACAGATGACCAAAATTAGGGTTTTGATTTCAGAGGCCTTAACTCCAAATTTTTGGGTCATTTTTGTTTCTAATGTTCTTAAAATGTTATAAGGATCATGTGTACCAAGTTTGATGAAGAAATGCATTGTGGAAGTCATTTGTTCACTGTGTAACTTCCTAAGCAACTTAAGTCAAAGTCAGAGCATCTGAGGCCCCCAACAATGGAACCAAAGGGGTATTTTCATCAAATTGAAGTTCAATGATCTTTATTTGATCTTATAAGAGGTTGTAAATTCACAAGATTGAAGAATTTTGAGCCAGTTGCAAACTTGCCATTTTTGGAAATGACTTGAAATGCAAACTTTCCATTTTGGGAAAGTTTTTCAACCTCCTCTTTCATGACCAAAAATGCTTCAAATGAAAAATTCTTGGTCATGAAAGTTGTATATTGGGTCTTTCCCTTTTCAAAAAGTACAAGAACATGTCTTGATTCATCATAGAACTCAAGATATGGCCTTTCAAAGTTGGCAAAAATCCTATAATTTCAAGTTTCATGTCAAAGAGGGATTTTGCATTTTGGCATTTTCAAGCATTCTAATGAATTCTAATATGCACAAACACTTCACAATATGTCAAATGAACTTCTAAACATCAGAATTGTGCATTGAACCAAGTGTTTTCATGACTTGAACTTCAAGAAAACACAAAAGGGCCAAAACTCCCAAAATTTGCAAAATGCATTGGATCCTTTCATCCACTTGTGCCAGCTGCATCAAACTGATTCTATGGCTCTCCATGAATCTTGTTGAGTCCAGACACCCCAAAAAGCTAGACCTACCATGGCACATACCTCAAGTACACAAAAATTGACTTTTTTGCTAAACACACCATACCAATCAACCTGTGCCACAACAACTTTCTGATCAATCCCATTGGCTTAAACAAACATTATGCAAGCCATTTCATAACACACAAGAGCCTGAATCATCCCAACACTCAGAATTCACAAAATCCATCAAAAACTTCCTCTCTTCAAAAATCATTACACAACCACTCAAACTTAAAACTTCTTCCACCAATCAACTCAGCGTCATCCCAGGATCATTTCCCACCCATCACCATAGCCTAAAACACAGCCAAACCAAAACACGATTCTTGGTGCAGAGGAACTGAAACTCATAAACCAGGCCATACAAGCTTGCTCTAAGCTCCTCATCATCATCAGGGAGCTCATTGGGGTTGGTTTGAACCAAGAAAGAGGTCAGAAAGCTCAAGAACACAAAGCTTCAACTCAGGTAGCTATGATGAACTTTTTTTTCCAGAACTTGCTATTTAAGTTAAAATATGATTCTACATGTCTAGCTGATCATCCTGATATGTTTATTTTTGAAAATGGTTGAGAAACCAGGATGTATTGATGTTCTGAAACTTTTTGATCTGAAAATGTTTTTCTTCGATTCGTGCGTTTGATGCAAAATAAATGTTGTTTGTGGCCTGATTCTTGTTTAGAATGATTAAAGGGTTGATTCTGGAGAGTTTGGGGTAGCCTAGGGAAGATGATAGCATGAACAACTCGCCGGAGAAGATGACCGGAGCTTGCTCCGGTCACCTGAAAGTGATTAGGGTTAGGATTATGGCTAATCTCCCTAGTTTGAATCTCAACCCTTAGATTTGGTTTAGCGAGTGTTTCTGTGGACAGGAACATTTCACTTAAACCCTAATTTTAATTAATTAATTTAATCAGTTTAATTAGCCAGTTTAAACGTCAGCCCTTGGATTTCGCGCACAGTCAACTCCCTCCTTTTCCAGTTTGAATTTGGGCCTTAGGATCAACATACTTCTCATTTAAATCATTTTTATTTCATTTTTATTGCATTTTCTTGCATAATTTATTTAAAATAGCAAAAAGCATTCAAAAAATATTTTCTTTTGCATTCTGACTTTAAATATTGTTCTCATTTCAAAAATGATTTTTATTTTATTTTTTACATTAAAAAAGCATTTTAAAAATATTTAAATGTTATTTTTAATTAATTAAAGTATTTTAATTAATTAAAAATACATTTAGGTTTCTAAAAATCATCAAAAAAATCACGAATCATCCCAATGCATTTAGAAACATTTTCAAACTCTTCATACAAATTTCTTTTTAGGTTTGATCACAATTTGCCAATTTTCTTTGAATTAAGGGTCATTAAAATCACATTTTTGAACCCTAATTTTGAAAAATCATTTCTGCCTAACCAAGAAAAGTTTGAAGTTGATTCTTTTTGCATTGTGTTACATATTGCATGTAGTTTATAGGTCAGTTTCCGCATGAATTTATCTTACATTTTCAAATTGATTTGCATTTTTCCCGTTGAACCATCCAAAAACCCTAGAAAACTTAGGAAAATCATAACTTTTGATTGGTCAGGCTTCTGACCTTCTCCTTTGGGGTGTGACCTAGTATGGGATTAGGGTTTGTTTGAGCTTGTTTGCAAATTTTTATCATGTCATATGCTTCTGTTTTATCCATTTGCATCTTACATGTCCATATAACCCTAATATCTCATGTTCATTTGCATTCACCTTGCATATGCATCAATACATGAACTTGCCATGACATTTCATGCATTCATATGTCATCTTAGACATCTTAGCACATGTTAGAACCTTGCTTGATCATTTATTCATTCATTTGTCATGATTAGCATTCATTTCATTTCATAAACTTTCATGTGTTTTCAAACATCAAAGCATGCTTCCTTTGCATCTCATCTTTGTATGATCACACATATGCATTTAGTATGCCTTTGCATCATCTTACATGACATTTACATTGCATAAAAACTTCTGACTTTGGTCATTTCATCTCATTTCATCTCATTTCACTTCATTTCTTCATGCTTTATACTTTATGCATCCATGCTAACACTTTCAGGTTTGATAAGTTATTTTGGGAGGTGAATTTGCCTTCACCTCTCACTTCTTCTTAACTCTTTCATTTTCATTTTGACTTGTATTTGAAGTGAACTTGTTCACTTATGTTCCATCTCTCTCACTTTCTTTCTTTAAGTTACTTATCTTCTTCAATGAAGTAAGTAATTTATTCTCTTGCTTCCTCCTCCTTTCATCTGCTTCTTCCATTGGTGGCTTCCTTGAAGATCTTTCTTAAGCCTCACAAACCATAGGATATCCAAGCATGATAATGATTAAGGTTGTAATTAGTCCCCTTAGCTTTTTACATTTGAGTCGCCTTGAGTCTCTCTTCTCATCTCAATAACCAGAGACTAAACTCTTAAAGTTTTAGGACTTTGGAATTAGGGTTATGCCTGCATCCTTCTCTTAGGATGGAGTGTATAACTTTAATCCTAAGTGTTAAACCTTTAATTTGTTTAAGCCTCTTAATCAAATCATCTAATAATCACTAAGACTTTATCTTGTAACTTGGGCCTTACATTAGGGTTCTAATTCTTCGTTATGGTTAAGAAGGACTAACCCTAGTGTTTAATGGACAAGTCACCCTCAAGTTGTCTTATAAACCATTAAACTCATTTCTTAATCTCATCCTTTAATTAAAATCCACTTAATAAAGGCTTTGTTATATAATGAATTTAATCCCTAACCATGGATTAAGTTGAGGTATCTTCCTCAGCTTAAGTGTGCTCATATATTATCCTTCTATTAGGATGGTGTAATGAGTACACTAATCTGTGATTAGAGATTAAACTCATTACTTAACACTAAACAAAAACCCAAAAACATCTTAATAATCACAAGTATGTTAATGATCTTAATCCTACATCATCATGGTAATTAAGTTGATATGCTTATCTCATACTTAAGTAGGCTCATTATCCCTAATCAGGAAGGATATAATGAGTTTGCAAGCCCTTGATTTAGGCTTAAGCTCATTAACTTATGCAAAACACCAAAAACAAAAACAAAACTGAAAACACAAAAAACAAAAAATAATCGTCTCCTTCGGGATTCTTTTCTCATCACTCTCATTCACAAACGAGAACTTGCTTCTTTCGTCTAATGCAAGACAGTTAGCACTTGAGCCAGACGAGTCATACACTTGAGCATAGGCAAGTAAGCAGTTCACATTCAATTCACTTTTCAGTCTCTTTGAGTCGAACTACGGTGTTCTGACTTCCTCATTGCACGAGAGGATACATAGGCATAACTTAACTGTTATCGAACAAAAGTCTCTGTGTCTTCCCCCTCTTTCAACATTCTCTTTTATGCCTCAGTTCCTGAGCATTTCACTTCTTTTTGCACTGACATTTGTATATTCTTTTCCAGCTTTTGCACACAGATATCACATACACTACCCCTTTAAGCACAATCTTTTAAGCGTGGATCCCGTCGAGTACGACGGACAATCTGGGTGCTAATACCTTCCCAGATTGTAACCGACCCCCTTTCTCAGTTTCTCTGGTTCGCAACCGTCTTATCCATCTCTTTCCAGGTTTATGCTGCATTACCTTTCCTTCGGGATAAAAATGCCTAGCTGGCGACTCTATTCACTTCATTTCATTTCTCTTTTCACCGACCGTTCGCGCTTGTACCGGGATGAAAATCTTCGGGAGCGACATGTACTACTCAGGGAGGTCTCAGTGTGAGTCCAGGAAAAACAAGCATCCTTTATAAGTTCCCAGCTTCGAGCGCTGAAATCGAGAAACAATAGTACATTCATCCTGAAGGGTACAATACTAACCTCATACGACCAGATGCTTTGACTGAGTTCCTATAAAAGAACCAGGACATCCTATGCAAGTTCCCAGTGGGCCCTCGGGTGCAAATGGGTTTGCCACAAAATATGGTCTGCCATTGTCACCACTGGAGAGGGATGTTTCCACAAAGGTCCTCAATGATCGGTCCCCAGATGCACATAACTATCGAGGTCGTGTAATGATCCAAGAAAGATTCCTACATCAAAACACTTCCAAGACGGTCGCAAGTTTGGGTGTGGAACTCACTACTACCAACATAGCAAGATGCCACGAAGCCAAAGTGACTGTCCAGGCTAAGTCCTAGGGTGCACTCGAGCCTCGGTTACGAGCTCATCTCACAGTAACCCCATCCCACAGAAAAAGGAAACCAGTACAGCCAGACAGTCCAGTATAATATGATGCATGTGAAAATAAATACTGAAAGAAGTAAATAAATGTTGTAAAGTAAACTGTAAATAAACAACAATAAAATAAACACACATCAACAAACAATCAACACCCAAGGAAACAAAAACACGCAATCGCTAGGAGAGACTCTCAAGGGAAACTAGAGATTTTGGGTTCGATTCCCAGCATAGTCGCCAGCTGTCGCTCCCTGGATTTCCATCCTGGTACAAATGCGAAAGTGGCGCAGAAAAGGGTAGAGTCGCCAGCCAAGCATTTTTATCCCGAAGGAACGAGAATGGTAATGTTGCACAAACCAGAAGAAAAGAAAAGGAAGGACAAAGGTCTTGCGAACCAAAGAGACTAGGTTCGGGAGTCGGTTACGACCTGGGAAGGTATTAGCACCCCAGATCGTCCGCCATACCCGACGGGATCCACGCTTGCAAAGAAACTGCCGCAAAAGAAAAGGAAATGGATCTGGATAAAATAAAAGAAAAGGGGGAAAATGTAGGGAAAATAATAGAGTGTGCTCGAAAGGGCCCTAACCCGCTGCCTACGTACCTCATCTGGACAATGAGGATCAAAGACGTCGTAGTTCCCCTAACTAGGGGTGGAAAAGATTGCTTGTGAATTAAGGCTTGAACTGCCTATGTCAATGCTCAGGTGTTGCAGGCTCGGACGACGAGTGCGTTACCGTCTTGCAAAATGACAAGTAGGAGCAAGTTCGCACGTAAAGAGTGAAGGTGATGAGAAGAGAAGTCCCGAAGGAGAGACGCTTATTGTTTGTTTGTGTTTTTTAGAAGTCTTTTAGGAGTGTGGCACAAGAGAGTGAGACTAAACTCTTTTCCATGGAATGTGTACTTGCTACTACATTCCAAGATGGAATAATAGAGAAAGCACACCAAGTAAGGAGAATTTATCCAAGAATTTTTTCCGGGAATAGGGTTTAGACTCACCACCTTGTTGAAGTTATTAAATGTTTTAGTGATTAAAAGGAAGAAGTATGTTTTATGGTTTTTCTTGATGAAGATGACCTCATGATCAGACTTGTGCATCACGCTAGACAAATGTACTATTCCAAGATGGAATGAATACATATGCCCCATGGAATAAGGCTATACACAAGAAGTCACTTCTTTCTTTATTAATGTTTTTTAGGTTTTTGTATGAAGATGAGAAAGAGAAGAAACTAAAGGCTCAAAAGGTAAAAGTCTAATGGGGAAAGTCTAATCCTAATATTAGCATGCTTGGATAATCCTAGGTTAGTGAGGCTTAAACTATCCTAAAAAAGAAGAAGAAGAGAAGAAAGAAAGCTAGAGAACAACTTACTCCTATAAAAGAATAAGTTGCTTCTAAAGGGGGAGGATGAAAAGTTGAGTCACAAGATGGCATAAGGCACATCAACAATCACAAGATAGAAAGCAAAGGAGTAGAGGAGAGGAAGAGTTGAAATGTGGATAAACATCCACACTTCACTTACCATTGTACCTACAAATGTTAGAAAAATTTCCGACACATACTCCACAAATCAATCAAATGCTAACATATCAACACAATTCATGGGATTAACATGCTCAATGTTTCAAGAAAACAAAGTCACCAAACATGCCAAACTTTGAAAATACATGAATTCACGCGTCGAGAAAATGAAAGCATACATCAACCAGCAAGCAAACTACTCTAAACAAGCATATAAAATGATCACACAATGATCCATGGTGATTATGGCAAGCATGAGAGGCAAACAAACTCAAAACAGCTCAAAAATGCCATTTTGCCTCAGTGTTAACCGGCTAACCAAAAGCGTTAACCGGTTAACCAACCTAAACCTACAGTAGAGAAGTCAGAAAACAGACATGTTAACCGGTTAACCTATAGTGTTAACCGATTAACACTGTGCGAACAACAACAAAAAGCTGCAGAAAAAAGGCAGTCCAAACCAGCTTATTTCAATAATCCACCAACAGTCCAGCAATCAATTATGCATGGAATAACAAGATGAATTCATATTAATCAAACACAATTATGTTCATGAACATTAACATGTAGATCCAATCACAAATCAACCGAACAATACAAGCAAAACAAGCAATTAGCACAAGCACATGGTGGATCTACAACACAAGCATGCAAATAAGCTAAAAACAGATATGGATCTGAACTTGACCAACCTACAAAGTTGAGATATGCTTTGGTAAATGTTGTTCAAGCTGGAAATGAGGAATCTCGCGGAAAAATTCGAAGATCCGGTGCTATTCTACACATACAATGCAAAATAAATGCAAGCAAAGGATCTTGATGCAAGAGCTTAGTTCCAAAAGCACTTCTAACCACCAAATCAGATCTAAACCAGTAGTAAAACACAAGAAAATGGCTGCAAAGAAGCTAATGAATGAAGGTCTAGTTCCAAGATCAACAGACTTCAATGCAAAGTTTGATGATCTTCAAAGAAGAGGAACTTTGAGTGATTGGAAATTGGGAGAAAAAATGAGAGAATGGTGAGAGAGTCATGAAAATTCAGAAATGAAAAGTGTGAATTATGAGAGAGTTTTTTTCTTGGTTTGGAGGGAAATGGGAAAAATAGTGTCTAGGTTTGGGGCCCAAAAATTTGGTTTGGAGTCCAAAAATATTTGGAGTTAGCTTAGAAAGGTGATTAGGATATAGCTTTGGAATTAGGCTTGGTAAACACTCTAGATCCCTCTCCATAATTCCCAATTAATTAAAAAGAAATAAAATCAGAAAAATGAAAAATGGAGCCAAAACAAGCATGCTTCTCTTGCTGGAAAATTCAAATTTTCGCAGTCATTAACCGGTTAACCAAAAGCGTTAACCGGTTAATGTTGATAAAATTTGAATTATCCCTCCTTTTGGTGGGAAACTCCAAGAATACATATGCGCCAACCATTCCAATCTGGTCTTGATTCTCAATCCTCCTAGGGCTTTGACCATGATACAAAGCTTATACAAAATGCCCTATGAACTTTCTGCCAGGTCACCAGGCTCTTGACTTTGACTTGTAACATCACGATTTCCCAGGTAATTGATCATATGCCTTATGCTAGAACGTGTGAATGTTATGCTTCATTTTTCTATGCAAAAAATGCTAAGGATATGACATGCTTATGATGCTTATGATATGATGATGATGCTAAAAAGAAGAGGGCAAATTTGGGGTGTTACACTCGAGAAAACTTGTTGCGCTTTGGCTTGGGTTGCTCGTCGACTAAGATAGTATATGTTGACTCATACCACTTTATTGATTTCAAAGATAGATCCTATCAAATATATATTTTAGAAACCTACTCTCTTCGGACGAATAGAAAGATGTCAAATGACTTTGAAAGAATATGACATACAATATACTACTCAGAAAGAAATTAAAGGAAGCGTGGTAGCTGATCATTTGACTCATCAAGTAGTGGATGACTATCAGTCTATGAATTTTGAGTTCCCGAATGAAGATATTATGCTTGTTACTAAAGAACCTAGACAATATGAAGGACCTGAATAGGGATCCCGATGGACTATAGTTTTTGATGGAGCTTCTAATACGCTTGGTAATGGTGTTCGTGTTGTGATTATCTCTCCAAAGGGTTGTTATACACCATTTACGGCTAGACGTTGTTTTGATTATACCAATAATATGGCTGAATATGAAGCATGTATTATGGGTATCAAGGTTGCCATTGAGATGAAGATCCAGTTTTTGAATGTGTATGGAGATTCAACCTTGGTAGTTAGTCAGGTTAAAGGTGAATGAGATACGAAACATTCAAATCTCATTCCTTACAAAGAACATGTGTTGTCTTTAATCTCATACTTTGAAGAGATTACTTTTGGACATATCCCATGAGAAGAAATCAGTTGGCGGATGCTTTAGCCACTATGTCATCTATGTTTGAAATTAGTTGGGATGATGAAGCGCCTAGAATTACTATTGATCGGTTAGATGAACCAACATACTTTTATGAGGTTGGAAGAAGAACTTTGGTTCCATGAAGTAAAAAGATATCTCGAAGCTCATGAATATCCTGAAGGGGTATCTATCAATGACAAGAAGTTTCTAAGGAGATTTTCTGCTAAGTTTTTCCTGAGCAACAAAATTTTGTACAAGCATAATCACGATTCGACTTTGCTTTGTTGTATGGACAAGAAGGAAGCAATGGAGATTATGGAAGACATGCATGATGGGATCTTTGGTACTCACTCTAATGGGCATACAATGGTTAAGAAGATTTTGAGAGCAGGTTACTATTGGTCTACCATGGAAGCTGATTACAATCAACACTCCAAGACTTGTCATAAGTGCCAGATCTATGCTGACAAAGTACATATACCTCAAGTTCCATTGAATGTTTTGACTGTTATTTGGCCTTTTGCCATATGGGGAATTAATATGATTGGTGAGATAAAACCTACTGCTTCCAATGGACATTGTTTCATCCTTGTTGCTATTGATTACTTCATGAAGTGGGTAGAGGCAGCTTTGTTTGCATCTATTACCAAGAATGTTGTGGCTCGATTCATCAAGCATAATCGTATATGTAGGTATCGCATCCTCGAGAGGATTATCATAGACAATGGTACTAATCTGAACAATACTATGATTACTCACCTCTGCATGCAGTTCAAGATTAAGCATCACAATTCTTATCCATATCGACCAAAGATGAATGGCACAGTGGAAGCCGCCAACAAGAATATTAAGAAGATCTTGCAGAAGATGATAGTGACGTATAAAGATTGGCATGAGATATTACCATTTGCTCTTCATGGTTATCGTACCACAATACGTATATCAACTGGGGCAACCACATTCTCTCTTGTCTATGGTATGGAATCAGTTTTACCTATTGAAGTTCAGATCCCTTCCTTGAGAATTATGAAGGATGCAGACCTAGATGAAGATGAATGGATTCAGATTCGACTTGAATAGATAAAATTGATTGATGAGAAGAGGCTGGAAGTTGTTTGTTATGGTTAGATGTATCAGAAGCGTATGATCAAAGCCTTCAATAAGAAAGTCAAACAACAAGTATATCAGGCTGGAGACTTGGTAATCAAGCGTATCATATTACCACAGGGTGATCCTAGGGGAAAATGGACTCCCACATATGAAGGGCCATTTGTAGTCAAGAGGGTATTATCTGGAGGTGCCATGATGCTTACTACTATGGATGGTGAAGATTTCCCGTAGTCCGTGAACGCATACATAGTTAAAAAATACTACGCATAAAGAGAGACCCGCTAGGTGGATTGGCCTAGGCAAAAATAAGGGCATCCCAGCGAACCAAAATGGTTCAAGCAAAAATTAGGGATATATATATATATATATATATATATATATATATATATATATATATATATTGTACACCCGACAAGTCGAAAACCCGAAAGGGAGGCTTGGGCAAAAAAGGGTATCCCGGTGGATTGAAAATATGAAAGGGTAATCCAGACAAAAGTTAGGGATTAAAGTGTATGACTATGTCTCGTTGGATCACCCATGTAACCTCAACTAGTTGTACTACCTATATCAAGTTCAAACAGGTGCAGATTAATCCAATTGTTTCTATTCTGACAGCAAGGGATGAGATACTTGAAGATAATGTAAATAGCAGAGTTGAAACTCAATAGGATCATTTACACATAGCTTTTTTTCCTTGTTTTTTATACTCTTTTAAAATTTCTTCGACAAATTCCTCTTACTAGGATTTCCGTCTCCGTGTTAAAACTCGCATATCTATAGGCCACTTTCTAAATAAATAAAATCCTATTTTCAAATTTAGGTTTAATTTTCTCCTTTTACCTAAGCGAAAACATTTGTTGATTATGTTTGAATGTATATATGCTTTTGAATATGATTGATGTTTACCAGAAATGCATAAAATACAACAATAGTATTTACTAAGGACGATCGGAGGTAGGAATCCAATGAATCTTCACCGGTTAATCCCCACAGAGTAATCTTTACGAATATTCTTATGGAATATATCAAGTAGTTTCCTTTCAAATATAATATATCCTCCGAAGAATTCATACTTGGTCGGATAAGTCTCCCATGAGAATGTCCATCTCTTTTATCCTCATTCAGGATTTTAAGGAATTTAATCCTTCAATAAGAAGTACGACGAACGAAAACGGGAGGCTTTAAGTATGATATTCCAAAACAATATGGGAACGAAGTCTTCATATTCCTCAGCAACGAATCGAGATTTATTTTCCCCAGCTAGCAGTTGTTACGAAGCTCCTCATGCGCTTCAACTACATAATTCATTCATACATCATTTACATCATATCATACACATACACCATTCTTATAAGAATATCATCTTGCAAAGTGTTATATACATCATGATATTTGCATAAAACTAACCTTGTTTTTCAGGTTAGTTCCCTAGCAGACAAACGTCATCAACAACTTATTCTTGGGCTGTTATATCCCCAAGGGTTTACTTCAAACAATATTTTGGATTGCTCTATCCTCCAGGAATACATATAAAAAAATCTTGGATTTCTCTATCCTCCAGGAATACATATACCAATATCTTGAGCTGCTACATCCCTCAAGATTACATCCATCAACATCTTGGGCTGTTATATCCCCCAGGGCTACGAAAACCAATATCTTAGGCTGCTACGTCTCCTAAGATTACATATATATATATATATATATATATATATATATATATATATATATATATATCCATCTTGGGCTGCTATATCCCCCCAAGGGCTATCTCAAACAATATTTCGGGTTTCTATAAACCCCCGGAATAATATCTTGGACTGCTCTATCCTCTGTGATTATACATAACAACATCTTGGACTGCTCTATCATCCAGGACCACACCAAACAATCTCTTGGGCTGCTACATCCCCTAAGATTACATAAATCTACATTTTGGACTGCTTTATCCTCCAAGAGGTATATCTGAAGAACATTTTTCTGAATGGCATCTTTAAGCCCATTCAAGCAATATAATCAACCAACAACATTACTCTGCGCACCGGCGAGTGCAAATTTTTGGGCTTTAGTGTTCAATCCCCTTCAACCTTCAAGTCACGAATGACGTACATGCCAATCTAACTCCTCAGGTTTCAGAAAATTGAACAGGGGCAGCTGTTGTACCCCAAAATCCGCCCTCCCACATTCAAGATCATATATAGGTCTCTTAATAGTCACAAGATTCACAATTGATCAAGAGGATTGAAGGTTTCACCAGATAAAGCCTCCTCTTGAACAATGGATCTTAGAACTAGGGTTTTGATTTTTCTCAAGCAAATTGGACCTCCAAATCCTCAAGTGGACTTCATAACATCCTATATACCTTAAAGAATCCTTATGTCAAGTTTCAGAGCTTTCCCAACAAGTTTGGTCAATCAGATGCTCAGAGCCCAGAAAATCAATTAACTTGGTCAGAAAGTCAACTGTGGTCAACTCAAAGTCAAACTTCAAGATTTTTGGTCAATATCAAGATTATGAGGTGAAATTCATCATTTGATCAAGGGCAGTTCATGATTCATCAAGAAAATCTCAGATCATCAAGAATCGAGAAGCTTCTAAATTAGGGTTTCATTGGAAAAGTCAACTGAACTTTGACCAGCCATAACTTTCACATATTTGATCAAACATTTCCCATCCAAAGCTCATTTTAGAGGAAATTCAATTCTCTACAACTTTGTGTCTCACAAGCTAATCCTAAAAATGCTTCATTTGGAAAGTATGAGCTAAAACATTATAGGTCCCTTTGAAAGTCAACAAAACGTCAACTTCTTCCCAAGCTCATAATTTAAAAATGGTAACTGATATGGACATGGGAACAAAAGAGTTGGTTATAGGACACCCTAAGCTTTCTAAAAAGTCCTAGAACACCTTCTTAGAATTAAAATTGAGGAAGTTATGCTTTGTCAAAGTTGGTTGATTTTTAAGGGGTGAATGAAGCAAAAAAGGTCATAACTTCAATTTTTTTCAAATAGGTCTATCAAATTGCAACCCAAAATTGAAGATGAAGTCATGCATGACATAATGACCATTCATTCTGATTTTTATAATTTATTTTATATTATTTTGGATTTTAATAGTTAAAATTTAATTTTAATACAAATAAAATATGAAAATCAAATATTTGATCTCATAAGTTATTTTGGGATCAAATATATGACTTTTAAGATGATTGGAACCATCCAAATTCGTGCAAAACACAAATGGTAGGAGGATATTTGATTTTTGGCCATTTATAGTAATGGGCTTTCTTCAATTCCAAGAAATCACAATCCATGATCTAAAAGCCCAAAACTTAAACCTACTTACCCCACTATATAGTCATGAGTAAGAGACAAAGCTTGCACACGAATTCAGAGGCAAAAACATATTGTTCCAACTTAAAATTTTTCAAGAAAAGTCACATTCGATTTTTAAATTTGAGGCAATTTCAAAGCACAACAAAGGTTGCAATTGACTCTTGGAGGTTCATTGAACGTTTCCCAAACATTATCATCATCAAAACATCATGATATGGCATACCATGATTCCATTTTTTCCTCTTTTCTTGATTTTTTCGATTCGGATTATTTATGCATCATCAATTAATTTTGTTTGTGAAATCTTGCTTGTTTGAAGGTTTAGAACGATTCTGGATACTTTGATTTGGTTTTTGATGCAAGAATAACAATTCACCATGTTTAGGGTTTATGAATTCAAAATTGAGAATTCCAGATGGAGGCTATTTCTTATGAAATTGATAATCATTTGGGACTTAGGAACCCCGTATCGATTGATTTGAACCTTTAAAACTGATTTATTCTTCATGTTTTTCATGTTTGATTTCGTAGGACTTGTAGTGACGGACAAAATCCGTCACTACAAGCTTTAGTGACAAATGTCTGTCACTAAAGGTTAAATGGACGGCTGAAGGTTGAAGAAAGGGTTTGGCGCGCTCAGGATTTTTGAAATTTGTTATAGCTTATGTTTGTTTTGTTTCACAGGATAAACAATTGTGCAGCTTGGCTCAGTTGGTGGACGCGCGCGCCTGGAAGCTTCAGGGCCTGGGTTCGATTCCCAGGTCCCTTTATTTTGGTTATTTGCCTTCTTTTTTCTTATATTTCTTTCTTTATTATTTTTTTAAAACTAATTTCTTAAAATAACTATTAATTAAAATTAATCCTAATTACCAACCAATAATTAAATTAATCACCTCATTAATTCTTTTTCTTAAAAAAACAAATTTCTAAAATAATTTTTAACTATTGTTAAGTTTTAGTTTTTTAGGTCTTATTTATTTATTTTGTAAATTAATTTAGTAATTAGGTTAATTAACTAATCCTGATTTTTTTAAAACTTAATTTTCAAAACCCTAATTTTTTAAATAAACCCTAATTAATCAATCTTTTTTTCTAAACCCTTTTATTTTTTTAATACTAATTTCTATTCATTTAAAATATTCTTTTTCTTAATATTATTTTATATTATTTATTTATTTAGAAATTTGTATAAGTTGTATTTATTTATGTAATTTATTTCTTTTTTTTCCGATTATTATGTAACTGCCCCAAAGCCGTGTAATGACTTAGGATCTTATTTCTTGTTTTTTTTGTTATTTTATTTTATTATTTATGCTTGGTTAGTAATTTAAGGCGTGGAAAGAAATAATTAAAATAAAAGGACTTAGATACTCAAAATAATAAGATAAATATCTGAAATAACACTCACACACGTAAGTCGATCGTTCTACGATCGCCATCTGCACCTCCTAGGGTTTCCCCTCTCAGTTGCCTTTAATATGGTCAAGTCCCTCGAAAGTGGGGGTGTCTTAAAAGCAAAGTCCCTTTAAACAGAAAATCATCAAGTCCCTACAGATTCAAAAGATCATAAGTCCCTACAAGGTTGCCTACGATATATTGATCTTGTCCCTTCGGTAAAAATGATGATAGTCCCTACGAATTGCCAAAGATATCCCTACAAGTTGCCTTAATTGATCATACAATGACCATACACCTGTCCCTCAACAAAATCCAAGGGAATGACTACCTACTCCTCAATAGTAGGGACAGTCTTACCCTTGAAAGGAAATAAAAGAATACGAAAGACCAGTCTTGGGTAGGTAGCTCTCAGATACTTGCTCACTTTTTCAAAATACTCTTTACACCCCACTTTTCGAACAATTTTCAAACTTAAAAGTTTTTGTATACATCCATACGAGGATCATTACAAAGACTTATGAAAATTTCTAAACACACACTACACATTTTTTCAAACAAATAAGTGAGCTAAGTAACTAAGAGCCCATGGATAACCATTGATATAAAGGATGCTTACACCTTCCCTTTATATAACTTACCCCCCGAACTCAAGTCTTTTAAAAATATGTCTTTCCTGTTCTTTTATACCCTTTCCATATGGATAAAATAAAAGTCAGTGGCGACTCTTGCTATCCGCAACATAAATAAAAAGTTTGTTCCCCCATCGAGTTACACATACTCACAATAACTACACCATACAACATCAATAACAACCACATATCACAACATCTATCAATTACTACTAATCATCGTCAACACAATTATCATGTATTTCATAACATATAATCATATAATTCAGTTTATACCACAACAACGCAACATAACCTATACTACACCATATCACGTACTAATATACTATCAACATATCAACACAACACTACTCAACAAATCAACAACATCAACATCAAGAAACATATAGATTATGTTTAGCTCAATTACACTAATTATCCCTACAATTGTGTGTATAACTCTCCTCTCGCTACTTCTAGCTACCCCACATCAATTCCTAAGCATTACTAGTTAATAAAATAATTTTCTGTAATTTTTCAGAATTTAAAAATTTATTTTTCACGCTCCATGGCTCGCTAAGTGAGGGCCATAGCTCACTAAGAGCCGAACTCCCTGACTCTTTTCGCTAAGCGAGCTCTGCGATTTTGCAAACCGCAGCTTTACTTTCAACACTCACACCTGCTACAAAATATCAACAACCCAGCATCAACAAACACCAGAAATCACAGTATTCACAAATTTCACCATCTAATTCATACAATTATCAATTATCAACTAACAACAACAAACAACTCCTAATTCAACTAAATTCTTCAACAATTCATCACAACTTCAATTCCTAATTCCTCAACCTACCCAATTCCCATTATAAAACCCTTAAGATGGAAGAATCCCACCCTTACCTTAGGTTTCGTTGAGAAATTCTTCCTCTTTGCGAACTTTTGTGCGCGATTAAGCCTTTTCCTCTTCTCCTCTCCACAACTTTCACGATCATTCTTGTTCTCTCCCAAATACGATTATGTTTTCCCCTTTTCCTTATTTCCAACATAACTCCTAAGACCTAACTTATGAACTGCCACTTCTACCCTTACTACTTTCACCAATTGACCACCTTGTCCTTATCTCTTATTTATCCCATTTATTTATTTAATTATCACTTAATAATACAATTATCGACCACAATATAATTTTCAACTATAATTATATTCGATAATATATATTATTCTTCACACACCACAACACAACATTCTAAATAAAATATTTAAATAAATTTGGGGTGTTACAACTCTCCCTCACTTAAAAGGTTTTCGTCCTCGAAAAGATACCTCAAGAAAAAAGATTCGGATATGAATCTCGCATCCCGCTCTCTAATTCCCAAGTCATATGCCCACCGGCAGCTCCTCCCCAAACCACTCGCACAAGGACAATCTCCTTACCCCTCAACCGCTTTACCTCCCGATCATCGATTCGTTCCGGTAATGCTTCAACCGTAAGATTATCTCTTACTTCAACTTCATCCATCGGTATCAATGTGACGGATCCGAAACATACTTCCGAAGCTGTGTGTAAACACCCCAAATTTTCCCTCACTAAGTTCACACCATGGCTTGTGATCTTTCATATTTGCATTAGTTTAAGCACATCATCTCATATTGCATTTTTGTTTCATTGCATTAGTTAAAGTTCATTTGCATCTAGGGTTTGTGATCTGAGCAATCCAAGATCCATATGAGCCACTCCAAAGATATTCAATCATCTCAGGAGGGTCCATGTATGTTCAATCATCATATTTTATCCTCCAAAGATCAAGGAAGTCAAAGAATCACAAGAACTGGTAAAGCATGGAAGCAGAGCTAGGGTTTAACTACACAAATGACCTAAAATTAGGGTTTTGGTTTCAGAGGCCATAACTCAAATTGTTTTGGTCATTCTTGTTTCTAATGGTCTCTATATGTTATGTAGATGTTTAAGAATTGGCAGAATTTTTGACCAAACAAGAAATGTTAAATTCAGTTCAGAATGTCCTATCAGATGTTGGGACATTAGCAAACAGAGTATATGAACTTATTTCAGGATGTCCTACCAGATGTTGGGACATTGTGTAAATAACTTAAGTTCAGTTTTTCAGGATGTCCCAACAGATGTTGAGACATCTCAGACCTGCTACCAGAATTAATTAATGATTAACTGATCAGAGATATTTAAGGAGAAGTATCTGGAATTAATTAATGATGGATAAAAACAGAACAAGGCGCATCTGTAGGGTGTTTTATATTGAAGATTCAGATTAAAACAGAAGACCTAAATCACCTAGAATATAGGAAGTAACAAACCCTAAATTCAAGGTGACAGCTGCTGCACATTAGGGCTGGATCATTCTACAGAAAGCCCAAAATTCAGATACCTATTTAATCAACAGAAACTCATAGAATTGAGTACGAATTTCAGAAGTCAAAATAGGGTGTCTAGTGTTTTTAATAGCAGGTTGTTTTATGTATCACTTTATGAGCTTTTAAGCAAAAGTGCATTTGTGACTTGATTGAAACTGTGAAGTAAGATCAAGCTGTATTGTTTGAAGGATGTCTTCAATTTCTGTAAACTTGTAAACTTGATCATTGTGTGATTGAGGGGGAGTGAGTAGGGTACTCTTATCTAAGTGAGTCTTAGGTAGAAATTGCATTGGGTAAGTATTAAGTGATAGATTAAACAGGGTGGTTTAAGTCTAGAATTAATATTACTAATATTGGATTTCCTCCTGGCTTGGTAGCCTCCAGATGTAGGTGTGGTTATACACTGAACTGGGTTAACAAACTTCTGTGTTGTTTACTTTTCTTGCTGTTTAAGTTTTGGTTAAATTTGTCAAATGTCCTATTAAGTGTTGGGACATCTCTTAGGACATCTCATACCTGATCACAGAATTTCATGTTATAAGGATCATGTGTACCAAGTTTGATGAAGAAATTCATTGTGGAAGTCATATGTTCACTAGGTAACTTCTTGAGCAAGTCAGAGCAAAATCTGGGCATTTGAGGCCCCCACCAATGGAACTAAAGTGGATTTTCATCAAATTGAAGTTATGTGATCTTTATTTGATAATTGAAGTGCTTAGAAGTTCACAAAATTGAAGAAAAGTGAGCTAAACCAAAAGTTGCCAAAAATGGAAATGACTTGTAATGTAAACTTTCCATTTTGGGATAGTTTTTCAACCTCCTCTTTCTCAACCAAAAATGCTTCAAATGAAAAATTGTTGGTCATGAAAGTTGTATATTGGATCATTCCCTTTTCAAAAAGTACAAGAACAAGATCTAATTCATTTTGGAACTCAAGTTATGGCTTGTCAAAGTTGGCAAAAATCCCATAAATTTCAAGAATGCACCAAAAGGGATTCTTTGCAAAACCACTTGCCAAGGCTTTTTGTGACTTCAAACACACTTCAATGTATCATAACATCATAGTGCATTTCCTTTAGATCAGAATTGCCCAAGGAATTGCAAGATTACCTGCCTTGAACATCAAGATTTCTCAAAGGGGCCAAAACTTCACATAATTGCAAAACACCCCATAACTTTGTTTCAACTTGCTGAATTGTCTCAAAATGGATTCTATGGACATCCTTGATCTCAGCTGCACATGGACATGCCAAAAGGCCAGCTGCATTCTTGCCCATACCTCAAGTACACAAGTTGGTGACTTTTTGCAAGAAGGCCATACCAATCACCATAGGCCACAACCACTTCTCTGACCTATCACAACTTGATATGCGGACCAAATGCTGATCATAACACACAACATTGCAAGCTGAAGCCTAAGATTGATCAAGTTCCCAAAATCTCTCCCTCTTGCATTTTCCTTCGAATCTCCCAGCTCACTTACTCAAACACAAAACCAATTCCACCATTCATCTCTAAATCACTCACTGACCCCAAAGCAACCCTCAAATCAGCCAATAACACACCATATACAAAACACGATTCTCATCCAGTTGGAGTGCAAACTCACAAACCAGCCATTCTCAAATCCTGTGAAGCATTCCATTAGCCTCAGGGGTCAAAGGGAGTCTATTTGCACAAAGGAAGTGGCCAGAAAGCTCAAGTTTGGAAAGCTCCATCTCAGGTAGCCATCTGAATTCATTTTTACAGAACTCTCTTTTTATGTTACAATATGATAAAGCATGCTTCACTGATCACACTGAGCTTTGAATTTTCGAAAATGGTGTAGAAATGAGTATGTACTGAATCTCTGAAATTTTTGCCATGTTTGGTCTTTTCTTCGAATCTTGTTTATGAGCATGAATAAATGTGATTTGAGGGTGGATTTGAGTTTAGGGGAGTGAGGGGTGTTGATCTGGAGCTTTAGAGCTCCAGAAATAACCTAGGGAAGAAGTTGGAGATTTTCAGGTGAGGGTGTCACCGGAGAAGACGACCGGAGCTCTTCTCCGGTGACCTGAAAATGATTAGTTTGATAATTAGGGTTAGGGTTTTGGTTTGAATGTGGACCCTTAGAACTGAGCTTCCCGCGCGTGCTGTGTGGCTAGGATTGTTTCATTAGTTTTGAATTAGGGTTTAAGAATTAATTAATTAGGATTAATAGAATTTGAATTTAGGCCGTAGGATCACGCGCCAAGTGAACCCTGGATTTCTCTAGAATCAACCTCATCCCTTGGATCAACATACTCCCATTTTATTCAATTTTAATTTCATATTTTCCTATTTATTTTGTACATTTTATTAAAAATAGTTAGAAAATTCCAAAAATAGTTTTATTCTGCATTTTCACTTCAAATAATTTTCTCAACCCAAAAATATTTTTATTTTTATTTTTTACATTAAAAAATAATTTTTTAAAAATTTAAATGTTTATTTTAATTAATTAATGAGAATTAATTAATTAAAATATCATTTAGGTTTCTAAAAATCCCAAAAAAAAATCACATTGCATCTTTAAACATTTAGAGACATTGTCATACCATCCACACAAATTTCTTTTTGGTTTTGAATCATCTTTGATAATTTTCTTGAATTTAGGGTTCATAAAATTTACATTTTAGAACCCTAACTTCAAGAATTATTTTTTGCCTAACCAAGAATGGTATGACAATGTTTCTTTTTGCATTGATCTTCATTTGACATGTAGTTTCTAGTATAATTTTATCACAAATTTCTTCTACCTTTTTGAATTGATTTGCATTTTTTCCCTTTAGGTACCTTAAAACCCTAGATAACTTAGAAAAATCATAACTTTCATTAGGTTAAGAGTTAGGTCTTCTCCTTTGGGGTGTGATATCATATAGGTTTAGGGATCCTTTGATTGCATTTTCAAGTTTTTATCTTGTCATTTGCTTCTTTTTTTGAGTTTTGCATCTCATGTTGCATGAAATCCCTAATTTCTCATCTTCCTTTGCATACCTCTTGCATAAGCATTCATATAAGAACTTGCCATGACATTTTATGTATTCACATGACTTCTAAGACATCCTAGGACACATTAGAATCATGCTTGATCATTTCCTCATCCATTTTCCATGTTATGCATTCATTACATTCCATGAGCATTCATGAACTTTCATGCTTCTTTCATGCTTCATTTGCATTCCCATCACTTGCATGATCATCCATTGCTCTTGGCATATGTTTTCATAATCTCTTAGCATCATTTGCATCATGAACATGCTTCTGGTTTTGGTTTTCATCCTTGCATTCATTTCATTTTCATTTCATTTCATTTCTTTATGCTAACTTTTCAGGTGGTAAGTACTTTGAGGAGTGAATTTGCCTTCACTTCTCATAATCTTTCCTCGTCTCTCTTATGCATTCATTGCTGCATTTTGCTTTTGCCTTAGAGTGAGCTTTCTCATTCATGTGCCTCATTCACTTTCTTTCTTCAAGTAACTTATCTTCTTAAGTGAAGTAAGTTAGCTTGTTTCTTCTGCTTCTCCTCCTTTCATCTGCTTCTTCCATGGTGGCTCTCCTTGAAGATCTCTTGCAAGCCTCATAAACCCTAGGAACACCCAAGCATGATAAGAATTAGGGTTTTATTAGTCCCCCATTAGTTTTACCTTTGTGTCATCTTTTGTGTCTCTCCTCTCATCTCATAATCAGAGACTAAACCTTCAAGGTTTTAAGGCTTTGTGATTAAGGTTATGCCAGCATCCTTCTCTTAGGATGGAGTGTATAACTTTAATCCTAATTGTTAAACCCTTGATGTGTTTAAATCTTTTAGCTAATCCATCTAATAATCACTAAGACAATAAGCTTGTAACTTGGGCCTTGCATTAGGGTTCTAATTCTTCCTTAATTGGTTAAGAAGGACTAACCCTAGTGTTAATGGACAAGCCCCCCTCAAGTTGTCTTACAAACCATAAAATTCACTTCTTAATCTCGCGATTAACTAAAATCCACTCTAATAAAGGCTTTGTTTTGTCATGAGATTAATCCCTAATCATGGATTAAGTTGAGGTATCTTCCTCAGCTTAAATGCTCTCATCTATTATCCTTCTATCAGGATGGTGTAATGAGTCCATTAAATCTTTGATTATGGCTTAAACTCATGACTTATCACTAAATAAAAAATCCAAAAACATCTAAATAATCACAAGTAGGTTAATGATCTTAATCCTACATCATGGTGATTAAGTGTGAGGTGCTTACTTCATGCTTAAGGTATTCTCATTACCCCAAATCAGAGGGAGGATGTGATGAGTTTACTAACCCTTGGTTTAGGCTTAAGCTCATTAACTTATGACAAAAACAAAAAGCAATAAAAGATTGAAAACACAAAAATAAACAATAATCGTCTCCTTCGGGATTCTTTTCTCACCTCATTCACTCATAAACGAGAACTTGCTTCTTCCGTCTAATGCAAGACAGTTTGCACCTGAGCCAGACAGGTCATACACTTGAGCATAGACAAGTAAGCAGTTCACAAGTCAATTCATCTTTCAGTCTCTTTGAGTCGAACTACGGTTCCTCATTGCACGAGAGGATACGTAGTCATAACTTAACAGTTATCGAACAAAAGTCTCTGTATATTCCCCCTCTTCTAGCATTATTCTTTAAGCCTCATTGTCTTGAGCATTGCACTCTTTTCTTACACTGACACTCCTTTTCTTCACTTTACACTTCTTTTGCACTGGCACTTGTATTCTTTTCCAGCTTTTGCACACAGAATAGCACTGACACTACCCCTTTAAACACAAACTGTCAAGCGTGGATCCCGTCAAGTACGACGGATAATCTGGGTGCTAATACCTTCCCAGGTTGTAACCAACCCCCTAGCGCTTGTTTGATTTTGTGTTTACGGGGGTGTTATGTGCTAATTGTGTTTATTTATTTGCTTTATTTATTGCTTTATGTACATCTTTATTTACTGCTTTCTTTACAGTTTTTTATACATCATACTGTCATTATCATTGCTGGATCTGGCTTCTGTTTTGGTGGGTGGGGTTTCACTGAGTTATTAAGGTCCTATACCTGGGACCTGAGTGACACCTAGGCTAGAGTGGTTCATGTTCTTTCCCATTTCATTTCGGTCTGGTGCGGGAATATGAAACACGGTTCAGATGTGGGTTTCTTCTTGAGAACTCTGTGCTACAGATTTCCTGTAGTGCTAGGGCTATCTGGGAAGCCTGCTATGTCTGGATGACCTTTATTTTGACCTTCAGAATCTGGGGTTAATTAGAGGAGGATCCTTTATGGTTATTGTAAACATTGTACCTCCAGGTTAGAAGTGTTTACACTTCTCATAACTGATCCAAGTCTGAGGATCCTTGTTCTAGAACATTACACGTGAGGGGGGGTTGGGTTGTTTACAGGTTTGCAGGAACCCTTGGCCACATCATACCCTGTTACTGTATTGTTTAAGAATACTTCACTTTGGACAGTTCTTGTGATTAACCCTGGACATGTGACTCTTTATTTGAGTCCCCCACCCTGGTTACTAGATTTCTGAGCCTCCATCCGGACCTTTGAACATACATGGACCTTATACCAAGACAGATAATCAGATCCAGCTCTTGATCACAAACCCTTGCATATCATTTGCATATATCATCATTGCATCATTTAACATTTTTTTATTTGTTTTTCAGGGTATCCATCATATCATATTTGGTTTGGTTTTGACCCCTTCTACTGCTTAGACCTCTGCTTCAGTTATCTTCTTCAGCATCTGCTTCAGTTATCTCCCTCAGCACCTGCATCAGTCTGCCAGAGACTCACCTTCAGCTTTTCAGTCTGTGATCTTCATCAACATTTGACTTCAGCTTCTTCATCAGTACTCATGGATGTTCCAAGGAAAAGCAACATATCTTATCACTTTTTGAGCCCATATTGACTGGTATCAGGCAGGTCCAGTCTCTTATCACACCTGACCATATCCCACTGTTTAGAGAGCACTATGGGGGTATTCTGGACATGGTCATGGATCTTGATTTATCCCAGAGGAGCATGATCCACACATGCTTGCAGTTTTATGACCCTCCACTCAGATGCTTCACCTTTCCAGATTTCCAGATGGGGCCTCTGTTGGAAGAGTTTTCCTTGTTGATTGGAGTGCCTATCAGAAGAGGGATCCCCTTCAATCCAGATATGACTGCTCCCAGAAGTGAAGAGATAGCAAGGGCATTACATTTGGAGCCTGCCCTCATTGAGAAAAACATGACAACAAAAGCTGGGATTCCTGGTTTACATCTGGACTTCTTAATTTCTCAGGCCACCCTGAAGGCTGCAGTGGGAGAATGGAAGGCAGTCTGTGCAATTTTAGCCCTCAGTATATATGAGGTTATATTGTTTGCATATGAGCCCAAGTTTGTAAGTAAGAATGCCATCCACTTTTTCTTGCTAAGGAACCCAGTGCCTACATTGCTAGGGGATTTTTACTACTCCATCCACCAGAGAAATGAAAAGCAAAGAGGGAAGCTAGTCAGATGTTGTGCTCCCCTGTTCTACTCTTGGCTGCTCAAACACTTTCCTAAATCAGATGCCTTCTTGAACCCACATCAATAGAAGAATTGGGCCAAGAGGTTCATTGGCTTAACATCAGATGACATCAGGTGGTGCACCCAGAGCACCAAAGGCAAGGATATTATTACTAGCTGTGGGCAATACCCTAATGTGCCTCTAATAGGAGTAAAAGGTTGCATCAATTACAACCTTTTACTGTTAAGAGACAATTGGGATATGCCTTGGTTCATCCTCCCAGAGGACAGGATTTAGCTGAGACCCTATACTGTGAAGTTCAACCTAACTCTGCTGTTGTCAGACAAGCTGCCTGTGCTTGGGACAACATCCAGACTAAAGGGACAGCCATCCTTGGAAGGTGCAACAATATTGCCTCAGCCCAGTACTCTGACTGATCCCGCACTAGAGCTCAGATCACCAGGATGCCTTTCACCTTGGAAGACACACCTGGACCTCCTACAGTACAGCCTACAACAACTGTTAGCCTGGAGGAATTTGAAAAGCTAAAAGAGAGGAATAATCAGCTATCTGAAGCCCTGAAGAAGACTCTCTAGGAGAGAAATGATGGTCGTCTGGACATTGAAAGATTGGAAAGGCTCAAGACTGAGCATCTGACCAAGATTGAAAGGACAGATGACTACATAAGGAAAGCAAGAGCAGGAGAGTTGGTTTTGAAGAATGCATGTAAGGAGGCCAAGATTCAGAAAGCTAGGGCTGAGCATTACCTGGAGGAGAGCCAGGCTAGGTGGATCAGGATCACCGAAGCCCGTGCACAAGAGGACCAGAGGACTCAGGCCAAGATTGAGCAGTTGGAGGCCAATGAGAAGAAGCAGCAGGAAGCTTTGTTGGCAGCTCAGAAGGAGATATCAGAATTGAAACTTCGGGCGGGGTTAAAGAGATCAAAGGATCAGGAAAGGCATAAGAAGCTGACTAATGCCATTGCTACCAGGAACCTCCTCATTAGGACTATTACAGAGCACCCAGCTGGTTCGGTGACTGAGGCCCTCCTGAAGGAAGTCAGGGAGGATGACTTCGGATTGGATGTCTGATTCCTTTTGCTTGTATTTCTTTCCTTTTGATGTACTTTTTGCTTTTGATTGTTGTATTTTTGACCCACCATGGGCATGTATTGTAAACAGACTATGTATTTTCATCATTTGTAATATACCAGTTTGTTTTATTTTGGTGGGCTTTCTCTCAAGATCATCAAGCATTTCCTCGAGGTCTGGAAAGGTCAAAACCAAAGAACCAAACGGGATACCTTGGAAGACAAATAAGCATATTGCATTGCATACTAACATTTTCTTTGTTTTGTAGGTTTTTGTTTGTTATTTTGTTTCTCACTTTGTTGTGGTCTCAGGAAACATTGTTCGTCGCAGAGTGTTCCCTGTCAACCATATACACCGGTACCCAACGCGAAACAACCTTCCAGGCATTCAGATGGATCAGGTACAGCAGGACCTGAATGAAGTAAGAAATCAAATTGCAAATGAAAGGGTCGAAATGAGAAACCAAATGACCCAGTTTATGGCTGTGATGATTAGCTTAGCTCAGAGCCAGGAAAGGCTTAGAGAGTTGGTGGAAAGACAGACACCTGAAGAGCCCCACCCTGGAATAGGAGGAACCAGCAATAATGAACGCAGGCAGCCTCGCATCGACCCACCAGAGTTTGGGCCCCATTTGAACTCAGATGTTAATATCCCAAGGAATATTCAAGGAAACACTGCTGCAGGCAGGATCTTGCAAGAAGATCCTCAGGAGGAGCAGTTCACGGTTATTGGGGCTGGGGATGAGGTGTATGACCGAAGAATGGATGAGATTGCTGAAAAGCTAAGATCTCTAGAATCCCATAATTCTTTAGGCTTTGACGTAATGGATATGGGGCTGGTAGATGGGGTGAGGATTCCCCACAAATTCAAACCCCCGTGCTTTGAAAAATATAATGGTACCTCCTGCCCGCGTACTCATCTGCAATCTTTCTTAGGGAGACTCAAGGCTTATACCATGGATGAGAAGTTATGGATGTTCTATTTTGAGGACAGCCTGACTGGAGCATCAAGAGAATGGTATTCGCGTCTGACCAGGGCCACTATAAGATGTTGGAAAGACTTGGTCGAAGCCTTCCTCCGGCAATACCAGTACAACCTAGACATGGCTCCCAATAGAACTCTTCTAATGGGCATGTCTCAATCTTCAAGGGAAAGCTTTCGGGATTATGCTCAAAGGTGGAGACAGCTTGCTGCTGCTGTCCAACCACCCATGTCTGAAAGAGAAATGGCTGACATGTTTATGAACACCTTGCAGGGAACTTATATTGACAGGCTTGCTGCTTTCTCTTCCACTAGTTTTGCCGATGCAGTTATAGCTGGTGAGAGAATTGAAATTCTTTTGAAGATGGGGAAAATCTCTGACAATGGTGCAGGCTCTTCCAACAACCCCAGAAAACCTTTTTCAGGACCCCGAAGGGCAGGTGAAACAAATGCTATTCATGCAGGCAGGGGCAGGCCCCAGTATTCTCACAGATCAATAGCAGCCGTTACTATCCCGACTCCAGTTCCACAACAACCACTTTTTCCTCAACAACAACAACAACAACAACACTATCAGCAACAATCTCATTTTCCGTAACAAAGAACACACAACAATAACAATAACAACCAACAGCAGCGCCCCTTTCAACAGAGGCCATCTCAGGCAAATAGGGTGATTGATCCCATCCCTATGACTTATGCCGCTCTACTGCCACAACTCCTGAAGCTCAACCTGGTTGAGTTAAGGACGTTGGCTCCACCAGATCCTATCAATCTCCCAAATAATTATGATGCTAATACCAGGTGTGCCTTTCATTCCAACGCACCTGGTCACAATACCGAGAAATGTAGAGTCTTGCAAATGAAGGTTCAAGATTTGGTCGATTCCAAAGCTCTCAATTTCGCACCTCCTCCGAATGTTAACAGAAATCCCATGCCTAATCATGGTGGGCCCAGGATTAATGCCATAGAGGAAGATCAACCATCTGCACTGATTGACAATGTTGCACAGATTTAAACGCCGCTGGCAGAAGTCAAGGTTCAACTCTTGAAATGTCAGGTATTACCGGGCTGCGAGGCCTGCTGCGAATCGTGTAAAACTGCTATTAATGGTTGTGAAAGGCTAAGGTTTGGCATAGATGGCCTTATCAGAGATGGAATTTTGCAAATTACCACAATGGCTCCTACAACATCAACAACTGTTTCTTCAACAACAACAGATCCTCCTACAATAGCAACGACTATCATTCCCACTGATTCATCCACAACTCCAGCAATCACTCCATCCATTATTTCAACAAACCAGAGTTCAGCAACATTTACTTCTACAACATCAACACCCATTTTATCAACGAAAATGCCTACAACACCAGCAAACACTAATGAAGATGTCTCAACGGTCACGATCTATTATGACCCAACAAATGTTCATCCCAACAACAATTTTCAACAACAAACTGCAACACCTCCTGTCAGATCACCAGTCACAATCTATTACGACCCACATATCATCACAGTTGCTTCCGCTGCAACAATCATTCCGGTTACCATTACGGTGCCAGGACCCGTTCCTTATGAAAGCAGTAATGCCATACCTTGGCACTATGGCTCTGATCTCTACTGTGACGGGAAGAAGATCACTCTAGATTCATCAACCTCTTCACCACAAGTTGACAATGTTGGGGGAGGCAGAGGCTTCACCAGAAGCGGATGCCTTTTTGCCTCACAAACACCAAGACCCAATGCTGAAGTAGAAAATGCTGCTAAGGCAAAAGGGAAGAGTGTGGTACTTGAAGAGCCAACTGTTAAAGAAACTCTGAAGACGTCTTTTGAACAAGAGGTAGACGAGTTCATGAGGATAATCAAAAAGAGTGATTACAAAGTGGTGGACCAGCTTCATCAAACACCCTCCAAAATCTCTATATTATCATTATTAATGTGTTCCGAAGCCCATAGGAATGCACTGTTGAGGGTCCTGCATGCAGCCTACGTGCCGAACGAGATTACGGTTAATCAGCTGGAAACAGTGGTTGCAAATGTTAACACCAGTCATGGACTGGGCTTCACAAATGCTGATTTAACAACGGAGGGACGCAATCATAACAAGGCTTTACATATCACCTTAGAATGCAAAGGTGTTGTTCTTTCTCATGTGCTGGTGGACACTGGGTCCTCGCTCAATGTCCTCCCAAAGAAAGCCTTGGTGAAGCTTGAGTATGATGGTTTGGCTTTACGTCCAAGTAACTTGGTCGTGAGAGTGTTTGATGGATCTAAGAGATCAGTACTTGGAGAGATTGATTTACATGTGATGATTGGCCCACAAATCTTTAAAACTACTTTCTTCGTGATGGACATACAGCCGGTCTACAACTGTTTGTTGGGTAGACCCTGGATTCACGCCGCTGACGCTGTTACATCTACCCTTCACCAGAAATTAAAATTTGAGTGGGAAGGCCAGATCATCACAATCTACAGGGAGGAGGACATTTTCATTAGCCAGCTGGCTACTTACAAGTATATAGAGATGGATGGAGAGATCCATGAGACTATGAGTCAGGGGTTTGAGGCCCTTAACATCAATGAAGCAACTGTTGTGTCTGGAACTTCCATCACTTCATATCAACAAGCCCGAAAGGTTGTTGAAGAGGGTACCGCTCAAGGCTGGGGCAAGCTGCTTCCAATAGAAAAGAAAGAAGACAGATTTGGGTTGGGTTACAGACCAACTCGACAAGATCAACCAGAGGCTGCAACAGAGCCCAAATTTGTCAGCGGGGGAATGCTTACCCCAGATGCTGTGATCAGTCTGGAATACGAGGAAGAAGACGAATGCAACTTGGAAAGCTAGATACGTCCAAGGATCCCGGGGAACCAAGTCTCTAACTAGTCTTCCCAGGAAATTATAAGAGTTACTCCTGCAGAGTAATTATTATTTCCTGTCTTTTAAGCATGCATCAAGTCCTGCATCTTGCCCAAGGTGTCAGGACTCATTTTGTAATAAGGCCATCTTGTATTTTGTGCAAATGATTAATTAATGAATATCAGGACATCTTTTGCAAACAAGTCTCTCTTTTCCGCTCACTGTTTTTCATTTTTCATTTTTTGTACAAAACAATAAAATGGCAATGTTTTCAAAATAATAACAATTTCATTTTCACTTTGTCTAAACAAGATAAAACTGATCACTAAAATGAAAAAATCTAAACCCTTGCAGAGAGTGCCCTCCAGACTGCACCGACAACGACACTGCTATGACTTTGTATGACTTCGACAATCCGATTAATCAAGCCGATGAAGGGGTTGAAGAAGATTATGAGCTACCTGAAGAGCTAGCCAGATTGTTAAGGCAAGAGGAGAAGGTTATCACTCCTCATCAGAGGGAAGTTGAGACAATTAATCTTGGTACAGAAGAAGACTTAAAAGAAGTAAAGATCGGGGCCCGTCTGCAAGATTCAGTGAAGGAACAACTTATTGACATGCTGCGAGAGTACGTTGATGTCTTTGCTTGGTCATACCAAGACATGCCAGGTCTGGATACCGACATTGTTATGCACAAGCTGCCACTAAAAGAAGACTGTCCTCCAGTAAAACAGAAGCTATGCCGTACTCGTCCGGATATGGCCATGAAGATAAAAGAAGAGGTGCAAAAACAGTGGGACGCCGGTTTCCTTGCTGTAACTAGTTATCCGTCGTGGGTTGCTAACATTGTACCAGTGCCTAAGAAGGATGGCAAAGTATGAATGTGTGTGTATTACCGGGATCTGAATAGAGCTAGCCCGAAAGATGACTTCCCATTACCTCATATTGATGTATTGGTCGACAACACGGCTCAGTTCTCGGTATTCTCCTTCATGGATGGATTTTCAGGATATAATCAGATCAATATGTCACCTGAATACATGGAGAAGACAACTTTCATCACACCCTTGGGCACATTTTGTTATAAGGTAATGCCATTTGGACTGAAGAATGTCAGGGCAACTTATCAACGGGCTATGGTAACATTATTCCATGACATGATCCACAAAGAAATTGAATGCTACGTGGATGATATGATTGCCAAGTCCCTCACTGAAGAAGATCATCTGGTAAATCTACTGAAGTTGTTCAAGCGTCTGAGGAAGTATAAGCTGAAGCTAAACCCCAACAAATGCACATTCGGGTTACGTTCCGGTAAACTACTGGGATTTGTTGTAAGTGAAAAGGGAATTGAAGTTGACCCTGAGAAAGTCAAAGCCATTCAAGAGATGCCTGCACCGAGGACTGAAAAAGAGGTTCGGGGGTTCTTGGGTAGATTGAACTACATTTCAAGGTTCATATCTCACCTCACCGCAACTTGTGAGCCCCTGTTCAAGTTGTTAAGGAAAGAACAAGCGGCCAGGTGGAATGAAGACTGCCAAAAGGCTTTTGACAAAATCAAGGAGTACTTACAAGAACCTCCAATCCTTATGCCTCCAGTTGAAGGAAGACCTCTGATAATGTACTTGACAGTATTAGAAGGATCAATGGGGTGTGTTTTGGGCCAGCATGACGAGTCTGGTCGAAAAGAGTATGCAATATACTCCCTAAGCAAAAAGTTTACCGACTGTGAACAACGTTATTCACTGCTCGAGAAAACTTGTTGTGCTTTAGCGTGGGCTGCTCGCCGACTAAGGCAGTATATGTTGACTCACACTACCTTATTGATCTCAAAGATGGACCTAGTCAAGTACATATTTGAGAAGCCAACACTTACCGGAAGGGTTGCAAGATGGCAAATGATTCTGACAGAATATGACATTCACTACACATCTCAAAAGGCCATCAAAGGCATTGTATTGTCTAACTATCTGGCTGAGCAACCCATTGATGATTATCAGCTAATGAGATTTGACTTCCCTGATGAAGACATCATGTTCCTAAAAGCAAAAGATCACGAAGAGCCTGTTCACACTGAAGGGCCTGACCCAGAAGAAGAATAGACAATGATGTTTGATGGGGCTGTCAACATGAATGGTCGTGGAGTTGGTGCAGTGCTTATTACACCTAAAGGAGTTCACATGCCTTTCTCGGCAAAACTCACCTTTGCCTGCACTAACAACGAAGCTGAATACGAAGCCTGTATCATGGGTCTCGAGGAAGCCATTGACCTCAGGATCAAGACTTTAACTATGTTCAGAGATTCAGCTTTGGTAATCAATCAGACCAACGGAAAATGGTACACCCACCAAGAGCATTTGATTCCATACCGGGATTATACGAGGAGGTTACTGACTTTCTTCACAACAGTCAAACTTGAGTATATCCCTCGAGACGAAAATTAGTTTGCAGTTGCTATGGCTACCATTTCTTCCATGATCAAAGTTCAAGCTGCCAACTTTGTGCCTCGGATTTCAGTATCCAGACTTGACAGACCAGCATACGTATTCTCCGTGGACATTGCTAAAGATGACCAGCCTTGGTTCCATGACATCAAATGCTTCTTAGAGGATCAAACTTACCCACCTGGGGAATCATCCAATAATAAGAAGACATTGAGAAGACTGGCTGGTAGTTTCTTCCTGAATGTTGATGGTTCATTATACAAGAGAAACTTTGACATGGTGCTTCTCAGATGTGTTGATAAGAAAGAGGCAGACTTGCTGATGCACGAGGTTCATGAAGGATCTTTCGGTACCCATGCTGGAGGACATGCAATGGCAAAGAAGTTGTTAAGATCGGGTTACTACTGGATCACAATGGATGCAGACTGTTGTACCTATGCCAGAAAGTGCCACAAATGCCAGATTTATGCAGATAAAGTGCATGTGCCTCCGAATCCTTTGAATGTGATGTCTTCACCTTGGCCCTTTTCCATGTGGGGCATTGATATGATTGGAAAGATCGAGCCGACTGCTTCAAATGGCCACAGATTCATCCTGGTAGCCATTGATTACTTCACCAAATGGGTTGAAGCAGCTTCGTATGCAAATGTCACCAGACAAGTGGTAGCCAGATTCTTGAAGAGGGACATCATCTGTCGGTATGGAGTACCCGAACGAATCATTATTGATAATGGTTCCAACTTGAACAACAAAATGATGGCAGAACTGTGTCGGGACTTCAAAATCCAACATCACAACTCTTCTCCTTACAGGCCAAAGATGAATGGCGCCGTTGAGGCAGCTAACAAGAATATCAAGAAGATTGTGCAAAAGATGGTGTTTACTTACAAAGACTGGCATGAGTTGCTACCATTTGCCTTGCATGGGTACCGTACCTCAATCAGAACATCCACTAGGGCAACACTGTATCATCTTGTGTATGGTATGGAGGCAGTCCTACCTGTTGAAGTTGAATTACCCTCTTTACGGGTATTGATGGATGTCAAGTTGAATGAAGCAAAATGGGTCCGATCTCGGTACAATCAACTGAATCTGATCGAGGAAACGAGATTAGATGCAATCTGTCATGGGCAGTTATATCAGAAGAGAATGAAGAAAGCCTTCGATCAGAAAGTCAGACTTCGAGAGTATCAAGTAGGAGATCTTGTGCTGAAAAGACTCCTTCCTCCTCATATAGACCACAGGGGCAAGTGGACTCCGAATTACAATGGTCCGTTCATAGTAAAGAAAGTTTTCTCTGGTGGAGAACTGATGCTCACTACTATGGATGGTGAAGATTTCTTATCCCCTGTGAATTCAGATGCAGTTCAAAAATACTTCGCATAAAATGACCCGCTGGACATAAGAACAGAATGTAAGTCCAGGAAAAAATAGGGCATCCCGGCGAGTCAAAAACAGAATAAAAGACTCGGGCAAAAATAAGGGAAAATAAAGAAAAATGTACACCCGCTGAGTTGAAAAGCCGCATTGGACAGCTCAGGCAAAAATGGGTATCCCGGTGGATTGAAAACCCGAAAGGGCGATCCACGCAAAATAAAGGAATAAGCGAACGGCTGCATTCTGAATTCGTCTGTAATGGCAAGCTTCGAAAGGATAAAGCATCGATCAGAATCAACCTTCTTCAGAAAGCAGGATAAGAAGAACATCAAGGTCATACAGGTCATAGCAAAGGGAAGCTCACTAAAGCATCGTCAACATTGCCAGCACCTTTATTTTTCTCAATTTTTGTAAACAATTTCCTCATTTCAGGGGATCTGTTTCTTTGACTGTATTTGTCAATTCAGGGCACCCAAATTAATAAAATCAAATTTTCAGTCACACTTCGTCATTTTATTTCATTTGCAAAAAATGTCCAATATCCTTGATATAACGTTTGCATAAAAACAGATGCGCCTTTCTAATCACATGCTTGCAGGAAATATATTTTACTTCCAGGAATATCTAACTCCTATGACGGAATCCGGTAAGGGATACCTCGGGATACTGGTGCGTTTCTTTGTCTTAACAGGATTGCAGTATCTGGAATACGTTTCCCCAGCAAGGTTTCCAAAGCACCACTCCTTCAGCCCATCTTCAAGCAGCATCAGAAAATGCTTATTCCCCTAGCTGAGTTGTCAAGTCTCCTCATCCTCGGCAGTATCCTCACAAAAATCTCTAGGAAGATCGTTCAGTGATTTTCCCTCCCAACAGAGTGCCAAATCTCTCATCTCCAGCAAAGACAAGGAACCATTTCCCCACAGAGCTCCAACCTCTTCCAAGAAGAGCAATGTCTGAATTTCCCACACAACAAAGTGACAAAAGCTTCCTCATCCCCAGCTGGGTTATCTCATTACCGGATAGGTCTATCAGTGATCTAGTTCCCCAAGCAGAGCCTTACATCCTATCAGATCTTCCATTGATCTCATCCCCAGCTGGGATATCACTTCAGACAGATCA
Organism: Lathyrus aphaca; assembly: GCA_963966055.1. NCBI lineage: Eukaryota > Viridiplantae > Streptophyta > Magnoliopsida > Fabales > Fabaceae > Lathyrus > Lathyrus aphaca. Next base: position 482,697,162 of record OZ014525.1, on the reverse strand, counting down.
GCCAGAGATCTTCACAGCAGCGGGATCCGAATCCCGAACTGGTTTCTTTGCATAATCATGGCATTCGCATCATAAATCACCACAAAAGCGTAGCATTTCGTCTAATACGGAGCATTACGGCAAAAATCAAACATATTGCATAATCACAAGTCTGGTTCGAACCCGTCACCTGTAAATACCAACAGCACTTCATCAACAATATACAAAATACGTCTCAAATTTCCCCAACAGAAAGCCAAAGCGTCCCCTTTGCACTCCCCAACACAAATACATGTTTATTCGACACTCGTACGTGCCATATCATCTCCCTGCAGATATAAACCACAAATATCCCTTTTTGAATACAGAAACTTCTATACTCTTTTGACACCCGTCCGTGTCACCATTCCCCAACATGGTTACCCAAACACTTATCGCAAACCAAAATACACTCTCATTGACACCCGTCCGTGTCATCATATCCCCACAAATTTCCTGAATACCTTTTACACTCATAAGTTCATAACTTATACACTTTCTCTTTTGACACTCGTCTGTGTCGCTTTTCCCAGCAAGTTGAAATACTCGTCCGTGTCTTGCTCATACTTCACAATGCTTATTTTTATTCATGCAGATACTCGTCCGTATCTTGCAAATACACTTATTTCCCCTCAGAGTCGACACTCGTCCGTGTTATTTGTTAACCAGTTGATACTCGTCGGTGTCATCATCTCGGAACATGTGTCAGCGTTGTTGCTACCGATACTCGTCTGTATCATAGTCTTAAGGATGCTCGTCCGCATTTTTAATCTATACACAGTGTTAAACACTTATACCTTTGCTTCTTAAAAGCGTAAGCACTCGTCCGTGTTTACCATTCCCCAATAAAGTAATCTTCTGTTATCTGACATTCGTCCTATGTCATGATACTTTTGGCAGCCGTACCCTGCCAGGTGATCGTCCTTCGCCTTGGATGACCGTCCCTCATCCTTATCCCCAACAGAGTAGTCGTCCCCTACTAGGTGATCGTCCTTCACCTTTTGATGACCGCCCTTCATCATTTTATCCGATGGTCGTCCCCATCGTTGATCTTTGTTATCTGACATTCGTCCTATGTCATGATAAACCCCGAGAGCAGCCGTACCCTGCCAGGTGATCGTCCTTCACCTCTTGATGATCGTCCTTCATCATGTTTATTCGATGGCCGTCCCCATCATCGACCTTTTCTATCTGACATTTGTCCTATGTCGTGGTAAAGAGCAGCCGTCCCCTGCTAGGTGATCGTCCTTCACCTTTGATGACCGTCCCTCATCATTATTTCATTTACTTCTTCAAACCGATGGCCGTCCCCGTCATTATTTATCTTACTTTGCAAACCTAATGGTCGTCCCTATCATTGCCTTTATCTTTAATTCCCAGAAAATCTTGATGGTCGTCCTCATCATGATCCCTTTATTTTCCCAGCATGTCGGCCATCCCCGTCATTGCTTGATTTACCGTTTATCCCCAGCAGTCGTCCTCTGTTCGATGGTCGTCCTCCATCGCCCGTATTTTTATAATCATACTTTACTTTATTTTGCAATGTATATCCCTTTTCTTCTTCTCCCCAGTGAGTGCAAATTTTGGACTATTTTTGGTATTCAACCATAAGTTACCTTGTTTGTCTGTTAAGCCCGTCGCTTACACCCTGCACAGCTAACTCATGTTTGAATAAGGGAAGCTGTAAACACCCCAAATTTTCCCTCACTAAGTTCACACCATGGCTTGTGATCTTTCATATTTGCATTAGTTTAATCATATCATCTCATATTGCATTTTTGTTTCACTGCATTAGTTCAAGTTCATCTGCATCTAGGGTTTGTGATCTGAGCAATCCAGGATCCATCTGAGCCACTCCAAAGATCTTCAATCATCTCAGGAGGGTCCATGTATGCTCAATCATCATATTTTATCCTCCAAAGATCAAGGAAGTCAAATAATCACAAGAACTGGGAAAGCATGGAAGCAGAGCTAGGGTTTAACTACACAGATGACCTAAAATTAGGGATTTGGTTTCAGAGGCCATAACTCCAATTTTTTTGGTCATTCTTGTTTCTAATGGTCTCTATATGTTATAAGGATCATGTGTACCAAGTTTGATGAATAAATTCATTGTGGAAGTCATCTGTTCACTAGGTAACTTCTTGAGCAAGTCAGAGCAAAATACGGGCATCTGAGGCACCCACCAATGGAACCAAAGTGGATTTTTCATCAAATTGAATTTATGTGATATTTATTTGATCATTGAAGTGCTTAGAAGTTCACAAAATTGAAGAAAAGTGAGCTAAACCAAAAGTTGCCAAAAATGGAAATGGCTTGTAATGTAAACTTTCCGTTTTGGGATAGTTTTTCAACCTCCTCTTTCTCAACCAAAAATGCTTCAAATGAAAAATTGTTGGTCATGAAAGTTGTAGATTGGATCATTCCCTTTTCAAAAAGTACAAGAACAAGATCTAATTCATTTTGGAACTCAATTTATGGCTTGTCAAAGTTGGCGAAAATCCCATAAATTTCAAGAATGCACCAAAAGGGATTATTTGCAAAACCACTTGCCAAGGCTTTTTGTGACTTCAAACACACTTCAATGTATCATAACATCATAGTGAATTGCCTTTAGATAAGAATTGCCCAAGGAATTGCAAGATTACATGCCTTGAACATCAATATTTCTCAAAGGGGCCAAAACTTCACATAATTGCAAAACACCCCATAACTTTGTTTCAACTTGCTGAATTGTCTCAAAATGGATTCTATGAACATCCTTGATCTCAGCTGCACATGGACATGCCAAAAGGCCAGCTGCATTCTTGCCCATACCTCAAGTACACAAGTTGGTTACTTTTTGCAAGAAGGCCATACCAATCACCATAGGCCACAACCACTTCTCTGACCTATCACAACTTGATATGTGGACCAAATGCTGATAATAACACACAACATTGCAAGCTGAAGCCTAAGATTGATCAAGTTCCCAAAATCTCTCCCTCTTGCATTTTCCTTCGAATATCCCAGCTCACTTACTCAAACTCAAAACCAATTCCACCATTCATCTCTAAATCACTCACTGACCCCAAAGCAACACTCAAATCATCCAAGAATACACCATATACAAAACAGGATTCTCAGCCAGTTGGAGTGCAAACTCACAAACCAGCCATTCTCAAATCCTTTGAAGCATTCCATTAGCCTCAGAAGGTCAAAGGGAGTCTATTTGCACAAAGGAAGTGGCCAGAAAGCTCATGTTTGGAAAGCTCCATCTCAGGTAGCCATCTGAATTCATTTTTCCAGAACTCTCTTTTTATGTTACAATATGATAAAGCATGCTTCACTGATCACACTGAGCTTTGAATTTTCGAAAAATGGTGTAGAAATGAGTATGTACTGAATCTCTGAAATTTTTGCCATGTTTGATCTTTTCTTCGAATCTTGTTTATCAGCATGAATAAATGTGATTTGAGGGTGGATTTGAGTTTAGGGGAGTGAGGGGTGTTGATCTGGAGCTTTAGAGCTCCAGAAATAACCTAGGGAAGAAGTTGGAGATTTTCAGGTGAGGGTGTCACCGGAGAAGACGACCGGAGCTCTTCTCCGGTGACCTGAAAATGATTAGTTTGATAATTAGGGTTAGGGTTTTGGTTTGAATGTGGACCCTTAGAACTGAGCTTCCCGCGCGTGCTGTGTGGCTAGGATTGTTTCATTAGTTTTTAATTAGGGTTTAAGAATTAATTAATTAGGATTAATAGAATTTGAATTTAGGTCGTAGGATCACGCGCCAAGTGAACCCTGGATTTCCCTAGAATCAACCTCATCCCTTGGATCAACATACTCCCATTTTATTCAATTTTAATTTCATATTTTCCTATTTATTTTGTACATTTTACTAAAAATAGTTAGAAAATTCCAAAAATAGTTTTATTCTGCATTTTCACTTCAAATAATTTTCTCAACCCAAAAATATTTTTATTTTTATTTTTTACATTAAAAAATCATTTTTTAAAAATTTAAATGTTTATTTTAATTAATTAATGATAATTAATTAATTAAAATATCATTTAGGTTTCTAAAAATCCCATAAAAAATTCACATTGCATCTTTAAACATTTAGAGACATTGTCATACCATCCACACAAATTTATTTTTGGTTTTGAATCATCTTTGATAATTTTCTTGAATTTAGGGTTCATAAAATTTACATTTTAGAACCCTAACTTCAAGAATTATTTTCTGCCTAACCAAGAATGGTATGACAATGTTTCTTTTTGCATTTATCTTCATTTGACATGTAGTTTCTAGTATAATTTTATCACAAATTTCTTCTGCCTTTTTGAATTGATTTGCAATTTTTTCCCTTTAGGTACTTTAATACCCTAGATAACTTAGAAAAATCATAACTTTCATTAGGTTAAGAGTTAGGTCTTCTCCTTTGGGGTGTGATATCATATAGGTTTAGAGATCCTTTGATTGCATTTTCAATTTTTTATCTTGTCATTTGCTTCTGTTTTTGAGTTTTGCATCTCATGTTGCATGAAAATCCTAATTTCTCATCTTCCTTTGCATACCTCTTGCATAAGCATTCATATAAGAACTTGCCATGACATTTTATGCATTCACATGACTTCTAAGACATCCTAGGACACATTAGAATAATGCTTGATCATTTCCTCATCCATTTGCCATGTTATGCATTCATTACATTCCATGAGCATTCATGGACTTTAATGTTTCTTTCATGCTTCATTTGCATTCCCATCACTTGCATGATCATACATTGCTCTTGGCATGTGTTTGCATCATCTCTTAGCATCATTTGCATCATGAACATGCTTCTGGTTTTGGTTTGCATCCTTGCATTCATTTCATTTTCATTTCATTTCTTTATGCTAACTTTTCAGGTGGTAAGTACTTTGAGGAGTGAATTTGCCTTCACTTCTCATAATTTTTCCTCATATCTCTTATGCATTCATTGCTGCATTTTGCTTTTGCCTTAGAGTGAGATTTCTCATTCATGTGCCTCCTTCACTTTCTTTCTTTAAGTAACTTATCTTCTTAAGTGAAGTAAGTTAGCTTGTTTCTTCTACTTCTCCTCCTTTCATTTGCTTCTTCCTTGGTGGCTCTCCTTTAAGATCTCTTGCAAGCCTCATAAACCCTAGGAACACCCAAGCATGATAACAATTAGGGTTTGATTAGTCCCCCATTAGTTTTACCTTTGTGTCATCTTTTGTGTCTCTCCTCTCATCTCATAATCAGAGACTAAACCTTCAAGGTTTTAAGGCTTTGTGATTAAGGTTATGCATGCATCCTTCTCTTAGGATGGAGTGTATAACTTTAATCCTAAGTGTTAACCCCTTGATGTGTTTAAATCTCTTAACTAATCCATCTAATAATCACTAAGACAATAAGCTTGTAACTTGGGCCTTTCATTAGGGTTCTAATTCTTCCTTAATTGGTTAAGAAGGACTAACCCTAGTGTTAATGGACAAGTCCCCCTCAAGTTGTCTTACAAACCATAAAATTCACTTCTTAATCTCGCCATTAACTAAAATCCACTCTAATAAAGGCTTTATTTTGTCATGAGGTTAATCCATAATCATGGATTAAGTTGAGGTATCTTCCTCAGCTTAAATGCTCTCATCTATTATCCTTCTATTAGGATGGTATAATGAGTCCATTAAATCTTTGATTATGGCTTAAACTCATTACTTAACACTAAACAAAAACTCCAAAAACATCTAAATAATCACAAGTAGGTTAATGATCTTAATCCTACATCATGGTGATTAAGTGTGAGGTGCTTACTTCATGCTTAAGGTATTCTCATTACCCCTAATCAGAGGGAGGATGTGATGAGTTTACTAACCCTTTTTTTAGGCTGAAGCTCATTAACTTATGACAAACACAAAAAGTAATAAAAGATTGAAAACACAAAAACAAACAATAATCGTCTCCTTCGGGATTCTTTTCTCACCTCATTCACTCATAAACGAGAAATCACTTCTTCTGTCTAATGCAAGACAGTTTGCACTTGAGCCAGACAGGTCATACACTTGAGCATAGACAAGTAAGCAGTTCACAAGTCAATTCATCTTTCAGTCTCTTTGAGTCGAACTATGGTGTTCTGACTTCCTCATTGCACGAGAAGGTACGTAGGCATAACTTAACAGTTATCTAACAAAAGTCTCTGTATATTCCCCCTCTTTTAGCATTATTCTTTAAGCCTTATTGTCTTGAGCATTGCACTCTTTTCTTACACTAACACTCCTTTTCTTCACTTTACACTTCTTTTGCACTGACACTTGTATTCTTTTCCAGCTTTTGCACATAGAATAACACTGTCACTACCCCTTTAAACACAAACTTTCAAGCGTGGATCCCGTCGAGTACGACGGACAATCTGGGTGCTAATACCTTCCCAGGTTGTAACCAACCCCCTTTCTCAGTTTCTCATGTTCGCGACCGTCTTATCCACATCTTTTCTAGGTTTTTGCAGCATTACCTTTCCTTCGGGATAAAAATGCCTAGCTGGCGACTCTTTTCAGTTCATCCTCATGTTCTCCTTTCGCCGACCGTTCGTGCTTGTATCGGGATGTAAATCTTCGGGAGCGACACTGTGACACATGAAATACATCATGAAAATTTGACAATCTCGGTGGCAACGCCACTCTATAAGCAAAAGGTCAAACTCTTGCCGAAATCTGATACGGCCCAATAAACTTAGGAGTAAGCTTCCTCGACTTCAAAGCTCGTCCAACACCGGTCACCAGAGTAACCCTAAAAAATACATGGTCTCCTTCTTGAAACTAAAGATCCTTTCTTCTCTTATCATGGTAACTATTTTTCCTACTCTGTGAAGTCTTAATCTTTTCTCGGATCAACTTCACCATATAAGAAGTCTATTGCACAATACCTGATCCAAGTACAACACTCTCACCCGACTCATGCCAACACAAAGGTGTCCTACATCTTCAACCATACAAAGCATCAAACGGTGCCATTTGTAACACCCATTATTCCCAGTTAAATAAAATAAATATTTATTAAGAAAATCAGAGTTTTTATCAACAGTGGAGTGCTACTTTTTCAACAAAAATCAAGTTCACATAGTTATTTAATAAAACAGTAGAATATATATATATATATATATATATATATATATATATATATATCTTTTTATTCATCATACGGAAATTCTCCAAATATCCACAACATTGAACAATTCCCTTGATTTACAAGTTTCAACAAAATGTGATACTTAACTATTACTAACAAGAAATAAATAAAACAACAAAGATCCCCAACTCCCGTGTTACGTATCAGAGCGACTCCTAAGATTGAACCAAGCAACTCGTATTCTGAGCGTACTCAAGTACCTGAATCATCTGTACTTCCGAAGAAGCACAAATGCAACCAACAACAAAGGGTTGAGAAAACAATTAAATATTTTAACGGTGCAAATAACATCTTAAAGGGTAATCTCACCTCTATTCATTAACACATATCATATACCATTCAATCAATCAAATGTCTCACACAAATCATCAACACATATCACTTATCATATTTCACATATCATTCATTCAATAAAATGCTAAGTGACTCCATGACACAATGCAAATTCGATACCGACTCAACAAATGTCCATCGATTCGGACCGGATGTATCGATTACGCTCCTACTGAGGCATAATCATCCCCACACCTCGATTCACAATGAATCTGAATAATCACTTACGCTCCATCCGAGACAGGATTATTCCACCATACATGCATATGAGAACTCGATTATGCATACCAAAATACATGCATGAACATTATCATACATATCACGATCCTCCTGATCCTCATAAATTATCACACATCCCATCACATGGGTCACATAAAAATCATACAATGTTCAATGCACGTTATCAATACAATCCATATAATTCATCATTAAGTTATACATATCAACACTACCATATATATATATATATATATATATATATATATATATATATATATATATATATATATATATCTTACACATTAATCATCGGTTATCATATCCTATGAACTATTCAATAATTCCATCCTCAACTATCCCTCATTTATTTGCCTAACATATCCCGAACCTCAAACCTCCATCAGTTATCAACTGTCCCATCATATGATTTATACAAGATACATAATACACATTTCCATAATCAACACATTCCAATTGATCGATTAATAAAGTTATACAAATCAAATTAATCTTTTAAAACTTACACACTAATGATCGATTGTCAGGTCCTATAGTTACGCATGGATGTTACCCTCAATGCCTTAGACTAGTGGTAAGAAAGTTGACCAAAAGGATGAGACAAATCGGCTTAAAATATCCAAAATTTTCCAAAATCAGAGGCCTGACGCGCCCACTTGTCCCTTGACAATATTAAATAATTAAGTAAGTATTTAGTAATTTTCAGAATAAAATAATAAAAATATAATTTTTCACGCTCCAAGTCTCGCTGAGAAAGCTCTCTGCTTGCTGAGCGAACAACTCTTGGGATTCTCACTCTCCCTCGCTCGCTGAGCGAGCACTATGATTTTTCCAATCGCTCTCTACACTAAAGCTCTAACCAGCTATGGATTCTCACACCATTCCGAATTCAGTTTATCTTATTTCACTCTTAGCACCAAAAATAGTCCAATTTTCATGCTTAATACTATTTTATGCCTCTAACATTAATCAATCACCTAGTCCAACATTTACAAATCAAATTAGTAAGATTGTAGGTTTTCTTCATCTTCTCCAACTAGTTCATTCTCAATAACATTCATAACTCGATCTTCATAACACACACATACACACACACACACACACACACACACACACATATATATATATATATATATATATATATATATATATATACATATATGCAATTCAACATCAAAATCTCAAACACACACAATTAATCATCATATTATCCGTACTCATATCACAATTTCATCACAATCAATAATAACATACAATCCCTAAGAGAGTAAGGAACTCCCAATTACCCTCCTATGCTAGATCACCAATATAAAACCCTTTCTCCCCCCTTACCTTAGATTCAATCGACTCTTTGAACAATCTTGATCTTGGAGCTTTAGGTCTCTTGCTCTTCTCTCCCTTTTCCTCTTTCTCCAGAGCCAACTTCTTCTTTCCACCAAAACACGATGAATGAAAAATGATTCCCTTTTTCCTTCTCATAAAACCATACCAATTTACCACCTTGCCCTTAGACCTCAAATTCTTATTATTTTATTTATTTAATAATAATATTAAAATAATACCACATTATCATTATATTATTATTTAAATAAATAATTCTTCACTTATAATTTCAAAAATACCACTCATACTCATAATAATCACTTTATTAAATAATTTATGAAATCGGGGTGTTATAACTCTCCCCCACTTATATTATTTTCGTCCTCGAAAATAGTACTCTATGGAATTACTTAGATATATTTTCGCACCTGACTAATCACTCCCTTTCCAAAACCGGTAACTCTACAAATAGCCCAAAACAACAACACTAGTGTCAGAACAACTACCACAACAACAAACACCACCGTCATCAATTCACAACACACATATATACACCTTAAATAGGACACAACAAAAATGACTACCATCACCATAGGTAACACTCCCCTAATCCTCATTATAGGAATTAGTTACTTGCATTCGTACCATCACTATAAGTAACGAGGCGACAACAAGGACAAAAATCAAAATTACACGATACATATCGTCTAGTTATAACAACCACATGTAACAGACTAACCTTGCAGCTTTTTCCATCGAACAACATAATCATAACCCATCAATGGAGCACATACATCACATATATTAATATCTCTACATATCCCGCCATCCTCGATATGTGGATAACCTCTCACTATTACCCGTCCATTTCCGGAATGTCCAATAGTCTCAATATCTCAACAGGTCATATTGCCCAATATTTTGAGTCTTTACTAACCATTTACGTATAAAAAACTACCCCACTCACTCTTCCGCTGCGTAATTTGATTACCCGCAACTATTTACTCCATTAAATTCACATCCAACTTCAACTCTTTCTAACCTTCACCACAATTGTAATAATTCACTTAACATACCTCAATATCCAACCACAAGTCTCTTGACTGCTAACTTAAGTCTAACTTTTAACTATCAATGCAAACAAAGGAAAGGTTCCCAACTCCTTACCTCAGACATTCCAACTATCTTAGTCATCTCATGCTCCACTCTTCCCAATCAAATCAGAATTTTATGTTCATGTAATTACCAAACACTTTAATCTCCAATCGTAGCAATAACATTATCGGATACTCAACCCAATTTCACTCTCATCCACCTCCAATCCATGGGTAAGATAAATACTTTCATAACTTCCCTCTCATAGTATAATGCCAACTACAACTTTACGATCAGGTACCAATAACATCTCAACTTATCACAATCATTATCCAACATTCTATTTGTCACTCCCGGGATTTTCATCCTAGTACAAACGCGAAAGTGGCGCGGAAAAGGTAGAGTCTCCAGCCAGGCATTTTTATCCTAAAAGAATGGGAAAGGTAATGTTGCACAAACCTGAGGAAGAAGGAAAGGACAAGGTCCTGCGAACCAAAGATTTGGGTTTGGGATTCGGTTACGACCTGGGAAGGTATTAGCACCCCAGATCGTCCTCCGTACCCGACGGAGTCCACGCTTGTTTGTTTGTTTGTTTCAAAGGGTGAGAAATAAGATTGTTGACTGGAATGGAAATGAAATGAGGAGGGGAAATGGAAAAGAGAATGGAAAGAAAGAGGGAAATGTAGGGAAAATAAAGAATATGCTCGAACGGGCCCTACCCCGCATCCTACGTACCTCATCTGGAAAATGAGGATAAGAGTCGACGTAGTTCGCCTAACCAGGCGTGAACAATTTGTTTATGTTTTTTATGTGCTGGAACTGTGTATGTCTATGCTCAGGTGTTGCAGGCATGTCTGGTATGAGTGCGTTTACCGTCTTGCATGTGAGACAAGTCGTCGCAAGTTCGCGTTTAGAATGAGTGAGATGAGAGAAGAAGTTCCCGCAGGAAAGTCGCTTATTCTTTGTTGTTTGCTTTTTAAGATTTTTCTATGAATTTGGCATAAGGATGTGAATTCAAACTCTTTTCCATGGAATGTGTACTTGCTACTACATTCCAAGATGGAATAGCAGAACAAGCACACCAAGTAAGGAGAATTTATCCAAGACTTGTTTCCAAGGATTAGGGTCTAAGTTCACTAGCTTGTTGAACTTATTACATGTTTTTGTGGCTTCTGAAGAAATGTCTTTTATGTTTTCTTTGTGAAAATAATCTCCTTATCAAACTTGTACATCATGCTAGACAAGCTCACACTATTCCAAGATGGAATGAATGTAAGTTCCCCATGGGATAAGGCTATACACAAGAGATTATTTCATGTTTTTATTAAGTCTTTTTTATTTTTGTTTATGAGAAGAGAAAGAAGACTCAAATGGAAAAAGGACAAAACTAAGGTGGACTAAGACACAACCCTACATTGTTCATTAAAATGGTGTTCCTAATGGTAAGTGAGGCTTTTCTAACCCTAAAGAGAAAAAGGAAAAGAAAGAAGAAAAAGGATGCAACTTACTTCCTAAGGAAGATAAGTTGGTCCTAACAAAGAGGATCTTACCAATCACAAATATGGAAATAAAAGGTGAATTAAATGCATAAAGAAAATGCCTAAAAAATAAAAGGATAAGGTGTAAGGAAACATACCTTCCCCTCCCTAAAAAACAAAGATTGGTGTGCATTTTATTAAAAAATAATAAGGCAAACACACAACAATTAAATCCTACTAATTCTAGGACCTAATTCTAGACTCCAACTTAATTCTAAAAACTAAAAAGAATGCTAAAACAAAATTCAGCACCTATTGCAGCCTCTAAAGTAAAAACAGCTATCAAAACAATGCATAACACAAGGTAACTTTCTACAGCTCACAATCAGCATGTAAAGATAGGTGTAGAAAGTCACATACAGCATGCAAACACACATTTTACAGCTACTGCACTAACAAACAACTATGAAAACATGGGGCATATTTGATTCTTTTTTCATTTTACGTATACAAAGTAAGTGATAAACAACACATCAACATCAATTAGCATGAATTTACACACATCACAACATGTGAAACTTGATTAACATGTGATCATTTATTATCATGCATTTATTTGTTAAAAAGACCAAAGATCAACAAGAACAACCACACTTTTCCATATTACACAAATGAGCATTTATCATGAAATTGAACAAGTATCACTACAAGCCTCAATTATTACACATGCATGGCACACAAAAAATTCAGAATGAACTCATGTCAAGAAGTGATCTATTAAGTACAAGAAGCATGCATGAACATTTTAATTATTTAATCACTTTTAATCAAAATATCAAAATATGGCACTTAATCATGCAATCAATCCAAACAAGCAAGGATCATAATTATGAAGCACAAATCAATTTTAAGTAAGCATTTGACATGTGAAACAAGTGATTAAAGAATAGAAACACACATCAAAAATCAATTATAACACATATACATATTTAACACAAAACATGGAAAAGTGAACGGAATCATGTCGAAATGACTCGAAACAATGGAATCGGCTACAGGAAATAGACCCAAAAATTCCCTAAAATCAATACCTAAGTATACATGAACATTAGAAGCACAAAGAAGCAAGAACAAGCAAGCAAATAAGCTAAAAATCCAAAAACCAACAGTGTTAACCCGTTAACGGATCCCAGACAACACTAATCTGGCAAAAAACGCATGTGTTAACCGGTTAACCAAATGCGTTAACAGGTTAACGCTGAGCAGAATGTGAAAAATTGCTTTGAAATAAGTGCTTTTGGCCACAATCTTACTTCTAAACAACTCTAACACACACACTAATCATGTTAACACGAATTTCTACTCAATTAGGGCTTATTAACACATGCTAGAACCTATAACAAGCTAAAACCTAGCTTCTAATCCATTAAAATCCACAAATTGCAAGCAAAACGTAACGAAAACATAATCAATCACAAGTAATACGAAAAGTACATAAAGAATGCCAAAATGGCGAGATGAAGAGAATAACTTAAAAGAAAAGTTATTTTAGATCACCAACCTACGAAGCGAAGAAGTGCTTCGAAGGGTGTTGCAATAATCGGAGCTTGATCGAAGAGAAATCCGAAGAATTCGCAAATGCGCAAAATAAATGCGTTCTTGATGCTTGAGACTTATTGCACTTCCGATAAGTTGAAATCTTCACAAAAATCAATAGCTTCTTCTTCTACAATGCCCAAATCAATGGAGGTTAGAGGCTAAGCTTTAAGATCTTCAAGTTTCAATGTGAAACTTGAAGAGCTTCTTCAAAAAGCTTTGGTGAAAAGGGAAATGGAGGAAAAGTGAGAGAGAAAAGTGATTCTAGAAATGAGAATTGTGATTATGAGAGAGTGAAAAAATTGGGAACCTTTTGCATTGAAGTGATTAATGATTATATAGAGGCTTGGCTTGGAGCTAGGTTCGGGAATGGAGTTAGGTTTAGGAATGGAGTTAGGTTTGTAGTTAGTTAGGGTTAGGGTTGGAAAGGGAATATTCCTTGGGATATTCCTTGGAATACTCTAGAAGGTTGTAGAACATGGTAGAAGAATCCAAGGGAATTGGAGTGGAATTGAAGTGAAAAAAATAAAAGGGGAAAGAATGAAAGGAAATGTGGAAGGAAAGTGGAAGGAAAATGGAGGAAAAGGTGAAACCAACCACTTTTCAAATTATTTTTCCCTAAAATGGTAAGCTTTGGTTTTCTTGATTTTTTCATGATTCCTCCATCATTTCTTGACCAAATTTGAAACATAGGATCCTTGTAACCCTAATTTCATGATTTTTATTTCAAAAAGTCAGGAGTTGACTTTTACTCAACCTGGTTGGCTTTTCCTCAATTCCTTGATTTTCAATCCATTGACCAATTGAAGCCCTTCCAAAATTATTCCATGGATGAAACTTCAACCCTAGTGTCATACCCCAAATGTTTCCTACCTTTATTTTCTGTTTACCAATATATTCCAAAAAACATGCACTATTTTATTACTGTCTAACCAGATATTTTAAAAATCCCAAAGTATGTACCATTTTTTTTGTCTAACCACATATTAAAAAATCCAAAAATATGTCATTTTATTTTGTGCGAAAAAATCGAGTCAGTTTGGGTTTGTCGGTGTTTGCGTGTGTGGTGTTGTGTGGAGGTTATTTGTCCATTTCTCTAAAATATCTATTTTATTATATTTCAATTTTTCTTATTAATATTTACTCAAAAATACAAAAAAAAATCTATTATTATTCTTTTTATTTTCTTTACCATTTTTCATTTTTATCATTATTATTATTTTCATTATTCACCTTTTTGTTTTATTTCCTATTTTCATTCCTTATTATTAGCATTATTATTATTTTTATTATTCACTTTTTTGTTTTATTTCCTATTTTTATTCCTTATTATTAGCATTATTATTATTTTTATTTTTACTCTTATTAGTTACTATTATTTTTATTATTATTAAATAGTATATTATTGTTATTATAATTATTCTTATTATTATTATTAATCCATTTTTTTAATTCTCTTCTCCAATTTTCCCACACGTTACCACATACCAATTGTTATTATAATTATTCTTATTATTATTATTAATCCATTTTTTTAATTCTCTTCTCCAATTTTCCCACACGTTCCCACATACCAAATACATAGCAGGACCCATTTTTTTCCCTTCAAGCTACAATTGCCACAAAATGCTAAGCAGTTTATACTAAAAAATATATATGACCTTTCCTCACAATTCTAATTCCCTGCAACAAACTCATGTGACCACTTTTCCTAATTCACTACATCACATCATACCAGTATCACACAGTCTGTCCACTACCCCACCAAGCGCACGAGATAATAAGCAAAATATGCAGCAAAAACGGCAACGACGCAACACAAAATTTCACCAACAGATTTTCGGTGGCAAGTCCGATTCTACCCTCACATTTGATCTTTCACTAACTCTATAAAGACATTCTCACTCTCTCAAGAGAAAAGGAGCCATAACTTAAAGAAAATTCTGCATAAATTCCATCTCAAAACAACACAATAACCTTTCTCATAAACCCTCAAATCCCTTCATGAACCTTCCAAACACTCACAAACCGCATAAGCATAATACAAATTCGTGAACGAAAACGCAAAAACCATTACAAACCTTCATACACCCTTTACATTTTCAGATTCACAAATCAAACAAAAACAGAAAACTAAACTGAGAGTGAGATGCGACAAACACCTTCCATTAAACCACCACAAACACACAAAACCTTCACAAACAAAAAAAACACCTACCGCAACAAAACTCACCGCCTATGAATCTCAATCCATCACCAACCTTTAACAAAACCGTGTGAACAACCTCCAAAATGCACTACTGGCAAGATTCCAAACACAAACCATCCTTCCGAAACCGCCCTCACCGAAATCGCACGACCCAAACGCACGAAACCGTCGGAAACCGCCGTGTGAGGTCGAATCGAAACGGAAACTGTCGCCGAGAGAGACAGAGCGAAAACGACCGAACTGAGATTAGAGAGAGAGTTCCGAAACTGCCGTTGAATTTTGAGGTAGGTGGCGGTTTTGCTTCTCTGAAATCGCACTTTTGAAAAGGAAGAAGAGGTTTTGAGCGTGGTTTCCCATTTTTCACTAAAACTTGATGAATCCTTTGGTCCTCTGCTTTATAATTACTTTCTTCTTCTTTTTTTTTAATATATTATTATTATTATTTTATTTTCTCATAAAGAAAATGCCAACTCACACTACCAGCGCCACATCCCCAAATCCCCAATTTTTATTTTGTTAATATAAGTCTTATTTAGTTTTATTGTTACTATATTGTTTATTATTTTTGAATTAAAATCTCATTCTGTTTCTAGTTTATTGTAGATTTAGTTGACTATTAATATTATCACTTTTAATTTCCTTTTGTTATTTTGGGCCAATGATCTACTAAAAGGCCGAATTGTGTCCGATCTCATTATCGGAAAATTCGGTCAATATGAGGCCAATTTTATTTTTTGTTTATTATTTTGTTTCAATTAATATTTCATTTCATTTTCATTTTGTCAAATCAATTTAGTTTATATTATTTTATCGTTTATTTTAATTTTCATGGTCGATGAACATCAAATTAATTTTGAGATTCGTCGCGAGCCGACTCGACATCTCGATTAATGATGAGACCATCCGATTTAAATTCAATTCATTTATTTATTTCCGTATTTCAAAAATAATGTTTAACTCCTCATAGAACGATTTTAACATTAAATCGGTTCTAAGGCAGTTAACGAACCACACCTCGACGCGTCCGAAAAGGTCCAACGCCTCCGAATAGTTATCTCCGAGTAAAAAGACCGAACGCCTCCGAACCGTTCGAAAACACTGCACACACGCTTCCTCTTGGGCAAACTACAATGATACCCTTTATTTCTCGCAATCCCCTGTAATTTATTTTGTATCCCTCCCCCGTTTTATGTACGCATTTTATTTTCCGCATTTTATCGATTATTATTTCATTCGCGAACCCTTGGTCCAACGCCAAGTGGTTGCACTCTCACACACTTGCACTTTATTTCTCAGTTATCGTTTCGTTTATTAGGATCCACTTCACCTTGCGAGCCGAGCGCATTGTGCCTCGCTAACAAACCACAAAATAAATCTCCATTTGCATTCACCTATAAACCTCAAAAAACCAAAATGTTTCGATTAGATCCAAACCCTTGATCCAACGTCAAGCGTTTATTAGGAAATAAATCACTTTAATAAATACGAGAAGAACTGTACGCCACGAGCCTTAAGCGGTAGAAAGGAGGATGACGAGCTCTCGTTACTCGCTCCGATTATTTCGACGCAAGACGCTCGTCTTATTGGACAGAATAAACTACTCATAGTCTTTAGTGCAATTCGACTCCTGAACCCTTTCATCGAAGAAAGGTAATAAAACGAATACCAATCACCAGTAGTAGGCCGAACTACGAGGCTCTGACTTTTCCATTTCACGCAGGAGTACGTAGGCACAAGGATCTCAATCCTTTCCTAGCACCTAGGATCAATCTAACTTATAATTTCAACTCATTTCCCCTTAGCAAGTATTTCGTTAAGCATAGACATCCCTTCGCGCGTGACAACTTAGATGGTTCCCATCGAGTACGATGGATGTAGGGGGTGCTAATACCTTCCCCCTGCATAACCGACTTCCGAACCCAGGCAATGGTTGCGATACCTTTATCTTATCCCTTCTTGGTGGTTTTATCTATATTTACCATTTCCCTCTTTGGGAATAAATAAAATTAGGTGGCGACTCTCATGTCTGCCCAGCGTGCGGCTCTTCTCCTTTAGATCGCGTAAGGTCGTATTTTTCGGGGTGCGACACCTAGATACTTGTCATTATGTAGAAAACAAATGAAATCAATCTTGGATCAAAATCTCACTGAGAAGCCTGGTTAATTAGAAACCCTAATTTTCCCCTTTTCCTCAGGATAGTTGCACTGCTTGCATCCTTTGATCAAATCACTTCTTTTTAGGACTTATGTCCTCAAATGAAGACTTGTGGGATGTTATGAACCCTTTTCACAAGGTTGGGAAGCTTTGTGGCTCATTGGGTGTCTTTGTATAGCCTTCGATTGCTTCAATCATTGATCACATACCTATGCCTCAGCCATGATGAACATGATGCAATGTTTTTGATTGTTTCATGAATTTGTTTATGCAATATGCTAATGCAAAATGTTGAGAAAATGAGAGTGCAAATTTTGAGGTATTACACTATTCACAACTCGTAAAAAAAAATTAGAATGTAACCGCAACTAACACTTACTCCGGCTCTCCAGCACTCTACCTCAAAACGACCTCTCCCAATGAACAACTTATCTTTCACAAGTTATCCGAACAACAAAATACGAACTTAGAGAACTTTTTATAACCCGTAATGACAACTAACTAAGTCCAATTACATTCTAATCTCTTATAACTTACTCTTTTCCATCACTGTAGATTCACATCTATCTCAGACAATTCATACCCATACTTTCCTCTGAACAACACAATCAAACTCACCCACACCTATTCATAAAAATAATCATTGACATCTTAGTATATAACTATATCTTTTCTAATTCTTATATTTCAATTTCCAACATTCCACAAATCCTTTTTTTCTTCTTTCATCATATATCAGGACATCTTCCAAAAGTTATCATCTCCAAATTATTCAAATAAATATGAAAGGTACAATCCATACTCCATATCCACTGTAATACATACCAGTCGCTGTAAACACCCAAAATTATCCCTCACTAAGTTCACACCATGGCTTGTGATATTTTCATTTGCATAAGTTCAATCATATCATATCATGTTGCATTTTTGCTTCACTGCATTGGTTCAAAGTCATCTGCATCTAGGGTTTGTGATCTATGCAATCCATGAGCTATCTGAGCCACTCCAAAAGTCTTCAATCATCTCAAGAGGGTCCATGTATGTTCAAACATCATATTATATCCTCCCAAGACCAAGGAAGTCAGAAAATCACAAGAACTGGCAAGGCATTGAAGCAGAGCCAGGTTTAACTACACAAATGACCTAAAATAAGGGTTTTGGTTTCAGAGGCCATAACTCCAAATTTTTTTGTCATTCTTGTTTCTATTGGTCTCTATATGCTATAAGTATCATTCATACCAAGTTTGATGGAAAAAATCATTGTGGAAGTCATCTGATCACTGGGTAACTTCCTGAGCAAGTCAGAGCAAAATCAGGGTATCTGAGGCCCCCCAACATGGAACCAAAGTGGATTTTTCATCAAAATGAAGTTATATGGTCATTATTTGATCATTGAAGTGATTAGAAGTTCACAAGTTTGAAGAAAAGTGGGCTAAACCAAAAGTTGCCAAATATGGAAATGACTTGTAATGTAAACTTTCCATTTTGGGAAAGTTTTTCAACCTCCTCTTTCTTAACAAAAAATGCTTCAAATGAAAAATTCTTGGTCGTGAAAGTTGTAGATTGGATCATTCCCTTTTCAAAAAGTACAAGAACAAGATCTAATTCATTTTGGAACTCAAGTTATGGCTTTCCAAAGTTGGGAAAAATCACATAAAATTCACTTTTGTACCAAAGAGGCATTTTGCAAAATGGCATGATAAGGCATTCTAAAGGCTTAAAATATGCACAAATACTTTATAACATGCTCATGTGACCTCTAAGGATCAAATTTGTGCTTTGAATCATTCCATTCCATGACTTATACATGAAGAAATCAAGAAAGGGCCAAACTTTGCCAAAATTGCAAAACCCCCATAAACTTCAATCCACTTGCTGATTTGCCTCAATCTCATTTCCATGGTTGTCCATGAATCATGCTGCGCAGGATATGCCCTTGTCCTTGGCCTGAACTTTCCCATACCTCAAAGGACACATAACCTTGACTTTTTGCAAAACAAGCCATACCAATCACACTATGCCATTACCAACTTTCTGACCAATCACATTTGTTTATACTAATCAAATGCAAGCCAAACATAACAAGAACATAGCCTGAGCTCTCCCACAAGTCAGCATACACAAAAACCTCCCTCTTTGCATTTTCATTCGAAACTCACAACACAAACATCAAAGCTTAAAAATTCTTCCACCATTCATCTCAGCATCAACAACTGATCATTTCCCACCCTTCATTTTGCTCTAAAAGTCATCATACACAAAACACGATTTTCTCCCCCTTTGAACTTAACTTCATCAAACTTCAAAAGGAGTTCACAAACACTTCAGCCAAGCATTCCAGAAGCAAGAGGGAGTCAAGAGGAGGAGAAAAGCACCAAAGGAGAGTCCAGATAGTGCCATTTTCGAAAGCTCCATTTCAGGTAACTTCAAGAACAAATTTTCCAGAAGTTTGATTTTAGGTTATAGAATTGTTCCTCATGTTATGTTGGTCATGCTGATGCTTTTCTTTTTGAAAATGGTTGAGTTTTAAGAATTTTATGAACCTCTGAAACTTTGCCCGTGAAATGTGTTTTGATTCGATTTGCATGATTCGCGAAAAATAAATGAGTTTTGTTGTGTGGTTTGTGTTTAGTGATGTTCAAGGATTAATTCTGGAGAGTTTAGAGAGTTTTAGTGGTGTTTTGAGAGAGATTGAGTGAGAGAACTGCCGGAGAAGATGACCTGAACACTGTTCCGGTCATCTGAAAGTCATTAGGGTTCAGATTAGGGTTTAATTACGTAATTAGGGCAAGTTTGAATGTCAGCCGTCCAGATGCGCGCTTGGTCTTTCCCTCCCTTTCCAGATTTGAATTTCAGCCCTTAGATCAGCATACTTTTCCTTTTATTAATTTTTATTTCATTTTCTTTATTTAAATCTTGCACATTTTATTAAAAATAACAAAAATAGTCTAAAAATTCTGAAATTTTTTATCCAAACTTCAATTAATTTTCAGAGCCCAAAAATATTTTTATTTTTATTTTTAGCATTAAAAAAATATTTTTAAATCATTTAAATGTTATTTTTAATTAGTTAATCAGAATTAATTAATTAAAAATACATTTAGGTATTTAAAA
The DNA here is from genome assembly GCA_963966055.1 of Lathyrus aphaca. Lineage (NCBI taxonomy): Eukaryota > Viridiplantae > Streptophyta > Magnoliopsida > Fabales > Fabaceae > Lathyrus > Lathyrus aphaca. Next base: position 482,676,441 of record OZ014525.1, on the reverse strand, counting down.
ATCACAAAAAAATTCAGAGAACATTTTCAAACATTTAGAAACATTTACAAACTCACCACACAAATTTCTTTTTGGTTTTGATCATACTTTGACATTTTTCAATTGAATTAGGGTTCTTAAATTTGAATATTTTTAACCCTAACTTCAAAAATTCATATCTTTTGAACCAAAGTGAGTTTGTGAATGATTATTTCTGCATTGTGTTATGCATGACTTCAAGTTCCTAAAAACATTTTTGTTTCATTTTTATAATGAATTTTCAATTTGTTTGACATTTTACCTTTAGGATCACCCTTAAAACCCTAGAAACTTAGAAAAATCATAAGTCCTTCTAGGTTAAACTTCTGACCTCCCTCTTTGGATGGTGAACTAGTATAGGTTTAGGGTTCCTTTGAGTCCATTTTCAATTTTTTATCTCATGTTTTGCTTCTGTTTTTAAAATTATGTATCTCATATGATCATATAACCCTAATTTGCATCTTCATTTGCATTCATCTTGCATAAGCTTGCATACATGAACTTGCCATGACATTTTGTGCATCCACATGACATATAAGACACCTTAGGACACATTGAAATCATGTTTGATCATTGCATCATCCATTTGCCATGTTTTTCTTTCATTTCATGTGCATTCATGAACTTTCATGCCTCTTATATGCTTCATTTGCATTCCCATCCTTGGTATGATCATCTTCATCTCATGACATACATTTATGCCATCTCTTTGCATCATTAGCATCATGAACATGCTTCTGGTTTTGGTTTGCATCATTGCATACTTTTCATTTTCATTTCATTTTCATTTCCTTTCACTAACTTTTCAGGTGGTAAGTTACTTTGAGAAGTGAATTTGCCTTCACTTCTCACAATCTCTTCTCATCCCTCTTACGCATCATTGCTGCATTTTACTTTTGTATTAGAGTGAGCTTGCTCATTCATGTTCCCTCCTTACTTTCTTTCTTCAAGCAACTTATCTTCTTAAGTGAAGTAAGTTGACTTGCTTCTTTCTGCTTCTCTTCCTTTCATCCTGCTTCTTCCATGGTGGCTTTTTCTTGAAGATCTCTTGCAAGTCTCATAAACCCTAGGAATACCCAAGCATGATAACAATTAGGGTTTGATTAGTCCCCCCATTAGTTTTACCTTTGTGTCATCTTTGTGTCTTCTCTTCTCATCTCTCAATCAAGGACTAAACCTTAAAGGTTTTAAGGCTTTGTGATTAAGCTTATGCCTGCATCCTTCTATTAGGATGGAGTGTATAACTTTAATCCTAAGTGTTAAACCCTTAATGTGTTTAAATCCTTTAATCAATTCACCTAATAATCACTAAGACATCAAGCTTGTAACTTGGCCTTGCATTAGGGTTCTAATTCTTCCTTAATTGGTTAAGAAGGACTAACCCTAGTGTTAATGGACAAGTCCCCCTCAAGTTGTCTTACAAATCATAAAATCCACTTCTTAATCTTACCATTAACTAAAATCCACTTTAATAAAGGTTTTGTTTTGTCATGAGGTTAATCCCAAATCATGGATTAAGTTGAGGAGTCTTTCTTAGCTTAAATGTTCTCATCTATTATCCTTCTATTAGGATGGTGTAATGGGTCCATTAAATCTTTGATTATGGCTTAAACTCATTACTTAACACTAAACAAAAACTCCAAAAAACATCTAAATAATTGCAAGTAGGTTAACGATCTTAATCCTACATCATGGTGATTAAGTGTGAGGTGTTTACTTCATACTAAGGTATTCTCATTACCCCTAATCAGAGGGAGGATGTGATGAGTTTACTAACCCTTGGTTTAGGCTTAAGCTCATTTTCTTAAGACAAACTCCAAAAAGCAATAAAAGACTAAAAACATCAAAAAACAAACAATAATCGTCTCCTCCGGGATTCTTTTCTCATCTCATTCACTCATAAACGAGAACTCGCTTCTTCCGTCTAATGCAATACAGTTTGCACCTGAGCCAGACAGGTTATACACTTGAGCATAGACAAGCAAGCAGTTCACAAGTCAATTTATCTTTCAGACTCTTTGAGTCGAACTACGATGTTCTGACTTCCTCATTGCACGAGAGGATACGTAGGCATAACTTAACAGTTATCGAACAAAAGTCTCTGTATATTCCCCCTCTTCCAGCATTATTCTTTAAGCCTCGTTGTCTTGAGCATTGCACTCTCATCTTTCACTGGCACTTCTCTTATCCATTTCACATTTCTTTTGCACTGACACTTGCATTCTTTTCCAGCGTTTGCACACAGAATAGCACTGACACCACCCCTTTAAAACACAAATCTTTCAAGCGTGGATCCCGTTGAGTACGACGGACAATCTGGGTGCTAATACCTTCCCAGGTTGTAGCCAACCCCCTTTCTCAGTTTCTCTGGTTCGCGACCGTCTTATCCATATTTTATAGGTTTATGCAGCATTATCTTTCCTTCGGGATAAAAATGCCTAGCTGGCGACTCTTTTCAGTTCACCCTTGTGTTCTCTCTTTCACCGACCGTTCGCGTCTGTACCCCTCTTGGCCAGGTGTCATTTGGTGGGAGCGATAGCTTGGCGACTTCACCGGGGACCCTTAAAAAGAAACCAGGGCTTCTGGTTCTTTTTGTGGGTTCCTCCTAGCGCTTGTTTGATTTGTGTTTACTGGGGTGTTATGTGCTAAGTGTGTTTATTTATTTTTCTTTATTTATTGCTTTATGTACAACTTTATTTATTGCTTTCTTTACAGTCTGTTGCATATTTCATACTGTCATTGCTGGATCTGGTTTTCTGTTTTGGTGGGTGGGGTTCCATTGAGAGATTAAGGTCCTATACCTGGGACCTGAGTGACACCTAGGCTAGATTGGTTCATGTTCTTTCCCATTCCATTTCGGTCTAGTGCGGGAATATGAAACACGGTTCAGATGTGGGTTTCTTCTTGAGAACTCTATGCTACAGATTTTCTGTAGTGCTAGGGCTATCTGGGAAGCCTGCTAAGTCTGGATGACCTTCATTATGACCTTCAAAAGCTGAGGTGAATTAGAGGAGGATCTTTTATGGTTATTGTAAACACTGTACCTCCAGGTTAGAAGTGTTTACACTTCTCATAACTGATCCAAGTCTGAGGATCTTTGTTCTAGAACATTACCTGTGAGAGGGTTGGGTTGTTTACAAGTTTGTAGGAACCCTTGGCCACATCATACCCTGTTACTGTATTGTTTAAGAATACTCCACTTTGGGCAGTTCTTGTGATTAACCCTGGACATGTGACTCTTTATTTAAGTCCCCCACCCTGGTTACCGTATTTCTGAGCCTCCATCTGGACTTTTGAACCTACATGGTCTTTATATCAAGACAGATAATCAGATCCAGCTCTTGATCACAAAACCTTGCATATCATTTGCATATATCATCATTGCATCATTTAACATTTGTTTATTTGTTTTTCAGGGTATCCACCTCATTATATCTTGGTTTTGGTTTTGACCCCTTCTTCTGCATAGACCTCTGCTTCAACTGTCTTCATCAGTTATCTGCTTTAGTCATCTCCATCCTCACTAGCATCAGTCTGTCAGAGGTTTAATTCCAGCATCAGTCTGTGATCTTCATCAGCATTTGTCTTCAGCTTCTTCAGCAGCACTCATGGCTACTCCCAGGAAGAGCAACATATCTTATCACTTTTTTGAGCCTGTATTGACTGGTATCAGGCAGGTCCAGTCACTCATCACCCCTGACCACATCCCACTATTCAGAGAGCACTATGGGGGTATCTTGGATATGGTTATGGATCTTGATCCTTCTCAGAGAAGCATGATCCACACATGCTTGCAGTTCTATGACCCTCCACTGAGATGTTTCACCTTTCCTGACTTTCAGATGGGGCCTCTGTTGGAAGAGTTTTCTTTATTGATTGGAGTACCTATCAGAGGGGGAATCCCCTTCAACCCAGAGATGACTGCTCCCAGAAGTGAAGAGATAGCAAAGGCATTGTACTTGGAGCCTGCCCTTATTGAGCAAAACTTGACAACAAAAGCTGGGATTCCTGGTCTGCATTTGGACTTCTTGATTTCTCAGGCCATCCTGAAGGCTTCACGGGGAGAGTGGAGGGCAGTCTGTGCACTTTTAGCCCTCAACATATATGGGGCTATATTGTTTGCAGATGAGCCCAAATTTGTCAATAAGAATGCCATCCATTTGTTTCTTCTGAAGAACCCAGTGCCTACATTGCTAGGGGATTTTTACTACTATATTCATCAGAGGAATGAAAAACAAAGGGGGAAATTGGTAAGATGTTGTGCTCCTTTGTTTTATTCTTGGCTGCTCAGACACCTGCCTAAATCAGATGCTTTCTTGAACCCACACCAGCAGAAGAATTGGGCCAAGAGGTTCATTGCCTTGACTTCAGATGATATCAGATGGTGCACCCAGAGCACCAAGGGCAAGGGCATTATCACCAGCTGTGGACAATACCCAAATGTGCCTCTGATAGGAGTAAAGGGTTGCATCAATTACAATCCTTTACTGTTTAAGAGACAATTGGGCTATGCCTTAGTTCACCCTCCCAGGGGACAGGATTTAGCTAAGACCCTATATTGTGAAGTGCAACCTAATTCAGCTGTTGTCAGGCAAGCTGCTTGGGCTTGGGACAACATCCAGACAAAAGGGATAGCTATTCTTGGAAGATGTAACAATGTTGCTTCAGCTCAGTACTCGGATTGAAAAGACAGAGGACTACATAAGGAAAGCAAGGGCTGGGGAACAGATATTGAAGAATGCCTGCAAGGAGGCCAAGATTTAGAAAGCTAGGGCTGAGCACTATCTGCAAGAGAGCCAGGCTAGGTCAGGATCACCGAAGCCCGTGCACAAGAAGACCATAAGACTCAAGCCAAGATTGAACAATTGGAGGCCAATGAGAAGAAGCAGCAGGGAGCTTTGTTGGCTGCATAGAAGGAGATATCAGAATTGAAGCTTAGAGCAGGATTGAATAGATTAAAAGACCAGGATATGCATAAGAAGCTGACTACTGCCATTGCTACTAGGAACCTCCTCATTAGGACCATTATAGAGCACCCAGCTGGTCCGGTGACTGAGGCACTCTTGAAGGAGGTCAGGGAAGATGATTATGGATTGGATGTATGACTCCTCTTTGCTTGTTGTTCTTTACTTTTGATGTACTTTTCCTTTTGTTGTATTTTTGACCCTCCATGGGCATGTGTTGTAAAACAGACTATGTATTTTTCATCATTTGTAATATATTTAGTTTGTTCTCATTGGGCTTCTTTTCTCAACAACATCAAGCATCCTCCTCGAGGTCTGGAAAGGTCAAAACCAAGAACCAAACCGGATACCTTGGAAAATAAATAAGCATACTGCATTGCATACTAACTTTGTCTTTGTTTTGTAGGTTTTTGTTATTATTATTGTGTCTAACTTTGTTGTGATCTCAGGAAACATTGCTCGTCGTCGAGTGTTCCCTGTCAACCACACGCACCGGTACCCGACTCGTAACAATCTTCCAGGCATTCAAATGGAGCAGGTACAACAGGACCTGAATGAGGCCAGAAATCAGATGGCAAACGAGAGAGTAGAGATGAGAAACCAGATGTCTCAGTTTATGGCTGTCATGACTGGCTTAGCCCAGAGCCAAGAAAGACTGAGAGAGCTGGTGGAAAGACAAACACCTGAGGAACCTCACCTTGGGACAGGGGCAACTAGCAATAATGAACGAGGGCAGCCTATTATTGACCCTCCAGAGTATGGGCCTCATTTGAATCCGGATGTTAATATCCCAAGAAACGTTCAAGGTAATACTGCTGGGGGCAGAATCCTGCAAGAGGATCCCCAAGAAGAACAGTTCACTGTTATTGGGGCTGGAGATGAGGTATATGATAGAAGATTAGATGCGATTGCTGAAAAGTTAAGATCTTTGGAATCTCAGAATTCTTTGGGTTTCGATGTGATGGATATGGGACTGGTAGATGGGGTGAGGATTCGCCACAAATTCAAACCCCCATGCTTTGTGAAGTATAATGGTACCTCTTGTCCGCGTACTCATCTGCAATCTTTCTTGGGAAGGCTCGAGGCTTATACCATGGATGAGAAGTTATGGATGTTCTATTTTGAGGACAGTCTGACTGGGGCTTCAAGAGAATGGTATTCGCATCTGACAAGGGCCACCATAAGATGTTGGAAATACTTGGCCGAGGCTTTCATCCGGCAATATCAGTACAACCTAGACATGGCTCCCAATAGAACCCTTCTAATAGGAATGTCTCAGTCTTCAAGGGAGAGCTTCCGGGATTATGCTCAAAGGTGGAGACAACTTGCTGCTGCTGTCCAGCCGCCCATGTCAGAAAGAGAAATGGATGACATGTTCATGAACACCTTGCAAGGGACTTATATTGACAGACTTACTGTTTTCTCCTCTACCAGTTTTGCTGATGTAGTTATAGCTGGTGAGAGAATTGAGAGTCTCTTGAAGATGGGCAAAATCTCTGACAACGGTGCAAGTTCCTCCAGCAACCCCAGGAAACCTTTTGCAGGACCCCGAAGGGAGGGTGAAACAAATGCTATTCACACAAGCAGGGGCAGACCCCAATATTCTCACAGGTCAGTAGCAGCTGTTACCATCCCAGCTCCAGTTCCACAACAACCACTTTTTCCTCAACAACAACAACAACAACATCACTATCAGCAACAGTCTCATTTTTCACAACAAAGAACTTACGGCAATAACAACAACAACAAACAGCAGCGCCCCTTTCAACAGAGGCCATCTCAGGCAAATAGGGTAATTGACCCTATCCCTATGCCTTATGTTGCCTTATTGCCACAACTCTCGAAGGACGTTGGCACCACCAGATCCTCTCAATCTCCCGAAGAATTATGATGTTAACGCCAGGTGTGCCTTTCACTCCAACGCACCTGGTCACAATACTGAGAAATGCAGAGCCTTACAGATGAAGGTTCAGGATTTGGTCGATTCCAAAGCTCTCAACTTCGCGCCTCCTCCGAACGTTAACAGAAATCATATGCCTAATCATGGTGGGCCTAAGATTAATTCCATTGAAGATGACCAGCCATCTATGCTAATTGATAATGTTGCACAGATTCAAACACCACTGGCTGAAGTCAAAGTTCAACTTTTAAGATGCCAAGTGTTCCCAGGCAGTGGGGCCTACTGTGAATTGTGTAAGACAGCTAGAAATGGTTGTGAGAAGCTAAGGATTGGCATAGATGGACTCATCAAAGATGGAATCTTAAAAATTACTTCAACAGCTCCTTCAGCAACTCTTGTTTCAACAACAATGGATCCTCCTACAACACCAACAATTCTTCTTTCAACAGATTCTCCTACAATAGCAACAACAATCATTCCTACTGATTCATCAACAACACCAGCAATTACTCCGTCCATTATTTCAACAAGTCAAAGTTCAACAACTTTTTCTTCTACAACGTCAGCACCCATTTTATCAACAGGATCTTCTACAACGCCAGCAAAAATTAATGAAGATGTCTCAACGGTCACAATCTACTATGACCCATCAAATGTTCACAACAACAATAATTTCCAACAACAAACTGTGACACCTCCTGCCAGATCTCCGGTCACTATTTACTATGATCTGCACACCATTACAGTACCTTCCTCTCCAACAATCAGTCCAGTTACCATTACGGTGCCTGGACCTGTTCCTTATGAAAGCAGTAATGCCATACCTTGGCACTACGGCTCCGATCTCTACTGCAATGGGGAGAAAATCACTCTGGATTCATCAACCTCTTCACCACAAGTTGACAATGTTGGGGGAGGCGGAGGCTTCACCAGAAGCGGATGCCTTTTTGCCTCACAAACACCAAGGCCTAATGTTGAGGCAGAAGCTGCTGCTAAAGCAAAAGGAAGGAATGTGGTATCTGAAGAGCCATCTGCCAAGGAAACTCAGAAGACATCTTTTCAACAAGATGTAGACAAGTTCATGAGAATAATAAAAAGGAGTGATTACAAGGTGGTGGACCAACTTCACCAAACACCCTCCAAAATCTCCATATTATCACTGTTAATGTGTTCCGAAGCTCACAGGAATGCATTGTTGAAGGTCCTGCACGCAACATACGTGCCGGAGGAGATTACTGTTAATCAATTAGAGACCGTGGTTGCAAATGTCAACACCAGTCATGGACTTGGCTTTACAAATGCTGATTTAACAACGGAAGGGCGCAACCATAACAAGGCTTTGCATATCACCTTGGAATGCAAAGGTTCCGTTCTGTTTCATGTGCTGGTGGACACGGGGTTTTCCCTCAATGTCCTACCAAGGAAAGCCTTAGTGAAGCTGGAGTATGAAGGCTTGGCATTGCGCCCGAGTAATTTGGTGGTGAGAGCCTTTGATGGCTCTAAAAGATCGGTGCTTGGAGAGATCGATTTACCTGTGTTGATTGGCCCGCGGACCTTTAAAACTACCTTCTTTGTGATGGACATACAGTCGGCCTACAGATGTCTGTTGGGTAGACCCTGGATCCACGCCGCTGGCGCTGTTACGTCTACCCTTCACCAGAAGTTAAAATTCGAGTGGGAAGGCCAAATCATCACCATCTGTGGGGAAGAAGACATCTTTGTTAGCCAGCTGGCTACGTATAAGTACATAGAAATGGATAGGGAGATCCATGAGACCATGATTCAAGGGTTTGAGGCCCTTAATATCAATGAAGCATCTGTTGTGTCTGGGACTTCCATCACATCATATCAACAGGCCCAAAAGGTTGTTGAGGAGGGTACCGCTCAAGGCTGGGGCAAGTTGCTGCCAGTTGAAAAGAAAGAAGATAGATTCGGGTTAGGTTACGGACCAACTCAACAAGATCAACCAGAGGCTGCAATGGAGCCCAAATTTGTCTGCGGAGGAATGCTAACCCCGGATGCTGTGAACAGTTTGGAAGACGAGGAAGAAGACGAGCGCAACCTGGAGAATTGGATACGTCCAAGGATCCTGGGGAACCCAGTCTCAAACTGGTCTTCCCAGGAAATTATAAGATTTACTCCTGCAGAGTAATTATTATTTCCTGTCTTTAAGCATGCATCAAGTCCTTCATCTTGCCCAAGATGTCAGGGCTCATTTTGTAATCGGGCCATCTTGTATTTTGTGAAAACGATCAATTAATGAATATCAAGACATCTTTTTCAAATGAGTCTTTTTCCACTCACTGTTTTTCATTCTTTATTTTTTGTACAAAAATAAAATGGCAATGTTTTTCAAAATAATAACTTCATTTTCACTTTTTCTTAGCAAGATAAAATTGATCACTAAAATGAACAAATCTAAACCCTTGCAGAGAGTGCCCTCCAGACTGCACCGACAATGACACCGTTATGACTTCGTATGACTTTGACAATCCGATTAATCAAGTCGATGAATGGGTTGAAGAAGATTATGAGCTACTTGAAGAACTAGCCAGGTTGTTGAGACAAGAAGAGAAGGCTATTACTCCTCATCAGGAGGAAGTGGAGACGGTTAATCTTGGTACAGAAGAAGACTTGAAAGAAGTGAAAATCGGGGCCCGTCTGCAAGATTCAGTGAAAGAGCAACTTATTGACATGCTTCGGGAGTATGTGGATGTTTTTGCTTGGTCTTATCAGGACATGCCGGGTCTGGATACCGACATTGTTATGCACAAGCTGCCTCTAAAAGAAGACTGTCCTCCAGTAAAACAGAAGTTGCGCCGTACTCGTCCGGATATGGCAATGAAGATAAACGAAGAGGTACAAAAACAGTGGGATGCCGGTTTCCTTGCTGTAACTAGTTACCCGCCGTGAGTGGCTAACATTGTACCTGTGCCTAAGAATGATGGAAAAGTGAGGATTTGTGTGGATTACCGGGATCTTAACAGAGCCAGCCCGAAAGATGACTTCCCATTACCTCACATTGATGTATTGGTAGACAACACAGCTCAGTTCTCGGTGTTCTCCTTCATGGATGGATTTTCAGGATATAATCAGATCAAGATGTCACCTGAAGACATGGAGAAGACAACTTTCATCACACCCTGGGGCATATTCTGTTATAAGGTAATGCCATTCGGACTGAAGAATGCTGGTGCCACTTATCAACGGGCTATGGTGACATTATTCCACGACAAGATCCATAAAAAAATTGAATGTTATGTGGATGACATGATTGCCAAGTCCCTCACAGAAGAAGACCACCTGGTGAATCTTTTGAAACTATTCAAGCGTCTGAGGAAGTACCAATTGAAGTTAAACCCCAACAAATGCACATTCGGGATGCGATCCGGTAAACTGCTGGGATTTATTGTAAGTGAGAAGGGGATTGAAGTTGACCCTGATAAAGTCAAAGCCATCCAAGAGATGCCTGCACCGAAGACTGAAAAAGAAGTTCGGGGGTTTCTAGGTAGATTGAACTACATTTCAAGGTTCATATCTCATCTTACGGCGACCTGTGAGCCCCTGTTCAAGTTATTAAGGAAAGAATAAACAGTCAGGTGGAATGAAGACAACCAAAGGGCTTTTGACAAAATCAAGGAATACTTATAAGAGCCTCCAATCCTTATGCCTCCAGTTGAAGGAAGACCTCTAATAATGTACTTGACAGTATTAGAAGAGTCAATGGGGTGTGTGCTGGGCCAACATGACGAGTCTGGTCGAAAAGAGTGTGCAATATACTACCTAAGCAAAAAGTTTACCGACTGTGAACAACGTTATTCACTTCTGTAAACACCCCAAATTTGCCCTCACATATTCACACCATGGCTTGTGATATCTTCATATGCATAAGTTCAATCATAGCACCTCATGTTGCATTTTTGATTCACTGCATTGCTCCTAAGTCATCTGCATCTAGGGTTTGTGATCTGAGCTATCCAAGAGCCATTTGAACCACTTCAAAGGTCATCAATCACTTCAAAGGGGTCCATGTATGTTCAATCATCATATTATATCCCCTAAAAGTCAAGAATGTCAAAAAATCACAAGAACTGAGAATGGCATGGAAGCAGGGCCAGGTTTAACTACACAGATGACCTAGAATTAGGGTTTTAGTTTCAGAGGCTATAACTCCAAATTTTTTGGTCATTCTTGTTTCTATTGGTCTCTATATGGTATAGGGATCATGCATATCAATTTTCATGAAGAAATTCAATGGGGAAGGCATCTGATCAAGAGTTGACTTTTTGAGCAAGTCAGTGCAAAATCAGGGCATCTGAGGCCCCCAATGACCCAACCAAAGGGTGTTCTTCATCATTTTGAATGTGTATGATCTTTATTTGATCATATAAGATGTTAGAAGTTCACAAATTTGAAGAATTTCAAGCCATTTGCAAAGTTGACTTTTTGGGAAAATGACTTGTAATGGAAAATTGCCATTTTGGGAAACTTTTTCAACCCTTGCTTTTTGATTCAAAAATGCTTCAAATGGGAAAACTTTGGTCATGAAAGTTGTAGAATGGATCATTCCCTTTTCAAAAAGTACAAGAACTCATTCTAATTCATTTTGAATCAAAAGTTATGGCTTGTCAAAGTTGGGAAAAATCACATAATTTCAAGTTTTGTACCAAAGAGGCATTTTGCAAAATGGTATGATCAAGCATTCTAAAGACTTCAAATGTGCACAAACTTATTACAACATGATCATGTGACTTCTAAAAGTCAGAATTGGCCCAAGAATATTGCATTTTGGTGCCTTGAACTTCATGAATTTCCAAAGGGGGCAAACATGTACCAACTTGCAAAAACTCATGAAGCCATGCCTCTACTTGTTACAGCTCATAGAATCTGATCCATATGAACTCCATGATCTCTGCTGAACTCAACCATACCCCTATCACAACCTCACACTTGCCCATACCTCAAGTACCCCTATCTGGGGAGAGAGATAGCGTGTTGAGCTGCCGGAGAAGATGACCGGAGCACTATTCCGGTCATCTGAGAGTAATTAGGGCTAATCTCAGGTGATTAGCCATGTTTGAATGTGGAGCGTTGGATGTGAGATGCGCGCGCGTTTTCAGTGGCCAGGATTGTTTTGATTAGCCCTAATCCTCATTTATTAGTTTAATTAATTATAATTAGGTTAATTTAATCAGGATAAGCCTCAGCCCTTGGATGACGCGCCAGTCAACCAATTTCACCCCAGTTTGAATACCAGCTCTTGGATCTGATTACTTCTTCATTTATTTATTTTTATTTCATTTTATTTGCATTTTATTTGCACGAATTATTAAAAATAGCAAAAAATGTTTAAAAATTATGAAATTTTTTCTCAAGGTTTTCATTATTTTTCAGAACACAAAAATATTTTTATTTTTATTTTTTGCATTAAAAATTATTTTTAAATCATTTAAAAGTTTATTTTTAATTAATTAATGAGAATTAATTAATTAAAAATGCTTTTAGGTATTTAAAAATCACAAAAAAATTCATGTAACCTTTAAAAACATTTAGAAACATTGTCCAACTCTCAAACCAAATTTCTTTTTTGTTCTTAATGCCTTTTGATAATTTTCTTTGGATTTAATTTCATTTCAAGGCATTATTTTGTTTCAAACTTCAAAAATTCATTTCTGCCTAACCATTGAGGGTTGGATGATGATTCTTTTTGCATTGCATCTTGTATAACATGTAGTTTATAGGATAAAATTGGCTTGAATTGATCTTGCATTTTCAATTTGTTTAGCATTTTTCTTGACAAGGTACCTTAAAACCCTAGCAATCTTAGAAAATTCATAACTCTCACTAGGTTAAGAGTTGGATCCCCTCCTTTGGGAAGTGAGTTTGTATAGGTTTAGGGTTCCTTTAATTGCATTTTCAAATTTTTATCATGTCATTTGCTTCTGGTTTTGGATTTTTGCTTTGTATGTTGCATATTACCCTAATTCATGCCTTCCTTTGCATCCATCTTCCATTTGCTTGCATACCATGACTTGCCATGACATTTTGTGCATTCATTTGATTCATAAGACATCTTAGGACATGTTAGAATCATGTTTGATCATTGCATCTTTCATTTGCCATGTTTTATGTCATTTTCATTCCATAACTTTTCATGTATGTTCATGGTTCTAAGCATATCTCCTTTGCATCTTTTTGCTTGATTGATCATTCTCATGCCTTGCCTCATGTTTGCATCATCTCTTAGCATCATTACCATCATGTGTTTGCTTCTGACTTTGTCTTGCATCATGCCATTTCATCTCATTTGCATTGCATTTCATTTCTTTCACTAACTTTTCAGGTGGTAAGTTGCTTTGAGAAGTGAATTTGCCTTCAGTTTTGTAGATGTCTTGAATTGGCAGAATTTTTGACCAACAAGAATTATTGAATTCAGTTCAGAATGTCCTATCAAATGTTGGGACATTATCAAATAGAGTATATGAACTTATTTCAGGATGTCTTACCAGATGTAAAGAACTTGAAGCAAGGAAGCTGAAACTTGAAGAAATCATCCAAAGGCTGGAGAGTGGAGAAGATCAGAAAGCTGCCTCTAATGAAGAAAGTGAAGCTGATGAAGAAACAGAAGTTGAGGAAGAAACTGAGAGTGATGAATCTGAGTGATCAATGTATGTGAGGCAAATGTAATGACAACAATGTATTTATGGAATAGTGTCTTTGGCCCTAAATTTTGTGTCTACCAAGGGGGAGAACAACAACAAATTGTATTGCTGTTTAAGTATGAATGAAATAATCTGTTTGTTTGCTTCTGAACTGAATAAGTTTTTTTCTGTTGCAACAAGATTGGATACATATATGTTTGAGGGGGAGTAATCTCAAATAAGAATCAACAGAAAAGTAATGCTATACTCTGATAAAAAGAACTTCTGCTGCACTCTGAAAACCAGAAAAGATGTTAGCCAAAAATTAGCCAAAGGGGGAGTTTGTAGATGTCTTGAATTGGCAGAATTTTTGACCAACAAGAATTATTGAATTCAGTTCAGAATGTCCTATCAAATGTTGGGACATTATCAAACAGAGTATATGAACTTATTTCAGGATGTCTTACCAGATGTTGGGACATTGTATCAATGACTTAAGTTCAGTTTTTCAGGATGTCCCAATAGATGTTGAGACATCCCAAACCTGCTACCAGAATTAATTATTGACTAACTAATCAGAGATATTTAAGGAGAGTTATCTGGAATTAATTAATGATGGATAAAAACAGAACAAGGCGCATCTATAGGGAGTTTTATATTGAAGATTCAGATTAAAACAGAAGACCTAAATCACCTAGAATCTAGGAAGTAACAAACCCTAAATTCAAGGTGGAAGCTGCATGTGCATTAGGGCTGGATCATACTACAGAAAGCCCAAATTACAGATACCTATTTAAGCAACAGGAACTCATAGAATTGAGTACGAATTTCAGAAGACCAAATAAGGTGTCTAGTGTTTTTAATAGCAGGTGTTTTTAAATTGTACCACTTAATGAGCTTTTAAGCATAAGTGCATTTGTGACTTGATTGAAACTGTGAAGTAAGATCAAGCTGTTTTGTTTGAAGATTGTCTTCAATTTTATTAAACTTGTAAACTTGATCACTGTGTGATTGAGGGGGAGTGAGTAGGGTACTCTTATCTAAGTTGTGACTTAGGTAGAAATTACATTGGGTAGTTATTAAGTGATAGATTAAACAGAGAGGTTTAAGTCTAGAATTAATATTACTTATAGTGAATTTCCTTCTGGCTTGGTAGCCTCCAGATGTAAGTGTGGTTATACACTGAACTGGGTTAACAAACTTCTGTGTTGTTTACTTTTCTTTCTATTTAAGTCTTGGTTAAATCTGTCAAGTGTTGGGACATCTCTTAGGACATCTCATACCTGATCACAGAATTTCAATTGGCATCAGAGTAGGCACCCTGCCTGTTTATACTGGGTGAGATCTAGGGAATACAAATTCTGTAACATGGACAGAGATATAGGGTCAGTAAATAGACCACCTATTCTGGATGGATCTAATTATGACTACTGGAAGCCAAGAATGATTGCATTCTTAAGATCACTTGACAACAGGGCATGGAGAGCAGTCAACATTGGATGGGATTATCCTGTCCAAGATACCAAAGATGGATCAAAAGTGCTGAAACCTGAAGAAGAATGGAGTAAGGAAGAAGAAGATTTAGCACTAGGCAACTCAAAGGCCTTAAATGCTTTATTCAATGGCATTGATAGGAACATCTTCAGACTTGTACATCATTGTGAGCTAGCCAAAGATGTATGGGATACTCTCAAAACAACTCATGAAGGAGCATCAAAAGTAAAGATGTCAAGACTTCAACTCCTCACTGTCGCTCCCGATAAATGAAGCTAAGTCCAAATAAAGGTACAGACGCGAAAGGTCGGCGAAAGGGACAATGAGAACACACATCCGTGAACTCACTGGAGATGAATAGAGTCGCCAGCTAGGCATTTTTATCCCGGAGGAAAGGCAATGCTGCATAGACCTAGAAAGAGATGGATAAGACGGTTTGCGAACCAGAGAGACTGAGAAAGGGGTTGGTTACAACCTGGGAAGGTATTAGCACCCAGATTGTCCGCCGTACTCGACGGGATCCACGCTTAAAATATTTGTGTTTTAAAGGGGTAGTGTCAGTGCAATTTGTGTATAGAATAGCTGGAAAAGATGTACAGCTGTCAGTGTAAAAGGAGTGAAGTGCATAAATATATAGTGTCAGTGTAAGAACAGAAGTGAAATGCTCATGATCATGAGGCTAAAGAATGAAACTGAAAGGAGGGGGAATATACAGAGACTTTTGTTCGATAACTGTTAAGTTATGCCTACGTATCCTCTCGTGCAATGAGGAAGTCAGAACACCGTAGTTCGACCCAAAGAGACTGAAAGATGAATTGACTTGTGAACTGCTTGCTTGTCTATGCTCAAGTGTATGACCTGTCTGGCTCAGGTGCAAACTGTCTTGCATTAGACGGAAGAAGCAAGTTCTCGTTTATGAGTGAATGAGATGAGAAAAGAATCCCGAAGGAGACGATTATTGTTTGTTTTTTGAGTTTTCAGTCTTTTATTGCTTTTGAAAGTTTGTCATAAGTTAATGAGCTTAAGCCTAAACCAATGGATTTTAGTAAACTCATCACATCTTCCCTCTGTTTAGGGGTAATGAGAATACCTTAAGTGTGAAGTCAGCTTCTCACACTTAAACACCTTTGGTGTAGGATTAAGATCATTAATCTACTTGTGATTATTTAGATGTTTTTGGTATTTTTGTTCAGTGTTGAGTAATGAGGTTAAGCCATAATCAAGGATTAAACAGACTCATTACACCATCCTAATAGAAGGATAATAGATGAGAATGTTTAAGCTGAGGAAAGCTCCTCAACTTAATCCATGATTAGGGATTAAACTCATGACAAAACAAAGCCTTTATTAAGATGAATTTTATTTAATGGTATGATGATGAAGTGGATTTTATGATTTGTAAGACAACTTGAGGGGGACTTGTCCATTAACACTAGGGTTAGTCCTTCTTAACCTATTAAGGAAGAATTAGAACCCTAATGCAAGGCCCAAGTTACAAGTGTGATATCTTGATACTTATTAAGTGAATTGATTAAGAGATTTAAACACATTAAGGGTTTAACACTTAGGATTAAAGTTATACACTCCATCCTAAGAGAAGGATGCAGGCATAAGCTTAATCACAAAGCCTTAAAGCCTTTAGGGTTTAGTCCCTGATTATGAGATGAGAAGAGAAGACACAAAGAGACACAAAGGTAAAACTAAGAGGGGAGACTAATCAAAACCCTAGTCATTGTCATGCTTGGTTGTTCCTAAGGTTTGTGAGGTTTTTCAAGAGAAATCTTCAATGGAACCACCAGGAAGCAGATGAAAGGATCAAGAGAAGCAAAGGGACTTGCTTCATTCAAGAAGTCAAGTCACTTGAAGAGAGAAAGTAAGAAGAAGAAGAATGGGCAAGCCCAAACTCAAACACAAACACAAATGCAGCAATGGATGCAAGAGAGATGGAAAGAAAGGTTATGAGAAGTGAAGGCAAATTCACTTCCCCAAGTTCACTTACCACCTGAAATGTTAGAAAAGGAATGCAATGCAAAATGGGATGAGATGACATGATGAGAAACAAAACCAGAAGCACATACATGATGCTAATGATGTTATGAG
Source organism: Lathyrus aphaca (assembly GCA_963966055.1). Classification (NCBI taxonomy): domain Eukaryota; kingdom Viridiplantae; phylum Streptophyta; class Magnoliopsida; order Fabales; family Fabaceae; genus Lathyrus; species Lathyrus aphaca. Next base: position 482,659,324 of record OZ014525.1, on the reverse strand, counting down.
ATGCTATAAACATGAGGCAGCACATGGAAATGATCATACAAGCTTATGAATGCAAATGAAGCAAGTTAGGAACCATGAAAACACATGAAAAGTTATGAAGTGCACATGACATACAACATGGCAAATACATGATGCAATGATCAAACATGCTTTCAATATGTCTTATGATGTCAAATGAATCACATGGAAGCATGGAATGTCATGGCAAGTCATGGTATGCAAGAGAATGCAAGATGGATGCATATGGAAGCCCAAATTAGGGTTTATGAATCAAACATCAAGCACAAACCAAAACCAGAAGCAAACCCTAAGATAAAAAAATGGAAAATGCCACACAAAGGACCCCTAATCCCATACTAAACCACTGCCCAAAGGAGAGGTCTCAACTCTTAACCAATCTTAAGTTATGATTTTCACAAGTTTTTAGGGTTTTTAGGGTTTCCAAACAAAAGAAATGTCAAACAATTTGAAAATGCAAGATCAAATCATGGCCATTTTATCTCAAAAACTACATGCTAAACATAATGCAATGCAAGAAGAATCAATGTCCAACTCCTCATGAATAGGCAGAAATGATTTTTTGAACTATGGATCAAATTAATGCACAAAAATGATTTTAATTCAATGAAAAATTCTCAAAATGCATCAAGATCAAAAAAGAAATTTGGTTTGAAGGTTGGACAATGTTTCTAAATGTCTTAGAACATTTCATGAATTTTTTGGTGATTTTTAAATACTTAAAAGTATTTTTAATAAATTAATTTCCATTAATCAATTAAAAATAATCCTTTAAATATTTAAAAATACTTTTTTTAATGCTAAAAATAAAAACAAAAATATTTTTGTGTTTGAAAAATTAATGAAACTCAGGATAAAAAATTTCATAATTTTTAAACAAGTTTTGCTATTTTAAATAAATTGGGCAAATAAAATGAAAAGAAATGAAATAAAAATGAATTTTAAATGAAGTCAACAGAAAGAATGGCTGAGATTGAATCTGGGGGAGGGAGACATTGACCACGCGCCAGATCTAGTGGTCCTCATTTAAACTGGGTTAAACACAATTGCGAATTAATTAATTGAGATTTAGGGCTAATGACTGCATCTGGACCATTCACATGCGCGCGAAGTCCACTGGTCAACGCAATCCAACGTGCCAAATTCAAACTCTCTTAATGACTGGGATTATGCCCTAATTATTTTCAGGTGGCCGGAGAAGACCTCCGGTCGTCTTCTCCGGTGGGAACCCCACCTGAAAATCCCTAAAAACTTCAAAACGCAACAAAAATGAAAACCAAGCATACAGAAATGATTCCCATGATCCACTGAATCAAAACCCCATCACAAACAACATTTATTTTTCCCCAGAATCATGAATCGAACAAAACATTTTTTAGGTCAAGAGAGTTTCAGAAAGCAATTAAATTCTCATTTCATCACCATTTTCAAAACTAAAAGCACCAGGACAATCAGTGAAGCATGGAGAACAAGTTTAGAACTTAAAAATCCATTTCTGGAAAAAAAGTTCTTGAGCTACCTGAGATTCGAAGCTTTCACTCCAGCAACTTTCTGACCTCCCCTCCTTGTGAAATCCACTCCTTATGACCTCTTGATGATGCTTGAATGCTTTGGGGAAGTTTATGCTGGCTAGATGAAGAGTTTGAACAGCTTCTGCTCAAGCTCAGTTGAAAATGGAAATGGTGATGCAGGCAGTTTCTGGCAATGGTGAAGGGTTGTTTGTGGTCAGGATGATGAGTGGAGAAGGTTTGTAGAGTTTGTTTGAGTGTTTGTGAGCCGTGGAGTGAGTTTCGAATGAAACTGCAAGTTGGAGTGAAAATGGAGAAGCAATGTTTTTGTTTGATTCAGGCTTGGTTCTTTGTTGGTTTAGGCTTAGTGGAGTATGGTGAGATGATTAGTGAAGCTGGTTTGAATGTTTGTGAGCTGGGCAGAGAGATTCGAAGAGAAATGCAAATGGGGTGAGTTTTGTGTATGTGATGCTATGGCCTGTTTCAGCTTGGCTTCTTCATATGTTTTGCTTGCTAAAGGATAGTATAAACAATTCCAAGTGGCCAGAGGATGTGACATGGCCTGCTGTGATTGGGATGTTTGCTTTTGCCAAAAGTCAACTTTTTTGTAAGAGAGGTATGGCTTGAGTTCTAGCTTGGTACAATGGCTAGGGCTGGCGCAGAATGGTGTGGTGAGAGGCTAGCATGGTTCAGCATCCAATGTTGCAAGTGGTAGGAGGAGTGATCATGAGTTTTGCAAGTTGGTCATCTTTGGAAACTTCATGAAAATGCCTTGTTACACAAACCATGAACATGTGATCTTTTGGTCCAAATCTGATTTTTAGGACTTATGTGATGTTTGTGCATTGGTTTGATGTCAACTAGAAGTTACAAACAGCCTTGGTTCATGATTTTGCAAATTTTCCATTTAGTGCACATCTTGAAAATCAATGATTTTTGCCAACTTTGTCACACCATAACTTTTGATCCAAAATGAATTAGATCATGTTCTTGTACTTTTTGAAAAGGGGAAAATGTATTCTACAACTTTCATGACCAAGGTTTTCTCATTTGAAGCATTTTTGGATCAAAAAGTAAGGTTTGAAAAGTGGCCTAAATTGACAAATTCTTTAAAAGTCAAACATGCCCTAAAAAGTCAACTTTGCAAAAACTTCAAATTCTTGATTTTTGTGAACTTCAAACTTCTTCCATGATCAAATAAAGATCATATACACTCAAATTGATGAAGAATTCCCATTGGTTGGGTCATTGGGGGCCTCAGATGCCCTGATTTTGCACTGACTTGTTCAGAAAGTCAACCATTGATCAGATGACTTCCCCATGGAATTTCTTCATGAAAATTGGTATGCATACTCCCTATACCATATAAAGACCAATAGAAACAAGAATGACCAAAAAAATTGGAGTTATGGCCTCTGAAACCAAAACCCTAATTTTAGGTCAACTGTGCAGTCAAACTTGGCTCTGCATCCACACCAATCCCAGTTCTTGTGATTCTTTGGCATTTTTGAATTTGAGAGGATGTAATATGATATAAGAACAAACATGGATCCCTTTGAAGTGATTGTTGACATTTGGAGTGGCTCAAGAAGCTCTTGGATTGCTCAGATCACAAACCCTAAGTGCAGATGACCTAGAAACTATGCAGTGAACCAAAAATGCAATATGAGGTGATATGATTGTGTTTATGCATATGAAATGATCACAAGCCATGGTGTGAATGGGTGAGGGCAAATTTGGGGTGTTTACACTCACCACAAAATTTGAAAACTTGAGAATGAAGGAAGATGAGACAGTTCATGAATTCTACATGAACATTTTAGAAGTAGCTAATACTTTTGGAGCTTTGGGAGAAAAAATGACTGATGAAAAGCTTGTAAGAAAAATCCTCAGATCTTTGCCAAAAAGATTTGACATGAAAGTCACAGCAATAGAAGAAGCTCAAGACATATGCTCTATGAAAGTTGAAGAACTCATTGGTTCCCTTCAAACTTTTGAGATGGGAATGAATGACACAAATGTTAAAAAGAACAAAAGCATAGCCTTGGTGTCAAATACTGATGAAGAAGAAGATGATGAATCAGAAAATGATAAAAGCTTATCAGACAACCTTGCTATGCTTGGAAGACAATTCAAACAGATTCTCAGAGGAATGGAAGGCAAATCCAAACCCAGTGGAAGATACACAAACTCTTCTGAGAACAGGAGACCTTATGATGCTAACAGAAGGTCAAATTATCCTGAAAAGACCAGTCAAGAAAAAGGAGTCAAATGCCATGGATGTGAAGGATATGGACACATCAGGAATGAATGTCCTACCTACTTAAAAAGGCAAAAGAAAGGACTCTCTGTGACCTGGTCTGATGAAGACTCAGGAGGTGATTCAGAAGAAGAATCAGCTAAGCATATCACTGCTTTAGCTGGATTATGTGACTCTGAAAGTGAATCCAGTGATGGAGAACTTACTTATGAAGAACTTGAGCAAGCATTCAAAGATCTATACAAAAGAAGCTCTGGAATATGCAGTGAGGTTATAAAGCTAAAGAAGCAGAATGAGGCATTAGAAGATGACAAAGCAAATGATCAGGAGATCATTGACACCTTAAAAAGTGAAGTAAGTCTTCTCAACTCCAAGTTGGAACATATGTCCAAATCTGTTAGAATGTTGAACAGCAGCTCAAATACACTGGATGTGATTCTCAACAACAATAAGCACTCAGGGGATAAAAGTGGACTAGGATTTAACAGAGTAAATAAAGATGAAGCTAGCTCTAGCAAAACAACTTCAAAATCCATACAGTCTAACAAGATGTCCCAACAGATGCTTCAACATCAGGAAAAGAACACAAAGTCAAACATAATGTTCCAACAGATGTCTCAACATTCTGAAAAGAACAAAATGAAGAAGAAGTATCAAAGATGGAGATGCCATCACTGTGGAAGATTTGGACATATCAAACCTCATTGTTATAAGTTGCATGGATATCCAAATCAGATGTATCAGCAACCTTCCAAAAAGAAAATAGAAGTTACCAAGAAAGTGCTGCATAAACATCAAAGAAATCAGCAACCTCCTAAGCAGAAGACAGAAAACATCAAGAAGGTATGGAAACCAAAAGCTAGCCCTGAAACTGATCAAAGCTACAAGAACAAGATCAACAATCAATCTTGGAGATCAGCTGATAAACAACACACAGGGCAAAGGCATCAAAAGAAATCTCAACTCATCTGGTCAAAGAAAAGTACTGCATACATAGCACATACATCACTAAGAGTATCAGCTAAAGAAGACTGGTACTTTGACAGTGGATGTTCAAGACACATGACTGGATTTAAGAATCTGCTAGTAAATTTAAAATCACATTCATCCAGGTATGTGACATTTGGAGATGGAGCTAAAGGAGAAATCAAGGGAGTTGGAACCTTGGATTGTCAAGATGTTCCAAGACTAGATGATGTGCTGCTAGTTAAAGGTTTAACTGCTAACCTGATCAGCATAAGTCAATTATGTGATCAAGGGTACAGTGTAAACTTTACCAAAACTGAATGCATAGTGACTAACAAAGAACAAGAGGTTGTCATGAAAGGAGCCAGATCTAAAGACAACTGTTACATGTGGGAATCCCAAAATCTCAGTCTCACTTCAACTTGCTCTTTAGCTAAAGAAGAAGAAGTGAAACTATGGCACCAAAGACTAGGTCATCTTCATTTCAGAGGCATAAAGAAGATAATATCTATGGATGCTGTAAGAGGTATTCCTAAACTGAAGATTGATGATGGCAAAATATGTGGTGAATGTCAAATAGGCAAGCAAACCAAGATGTCCCATCCAAAGCTCCAACATCTGACAACTTCCAAAGTTTTGGAACTTTTGCATATGGATCTGATGGGACCTATGCAGGTTGAAAGTCTTGGTGGTAAGAGGTATGCCTATGTTGTGGTTGATGACTTTTCAAGATATACATGGATAAATTTCATCAAAGAAAAGTCTGATGTATTTGATGTATTCAAAGAATTATGTCAAAAATTGCAAAGGGAAAAATCCAGCTGTGTGATCAGAATAAGAAGTGATCATGGAAAAGAATTTGAGAACCAAAAGTTCTTAGATTTCTGCTCTTCAGAAGGAATCAATCATGAATATTCTTCACCAATCACTCCTCAACAGAATGGGATTGTTGAAAGGAAGAATAGAACCATTCAAGAATCAGCAAGAGCTATGATCCATGCTAAAAAGTTACCTCTGTACTTCTGGGCTGAAGCTATGAACACTGCCTGTTACATCCATAACAGAGTTACTTTAAGGAAAGGAACTTTGTCCACAATATATGAAGTCTGGAAGGGCAGAAAACCCACAGTTAAGTACTTCCATGTATTTGGAAGTAACTGTTATATTCTGGCAGATAGGGAGCAAAGAAGAAAAATGGATCCTAAAAGTGATGAAGGGATTTTCCTTGGATACTCCATAAACAGCAGAGCATATAGAGTATTTAATTCTAGAACCAAGGTTATCATGGAGTCCATAAATGTGATAATTGATGATGCTCCTACAGATGTCCCAGAAGATGTTGGAACATCTGATGATATCAAGATTGAAGCTGAAGAAAAGAATGATCATTATATCTTCACTCAAACTGATACAAGGACAGAAGAATCCAGCAAACCTCCCTCCATCAGAATACAGAAGGATCATCCCAAAGATCTGATAATTGGTGATCCCAACAGAGGTGTGAGCACTAGATCAAGAGAAGTGATTTCAGGTTCTTGTTTTGTTTCCAAAATAGAACCTAAAAACATCAAGGAAGCTCTTACTGATGAATACTGGATTTGTGCTATGCAAGAGGAATTAGGTCAATTCACAAGGAATGAAGTGTGGAATCTTGTTCCTAGACCTGATGACATAAATGTGATTGGAACAAAATGGGTGTATAAGAACAAGTCAAATGAACAAGGAGTTGTTACAAAGAACAAAGCTAGACTTGTAGCTCAAGGATACACTCAAATTGAAGGAGTAGACTTTGATGAAACCTTTGCACCAGTAGCAAGGCTTGAATCAATTAGACTACTTTTGGGAATTGCTTGTATCTTGAAGTTCAAGCTATTTCAAATGGATGTGAAAAGTGCCTTTTTAAATGGCTATCTTAATGAAGAGGTATATGTAGAACAGCCTAAAGGATCTGTTGATCCAAGCTGTCCAAATCATGTATACAAACTAAAGAAGGCACTTTATGGTTTGAAGCAAGCTCCAAGGGCATGGTATGAAAGACTGACCACATTTCTTATCAAGCAAGGATACAGAAAAGGTGGAATTGACAAAACCCTGTTTGTTAAAGATGAAGAAGGGAATGTCATGATTGCTCAAATATATGTTGATGATATTGTATTTGGTGGAATGTCTGAAAGGATGGTCAAACATTTTGTCAAGCAGATGGAATATGAATTTGAAATGAGCCTAGTAGGAGAGTTAACCTACTTTCTTGGTCTGCAAATAAAGCAAATGGAAGACTCAATGTTCATCTCTCAAAGTAAGTATACCAAGAACATAGTCAAGAAATTTGGAATGGAAAATGCTACTCATAAGAGAACTCCTGCCCCCACACATTTGAAGCTGACTAAAGATGAAAAGGGTGAGAATGTAGATCAAAGCTTATACAGAAGCATGATTGCAAGCTTGTTATACTTAACTGCTAGCAGACCTGACATAGCATTTGCAGTAGGTGTATGTGCAAGATATAAAGCTGATCCAAAAGTCAGTCATCTCAATCAAGTCAAGAGAATTCTTAAATATGTTAATGGTACTTGTGACTATGGCATATTGTACCTTCATGGATGTAAACCAATTCTCACTGGCTTCTGTGATGCTGATTGGGCTGGAAGTGCAGATGACAGAAAAAGCACTTCAGGAGGATGCTTCTTTCTAGGAAACAATTTGATTTCTTGGTTCAGTAAGAAACAAAATTGTGTATCCTTATCTACAGCTGAAGCTGAATATATAGCAGCTGGAAGCAGTTGTTCTCAGTTGGTTTGGATGAAGCAAATGCTCACTGAGTACAATGTCCCACAGGATGTCATGACATTGTATTGTGACAACTTAAGTGCAATCAACATATCAAAGAATCCTATCCAACATAGCAGGACCAAGCATATTGATATCAGACATCATTTCATCAGAGATCTTGTAGAAGAAAAGGTGATTTCATTGGAACATGTAGCTACAAATCTGCAGTTAGCTGATATCTTTACCAAAGCATTGGATGCTACACAATTTGAGAACTTAAGGGGCAAACTTGGAATCTGTTTATGTGATATTTAGCAGTTAATGAGATGTGCCAACATGTCATATGACATTGTATGGCATAAGTTCCAGATGGCACAACCAGTCTGGACAAGATCCTTGGGAATTCCATCTCTAATCATTTGCTCTGTAACGGCTACTTATTTAGTAACTGTTTATAATCAGCTATCAAGATTCTCATCATACTATCACAAGCGAATCACATTAACTAGCTATTCTTCAGAAATCATAAACTCTAAAGCTTTTCATCCATCTTCCTCAACAATGTCTCAAAACCCTAACACTCCTGAAGAAGTTCTCAACAAAGAAGACGTAGTTCATGCCACTCCCATCTCTGTGGTACCAATGAAATCAACTCCATTGGACGAACTCAGAGGAAGTGCTTCTCACACTAAAAAGACAAGAACTCCAAAGAGAGCTAAAGATCAAGTCTGCAGCAAAGCCAAAGGAGGCATTCCTTCTCCTGCTAACATGCCCCCAAAATCTTCAAAATATGTGGATGATTCCATCAAGGAGATTGTCAACCAAATTCTTTTTGAACAGAGAGTGGTGAGTGGGATCTCTGTTCCTCTGAACACCATGCCTGCACCTCAAGAAGAACAAGCTCAAGCTACAGAGGACACTCCTGCAGAACAAGATGTCCCAATAGATGTTGGAACATCTGAAGATGAGAACAAGAACTCATCTGATGCTGATTTGGAACAAACTGAGGACCAGAAGAAGGCCTCAAATGAAAATGATGAAGAAATCTCTGAGGATCAGACCAAAGCCTCAAATGAAGATCAAATCCCTGCTGATCAACCAGCTGAAGAGGAGACTGCTCAATCTCCTCCAGTGGTCAACCTGGAGCAGGACTCTGATACAGAGATCATAGCCTCTGTTAGACCTAGCATAGCCAAAAGGCTCAGGTCCAGGAAAGGAAAGATGCAAGCTGAAGCTGAAATTCCTGAGAAGAAGAAAGCTTCCCCAAAGAAAGGCAAAGCTAAAGCTGCTTTTGGCCCAATAAAACAATGGAGTAAAGTCCAAACTCAGAAAAGAAAAGCTGTCACCCCATCAGACTCAGATGTTGAATCAGATGTCCCAACATCTCCTCCCAAAAAGAAACCAGCACCATCTAGGGCTTCATCTGCTGTTCCAGAAGCCCCCTTGGACAACATATCCTTCCATCATGTCTCTAGTGTCAACAAATGGAAGTTTGTGTACCAAAGAAGGGTTGCCCTAGAAAGAGAGCTGAGCAGCAATGCACTTGAGTGCACTGAACTGATTGACCTCATCTCTGCTGCAGGACTATTCAAAACAGTCTCAGATCTCTCTCCCTGCTATGAACTTCTTGTCAAAGAGTTCATTGTTAATCTTCAGGAGGATTGTTCAAATGGTAAGTCCTCTGAGTTTAGAAAAGTTTTTGTTAGAGGTAAATGTGTAGAGTTTTCTCCTCAAATCATCAATCAGTACCTAGGAAGAGAAACAGATGGTCCCAATGAGCTAGGTAAGACAGATAACCAAGTCTGCAAGGTTATCACTGCAAACCAGGTCAAGGCATGGCCTGTGAAGGGAAAGCTCTTAGTGAGCATGCTTACAAGAAAATATGCCATGCTGAACAGGATTGGTACAGCTAACTGGGTGCCTACCAACCACACTTCTTCAATCTCCACTGGTCTGGCCAAGTTTATCTATGCTGTGGGAACTCAAACCAAGATGGACTATGGAGCTTACATTTTTGATCAGACCTTGAAGCATGCCAGCTCTTCTGCAACAAAGATGCCAATAGCTTTTCCATCATTGCTATGTGGTATAGTGCTCAATCAATACCCTGGAATTCTCACTGACAAGGATACAGCCTGCAAAAGAGAAAGCCCCCTGGCTTTTCACTACAAGTTATTCCTCAGTCATCATGCTGCAGATGTTGAAGCACCTTCTGGGACATCTGCAGGTCCTTCAACTGCTAAGACTCCAATCTCCAAGAAGGCTCTAATTGCTGAGCTTAAAAGCACATGCAAAGAACTTGAAGCAAGGAAGCTGAAACTTGAAGAAATCATCCAAAGGATGGAGAGTGGAGAAGATCAGAAAGCTGCCTCTGATGAAGAAAGTGAAGCTGATGAAGAAACAGAAGTTGAGGAAGAAACTGAGAGTAATGAATCTGAGTGATCAATGTATGTGAGGCAAATGTAATGACAGCAATGTATTTCTGGAATAGTGTCTTTGGCCCTAAATTTTGTGTCTACCAAGGGGGAGAACAACAACAAATTGTATTGCTGTTTAAGTATGAATGAAAAAATCTGTTTGTTTGCTTCTGAACTGAATAAGTTTTTTTTCTGTTGCAACAAGATTGGATACATATATGTTTGAGGGGGAGTAATCTCAAATAAGAATCAACAGAAAAGTAATGTTATACTCTGATAAAAAGAACTTCTGCTGCACTCTGAAAACCAGAAAAGATGTTAGCCAAAAATTAGCCAAAGGGGGAGTTTGTAGATGTCTTGAATTGGCAGAATTTTTGACCAACAAGAATTATTGAATTCAGTTCAGAATGTCCTATCAAATGTTGGGACATTATCAAACAGAGTATATGAACTTATTTCAGGATGTCTTACCAGATGTTGGGACATTGTATCAATGACTTAAGTTCAGTTTTTCAGGATGTCCCAACAGATGTTGAGACATCTCAAACCTGCTACCAGAATTAATTATTGACTAACTAATCAGAGATATTTAAGGAGAGTTATCTGGAATTAATTAATGATGGATAAAAACAGAACAAGGCGCATCTATAGGGAGTTTTATATTGAAGATTCAGATTAAAACAGAAGACCTAAATCACCTAGAATCTAGGAAGTAACAAACCCTAAATTCAAGGTGGAAGCTGCATGTGCATTAGGGCTGGATCATACTACAGAGCCCAAATTACAGATACCTATTTAAGCAACAGGAACTCATAGAATTGAGTACGAATTTCAGAAGACCAAATAGGGTGTCTAGTGTTTTTAATAGCAGGTGTTTTTAAATTGTACCACTTAATGAGCTTTTAAGCATAAGTGCATTTGTGACTTGATTGAAACTGTGAAGTAAGATCAAGCTGTTTTGTTTGAAGATTGTCTTCAATTTTATTAAACTTGTAAACTTGATCACTGTGTGATTGAGGGGGAGTGAGTAGGGTACTCTTATCTAAGTTGTGACTTAGGTAGAAATTGCATTGGGTAGTTATTAAGTGATAGATTAAACAGAGAGGTTTAAGTCTAGAATTAATATTACTTATAGTGGATTTCATCCTGGCTTGGTAGCCTCCAGATGTAAGTGTGGTTATACACTGAACTGGGTTAACAAACTTCTGTGTTGTTTACTTTTCTTGCTATTTAAGTCTTGGTTAAATCTGTCAAGTGTTGGGACATCTCTTAGGACATCTCATACCTGATCACAGAATTTCAATTGGCATCAGAGCAGGCACCCTGCCTGTTTATACTGGGTGAGATCTAGGGAATACAAATTCTGTAACATGGACAGAGATATAGGGTCAGTAAATAGACCACCTATTCTGGATGGATCTAATTATGACTACTGGACTCAATAATTGGAAAGCTGAAGATGTTATCCCTATCTCCTTTAGTCAGGAGTAAATACTATTACTGTGTTTGTTGCTTTTAAGTTTGTAATTTCTTGAACAATTGAACTCTTAAGCCACGTGCCTTACCCGGGGCACAATGGTGTGCTTGTTTCGGGCTGTCATTTCATTTGCATACTTCATTCAATAAAATCAGTGGACGTTTCGTTTTCGTAAATATTGTGTTCCTTGTCTTTCTTTTCTTTTATTTTTGTTTTATCAGCTATGTGTTCTTACACACACCCACATCACTAAATGCAGATCCTCATCCACTCTGGATCCTGTTGATAATAGTTCTACTATTGCCAATTATAATTTCGAGAATCCGATCTATCAAACTGAAGACGGAAATGAGGACGATTGTGAAATACCTGTAGAGCTTGCTAGGTTGTTACAACAAGAAGAGAAAGCTATACAGCCACATGAAGAGCCAGTCGAAGTTGTGAATTTGGGAACTGAAGAAAACAGAAAAGAGGTCAAGATAGGGGCTGATTTAGAAGACAGTGTCAAGAGCAGATTGATTCAGATGTTACGTGACTACGTGGAGATCTTTGCTTGGTCTTATGAAGATATGCCAGGTTTGGATACAGACATTGTGGTTCACCGTCTACCAGTGAAAGAAGATTGTCGTCCAAAGAAGCAGAAGGTTCGTCGTATGCGTCCTGAAATGTCAGAAAAGATCAAGGCAGAGGTAATGAAACAATTCAATGCAGGGTTCTTAGCAGTGACTTCTTATCCTCAGTGGGTTGCAAATGTGGTACCAGTTCCTAAAAAAGATGGTAAGGTGCGTATGTGTGTGGACTACAGAGATTTGAACAAGGCTAGCCCCAAAGATGACTTTCCACTTCCTCATATTGATATTCTGGTAGACAACACTGCTCAGCATAAGGTATTCTCTTTTATGGATGGTTTCTCTGGTTACAATCAAATCAAGATGGCTCCTGAAGACATGGAGAAGACAACATTTGTGACACAGTGGGGCACTTTTTGCTATAAGGTGATGCCATTTGGTTTGAAGAATGCAGGGGAAACATATCAGCGTGCTATGGTGGCTTTGTTTCATGATATGATTCATCATGAGATAGAGGTATATGTGGATGATATGATAGCCAGGTCTCAGAATGAAGAGCAACATCTTGATCATTTGCACAAGTTGTTTGAGAGGTTGAAGAAATACAAGTTGAGATTGAACCCAAACAAATGTACTTTTGGAGTTAGATCTGGTAAGCTCCTGGGTTTTATTGTCAGTGGAAAAGGTATTGAAGTGGATCCTGCAAAAGTGAAAGCTATACGAGAGATGCCAGCTCCCCGTACTGAGAAGGAAGTTAGAGGTTTCTTGGGACGGTTGAACTACATTGCAAGATTTATTTCCCAATTAACTACCATCTGTGAGCCAATCTTCAAGTTGTTGAAGAAAGATCAGGTGATGGAATGGAATGATGAGTGTCAGACTGCCTTTGATGAAATTAAGAGATACCTGCTAGAACCTCCAATTTTGATGCCACCAGTTGATGGAAGACCCTTGATTATGTACTTAACAATATTAGACAACTCAATGGGGTGTGTGTTGGGGCAACATGACGAGTCTGGTCGAAAAGAGCAGGCAATATACTACCTTAGAAAAAAGTTTACCGACTGTGAAACAAGATACTCACTGCTCGAGAAAACTTGCTGCGCTTTGGCATGGGCTGCTCGCCGACTAAGACAGTATATGTTGACTCATACTACCTTATTGATTTCAAAGAAGGATCCAATCAAGTATATATTCGAGAAACCTGCTCTCTCTGGAAGAATTGCAAGATGGCAAATGATCTTGACAGAATATGACATACAGTATACTACTCAGAAGGCCATCAAAGGAAGTGTTGTTGCTGATCATTTGGCTCATCAAGCAGTGGATGATTACCAGTCAATGAGTTTTGAGTTCCCCTATGAAGACATTATGATTATTACCAAAGAACCTGGACAATATGACGGACCCGAACAAGGATCCTGATGGACTATGGTTTTTGATGGTGCCTCTAATGCACTTGGTAATGGTGTTGGTGTTGTGATTAGTTCCCCTGAAGGTTATCATACCCCAATTACTGCCAGACTTTGTTTCTATTGTACCAATAACATGGCTGAGTATGAGGCATGTATCCTGGGTATTAAAGCTGCCATTGATATGAAGATTCAGTTCCTTGATGTGTATGGAGATTCAGCCCTGGTAATAAGTCAGATCAAAGGAGATTGGGATACCAAGCATGATAATCTCATTCCTTACAGAGAGCATGTGTTGTCTTTGATCCCACATTTCAAAGAGATTACCTTTGGACATATTCCACGAAGAGAGAATCAGTTGGCAGATGCATTAGCCACCATGGCATCTATGTTTGAGATCAGCTGGGATGATGAGGCTCCTAAGATTACCATTGATAGATTTGAAAAGCCTGCATACTGCAATGAAATTGACACTGAAGGGGTAGAGGAGAAGCCTTGGTTCTATGAAGTGAAAAGATATCTTGAAGCTCAGGAGTTTCCTGAAGAGGCATCTGTCAAAGATAGGAAGTTTCTTAGGAGGTTTTCTGCCAAGTTCTTTTTGAGTAATGGGATTCTGTACAAGCGCAATCATGATTCAACTATGCTTCGTTGTGTGGATAAGAAGGAAGCTACAGAAATTATGGAAGAGATGCATGATGGGACCTTTGGCACTCATTCTAGTGGTCATACTATGGCAAAGAAGATATTGAGAGCAGGTTACTATTGGTCTACCATGGAAGCTGATTGTTATCAACACTCCAGAACGTGTCACAAGTGTCAAATTTATGCTGATAAAGTCCATGTACCTCCATCACCATTGAATGTGTTGACTTCTCCTTGGCCCTTTGCCATGTGGGGCATTGATATGATTGGTGAGATCAAGCCTACTGCTTCTAATGGGCATCGTTTCATCCTGGTTGCTATTGATTACTTCACGAAATGGGTGGAGGCAGCTTCATTTGCATCTGTTACCAAGAATGTTGTGGCTCGGTTCATTAAGAATAATCTCATATGTAGGTATGGCATCCCTGAAAGGATTATCACTGACAATGGCTCTAATCTGAACAACACTATGATTACTGATCTCTGCACACAGTTCAAGATTAAGCATCACAACTCTTCTCCGTATCGTCCAAAGATGAATGGGGCAGTTGAAGCTGCTAATAAGAACATTAAGAAGATTGTACAGAAGATGACTGTTACTTACAAGGATTGGCATGAGATGTTACCATTTGCTCTTCATGGTTATCGTACTACAATACGTACTTCAACAGGGGCAACCCCATTCTCCTTAGTCTACGGTATGGAAGCAGTTCTGCCCATTGAAGTTCAGATTCCCTCCTTGAGAATTATGAAGGATGCAGGCTTGGATGAAGATGAGTGGATTCAGACTCGACTGGACCAGATAAATTTGATTAATGAGAAGAGGCTAGCAGCAGTTTGTCATGGCCAGATGTACCAGAAACGAATGATCAAAGCTTTTAACAAGAAGGTTAAGCCAAAGGTATATCAGGCTGGTGATTTGGTAATCAAGCGTATCATATTACCACAGGGTGATCCTAGGGGCAAGTGGACTCCAACATATGAAGGACCATTTGTAGTTAAGACAGTGTTCTCAGGAGGTGCCATGATACTGACTACAATGGATGGTGAAGACTTCCCACAGCCTGTAAACGCAGACATAGTTAAAAAATACTACGCATGAAAAGAGACCCGCTAGGTTGACAGGCCTAGGCAAAAATAAGGGCATCCCGGCAAACCAAAAAGGTTTGGGCAAAAATTAGGGATATATATATAAAAAGATGTACACCCGGCAAGTCGAAAACCTGAAAAGGCGGCTTGGGCAAAAAAGGGTATCCCGGTGGATTGAAAACCTGAAAGGGCAATCCAGGCAAAAGTTAGGGATTAAAGCGTATGACTATGTCTCGTTTGGATCACCCATGAAACTGCAACCAGTTGTACTACTTACTCAAGCTCGAACAGATAAAGCTCAATCCAATCGTTTCCGTCTCAACAGCAGAAGATGAGATACTTGAAGATAATGGCAATAGTAGAATTGAAACTCAATAGGATTATTTCCCACATAGCTGATTCTCTTTGTTTTGTAAAGTTTTATGACAAAATCCTCTTACTAGGGTTTATGTCTCCTTGTACAAATTTACCCGTGTATGGGTCACTTTTTGATATAAATAAATTCCATCTTTTGAATCCAGATTTACTTTTACCCTATTTACATAAGCGAAACGTCCATTGGTTGTGTTTGAATGTATGTATGCTTTTGAATGCATGTATGCTTTTAATATGATTGATGTTTACCAGAAATGCATAAAAATGCAGTAATAGTATTTACTAAGGACGAACGAGGGAAGGATTTCAACGAAGTTTCGCCGGTTCACCTCTAACAAGATAGTTACAAAACCCTCAGTAGGACAAATCCATCTTCATAAAGTCACATCTCCCCTGGAATTTATATCCATCTCTTTTATCCTCATACGGATATACGGGAATTTACTTTCCAATAAAGATACGACGAACGAAGACGGGGTTATATCTATCCTACTATCAAACGAAGACGGGAGGTTATATACCTTGCAATCCCCAGCAGACGGGAGGTTATATATACCTTGCTATCCCCAGCAGACGGGAGGTTATATATACCTTGCTATCCCCAGCAGACGGGAGGTTATATATACCTTGCTATCCCCAGCAGACGGAAGGTTATGTATATCTCATTATCAAACAAGACAGGAACGAGTTCCTCATATTCTTCAGCAACGAATCGGGATTTATTTTCCCTGGCCAGCAGTTGTTATATGAAGATATCCAGACGCTTCCGGCAGTATCATATCATACATACATCATTTACATCATACCATAACATACATATCCATAGATACATAGTACATTACTTAAGTGCATCATATCATACATGCATACATAATACATAAACTAATATTATTACACAAATGCTACCTTGTTTTCAGGTTAATTATCCAGCAAACAATACTTATGATTATCAGGACTGCTTTATCCTCTTGAAAACTTATCATCTCTCAAGACTGCTTCATCCTCTTGGGAACATATTACTACACCAGGACTGCTTCATCCTCCTGATAGCTATCATCATTTACTTCAGGATTGCTCTATCCTCCTGAAAATTCCTATTACATCAGGATTGCTCTATCCTCCTGAAATCACATTACTACCTCAGGATTGCTTCATCCTCCTGACAGCTTTTATTCCATCAGGATTGCTTCATCCTCCTGAAAGCATATTATCAAATACCTCAGGGTTTCTCTATCCCCCTGACAGCTTTTTTACCTCAGGGTTGCTTTATCCCCCTGACAGCTTCTCACTACCTCAGGATTGCTTCATCCTCCTGACAGCTTTTTATTACATCTGGATTGCTTCATCCTCCTGAAAGCATATTATCAACACCTTAGGGTTGCTTTATCCCCCTGAAAGCTTCTTACTACATCAGGATTGCTTCATCCTCCTGAAAACACATTACTACATCAGGACTGCTTCATCCTCCTGACAGCTATCAGCTTATACCTTAGGATTGCTCCATCCTCTTTAAGCCCACTCAATCAGATTCAACTAGCCATCTGTACCACTTTATGCACTGGTGAGTGCAAATTTTTGGGCTTTTGTGTTCAATCCCCTTCAACCTTCCAGGTCGCGACTGGCAAACATACCAATCTAACCCCTCAGATTTCAGAAAATTGAACAGGGGCAGCTGTTGCACCCCAAAATTTTCCCTCACAATACAAGACTTTGTGTTCTATGAAGGTTCACAAGGTTCACAAGCTTCTCAACATTTACAAGACCTTTCATGAGGTTCATGAAGTCTACAAGTCACTTCTTGAAGGTTCACAAGGTTCACAAGCTTCTCAACATTTACAAGACCTTTCATGAGGTTCATGAAGTCTACAAGTCACTTCTTGAAGGTTCACAAGGTTCACAAGCTTCTCAACATTTACAAGACCTTTCATGAGGTTCATGAAGTCTACAAGTCACTTCTTGAAGGTTCACAAGGTTCACAAGATTCACAATGTTTACATGACCTTTCATGAGGTTCATGAAGTCTACAAATCACTTCATGAAGGTTCACAAGGTTCACAAGGTTCACAATACCTCCCATAAGGTTCACAAGACAATTTATGATGGTTCACAAGGTTCACAAAGTTCACAATTGGTCAGAAGAGTTGACAATTCCCTCAGACAATGCACCTCCTAAGCAGTGCATCCAAAACTAGGGTTTTGACTTTAATCAGGCTAAATGGACTTCCAAGACTTCAAATGAGCTTCATAAACATCTTATATATGTATAAGAACCCCCATGACAAGTTTCAAGACTTTTCTCAAAAGTTTGCTCAGTTAGATGATCAGATAAGTCAAAATCAGTCAATACAGTTAAAAAGTCAAACTGAGGTCAACTGTGGTCAAACCAAAGTCAAACTTCATGATTTTTTGCCAACATCAAGTATATGAAGTAAAATTCATCATTTTATCAAGGGTTGATCATGATTCATCAAGGAGATTCCAGATCATCAAGAATCAGGAGTTTCTAAATTAGGGTTTCCTCAGTAAAAGTCAACTGAACTTTGACCAGCCATAACTTTCACATACTTCATCACCAAGTCTCCATCCAAAGCTCATTTTGAAGTAAATTGAATTCTCTACAACTTTGTGTCTCACAAGACAAGCCCAAAAATGCTTCATTTGGAAGGTATGAGCTAAGACATTATAGGTCCTTTTGAAAGTCAACAAAAAGTCAACAACTTCAAAAGGGCATAACTTGAGATTGGTAAATGATATGGACATGAAACCAATGGGGTTGTTTATAAGACTCTTCAAGCTTTCCAAAATGTCCAAGAACACCCTCATAGCATTAAAATTGAAGGATATGAGCCCTTGCAAAGTTGGGAAATTTTGTGATGGTTTATGATGAAAATGGAGGTCTAAAACCAATTCTTTCCAAATGGGCTTGTCAAATTATGATCCAATCCATACACTATCATCATGCACGACCCAAATGATTAAAAATCAGAATTTTTATTATTTTATTTTTATTTATTTTGATTTAATTCATAAAAAATCATTTTAAATAGAAATAAAATATGGAAATGTGATATTTGATGGAGATTTGGTTTCTAGAATGTCTTCAATGCTGATTGGAGTTGAAAAGGAATGAGATCATGAGATTTGTCCAAAGATAGCAAGCCTTAATATATGAATATTTGAATTTTAAAGCATGATCATTGTGAATCTTTTTGAATCAAATCTTGAACACAACCAATCAATTTTTTAACCTAAATTCAATCACTTATATATACTAAACACAACCCTATTACCCAGCCACGGATTCCACAGCCCAAGAGTAAGTTCACCATTGTTCAAAAACCTCTCCACAAGTCACATTCGGATTCTTGAATTTAATGCATTTGAAGGTAAAACAAGCACACAACAAGCTTCCTTGGACTTCTCTGATCATAAACCATCACTCATACGCATCAAAATCACTCCATAATGCACAATCCGAATTCCATTTGTTCTTGAATATATATTTTTCGGTTTCACTAATTTAATGTATCTCAATGAATTTTGTTTGGTTTATGATGTTTGTATTGAGCTTGTGAAGGTTTCTGGACAAAGAGATTGGAGTTTCGTGACCTAAATAGCAATCGGCCATTATTAGGGTTAAAGCTTCAAAATTAGGGATTCATAGGATACCTAATATAAATTGATAATGGATTCATATTTGGACTGTATTTGTTGTGTAGATCATGTTTGCAGGTTCAATTTGAAGAAATTTCACTCGTATGATGATGTATGTGATTCGCAGGTTTGAAGGGCATGAAAATTCGTAAGAGTTTTCCCAGAAAAATTCGCAGGAAAACCTACGAATTTGAGGTTGAAGACGAAGTTGGTTTGGCGCGCATTCTGATGTTTGAATATTGTTTTAATATTTTATTATATTGGTGTTAAGTTGTTTCACAAATGCAGCTGTGGTCTGATGGTAAAGTGTACATGCGTATCATGGGAGGACCTTAGTTCGAATCCTGGCCACAGCAAATATTTTTGGTTTTTTTCTCATTTATGTATTATGTATTACATATTATTATTGTTTGATGGATGGTTAACAGATTGGCTCTCCCAGCTGGATGGTAACGCGTGCTTGCTTGTATTCAAGAGGTCCTGGGTTCAATCCTTCCCCAGGCCTTTTGTTTTTCATTTATTTTCCTGGTTATTGGTTTGAAAGAACAAAACAACTTGGAGGTCATCATTCTTGCACCAACCAGCGCATGGCCCAGTGATAGGGCATGAATATTGTGAATAAAGCCTCCTGGGTTCAAATCCCAGCCAGGTTTGTTTTATTTTGTTTTTTTTTTATTTTTGTTTAATTAATTTAGTTTTTTTCATTAATAATGATATATATATATAATAAAAATAATTCTATAACATGATTATTCAATGTTTTTTTTTATATTCAAAAATTATTTTGTAATTCAAAAATTATTTTTCTTTATTATGTAATTGAATTATAATTTATGTATATATAAATTTGTATGTTATATTATAAACTTTTAAAATACTTTTTTCTAGAAAACCCTAAAACCCTAATTTTAAGAAACCCTAGTTTGTCTTATAAACCTAATTTTATTTTCTAAATTTTGTAAATATGATATTTAGTATAATTAAATTTTATAAATATAACAATTATGTACATACTTATTTAATGTAATTAAGTTTGGTAAATATATTTATAACTTATGTAAATATTTTTATATATAAATAATTTTTAATATGTGTTTAGAAACAATTGAACCTATAATAATTAAATTTTGTAGTTATAATATGTTTAAAAATAAAATAATAATTTGTACATAAATTAAAATGTTATAATAATTATTTAATTGTCCATATTTCCTCTTATTTTTAAATAATTGACTATATTAAAAATTTAACTTTTGCTTATTATTTTAATTATGTTTTGCTAATTCCATTTATTATTATTACTAATCCATTTATTTTATTATGCTTATTATTATTATTTCACTAACCTTATTTATTTATTATTATTATTACTAACCCCTATTATATTATTGCCTATTTATTTATTTTTGTTTACTATTTATATTTTGCTTCTATATTTATTTTGCTTATATATTTATTTTTATTTGCTATTTATTGTAATTATTATGTAATTGCTCCTTGGTGTAAATTTTGTAAATATTTAATTTATTTAATTTATATGCTATGGTTAGTAATTTAGGGAGTGCAAACATGTATTCTATTTTAAAATTGAATTTAGATCATTTTAATTATAAGATAAATATTAAATTAAACACTCACACACGTAAGTCGATTTTTAATCGCCATCTCACTTTCTAGGGTTGCCCCTCCATGTTGCCTAATCATAAGGTCAAGTGGGGTGTATAAAGCAAGTCCCTTAAAAAGAAAAGTCATCAAGTCCCTGAAATGGTTGCCTTTAAAGATCAAGTCCCTTTTCGAATAATGATGACAGTCCCTCCTAAATGCTTAATACACCTCACAGTTGTCTTCATAAAACAGATGTCCCTCATATGTCCCTCACATCCAAGGTAATGACTACCTATTCCTTAATAATAGGGATAGTCTTACCACTTAAAGGATAAAGAACAGAAAAGACTTAAACTTTAGGGTAGGTATCTCATAGTTGCTTGCTCACTTCATTCAAATTTTCAAACACTTAACAAATTTCAAACAAATTTTCAAACACAAGTTTTTACGCATCCGTACATGGATCATTATTAACTCATATGAAAATTTTCTATTCACACACTTCACATTTTCAAAAACAATTCAAAAGTGAGCTAAGTAACTAAGAGCCCATGGATAACCATGGATGTAAAGGGTGCTAACACCTTCCCTTTACATAACCTACCCCCCAGACCCAAAAATCTTTTAAAAGGTCTTTCCTGTTCTTTTATGCCTTTCCTTTGGATAAAATAAAAGTCGGTGGCGACTCTTGCTATCCGCAACATTACTAAAGTCAGTTCTCCCACCGTGTTACATATGTACAGTTATTTATTGCTTTCTTTACAGCTTTATATACATCATACTGTCATACTGTTATCTGGCTGGATCTGGTTTTGTTGCTTTGGTGGATGGGGTTCTATTGAGAGTTTAAGGTCCTATACCTGGGACCTGAGCGACACCTAGGCTAGAGTGGTTCATGTTCTTTCCCATTCCATTTCAGTCTGGTGCGGGAATATGAAACACGGTTCAGATATGGGTTTCTTCTTGAGAACTCTGTGCTACATATCTCCTGTAGTGCTAGGGCTATCTGGGAAGCCTGCTAAGTCTGGATGACCTTTACTATGACCTTCAGAAACTGAGGTGAATTAGAGGAGGATCTTTTATGGTTATTGTAAACACTGTACCTCCGGGTTAGAAGTGTTTACACTTCTCATAACTGATCAAGGTCTGAGGATCCTTGTTTTAGAACACCACCTGTGAGGGGGTTGGGGCTGTTTACAGGTTTGCAGGTACCCTTGACCACAACATACCTTGATACTTTGTTTTGATTAAGAGTACTCCACTTTGGACAGTTCTTGTGATTTAACCCTGGACATGTGACTCTTTATTTGAGTCCCCCACCTTGGTTACTGGATCTCTGAACCTCCATCTGGACTTCTTGAACATACATGGACTTATATATCAAGGGAGTAATCAGATCCAGCTTGATCACAAACCCTTGCATATCATTTGCATACTCATCATTTGCATCATTTAACATTTGTTTATTTGTTTTTCAGGGTATCCACATCATATTTGGCTTGGTTTTGACCCCTTCATCTGCATAGACCCCTGTTCATCAGTATCTGCTTCAGCTATCTTCATCAGTTGCCTGCTTCAGCTACCTCCATCCTCATCCTCAGCCTATCAGTGGCCCATCTCCAGTGTCAGTCTTCATCATCAGTACTTGTTTTCAGCTCTTCATCAGCAGTCATGGCACCCAAGAAGAGCAACATTTCATACCATTTCTTTGAGCCTGTGCTGACTGGCATCAGGCAGGTCCAGGCACTTATCACTCCATACCACATCCCATTATTCAGAGAGCATTATGGAGGCATCCTTGATATGGTTATGGACTTGGACCCTTCTCAGAGGAGTTTGATCCACACTTGCCTACAGTTTTATGACCCTCCTCTGAGATGTTTCACTTTCCAGAACTTTCAGCTAGGACCTCTGCTGGAGGAATTCTCATCATTGATTGGAGTACCTGTCAAGGGTGGTGTCCCCTTCAACCCTGAGATGGCTTTTCCCAGCAATGAAGAAGTGGCAAAAGCACTGTACCTGGAGCCTATTCAGATTGAGCAGAACATGACAACAAAGGCTGGAATCCCTGGCCTACACTTAGACTTTCTGACTTCTCAGGCCATCCTGAAGGCCTCTTTGGGAGAATGGATGGCAGTTTGTGCATTGTAAGCCCTCAGTATATATGGGGTTATACTTTTTGCAGATGAGCCCAAGTTTATCAGCAAAAATGCCATTCATCTTTTCCTTATGAGGAACCCAGTGCCCACATTGCTGGGAGATTTCTACTATTCTGTTCACCAAAGGAATGAGAAGCAAAGAGGGAGGTTAATGAGATGTTGTGCTCCCCTGTTTCATACCTGGCTGCTTAAACACTTACCCAAGACTGATGCCTTCCTGAATCCTCACCAACAGAAGAATTGGGCTAGGAGACTTATTGCTTTGACCTCAGATGACATCAGGTGGTGCACCCAGAGCACCAAAGGCAGGGACATAATTACTAGCTGTGGGCAGTTCCCCAATGTACCTCTAATAGGAGTGAAGGGTTGCATCAACTACAACCTTTTGCTGTTTAAAAGACAATTGGGCTATGCTTTGGTTCACCCTCCTAGAGTACAAGACTTGGCTGAAACCCTGTATTGTGAGATTAAGCCTAATCTAGTTGTTGTCAGACAAGCATCCTGGGCTTGGGACAACACCCAGACCAAGGGGATGGCCATTCTTGGGAGATGTAATAATGTGGCTTCAGCTCAGTATTATGAATGGTCTCATGCTAGGGTTCAGATTTCTGGGATGCCTTTCACCATCGAGGATGCACCTGGACCATCCACAGCACCACCTCCAGCCACTGTCAGCCTGGAAGAATTTGAGAAGCTGAAGGAGAGTAATGAGAATCTGTCTCAAGCTCTAAAGAGGACCCTCTGGGAGAGGAGTGATGGTCGTCTAGACATTGAAAGGTTGGAAAAGCTTAAGGTGGAGCATCTGGCCAGGATTGAGAAAGCAGAGGACTACATCAAGAAATCAAGAGCTGGAGAGCAAATTTTGAAGAATGCCTGTAAAGAGGCCCAGTTTCAGAAGGCTAGGACTGATCTCTATCTGAAAGAAAGTCAAGCTAGGTGGGTCAGGATCACTGAAGCTCGTACTCAAGAAGATAAGAGAACTCAGGACAGGATTGAGCAGTTGGAGGCCAATGAAAAGAAACAACAGGAGGCTCTGCTAGCAGCCCAGAAGGAGATTTCAGAGTTGAAGCTTAGGGCTGGTGTGAAGAGGTCAAAGGACCAAGACAGACACAAGAAGCTGACCACTGCTATTGCCACCAGAAACCTTCTTATCAGAAACATCACGGAGCATCCGGCTGGTCCTGTAACTAAAGCACTTCTGAAGGAGGTGAAGGAGGATGAGTTTGGCTTAGATGTGTGATTTCTTTACTTGTTGTTATTTCCATTTCATGTATTTTTCTTTTTATGTTGTATTTCGACCCCTCAGGGGCATGTGTTGTAAAAATAAAAAAATAAAAAAACTATGTGTTATGCACCATTTGTAATATATTTATTAGTTTGTTTCATTTGAGTTTCTTTTCTCAAGCAACATCAAAGCATCTTCCTCAGGGGTCTGGAAAGGTCAAAACCGAGAGCCAAGCCGGATACCTTGGAAAACAAATAAGCATACTTCATTGCATACTAACTCTTGTTTTGTTTTGTAGGATTTTGTTTTGTTTGTTACTAACTCTGTTGTGGTTCAGGAATTATTGCTCGCCGTCGGGTGTTCCCTCTCAACCGTCCGCACAGATATCCTACTCGCAACAATCTTCCTGGTATCCAGATGGACCAAGTACAGCAAGATCTGACAGAAGTCAGGACTCAGATGGCCAATGAAAGGCTGGAGAGGAGAAACCAAATGACCCAGTTCATGGAGGTAATGAATGGCTTAGCTCAAAGTCAAGAAAGGTTGAGGGCATTGGTAGAAAGGCAAAACCCGGAAGAACCCCATCTAGGAACTGGAGGAACAAGTAACAATGAGAGGGGTCAGCCACATGTTAATCCACCAGTATATGGGCCTCATCTACATCCGGAAGTCAACATCCCGACTAATGTGCAAGGGAATACTACTGCAGGCAGAATCTTACAAGAAGACCCCCAAGAGGAGCAATTCACTGTAATGGGAGTTGGGGATGAAGTCTATGATAGAAGGTTTGATGAAATTGCTGAGAAGTTGAGATCTCTGGAGTCTCAAAATTCCCTGGGCTTTGATGTCATGGATATGGGGTTAGTGGATGGGGTAAGAATCCCTCATAAGTTTAAACCCCCTTGCTTCGAGAAGTACAATGGAACTTCATGTCCACGAACTCACTTACAGTCCTTCCTGGGGAGACTTAAGGCATACACCATGGATGAAAAACTGTGGATGTTTTACTTTGAAGACAGTTTGACCGGGGCTTCCAGGGAGTGGTACTCACACTTGACCAGAGCTACTATCAGATGCTGGAAGGACCTAGCTGAGGCCTTCATCAGGCAGTACCAATACAATCTGGACATGGCTCCTAACAAGACCCTTTTGATGGGAATGTCTCAATCCTCCAGAGAAAGCTTCAGGGAATATGCCCAGAGGTGGAGACAGCTTGCTGCTGCTGTCCAGCCACCCATGTCGGAAAGAGAAATGGCCGACATGTTTATGAATACTCTGCAAGGAACATATATTGATAGGCTAGCTGCCTTTTCTTCCACCAGCTTCGCTGACGTAGTTATAGCTGGAGAAAGAATTGAAAGCCTTCTGAAGATGGGTAAGATTTCTGATAATGGTGCAAGTTCGTCTAGTAACCCCAGGAAGCCTTTTGTGGGACCTAGAAGAACCGGTGAGACAAATGCCATTCATGCCAGCAGGGGCAGACCTCAGTATGTCCACAGATCAGTAGCAGCTGTCACTATTCCAGCTCCAATTCCTCAGCAACCAGCATATCAACCACCACAACAACCCCATTATCAACAACAAGTTCAGTATCCGCCACAAAGAACCTACAACAACAGTAACAACAATCAGCAGCAAAGACCCTTTCAGCAAAGACCATCACAGGCCAATAGGGTGATTGATCCAATCCCTATGCCTTATGCCGCTTTATTGCCACAACTCCTGAAACTCAACTTGGTTAAATTAAGGACATTGGCACCACCAGATCCCTCTAATATTCCAAGAAATTATGATGTCAATGCCAGATGTGCTTTCCATTCCAATGCACCTGGCCACAATACGGAGAAATGCAGGGCTTTACAAATGAAGGTACAAGACCTGGTGGATTCTAAGGCCCTCAACTTTGCACCCCCGCCAAATGTCAACAAGAATCCCATGCCCAATCATGGAGGACCAAGAATTAATGCCATTGAGGAAGACAAGCCATCTTTCTTAATCACCAGTGTTGGGCAGATTCGGACACCTCTGGTAGAAATTAAAGCTCAGCTCCTAGAATGCCAGATGTTCCCCGGGTGTGAGCTCGGTTGTGGTTATTGCAACATTTCGGTCAATGGGTGTGATAACTTGAGAAGCGACATAGATGGTCTTATCAAGAGTGGCATACTTCAGATCACAACAACGGCGCCTACGAATCCAGCAATCCCTTTGACAACAATTCCTGACTCTTCTACAACTGCAACAACAATCATTCCAACTAATTCATCAATGTCATCAACAATGGCTTCATCTATCACTTCAACAAGTCAAATGTCAACAACCATCTCTTCTACAACATCAGCATCCCTTCATTCAGCAGGATCTTCTACAACGCCAACAGAAAATAATGAAGATATCTCAGCAGTCACCATTTACTATGATCCCTCAAATGTTCCTCCAAACAACAACTTTCAACAACAAACAGTGGCACCTCCTGCCAGATCACCAGTCACCATCTACTACGATCCGCACGCCAATTCAGTACCCTCCTCTGCAGCAGTCAGTCCAGTTACCATCACGGTGCCTGGACCAGTTCCATATGAAAGCAGTAATGCCATACCTTGGCATTATGGCTCTGACCTCTACTGCAACGGGGAGAAAATCACTTTGGACTCTTCAACTTCTTCTCCACAGATTGATAATATTGGGGGAGGCAGAGGCTTCACCAGAAGCGGACGCCTTTTTACCTCACAAATGCAAAGACCTAATGCCGAAGCAGAAGCTGCTGCCAAAGCAAAGGGGGAGAGTGTAATAGCTGAAGAACCAATTCTCAAAGAAACTCAGAAGACATCTTTTGAACAAGATGTAGACGAGTTTATGAGGATTATAAAGAGAAGTGATTACAAAGTGGTGGATCAGCTTCACCAAACTCCCTCAAAGATCTCCATATTATCCCTGCTGATGTGTTCCGAGGCTCACAGGAATGCACTACTAAAAGTCTTACACGCAGCGTACGTGCCAGAGGAGATCACTGTTAACCAGCTAGAAACTGTGGTGGAAAATGTCAACACTAGTCATGGACTGGGATTTACCAATGCTGACTTGACAACTGAGGGACGTAACCACAACAAGGCTTTACACATCACTCTAGAATGCAAGGGTGCTGTTCTATCCCATGTACTGGTGGACACTAGGTCTTCACTCAATGTTCTACCAAAGAAAGCCTTGGTGAAGCTGGAGTACAATGGCTTGGCACTGCGTCCAAGTAATTTGGTGGTGAGAGCATTTGATGGCTCTAAAAGATCAGTGCTTGGAGAGATTGATCTGCCTGTGATGATTGGCCCGCAGACTTTTAAAATTACCTTCTATGTGATGGACATTCAGCCAACCTACAGTTGTTTGTTGGGTAGACCTTGGATCCATGCCGCTGGCGCTGTTACGTCTACCCTTCACCAGAAGCTGAAATTCGAGTGGGAAGGCCAGATCATCACCATCTGTGGTGAAGAAGATATCTTTGTTAGCAATCTGGCTACATACAAGTACATAGAAATGGACGATGAGATCCATGAAACTATGAGCCAGGGGTTTGAGGCCCTGAACATTAATGAAGCATCTGCTGTACTGGGAACCTCCATGACGTCTTATCAGCAAGCCAGGAAGGTTGTTGAAGAGGGGACTGCCCAAGGTTGGGGCAAGCTGCTGCCTGTGGAGAAGAAGGAGGACAAATTTGGGTTGGGTTATAGACCAACTCAACAAGATCAATTAGAGGCTGCCAAGAAGCCCAGTTTTGTCAGTGGGGGAATTCTCACCCCGGATGCAGTGAACAACTTGGAAGACGAGGATGAAAGCGACCGCAACCTGGAGAGCTGGATACGTCCAAGGATCCCGGGGAGCCAAGTCCTTAACTGGTCTTCCCAGGAAATTATAAGGGTTACTCCTGCAGAGTAATTATTATTTCCTATATTTTTAAGCATGCATCAAGTCTTGCATCTTGCCCAAGATGACAAGACTCATTTTGTAATCGGGCTATCTTGTAATTTTGTGCAAACGGATTAATCAATGAATATCGGACATCTTTTACAAATGAGTCTTCTTCTTTTCCACTCACTGTTTTTCATTTTTTCTTTTTGTACAAAAATAAAATGGCAATGTTTTCCAAAATGATAAACTTCATTTCACTTTTTTCCTAAACAAGATTAAAATCAATCACTAAAATGAACAATCTAAACCCTTGCAGAGAGTGCCTTTCAGACTGCACCGACAACAACACAGTTATGGCTTCGTATGACTTTGACAATCCAATCAATCAAGCTGATGAAGGGGTTGAAGAAGATTTTGAGCTTCCTGAAGAGCTAGCCAGGTTGTTAAGGCAAGAGGAGAAGGTTATCACTCCTCATCAGGAGGAAGTCGAAACGGTTAATCTTGGTACAGAGGAAGATGTGAAAGAAGTTAAGATTGGGGCCTGCCTACAAGAGTCAGTGAAAGAGCAACTGATTGATATGCTTCGGGAGTATGTGGATGTGTTTGCTTGGTCTTATCAGGATATGCCAGGGTTGGACACCGATATTGTCATGCACAAGCTGCCTTTGAAAGAAGACTGCCCGCCGGTAAAACAGAAGCTGCGCCGTACTCGCCCAGATATGGCAATGAAGATAAAAGAAGAGGTACAAAAGCAGTGGGACGCCGGATTCCTTGCTGTAACTAGCTATCCACCGTGGGTTGCTAATATTGTACCCGTACCTAAGAAATACGGCAAAGTGAGAATGTGTGTGGACTACCGGGATCTGAATAGAGCCAGCCCGAAAGATGATTTCCCATTACCTCACATTGATGTATTGGTGGATAATACGGCTCAGTTCTCGGTATTCTCCTTCATGGACGGATTTTCAGGATACAATCAGATCAAGATGTCACCTGAAGACATGGAGAAGACTACTTTCATCACACCCTGGTGCACGTTCTGTTATAAGGTGATGCCATTCGGACTGAAGAATGCTGGTGCAACGTATCAACGGGCTATGGTAACATTATTCCACGACATGATCCATAAAGAAATTGAATGTTATGTGGATGACATGATTGCCAAGTACCTCACAGAAGAAGACCACCTGGTAAATCTGTTGAAGTTATTCAAGCGTCTGAGGAAGTACCAACTGAAGTTAAACCCCAACAAGTGCACATTCGGGGTGCGATCCGGTAAACTGCTGGGATTTATTGTAAGTGAAAAAGGGATTGAGGTTGACCCTGATAAAGTTAAAGCCTTTCAAGAGATGCCTGCACCAAAGACAAAAAAAAGAAGTTCGGGGGTTTCTAGGTAGATTGAACTACATTTCAAGGTTCATATCTCACCTTACTGCAACCAGTGAACCCTTGTTCAAACTGTTAAGAAAAGAACAAACGGTCAGGTGGAACGAAGACTGCCAGAGGGCTTTTGACAAAATCAAGGAATACTTACAACAACCTCCCATCCTTATGCCTCCAGTTGAAGGAAGACCTCTGATAATGTACTTGACAGTATTAGAAGAGTCAATGGGATGTGTGCTGGGCCAGCATGACGAGTCTGGTCGAAAAGAGTATGCAATATACTACCTGAGCAAAAAGTTTACCGACTGTGAACAACGTTATTCACTGCTCGAGAAAACTTGTTGTGCTTTAGCGTGGGCTGCTCGCCGACTAAGGCAGTATATGTTGACCCACACTACCTTGTTGATATCAAAGATGGACCCAGTTAAGTACATTTTCGAGAAGCCAGCACTTACCGGACGGGTTGCAAGATGGAAAATGATCCTCACGGAATATGACATCCAGTACACATCTCAGAAAGCCATCAAGGGTAGTGTGTTGTCTGATTATCTTGCTGAGCAACCCATTGATGATTACCAGCCTATGAGATTTGACTTCCCTGATGAAGACATCATGTTCATAAAAGCGAAAGATCATGAAGAGCCTATTCACACTGAAGGGCCTGACCCGGAAGAAGAATGGACTATGATGTTTGATGGGGATGTTAATATGAATGGTCGTGGTGTTGGTGTAGTACTTATTACACCTAAGGGAGTTCACATGCCATTCTCGGCAAAGCTCACCTTTAACTGCACTAACAACGAAGCTGAATACGAAGCTTGCATTATGGGTCTTGAGGAAGCCATTGACCTCAGGATCAAGACTTTGACTGTATTCGGAGATTCATCTCTGGTAGTTAATCAAACCAACGGCAAATGGTACACGCACCAAGATCATCTGATACCTTATCGGGATTATACCAGGAGGTTATTGACTTTCTTCACAACAGTCAAGCTTGAGTATATCCCTCGGGACGAGAATCAGTTTGCAGATGCTCTGGCTACCATTTCATCCATGATCAAAGTTCAAGCCGCCAACTTTGTGCCTCGGATTTCAGTATCCAGACTTGCCAAACCAGCATATGTATTCTCAGCATATGTGGTTAAAGATGATAAACCTTGGTTCCACGACATTAAGTGCTTCTTGGAGGATCAAACATACCCACCCGGGGCATCTTCCAATGATAAGAAGACATTAAGAAGGCTGGCTGGTAGTTTCTTCCTGAATACCGACGGTTCCTTGTACAAGAGAAACTTTGATATGGTACTTCTCAGATGTGTTGATAAGGCAGAAGCAGACTTGTTGATGCACGAAGTGCACGAAGGATCCTTTGGTACCCATGCTGGAGGACATGCCATGGCCAAGAAGTTGCTAAGGTCAGGTTATTATTGGGCCACAATGGATGCTGACTGTTGTGCCTATGCCAGGAAATGCCATAAATGCCAGATTTATGCGGATAAGGTGCACGTGCCTCCCAATCCTCTAAATGTGATGTCTTCACCTTGGCCCTTTGCTATGTGGGGCATTGATATGATTGTCAAGATTGAACCGACTGCTTCAAACGGACACAGATTCATCCTGGTTGCCATTGACTATTTTACCAAGTGGGTTGAAGCAGCTTCCTATGCAAACGTTACGAGGCAAGTGGTAGCCCGATTTCTGAAGAGAGACATCATCTGTCGGTATGGAGTTCCCGAGCGAATCATTACTGATAATGGTTCCAACTTGAACAACAAAATGATGGCAGAGCTATGTCGGGACTTCAAGATCCAACACCACAATTATTCTCCTTACAGGCCAAAGATGAATGGCGTTGTTGAGGCAGCTAATAAGAATATCAAGAAGATTGTGCAGAAGATGGTAGTCACCTACAAAGACTGGCATGAAATGCTACCATTTGCCTTGCATGGGTTCCGCACGTCAATCATAACATCTACTGGGGCAACACCGTATCAACTTGTGTATGGTATGGAGGCAGTCCTACCTGTTGAAGTTGAATTACCCTCCCTCGGGTACTGATGGACGTTAAGCTGAACGAAGCAGAATGGGTCTGATCCCGATATGAACAACTGAGTCTGATTGAAGAGAAGAGATTGGCTGCAATCTGTCATGGGCAGCTGTATCAGAAAAGAATGAAGAAAGCCTTCGATCAGAAATTCAGGCTCCGAGAGTACCAAGTGGGAGATCTTGTGCTGAAGAGACTCCTTCCTCCTCATATAGACCACAGGGGCAAGTGGACTCCGAACTATGAAGGGCCATTCGTAGTGAAGAAAGTTTTCTCCGGTGGGGCACTCATGCTCAGTACTATGGATGGTGAAGACTTCCCGTCCCTTGTGAATTCAGATGCAGTTAAAAAATACTTCGCATAAAATGACCCGCTGGACATAAAAACAGAATGTAAGTCCAGGCAAAAATAGGGCATCCCAGCGAGTCAAAAACAGAATAAAAGACTCGGGCAAAAATAAGGGAAAATGAACAAGAAATGTACACCCGCTGAGTTGAAAAGCCGCATTGGACAACTCAGGCAAAAATGGGTATCCCGATGGATTGAAAACCCGAAAGGGCGATCCATGCAAAATAAGGGAATAAGCGAACAACTGCATTCTGAATTCGTCTGTATCACTTACAACTTGGTAAGCTTCGAAAATATCAAGCTTCTTTCAGAATCAGCCTTCTTCAGAGAGCAAGACGAGAAGAACGTCAAATGTCATACGAGTCATAGCAAAAGGGAAGCTCCTTGAAGCGTCGTCAACATTGCCAACATCTTTTGTTTCTCAATTTGTAACAATCTCCTCATCTTAGGGGATTTGTTTCTTTGACTGTATCTTGCCAATTCAGGGCACATGAATTAATAAAATCAGATTTTCAGTCATGTTTCGTCTCGTACATTTTATTTTCATTTGCAAAATGTCCAATGTCTTTAAGATACTGATTGCATAAATACAGATGCTTCTCTTCTAAAGAATACGTGCTTGCAGGAAATATACTTACTCCCGGGAGTGTCTAAACTCCTATGATGGAATCCGGTAAGGGATACCTCGGGATTACTTGTGCGTTTCTCTGTCTTTTCAGGATTGCAGGTATTCAAAGCACAACATGGGGCATGGAAGCTTCACCCCAGCAAGCTGGAAAATCATCATTTACTCAAATTAGCACCGGAGGTGCTTTCTCCCCAGCTGAATTGCCATCCATTATTCCTCCTCAGCCAAGTACAAAAGCCAGGGAACCATCTCCCCACAGAGTGTCAACCTCTATCTAGAAAAGCAACGCGTGAAGAAATCACAACAGAGTGAAGAAAGCTTCTACAAACCCCAGATGGGTCCCTCATTAATGAGATAGGTCTATCAGTGACCTATATCCCCAAGAAAAATCACATATGTCAGATCTACCAATGATCTTATCCCCAGCTGGGATGTCCACTTCAAGCAGATCGGTCAGAGATCTTCACAGCAACGGGATCCGAATCCCGGATCGGTATCTTTGCATAATCATAGCATTCGCATCATATTCTCCCCACAGAGCGTAGCATTCCGTCTAATACGGAGCATTACGGCAAAAATCAAACATATTGCATAAATCATAAGCCGTGTTCTGAATCAAACACTTGTAAATACTGACAATCCATCAACGATATACAAAATGCTCCCCAAAATTCCCCGACAGAGAGCCAAGGCATTTTCCCCACAAATACAAGTGCACACTCCTTTTTGGCACCCGTCCGTGTCATGATTCCCCAGTAAAGTCGCCCGAGCTTTCTTTACAAACAAACACTTATATGATACAGATACTCCCTGACACCCGTCCGTGTCATATCCCCAGTAGAAAGCCAAAGCGTCCCCTTTGCACTCACAAATACACATATATACAATTTTCTTGACACCCGTCTGTGTCACCTCCCCAGCATAATTACCTAAACACTTTGTAAACCATACACCTGTTTATAATACACTTTTCTCTTTCTTGACACTCGTCCGTGTCACTCTCCCCAACAAGTTAAACACTCATCCGTATGCCACTCATACTTATTACTGTTGTTCCACTCATACAGATACTCGTTCGTATCTTGTATACACCACTTATACCTCCTCAGATTCAGAACTCGTCTGTGTTCTTTGTTAACCCGTTGGTACTTGTCTGTATCATCATCTCTGAACATGCGTCAAGCGTTTGTTTCTACCTGATACTCGTCCGTATCATAATCTTAAGGATGCTCGTCCGCATCTTTAATCTATACACCGTGTCAAACACTTATGTCTTCTTGAATTTAGACACTCGTCTGTGTCTATTATTCCCCAGAAGAGTCCCCGCAGAATCATTACTCGTCCATGTTCTTTGTTAACCAGTTGATACTCGTCCATATCATCATCTCTGAACATGTGTCAGCTTTTGTTTTTGCCTGATACTCGTCCGTATCATAGTCTTAAGGATGCTTGTCCGCACCTTTAGTCTATACACAATGTCCAAACACTCATACCTTTCATTTCTTGGATGTAGACGCTCGTCCGTGTTTACTTTTCCCCACCGAAGTCCCCAACAAAGCTTGTTGAACTATTTCCCTTTTATCTGGCATTCGTCCTATGTCATGATACCTTTTCGGCAGTCGTACCCTGCCAGGTGATCGTCCTTCACCTTCGGATGACCGTCCCTCATCCTTTCCCCAGCGGAGTCTCTATTATTGGAACCCCATTCTATCCGACATTTGTCCTATATCGTGATTTTTTAGCAGCCGTCCCCTGCTAGGTGATTGTCCTTCACCTCCTGATGATCGTCCTTCATCACTTTATCCGATGGCCGTCCCCGTCATTGATCTTGTTATCTGACATTCGTCCTATGTCATGATAAACCTTGAGAGCAGCCGTACCCTACTAGGTGATCGTCCTTCACCTCCTGATGATCGTCCTTCATCATGCTTATCTGATGGTCGTCCCCATCGTCGACCTTCTATCCGGAATTCGTCCTATGTCGCGATATTTTTGGCAACCGTACCTTGCCAGGTGATTGTCCTTCACCCTTAGATGATTGTCCCTCATCTTATACCCAACAGAGCAGCCGTCCCCTTCTAAGTGATCGTCCTTCGCCTTTGATGACCGTACCTCATCATTTATAGCCATGCTTGATGGCCGTCCCCATCATAATCTCTTATATCCCCAGCATGTCGGTCGTCCCCGTCATTGCCCTTTCCCCAGCAGTCGTCCTCTGCTCGATGGTCGTCCTCCGTCGCCCGCACTTTATAAATATACTTTATTTTTCCCCTCACAATCTATATCCCTTTTCTTCTTCATTCTGTGAGTTCAAATTTTGGACTGTCTTTGGTATTCAACCACAAGTTATCTTGTTAGCCTGTTAAGCCGCTGCTTACATCCTGCACAACTAACTCATGCTTGAATAGGGGCAGCTGTAAACACCCCAAGTTTGCCCTCACCCATTCACACCATGGCTTGTGATATCTTCATATGCATAAGTTCAATCATAGCACCTCATGTTGCATTTTTGATTCACTGCATTGCTCCTAAGTCATCTGCATCTAGGGTTTGTGATCTGAGCTATCCAAGAGCCATTTGAGCCACTTCAAAGGTCATCAATCACTTCAAAGGGGTCCATGTATGTTCAAGCATCATATTATATCCCCTCAAAGTCAAGAATGTCAAAAAATCACAAGAACTGAGAATGGCATGGAAGCAGAGCCAGGTTTAACTGCACAGATGACCTAGAATTAGGGTTTTGGTTTCAGAGGCCATAACTCCAAATTTTTTGGTCATTCTTGTTTCTATTGGTCTCTATATGGTATAGGGATCATGCATATCAATTTTCATGAAGAAATTCAATGGGAAAGGCATCTGATCAAGAGTTGACTTTTTGAGCAAGTCAGTGCAAAATCAGGGCATCTGAGGCCCCCAATGACCCAACCAAAGGGTGTTCTTCATCATTTTGAATGTGTATGATCTTTATTTGATCATAGAAGATGTTATAAGTTCACAAATTTGAAGAATTTCAAGCCATTTGCAAAGTTGACTTTTTGGGAAAATGACTTGTAATGGAAAATTGCCATTTTGGGAAACTTTTTCAACCCTTGCTTTTTGATTCAAAAATGCTTCAAATGGGAAAACTTTGGTCATGAAAGTTGTAGAATGGATCATTCCCTTTTCAAAAAGTACAAGAACTCATTCTAATTCATTTTGGATCAAAAGTTATGGCTTGTCAAAGTTGGGAAAAATCACATAATTTCAAGTTTTGTACCAAAGAGGCATTTTGCAAAATGGTATGATCAAGCATTCTAAAGACTTCAAATGTGCACAAACTTATTACAAAATGATCATGTGACTTCTAAAAGTCAGAATTGGCCCAAGAATATTGCATTTTGGTGCCTTGAACTTCATGAATTTCCAAAGGGGGCAAACATGTACCAACTTGCAAAAACTTATGAAGCCATGCCTCTACTTGTTACAACTCATAGAATCTGATCCATATGAACTCCATGATCTCTTCTGAACTCAACCATACCCCTATCACAACCTCACACTTGCCCATACCTCAAGTGCACCTAGACTTGACTTTTTGCAAAAAACCCCATACCAATCCCACAGTGCCACACCAACTCCTCTGACCTCTCTAGTTGTGATAAGTGGACCAAAAGCAGCTCAACATACCAGACACACAAGCTTGAAACTCTCTCTAAGCCAGCATTCTCATTTTTCACCTCTTATGCAACTTCCTTCGAAACACACAACACAAGCATCAAACACAAAAACAAACTTCACAAAACATCTCAGCACACTCCCTTGATCATTTCCCTGCCCTCATTCATCCCTGAAACATCTTCAAACTGAAACACGATTTCCTCACTTCACTGAACAGAACTTCCTCAATCTCACAAACCAGCCATTTTACACTCCAACTAAGCCTCAAAGCATCTTCAGGGAGATCATTGGAGGGACTTTGAAGCAAGGAACTGGCCAGAAAGCTCCAAAAGCAAAAGCTCCATCTCAGGTAACAAGATAAACATTTTTTCCAGAAACGCGTTTTTAAGTTCCTAAAAGGTTCTCCATAATTCACTGATGATTCTGATATGTTTGGTTCTGAAAATTATCAAGTGTTAAGCATGTATGAGCTCTCTGAAATTTTTTGACCTAGAACTAATTTGCTTCGATTCAGCTTGAATATGTGAAATAAATTTGTCTTAGTGAGTGATTCTTGTTGAGTGATGCGTGGGGTTTGATTCTGGGCAGAAAGATTAGGTTTTAGAGGCTTGGGGAGAGAGATAGAGTTTTGAGTTGCCGGAGAAGATGACCGGAGCACTATTCCGGTCATCTGAGAGTAATTAGGGCTAATCTCAGGTGATTAGCCAAGTTTGAATGTGGAGCGTTGGATGTGAGATGCGCGCGCGTTTTCAGTGGCCAGGATTGTTTTGATTAGCCCTAATCCTCATTTATTAGTTTAATTAATTATAATTAGGTTAATTTAATCAGGATAAGCCTCAGCCCTTGGATGACGCGCCAGTCAACCAATTTCACCCCAGTTTGAATACCAGCTCTTGGATCTGATTACTTCTTCATTTATTTATTTTTATTTCATTTTATTTGCATTTTATTTGCACGAATTATTAAAAATAGAAAAAAATGTTTAAAAATTATGAAAATTTTTGTCAAGGTTTTTATTATTTTCCAGAACACAAATATATTTTTATTTTTATTTTTTGCATTAAAAATTATTTTTAAATCATTTAAAAGTTTATTTTTAATTAATTAATGAGAATTAATTAATTAAAAATACTTTTAGGTATTTAAAAATCACAAAAAAATTCATGTAACCTTTAAAAACATTTAGAAACATTGTCCAACTCTCAAACCAAATTTCTTTTTTGTTCTTGATGCCTTTTGATAATTTTCTTTGGATTTAATTTCATTTCAAGGCATTATTTTGTTTCAAACTTCAAAAATTCATTTCTGCCTAACCATTGAGAGTTGGATGATGATTATTTTTGAATTGCATCTTGTATAGCATGTAGTTTATAGGATAAAATTGGCTTGAATTGATCTTGCATTTTTAATTTGTTTAGAATTTTTCTTGACAAGGTACCTTAAAACCCTAGCAATCTTAGAAAATTCATAACTCTCACTAGGTTAAGAGTTGGATCCCCTCCTTTGGGTAGTGAGTTTGTATAGGTTTAGGGTTCCTTTTATTGCATTTTCAAATTTTTATCATGTCATTTGCTTCTGGTTTTGGATTTTTGCTTTGTATGTTGCATATTACCCTAATTCATGCCTTCCTTTGCATCCATCTTCCATTTGCTTGCATACCATGACTTGCCATGACATTTTGTGCATTCATTTGATTCATAAGACATCTTAGGACATGTTAGAATCATGTTTGATCATTTCATCTTTCATTTGCCATGTTGTATGTCATTTGCATTCCATAACTTTTCATGTATGTTCATGGTTCTAAGCATATCTCCTTTGCATCTTTTTGCTTGATTGATCATTCTCATGCCTTGCCTCATGTTTGCATCATCTCTTAGCATCATTACCATCATGTGTTTGCTTCTGACTTTGTCTTGCATCATGCCATTTCATCTCATTTGCATTGCATTTCATTTCTTTCACTAACTTTTCAGGTGGTAAGTTGCTTTGAGAAGTGAATTTGCCTTCACTTCTCACAATTTCTTTTCATCTCTTTCACATTCTCTTTGCTGCATTTTGTATTTGTATTTGAGTGAGCTTGCTCATTCATTTTCATCCCTTACCTTCTTTCTTCAAGCAACTTGACTTCTTGAGTGAAGCAAGTTGTTTTGCTTTCTCCTTTCTTCTTCTCCTTTCATCTGCTTCTCTTCCTTGGTGGCCTTTGAAGATTCTTTCTTTCTTAAGCCTCACAAACCCTAGGACTTCCAAGCATGACAACTTTTTAGGATTGTTAAGTCTCCCACTTAGTTTCACCTTTGTGTCATCTTTGAGTCTTCTCTTCTCATCTCATAATCAGGGACTAAACCCTAAAGGTTTTAAGGCTTTGTGATTAAGCTTATGCCTGCATCCTTCTATTAGGATGGAGTGTATAACTTCAATCCTAAGTGTTAAAACCTTAATGTGTTTAAATCCTTTAATCAATCCATCTAACAATCATCAAGACATCAAACTTGTAACTTGGGCCTTGCATTAGGGTTCTAATTCTTCCTTAATTGGTTAAGAAGGACTAACCCTAGTGTTAATGGACAAGTCCTCCTCAAGTTGTCTTACAAACCATAAAACTCACTTCTTCATCTTATCATTAACTAAAATCCATCTAATAAAGGCTTTGTTTTGTCATGAGGTTAATCCCTAATCATGGATTAAGTTGAGGAGCTTTCCTCAGCTTAAACATTCTCATCTATTATCCTTCTATTAGGATGGTGTAATGAGTTTGTTTAATCCCTGATTATGGCTTAAGCTCATTACTTAACACTAAACAAAAACAACAAAAACATCTAAATAATCACAAGTAGGTTAAGGATCTTAATCCTACATCATGGTGATTAAGTGTGAGATGTTGACTTCACACTATAGGTATCCTCATTACCACTAATCAGAGGGAGGATGTGATGAGTTTACTGACCCATTGGTTTAGGCTTAAGCTCATTAACTTATGACAAATCCAAAAAGCAATAAAAGACTGAAAACTCAAAAACAAACAATAATCGTCTCCTCCGGGATTCTTTTCTCATCTCATTCATTCACAAACGTGAACTCGCTTCTTCCGTCTAATGCAAGACAGTTTGCACCTGAGCCAGACAGGTCATACACTTGAGCATAGACAAGCAAGCAGTTCATCAGTCAATTTATCTTTCAGTCTCTTTGGGTCGAACTACGGTGTTCTGACTTCCTCATTGCACGAGAGGATACGTAGGCATAACTTATCAGTTATCGAACAAAAGTCTCTGTATATTCCCCCTCTTTCCATCATTATTCTTTAAGCCTCATAGCCTTGAGCATTTCACTCCTGTTCTTACACCGACACTTCTCTTATACACTTCACATTTCTTTTACACTGTCACTTGCATTTCTTTTCCAGCTTTGATACACAAATTGCACTGACACTACCCCTTTAAAACACAAATCTTTTAAGCGTGGATCCCGTCGAGTACGACGGACAATCTGGGTGCTAATACCTTACCAGGTTGTAACCAACCCCCTTTCTCAGTCTCTCTGGTTCGCAATCGTCTTATCCATATCTTTCTAGGTCTATGCAGCATTACCTTTCCTCCGAGATAAAAATTCCTAGCTGGTGACTCTTTCTTTCTCTTGAGTTCACCCCTGTGTGTTCTCATTCCCTTTTCGCCGACCGTTCGCGTCTGTACCCCTTCTGACCTAGGTGTCATTTGGTGGGAGCGACAACTGCTCGAGAAAACATGTTGTGCTTTAGCGTGGGCTGCTCACCGACTAAGGCAGTATATGTTGACCCACACTACCTTATTGATCTCAAAGATGGATCCCGTCAAGTACATATTTGAGAAGCCAGCACTTACCGGACGGGTTGCAAGATGGAAAATGATTCTCACAAAATATGACATTCAGTACACATCCCAAAAGGCCATCAAAGGTAGTGTGCTGTCTGATTATCTTGCTGAGCAACCTATTGATGATTACCAGCCTATGAGATTTGACTTCCCTGATGAAGACATCATGTTCATAAAAGCAAAAGATTATGAAGAGCCTATTCACACTGAAGGACCTGACCCAGAAAAAGAATGGACAGTGATGTTCGATGGGGCTGTCAATATAAATGGTCGAGGTGTTGGTGCAGTACTCATTACACCTAAAGGAGTTCACATGCCATTCTCGGCAAAACTCACCTTTAACTGCACTAACAACGAAGCTGAATACGAAGCCTGTATCATGGGTCTTGAGGAATCCATTGACCTCAGGATCAAGACTTTAACTGTATTCGGAGATTCAGCTCTGGTAATCAATCAAACCAACGGCAAATGGTACACTCATCAGGAGAATCTGATTCCATACCGGGACTATACGAGGAGATTACTGACTTTCTTCACCACAGTCAAGCTTGAGTATATCCCTCGAGATGAAAACCAGTTTGCAGATGCTCTGGCTACCATTTCTTCCATGATCAAAGTTCAAGCTGCCAACTTTGTACCTCGGATTTCAGTGTCCAGACTTGACAGACCAGCATACGTATTCTCAGCAGACCTTGCTAAGGATGACAAGTCTTGGTTCTGCGAAATCAAATGCTTCTTGGAGGATCAAACATACCCACCTGGGGCATCTTCCAATGATAAGAAGACATTAAGAAGGCTAGCTGGTAGTTTCTTCCGGAACGCTGATGGTTCCTTGTACAAGAGAAACTTTGATATGGTACTTCTCAGATGTGTTGATAAGACAGAGGCAGACTTGCTGATGTACGAGGTGCATGAAGGATCTTTTGGTACCCATGCTAGAGGACATGCAATGGCTAAGAAATTACTAAGATCAGGTTACTACTGGATCACAATGGATGCAGACTGTTGTGCTTATGCCAGAAAGTTCCACAAATGCCAGATTTATGCAGATAAAGTGCATGTGCCTCCGAATCCTTTGAATGTGATGTCTTCACCTTGGCCCTTTGCCATGTGGGGCATTGATATGATTGGCAAGATTGAACCGACTGCTTCAAATGGCCACAGATTCATCCTGGTAGCCATTGATTATTTCACCAAATGGGTTGAAGAAGCTTCGTATGCAAATGTCACCAGGCAAGTGGTAGCCTGATTCCTAAAGAGAGACATCATTTGTCGGTATAGAGTGCCCGAACGAATCATTACCGATAATGGTTCCAACTTGAACAATAAAATGATGGCAGAACTGTGCCGGGACTTCAAGATCCAACATCACAACTCTTCTCCTTACAGGACAAAGATGAATGGCGTTGTTGAGGCAGCTAACAAGAATATCAAGAAGATTGTGCAAAAGATGGTGGTCACCTACAAAGACTGGCATGAGATGCTACCATCTGCCATGCATGGGTACCGTACATCAATCAGAACGTCCACTGGGGAAACAGCGTATCATCTTGTGTATGGTATGGAGGCAGTCCTACCTATTGAAGTTGAATTGCCCTCTTTACGGGTACTGATGGATGTCAAGCTGAATGAAGCAGAATGGGTCCGATCCTGATACGAACAACTGAATCTGATCGAAGAAAAGATATTAGCTGTGATCTGTCATGGGTGTAAACACCCCAAATTTTCCCTCACTCATTCACACCATGGCTTGTGATCATTTCATATGCATAAACTCAATCATAGCGTCTCATATCACATTTTTGATTCACTGCATAGTTTCAAAGTCATCTACACCTAGGGTTTGTGATCTGAGTAATCCAAGAGCATCTGGAGCCACCCCAAAGGTCAACAATCACTTCAAAGGGATCCATGTGTGTTCTTATATCATATTACATCCTCTCAAAGTCAAGATTTCAAAAGAATCACAAGAACTGGGGTTGGTGTGGATGCAGAGCCAAGTTTGACTGCACAGTTGACCTAAAATTAGGGTTTTGGTTTCAGAGGCCATAACTCCAAATTTTTTGGTCATTATTGTTTCCATTGGTCTCTATATGGTATAGGGAGTATGCATATCAATTTTCATGAAGAAATTCCATGGGGAAGTCATCTGATCAAGAGTTGACTTTCCAGACAAGTCAGTGCAAAATCAGGGCATCTGAGGCCCCCAATAACCCAACCAATGGGTGATCTTCATCATTTTGAGTGTATATGATCTTTATTTGATCATGGAAGAAGGTTGAAGTCCACAAAAATCAAGAATTTGGAGTTTTTGCAAATGTTGACTTTTTGGGCATAGTTGACTTTTCAAGAATGCTCCATTTTAGGTCATTTTTCAAGCCTTGATTCTTGATCCAAAAATGCTTCAAATGGAAAAACTTTGGTCATGAAAGTTGTAGAATACATCTTTCCCTTTTCAAAAAGTACAAGAACATGATCTAATTCTTCTTGGATCAAAAGTTATGGTGTGACAAAGTTGGCAAAAATCATTGATTTTCAAGACATGCTTCAAATGTGAATTTTGCAAAATCATGAACCAAGGCTTTTTGTAACCTCTAGTTGACATCAAACCATGACACAAACATCACATAAACTCTAAAAGTCAGAATTGAACCAAGAATGCTCATGTTTCATGGCTTGTGGAATGAGAGAGTCACATATGAACCAAAGTTGCACCAACTTGCAAAACTCATGATCACACTCCCTACCACTTGCCACATTGGATGCTGAGCTTTGCTAGCCCTTGCCCTCATCCTTGCTGCGCCAGCCCATGCTTTGTACTAGCCTAGAACCAAGCCATACCTCTCTTACACAAAAAGTGGACTTTTGGCAAAAGCAAACTTACCAATCAATAGAGGCCATGTCAAATCATCTGACCTATAGGATTAAAATATACTATCCAAATGCAGGCCATAACACTCAAGAAGCAAGGCTGAAACAACACACAACATCACAAACCAAAACTCACTCCATTTTGCAAAACTCTTCGAATTTCTCTGCCCAGCTCAAAAACATCCAAACTATTTCCACACTTCAACTCACCATGCCTCATTGAGTCAAAAGCATCAAAGAACCAAGCCTGAAACAAGCCATAACACCACTTCACCATTTTCACTCCAACTTGCAGTTTCCTTCGAAACTCTCTCCACAGCTCACAAACATCCAAACAAACTCCACAAACCTTCTCCACTCATCATCTGGACCACAAGAAACCCTTCACCATTGCCAGAAACAGCCTGAATCACCATTGCCATGTTCAACTGAGCTTGAGCAGAAGTTGTTCCAACTCTTCATCCAGCCAACATAAATTTCTCCCAAGCATTCAAGCATCATCAAGAGGTCATAAGGAGTGGATTTCACCAAGAGGGGAGGCCTGAAAGTTGCTGGAGTGAAAGCTTCGAATCTCAGGTAGCTCAAGAAATATTTTCCCAGAAATCATTTTTTAAGTTCTTAATCTGTTCTATATGTCTTCCTGATCATGAATATGCCTTTGGTTTTGAAAATGGTGGAGAGATGAGAGTTTACCATGCTTCTGAAACTTTTTGCCCTAGAAATAGATTGATTCGATTCAGCCTTTGTAGGAATGATAAATTTGTTTTGAGTTGGGGTTTTGATTCGTGAGTGAGTGGGGATCATTCCTGTGTTCTTAGATTTCATTTTAGATACGTGTGTAGAGAGTTAGCATTTTGGAGTGAACGGAGAAGATGACCGGAACACTGTTCCGGTCATCTGAAAGTGATTAACGGCAGGGTTAGGGTTTAAACATTAATTAGCCAGGTTTGAATGCTGGCCTTTGGATTTGGCGCCAGGTCAACGCGCGCGTGTTTTCATTTGAATCTCCACCATCAGATTGCATGACTTTTATTTAATTCAGTTTATTTCATTTTTATTTTTCATTTAATTCATTTGTTTTCCACAATTTATTAAAAATAGTAAAAAATGTCTAAAAATTATGAAACTTTTTCTCATGAGTTTTATTAATTTTTAAGACCCAAAAATATTTTTGTTTTTATTTTTATCATTAAAAAAGTATTTTTAAATATTTAAAAGATTATTTTTAATTGATTAATGGAAATTAATTAATTAAAAATACTTTTAGGTATTTAAAAATCACCAAAAAATTCATGAAATGTTCTAAGACATTTAGAAACATTGTCCAACCTTCAAACCAAATTTCTTTTTGGATCTTGATGCACTTTGAGAATTTTTCTTTGAATTAAAATCATTTTTGTGCATTATTTTGATCCTAAGTTCAAAAAATCATTTCTGCCTATCTATGAAGAGTTGGACATTGATTCTTCTTGCATTGCATTGTGTTTAGCATGTAGTTTTTGAGATTAAATGGCCTTGATTTGATTCTTCATTTTCAATTTGTTTGGCATTTATTTTGTTTAGGTACCTTAAAAACCCTAATAACTTGTAAAAATCATAACTTGAATTTGGTTAAGAGTTGAGACCTCTCCTTTGGGCATTGGTTTAGTATAAG
This sequence comes from Lathyrus aphaca, assembly GCA_963966055.1. NCBI lineage: Eukaryota > Viridiplantae > Streptophyta > Magnoliopsida > Fabales > Fabaceae > Lathyrus > Lathyrus aphaca. The sequence continues at coordinate 482,614,849 of OZ014525.1, read as the reverse complement.
ATTAGGGGTCCTTTGAGTGGCATTTTCCATTTTTTATCTTAGGGTTTGCTTCTGTTTTTGGTTTTTGTTTGATGTTTGGTTCATAAACCCTAATTTGGGCTTCCATTTGCATCCATCTTGCATTCTCTTGCATAACATGACTTGCCATGACATTTCAAACATCCATTTGTTTCATTTGACATCATAAGACATATAGAAAGCATGTTTGATCATTGCATCATGTATTTGCCATGTTGTATGCCTTGTATGCTTCATAACTTTTCATGTATGTCCATGCTTCTAAACTGGCCTCATTTGCATTCATAAACTTGCATGATCATTTCCATGTGCTTCCTCATGTTCATAGAACTTCATAGCATCATTATCATCATCAACATGCTTCTGGTTTTGTTTCTCATCATGTCATCTCATCTCATCTTGCATTGCATTGCATTTCTTTTCTAACCTTTTCAGGTGGTAAGTGACTTGAGAAGTGAATTTGCCTTCACTTCTCATAACTTTTCTTTTCATCTCTCTTGCATCCCTTGCTGCATTTTTATATGTGTTTGAGTTTGAGCTTGCTCATTCTTGTTCCTCTTACTTTCTCTCCTCAAGTGACTTGACTTCTTGAATTAAGCAAGTCACTTTGCTTCTATTGATCCTGTTCATCTGCATCCTGGTGGTTCTCCTTGAAGATCTTCTCTTGAAAACCTCACAAACCTTAGGAACAACCAAGCATGACAATGCTTAGGGTCTTGATTAGTCTCCCCTCTTAGTTTTACCTTTGTGTCTCTTTTGAGTTTTCTCTTCTCATCTCATAGTCAGGGACTAAACCCTAAAGGCTTTAAGGCTTTGTGATTAAGCTTATGCCTGCATCCTTCTCTTAGGATGGAGTGTATAACTTTAATCCTAAGTGTTAAACCCTTAATGTGTTTAAATCCTTTAATCAATTCATCTAATAATCATCAAGACATCAAGCTTGTAACTTGGGCCTTGCATTAGGGTTCTAATTCTTCCTTAATTGGTTAAGAAGGACTAACCCTAGTGTTAATGGACAAGTCCCCCTCAAGTTGTCTTACAAACCCTAAAAATCACTTCATCATCATATCATTAATTAAAATCCACTTAATCAAAAGGCTTGTTTTGTCATGAGTTTAATCCCTAATCATGGATTAAGTTGAGGAGTTTTCCTCAGCTTAAACATTCTCATCTATTATCCTTATATTAGGATGGTGTAATGGGTCTGTTTAATCCTTGATTATGGCTTAACCTCATTACTTAACACTAAACAAAAAAACAACAAAAACATCTAAATAATCACAAGTAGGTTAATGATCTTAATCCTACACCAAAGGTGATTAAGTGTGAGAATCTGACTTCACACTTAAGGTATTCTCATTACCCCTAATCAGAGGGAAGATGTGATGAGTTTACTAAATCCATTGGTTTAGACTTAAGCTCATTAACTTATGACAAAAATCCAAAAGCAATAAAAGACTGAAAACTCAAAAAACAAACAATAATCGTCTCCTTCGGGATTCTTTTCTCATCTCATTCACTCATAAACGAGAACTTGCTTCTTCCGTCTAATGCATGACAGTTTGCACCTGAGCCAGACAGGTCATACATTTGAGCATAGACAAGTAAGCAGTTCACAAGTCAATTCATCTTTCAGTCTCTTTGGGTCGAACTACGGTGTTCTGACTTCCTCATTGCACGAGAGGATACGTAGGCATAACTTAACAGTTATCAAACAAAAGTCTCTGTATATTCCCCCCTCTTTCTAGCCTCATTCTTTTAGCCTCATGATCTTGAGCATTTCACTCCTGTTCTTACACTGACACTTCACTTATATACTTCACTTTTCTCTTACACTGACACCTGTACATTTTGTTTTCCAGCTCTTTTACACACAAATTGCACTGACACTACCCCTTTAAAACACAAATATTTTAAGCGTGGATCCCGTCGAGTACGACGGACAATCTGGGTGCTAATACCTTCCCAGGTTGTAACCAACCCCCTTTCTCAGTCTCTCTGGTTCGTGACCGTCTTATCCATCTTTTCCTAGGTCTATGCAGCATTACCTTTCCTCCGGGATAAAAATGCCTAGCTGGCGACTCTTTTCATCTCCAGTGAGTTCACGGCTGTGTGTTCTCATTGTCCCTCTCGCCGACCGTTCGCGTCTGTACCCTTATTCGGGCCTGTCCCATTTATCGGGAGCGACAATGGGCAGCTGTATCAGAAGAGAATGAAGAAAGCCTTCGATCAGAAAGTCAGGCTTCGGGAATACCAAGTAGGAGATCTTGTGCTGAAAAGAATCCTCTCTCCTCATACAGACCACAGGGGCAAGTGGACTCCGAACTACGATGGTCCATTCATAGTAGAGTTTTCTCTGGTGGAGCACTGATGCTCACTACTATGGATGGTGAAGATTTCCTGTCCCTTGTGAATTCAGATGCAGTTAAAAAATACTTCGCATAAAATGACCCGCTGGACATAAAGACAGAATGTAAGTCCAGGAAAAAATAGGGCATCCCGACGAGTCAAAAACAGAATAAAAGACTCGGGCAAAAATAAGGGAAAAATAAAAAAAAATGTGTACACCCGCTGAGTTGAAAAGCCACATTGGACAGCTCAGGAAAAAATGGGTATCCCGATGGATTGAAAACCCGAAAGGGCGATCCACGCAAAATAAGGGAATAAGCGAACAACTGTATTCTGAATTCGTCTGTATCATTCACAACTTGGCAAGTTTCGAAGGGTTAAAGCATCGATCAGAATCAACCTTCTTCAGAAATCAAGATGAGAAGAACGTCAACGTCATACGAGTCATAGCAAAAGGGAAGCTTGCTAAAGCGTCGTCAACATTGCCAGCACCTTTTTGTTTCTCAATTTGTAACAATCTCCTCATTTCAGGGGATCTGCTTTTTTGACTGTATTTGCCAATTCAGGGCACACAAATTAATAAAATTAGATTTTCAGTCACATTTCGTCTTGTACATTTTATTTCATTTGCAAAAATGTCTGATATCCTTGATATAATGGTTGCATAAAAATAGATGTGCCTTCCTAATCACATGCTTACAGGAAATTTATTACTCACTCCTAGGAGTGTCTAAATTCCTATGATGGAATCCGGTAAGGGATGCCTCGGGGAACTTGTACGTTTATTTGTCATAACAGGATTGCAGGTATTCAACGCACAACATGACGCATGAAAGGCTTTCCTCAGCAAGCTGCCAAATCATTATTTCCTTAGCACATCTTCCAAACAGCATCAGAAGGTGTTCATCTCCCCAGCTGAGTTGTCAGATATTACCATTCTCAGCAGGATCCCTACGGAAATCTCTAGGAAGATCGTTCAGTGATCTTTCTCCTCCCCAGCCGAGTGCTAGACAAGGAACCATCTCACCACAGAACCTCAGCCTCTATCCAGAAGAGCAATGTCTGAAAATCTCACAACAAAGTGACGAAGGCATCCACAGCCCCAGCTGGGTCCCTCACTATTAAGATAGGTCTATCAGTGACTTATTTCCCCAAGAAGAATCATCGGTATCAGATCTACCAATGATCTCATCCCCAACTGGGATATTCTTTCAAGCAGATCGGCTAGAGATCTCCACAACAACGGGATCCGAATCCCGGATCGGTATCTTTTGCATAATCATAGCATTCGCATCATAAATCACCACAAAAGCATAGCATTCCGTCTAATACGGAGCATTACGGCAAAAATCAAACATATTGCATAATCACAAGTCATGTTTTGAATCAAACACTTGTATATACCAACATGCCACCAACAATGTATATATAGACTCACAGTCCCAGTGGAAAGCCAAAGCGTCCCTTTTGCACTCACAAATACATATCAATATATACTCTTTTCTGACACCCGTCTGTGTCATATACTCCCCTGCAGATAAAAACCACAAACAGATGTATATACACTCCTTTGACACACGTCTGTGTCACCTTTCCCCAGCATGGTTGCCTAAACACTTATTGTAAACCAAACACTTGTTTATAATACACTGCTTTCGACACCCGTCTGTGTCATCTTATACCCACAAATCGTCAGATTATCTTTTACACTCATAAGTTTATAACTTATACATTTTCTCTTATGATACTCGTCTGTATCATACTCTCCCCAGCAAATTAAACACTCGTCTGTGTCTCACTCATTCTTATTTCTTACTCATACAGATACTCGTCTGTATCTTGTATACATCACTTGTTTCCCCTCAGATTCGACACTCGTCTGTGTTCTTTGTTAACCAGTTGGTACTCGTCCGTATCATCATCTCTGAACATGCGTCAGCGTTGTTTCTACTGATACTCGTCCGTATCATAGTCTTAAGGATGCTCGTCCGCATCTTTAATCTATACACAGCGTCAAACACTTATACCTTTCCTTTCTTGAATGTAGACACCCGTCTGTGTCTACCATTCCCCAGAAGAGTCCCCAGCAAATCCCCATTAAAAAGCAAATTTCTTTTCTATCTGACATTCGTCCTATGTCATGATACTTTCGGCAGCCGTACCCTGCCAGGTGATCGTCCTTCACCTTTTGATGATCGTCCATCATCATTCCCCCAACGGAGTCTCCATTATTGGAACCCTTTTCTATCCGACATTCGTCCTATGTCGTGATATTTAGCAGCCGTCCCCTGCTAGGTGATCGTCCTTCACCTCTTGATGATCGTCCTTCATCATTTTATCTGATGGTCGTCCCCATCGTTGAGCTTGCTATCTGATATTCGTCCTATGTCATGATAAACCCCGAGAGCAGCCGTACCCTGCTAGGTTATCCTCCTTCACCTCTTGATGATCGTCCTTCATCATGTTTATCCGATGGTCGTCCCCATCGTCAACCTTTTCTATCCGACATTCGTCCTATGTAGTGATACTTTCGGCAGCCATACCCTGCCAGGTGATCGTCCTTCACCTTGGATGACCGTCCCTCATCTTATCCCCAACAGAGCAGCCGTCCCCTGCTAGGTGACCGTCCTTCACCTTTGATGACCGTACCTCATCACTTTCTTTGAACCCGATGGCCGTCCCCATCGTTGTTTACTTTTACTTTGCAAACCTGATGGTCGTCCCCATCATTGCCTTTACCTTTAATCCCCAAAGAATTTTGTTACTATATTTGATGGTCGTCCCCATCATAAATTCTTTATTTCCCCAGCATGTCGGTCGTCCCCGTCATTGCTTTATCCCCAGCAGTCGTCCTCTGCTCGACGGTCGTCCTCCGTTGCCCGCACTTTATAATCATACTTTACTTCCTTTTACAATCTATATCCCTTTTCTTCTTCACCCAGTGAGTGCAAATTTTGGACTGTCTTCGGTATTCAACCACAAGTTATCTCGTTTGCCTGTTAAGCCGTTGCTTACATCCTGCACAGCTAACTCATGTTTGAATAGGGGCAGCTGTAAACACCCCAAATTTTCCCTCACTAAGTTCACACCATGGCTTGTGATCTTTTCATTTGCATAAGTTCAATCATATCATATCATGTTGCATTTTTGCTTCACTGCATTGGTTCAAAGTCATCTGCATCTAGGGTTTGTGATTTGAGCAATCCATGAGCTATCTGAGCCACTCCAAAAGTATTCAATCATCTCAAGAGGGTACATGTATGTTCAAACATCATATTATATCCTCCCAAGACCAAGGAAGTTAGAAAATCACAAGAACTGGCAAGGCATGGAAGCAGAGTCAAGTTTAATTGCACAAATGACCTAAAATTAGGGTTTTGGTTTCAGAGGCCATAACTCCAAATTTTTTGGTCATTATTGTTTCTATTGGTCTCTATATGCTATAAGGATCATGAATACCAAGTTTGATGGAAAAATTTATTGTGGAAGTCATCTGATCACTGGGTAACTTCCTGAGCAAGTCAGAGCAAAATCAGGGTATCTAAGGCCCCCCAACATGGAACCAAAGTGGATTTTTCATCAAAATGAAGTTATATGGTCTTTATTTGATCATTGAAGTGATTAGAAGTTCACAATTTTGAAGAAAAGTGGGCTAAACCAAAAGTTGCCAAATATGGAAATGACTTGTAATGTAAACTTTCCATTTTGGGAAAGTTTTTCAACCTCCTCTTTCTTAACCAAAAATGCTTCAAATAAAAAATTCTTGGTCATGAAAGTTGTATATTGGATCATTCCCTTTTCAAAAAGTACAAGAACAAGATCTAATTCATTTTGGAACTCAAGTTATGGCTTTCCAAAGTTGGGAAAAATCACATAAAATTCACTTTTGCACCAAAGAGGCATTTTGCAAAATGGCATGATAAGGCATTCTAAAGGCTTCAAATATGCACAAATACTTCACAACATGCTCATGTGACCTCTAAGTATGAAATTTGTGCTTTGAATCATTCCATTCCATGACTTGTACATGAAGAAATCAAGAAAGGGCCAAACTTTGCCAAAATTGCAAAACCCCCCATAAACTTCAATCCACTTGCTGATTTGCCTCAATCTCATTTCAATGGTTGTCCATGAATCATGATGCGCAGGACATGCCCTTGTCCTTGGCCTGAACTTTCCCATACCTCAAAGGACACATAACCTTGACATTTTTCAAAACAAGCCATACCAATTACACTATGCCATTACCAACTTTCTGACCAATCACATTTGTTTATACTAATCAAATGCAAGCCAAACATAACAAGAACATAGCCTGAGCTCTCCCACAAGTCAACATACACAAAAACCTCCCTCTTTATATTTTCATTCGAAACTCACAACACAAACATCAAAGCTTAAAAATTCTTCCACCATTCATCTCAGCATCAACCACTGATCATTTCCCACCCTTCATTTTGCTCTAAAAGCCATCATACACAAAACACGATTTTCTCCCCCTTTGAACTGAACTTCATCAAACTTCAAAAGGAGTTCACAAACACTTCAGCCAAGCATTCCAGAAGCAAGAGGGAGTCAAGAGGAGGAGAAAAGCACCAAAGGAGAGTCCAGATATTGCCATTTTCGAAAGCTCCATTTCAGGTAACTTCAAGAACAAATTTTCCAGAAGTTTGATTTTAGGTTATAGAATAGTTCCTCATGTTATGCTGGTCATGCTGATGCTTTTCTTTTTGAAAATGGTTGAGTTTTAAGGATTTTATGAGCCTCTGAAACTTTGCCCGTGAAATGTGTTTTGATTCGATTTGCATGATTCGCGAAAAATAAATGAGTTTTGTTGTGTGGTTTGTGTTTAGTGATTTTCAAGGATTGATTCTGGAGAGTTTAGAGAGTTTTAGTGGCGTTTTGAGAGAGATTGAGTGAGAGAGCTGTCAGAGAAGATGACCGGAACACTGTTCTGGTCATCTGAAAGTCATTCGGGTTCAGATTAGGGTTTAATTACGTAATTAGGGCAAGTTTGAATGTCAGCCGTCCAGATGCGCGCGTGGTCTTTCCCTCCCTTTCCAGATTTGAATTCCAGCCCTTAGATCAGCATACTTTTCCTTTTATAAATTTTTATTTCATTTTCTTTATTTAAATCTAGCACATTTTATTAAAAATAGCAAAAATAGTCTAAAAATTCTGAAATTTTTTATCCAAACTTCAATTAATTTTCAGAGCCCAAAAATATTTTTATTTTTATTTTTAGAATTAAAAAAATATTTTTAAATCATTTAAATGTTATTTTTAATTAGTTAATGAGAATTAATTAATTAAAAATACATTTAGGTATTTAAAAATCACAAAATATTTCAGAGAACATTTTCAAACATTTACAAACATTTACAAACTCACCACACAAATTTCTTTTTGGTTTTGATCATACTTTGACATTTTTCAATTGAATTAGGGTTCTTAAATTTGAATATTTTTAATCCTAACTTCAAAAATTCATAACTTTTGAACCAAAGTGAGTTTGTGAATGATTCTTTCTGCATTGTGTTATGCATGACTTCAAGTTCCTAAAAACATTTTTTTTTCATTTTTATAATTAATTTTCAATTTGTTTGACATTTTACCTTTAGGATCACCCTTAAAACCCTAGAAACTTAGAAAAATCATAAGTCCATCTAGGTTAGGCTTCTGACCTCCCTCTTTGGATGGTGAACTAGTATAGGTATAGGGTTCCTTTGAGTCCATTTTCAATTTTTTATCTCATGTTTTGCTTCTGTTTTTTGAATTATGCATCTCATATGATCATATAACCCTAATTTGCATCTTGATTTGCATTCATCTTGCATAAGCTTGCATACATGAACTTGCCATGACATTTTGTGCATCCACATGACATATAAGACACCTTAGGACACATTGAAATCATGTTTGATCATTGCATCATCCATTTGCCATGTTTTGCTTTCATTTCATGTGCATTCATGAACTTTCATGCCTCTTATATGCTTCATTTGCATTCCCATCCTTGGTATGATCATCTTCATCTCATGACATACATTTATGCCATCTCTTTGCATCATTAGCATCATGAACATGCTTCTGGTTTTGGTTTTCATCATTGCATACTTTTCATTTTCATTTCATTTTCATTTCCTTTCACTAACTTTTCAGGTGGTAAGTTACTTTGAGAAGTTAATTTGCCTTCACATCTCACAATCTCTTCTCATCCCTCTTATGCATCATTGCTGCATTTTACTTTTGTATTAGAGTGAGCTTTCTCATTCATGTTCCCTCCTCACTTTCTTTCTTCAAGCAACTTATCTTCTTAAGTGAAGTAAGTTGACTTGCTTCTTTCTGCTTCTCTTCCTTTCATCCTGCTTCTTCCATGGTGGCTTTTCCTTGAAGATCTCTTGCAAGCCTCATAAACCCTAGGAATACCCAAGCATGATAACAATTAGGGTTTAATTAGTCCCCCCATTAGTTTTACCTTTGTGTCATCTTTGTGTCTTCTCTTCTCATCTCTCAATCAAGGACTAAACCTTAAAGGTTTTAAGGCTTTGTGATTAAGCTTATGCCTGCATCCTTCTATTAGGATGGAGTGTATAACTTTAATCCTAAGTGTTAAACCCTTAATGTGTTTAAAACCTTTAATCAATTCACCTAATAATCACTAAGACATCAAGCTTGTAACTTGGGCCTTGCATTAGGGTTCTAATTCTTCCTTAATTGGTTAAGAAGGACTAACCCTAGTGTTAATGGACAAGTCCCCCTCAAGTTGTCTTAAAAATCATAAAATCCACTTCTTAATCTTACCATTAACTAAAATCCACTTTAATAAAGGTTTTGTTTTGTCATGAGGTTAATCCCTAATCATGGATTAAGTTGAGGAGTCTTTCTCAGCTTAAATGTTCTCATCTATTATCCTTCTATTAGGATGGTGTAATGGGTCCATGAAATCCTTTATTATGGCTTAAACTCATTACTTAACACTAAACAAAAACTCCAAAAAACATCTAAATAATTGCAAGTAGGTTAATGATCTTAATCCTACATCATGGTGATTAAGTGTGAGGTGTTTACTTCATACTAAGGTATTCTCATTACCCCTAATCAGAGGGAGGATGTGATGAGTTTACTAACCCTTGGTTTAGGCTTAAGCTCATTTTCTTATGACAAACTCCAAAAAGCAATAAAAGACTGAAAACATCAAAAAAAAACAATAATCGTCTCCTCCGGGATTCTTTTCTCATCTCATTCACTCATAAACGAGAACTCGCTTCTTCCGTCTAATGTAAGACAGTTTTCACATGAGCCAGACAGGTCATACACTTGAGCATAGACAAGCAAGTAGTTCATAAGTCAATTTATCTTTCAGTCTCTTTGAGTCGAACTACGGTGTTCTGACTTCCTCATTGCACGAGAGGATACGTAGGCATAACTTAACAGTTATCGAACAAAAGTCTCTGTATATTCCCTCTCTTCCAGCATTATTCTTTAAGCCTCGTTGTCTTGAGCATTGCACTCTCTTCTTACACTGGCACTTCTCTTATCCACTTCACATTTCTTTTGCACTGACACTTGCATTCTTTTCCAGCTTTTGCACACAGAATATCACTGACACCACCCCTTTAAAACAAAAATCTTTCAAGCGTGGATCCCGTTGAGTACGACGGACAATCTGGGTGCTAATACCTTTCCAGGTTGTAACCAACCCCCTTTCTCAGTTTCTCTGGTTCGCGACCGTCTTATCCATATTTTCTAGGTTTATGCAGCATTACCTTTCCTTCGGGATAAAAATGCCTAGTTGGCGACTCTTTTCAGTTCACCCTTGTGTTTTCTCTTTCACCGACCGTTCGCGTCTGTACCCCTCTTGGCCAGGTGTCATTTGGTGGGAGCGACAGTCGCCACTATCTTCTACACCACATCCATGGTCATTTCATAGTTTCCCATTACCTCTACTCCCTCATTGGATCATCCTTGCAACGTTTCAAATTCCATATTTATTAGACCCTTAATTCATAAATTCTAGAAATATAAATATTGAACACTTACTAATTTACTCTTGTCTTAATAGTCCAACACATACAACGATACTTATATTTCTCTCGCTTCATCCCATAATAACCACAACATATAGTTTTTAATCGATCTCGTAACTCACGGTCCACCGTTTCCAAAACCATTTACGAAACTATATATACTTTGCATCCCATATAACACACTCATATGGCAACGACTCAACATCACTACATTGCGAAGACACACAATTATAATTAATTTTTGACAAAAATTACACCTTCATATGTTCGAAGACTCATCCTCCTCAGGTCATATCATGCAAAAACATAACTTAATACTTACATCCAAAATCTCCATTCCACATATTTCATAAAAGTAAATTCATCCAACATGACCTGTCAACATCTGGTTCTAATTACCACATTCCTGTTATACTATTCTTACGAAGTCCCAACTAACTCAAGGTTCTGGTAGGCACGATAATCCAACTCACAACAACAACACTACAGATGAATTCCAGCTCACTTTTGACCCTTTATCAATTGAATCCAATTTATTCCCATTATGATGGTGAATTCTTATAATATTCACCAATCAACATGCAACTTTATATCTCCACCCTTCTATATCAATAACACCGAAGTTTTCCAAGAAGGCACCCTTGCTTCCACAGTTCCTTTTTTTCGATGAATCCTCCCACTATTCCTCTTAGCACCAGGGCCGACCAAGGAATGTTTCCATCTTTACTTATAACAACACCTCTAATATATTCTTCAAAACATAATTACAATTCGTACTCTACAGAAGGTCCATCGCTATAACCTTACTCCCAATCAATACCATATATGCAACCAAATCAGACATCAGAGTCCCCTCTCAAAAGTTCCTTTACGTACTCAGTAGATACAACATTCAACTTTTCACAATCGTCGATCTCAAATTCACTTCTTACTCACTGAGGAGAACCCATTAGTAATATCTAATCAACACACTCAATCTTCAAATCCATCTCTTTTCCAGATACCGGAATCCACATCTATTCTTTTAAACCACTCATAACTTTGGCTTAACTACAAACAGTCTACTGAACATACTATCTCAGCTGAAAAATATTTCTTTTGCATCCAACACGATTCCATCTACTATCAACAAGGGATTGAGGGTGATCAGTTCCCCAATTTTTCAATAGATAACCGACAATCATGATGGTCATAAACCATATCTCCCAACTCTAATAGTGTTCCCTGTATCTTGTGAACTAAGTTGCTTCACGAGTGAATCCTTAGTTAACGCAAACCTTAGCAACCTTTGCACCACTGCAATTCCAACACGCCACAAGCCAACACTCCAGAGAAGCAATAACTTCTCCCCCACTTATTCTCAACTAACACCTGCAAACAAACAGCTAGAAAATAAACATGTATCGATAGTGTACCACACACATATCACATACTCAGGAACAAACGACACGCGACAACCTGGCCGGACGGACCGACCTTCTCTGATACCAATTGTAACACCCACTATTCCCAATTAAATAAAATAACTATTTATAAAGAAAATCAGAATTTTTATCAACAGTGGAGTGCTACTTTTTCAACAAAACTCAAGTTCACATAGTTCTTTAATAAAACAGCGGAATATATATATATATATATATATATATATATATATATATATATATATATATATATATATCTTTATTCATCATACGACAATTCGCCAAATATCCACAACATTCAACAATTCCCTTATTTTACAAGTTTCAACAAAATGTGATACATAACGATTACTAACAAGAAATAAATAAAACAACAAAGATCCCCAACTCATGTGTTACGTATTAGAGAGACTCCTAAGACTCAACCAAGCAACTCGTATTCCGAACGTACTCAAGTACCTGAATCATCTGTAATTCCGAAGAAGCACAGACGCAACCAAAAACAAAGGGGTGAGAAAACAATTCAATAATTTAACGATGCAAATAACATCTTAAAGGGTAATTTCACCTCTATTCATTAACACATATCATATACCATTCAATCAATCAAATGTCTCACACAAATCATCAACACATATCACTTATCATATTTCACATATCATTCATTCAATACAATGCAAAGTGACTCCATGACACAATGCAAATGCGATACCGACTCAACAAATGTCCATCGATTCAGACCGGATGTATCACTTACGCTCCTACTGAGGCACGATCATCCTCACACCTCGATTCACAATGAATCTGAATAAACACTTACGCTCCATCCGAGACAGGATTATTTAATCATACATGCATATGAAAACTCGATTATGCCTACCAAAGTACATGCATGAACATAATCATACATATCACGATCCTCCTGATCCTCATAAATTATCATACATCCCATCACATGGGTCACATAAAAATCAGACAATGTTCAATGCATGTTATCAATACAATCCATATAATTCATCATTAAGTTATACAAATTGTAACACCCCAAAATTTGCCCTCTAATTTATTGCCTTAACTGACTTTATGCTTCACCTTCATCTGCGTTTATCAGTAGGTCATAACACTTATGATCATGCATTTCGTCGAGCTCCTAAGACATGAGATCAATGCCATCTCGATAATCAATGTCCATTCATTATAATTTAATCATATACATGTTGTGGAAGCAGGGCTTTGAATTCTCAACATCATGTGTATATTCTTGACAAGGTTCATCAAGCATCATGTCCATACGCTTCGGGATTTCATACAATGGGATTCCTATCTCAAATCACAATCCTCTAATTTTCAAGGGCATGATTCATCATGTTGATATGGTTGACTAAGAGGATTTACAAGAAAGTCTTAAAAGGTTAAGGGTGATAGCTTCTCAAGGACCAATTTAAGATGTTATTCATTTCAAAGGTGAATTTAAGAGGTTGAAATTTGGTACTAGGATTACCGTGAGAAATTCAAAGTTTCAATTATCATAATATTTTTTTATAATGGATCAAGAATTTGTAACTCATACAGCCAAGATTACAAGTATGTTGTAGTTCGAAATTATAAAAAAAAGGGGATTCAAAGACCAAGTTCAGATTGTTCACAAAAGACTTCATTTACTGCAGTTGGATTCTCCATAAACTGGCGGGGTTATCTTGAAATGGAACAAATTCATAATTGGTTACAAGGAAAAAATATTCAAATACTAAATCCTGTATGGCAAGATTGAGTGTATCTTATGTGGAAATCTGTCTCTGGACAATTGCTGATCCCAAGGAGGAATATATGAACTTGGGGACACTGACTCGCCGTGTGCAAGTTGTATTGGGCAAATCTAATGTTCAATCTCAGGTCACTGATAATTGTAGCATACCAAAATGGGGACAATCTGGCCCTTCTACTGCTCATGACCTGCTTTGTTTTCCTGATGATCGTTCATTAATCTCCGGTTATTAATATGGATATGCATAGTAATTTGCATGTTTATGGCGGCGGAAGCAATCTGGATACCGACACCAGATCCATTAGCAATTATTTTCCTCATCAACACGTAAATAATTGTAATGTTGGCACACTACAATATACTAAAAGAAAAAAAATAATAATAAGCCTTCAGCTTCCCTTAATGCTAAGTCACGCACATCAAGCTATCAGCACCCAAAATGCAAGGAGTGAAAGTGTCAAACGTAGCATACTGAGTCAAATGTAGCAAACTGAGAAAGAATGTTTATAACAGAAAAACGGAAATGCAGAAAGTCATCAGAGCGACTTCGATAATTTCATTCAGAAGGAAAATCCATACAAGGTTCCAAGCTATAGATCTAACAAAGGTTCAATCCTAACTAATTCTAACCCCTCTAATAGAAACTAACAAAATTCTAACAAGAATAACTTTTCTCGACTCTACAATCTGGCACATCATCTTCAATCGGATTCTTTAAGATACATCATCACCTCTCTATTCTTCTTCGACATTCTTCAATCGCCCGTTTTCTCCTCATCTTCAATCACCAAATGCTAATAAACTAATAAGAAAAGAAAAGAAGAAGAAATCAGTTACGAAAATTCATAGAGAAAACTCGGAAGCAAAATCAACGGAAATTCAGAAAGAAGTTCAATACATAAACAATTACAAAAGCTCACAACCGACTCTAACAGAATTTAAAAAAAAAACTCATAACAGATTCAAAAATAGAAAATCAAAAAAATCAGATAACAGAAATAACAAACTACCTAACAGAAATCTTCCAGAAGTTTCACCTGAGTTTTCACAAGAGCCTTGATCTTTAGCTCTATAAATCAGAATCTCCATCTCTCTCACAAGCTTCCTCTCAATCTTTCACACTTCGGCCACAACCTTCAACTTCTTCTCAAATCCTCTGCAAACTTCTTCTCTAATTTCTCATCCCAGTCATAAACCGCAACCATCAATAATGAGGCTTCATCATGATTGCTACAACAACAAGTTGCAAATAAGAATGAGGGATTAGCATCGTGATTCATGAATCCATCAACAACATTGCAACTTCTGCAAATCATGGATATTTCAGAGTCCATTACAAGGAAAAGAACAGAAAAGAAGAGAAAGGATTGCAAGTCTAAAATTCGCACCTGAACCGTATTCGGGAGCTTCGTAATCCATCTTTAATCGTGGATCCTACAACACTTACGATCTCCACCGAAACCGCCACGGAGTCGATAATCTTCTGTGCTTCGCACCATTCAACACCATCATCTTCGATCAACATTCACCAATCATCAACAAAAAAACCTTCGATCACTCGGCTTTGACTTCATCGCTTCACAAGTCTTCATCAAGATTGCAACAAGGATCAACACCTACAATACTCAGAGGGTTAGAAGAAGCAAAAGAGGAAAATAAAAATCGCACAGAAGAGAAAGAAGACCAAATCATTTGCGTGTTCCATCACGCGAGTTCGTCCTCACCGTGTCACTTTTGTTTATCTTCATCGCGCGAATTCATCATCATCTTCGTCACCACAATGATCACGGCGAACGCAATTCAAGGTATGAATCTCATTTATCGCGATTCCCTTTTCTTTAAGTTTCCGAAGGGCCTCGGTTTATAGATTTAGGTTGAATTAGTTCATTTTGGTTGAGGATCCGAGATGAGATGGGAAAATGGTGAAGGTTCGTTCCTGTTAGGGGAGGATTAGAGAGGATGGTCAGAGATTAGGGTTTCGATTTGGGGAAGAAGGAGTATGAGGTTGGAGACACAGGGAAGATGAGGAACCTAGGGTTCTTATTTTCCTCTTTTTTCATTAAGATTTATTTTGTTTGAGTTTATAAGATTTGTGGTTTTAAATTTATGAGAATTAAAGGAAATTAAGAACAATAAAGAGTAATAAAACCCATTTATCCATCGTTACAATTCCCATAAAAGATAGAAGAGGATAAGATTGTGGATTCCCCAGCCACACCGGCGGTGACACTTGTCACCGTTCGGTAGGCTTTCCCAACGGTTGTTCCTGCGCGTGTCTTCCACCGTAAGTTCCCATGGACATGCATTTGTGAAACGTCTGATTAGAATACCTTTAGAAGACTGAAGATCAGACGATCCATATTAAAGTCAACATCTTGACCGAAGGTTCATGTGATACTCCCTCAATTCCCTGCGCAGCTGGGCCTTAGAATTTCACTCTTTACACCCCTTTTTTTCAAGTCCATATCCCTTTTAACTTCAAAAACTACTAAATTCACCCTCCTGTTATTTCCTTTTTTTTAATTTTTTGTTTAGATAGCTTTTGATTTTAATCCTTAAAAATACAAAAATACATAATAAAATACCATAAAAAATACAGTAGCATCCTAATTCATTTTAGAACTTTTCTACATTTTACTTTCTGAATTTTGTTGTTTTCTCAATTTAATTCCGATTTTCCATTTAATTAGTTTTATATTGATTTCTTTCATGAATACTTTAATTTGCACATTTTCTTTCTCCCACCTCCTGTATGATTTTTGGCTCATTCTTTTTGCCATGATTAGAGGACTAATATTAGAACCTGGAATAATTTTTGTTATATTTTTTAGGTTATTTTATCCACTGTTTTGGTAGTGTTGTTGGTGTAAAATTGTGATTAGACCTTAGGTAGATTTAAGTGACCATTTGACATAGTTAGGCTATGAATTTTTAGGAGATTTTTTAACACAATATTATAGCCAGGTTAGGGACCCTAGGGAATTAATTTCATATTTTTTTACTATTTTTTTAAACTATTTTAACTATTTTTTTTACTATTTTACTATTTTTACTATTTTTTTAGTACATTGACTTTAGTCAATTTTTAATTGTAAATCCATCTAGTTTCGCTTAGGATTTTATGGTTCTTTAAGACTTAGTTTAATTAGGCTTGATCTTGGAATATTAGGATGATTTAGTATAGTTTAGCTACTGAATTTAGAATGTTGATATTAAGTAAGATCGTTTAGTTTTACGACTTAGGCTTAGAATTCCTATTAAGTGTGTTTACATGAGGTTTAGCCTTATTTTTGTTGTATGCTTTAATACGCATTTTGAATTAATACTTCTTCATTTTATTTTATGTTTTTGTCTTAATATTTGTGTTTGCACTTGTATAGGCTTCCCCCATTTCTTAGAACCAACTTAACTTCCTTAGGAAGTAAGTTGAGTTCTAATTCTCCTTTCTTGTTCTCTTTTCTTCCTTAGGAATAGAAAAACCTCACAAACCATTAGGATCCCTTTTTGAATATATAACTAAATTAGGGTTGAGTCTTAGTTCCCTTAGTTTTGCCTTTTTTCCACTTGAGTCCTTATTTCTCATCTCATAAAGAAAAATAATAAAATACTTAATAAAGGTTGAATGTTATCATACGACATGAGACTTTGTTGTGGAGTACTTATGCACGTCCCATTTCGGGGCGAGGTGTAGGTTATCTACCACGATGGATAAGTCTTAGTATGAGAATGTTCACAAACAATAAACTCAAAACACTTCTCAGTAAAGATAATAAACCAAGGCATCATGTATTCTCATCTCATCTCATACTCTTTGCGGACGAATGCGACTTGCCTCGACAGTTCAAATAGTGATACGATGAACACCCTCGAGTCAGAGCTGGTAACACCTGAGCTAAAGTTATGGCAAGTCATCTTAAAAAACTTAAGCAAGTTTCCGCCTTAGTTAGACGAACTACGGCGACTCTGATCCTCATTTTCCTGATGAGGTAAGTAGGCAGTGGGGTAGGGCCCATTCGAGCACAATATTTCTTTTCCCTATATTTCCTTCTTTCTTTTTGTTCTCTTTTCCAATTACTTTCTCATTTTAGTTAACTTTCTCACTTTTATTCCAGTTCATTTGCTCAACAGCTTTATTTCTCACCCTTTGAAACAAAACAAACAAGCGTGGATCCCGTTGGGTATGGCGGACGGTCTGGGGTGCTAATACCTTCCCAGGTCGTAACCGACTCCAGAACCCAGATCTTTGGTTCGCAAGGCCCCGTCCTTTCCTTCTTCCTCAGGTTTGTGCATCATTACTGAAATTCTGTGATCAGGTATGAGATGTCCTAAGAGATGTCCCAACACTTGACAAATTTAACCAAAACTTAAATAGCAGGAAAAGTAAACAACACAGAAGTTTGTTAACCCAGTTCAGTGTATAACCACACTTACATCTGGAGGCTACCAAGCCAGGAGGAAATCCACTATAAGTAATATTAATTCTAGACTTAAACCTCTCTGTTTAATCTATCACTTAATAACTACCCAATGCAATTTCTACCTAAGTCACAACTTAGATAAGAGTACCCTACTCACTCCCCCTCAATCACACAGTGATCAAGTTTACAAGTTTAATAAAATTGAAGACATTCTTCAAACAAAAACAGCTTGATCTTACTTCACAGTTTCAATCAAGTCACAAATGCACTTTTGCTTAAAAGCTCATAAAGTGGTACAATAAAAACAGCCTGCTATTAAAAACACTAGACAACCTATTTGGTCTTCTGAAATTCGTACTCAATTCTATGAGTTTTTGTTGCTTAAATAGGTATCTGTAATTTGGGCTTTCTGTAGGATGATCCAGCCCTAATGCACATGCAGCTTCCACCTTGAATTTAGGGTTTGTTACTTCCTAGATTCTAGGTGATTTAGGTCTTCTGTTTTAATCTGAATCTTCAATATAAAACTCCCTACAGATGCGCCTTGTTCTGTTTTTATCCATCATTAATTAATTCCAGATAACTCTCCTTAAATATCTCTGATTAGTTAGTCAATAATTAATTCTGGTAGCAGGTTTGAGATGTCTCAACATCTGTTGGGACATCCTGAAAAAATGAACTTAAGTCATTGATACAATGTCCCAACATCTGGTAAGACATCCTGAAATAAGTTCATATACTCTGTTTGATAATGTCCCAACATTTGATAGGACATTCTGAACTGAATTCAATAATTCTTGTTGGTCAAAAATTCTGCCAATTCAAGACATCTACAAACTCCCCCTTTGGCTAATTTTTGGCTAACATCTTTTCTGGTTTTCAGAGTGCAGCAGAAGTTCTTTTTTTTTTTTTTTTTTTTTTTAGAGTATAGCATTACTTTTCTGTTGATTCTTATTTGAGATTACTCCCCCTCAAACATATATGTATCCAATATTGTTGCAACAGAAAAAAACTTATTCAGTTCAGAAGCAAACAAACAGATTTTTTCATTCATACTTAAACAGCAATACAATTTGTTGTTGTTCTCCCCCTTGGTAGACACAAAATTTAGGGCCAAAGACACTATTCCAGAAATACATTGCTGTCATTACATTTGCCTTACATACATTGATCACTCAGATTCATCACTCTCAGTTTCTTCCTCAACAGCTGTTTCTTCATCAGCTTCACTTTCTTCATCAGAGACAGCTTTCTGATCTTCTCCACTCTCCAGCCTTTGGATGATTTCTTCAAGTTTCAGCTTCCTTGCTTCAAGTTCTTTGCATGTGCTTTTAAGCTCAGCAATTAGAGCCTTCACTGAGATTGGAGTCTTAGCAGTTGAAGGACCTGCAGATGTCCCAGAAGGTGCTTCAACATCTGCAGCATGATGACTGAGGAACAATTTGTAGTGAAAAGCCAGGGGGCTTTCTCTCTTGCAGACTGTGTCTTTCTCAGTTAGAATTCCAGGATATTGGCTTAACACTATACCACATAGCAATGAAGGAAAAGCTATTGGTAGCTTTGTTGCAGAAGAGCTGGCATGCTTCAGGGTCTGATAAAAAATGTAAGCTCCATAGTCTAGCTTGGTCTGAGTTCCCACAACATAAATAAACCTGGCCAGGCCAGTGGAGATTGAAGAGGTGTGGTTGGTAGGCACCCAGTTAGCTGTACCAATCCTGTTCAGCATAGCATATTTTCTTGTAAGCATGCTCACATAGAGCTTTCCCTTCACAGGCCATGCCTTGACCTGGTTTGCAGTGATAGCCTTGCAGATTTGGTTATCTGTCTTACCTAGCTCATTGGGTCCATCTGTTTCTCTTCCTAGGTACTGATTGATGATTTGAGGAGAAAACTCTACACATTTACCTCTAACAAAAACTTTTTGAAACTCAGAGGACTTACCATTTGAACAATCCTCCTGAAGATTAACAATGAACTCTTTGACAAGAAGTTCATAGCAGGGAGAGAGATCTGAGACTGTTTTGAACAGTCCTGCAGCAGAGATGAGGTCAATCAATTCAGTGCACTCAAGTGCATTGCTGCTCAGTTCTCTTTCAAGGGCAACTCTTCTTTGGTACACAAACTTTCATTTGTTGACACTAGAGACATGATGGAAAGATATGTTGTCCAAGGGGGCTTCTGGAACAGCAGATGAAGCCCTAGATGGTGCTGGTTTCTTTTTGGGAGGAGATGTTGGGACATCTGACTCAACATCTGAGTCTGATGGGGTGACAGCTTTTCTTTTCTGAGTTTGAACTTTACTCCATTGTTTTGTTGGGCCAAAAGCAACTTTAGCTTTGCCTTTCTTTGGGGAAGCTTTCTTTTTCTCAGGAATTTCAGCTTCAACTTGCATCTTTCCTTTCCTGGACCTGAGCCTTTTGGCTATGCTAGGTCTAACAGAGGCTATGATCTCTGTATCAGAGTCCTGCTCCAGGTTGACCACTGGAGGAGATTGAGCAGTCTCCTCTTCAGCTGGTTGATCAGTATGGATTTGATCTTCATTTGAGGCTTTGGTCTGATTCTCAGAGACTTCTTCATCATTTTCATTTGAGGCCTTCTTCTGGTCCTCAGTTTGTTCCAAATCAGCATCAGATGAGTTCTTGTTCTCATCTTCAGATGTTCCAACATCTATTGGGACATCTTGTTCTGCAGGAGTGTCCTCTGCAGCTTGAGCTTGTTCTTCTTGAGGTGCAGGCATGGTGTTCAGAGGAATAGAAATTCCACTCACCTTTCTTTGTTCAAACAGAATTTGGGTGACAATCTCCTTGATTGAGTCATCCACATAGTCTGAAGATGTTGGGGGCATGTTAGCAGGTGAAGGAATGCCTCCTTTGGCTTTGCTGCGGACTTGATCTTTAGCTCTCTTTGGAGTTCTTGGCTTTTTAGTGTGAGAAGCACTTCCTCTGAGTTCGTCCAATGGGGTTGATTTCATTGGTACTACAGAGATGGGAGTGGCATGAACTACGTCTTCTTTGTTGAGAACTTCTTCAGTTGTGTTAGGGTTTTGAGACATTGTTGAAGAAGATGGATGAAAAGCTTTAGGGTTTATGATTTCTGAAAAGTAGCTAGTTAATGTGATTCGCTTGTGATAGTATGATGAGAATCTTGATAGCTGATTATAAACAGTTACTAAATAAGTAGCTGTTACAGTGCAAATGATTAGAGATGGAATTCCCAAGGATCTTGTCCAGACTGGTTTTGCCATCTGGAACTTATGCCATACAATGTCATATGACATGTTGGCACATCTCATTAACTGCTAAATATCACATAAACAGATTCCAAGTTTGCCCCTTAAGTTCTCAAATTGTGTTGCATCCAATGCTTTGGTAAAGATATCTGCTAACTGCAGATTTGTAGCTACATGTTCCAATGAAATCACCTTTTCTTCTACAAGATCTCTGATGAAGTGATGTCTGATATCAATATGCTTGGTCCTGCTATGTTGGATAGGATTCTTTGATATGTTGATTGCACTTAAGTTGTCACAGTACAATGTCATGACATCCTGTGGGACATTGTACTCAGTGAGTATTTGCTTCATCCAAACCAACTGAGAACAACTGCTTCCAGCTGCTATATATTCAGCTTCAGCAGTAGATAAGGATACACAATTTTGTTTCTTACTGAACCAAGAAATCAAATTGTTTCCTAGAAAGAAGCATCCTCCTGAAGTGCTTTTTCTGTCATCTGCACTTCCAGCCCAATCAGCATCACAGAAGCCAGTGAGAATTGGTTTACATCCATGAAGGTACACTATGCCATAGTCACAAGTACCATTAACATATTTAAGAATTCTCTTGACTTGATTGAGATGACTGACTTTTGGATCAGCTTGATATCTTGCACATACACCTACTGCAAATGCTATGTCAGGTCTGCTAGCAGTTAAGTATAACAAGCTTCCAATCATGCTTCTGTATAAGCTTTGATCTACACTCTCACCCTTTTCATCTTTAGTCAGCTTCAAATGTGTGGGGGCAGGAGTTCTCTTATGAGTAGCATTTTCCATTCCAAATTTCTTGACTATGTTCTTGGTATATTTGCTTTGAGAGATGAACATTGAGTCTTCCATTTGCTTTATTTGCAGACCAAGAAAGTAGGTTAACTCTCCTACTAGGCTCATTTCAAATTCAGATTCCATCTGCTTGACAAAATGTTTGACCATCCTTTCAGACATCCCACCAAATACAATATCATCAACATATATTTGAGCAATCATGACATTCCCTTCTTCATCTTTAACAAACAGGGTTTTGTCAATTCCACCTTTTCTGTATCCTTGCTTGATAAGAAATGTGGTCAGTCTTTCATACCATGCCCTTGGAGCTTGCTTCAAACCATAAAGTGCCTTCTTTAGTTTGTATACATGATTTGGACAGCTTGGATCAACAAATCCTTTAGGCTGTTCTACATATACCTCTTCATTAAGATAGCCATTTAAAAAGGCACTTTTCACATCCATTTGAAATAGCTTGAACTTCAAGATACAAGAAATTCCCAAAAGTAGTCTAATTGATTCAAGCCTTGCTACTGGTGCAAAGGTTTCATCAAAGTCTACTCCTTCAATTTGAGTGTATCCTTGAGCTACAAGTCTAGCTTTGTTCTTTGTAACAACTCCTTGTTCATTTGACTTGTTCTTATACACCCATTTTGTTCCAATCACATTTATGTCATCAGGTCTAGGAACAAGATTCCACACTTCATTCCTTGTGAATTGACCTAATTCCTCTTGCATAGCACAAATCCAGTATTCATCAGTAAGAGCTTCCTTGATGTTTTTAGGTTCTATTTTGGAAACAAAACAAGAGCCTGAAATCACTTCTCTTGATCTAGTGCTCACACCTCTGTTGGGATCACCAATTATCAGATCTTTGGGATGATCCTTCTGTATTCTGATGGAGGGAGGTTTGCTGGATTCTTCTGTCCTTGTATCAGTTTGAGTGAAGTTATAATGATCATTCTTTTCTTCAGCTTCAATCTTGATATCAGCAGATGTTCCAACATCTTCTGGAGCATCTGTAGGAGCATCATCAATTATCACATTTATGGATTCCATGATAACCTTGGTTCTAGAATTAAATACTCTATATGCTCTGCTGTTTATGGAGTATCCAAGGAAAATCCCTTCATCACTTTTAGGATCCATTTTTCTTCTTTGCTCCCTATCTGCCAGAATATAACAGATACTTCCAAATACATGGAAGTACTTAACTGTGGGTTTTCTGCCCTTCCAGACTTCATATATTGTGGACAAAGTTCCTTTCCTTAAAGTAACTCTGTTATGGATGTAACAGGTAGTGTTCATAGCTTCAGCCCAAAAGTACAGAGGTAACTTTTTAGCATGGATCATAGCTCTTGCTGATTCTTGAATGGTTCTATTCTTCCTTTCAACAATCCCATTCTGTTGAGGAGTGATTGGTGAAGAATATTCATGATTGATTCCTTCTGAAGAGCAGAAATCTAAGAACTTTTGGTTCTCAAATTCTTTTCCATGATCACTTCTTATTCTGATCACACAGCTGGATTTTTCCCTTTGCAATCTTTGACATAATTCTTTGAATACATCAAATACATCAGACTTTTCTTTGATGAAATTTATCCATGTATATCTTGAAAAGTCATCAACCACAACATAGGCATACCTCTTACCACCAAGACTTTCAACCTGCATAGGTCCCATCAGATCCATATGCAAAAGTTCCAAAACTTTGGAAGTTGTCAGATGTTGGAGCTTTGGATGGGACATCTTGGTTTGCTTGCCTATTTGACATTCACCACATATTTTGCCATCATCAATCTTCAGTTTAGGAATACCTCTTACAGCATCCATAGATATTATCTTCTTTATGCCTCTGAAATGAAGATGACCTAGTCTTTGGTGCCATAGTTTCACTTCTTCTTCTTTAGCTAAAGAGCAAGTTGAAATGAGACTGAGATTTTGGGATTCCCACATGTAACAGTTGTCTTTAGATCTGGCTCCTTTCATGACAACCTCTTGTTCTTTGTTAGTCACTATGCATTCAGTTTTGGTAAAGTTTACATTGTACCCTTGATCACATAATTGACTTATGCTGATCAGGTTAGCAGTTAAACCTTTAACTAGCAGCACATCATCTAGTCTTGGAACATCTTGACAATCCAAGGTTCCAACTCCCTTGATTTCTCCTTTAGCTCCATCTCCAAATGTCACATACCTGGATGAATGTGATTTTAAATTTACTAGCAGATTTTTCAATCCAGTCATGTGTCTTGAACATCCACTGTCAAAGTACCAGTCTTCTTTAGCTGATACTCTTAGTGATGTATGTGCTATGAATGCAGTACTTTTCTTTGACCAGATGAGTTGAGATTTCTTTTGATGCCTCAGCCCTGTGTGTTGTGTATCAGCTGATCTCCAAGCTTGATTGTTGATCTTGTTCTTGTAGCTTTGATCAGCTTCAGGGCTAGCTTTTGGTTTCCATACCTTCTTGATGTTTTCTGTCTTCTGCTTAGGAGGTTGCTGATTTCTTTGATGTTTATGCAGCACTTTCTTGGTAACTTCTATTTTCTTTTTGGAAGGTTGCTGATACATCTGATTTGGATATCCATGCAACTTATAACAATGAGGTTTGATATGTCCAAATCTTCCACAGTGATGACATCTCCATCTTTGATACTTCTTCTTCATTTTATTCTTTTCAGAATGTTGAGACATCTGTTGGAACATTATGTTTGACTTTGTGTTCTTTTCCTGATGTTGAAGCATCTGTTGGGACATCTTGTTAGACTGTATGGATTTTGAAGTTGTTTTGCTAGAGCTAGCTTCATCTTTATTTACTCTGTTAAATCCTAGTCCACTTTTATCCCCTGAGTGCTTATTGTTGTTGAGAATCACATCCAGTGTATTTGAGCTGCTGTTCAACATTCTAACAGATTTGGACATATGTTCCAACTTGGAGTTGAGAAGACTTACTTCACTTTTTAAGGTGTCAATGATCTCCTGATCATTTGTTTTGTCATCTTCTAATGCCTTATTCTGTTTATTTAGCTTTATAACCTCACTGCATATTTCAGAGCTTCTTTTGTATAGATCTTTGAATGCTTGCTCAAGTTCTTCATAAGTAAGTTCTCCATCACTGGATTCACATTCAGAGTCACATAATCCAGCTAAAGCAGTGATATTCTTAGCTGATTCCTCTTCTGAATCACCTCCTGAGTCTTCATCAGACCAAGTCACAGAGAGTCCTTTCTTTTGCCTTTTTAAGTAGGTAGGACATTCATTCCTGATGTGTCCATATCCTTCACATCCATGGCATTTGACTCCTTTTTCTTGACTGGTCTTTTCAGCATAATTTGACCTTCTGTTAGCATCATAAGGTCTCCTGTTCTCAGAAGAGTTTGTGTATCTTCCACTGGGTTTTGATTTGCCTTCCATTCCTCTGAGAATCTGTTTGAATTGTCTTCCAAGCATAGCAAGGTTGTCTGATAAGCTTTTATCATTTTCTGATTCATCATCTTCTTCTTCATCAGTATTTGACACCAAGGCTATGCTTTTGTTCTTTTTAACATTTGTGTCATTCATTCCCATCTCAAAAGTTTGAAGGGAACCAATGAGTTCTTCAAATTTCATAGAGCATATGTCTTGAGCTTCTTCTATTGCTGTGACTTTCATGTCAAATCTTTTTGGCAAAGATCTGAGTATTTTTCTTACAAGCTTTTCATCAGTCATTTTTTCTCCCAAAGCTCCATTCTTCTTCAGGTTTCAGCACTTTTGATCCATCATTGGTATCTTGGACAGGATAATCCCATCCAATGTTGACTGCTCTCCATGCCCTGTTGTCAACTGATCTTAAGAATGCAATCATTCTTGGCTTCCAGTAGTCATAATTAGATCCATCCAGAATAGGTGGTCTATTTACTGACCCTATATCTCTGTCCATGTTACAGAATTTGTATTCCCTAGATCTCACCCAGTATAGACAGGCAGGGTGCCTGCTCTGATGCCAATTGAAATTCTGTGATCAGGTATGAGATGTCCTAAGAGATGTCCCAACACTTGACAGATTTAACCAAAACTTAAATAGCAAGAAAAGTAAACAACACAGAAGTTTGTTAACCCAGTTCAGTGTATAACCACACTTACATCTGGAGGCTACCAAGCCAGGAGGAAATCCACTATAAGTAATATTAATTCTAGACTTAAACCTCTCTGTTTAATCTATCACTTAATAACTACCCAATGCAATTTCTACCTAAGTCACAACTTAGATAAGAGTACCCTACTCACTCCCCCTCAATCACACAGTGATCAAGTTTACAAGTTTAATAAAATTGAAGACATTCTTCAAACAAAAACAGCTTGATCTTACTTCACAGTTTCAATCAAGTCACAAATGCACTTTTGCTTAAAAGCTCATAAAGTGGTACAATAAAAACAACCTGCTATTAAAAACACTAGACAACCTATTTGGTCTTCTGAAATTCGTACTCAATTCTATGAGTTTTTGTTGCTTAAATAGGTATCTGTAATTTGGGCTTTCTGTAGGATGATCCAGCCCTAATGCACATGCAGCTTCCACCTTGAATTTAGGGTTTGTTACTTCCTAGATTCTAGGTGATTTAGGTCTTCTGTTTTAATCTGAATCTTCAATATAAAACTCCCTACAGATGCGCCTTGTTCTGTTTTTATCCATCATTAATTAATTCCAGATAACTCTCCTTAAATATCTCTGATTAGTTAGTCAATAATTAATTCTGGTAGCAGGTTTGAGATGTCTCAACATCTGTTGGGACATCCTAAAAAACTGAACTTAAGTCATTGATACAATGTCCCAACATCTGGTAAGACATCCTGAAATAAGTTCATATACTCTGTTTGATAATGTCCCAACATTTGATAGGACATTCTGAACTGAATTCAATAATTCTTGTTGGTCAAAAATTCTGCCAATTCAAGACATCTACAATTACCTTTCCCGTTCCTTCGAGATAAAAATGCCTGGATGGCGACTCTAACTTTTCCGCGCCACTTTCACGTTTGTTAGGATGAAAATCCCGGGAGTGACAGTTGGCGACTTTGCTGGGGATCAAACCCAAAATCTCTGGTTTCCCCTTTTGAGAGTCAATCCTAGCGCTTGTTTGTTTTATTTCTTTGGGTGTTTATTTGTCTGCTGTGTGCTTTAGTTTAGCTTTACTATTTTCATTTAAAATTTTACTTTACAACATTTATTTATTGCTTTCAGTATTTATTTTTCATGCATCATATTATACTAGATTGTCTGGCTGTACTGGTTTCATTTTTTTTGTAGGATGGGAGTTACTATGAGATAAGCTAAACACCCAGCTTGAGTATAAACCTAGGACTAGCGTGGTTTCGTATTGCTCCGCATGCTATTTTAGTATGATGATGTGATATGAAACCACACCCAGATTGCGAACGTCTTGGGAATATTCTATATGGGGATTTCCTCCATTTCGGTATAGGACCTCGATAGTTATGTGCATCTGGGGACCAATCATTGAGGACCTTAGTGGAAACATCCCCCTCCAATGATGACAGCGGCATACCACATTCGTTGGCAAACCCACTCGCATCCGAGGGCCCACTGGGAACTCGCATAGGATGGCCTAGGTCTCTCAAAAGAATCCAGTTAAAGAAAAACTGTTCGTATGACTGTAACACGGTGGGAGAACTGACTTTCTATAAATGTTGCGGATTGCAAGAGTCGCCACCGACTTTTATTTTATCCAAAAGGAAAGGACATAAAAGAACAGGGAAGACCTTAAAAAGATTTTGAGTTCGGGGGGTAGGTTATATAAAGGGAAGGTATTAACACCCTTTATATCCATGGTTATCCATGGGCTCTTAGTTACTTAGCTCACTTTGAATTGTTTTGAGAAAGGTGTAGTGTGTGATTAGAAACTTTCTAAGTACTTTATAATGATCCTCGTATGGATGTATACAAAGACTTGTTTTTGAAAATTTATTTGAAATGTGAAGTGTAAAAAGTATTTTGAAATATGAGCAAGCAACTAAGAGGTACCTACCCAAGATTAAGTATTTACTGCTCTTATGTTCTTTAAATGGTAAGACTATCCCTATTATTAAGGAATAAGTAGCCATTACCTTGGATGTGATAAGGGACATGTGTAGGGACATCTGAATGTAGGCAACTGCAAGGTGTCTTTAGCAATTCGTAGGGACTTATCATCTTTTATTTGAAGGGACAAGATCATTTATCGTAGGCAACCTCGAAGGGACTTGATCTTATAAACTGAAGGGGCTTGATGATATTTGTGAAGGGACTTTGCTTAAGACACCTTACTTGACCTTTTGAAGTAGGCAACATGAGAGGTAACCTTAGAAAGTGCAAGATGGCGATCAAAGATCGACTTACGTGTGTGCGTGTTTGTATTCAAATATTTATCTTATTTAAGTTAATTATTCTAAGTTGATTTTAATTACAAGTATGTTATTCACACCCTAGAATTACTAACCATACAGTAAATACATTCATAAAATAAAGCAAAAATATAAACTAAACTATTACAAAGCTTTGAGACAAATACAATATAATCGAGAAATATGATAACGATAAATAATAATAAATAAGCAATAAAAATCAATAATAATAACAATTAAGTTAAAAGATTAGAAAATAAAAAATAAGAGAAAATAAAAAATTAGCAAAATAGTTTAATAATAGAAAAGATTTTAAATATTTAATAAAGAAAATAGATTTTAATAATAATAAATAAATACTAAATTATTTACATATATTTAACAAATGAGAACTAATTAATTATAATTTATAAAAATATTAGGTTAAATTTTAAAAGTTAAGAAAAATTAGGATTAGGGTTAGAATTATAAAAATTAGGGTTATGCCTTATTAAAAAGAAATTAGGATTTTTAATTATTAATTTAAACATAATTAACTTATTTACCAAATATATACAATAATAATATAAATATATAATGACATAAATAATTTGATTTTTTAAGAAAATAAATTATGAATTTAAAAAAAAAAAAAAAAATTTTATACAGGAAAATAATATATACATTTATTTTATAAATTGTTATTTAAAAAAAATTAATTAAGTTAAATAAGTATAATATAAACAAAACAAAT
Source organism: Lathyrus aphaca (assembly GCA_963966055.1). Taxonomy (NCBI): domain Eukaryota; kingdom Viridiplantae; phylum Streptophyta; class Magnoliopsida; order Fabales; family Fabaceae; genus Lathyrus; species Lathyrus aphaca. The sequence continues at coordinate 482,585,692 of OZ014525.1, read as the reverse complement.
AAAATGGAAAAAAATAAGAAAAACACATACTTGGGGCTGGGATTCGAACCCAGGCCCTAGGCTTCAATCACTCTGGACCAACAACATCACCACCAGGCCAAGCGCGCGCTGGTGTTAACTTCAGGGGTATAATTCCTTTTGTTGTAATCCTGCAAAAAATCAAAAAAATAGAGCAAAACAAAATGCCCTGGGGGGAATCGAACCCAGGACCATCCCATACACAAGCAAACACACAACCAGCTGAGCCACATGGGGCGCGTTCAACATACATTCAACAAACAAACATTATATTTTAAAACAGTTTTTTGAATTTGATATTTGGCGCCACTGACTTCATCTTCTTCCTTGGTTGCTGCGAAATTTCCTACGAATTTATATACAACCTTTCCTGCGAATTTTCCTGCACACAGAAACCTACAAAATTCGTAGCATCTTATATCCATACAATTTTGCCAAATTGATCATGCCAACATGATCAATACAGTTCATTTATCTTATTTATGTTATTAAAATGCATTTATATAAGCTGAATCAAGAAACCCTAATTCAAAGCTTGAAACCCTAACATGGCCGAATCCGTATTAGTCAATGAATCTCCAAGATATTTGCCCAGAATCCATCCTCACATGAAAACAAACAAAGTTATATACACAAAAATAGTTTATGATGCATGAATAAGTGGAATCGAAACTTTCAAAAATATGAACAAGATGGAATCGGTATGCATGATTCAGCATGTTTTGGATGCAAATAAGGATTGAAATAGCATCAGGGAACCCTAAGGATCATGTCTCAACCTTCAAAACTCCTTGAAACCTCCTGCAAATCAAAACCCGAATTGATGTTTTTGTTTGAATTTTTGAAGTTTGATTCTTGTCTTGAAGGCTGCAATTTCGTCCCTTTGCCCTTGTGATTAGTTTGTGTATATGTAGGGAGTTGAATTAGGTCAAAAAGTCATGAGTTTTTGGGCCTTGTAAAGATTACTTGATCATGAAGATACCACTTGCTATTTTAGTCAAAATATCTCATAAATCTTTTCCTCTTTGGTCTAGCACGAATTTCAATCTTCCAATCAACTTTAAATCTTGTTTATGAGCTTCTAGAATGAAAATCATATCAAATATTGAGCTTTTCATATTTTATTTTGATTTAAAATGATTTTAAATGAATAAAATCAAAATAAATAAAATAAAATTAATAAAAATATGAATAAATGATTTTTGGTTCGTGCATGATGTCATGGTAGTGATTGGATCATAAAAATGCAAGCCCATGTGGAAAGAATTGGTTCTAAGATCCCATTTGCTCAATAAACCCCTCAAAAATTTCCCAACTTTGCAAAGACACAAATCCCTCAATTTTAAGGCTATGGATGTGTTCTTGGACATTTTGGAAAGCTTAAATAGTCCTCTAACAAACCTCTTTGGTTTCATGTCCATATCCTTTACCATTCTCAAGTTATGCCCTTTGGAAGATGTTGACTTTCTGTTGACTTTTAAAATGACCTATAATGTCTTAGCTCATACCTTCCAAATGAAGCATTTTTGGGCTTGGCTTGTGAGACACAAAGTTGTAGATAATTAAGTTTCCTTCAAAGTGAGCTTTGGATGGAAAATTCTTGATGAAGCATGTGAAAGTTATGGCTGGTCAAAGTTCAGTTGACTTTTTCTATGAAAACCCTAATTTAGAAACTCCTGATTCTTGATGATCTGAAATCTCCTTTATGAATCATGATCAACCCTTGATCAAATGATTAATTTTAATTCATATACTTGGTGTTGGCAAACAATCATGAAGTTTGACTTTGGTTTGACCACAATTGACCTTAGTTTGACTTTTTAACCACTTTGACTGATTTTTGCATATCTGATCATCTGATTGAGCAAACCTTTTGGGAAAGCCTTGAAACTTGACTTAGGGATTCTTGAAGATATATAGGATGCTATGAAGCTCACTTGAAGCCTTGGAAGTCCATTTAACATGATGAAACTCAAAACCCTAGTTTAGGATGCATTGCTTAGGATGATGCTTTGTTTGAGGGAATTGTCAAACTTTCTGACTAATTGTGAACCTTGTGAACCTCTTGAGACACCTTGTGAACCTTGTGAAACTTGTGAACCTTATGAACCTCTTGGGACACCTTAGTACACAATGTCTTGTCTAGGTGAGGTCAAATTTTGGGGTGCAACAGCTAGCCCTGTTCAATTTTCTGAAACCTGAGGAGTTAGATTGGCATGTGTGCCATTCGTGACTTGGAAGATTGAAGGGGATCGAACACAAAAGCCTAAAAATTTGCACTCGCCGGTGCGTAAAGTAACGATGCTGATTGGTTGTACATGCTGGAATGGGCTTAAAGATGCCACTCAGAGGAACTTGGAGATGGGCTTATAGATGCCATCCAGAATATCAGAAGGTGATAGTATCTTTATGTTGTCACTGGATATCAGTACTAGGTCTTTGTATAGGCCGTCTCTGAATTATTTCTGTAACATGGTTTGAGTTGAATGCCAACACTAGATCTTTGTATAGATCGTCTCTGCATTATCTCTGGGGGAAAAGAATATCCTTCATTAGGTGTCAGTATTTAGATCTTCGTATAGATCGGCTCTGAACCATCTTTAGGAACATACTTTAATTTAAGCATCAGAATCAAATCTTCGTGGCGATCTTTTCTGAATTTCTTTTGGTGATATCTTGGGTTAAGTACAAGATCTTCGTATAGATCCTTTATGTACCATTTCATAAATAAACTGCTGAATAGACCATTAGAAATAAATCTTCGTAGCGATTATCTCTTCTGGAAATATCCTGGATTAGGTAATAGATCTTTGTATAGACCATTTACCTACCATCCCAAGGATAGAAAGAATATCAGGATTAAATCTTCGTGACGATTATATCCTTTGGAAATATCCTGGATTAAGCATTAGATCCTCGTATAGATCATTTACGTACCCCTCCAAGGACAACTTGAGTATTGATCATCAGAAATGAATCTTCGTAGCGATTATCTCTGAATTAAGTATCAGCACTAGACCTTCGTATAGATCGTCTCTGAACTGTTTTGAGTTGTTGATAGTGTTTATCTGTCTGTAACTATCCTGAAAAGAAAAGGTTAGTTTATGCAATATGTATGCATGTATGGCATGATGTACCTAAGTAAATGTATTATGCATTTATGGATATGCTATGGTATGATGTAAATGATGTATGTATGAATCAAGCAGCCTGAAGCGTCTGGGTATCTCTGTATAACAACTGTTGGCTAGAAAATAAATCCTGGTTCGTTGCTGAGGAATATGAGGACCTCGTTCCTGTCTTGCTTGATAGTATGGTACTTATAACCTCCCGTCTTCGTTCGTCGCACTTCTTATTGAGGTAATAAGTTCCTGAGTATCCCGACTGAGGATAAAAGAGATGGACATAAGTCAAAGGGGAGATGTTACTCGAAGTATCTATAAAGATAGATTTGCTCTGCTGGGGATTTATGGTTGTCTTGTGGGGATGAACTGGCGAAGTTTCGTTGAATTCCTACCCTCGTTCGCCCTTAGTAAATACTATTACTGCATTTTATGCATTTCTGGTAAACATCAATCATATTCAAAATCATACATACATTCAAACATAACCAATGGACGTTTTCGTTTAGGTAAACATGGTAAAAGTAAATCTGGATTCAAAGACGAGATTTTATTTATATTATAAAGTGGCCTATACACAGGCAAGTTTGTACAAGGAGACAGAAATCCTAGTAAGAGGAATTCGTCGTAAAAAATTTTACAAAACAAAGAAAACAGCTATGTGAGAAATAATCCTATTGAGTTTCAATTCCACTATTGCCATTATCTTCAAGTATCTCATCCTTTGTTGTTGAGATGGAAATGATTGGATTGATCCTCACCAATCATATCAATGCCCCACATGGCAAAAGGCCAAGGAGCAGTCAACACATTCAATGGAACTGGAGGTATATGCACATTATCAGCATAAATCTGACATTTGTGACATGTTTTAGAATATTGATAGCAGTCAGCTTCCATGGTAGACCAATAGTAACCTGCTCTCAATATCTTCTTTGCCATGGTATGACCACTAGAATGAGTGCCAAAGATCCCATCATGCATGTCTTCCATAATCTTTTTTGCTTCCTTCTTATCCACACAATGAAGCAAAGTCGAATCATGATTGCGTTTGTACAAAATTCCATTACTCAAGAAGAACTTAGCAGAAAATCTCCTCAGAAACTTCTTATCTTTGGCAGATGCCCCTTCAGGGAACTCTTGAGTTTCAAGATATCTTTTCACTTCATAGAACCAAGGCTTTTCCTTCCCTTCTTCAGTATCAATCTCATTGCAGTATGCAGGCTTCTCAAATCTGTCAATAGTGATCTTGGGAGCTTCATCATCCCAGCTAATCTCAAACATAGATGCCATGGTGGCTAGTGCATCTGCCAACTGATTCTCTCCTCATGGAATATATACAAATGTAATCTCTTCAAAATATGGGATCAAAGACAACACATGCTCTCTGTAGGGAATGAGATTTTCATGCTTGGTATCCCAATCTCCTTTAATCTGACTCACTACCAGGGCTGAATCTCCATATACATCCAGGAACTGAATTTTCATCTCAATGGCAGCTTTGATACCCATGATACATGCCTCATATTCAGCCATGTTATTAGTAAAATAGAAACAAAGTCTTGCAGTGATTGGGGTATGACAACCTTCAGGGGAAATGATCACAACACCAACACCATTACCAAGTGCATTAGAAGCTCCATCAAAAACCATAGTCCATCGGGATCCTTGTTCAGGTCCATCATATTGTCCAGGTTCTTTGGTAATAATCATGATGTCTTCATCAGGGAACTCAAAACTCATTGATTGATAATCATCCACTGCTTGATGAGCCAAATGATCAGCTACAACACTTCCTTTGATGGCCTTCTGAGTAGTGTACTGTATATCATATTCTGTTAAGATCATTTGCCATCTTGCTATTCGTCCGGAGAGAACAGGTTTCTCGAATATGTACTTGATTGGATCCATCTTTGAAATCAACAAGGTAGTATGAGTCAACATATACTGTCTTAGTCGGCAAGCAGCCCATGCCAAAGCGCATCAAGTTTTCTCGAGCAGTGAGTATCTTGTTTCACAGTCGGTAAACTTTTTGCTAAGGTAGTATATTGCCTGCTCTTTTCGACCAGACTCGTCATGTTGCCCCAACACACACCCCATTGAGCTGTCTAACACTGTTAAGTACATAATCAAGGGTCTTCCATCAACTGGTGGCATCAAAATTGGAGGTTCTAGAAGATATCTCTTGATTTCATCAAAAGCTGTCTGGCACTCATCATTCCACTCCATTACCTGATCTTTCTTCAACAACTTGAAGATTGGCTCACAGGTAGCAGTTAGCTGGGAAATAAATCTTGCAGTGTAATTCAGTCATCCCAAGAAACCTCTAACTTCCTTTTCAGTACGGGGAACCAGCATCTCTTGTATAGCTTTCACTTTTGCAGGGTCTACTTCAATACCTTTTCCACTGACAATGAAACCTAGGAGTTTACCAGACCTAACTCCAAAAGTACATTTGTTTGGATTCAATCTCAGTTTATACTTCTTCAACCTCTCAAACTACTTATGTAGATGGTCAAGGTGTTGCTCTTCATTTTGGGACCTGGCTATCATATCATCCACATACACCTCTATCTCATGATGAATCATATCGTGAAATAAAGCCACCATAGCACGCTGATATGTTGCCCCAGCGTTCTTCAAACCAAATGGCATCACCTTATAATAAAAAGTTCCCCACTGTGTAACAAACGTAGTCTTCTCCATATCTTCAGGTGCCATCTTGATTTGATTGTAACCAGAGAAACCATCCATGAAAGAGAATACCTTATGTTGAGCAGTGTTGTCTACCAGAACATCAATATGAGGAAGTGGAAAGTCATCTTTAGGGCTGGCCTTATTCAAATCTCTGTAATCCACACACATACATACTCTACCATCCTTCTTAGGTACCGGTACCACATTTGCAAGCCATTGAGGATACGAAGTCACATCTAAGAACCCTGCATCAAACTGTTTCATCACCTCTGCTTTAATCTTTTCCGACATTTCAGGAAGCATGCGACGAACCCTTTGCTTCTTCGGATGACAATCTTCTTTTACCGGTAAACGGTGAACCACAATGTCAGTATCCAGCCCTGGCATATCTTCATAAGACCAGGAAAAAATCTCCACATAATCACGTAACATCTAAATTAGTATGCTCTTAACACCATCTTCTAGTTCAGCCCCTATCTTGACCTCTTTCCTGTTTTCTTCAGTTCCTAGATTCACAACTTCGATTGGCTCTTCATGTGGCTGTATAGCTTTCTCTTCTTGTTGTAACAACCTAGCAAGCTCTACAGGTACTTCACAATCTTCCTCCTTTCCATCTTCAGCTTGATAGATTGGATTCTCGAAATTATAATTGGCAATAGTAGAACTGTTATCAACAGGATCCAGAGTGGATGAGGATCTGCATTTTAGTGATGTGGGTGTGTGTAAGATCACATAGCTGATAAAACAAAAATAAAAAATAAAAGAAAGACAAGGAGCACAATATTTACGAAAATGAAACTTCCATTGATTTTTATTGAATGAAGTATGCAAATGAAATGACATCCTGAAATAAGCATACAATTGTGCCCCGGGTAAGACACAAGGCTTAAAAGTTTAATTGTTCGAAATTACAAACTTAAAATAAAAACACAGTAATAGTATTTACTCCTGACTAAAGGAGATAGGAATAATGTCTTCGGTCTTCCAATTGTTGATCCCATCACCCATGGTAGGAAAGATCCAATCATCCAGGTTGTAGTCTTCACTATAGTCACCCACAACATTGATTTGATCTCTCATGACCCCTTGATTGGTGATACGAACAACACGAGCACGACGAATAGCCTTCTGAGATTCTGCATTGAAACCCAATCCAAACTTGTCAGACTTGTAAGGGATGTTGGGAAGCTGACCCCAAATAGCATAACCACCTTTTGCAACCACAGCCTTAGCATCCTTGAGGGAGGCCATTGCAGAAGGTATATTAGTAACCATAGGAACTCTTTCAGAAGCAGGAACAGACTGAGGAACAAGATCAGAGTAGGGAACAACTTCAAATGTTTGACACGGAGTTTCAACCATTTCACCCTCCATTTCTACATACTTGAAAGTATTCACATGGCTAACCATGTACTCCTCTTCACCATAAACAGTGATGATTTTGTTCTTCACCGGGTATTTCAACTTCTGATGTAAAGTGGAAGTCACAACACTTTCCCCATGGATCCAGGGGCGCCCAAGCAAACAAGAATACGCAGGACGGATATCTATCACATAGAAATTAGAGTTGAAGACTTGAGAGCCTACTTTGATCGAGAGGTCTACTTCTCCATGTACCACTCTTCTTGAGCCATCAAAGGCCCTCACCACTACATCACTTGGTCTTAACACAACATCTTCAGGACTGAGCTTGTCCAGAACCTCTTTAGGGAGCACATTTAATGAAGAACCATTATCTACCAGCACATGAGACAAGGTAGTGCCTTTACATTCGATAGAAATGTGCAGAGCTCTGTTATGATTTCTCTTGGCAGGAGTCAGATCAGCATCAGAAAAGCCCAATCCATTATCACAAGTAAGATGTGCTACACAATTCTCAAATTGATCTACAGAGATCTCATTTGGCACATGAGCAGTCTTAAGGAACTTGATTAAGGCTTTAGCATGAGCCTCAGAACACAGTAGTAAAGATAACATGGAAATTTTGGAGGGAGTATGCCCCAACTGGTCAAAAATATCATAATCACTTTTGCGAATGATCTTCAGTACCTCTTCCATCTGTTTAGAAAAATTTTCAACAATTGGCGCCTCAGCTTGCACAGGTTCAACCACGGGACCTTTGCCCCGAGCATCAGTACTTGGCTCAGAATTAGAGGTAGTAATTGGAGTAGATGCACTTTTGGAGGTAGCCTGAGGAGAGAATATTCTTCCACTTCTGGTGATCTTACTAGATCCAGCAATATTATCAACATCAAGATTATCATCAGTAACAGGTGCATCAGCCAGAGGTTCTTGTTTGACACCATGGATGTAAACATCGGAACCATAATTCCAGGGTATAGCTTTATCAGAAGTATAAGGAACATGGTCAGGAGTGGTAATGATCATGGGAGCCACTCTAACTTTAGCAACAGTCTTCACAGGGCTTTCAGTAGTAATCCTAACAGGACCCTTAGAGGTGATCCTGACAGGACCTTTGGAGGTAATCTTCACTGGTGTTTTATCAACCATAGCTACATCTTCAAGATTCGTACTTCGAGTCAGATTCTCACACATACTTTCCACAGAAGGAGTCTTCTCAAACAATATAGTGTAATTGTCCATGAGGCGTTGAATACCATCTTTCAACCTCCAGCAGCTATCCGGTTTGTAGGCGCAGTAAAAACAGTCTTCATTGCAACCTGGGAAGAACCCAACCTGCACTAACTTCTTCTTGATAATGGATAATGGAGTAGTCACATCTGCTATTGAGGAAACATAGGAAACATCATCAACAGCATTAACAGTCTTCTCATGGTTGGGCATGGGAGCAGTGATCACATTTGGGGTCCCAGGAGGGTCAAATTCAATCTCCCTAGCTTCAATCATGTCTTGAATCTTGTTTTTCAACACCCAGCAGTTATTGGTGTCATGTCCCGGACTATTAGAATGATAGGCACATCTTGCATTAGGATTGTATCGAGGCGATGATGTATTAGGATTCTGAGGAGGATCCCTCAAAGTAATGAGTTCCCCTTTCAACATGTGTTGCAAGGCTTAGGCCAGTGACATGTTAATCTTGGTGAACTGTCTTCTAGGCTTCTGTTGATTGTTTTGTTGTGGCTCTGGTGCTGCAGGAGTAGGATTGGAGATGTGAACTGCTCCCACAGATTGATGACTCATGTTACGACTATGTTGACCATACACAACATTAGACTCCTTCTTCCCACTAGGGGGCTTCTTAGCAGTGCTTGGTGAAGAGGCACTCATTTGTATCTTACCACTTCTTATACCACTTTCCACGCGTTCTCTAGTCATTATCAGCTCAGTGAAACCAGATGATGAGCTTCCAATGAGGTGACTATAAAAAGGACCATTCAGCGTACTCATAAACATATCCACCAGCTCCCTGTCAGTCAGAGGAGGTTGAACTCTGCCAGCTAAGTCTCTCCATTTTTGGGCATACTCCTTGAAACTCTCTTTATCACCCATGGACATGCTTTGGAGCTGCATGCGAGTAGGTGCTAAGTCAGCATTATATTGGTATTGTCTATAGAAGGCCTCAGTAAGATCATTCCAATCACGAATATTAACACTTTCCAGTTGATAGTACCATTCCAATTGAGCTCCAGACAAGCTCTCTTGGAAGAAATGAATCAACAATTTCTTATCAGCCGTATGTGGTTGAATCCTCCGGACGTAGAACCTTAAATGCAGCTTGGGACATGAGACACCATCATACACTACAAAATCAGGAACCTTGAAACCAATAGGTATAACCACTCCAGAAATTAAACTCAGATCTTCAAAATCAAGCCCAGAAGATTTTTGCAAATCCATGGCATTCATTCTGTCCACCAGCATCTTATACTTCTCCTCACTAACAGGATCATGATAATAATTTGCCTCAGAATCAGAATCTCCCACAGTATCATGGAGACTACCTCCCTCTTTCTCAGAATTTTCAGATTCATAATCCTCAATCTATTCCTTTGTCTTGATAGGACCTCTGAACCTTCTTCCCAGATTAATAAGGCCTCCTGATTTCCTAGTCTTCTTCTTCTTCTTAGCCAGCAGTGTCTTCAGCTCATCCTGTCCCTTGGACAAGTTCAAGATCAGCTCTTGGAATTGTGCATTCTGAGCCTGTAGATCTTTGACAGTCTATTCAAGAGCCATTTCTGCTTAAATAAACAGCGAGAAGATAAGATACCTATTCATAAGAAACCTGTGATGCAATGACATGGTATGTAAATGCATATGCAATGTTTTCAAGGACTGCAGGATTTAAATTTGTTTAAACAATCAGAAAGTAAACATTTATTAGTAATCAATAAACTTGTTTGCCCCTTGGGCTTACAACAAAAATGAAATGAATACAAAGATGGGGTTTTAAGTCTCCCATAGACGTTTCCTCTTTGTGTTGAGGTATGAGTTGAGATTCCGCTCCTCGTGAAGTTGTTTTGTTAGCTCTAGGATTCTTTCTTGACTAGATTTGAAATGAGTCTCAAAAGTATCCCTTTGCTTCTTCAACTGGATCCAGGACCTTTGTAATCCTCCATGTCAGTGGGCATGTCTGGATGAAGAATGATATAAGAAGTATCTCCTTCAGCAACAGGTTCCATGGTAACTAGCAGGATAGCAGGATATGGCATCATAAGAGTCTGTGCACGAGATCGTACCCATCTGAGATAAGGTTCCATAGGGATAGTGTACTTTGGTTCCAGAGTCTTGTTGTCAACCTTGTTCAATTTACCCCACGCTCGTATAAACCTTTGACGGTAACCTTGCAGATCATTGTCGTAGTCGAACACAATACCCTGAATAAGCATGTCTTGAGGACCGCCACTCCGAGCATAACCAAACTGACGTAATGCTAAAGAAGGGTTGTAAGTAATTCCCCCTCTTATGCCAAGGAGTGGCACATTAGGGAACTCCCCACAACGGTCAATGATAGTAACATTCTCCATAGATCGAGAGCACCAATGAATATCTGAATGAGAAAGTGACATGATCCTCTTGGACCACCTGAACCATTGTTCATTCTTCATCACTAATCGGGGAAGGTGAGAAATAAAACACCTAGACAATAGAGGTATACAACACATCAGAGTTCCTCGTGACTTCGTAGTACGGGTATGAAGAGAGTGTAAGATGTCTCCAAGTAATGTAGACACCGGATTGCGAGTCAGAAATATGTTGATGGCGTGTACGTCTATGAACTGGTCTGGATTAGGGAACAATACTAAGACATAGATCAATAGGGCTAAGATCTCCTCAAAAGCATCATAACTCATGGCCTTCAGGAATACTTGAGCTTTCTCCATCAATACCTTGGCAAGGATACCCTTAACTCCACTTCTCGTTTCTAGGACAATTTCTGATTTCTTCAAGTGTAAGGCTGCAGCAATGACTTCAGGTTTAAGCTCTTTTTCTAGGCCTGTGAAGGGTCTCTGATCAAGGATAGGTATACCCAGTAGCTTAGAGAACTCTTCCATTGTAGGAACCAGCTGATAATCGGGGAATGTGAAGCAATGATGTTTAGGATCGAAGAATTGAAATAGGACACTCATCATATCCTCATCATACCCTGAAGTAACCAAGTCAAGTAGGTGACCATGCTTCTTGATGAACTAGGATCTTTCAGAGACTTGAGAGACCAATTCCTTAAGCTTAGGAGGTATCCCTACAAAGTTGATCCGGATAGTATTCCTACGAGCAGAAACCATGACCTGCAACAAAGAACAAAGATAAATCCTTTGGTCCTTGAAATGGTTAGTGAAAATGCTATGCTTATGATGTCATGATGTCATGATGTTATTCTCAATCACAAACATGTGGCATACACAAACAAGTCACACCATAGCCCTAGGTTTAGAGGCTTGTATGAGGTTTAAAGTTAAGTACACTCCCCTGAAGTTTAGATGGTTCATCCTATCCTATAAGGTAACCAGGTTCTAAGGGATCTCAATATCATTGATCCTTCCCAAGGGTGGTTGTTCAGTAGGCAGCTTACTTGCCAACCAAAACCCTCCACGTTTAGGATCTCAATGAGCGTAGCATCGAGTATCAACCAACTTCAGTCTTCACCAAAGCCGGTTATCTCACTACTTTCTAAAGGCCAAGATGGGATAACTAGGGTTCTAAAAGTCAGTTAGTGTATTGACAACATATGGCATCCTCATATTATCCTCAACTTGCTTAAGGAACATAAGCACCAACCAAGAAGTCACACTAACTATGGCACCAGATCAACCATAACGGTATCTGCCGTACAGTTTCCTTGGTCTATTGCCATTTACCTAGGGTACACTAGATCTGGGTTAGGATCTTTCACACATAAGAGCCCCCAACAAGTAAAGTAAAGCAAACAAAACAAACAAATTTAAAGTGATATAATTCCTAAAGGTACCCCTCTTTTACTTAGTAACTCCCCAGCAGAGTCGCCAGTTCTGTAACACGGTGGGAGAACTGACTTTCTATAAATGTTGCGGATAGCAAGAGTCGCCACCGACTTTTATTTTATCCAAAAGGAAAGGACATAAAAGAACAGGAAAGACCTTAAAAAGATTTTGAGTTCGGGGGGTAGGTTATATAAAGGGAATGTATTAACACCCTTTATATCCATGGTTATCCATGGGCTCTTAGTTACTTAGCTCACTTTGAATTGTTTTGAGAAAGGTGTAGTGTGTGATTAGAAACTTTCTAAGTACTTTATAATGATCCTCGTATGGATGTATATAAAGACTTGTTTTTGAAAATTTGTTTGAAATGTGAAGTGTAAAAAGTATTTTGAAATATGAGCAAGCATCTAAGAGGTACCTACCCTAGATTAAGTATTTACTATTCTTATATTCTTTCAATGGTAAGACTATCCCTATTATTAAGGAATAGGTAGCCATTACCTTGGATGTGATAAGGGACATGTGTAGGGACATCTGAATGTAGGCAACTGCAAGGTGTCTTTAGCAATTCGTAGGGACTTATAATCTTTTATTCGAAGGGACAAGATCATTTATCGTAGGCAACCTCGAAGGGACTTGATCTTATAAACTGAAGGGGCTTGATGATATTTGTGAAGGGACTTTGCTTAAGACACCTTACTTGACCTTTTGAAGTAGGCAACATGAGAGGTAACCTTAGAAAGTGCAAGATGGCGATCAAAGATCGACTTATGTGAGTGTGTGTTTGTATTCAAATATTTATCTTATTTAAGTTAATTATTCTAAGTTTATTTTAATTACAAGTATGTTATTCACACCCTAGAATTACTAACCATACAGTAAATACATTCATAAAATAAAGCAAAAATATAAACTAAACTATTACAAAGCTTTGGGACAAATACAATATAATCGAGAAATATGATAACGATAAATAATAATAAATAAGCAATAATAATCAATAATAATAACAATTAAGTTAAAAGGTTAGAAAATAAAAAATAAGAGAAAATAAAAAATTAGCAAAATAGTTTAATATTAGAAAAGATTTTAAATATTTAATAAAGAAAATAGATTTTAATAATAATAAATAAATACTAAATTATTTACATATATTTAACAAATGAGAACTAATTAATTATAATTTATAAAAATATTAGGTTAAATTTTAAAAGTTAAGAAAAATTAGGATTAAGGTTAGAATTATAAAAATTAGGGTTATGCCTTATTAAAAAGAAATTAGGATTTTTAATTATTAATTTAAACATAATTAACTTATTTACCAAATATATACAATAATAATATAAATATATAATGACATAAATAATTTGATTTTTTAAGAAAATAAATTATGTATTTTAAAAAAAATAATTTTTTTTTATACAGGAAAATAATATATACATTTATTTTATAAATTGTTATTTAAAAAAAATTAATTAAGTTAAATAAGTATAATATAAACAAAACAAATAAAATGGAAAAAAATGAGAAAAACACATACCTGGGGCTGGGATTTGAACTCAGGCCCTAGGCTTCAATCACTCTGGACCAACAACATCACCACCAGGCCAAGGTGCGCTGGTGTTAACATCAGGGGTATAATTCCTTTTGTTGTAATCCTGCAAAAAATAAAAAAAATAGAGCAAAACAAAATGGCATGGGGGGAATCGAACCCAGGACCATCCCATACACAAGCAAACACACAACCAGCTGAGCCACATGGGGCGCGTTCAACATACATTTAGCAAACAAACATTATATTTTAAAACAGTTTTTTGAATTTGATTTTTGGCGCCACTGACTTCATCTTCTTCCTTGGTTGCTGCGAAATTTCCTACGAATTTATATACAACCTTTCCTGTGAATTTTCCTGCACACAGAAACCTACAAAATTCGTAACATCTTATATCCATACAATTTTGCCAAATTGATCATGCCAACATGATCAATACAGTTCATTTATCTTATTTATGTTATTAAAATGCATTTATATAAGCTGAATCAAGAAACCCTAATTCAAAGCTTGAAACCCTAACATGGTCGAATCCGTATTAGTCAATGAATCTCTAAGATATTTGCCCAGAATCCGTCCTCACATGACAAAAAACAAAGTTAGATACACAAAAATAGTTTATGACGCATGAATAAGTGGAATCGAAACTTTCAAAAATATGAACAAGATGGAATCGGTATGCATGATTCAACATGTTTTGGATGCAAATAAGGATTGAAATAGCATCAGGGAACCCTAAGGATCATGTCTCAACCTTCAAAACTCCTTGAAACCTCCTGCAAATCAAAACCCGAATTGGTGTTTTTGTTTGAATTTTTGAAGTTTGATTCTTGTCTTGAAGGCTGCAATTTTGTCCCCTTGCACTTGTGATCAGTTTGTGTATATGTAGGGAGTTGAATTAGGTCAAAAAGTCATGAGTTTTTGGGCCTTGTAAAGATTACTTGATCATGAAGATACCACTTGCTATTTTAGTCAAAAAATCTCATAAATCTTTTCCTCTTTGGTCTAGCACGAATTTCAATCTTCCAATCAACTTTAAATCTTGTTTATGAGCTTCTAGAATGAAAATCATATCAAATATTGAGTTTTTCATACTTTATTTTGATTTTAAATGAATAAAATCAAAATTAATAAAATAAAATTAATAAAAATCTGAATAAATGATTTTTGGTTCGTGCATGATGTCATGGTAGTGATTGGGTCATAAAAATGCAAGCCCATGTGGAAAGAATTGGTTCTAAGATCCCATTTGCTCAATAAACCCCTCAAAATTTCCCAACTTTGCAAAGACACAAATCCCTCAATTTTAAGGCTATGGAGGTGTTCTTGGACAAACCTCTTTGGTTTCATGTCCATATCCTTTACCATTCTCAAGTTATGCCCTTTGGATGATGTTGACTTTTTGTTGACTTTTAAAATGGCATGTAATGTCTTAGCTCATACCTTCCAAATGAAGCATTTTTGGGCTTGGCTTGTGAGACAAAAAGTTGTAGAGAATTCAATTTCCTTAAAAATGAGCTTTGGATGGAAAATTATTGATAAGCATGTGAAAGTTATGGCTGGTCAAAGTTCAGTTGACTTTTCCTATGAAAACCCTAATTTAGAAACTCCTGATTCTTGATGATCTGAAATCTCCTTGATGAATCATGATCAACCCTTGATAAAATGATTAATTTTAATTCATATAATTGGTGTTGGCAAAATATCATGAAGTTTGACTTTGGTTTGACCACAGTTGACCTTAGTTTGACTTTTTAACCACTTTGACTGATTTTTGCATATCTGATCATTTGACTGAGAAAACCTTTTGGGAAAGCCTTGAAACTTGACTTAGGGATTATTGAAGATATATATGATGCTATGAAGCTCACTTGAAGCCTTGGAAGTCCATTTAACATGATGAAACTCAAAACCCTAGTTTAGGATGCATTGCTTAGAAGGATGCTTTGTCTGAGGGAATTGTCAAACTTTCTGACTAATTGTTAACCTTGTGAACCTTGTGAACCTCTAGAGACACCTTGTGAACCTTGTGAACCTCTTGGGACACCTTAGTACACAATGTCTTGTCTAGGTGAGGGAAAATTTTGGGGTGCAACAATAACGATAGCATTGTATCCCGAGGGATGAATGTGATATTGTTTCCCGATTCAGTGCTTGAAGCTGGGGACCTATGAGGGATGCTTGTTTTCCCGGACTCAGTTGAGACCTCCCTGGTTGGTACATAATGCCAAACCGATTCCCTGATTTGGTCATGAGCCATTTCTCGGAAATGGTGAACGTATTATTGCTCTCCAGCTTTGAGAGTCCGTGATGTTGACCCGGAGTAGCACACCCGCGAGATTGGGAGGGGTTTACAGGTTTGCAGAAACCCTAAAACTTCCAACATACCCGTTGTGCCAATATTATTCAGCATTTATGATATGGTACTATGGTTCTTTGGTTCTGAGATCCGGGGTTTCTATTTAGAAAGATTGTTATTGTGATTTCCATTGTGACTCTGTTATTGCGTCTGTTATTATGACACTCCACATACACTCGGATCACTACTCAATGGCCACACCAGACACACACCATTGATCACCTGTCATGCATTCATAAGCATCATTCATAAATTGCATTCTAACTTGCATGTCTATTCATTTACAAGGATTCCATCTCTATACTTTGATTCTGTAGCCAAACTTACTTGTTACAAAAATGAAGCCTGTCCAGAAGAGCAATGTCTCTTATCATTTCTCAGATCCGAAGATTGACGTGCTGTAGGGTATGATTTCCTTGATCACTCCGAATCGAGTGGGAGAATTCAGAAAAAAGTATGGTGGTATTTTGAAGATGGTTCACATGCTTTCCGATTCATACCGAAGCGTTATCCATACTTTACTTCAGTTTTATGATCCTCCTTTGAGATGCTTTACATTTCCAGACTACCAGTTGGGGCCGACATTGGAAGAGTTTTCCCTTATTCTAGGAAATCCCCTCAAGGATCAGATTCCTTTCTACTCTGCCATGGTAGAACCAGATGAACTCGAGATCTCCAAAGCTCTTTATTTGAGCCAGGCTGTAGTGCAGAAGGGACTTGCCACAAAGGGAAAGTTGACTGGTTTTCACTTGAATTTTCTAGCGATCGCGGCTGAAGAGTATGCAACTGGTAACAAGTGGGAGACCGTTTATGCTGTCATTACCTTGAGTGTCTATGGTATCATCTTGTTTCCTAATGAAGAGAAATTTGTGGACATCAACGCTATCCGTGTTTTCATGCAGCAGAATCCTGTACCTACCTTATTGGGAAATTTTAATCAATCGGTCCACTACAAAAACGAGAAGAAGCAAGGGGGCTTAGTGTGGTGTTGTTCTCAACTGGTGCACGATTGATTTATGAGACGGTTGCCTACTACTAGTGCTTTTGTGACTATCGCATCTTTTGTGAACTGGGCTAAAAGGTTGATGGGGTTGAGAGCCAAAGATATAGTATGGATAAATCGCAGTTTACTGAAGAAAGACTTCATCTACAGTTGCGGAAGCTATCCCAATGTTCCTCTCATCGGAGTAAGGGGATGCATTAACTACAATCCCGTTCTCCTTAAAAGGAAATTGGGATACGCACTAGAGAACCCACCAATGGAGAGGGAAGTCAATGAGTCATTTTACTTTTTGGTGGAAAATAACACACTACTGGTAGAGCAAGCTGCTGCTGCTTGGAGAAATATTCAGAAGCGAGGATTTAGTATTCTGGACTAGAGTAACAACCGGTCGTTTCCTCAGTATGATGAATGGTTAAAGCGCGGGGTTGAGATCACTATTCTTCCTTTTTCCTTAGAAGAACAATGGTATCCCGTGGTAGATGAACCAAGGACATCTGTCAACATCGAAGAGTTCGATAAGATGAAAGCAGAAAGAGACGAGTTGTTAAAACAGAATGCCCAACTAAGCCGAGAACTTGCCAGGGCTGAGCATGCCAAGCTTAAGATTGAGTGGAAAGCCAAGCAAGATGCTGAGAAATATGCCGCTGCAAAAAAAAGGTTTGACGCCGATTCAGCTCAGTTCGCCAGGTTTGAAGTTGCTAACCGGAACTCTTCTAAGGAACACATTAACACAAGGAGATTACTCAATGAAAGGACTCGAATGTTGGAAGAAATGAAGACAAGGCATGCTACCTATAGGGTCAGAAGAGAAGATCAAGATAAATTGCAAGCTGAAGACGTTGCTGATAAGTTGAGAAAGAAAGACGAAGAAGTGGCCAGTATGTTGAAAGAGAAAGACGCGGAACTTGCTAAAGCACTGAAAGATGTTGACTACTACAAGCGTAAGATGGTCTTCTTTCAGAAGAAACTGAAGAGGTTTGAAAATGAACCAATACCACTGAATGCATTGGTTGTAATGCCAGAGCATGATTCAAATGTCGGTCCGAGCGATCAGAGGGCAGTCTGAAGATTGTAGTTTTCTTTAGTAGTTGTAAGACTATCATAAGGATTGTTGATGAAGTCTTTTTGATTGATTGTATTTCAATTATGTTTCCTGCTTCATATACTCCAACAATTTTAGCCCATGATTGGTGCTTTATTAATGCGATGGGGTTCTCTCATCTATCAATTCAGATTGATTCAGATTTACGGTTTCAACTATGTGTCTTACACATATGCAACACTCACACACCAACTCTTGGATTCTCATCTTTGTATGGCACGTCTGTTGCACACACACACCCTATATCATCAGCACTGTTTATTTGTTTTGCAGCTAAGCCAGAGTGTTGTTATCTATTTCAACTTCACAAAGTCGAAATCAAGGGAGGGTTCGCCTTAAGAATGAATAGACATGCCATAAGCATTCATTTCATGCATATAATATTCTTGTGCTTTTGCAGGTTATCCGAAGTTTCTAACTTATTCAACTGCAGGCAATATAGCTGGTCAACGCGTTCATCGATATCCGACTAAAAGAAATCGAGTAAGAATGGCTGAACGAATGCAGACTGGTCTCAATGAGCTCCGACAGAGGATGGATCAGTTCATGGAAATGATGACTGGCATGGCCCAGAACCAGGAGCGTCTCAGGTTGATGGTTGAGCAACCCCGGGTGAATGCTAATACTGTAACACCAACTGAGAATGTGGATCCTAATGCTGCTCGTAACGGAGGGCCAAATCTAAATGGGACTGCAGCCCGTAATGAAGACACACAAGAGGACCAGTTCACTCTATTGGATGTTGATATGGGTAATATGAACAAGATCAATGATCGCTGGTATGAAGAGTTGGCAGAGAAGATTAAGACCATGGAATGTCAGAATTCCCTAGGCATCGATGTAACCAGTCTTGGGTTAGTTCCAGGAGTCAGAATCCCTCCTAAGTTCAAGGCATCGTCATTCGACAATTACAACGGTAACACGTGCCCTAGAACACACATTATCTGGAGTTTCGTTGAGCTGGTACATGAAGCTGACCAGGGTCTCTATTCAAAGCTGGAAAGTTTAGCTAAAGCTTTTCTCAAGCAGTATCAATATAACATATATATGGCTCCGAACCGCACTCAGTTGCAGAACTTGTCTCAAGGACCTAATGAAAGTTTTAAGCAGTATGCCCAGAGGTGGCGTGAGCTGGCTGTATAGGTTCAACCCTTGTTGCTGGATCGGGAAATGGCCGACATGTTTATGGGAACCTTGCAAGGTATTTACTTGGATCGTCTGGCCTCCTTCCCGTCCATCGATTTTTCTGATATTGTCATCGCTGGAGAAAGAATAGAAAACTTTCTGAAATTGGGAAAGATTCAAGATGCAAGCAATGTTAGTTCTTCTGGTATGAAAAAGCCTTTTGGCAATGGCCAAAGAAGAAGAGAAGGCGAGACCAATTTTGTGTATAGGGGCCGAGATAGAGGTCGTTCTCAAGGGTACTACTAAGCAGCTGCAGTGACTATTACTCCACAGGTTCAAAAACGACCACAAGGTCAGCAACAACAGGCACAAAGACCATTTCAGCAAAGAGCGAGAGCGAGGGACCGTAGGATTGATCCTGTCCCATGTCCATATGTTGTATTACTTCCAGAGATGCTAAAGTTGAACATGGTCGAGCTTCGTACCATGAGATCTCCTTCTCCGGACAATCTACCTCCGAATTTTGATGCTAACGCCAGGTGCGAATTCCATTCAGGTGCTCAGGGGCACAATATTGAGAAATGTTGGGCTTTTCAGAACAAGGTACAGGACCTAGTTGACTCCAAGGCGATTAATTTTGCTCCTCACCCAAATGTACTCCAGAATCCAATGCCTAGTCACGGTGGAACCGGTTTCACGGTTGTTCTACCAGATGGTCCACGTTAAGCTAAAGTCTTCGAGTTAATCACCCAGGACGCCTGGGTATTCATGAAGCAAATAAAGCCAAAAGTATTCAAATACTCTCAATGATGGCATGTGTGTGTGTTTGTCTTTCTTCTTTGTTCATTTTCATCCCTATTGAGGGGAACTACGTCGCTCTGATTCCTCATTGGTCATTGGTCAATGGAGATACGTAGGCAGAAGATTGTCAGGTCTTTCCGAGCAACCTTATGGGGCAACTTTACTCCCCAGCTTTACTCTTTCCTTCAGACATCTCGTGTCAGAGTCAGAATAACTAGAAGAAGAGGTATGATGGCCATGGTTGGGTATACGACTGCAACTTGAAGATTACAAGTCTGTGAAAGAGCTATTGATCACTGAAAGTATCCAAGACTGACAGGTCCAGACAGAGCCAAGCCTCCTCAACAACGGTAATATTCAGCTTCTTTACTGCATTTTCATTTGTAGTTTCTGTTATTTGCAAAACATTTGTATACATGTATGAAGTTGTTTACTTTTGAATGATAATCATAATAAAACTCACGTGTTTTCTTGAAGTACTTTATTTGTATTCATTTTAATTTTGTATGTGTACATCGCAAAACCAATTGTCATGCTTAAACTATATGAGTGAGAATGACGAAACAAAAACGCAAGAATCTCGAATTGTGCGCTCTTGAATAAGACCCTGTTGACAATGTACAGGCTTTATTTCAAATCCCCAAACACTGGAGATATAAGGGAGATAGACCCTCGTTAACCCCTTTGAGCCTTGAAGTAAGAGTTTCTTTTTGCATGGAAAAACCCTTACGTTTAAACCAGGGGCAAGGTAGATGTAAGCTAGTCGGACCAAGCGTTCAGGCTTTCATAAAGGAGTGTATTGAGGATCCATTACATTCCACTATGCTAATCAAGAGGTCCAAAGACCGAAAACCACAATGGTTATCCAAATCAAGAGGTCCAAAGATCGAAAACCACCATGGCTATCCTTCATCGACCAAAGAATGAGGCAGTCACAACCCTCGCAAAGCAATCAAGACAAACAATGTCACACGATTTGTTCAAAAAAAGAGAAATGAAAAAGCCCGCTAAGTCGAAACTTGAAAACAAGCGACTTAGGCAAAAGTTAGGGCATACTGCTGGACTTCACAATCAAAGATTCACAAGAATCAGTCCAGGAAAAAGTTAGGGATAGGCAAAATAACGCAAAAGCGAGAAACGGAAAGGATTACACAAGAAAGATCCTCAAACAAGAACAAAGTCGTGCAGCACAGACACAAAAGAGAAAAGGGTGACTGACTCCAAACAATAACCTGATTAGTGCTTGAACTGATAGCAGCAATGGTTCCTCAACCAACACGAAACCCTTAGGAAAGGTGAGCGCTTGTGAAAATTTGCTGAACCTAGGAATTGAGGACATCACGAAGAAGGGTGGGCACACATAAACTTCAAGCCTATATCCTTTGTTCTATAACCGTGAACCAGGCCACGATACAACCCTCAAAAGTCCTAACTGAAACAGGGTTAATTTGAGAGCGTACCACCACGAGATAGCATTCCTGACTCCTATGGGTTGAGCTAAAAGATCCTTTTTGGTATTGCATGTGCATGTTTTCTTTTATTCAAAGAGGTAATGTCGTATCTTAACTAGTGATTCGCTCACTAAGGTTTGCGACACCTTTTCAATAAAGACTTCAAGGTTAACATGTGTGTGGCATTAGAATTTTCTTTTTAAAAATAAACTTTTTTCTGCTTGCATACATTTGTTTGGCATTATAAGAAGTTCACATGCAGAAATTCAGTCCAGAAGCTTAGGCTTGCCAAGTTGAGAAGTCTAAAACTTCTGAAAGACAGTCACGTCGAGGTGCACTTTTCCGAGAAAGCTCCATTGAGTAAAGACTTTCCCAACCAGTCATGGAAAAAGCTAGCCAATCTGGGGCAGTTACGTCGAGCAAACTCTTCAAAATTCAGTCGGACTGGGAAATCACCTCGAGATTCAAATCTCCCCAAGAAAGATTAGTCAGTCAAGTGCAAAACTATTCAGATACTCGTGCTCGGGCATGCCATCCCAATAGCACGAGAATTCATTCTTTCCCAAAGACAAACGATTGGAAGCATTTACTCGGAGTTCAGAGTACCGATACAATTATACTCTCAAATATTTTCTATGGCATCCTCTTGTCATAACTCTTACTGATTGAGTCTATTACCCGTCTAGCAGTCACTCGTCAAGCCAATTATCTCGTTCAGCGTTTCCGACAGCTCTAAGCTCATCTGCATTGACAATGGTTACTTCCCCAACAAGGTTATTACACCAATTCAGGCAATCACTATGATACTTAAGAGTTTAAAGACACTAAGTCTTTTGTAAAATCCTCTTAAAGTAAAGCCCAGGCAAAAGAAAATGATCCCCAAGACGAGACGACTTGAAATCCTTCCTCCTCAGCAGGACGTGCTTCGATTTTGTTATCCCCAGCAGACGGATGGAAGTTATCCCCAGTAAGGTTGCCAAACTTTTTCTCCAACAGAGATGTTATCCCCGCAAGGCTTCTTGAGATTAAATTCACGATCATTGCATTCTCAGTAGAATCAGCAGGGACTTATTATTTCCGCATTAGGAACACCCTTTGTACTTACGCCATTTCATTGACATGTTCAAGACATAACATCCCCAGTGACATGGGGCATCATGCCACGCAATTCAACATATGTGTACCCAACATAATCAAAGTTTTATATCTTGCAAAGTCCAGCCACGGACTTGCCAAAGACCATCTTCGGGTGGCAAATTCCTAAAGTACCCCGCAGTGGGCAAAAGTCTCCCACAATGAGCAAAAGTCCAGCCACAGACTGGCCAAAGTCCATCTTCAGGTGGCGAATTTCCAAAAGTCTCCCACAGTGAGCAAAAGTCATGCCACAGACTGGCCAAAGTCCATCTTCGGATGGCGAATTTCCAAAAGTCTCCCATAGTGAGCAAAAGTCCAGCCACATACTGGCCAAAGTCCATCTTCGGGTGGAGAATTTCCAAAAGTCTCCCACAGTGAGCAAAAGTCCAGCCACAGACTGGCCAAAGTCCATCTTCGGGTGGCGAATTTCCAAAAGTCTCCCACATTGAGCAAAAGTCCAGCCACAGACTGGCCAAAGTCCATCTTCGGGTGGCGAATTCCAAAAGTCTCTCGCGGTGAGCAAAAGTCCAGCCACAGACTGGCCAAACTCCATCTTCGGGTGGCAAATTTCAAAATTCCAGTCACAGACTGGCCAAAGTCCATCTTTGGGTGGAAAATTTCAGAAGTCTAACCACAGATTGGCAAAAGTCCGTCCTCATAGTTCCAAATCGTATCGTGAAGTCCAACCGCAGATTGGCAAATAGTCCATCCTCAGGGTGGCAAAGTATCTTAAAATTCGATCGCAAATTGGTCAAAGTCCACCCGCAGCGTGGCAAGTCAATAGCCATCTAACATCACTCAAAAGGCATCCCCTATTTACTACTTCTCCCATCGTAATTATATCCAAGCAGAGTTCATTCGGTTGAGTTTATTTCCCTGTTCTTCAGCCACAGAGTGCAAATTTTCTGGTTGTTTTTGGTATTCAATCCCTGCATACCTCAAATGTTTGAAAGCAACTTTCTATCATCCATTCATGTCCACAGTGATTGAATCGGGGAAGCTGTAACACCCTCAAATTTTCCCTCTAATTTATTGCCATAACTGACTTTATGCTTCACCTTCATCTGCGTTTTTCAGTAGGTCATAACACTTATGATCACGTGTTTCGTCGAGCTCCTAAGACATGAGATCAATGCCATCTCGAGAATCAATTTCCATTCTGTTCTGGTCCGGCCCAATTCCTCCTATTGGGCCAAGAAGACTGATCCAATAACCCTGCTCGACGGCGAGCACAATCATGAAAAGTGGTCCTCAGCCGACCACAAATGATCCGGTCACGATGAGGCTCTCTAACAGCTAGTATTGACCGTTGCCTATCTTTACGGATCCCTCGATCCGTGCCCCACAGAACGAACCAATAATCTTCCAGCTGGTCTCTTATATAAACCCTCTCATTTGAGAGGGTCAGGTATTCATTTTCTCTAACCCTGATACTTGTACTTGCCCACTCTTGCTCGGTTACTTACTTTAGCATCGGAGTTCCTTGTAGGTACAACCCCTTTTCTCCTCAACGACCATATTCGTCCGCTCTCGAGGCCAGCCGCATCGGATCCTGATCTCCAGGTACGTTCAGGTGGCGCCGTCTGTGGGAAACTGATTTCCCCGTTCTTCTTTCAAGATCCTCAAAGAACCAAAGTTTTAACAAGATCCATGGCTGCTCGGGACAACCAGGAAAATCGATCGAATGATGGTATGATTCTCACACAACGCGAGAGAAACATCCAACCTCCTCTACATGACGAAACGGTGCAAGACCGTCCAGAAGGGAAGGCGAAATCACCTTCACCCGATCGTGACCAACCCTTAGAAAGTCGACCGGAAACTCTTTTTCCTTCAACTCCTTCAGGGTCAGATTTCGCCGCATTGGCCGAAATCCTAAATCAAACAAACTTGCTGCTCCTCACTCATGGCGAAAAGATCGCCCGACTTGAAGATAATTCTCGGCGACCTCATTCTCCCGAGAGACCCCAAAGGGAGTATACTCCGTCTCCTGCAAGGAAGAAGAGGAGAGGACACACCGACGAATCAACAGGCAACAAACGCTTTCGTCAGTCTTCCCCACGACCCTCTCCTAAAAGAAAATCAAGAAGGAGCAGATCAAGATCCGCCTCCCCTCGAAGAACAAAGAAGCATGATCACAGATCTTCATCGCTTATTTCCAGTGACGACGAGGACGCTCGGGGTCCCCTATCATCTGAAATTATGGCGGCCAAGCTCCCAAGAGGCTTGGAGAAACCCCCTCCGTTAGGCTCGTACGACGGGACCACCGACCCAGACGAGCACATCGAGAACATCGACGCATTGCTCGACTATCGAGGTGTACGAGGGCAATTAAATGTCGACTCTTTCCCACGACGCTGAGGAAAGGGGCAATGACATGGTACAAAAGCCTTGAGGCTGAATCCATCACATCATGGAAACAACTTGGACGCACGTTCTCCAGGCACTTTACCGCATCAAGACGACACCCTAAGACAGAGGCTTCGCTCGAAGAAATAATCCAAGGGAGCGACGAGCCTTTACGGACTTACATCGAAAGGTTCAATAAAGAGGAGGTCCAAGTGTCCACGACCGACGACATGAAAAAATACTTGCTGGAACGAGGGTTACGCCCTTCGACCGATTTCCATCGGGCGGTCAGAATTGAATCCCCGACTACCCTCGACGCGTTCCTACTAAAAGCCCAAGCTTACATCCAATATGAAGAAAAGCAAGCGGCCAGTTCAGTAAGGGACGCCCGACGTCGCAAAGACGCCAAACCACACCGGGTCGATGAACCCTCGACATCTCGTCGAGGAGGAGACAAAAGAAAGGATGATCGCTCCCGTGAACCGCGGGAGCACCGGGGACCTATCGGTCGGTTCCATGAATACACACCTCTCCTAGCCTCTAGGGAGAAAATTTTGTCTGAGTGTGCCAATTCGGAATTCAAACAGGCAGGAATACGTTTTCCGAGGCAACAACGTAGCAAGCCAGGCACGGATAAAACAAAATACTACAGATTCCACAAGAGTCACGGGCACAACACAGAGGATTGCATCCACCTCAAGGAAGCAATCGAAATCCTCATCAAAGACGGGCACTTGAAGCAATTCACCAAGTCCAGAGACAACCCTCGACAGGATACACAAGAGACCCAGAAAGTCGAGGAAGCCGTACCCATCCCTGCAGATGCTAACATGCAGGTCGTCCTGAGCATTTATCGCCCGGAAGATTTCTTTTTACCAGATCACACCAAGATTCCGGGGTACCTCTCCTCCCATAGTCCATGGGAAGCTTTTCCTTCGGCAATGGTCATATCAGGAGGAGGCTTCAACAAAATCACGGTCGGCTCTGTGAAAAGAAAATTCGACCAGTTAATCGCCAAGGGGCCCGCGCAAAACGCCACCCTGGACCCACCAAGGGAGGGTTCTATACCCCTTGCATTCTATCGGGAGGAACTCCTAGGAGGAGCACCCAACGCTAGCATCCCTTTACTCATCCGAGCGCGCATGGCGAACTTCGATGTAAGGAGGATCTTAGTGGACCAAGGTAGTTCATGCGACATCATGTACTCCCAACTGTTTTCAACACCTCAACTAAACGAAACACATCTAACTCCATACGTCGGATCAGACCTGCAAGGTTTCAACGGAGTAGTATCCCGACCATGGGGCTATGTCGACCTATTTGTCACCTTCGGGGCGGGCGAGACAGCCAGGACAGTTAGGGTCCAGTTCCTAGTTGTGGACTGCCCGTCGTTGTACCAATGCATACTAGAACGACCAACTTTGGCCGAGTTAATCGCTGTGCCGTCCACCGTCCACCTGAAGATGAAGTACTACACTACTTCAGGTAGAGTTGCCACATTGCACGGAGACGTCGACGCTGCCCGCAGATGTTTCGAAGCGGCATCAAAAGGTCTCAGCTCGATATCATACCAACTAAGTCCCCTGACATCGAATTCACCGGATGTCCCCAGGGCTTTCCCTCAGGTAGATTCGATTGACCTAGACTGCAGGTTTTCAGATAGTGGCGAGAGCGTATAGAGGCCAGCAGAGTCGTTATCCCGACCAATACCGGATGGAGACTTCGAACTGATTCCCTTGAGGGAGGACCCAGCCCGGTGTGTTAAAATCGGGGCACATATGCCCGAATTGGTGAAGCGACACTTGGGAGCTTGTCTCAAAGGGAACGCAGACTTATTTGCCTGGAGCGCCGCAGAAATGCCAGGGCTCGACCCCGAGACAGCTTGCCACCACCTCTCTATCGACCCAACACATAAAGCGGTCGCTCAACGCAGGAGGAAGCAATCGACCGAGAAGACCGAAGCCGCCAAATCTGTTGTTAAAGACCTCCTAGAGGCTAAATTTGTAACCGAGGCCAGGTATACGACCTGGCTCTCAAATGTTGTACTTGTGAAAAAATCTAGTGGAAAATGGAGGATGTGCGTTGATTATACCGATCTCAATCGGGCATGCCCGAAAGATGCATACGCTTTACCTAACATCGATAAGTTGGTCGAAAATTCGTCCGGTTACAAGTTGTTATCCTTCATGGACGCATATTCGGGGTACAATCAAATACCCATGGCCGTGTCTGACAAAAAATACACGGCCTTCATGACCGAATCGGGCAATTACTTTTACAACGTTATGCCCTTCGGTCTAAAAAACACGGGCGCAACATATCAGCGCATGATGAATAAGGTTTTCCGAGCCGAAATCGGAGATATGCTCGAAGTATACATGGACGACATGATCGTCAAATCTCAACAAGTAACGGACCATGCGTCCCATTTACGAAAAGTGTTCGACCAGGCACGAAAGTGCAAAATGCGCTTCAACCCTGAAAAATGCACCTTTGGTGTCCGAGCGGGAAAATTCCTCGGATTCTATTTGACTGAACGAGGCATCGAGGCCAACCCAGACAGGTGTCAGGCGTTCACGGAGTTCCCAACTCCCACTTCCAAAAAATCCATACAATCACTAAACGGGGTCATTACCTCCCTTGCTCGATTCGTGGCAAAATCAGCTCAACACGCTCTCCCTTTTTACAAACTCCTCCGTAAAGAGGCAACTTTCGAGTGGACAGTGGAGTGCAAGCTAGCACTATCCCACCTGAAAAAGGCACTAAGTGAACCTCCAGTCTTATCCAGACCAGAAGAGGGGGAGACACTGTATCTCTACCTTGCGGTCGCAAACGAAGCAGTGAGCGCGGCACTCGTGCGCGACCTACCCGAAGGACAAAAACCTGTATATTTCACGAGCAAAGCACTTCACGGCCTAGAAATTCGATACCTTCAAATAGAAAAGGTCGCTTTGGCCCTCCTTCTCGCAGCTAGAAGGCTACGCCATTACTTTCTGGCTCACACCATCATCGTAAGGACCGATCAACACATAAGACAGTTGCTCGGTCGACCGGACATGGCCGGCCGAATGTTAAAATGGTCACTAGAACTATCTGAGTTCGATATCAAGTTTGAAGGAAGACAGGCTCTCAAAGCTCAAGCGCTGGCCAACTTCGTGGCTGAACTTACATTCACCGAGCAAGACCCGAAAGTTTCGTCCAGGTGGGTTATTTTCGTGGACGGTGCATCTGGCCCGGCGGGCAGCGGAGCCGGCATCATTTTGGAAAACGAAGAGGGGAACATCATCGAAGTGTCCCTGACTTTATCTGTCCCCACTTCTAACAACCAAGCAGAGTATGAAGCTTTCCTAGCGGGCATACGGCTCGCAACCGATCTGGAAGCAGAAGAGATCACGATCTGCACGGATTCTCAGTTGGTTGCAAGCCAAGTCCGGGGGGATTTCCAAGCCAAAAATGATACCATGGCCGAATATTTGGCCCTCGTAAAAGGCGAAATAAAACGGTTCAAGAGTGTGGAAGTCAAACACGTTTCGTGGGAAAACAATGCCCGCGCAGATATCCTGTCCAAATTGGCGAGCACTAAAAGGAAAGGAAACAAAAAGTCCGTCATACAGAAATTGCTTTCCCGACCAAGTATCGGACACTCATCGACCCGCATACACATTAACGTTGTGAGCGACACGGGCTGCTGGATGACCCCAGTGTTCAACTATCTAACCGAAGGAGGGTTACCAACTGACCCAAAAGAAGCCAGTACTATACGACGAAGGGCATGCTCATACTCTTTAGTAGGTGGACGTATGTATCGTCGAGGATTCTCTACACCCCTCCTCAAGTGTGAAGAGGAGGAAAACATTCCACACGTACTAAGGGAAGTCCACGAAAGAATCAATGCACAGCATCCTGGTGGACGTTCATTGGCTCGAAAAATCCTAAGGGCAGGATACTACTGGCCCACCCTCCAGCACGATGCAAAGGAGCATGTGAAGAGGTGCGACAAATGCCAACGACATGGAGACGTGCACGCAGCGCCTCCATCCGAGCTAAAATCATTATCGTCACCCTGGCCGTTCGCGTGGTGGGGAATGGATATTTTAGGAACATTCGTCGTTGGGTCTGGTCAGAATAAATACTTAATTGTAGGTGTCGAATATTTCACCAAATGGATAAAAGCTGAGGCCCTAGCCAAAATCACTGCGCTCAACATACTTCGGTTCTTCAAAAGAAAAATCCTCGCCCGATTCGGGGTGCCCCTCGCCATCGTGACCGACAACGGGACTCAATTCACAGATAAACACTTCAAAGAATTTGTTGCATTAATGGGGACGAAACAACATTTCGCTTCAGTCGAGCATCCTCAAACTAACGGGCAAGCAGAGGCCGCGAACAGGGTAATCCTAAGAGGTTTGAAACGAAGATTGGACGAGCATATGAAACACTGGGTCGAGGAGTTACATAGCGTACTGTGGGCATATAGGACCACACCCCACTCAACGACCGGAGAATCCCCATTTCGATTAGCATATGGGACCGAAGCGGTAATCCCGATAGAAATGCACGTCCGATCGAGGCGCACGGAATTCCCCATGGAACAAGATACCAATGCTGAAGCTATAAGAGACGAGCTCGACATGGTCGAAGAAGTTCGATCGGAGGCCTCTCTTCGAGAAACTATTCTCAAACAAAAGATAGATGCTCAGTATGATTCTAAGGTCATAAGGCGAACGTTCGAGGTAGGCAGCCTTGTCCTTAGAAGAAACCACAGAGATCCCCGCGAGGGAAAACTAACGCCCAACTGGGAAGGCCCGTATCGCGTTCGAGCAAAAACCGAGAACGGTGCTTATTATTTAGAAAATCTACACGGGGAAGAGCTCGCTCGGCCTTGGAACGCCGAAAAACTCAAACAATACTATAGTTAAATCAGTCACCTTACTCAACTCCCAAGCGAGGAGAAAGGGAGACCGACGGAAAACTGCGTGCCTAGGTACGAGCACGACAGCCCAAATATAACGAAGTCAAGCAAGATCTCTTTTCGAGCAAAAGAGAAGCTTGCCACACGAACGGATACTCAAACGAGTCCGAAGTCGCCTAAGTACCACGACCAGGTAGAACCCCAGCTCGTGATGAGACGTTCACGCCACGGAGCCCGGGCCATTATCTTGGTTCGGGCATCGATCGGGAGTAAAACTCTCAAATACTGATTGGTCCCCCTAACCAACAGATCATCCACACTTCCCCGTATCCATTCAATTACTTCTAATTAATGCAAAGACGCACACCAAAAACTTAGTAAAAATAACAAGTAAACTATGTCCTTCGACGGACGCATTATTACAAGCAAACAAAATATACAACCGACCGCCAAGGTCAAACACATGACATTAAAAGAAAGAAATGCGACACCAAAGGGCCGACTTGTTCGGAATTACAAATAAAGGGGGCCACGCCCCCCAACATAGAAAATGCATTATAAGTTACAAAGGCACGCAGGCCATAAATTAATTGTCCTCGCCCCCCGGGCGGCCTTCATCTTCACGAGCTTCCTCCTGGCCCAGCTACTCTTCAGGTTGGTCAGGCTGAGCAGTCGACCCCGGCTGAGAGTCTGCCACCACTAAATCTGATGGGACTACGATTCGGCCATCCACCACCTTGTAAAGATAGTTCATGCGACCAACGTCCAAGGCTATGTCAGGGTGGAGAGCTTTCATCTGGTCCACCGCATTCTGGAAGCTAAGCTCAGTTGATGCGTTCAGATCTTCCATGTCTTGGTCGATCCGGGCAAGAAACTGAGCCCTCGTCACCAGATGCTTGGTATCCTCATCCTCGTCCTCCTTGGGGCAAAAGGCATCCTTCAGTTTCTTGTTTTTCTCAAGCACCCTCTTCTTGTCGACCTCCAGTTTGGCGATGACCGCAGCTCGTTCGGTCGACTCTTTGGTAACAGCTTTAACCTCCTCAGTGGCCGCTGTCAGCTTAGCCTCAGAAGCAGCCAGCTGCACCTTAAGCTTGTTGTTCTCCCGCTCCAGAACAGGAGCCCCTTCGGCCGTCAGCCAGGCCATTGTCAGGACCCGCATGACCGCGCTCGCGTCTTGAGCCAGAGAAAGCCGCCGAGCAGGACGGTCCATCCCCTCCAGAAACAGAGAGTCCGCACGATCCACCTCCATGCTAGTACCTTCAAAGAAATTGCGAACAACAAAACATGGGGGTATCCTGTGCTTTGGCTTTGGAGGAGCGCTGGCCGTTAAATCCACAGTGGCCGCCGATTTGTGTTTCTTCATTAAAGAGCCAGTAGATGCGCCCGGCGAACCCTGGACCAAAGGGCCCGACCCCGAACCACTCGCTTCGGTCAGCTTGGTCTGCACGACCCTTGATCGTTTCCTTTGCTGCTGAACCAAACGCTCGTGGGTTTTATCCAGAGGATTCGTCAAGGAACCTGAAAAAAGAATAAGATCAAATTAGTCACAAGCAACAGAATTAAACCAAGAAGTTAACGAGCGCAAGTAAACGGATACCAAAGAAGTCGGACACTTCCTGCCCGCTACGACAGGCCAGCAACTCAGTAACGTTAATCAAGGGACGCTCCAAAGCTTCCCCCCCATCTTGATCGACCATAACTTTCCCATCTCCGTCCAATAGAGGGGTCGGAGTAAAGGAGGCTATTAATTTTCTAAAGGCCTCAAAATTGGCCGCATCATCATCACTCAATGAGTCCCCCACTTGAACGAACTCCCCCATAGGTTTGTCATAGTGATCATGACTCCAAGAAAAGGGGAACAACCACAATCTCCTCGGAATCACTTGACCTTGGTCGTCGAGCTTAGGCTCGTCATTCTCGTCAGTATCTATTCCAAGAAAGCTCATAGCTCTCACGGCCGCCGCGCTCGCAGGCTTTCTCAGGAAGTAGTCAGTTTTGAAAGCCCGGATGGATTCTGAATGGGCCTTAAAGATTTTGGTCCGCTGCTTGAAAGACACGAACCCTTTTCGGCCAGTTCCTCGCCCGACTTGGCGCTGTAGGGAGAAGAGGCGGAAAAAGAGGGGAAGAGTAGCACCAACGCCCAGATAGGTGCACGTCATCTCGAACGCCCTCAGAAATGCGTACGAATTGGGGTGCAACTGGGAAGGAGCTACACAGAGATGCCCGAGCACGGCGCTCACGAAGTCGCTGAAAGGCAACGTCACCCCCAGGACTGAAGTTGCATATCCGTACATGGAGAACGCCCGACCACGAAAATCTGAGAAGATACGGTCGTCGTCTCCCGGGCAGGTCACAACCCAATCAGCTGGATCCCCAACAACTGGCAGCGGCTCCGATCGAGGTCTCGAGAATGAGGACACCTTGTCCAGCAAATCTTCCATCACCCATTCTTCGGGCGAGACCCTCGTCTGGTCAGGACATTGAGGTGAATCCGTCGACGGTCCTGTAGTACTTGTATCTGAACTTTCCGAGGATCTCCCGGAGTCTGAAGGTATGGACGTGGACGACCCTGAATTTCCCGAGGACGTCTCCTCAGAAAGCACATCCAGCGGATTCACGAGCGAGTTTTCACCTGAAAAGCAGAGGAAAGGCGTCAGTGAATTCGATTAAGAACATCAAATCCACCCTTCCACCGCTCGACAAGTGAAAGGGCGCGCATCAGCTCAGAAACTATGTCCCGAGCTGTAGCCCTGGCTGACCATCGCTCGGAGCAACGGCTGACACCCAATATTGTATATGACAAGAATCTAACCTAATATCCAAGTCTAAGTCGACCAATATCTCCGTCGACCCTAAGGTTAGGGTTCGCAACCGACCGGTTGCGGTGGCAGAAGTTTTGAGGTTTACTAATTCCAAATATAAAACCTACCGGTAAAATCGTCCTAAATCGCATGCATTTCTACAAAATCTAAGCTATAAACACCTAAAGAGAAGAAAAAGAACCGTACCTTGAGCTTGAGAAGAAATTCTTGAAGAAAATGGGCTTCTGAAAGTGGTGGTCGGTAAGAAACGGCGGTGGTCGACGGCTGAGACAACGGCAGTTGAGCGAGCAGAGTCTTGAGGAAGAAGATGAAACGAAAAGGTCAAAATGGGCCCTGAGAATCCTATTTATAGGAAGGAAAACACGTGCACACGCGCGTGACCCCTACACGCTAGCCCCTAGAATAGCCGTCAAATCATTTATAGGCGCGAATTTCCAGATATTCCAGCTTTTCGTTTCACATTCTTCTGCCGAGCAACGCATCGTTTGCCCGTTCTCAGAAGATCGACAGCGTAAATCCCTAACCTTGACATTACATTTCGCCGAGCACAATATCACTCCTAAGTCACTGCTCTACAGCACGAGCAATGACTTGGGGGGCTCCTGTTCTGGTCCGGCCCAATTCCTCCTATTGGGCCAAGAAGACTGATCCAGTAACCCTGCTCGACGGCGAGCACAATCATG
The DNA here is from genome assembly GCA_963966055.1 of Lathyrus aphaca. Classification (NCBI taxonomy): domain Eukaryota; kingdom Viridiplantae; phylum Streptophyta; class Magnoliopsida; order Fabales; family Fabaceae; genus Lathyrus; species Lathyrus aphaca. Next base: position 482,552,182 of record OZ014525.1, on the reverse strand, counting down.
AAAAGTGGTCCTCAGCCGACCACAAATGATTCGGTCACGATGAGGCTCTCTAACGGCTAGTATTGACCGTTGCCTATCTTCACGGATCCCTCGATCCGCACCCCACAGAACGAACCAATAATCTTCCAGCTGGTCTCTTATATAAACCCTCTCATTTGAGAGGGTCAGGTATTCATTTTCTCTAACCCTGATACTTGTACTTGCCCACTCTTGCTCGGTTACTTACTTTAGCATCGGAGTGCCTTGTAGGTACAAACCCTTTTCTCCTCAACGACCATATCCGTCCGCTCTCGAGGCCAGCTGCATCGGATCCTGATCTCCAGGTACGATCACATTCATTATAATTTAATCATATACATGTTGTGAAAGCAGGGCTTTGAATTCTCAACATCATGTGTATATTCTTAACAAGGTTCATCAAGCATCATGTCCATACGTTTCGTGATTTCTCAAGAGGCATCAAGCGATTAGGATTTCATACAACGGGATTCCTATCTCAAATCACAATCCTCCAATTTTCAAGGGCATGATTCATCATGTTGATATGGTTGACTAAGAAGATTTACAAGAAAGTTTTAAAAGGTTAAGGGTGATAGCTTCTCAAGGACCAATTTAAGATGTTATTCATTTCAAAGGTGAATTTAAGAGGTTGAAATTTGGTACTAGGATTACCGTGAGAAATTCAAAATTTCAAGTATCATAATCTTATTTTTATAATGGATCAATAAATTGCAACTCATACAACCAAGATTACAAGTATGTCGTAGTTCGAAATTAAAAAAAAAAGGATTCAAAGACCAAGTTCAGATTGTTCACAAAATACATCATATACTGCAGTTGAATTCTCCATAAATTGGCGGGGTTATCTTGAAATGGAACAAATTCATAATTGGTTACAAGGAAAAAGTATTCAAATACTAAATCCTGTATGGCAAAATTGAGTGTATCTTATGTGGAAATTTGTCTCTGGATAATTGCTGATCCCAAGGAGGAATATATGAACTTGGGGACAATGACTCGCCGTGTGCAAGTTGTATTGGGCAAATATAATGTTCAAGCTCAGGTCATTGATAATTGTAGCATACCAAAAAGGGGAAAATCTGGCCCTTCTACTATTCATGACCTGCTTTCTTTTCCTGATGACCGTTCATTAATCTCCGGTTGCTAATGTGGATATGCATAGTAATTTGCCTGTTTATGGCGGCGGAAGCTATCTGGATACCGACACCAGATCCATTATAAATTATTTTCCTCATCAACACGTAAATAATTGTAATGTTGGCACACTACAATCTACTAAAAGAAAATAATAATAATAATAAGCCTTCAGCTTCCCTTAATGCTAAGTCACGCACATCAATCTATCAGCACCCAAAATGCAAGGAGTGAGAGTGTCAAACGTAGCATACTGAGTCAAATGTAGCAAATTGAGAAAGAATGTTTATGACAGAAAAACGGAAATGCGAGAAAGTCATCAGAGCGACTTCGATAATTTTATTCAGAAGGAAAATCCATACAAGGTTCCAAGTTATAGATCTAACAAAGGTTCAATCCTAACTAATTCTAACCCCTCTAATAAAAACTAACAGAATTCTAACAAGAATAACTTTTCTCGACTCTACAATATCACACATCATCTTCAATCGGATTCTTCAAGATACATCATCACCTCTCTATTCTTCTTTGACATTCTTCAATCGCCCGTTTTCTCCTCATCTTCAATCACCAAATGCTAATAAACTGATAAGAAAAGAAAAGAAGAAGAAATCAGTTACAAAAATTCATAGAGAAAACTCAAAAGCAAAATCAATGGAAATTCTGAAAGAAGTTCAATACATAAACAGTTATAAAAGCTCACAACCGACTCTAACAGAATTTAAAAAAAAACTCATAACAGATTCAAAAATAGAAAATCAAAAAAATCAGATAACAGAAATAACAAACTTCCTAACAGAAATCTTCCAGAAGTTTCACCTGAGTTTTCACAAGAGCCTTGCTCTTTAGCTCTATAAATCAGAATCTCCTTCTCTCTCACAAGCTTCCTCTCAATCTTTCACACTTCAACCACAACCTTCAACTTCTTCTCAAATCCTCTAGAAACTTCTTCCCTAATTTCTCATCCCGGTCATAAAACACAACCATCATCAATGAGGCTTCATCATGATTGCTACAACAACAAGTTGTAAAGAAGAATGAGTGATTAACATCGCGATTCATGAATCCATCAACAACATTGCAACTTCTTTAAATCATGGATATTTCAGAGTCCATTACAAGGAAAAGAACGGAAATGAAGAGAAAGGATTACGAGTCTAAAATTCGCACCTGAACCATATTCGAGTGCTTCGTAATCCATCTTCAATCGTGGATCCTACAACACTTACGATCACCACCGAAACCGCCACGAAGTCGATAATCTTCTGTGCTTCGCACCATTCAAGCCCATCATCTTCGATCAACATTCACTAATCATTGACATAAAACCTTCGATCACTCGGCTTTGACTTCATCGCTTCACAAGTCTTCATCAAGATTGCAACAAGGATCAACACCTACAATACTCAGAGGGTTAGAAGAAGCAAAAGAGGAAAATAAAAATCGCTCAGAAGAGAAAGAAGGCCAAATCATTTGCGTGTTCCATCGCGCGGTTTCGTCCACACCGTATCACTTTCGTTCATCTTCATCACGCGGATTCATCATCATCTTCGTCACCACAACGATCACGACGAACGCAATTCAAGGTATGAATCTCATTTATCGCGATTCCCTTTTCTTTGAGTTTCTGGAGGGTCTCGGTTTATAAATTTAGGTTGAATTAGTTTGTTTTGGTTGAGGATCCGAGATGAGGTGAGAAAAATTGTGAAGGTTTGTTCATGTTGTTGGAGGATTAGAGAGGATGGTCGGAGATTAGGGTTTCGGTTTCGGGAAGAAGGAGTATGAGGGTGGAGGCGCAGGGAAGATGAGGAACCTAAGGTTTTTATTTTCCTCTTTTTTCATTAAGATTTATTCTGTTTGAGTTTATAAGATTTGTGGTTTTAATTTTATGAGAATTAAAGGAAATTAAGAATAATAAAGAGTAATAAAACCCATTAATCCATCGTTACAATTCCCATAAAAGATAGAAGAGGATAAGATTGTGGATTCCCCAGCCACACCGGCGGTGACACTTGTCACCATCTGATAGGCTTTCCAAACGGTTGTTCTTGCGCGTGTCTTCCACCGTAAGTTCCCATGGACATGCATTTGTGAAACGTCTGATTAGAATACCTTTAGAAGACTTAAGATCAGACGACCCATATTAAAGTCAACATCTTGACCGAAGGTTCATGTGATACTCCCTCAATTCCCTGTGCTGCTGGGCCTTAGAATTTCGCTTTTTACACCTTTTTTTTTCAAGCCCATATCCCTTTTAACTTCAAAAACTACTAAATGCACCCCTCCTGTTATTTCCTTTTTTTTTAATTTTTTGTTTAGATAGCTTTTGATTTTAATCCTTAAAAATACAAAAATACATAATAAAATTCCATAAAAATTACAGTAGGATCGTAATTCATTTTAGAACTTTTCTATATTTTACTTTCTTAATTTTGATATTTTTTCAATTTAATTTCGATTTTCTATTTAATTAGTTTTATATTGATTTCTTTCATGAACACTTTAATTTTCACATTTTCTTTCTCCCACCTCCTGTATGATTTTTGACCCATTCGTTTTTCCATGATTAGAGGACTAATAATAGAACTTGGAATAATTTTTGGTATATTTTTTAGGTCATTTTATCCACTGTTTTGGTAGTGTTGTTGGTGTAAAATTGTGATTAGATCTTAGATAGATTTAAGTGACCATTTGACATAGTTAGGCTATGAACATTTAGGAGATTTTTTAACACAATATTATATTTAGGTTAGGGACCCTAGGGAATTAACTTCATAGTTTTTCCAGGACTTTTACTATTTTTTTAGTACATTGACTTTAGTCAATTTTTCATTGTAAATCCATCTAGTTTAGCTTAGGATTTTATGGCTCATTAAGACTTAGTTTAATTAGGCTTGATCTTGGAATATTAGGATGATTTAGTATAGTTTAGCTACTGAATTTAGAATGTTGATATTAAGTAAGATCCTTTAGTTTTAGGACCTAGGCTTAGAATTCCTATTAAGTGTGTTTACATGAGGTTTAGCCTTGTTTTTGTTGTATGCTTTAATACGCATTTTTAATTAATACTTCTTCATTTCATTTTATGTTTTTGCCTTAATATTTGTGTTTTCACTTGTATAGGCTTCCCCCATTTCTTAGAACCAACTTAACTTCCTTAGGAAGTAAGTTGAGTTCTAATTCTCCTTTCTTGTTCTCTTTTCATCCTTAGGAATAGAAAAACCTCACAAACCATTAGGATCCCTTTTTGAATATAACTAAATTAGGGTTGAGTCTTAGTTCCCTTAGTTTTTCCTTTTTTCCACTTGAGTCCTTCTTTCTTATCTCATAAAGAAAAATAAGAAAATACTTAATAAAGGTTGAATTTTATCATACGACATGAGACTTTGTTGCGGAGTACTTATGCACGTCCCGTTTCGGGGCGAGGTGTAGGTTATCTACCACGATGGATAAGTCTTAGTATGAGAATGTTCACAAACAATAAACTCAAAACACTTCTCATAAAAGACAATAAACCAAGACATAACGTCTTCTCTTCTCATCTCATACTCTTTGCGGACAAATGCGACTTGCCTCGACAGTTCAAATAGCGATACAGTAAACACCCTCGAGTCAGAGCCGGTAACACCTGAGCTAGATCTATGACAACGTCATCTTAAAAAACATAAGCAATTTTCCGCCTTAGTTAGACGAACTACGGCGACTTTGATCCTCATTTTCCCGATGAGGTACGTAGGCAGTGGGGTAGGGCCCATTCGAGCACAATCTTTCATTTCCCTACATTCCCTTCTTTCTTTTTGTTCTCTTTTCCAATTCCTTTCTCATTTCAGTTAACTTTCTCATTTTTATTCCAGTTCATTTGCTCAGCAGCCTTATTTCTCACCCTTTGAAACAAAACAAACAAGCATGGATCCCGTCGGGTACGGAGGACGGTCTGGGGTGCTAATACCTTCCTAGGTCGTAACCGACTACCGAACCCAGATCTTTGGTTCGCAAGGCCTTGTCCTTTCCTTCTTCCTCAGGTTTGTGCAACATTACCTTTCTCGTTCCTTTGAGATAAAAATGCATGGCTGGCGACTCTAACTTTTCCGTGCCAATTTCGCGTTTGTACTAGGATGAAAATCCTGGGAGCGACACAAATCAACACAAACATATATATATATATATATATATATATATATATATATATATATATATATATATATATATATATCTTACATATTAATCATCGGTTATCATATCGTATGAACTATTCAATAATTCCATCCTCAACTATCCCTCGTGTATTTTCCTAACATATCCCGAACCTCAAACCTCCATCGGTTATCAACTATCCCATCACATGATTTATACAAGATACATAATACACATTTCCATAATCAACACATTCCAATTGATCTATTAATAAAGTTATACAAATCAAATTAATCTTCTAAAACTCATGCGCTAATGATCGATTGTCAGGTCCTATAGTTACGCATGGATGCTACCCTCAATGCCTTATACTAATGGTAAGAAAGTTGACCAAAAGAACGAGAAAAATTAGCTTAAAATATCCAAAATTTTCCAAAATCAGAGGCCTGACACGGCCCTCGTGTCCCTTGACACTATTAAAGAATTAAGTAAGTATTCAGTAATTTTCAGAATAAAATAATAAAAATATAATTTTTCACGCTCCAGGTCTCGCTGAGCGAGCTCTCTGCTCGCTCAGCGAACAACTCTCGGGATTCTCACTCTCCCTCGCTCGCTGAGCGAGCATTGCGATTTGTTCAATCTCTCTCTACGCTAAAGCTCCAACCTTCTATGGATTCTCACACTAGTCTGAATTCAATTTATCTTATTTCACTCTTAGCACCCAAAACAGTCTAATTTTCATGCTTAATACTATTTTATGCCTCTAACATTAATCAATCACCTAGTCTAAGATTTACAAATCAAATTAGTAAGATTCTAGGTTTTCTTCATCTTCTCCAACTACTTCATTCTCAATAATATTCATTACTCAGTCTTCATAATACATACACACACACATACACACACACACACACACACACACATATATATATATATATATATATATATATATATATATATATATATATATATATATATATATATATATATATATATGCAATTCAACATCAAAATCTCAAACACAGACAATTAATCATCATATTATCCATACTCATATCACAATTTCATCACAATCAATAATAACATACAATCCCTAAGAGAGTAAGGAACTCCCAATTACCCTCCTATGCTAGATCACCAATATAAAACCCTTTCTCTCCCATTACCTTAGATTCAATCGACTCTTTGAACAATCTCGATCTTGGAGCTTTTGGTCTATTGCTCTTCTCTCCCTTTTCCTCTTTCTCTAGAGCCAACTTCTTCTTTCCACCAAAACACGTTGAATGAAAAATTATTCCCTTTTTCCTTCTCATAAAACCATACCAATTTACCACCTTGCCCCTTAGACCTCCAATTCTTATTATTTTATTTATTTAATAATAATATTCAAATAATACCACATTATCATTATATTATTATTTAAATAAACAATTCTTCACTTATAATTTCAAAAATACCACTCATACTCATAATAATCACTTTATTAAATAATTTATGAAATCGGGGTGTTACACCATTCTGATACTGGAATGATAACTATTGTTATACGTAAACTCAATCAACGACAAGTAACTATCCCAAACACCTCCTTGTTCAAGCACACAATCCCTCAACAAATCCTCCAAAGATTGTATTGTCCTCTTTGTCTGTCCATCAGTCTGAAGATGATAAGCTCAAGTCAACTTCAACTCCAAACCCAATGCCTCTTGCAAACTCTCCCAAAACCTCGAAGTAAACCTCAGATCTCTATCCGACACAATGTTCAAATTTATTCCGTGCAAATTCACAATTATACCCACATATATCTCTGCCAATATTTGCAAAGAATATGTTATACCAATCAGAATAAAATGTGTTGACTTCGTCAACCTATCAACAATCACCCAAATGGCATCATGCCCTCTTGGAGTAGTAGGAAACCCCATAACAAATTCCATTGATATACTATCCCATTTCCACTCGGGTATATCCAACGGGTGCATTAATCCAACAGGTTTCTTATGTTCCACTTTCGACTTTTGGCAAGTCAAACACGCATACACAAACTGAGCCACATCTCTCTTCATACTAGGACACCAAAATATCTTCTTTAAATCCTGATACATTTTTGTCGCTCCTGGATGAATACTCAATCCACTCCTATGCAATTCTTCAAGAATCATTCTCTTTAAATCAATATCATCAGGAATACATAAACGATCTCGAAATCTAAGTACCCCATGCTCATCAACTCGAAATTCATTCATTCCAACTCGTTCATCATTAACCATCAAGTCCACTAGTTTCACATCTGACTTCTGACTTTCCCGAACACGATCAAGAAAATCATTATTAACCTTCAACATTCCCAACATCACACTATGAGGTGTATGTTCACAAACCAAACTCATATCACTGAATTGCTCAATCAACTCCAACTCTCTAGCCATCATAGCCGACATATGCAATTTCTTCTAACTCAAGGCATCGGCCACAACATTAGCCTTACCCGAATGATAATTCAAACTAAAGTTATAATCCTTCAGAAATTCTAACCAACGTCTCTGCCTCATATTCAGCTCTTTCTGATCAAACATGTATTTCAAACTCTTATGATCACTAAAAACTTCAAACCTCGAACCATAAAAGTAATGTCTCCAAATCTTTAAGATAAAAATAAAAACTGCCAACTCCAAATCATGAGTAGGATAATTCCTCTCATGAACTTTTAATTGACGCGAAGCATACGCCACCACTTAACCATCTTGAATTAATACTCCACTTAAACCCATCAAAGAAGCATCACAATAAACCACAAACGGTTCATCTCCTTTCAGCAAAATCAAAACAGGCGTAGTAGTCAATTTCTTCTTCAGTTCAATAAAACTCTTCTCACACTGAGAATCCCACACAAAATCCTTGTTCTTTCAAGTCAATTAGGTCAACGAAATAATAACCATCCAACCCTAAGAAACTTATAATCTCTGTCACTGACTTTGGAGTCTCCCATTGTAACACTACATCTACTTTGGACGGATCCACAAAAATCCCCTATTCCAAAATCACATGTCCCATAAAACTCACCTCTTTCAACCAAAATTCACACTTCGACAATTTCTCATAAAGCTTCTTCTCTTTCAACACTTGCAACACAATTCGCAAATGTTCAGTATGCTCTTCTTCTTACTTAGAGTAAATCAGAATGTCATCTATAAATATAACAACAAATTGATCCAAATACTCATGGAAAATCCTATTCATATATTCCATGAATACACCAGGTGCATTAGTAACTCCAAATGGCATCACTACATATTCATAATGTCCATACCGAGTCCTAAAAGCAGTTTTCTGAATATCCTCATCCTTCACTCTTATATGATGATAACCCAATCACAAATTGATCTTAATGAACATAAACATACCAACCAACTGATCCATCAGATCATCTATCCTTGGAAGCGAATACTTATTCTTAATCGTTACCTTATTCAGTTGTCTGTAATCAATACACAACCTCATGCTACCATCCTTCTTCTTCACCAACAATACCGGTGCTCCCCACGACGATACACTCAGTCTCACAAATTTCTTTTCTAATAGTTCTTCTAAATGTTTCTTCAACTCAGATAACTCGGAAGCCGACATACGATACGGTTCCATTGAAATAGGTCTCGTTCCTGGCACAAGATTGATACTAAATTGTACCTCTCTCTCTGGCGACACATCCATAACATCATCTGGAAACAGTTTCAATAAATCCCACACAACTTGCAATTCATTAATTTCCATATCATTCTCCATCGACAATGAAGTAAACAATGCCAAAAATTGCACTTCATCATCCATAAGCTCTTTCAATTCTCGAGCTGACAAATAACCAACTTCTTTTGCCTCTTTATCGGGAGTAAGAAACCAAACCGACTTACTGAAGTAATTAATATAAACATGGTTGTACTTTAGCAAATTCATACCTAAAATTACATACATACCTCTCAACGGCAAACAAACCAAATCTACACCAAAGTCCTTACCATAGATCGATAACGAACAATTTAGACATACGAGAGAAGTAGTTAATGATCCATCAACAGTAGTCTCTATAACCATCTATCCTTGCATCGGAGACACAACAAGTCCTAATTTCCTCACACTATCAAGAGAAATAAAATAATGTGTTGCACTAGTGTCAATCATAGCAATCAAAGGAATACTATTAATATGACAAATACCTCGGATCAAATGATCCTCGCTGGAAGTCTGTGTCCCTGTCAAAGCGAACACTTTTCCACCAGTTGCTGCTTTCTTGGGCTTCTGACAATGCGTACTGATGTGACCTTGCTCTCCACAGTTGTAGCAAGTAACTAGATTTACCTTGCACTCAGCAATCAAGTGTCCAAGATGACCACACTTGAAACATTTCTTCACGTCACTCGTGCACTCACTGACACGATGACCCATCTCACCACACCTATAATACTTAATAAAAGCAGGAGCACCTCCTCCACTTGGCCTCTTTCCCTCATTCTGCTTCTTCTTACCCTTATCAGCAGGAGATACATAAGGTTTTCCATGATTCACTTGTTGCTTACCTCTTCTCTCATCCAAACCTTTGAAGTGTTCAGATCGAGCCTTACTATCTTCTTCAAAGATCCTACAGCAATCCACCAGATACGGGAACCTACGGATTTTCTGATAGCCAATCGCCTGCTTAATCTCAGGCCTCAAACCATTATCGAATTTAACACACTTCGAGAACTCAACAGTTGCTTCACTGTAGTGCAAATAGAACTTCGCCAAATTAGTGAACTTCACAGCATACTCAGTCACAGACATGTTGCCCTGCTTCCGCTCTAAAAACTCGATTTTCTTCTTTCCCCAAACATCTTCAGGAAAATACATCTTCATGAATTCTCTCCTGAACATAGCCTAGGTGACTGCCTCACCAGATGCATCCAATCGTTGGCGAGTGCCAACCCACCAATCATCAGCCTCAGATACGAATTTCTGCGCACCCAAACACACCTTGCTTCCATAACTCTGAAGATTCTCTCAATCTCCTTAAGCCAATCCTGAGCTCCATCAGGATCATACTTCCCCTTGAATGTTGGTGGATCATTCTTCCTGAAATCGTCGCTTTCGCGATCCCCAGCATTCATCGGATTTTGCACGGCCTGTGCCATCGCTTCCATAGCAGCGGCAAGTGCAACATCATTCCTCCCAACCATTATAAATCTGTCATATATCAACAATACAAAAATGATTTAGAACTAACAACAACAACAACGCCTCAACAATTCTCAACATTTAACAATAACACAACGACTTAACGACTCGACGACTCAACTACTTAGTCGGACGGACCGACCTGCTCTGATCCACTTTGTAACACCCAAACAATCCCATGAAATTATTAATAAAATTAGAGTAATTTTAACTTCATAAAACACATTTGAGTGTCACAATTCTACAAAACCACACGTGGCTCAATAATACATTTTATAAAAATGTTCAACTCGCAGCGGAAATCAAAATAACCAGTAATAACTCCATTACAAAAATCATTTTCTTAAATATAAAATAAAAAGTGCAACGTTTTCCCGACACCCAAAGCGACATATCAAAGCCACCATCCTAAAGACGAGAAGTACACCGACTTCACTGACCACCACTCGACTTATCCTGCTCACCTGTACGTTACCAACAGGAGGGTAACATTCAAACAGAAGGGGTGAGATACTTACATCGTAAAGATGATATAATAAGAATTAACCAAGTATCCTAAAATACACCGCTTCTCAACAACGACTATTCAACAATAACTCATACAACAACTACACATAAATCACACATCATATACAACAACTACAACAATCATGCAATGAGAATCAACTTGACTCTATGCATGCGGTACCATTCTCCGATCTCTATTTCAAGATCTAGTTCCCGTCGGAACTCTCGACCCCTCTTTCATGGTCCAATATGATCCCTATTTCATGATCACACCCTCGACCCCTATTTCATGGTAACGTACGAACACTATTTCATGACCGCACCAACATCACAATAACAAAATACCTCACCTTGGTATGTTATACAACTATGCAACATGTCACGCATCTCCAATGACATACATGCATACTCACAATAACTACACCATACAACATCAACAACAACAACCACATATCACAACATCTATCAATTACTACTAATCATCGTCAACACGATTATCATTCATTTCATAACATATAATCATATAATTCAGTTCATACCACAACAACGCAACATAACATATCACGTACTCATATACTATCAATAAACATATGAAACATATCAACACAACACTACTCAACAAATCAACAACATCAACGTCAACGAATATATAGATTATGTCTAGCTCAATTACACTAATTATCCCTACAATTAGGTGTATAAATCTCCTCTCGCTACTTCTAGCTACCCCACATCAATTCCTAAGCATTACTAGTTAATAAAATAATTTTCTGTAATTTTTCGGAATTTAAAATTTTATTTTTAAAGCTCCAGGGCTCGCTAAGCGAGGGCCATAGCTCGCTAAGCGCCGAACTCCCTGACTCTTCTCCCTAAGAAAGCTCTAGCTCGCTAAACGAGCTCTGTGATTTTGCAAATTGCAACTCTGCTTTTAACACTCACACTTGCTACGAAAAATCAACAACCCAACATCAACAAACACCAGAAATCACAGTATTCACAAATTTCACCATCTAATTCATAAAATTATCAACTAACAACCACAAACAACTCCTAATTCAATGAAATTCTTCAACAATTCATCACAATTTCAATTCCTAATTCCTCAACCTACCCAATTCCCATTATAAAATCCTTAAGATGGAAGAATCCTACCCTTCCTTAGGTTTCACTGAGAAATTCTTCCTCTTTGCGAACTCTTCTTCGCGATTAAACCTTTTCCTCTTCACAACTTTCATGATCATTCATGTTCTCTCCCAAATACGATTATGTTTTCCCATTTTCCTTATTTCCAACATAACCCCTAAGAACTAACCTATGAACTTCTACTTCTACCCTTACTACTTTCACCAGTTGACCATCTTGTCCTTATCTCTTATTTATCTCATTTATTAATTTAATTATCACTTACTAATACAATTATCCACCACAATATAATTTTCAACCACAATTATATTCGATAATATATATTATTCTTCACACATCACAACACAACATTCTAAAAAAATTATTAAATAAATTCAAGGCATTACTAACATCCGATTCAACTTGGAACTATGTGAAAAAACCCTCCAAGTTTTGGTGTTTTGACTGATTTTTGACTTAGACAAATTTTGTCTAAGTGTTGAAACTTTCTTAATTTTTTTTTTATTTTGATCCGTCTATAACTTGAAATCCATGAGGAACTAGAGTTTCATGTAGTTGAATATTTTGTAGTATGTGATAAAATCTATCATTCAAGCTTTGATTCACAAAAATCGGATGCTTGGATCACAAGTTATGATGCTTTGAAGTAGGGTACATCCACACTTTTTTTCATAACTAAGACAAATATTCAAATTTTCTAAGATAGCCCTTTTTACAGTTACCTCCAATTCTTGATATATTTTCTGGGTTCAAATGAATCAATGGACCATATATTCTTGTAGTATAGGTCATGGGGATCATTTTAGGTCAAAAAGTCAAACTTTGACTTTTTGGTCCTTAGATGAAATTACATTGTGAAAACCCTAATTTCTGATTTTTTTTACTGGGCATCCTCTGATGAATTTCAAACTTGTGAATGGACTTTCAAGGTTTATATGGGTTATTTAAACCATTTCCTATGGTATTGGCTCATGTCCAGATGAACTTTTCAATTTTGGGTTCCCCGGTCAGTAAAAACCCTAGTTTGGAACTATGAAACCATAATTTTGTGATACTTGATCTCTGCATCCTTTGAACTTGATTCACACTTTTATATGGTCTATTAGGGTTGTGTTTAGCTTCTTAGATGTCATGTGAAGGTCTTGGCTCATATTTCCATGAAAAATTTCTTTTGGAGGGCACAGTCGACTAAAAACCATAATTTGTGACATTGAGGGATTGGGGCTCAGATCACTAAATTTTCTTTGCAAATTTTTAATGAATCTTCACCATTTGAGATTCCTTGATCCTTTGAGGATGTTTGAAAGTTTTAAAATCTTATGAATTTATGATTGATCCTTTTCTTGTATCCTCTGAGGGACTCGGGAATCCTGATTCACTTGTGGGATATGATTTGGTGAACTTCAACACAGTCCATTGAGCTGATGGGTGTGTGTATCTTATGGTCAAAATTTAGGGTATGATAGATTCCCTTATTTAATCTTCTTGGACCCGAAGATAAGAATGGTGAAAGCATTGTAAGATTCTGGGTACAGGAGGATTAAATATCTAGAATACCCAAAAATTTGATCCTAAGATGTCAGGTTGTTCATTACGTTGATAATCTTAATGTCACGAATGATTGGTTGTAGCATTGCTATAAAGTCTCAAGTTATCAAAAGCTTAAGGAATGAAGTCCTATCCAAGAAAGAACTAGAGAGAAGACTCTTTTAACATGCGATTATGATTATGTAAAATATGAATGCAAATACAACTATGTATACAACTATGAATGCAAATACCACCCTTTAGACAACACTTTTAAGATTTAAAAGAGCGTTGTCTAAACCTTTAGCAACGCAGGTTTAGACAGCGCTTTAAAGCGCTGTCTAAGGCCAAAAAAAGCGTTGTCTAAGGTATTGTTTGGTGTAGTGATGAATGAATGAATGAATGAATGAATGAATGAATGAATGCGTGTGTTGACAAAACAGACACAACACCTAAGATGACAAGACAGAGAATATTGGGCCGATTAGAAGATGGAAGTATTACTGCAACTTTTGATGTATTGTTCATTGTAGATACTCAAGGAGGCTAGGTTGGATATTTTTCAAGAAGCGATTGAAATAGTTCAATTAACTAAGGCATGAGGAGTAATTTTCTGTTCAATATTCACAATGTAGAGGTAGGTCTTATGAGAAAGGGGATTTTGAGGGAAATCATAGGGTTAGGAGGATTATTGGAGATTTTTGAATAAATGATGATGTTAGATGTTGTAGTTGATGAATATATGATGATAGTTGGTTATAAGAATGAATTATGCATTTTTCTATTGTTAAAAGATGATTTTTGAGGAATTTTGTCACAGTTGAGTCGTCCTGAAATCATAGGTTTTTCTGCATGAAATCGCTGTCTCGCCTAGCAAGTAAATGCTCACTTAGTGAGCAAGTGGAAATATGAAATTCCCGCAACCCGAGACCAGGTCGCTTAGCAATTTTGGTGCCCACTTAGAGAGACCTGACACTTTTTGAAAAATGTTTTCTTCTTCCAAATGATTTGAAATGACTTGTTTTGTTGTCTTAAGTTTCTATGAGGTTGTTGTGAATTCTTGCCATGATAAAATATGCTAAATGTGTAGGAATTCGTGATGAAATGATGTTTAGATGATTTATGTTGTATTATGATGATATGTAGTATTGATGATATGAGTAGGAAAAGTATTAGATGTGTGAATGATGAATGAGGAATGATGATGAATGCAGATGCAACAGTTGATGTGTTTTGATGATATATGATTGTATTGTGTCTTGCATTCATACCATTATTATGATGGGACTTTGGTTCGTTGGTAGCTTCAATCCCATCGTGCAGATTGAAGTAATATGTTGTTTATGTTGTGCTCCCTTGTGGAGGGTTGATGGCCCAATGTCCATCCATGATGATGATTCGGTACCACATGCATACTATGAGGATTGAATTTCATTCTTGGTGGCATGACACGAATTGTATTTGTATTTTATGTGATAATGTGATTGATTTTGTTGTAAATGGATGAGACTTGAAATGATTAATCTATTGAAGCATGTTGACTTGTAATTCCTTCTTTATATTATTTATATTGAATGTGAATTTACTCGCCCAGCCTACCTTTGGTGATGGTCTATTATGCCATCTTGCAGATACTCAGGAATAAGCTGGTGCGTGGACGTAGCTTGGAGTATATGTCTTTTGTCGTTTATAGAGTTTAAGGTGGTATTCTGCTTTGTGTCATGTAACATCGGGAATGCTTAAGAATTGTTGGTTTTTGTTTGTTTTATTTTGAGTTAAGGATGTTTTGGAATTAAAACTTGAATTTTTATATTTGAGTTATTGAGTTTCTAAATTATGATCCAATCCGTATAAATTTTGTTGATATTAATTAAGAATTAATGTTGTAACCCGTGTTACGGGTCAAGACACAAAGATGAGTTTTATTGATGTTTGTTGGAATGTGATACCCTTTATGTTGAAAACTCTTATTTTTATTGAATAATTTTGCGTTATTATGTTGTGGGGTAAAAGGGTGTTACACATACGACATTTGTCATTATACCTTTTATACAAAATCAAAAGATGATCGTAGTACAATGAAAAATAGTGGGGTTATGGTTGAAGCCGAACCGATGTATTTCTCTAGTTCGAAAGATAAGAATTCAGTATTGGTAACTACTATTTTTTATGGTGTCGTTGATGAGATTTGAGAGATTAAATATGTTATTTTTAGAGTGAATTTATTTAAATGCAAGTGGGTTCCCAATAATAGTAATGGTGTACACATTGATGACTTAGGATTCACTCGGGTCGACCTTGGCAAGGCATCTTTTTATGACTAAACCATTCATCATGGCTTCTCAAGCAAAACAAGTTTTCTATGTTACCGACCCATTAGACATATCAGGGAAATTGTCAATCATTCTCCAAGGAAAACACATTCCTCTTAGTGATGAAAGTCTTTATGAATATTTATCATTTTACATGATTAGATTGTATTTTAAACTATTTAATATATGTCCAATAAAAAATATTTAAAAAATAATAGTATGAGACTTAAACTTGAAGATTTTAAAACGGTGAGATCATTTTTGCGTGCTAGAGAAAATAAGGGGCCAAAATTATAATTAAGTATTTTTTTTATAATTTCTCTATTAGTCAAGTTATCACTCCATACTCTAAGAAATATTTACACATACTAGAAAATATGATGACCGCAGTTTGAACCCGAAATTCCATATAAAACATCCTTAAAACCATATTAATTTCTTGTGAAAAGAATGAATAATAATTTAATTAATATCATTAATAAATATTGAGTGTTAAAAAAATATTATTTAGATGATTCTGTAAATTGAAATATTTTAAAGATATTTGGTGTTTAAATTTGTTATTAATCTCTAACTTTCAAATAAACTTATTTATTTATTTATTATCTTATATATATATATATATATATATATATATATATATATATATATATATTTATTAGTTTTAGTAATCTAATGTAAGATATCTCTTTAAACGTAGTTAAAGAGGTCCTTATATAGAATAATTAAGATAGAAAACAGTTGATATAGCCTCAAACCTATGTATGAATAAGTTGAAGGTGCGTAAAACACTAGGAAGGGGGGTTGGAATTGGGTTTTCTTAACAACATAAAATTAACTTCAATGAAAAGTTGATTTATCCTGGTTCGTTTAAACTCAAACTACGTCCAGTCCACCCACCATGGTGATTTTTCCTCTATCACTGAGGTCTTAATCCACTATTCAATAATTGAATACACACACTGACCTACAGTCAATGTCCTCTTGAGTCTTCTGACTGAAACTAGTCACTCAAGGGATTTTACTTAACTTTTACAATAATAATAATAAAGTAACTATTTTGCTTCTAATAAAGCTATGATCACTAAGTGAATGTTACAAGAGTTTAGCACAAATGAATAAGTATTTTTTCTCGTGGAAGCTATATGTCAAATCTTCAATTTGATTCCTTTATATAGTTCTTGAATATTGTAGCCGTTGGAGACATCTTGAGCTGATTTAGGATATTAGTTAATACCATAAACTCCTTCCATAACCAGAGATACTTGTCTTTATCATTAATTAATATATTCTTTAATTAATTCCTTTTTAATGAGGATCATCATCTTCTAGACATAAATCAGAGATAATAAAGTCTTGATGCGCAGCTATTAAACCATGTCATTAAATGATGGATTCTTCAATAAGTGTATCTTCTATATACGGCTCAATGTATCTTCTTGTAAACACCCCAAATTTTCCCACACCCATTCACCATGGCTTTAGATCTTTTCATGTGCATAAGTTTAATCATAGCATCTCATATTGCATTTTTTGCTTCACTGCATTGTTTCTAATTCATCTGCATCTAGGGTTTGTGATCTGAGCTATCCCTGAGCCATTTGAGCCACTCCAAAGGTCTTCAATCACTTCAAGGGGGTCCATGTATGTTCAAGCATCATATTATACCCTCTCAAGATCAAAGAAGTCAAAGAATCACAAGAACTAAGAAAGGCATGGAAGCAGAGCCAGGTTTAACTGCACAGATGACCTAGAATTAGGGTTTTGGTTTCAGAGGCCATAACTCCAAATTTTTTGGTCATTCTTGTTTCTATTGGTCTCTATATGTTATAAGGATCATGCATATCAATTTTCATGAAGAAATTCCATGGGGAAGGCATCTGATCAAGAGATGACTTCTTGAGCAAGTCAGTGCAAAATCAGGGCATCTGAGGCCCCCAGTGACCCAACCAAAGGGGATTCTCCATCACTTTGAATGTGTATGATCTTTATTTGATCATAGAAGGTGTTAGAAGTTCACAAAATTGAAGAATTTCAAGCCATTTGCAAAGTTGCCTTTTTGGGAAAGTGACTTGTAATGAAAACTTGCCATTTTGGGAAAGTTTTCAACCTTCTCTTTTTGATTCAAAAATGCTTCAAATGAGAAAACTTTGGTCATGAAAGTTGTAGAATGGATCCTCCCATTTTCAAAAAGTACAAGAACTCATTCTAATTCATTTTGGATCAAAAGTTATGGCCTTGCAAAGTTGGATAAAATCATTGAAATTTCACTTTTGCACAAAATGGAAAACTTGCAAATTCTCATGATAAGCCTTTATGTGATTTCAATGTGACCTCTAATCATCATAAAAACATGAACCATGACCTAAAAATCAGAATGCACCAAAGAATTGTTCATTTTCATGCCTTGATCTTTAAGAAACTTCAAAAGGGCCAAAACTTTGTGAAAATGCAAAAACTCACATAAACCCTAATCCACTTGCTGCATTACCTCAAATTCATTTCCATGGTTCTCCTTGAAGCATGCTGAGCCAAGCCATGCCCTTGTACCTTGACTGAACCAGCCCATACCTTTTCTTACACAAAAGTTGACTTTATGCAAAATGGCCCATACCAATCAAGCTAGGCCAGCAACAACTCTCTGACCTATCCAAACTTGATACATGGACAAAATGGGACTCAACACATAACACAATACAACATAATCTCTCCCACAAGTCAGCATCCTCAAAATTCACCTCTTATGCATTTTGTTTCGAAACTCAATACACAAGCCACAAACCTCAAAGAAAACTTCACAAAACCATTCACCATGATCCTCTGATCATTTCCCAACCATCAATTTGCCCTGAAAAGCCCACAAACAGAAACACGATTTTTCACTTCCCTTGAACAGAACATCATCAAACTCTTAAACCAGCCACATTAAACTCCAACCAAGCATTGCAAGCTTCTTAGGAGGTTCATTAAAGGCATCTTGGACCAAAGAAACAGCCAGAAAGTTCCAAAGATCAAAGCTCCAGTTCAGGTGAGCTCAAGAACAATTTTTCCAGAAACTTGTTTTTAAGTTACTAAATGAATCTTTATGCTTCACTGATCATGTTGATGTGTTTTGTTTTGAAAATGATTGAGAAATGAGTATGCATTCGTGTTCTGAAATTTTTTGACCTAGAACTGTTTTGATTCGATTCTCACTTTTGATGTGTTTTAAATGTTGTTTGTTTGTTGATTCTTGATGTATGATGTATGGGGATCATTTCTGGGCAGAGAGATTGGATTTTAGAAGCCTAGGGAAGAAGATAGCAATTTTCAGGGAGGGGTGTGGCCGGAGAAGATGACCGGAGGTCATTTCCGGCCACCTGAAAGTCATTAATTCATTAATTACGTTTAGGGTTCAGTTTGAATGTGGACCATGGATCTGTTTGACATGTGTTGACTCCCGCGCGTTTGTGTGGCTCAGATCACCCCATTAAGCCCTAATCCACGTCATTAGCTTTTAATTAATTAGGTTTAATTTAATCCAGCCAGTTTGAATCTGGGCCAATGGATCTGGCGCCAGTCAACTCCCGCGCATCCCATTTGAATCTCAGCCATGGATCTTGCATACTTTTCCTTTTTATTAATTTTAATTCATTTATTTTGCATTTAACTTCTACGAATTTTAAAAAATAGCAAATCACATTGAAAAATTCTGAAAATTTTTGTCAAACATTTCATTAATTTTTAGAACCCAAAAATATTTTTATTTTTATTTTTTTGCATTAAAAATTATTTTTAAATCATTTAAATGTTTATTTTTAATTAGTTAATGGAAATTAATTAATTAAAAATGCATTTAGGTATTCAAAAATCACCAAAAAATTCACATTGCATTTTAAAACATTTAGAAACATTATCAAACCCTCAAAACAAATTTCTTTTTGGTTCTTGAACTATTTTGACCTTTTTCATTGGAATTAAATTCATTTAAAGGCAATATTTTTGTTCAAACTTGGAAAAATCCATTCTGCCTAACCATTGAGAGTTTGATGATGGTTCTTCTTGCATTGCATCCTTCATAGCATTTAGTTTATAGGATAAAATTGGTTTGAATTCATATTTCATTTTCAATTTGTTTTGCATTTTTCTTTGTGAAGTACCTTGAAACCCTAATTGACTTGAGAAATTCATAACTTGCACTAGGTTAAGAGTTAGGTCCCCTCCTTTGGGCAGTGAACTTGTGTAGGGTTAGGGTTCCTTTGATCCCATTTTCAATTTTTTGTCATGTCATTTGCTTCTGGTTTTGAATTTTTGCATTGCATGTTGTATGTAAACCCTAATTTGTGTCTTCCTTTGCATCCATCTCTCATTTGTTTGCATACATGAACTTGCCATGACATTTTGTGCATCCACATGATTCATAATACATCTTAGGACATATTAGAATCAAGCTTGATCATTGCATCTTTCATTTGTCATGTTATATGTCCATTGCATTTCATAAACTTTCATGAACTTCCATGGTTCAAAGTATGTTTCACTTGCATCCACATCCTTGTATGATCATTTGCATCTCTTGACATGGCTTTGAATCATCCTTTAGCATCATTTGCATCATAAATATGCTTCTGGTTTTGGTTTGCATCATGACATTTCATCTCATTTGCATTGCATTTCATTTCTTGCTAACTTTTCAGGTGGTAAGTTGTTTTGAGAAGTGAATTTGCCTTCACTTCTCACAATCCCTTTTCATCTCTCTTATGCACCATTGCTGCATTTTATCTTTGTATTAGAGTGAGCTTGCTCATTCATGCTCCCTCCCCTCTTTCTTTCTTCAAGCAACTTATCTTCTTAAGTGAAGTAAGTTGTCTTGCTTCTTCTGCTTCTTTATCCATTCATCTGCTTCTTTCCTGGTGGTTTCTCTGAAGATCTTCTTGCAAGCCTCATGATGCGTGTTTTTCGCAAGTGTACGAACACGTCAGAGTAATATAAAAGATTGTCGAATCCACAGAGACCAAGTGTCAATCTATCGTACCTGTTGTTATAGTGTGTATCTAAGGCAACTAAATTTAAGGGCTTTAAGAAGGGTGCAATGGTAAATAAAATTATAATTTTAAATAATAAGTAAAAGATAGGCTCGAATGTAATTCACGTAATCAATGATAATCCAGTACTTGTTAATGGAACTACTTATGGGCAATGTTTTCTCCTTTGAAAAGAACTAATTTAACAGGAACTGTCGCTTTCGCGTATTCAGAACCGAGTTATACTCTCTAATCAACCCCTCCTATTGTCACGGATAAAAAGGTGCGTACTACATTAGAGTAGTAAACCTATTTTTAAGAAATATAGTATCTTAACTGAGTTGAAAAGTATTTTAACCTGGACTTCTTAACAAAAAGAGGTTCTTACGAACCAGACTCTAAACTTCCTAACGCGTCCGAAAATCGTTTTAAAATCTCTTTTCTTTTAAATCTAAAAACTCCTAATGAACTAGACAAAGCGCTTTTGGCTGTTTTTGAAATAGTTAAAAACAATTAGATTGAAAGATAAAATATCCCTTTAAGTGTTTCCACGAACAATTATACGGATTACTGGTTCAATTACGATCCTTACATTCTAACCTTTATGGATTTAGTTAGACATGATAAAGTAAAGATTCTTTTTATAATTTTTCATAAAAGTAATTTAGTGCGAGTGCGAGAAATAAAGTAATTTAGTGCGAGTGCGGGAAATAAATAAAGTAAAGTGAGTGCGGGAAATAAACGAAATAAAGTGCGAGTGCGGGAAATAAACGAAATAAAGTGCGAGTGCGGATAATAAAGAAAGTAAAGCAATGCGAGAAATAAATAAAAGTAAAGCAATGCGAGAAATAAATAAAATTAAAGCAATGCGGAAAAGTAAAATACGAACTGGAATTAAAATGGCGGCAGGATTAACTTCCTCCAGAGTGCTCCAAAACTCGATCGCACAGACAGATTACAGACTCGATCACTCGATTGCAGAAACACCCCGATGTGGAATGGCAACTGCTTTGAAACTGATATATGCATAGAGAAATCTAATTTTGGATGAAGAAAAACGAAAAACTAAAGTCCTATTTATAGGAAAACTAAAAGCATGAAAAGACCGGGATGCCCCTCCACTAAAAAGTGGAGGTTACTGAATTTTGCCTTGTGGCGCCCGCCACAAGGTCATAGCGCCCTCCATGGTGCTGACAGGGGATGAGATAGTGGGGATCGTGGGTCTTGGCAGTTGTGGAGTGGTCTTGAGACGTGGCCACGTCATGGCTAACCCCATGGCGCCCGCCACGGTGGGTGTCGTAAGTGCAAAACGCTGAATTTCTAGGTTTTCGTCCGTTTCCACTCCTTTTTCGCTCCTTTTCTCGATTCAAGCCCCGATTACAATAAAAACCTGAAAACATAAGAAAACAAAGTAATAACATAACAAAATAACAATAAAAGCTAAGAATGCATGCGAAATCGGAGTCAGAAACACGGTGAATTTTAGTGTGATCAAATTCTCCCACACTTAAACCTTTGTTTGTCCTCAAGCAAACATTAAAGCTTAAGAAAATATGGTGTCAACACGTGTCTTTGGGCTAAAGGGCTTCTAAGTTCAAGTCAGGATGCAGTGACAGATACTAACTAAGTGAACCAAGGGTACCATAGTAACACAAACACAAAATTCAATCCTATATTAACCACTCCATATCATCCCACAATACCTAGGCCTATCTTCTCATCTTTTTGTGTCCTTTTCATTCAGGCGCAATCACATTAAGCCTGTTATCCGTACATGCTTCATAGTAGAGTGACCGGTTAGTGATTCTGATCCATAACATAAGGTTTCTGGCACATAAGCATGTGTAAACCTGTTTTTATTTTGCCTAAATGTAGCTGCGGGGGATCGGGTCGTAATCCGCCCTACCAAGTTCAGTGCCAGATACCTCTGAACCAACTAACAATAGGTGACTTGCAATTTTTTTTCTTTTTGTGGCAAAAAAATTTTTTCTTCTCTTTTTTTCGGTTTAAATGACTTTGTGAGGGTCACCTATACCAGAGTTTGCCTTTTTTTTTCTTTTTTTATTAGCACTGGATCATTCACTTATGTTCATCGGCCCCCTACGTAGAACATGCTTAGGCCGGAGCTGACTGCTAAAATAAACTACTTAGGACAATTTTTTAAATGATAATAAAGGCCATGGTGGTGGGGTTTAGGAGTGATTCCTATATTCAAGAGGTCTATGGTGCTAAAATGGTTCTGATGTTTCAAAAAGTTGACCTAAGTCACCACATCCTAATCTAAACCTGTCTCAAAGCCCAAAAAACATGTGAAACAACATTATTTTCTTTTTAAAATTTTTTTGGTAAGGCTAAGGAAATGGGAAAAAATGAAGATGAACTAAAAATACACTATACTGGTGACTCGTCAGACTCATGCATTATCTAAGAAAAATAAATTACTGAAAAGAGAAATAACTGAAAGGAAATAATTAACTAAAAAGGGAAATGACAGAAAGCAATAAAATCCCCTCCCACACTTAAATCGAACATTGTCCCCAATGTTTCGAAATAAGATAAGGGGGGTAACCTGAAAAAAACTACTGAGGAGGAGCACTGGTGCCCTCGCCGTCCTGCTGTGATGGTCTGGAACGAAGGGATCTACTACGATGCTGGTCCCTCCGGTCGAGTCGTGCTGATAAAGCAGCCTGAGCACTCCGGACCTCTCGAAGGTTACCTAAGATGGAACCCTGAGTGGCCTCTACAAGCTGGTAGTGCCGGCTGTTGAACTCTCTCTGACGGTTCTGCTCTAATGAGATATCGTTCAAGGTACGGCAAACGTTGCTATAAGCACGATCTGAAACCAATCGTGATTGTTGCATGAAGCTCATGTTGTCCGTCAGCTGTTGTGAAATAGTAGAGAGAAGGCCGTCTCGCCTTTCCTCTCTAGCTGTCATATCACGCCACATCTCCTCGGTGACAAAGAATCCAAGAGCAGTACCTGCAACAGGGTTAGAGGAAGATGGTGCGGTGTGTGACTGTGAAGGACGATGGGGGGACATGTGAGGTATGGGAGACTGCTCTCTCCGATCATACTCTTCATCAGTGTCATGTGCCTCCCCATCGGGAATATTAGGAGGAAGTGGACCCAAAACACGTGGAGCATTAAGATCATAGGTCCAGTTCCTTTCATCACGTACATCAGTACGTCTACTGCATGGTAAAGCAACAGATGGGATAGCTACCCCATGAACCATCAACTCATAACCACCTTCTCTCCTCGTTCGGCACAATTTCATGTCTTTCAGAAATTTTAAATTAATTGTGCGAGGAGGTAGTGGTTCATGTGTAGCTATCTCATTGTTCAGGCCAAGAGCCCGAGCAATAGACGTAACAAGCCCTCCAAAAACAATCGGTCCTGTTTTATTAGTAAATAAAGTCATGTGGGCAAGCATAAACGGGACCGGATTGATGTGGGTTCTAGTGAGGCATCCTTGCAAAAATAGGAGTTCTCTAGCATTTACCTTGTTTGGACTTTCCCGGCCAAAAATAGTACATGCCAAAAGAAGTCTAAAAACTCTTATGGCCGGGTTGTGAATGGTCGACGCAAGTATCCCTTCAAAAGAATTAATTGAAGTACTTGAAAGCCTTTGCCAGAAGGTAAATACCTCGGCCGACCATTCCGCATCCAAAGGTGCCTCACAAATCGCACCTTCCCTATGAGGGATTCCTAACAAACCTGCTAGCTCGTTGGTACTGAATTCATATTCAATTCCAAACAGTCTAAAAATAACAGTACCGACAGTGCTAGCAGTGTTAGGACTGACAGTGTATATCAAAGAACTCAAAAACTCAATTGTCAGCCTCTCATAGGTAGGTTCCTGATTAATGAAAATATTATGCAAGCCTAGAAATTCTAATAAATTAAAAACACTATGATAAATACCCAAAGCATACAGACAGTTATCGTCGACGTACCTAGTCGAGAGAATTTCTCGACTCTGAAGCCTCTGAATAATTTTCCGTTGCCTATCGCCCGGTCTTCCATCACGAAGAAGAAATCCATTGAACTCCATTGTTGATTGCTCCTTAGGTAGTGAAAATGGTAGAAAAATGGTTTATGAGGGGAATGATAAAGTTTTGATTTTTTTGGTTTTTGGTGGATGAAAATGAAAATGGATGTTGGATATGTTTTATGGATGGAGGGTATTTTGGAAATGGGGGAGCTTTAATGGGGTTCAAGGAGGTTTGGGAAGGTTGGAAAAATGGGTTTTTGGTGAAGAAAGGGATGAAAATGGTGGAAATGGGGAATCAGCCCCGTATTTTGTTGCGGGACGGTGTGGCGCCCGCCATAGGGCCTATGGCGCCCGCCATAAGGTCATTTCCTGGGCCTTTGATTTTTAAATCCTCCTTTTTGGGCCTTCCTTGCACCTTTGGTCTTCGGGGGGGTCTGGATAGCGTTTTCTTCTTCTTTTCAAGGCATGAGGCGTGCATATGTTTTTGTAAAGACAAAAATGAAAATATTTTTGTCTTATATTTTTTTTCTTTGCACGACAAAAATAAAATAATTAAAAATCAAAAAAGAAAAAGAAAAATTAACATTAGTGCATAATATGTATATATAGGAGGAATTCAAAGTACATAAAAATATAATAGATGCAAAAGAAATAATATATGTCTGGAAATGCGATAAAATAAAGCATATAAAGGGAAATTAAATACTAGGGTAGCGCTGTCAGTGTAGAATGAGTCATGTGGTAGGCTTCTTTTCCTGGCTTGATCCACGAATCTCAGCTATCTCCCTCCGAAGCTCTTCAATCGCCTGATATAGAGCATCGGCCTCTGAGGCATGAGTGAGATCAAAAACCTGCATCTGTAACTCTAAGTCTGCCACTTCCTGCTTGAGCAGGGCAGTCTCCTTGCGGAGCTCATAAATCTGTGTTTGTAGGTCAGGTGGCTGCAGAGACATATTGTTAGACATAACGGTGATTCGGGGAGTAAGAGGTGTAGGAGTGTACTCAGCGGCAGGAGGCGATTTCAGCTCTTTGACAGTCTCTCCATAACCCTCTAGAGCATAACTCCAATTTTCAGGATCATGGACACTGGTCATCATCGGATCTGGTAATGTAAAATAGTGTATCGCTTCGCCGTCGATCAGCAATCTAAACATGTTGGGCTCAAAAGAAGCCCTCCTCATCAGTCCTCTATCAAGAAAAAAATCAATATCCAGGGTGGTGTAGCAGCAGAAGGTCCTGAGGTGCAATAATTTGCGAGACAAACCCAATGCAGTAGCTATCTGTGTAACAATCCCACCGACATGTATGATGCCTACTGATGATCTGGAAACACTAGCAAGGCCCTTCAACAGAAAGTTGCCACAAGCAACTGAGCGAGACTGAGTCGCACAAAATAGTAGGAAAATCTCCTCTTCACTTAGCAGGGTCTCTGTATCTGGCAAACCTAGGAAAGAATGTGCTAGAATCATCTGGAAGTACCTCAATGCAGGGTTGTGGATTACCTTAGAAAACTGGGTTGAAGGATCTTGGCTCCCTCCACCTGATATTTTAGTCCAAAACTTTTCCACTTCTCTGCTCATAAAATACCCCATCGGTGTCTCTGGAATAACATCAGGAGTAGTCTGGAAACCTAGCAAATCACCAAACTCTTTGTGAGAGAATGAGTAGTCAATCTCGAACAACCTGAAAACAGCGAGTCCATCGGGTCCAGCCCAAGGGTCATGATGAAACGAGCTGAGAAACTCAAGAGTCAAGTTCCTATAAGTGTTGTTCCTGTAGTCAAACTGGCCCCACTAGAGTTGATGGCATAAGAATCTGACGCTTGGCTCTATCCCCAAGGCATCCATGCAGTCATGGTCAGGGTACCTGGTAGGAGCCATAGGGCGTCTCATGTGGACATAGTAACGCTCTCTCTGTGCGTCGTCTCTAAAGGCCACGTGCATGTCATCAGGGTTCTGCATTTTGTACAAGGTTAGCAAACAAGTCCTGAAAGCACATAAAACATTCAATCGTTAGTCCTGACATAATAATAAAATAAACAAATAAAGTAAAAATAAATAAATAAAAAGTACATAAATAAGAAAACCATGGGTTGCCTCCCATGCAGCGCTTGTTTAACGTCATTAGCTCGACGACCGATATTTAAACATCATTGGAAGGATATGGTGGATCACTCAGAGTATGACAGGTGTATGTTGTTGGAATGTCACCTCCTTCGTAGGGCTTCAACCTCTGTCCATTGACGATGAACGGTTTACATGTTTGGTTCTTGATTTTAATAGCACCGGTTCTTAGGATCTTAGATACTTCGAAAGGGCCAGTCCATCTCGAACGGAGTTTTCCTGGAAAAAGTCGTAACCTAGAATCGAACAGGAGAACAGGATCGCCAATTTTGAAGTCTCTTCTTATGATTCTTTTGTCATGCCAAGCTTTTGTTCTTTCTTTGTATATGATGGCATTTTCGTAGGCAGATTGTCTGAGCTCTTCTAATTTGTGGATATCAAGGATACGTTTCTCACCAGCAGTCAAGTAATCCAAATTCAAAGTTTTGATGGCCCAATAGGCCTTATGCTCCAACTCGAATGGTAAGTGACATGATTTTCCATAGACCAGTTGGTAAGGGGTTGTTCCTATAGGAGTTTTGAAAGCGGTTCTATAGGCCCATAATGCTTCTTGAAGTTTCTGTGACCAATCCTTTCTAGATATAGAAACAGTCTTCTTGAGGATTTGTTTGATCTCCCTATTAGAAACTTCCACTTGTCCATTGGTCTGTGGGTGGTATGGTGTTGCTACTCTATGCTTAACTCCATACTTGCTTAAAAGTTTATCAAATATTCTCGATATGAAGTGTGATCCTCCATCACTTATGACTAAACGGGGTGTTCCAAACCTGGGAAATATATAGTTTTTGAATAATTTGATGACTACTCTGGTGTCGTTCGTGGGTGCGGCGATAACTTCAATCCATTTAGACACGTAGTCAACGGCTACTAAGATGTACGGTTTTCCAAAAGATGGTGGGAACGGTCCCATAAAGTCTATATCCCATACGTCGAAGAGTTCTACTTCTTGGATATTTCTTAACGGCATTTCATTACGTCTTGAAATATTTCCTGTGCGTTGGCATCTATCACACTTGACAATGAAAGCATGGACATCACGCCACATAGTAGGCCAGAATAGGCCAGCTTGAAGAATCTTGGCGTAGGTCTTAGATGTGCTTGCATGTCCACCATAGGGTGCAGAGTGACAATGCTCAATTATATTATTTACCTCTTCTTCTGGAACACAACGGCGGAAAATGCCATCTTTACCTCTCTTGAAAAGAAATGGTTCGTCCTAATAGAAGTTTCTCACATCACTATAGAACTTCTTCTTCCGGTGGTATTTTAGATCAGGGGGTATGATGTCAGCGGCTAGATAATTAACAAATTCTGCATACCAAGGTACATTGCTTATAGCTAAGGATTTATGAAAATGCTCATGAGGGTCTGGGTTATCATCTTCAATAGTTTCTAGTTGGGCTATCAGTCTATCATTGGCAAAATCGTCATTTATGGGTACTGAATCAGGTTTCAGGTATTCTAGCCTAGATAGGTGATCAGCTACCACATTATCAGTGCCTTTCTTATCACGGATATCCAAATCAAACTCTTGCAGTAATAGAATCCATCGAAGTAACCTATGCTTGGCATCCTTTTTGCTTAGCAAGTAACGAATGGCAGCATGGTCGGTGTAAACTATAATCTTGGCTCCTACTAGATAAGATCTAAATTTGTCTATTGCAAAAACTACAGCTAGGAGCTCTTTTTCGGTTGTTGCGTAGTTGAGCTATGCAGCATCTAGGGTTCTACTGGCATAATAAATTACGTGTAACTTCTTATCTTTTCTCTGACCTAGAACGGCTCCAACAGCATAATCACTGGCGTCACACATTATCTCAAACGGTTCTGACCAATCAGGGGGTTTCATTATAGGTACTGAAATCAGAGCTTACTTCAGAAGATTAAATGCTTCAGTACATTTTTCATCGAAGATGAATTCAGCATCTTTCATTAAAAGACCAGTTAAGGGCTTTGTTATTTTGGAGAAATCCTTGATAAAACGTCGGTAAAATCCGGCATGTCCAAGAAAACTTCTTATCTCCCTAATAGTCTTCGGAGGTTTTAGATTCTCTATGACTTCTATTTTTGCTTTATCTACCTCTATACCTTTTTCGGAAACTATATGTCCTAAAACAATCCCTTCGGTGACCATGAAATGACATTTTTCCCAATTTAGCACAAGGCTTACCTCCACGCATCTCTCCAGGATTTTCTCAAGGTTGACAAGACAATTTTTGAAATCTGATCCACAAACTGAGAAATCGTCCATAAATACTTCCATAATTCCATCTAAATAATCAGCAAAGATAGACATCATGCAGCGTTGGAAAATGGCAGGAGCATTACAGAGTCCAAAACGTATTCTTCTATAGGCAAAAGTTCCAACTGGGCATGTAAAGGTAGTTTTTTCTTGATCTTCGGGGTGAATAGGTATTTGGAAGAATCCTGAATATCCATCTAGGTAACAAAAGTAAGAGTGTCTGGCCAGGCGCTCCAACATTTGGTCTATGAATGGTAATGGGAAATGGTCCTTCCTAGTTGCTTTATTTAATTTTCTATAATCTATGCACATACGCCAACCTCCATCGGTTCTTTTTGCTACAGGTTCGCCCTTCTCGTTTTGCACGACTGTGATGCCTCCCTTTTTAGGTACTACATGCACAGGACTCACCCATTTACTGTCCGAGATCTGATATATTATACCTGCCTCTAGTAACTTAAGAACTTCAGTCTTAACTACAGTACTCATTATAGGATTTATTCTTCGTTGGTGTTCTCTGGAAGGTTTTGAATCTTCTTCAAGCAAAATCTGATGCATGCATACGGATGGGCTTATTCCTTTTAGATCAGAGATCTTATATTCTAAGGCTGAGGGGTACCTACGTAAAACTTCTAATAATTGATCGGTTTCTTCTTGGTTTAAGGTAGCACTGACTATAACTGGACGGTTCATATCTTCATCGAGAAATTCATATCTCAGATTTTTAGGCAGTTCCTTAAGTTTTACGGTCGGTTTCATAGGGCAAGGCATAGGATCTGGGGTAAGAGATAAACATTCGTGAAGGTTATCATCAATGTAGGGTCTTTTATAATTGTCATCTTCCAAAATAAGGGTTGATGGCAATTTTATAGATTCAGTTTCTTCTTCTTGTTCTAATTCCCTAATGCATTCTTCGATGATATCTAAGGCATAACAAGCATCTCCTATCACAGGTGCCATAAGAAATTTTGAAAGTATAAATTCTATCTTCTCGTCACCTACCTCAAAAGTTAGTTTCCCTTTTTTAACATCTATTACTGCTCCAGCAGTCGATAAGAACGGTCTACCTAGGAGGATTGGTATGTCGTCATCTTCTTTAATGTCCATGACAACAAAATCAGTAGGTATAAACAGCTGACCTATCCTAACAGGGACGTCTTCAAGTATGCCTATAGGGTATTTAACGGATCTATCGACTAATTGAAGTGACATATTAGTAGGTTGTAATTCTCCTAAGTTTAATCTCTCACAAACTGCTAAAGGCATTAAGCTCACACTAGCTCCTAAGTCTAGAAAAGCCTTTTCGATGACATGATTCCCCAAAATACAAGGAATGGAAAAATTTTCGGGATCTTTATCTTTCTTTGCTAACCTATTTTCGGAAATAGAATTACATTCCACGGGTTTCGGATCTTCAAGTCTACGTTTATTCGTAAGTATGTCTTTGAGAAACTTAGCGTAAGAAGGTATTTGGGTGATGGCTTCTGTAAAGGGGATTTCTACGTGAAGTTTTTCTATAACCTTAACGAATTTTTGATATTGATTATCGATTTGGGCTTTCTTTAATCTTTGAGGGTAAGGTATTGGTGGTTTGTATGGCGGTGGTGGTACATAGGTTTTATTTTTAGGTTCTTCTCCTTTTTCTTGACTTTCCGGGGTTTCAGACTTCTCTGGTTCCTTCTCCTCATTCCTCTCAGAAGTTTCGGGCTCACTTAATCTAGGGTTTGAAGGTTCTTTATAAGCGGTTCCACTTCGTAGAGTAATGGCAT
This sequence comes from Lathyrus aphaca, assembly GCA_963966055.1. Taxonomy (NCBI): domain Eukaryota; kingdom Viridiplantae; phylum Streptophyta; class Magnoliopsida; order Fabales; family Fabaceae; genus Lathyrus; species Lathyrus aphaca. Next base: position 482,521,067 of record OZ014525.1, on the reverse strand, counting down.
TAGCTTGCCCTTTAGGGTTTTGTTGAGGTTGTCCAGGGAACTGTCCTCCAGGTGTAGTCTGTGGGGCTTGGTTTAAAGCTACCTGAGAGATCTGGGTTTCAAGCATTTTTGAGTAATAATTTGATCAACCTTGGTTCCTAACTGGGTAATTAGTTCGTTAACATGGACGTTTTGGTTCATGAACTCTTTGTTTTGTTTTGCTTGATCAGTGATAAAGTTTTTTACAACTTCATCAAAGCTCGGACTTGGTGGTACAGGTTGCATAGGTTGATTTGTTCTTGGGGCTTGGTAACCTTGTTATCTCAGAGGTGCGGTATTTTGAATAGGGTTATTATTTTTGTAGGAGAAGTTTGGGTGATTCCTCCATCCAGGGTTATATGTGTTTGAAAATGGGTTCCCTTGGGTATAGTTTACTTGCTCAGTGTTGGTCTCATTCAACAGATTGCATTCGGCTGATTGGTGTCCTTGCATTCCACATATCTCACAATTCGGCGAAACTGCGGCTACAGTATTCGGAGTTGTACACATATGTTCGACTCTAAGGGCCAACGCGTCCATTTTAGCCTGCATCATGTCTATAGAGCTTAGCTCATGTATTCCTCCTTGGGATTCCTTCTTTTCCACTGTCGCTCGTTCTATTCCCCATGATTGATGGTTTTGGGCCATATCCTCGATAAGGGCACTAGCTTCAGGGTAAGGTTTGTTCATCAGTGTGCCACCAGCGGCAGCGTCGATGGTCATCTTAGTGTTATAATGAAGTCCATTATAGAAGGTTTGGATGATTATCCAATTTTCTAAGCCATGATGTGGGTGTAAACAACCCAAATTTTCCCTCACCCATTCACACCATGGCTTGTGATCTTTTCATATGCATAAGTTCAATCATAAGATCTCATATTGCATTTTTTATTCACTACATTGTTTCAAAATCATCTGCACCTAGGGTTTGTGATCTGAGCAATCCAAGAGCTATTTAAGCCACTCCAAAGGTCATCAATCACTTCAAAGGGGTCCATGTATGTTCAAGCATCATATTATATCCCCTCAAAGTCAAGAATGCCAAAGAATCACAAGAACTGAAAATGGTGTGGAAGCAGGGCCAGGCTTGACTGCACAGATGACCTGAAATTAGGGTTTTGGTTTCAGAGGCCATAACTTCAATTTTTTTGGTCATTCTTGTTTCTATTGGTCTCTATATGGTATAGGGAGTATGCATATCAATTTTCATGAAGAAATTCCATGGGGAAGTCATCTGATCAAGAGTTGACTTTTCAGACAAGTCAGTGCAAAATCAGGGCATCTGAGGCCCCCAATGACCCAACCAAGGGATGATCTTCATCATTTTGATTGTATATGATCTTTATTTGATCATGGAAGAGGTTGGAAGTTCACAAAATTCAAGAATTACAAGTTTTTGCAAAGTTGACTTTTTGGGGCAAGTTTGACTTTTAAAGAATTTGTCATTTTAGGCAACTTTTCAATCCTTACTTTTTGATCCAAAGATGCTTCAAATGGAAAAACTTTGGTCATGAAAGTTGTAGATTAGATCTTTCCCTTTTCAAAAAGTACAAGAACATGACCTAATTCATTTTGGATCAAAAGTTATGGTTTGTCAAAGTTGGCAAAAATCACTAAAATTCAAGTTAGGCACCAAATGGAAAACTTGCAAATTCATGTACCAAGCATTCTATTGACTTCAAAATGGCTTCAAAACTTCATCACATGATCATACATAACCTAAAAAACAGAATTGGCCCAAGGGATTTTGCAATGTTTGCTTTGGTTTTCAAAGATCCCTAAGTCATTTTCCATTACAAGTGCAAAAGATGGATTTTTGGCAAAGTCATTTTTCAAAGAGCTATGTGATTACCAACTGATTTCTGTGCATTGCCATGACCAATTGAGACATCATGTAACAAAATTCAGCAAGAAATGCCTCATGTACATAGCATAAAATCACAAGAAAGCACAAGTGGGCAAGTTGCAAAAGCTAGCATAGCTCATGATCCATATGTTGCAGTCACTCTCAAGCAATCTAAGGGTCATCCTTGACCCAAGCTGAAGCAAGACATGACCTCAAACAGCTGCTGCCATAGCCCATGATGCAAGTACCAATCACATTGACTTTTTGGCCAAAACTCCCATACTCATGGAACAGTAAGAAGCCACCCCTACTGACCTGCTCCACAGGCTATTCACACAACTTGGGAGGATTATAGCAAAGCATTGGCCCTTGAGACAAGCCAGAACACAGCATATCACAAAACCTGCCAAAACTTTCCTCTCTTCGAATCACCTTCCACAGTCATCAAACACTCATTCTATCTTCACCAATCAACTAGAAAACATTCATAGAACCAATACCACCCCTCACAATGATCTGAAACAGCCTACATAAGGACCCCATTTTCTGATATATCAGATTTGAGCATCTCAAAATAGCTTGTTTAAGCTCCATCCAAGCTTGCCATTAGCACCAGGGGAACCATTGGAGTGAGTCTGCACCAAAGAACAGCCCAGAAAGCCCAGAATCAGAAGCTTCACCCTCAGGTATGGCTCAAGAACTTTTTTCTCAAAGCTTGCTTTTCTTGTTATAAATTGGAAGTGTGTGTTATGCTGATCATGGGGATGTCCTTAGATTCGAAAATGGTGAAGAAATGGCCATTTTATGCTTCTCTGAAATTTTGCCCGTGTTTGAGTTTGAGCTTGTTCTTCTTTGTTCATGATGGATAAATGGATTTTAAGTGGGGGTTTAGGTTTAGAATGTTTGGGGGGTCATTTTGGTGAAAGAAATTTGAGGAATGGTGACCTGTAGAAGAAGCTAGGTTTTTGAGTCGTCGGAGAAGACGACCGGAACACTCTTCCGGTCGCCTGAGGGTCATTAAGCCCTAATCTCATTAATTAGCCAACTTTGAATTCTGGCCTTTGATTTGCTTCTCCCGCGCGTGTTTGAACGTTCCAGATCAGTCATTAAACCCTAACCATTAATTAATTAACTTAATTTGAATTAATTAGGCAGAACGCATCTGGACCACTCCTTTACGCGCTAGTCAACTCCCTCCACCCAACTTTGAATCTCAGCCTTTGGATTGTCATACTTTCCATTTAATTTCATTTTTATTTCAATTTTTCTTATTTAACTTCTCCATTTATTTTAAAATAGTTAGAAAAATCCCAAAAATATTTCCCTTTGCATTTTTGTTTTAAATATTTTTCTTAATCAGAAAATATTTTTAGTTTTATTTTTAGCATCAAAAAAGTATTTTTAAATATTTAAAAGTTTATTTTTAATTAATTAATGAGAATTAATTAATTAAAAATACTTTTAAGTATTTAAAAATTACCAAAAAATTCATGAAACCTTTAAAACCATTTAGAAACATTCTTCAACCCTCAAACCAAATTTATTTTTTGATCTTGATGCATTTTGAGAATTTTTCATGGAATTAAAATCATTTTGATGCATTATTTTGATCCAAACTTTCAAAAATCATTTATGCCTAACCCTAAAGAGTTGGACCTTGATTCTTTTTGCATTGTGTTTAGCATGTCATGTAGTTTTTGAGATTAAATGGTCATGATTTGATCTTTTATTTTCCATTTGTTTGGCATTTTTCTTGTTAAGGAGCCCTAAAACCCTAGAAAACTTAGGAAAATCATAACTTGAATTAGGTTAAGAGTTGGAACCTCTCCTTTGGGCAGTGAGTTAGTATAGGATTAGGGGTCCTTTGATTGCATTTTAAATTTTTTGTATTGATGTTTGCTTCTGATTTTGGTTTGTGTTTGTTGCTTTGATCATAAACCCTAATTTAGGCTTCCATATGCATCCATCTTGCATTTGCATTCATGCCTTGACTTGCCATGACATTTTATGCCTCCATGTGATTCATTTAACATCATAAGACATATTGAAAGCATGTTTGATCATTGCATCTTTCATTTGCCATGTTGTATGCCATTTGCATGTCATAACTTTTCATGTATGTTCTTGTGTCTTAACTTGCTTCATTTGCATCCATAAGCTTGTATGACCATCCTCATGTGTTGTTTCATGCTTGTAGAATCCCATAGCATCATTAACACCATGTATGTGCTTCTGGTTTTGTTTCTCATCATGCCATTCCATCCCATTTTTGCATTGCATTGCATTTCTTTCACTAACATTTCAGGTGGTAAGTTGTTTGAGAAGTGAACTTGCCTTCACTTCTCATAAATCTCTTTTCATCTCTCTTATGCATCATTGCTGCATTTTATCTTGTGCTTGTGTTTGAGCTTGCTCATTCTTTTCCTTCTTACTTTCTTTCCTCAAGTGACTTGTCTTCTTCTTTGAAGCAAGTTACTTTGCTTCTCTTGCTCCATTCATCTGCTTCCTGGTGGTTCCTTTGAAGATCTTTCTTGTAAACCTCACTAACCTTAGGAACAACCAAGCATGACAATGATTAGGGTTTTGATTAGTCCCCCCTCTTAGTTTTACCTTTGGGTCTCTTTTGAGTCTTCTCTTCTCATCTCATAATCAGGGACTAAACCTTGAAGGTTTTAAGGCTTTGTGATTAAGCTTATGCATGCATCCTTCTATTAGGATGGAGTGTATAACTTTAATCCTAAGTGTTGAACCCTTAATGTGTTTAACTCCTTTAATCAATCTATCTAATAATCATCAAGACATCACACTTGTAACTTGGGCCTTGCATTAGGGTTCTAATTCTTCCTTAATTGGTTAAGAAGGCCTAACCCTAGTGTTAATGGACAAGTCCCCCTCAAGTTGTCTTACAAACCCTAAAAAATCACTTCATCATCATATCATTAAATAAAATCCACTTAATCAAAGGCATGTTTTGTCATGAGTTTAATCCCTAATCATGGATTAAGTTGAGGAGCTTTCCTCAGCTTAAACACTCTCATCTATTATCCTTCTATTAGGATGGTGTAATGAGTCTGTTTAATCCCTGATCATGGCTTAATCTCATTACTCAACACTAAACAAAAACACCAAAAACATCTAAATAATCACAAAGTAGGTTAATGATCTTAATCCTACACCAAAGGTGATTAAGTGTGAGAAGCTGACTTCACACTTAAGGTATTCTCATTACCCCTAATCAGAGGGAAGATGTGATGAGTTTACTAACCCATTGGTTTAGGCTTAAGCTCATTAACTTATGAGAAACTTGCAAAAGCAATAAAAGACTGAAAACTCAAAAACAAACAATAATCGTCTCCTTCGGGATTCTTTTCTCATCTCACTCACTCATAAACGAGAACTTGCTTCTTCCGTCTAATGCAAGACAGTTTGCACCTGAGCCAGACAGGTCATACACTTGAGCATAGACAAGTGAGTAGTTCACAAGTCAATTCACTTTCAGTCTCTTTGGGTCGAACTACGGTGTTCTGACTTCCTCATTGCACGAGAGGATACGTAGGTATAACTTAACAGTTATCGAACAAAAGTCTCTGTATACTCCCCCTCCTCCAGCTTTATTCTTTTAGCCTCATTATCATGAGCACACTCTTTCCTTACACTGACACTTCTTTACTACACTTCACACTTCTTTTGCACTGACACCTGTACATCTTTTTTCCAGCTCCTTTATACACAGATTGCACTGACACTACCCCTTTAAGACACAAATCTTTTAAGCGTGGATCCCGTCGAGTACGGCGGACAATCTGGGTGCTAATACCTTCCCAGGTTGTAATCAACCCCCTTTCTCAGTCTCTCTGGTTCGCAACCGTCTTATCCATATCTTTCTAGGTCTATGCAGCATTACCTTTCCTCCGGGATAAAAATGCCTAGCTGGAGACTCTCTTCATTCCCTGTGAGTTCACTCCTATGTGTTCTCACATCCTCCTTTCGTCGACCGTTCGCGTCTGTACCTTTATTTGGGCCATTCTCCATTTATCGGGAGCGACAGCTTGGCGACTCTGCTGGGGACCCTTATACTGTAACCAGGGCTTCTGGTTCTTTTTGTGGGTTCCTCCTAGCGCTTGTTGGATTTGTGTTTACTGGGGTGTTATGTGCTATCTGTGCTTGTGTATTTATTTTTGTTTATTGCCTTATTGTACAGTTTTGTTTATTGCTTTCTTTATAGCTTTGTGCATATGTATCATACTGTCTGTGCTGGATCTGTTTTGTTGCTTTGGTGGGTGGGTGTTCCACTGAGAGTTGAGGTCCTATACCTGGGACCTGAGTGACACCTAGGCTAGAGTGGTTCATATTCTTTCCCATTCCATCTCGGTCTGGTGTGGGAATGTGAAACACAGTTCAGATATGGGTTTCTTCTTGAGAACTCTGTGTTGCAGATTTCCTGCAGTACTAGGGCTATCTGGGAAGCCTGCTAAGTCTGGATGACCTTTAGTATTGACCTTCAGAAACTGAGGTGAATTAGAGGAGGATCTTTTATGGTTATTGTAAACACTGTACCTCCGGGTTAGAAGTGTTTACACTTCTCATAACTGATCCAAGTCTGAGGATCCTTGTTTTAGAACACCACCTGTGAGGGGGTTGGGCTGTTTACAGGTTTGCAGGTACCCTTTGACCTCAGCATACCCTGTCACTTTGCTTTGATTAAGAGTACTCCATGTTGGGACAGTTCTTGTGATTCTAAACCCTGGACATGTGACTCTTTATTTGAGTCCCCCACCTTGGTTACTGGACTTATAGACCTCCATCTGGATTTCTTGAACATACTTGAACCTATATCAGAGCACTTGATCATATCCAGCTCAGTCACAAACCCTTGCATATCATTTGCATACATCCTCATTGCATCATTCTAACATGTGTTTATTTGTTTTTCAGGGTATCCATCCTATCATTTTGGCTTGGTTTTGACCCCTTCTTCAGCTTAGACCTATCTTCATCAGCACTTGCTTCAGCTATCAGCCACTTGCTTCAGTCACTTGTATCCTCAGTCTCATCCTATCAGTGGCCCATCTTCAGTGTTGTCCTCAGTCATCATCATCAACACCTATTCCTCAGCAACATGGCACCTAAGAAAAGTAATATCTCCTATCATTTCTTTGAGCCTGAGTTGACCAGCATCAGGAAGATTCAGACCCTGATTACTCCAGACCATATACCACTTTTCAGAGAACATTATGGAGGAATCCTTGATGTGGTTATGGATTTGGACCCTTCATAGAGGAGCTTGATACATACTTGCTTGCAGTTCTATGATCCCCCTCTAAGGTGCTTCACCTTCCAGAATTTTCAGTTGGGACCCTTGTTGGAGGAATATTCATCATTAGTTGGTGTACCTATCAAGGCTGGAATTCCCTTCAACCCTGAGATGGCTTTCCCAAGTAATGAAGAGATAGCAAAGGCATTGCATCTGGAACCATTTCTGATTGGACAGAATCTGGCATCTAAAGCTGGAATCTCTGGTTTTCATCTGGATTTCTTGACTTCTCAGGCTAGTCTGAAGGCCTCCCTGGGGGAGTGGAAGGCAGTCTGTGCTCTGTTGGCCCTCAGCATATATGGGGTCATTTTGTTTGCAGATGAGCCTAGGTTTGTTAGCAAGAGTGCAATCCATCTTTTCATCCTGAGAAACCCAGTGCCCACCTTACTGGGAGATCTTTACTACTTTGTCCATCAAAGGAATGAAAAGCAAAGGGGAAGATTAGTGAGATGCTGTGCTCCTTTGTTCCATACCTGGCTGCTCAAGCATTTGCCAAAGACTGATGCATTCTTGAACCCTCACCAGCAGAAGAACTGGGCTAGGAGGCTTGTTTCTCTAACCTCGGATAATATCAGATGGTGTACTCAGAGTACTAAGGGCAGAGACATCATTACAAGTTGTGGGCAATTTCCCAATGTGCCTCTGATTGGAGTGAAGGGTTGCATCAATTACAACCCTCTGCTATTCAAAAGACAATTGGGCTATGCATTAGTCCATCCTCCTAGGGCACAGGATCTGACTGAGACCCTTTATTGTGAGATCAAACCTAATCTGGCTGTTGTCAGGCAGGCATCCTGGGCCTGGGACAATGTGCAGACTAAAGGAGTAACCATTCTTGGAAGATGCAATAATGTAGCCTCAGCCCAGTACTATGAGTGGTCTCATGCCAGGGCTCAAATTTCTGGAATGCCCTTCACTATTGAAGATATGCCTGGACCTTCCACATCACCACCTCCAGCAACTGTCAGCTTAGAGGAGTTTGAGAAATTGAAAGAGAGAAATGAGAAGTTGACTCAGGCTCTACAGAAGACCCTCTGGGAGAGGAGTGATGGTAGGTTGGATATTGAAAGGTTGGAAAAATTGAAGGTAGAGCATTTGGCTAGAATTGAGAAGTCATAGGATTACATTAAGAAGTCTAGGGCTGGAGAGCAGATCTTGAAGAATGCCTGCAAGGAAGCTCAGTTCCAGAAGGCCAGGACTGATTTGTATCTGAAGGAGAGTCAGGCTAGGTGGGTCAGGATCACCGAAGCCCGTACTCAAGAGGACAAAAGGACTCAGGATAAGATTGAGCAGCTGGAAGCTAGTGCAAAAGAGCAACAGGAAGCCTTGGCAGCAGCCCAGAGGGAGATCTCAGAGCTGAAGATTAGAGCTGGAGTGAAGAGGTCAAAGGACCAGAGTCAACACAAGAAGCTAACTGCAGCTGTTACTACCAGGAATCTCCTTATCAGGAATCTTACAGAGCGACCGGCTGATCCTGTGACTGGAGCACTTCTCAAGGAAGTTCAGGAGGATGAGTTTGGTCTTGGTGTTTGACTTTTGCTTGTTGTTGCTTTCATTTTATGTACCTTTTCTTTATGTTGTATTTTTGACCCCTCAGAGGGCATGTATTGTAAGGAAAAACAAACTATGTATCATTTACCTTTTGTAATATATGTGTTGGTTGTTTCATCTGAGTTCTTCAAGCAACATCACAAGCATCTTCTTCAAGGGGTCTGGAAAGGTAAAAACCAAGTACCAAGCCGGATACCTTGGAAACAAATAGACACACTGCATTGCATACTAACCTTTTGTTTTGTTTTGTAGGTTTTGTTTTATTGTTACTAACTCTGTTGTGACTTCAGGAACTATTGCTCAACGTCGAGGGTTTCCACTCAACCGTCCACACAGATACCCCACCCGCAACAATCTTCCGGGCATACAGATGGACCAAATGCAGCAGGACCTTACAGAGGTCAGGAATCAAATGACCAACGAGAGGTTGGAAATGAGGAATCAGATGACACAATTTATGGAGGTGATGAACAATATGGCTCAAGGCCAGGAGAGGTTAAGAGCACTGGTAGAGGGGAGGAATCAGGAGGACCATCATCCAGGGACTGCTGGGACAAGCAACAATGAAAGAGTCCAACCTCATGTCAATCCCCCAGTCTTTGGACCCCACCAGCATCCAGAGATCAATATCCCTATCAATGTGTAAGGGACTGCCACAGCAGGTAGAGTACTGCAAGAAGACCCCCAGGAAGATCAGTTCACAGTGATGGGAGCTGGGGAAGAAGCCTATGACAGAAGGCTGGAAGAGATTGCTGAGAAACTGAGATCTTTGGAGTCCCAGAATTCTTTGGGATTTGATGTTATGGACATGGGTCTAGTGGACGGGGTCAGGATCCCCCACAAATTTAAACCACCATGCTTTGAGAAGTATAATGGGACTTCCTGTCCCCGGACCCATCTACAATCTTTTCTGGGGAGGCTGAAGGCCTATACCATGGACGAAAAGTTGTGGATGTTTTATTTTGAGGATAGCTTAACTGGAGCATCGAGGGAATGGTACTCCCACTTGACAAGAGCAACCATTAGATGCTGGAAGGACCTGGCAGAGGCCTTTATCAGACAGTCATCCAGGGAAAGCTTCCGTGAATACGCTCAAAGGTGGAGAAAGCTTGCTGCTGCTGTCCAGCCACCCATGTCGGAGAGGGAGATGGATGATATGTTCATGAACACCCTCCAGGGGACTTACATTGATAGGCTAGCTGCCTTCTCATCTACCAGCTTTGCAGATGTAGTCATAGCCGGGGAGAGAATTGAAAGCCTATTGAAGATGGGTAGGATCTCAGACAACGGTGCGAGCTCATCTAGTAACACAAGAAAGCCTTTTGTAGGCCCAAGAAGAACTGGTGAAACAAATGCTATCCACGCCAACAGGGGCAGGCCCCAATATGTTCATAGGTCTGTGGCAGCGGTCACCATTCCCGCTCCAATTCATCCTCAACCAGCTTATCAACCTCAGCAACAAAATTATCAGCAACAAACTCAGTTTCCTCCTCAAAGAAATTACAACAACAGCAACACCAACAATAATAATCAGCAGAGACCATTCCAACAGAGGCCCTCTCAGGCCAATAGGGTGATCGATCCGATCCCTATGCCCTATGCCACATTACTGCCACAACTCTTGAAACTCAACCTGGTTGAGCTAAGGACATTGGCACCTCCAGATCCTAACAGTCTGCCCAGAAATTACGACGCCAGCGCCAGATGTGCCTTTCACTCAAATGCACCTGGTCATTGTACGGAAAAGTGCAGAGCTTTGCACATGAAAGTGCAGGATCTAGTGGATTCCAAGGCTTTAAACTTTGCACCACCACCAAATGTCAACAAGAACCCTATGCCACACCATGGTGGTCCCCAAATCAATGCTATTGAAGAAGAAAAGCCGTCTTACTTGATAACCAGTGTGGGTCAGATTCGGACACCCTTGGTGGAGATTAAAGCTCAACTCTTGGAATGTCAAATGTTCCCAGGATGTGAGTTAGGGTGTGCTTATTGCAACATTTCAGTAAACGGTTGTGATAACCTGAGAGATGGCATAGATGGTCTCATCCAGAGTGGCCTGCTCCAAATTACAACATCAATTCCTACCAACCCAGCAATCTCATTAACAACAATTCCAGAGTCGACTACAACTGCAACAACCATTGTTCCAGACAACTCTTCAGCTTCATCAACAAATGTTTCATCTGTCATTTCAACTGACCAGATATCAACAAACATTCCTTCTACAACTTCAGCACCACTTCATTTTGAGTCTCCTACAACAACAACACCCATCCTTCCAACAATGTCTCCTACAGCATCAGCAGCAAACCATGAAGATGTCTCAACAGTTACGATTTATTATGATCCTGAAAATGATTCTGCCTACAACTCACAAAGTGCTACTCCTATCAGAGCACCAATCACAATATATTATGATCCACAGACTATCACAGTCCCTTCTGCAGCTGCCATCAGTCCAGTCACTGTCACAGTGCCTGGGCCAATACCTTATGAAAGCAGTAATGCCATCCCTTGGCATTACGGCTCTGATTTATACCGCGAAGGACAAAAGATCACTTTTGAATCATCAACTTCTGCACCACAAATAGACAATGTGGGAGGAGGTGGAGGCTTCACTCGAAGCGGACGTCTCTTTGCCCCGCAAATTCAAAGACCCACTGCCGAAGCAGAAGCTGCTGCTAAGGCAAAAGGGAAGAGTATGGTGCAAGAAGAACAAGTTGTTAGAGAGGCTTTGAAAACACCTTTTGATCAAGAAGTTGATGAGTTCATGAGAATCATCAAGAAAAGTGATTACAAAATAGTGGACCAGCTTCACCAGACGCCTTCCAAGATCTCCATTCTAGCATTGCTTATGTGCTCCGAAGCCCATCGGAATGCACTGCTCAAAGTCTTGCACGCAGCTTATGTGCCAGAAGAGATCACGGTCAATCAGTTGGAAGCTGTGGTTGGAAATGTTAATGCTAGCAATGGACTAGGATTCACCAACACTGATTTGACTTCGGAAGGCCGCAATCATAACAAGGCCTTGCATATTACTATGGAATGTAAAGGTGTCGTTCTTTCCCATGTGCTGGTAGACACAGGATCATCCCTCAATGTCTTACCTAAAAAGGCCCTTGTGAAGCTAGATTACGAAGGACTGGCATTACGACCCAATAACTTGGTAGTGAGAGCTTTTGACGACTCTAAGAGATCAGTTCTGGGAGAAATTGAGTTGCCTGTAACGATTGGCCCACAAACTTTCAAAACGACCTTCTATGTGATGGACATTCAGCCTGCCTACAGCTGTTTGTTGGGTAGACCATGGATTCATGCCGCTGGCGCAATAATGTCTACCCTTCACCAGAAGTTAAAATTTGAGTGGGAAGGCCAAGTCGTTACTATCTGTGTAGAGGAGGATATTTTTGTTAGCCATCTAGCTACTTACAAATATATTGAGATGGATGGGGAGATCCACGAGACGATGAGTCAAGGGTTTGAGGCCCTGAATGTTAATGAGACCTCTGCTATACTTAGGACTTCCATGACGTCCTACCAACAGGCCCGGAAGGTGGTGGAAGAAGGAAACGCTCAAGGCTGGGGAAAACTGTTGCCAGTGGAGAAGAAAGAAGATAGATTTGGGTTGGGTTACAAACCAACTCAAGAAGATCAAGCAGAGGCTGCCAAGAGGCCCAACTTTGTTAGTGGGGGGATGCTTACCCCCGATGCTGTCAACAACTTGGAAGATGAGTCGGAAGATGAACGCAACCTGGAAAGCTGGATTCGTCCAAAGATCCCGGGGAGCAGTATCTCAAACTGGTCTTCCCAGGAAATTATAAGAGTTACTCCTGCAGAGTAATTATTATTTCCTGTATATTTTAAGCATGCATCAAGTCTTGCATCTTGCCCAAGATGACAAGACTCATTTTGTAATCGGGCCATCTGTAATTTTTGTGCAACAAGATTAATCAATGAAATATCAGACATCTTTTGCAAACGAGTCTTTTTCTTTTCTACTCACTGTTTTTCCATTTTTCTTTTTGTACAAAAAATAAATGGCAATGTTTTCAAAATGACAACTTTATTTCACTTTTCTAAACAAGATTAAAATCAATCACTAAAATGAACAAACTGAACCCTTGCAGAGAGTGCCTTCCAGACAGCACCGACAGCAGCACGGCTATGACTTCGTATGACTCTGACAATCCGATCAATCAAGCTGATGAAGGGGTTGAAGAAGATTACGAGCTTCCTGAAGAGCTAGCCAGGTTGTTGAGACAAGAGGAGAAGGTTATCACTCCTCATCAGGAGGAGGTGGAAACAATTAATCTTGGTACAGATGAAGACGTGAAAGAAGTTAAAATCGGGGCCGGCTTATAAGACTCAGTGAAGAAACAACTGATTGACCTGCTTCAAGAGTATGTGGATGTGTTTGCTTGGTCTTATCAGGATATGCCAGGGTTGGACACCGACATTGTTATGCACAAGCTGCCTTTAAGAGAAGAATGCCCACCAGTTAAGCAGAAACCCGTACTCGCCCAGACATGGCAATGAAAATCAAAGAAGAGGTACAAAAGCAGTGGGACACCGGGTTCCTTGCTGTAACTAGCTATCCACCGTGGGTTGCTAATATAGTACATGTACCTAAGAAAGACGGCAAAGTAAGGATGTGCGTTGACTACCGGGATCTGAACAGAGCCAGACCGAAAGATGATTTCCCACATCGATGTATTGGTTGATAATACGGCTCAGTTCTCGGTATTCTCCTTCATGGACGGATTTTCAGGATACAATCAGATTAAGATGTCACCTGAAGAAATGGAGAAGACAACCTTCATCACCCCCTGGGGCACGTTCTGTTACAATGTGATGCCGTTCGGATTGAAAAATGCTGGTGCAACATATCAACGGGCTATGGTAACATTATTCCACGATATGATCCATAAAGAAATCGAGTGTTATGTGGATGACATGATTCCCAAGTCCCTTACAGAAGAAGACCACCTGGTAAATCTGCTGAAGTTATTCAAGCGTCTGAAGAAGTACCAACTGAAGCTGAACCCCAACAAATGCACATTCGGGGTGCGATCTGGTAAGCTGCTGGGATTTATTGTAAGCGAGAAAGGGATTGAAGTGGACCCTGATAAAGTCAAAGTTATTCAAGAGATGCCTGCACCGAAGACAGAGAAAGAAGTTCGAGGGTTCTTAGGTCGATTGAACTACATTTCACGGTTCATATCTCACCTTACGGCAACCTGTGAACCTTTGTTCAAGCTGTTGAGAAAGGAACAGACGGTCAGGTGGAACGAAGACTGCCAGAGGGCTTTTGACAAGATCAAGGAATACCTGCAAGAACCACCAATCCTTATGCCTCCAGTTGAAGGAAGACCTCTGATAATGTACCTGACAGTATTAGAAGAGTCAATGGGATGTGTGTTGGGCCAGCATGACGAGTCTGGTCGAAAAGAGTATGCAATATACTACCTGAGCAAAAAGTTTACCGACTGTGAACAACGTTATTCACTGCTCGAGAAAACTTGTTGTGCTTTAGCGTGGGCTGCTCGCCGACTAAGACAGTATATGTTGACCCACACCACTTTGCTGATATCAAAGATGGATCCAGTTAAGTACATTTTCGAGAAGCCAGCTCTTACCGGACGGGTTGCAAGATGGCAAATGATTCTCACAGAATACGACATCCAGTACACATCTCAGAAAGCCATCAAAGGCAGTGTATTGTCTGAATATCTTGCTGAGCAACCTATTGATGATTACCAGCCTATGAGGTTTGACTTCCCTGATGAAGACATCATGTTCATAAAAGCAAAAGATCATGAAGAGCCTGTTCATACTAAAGGGCCTGACCCGGAAGAAGAATGGACTATGATGTTTGATGGGGTTGTTAACATGAACGGTCGTGGTGTTGGTGCAGTACTTATTACACCTAAAGGAGTTCACATGCCTTTCTCGGCAAAACTCACTTTCAACTGCACTAACAACGAAGCTGAATACGAAGCTTGCATTATGGGTCTTGAGGAAGCCATTGACCTCAGGATCAAGACGCTGACTGTATTCGGAGATTCAGCTCTGGTAGTTAATCAAACCAACGGCAAATGGTACACACACCAGGATCATCTGATACCTTACAGGGATTATACAAGGAGGTTATTGACTTTCTTTACAACGGTCAAGCTTGAGTATATCCCTCGAGATGAGAATCAGTTTGCAGATGCCCTGGCTACCATTTCATCCATGATCAAGGTTCAAGCTGCCAACTTTGTACCTCAGATTTCAGTGTCCAGACTTGACAAACCAGCATATGTATTTGCAGCAGATATTGTCAAAGATGATAAGCCTTGGTTCCATGACATTAAGTGTTTCTTGGAGGATCAAACATACCCACCTGGGGCATCTTCCAATGATAAGAAGACTTTGAGAAGGCTTGCTGGTAGTTTCTTTCTGAACACTGATGGTTCCTTATACAAGAGAAACTTTGATATGGTACTCCTCAGATGCGTTGATAGCACAGAAGCAGACTTGTTGATGCACGAGGTGCACGAAGGATCCTTTGGTACCCATGCAGGAGGGCATGCCATGGCTAAAAAGTTGCTAAGATCAGGTTATTACTGGATAACAATGGATGCCGACTGTTGTGCCTATGCCATAAAATGCCATAAATGCCAGATTTATGCGGATAAGGTGCATGTGCCTCCCAATCCTCTGAATATAATGTCTTCACCCTGGCCCTTCGCCATGTGGGGCATTGATATGATTGGCAAGATTGAACCGACTGCTTCAAATGGCCACAGATTCATCCTGGTCGCCATTGACTATTTCACCAAGTGGGTTGAAGCAGCCTCATATGTAAATGTTACAAGGCAAGTGGTGGCCAGATTCCTGAAGAGAGATATCATCTGTCGATACGGAGTCCCCGGGCGGATCATTACTGATAATGGTTCCAACTTGAACAACAAAATGATGGCTGAGCTATGCCGGGACTTCAAGATCCAGCACCACAATTCTTCTCCTTACAGGCCAAAGATGAACGACGCTGTTGAGGCAGCTAATAAGAATATCAAGAAGATTGTGCAGAAGATGGTAGTCACCTACTAAGACTGGCATGAGATGCTGCCATTTGCCTTGCATGGGTACCGCACGTCAATCAGAACATCCACCGGGGCAACACCGTATCAGTTGGTGTATGGTATGGAGGCAGTCCTACCGGTTGAAGTTGAATTACCCTCTTTGCGAGTATTGATGGATGTTAAGCTGAACGAAGCAGAGTGGGTCCAGTCCCGATACGAACAACTGAGTCTGATTGAAGAGAAAAGAATGAAGAGAGCCTTCGATCAGAAAGTCAGACACCGAGAGTACCAAATAGGAGATCTTGTGTTAAAGAGAATCCTCCCTCCTCATACATACCACAGGGGCAAATGGACTCCGAACTATGAAGGACCATTCGTAGTAAAGAAAGTTTTCTCTGGTGGAGCACTGATGCTCAGCACCATGGATGGTGAAGACTTCCCGTCCCCTGTGAATTCAGATGCAGTTAAAAAATACTTCGCATAAAATGACCCGCTGGACATAAAAACAGAATGTAAGTCCAGGCAAAAATAGGGCATCCCGGCGAGTCAAAAAACAGAATAAAACAGAATAAAAAATGTACACCCGCTGAGCTGAAAAGCCGCATTGGACAACTCAGGCAAGAATGGGTATCCCGATGGATTGAAAACCCGAAAGGGCGGTCCATGCAAAATAAGGGAATAAGTGAACAACTGCACTCTGAATTCGTCTGTGTCACCTACAACTTGGAAAGCTTTGAAAGGATCAAGCTTCCGTCAGAATTAGCCTTCTTCAGAAAGCAGGACGAGAAGAGCGTCAACAGTCATACGGGTCATAGCAAGAGGGGAAGCTCCTTTGAAAGCGTCGTCAACATTGCGAGCACTTTGTTCCTCAATTTGTAACAATCTCCTCATTTTAGGAGATATGTTTCTTTGACTGTATCTTGCCAATTCAGGGCATTTGAATTAATAAAATCAGATTTTTCAGTCATGTTTCGTCTTGTACATTTTTATTTGCAAAAAATGTCTGATGTCTCTAAAAAACTGATTGCATAAGTACAGATGCTTATCTTCAAAAAAACACGTGCTTGCAGGAAAATGTATTTACTCTCAGAAGTGTCTAACTCCTATGACGGAATCCAGCAAAGGATACCTCGGGATCACTTGTGCGTTTCTCTATCTTTGCAGGATTACAGGCATCCGGAACGCAACTCGGGGCATGAAGGTTTCATTCCAGCAAGCTGACAAATCAACACTCAGTCTTAGCACCCCAGATGTTTTCTCCCCAGCTGGGTTGCCTCCTGGTGCTTCTCCCAACCGAGTTGCCAATCGTTCTTCCCCAGCAGAATACGAAAGCCAGGGAACCATCTCCCCACAGAATTTCAGCCTCTATTCAAAAGAGCAACGCATGAAGGAGTCATAACAGAGTAAAAGAAAAGCTTCTACAAACCCCAGCTGGGTCCCTTATTACAAGGATATATCAATCAGTGACTTATTCCCCAAAGTAGATACATTTCATCAGATCTACCAATGATCTCATCCCCAGCTGGGATGTCCATTTTAAGCAGATCGGCCAGAGATCTTCGCCGCAACGGGATCCGAATCCCGGTTTTGTATCTGTGCATAATCATGGCATTCGCATCATATTCACCCCGAAAAGCGTAGCATTCCGTCTAAAACGGAGCATTACGGCAAAAATCTAACATATAGTATAATCATAAGCCATGTTTTGAATCGAACACTCGCGAATAATAAAAATCCATCAGTATACAGAAAACTTTCCCCCCAGAGTCCCCAGCAAAAGCAGTTGCCTCGCATTCACAAACACCAGTATATACACCCCTTGTGGCACCCGTCCGTGTCATATCCCCAGCAGAAAGCCAAAGATATTCCCTTTGCACTCACAGATACTTATACATCCGTCCATGTCATTTTCCCGGCACAGTAATGTAAACACTTTGTATATCAGATACTTGTTTATATTATACTCTTCTCCTTTTGACACTCGTCCGTGTCACTCTCCCCAGCGAGTTAAACACTCATCTATACATCACTCATACTTACTACTCATACTTATACAGATACTCGTCCGTATCTTGTATACACCATTTATATCCCCGCAGATTCGACACTCGTCCGTGTTCTTTGTTAACCATTTGGTACTCGTCCGTATCATCATCTCAGAGCATGCGTCAAGCGTTTGATTCTACCTGATACTCGTCCGCATCATAGTCTTAAGGATGCTCGTCCGCATATTTAATCCATACACTATGTCAAACACTTCTGTCTTCTTGAATATAGATACTCGTCTGTGTCTACTATTCCCCAGAAGAGTCCCCTCAGATTCAACACTCGTCCGTGTTCTCTGTTAACCCGTTGATACTCGTCCGTATCATCATCTCTGAACACGTGTCAGTATTTGTTTCTACCCGATACTCGTCCGTATCGTAGCCTTAGGGATGCTCGTCCGCATCTTTAATCTATACACAGCATCTAAACACTTATACCTTTTGTTTCTTGGATATAAACACTCGTCCGTGTTTACTATTCTCTAGTAAATCACCAACAAAGCTTTTTTTCCTTTTACCTGACACTCGTCCTGTGTCATGATAAACCCTAAGAGCAGCCGTACCCTGCTAGGTGGTCGTCCTCCACCTCTTGATGGTCGTCCTCCATCATGCTCATCCGATGGCCGTCCCCATCGTTGATATTTAGCAGCCGTCCCCTGCTATGTGGTCGTCATCCACCTCTTGATGGTCGTCCTCCATCATGCTCATCCGATGTCCGTCCCCATCGTTGACCCTTTTATCCGACGTTCGTCTTATGTCGCGATATTTCCGGCAGCCGTACCTGTCGCTCCCGATAAAATGGGACTGGCCCAAATAAAGGTACAGACGCGAACGGTCGGCGAAAGGGACAATGAGAACACACAGCCGTGAACTCACTGGAGATGAATAGAGTCGCCAGCTAGGCATTTTTATCCCGGAGGAAAGGTAATGCTGCATAAACCTAGAAAGAGATGGATAAGACGGTTGCGAACCAGAGAGACTGAGAAAGGGGGTTGGTTACAACCTGGGAAGGTATTAGCACCCAGATTGTCCGTCGTACTCGACGGGATCCACGCTTAAAAGATTTGTGTTTTAAAGGGGTAGTGTCAGTGCAATTTGTGTATAAAAGAGCTGGAAAAGATGTACAGGTGCCAGTGTAGCAGAAGTGTGAAGTGTGATAAATGATGTGTCAGTGTGAGAACAGGAATGAAATGCTCATGACTATGAGGCTTAAAGAATAATGCTGAAAGAGGGGGAATGTACAGAGACTTTTGTTCGATAACCGTTAAGTTATGCCTACGTATCCTCTCGTGCAATGAGGAAGTCAGAACACCGTAGTTCGACCCTGTCGCTCCCGACAAATGACACCGGGTCAGATGAAGGTACAGACGCGAACGGTCGGCGAGGGGAACAGTGAGAACACACAGCCGTGAACTCACTGGAGATGAAAAGAGTCGCCAGCTAGGCATTTTTATCCCGGAGGAAAGGTAATGCTGCATAGACCTAGAAAAGATAGATAAGACGGTTTGCGAACCAGAGAGACTGAGAAAGGGGGTTGGTTACAACCTGGGAAGGTATTAGCACCCAGATTGTCCGCCGTACTCGACGGGATCCACGCTTAAAAGATTTGTGTTTTAAAGGGGTAGTGTCAGTGCAATCTGTGTGTAAAATGGCTGGAAAGCAATATGTACAGGTGTCAGTGTAAAAGAAGTGTGAAGTGCATAAGTGAGGTGTCAGTGTAAGGAAAAGAGTATGCTCAAGACCATGAGGCTTAAAGAATGATACAGGAAGGAGGGGGAATGAACAGAGACTTTTGTTCGATAACCGTTAAGTTATGCCTACGTATCCTCTCGTGCAATGAGGAAGTCAGAACACCGTAGTTCGACCCAAAGAGACTGAAAGATGAATTGACTTGTGAACTGCTTGCTTGTCAATGCTCAAGTGTATGACCTGTCTGGCTCAGGTGCAAACTGTCTTGCATTAGACGGAAGAAGCAAGTTCTCGCTTATGAGTGAATGAGATGAGAAAAGAATCCCGGAGGAGACGATTATTGTTTGTTTTTGAGTTTTCAGTCTTTTATTGCTTTTGAAAGATTTGTCATAAGATAATGAGCTTAAGTCTAAACCAATGGATTTAGTAAACTCATCACATCTTCCCTCTGATTAGGGGTAATGAGAATACCTTAAGTGTGAAGTCAGATTCTCACACTTAATCACCTTCGGTGTAGGATTAAGATCATTAACCTACTTGTGATTATTTAGATGTTTTTGGTGTTTTTGTTTAGTGTTGAGTAATGAGGTTAAGCCATAATCAAGGATTAAACAGACTCATTACACCATCCTAAAAGAAGGATAATAGATGAGAATGTTTAAGCTGAGAAAAACTCCTCAACTTAATCCATGATTAGGGATTAAACCCATGAAAAAACAAGCCTTTATTAAGTGGATTTTATTTGATGGTATGATGATGAAGTGTTTTTTATGATTTGTAAGACAACTTGAGGGGGACTTGTCCATTAACACTAGGGTTAGTCCTTCTTAACCAATTAAGGAAGAATTAGAACCCTAATGCAAGGCCCAAGTTACAAGTGTGATGTCCTGATACTTATTAAGTGAGTTGATTAAGAGATTTAAACACATTAAGGGTTTAACACTTAGGATTAAAGTTATACACTCCATCCTAAGAGAAGGATGCAGGCATAAGCTTAATCACAAAGCCTTAAAGCCTTTAGGGTTTAGTCCCTGATTATGAGGTGAGAAGAGAAGACTCAAGAGAGACACAAAGGTAAAACTAAAAGGGGAGACTAATCAAAACCCTAATCATTGTCATGCTTGGTTGTTCCTAAGGTTTGTGAGGTTTGCAAGAGAAATCTTCAGAGGAACCACCAGGAAGCAGATGAACAGGATCAAGAGAAGCAAAGTGACTTGCTTCATTCAAGAAGTCAAGTCACTTGAAGAAAGAAAGTGGGAGGAGAAAGGATGAGCAAGCTCAATCTCAAACACATATAGAAATGCAGCAATGGATGCAAGAGAGATGAGAAGAAAAGTTATGAGAAGTGAAGGCAAATCCACTTCTCAAGTTTACTTACCACCTGAAATGTTAGAAAGGAATGCAATGCAATGCCAAATGAAATGAAATGTGTGATGCTAAGCAAAACCAGAAGCATGTTGATGATGATTATGATGTTATGAGGTGCTGCAAACATGAGGCAAAGCAATGGGAATGTTCATACAAGATCATGAATGCAAATGATGCAAGCTAAGGAGCATGAACAAACATGAAATGTTATGAAGCATACAAGACAAATGACATGGCAAGTATGAGATGCAATGATCAAAGATGCTTTATACATGTCTTAAGATGTCAAATGAATCACAAGAATGCACAAAATGCAATGACAAGCCATGTTATGCAAGAGAATGCAAGAAGGATGCAAAAGAAAGCCCAAATTAGGGTTTATGGATCAAACATCAAACACAAACCAAAAACAGAAGCAAAACCCTAAAGTAAAAATGGAAAATGGCACTCAAAGAAACCCTAGGCCTATGATGAACCACTGCCCAAAGGGGAGCTCTCAACTCTCAACCAAACTCAAGATATGAATTTTCTAAGTTATTAGGGTTTTTTAGGGTTCTTAACAAAACAAATGCCAAACAATTTGAAAATGCAAGAACAATTCATGGCCTTTTTATCCTAGGAACTACATGCAAAACAAAAGACAATGCAAGAAGAATCAATGTCTCAACCTTCACCAATTGGCAGAAATGAATTTTTGAATCCATGATCAAAATAATGCATAAAAAATGATTTAATTCAATGAAAAATTCTTAAAATGCATCAAGATCAAAAAAGAAATTTGGTTTGAAGGTTGGACAATGTTTCTAAATGTCTTAGAACATTTCATGAATTTTTTTGTAATTTTTAAATACCTAAAAGTATTTTTAATTAATTAATTCCCATTAATCAATTAAAAATAATCTTTTAAATATTTAAAAATACTTTTTTAATGATGAAAAATAAAATAAAAATGTTTTTGGGTCATAAAAATTATTAAAACTTTAGGGAAAAAGTTTCATAATTTTTATGTATTTTTTGCTATTTTAAAATAATTATGCAAGTTATTGAAATAAAAATGAAATAAAAATCAAATAAATAGAAAAGTATGCGCAAGGGATGGCCAGGATTTGATCTGGGCTTGGACTGGTTGACTGCGCGCCAGATCCAAGGGCCCAGATTCAAACCTGGCTAAAAATGGTTTATGAATTAATTAAGCTGGATTTAATTAATTAAACTAGGTTAGGGTTTCTAATGACACATCCTGACCATTCAATCACGCGCGGGAAGCAACATCCAAGGGCCCAGGTTTGAAGTTGGCTAATTAATGACAATTAGCCCTAATCACTCTCAGGCTGCCGGAGAAGACCTCCGGTCGTCTTCTCCGGCGAGCAGCTCACCTGAAAACCTCCCAAATCCCTCAAATCGTAACGAAAATGAAAACTAAGCACACCAAAATGATCCCCATGATCTCCTGAATCAAAACCCTATCCCCAAACAAATTTATTCTTCATCAATCACATGAATCGAAAGCAAACATTTTTAGGGCAAACCAGTTTCAGAGTCAAATTAAATATTCAAATCACAACCATTTCAAAAACTAAAAGCATCAGGATGATCAGTGAATCATGAGGAACAAGTTTGTAACAAGAAAAACAACTTCTGGAAAAATTATTTTCGAGCTACCTGAGATTTGGAGCTTTCAGTTTGGGAACTTTCTGGCCTTCTCTTTATGTGCAATCTACTCCTTAGAACCCCTTGATGATGTTTGAATGCTCAAAATGAGTTTGTGCTGGCTGGATAATGAGTTTCGAAAGGAACTGCTTCAAGCTCAGTCAACAATGGCTATGGTGATTCTGACTGATTCAGGCCATGGTGAGTGATTGCTTGTGGTCCTGATGATGAATGGAGAAGGTTTGTGGTGCTTGTTTGTGTGTTTGTGAGCTAGGATGAGAGTTTCGAATGAAACTGCAAAATGGAGTGTGAACTGGTTATGGAGTATTCTTGCTATTACAGGCTTTGGTTCTTGGTGCTGGATGATCTATGAAGTGTGGTGAGATGATTGATGAAGATAGTTTGAGTGTTTGGTGGCTGTGGAGAGGGATTCGAAGGAACTTGCAAAATGGTGAGTTTTTGTGTATGTGTGTAATGGGATTGTTTCAGCCTTGCTTCTTCATATGTTTAGCTTGCAAACTGTCCACATATTTCTCTCTCATTGGTCAGTTGACAAGACATGCCCTTTATTGATTGGTAAGGCAACTTTTGCAAAAAGTCCACTTCTTGTAAGAGAGGGCATGGGCTAAACTCTAGCTAAGTACAATGAGCATGGGGCTGCGCAGCATGATGTGTGTATGGAACTAGTTTGGTTCAGCAGCCAAGAAATCAAGTGGGTGAGATGTGATGATAGTTTTTGCAAGTTGCTTGCTTTATGGTTCACATGTGAAGATCTTGTTCCAAAGGTCATGAAACATGAGCAATGCCTAGTTCATTCTGAATTTTGTGACTTGTAGAATGTTTGCATACTGGTTTGAAGCCAATTAGAAGTTACAAAATGCATTGGTTCAAGGTTTTGCAAAATTTCCATTTGGTGCATAACTTGAATTTTAGTGATTTTTGCCAACTTTGCCACACCATAACTTTTGATCCAAGAAGAGTTAGGTCATGTTCTTGTACTTTTTGAAAATGGAAAGATGATATCTACAACTTTCATGACCAAAGTTTTTTTATTTGAAGCATTTTTGGATCAAGAATCAAGGCTTGAAAAATGACCTAAAATGATGCATTCTTGAAAAGTCAACTATGCCCAAAAAGTCAACATTTGCAAAAACCCTAAATTCTTGATTTTTATGAACTTCCACCTTCTTCCATGATCAAATAAAGATCATATACACTCAAAATGAAGAAGATCACCCATTGGTTGGGTCATTGGGGGCCTCAGATGCCCTGATTTTGCACTGACTTGTCTGAAAAGTCAACTCTTGATCTGATGACTTCCCCATGGAATTTCTTCATGAAAATTGATATGCATACTCCCTATACCATATAGAGATCAATGGAAACAAGAATGACCAAAAAATTTGGGGTTATGGCCTCTGAAACCAAAACCCTAATTTTCAGTCAACTGTGTAGTTCAAGCTGGCCCTGCATCCACTCAAACCCTAGTTCTTGTGATTCCTCTGCATTTTTGACTTTGAGGAGATGAAATATGATATAAGAACACACATGGACCCCTTTGAGTTGATTGGTGGCCTTTGGAATGGCTCAAGATGCTTTGGGATGGCTCAGATCACAAACCCTAGGTGCAGATGCCTTAGAAACTATCCAGTGAATCAAAAATGAGATGTGAGATGATATGATTGTGTTTATGCATATGAGATGACCATAAGCCATGGTGTGAATGGGTGAGGGCAAATTTGGGGTGTTTACAGCTGCCCCTATTCAAACATGAGTTAGCTGTGCAGGATGTAAGCGACGGCTTAACAGGCAAACAAGATAACTTGTGGTTGAATACCAAAGACAGTCCAAAATTTGCACTCACAGAATGAAGAAGAAAAGGGATATAGATTGTAAAAGCAAAACAAAGTATATTGTAAAGTATGGGCGACGGAGGACGACCGTCGAGCGGAGGATGACTGCTGGGTAAAGAGCAATGACGGGGACGGCCGACATGCTGGTAAAGTGCAGGAAATAAAGCAATGACGGGGACGGCCGACATGCTGGGGATAAAAAGTAAAGCTAGGACGGGGACGGCCGACTAGCTGGGGAAAACAAGTAAAGCTAAGACGGGGACGGCCGACTAGCTGGGGAACAATAGGATATTATGATGGGGACGGCCATCAAGATAAAGCTGCAAAATTTCTCTGGGAATCAAATGAAACATGACGGGGACGGCCATCAAGTTCATAAAGGTAAAGTAACCAACGATGGGGACGGCCATCGGGCTAAAAAGGAAAAGGGACCACGACGGGGACGGCCATCGGGTTAAAGAATAAATGAAATAAACAGATGATGGGGTACGGCCATCAAAGGTGAAGGACGATCACCTAGCAGGGGACGGCTGCTCTGTGGGGAAAGAAAGAAAAATGATGGGGACGGCCATCAAAGGTGGAGGACGACCACCTGGCAGGGTACGGCTGCCGAAAATATCAACGATGGGGACGGCCATCAAAGGTGGAGGACGACCACCTGGCAGGGTACGGCTGCCGAAAATATCAACGATGGGGACGGCCATCGGATAGAAAAGGTCAACGATGGGGACGGCCATCGGACGAGCAAGATGGAGGACGACCATCAAGAAGTGGAGGACGACCACTCAGCAGGGGACGGCTGCTCTCGAGGTTTATCATGACATAGGACGAATGTCAGATAACCGAAATCAACAATGGGGACGGCCATTGGATAGAGTTGATGAAGGACGATCATCAAAAGGGTGGAGGACGACCACTTAGCAGGGGACGGCTGCTAAAAACAACGATGGGGACGGCCATCGGATGAGCATGATGGAGGACGACCATCAAGAAGTGGAGGACGACCACTCAGCAGGGTACGGCTGCTCTCAAAGGTATCATAACACAGGACGAGTGTTAGAAAAGAAAATTTGTTGGTGATCTACTGGGGATAATGTAAACACGGACGAGCGTTTACACCCAAGAAACAAAGGTATAAGTGTTTGGTATTGTGTATAGATTAAAGATGCGGACGAGCATCCTTAAGACTATGACACGGACGAGTATCACGTAAAAACAAACTGACACATGCTCAGAGATGATGATACGGACGAGTATCAACTGGTTAACAAAGAACACGGACGAGTGTTGCATCTGAAAGAAACCTTCTGGGGAATAATAGACACGGACGAGTATCTATATTCAAGAAGACATAGGTGTTTGACACGGTGTATGGATTAAAGATGCGGACGAGCATCCTTAGGACTATGATACGGACGAGTATCATGTAGAAACAAACATTAGACGCAATGTTCTGAGATGATGGTACGGACGAGTACCAACTGGTCAACAAAGAACAAGGACTACTGCCGAATCTGTGGGGTTATAACTGGTATATACAAGATACGGGCGAGTATCTGTATCATGAGTAGTAAATATTGTATTGTATGGACGAGTGTTTTAACTGCTGGGGAGAGTGACACGGACGAGCGTCAAGAGAAAAAAGTATAATATTAACAAGTATCTGCTATACAAAGTCTAGGCGACTGCGCTGGGGATATGACACGGACGGGTGTCAGGGAAGTGTATATAAGGTATGTGAGTGCAAAAAGGATGTCTTTGGCTTTCTGCTGGGATATGACACGGACGGGTGTCAGGAAGTATCTGTAATACGGGTGATCTTGTTTGTAAAGGGTGTTCAGGCGACTTTACTGGGGAAAGATGACACGGACGGGTGCCAAAAGGTGCATATACTGGTGTTTGTGATTGTGGGGCAACTGCTTTTTGCTGGGACTCTGATGGGGATTCTTGGGGAAAGTAATATGTATTCTGATGAATGGTTACTAATCACAAGCGTTCAATTCACAACATGACTTATGATTATGCTATGCATTTGATTTTTGCCGTAATGCTCCGTATTAGACGGAATGCTACGCTCTGGGGGGTGAATATGATGCGGATGCCATGATTATGCAAAGGGGCACAGATCCGGGATTCGGATCCCAATGCCGCGAAGATCTCTGGTCGATCTGCTGGAAATGGTCCTCCCAGCTGGGGATGAGATCACTGGTAGATCTAATGAGGTATCCGCTTGGGGATATATGCCACCGATTGACATATCTTTATAATACGGGACCCAGCTGGGGTTTGTAGAAGCTTTCTTCACTCTGTTGTGATCTCTTCGTGCGTTGCTCTTCTGGATAGAGGCTGGGGAAGGTGTGGGGAGATGATTCCCTGATATCTGCATTCTGTTGAGGAAGACCGGCAACTCAGCTGGGGAATTGTGAGAGGCAACTCAGCTGGGGAGAGCAACAAGAGGCAACTCAGCTGGGGATAGAGCATTTCAGATGCTGAGATTGAGTGCATGCTGATTTGGCAGCTCCGCTGGGGATATGGGCACCTTCTAGTGCCATGTGGAAGATAGACCGAGTTGATAATGATTTGCCAGCTTGCTAAGACGTAACTTGCATGCCCCAGGTTGCATTCTGGATACCTGCAATCCTGCAAAGATAATGGAACGTACAAAAGGTCCCGAGGTATCCCTTACTGGATTCCGTCATAGGAGTTAAGTACTTTCGAGAATAATCACATTCCCTGTAAGCATGTGTTTTTATTTTTTTAGAGAAGAGCATCTGTACTTATGCAATTGTATTTTTAGAGATATCAGACAACTCTTTGCAAAACATAAATGTAAAAACGAAACATGACCGAAAATCTGATTTTATTAATTCATGTGCCCTGAATTGGCAAGATACAGTCAAGGAAACACATCTCCTGAAATGAAGAGATTGTTACAAATTGAGAAACAAAATGCTGGCGGTGTTGACGACGCTTTCAAGGAGCTTCCTCTTCTGCTATGACTCGTATGACAATGACGTTCTTCTCGTCTTGCTTTCTGGAGAGAGTTGATTCTGATTGAAGCTTGATCTTTTGAAGCTTACCAAGTTGTAGGTGATACAGACGAATTCAGAATGCAGTTGTTCGCTTATTCCCTTATTTTGCATGGATCGCCCTTTCGGGTTTTCAATCCATCGGGATACCCATTTTTGCCTGAGCTGTCCAATGCGGCTTTTCAACTCAGCGGGTGTACATTTTTTATTCATTTTCCCTTACTTTTGCCCGAGTCTTTTATTCTGTTTTCGACTCGCCGGGATGCCCTATTTTTTCCTGGACTTACATTCTGTTTTTATGTCCAGCGGGTCATTTTATGCGAAGTATTTTTTAACTGCATCTGAATTCACAGGGGACGGGAAATCTTCACCATCCATGGTGCTGAGCATCAGTGCTCCACCAGAGAAAACTTTCTTTACAACAAATGGTCCTTCATAATTTGGAGTCCATTTGCCTCTGTGGTCTGTATGAGGAGGGAGGATTCTTTTCAGCACAAGATCTCCCACTTGGTACTCTCGGTGCCTGACTTTCTGATCGAAGGCTCTCTTCATTCTCTTCTGATATAACTGCCCATGGCAGATTGCAGCCAATCTTTTCTCTTCGATCAGACTCAGTTGTTCGTATCGGGACCAAACCCATTCTGCTTCACTCAGTTTAACATCCATCAAAACTCGTAGAGAGGGTAATTCAACTTCAACAGGTAGGACTGCTTCCATACCATACACAAGCTGATACGGTGTTGCCCCAGTGGATGTTCTGATTGATGTGCGGTACCCATGCAAGGCAAATGGTAGCATTTCGTGCCAGTCTTTGTAAGTGACTACCATCTTCTGTACAATCTTCTTAATATTCTTATTTGCTGCCTCAACAGCGCCATTCATCTTTGGCCTGTAAGGAGAAGAATTGTGATGTTGGATCTTGAAGTCCCGGCACAGCTCTGCCATCATTTTGTTGTTTAAGTTGGAACCATTATCAGTAATGATTCGCTCGGGCACTCCATACCGACAGATGATATCTCTTTTCAGAAATCTGGCTACCACTTGTCTTGTAACATTTGCATATGAGGCTGCTTCAACCCACTTGGTGAAATAGTCAATGGCGACCAAGATGAATCTGTGGCCATTTGAAGCAGTTGGCTCAATCTTGCCGATCATATCAATGCCCCACATGGCAAAGGGCCATGGTGAAGACATGATGTTCAAAGGATTCGGAGGCACATGCACTTTGTCTGCATAGATCTGGCACTTGTGGCATTTTCGGGCGTAGGCACAACAGTCTGCATCCATTGTGATCCAATAATAGCCTGACCTTAACAACTTCTTAGCCATGGCATGCCCTCCAGCATGGGTACCAAAAGACCCTTCGTGCACTTCATGCATCAACAAATCTGCTTCCGCCTTGTCAACACATCTGAGGAGTACCATGTCAAAGTTCCTTTTGTATAAAGACCCATCAGTGTTCAGGAAGAAACTACCAGCAAGCCTTCTCAAAGTCTTCTTATCATTGGAAGATGCCCCAGGTGGGTATGTCTGATCCTCCAAGAAGCACTTAATGTCGTGGAACCAAGGCTTATCATCTTTTACAACATCTGCTGCAAATACATATGCCGGTCTATCAAGTCTAGACATTGAAATCTGGGGTACAAAGTTAGCCGTTTGAACTTTGATCATGGATGAAATGGTAGCAAGAGCATCTGCAAACTGATTCTCGTCTCGAGGGATATACTCAAGCTTGACTGTTGTAAAGAAAGTCAATAACCTTCTTGTATAATCCCTGTAAGGTATCAGATGATCCTGGTGGGTGTACCATTTTCCGTTGGTTTGATTGACTACCAAAGCTGAATCTCCGAATACGGTCAATGTCTTGATCCTGAGGTCAATGGCTTCCTCAAGACCCATAATGCAAGCTTCGTATTCAGCTTCGTTGTTAGTGCAGTTGAAAGTGAGTTTTGCCGAGAAAGGCATGTGAACTCCTTTAGGTGTAATGAGTACTGCACCAACACCACGGCCATTCATGTTAACAGCCCCATCGAACATCATAGTCCATTCTTCCTCCGGGTCAGGCCCTTCAGTGTGAATAGGCTCTTCGTGATCTTTTGCTTTAATGAACATGATGTCTTCATCAGGGAAGTCAAATCTCATAGGCTGGTAGTCATCAATGGGTTGCTCAGCAAGATATTCAGATAGTACACTGCCCTTGATGGCTTTCTGAGATGTGTACTGTATGTCGTATTCTGTGAGAATCATCTGCCATCTTGCAACCCGTCCGGTAAGAGCTGGCTTCTCAAATATGTACTTGACTGGATCCATCTTTGAGATCAATAAAGTAGTGTGGGTCAACATATACTGTCTCAGTCGGCGAGCAGCCCACGCTAAAGCACAGCAAGTTTTCTCGAGCAGTGAATAACGTTGTTCACAGTCGGTAAACTTTTTGCTTAGGTAGTAAATTGCATACTCTTTTCGACCAGACTCGTCATGCTGGCCCAGCACACACCCCATCGACTCTTCTAATACTGTCAAGTACATGATCAGAGGTCTTCCTTCAACTGGCGGCATAAGGATTGGAGGTTCTTGCAGATATTCCTTGATCTTGTCAAAAGCCTTCTGGAAATCTTCGTTCCACCTGACCGTTTGCTCCTTTCTTAATAGCTTGAACAAGGGTTCACAGGTTGCTGTGAGGTGAGATATGAACCTTGAAATGTAGTTCAATCGACCTAAGAACCCTCGAACTTCTTTCTCAGTTTTCGGTGCAGGCATTTCTTGTATAGCCTTGACTTTATCAGGGTCAACCTCAATCCCCTTCTCGCTTACAATAAAGCCCAGCAATTTACCGGATCGCACTCCGAATGTGCATTTGTTGGGGTTCAACTTCAGCTGGTACTTCCTCAGACGCTTGAATAACTTGAGCAGATTTACCAGGTGATCTTCCTCTGTAAGGGACTTGGCGATCATATCATCCACGTAACACTCTATTTCCTTGTGGATCATATCATGGAATAATGTCACCATAGCCCGTTGATATGTGGCACCAGCATTCTTCAGTCCGAATGGCATCACTTTGTAACAGAACGTGCCCCAAGGTGTAATGAATGTTGTCTTCTCCATGTCTTCAGGTGACATCTTGATCTGATTATATCCTGAAAATCCATCCATGAAGGAGAATATCGAGAACTGAGCCGTATTATCCACCAATACATCGATGTGAGGTAATGGGAAGTCATCCTTCGGGCTGGCTCTGTTCAGATCCCGGTAGTCGACACACATTCTTACTTTGCCGTCTTTCTTAGGCACAGGTACTATGTTAGCAACCCACGGCGGATAGCTAGTCACAGCAAGGAACCCGGCGTCCCATTGCTTTTGTACCTCTTCTTTAATTTTCATAGCCATGTCTGGGCGAGTTCGGCGCAGCTTCTGTTTCACTGGTGGGCATTCTTCCCTCAAAGGCAGCTTGTGCACAACAATGTCGGTATCCAACCCTGGCATATCTTGATACGACCAGGCAAACACATCAACATACTCTTGAAGCAGATCTATCAGTTGTCTCTTCACTGAGTCTTGCAGGCAGGCCCCGATTTTAACCTCTTTCACGTCTTCGTCAGTACCAAGATTAATCACTTCAATTTCCTCCTGATGAGGAGTAATGACCTTTTCCTCCTGTCTCAACAACCTGGCTAGCTCTTCAGGAAGCTCATATTCTTCATCAACCCCTTCATCAGCTTGATTGATCGGATTGTCAAAGTCATACGATGTCATAGCCGTGCTGTTGTCGGTGCTGTCTGGAAGGCACTCTCTGCAAGGGTTAAGTTGGTTCATTTTAGTGATTTGATTTTAATCTTTATTAGAAAAAAGTGAAATGAAGTTATCATTTTGAAAACACCGCCATTTATTTTTGTACAAAAAGAAAAATGGAAAAACAGTGAGCAGAAAAGAAAAAGACTCGTTTGCAAAAAGATGTCTGATATTTCATTAATTTAATCTTGTTTGCACAAAAGTACAGATGACCCTGGTTACAAAATGAGTCTTGTCATCTTGGGCAAGATGCAAGACTTGGATGCATGCTATAAAAAAAATACAGGAAATAATAATTACTCTGCATGAGTAACTCTTATAATTTCCTGGGAAGACCAGTTCGAGACACTGCTCCCCGGGATCTTTGGACGAATCCAATTCTCCAGATTGCGCTCCTCTT
The DNA here is from genome assembly GCA_963966055.1 of Lathyrus aphaca. Taxonomy (NCBI): domain Eukaryota; kingdom Viridiplantae; phylum Streptophyta; class Magnoliopsida; order Fabales; family Fabaceae; genus Lathyrus; species Lathyrus aphaca. The sequence continues at coordinate 482,489,445 of OZ014525.1, read as the reverse complement.
CCAGCTCGTCTTCCAGACAGTTGATAGCATCGGGGGTGAGCATCCCCCCACTGACAAAACCAGGCTCTCCAGCAGCCTTTGCTTGATGTTGAGTTGGTCTGTAACCCAACCCAAATTTGTCCTTCTTCTCCTCCACAGCTAAAACCTTGCCCCAGCCTAGGGCAGTTCCTTCTTCAACAACCTTCCGGGCTTGTTGGTAAGACGACATTGGGGTACCAGATACAGCAGATGCTTCATTGACATTCAAAGCTTCAAACCCCTGGCTCATTGTTTCATGGATCTCTCCATCCATTTCAATGTACTTATAGGTCGCCAGGTGGCTGACAAAAATGTCCTCCTCTCCACAGATTGTGACAACTTGGCCTTCCCACTCAAATTTTAACTTTTGGTGAAGGGTAGACGTTATTGCGCCAGCGGCGTGAATCCAGGGTCTACCCAACAAACAGCTGTAGGCGGGCTGAATGTCCATCACATAAAAGATAGTTTTAAAGGTCTGTGGGCCAATTGTCACGGGCAGCTCAATCTCTCCCAGAACCGATCTCTTAGAACCATCAAAGGCTCTTACTACCAGGTTGCTGGGTCTCAATGCCAATCCATCATATTCAAGCTTCACCAGAACCTTCTTTGGTAAGACATTCAGGGAAGAACCTGTGTCCACCAGCACATGAGAAAGGACAACTCCTTTGCATTCCATGGTTATGTGCAAGGCTTTGTTGTGATTGCGACCATCCGCTGTCAAGTCAGAATTGGTAAACCCTAGCCCATTGCTAGCAGTAACGTTTCCAACCACGGTTTCCAATTGGTTGACAGTAATCTCCTCAGGCACGTAAGCTGCGTGCAGGACTTTAAGTAGTGCATTCCGATGGGCTTCGGAGCACATAAGCAGTGAGAGGATGGAGATTTTGGATGGCGTCTGGTGAAGTTGATCCACAATTTTATAGTCACTCTTTTTGATGATCCGCATAAACTCATCAACTTCCTGATCAAATGGAGTTTTCAGGGCTTCTTTGGCAGCTGGATCTTCCTGCACCGGGCCTTTTCCCTTTGCCTTGGCAGCAGCTTCTGCTTCGGCAGTAGGTCTTTGAACTTGTGAAGCAAAGAGACGTCCGCTTCGAGTGAAGCCTCCGCCTCCCCCCACATTATCTACTTGTGGTGCAGGTGTTGATGTTTCAAGAGTGATTCTTTTTCCTTCGCAGTATACGTCAGAGCCATAGTGCCAAGGGATGGCCCTATTGCTTTCATATGGTACTGGTCCAGGCACCGTGACAGTGACCGGACTGATTGCTGCTGCTGAAGGGACTGTTATTGTTTGCGGATCATAAAAGATTGTAACTGGTGCTCTGGCGGGAGCAGCGCCTTCTGAATGGTAGGCAGAATTATTTTCAGGATCATAGAATATGGTAACAGTGGAGACATCTTCATGATTGATTGCTGGTGTTGTAGGAGATTCTGTTGGAAGGGCTGTTGTTGTTGATGGAGAGTCGAAATGGAATGAAGCTGAAGTTGTAGCAGGAGGAACTGTTGAAAACTGATCATTTGGAAGGACAGGTGAAGTACTTGTTGATGGTGCTGATGAATTGTTGGGAACAATAGTTGCTGTAGTTGTAGGAGGTTCTGAAATCGTTGTTGATGAAGTTGCCGGATTTGTCGGGAATGATGTAGTGATCTGGAGTAGGCCACTCTGAATAAGGCTGTCAATGCCATTCCTCAGGTCCTCGCACCCATTCCATGAAATATTGCAGTAGGGACACCCTAGTTCACACCCCGGAAATATTTGGTTTTCGCGGAGTTGAGCTTTGATTTCCACCAATGGCGTCCTGATCTGATCCACACTTGTTATTAAATAAGACGGTTGGTCTTCTTCAATAGCATTAATTCGAGGACCACCATGGTTTGGCATTGGGTTTTTATTGACATTGGGTGGAGGTGCAAAATTCAGAGCCTTGGAGTCTACCAAGTCTTGTACCTTCATATGCAGAGCTCTGCATTTTTCTGTACTGTGACCAGGTGCGTTGGAATGAAAAGCACACCTAGCATTGGAGTCATAGTTCCTTGGTAGACTGTTGGGATCCGGAGGTGCCAACGTTCTTAGCTCAACCAGGTTGAGTTTCAGAAGTTGTGGCAGCAAGGCAGCATACGACATTGGGATCGGGTCGATCACTCGGTTAGCTTGGGACGGCCTTTGTTGGAATGGCCTCTGTTGATTGTTGTTGTTGGAGTTGTTGTTGTAGTTTCTTGGAGGATACTGATTCTGCTGATACTGAGGTTGTTGTTGGAAGTTTTGTTGAGGAGGTTGATAGACTGGCTGAGGATGAGCTGGAGCAGGGATAGTGACTGCTGCTATTGACCTTTGAACATACTGGGGCCTACCCCTGTTGGTGTGAATGGCATTGGTTTCGCCAGTTCTTCTCGGGCCTGCAAAAGGCTTTCTTGTACCACTGGACGAGCTTGCACCATTGTCTGTGATCTTTCCCATTTTTAACAGGCTTTCAATTCTCTCCCCGGCTATGACGACATCTGCGAAGCTGGTGGAAGAGAAAGCAGCCAACCTGTCAATATACGTTCCCTGGAGAGTGTTCATAAACATGTCTGCCATTTCCCTTTCAGACATAGGGGGTTGAACGGCAGCAGCCAATTGCCTCCATCTTTGAGCATATTCTCTGAAGCTCTCCCTCGAAGACTGTGACATTCCCATCAGGAGAGTCCTGTTGGGTGCCATGTCTAGATTATACTGATACTGTCTGATGAAGGCCTCTGCCAGGTCCTTCCAGCATCTTATAGTTGCTCTTGTCAGATGGGAATACCATTCCCTCGAAGCTCCAGTCAAGCTATCTTCGAAGTAGAACATCCAAAGTTTCTCATCCATTGTATAGGCTTTCAGCCTTCCCAGAAATGATTGCAAATGAGTCCGGGGGCATGAAGTCCCATTATACTTTTCGAAACAAGGAGGTTTGAACTTATGGGGGATCCTGACCCCTTCTACCAAACCCATGTCCATGACGTCAAACCCCAAAGAGTTTTGAGACTCCAGTGATCTCAACTTCTCAGCTATTTCTTCCAATCGTCTATCATATGTTTCCTCTCCGGCACCCATCACTGTATACTGGTCCTCCTGAGGATCTTCTTGAAGTACTCTGGCTGCTGTGGCTGTCCCTTGAATGTTGACTGGGATGTTAGCCTCTGGATGGAGATGTGGGCCAAACACAGGGGGGGTAATATGTGGTTGCACCCTTTCATTATTACTGGTGTCTGCAGTTCCTACATGAGGCTCCTCTTGATTTTGCCTCTCCACCATGGCCCTCAGTCTCTCCTGGCTCTGAGCCATGTTGTTCATAACTTCCATGAACTGCGTCATCTGCGTTCTCATCTCTAACCTTTCGTTGGCCATCTGGTTTCGGACCTCCGTAAGGTCTTGCTGCATCTGATCCATCTGGATTCCCGGAAGGTTGTTTCTAGTTGGGTACCTGTGTGGCCTGTTGAGAGGAAACACCCGGCGGCGAGCAATAATTCCTGAACATCACAACAGAGGTTAGCAACAACAAAACAAAAACCTACAAAACAAACAAAAGGGTTAGCATGCAATGCAATTATGCTTATTTGTTCTCAAGGTATCCGGTTTGGCCTTCAGTTTTGACCCTTCCAGACCCTTGAAAATGATGCTGTTGAAATTGCTTTTGATGTGAACCCAGATAGAAACCAACACAGATATATTACAAAGGTGAAATAATACAATTTGTTCAAATTACAACACAAACCCTCAAAGGGGCCAAAATACATCACAAAAAGCAAAAGTACATGGAAAAGGAACAACAACAAGCAAATGATCAAACTCCAAGGCCAAACTCATCCTCACGAACTTCCTTGAGAAGTGCTTCGGTCACAGGATCAGCCGGATGCTCTGTGAGACTTCTGATGAGAAGGTTTCTTGTTGCAACAGCTGCAGTCAACTTCCTGCTCTGACTTTGGTCCTTTGACCTCTTCAATCCTGCTTTGATTTTCAGCTCTGATATTTCCTCCTGGGCTGCTGCCAGGGCTTTTTCCATCTGCTCCATCTTGTCTTGAACTCTCTTGTCTTCTAGAGTACGGGCCTCAGTGATCCGGACCCACCTGGCCTGACTCTCTTTCAAGTACAAGTCTGTTCTTGCTCTTTGGAACTGGGCTTCTTTACAAGCATTCTTCAGAATCTGCTCACCAGCCTTAGACTTGTTGATATAATCTCCAGACTTCTCAATCTTAGTCAAGTGTTCCACTCTCAATTTCTCCAATCTCTCAATCTCCCTCACACCTTCACTCCTTTCCCTGAGGGTCTTCTGCAAGGCTTGGGTTAACTTCTCATTTCTTTCCTTCAAGCTCTCAAACTCTTCCAAACTGATAGTGGCAGGGGGTGGTGCTGAAGATGACTCAGGCATGTCTTCTATGGTAAAGGGCATTCCAGAGAATTGGGCCCTAGCATGGGACCACTCATAATATTGGACTGATGCCACATTATTGCACTTCCCCAGAATGGTGATTCCCTTGGTTTGAACATGATCCCAGGCCCAAGCAGCCTGCCTAACAACAGTCAAACTAATCTTGTTCTCACAGTAGAGGGTCTCCACCAAATCTTGTTCCCTAGGAGTGTGGACCAGTGCATAGCCCAATTGTCTCCTGAACAGCAGAGGGTTGTAGTTGATACTTCCCTTAACTCCTATTAGGGGCACATTGGGAAAATGTCCACAGCTGGTGATCATATCTCTGCCCTTGGTGCTCTGAGTACACCATCTGATATCTGCTGAAGTGAGAGTAGTGAGCCTCTTAGCCCAGTTGCTTTGCTGATGAGGATTTAGAAATGCATCTGTCCTGGGTAGATGCCTGAGAAGCCAAGCATGGAATAGTGGAGCGCAAATCCTCACTAATCTTCCCCTCTGCTTCTCATTTCTCTGATGTACTGAGTAATAGAGATCTCCTAGCAAAGTTGGCACTGGGTTCTTCAAGATGAACAAGTGGATTGCATTTTTGCTAATGAATCAAGGCTCATCTGCAAACAATACAATTCCATATACACTTAAGGCCAATAGAGCACAAACAGCTTTCCACTCCCCCAGGGAGGCCTTCAGACTAGCTTGAGAAATCAGGAAGTCCAGATGAAATCCAGGGATCCCAGCTTTAGAGGTCATATGCTGTTCAATCAAAGCAGGTTCCAGGTGCAAAGCTTTTGCTATCTCTCCATTGCTGGGAAAGACCATTTCAGGGTTGAATGGGATTTCTCTTTTGATGGGCAGACCAGTCAATGATGAGTATTCTTCCAGAAGAGGCCCCAACTGAAAGTCCTGAAAGGTGAAACATCTCAATGGGGGGTCATAAAACTGAATACAGGTGTGGATGAGGCTCCTCTGAGATGGGTCCAGGTCCATGACCAAGTCAAGTATATCCCCATAATGCTCTCTGAACAAAGGAATGTGATCTGGGGTGATCAGGGTTTGGATCCTTCTGATGTCTGATAAGTCTGGTTGGAAGAAATGATAAGTGATGTTGCTTTTCTTTGGAGCCATGATGCTGAAGACTGAGTAGAGTAAGTGCTGGTGAAAATGCTGAGAAGTGGGCCACTGGCTGGCTAGTGCAAGTAACTGAAGTATATGGCTGACAAACTGATGCAAGTGGAGATAGGTCAATACTGCAGATGGGGTCAAAACCAAACCTGATGAAGGTGGATACCCTGAAACACAAATAAGCACATGTTAATATGATGCAATGAGTATGTATGCAAATGATATGCAAGGGTCTGTGACTGAGCTGGATCTGATTAACTGCCTTGGTATAGATCCATGTGTGTTCAAGAATTCCAGATGGAGGTCTATAAATCCAGTAACCAGGGTGGGGGACTCAAATAAAGAGCCACATGTCCAGGGTTTTAGAATCACAAGAACTGTCCAACATGGAGTATTCTCAACAAAGTCAAAGTAACAGGGTATTCTGAGGTCAAGGTACCTGCAAACCTGTAAACAGCCCAACCCCCTCACAGGTGATGATCTAGAACAAGGATCCTCAGACTTGGATCAGTTATGAGAAGTGTAAACACTTCTAACCCGGAGGTACAATGTTTACAATAACCATAACAATTCCTCCTCTAATTCACCTCAGTTTCTGAAGGTCAATACTAAAAGGTCATCCAGACTTAGCAGGCTTCCCAGATAGCCCTAGCATTGCAGGAAATCTGCAACACAGAGTTCTCAAGAAGAAACCCATATCTGAACCGTGTTTCATATTCCCGCACCAGACCGAAATGGAATGGGAAAGAATATGATTCACTCTAGCCTAGGTGTCACTCAGGTCCCAGGTATAGGACCTTAACTCTCAATGAATCACCCACCCACCAAAACAAGAAACCAGATCCAGCCAGCAGCATGACAGTATGATATATACAAAAGCAATAAAGAAAGCAGTAAAGCAACTGTACATAAAGCAGAAATAAGTACAAAAATACAAACACAAATAAGCACATAACACCCCCGTAAACACAAATCAAACAAGCGCTAGGAGGAACCCACAAAAAGAACCAGAAGCCCTGGTTGCAATATAAGGGTCCCCAGCAGAGTCGCCAAGCTGTCGCTCCCGACAAATGACACCGGGTCAGATGAAGGTACAGACGCGAACGGTCGGCGAGGGGAACAGTGAGAACACACAGTCGTGAACTCACTGGAGATGAAAAGAGTCGCCAGCTAGGCATTTTTATCCCGGAGGAAAGGTAATGCTGCATAGACCTAGAAAAGATGGATAAGACGGTTTGCGAACCAGAGAGACTGAGAAAGGGGGTTGGTTACAACCTGGGAAGGTATTAGCACCCAGATTGTCCGCCGTACTCGACGGGATCCACGCTTAAAAGATTTGTGTTTTAAAGGGGTAGTGTCAGTGCAATCTGTGTGTAAAATGGCTGGAAAGCAATATGTACAGGTGTCAGTGTAAAAGAAGTGTGAAGTGCATAAGTGAGGTGTCAGTGTAAGGAAAAGAGTATGCTCAAGACCATGAGGCTTAAAGAATGATACAGGAAGGAGGGGGAATGAACAGAGACTTTTGTTCGATAACCGTTAAGTTATGCCTACGTATCCTCTCGTGCAATGAGGAAGTCAGAACACCGTAGTTCGACCCAAAGAGACTGAAAGATGAATTGACTTGTGAACTGCTTGCTTGTCAATGCTCAAGTGTATGACCTGTCTGGCTCAGGTGCAAACTGTCTTGCATTAGACGGAAGAAGCAAGTTCTCGCTTATGAGTGAATGAGATGAGAAAAGAATCCCGGAGGAGACGATTATTGTTTGTTTTTGAGTTTTCAGTCTTTTATTGCTTTTGAAAGATTTGTCATAAGATAATGAGCTTAAGTCTAAACCAATGGATTTAGTAAACTCATCACATCTTCCATCTGATTAGGGGTAATGAGAATACCTTAAGTGTGAAGTCAGATTCTCACACTTAATCACCTTCGGTGTAGGATTAAGATCATTAACCTACTTGTGATTATTTAGATGTTTTTGGTGTTTTTGTTTAGTGTTGAGTAATGAGGTTAAGCCATAATCAAGGATTAAACAGACTCATTACACCATCTTAAAAGAAGGATAATAGATGAGAATGTTTAAGCTGAGAAAAACTCCTCAACTTAATCCATGATTAGGGATTAAACCCATGACAAAACAAGCCTTTATTAAGTGGATTTTATTTGATGGTATGATGATGAAGTGTTTTTTATGATTTGTAAGACAACTTGAGGGGGACTTGTCCATTAACACTAGGGTTAGTCCTTCTTAACCAATTAAGGAAGAATTAGAACCCTAATGCAAGGCCCAAGTTACAAGTGTGATGTCCTGATACTTATTAAGTGAGTTGATTAAGAGATTTAAACACATTAAGGGTTTAACACTTAGGATTAAAGTTATACACTCCATCCTAAGAGAAGGATGCAGGCATAAGCTTAATCACAAAGCCTTAAAGCCTTTAGGGTTTAGTCCCTGATTATGAGGTGAGAAGAGAAGACTCAAGAGAGACACAAAGGTAAAACTAAAAGGGGAGACTAATCAAAACCCTAATCATTGTCATGATTGGTTGTTCCTAAGGTTTATGAGGTTTGCAAGAGAAATCTTCAGAGGAACCACCAGGAAGCAGATGAACAGGATCAAGAGAAGCAAAGTGACTTGCTTCATTCAAGAAGTCAAGTCACTTGAAGAAAGAAAGTGGGAGGAGAAAGGATGAGCAAGCTCAATCTCAAACACATATAGAAATGTAGCAATGGATGCAAGAGAGATGAGAAGAAAAGTTATGAGAAGTGAAGGCAAATCCACTTCTCAAGTTTACTTACCACCTGAAATGTTAGAAAGGAATGCAATGCAATGCCAAATGAAATGAAATGTGTGATGCTAAGCAAAACCAGAAGCATGTTGATGATGATTATGATGTTATGAGGTGCTGCAAACATGAGGCAAAGCAATGGGAATGTTCATACAAGATCATGAATGCAAATGATGCAAGCTAAGGAGCATGAACAAACATGAAATGTTATGAAGCATACAAGACAAATGACATGGCAAGTATGAGATGCAATGATCAAAGATGCTTTATACATGTCTTAAGATGTCAAATGAATCACAAGAATGCACAAAATGCAATGACAAGCCATGTTATGCAAGAGAATGCAAGAAGGATGCAAAAGAAAGCCCAAATTAGGGTTTATGGATCAAACATCAAACACAAACCAAAAACAGAAGCAAAACCCTAAAGTAAAAATGGAAAATGGCACTCAAAGAAACCCTAGGCCTATGATGAACCACTACCCAAAGGGGAGCTCTCAACTCTCAACCAAACTCAAGATATGAATTTTCTAAGTTATTAGGGTTTTTTAGGGTTCTTAACAAAACAAATGCCAAACAATTTGAAAATGCAAGAACAATTCATGGCCTTTTTATCCTAGGAACTACATGCAAAACAAAAGACAATGCAAGAAGAATCAATGTCTCAACCTTCACCAATTGGCAGAAATGAATTTTTGAATCCATGATCAAAATAATGCATAAAAAATGATTTAATTCAATGAAAAATTCTTAAAATGCATCAAGATCAAAAAAGAAATTTGGTTTGAAGGTTGGACAATGTTTCTAAATGTCTTAGAACATTTCATGAATTTTTTTGTAATTTTTAAATACCTAAAAGTATTTTTAATTAATTAATTCCCATTAATCAATTAAAAATAATCTTTTAAATATTTAAAAATACTTTTTTAATGATGAAAAATAAAATAAAAATGTTTTTGGGTCATAAAAATTATTAAAACTTTAGGGAAAAAGTTTCATAATTTTTATGTATTTTTTGCTATTTTAAAATAATTATGCAAGTTATTGAAATAAAAATGAAATAAAAATCAAATAAATAGAAAAGTATGCGCAAGGGATGGCCAGGATTTGATCTGGGCTTGGACTGGTTGACTGCGCGCCAGATCCAAGGGCCCAGATTCAAACCTGGCTAAAAATGGTTTATGAATTAATTAAGCTGGATTTAATTAATTAAACTAGGTTAGGGTTTCTAATGACACATCCTGACCATTCAATCACGCGCGGGAAGCAACATCCAAGGGCCCAGGTTTGAAGTTGGCTAATTAATGACAATTAGCCCTAATCACTCTCAGGCTGCCGGAGAAGACCTCCGGTCGTCTTCTCCGGCGAGCAGCTCACCTGAAAACCTCCCAAATCCCTCAAATCGTAACGAAAATGAAAACTAAGCACACCAAAATGATCCCCATGATCTCCTGAATCAAAACCCTATCCCCAAACAAATTTATTCTTCATCAATCACATGAATCGAAAGCAAACATTTTTAGGGCAAACCAGTTTCAGAGTCAAATTAAATATTCAAATCACAACCATTTCAAAAACTAAAAGCATCAGGATGATCAGTGAATCATGAGGAACAAGTTTGTAACAAGAAAAACAACTTCTGGAAAAATTATTTTCGAGCTACCTGAGATTTGGAGCTTTCAGTTTGGGAACTTTCTGGCCTTCTCTTTATGTGCAATCTACTCCTTAGAACCCCTTGATGATGTTTGAATGCTCAAAATGAGTTTGTGCTGGCTGGATAATGAGTTTCGAAAGGAACTGCTTCAAGCTCAGTCAACAATGGCTATGGTGATTCTGACTGATTCAGGCCATGGTGAGTGATTGCTTGTGGTCCTGATGATGAATGGAGAAGGTTTGTGGTGCTTGTTTGTGTGTTTGTGAGCTAGGATGAGAGTTTCGAATGAAACTGCAAAATGGAGTGTGAATTGGTTATGGAGTATTCTTGCTATTACAGGCTTTGGTTCTTGGTGCTGGATGATCTATGAAGTGTGGTGAGATGATTGATGAAGATAGTTTGAGTGTTTGGTGGCTGTGGAGAGGGATTCGAAGGAACTTGCAAAATGGTGAGTTTTTGTGTATGTGTGTAATGGGATTGTTTCAGCCTTGCTTCTTCATATGTTTAGCTTGCAAACTGTCCACATATTTCTCTCTCATTGGTCAGTTGACAAGACATGCCCTTTATTGATTGGTAAGGCAACTTTTGCAAAAAGTCCACTTCTTGTAAGAGAGGGCATGGGCTAAACTCTAGCTAAGTACAATGAGCATGGGGCTGTGCAGCATGATGTGTGTATGGAACTAGTTTGGTTCAGCAGCCAAGAAATCAAGTGGGTGAGATGTGATGATAGTTTTTGCAAGTTGCTTGCTTTATGGTTCACATGTGAAGATCTTGTTCCAAAAGTCATGAAACATGAGCAATGCCTAGTTCATTCTGAATTTTGTGACTTGTAGAATGTTTGCATACTGGTTTGAAGCCAATTAGAAGTTACAAAATGCATTGGTTCAAGGTTTTGCAAAATTTCCATTTGGTGCATAACTTGAATTTTAGTGATTTTTGCCAACTTTGCCACACCATAACTTTTGATCCAAGAAGAGTTAGGTCATGTTCTTGTACTTTTTGAAAAGGGAAAGATGAGATCTACAACTTTCATGACCAAAGTTTTTTTATTTGAAGCATTTTTGGATAAAGAATCAAGGCTTGAAAAATGACCTAAAATGATGCATTCTTGAAAAGTCAACTATGCCCAAAAAGTCAACATTTGCAAAAACCCTAAATTCTTGATTTTTATGAACTTCCACCTTCTTCCATGATCAAATAAAGATCATATACACTCAAAATGAAGAAGATCACCCATTGGTTGGGTCATTGGGGGCCTCAGATGCCCTGATTTTGCACTGACTTGTCTGAAAAGTCAACTCTTGATCTGATGACTTCCCCATGGAATTTCTTCATGAAAATTGATATGCATACTCCCTATACCATATAGAGATCAATGGAAACAAGAATGACCAAAAAATTTGGGGTTATGGCCTCTGAAACCAAAACCCTAATTTTCAGTCAACTGTGTAGTTCAAGCTGGCCCTGCATCCACTCAAACCCTAGTTCTTGTGATTCCTCTGCATTTTTGACTTTGAGGAGATGAAATATGATATAAGAACACACATGGACCCCTTTTAGTTGATTGGTGGCCTTTGGAATGGCTCAAGATGCTTTGGGATGGCTCAGATCACAAACCCTAGGTGCAGATGCCTTAGAAACTATCCAGTGAATCAAAAATGAGATGTGAGATGATATGATTGTGTTTATGCATATGAGATGACCATAAGCCATGGTGTGAATGGGTGAGGGCAAATTTGGGGTGTTTACAGACCCAAAGAGACTGAAAGATGAATTGACTTGTGAACTGCTTACTTGCCTATGCTCAAGTGTATGATCTGTCTGGCACAGATGCAAACTGTCTTGCATTAGACAGAAGAAGCGAGTTCTCGTTTGTGAGTGAAGATGATGAGAAAAGAATCCCGGAGGAGACGATCATTGTTTGTTTTTGTGTTTTTCAGTCTTTTATTGCTTTTGAAAGTTTGTCATAAGTTAATGAGCTTAAGCCTAAACCAATGGATTTAGTAAACTCATCACATCTTCCCTCTGTTTAGGGGTAATGAGAGTACCTCAAGTGTGAAGTCAGATTCTCACACTTAATCACCTTTGGTATAGGATTAAGATCATTAACCTACTTGTGATTATTTAGGTGTTTTTGGTGTTTTTGTTTAGTGTTAAGTAATGAGGTTAAGCCATAATCAAGGATTAAACAGACCCATTACACCATCCTAATAGAATGATAATAGATGAGAATGTTTAAGCTGAGGAAAGCTCCTCAACTTAATCCATGATTAGGGATTAAACTCATGACAAAACAAGCCTTTGATTAAGTGGATTTTATTTAATGATATGATGATGAAGTGAGTTTTATGATTTGTAAGACAACTTGAGGGGGACTTGTCCATTAACACTAGGGTTAGTCCTTCTTAACCAATTAAGGAAGAATTAGAACCCTAATGCAAGGCCCAAGTTACAAGTATGATGCCTTGGTGATTATTAGACGAATTGATTAAAGGATTTAAACACATTAAGGTTTTAACACTTAGGATTAAAGTTATACACTCCATCCTAATAGAAGGATGCAGGCATAAGCTTAATCACAAAGCCTTAAAGCCTTTAGGGTTTAGTCCCTGATTATGAGATGAGAAGAGAAGACTCAAAGAAGACACAAAGGTAAAACTAAGAGGGGAGACTAATCAAAACCCTAATCATTGTCATGCTTGGTTGTTCCTAGGGTTTGTGAGGTTTTCAAGAGAAATCTTCAATGGAACCACCAGGAAGCAAATGAAAGGATCAAGAGAAGCAAAGCAACTTGCTTCATTCAAGAAGTCAAGTCACTTGAAGAAAGAAAGTGGGAAGAAGAAGAATGAGCAAGCTCAAACCCAAACACATATAAAAATGCAGCATGGATGCAAGAGAGATGAAAAGAAAAGTTGTGATAAGTGAAGGCAAATTCACTTCTCAAAGTCACTTACCACCTGAAAGGTTAGAAAAGAAATGCAATGCAATGCAAAAATGGGATGAGGTGACATGATGAGAAAACAAAACCAGAAGCAATTGCATGATGCTAATGATGCTATGAGATGCTACAAACATAAGGCAGCACATGGAAATGATCATACAAGTTCATGCATGCAAATGAAGCAAGTTAAGAAACATGAACATACATGAAAAGTTATGAAGTGCACATGGCATACAACATGGCAAATACATGATGCAATGATCAAACATGCTTTCAATATGTCTTATGATGTCAAATGGATCACATGGAGGCATGGAATGTCATGGCAAGTCATGTTATGCAAGAGAATGCAAGATGGATGCATATGAAAGCCCAAATTAGGGTTTATGAACAATACATCAAACAAAAATCAAAATCAGAAGCAAACCCTAAGATAAAAAATTGAAAATGCCACTCAAAGGACCCCTAATCCTATTCTAACTCACTGCCCAAAGGAGAAGCTTCAACTCCTAACCAAGTTCAAGTTATGGTTTTCTTAAGATTTCTAGGGTTTTAGGGTTCTTAAACAAGAAAATTATCAAACAAATTGAAAATGGAAGATCAAATCATGGCCATTTAATCTCAAGAACTACATGTTAAACACAATGCAATGCAAGAAGAATCAATGTCCAACTCCTCATGAATAGGCATAAATGATTTTTTGAACTATGGATCAAATTAATGCCTAAAAATGATTTTAAATCAATGAAAAATTCTCAAAATGCATCAAGATCAAAAAATAAATTTGGTTTGAAGGTTGGGCAATATTTCTAAATGTCTTAGAACATTTCATGAATTTTTTGGTGATTTTTAAATACCTAAAAGTATTTTTAATAAATTAATTTTCATTAATCAATTAAAAATAAACTTTTAAATATTTAAAAATACTTTTTTAATGCTAAAAATGAAAATAAAAATATTTTTGTGTTTTAAAAATTAATGAAACTTTTGACAAAAAGTTTCATAATTTTTAAAACAATTTTGCTATTTTAAATAAATTATGGAAATTAAATGAAAGAAAATGAAATAAAAATGAAAATAGACTGAAGTATGCAGGATGGAGGGCCAGGATTCACTCTGGATTTAAAATGGTTGACTGCGCGCGCCATCTGATGGCCCATATTCAAACTGAATTAATCTCATTTAATTAAATAAATAATGGTGATTAGGGTTTAATGACTGCATCTCAGCCATACACACGCGCGCGAAGTCAACAAAGTCCAAGCATCCAACGCTCCAGATTCAAACTCTCTTAATTGCAGGATTAAAACCCTAATTATTTTCAGGTGGCCGGAGAAGACGTCCGGTCGTCTTCTCCGGTGGGAACCCCACCTGAAAATCCCCAAAAACCTCAAAACGCAACAAAAATGAAAACCAAGCATACAGAAATGATTCCCATAACCTACTGAATCAAAACCCCATCACAAACAACATTTATATTCCCTCAAACTCATGAATCGAAACAAAACATTTTTTAGGTCAGGGAGTTTCAGAACACGATTACACCCTCATTTTCCAACCATTTTCAAAACCAATGACATAGTTGTGATCAGGGAAGCATATAGAATAACTTAAGAACTTAAAAAATGATTTCTGGAAAAAAAGTTCTTGAGCTACCTGAGTTTCGAAGCTTTCACTCTTGCAACTTTCTGTCCCTTTCCTTTGATGAAAACCACTCCTTATGACCCCTTGATGATGCTTGGATGCTTAGAAGAAGTTTATGTTGGCTGGTTAAGGAGTTTGAACAGCTTCTGCTCAAGCTCAGTTGAAAATGGTGATGGTGATGCAGGCTGTTTCAGGCAAAGGTGAAGGGTTCTTTATGACCAGTGTGATGAATGGAGAGGGTTTATGAAGTTTGTTCAAGTGTTTGGGAGCTGTGGAATGAGATTCGAAAGTTTTTGCTTTGGGGGTGAAAAATGGAAGAGTGATGTTCTTGCTTGGTTCAGGCCTAAGTCTTGTTGGTTTTGGCTCAGTGAAGCAAGGTGAGTTGATCTATGGAACTGGTTTTTGTGTTTGTTAGCTGTGTAGAGGGATTCGAAGAGAAATGCTTGATGGAGTGTTTTTGTGAATGGTGAGTTGTGGTGAGCTTCAGCCTTGCTTCATGTATGATATGGCTAGCACTTGCTTTGCATAAAAAACTCCCATTGGTCAGATGATGTGACCTGGCCTGCTGTGATAGGTAAGTTCACTTTTGCAAAATGTCAACTTTGGTGTAAGGAAAGCATGGGTTGAGCCCTAGGCTAGTACATGTACATGGGCTGGCGCAGCATGGTGTGGTGAGAAGCTATGGCTGGTTCAATAGCCAATGCAGCAAGTGGGTGAAGTGTGATGAGTGGTTTTGCAACTTGTTTACTTTTGAAACTTCATGAAAATCTCTTACTTTGCCAACCATGAACATGTGATCTTTTGGTCCAAATCTGATTTTTAGAACTTGTGTGATGCTTGTACATTGGTTTGATATGAACTAGAGGTCACAAATGCCTTGGTACAAAGTTCTTGCAAGTTTCTCATTTGAGGCATATCTTGAAAATTAGTGATTTTTGCCAACTTTGACACACCATAACTTTTGATCCAAGAAGAATTAGATCATGTTCTTGTACTTTTTGAAAAGGGAAAGATCTAATTTACAACTTTCATGACCAAAGTTTTTCCATTTGAAGCATTTTTGGATCAAAAAGCAAGGCTTGAAAAGTGACATAAAATGACATATTCTTTAAAAGTCAACCATGCCCTAAAAAGTCAACTTTGCAAAAACTTATAATTCTTGAATTTTGTGAACTTCTAACTTCTTCCATGATCAAATAAAGATCATATACACTCAAAATGATGAAGATCACCCATTGGTTGGGTCATTGGGGCCCTCAGATGCCCTGATTCTGCACTGACTTGTCCAGAAAGTCAACTCTTGATCAGATGACTTCCCCATGGAATTTCTTCATGAAAATTGATATGCATACTCCCTATACCATATAGAGACCAATGGAAACAAGAATGACCAAAAAATTTGGAGTTATGGCCTCTGAAACCAAAACCCTAATTTTAGGTCAACTGTGCAGTCAAACTTGGCTCTGCATCCATACCAATCCCAGTTCTTGTGATTCTTTGGCATTCTTGACTTTGAGAGGGTATAATATGATGCTTGAACACACATGGACCTATTTGGAGTGATTGGTGATCTTTGGAGTGGCTCAAGAGGCTCTTGGATTGCTCAGATCACAAACCCTAGGTGCAGATGGCTTTGAATCTATGCAGTGAATCAAACATGAGATATGAGATGATATGATTGTGTTTATGCATATGAAATGATCACAAGCCATGGTGTGAATGGGTGAGGGAAAATTTGGGGTGTTTACAGCTGCCCCTATTCAAACATGAGTTAGCTGTGCAGGATGTAAGCTATGGCTTAACAGGCAAACAAGATAACTTGTGGTTGAATACCAAAGACAGTCCAAAATTTGCACTCACAGAATGAAGAAGAAAAGGGATATAGATTGCAAAGGAAAATAAAGTATATTGTAAAGTGCGGGCGACAGAGGACGACCGTCGAGCGGAGGACGACTGCTGGGTAGAGAGCGATGACGGGGACGGCCGACATGCTGGGCAAAGCGTGGGAAATAAAGCAGTGACGGGGACGGCCGACATGCTGGGGATAAAAGGTAAAGCCAAGACGGGGACGGCCGACTAGCTGGGAAAAAATAAGAAATTATGATGGGGACGGCCATCAAGATAAAGTTGTAAGATTCTCTGGGAGTTAATGAAACATGACGGGGACGGCCATCAAGTTCATAAAGCAAGGTAACCGACGATGGGGACGGCCATCAGGCTAAAAAGAAAAGGGACTACGACGGGGACGGCCATCGGGTTAAAGAATAAATGAAATAAACAAATGATGAGGTACGGTCATCAAAGGTGAAGAACGATCACCTAGCAGGGGACGACTGCTCTGTTGGGGTTAAGATGAGGGACGGTCATCTAAGGTGGAGGACGACCACCAGGCAGGGTACGGCTGCCGAAAATATCGCGACATAGGACGAATGCCGAGTAAAAGGTCAACGATGGGGACGGCCATTGGACGAGCATGATGGAGGACGACCATCAAGAGGTGGAGGACGACCACCTAGCAGGGTACGGCTGCTCTCAAGGTTTATCATGACATAGGACGAATGCCAGATAACCAAAATCAACAATGGGGATGGCCATTGGATAAAATGATGAAGGACGATCATCAAGAGGTGGAGGACGACCACCTAGCAGGGGACGGCTGCTAAAATCAACGATGGGGACGGCCATCGGATGAGCATGATGGAGGACGACCATCAAGAGGTGGAGGACGACCACCTAGCAGGGGACGGCTGCTAAATATCAACGATGGGGACGGCCATCGGAGGAGCATGATGGAGGACGACCATCAAGAGGTGGAGGACGACCACCTAGAAGGGTACGGCTGCTCTCAAGTTTATCATGACACAGGACGAGTGTCAGATAAAAAGGAAAATTTGCTTACTTGGCGATCTACTGGGGATGTGAACACGGACGAGTGTTTACAACCAAGAAAAGAAAGTATAAGTGTTTAGATGTTTTGTATAGATTAAAGATGCGGACGAGCATCCTTAAGACTACGATACGGACGAGTATCGGGTAGAAACAAACTGACACATGTTCAGAGATGATGATACGGACGAGTATCAACGGGTTAACAAAGAACACGGACGAGTGTTGAATCTGAGGGGACTTTTCTGGGGAATAATAGACACAGACGAGTATCTATATTCAAAAGGACAAAAGTGCTTGACACGGTGTATGGATTAAAGATGCGGACGAGCATCCTTAAGACTTATGATACGGACGAGTATCGGGTAGAAACAAATACTGACGCACATTCTGAGATGATGGTACGGACGAGTACCAACTGGTTAACAAAGAACATGAACCAATGTCGAATCTGTGGGGATATATAATTGGTACATACAAGATACGGACGAGTATCTGTATAAGTGTAACATGAGTAGTGAGTATGAGTATTGTATAGATGAGTGTTTATCCGCTGGGGAGGGTGACACGGACGAGTGTCAAGAGAGAAAAGTATAATAATTTCAACAAGTATATGGGTTGTAAAAGTGTAGGCGACTGCGCTGGGGATACGACACAGACGGGTGTCAAGAAAGTGTATAAGTATAGGTGAGTGTAAAGAGGATGTCTTTGGCTTTCTGCTGGGGATGTGACACGGACGGGTGTCAGGAAGTATCTGTAATGCGGGTGGTTTTGTTTGTAAAGAGTGTTCAGGCGACTTTTACTGGGGAGTGATGACACGGACGGGTGTTAAAAGGAGTATATACTGGCGTTCGTGATTTGTAAGGCAACTGCTTTTGCTGGGGACTCTGGTGGGGAATTGGGGAAAGTATTCTGCATTCTGATGAATGGTTATTATTCACAAGTGTTCGATTCACAACATGGCTTATGATTATGCTATATGTTTGATTTTTGCCGTAATGCCCCGTATTAGACGGAATGCTACGCCTTGTGGGTGAATATGATGCAAATGTCATGATTATACAAAGATGCCGATCCGGGATTCGGATCCTGTTGCTGTGAAGATCTCTGGTCGATCTGCTTGAAATGGACATCCCAGCTGGGGATGAGATCATTGGTGGATCTGACGAGATGTATCTGCTTGGGGATATAGGTCACTGATGGACATATCCTTTGTAATATGGGACCCAGCTGGGGTTTGCAGAAGCCTTCTGTACTCTGTTGTGACTCCTTCATGCGTTGCTCTTCTGAAAAGAGGCTGAGGATTCTGTGGGGAGATGGTTCCCTGACTTCTGCATTTTGCTGAGGAAGAATCAACAACTCGGCTGGTGGTAGTAGCAAGTGGCAGTTCACTGGGGAAAGTTGTTGGCAACTCAGCCGGGGAGAAAACACCTCTGGTGCCAAAAGTGAGTGTTGATTTGCCAGCTTGCTGGGATGTAACTTGCATGCCCCAAGTTGCGTTCCGGATACCTGACATCCTGCAAAGATAAGGAAACACACAAATGGTCCCGAGGTATCCTTTACTGGATTTCGTCATAGGAATTAAGCACTTTCGAGAGTAAGTATATTCCCTGCAAGCATGTGTTATTATTATTTTTTAGATAAAAGCATCTGTACTCATGCAATTAGTTTTTTAGAGACATCAGACATTCTTTGCAAATAAAAATGTACAAGACGAAACATGACTGAAAATCTGATTTTATTAATTCATGTGCCTCGAACTGGCGAGATACAGTCAAAGAAACATATCTCCTGAAAGGAGGAGATTGTTACAAATTGAGAAACAAGGTGCTGGCGATGCTGACGACGCTTTAAGGAGCTTCCTCTTCTGCTATGACTCGTATGACTTTTGACGTTCTTCTCATCTTGCTTTCTGGAGAAAGTTGGTTCTGATTGAAGCTTGATCCTTTGGAGGCTTACCAAGTTGCGGATAATACAGACGAATTCAGAACGCAGTTGTTCGCTTATTCCCTTGTTTTGCATGGATCGCCCTTTTGGGTTTTCAATCCATCGGGATACCCATTTTTGCCTGAGCTGTCCAATGCGGCTTTTCAACTCAGCGGGTGTACATTTTTTATTTATTTCCCTTATTTTTGCCCGAGTCTTTCATTCTGTTTTTGACTCGCCGGGATGCCCTATTCTTGCCTGGTCTTACATTCTGTTTTTATGTCCAGCGGGTCATTTTTATGCGAAGTATTTTTTAACTGCATCTGAATTCACAGGGGACGGGAAGTCTTCACCATCCATGGTGCTGAGCATCAGTGCTCCACCAGAGAAAACTTTCTTCACAATAAATGGTCCTTCATAATTTGGAGTCCATTTGCCCCTGTGGTCTGTATGAGGAGGGAGGATTCTTTTCAGCACAAGACCTCCTACTTGGTACTCTCGGTGCCTGACTTTCTGATCGAAGGCTCTCTTCATCCTTTTCTGATATAGCTGCCCATGGCAGATTGCAGCCAATCTTTTCTCTTCAATCAGACTCAGTTGCTCGTATCGGGATCGAACCCATTCTGCTTCATTCAGTTTAACATCCATCAATACTCGTAAAGAGGGTAATTCAACTTCAACTGGTAGGACTGCCTCCATACCATACACAAGTTGATACGGTGTTGCCCCAGTGGATGTTTTGATTGACGTGCGGTACCCATGCAAGGCAAATGGTAGCATTTCATGCCAGTCTTTGTAGGTGACTACCATCTTTTGCACAATCTTCTTGATATTCTTGTTAGCCGTCTCAACAGCGCCATTCATCTTTGGCCTGTAAGGAGAAGAATTGTGGTGTTGGATCTTGAAGTCCCGGCATAACTCAGCCATCATTTTGTTGTTTAGATTGGAACCATTATCAGTAATGATTCGCTCGGGAACTCCATATCGACAGATGATATCTCTCTTCAGAAATCTGGCTACCACTTGTCTCGTAACATTTGCATATGAGGCTGCTTCAACCCACTTGGTGAAATAATCAATGGCGACCAGGATGAATCTGTGGCCATTTGAAGCAGTTGGCTCAATCTTGCCAATCATATCAATGCCCCACATGGCAAAGGGCCATGGTGAAGACATTATGTTCAAAGGATTGGGAGTCACATGCACCTTATCTGCATAGATCTGGCATTTATGGCATTTTCTGGCATAAGCACAACAGTCTGCATCCATTGTGATCCAGTAATAACTTGATCTTAACAATTTCTTAGCCATGGCATGTCCTCCAGCATGGGTACCAAAGGATCCTTCGTGCACTTCGTGCATCAACAAGTCTGCTTCTGTCTTATCAACACATCTGAGGAGTACCATATCAAAGTTCCTCTTGTATAAAGACCCATCAGTGTTCAGAAAGAAACTACCAACAAGCCTTCTCAAAGTCTTCTTATCATTGGAAGATGCCCCAGGTGGGTATGTTTGATCCTCCAAGAAGCATTTAATGTCATGGAACCAAGGCTTATCATCTTTGACAATATCTGCTGCAAATACATATGCTGGTCTATCAAGTCTGGACACTGAAATCTGAGGTACAAAGTTGGCAACCTGAACTTTGATCATGGATGAAATGGTAGCAAGAGCATCTGCGAACTGATTCTCGTCCCGAGGGATATACTCAAGCTTGACTGTTGTGAAGAAGGTCAATAACCTCCTTGTATAATCCCTGTAAGGTATCAGATGATCCTGGTGTGTATACCATTTTCCGTTGGTTTGATTAACTACCAGAGCTGAATCTCCGAATACAGTCAATGTCTTGATTCTGAGGTCAATGGCTTCCTCAAGACCCATAATGCAAGCTTCGTATTCAGCTTCGTTGTTAGTGCAGTTGAAAGTGAGTTTTGCCGAGAAAGGCATGTGAACTCCTTTAGGTGTTATGAGTACTGCACCAACACCACGACCGTTCATATTAACAGCCCCATCGAACATCATAGTCCATTCTTCTTCCGGGTCGGGCCCTTCGGTGTGAATAGGCTCCTCATGATCTTTTGCTTTAATGAACATGATGTCTTCATCAGGGAAGTCAAACCTCATAGGTTGGTAGTCATCAATAGGTTGCTCAGCAAGATATTCAGACAATACACTGCCCTTGATGGCTTTCTGAGAGGTGTACTGGATGTCGTATTCTGTGAGAATCATCTGCCATCTTGCAACCCGTCCGGTAAGAGCTGGCTTCTCGAAAATGTACTTGACTGGGTCCATTTTTGATATCAACAAAGTAGTGTGGGTCAACATATACTGTCTCAGTCGGCGAGCAGCCCACGCTAAAGCACAACAAGTTTTCTCGAGCAGTGAATAACGTTGTTCACAGTAGGTAAACTTTTTGCTTAGGTAGTATATTGCATACTCTTTTCGACCAGACTCGTCATGCTGGCCCAGCACACACCCCATCGATTATTCTAATACTGTCAAGTACATTATCAGAGGTCTTCCTTCAACTGGAGGCATAAGGATTGGGGGTTCTTGCAGATATTCTTTGATCTTGTCAAAAGCCTTCTGGCAGTCTTCATTCCACCTGACCGTCTGTTCTTTTCTCAATAGCTTGAACAAGGGCTCACAGGTTGCTGTGAGGTGAGATATGAACCGTGAGATGTAGTTCAATCGACCTAAGAACCCTCGAAATTCTTTCTCTGTTTTCGGTGCAGGCATCTCTTGAATATCTTTGACTTTATCTGGGTCAACTTCAATCCCCTTCTCGCTTACAATAAATCCCAGCAGCTTTCCAGATCGCACCCCGAATGTGCACTTGTTGGGGTTCAGCTTCAGTTGGTACTTCCTCAGACGCTTGAACAACTTCAGCAGATTTACCAGGTGATCTTCCTCTGTAAGGGATTTGGCGATCATGTCATCCACATAACATTCTATTTCTTTATGGATCATATCGTGGAATAATGTCACCATAGCCCGTTGATATGTTGCACCAGCATTCTTCAGTCCGAATGGCATCACTTTGTAACAGAATGTGCCCCAAGGTGTGATAAAAGTTGTCTTCTCCATGTCTTCAGGTGACATCTTGATCTGATTGTATCCTGAAAATCCGTCCATGAAGGAGAATACCGAGAACTGAGCCGTGTTATCCACCAATACATCAATGTGAGGTAATGGGAAGTCATCTTTCGGGCTGGCTCTATTCAGATCCCGGTAGTCAACACACATCCTTACTTTTCCGTCTTTCTTAGGCACAGGTACTATATTAGCAACCCACGGCGGATAGCTAGTTACGGCAAGGAACTCGGCGTCCCATTGCTTTTGTACCTCCTCCTTGATTTTCATAGCCATGTCTGGGCGAGTATGGCGCGACTTCTGTTTGACCGGTGGGCACTCTTCTCTCAAAGGCAGCTTGTGCACAACAATGTCGGTGTCCAACCCTGGCATATCCTGATAAGACCAAGCAAACACGTCCACATATTCTTGAAGCAGATCAATTAGTTGTCTCTTCACTGAGTCTTGTAAGCAGGCCCCGATTTTAACCTCTTTCACGTCTTCATCTGTACCAAGATTAATCACTTCAACCTCCTCCTGGTGAGGAGTAATAACCTTTTCCTCTTGTCTTAACAACCTGGCTAGCTCTTTAGGAAGCTCATATTCTTCTTCAACCCCTTCATCAGCTTGATTGATCGGATTGTCAAAGTCATACGAAGTCATAGCTGCGCTGTTGTCGGTGCTGTCAGGAAGGCACTCTCTGCAAGGGTTCAGTTTGTTCATTTTAGTGATTGATTTTAATCTTGTTTAGAAAAGTGAAATAAAGTTATCATTTTGAAAACATCGCCATTTATTTTTTGTACAAAAAGAAAAATGGAAAAACAGTGAGCGGAAAAGAAAAAGACTCGTTTGCAAAAAGATGTCTGATATTTCATTGATTAATCTTGTTTGCACAAAAAGTACAGATGACCCGATTAAAAAATGAGTCTTGTCATCTTGGGCAAGATGCAAGACTTTGATGCATGCTATAAAAATACAGGAAATAATAATTACTCTGCATGAGTAACCCTTATAATTTCCTGGGAAGACCAGTTTGAGATACTGCTCCCCGGGATCTTTGGACGAATCCAATTCTCCAGATTGCGCTCCTCTTCCAGCTCGTCTTCCAAATTGTTGATAGCATCAGGGGTGAGCATCCCCCCACTGACAAAATCGGGCTTCTCAGCAGCCTTTGCTTGATGTTGTTGAGTTGGTCTGTAACCCAACCCAAATTTGTCTTTCTTCTCCTCCACAGATAAAACCTTGCCCCAGCCTTGGGCAGTTCCTTCCTCAACAACCTTTCGGGCTTGTTGGTAAGATGACATGGAGATTCCAGATACAGCAGATGCTTCATTAACATTCAGGGCCTCAAACCCTTGGCTCATTGTTTCATGGATCTCCCCATCCATCTCAATATACTTATAAGTAGCCAGATGGCTAACAAATATATCCTCTTCCCCACAGATAGTAACAACTTGGCCTTCCCACTCAAATTTTAACTTCTGGTGAAGGGTAGACGTTACTGCGCCAGCGGCATGAATCCATGGTCTACCCAACAAACAGCTGTAGGCAGGCTGAATGTCCATCACGTAGAAGATTGTTTTAAAGGTTTGTGGGCCAATTGTCACAGGTAGCTCAATTTCTCCCAGCACCGATCTCTTAGAACCATCAAAGGCTCTTACTACCAGGTTACTGGGACGCAATGCTAATCCTTCGTATTCTAGCTTCACCAGGGCCTTTTTCGGCAAGACATTAAGGGATGACCCTGTGTCTACCAGCACATGGGAAAGGACTGCACCTTTACATTCTATGGTGATATGCAAGGCCTTGTTATGGTTGCGGCCTTCTGTTGTCAAGTCAGTATTGGTGAACCCTAGCCCATTGCTAGCAGTAACATTTCCAACCACGGTTTCCAACTGATTGACAGTGATCTCTTCAGGCACGTAAGCTGCGTGCAAGACTTTCAGTAGTGCATTCCGATGGGCTTCGGAGCACATAAGAAGTGATAGGATAGAGATCTTGGATGGCGTCTGGTGAAGCTGATCCACTATTTTGTAATCACTCTTTTTGATGATCCTCATGAACTCATCAACTTCTTGATCGAATGGTGTTTTCAAAGCTTCCTTAACTGTTTGATCTTCCTGCACCGGGCTCTTTCCTTTTGCCTTGGCAGCAGCTTCTGCTTCGGCAGTGGGTCTTTGAATTTGTGGCGCAAAGAGACGTCCGCTTCGAGTGAAGCCTCCGCCTCCTCCCACATTGTCTATTTGTGGTGTAGGTGTTGATGGTTCAAGGGTGATTTTCTTTCCTTCGCAGTATACGTCAGAGTCGTAGTGCCAAGGGATGGCCCTATTGCTTTCATAAGGTACTGGTCCAGGCACTGTAACAGTGACTGGACTGATGGTAGCTGCAGAAGGGATTGTGATAGTCTGTGGATCGTAATAAATTGTGACTGGTGCTCTGATGGGAGCAGCACTTTCTGAGTTGTAGGCAGAGTTGTTTTCAGGATCATAAAATATGGTGACAGTTGAGACATCTTCAGAGTTTGTTGCTGGAGTTGTAGGAGATATTGTCGGAAGGATGGATGTTGTTGTTGTAGGAGATTAAAATTGGAGTGGTGCTGAAGTTGTAGAAGAAAAATTTGTTGATAACTGATCAGTTGAGATGATAGATGAAGTACTTGTTGATGAAGCCGAAGAATTGTCAGGAACAATGGTTGCTGCAGTTGTAGGAGATACCGGAACTGTTGCTGATGAGATTGCTGGATTTGTTGGAAATGATGTGGTGATCTGAAGTTGGCCACTCTGAATGAGACCATCTATGCCATTCCTCAGGTTATCGCACCCATTTACTGAAATATTGCAGTAAGCACACCCTAACTCACACCCCGGGAACATTTGACATTCGAGGAGCTGAGCCTTAATCTCCACCAACGGTGTCCGAATCTGACCCACACTGGTTATTAAATAAGACGGCTTGTCTTCTTCAATAGCGTTGATTCTGGGACCACCGTGGTTTGGCATGGGGTTCTTGTTGACATTGGGTGGTGGTGCAAAATTCAGGGCTTTGGAGTCTACCAGGTCTTGTACCTTCATGTGCAAGGCTCTGCACTTTTCTGTACTATGGCCAGGTGCATTCGAATGAAAAGCACATCTGGCGTTGGAGTCGTAATTCCTGGGTAGACTGTTGGGATCTGGAGGTGCCAATGTCCTTAGCTCAACTAGGTTGAGTTTCAGGAGTTGTGGCAGCAATGTAGCATATGGCATAGGGATCGGATCGATTACCCTATTGGCTTGAGAAGGCCTCTGTTGGAATGGCCTTTGCTGGTTATTGTTGTTGGTGTTGCTGTTGTTGTAATTCCTCGGAGGGTACTGATTTTGTTGATGGTACTGAGGTTGTTGCTGATAGTTTTGTTGCGGAGGTTGATAAGCTGGTTGTGGATGAGCTGGAGCGGGGATAGTGACTGCTGCCACAGATCTATGAACATATTGGGGCCTGCCCCTGTTGGTGTGGATGGCATTGGTCTCACCAGTCCTTCTTGGGCCTGCAAAAGGCTTCCTTGCATTACTGGATGAGCTTGCACCGTTGTCTGAGATCTTCCCCATTTTCAATAGGCTTTCAATTCTCTCCCCGGCTATGACTACATCTGCAAAGCTGGTAGACGAGAAGGCAGCCAGCCTATCAATGTAAGTCCCCTGAAGGGTGTTCATGAACATATCAGCCATCTCCCTTTCTGTCATAGGTGGCTGGACAGCAGCAGCAAGCTGTCTCCATCTTTGAGCATACTCTCGGAAGCTCTCTCTAGATGATTGTGACATTCCCATTAGGAGGGTCCTGTTGGGTGCCATATCCAGATTATACTGATACTGTCTGATGAAGGCCTCTGCCAGGTCCTTCCAGCATCTAATAGTTGCTCTCGTCAGATGGGAATACCATTCCCTCGAAGCTCCAGTCAAGCTATCCTCAAAATAGAACATCCACAGCTTCTCGTCCATGGTATAGGCTTTTAGCCTCCCGAGAAAAGATTGTAGATGGATTCGGGGACAGGAAGTCCCATTATACTTCTCAAAGCATGGTGGCTTAAACTTGTGGGGAATCCTGACCCCATCTACCAAGCCCATATCCATAACATCAAAACCCAAAGAGTTTTGAGACTCTAAGGATCTTAATTTCTCAGCTATCTCATCCAACCTTCTATCATAAGCTTCTTCCCCGACTCCCATTACTGTAAACTGGTCTTCTTGCAGTACCCTCCCTGCTGTGGAAGTCCCTTGTATATTGACAGGGATGTTGGCCTCTGGATGGAGGTGGGGGCCAAAGACTGGGGGATTGACATGAGGTTGGACTCTTTCATTGTTGCTAGTCCCAGCAGTCCCTGGCTGATGATCTTCCTGATTTCTCCCTTCCACCAATGCTCTGAGCCTCTCTTGGCTTTGAGCCATGTTGTTCATTACTTCCATAAACTGTGTCATTTGGTTCCTCATTTCCAACCTCTCGTTGGTCATTTGGTTCCTGATCTCTGTAAGGTCCTGCTGCATCTGATCCATCTGTATGCCCGGAAGGTTGCTACGGGTTGGATAACGGTGCGGACGGTTGAGGGGAAATACCCGGCGTCGAGCAATAGTTCCTGGACATCACAACAGAGTTAGCAACAATAAAACAAAAACCTACAAAACAAACAAAGAGTTAGCATGCAATGCAGTATGCTTATTTGTTTTCAAGGTATCCGGCTTGGCATTCAGTTTTGACCCTTCCAGACCCTTGAAGATGCTGTTGATGTTGCTTTCGAAGTAAACTCGGATGGAACAAACTAATACATATATTACAAAAGGAAAATGGTACATAATTTGTTTACAAATACAATCCCTCTGAGGGGTCAAAATATATTACAGGAAAACAAAAGTACATGGAATGAAAGCAACAACAAGCAAATGGTCAAACACTAAGACCAAACTCATCCTCCCGAACTTCCTTAAGAAGTGCTTCGGTCACCGGATCAGCTGGACGCTCCGTGAGGTTCCTGATAAGGAGGTTCCGGGTAGTAACAGCTGCAGTTAGCTTCTTGTGCTGACTTTGGTCTTTTGACCTCTTCACTCCAGCTCTGATCTTTAGTTCTGATATCTCCCTCTGGGCTGCTGCCAGGGTTTCTGATAGCTTCCATCTGCTCTATCTTGTCTTGGACTCTCTTGTCCTCCAGAGTACGAGCCTCGGTGATCCTGACCCACCTAGCCTGACTCTCCTTCAGATACAAGTCTGTCCTGGCTTTCTGGAATTGGGCTTCCTTGCAAGCATTCTTCAGGATTTGTTCTCCAGCCCTAGATTTCTTAATGTAATCCTCAGACTTCTCAATTCTAGCCAAGTGCCCTACCTTCAACTTCTCCAACCTCTCAATATCCAACCTACCATCACTCCTCTCCCAGAGGGTCTTCTGTAGGGCTTGAGTCAGCTTCTCATTTCTCTCTTTCAACTTCTCAAACTCCTCTAAGCTGACAGTTGCTGGAGGTGGTGCTGTGGAAGGTCCAGGCATATCTTCTATAGTAAAGGGCATCCCAGAGAATTAAGCCCTGGCATGGGACCAATCATAGTATTGTGCTGATGCCACATTGTTGCACTTCCCCAGGATGGTTACTCCCTTAGTCTGCACATTGTCCCAGGCCCAGGCTGCCTGCCTAACAATAGCCAGATTAAGCTTGTTCTCACAATAAAGAGTCTCAACCAAGTCCTGTGCCTTAGGAGTGTGGACCAGTGCATAGCCCAGTTGTCTTTTGAACAGCAGAGGGTTGTAATTAATACTACCCTTAACTCCTATCAGGGGCACATTGGGAAAATGCCCACAGCTGGTGATGATATCTCTGCCTTTTGTGCTTTGAGTGCACCACCTAATATCAGCTGAAGTTAGAGTAGTAAGTCTTCCAGCCCAGTTTCTCTGCTGATGAGGGTTCAAAAATGCATCTGTCCTGGGCAAATGCCTGAGAAGCCAAGTATGGAACAAAGGAGCACAGCACCTCACTAATCTGTCCCTCTGCTTTTCATTCCTCTGATGCACTGAATAGTAGAGATCACCCAATAAAGTTGGCACCGGGTTCCTTAGAATGAACAGATGGATTGCATTCTTACTAATGAATCGAGGTTCATCTGCAAATAATACAATCCCATATATACTCAGGGCCAACAAAGCACAGACTGCTTTCCACTCTCCTAAAGAAGCTTTCAGGGTAGCTTGAGAGATCAAGAAATCCAGATGCAGGCCTGGGATTCCAGCTTTAGAAGTCATATGCTGCCCAATCAGGATTGGTTCCAGATGCAATGCCTTTGCTACCTCTTCATTACCAGGAAAGACCATCTCAGGGTTGAAAGGGACTCCACCCCTGATAGGTATACCCACTAATGAGGAGTACTCTTCCAATAAAGGGCCCAACTGAAAGTCCTGAAAAGTGAAACATCTCAGTGGGGGATCATAAAACTGAAGGCAAGTGTGGATCAGGCTTCTCTGTGAGGGGTCCAGATCCATAACCATATCAAGTATATCTCCATGGTGTTCCCTGAATAGTGGTATATGGTCTGGAGTGATCAGGGTCTGAATCCTCCTGATGTCAGATAGCTCTGGCTGGAAAAAGTGGTAGGTGATGTTGCTCTTTTTAGGTGTCATAATGTTGAGACTGAGTAGAGATAAGTGCTGATGATGATATTGAAGAATGGGCCACTGATTGGCTGGTGCAGGTGACTGAAGTAGATAGCTGATAGCAGAAGCAGATGCTGATGAAGATAAGTCAATACTGAAGATGGGGTCAAAACCGAAACCAAATGAAGATGGATACCCTGAAACACAAATAAACACATGTTAAAATGATGCAATGATTATGTATGCAAATGATATGCAAGGGTTTGTGACTGAGCTGGATCTGATCAAATGCTCTGATATAAGTCCATGTGTGTAAGAAATCCAGATGGAGGTCCACAAGTCCAGTAACCAAGGTGGGGGGCTCAAATAAAGAGCCACATGTCCAGGGTTTAGAATCACAAGAACTGTCCCAAAATGGAGTATTCTTAACCAAATCAAAGTAACAGGGTATTCTGAGGTCAAGGTACCTGCAAACCTGTAAACAGCCCAACCCCCTCACAGGTGGTGTTCTAAAACAAGGATCCTCAGACTTGGATCAGTTATGAGAAGTGTAAACACTTCTAACCCGGAGGTACAGTGTTTACAATAACCATAAAAGTTCCTCCTCTAATTCATCTCATTTTCTGAAGGTCAATACTAAAAGGTCATCCAGACTTAGCAGGCTTCCCAGATAGCCCTAGCATTGCAGGAAATCTGCAACACAGAGTTCTCAAGAAGAAACCCATATCTGAACCGTGTTTCATATTCCCGCACCAGACCGAAATGGAATGGGAAAGAATATGATTCACTCTAGCCTAGGTGTCACTCAGGTCCCAGGTATAGGACCTTAACTCTCAATGGAACACCCACCCACCAAAGCAAACAACAGATCCAGCCAGCAGCATGACAGTATGATATATACAAAAGCAATAAAGAAAGCAGTAAAGAAACTGTACATAAGCAAAAATAAAGCAAATACACAAACACAAATAGCACATAACACCCCAGTAAACACAAATCAGTCAAGCGCTAGGAGGAACCCACAAAAAGAACCAGAAGCCCTGGTTACAGTATAAGGGTCCCCAGCAGAGTCGCCAAGCTGTCGCTCCCGATAAAATGGGACTGGCCCAAATAAAGGTACAGACGCGAACGGTCGGCGAAAGGGACAATGAGAACACACAGCCGTGAACTCACTGGAGATGAATAGAGTCGCCAGCTAGGCATTTTTATCCCGGAGGAAAGGTAATGCTTCATAAACCTAGAAAGAGATGGATAAGACGGTTGCGAACCAGAGAGACTGAGAAAGGGGGTTGGTTACAACCTGGGAAGGTATTAGCACCCAGATTGTCCGTCGTACTCGACGGGATCCACGCTTAAAAGATTTGTGTTTTAAAGGGGTAGTGTCAGTGCAATTTGTGTATAAAAGAGCTGGAAAAGATGTACAGGTGCCAGTGTAGCAGAAGTGTGAAGTGTGATAAATGATGTGTCAGTGTGAGAACAGGAATGAAATGCTCATGACTATGAGGCTTAAAGAATAATGCTGAAAGAGGGGAAATGTACAGAGACTTTTGTTCGATAACCGTTAAGTTATGCCTACGTATCCTCTCGTGCAATGAGGAAGTCAGAACACCGTAGTTCGATCCAAAGAGACTGAAAGATGAATTGACTTGTGAACTGCTTACTTGCCTATGCTCAAGTGTATGATCTGTCTGGCACAGATGCAAACTGTCTTGCATTAGACGGAAGAAGCGAGTTCTCGTTTGTGAGTGAAGATGATGAGAAAAGAATCCCGGAGGAGACGATCATTGTTTGTTTTTGTGTTTTCAGTCTTTTATTGCTTTTGAAACTTTGTCATAAGTTAATGAGCTTAAGCCTAAACCAATGGATTTAGTAAACTCATCACATCTTCCCTCTGTTTAGGGGTAATGAGAGTACCTCAAGTGTGAAGTCAGATTCTCACACTTAATCACCTTTGGTATAGGATTAAGATCATTAACCTACTTGTGATTATTTAGGTGTTTTTGGTGTTTTTGTTTAGTGTTAAGTAATGAGGTTAAGCCATAATCAAGGATTAAACAGACCCATTACACCATCCTAATAGAAGGATAATAGATGAGAATGTTTAAGCTGAGGAAAGCTCCTCAACTTAATCCATGATTAGGGATTAAACTCATGACAAAACAAGCCTTTGATTAAGTGGATTTTATTTAATGATATGATGATGAAGTGAGTTTTATGATTTGTAAGACAACTTGAGGGGGACTTGTCCATTAACACTAGGGTTAGTCCTTCTTAACCAATTAAGGAAGAATTAGAACCCTAATGCAAGGCCCAAGTTACAAGTATGATGCCTTGGTGATTATTAGACGAATTGATTAAAGGATTTAAACACATTAAGGGTTTAACACTTAGGATTAAAGTTATACACTCCATCCTAATAGAAGGATGCAGGCATAAGCTTAATCACAAAGCCTTAAAGCCTTTAGGGTTTAGTCCCTGATTATGAGATGAGAAGAGAAGACTCAAAGAAGACACAAAGGTAAAACTAAGAGGGGAGACTAATCAAAACCCTAATCATTGTCATGCTTGGTTGTTCCTAGGGTTTGTGAGGTTTTCAAGAGAAATCTTCAATGGAACCACCAGGAAGCAAATGAAAGGATCAAGAGAAGCAAAGCAACTTGCTTCATTCAAGAAGTCAAGTCACTTGAAGAAAGAAAGTGGGAAGAAGAAGAATGAGCAAGCTCAAACCCAAACACATATAAAAATGCAGAATGGATGCAAGAGAGATGAAAAGAAAAGTTGTGAGAAGTGAAGGCAAATTCACTTCTCAAAGTCACTTACCACCTGAAAGGTTAGAAAAGAAATGCAATGCAATGCAAAAATGGGATGAGGTGACATGATGAGAAAACAAAACCAGAAGCAATTGCATGATGCTAATGATGCTATGAGATGCTACAAACATGAGGCAACACATGGAAATGATCATACAAGTTCATGCATGCAAATGAAGCAAGTTAAGAAACATGAACATACATGAAAAGTTATGAAGTGCACATGGCATACAACATGGCAAATACATGATGCAATGATCAAACATGCTTTCAATATGTCTTATGATGTCAAATGGATCACATGGAGGCATGGAATGTCATGGCAAGTCATGTTATGCAAGAGAATGCAAGATGGATGCATATGAAAGCCCAAATTAGGGTTTATGAACAATACATCAAACAAAAATCAAAATCAGAAGCAAACCCTAAGATAAAAAATTGAAAATGCCACTCAAAGGACCCCTAATCCTATTCTAACTCACTGCCCAAAGGAGAAGCTTCAACTCCTAACCAAGTTCAAGTTATGGTTTTCTTAAGATTTCTAGGGTTTTAGGGTTCTTAAACAAGAAAATTATCAAACAAATTGAAAATGGAAGATCAAATCATGGCCATTTAATCTCAAGAACTACATGCTAAACGCAATGCAATGCAAGAAGAATCAATGTCCAACTCCTCATGAATTGGAAGAAATGATTTTTTGAACTATGGATCAAATTAATGCCTAAAAATGATTTTAAATCAATGAAAAATTCTCAAAATGCATCAAGATCAAAAAATAAATTTGGTTTGAAGGTTGGGCAATGTTTCTAAATGTCTTAGAACATTTCATGAATTTTTTGGTGATTTTTAAATACCTAAAAGTATTTTTAATAAATTAATTTTCATTAATCAATTAAAAATAAACTTTTAAATATTTAAAAATACTTTTTTAATGCTAAAAATGAAAATAAAAATATTTTTGTGTTTTAAAAATTAATGAAACTTTTGACAAAAAGTTTCATAATTTTTAAAACAATTTTGCTATTTTAAATAAATTATGGAAATTAAATGAAAGAAAATGAAATAAAAATGAAAATAGACTGAAGTATGCAGGATGGAGGGCCAGGATTCACTCTGGATTTAAAATGGTTGACTGCGCGCGCCATCTGATGGCCCATATTCAAACTGAATTAATCTCATTTAATTAAATAAATAATGGTGATTAGGGTTTAATGACTGCATCTCAGCCATACACACGCGCGCGAAGTCAACAAAGTCCAAGCATCCAACGCTCCAGATTCAAACTCTCTTAATTGCAGGATTAAAACCCTAATTATTTTCAGGTGGCCGGAGAAGACCTCCGGTCGTCTTCTCCGGTGGGAACCCCACCTGAAAATCCCCAAAAACCTCAAAACGCAACAAAAATGAAAACCAAGCATACAGAAATGATTCCCATAACCTACTGAATCAAAACCCCATCACAAACAACATTTATATTCCCTCAAACTCATGAATCGAAACAAAACATTTTTTAGGTCAGGGAGTTTCAGAACACGATTACACCCTCATTTTCCAACCATTTTCAAAACCAATGACATAGTTGTGATCAGGGAAGCATATAGAATAACTTAAGAACTTAAAAAATGATTTCTGGAAAAAAAGTTCTTGAGCTACCTGAGTTTCGAAGCTTTCACTCTTGCAACTTTCTGTCCCTTTCCTTTGATGAAAACCACTCCTTATGACCCCTTGATGATGCTTGGATGCTTAGAAGAAGTTTATGTTGGCTGGTTAAGGAGTTTGAACAGCTTCTGCTCAAGCTCAGTTGAAAATGGTGATGGTGATGCAGGCTGTTTCAGGCAAAGGTGAAGGGTTATTTATGACCAGTGTGATGAATGGAGAGGGTTTATGAAGTTTGTTCAAGTGTTTGGGAGCTGTGGAATGAGATTCGAAAGTTTTTGCTTTGGGGGTGAAAAATGGAAGAGTGATGTTCTTGCTTGGTTCAGGCCTAAGTCTTGTTGGTTTTGGCTCAGTGAAGCAAGGTGAGTTGATCTATGGAACTGGTTTTTGTGTTTGTTAGCTGTGTAGAGGGATTCGAAGAGAAATGCTTGATGGAGTGTTTTTGTGAATGGTGAGTTGTGGTGAGCTTCAGCCTTGCTTCATGTATGAAATGGATAGCACTTGCTTTGCATAAAAAACTCCCATTGGTCAGATGATGTGACCTGGCCTGCTGTGATAGGTAAGTTCACTTTTGCAAAATGTCAACTTTGGTGTAAGGAAAGCATGGGTTGAGCCCTAGGCTAGTACATGTACATGGGCTGGCGCAGCATGGTGTGGTGAGAAGCTATGGCTGGTTCAATAGCCAATGCAGCAAGTGGGTGAAGTGTGATGAGTGGTTTTGCAACTTGTTTACTTTTGAAACTTCATGAAAATCTCTTACTTTGCCAACCATGAACATGTGATCTTTTGGTCCAAATATGATTTTTAGAACTTGTGTGATGCTTGTACATTGGTTTGATATGAACTAGAGGTCACAAATGCCTTGGTACAAAGTTCTTGCAAGTTTCTCATTTGAGGCATATCTTGAAAATTAGTGATTTTTGCCAACTTTGACACACCATAACTTTTGATCCAAGAAGAATTAGATCATGTTATTGTACTTTTTGAAAAGGGAAAGATCTAATTTACAACTTTCATGACCAAAGTTTTTCCATTTGAAGCATTTTTGGATCAAAAAGCAAGGCTTGAAAAGTGGCATAAAATGACATATTCTTTAAAAGTCAACCATGCCCTAAAAAGTCAACTTTGCAAAAACTTGTAATTCTTGAATTTTGTGAACTTCTAACTTCTTCCATGATCAAATAAAGATCATATACACTCAAAATGATGAAGATCACCCATTGGTTGGGTCATTGGGGCCCTCAGATGCCCTGATTTTGCACTGACTTGTCCAGAAAGTCAACTCTTGATCAGATGACTTCCCCATGGAATTTCTTCATGAAAATTGATATGAATACTCCCTATACCATATAGAGACCAATGGAAACAAGAATGACCAAAAAATTTGGAGTTATGGCCTCTGAAACCAAAACCCTAATTTTAGGTCAACTGTGCAGTCAAACTTGGCTCTGCATCCATACCAATCCCAGTTCTTGTGATTCTTTGGAATTCTTGACTTTGAGAGGGTATAATATGATGCTTTAACACACATGGACCTCTTTGGAGTGATTGGTGATCTTTGGAGTGGCTCAAGAGGCTCTTGGATTGCTCAGATCACAAACCCTAGGTGCAGATGGCTTTGAATCTATGCAGTGAATCAAACATGAGATATGAGATGATATGATTGTGTTTATGCATATGAAATGATCACAAGCCATGGTGTGAATGGGTGAGGGAAAATTTGGGGTGTTTACAGTACCCTGCCAGGTGGTCGTCCTCCACCTTAGATGACCGTCCCTCATCTTACCCCTTACAGAGCAGCCGTCCCCTGCTAGGTGATCGTCCTTCACCTTTGATGACCGTACCTCATCATCTGTTTATTTCATTTATTCTTTAACCCGATGGCCTTCCCCGTCGTGGTCCCTTTTCTTTTTAGCCCGATGGCCGTCCCCATCGTTGGTTCCATTACTTTATGAACTTGATGGCCGTCCCCGTCATGTTTCATTGATCCCCAGAGAATCTTACAACTTTACTTGATGGCCGTCCCCTTCATAATTATTTTTCTCCCAGCATGTCGGCCGTCCCCGTCATCGCTTTATTCCCCGCACTTTTCCAGCATGTCAGCCGTCCCCGTCATTGTTTTTTACCCAGCAGTCGTCCTCTACTCGACGGTCGTCCTCCGTCGCCCATACTTTATACTATACTCTATATTCTTTTACAATCTATATCCCTTTTCTTCTTCATTCTGTGAGTGCAAATTTTGGACTGTCTTTGGTATTCAACCACAAGTTATCTTGTTTGCCTGATAAGCCGTCGCTTACATCCTGCACAGCTAACTCATGCTTGAATAGGGGCAACTGTAAACACACCAAATTTGCCCTCACCCATTCACACCATGGCTTGTGATCTTTTCATATGCATAAGTTCAATCATAAGATCTCATATTGCATTTTTGATTCACTACATTGTTTCAAAATCATCTGCACCTAGGGTTTGTGATCTGAGCAATCCAAGAGCTATTTAAGCCACTCCAAAGGTCATCAATCACTTCAAAGGGGTCCATGTATGTTCAAGCATCATATTATATCCCCTCAAAGTCAAGAATGCCAAAGAATCACAAGAACTGAAAATGGTGTTGAAGCAGGGCCAGGCTTGACTGCACAGATGACCTGAAATTAGGGTTTTGGTTTCAGAGGCCATAACTTCAATTTTTTTGGTCATTCTTGTTTCTATTGGTCTCTATATGGTATAGGGAGTATGCATATCAATTTTCATGAAGAAATTCCATGGGGAAGTCATCTGATCAAGAGTTGACTTTTCAGACAAGTCAGTGCAAAATCAGGGCATCTGAGGCCCCCAATGACCCAACCAAGGGATGATCTTCATCATTTTGAGTGTATATGATCTTTATTTGATCATGGAAGAGGTTGGAAGTTCACAAAATTCAATAATTACAAGTTTTTGCAAAGTTGACTTTTGGGGGCAAGTTTGACTTTTAAAGAATTTGTCATTTTAGGCAACTTTTCAATCCTTACTTTTTGATCCAAAGATGCTTCAAATGGAAAAACTTTGGTCATGAAAGTTGTAGATTAGATCTTTCCCTTTTCAAAAAGTACAAGAACATGACCTAATTAATTTTGGATCAAAAGTTATGGTTTGTCAAAGTTGGCAAAAATCACTAAAATTCAAGTTAGGCACCAAATGGAAAACTTGCAAATTCATGTACCAAGCATTCTATTGACTTCAAAATGGCTTCAAAACTTCATCACATGATCATACATAACCTAAAAAACAGAATTGGCCCAAGGGATTTTGCAATGTTTGCTTTGGTTTTCAAAGATCCCTAAGTCATTTTCCATTACAAGTGCAAAAGATGGATTTTTGGCAAAGTCATTTTTCAAAGAGCTATGTGATTACCAACTGATTTCTGTGCATTGCCATGACCAATTGAGACATCATGTAACAAAATTCAGCAAGAAATGCCTCATGTACATAGCATAAAATCACAAGAAAGCACAAGTGGGCAAGTTGCAAAAGCTAGCATAGCTCATGATCCATATGTTGCAGTCACTCTCAAGCAATCTAAGGGTCATCCTTGACCCAAGCTGAAGCAAGACATGACCTCAAACAGCTGCTGCCATAGCCCATGCTGCAAGTACCAATCACATTGACTTTTTGGCCAAAACTCCCATACTCATGGAACAGTAAGAAGCCACCCCTACTGACCTGCTCCACAGGCTATTCACACAACTTGGGAGGATTATAGCAAAGCATTGGCCCTTGAGACAAGCCAGAACACAGCATATCACAAAACCTGCCAAAACTTTCCTCTCTTCGAATCACCTTCCACAGTCATCAAACACTCATTCTATCTTCACCAATCAACTAGAAAACATTCATAGAACCAATACCACCCCTCACAATGATCTGAAACAGCCTACATAAGGACCCCATTTTCTGATATATCAGATTTGAGCATCTCAAAATAGCTTGTTTAAGCTCCATCCAAGCTTGCCATTAGCACCAGGGGAACCATTGGAGTGAGTCTGCACCAAAGAACAGTCCAGAAAGCCCAGAATCAGAAGCTTCACCCTCAGGTATGGCTCAAGAACTTTTTTCTCAGAGCTTGCTTTTCTTGTTATAAATTGGAAGTGTGTGTTATGCTGATCATGGGGATGTCCTTAGATTCGAAAATGGTGAAGGAATGGCCATTTTATGCTTCTCTGAAATTTTGCCCGTGTTTGAGTTTGAGCTTGTTCTTCTTTGTTCATGATGGATAAATGGATTTTAAGTGGGGGTTTAGGTTTAGAATGTTTGGGGGGTCATTTTGGTGAAAGAAATTTGAGGAATGGTGACCTGTAGAAGAAGCTAGGTTTTTGAGTCGTCGGAGAAGACGACCGGAACACTGTTCCGGTCGCCTGAGGGTCATTAAGCCCTAATCTCATTAATTAGCCAACTTTGAATTCTGGCCTTTGATTTGCTTCTCCCGCGCGTGTTTGAACGTTCCAGATCAGTCATTAAACCCTAACCATTAATTAATTAACTTAATTTGAATTAATTAGGCAGAACGCATCTGGACCACTCCTTTACGCGCTAGTCAACTCCCTCCACCCAACTTTGAATCTCAGCCTTTGGATTGTCATACTTTCCATTTAATTTCATTTTTATTTCAATTTTTCTTATTTAACTTCTCCATTTATTTTAAAATAGTTAGAAAAATCCCAAAAATATTTCCCTTTGCATTTTTGTTTTAAATATTTTTCTTAATCAGAAAATATTTTTATTTTTATTTTTAGCATCAAAAAAGTATTTTTAAATATTTAAAAGTTTATTTTTAATTAATTAATGAGAATTAATTAATTAAAAATACTTTTAAGTATTTAAAAATCACCAAAAAATTCATGAAACCTTTAAAACCATTTAGAAACATTCTTCAACCCTCAAACCAAATTTATTTTTTGATCTTGATGCATTTTGAGAATTTTTCATGGAATTAAAATCATTTTGATGCATTATTTTGATCCAAACTTTCAAAAATCATTTATGCCTAACCCTAAAGAGTTTGACCTTGATTCTTTTTGAATTGTGTTTAGCATGTCATGTAGTTTTTGAGATTAAATGGTCATGATTTGATCTTTCATTTTCCATTTGTTTGGCATTTTTCTTGTTAAGGAGCCCTAAAACCCTAGAAAACTTAGGAAAATCATAACTTGAATTAGGTTAAGAGTTGGAACCTCTCCTTTGGGCAGTGAGTTAGTATAAGATTAGGGGTCCTTTGATTGCATTTTCAATTTTTTGTATTGATGTTTGCTTCTGATTTTGGTTTGTGTTTGTTGCTTTGATCATAAACCCTAATTTAGGCTTCCATATGCATCCATCTTGCATTTGCATTCATGCCTTGACTTGCCATGACATTTTATGCCTCCATGTGATTCATTTAACATCATAAGACATATTGAAATCACGTTTGATCATTGCATCTTTCATTTGCCATGTTGTATGCCATTTGCATGTCATAACTTTTCATGTATGTTCTTGTGTCTTAACTTGCTTCATTTGCATCCATAAGCTTGTATGACCATCCTCATGTGTTGTTTCATGCTTGTAGAATCCCATAGCATCATTAACACCATGTATGTGCTTCTGGTTTTGTTTCTCATCATGCCATTCCATCCCATTTTTGCATTGCATTGCATTTCTTTCACTAACATTTCAGGTGGTAAGTTGTTTGAGAAGTGAACTTGCCTTCACTTCTCATAAATCTCTTTTCATCTCTCTTATGCATCATTGCTGTATTTTATCTTGTGCTTGTGTTTGAGCTTGCTCATTCTTTTCCTTCTTACTTTCTTTCCTCAAGTGACTTGTCTTCTTCTTTGAAGCAAGTTACTTTGCTTCTCTTGCTCCATTCATCTGCTTCCTGGTGGTTCCTTTGAAGATCTTTCTTGTAAACCTCACTAACCTTAGGAACAACCAAGCATGACAATGATTAGGGTTTTGATTAGTCCCCCCTCTTAGTTTTACCTTTGGGTCTCTTTTGAGTCTTCTCTTCTCATCTCATAATCAGGGACTAAACCTTGAAGGTTTTAAGGCTTTGTGATTAAGCTTATGCCTGCATCCTTCTATTAGGATGGAGTGTATAACTTTAATCCTAAGTGTTGAACCCTTAATGTGTTTAACTCCTTTAATCAATCTATCTAATAATCATCAAGACATCACACTTGTAACTTGGGCCTTGCATTAGGGTTCTAATTCTTCCTTAATTGGTTAAGAAGGCCTAACCCTAGTGTTAATGGACAAGTCCCCCTCAAGTTGTCTTACAAACCCTAAAAAATCACTTCATCATCATATCATTAAATAAAATACACTTAATCAAAGGCATGTTTTGTCATGAGTTTAATCCCTAATCATGGATTAAGTTGAGGAGCTTTCCTCGACTCAAACATTCTCATCTATTATCCTTCTATTAGGATGGTGTAATGAGTCTGTTTAATCCCTGATCATGGCTTAATCTCATTACTCAACACTAAACAAAAACACCAAAAACATCTAAATAATCACAAAGTAGGTTAATGATCTTAATCCTACACCAAAGGTGATTAAGTGTGAGAAGCTGACTTCACACTTAAGGTATTCTCATTACCCCTAATCAGAGGGAAGATGTGATGAGTTTACTAACCCATTGGTTTAGGCTTAAGCTCATTAACTTATGAGAAACTTGCAAAAGCAATAAAAGACTGAAAACTCAAAAACAAACAATAATCGTCTCCTTTGGGATTCTTTTCTCATCTCACTCACTCATAAACGAGAACTTGATTCTTCCGTCTAATGCAAGACAGTTTGCACCTGAGCCAGACAGGTCATACACTTGAGCATAGACAAGTGAGCAGTTCACAAGTCAATTCACTTTCAGTCTCTTTGGGTCGAACTACGGTGTTCTGACTTCCTCATTGCACGAGAGGATACGTAGGCATAACTTAACAGTTATCGAACAAAAGTCTCTGTATACTCCCCCTCCTCCAGCTTTATTCTTTTAGCCTCATTATCATGAGCACACTCTTTCCTTACACTGACACTTCTTTACTACACTTCACACTTCTTTTGCACTGACACCTGTACATCTTTTTTCCAGCTCCTTTATACACAGATTGCACTGACACTACCCCTTTAAGACACAAATCTTTTAAGCGTGGATCCCGTCGAGTACGGCGGACAATCTGGGTGCTAATACCTTCCCAGGTTGTAACCAACCCCCTTTCTCAGTCTCTCTGGTTCGCAACCGTCTTATCCATATCTTTCTAGGTCTATGCAGCATTACCTTTCCTCCGGGATAAAAATGCCTAGCTGGCGACTCTCTTCATTCCCTGTGAGTTCACTCCTGTGTGTTCTCACATCCTCCTTTCGCCGACCGTTCGCGTCTGTACCTTTATTTGGGCCATTCTCCATTTATCGGGAGCGACAGTGGGCATGCTCTTAATAGTTCTTTATATCTCTCCCAGGCTTCGAACAACGACTCTCCTTGGTGTTGGGTAAATCTAGTTATTAGGTTTCGAAGAAGAGCGGTCTTGCTTGGAGGAAAATATCTAGCAAGGAAAACTTTCCTAAGGTCATCTCAAGTTGTTATTGAATTGGGTGGAAGGGAATCTAACCATGATAGAGCTTTATCTCTGAGGGAAAAGGGAAATAATCTTAAGCGTATCGCCTCAGGAGAAGCTCCATTGGTTTTAAAGGTGTCTGCTAACTGAAGAAAGTTTTTTAAATGTTGGTTCGGGTTATCAGTAGCGAGACCTGCGAATTGTTTCTGTTGCACTAATTGCAGCAGGGATGGTTTAAGTTCAAAATTATTGGCTGGGATAGCGGGGTTTACTATACTGGAACTAGGTTCCTCATTTGATGGTTGGGCTAAGTCCTTAAGAGGTCTTCGGTTTTGATCTTCGGCCATAGCTCTCCTATTCCTATGGAAAA
The DNA here is from genome assembly GCA_963966055.1 of Lathyrus aphaca. Lineage (NCBI taxonomy): Eukaryota > Viridiplantae > Streptophyta > Magnoliopsida > Fabales > Fabaceae > Lathyrus > Lathyrus aphaca. The sequence continues at coordinate 482,448,003 of OZ014525.1, read as the reverse complement.
ATAAACGTGCGCGAGCGTAACGTTCAGGTTCAGCTAGAGGGTCTACTAAACTTCCGGCACTGCGAGTCTTTCGCATTGACCGGTGGGTAACAACCTTAGTCTAAACGGTATAACTACAGGGTAATGAAATTTTACGAAATTGGTCCCCGGCAATGGCGCCAAAAACTTGATGCGTGTTTTTCGCAAGTGTACGAACACGTCAGAGTAATATAAAAGATTGTCGAATCCACAATGACCAAGTGTCAATCTATCGTACCTGTTGTTATGGTATGTATCTAAGGCAACTAAATTTAAGGGTTTTAAGAAGGGTGCAATGGTAAATAAAATTATAATTTTAAATAATAAGTAAAAGACAGGCTCGAATGTAATTCACGTAATCAATGATAATCCAGTACTTGTTAATGGAACTACTTATGGGCAATGTTTTCTCCTTTGAAAAGAACTAATTTAACAGGAACTGTCGCTTTCGCGTATTCAGAACCGAGTTGTACTCTCTAATCAACCCCTCCTATTGTCACGGATAAAAAGGTGCGTACTGCGTTAGAGTAGTAAACCTATTTTTAAGAAATATAGTATCTTAACTGAGTTGAAAAGTATTTTAACCTGGACTTCTTAACAAAAAGAGGTTCTTACGAACCAGACTCTAAACTTCCTAATGCGTCCAAAAATCGTTTTAAAATCTCTTTTCTTTTAAATCTAAAAACTCCTAATGAACTAGACAAAGCGCTTTTGGCTGTTTTTGAAATAGTTAAAAACAATTAAATTGAAAGATAAAATAGCCCTTTAAGTGTTTCCACGAACAATTATACGGATTACTGGTTCAATTACGATCCTTACATTCTAACCTTTATGGATTTAGTTAGACATGATAAAGTAAAGATTCTTTTTATAATTTTTCATAAAAGTAATTTAGTGCGAGTGCGAGAAATAAAGTAATTTAGTGCGAGTGCGGGAAATAAATAAAGTAAAGCGAGTGCGGGAAATAAACGAAATAAAGTGCGAGTGCGGGAAATAAACGAAATAAAGTGCGAGTGCGGATAATAAAGAAAGTAATGCTATGCGAGAAATAAATAAAAGTAAAGCAATGCGAGAAATAAATAAAAGTAAAGCAATGCGGAAAAGTAAAATACGAACTGGAATTAAAATGGCGGCAGGATTAACTTCCTCCAGAGTGCTCCAAAACTCGATCGCACAGACAGATTACAGACTCGATCACTCGATTGCAGAAACACCCCGATGTGGAATGGCAACTGCTTTGAAACTGATATATGCCTAGAGAAATCTAATTTTGGATGAATAAAAACGAAAAACTAAAGTCCTATTTATAGGAAAACTAAAAGCATGAAAAGATCGGGATGCCCCTCCACTAAAAAGTGGAGGTTACTGAATTTTGCCTTGTGGCGCCCGCCACAAGGTCATGGCGCCCGCCATGGTGATGACAGGGGATGAGAGAGTGGGGATCGTGGGTCTTGGCAGTTGTGGAGTGGTCTTGAGACGTGGCCACGTCATGGCTAACCCCATGGCGCCCGCCACGGTGGGTGCCGTAAGTGCAAAACGCTGAATTTCTAGGTTTTCGTCTGTTTCCACTCCTTTTTCGCTCCTTTTCTCGATTCAAGCCCCGATTACAATAAAAACCTGAAAACATAAGAAAACAAAGTAATAACATAACAAAATAACAATAAAAGCTAAGAATGCATGCGAAATCGGAGTCAGAAACACGGTGAATTTTAGTGTGATCACCTCATCAACCCTAGGAACAACCAAGCATGATAATAATTAGGGTTTGATTAGTCCCCCATTTAGTTTTGCCTTTGTGTCATATTTGAGTCTTCTCTTCTCATCTCATAATCAAGGACTAAACCCTAAAGGTTTTAAGGCTTTGTGATTAAGCTTAGGCCTGCATCCTTCTATTAGGATGGAGTGTATAACTTTAATCCTAAGTGTTGAACCCTTAATGTGTTTAACTCATTTAAATCAATCCATCTAATAATCACTAATACATCAAGCTTGTAACTTGGGCCTTGCATTAGGGTTCTAATTCTTCCTTAATTGATTAAGAAGGACTAACCCTAGTGTTAATGGACAAGTCCCCCTCAAGTTGTCTTACAAACTATAAAAATCACTTCTTCATCTTATAATTAACTAAAATCCATCTAATAAAGGCTTTGTTTTGTCATGAGGTTAATCCCTAATCATGGATTAATTTGAGGAGCCTTTCTCAGCTTAAATGTTCTCATCTATTATCCTTCTATTAGGATGGTGTAATGGGTCCATTAAATCCTTGATTATGGCTTAAACTCATTACTTAACACTAAACAAAAACCACAAAAACATCTAAATAAGCACAAGTAGGTTAATGATCTTAATCCTACATCATGGTGATTAAGTGTGAGGTGCTTACTTCATGCTTAAGGTATACTCATTACCCCTAATCAGAGGGAGGATGTGATGAGTTTACCAACCCTTGGTTTAGAATTAAGCTCATTTTCCTATGACAAACTCCAAAAGGCAATAAAAGATTGAAAATTCAAAAACAAACAATAATCGTCTCCTTTGGGATTCTTTTCTCATCATCTTCACTCACAAACGAGAACTTGCTTCTTCCGTCTAATGCAAGACAGTTTGCACCTGAGCCAGACAGGTCATACACTTGAGCATCGACAAGTAAGCAGTTCACAAGTCAATTCATCTTTCAGTCTCTTTGGGTCGAACAACGGTGTTCTGACTTCCTCATTGCACGAGAGGATACGTAGGCATAACTTAACAGTTATCGAACAAAAGTCTCTGTATATTCCCCCTCCTCCAGTATTATTCTTTTAGCCTCATTATCTCGAGCATTTCATTCTTGTTCTTACACTGACACTTCACATATTTCACTTCACATTCCTTTTACACTGACACTTGCATACTTTCCAGCTTTGATACACAGATTGCACTGACACTACCCCTTTAAAACAAAAATCTTTTAAGCGTGGATCCTGTCGAGTACGACAGACAACCTGGGTGCTAATACCTTCCCAGGTTGTAACCAACCCCCTTTCTCAGTATCTCTGGTTCGCAATCGTCTCATCCATATCTTTCTAGGTTTGTGCAGCATTACCTTTCCTTCGGGATAAAAATGCCTAGTTGGCGACTCTTGTCTTCTGAGTTCACCCTTATGTGGTCTCTCTCCTTTCACCGACCGTTCGCGTCTGTACCCCTCTTGACCCTGTGTCATCTGGTGGGAGCGACAACTTGGAGACTCTGCTGGGGACCCTTATACTGTAACCAGGGCTTCTGGTTCTTTTTGTGGGTTCCGCCTAGAGCTTGTTTGATTTGTGTTTACTGGGGTGTTATGTGCTAATTGTGTTTATTTTCTTTATTTATTGCTTTATGTACAGCCTTATTTATTGCTTTCTTTACAGTTTCTCATATTTCATACTGTCATTATCATTGCTGGATCTGTTCTGCTGTCTTGGTGGTGGGGTTTCATTGAGAGTTTAAGGTCCTATACCTGGGACCTGAGTGACACCTAGGCTAGAGTGGTTCATGTTCTTTCCCATTCCATTTCGGTCTGGTGCGGGAATATGAAACACGGTTCAGATATGGGTTTCTTCTTGAGAACTCTGTGCTACAGATTTCATGTAGTGCTAGGGCTATCTGGGAAGCCTGCTAAGTCTGGATGACCTTTACTATGACCTTCAGAAACTGAGGTGAATTAGAGGAGGATCTTTTATGGTTATTGTAAACACTGTACCTCCGGGTTAGAAGTGTTTACACTTCTCATAACTGATCCAAGTCTGAGGATCCTTGTTTTAGATCACTACCTGTGAGGGGGTTGGGCTGTTTACAGGTTTGCAGGTACCTTTGGCCACATCATACCCTGTTACTTGTTTGATTAAGAATACCTCACTTTGGACAATTCTTGTGATTTAACCCTGGACATGTGACTCTTTATTTGAGTCCCCCACCTCGGTTACTGGATTTCTGAACCTCCATCTGGACTTCTTGAACATACATGGACTTTATAGCAGGACAGATAATTCAGATCCAGCTTGATCACAAACCCTTGCATATCATTTGCATACATCATCATTGCATCATTTAACATTTTTTTTATTTGTTTTTCAGGGTATCCATATCATATCTGGCTTGGTTTTGACCCCTTCATCTGCAGAGACCTCTGTTTCATCAGTTATCTGCTTCAGCTATCTTCATCAGTTGTCTGCTTCAGCTGCCTTCATCATCAGCACTAGCCTATCAGTGGCTCATCTCCAGTACCAGTCTTGATCTTCATCAGCACTTGCCTTCAGCTCTTCATCAGCATTCATGGCTACACCCAGAAAGAGCAACATATCATATCATTTCTTTGAGCCTGTGTTGACTGGTATCAGGCAGGTCCAGTCACTCATCACCCCTAACCACATCCCATTATTCAGATAGCATTATGGAGGTATCCTTGATATGATTATGGACTTGGACCCTTCTCAGAGGAGCATGATCCACACCTGCCTACAGTTTTATGACCCTCCTTTGAGATGCTTCACTTTCCCAGACTTTCAGCTAGGACCTCTTTTGGAGGAGTTTTCATCATTGATTGGAGTACCTGTCAGGGGTGGAGTCCCCTTCAACCCAGAGATTCCAGCTCCCAGCAATGGAGAAGTAGCAAAAGCACTGTACCTGGAGTCTACTTTAATTGACCAAAATATGACAACAAAGGCTGGGATCCCTGGTTTGCACTTGGACTTCTTGATTTCTCAGGCCATCCTGAAGGCCTCCTTGGGAGAATGGAGGGCAGTTTGTGCATTGCTAGCCCTCAGCATATATGGGGTTATACTGTTTGCTGATGAGCCCAAATTTATCAGCAAGAATGCCATTTATCTTTTCCTTCTAAGGAACCCAGTACCCACATTGCTGGGAGACTTCTATTACTCCATTCATCAGAGGAATGAGAAACAAAGAGGAAAGTTGGTAAGATGTTGTGCTCTTCTATTTCACACTTGGCTGCTCAAACACCTACCTAAGACAGATGCCTTCCTGAATCCTCACCAACAGAAGAATTGGGCTAAGAGACTTATTGCTTTGACTTCAGATGACATCAGATGGTGCACCCAAAGCACCAAAGGCAAAGACATCATTACCAGCTGTGGGCAATACCCAAATGTACCTCTGATAGGAGTAAAGGGTTGCATCAACTACAATCCTTTGTTGTTTAAGAGACAACTGGGCTATGCTTTGATTCACCCTCCTAGAATGCAAGATCTAGATGAGACCCTGTATTGTGAGATAAAGCCTAATCTAGCTGCTGTCAGACAAGCATCCTGGGCTTGGGACAACATCCAGACAAAAGGGATGGCTATTCTAGGGAGGTGTAATAATGTTGCTTCAGCTTAGTACTATGATTGGTCTCATGCTAGAGCTCAGATTACTGGGATGCCCTTCACCATTGAGGATATACTTGGACCATCCACAGCTCAACCTGCAGCCACTGTCAGCCTGGAAGAATTTGAGAAGCTGAAGGAGAGGAATGAGAATCTGTCTCAAGCTCTGAAGAAGACCCTTTGGGAAAGGAGTGATGGTCGTCTGGACATTGAAAGATTGGAGAAGCTTAGGGTGGAGCAGCTGGCCAAGATTGAGAAAACAGAGGACTACATCAAGAAAGCAAGAGCTGGGGAGAAAATATTGAAGAATGCCTGTAAAGAGGCCAAGTTTCAGAAGGCTAGGACTGAGCTCTATCTGCAAGAGAGTCAGGCTAGGTGGGTCAGGATCACTGAAGCCCGGACACAAGAAGATAAGAGAACTCAAGCCAAGATTGAGCAGTTAGAGGCCAATGAAAAAAAGCAGCAGGAAGCTTTGCTGGCAGCCCAACAAGAGATTTCAGAGTTGAAGCTTAGGGCTAGTTTGAAGAGGTCAAAGGACCAAGACAAGAACAAAAAGCTGACCACTGCCATTGCCACCAGAAACCTCCTCATCGGGACTATTACAGAGCATCCGGCTGGTCCAGTGACTGAGGCACTTCTGAAGGAGGTTAAGGAGGATGAGTTTGGACTAGATGTATGACTTTTTGATTGTTGTTGTTTTCATTTTGATGTACTTTTCTTTTGTGTTGTATTTTGACCCTTCAGGGGCATGTGTTGTAAAAAACAGACTATGTATTATTCATCTTTTGTAACATATTTTAGTTTGTTTCCATTTGGGTTTTCTTTTCTCAACAACATCAAAGCATCTTCCTCGAGGTCTGGAAAGGTCAAAACCAAGAACCAAGTCGGATACCTTGGAAAACAAATAAGCATACTGCATTGCATACTAACTTTTGTTTTGTTTTGTAGGTTTTGTTATTATTTTGTCTGTTTCTAACTCTGTTGTGCTTCAGGAAATATTGCTCGAAGAAGAGTGTTCCCTGTCAACCGTGCACACCGGTATCCTACTCGCAACAACCTTCTGGGTATTCTCATGGAGCAAGTATAGCAAGACCTGACTGAGGTCAGAACCCAGATGGCTAATGAAAGGGTGGAGATGAGAAACCAAATGGCCCAATTCATGACTGTGATGACTGGCCTGGCCCAGAGTCAGGAAAGGCTAAGGGCACTGGTAGAGAGACAAACTCCCGAGGAACCTCATCCTGGGACTGGAGGAACAAGTAAAAATGAGAGGGGACAACCTCATGTTAATCCACCTGTATTTGGGCCTCATCTAGATCCGGAAGTCAACATCCCGGGTAATGTGCAAGGAAATACTATTGGGGGAGGATCTTACAAGAAGACCCCCAAGAGGAGCAATTTACTGTCATGGGAGCTGGAGATGAAGTCTATGATAGGAGGTTTGATGAAATTGCTGAGAAGTTGAGATCTCTGGAGTCTCAAAACTCCTTGGGTTTTGATGTAATGAATATGGGGTTAGTAGACGGGGTAAGAATTCCCCACAAGTTCAAACCTCCGTGCTTCGAGAAATACAATGGAACCTCTTGTCCACGAACTCACCTGCAGTCTTTCCTGTGAAGACTTAAAGCATATACCATGGATGAAAAGCTATGGATGTTCTATTTTGAAGACAGTTTGACTGGGGCTTCAAGGGAGTGGTACTCACACCTGACCAGAGCTACTATCAGATGCTGGAAGGACCTAGCTGAGGCCTTCATCAGACAGTACCAATATAACCTGGACATGGCTCCTAACAGGACCCTCCTAATGGGAATGTATCAATCCTCCGGAGAAAGCTTCAGGGAATATGCCCAAAGGTGGAGACAGCTTGCTGCTGCTATCCAACCACCCATGTCGGAAAGAGAAATGGCCGACATGTTTATGAATACTCTGCAAGGAATATATATTGATAGGCTGGCTGCCTTTTCTTCCACTAGTTTTGCTGACGTAGTTATAGCCGGAGAAAGAATTGAAAGTCTATTAAAAATGAGCAAAATCTCTGATAATGGTGCAAGTTCGTCCAGTAATCCCAGGAAGCCTTTTATGGGACCTCGAAGGACCGGTGAGACAAATGCCATTCATGCCAGCAGGGGCAGACCTCAGTATGTCCACAAATCAGTAGCAGCCATCACTATTCCAGCTCCGATTCCTCAGTAATCAGCATATCAACAACCACAACAACCCCACTATCAACAACAAGTTCAGTATCCGCCACAAAGAGCCTACAACAACAACAATAACAATCAACAGCAAAGACCCTTTCAACAAAGACCATCACAGGCAAATAGGGTGATTGACCCTATTCCTATGCCTTATGCTGCCTTATTGCCACAACTCCTGAAGCTTAACTTGGTTGAGTTAAGGACATTGGCACCACCAGATCCCTCTAATCTCCCAAAGAATTATGATGTCAACGCCAGATGTGCTTTCCACTCCAATGCACTAGGCCACAATACTGAGAAATGCAGGGCTTTGCAAATGAAAGTTCAAGATCTGGTGGATTCTAAAGCCCTCAACTTTGCAACTCCTCCAAATGTCAACAGAAATCCTATGCCTAATCATGGTGGGCCAAGGATTAATGCCATTGAGGAAGACAAACTATCTACTTTGATCACCAGTGTTGCACAAATTCGAACGCCTCTGGTCGAAATTAAAGCTCAGCTTCTAGAGTGCCAGGTGTTCCCCGGGTGTGAACTCGGTTGTGGGTATTGCAACATTGCAGTCAACGGGTGTGATGGTTTGAGAAGTGGCATAGATGGTCTTATCAAGGATGGAATCCTTCAGATCTCAACAACGGCGCCTACAAATCCAGCAATTCCTTTGACAACAATTACTGATTCTTCTACAACAGCAGCTACAATCATTCCTACCGATTCATCAATATCATCAGCAATGGCTCCGTCCATCACTTCAACGAGTCAAGTTTCAGCAACCATTTCTTCTACAACATCAACATCCTTTTTATCAACAGAATCTTCTACAACGCCAACAGAAATGAATGAATGTGTCTCAGCAGTCACCATCTACTATGATCCATCAAATGTTCCTCCAAACAACAATTTCCAACAACAAATAGTGGTACCTCCTGCCAGATCACCAGTCACAATTTACTACGATCCGCACACCATTTCAGTACCCTCCTCTGCTGCAGTCAGTCCAGTTACTATTACGGTGCCTGGACCCATTCCTTATGAAAGCAGTAATGCCATACCTTGGCATTATGGCTCTGATCTTTACTGCAACGGGGAGAAAATCACTTTGGATTCTTCAACCTCTTCTCCACAAATTGATAATGTTGGGGGAGGCGGAGGCTTCACCAGAAGCGGATGCCTTTTTGCCTCACAGTTGCAAAGACCTAATGCCGAAGCAGAAGCTGCTGTCAGAGCAAAGGGAAAGAGTGTGGTACCAGAAGAGCCAATTGTCAAAGAAACTCAGAAGACATCTTTTGAGCAAGATGTAGACGAGTTTATGAGAATCATAAAAAGAAGTGATTACAAAGTGGTGGATCAGCTTCACCAAACTCCCTCAAAAATCTCCATATTATCCCTGTTGATGTGTTCTGAAGCTCACAGGAATGCATTATTGAAAGTCCTGCATGCAGCATACGTGCCAGAGGAGATCACTGTTAATCAGCTAGACACTGTGGTGGCAAATGTCAACACCAGTCATGGACTGGGCTTTACCAATGCTGACTTAACAACAGAGGGGCGTAACCACAACAAGGCTTTACATATCACCTTGGAATGCAAAGGTGTTGTTCTATCTCATGTACTGGTAGACACTGGGTCGTCACAAAATGTTTTACCAAAGAAAGCCTTAGTGAAGCTGGAGTATGATGGCTTGGCACTGCGTCCGAGTAATTTGGTGGTGAGAGCATTTGATGGATCTAAAAGATCAGTGCTTGGAGAGATTGATCTGCCTGTGATGATTGGCCCGCAGACTTTTAAAACTACCTTCTATGTGATGGACATTCAGCCGACCTACAGTTGTTTGTTGGGTAGACCCTGGATCCACGCCGCTGGCGCTGTTACGTCTACCCTTCACCAGAAGCTGAAATTCGAATGGGAAGGTCAGATCATCACCATCTGTGGGGAAGAGGACATCTTTGTTAGCCATCTGGCTACGTACAAATACATAGAAATGGATGGAGAAATTCATGAAACCATGAGCCAGGGGTTTGAGGTCCTGAACATTAATGAAGCATCTGCTGTACTGGGAACCTCCATAACGTCATATCAGCAAGCCCGGAAGGTTGTTGAGGAGGGTACTGCCCAAGGCTGGGGCAAGTTGTGTGCCCGTGGAGAAGAAAGAAGACAGATTTGGGTTGGGTTACAAACCAACTCAACAAGATCAATCAGAGGCTGCAAAAGAGCCCAATTTTGTCAGCGGGGGTATGCTCACCCCGGATGCTGTAAACAACTTGGAAGACGAGGAGGAAAGCGACCGCAACCTGGAGAGCTGGATACGTCCAAGGATCCCGGGGAGCCAAGTCCTTAACTGGTCTTCCCAGGAAATTATAAGGGTTACTCCTGCAGAGTAATTATTATTTCCTGTATTTTCAAGCATGCATCAAGTCTTGCATCTTGCCCAAGATGTCAAGACTCATTTTGTAATTGGGCCATCTTGTAATTTTGTGCAAATGGATTAATCGATGAATATCAGACATCTTTTGCAAACGAGTCTCTTTTTTCGCTCACTGTCTTTTCATTTTTCTTTTTGTACAAAAATAAAATGGAAATGCTTTCAAAATAAATCACTTCATTTTCACTTTTTCTAAACAAGATTAAAATTAATCACTAAAATAAACAATCTAAACCCTTGCAGAGAGTGCCTTTCAGATTGCACCGACAACAACACTGCTATGACTTTGTATGACTTCGACAATCCAATCAATCAAGCTGATGAAGGGGTTGAAGAAGATTATGAGCTACCTGAAGAGCTAGCTAGGTTGTTAAGGCAAGAGGAGAAGGTTATCACTCCTCATCAATAGGAGATTGAAACGGTTAATGTTGGTACGGAAGAAGACGTGAAAGAGGTTAAGATCGGGGCCAGCCTGCAAGATTCAGTGAAAGAACAACTGATTGACATGCTCCGGGAGTATGTAGATGTTTTCGCTTGGTCTTATCAGGATATGCCAGGGTTGGACACCGATATTGTCATGCACAAGCTGCCTTTAAAAGAAGATTTCCCACCAGTAAAATAGAAGTTGCGTCGTACTCGCCCAGATATGGCAATGAAGATAAAAGAAGAGGTACAAAAGCAGTGGGATGCCAGGTTCCTTGCTGTGACTAGCTATCCGCCGTGGGTTGCTAATATTGTACCTGTACCTAAGAAAGAAGGCAAGGTAAGGATGTGTGTGGACTACCAGGATCTGAACAGAGCCAGCCCAAAAGATGACTTCCCTTTACCTCACATTGATGTATTGGTTGATAATACGGTTCAGTTCTCGGTATTCTCCTTCATGGACGGATTTTCAGGATATAATCAGATCAAGATGTCACCTGAAGACATGGAGAAGACAACTTTCATCACACCCTGGGGCACGTTCTGTTATAAGGTGATGCCATTCGGACTGAAGAATGCTGGCGCAACTTATCAACGGGCTATGGTAACATTATTCCACGACATGATCCATAAAGAAATTGAATGTTATGTGGATGACATGATTGCCAAGTCCCTCATAGAAGAAGACCACCTGGTGAATCTGTTAAAATTATTCAAGCGTCTGAGGAAGTACCAACTGAAGTTAAACCCTAACAAATGCACCTTCGGGGTGCGATCCGGTAAGCTGCTAGGATTTATTGTAAGTGGAAAAGGAATTGAAGTTGACCCTGATAAAGTCAAAGCCATTTAAGAAATGCCCGCACCGAAAACTGAGAAAGAAGTTCGAGGGTTCCTAGGTAGATTGAACTACATTTCACAGTTTATATCTCACCTTACAGCAACCTGTGAGCCTTTGTTCAAGTTATTAAGAAAGGAACAAACGGTCAGGTGGAATGAAGACTGCCAAAGGGCTTTTGACAAAATCAAGGAGTACTTACAAGAGCCTCCAATCCTTATGCCTCCAGTTGAAGGAAGACCTCTAATCATGTACCTAACAGTATTAAAAGAGTCAATAGGGTGTGTGCTGGGCCAGCATGACGAGTCTGGTCGAAAAGAGTATGCAATATACTACCTAAGCAAAAAGTTTACCGACTGTGAACAACGTTATTCACTGCTCGAGAAAACTTGTTGTTCTTTAGCGTGGGCTGCTCGCCGACTAAGGAAGTATATGCTGACCCACACTACTTTATTGATCTCAAAGATGGATCCAGTTAAGTACATTTTTGAGAAGCCAGCACTTACCGGACGGGTTGCAAGATGGCAAATGATCCTCACGGAATATGACATTCAGTACACATCCCAAAAGGCCATCAAGGGCAGTGTATTATCTGATTATCTTGCTGAGCAACCCATTGATGATTACCAGCCTATGAGATTTGACTTCCCTGATGAAGACATCATGTTCATAAAAGCAAAAGATCATGAAGAGCCTGTTCACACTGAAGGGCCTGACCCGGAAGAAGAATGGACTATGATGTTTGATGGGGCTATTAATATGAATGGTCGTGGTGTTGGTGCAGTACTCATTACACCTAAGGGAGTTCACATGCCTTTCTCGGCGAAACTCACCTTTAATTGCACTAACAACGAAGATGAATACGAAGCTTGTATTATGGGCCTTGAGGAAGCCATTGACCTCAGGATCAAGACTTTGACTGTGTTCGGAGATTCAGCTCTGGTAATTAATCAGACCAACGGCAAATGGTACACCCACCAAGATCATCTGATACCTTATCGGGATTATACAAGGAGGTTATTGACTTTCTTCACAACGGTCAAGCTTGAGTATATCCCTCGAGATGAAAATCAGTTTGCAGATGCTCTGGCCACCATTTCATCCATGATCAAAGTTCAAGCCGCCAATTTTGTGCCTCGGATTTCAGTATCCAGACTGGACAGACCAGCATACATGTTCTCAGCAGATGTTGTCAAAGATGATAAGCCTTGGTTCCATGATATCAAATGCTTCTTGGAGGATCAAACATACCCACGTGGGGCATCTTCCAATGATAAGAAGACATTAAGAAGGCTAGCTGAAAGTTTCTTCCTGAATACTGACGGTTCCCTGTACAAGAGAAACTTTGATATGGTACTCCTCAGATGCGTTGATAGAACAGAAGCAGACTTGTTGATACACGAGGTGCACGAGGGATCCTTTGGTACCCATGCAGGAGGGCATGAAATGGCTAAAAAGTTGTTGAGATCAGGCTATTACTGGATCACAATGGATGCAAACTGTTGTGCCTATGCCAGAAAATGCCATAAAGTCCAGATCTATGCGGATAAGGTGCATGTGCCTCCCAATCCTCTGAATGTGATGTCTTCACCCTGGCCCTTTGCCATGTGGGGATTGATATGATTGGCAAGATTGAACCGACTGCTTCAAATGGCCACAGATTCATCCTGGTAGCCATTGACTATTTTACCAAGTGGGTTGAAGCAGCTTCTTATGCAAATGTTACCAGGCAAGTGGTAGCCCGATTCCTGAAGAGAGATATCATCTGTTGGTATGGAGTTCCCGAGCAAATCATTACTGATAATGGTTCCAACTTGAACAATAAAATGATGGCAGAATTATGTCGGGACTTCAAGATCCAACACCACAATTCTTCTCCTTACAGTCCAAAGATGAATGGTGCTGTTGAGGAGGCTAACAAGAATATCAAGAAGATTGTGCAGAAGATGGTGGTTACCTACAAAGACTGGCACGAAATGTTACCATTTGCCTTGCATGGGTACCATACGTCAATCAGAACATCCACTGGGGCAACACCGTATCAGCTTGTGTATGGTATGGAGGCAGTCCTACCTGTTGAAGTTGAATTACCCTCCCTACGGGTACTGATGGATGTTAAGCTAAATGAAGCAGAATGGATCCGGTCCCGATACGAACAACTGAATCTGATTGAAGAGAAGAGATTGGCTGCAATCTGTCATGGGCAGTTGTATCAGAAAAGAAGGAAGAAAGCCTTCGATCAGAAAGTCAGGCTCCGAGAGTACCAAGTAGGAGATCTTGTGCTGAAAAGACTCCTCCCTCCTCATACAGACCACAGGGGCAAGTGGACTCCGAACTATGAAGGGCCATTTGTAGTAAAGAAAGTTTTCTCCGGTGGAGCACTGATGCTCAGTACTATGGATGGTGAAGACTTCCTGTCCCCTGTGAATTCAGATGCAGTTAAAAAATACTTCGCATAAAATGACCTGTTGGACATAAAAACAGAATGTGAGTCCAGGCAAAAATAGGGCATCCCGGCGAGTCAAAAACAGAATAAAAAGACTCGGGCAAAAATAAGGGAAATTAAAATAAAAAATGTACACCCGCTGAGTTGAAAAGCCGCATTGGACGACTCAGGCAAAAAGGGGTATCCCGGTGGATTAAAAACCCGAAAGGGCGATCCATGCAAGATAAGGGAATAAGTGAACAACTGCATTCTGAATTCGTCTGTATCACTTACGACACGGTAAACTCCGAAAGGTTAAAGCGTCGGTCAGAATCAGCCTCCTTCAAAAGCAAGACGAGAAGAACGTCAAATGTCATACGAGTCGTAGCAAAGAGGAAGCTCCTTGAAGCGTCATCAACATTTCCAGCATCTTTTTGTTTCTCAATTTGTAACGATCTCCTCATTTTAGGGGATCCGTTTCTTTGACTGTATTTGCCAATTCTGGGCACTCAAATTAATGAAATCAGATTTCCAGTCATGTTTCGTCTCGTACATTTTATTTTCGTTTGCAAAAATGTCCGATGTCCTTAAAATATTGATTGCATAAATACAGATGCTTCCCTTATGAAAATACGTGCTTACAGGAAATATACTTACTCCCTGGAGTGTCTAAACTCCTATGATGGAATCCAGTAAGGGATACCTCGGAGTACTTGTGCGTTTCTTTGTCTTTACAGGATTGCAGGTTTTCAAAGCGCAACATGGGGCATGAAAGCTTCTCCCCAGTAGGCTGCCAAATCATTGTTTCCTCAGCACACCTCCCACACAGCACCAGAGATGCTTTCTCCCCATCAGAGTGGTCAAGCATCACTTCTCCAACATTTCCTTCAAAGAGCAACACCTGAAGGTGTTCATATCCCCAGCTGATTTGTCAAGTATCATCCTCAGCAGGACCCCCATAGAAATCTCTAGGAAGATCTTCCAGTGATCTTTCTTCTTCCCCAGCCAAGTGACAAACAGGGAATCATATCCCCACAGAGCTCCAGACTCTATCCAGAAGAGCAATGCCTGAAGATCTCACAGCAGAGTGGCGAAAGCTTCTACAAACCCCAGTTGGGTCCCTCATTACTGAGATAGGTCTATCAGTGATCTATTTCCCCATGCAGAGTCATATATGTCAGATCTACCAATGATCTCATCCCCAGCTGGGATATCCACTTCAAGCAGATCAGCCAGAGGTCTTCGCAGCAATGGGATTCGAATCCCGGATCGGTATCTTTGCATAATCATAGCATTCGCATCATGTTTTCCCCACAGAGCGTAGCATTCCGTCTAATACGGAGCATTACGGCAAAAATCAAACATATTGCATAATCATAGGCCATGTGTCAAACTGAACACTTGTAAATGCTGACAATCCATCAACAATATACAGAATATTTCCCATTTCCCCACTGTCGCTCCCGATAAATGGGAAATGGCCCAAATAAAGGTACAGACGCGAACGGTCGGCGAAAGGGACAATGAGATCGCACAGCAGTGAACTCACTGGAGATGAATAGAGTCGCCAGCTAGGCATTTTTATCCCGGAGGAAAGGCAATGCTGCATAGGCCTAGAAAGGTATGGATAAGACGGTTGCGAACCAGAGAGACTGAGAAAGGGGGTTGGTTACAACCTGGGAAGGTATTAGCACCCAGATTGTCCGCCGTACTCGACGGGATCCACGCTTAAAAGATTTGTGTTTAAAGGGGCAGTGTCAGTGCAATCTGTGTATAAAAGAGCTGGAAAAAGATGTACGGGTGTCTGTGTAAAAGAAGTGAAAAGTGTATAAATGATGTGTCAGTGTAAGAATGAGAATGAATGGCTCAAGATTATGAGGCTTAAAGAAATGAGCTGGAAAGAGGGGAAATATATAGAGACCTTTGTTCGATAACTGTTAAGTTATGCCTACGTATCCTCTCGTGCAATGAGGAAGTCAGAACATCGTAGTTCGACCCAAAAAGACTGAAAGATGAATTGACTTGTGAACTGCTTACTTGTCTATGCTCAAATGTATGACCTGTCTGGCTCAGGTGCAAACTGTCTTGCATTAGACGAAAGAAGCAGGTTCTCGTTTGTGAGTGAATGAGATGAGAAAAGAATCCCGGAGGAGACGATTATTGTTTGTTTTTGTATTTTCAGTCTTTTATTGCTTTTGAGAGTTTGTTATAAGTTAATGAGCTTAAGCCTAAACCAATGGATTTAGTAAACTCATCACATCCTCCCTCTGATTAGGGGTAATGAGAGTACCTTAAGTGTGAAGTCAGCTTCTCATACTTAATCACCTTTGATGCAGGATTAAGATCATTAACCTACTTGTGATTATTTAGATGTTTTTGTTGTTTTTGTTTAGTGTTAAGTAATGAGGTTAAGCCATAATCAAGGATTAAACAGACTCATTACACCATCCTAATAGAAGGATAATAGATGAGAATGTTTAAGCTGAGGAAAACTCCTCAACTTAATCCATGATTAGGGATTAAATTCATGACAAAACAAGCCTTTGATTAAGTGGATTTTATTTAATGGTGTGATGATGAAGTGATTTTTAGGGTTTGCAAGACAACTTGAGGGGGACTTGTCCATTAACACTAGGGTTAGTCCTACTTAACCAATTAAGGAAGAATTAGAACCCTAATGCAAGGCCCAAGTTACAAGTGTGATGTCTTGATGATTATTAAGTGAATTTGATTAAAGGAGTTAAACACATTAAGGGTTTAACACTTAGGATTAAAGTTATACACTCCATCCTAATAGAAGGATGCAGGCATAAGCTTAATCACAAAGCCTTAAAGCCTTTAGGGTTTAGTCCCTGATTATGAAGTGAGAAGAGAAGACTCAATGAGACACAAAGGTAAAAACTAAGTGGGGGACTAATCAAAACCCTAATCATTGTCATGCTTGGTTGTTCCTAAGGTTTGTGAGGTTTACAAGAGAAGTCTTCAATGGAACCACCAGGAAGCAGATGAAAGGATCAGGAGAAGCAAAGTAACTTGCTTCATTCAAGAAGTCAAGTCACTTGAGGAAAGAAAGTAAGGAGAAGAAGAATGAGCAAGCTCAAACTCAAACACATGTCAAAATGCAGCATGGATGCATAAAAGAGATGAAGAGAAAGTTATGAGAAGTGAAGGCAAATTCACTTCTCAAATCCACTTACCACCTGAAAAGTCAGAAAAGAAATGCAATGCAATGCAAAATGGAATGAAATGGCATGATGAGAAACAAAACCAGAAGCATATATAGGATGATAAAGATGCTATGATATGATGCAAACATGAGACAACACATGGGGATGATCATACAAGCTTATGGATGCAAATGAAGCAAGTTAGGAATTATGAACATACATGAAAAATTATGAAATGCAAATGGCATACAACATGGCAAATGCAAGATGCAATGATCATACAAGCTTATAATATGTCCTAAGATTCCTAATGAATCAAATGGATGCACAAAATGCTATGGCAAGTCATGGTATGCAAGCAAATGCAAGATGGATGCATATGGAAGCCCAAATTAGGATTTATGATCAAAGCATCAAACACAAACCAAAATCAGAGGCAAACTTCAATACAAAAAATTGGAAATGCACTCAAAGGATCCCTAATCCTATACTAACTCACTGTCCAAAGGAGAAGTTTCAACTCTTAACCAAACTCAAGTTATAAATTTCCTAAGTTTTCTAGGGTTTTAGGGTTCCTTAACAAGAAAAATGCCAAACAAATGAAAAATGAAAGATCAAATCATGGCCATTTAATCTCACAAACTACATGATATGCTAAACACAATGTAAAAAGAATCAAAGTCCAACTCTTTAGGGTTAGGCAGAAATGATTTTTGGAAGTTTGGATCAAAATAATGCATCAAAATGATTTTAATTCCATGAAAAATTCTCAAAATGCATCAAGATCAAAAAAGAAATTTGGTTTGAGGGTTGGACAATGTTTCTAAATGTTTTTAAAGGTTCCATGAATTTTTTGGTGATTTTTAAATACCTAAAAGTATTTTTAATTAATTAATTCTCATTATTTAATTAAAAAGAAACTTTTAAATATTTAAAAATGCTTTTTTAATGCTAAAAATAAAAATAAAAATATTTTTGTGTTCTGAAATTAAATAATAACTTGCATAAAAAATTTCAGAATTTTTAAAGTAATTTTGCTATTTTTTATAAAATGAAGAAAACAATGTAATTAAATGGAAAATAAAAATGAATTAAAACTGAAAATAGAAAAGTATGCACATCCAATGATCCAGATTTAAACATACACGCGCGGGAAGAGACTTGGCGCCACATCCTACGGCTCAAATTCAAATTCCACTAATTAATGATTAAACCCTAATCCCAGCCTTAATGACTTTCAGATGACCGGAACAGTGGTTCCGGTCATCTTCTCCGGCGAGCCAAAATGCTAAATCACTCTACACGTAATGAAAATGAAAACTAACTATCCAGAAATCATCCCCAATCAAAAGCGAATCAGACCCCTCTCTCAAACACCATTTATCATTCCTAAACTGGCTGAATCGAATCAAAATAGTTTCTAGGGCAAAAATTTCAGAACACGATTAAACTCTCATTCCTTCACAATTTTCAAAACCAAAGACATATTCATGATCAGGTAAGCATGTAGAAGCTATTAAGAACTTAAAAATCCATTTCTGGAAAAAAAGTTCATGAAGCTACCTGAGTTTGAAGCTTTTCAATCTGCAACTTTCTAACCCTTTCTCTTTGTGCAATCCACTCCTATGACTTCCCTTATGCTTCTGAAAGACTTAGAACAAATTTATGTGGGCTGGTTTGAGAGTTCACAGAAGTTCTGTTCAAGCTCAGGTGAGAATCGTATTTCTGGTTCTTTGAGTTTCAGGCTGGTTTGAAGGGTGCTTTGTGCTCAGTGAAGCATGGTGAGAAGGTTTGTGAAGTTGGTTTATGAGTTTGTGGCCTGAGGAGAGTGTTTCGAATGCTTTTGCTCTATGGAGTGAAAATGATAATGTGATGCTATGGCTGTCTTCAGGCTTGCCTCTTGTGTGGTTTGGCTTGCATTTTCTTTGTATAAACAAATGCCATTGGTCAGATGAAGTGACATGTCCTTTATTGATAGGTGTATCTACTTTTGCCAATTTGTCAACTTTGTGTAAGAGAAGCATGGGTCATGTCTTGTCTAAGTACAAGGGGTGTGGGTTGCGCAGCATGGTGTGAGGGGAAGGCTAGGATAGTTCAGCAATGCAGCTAGCAAGTGGATGAAGTGTTATGATGGTTTTTGCAACTTGCTTGCCTTTGGTTCCCATGAAAAGATCTTGTTCCAAACACCATAAAACATGTGATCTCTTTGGTTCAATCTGAACTTTAAGACTTGTGTCATGTTTGTATAAGGATTAGGCATCAATTAGAAGTCACAAATGCCTTTGGTACAAGATTTTGCAAGTTTTCCATTTTGTGCATAACTTGAAATTTAGTGATTTTTGCCAACTTTGACACACCATAACTTTTGATACAAAATGAATTAGGTCATGTTCTTGTACTTTTTGAAAAGGGAAAGATCTAATCTACAACTTTCATGACCAAAGTTTTTCCATTTGAAGCATTTTTGGATCAAAAAGTAAGGGTTGAAAAAGTTGCATAAAATGACATTTCATTAAAAGTCAACCTTGCCCAAAAAAGTCAACTTTGCAAAAACTTCAAATTCTTGAATTTTGTGAACTTCAAACTTCTTCCATGATCAAATAAAGATCATATATACTCAAAATGATGAAGATCACCCCTTGGTTGGGTCATTGGGGGCCTCAGATGCCCTGATTTTGCACTGACTTGTCCAGAAAGTCAACTCTTGATCAGATGACTTCCCCATGGAATTTCTTCATGAAAATTGATATGCATACTCCCTATACCATATAGAGACCAATAGCAACAAGAATGACCAAAAAAATTGGAGTTATGGCCTCTGAAACCAAAACCCTAATTTTAGGTTAACTGTGCAGTCAAACCTGGCTCTGCTTCCATACCAAACCCAGTTCTTGTGATTCTTTGGCATTCTTGACTTTGAGGGGATGTAATATGATATAAGAACACACATGGACCCTTTTGAAGTGATTGGTGGCCTTTGGAGTGGCTCAAGAAGCTCTTGGATTGCTCAGATCACAAACCCTAGATGCAGATGACTTTGAATCTGTGTAGTGAAACAAAAATGTGATATGAGATGGTATGATTGAGTTTATGCATATGAAATGATCACAAGCCATGGTGTGAATGGGTGAGGGCAAATTTGGGGTGTTTACAGCTGCCCCTATTCAAACATGAGTTAGCTGTGCAGGATGTAAGCAACGGCTTAACAGTCAAACAAGATAACTTGTGGTTGAATATCAAAGACAGTCCAAAATTTGCACTCACGGAATGAAGAAGAAAAGGGATATAGATTGTAAAGGAAAATAAAGTATATCATAAAGTGTGGGCGACGGAGGACGACCGTCGAGCAGAGGACGACTGCTGGGGGAGATAGCAATGACGGGGACGACCGACATGCTGGTAAAGTGCGAAAAATAAAGCAATGACGGGGACGGCCGACATGCTGGGGATAAAAGGTATTATGATGGGGACGGCCACCAAGTAAAGCTATAATATTCTCTGGGGATTAATGAAAAAAGATGGGGACGGCCATCAAGTTCATAAAGTAAAGTAATCCACGATGGGGACGACCATCGGGCTAAAAAGAAAAGGGACCACGATGGGGACGGCCATCGGGTTAAAGAATAAATGAAATAAACAGATGATGAGGTACGGTCATCAAAGGTGAAGGACGGTCACCTAGTAGGGGACGGCTGCTCTGTAAGGGTTAAGATGAGGGACGGTCATCTAAGGTGGAGGACGACCACCTGGCAGGGTACGGCTGCCAAAAAGTATCGCGACATAGGACGAATGCCGGATAAAAGGTCAATGATGGGGACGGCCATCGGATGAGCATGATGGAGGACGACCATCAAGAGGTGGAGGACGACCACCTAGCAGGGAACGGCTGCTCTCAGGGTTCATCATGACATAGGACGAATGTCTGATAACCAAAATCAACAATGGGGACGGCCATTGGATAAAATGATGAAGGACGATCATCAAGAGGTGGAGGACGACCACCTAGCAGGGGACGGCTGCTAAAATATCAATGATGGGGACGGCCATCGGATAAAAGGTCAACGACGGGGACGGCCATCGGATGAGCATGATGGAGGACGACCATCAGGAGGTGGAGGACGACCACCTAGCAGGGTACGGCTGCTTTCAGGGTTTATCATGACATAGGACGAATGTCAGATAAAAAGAAATTTGCTTTACTGGGGAATATTAAACACGGACGAGTGTTTATATCCAAGAAATAAAAGGTATAAGTGTTTGGTATTGTGTATAGATTAAAGATGCGGACGAGCATCCTTAAGACTATGATACAGACGAGTATCAGGTAGAAACAAATACTGACACGTGTTCAGAGATGATGATACGGACGAGTATCAACGGGTTAACAACGAACACGGACGAGTGTTGAATCTGAAAGAATTCTTCTGGGGAATAGTAGACACAGACGAGTATCTATATCCAAGAAGACACAAGTGTTTGACGCAGTGTATGGATTAAAGATGCGGACGAGCATCCTTAAGATTATGATACGGACGAGTATCAAGTAGAAACAAACGCTTGACGCATGTTCTGAGATGATGGTACGGACGAGTACCAACTGGTTAACAAAGAACACGGACGAGTGTCGAATCTGTGGGGATATAAAAAAATGGTGTATACAAAATACAGACGAGTATCTGTATAAGTATGAGTAGTGAGTATGAGTGATGTATATTTGAGTGTTCAATCTGCTGGGTAGAGTGACACGGACGAGTGTCAAAAGGAGGAAAGTATAGTATAAACAAGTATCTGGTATACAAAGTGTTTACATAACTGTGCTAGGGAAAGTGACATGGACGGATGTCAAGGAAATGTATATATATATATAAGTACCTGTGGGTGCAAAGAGGATGTCTTTGGCTTTCTGCTGGGGATATGACTCGGATGGGTTCCAAAGTGAGTATATACTGGTGTTTGTGAATGTGAGGCAACTGCTTTTGCTGGGGACTCTGGGGAGTATCCTGTATATTGTGGAGGGGTTGATAATATTCACAAGTGTTTGATTCAAAACATGGCTTATGATTATGCTATATGTTTGATTTTTGCCGGAATGCTCCGTTCTTGAGACGGAATGCTACGCTTTGTTTGGTGAATATGATGCGAATGCTATGATTATGCAAAGATACCGATCCGGGATTCGGATCCCATTGCCGTGAAGATTTCTGGTCGATCTGTCCGGAGTGATCATCCCAGCTGGGGGATGAGATTATTGGTAGATCAGGTGAGATGATTCCACTTGGGGAGATAAGTCACAGATAGACCCCTCCTTGGCAATGAGGGGACCCAGCTGGGGTTTGCAGAAGCTTTCTTCACTCTGTTGTGACTCCTTCGTGCGTTGCTCTTCTGGATAGAGGCTGGAACTCTGTGGGGAGATGATTCCCTGGATTTTGTACTTGACTGAGGAAGAATGATCGGCAACTCAGCTGGGAGAAGCAACAAGTGGCAACTCAGCTAGGGAGAAATTACTTGGAATGCTAGGCTGAGTGAGTGCTGATTTGCCAGCTTGCCGGGATGAAGCTTCCATGCCCCGAGTTGTGTTTCGGATGCCTGCAATCCTGCAAAGATAGAGAAACGCACAAGTGATCCCGAGGTATCCTTTGCTGGATTCCGTCATAGGAGTTAGACACTTTTGAGAGTAAGTATATTCCCTGCAAGCACGTGTTTTTATTTTTGAAGAAAAGCATATGTACTTATGCAATCAGTTTTTTAGAGACATCAGACATTCTTTGCAAATAAAAATGTACAAAACGAAACATGACTAAAAAATTTGATTTTATTAATTCAAATGCCCTGAATTGGCGAGATACAGTCAAAGAAACAAATCTCCTAAAATGAGGAGATTGTTATAAATTGAGAAACAAAATGCTAGCGATGTTGACGACACTTTGAAGGAGCTTCCTCTTGCTATGACTCGTATGACATTTGACATTTCTTCTCGTCTTGCTTTCTGAAGAAGGCTGATTCTGACAGAAGCTTGATCCTTTCGACGCTTACCAAGTTGTAAGTGATACAGACGAATTTAGAGTGTAGTTGTTCGCTTATTCCCTTATTTTGCATGGATCGCCCTTTCGGGTTTTCAATCCATCGGGATACCCATTTTTGCCTGAGTTGTCCAATGCGGCTTTTCAACTCAGCGGGTGTACATTTTTTATTTATTTTCCCTTACTTTTGCCCGAGTCTTTTATTCTGTTTTTGACTCGCCGGGATGCCCTATTTTTGCCTGGACTTACATTCTGTTTTTTATGTCCAGCGGGTCATTTTTATGCGAAGTATTTTTTAACTGCATCTGAATTCACAGGGGACGGGAAATCTTCACCATCCATGGTGCTGAGCATCAGCGCTCCACCAGAGAAAACTTTCTTTACAACAAATGGTCCTTCATAATTTGGAGTCCATTTGCCCATGTGGTCTGTATGAGGAGGGAGAATCCTTTTCAGCACAAGATCCCCTACTTGGTATTCTCGGTGCCTGACTTTCTGATCGAAGGCTCTCTTCATTCTTTTCTGATACAGCTGCCCATGACAGATTGCAGCCAATCTTTTCTCTTCAATCAGACTCAGTTGCTCGAATCGGGATCGGACCCACTCTGCTTCGTTCAGCTTAACATCCATCAGTACTCGCAAGGAGGGTAATTCAACTTCAACAGGTAGGACTGCCTCCATACCATATACAAGTTGATACGGTGTTGCCCCATTGGATGTTCTGATTGACGTGCGGTACCCATGCAAGGCAAACGGTAGCATCTCATGCCAGTCTTTGTACGTAACTACCATCTTTTGCACAATCTTCTTGATATTCTTATTATCCGCCTCAACAGCGCCGTTCATCTTTGGCCTGTAAGGAGAAGAATTGTGGTGTTGGATCTTGAAGTCCCGGCATAGCTCGGCCATCATTTTGTTGTTCAAGTTGGAACCATTATCAGTAATGATTCGCTCGGGAACTCCATATCGACAGATGATATATCTCTTCAGAAATCTGGCTACCACTTGCCTTGTAACATTTGCATATGAGGCTGCTTCAACCCACTTGGTAAAATAGTCAATGGCGACCAGGATGAATCTGTGGCCGTTTGAAGCAGTTGGCTCAATCTTGCCAATGATATCAATGCCCCACATGGCAAAGGGCCATGGTGAAGACATTATGTTCAAAGGGTTGGGAGGCACATGCACCTTGTCTGCATAAATCTGGCATTTATGGCATTTTCTGGCATAGGCACAACAGTCTGCATCCATTGTAATCCAGTAATAGCCCGATCTTAGCAACTTCTTGGCCATGGCATGCCCTCCTGCATGGGTACCAAAGGATCCTTCGTGCACTTCATGCATCAACAAGTCTGCTTCTGTTCTGTCGACGCATCTGAGGAGTACCATATCAAAGTTTCTCTTGTATAGGGAACCATCAGTGTTCAGAAAGAAACTACCAGCAAGCCTTCTTAAAGTCTTCTTATCATTGGAAGATGCCCCAGATGGGTATGTCTGATCCTCCAAGAAGCACTTAATGTCATGGAACCAAGGCTTATCATCTTTGACAATATCTGCTGCAAATACATATGCTGGTCTGTCCAGTCTGGACACTGAGATTTGAGGCACAAAGTTGGCAGCTTGAACTTTGATCATGGATGAAATGGTAGCCAGAGCATCTGCAAACTGATTCTCGTCCCGAGGGATATACTCAAGCTTGACCGTTGTAAAGAAAGTCAGTAACCTTCTTGTATAATCCCTGTAAGGTATCAGATGATCCTGGTGGGTGTACCATTTGCCGTTGGTTTGATTAACTACCAGAGCTGAATCTCCGAATACAGTCAATGTCTTGATCCTGAGGTCAATGGCTTCCTCAAGACCCATGATACAAGCTTCGTATTCAGCTTCGTTGTTAGTGCAGTTAAAGGTGAGTTTTGCCGAGAAAGGCATGTGAACTCCCTTGGGTGTAATGAGTATTGCACCAACACCACGACCGTTCATGTTAACAGCCCCATCAAACATCATAGTCCATTCTTCTTCCGGGTCAGGCCCTTCAGTGTGAATAGGCTCTTCATGATCTTTTGCTTTTATGAACATGATGTCTCCATCAGGGAAGTCAAATCTCATAGGCTGGTAGTCATCAATAGGTTGCTCGGCAAGATATTCAGACAGTACACTGCCCTTGATGGCTTTCTGAGAGGTGTACTGGATGTCATATTCTGTGAGGATCATTTTCCATCTTGCAACCTGTCCGGTGAGAGCTGGCTTCTCGAAAATGTACTTGACTGGGTCCATTTTGGATATCAATAAAGTAGTGTGGGTCAACATATACTGTCTCAGTCGGCGAGCAGCCCACGCTAAAGCACAGCAAGTTTTCTCGAGCAGTGAATAACGTTGTTCACAGTCGGTAAACTTTTTGCTCAGGTAGTAAATTGCATACTCTTTTCGACCAGACTCGTCATGCTGGCCCAACACACACCCCATCGACTCTTCTAATACTGTCAAGTACATTATCAGAGGTCTTCCTTCAACTGGAGGCATAAGGATTGGAGGTTCTTGCAGGTATTCTTTGATCTTGTCAAAAGCCCTCTGGCAGTCTTCATTCCATCTGACCGTCTGTTCCTTTCTTAACAGCTTGAACAAAGGTTCACAGGTTGTAGTAAGGTGAGATATGAACCTTGAGATGTAGTTCAATCGACCTAAGAAACCTCGAACTTCTTTCTCAGTTTTCGGTGCAGGCATTTCTTGAATGGCTTTGACTTTATCAGGGTCAACTTCAATCCCTTTCTCGCTTACAATAAAACCCAGCAGCTTACCAGATCGCACCCCGAATGTGCATTTGTTGGGATTCAGCTTCAGTTGGTACTTCCTCAGACGCTTGAATAGCTTCAGCAGATTTACCAGGTGGTCTTCCTCAGTAAGGGACATGGCGATCATGTCATCCACATAACATTCAATTTCTTTATGGATCATGTCGTGGAATAATGTCACCATAGCCCGTTGATATGTTGCACCCGCATTCTTCAGTCCGAATGGCATCACCTTGTAACAGAACGTGCCCCAGGGTGTGATGAAGGTTGTCTTCTCCATGTCTTCAGGTGACATTTTGATCTGATTGTATCCTGAAAATCCATCCATGAAGGAGAATACCGAGAACTGAGCCGTGTTATCCACTAATACATCAATGTGAGGTAATGGGAAATCATATTTCGGGCTGGCTCTGTTCAGATCCCGGTAGTCAACACACATTCTTACTTTGCCGTCCTTCTTAGGCACAGGTACTATATTAGCAACCCACGGTGGATAGCTGGTTACAGCAAGGAACCCGGCGTCCCACTGCTTTTGTACCTCTTCTTTGATCTTCATTGCCATGTCTGGACGAGTACGGCGCAGTTTCTGTTTGACCGGTGGGCATTCTTCCCTCAAAGGTAGCTTATGCATAACAATGTCGGTATCCAACCCTGGCATATCCTGATAAGACCAAGCAAACACATCCACGTATTCCTGAAGCAAGCCAATCAGTTGTCTCTTCACTGAGTCTTGTAAGCCGGCCCCGATTTTCACTTCTTTCACATCTTCAACTGTGCCAAGATTAATCGTTTCGACCTCCTCCTGATGAGGAGTGATAACCTTCTCCTCTTGTCTCAACAATCTGGCTAGCTCTTCAGGAAGCTCGTAATCTTCTTCAACCCCTTCATCAGCTTGATTGGTCGGATTGTCAAAGTCATACGAAGTCATAGCCGTGCTGTTGTCGGTGTTGTCTGGAAGGCACTCTCTGCAAGGGTTCAGTTTGTTCATTTTAGTGATTGATTTTAATCTTGTTTAGAAATGTGAAATAAAAGTTGTCATTTTGAAAACATTGCCATTTATTTTTTGTACAAAAAGAAAAATGGAAAAAAAGTGAGCGGAAAAGAAAAAGACTCATTTGCAAAAGATGTCTGATATTTCATTGATTAATCTTGTTGCACAAAAAGTACAGATGGCCCGATTACAAAATGAGTCTTGTCATCTTGGGCAAGATGCAAGACTTTGATGCATGTTATAAAAATACAGGAAATAATAATTACTCTGCATGAGTAACTCTTATAATTTCCTGGGAAGACCAGTTTGAGATACTACTCCCCGGGATCTTTGGACGAATCCAGCTTTTCAGGTTGCGTTCTTCTTCCAGCTCGTCTTCCAAGTTGTTGACAGCATCAGGGGTGAGCATCCCCCCACTAACAAAGTTGGGCTTCTTGGCAACCTTTGTTTGATCTTCTTGAGTTGGTTTGTAACCCAACCCAAATCTATCTTCTTTCTTCTCCACAGGCAACAGTTTGCCCCAGCCTTGAGCGTTTCCTTCTTCCACCACCTTTCGGGCCTGTTGGTAGGACGTCATAGAGGTCCCAAGCACAGCAGAGGTTTCATTAACATTCAGGGCCTCAAACCCTTGACTCATCGTCTCGTGGATCTCCCCATCCATCTCAATATACTTATAAGTAGCCAGATGGCTAACAAATATATCCTCCTCTCCACAGATAGTAACGACTTGACCTTCCCACTCAAATTTTAACTTCTGGTGAAGGGTAGACGTTACTGCGCCAGCGGCATGAATCCATGGTCTACCCAACAAACAGCTGTAGGCAGGCTGAATGTCCATCACATAGAAGGTCGTTTTGAAAGTCTGTGGGCCAATCGTTACAGGCAACTCAATTTCTCCCAGAACTGATCTCTTAGAGCCGTCAAAAGCTCTCACTACCAAGTTACTGTGTCGCAATGCCAATCCTTCATATTCCAGCTTCACAAGGGCCTTTTTAGGTAAGACATTGAGGGATGATCCTGTGTCTACCAGCATATGGGAAAGAACTGCACCCTTACATTCCATGGTAATGTGCAAAGCCTTGTTGTGATTGCGGCCTTCCGTAGTCAAATCAGTGTTGGTGAATCCTAGTCCATTACTAGCATTAACATTTCCAACCACAACTTCCAACTGATTGACGGTGATCTCTTCTGGCACATAAGCTGCGTGCAAGACTTTGAGTAGTGTGTTCCGGTGAGCCTCAGAGCACATAAGCAATGATAGAATGGAGATCTTGGAAGGCGTCTGGTGAAGCTGGTCCACTATCTTGTAATCACTTTTCTTGATGATTCTCATGAATTCATCAACTTCCTGATCAAAAGGTGTTTTCAGAGCTTCTCTAACAACCTGTTCTTCTTGCACCATGCTCTTCCCTTTTGCCTTGGCAGCAGCTTCTGCTTCGGCAGTGGGTCTTTGAATTTGCGGGGCAAAGAGACGTCCGCTTCGAGTGAAGCCTCCGCCTCCACCCACATTGTCTACTTGTGGTGAAGAAGTTGATGATTCAAAAGTGATCTTCTGTCCTTCGCAGTATAAATCAGAGCCGTAATGCCAAGGAATGGCATTACTGCTTTCATAAGGTACTGGTCCAGGCACTGTGACAGTGACTGGACTGATGGCAGCTGTGGAAGGAACCATGATAGTCTGTGGATCATAATATATTGTGACTGGTGCTCTGGTAGGAGTAGCACTTTGTGAGTTGTAGGCAGAATCATTGGCAGGATCATAATAAATTGTAACTGTTGAAACACTTGCATTGTTTGTTGCTGATGTTGTAGGAGACATTGTTGGAAGGATGGGTGTTGTTGTTGTAGGAGATTCAAAATGAAGTGGTGCTGAAGTTGTAGAAGGAAAGTTTGTTGATATCTGATCAGTTGAGATGACGGATGAAAAATTTGTTGATGAAGCTGAAGAGTTGTCTGGAACAATGGTTGTTGCAGTTGTAGGAGGTCTTGGAGCTGTTGTTAAGGAGTTTGCTGGATTGGCAGGAATTGATGTTGTAATCTGAAGCAGGCCACTCTGAATGAGACCATCTATGCCATCCCTCAAGTTATCGCAACCATTCACTGAAATGTTGCAGTAAGCACACCCTAGCTCACATCCTGGGAACATTTGACATTCGAGGAGCTGAGCTTTGATCTCTACCAACGGTGTCCGAATCTGACCCACACTGGTTATCAAGTAAGACGGCTTGTCTTCTTCAATAGCATTGATTCGGGGACCACCATGGTGTGGCATAGGGTTCTTGTTGACATTTGGTGGTGGTGCAAAGTTTAAAGCCTTGGAATCCACTAGATCCTGCACTTTCAAGTGCAAAGCTCTGCACTTTTCCGTACTATGACCAGGTGCATTTGAGTGAAAGGCACATCTGGCGCTGGCGTCGTAATTTCTGGGCAGACTGTTAGGATCCGGAGGGGCCAATGTCCTTAGCTCAACTAGGTTGAGTTTCAAGAGTTGTGGCAGTAATGTGGAATAGGGCATAGGGATCGGATCGATCACCCTATTGGCCTGAGAGGGCCTCTGTTGGAACGGTCTCTACTGATTATTGTTGTTGGTGTTGCTGTTGTTGTAATTTCTCGGAGGATACTGAGTTTGTTGCTGGTACTGAGGTTGTTGCTGATAATTTTGTTGCGGTGGTTGATAAGCTGGTTGTGGATGAGCTGGAGCGGGAATGGTGACTGCTGCCACAGACCTATGAACATATTGGGGCCTGCCCCTGTTGGTGTGGATAGCATTGGTTTCACCAGTTCTTCTTGGGCCTGCAAAAGGCTTTCTTGTGTTACTGGATGAGCTTGCACCGTTGTCTGAGATCTTACCCATCTTCAATAGGCTTTCAATTCTTTCCCCGGCTATGACTACATCTGCAAAGCTGGTGGAGGAGAAGGCAGCTAGCCTATCAATGTAAGTCCCCTGGAGGGTGTTCATGAACATATCAGCCATCTCCCTCTCTAACATAGGTGGCTGGACAGCGGCAGCAAGCTGTCTCCATCTTTGAGCGTACTCTCGGAAGCTTTCCCTGGATGACTGAGACATCCCCATCAGGAGGGTCCTGTTGGGGGCCATATCCAGGTTGTACTGATACTGTCTGATAAAGGCCTCTGCCAGGTCCTTCCAGCACCTAATGGTTGCTCTTGTCAGGTGGGAGTACCATTCCCTCGATGCTCCAGTTAAACTATCCTCAAAATAGAACATCCATAGCTTTTCGTCCATGGTATAGGCCTTCAGCCTCCCCAGAAAAGATTGTAAATGGGTCCGGGGACAGGAAGTCCCATTATACTTCTCAAAGCATGGTGGCTTAAATTTGTGGGGGATCCTGACCCCGTCTACCAAGCCCATATCCATAACATCAAAACCCAAAGAGTTTTGAGACTCTAAGGATCTTAATTTCTCAGCTATCTCATCCAGCCTTCTATCATAGGCTTCCTCCCCAGCTCCCATCACTGTGAACTGATCTTCCTAGGGGTCTTCTTGCAGTACCCTCCCTGCTATGGCAGTCCCTTGTATATTGACAGGGATGTTGATCTCCGGATGCTGGTGGGGTCCAAAGACTGGGGGATTGACATGAGGTTGGACTCTATCATTGTTGCTTGTCCTAGCAGTCCCTGGCTGATGGTCTTCCTGGTTTCTCCCTTCCACCAGTGCTCTTAACCTCTCCTGGCTTTGAGCCATGTTGTTCATCACCTCCATAAACTGTGTCATTTGATTCCTCATTTCCAACCTCTCGTTGGTCATTTGATTCCTGACCTCTGTAAGGTCCTGCTGCATTTGATCCATCTGTATGCCCGGAAGATTGTTGCGGGTGGGGTATCTGTGTGGACGGTTGAGTGGAAACCCTCGACGTCGAGCAATAATTCCTGAAGTCACAACAGAGTTAGTAACAATAGAACAAAAACATACAAAACCAAAGAAAAGGGTTAGTATGCAATGCAGTGTGTCTATTTGTTTCTAAGGTATCCGGCTTGGTACTTGGCTTTGACCTTTCCAGACCTTTGAAGAAGATACTTGTGATGTTGCTTGAAGAATTCAGATGAAACAAACCAACACATATATTACAAAAAGGTAAATGGTACATAGTTTGTTTCTTTTACAATAACAGCCCTCTGAGGGGTCAAAAATACAACATAAAGAAAAATACATAAAATGAAAGCAACAACAAGCAAAAGGTCAAACACCAAGGCCAAATTCATCCTCCTGAACTTCCTTGAGAAGTGCTTCAGTCACAGGATCAGCTGGACGCTCTGTAAGATTCTTGATAAGGAGATTCCTTGTGGAAATAGCCGCAGTTAGCTTTTTGTGCTGACTCTGGTCCTTTGACCTCTTCACTCCAGCTCTAATCTTCAACTCTGAGGCCTCCCTCTGGGCTGCTGCCAGGGCTTCCTGTTGCTCTTTTGCACTAGCTCCCAGTTGCTCAATCCTATCCTGAGTCCTTTTGTCCTCCTGAGTGCGAGCTTCGGTGATCCTAACCCACCTAGCCTGACTCTCCTTTAGATACAAATCAGTCCTGGCTTTCTGGAGCTGAGCCTCCTTGCAGGCATTCTTCAAGATCTGTTCTCCAGCCCTAGACTTCTTAATGTAATCCTCAGACTTCTCAATTCTAGCCAAATGCTCCACTTTCAGCTTTTCTAGCCTCTCAATATCCAACCTACCATCACTCCTCTCCCAGAGGGTCTTCTGTAGAGCTTGAGTCAGCTTCTCATTTCTCTCCTTCAATTTCTCAAACTCCTCTAAGCTGACAGTTGCCGGAGGTGGTGCTGTGGAAGGTCCAGGCATATCTTCAATAGTGAAGGGCATTCCAGTGATTTGAGCCCTGGCATGAGACCACTCATAGTACTGGGCTGAGGCTACATTATTGCATCTTCCAAGAATGGTTACTCCTTTAGTCTGCACATTGTCCCAGGCCCAGGATGCCTTCCTGACAATAGCCAGATTAGGCTTGATTTCAACATAAAGGGTCTCAGTCAGATCCTGTGTCCTAGGGGGATGGACCAATGCATAGCCCAGTTGTCTTTTGAGTAGCAGAGGGTTGTAGTTGATGCAACCCTTCACTCCTATCAAAGGTACATTGGGAAACTGCCCACAACTTGTAATGATGTCTCTGCCCTTGGTACTCTGAGTACACCATCTGATGTCATCTGAGGTTAGAGCAACAAGCCTCCTAGCCTAGTTCTTCTGCTGGTGAGGGTTTAAGAATGCATCAGTTTTTGGCAAATGCTTGAGCAACCAAGTATGGAACAAAGGTGCACAGCATCTCACTAATCTCCCCCTTTGCTTTTCATTCCTTTGATGAACTGAGTAGTAAAGATCTCCCAGTAAGGTGGGCACTGGGTTTCTCAGGATGAAAAGATGGACTGCGTTCTTGCTGACAAATCTAGGCTCATCTGCAAAAAGTATGACCCCATATATGCTAAGGGCCAACAGAGCACAGACTGCCTTCCACTCCCCTAGGGAGGCCTTCAGACTAGCCTGAGAAGTCAAGAAATCCAGATGAAAACCAGAGATTCCAGCTTTAGATGTCAAATTCTGCCCAATCAGAACTGGTTCCAGATGTAATGCTTTGGCTATCTCCTCATTACTTGGGAAAGCCATCTCAGGGTTGAAAGGGATTCCACCCCTGATGGGTACACCAACCAATGATGAATACTCCTCCAGCAAAGGTCCCAACTGGAAATTCTGAAAGGTGAAGCACCTCAGAGGGGGATCATAGAACTGCAGGCAAGTATGTATCAAGCTCCTCTGTGAAGGGTCCAAATCCAATACCACATCAAGGAATCCTCCATAATGTTCTCTGAAATATGGTATATGGTCTGGAGTAATCAGGGTCTGAATCCTCCTGATGCTAGCTAGCTCAGACTCAAAGAAGTGGTAGGAGATGTTACTTTTCTTAGGTGCCATGTTGCTGAAGAATGGGTGCTGATGATGATGACTGAGGACAACACTGAAGATGGGCCACTGATAGGCTGAGACTGAGGATGCAAGTGACTGAAGCAAGTGGCTGATAGCTGAAGCAAGTGCTGATGAAGATAGGTCTAAGCTGAAGAAGGGGTCAAAACCAAGCCAAAATGATAGGATGGATACCCTGAAAAACAAATAAACACATGTTAGAATGATGCAATGAGGATGTATGCAAATGATATGCAAGGGTTTGTGACTGAGCTGGATCTGATTAACTGCCTGGATATAGGTCCATGTATGTTCAAGAGATCCAGATGGAGGTCTATAAGTCCAGTAACCAAGGTGGGGGACTCAAATAAAGAGTCACATGTCCAGGGTTTAGAATCACAAGAACTGTCCCAACATGGAGTACTCTTAAACAAAACAAAGTAACAGGGTATGCTGAGGTCAAGGGTACCTGCAAACCTGTAAACAGCCCAACCCCCCTCACAGGTGATGTTCTAAAACAAGGATCCTCAGACTTGGATCAGTTATGAGAAGTGTAAACACTTCTAACCCGGAGGTACAGTGTTTACAATAACCATAAAAGTTCCTCCTCTAATTCACCTCAGTTTCTGAAGGTCAATACTAAAGGTCATCCAGACTTAGCAGGCTTCCCAGATAGCCCTAGTATTGCAGGAAATCTGCAACACAGAGTTCTCAAGAAGAAACCCATATCTGAACCGTGTTTCATATTCCCGCACCAGACCGAGATGGAATGGGAAAGAATATGAACCACTCTAGCCTAGGTGTCACTCAGGTCCCAGGTATAGGACCTTAACTCTCAGTAAAACACCCACCCACCAAAGCAACAAAACAGATCCAGCACAGACAGCATGACAATATGATATATATGCACAAAGCTATAAAGAAAACAATAAACAAAATTGTACATCAAGCAGTAAAGAAAACAAATATACAAACACAGATAACACATAACACCCCAGTAAACACAAATCAAACAAGCGCTAGGAGGAACCCACAAAAAGAACCAGAAGCCCTGGTTACAGTATAAGGTTCCCCAGCAGAGTCGCCAAGTTGTCGCTCCCGATAAATGGGAAATGGCCCAAATAAAGGTACAGACGCGAACGGTCGGCGAAAGGGACAATGAGATCGCACAGCAGTGAACTCACTGGAGATGAATAGAGTCGCCAGCTAGGCATTTTTATCCCGGAGGAAAGGCAATGCTGCATAGGCCTAGAAAGGTATGGATAAGACGGTTGCGAACCAGAGAGACTGAGAAAGGGGGTTGGTTACAACCTGGGAAGGTATTAGCACCCATATTGTCCGCCGTACTCGACGGGATCCACGCTTAAAAGATTTTTGTTTAAAGGGGCAGTGTCAGTGCAATCTGTGTATAAAAGAGCTGGAAAAAGATGTACGGGTGTCTGTGTAAAAGAAGTGAAAAGTGTATAAATGATGTGTCAGTGTAAGAATGAGAATGAATGGCTCAAGATTATGAGGCTTAAAGAAATGAGCTGGAAAGAGGGGAAATATATAGAGACCTTTGTTCGATAATTGTTAAGTTATGCCTACGTATCCTCTCGTGCAATGAGGAAGTCAGAACACCGTAGTTCGACCCAAAAAGACTGAAAGATGAATTGACTTGTGAACTGCTTACTTGTCTATGCTCAAATGTATGACCTGTCTGGCTCAGGTGCAAACTGTCTTGCATTAGACGGAAGAAGCAGGTTCTCGTTTGTGAGTGAATGAGATGAGAAAAGAATCCCGGAGGAGACGATTATTGTTTGTTTTTGTATTTTCAGTCTTTTATTGCTTTTGAGAGTTTGTTATAAGTTAATGAGCTTAAGCCTAAACCAATGGATTTAGTAAACTCATCACATCCTCCCTCTGATTAGGGGTAATGAGAGTACCTTAAGTGTGAAGTCAGCTTCTCATACTTAATCACCTTTGATGCAGGATTAAGATCATTAACCTACTTGTGATTATTTAGATGTTTTTGTTGTTTTTGTTTAGTGTTAAGTAATGAGGTTAAGCCATAATCAAGGATTAAACAGACTCATTACACCATCCTAATAGAAGGATAATAGATGAGAATGTTTAAGCTGAGGAAAACTCCTCAACTTAATCCATGATTAGGGATTAAATTCATGACAAAACAAGCATTTGATTAAGTGGATTTTATTTAATGGTGTGATGATGAAGTGATTTTTAGGGTTTGCAAGACAACTTGAGGGGGACTTGTCCATTAACACTAGGGTTAGTCCTACTTAACCAATTAAGGAAGAATTAGAACCCTAATGCAAGGCCCAAGTTACAAGTGTGATGTCTTGATGATTATTAAGTGAATTTGATTAAAGGAGTTAAACACATTAAGGGTTTAACACTTAGGATTAAAGTTATACACTCCATCCTAATAGAAGGATGCAGGCATAAGCTTAATCACAAAGCCTTAAAGCCTTTAGGGTTTAGTCCCTGATTATGAGGTGAGAAGAGAAGACTCAATGAGACACAAAGGTAAAAACTAAGTGGGGGACTAATCAAAACCCTAATCATTGTCATGCTTGGTTGTTCCTAAGGTTTGTGAGGTTTACAAGAGAAGTCTTCAATGGAACCACCAGGAAGCAGATGAAAGGATCAGGAGAAGCAAAGTAACTTGCTTCATTCAAGAAGTCAAGTCACTTGAGGAAAGAAAGTAAGGAGAAGAAGAATGAGCAAGCTCAAACTCAAACACATGTCAAAATGCAGCATGGATGCATAAAAGAGATGAAGAGAAAGTTATGAGAAGTGAAGGCAAATTCACTTCTCAAATCCACTTACCACCTGAAAAGTCAGAAAAGAAATGCAATGCAATGCAAAATGGAATGAAATGGCATGATGAGAAACAAAACCAGAAGCATATATGGGATGATAAAGATGCTATGATATGATGCAAACATGAGACAACACATGGGGATGATCATACAAGCTTATGGATGCAAATGAAGCAAGTTAGGAATTATGAACATACATGAAAAATTATGAAATGCAAATGGCATACAACATGGCAAATGCAAGATGCAATGATCATACAAGCTTATAATATGTCCTAAGATGCCTAATGAATCAAATGGATGCACAAAATGCTATGGCAAGTCATGGTATGCAAGCAAATGCAAGATGGATGCATATGGAAGCCCAAATTAGGGTTTATGATCAAAGCATCAAACACAAACCAAAATCAGAGGCAAACTTCAATTCAAAAAATTG
The DNA here is from genome assembly GCA_963966055.1 of Lathyrus aphaca. Taxonomy (NCBI): domain Eukaryota; kingdom Viridiplantae; phylum Streptophyta; class Magnoliopsida; order Fabales; family Fabaceae; genus Lathyrus; species Lathyrus aphaca. The sequence goes on along the minus strand of OZ014525.1, from coordinate 482,412,198 downwards.
GAAATGCACTCAAAGGATCCCTAATCCTATACTAACTCACTGTCCAAAGGAGAAGTTTCAACTCTTAACCAAACTCAAGTTATAAATTTCCTAAGTTTTCTAGGGTTTTAGGGTTCCTTAACAAGAAATATGCCAAACAAATGAAAAATGAAAGATCAAATCATGGCCATTTAATATCACAAACTACATGATATGCTAAACACAATGTAAAAAGAATCAAAGTCCAACTCTTTAGGGTTAGGCAGAAATGATTTTTGGAAGTTTGGATCAAAATAATGCATCAAAATGATTTTAATTCCATGGAAAATTCTCAAAATTCATCAAGATCAAAAAAGAAATTTGGTTTGAGGGTTGGACAATGTTTCTAAATGTTTTTAAAGGTTCCATGAATTTTTTGGTGATTTTTAAATACCTAAAAGTATTTTTAATTAATTAATTCTCATTAATTAATTAAAAAGAAACTTTTAAATATTTAAAAATGCTTTTTTAATGCTAAAAATAAAAATAAAAATATTTTTGTGTTCTGAAATTAAATAATAACTTGCATAAAAAACTTCAGAATTTTTAAAGTATTTTTGCTATTTTGTATAAAATGAAGAAAACAATGTAATTAAATGGAAAATAAAAATGAATTAAAACTGAAAATAGAAAAGTATGCACATCCAATGATCCAGATTTAAACATACACGCGCGGGAAGAAACGTGGCGCCACATCCTACGGCTCAAATTCAAATTCCACTAATTAATGATTAAACCCTAATACCAGCCCTAATGACTTTCAGATGACCGGAACAGTGATTCCGGTCATCTTCTCCGGCGAGCCAAAATGCTAAATCACTCTACACGTAATGAAAATGAAAACTAACTATCCAGAAATCATCCCCAATCAAAAGCGAATCAAACCCCTCTCTCAAACACCATTTATCATTCCTAAACTGGCTGAATCGAATCAAAATAGTTTCTAGGGCAAAAATTTCAGAACACGATTAAACTCTCATTCCTTCACCATTTTCAAAACCAAAGACATATTCATGATCAGGGAAGCATGTAGAAGCTATTAAGAACTTAAAAATCCATTTCTGGAAAAAAAGTTCATGAAGCTACCTGAGTTTGAAGCTTTTCAATCTGCAACTTTCTGGCCCTTTCTCTTTGTGCAATCCACTCCTATGACTTCCCTTATGCTTCTGAAAGACTTAGAACAAATTTATGTGGGCTGGTTTGAGAGTTCACAGAAGTTCTATTCAAGCTCAGGTGAGAATCATATTTCTGGTTCTTTGAGTTTCAGGCTGGTTTGAAGGGTGCTTTGTGCTCAGTGAAGCATGGTGAGAAGGTTTGTGAAGTTGGTTTATGAGTTTGTGGCCTGAGGAGAGTGTTTCGAATGCTTTTGCTCTATGGAGTGAAAATGATAATGTGATGCTATGGCTGTCTTCAGGCTTGCCTCTTGTGTGGTTTGGCTTGCATTTTCTTTGTATAAACAAATGCCATTGGTCAGATGAAGTGACATGTCCTTTATTGATAGGTGTATCTACTTTTGCCAATTTGTCAACTTTGTGTAAGAGAAGCATGGGTCATGTCTTGGCTAAGTACAAGGGGTGTGGGCTGCGCAGCATGGTGTGAGGGGAAGGCTAGGATAGTTCAGCAATGTAGCTAGCAAGTGGATGAAGTGTTATGATGGTTTTTGCAACTTGCTTGCCTTTGGTTCCCATGAAAAGATCTTGTTCCAAACACCATAAAACATGTGATCTCTTTGGTTCAATCTGAACTTTAAGACTTGTGTCATGTTTGTATAAGGATTAGGCATCAATTAGAAGTCACAAATGCCTTTGGTACAAGATTTTGCAAGTTTTCCATTTTGTGCATAACTTGAAATTTAGTGATTTTTGCCAACTTTGACACACCATAACTTTTGATCCAAAATGAATTAGGTCATGTTCTTGTACTTTTTGAAAAGGGAAAGATCTAATCTACAACTTTCATGACCAAAGTTTTTCCATTTGAAGCATTTTTGGATCAAAAAGTAAGGGTTGAAAAAGTTGCATAAAATGACATTTCATTAAAAGTCAACCTTGCCCAAAAAAGTCAACTTTGCAAAAACTTCAAATTCTTGAATTTTGTGAACTTCAAACTTCTTCCATGATCAAATAAAGATCATATACACTCAAAATGATGAAGATCACCCCTTGGTTGGGTCATTGGGGGCCTCAGATGCCCTGATTTTGCACTGACTTGTCCAGAAAGTCAACTCTTGATCAGATGACTTCCCCATGGAATTTCTTCATGAAAATTGATATGCATACTCCCTATACCATATAGAGACCAATAGCAACAAGAATGACCAAAAAAATTGGAGTTATGGCCTCTGAAACCAAAACCCTAATTTTAGGTTAACTGTGCAGTCAAACCTGGCTCTGCTTCCATACCAAACCCAGTTCTTGTGATTCTTTGGCATTCTTGACTTTGAGGGGATGTAATATGATATAAGAACACACATGGACCCTTTTGAAGTGATTGGTGGCCTTTGGAGTGGCTCAAGAAGCTCTTGGATTGCTCAGATCACAAACCCTAGATGCAAATGACTTTGAATCTGTGTAGTGAAACAAAAATGTGATATGAGATGGTATGATTGAGTTTATGCATATGAAATGATCACAAGCCATGGTGTGAATGGGTGAGGGCAAATTTGGGGTGTTTACACCTACCAGAGAGCCAAATCATTTCCCTTGAAGATACAGATACATGTTCTTTTCGGAACTCGTCCGTGTCATCATTCCCCCAGTAAAATTGCCCGGGCAAACAGATACTTCTTGACACTCGTCTGTGTCATACCCCCAGCAGAAAGCCAAAGCGTCCCCTTTGCACTCACTATACAGATACATATATATACACACAATTCCTTGACACTCGTCCATGTCACCTTCCCCAGCATAGTTGCCTAAACACTTTATGAATCAAATACTTGTTTACAGTACACTTTTCCGACACCCGTCCATGTCAGGCTCTCCCCAGCAAGTTGAACACTCGTATGTGTCTCATCCCTTTTCACTCATACCGATACTCGTCTGTATCTTGTATATATCACTTAAATCCCCTCAGAATCAACATTCGTCTGTGTTCTTTGTTAACTAGTTGGTACTCGTCTGTATCATCATCTCTGAACTTGCGTCAAGCATTTGCTTCTACTGATACTCGTTCGTATCATAGTCTTAAGGATGCTCGTCCACATCTTTAATCTATACACAGTGTCAAACACTTATATTTTCTTGAATTTTAGACACTCGTCTGTGTCTACCCTTCCCCAGAGGAGTCCCCAACAAAAACTTGTTAAACTATTTCCTTTCATCTGACATTCGTCCTATGTCATGATGCCTTCCGGCAGCCGTACCCTGCCAGGTGATCGTCCTTCACCTTTTTGATGATCGTTCTTCACCATCCCCAGCGAAGTCTCTATTCATTAGAACCCCTTTCTATCCGACATTTGTCCTATGTCGTGACATTTTCAGCAGCCGTCCCCTGCTAGGTGATCATCCTTCACCTCTTGATGATCGTCCTTCATCATTTTATCCGGTGGTCGTCCCCATCGTTGATCTTGTTATCTGACATTCATCCTATGTCATGATAAACCCCGAGAGCAGTCGTACCCTGCTAGGTGATCGTCCTTCACCTCTTGATGATCGTCCTTCATCATGCTTATCCGATGGCCGTCCCCATCGTCGACTTTTTCTATCCGACATTCGTCCTATGTCGTGATACTTTTGGCAATCATACCTTTCCAGGTGATCTTCCTTCACCTTAGATGATCGTCCCTCATCTTATCCTCAATAGAGCAGCCGTCCCATGCTAGGTGATCGTCCTTCACCTTTGATAACCGTACCTCATCATCTGTTTCATTCATTTCCTCAACCCGATGGCCGTCCCCATCATTTATTTTTAATCCCCAGAGAGTCGTATAACTCTACTTGATGGTCGTACCCATCATAATCTCTTATATCCCCAGCTTGTCGGCCGTCCCCATCATTGCTTTATTTCCCGCATTTTCCCCAGCATGTCGGTCGTCCCCGTCATTGCTTCATCCCCAGCAGTCGTCCTCTGCTCGACGGTCGTCCTCCGTCGCCCGCACTTTATAATTATACTTTATTTTCTTTTACAATCTATATCCCTTTTCTTCTTCATTCTGTGAGTGCAAATTTTGGACTGTCTTTGGTATTCAACCACAAGTTACCTTGTTTGCCTGTTAAGCCGTTGCTTACATCCTGCACAGCTAACTCATGCTTGAATAGGGGCAGCTGTAAACACCCCAAATTTGCCCTCACCCATTCACCATGGCTTGTGATCTTTTCATGTGCATAAGTTTAATCATAGCATCCCATATTGCATTTTTTGCTTCACTGCATTGTTTCTAAGTCATCTGCATCTAGGGTTTGTGATCTGAGCTATCCCTGAGCCATTTGAGCCACTCCAAAGGTCTTCAATCACTTCAAGGGGGTCCATGTATGTTCAAGCATCATATTATACCCTCTCAAGATCAAAGAAGTCAAAGAATCACAAAAACTGAGAAAGGCATGGAAGCAGAGCCAGGTTTAACTACACAGATGACCTAGAATTAGGGTTTTGGTTTCAGAGGCCATAACTCCAAATTTTTTGGTCATTCTTGTTTCTATTGGTCTCTATATGTTATAAGGATCATGCATATCAATTTTCATGAAGAAATTCCATGGGGAAGGCATCTGATCAAGAGATGACTTCTTGAGCAAGTCAGTGCAAAATCAGGGCATCTAAGGCCCCCAGTGACCCAACCAAAGGGGATTCTCCATCACTTTGAATGTGTATGATCTTTATTTGATCATAGAAGGTGTTAGAAGTTCACAAAATTGAAGAATTTCAAGCCATTTGCAAAGTTGCCTTTTTGGGAAAGTGACTTGTAATGAAAACTTGCCATTTTGGGAAAGTTTTTCAACCTTCTCTTTTTGATTCAAAAATGCTTCAAATGAGAAAACTTTGGTCATGAAAGTTGTAGAATGGATCCTCCCATTTTCAAAAAGTACAAGAACTCATTCTAATTCATTTTGGATCAAAAGTTATGGCCTTGCAAAGTTGGATAAAATCATTGAAATTTCACTTTTGCACAAAATGGAAAACTTGCAAATTCTCATGATAAGCCTTTATGTGATTTCAATGTGACCTCTAATCATCATACAAACATGAACCATGACCTAAAAATCAGAATGCACCAAAGAATTGTTCATTTTCATGCCTTGATCTTTAAGAAACTTCAAAAGGGCCAAAACTTTGTGAAAATGCAAAAACTCACATAAACCCTAATCCACTTGCTGCATTACCTCAAATTCATTTCCATGGTTCTCCTTGAAGCATGCTGAGCCAAGCCATGCCCTTGTACCTTGACTGAACCAGCCCATACCTCTTCTTACACAAAAGTTGACTTTATGCAAAATGGCCCATACCAATCAAGCTAGGCCAGCAACAACTCTCTGACCTATCCAAACTTTATACATGGACAAAATGGGACTCAACACATAACACAATACAACCTAATCTCTCCCACAAGTCAGCATCCTCAAAATTCACCTCTTATGCATTTTGTTTCGAAACTCAATACACAAGCCACAAACCTCAAAGCAAACATCACAAAACCATTCACCATGATCCTCTGATCATTTCCCAACCATCAATTTGCCCTGAAAAGCCCACAAACAGAAACACGATTTTTCACTTCCCTTGAACAGAACTTCATCAAACTCTTAAACCAGCCACATTAAACTCCAACCAAGCATTGCAAGCTTCTCAGGAGGTTCATTAAAGGCATCTTGGACCAAAGAAACAGCCAGAAAGTTCCAAAGTCCAAAGCTCCAGTTCAGGTGAGCTCAAGAACAATTTTTCCAGAAACTTGTTTTTAAGTTACTAAATGATTCTTTATGCTTCACTGATCATGTTGATGTGTTTTGTTTTGAAAATGATTGAGAAATGAGTATGTATTCGTGTTCTAAAATTTTTTGACCTAGAACTGTTTTGATTCGATTCTCACTTTTGATGTGTTTTAAATGTTGTTTGTTTGTTGATTCTTGATGTATGATGTATGAGGATCATTTATGGGCAGAGAGATTGGATTTTAGAAGCCTAGGGAAGAAGATAGCAATTTTCAGGGAGGGGTGTGGCCGGAGAAGATGACCGGAGGTCATTTCCGGCCACCTGAAAGTCATTAATTCATTAATTACGTTTAGGATTCAGTTTGAATGTGGACCATGGATCTGTTTGACTTGTGTTGACTCCCGCGCGTTTGTGTGGCTCAGATCACCCCATTAAGCCCTAATCCACGTCATTAGCTTTTAATTAATTAGGTTTAATTTAATCCAGTCAGTTTGAATATGGACCAATGGATATGGCGCCAGTCAACTCCCGCGCATCCCATTTGAATCTCAGCCATGGATCTTGCATACTTTTCCTTTTTATTAATTTTAATTCATTTATTTTGCATTTAACTTCTACGAATTTTAAAAAATAGCAAATCACATTGAAAAATTCTGAAAATTTTTGTCAAACATTTCATTAATTTTTAGAACCCAAAAATATTTTTATTTTTATTTTTTTGCATTAAAAATTATTTTTAAATCATTTAAATGTTTATTTTTAATTAGTTAATGGAAATTAATTAATTAAAAATGCATTTAGGTATTCAAAAATCACCAAAAAATTCACATTGCATTTTAAAACATTTAGAAACATTATCAAACCCTCAAAACAAATTTCTTTTTGGTTCTTGAACTATTTTGACCTTTTTCATTGGAATTAAATTCATTTAAAGGCAATATTTTTGTTCAAACTTGGAAAAATCCATTCTGCCTAACCATTGAGAGTTTGATGATGGTTCTTCTTGCATTGCATCCTTCATAGCATGTAGTTTATAGGATAAAATTGGTTTGAATTCATAGTTCATTTTCAATTTGTTTTGCATTTTTCTTTGTGAAGTACCTTGAAACCCTAATTGACTTGAGAAATTTATAACTTGCACTAGGTTAAGAGTTAGGTCCCTCCTTTGGGCAGTGAACTTGTGTAGGGTTAGGGTTCCTTTGATACCATTTTCAATTTTTTGTCATGTCATTTGCTTCTGGTTTTGAATTTTTGCATTGCATGTTGTATGTAAACCCTAATTTGTGCCTTCCTTTGCATCCATCTCTCATTTGTTTGCATACATGAACTTGTCATGACATTTTGTGCATCCACATGATTCATAATACATCTTAGGACATATTAGAATCATGCTTGATCATTGCATATTTCATTTGTCATGTTATATGTCTATTGCATTTCATAAACTTTCATGAACTTCCATGGTTCAAAGTATGTTTCATTTGCATCCACATCCTTGTATGATCATTTGCATCTCTTGACATGGCTTTGCATCATCCTTTAGCATCATTTGCATCATAAATATGTTTCTGGTTTTGGTTTGCATCATGACATTTCATCTCATTTGCATTGCATTTCATTTCTTGCTAACTTTTCAGGTGGTAAGTTGTTTTGAGAAGTGAATTTGCCTTCACTTCTCATAATCCCTTTTCATCTCTCTTATGCACCATTGCTGCATTTTATCTTTGTATTAGAGTGAGCTTGCTCATTCATGCTCCCTCCCCTCTTTCTTTCTTCAAGCAACTTATCTTCTTAAGTGAAGTAAGTTGTCTTGCTTCTTCTGCTTCTTTATCCATTCATCTGCTTCTTTCCTGGTGGTTTCTCTGAAGATCTTCTTGCAAGCCTCATCAACCCTAGGAACAACCAAGCATGATAATAATTAGGGTTTGATTAGTCCCCCATTTAGTTTTGCCTTTGTGTCATCTTTGAGTCTTCTCTTCTCATCTCATAATCAAGGACTAAACCCTAAAGGTTTTAAGGCTTTGTGATTAAGCTTAGGCCTGCATCCTTCTATTAGGATGGAGTATATAACTTTAATCCTAAGTGTTGAACCCTTAATGTGTTTAACTCCTTTAAATCAATCCATCTAATAATCACTAAGACATCAAGCTTGTAACTTGGGCCTTGCATTAGGGTTCTAATTCTTCCTTAATTGGTTAAGAAGGACTAACCCTAGTGTTAATGGACAAGTCCCCCTCAAGTTGTCTTAGAAACCATAAAAATCACTTCTTCATCTTATCATTAACTAAAATCCATCTAATAAAGGCTTTGTTTTGTCATGAGGTTAATCCCTAATCATGGATTAAGTTGAGGAGCCTTTCTCAACTTAAATGTTCTCATCTATTATCCTTCTATTAGGATGGTGTAATGGGTCCATTAAATCCTTGATTATGGCTTAAACTCATTATTTAACACTAAACAAAAACCACAAAAACATCTAAATAATCACAAGTAGGTTAATGATCTTAATCCTACATCATGGTGATTAAGTGTGAGGTGCTTACTTCATGCTTAAGGTATACTCATTACCCATAATCAGAGGGAGGATGTGATGAGTTTACCAACCCTTGGTTTAGACTTAAGCTCATTTTCCTATGACAAACTCCAAAAGGCAATAAAATATTGAAAATTCAAAAACAAACAATAATCGTCTCCTCTGGGATTCTTTTCTCATCATATTCACTCACAAACGAGAACTTGCTTCTTCCGTCTGATGCAAGACAATTTGCACCTGAGCCAGACAGGTCATACACTTGAGCATAGACAAGTAAGCAGTTCACAAGTCAATTCATCTTTCAGTCTCTTTGGGTCGAACTACGGTGTTCTGACTTCCTCATTGCACGAGAGGATACGTAGGCATAACTTAACAGTTATCGAACAAAAGTCTCTGTATATTCCCCCTCCTCCAGTATTATTCTTTTAGCCTCATTATCTCGAGCATTTCATTCTTGTTCTTACACTGACACTTCACATATTTCACTTCACATTCCTGTTACACTGACACTTGCATTCTTTCCAACTTTGGTACACAGATTGCACTGACATTACCCCTTTAAAACAAAAATCTTTTAAGCGTGGATCCTGTCGAGTACGACGGACAACCTGGGTGCTAATACCTTCCCAGGTTGTAACCAACCCTCTTTCTCAGTATCTCTGGTTCGCAACCGTCTTATCCATATCTTTCTAGGTTTATGCAGCATTACCTTTCCTTCGGGATAAAAATGCCTAGCTGGCGACTCTTGTCTTCTGAGTTCACCCTTGTGTGTTCTCTCTCCTTTCGCCGACCGTTCGCGTCTGTACCCCTCTTGGCCCTATGTCATCTGGTGGGAGAGACACTTCTAATAAAGCACGTCTTCTTTAAATAACTTCCTCTTATACACATATAATAAAGAGAGTCATTAGAACTTCTATCCTTGCATAATAATATTTGTTATCATCAAAACTCTTAGAGGTTTAGAACCATAATTGTTCTAACAATCTCCCCCTTTTTGATGATGACAAAACATTTATTTAGATTTTAAGAATAGAGTTTAATAGGATTAGAAGAACTCCCTTTGATTAAATTAAATCAGATATTTCTATTAGAGGTTTCTTCAGAAGTTTTATCCTTCAGAAGTTTCATTAGCCTTAGCTCCCCCTGAGTTGATTACTTGACCTGTTTCAATTTTAGAATCACAACTCAAATAGTTTTATTAGAATATATATGTTAGAGGCAAATCTTGATAAACTGCTATAGATCAAGATCTTCTACGTTTCTCCCCCTTTTTGTCATAATCAAAAAGAATAAATGCAGAAAAAAATGCAATAGTGAATAAGCAAAATAAGTTTTCATTAAACAGAATCAAGGCCAACAAGCAAACAACCAGTAGAACTTAAACAGTCATGATAAACAGAAGATAAAACAGAAAAGATAAGTAGAAGATAAAACATAAAATCAGGGTTTCATCTTAGTAACTAATGCCTCCAGAAGAGACTTGATTTCAGAGGATGATTCCACTTGCTTTCCAATCATCGTCTTCAATTCAGCATCAGTTTCATCTTGCTTATCCAGCCTTTGCTTAACCATCTCATTTTCCTTTTTCAATTCTTCCAAGGTCTTCAGAACAAGAGTGGTTGGCAGAGGTTCTTCAGCTTCTGGAGCAGCTTGATTTTCAGAATATTCTTCAATTGCTGGTGGTTGAGTAGAATCAACATCCTAACCTTCATCAGAAGAAACTAAGACCATATGAAGTCCAGAGTTTGATTCCATAGGTTCTAACTCTGTCCAGGGTTTGTTGTCCAGAAGAAATGGTTTATTATTTTCAATGTTTGAAACAACTGCTTTGAGATACTCACAGAAGTTCTGATGAGCAATGTCATAGCAGATGTCTTTTAGCTTTTTGGTTTCAGCATTGAACCATTTTCTGAATTTGGCCCATAGAAAGTCAGAAGATGCTGGATCAGGAAGCTCTGAGCAAGCAGCCTTCAGATCCTCTATCCTGAATTTCATTTTTGTTTCAAAAGCAATCAGCAGTGTAGAAATGTCTGTTTTCGTGGGTTTTGGTTTTGGTGCTGGTATGGCAGTTTTATTTGAGACAGAGGATAATTTATGGAGAGCTTCTATATTGATAGAAGTTCTAAGTGGATTTTCTGGTTCAGTGTCTTCTGGAGGTGTGTCAGGGATGGTGATGAATGTTGGTGAGTTAGGTGGTGTAGATTCATAGGAAGACAGGGAGATTTCTCTTATTGGTGAAAGGTTAAAAACTAGGCCATCAGAGTTTAGTGGTTGGAAACTGCTAGGTTGATTTGTTTCAAAAGTTTGAGAAGATGGGATTTGATGAGATTCAGGGGGTTGGAAATCATCAATGTCAGAAAGAACATGTTGAAGGGCAGTGTGTGTTTGAGTGGATGATGAACGGTCTATATCAGATAGGGGTGTTATATCAATGGGGATATCAAAGTCTGATAGGGTTTTTGGTTGATGGGGTTCATTTTCTGGTGGGTATAGTGAAGATAATATGGAGGAGACATCAGAGGTTGTAGGTATGACAGAGGGAATAGGGTTAGAAGGTGGAATAGGTTCAGAAGATGGGGTTGGTTCAGATGATGGGGTTGGTTCAGAGGGAGTTGGATTAGAAGGAGTTGGGTCAAAAGATGCTTCAGACATTTCTACTGTTACTGCTTCTACTACAGAAATGAATTCAGAGGTAGAGGCAGAAGTATTACCTGTTTTTCTGGTAGTTTTAGGAGCCTTCTGAGATGTTCCTTCTCCAGCCTTCCTCTTCTTTCCCCTTGCTGATGCAGTATCTGGAGTTTGTTGAGTAAGTTATGTTGCCTTGAACATTGGATCCACACCATCTTGCTTGAAGGAATCCAAGTATCTGACCACAACCTCTGGAGGCGTGTCAGAAGAAAATAGTGGGAAGTTCCGCAGAGGAATCTTCCTGGTGGTTATAACCTCTCTGGAGTAGAGGATGGGGTCTTTCTTGATGGAAGTTATGAACTTCATCTTCTTCAGATTCTTAGCATTTAGAGGCTTGCCAACATCAGGTTCCAGAAGCTCTATCTTCTTGGCTTCAACCAGATAGTCCACCAATTTATTCTCATTGAGAATATCAGAGATTAAACGCCCTAGAGGTATCAAATCCCTCTTGGTTTTCTCTCCTTCCCTTGTTTCCTTCACACTGTTTTTCAGATGATTAAATAAAGAGTGTGCAAGGTTAACCTTCTTCTGCTTAGCAATGAAGTACAACAAGAACTGCTGATCCATGTTGATATAATCTGGAGAGTTTGTTGCTTTCCTGTGGCAGATGCTTCCAAGAATGATCTTGGCCCAAATTCTAAGATAAATCTTCAGATCCTTGATCTAGTTAGAAGGTTGGCCATTGGTGAAGATTTCTTTAGCTATCAGTTTGGTATCTGACAGTTTGTCCATTTCACTACACTTGATCCCATTGCCATCAGATTCAATGAGCCTAGCAATGTGGTCTTCAGAGATTATGATTCTTTTCCCCAGCACATATGAAGTAACATGAGTGTTAGAAGCACTTGCATACACCCAAAACTCCTTAACCAATTTAGGGAAAACTGGTCCCATGAGACGATCAAAATATTTCTCCCAACCTTGAGCTTCGACGGCGGAAAGTAGGTCAAAACCATTGTCTTTCAAGCTATCAAAATCCACAAATAGCTCACACAGAACTTCAAGTTTGTCAGTTGGAGTGAGAAGAGTCTTCAAAGGTTCAACAAAGAGCACATCTGTTGAGTCTTGTTGTTGTTGTGAGGAGGAAGCCATTGTTACTAAGATGAGTTTTTAGGGTTTAGGGTTTTAAGAAAAATTCAGAGAAGACGAAAATATGAAAGTGAAAAGTTTGGCAGTAAAAAGACAATGAAGGTAAAAGAGAAAAGTGAAAGTAAAAAGGAGTTTATATAGAAAAAAAATTTCATTGAATAATATGAGAAATTTGTGGGAAAAATTTAATTTAAAAACATAATGATGGAATGTAATTAATGCAGCAGACATAGGGGAAGGCGTAAAAGATCTTGGAACAGTTACCAAAAAGATATTTGCCTTTATTGTGTCAAGTCAGCCGTTTCAGTTTCCCAGAATTTTAACAGATGTCCTTCTGTAGAGGACAGTTGTCCAATTGCATGTTTTGTCACTCTTCAGAATGTGGACACTTGTTCTGATTCTGATAGAATTCCTTAGAGCCTTGTTGACACGTGTTGATGTAAAGATCTGCATGTTATTCTTTTGAACAGAAGTTCTCAGAATTAACCAGTTAGAACATAATATCTTCTAAAAGAATAAAATAGAGGATTAAGTTCATAACTTCTGAGAGTTAAAGACATATAATTAAAGCATTTTTATTCTGGACATAATTTCATGCTAAGGTTGGTTATAATGAAATTAAATCTATCTTCAGGAAGGGGTTTTGTAAAAATATCAGCCCATTGGTGATTTGTATCTATGAATTTTAACATTAAAATTCCCTTCTGAGTATAGTCCCTAATGAAATGATGTTTAACTTCTATGTGTTTAGCTCTAGAATGTAAAATTGGAATTTTAGAAAGACATATAGCAGAAGTATTATCACAGAGGATGGGAATGTTACTCTCATAAATGTTGAAATCCTCAAGCTGATTTTTCATCCAGAGCATCTGAGTACTGCATCCAGCTGCTGCAATGTATTCAGCTTCTGCAGTTGATAATGCTATGGTTGACTGCCTTTTGCTAGACCAAGAAATTAGATTATCTCCCAGAAATTGACAACTTCCAGAAGTAATTTTTCTTTCTGTTCTGTCTCCAGCAAAATCAACATCACAGTATCCTACAAGTTTGTAATCTTTGGATCTTCTCTATAGAGTTTCTGATCTACTTTCTTACTTACCTCTTCTTTCTCCAGAATACATGTAGGATGCATAGGAGTTTTAGAGATGATACTTTCTGATAAGTCAAATTTCTTCAGAAGTTCTTTGACATATTTGCTTTTATGAATGTATGTTCCTTCTGATGTTTGATTTATTTGAATTCCCAGAAAGAACTTTAATTCTCCCATCATGCTCATTTCAAATTCTGCCTGCATAGACTTAGCAAACTCCTTTCCCAAGGCACTTTTAGTAGAACCAAATATTATATCATCTACATAAATTTGGCATATCAGAAGGTCATTTTTAATGTTTTTACTGAAAAGTGTTGTATCCACTTTCCCTCTGATGAAATCATTTTCCAGAAGAAAAGTGCTTAGTCTTTCATACCAAGCTCTGGGAGCTTGCTTCAGACCATATAAAGATTTTTTGAGTTTGAAAACATGTTCTGGAAATTTTATATTTTCAAAACCAGGGGGTTGGTGTACATACACTTCTTCATCAATATAACCATTTAAAAATGCACTCTTGACATCCATTTGATATAGAATGATATCATGGTTTACAGCAAATGAAATTAGAAGTCTAATAGATTCTAACCTGGCGACTGGAGCATAGGTTTCTGTGTAGTCAATTCCTTCCTATTGACTATAACCTTATGCAACCAGTCTTGCTTTGTTTCTGACAACTTCTCCTTGCTCATTTAGCTTGTTTCTGAATACCCACTTGGTGCCAATGATGTTGAATCCTCTGGGCCTAGGAACTAGATCCCATACATCATTTCTGGTGAATTGATTAAGTTCATCTTGCATAGCCAGAATCCAATCATTTTCTGAGAGAGCTTCTTCTATAGAAGTTGGTTCAATCAGGGAGACTAGTCCCATTAGAGATTCTTCAGAGTTTCTGAATGATGATCTTGTTCTGATTGGTTTATCCTTCTTTCCCAAGATTTTATCTTCTGGATGATTCAGCTTGCTTCTGGATAGTTTCCTCTGAGTGGGTTCTTCAGAGCTTGTTGGAGTGATTGTCTTGTTATATTCTGTAGGAGATTGTTCTTCAGATGTTCTGTTTGTAGAAATTTCAACTTCTATATCTGCAAGAGATTCATTCTGCTTTGGTTTTTCAGAACCAAGCTTATCATCAAATCTGACATAAATAGATTCTATGACTATACGTGTTTCTGTGTTGTATACTCTGTATCCTTTTGAATGTTCAGAGTATCCTAACATATAACACTTTTGTGCCTTAGAGTCAAATTTATTAGTATTCAGAATAAAACATTTGCACCCAAAAGGATGAAAATATGAAATGTTGGGCTTTCTGTTCTTCCACAATTCATAAGGATTCTTTTCAAGAATAGGTCTTATAGAGATTCTATTCTGAATATAGCATGTTGTATTTACTGCTTCTACCCAAAAATGTTTAGCCATGTTAGTATCATTGATCATGGTTCTGGCCATCTCTTGCAATGTTCTATTCTTACGTTCTACAACCCCATTTTGTTGTGGAGTTCTAGGACAAGAAAAATCATGAGAGATGCCATTTACATTAAAAAATGATTCTAATTTTTTGTTTTCAAATTCTCCACCATGATCACTTCTGACTTTAATAATTTTAAATACTTTTTCATTTTGAACTTGTTTGCAGAAGTTAGATAATATATCAATTGACTCATCCTTGTGTCTAAGGAACTTTACCCATGTCCATCTGCTGAAGTCATCTACGATCACCAATCCATACTTCTTGCCACTGACTGAAGCAGTTTTCACTGGTCCAAACAAGTCAATGTGCAGAAGTTCTAATGGTCTAGAGGAAGATACAACATTTTTAGCTTTAAAGGCAGGTTTTGAAAATTTGTCTTTCTGACATGCTTCACACAGAGCTTCTAAGTTGAACTTCAAGTTTGGAAGTCCTATGACTAGATTGAGTTTGTTAAGTTGAGATAATCTTCTCATATTAACATGTCCCAATCTTCTGTGCCAGACCCATTGCTCAGTTTCCACAGACATTAGACATTTTACATTCTGATTTTTTAATTCTGAAAGTTTTATTTTATATATGTTGTTCTTTCTCTTTCCACTGAAGAGGATTGTTCCATCTTTCTGACTAACAGCTTTACAGAACTTTTGATTAAAGATTATGTCATAGCCATTATCACTTAAGTGACTTATGGATAATAGATTATGCATTAATCCTTCTACCAATAGAACATTAGATATAGAGGGAAGGTTTCCATTACCAATAGTTCCAGAGCCAATTATTTTTCCTTTTTGGTTACCTCCAAAACCTACGTGGCCTCCATCTTTTAATTCAAGACTTTGGAACATATGCTTTCTTCCCGTCATGTTTCGTGAGCATCCAGAGTCCAGGTACCATGATTGGTGTTTCAGTTTTGCTGTTAAAGACATCTGCAACATACACAATTTTATCTTTGGGTACCCATATTTTTCTGGGTCCATGTTTGTTAGTTTTCACAAACTTCTTATTTATTTTAGGTTTCGAATCAGAACTTGTGGAACAAGATGACTCACTAGTATATATTAAGTCATGGTTATGACCATAGGTAAAATGAGAACTTAGAGGAGTATTAGTTTTTATGACAACGTCATCAATCTTTTTAAACTTCAGAGTTTCTTTAGTTTTCACATAGCCTATGCCTCTTCTATCATTTCTGCTAACTCCATAGATCATAGATGCAATTTTGCTTCTATCTATGCTTTTAGCTAGAAATTTTTGAAAACCATAGTCATATTGTTTTATGATACTATCAGAATTGATTAGATCTTCTAATTCAGATTCCTTCTGAGCTTTAAGTTTTTCAAGAGAGTTTTTGCATTCAAAAATATTTTCTTTCAGCTCAGAGTTTTCTGTTTTTAGTTTTCTTACTTCTTCTAATTCAGATACCAGACTTTGTTTCATGTCTTTGTATTTTAATTGAAGCTTCTGATATTTTTCAAGAATTTCTGAGAGGCTAGCTTCTAATTGAGATCTAGAAAGTTTAGAGAATACCTCTTCTGTATCAGAGTCTGATTCTGATTCTGATGAGTGATCATCTTCTGGTATTTTTGCCATTAGTGCAATGTTAGCATGTTCATCTTTTGAATCTGACTCTGCTTCAGATGATTTAGAATCATCCCATGCTGCCATGAGACTTTTTTTCTTTTCTCTGTTGAATTTGTTTCTGGGTTTCTCTTTCTGGAGTTTTGGACATTCACTCTTGTAGTGTCCTGGTTCTTTGCATTCATAGCACACAATTTCTTTGCTTCTGGGTTTCTTGTGACCAGATGTTGCTTCAGAGTGATTGCTTGTTCTTCTGGTATTTCTGAACTTCTTCTGACGATGCTTCTAGAGTTGTTGGACTCTTCTGGATAGAAGAGATAATTCATCTTCTTCTGATGAGCATCCAGAACATTCTTCTTCTTCTGCCTGTAAAGCTTTAGAAACAGATTTGTTAGATTTAAGAGCTACAGACTTACCTTTCTTCTGGGGTTCATCTTCTTTTAGTTCTATCTCATGACTTCTCAAGGAGCTGATCAGTTCTTCTAAAGATATTTCATTCAGATTTTTTGATAGCTTTAAAGCAGTGACCATGGGCCTCCAAGCCTTTGGCAAGCTTCTGATGATTTTCTTTACATGATCTTCTGTTGAGTAGCCTTTGTCCAGAACTTTCAGTCCAGCTACCAGAATTTGGAACCTTGAGAACATTTTTTCAATTGTCTCATCTTCTTCCATTTTGAAAGCTTCATACTTCTGGATGAGGTCCAGAGCTTTAGTCTCCTTGACTTGAGATTTGCCTTCATGGGTCATCCTCAGAGAATCAAACATGTGTTTAGCTGAGTCTCTGTTTGTGATTTTCTCATATTCTGTATATGAGATAGCACTTAGAAGTATGGTTCTAGCTTTGTGATAATTTCTGAATTCCTTCTTCTGTTGAGCTGTCATATTTTTTCTTTCAATCTTCTGACCATCTGCTCCAACAGGATAAGTGTATCCATCTGTCACCATGTCCCAAAGATCTCCATCTAGAGCTAGAAAGAAACTTTCCAGAACATCCTTCCAGTAGTCAAAGTTGTCACCATTGAACACTGGAGGTTTTGCGTTGATCTTGTCATTTTGGTAGTAATTGTTGTTATTGTCAGCGTCTGCCATGTGTTTTAACTTCTGGATCTTTTACTGACACGGTTAAGTGTATTTCTCAGAACCTAGCGCTCTGATGCCAATTGAAGGTGCGTAAAACACAAGGAAGGGGGGGTTGGAATTGGGTTTTCTTAACAACTTAAAATTAACTCCAATGACAAGTTGATTTATCCTGGTTCGTTTGAACTCAAAATACGTCCAGTCCACCCGTCAAGGTGATTTTGCCTCTATCACTGAGGTCTTAATCCAATATTCAATAATTGAATACACACACTGACCTACAGTCAATGTCCTCTTGAGTCTTCTGACTGAAACTAGTCATTCAAGGGATTTTACTTAACTTTTACAATAATAATAATAAAGTAACTATTTTGCTTCTAATAAAGCTATGATCACTAAGTGAATGTTACAAGAGTTTAGCACAAATGAATAAGTCTTTTTTCTCGTGGAAGCTATATGTCAAATCTTCAATTTGATTCCTTTATATAGTTCTTGAATATTGTAGCCGTTGGAGACATCTTGAGTTGATTTAGGATATTAGTTAATACCATAAACTCCTTCCATAACCAGAGATACTTGTCTTTATCATTAACTAATATATTCTTTAATTAATGCCTTTTTAATGAGGATCATCATCTTCTAGACATAAATCAGAGATAATAAAGTCTTGATGCGCAGCTATTAAACCATGTCATTAAATGATGGATTCTTCAATAAGTGTATCTTCTATATACGGCTCAATGTATCTTCTAATAAAGCACGTCTTCTTTAAATAACTTCCTCTTCTACACATATAATAAAGAGAGTCATTAGAACTTCTATTCTTGCATAATAATATTTGTTATCATCAAAACTCTTAGAGGTTTAGAACCATAATTGTTCTAACATAAGTAATATATGTGCAAAAGAAATACTAGAGACTAATGGAAAGATATAAATTATCAAACATATAAAATAATGATTTATATGATTCAACACTAAAATGATAAAAAGTTGTAGAGAAAAAGGTGAGTGAATCCAATAAATATGATTTATTTTTATGTTATTCATACATAAATCAGGTATATAATACAAATTTTTATTATTTAAATCCTCTTCAATGTCTCTACTTACTTATGCAGATGACAATTGGGAAGGGGAAGGTGTGGGAGATGGTGGATGATGATGATGATGTTTCTTGTGATGATGATCTAAATCAAGAGAATCAATAGAGGAGGAAGATGGTGATTGAACAGGGGAATGAGTTGGGGCTGAGGGGTGATGGTGATGATGTTTCTTGTGATGATGATCCACATCAAAGGAATCATTAATGAAAGAAGATGGAGATTGAACAGGGGAAGGAGTTGGGGATGATGAATGATGACGATGATTCTTCTTACGATGATGGTTTAGATCAATGGAATCAATAGAGAAGGAAGATGGTGGTTGAGTAGGAGAATGGATTGGGGTTAATGTGTGATGGAGATGATGTTTCCTGTGATGACGATCTAGAGGGGAAGGGGCAGGGGATGGTGGGTGATGTCGGTGATGTTTCTTCTGATGATGATCCAGATCAAGAGAATCAAAAGAGTGAGAAGATGGTGATTGAACAGGGGATGGAGTTGGGGCTGATGGGTGATGTTTTGGGTGTTTTTTATGAGTATAAACCCCCTTAGCAAATCCCATGAAAGAGCTTACTTGAAGTAAGACTAGTACTAAGGTTAAAATTTTTGCCATATCTTTATGCAAGATAAAAGAACAAAAAGTGATTGAGAAAGTGATATTCATATGTTATGAGTTCCCGAAAGATGTTATTTATAGGAGCTTATGTCTAGAATCCAAGTCAATATCTACGATGTATTTGGTCCAAAAAAAAACTTTGTGTATATAGACTTCAAAATAGGGTAGTTGAAAATTTTATATTTATATATTGATAGTATTTGAACAAATATATTAATAAATGGATAATATAATATAGTGAAGATTCATTTCATCTTTGAATGTTTTAAAAATTACTTCATCGGATCCTTTTAATAATAAAAAGTTCACTTTATAAATTCATTGAATAATTCATTTATATTTTCTATATAGCAGTCCAGATACATTGATGGTAAAACTTTTTTTATAATTAGGACGAAAAAAAATTATTATTTTACTCTTTATTTATATCTTTTATTATTATTTAATCATGTAATTTTTTAATAAATAATAACACATTTAATGTAATTTATTTCCATAAAACATTTATATATTCATAATACTTTTAAATAGGTATATGTTTGTATATTATAAAGAAAAAAAATTATTTGAATTTTTTTAAATATTTAACATTAATATGTTTAATATATATTATTTATCTTTTTTTAACACACATTTTTAATTAAATAAATACTTTATGTTTTCTATAACTAACAACATATTTAATATTGAATCAAAATAATAATCAACTATATATCCATTAAAATAAGGATTTAATTGAAATGCACTGACAGTGTAAAGAAATTTTACACAGTCGGTGAGTCATTTCATTGGATGTTGAAAAAACTTTGACTTTTATTTTAAAAACCTATAAAGTAATGCAAACGGATGATGGCAATGAATTGACAGTGTAAAACTTTTTACACTATTAGTGCATAACAATTAATCTCTTAAAATAAACTACCACCAAACTTCATAATATATCTTCTTCTTTTTTTAAATGTACCAGCAACAGGACATATTTGTAATTAACAAATACTAAAAAAATTGACACTACATCCTTTTGTCACCTCATTCATTTCCCGTTTTTTATTTATAATTTTCTCACTCTTTCTTTTCTTCTTTTTATTTTAAACTTTAAATTTCTCCCATGTTTCTTTTTCTCACTTTCATTTTAATTTCTCTCTCTCCATTTTCTTTTTCCTATTTAATTTTCTTAAGTATAAATAACAAAATTTGAATCTCTGTTTAATTTAATAAAGAAGAACACATAAAATTTTTAAATTATAAAATAATAATTTATCTAAAACATAAAAATAATTATTTTATAAATATTATATATAAAAATTATTCATAATTTATATGTTTATTGTTCTTTTATAATTAAGTAACGCATTTGAAATTGATATGTATATCTAAATACATTTTATATTGTATCAAATTGGATATCACTCAATAATAATGCACACAACTAACTTTCTATTTCACGAGTCAATATCAGGATAATATCTATTTTATTTAAATCAACAATTATATTTGTGTGAGAGACAAAATATAGGAGCTTATGTCAAGAATATGTGCCAAAAATACGATGTATTTGGTAAAAAAAAAACAGTGTTTATAAACTTTAAAATAGGATAGTATTTGTACAAATATAATAATAAATGGACAATATAATATGGTGATGATATTTAAGTGAAGTTAACTTTAATCTTTGAATGTTTTTAAAATTACTCCATCAAGTCCTATTAATAATAAAAAGTTTACTTTTTTTAATTCATTGAATAATCCATTTATATTCTCTATATAACAATTCAGATAAATTAATGGTAAAGTTTATGTTATAATTATGACCAAAAAAAATATTTATTATTTTACTCATTATTTATATCTTTTATTATTTTTTTAATCATATAAAGTCTTAATAAATAATAAAACATTCAATGTAATTTATGCCTATAAAATATTTATATATTCATAATACTTTTCAATAGGTATATATTAACATATTTTAAGGAAATCGATAAATTTTATTTGAAATTTTAAATATTATAACATTAATATGTTTAATATATATTATTTATCTTGTTTTTTTATCAAACATTTTTAATTAAATAAATATTGTTTTTATGTAATTTACCATAACAATAAAACATATTTAATATAGAGTCAAAATAATAATCAACTAACCATCAATTAAAATAAACTACCACCAAACTTCCTGATATATCATTTTCTTCTTAAAAATATGTACTAACAAAAGGGCATATTTGTAATGAACAAATTCTAAAAAATTGAAACTACATCCTTTTGTGACCTAATCCATTTCTTAGTTTTTATTTTTACCTTTCTCACTCTTCCTTTTCTTCTTTGATTCAAATTTAATTTACTCCACAATATTGACGCTCGTTTTTGTGGTTTCGAAGCATATCCGATTGTTGCTACAGTTCAACTCATTTTTTATCCAATTAAGCTGATTAAGGAAGGGACATAGATGTCTCCAATTAGCCCTGCTTGCATACTGAGTTTAAACAAATGACTCTTTGTTTACTGCTGCTATCAAATGTGTGAGTCCTTTCTAGATTATTCAAAATAGGTTTAGGATATATCTGTTTTTCTTGATATCTGTGGTGGTTTCTTTAAATTTGGGATTTAGAATGAGTTGAGATTTAGTAAGATATGTAAGATTTTTATTTTTTGTATTTTTGAGGATTTATATATGTTTTTTGATAGTTCGGGGGACTTATTTGTTTTTTTTTGTATGGTGTGCTCGCAAAGATCTTACGACCTTTTGCCTACTTAACCACAAAAAGAGAATTGAGGGATCAAAGCATCTTAGTTCCTCCTAAGGCTAAGGCTAGGAGGAGGGTTGTTTGTATCTTGATCAAAGCACAAGATGAATGATGCTCAAATGGTTTTCTTTATTTGAGTCCAAGCAGAAACTTTATAGTTGGGTGTTTGAATTGCATAGCTTAAGGCATAAGCTGAATCTGATATCTTTAATTGCATAGCTCAAGAAAGGTTGAATTGGTACCCTGAATTGAATAACTCAATGAGGATTGAATGGTTATCTTGAATTGCATAACTAGAGAAAATAAGGGGCCAAAATTATAATCAAGGAAATCACATTCCTCTTAGTGATGAAAACACATTCCTCTTAGTGATGAAAGTCTTTATGAATATTTATCATTTTACATGATTAGATTGTATTTTAAACCATTTAATATATGTCCAACAAAAACATTTAAAAAATAATAGTATGAGACTTAAACTTGAAGATTTTAAAATGGTGAGATCATTTTTGCGTGCTAGAGAAAATAAAGGGCCAAAATTATAATTAAGTATTTTTTAATAATTTCTCTATTAGTCAAGTTATCACTCCATACTCTATGAAATATTTACACATATTAGAAAATATGATGACCGCAGTTTGAACCCGAAATTCCATATAACACATCATTAAAACCATATTAATTGCTTGTGAAAAGAATGAATAATAACTTAATTAATATCATTAATAAATATTGAGTGTTAAAAAAATATTATTTAGATGATTCTGTAAATTGAAATATTTTAAAGATATTTGGTGTTTAAATTTGTTATTAATCTCTAACTTTCAAATAAACTTATTTATTTATTTATTATCTTATATATATATATATATATATATATATATATATATATATATATATATATATATTAGTTTTTGTAATCTAATGTAAGATATCTCTTTAAATGTAGTTAAAGAGGTCCTTATATAGAATAATAAAGATAAAAAAACATTTAATATAACCTCAAACCTATATATGAATAAGTAATATATGTGCAAAAGAAATACTAGAGACTAATGGAAAGATATAAATTATCAAACATATAAAATAATGATTTATATGATTCAACACTAAAATGATAAAAAGTTGTAGAGAAAAAGGTGAGTGAATCCAATAAATATGATTTATTTTTATGTTATTCATACATAAATCAGGTATATAATACAAATTTTTATTTTTTAAATCCTCTTCAATGTCTCTACTTACTTATGCAGATGACAATTGGGAAGGGGAAGGTGTCGGAGATGGTGGATGATGATGATGTTTCTTGTGATGATGATCTAAATCAAGAGAATCAATAGAGGGGGAAGATGGTGATTGAACAGGGGAATGAGTTGGGGCTGAGGGGTGATGGTGATGATGTTTCTTGTGATGATGATCCACATCAAAGGAATCATTAATGAAAGAAGATGGAGATTGAACAGGGGAAGGAGTTGGGGATGATGAATGATGACGATGATGCTTCTTACGATGATGATTTAGATCAATGGAATCAATAGGGAAGGAAGATGGTGGTTGAGTAGGAGAATGGATTGGGGTTGATGGATGATGGGGATGATGTTTCTTGTGATGAGGAACTATAGGGGAAGGGGCAGGGGATGGTGGGTGATGTCGGTGATTTTTCTTCTGATGATGATCCAGATCAAGAGAATCAAAAGAGTGAGAAGATGGTGATTGAACAGGGGATGGAGTTGGGGCTGATGGGTGATGTTTTGGGTGTTTTTTATGAGTATAAACCCCCTTAGCAAATCCCATGAAAGAGCTTACTTGAAGTAAGACTAGTACTAAGATTAAAATTTTTGCCATATCTCTATGCAAGATACAAGAACTAAAAGTGATTGAGGAAGTGATATTGATATGTTATGAGTTCCCGAAAGATGTTATTTATAGGAGCTTATGTATAGAATCCAAGTCAATATATACGATGTATTTGGTCCAAATAAAAACTTTGTGTATATAGACTTTAAAATAGGGTAATTGAAAATTTTATATTTATATATTGATAGTATTTGAAAAAATATATTAATAAATTGATATTATAATATAGTGATGATATTTAAGTGAAGATACATTTAATCTTTGAATGGTTTAAAAATTACTTCATCGGATCCTTTTAATAATAAAAAGTTCACTTTATAAATTCATTGAATAATTCATTTATATTTTCAATATAGCAGTCCAGATACATTGATGGTAAAACTTTTTTTATAATTAGGACGAAATTTTTTTATTATTTTACTCTTTATTTATATCTTTTATTATTATTTAATCATGTAATTTTTTAATAAATAATAACACATTTAATGTAATTTATTCCCATAAAACATTTATATAATATAAAGAAAAAAAATATTTGAATTTTCTTAAATATTTAACATTAATATGTTTAATATATATTATTTATCTTTTTTTAACACACATTTTTAATTAAATAAATACTTTATGTTTTCTATAACTAACAACATATTTAATATTGAATCAAAATAATAATCAACTATCTATCCATTAAAATAAGGATTTAATTGAAATGCACTGACAGTGTAAAGAAATTTTACACAGTCGGTGAGTCATTGCCGTTGGATGTTGAAACAACTTTGACTTTTATTTTAAAAACCTATAAATCAATGCAAACGGATGATGGCAATGAATTGACAGTGTAAAACTTTTTACACTATTAGTGCATAACAATTAATCTCTTAAAATAAAATACCACCAAACTTCATAATATATCTTCTTCTTTTTTTAAATGTACCAGCAACAGGACATATTTGTAATTAACAAATACTAAAAAAATTGATACTACATCCTTTTGTCACCTCATTCATTTCCCGTTTTTTATTTATAATTTTCTCACTCTTTCTTTTCTTCTTTTTATTTTAAACTTTAAATTTCTCCTATGTTTCTTTTTCTCACTTTCATTTTAATTTCTCTCTCTCCATTTTCTTTTTCCTATTTAATTTTCTTAAGTATAAATAACAAAATTTGAATCTCTGTTTAATTTAATAAAGAAGAACACATAAAATTTTTAAATTATAAAATAATAATTTATCTAAAACATAAAAATAATTATTTTATAAATATTATATATAAAAATTATTCATAATTTATATGTTTATTGTTCTTTTATAATTAAGTAACGCATTTGAAATTGATATGTATATCTAAATACATTTTATATTGTATCAAATTGGATATCACTCAATAATAATGCACACAACTAACTTTCTATTTCACGAGTCAATATCAGGATAATACCTTTTTTATTTTAATCAACAATTATATTTGTTTGAGAGACAAAATATAGGAGCTTATGTCAAGAATATGTGCCAAAAATACGATGTATTTGGTATAAAAAAAAACAGTGTTTATAAACTTTAAAATAGGATAGTATTTGTACAAATATAATAATAAATGGACAATATAATATGGTGATGATATTTAAGTGAAGTTAACTTTAATCTTTGAATGTTTTTAAAATTACTCCATCAAGTCCTATTAATAATAAAAAGTTTACTTTTTTTAATTCATTGAATAATCCATTTATATTCTCTATATAACAATTCAGATAAATTAATGGTAAAGTTTATGTTATAATTATGACCAAAAAAAATATTTATTAATTTACTCATTATTTATATCTTTTATTATTTTTTTAATCATATAAAGTCTTAATAAATAATAAAACATTCAATGTAATTTATGCCTATAAAATATTTATATATTCATAATACTTTTCAATAGGTATATATTAACGTATTATAAGGAAATCGATAAATTTTATTTGAAATTTTAAATATTATAACATTAATATGTTTAATATATATTATTTATCTTGTTTTTTATCAAACATTTTTAATTAAATAAATATTGTTTTTATGTAATTTACCATAACAATAAAACATATTTAATATAGAGTCAAAATAATAATCAACTAACCATCAATTAAAATAAACTACCTCCAAACTTCCTGATATATCATTTTCTTCTTAAAAATATGTACTAACAAAAGGGCATATTTGTAATGAACAAATTCTAAACAATTGAAACTACATCCTTTTGTGACCTAATCCATTTCTTAGTTTTTATTTTTACCTTTCTCACTCTTCCTTTTCTTCTTTGATTCAAATATAATTTACTCCACAATATTGACGCTCGTTTTTGTGGTTTCAAAACATATCCGATTGTTGCTACAGTTCAACTCATTTTTTATCCAATTAAGCTGATTAAGGAAGGGACATAGATGTCTCCAATTAGCCCTGCTTGCATACTGAGTTTAAACAAATGGCTCTTTGTTTACTGCTGCTATCAAATGTGTGAGTCCTTTCTAGATTATTCAAAATAGGTTTAGGATATATCTGTTTTTTCTTGATATCTGTGGTGGTTTCTTTAAATTTGGGATTTAGAATGAGTTGAGATTTAGTAAGATATGTAAGATTTTTATTTTTTGTATTTTGGAGGATTTATATATGTTTTTTGATAGTTCGGGGGACTTATTTGTTTTGTTTTTTGTATGGTGTGCTCGCAAAGATCTTACGACCTTTTGCCTACTTACCCACAAAAAGAGAATTAAGGGATCAAAGCATCTTAGTTCCTCCTAAGGCTAAGGCTAGGAGGAGGGTTGTTTGTATCTTGATCAAAGCACAAGATGAATGATGCTCAAATGGTTTTCTTTATTTGAGTCCAAGCAGAAACTTTATAGTTGGGTGTTTGAATTGCATAGCTTAAGGCATAAGCTGAATCTGATATCTTTAATTGCATAGCTCAAGAAAGGTTAAATTGGTACCCTGAATTGAATAACTCAATGAGGATTGAATGGTTATCTTGAATTGCATAACTAGAGAAAATAAGGGGCCAAAATTATAATCAAGGAAATCACATTCCTCTTAGTGATGAAAACACATTCCTCTTAGTGATGAAAGTCTTTATGAATATTTATCATTTTACATGATTAGATTGTATTTTAAACCATTTAATATATGTCCAATAAAAATATTTAAAAAATAATAGTATGAGACTTAAACTTGAATATTTTAAAATGGTGAGATCATTTTTGCGTGCTAGAGAAAATAAAGGGCAAAAATTATAATTAAGTAATTTTTAATAATTTCTTTATTAGTCAAGTTATCAATCCATACTCTAAGAAATATTTACACATACTAGAAAATATGATCACCGCAGTTTGAACCCGAAATTCCATATAACACATCCTTAAAACCATATTAATTTCTTGTGAAAAGAATGAATAATAATTTAATTAATATCATTAATAAATATTGAGTGTTAAAAAAATATTATTTAGATGATTCTGTAAATTGAAATATTTTAAAGATATTTGGTGTTTAAATTTGTTATTAATCTCTAACTTTCAAATAAACTTATTTATTTATTTATTATCTTATATATATATATATATATATATATATATATATATATATATATATATATATATATATATATATATTAGTTTTTGTAATCTAATGTAAGATATCTCTTTAAACGTAGTTAAAGAGGTCCTTATATAGAATAATAAAGATAAAAAACATTTAATATAACCTCAAACCTATGTATGAATAAGTAATATATGTGCAAAAGAAATCCTAGAGACTAATGGAAAGATATAAATTATCAAACATATAAAATAATGATTTATATGATTCAACACTAAAATGATAAAAAGTTGTAGAGAAAAAGGTGAGTGAATCCAATAAATATGATTTATTTTTATGTTATTCATACATAAATCAGGTATATAATACAAATTTTTATTTTTTAAATCCTCTTCAATGTCTCTACTTACTTATGCAGATGACAATTGGGAAGGGGAAGGTGTCGGAGATGGTGGATGATGATGATGATGTTTCTTGTGATGATGATCTAAATCAAGAGAATCAATAGAGGAGGAAGATGGTGATTGAACAGGGGAATGAGTTGGGGCTGGGGGGTGATGGTGATGATGTTTCTTGTGATGATGATCCACATCAAAGGAATCATTAATGAAAGAAGATGGAGATTGAACAGGGGAAGGAGTTGGGGATGATGAATGATGACGATGATGCTTCTTACGATGATGATTTAGATCAATGGAATCAATAGGGAAGGAAGATGGTGGTTGAGTAGGAGAATGGATTGGGGTTGATGGATGATGGGGATGATGTTTCTTGTGATGAGGAACTATAGGGGAAGGGGCAGGGGATGGTGGGTGATGTCGGTGATGTTTCTTCTGATGATGATCCAGATCAAGAGAATCAAAAGAGTGAGAAGATGGTGATTGAACAGGGGATGGAGTTGGGGCTGATGGGTGATGTTTTGGGTGTTTTTTATGAGTATAAACCCCCTTAGCAAATCCCATGAAAGAGCTTACTTGAAGTAAGACTAGTACTAAGATTAAAATTTTTGCCATATCTCTATGCAAGATACAAGAATTAAAATAGATTGAGGAAGTGATATTGATATGTTATGAGTTCCCGAAAGATGTTATTTATAGGAGCTTATGTCTAGAATCTAAGTCAATATATAGGATGTATTTGGTCCAAATAAAAACTTTGTGTATATAGACTTTAAAATAGGGTAGTTGAAAATTTTATATTTATATATTGATAGTATTTGAACAAATATATTAATAAATTGATATTATAATATAGTGATGATATTTAAGTGAAGATACATTTAATCTTTGAATGTTTTAAAAATTACTTCATCGGATCCTTTTAATAATAAAAAGTTCACTTTATAAATTCATTGAATAATTCATTTATATTTTCTATATAGCAGTCCAGATACATTGATGGTAAAACTTTTTTTATAATTAGGACGAAAATTTTTTATTATTTTACTCTTTATTTATATCTTTTATTATTATTTAATCATGTAATTTTTTAATAAATAATAACACATTTAATGTAATTTATTCCCATAAAACATTTATATAATATAAAGAGAAAAAAAATTATTTGAATTTTTTTAAATATTTAACATTAATATGTTTAATATATATTATTTATCTTTTTTTAACACACATTTTTAATTAAATAAATACTTTATGTTTTCTATAACTAACAACATATTTAATATTGAATCAAAATAATAATCAACTATCTATCCATTAAAATAAGGATTTAATTGAAATGCACTGACAGTGTAAAGAAATTTTACACAGTCGGTGAGTCATTGCCGTTGGATGTTGAAACAACTTTGACTTTTATTTTAAAAATCTATAAAGTAATGCAAACGGATGATGACAATGAATTGACAGTGTAAAACTTTTTACACTATTAGTGCATAACAATTAATCTCTTAAAATAAACTACCACCAAACTTCATAATATATCTTCTTCTTTTTTTAAATGTACCAGCATGACATATTTGTAATTAACAAATACTAAAAAAATTGACACTACATCCTTTTGTCACCTCATTCATTTCCCGTTTTTTATTTATAATTTTCTCACTCTTTCTTTTCTTCTTTTTATTTTAAACTTTAAATTTCTCCCATGTTTCTTTTTCTCACTTTCATTTTAATTTCTCTCTCTCCATTTTCTTTTTCCTATTTAATTTTCTTAAGTATAAATAACAAAATTTGAATCTCTGTTTAATTTAATAAAGAAGAACACATAAAATTTTTAAATTATAAAATAATAATTTATCTAAAACATAAAAATAATTATTTCATAAATATTATATATAAAAATTATTCATAATTTATATGTTTATTGTTCTTTTATAATTAAGTAACGCATTTGAAATTGATATGTATATCTAAATACATTTTATATTGTATCAAATTGGATATCACTCAATAATAATGCACACAACTAACTTTCTATTTCACGAGTCAATATCAGGATAATATCTATTTTATTTTAATCAAAAATTATATTTGTTTGAGAGACAAAATATAGGAGCTTATGTCAAGAATATGTGCCAAAAATACGATGTATTTGGTAAAAAAAAACAGTGTTTATAAACTTTAAAATAGGATAGTATTTGTACAAATATAATAACAAATGGACAATATAATATGGTGATGATATTTAAGTGAAGTTAACTTTAATCTTTGAATGTTTTTAAAATTACTCCATCAAGTCCTATTAATAATAAAAAGTTTACTTTTTTTAATTCATTGAATAATCCATTTATATTCTCTATATAACAATTCAGATAAATTAATGGTAAAGTTTATGTTATAATTATGACCAAAAAAAATATTTATTATTTTACTCATTATTTATATCTTTTATTATTTTTTTAATCATATAAAGTCTTAATAAATAATAAAACATTCAATGTAATTTATGCCTATAAAATATTTATATATTCATAATACTTTTGAATAGGTATATATTAACATATTATAAGGAAATCGATAAATTTTTTTTGAAATTTTAAATATTATAACATTAATATGTTTAATATATATTATTTATTTTGTTTTTTATCAAACATTTTTAATTAAATAAATATTGTTTTTATGTAATTTACCATAACAATAAAACATATTTAATATAGATCAAAATAATAATCAACTAACCATCAATTAAAATAAAATACCACCAAACTTCCTGATATATCATTTTCTTCTTAAAAATATGTACTAAGAAAAGGGCATATTTGTAATGAACAAATTCTAAAAAATTGAAACTACATCCTTTTGTGACCTAATCCATTTCTTAGTTTTTATTTTTACCTTTCTCACTCTTCCTTTTCTTCTTTGATTCAAATTTAATTTACTCCACAATATTGACGCTCGTTTTTGTGGTTTCGAAGCATATCCGATTGTTGCTACAGTTCAACTCATTTTTTATCCAATTAAGATGATTAAGGAAGGGACATAGATGTCTCCAATTAGCCCTGCTTGCATACTGAGTTTAAACAAATGACTCTTTGTTTACTGCTGCTATCAAATGTGTGAGTCCTTTCTAGATTATTCAAAATAGGTTTAGGATATATCTGTTTTTTCTTGATATCTGTGGCGGTTTCTTTAAATTTGGGATTTAGAATGAGTTGAGATTTAGTGAGATATGTAAGATTTTTATTTTTTGTATTTTGGAGGATTTATATATGTTTTTTGATAGTTCGGGGGACTTATTTGTTTTTTTTTTGTATGGTGTGCTCGCAAAGATCTTACGACCTTTTGCCTACTTACCCACAAAAAGAGAATTAAGGGATCAAAGCATCTTAGTTCCTCCTAAGGCTAAGGCTAGGAGGAGGGTTGTTTGTATCTTGATCAAAGCACAAGATGAATGATGCTCAAATGGTTTTCTTTATTTGAGTCCAAGCAGAAACTTTATAGTTGGGTGTTTGAATTGCATAGCTTAAGGCATAAGCTGAATCTGATATCTTTAATTGCATAGCTCAAGAAAGGTTGAATTGGTACCCTGAATTGAATAACTCAATGAGGATTGAATGGTTATCTTGAATTGCATAACTAGAGAAAATAAGGGGCCAAAATTATAATCAAGGAAATCACATTCCTCTTAGTGATGAAAACACATTCCTCTTAGTGATGAAAGTCTTTATGAATATTTATCATTTTACATGATTAGATTGTATTTTAAACCATTTAATATATGTCCAATAAAAATATTTAAAAAATAATAGTATGAGACTTAAACTTGAAGATTTTAAAATGGTGAGATCATTTTTGCGTGCTAGAGAAAATAAAGGGCCAAAATTATAATTAAGTATTTTTTAATAATTTCTTTATTAGTCAAGTTATCAATCCATACTCTAAGAAATATTTACACATACTAGAAAATATGATCACCGCAGTTTGAACCCGAAATTCCATATAACACATCCTTAAAACCATATTAATTGCTTGTGAAAAGAATGAATAATAATTTAATTAATATCATTAATAAATATTCAGTGTTAAAAAAATATTATTTAGATGATTCTGTAAATTGAAATATTTTAAAGATATTTGGTGTTTAAATTTGTTATTAATCTCTAACTTTCAAATAAACTTATTTATTTATTTATTATCTTATATATATATATATATATATATATATATATATATATATATATATATATATATATATATATATATATATATATATATATATATTAGTTTTTGTAATCTAATGTAAGATATCTCTTTAAACGTAGTTAAAGAGGTCCTTATATAGAATAATAAAGATAAAAAAACATTTAATATAACCTCAAACCTATGTATGAATAAGTAATATATGTGCAAAAGAAATACTAGAGACTAATGGAAAGATATAAATTATCAAACATATAAAATAATGATTTATATGATTCAACACTAAAATGATAAAAAGTTGTAGAGAAAAAGGTGAGTGAATCCGATAAATATGATTTATTTTTATGTTATTCATACATAAATCAGGTATATAATACAAATTTTTATTTTTTAAAACCGCTTCAATGTCTCTACTTACTTATGCAGATGACAATTGGGAAGGGGAAGGTGTCGGAGATGGTGGATGATGATGATGATGTTTCTTGTGATGATGATCTAAATCAAGAGAATCAATAGAGGAGGAAGATGGTGATTGAACAGGGGAATGAGTTGGGGCTGAGGGGTGATGGTGATGATGTTTCTTGTGATGATGATCCACATCAAAGGAATCATTAATGAAAGAAGATGGAGATTGAACAGGGGAAGGAGTTGGGGATGATGAATGATGACGATGATGCTTCTTACGATGATGATTTAGATCAATGGAATCAATAGGGAAGGAAGATGGTGGTTGAGTAGGAGAATGGATTGGGGTTGATGGATGATGGGGATGATGTTTCTTGTGATG
Organism: Lathyrus aphaca; assembly: GCA_963966055.1. Classification (NCBI taxonomy): domain Eukaryota; kingdom Viridiplantae; phylum Streptophyta; class Magnoliopsida; order Fabales; family Fabaceae; genus Lathyrus; species Lathyrus aphaca. The sequence continues at coordinate 482,379,509 of OZ014525.1, read as the reverse complement.
AGGAACTATAGGGGAAGGGGCAGGGGATGGTGGGTGATGTCGGTGATGTTTCTTCTGATGATGATCCAGATCAAGAGAATCAAAAGAGTGAGAAGATGGTGATTGAACAGGGGATGGAGTTGGGGCTGATGGGTGATGTTTTGGGTGTTTTTTATGAGTATAAACCCCCTTAGCAAATCCCATGAAAGAGCTTACTTGAAGTAAGACTAGTACTAAGATTAAAATTTTTGCCATATCTCTATGCAAGATACAAGAACTAAAAGTGATTGAGGAAGTGATATTGATATGTTATGAGTTCCCGAAAGATGTTATTTATAGGAGCTTATGTCTAGAATCCAAGTCAATATATACGATGTATTTGGTCCAAATAAAAACTTTATGTATATAGACTTTAAAATAGGGTAGTTGAAAATTTTATATTTATATATTGATAGTATTTGAACAAATATATTAATAAATTGATATTATAATATAGTGATGATATTTAAGTGAAGATACATTTAATCTTTGAATGTTTTAAAAATTACTTCATCGGATCCTTTTAATAATAAAAAGTTCACTTTATAAATTCATTGAATAATTCATTTATATTTTCTATATAGCAGTCCAGATACATTGATGGTAAAACTTTTTTTCTAATTAGGACGAAATTTTTTTATTATTTTACTCTTTATTTATATCTTTTATTATTATTTAATCATGTAATTTTTTAATAAATAATAACACATTTAATGTAATTTATTCCCATAAAACATTTATATAATATAAAGAGAAAAAAAATTATTTGAATTTTTTTAAATATTTAACATTAATATGTTTAATATATATTATTTATCTTTTTTTAACACACATTTTTAATTAAATAAATACTTTATGTTTTCTATAACTAACAACATATTTAATATTGAATCAAAATAATAATCAACTATCTATCCATTAAAATAAGGATTTAATTGAAATGCACTGACAGTGTAAAGAAATTTTACACAGTCGGTGAGTCATTGCCGTTGGATGTTGAAACAACTTTGACTTTTATTTTAAAAATCTATAAAGTAATGCAAACAGATGATGACAATGAATTGACAGTGTAAAACTTTTTACACTATTAGTGCATAACAATTAATCTCTTAAAATAAACTACCACCAAACTTCATAATATATCTTCTTCTTTTTTTAAATGTACCAGCAAGACATATTTGTAATTAACAAATACTAAAAAAATTGACACTACATCCTTTTGTCACCTCATTCATTTCCCGTTTTTTATTTATAATTTTCTCACTCTTTCTTTTCTTCTTTTTATTTTAAACTTTAAATTTCTCCCATGTTTCTTTTTCTCACTTTCATTTTAATTTCTCTCTCTCCATTTTCTTTTTCCTATTTAATTTTCTTAAGTATAAATAACAAAATTTGAATCTCTGTTTAATTTAATAAAGAAGAACACATAAAATTTTTAAATTATAAAATAATAATTTATCTAAAACATAAAAATAATTATTTTATAAATATTATATATAAAAATTATTCATAATTTATATGTTTATTGTTCTTTTATAATTAAGTAACGCATTTGAAATTGATATGTATATCTAAATACATTTTATATTGTATCAAATTGGATATCACTCAATAATAATGCACACAACTAACTTTCTATTTCACGAGTCAATATCAGGATAATATCTATTTTATTTTAATCAAAAATTATATTTGTTTGAGAGACAAAATATAGGAGCTTATGTCAAGAATATGTGCCAAAAATACGATGTATTTGGTAAAAAAAACAGTGTTTATAAACTTTAAAATAGGATAGTATTTGTACAAATATAATAATAAATGGACAATATAATATGGTGATGATATTTAAGTGAAGTTAACTTTAATCTTTGAATGTTTTTAAAATTACTCCATCAAGTCCTATTAATAATAAAAAGTTTACTTTTTTTAATTCATTGAATAATCCATTTATATTCTCTATATAACAATTCAGATAAATTAATGGTAAAGTTTATGTTATAATTATGACCAAAAAAAATATTTATTATTTTACTCATTATTTATATCTTTTATTATTTTTTTAATCATATAAAGTCTTAATAAATAATAAAACATTCAATGTAATTTATGCCTATAAAATATTTATATATTCATAATACTTTTGAATAGGTATATATTAACATATTATAAGGAAATCGATAAATTTTTTTTGAAATTTTAAATATTATAACATTAATATGTTTAATATATATTATTTATCTTGTTTTTTATCAAACATTTTTAATTAAATAAATATTGTTTTTATGTAATTTACCATAACAATAAAACATATTTAATATAGAGTCAAAATAATAATCAACTAACCATCAATTAAAATAAACTACCACCAAACTTCCTGATATATCATTTTCTTCTTAAAAATATGTACTAACAAAAGGGCATATTTGTAATGAACAAATTCTAAAAAATTGAAACTACATCCTTTTGTGACCTAATCCATTTCTTAGTTTTTATTTTTACCTTTCTCACTCTTCCTTTTCTTCTTTGATTCAAATTTAATTTACTCCACAATATTGACGCTCGTTTTTGTGGTTTCGAAGCATATCCGTTTGTTGCTACAGTTCAACTCATTTTTTATCCAATTAAGCTGATTAAGGAAGGGACATAGATGTCTCCAATTAGCCCTGCTTGCATACTGAGTTTAAACAAATGACTCTTTGTTTACTGCTGCTATCAAATGTGTGAGTCCTTTCTAGATTATTCAAAATAGGTTTAGGATATATCTGTTTTTTCTTGATATCTGTGGTGGTTTCTTTAAATTTGGGATTTAGAATGAGTTGAGATTTAGTAAGATATGTAAGATTTTTATTTTTTGTATTTTGGAGGATTTATATATGTTTTTTGATAGTTCGGGGGACTTATTTGTTTTTTTTTGTATGGTGTGCTCGCAAAGATCTTACGACCTTTTGCCTACTTACCCACAAAAAGAGAATTAAGGGATCAAAGCATCTTAGTTCCTCCTAAGGCTAAGGCTAGGAGGAGGGTTGTTTGTATCTTGATCAAAGCACAAGATGAATGATGCTCAAATGGTTTTCTTTATTTGAGTCCAAGCAGAAACTTTATAGTTGGGTGTTTGAATTGCATAGCTTAAGGCATAAGCTGAATCTGATATCTTTAATTGCATAGCTCAAGAAAGGTTGAATTGGTACCCTGAATTGAATAACTCAATGAGGATTGAATGGTTATCTTGAATTGCATAACTAGAGAAAATAAGGGGCCAAAATTATAATCAAGGAAATCACATTCCTCTTAGTGATGAAAACACATTCCTCTTAGTGATGAAAGTCTTTATGAATATTTATCATTTTACATGATTAGATTGTATTTTAAACCATTTAATATATGTCCAATAAAAATATTTAAAAAATAATAGTATGAGACTTAAACTTGAAGATTTTAAAACGGTGAGATCATTTTTGCGTGCTAGAGAAAATAAAGGGCCAAAATTATAATTAAGTATTTTTTAATAATTTCTTTATTAGTCAAGTTATCAATCCATACTCTAAGAAATATTTACACATACTAGAAAATATGATCACCGCAGTTTGAACCCGAAATTCCATATAACACATCCTTAAAACCATATTAATTGCTTGTGAAAAGAATGAATAATAATTTAATTAATATCATTAATAAATATTGAGTGTTAAAAAAATATTATTTAGATGATTCTGTAAATTGAAATATTTTAAAGATATTTGGTGTTTAAATTTGTTATTAATCTCTAACTTTCAAATAAACTTATTTATTTATTTATTATCTTATATATATATATATATATATATATATATATATATATATATATATATATATATATATATATATTAGTTTTTGTAATCTAATGTAAGATATCTCTTTAAACGTAGTTAAAGAGGTCCTTATATAGAATAATAAAGATAAAAAAACATTTAATATAACCTCAAACCTATGTATGAATAAGTAATATATGTGCAAAAGAAATACTAGAGACTAATGGAAAGATATAAATTATCAAACATATAAAATAATGATTTATATGATTCAACACTAAAATGATAAAAAGTTGTAGAGAAAAAGGTGAGTGAATCCGATAAATATGATTTATTTTTATGTTATTCATACATAAATCAGGTAAATAATACAAATTTTTATTTTTTAAAACCGCTTCAATGTCTCTACTTACTTATGCAGATGACAATTGGGAAGGGGAAGGTGTCGGAGATGGTGGATGATGATGATGATGTTTCTTGTGATGATGATCTAAATCAAGAGAATCAATAGAGGAGGAAGATGGTGATTGAACAGGGGAATGAGTTGGGGCTGAGGGGTGATGGTGATGATGTTTCTTGTGATGATGATCCACATCAAAGGAATCATTAATGAAAGAAGATGGAGATTGAACAGGGGAAGGAGTTGGGGATGATGAATGATGACGATGATGCTTCTTACGATGATGATTTAGATCAATGGAATCAATAGGGAAGGAAGATGGTGGTTGAGTAGGAGAATGGATTGGGGTTGATGGATGATGGGGATGATGTTTCTTGTGATGAGGAACTATAGGGGAAGGGGCAGGGGATGGTGGGTGATGTCGGTGATGTTTCTTCTGATGATGATCCAGATCAAGAGAATCAAAAGAGTGAGAAGATGGTGATTGAACAGGGGATGGAGTTGGGGCTGATGGGTGATGTTTTGGGTGTTTTTTATGAGTATAAACCCCCTTAGCAAATCCCATGAAAGAGCTTACTTGAAGTAAGACTAGTACTAAGATTAAAATTTTTGCCATATCTCTATGCAAGATACAAGAACTAAAAGTGATTGAGGAAGTGATATTGATATGTTATGAGTTCCCGAAAGATGTTATTTATAGGAGCTTATGTCTAGAATCCAAGTCAATATATACGATGTATTTGGTCCAAATAAAAACTTTGTGTATATAGACTTTAAAATAGGGTAGTTGAAAATTTTATATTTATATATTGATAGTATTTGAACAAATATATTAATAAATTGATATTATAATATAGTGATGATATTTAAGTGAAGATACATTTAATCTTTGAATGTTTTAAAAATTACTTCATCGGATCCTTTTAATAATAAAAAGTTCACTTTATAAATTCATTGAATAATTCATTTATATTTTCTATATAGCAGTCCAGATACATTGATGGTAAAACTTTTTTTATAATTAGGACGAAAAAAAATTATTATTTTACTCTTTATTTATATCTTTTATTATTATTTAATCATGTAATTTTTTAATAAATAATAACACATTTAATGTAATTTATTCCCATAAAACATTTATATAATATAAAGAGAAAAAAAATTATTTGAATTTTTTTAAATATTTAACATTAATATGTTTAATATATATTATTTATCTTTTTTTAACACACATTTTTAATTAAATAAATACTTTATGTTTTCTATAACTAACAACATATTTAATATTGAATCAAAATAATAATCAACTATCTATCCATTAAAATAAGGATTTAATTGAAATGCACTGACAGTGTAAAGAAATTTTACACAGTCGGTGAGTCATTGCCGTTGGATGTTGAAACAACTTTGACTTTTATTTTAAAAATCTATAAAGTAATGCAAACGGATGATGACAATGAATTGACAATGTAAAACTTTTTACACTATTAGTGCATAACAATCAATCTCTTAAAATAAACTACCACCAAACTTCATAATATATCTTCTTTTTTTAAATGTACCAGCAGGACATATTTGTAATTAACAAATACTAAAAAAATTGACACTACATCCTTTTGTCACCTCATTCATTTCCCGTTTTTTATTTATAATTTTCTCACTCTTTCTTTTCTTCTTTTTATTTTAAACTTTAAATTTCTCCCATGTTTCTTTTTCTCACTTTCATTTTAATTTCTCTCTCTCCATTTTCTTTTTCCTATTTAATTTTCTTAAGTATAAATAACAAAATTTGAATCTTTGTTTAATTTAATAAAGAAGAACACATAAAATTTTTAAATTATAAAATAATAATTTATCTAAAACATAAAAATAATTATTTTATAAATATTATATATAAAAATTATTCATAATTTATATGTTTATTGTTCTTTTATAATTAAGTAACGCATTTGAAATTGATATGTATATCTAAATACATTTTATATTGTATCAAATTGGATATCACTCAATAATAATGCACACAACTAACTTTCTATTTCACGAGTCAATATCAGGATAATATCTATTTTATTTTAATCAAAAATTATATTTGTTTGAGAGACAAAATATAGGAGCTTATGTCAAGAATATGTGCCAAAAATACGATGTATTTGGTAAAAAAAAACAGTGTTTATAAACTTTAAAATAGGATAGTATTTGTACAAATATAATAATAAATGGACAATATAATATGGTGATGATATTTAAGTGAAGTTAACTTTAATCTTTGAATGTTTTTAAAATTACTCCATCAAGTCCTATTAATAATAAAAAGTTTACTTTTTTTAATTCATTGAATAATCCATTTATATTCTCTATATAACAATTCAGATAAATTAATGGTAAAGTTTATGTTATAATTATGACCAAAAAAAATATTTATTATTTTACTCATTATTTATATCTTTTATTATTTTTTTAATCATATAAAGTCTTAATAAATAATAAAACATTCAATGTAATTTATGCCTATAAAATATTTATATATTCATAATACTTTTGAATAGGTATATATTAACATATTATAAGGAAATCGATATATTTTTTTTGAAATTTTAAATATTATAACATTAATATGTTTAATATATATTATTTATCTTGTTTTTTATCTAACATTTTTAATTAAATAAATATTGTTTTTATGTAATTTACCATAACAATAAAACATATTTAATATAGAGTCAAAATAATAATCAACTAACCATCAATTAAAATAAACTACCACCAAACTTCCTGATATATCATTTTCTTCTTAAAAATATGTACTAACAAAAGGGCATATTTGTAATGAACAAATTCTAAAAAATTGAAACTACATCCTTTTGTGACCTAATCCATTTCTTAGTTTTTATTTTTACCTTTCTCACTCTTCCTTTTCTTCTTTGATTCAAATTTAATTTACTCCACAATATTGACGCTCGTTTTTGTGGTTTCGAAGCATATCCGATTGTTGCTACAGTTCAACTCATTTTTTATCCAATTAAGCTGATTAAGGAAGGGACATAGATGTCTCCAATTAGCCCTGCTTGCATACTGAGTTTAAACAAATGACTCTTTGTTTACTGCTGCTATCAAATGTGTGAGTCCTTTCTAGATTATTCAAAATAGGTTTAGGATATATCTGTTTTTTCTTGATATCTGTGGTGGTTTCTTTAAATTTGGGATTTAGAATGAGTTGAGATTTAGTAAGATATGTAAGATTTTTATTTTTTGTATTTTGGAGGATTTATATATGTTTTTTGATAGTTCGGGGGACTTATTTGTTTTTTTTTGTATGGTGTGCTCGCAAAGATCTTACGAACTTTTGCCTACTTACCCACAAAAAGAGAATTAAGGGATCAAAGCATCTTAGTTCCTCCTAAGGATAAGGCTAGGAGGAGGGTTGTTTGTATCTTGATCAAAGCACAAGATGAATGATGCTCAAATGGTTTTCTTTATTTGAGTCCAAGCAGAAACTTTATAGTTGGGTGTTTGAATTGCATAGCTTAAGGCATAAGCTGAATCTGATATCTTTAATTGCATAGCTCAAGAAAGGTTGAATTGGTACCCTGAATTGAATAACTCAATGAGGATTGAATGGTTATCTTGAATTGCATAACTAGAGAAAATAAGGGGCCAAAATTATAATCAAGGAAATCACATTCCTCTTAGTGATGAAAACACATTCCTCTTAGTGATGAAAGTCTTTATGAATATTTATCATTTTACATGATTAGATTGTATTTTAAACCATTTAATATATGTCCAATAAAAATATTTAAAAAATAATAGTATGAGACTTAAACTTGAAGATTTTAAAATGGTGAGATCATTTTTGCGTGCTAGAGAAAATAAAGGGCCAAAATTATAATTAAGTATTTTTTAATAATTTATTTATTAGTCAAGTTATCGATCCATACTCTAAGAAATATTTACACATACTAGAAAATATGATCACCGCAGTTTGAACCCGAAATTCCATATAACACATCCTTAAAACCATATTAATTGCTTGTGAAAAGAATGAATAATAATTTAATTAATATCATTAATAAATATTGAGTGTTAAAAAAATATTATTTAGATGATTCTGTAAATTGAAATATTTTAAAGATATTTGGTGTTTAAATTTGTTATTAATCTCTAACTTTCAAATAAACTTATTTATTTATTTATTTATTATCTTATATATATATATATATATATATATATATATATATATATATATATATATATATATATATATATATATATATATTAGTTTTTGTAATCTAATGTAAGATATCTCTTTAAACGTAGTTAAAGAGGTCCTTATATAGAATAATAAAGATAAAAAAACATTTAATATAACCTCAAACCTATGTATGAATAAGTAATATATGTGAAAAAGAAATACTAGAGACTAATGGAAAGATATAAATTATCAAACATATAAAATAATGATTTATATGATTCAACACTAAAATGATAAAAAGTTGTAGAGAAAAAGGTGAGTGAATCCAATAAATATGATTTATTTTTATGTTATTCATACATAAATCAGGTATATAATACAAATTTTTATTTTTTAAATCCTCTTCAATGTCTCTACTTACTTATGCAGATGACAATTGGGAAGGGGAAGGTGTCGGAGATGGTGGATGATGATGATGATGTTTCTTGTGATGATGATCTAAATCAAGAGAATCAATAGAGGAGGAAGATGGTGATTGAACAGGGGAATGAGTTGGGGCTGAGGGGTGATGGTGATGATGTTTCTTGTGATGATGATCCACATCAAAGGAATCATAAATGAAAGAAGGTGGAGATTGAACAAGGGAAGGAGTTGGGGATGATGAATGATGACGATGATGCTTCTTACGATGATGATTTAGATCAATGGAATCAATAGGGAAGGAAGATGGTGGTTGAGTAGGAGAATGGATTGGGGTTGATGGATGATGGGGATGATGTTTCTTGTGATGAGGAACTATAGGGGAAGGGGCAGGGGATGTTGGGTGATGTCGGTGATGTTTCTTCTGATGATGATCCAGATCAAGAGAATCAAAAGAGTGAGAAGATGGTGATTGAACAGGGGATGGAGTTGGGGCTGATGGGTGATGTTTTGGGTGTTTTTTATGAGTATAAACCCCCTTAGCAAATCCCATGAAAGAGCTTACTTGAAGTAAGACTAGTACTAAGATTAAAATTTTTGCCATATCTCTATGCAAGATACAAGAACTAAAAGTGATTGAGGAAGTGATATTGATATGTTATGAGTTCCCGAAAGATGTTATTTATAGGAACTTATGTCTAGAATCCAAGTCAATATATACGATGTATTTGGTCCAAATAAAAACTTTGTGTATATAGACTTTAAAATAGGGTAGTTGAAAATTTTATATTTATATATTGATAGTATTTGAACAAATATATTAATAAATTGATATTATAATATAGTGATGATATTTAAGTGAAGATACATTTAATCTTTGAATGTTTGAAAAATTACTTCATCGGTTCCTTTTAATAATAAAAAGTTCACTTTATAAATTCATTGAATAATTCATTTATATTTTCTATATAGCAGTCCAGATACATTGATGGTAAAACTTTTTTTATAATTAGGACGAAAAAAATTTATTATTTTACTCTTTATTTATATCTTTTATTATTATTTAATCATGTAATTTTTTAATAAATAATAACACATTTAATGTAATTTATTCCCATAAAACATTTATATAATATAAAGAGAAAAAAAATTATTTGAATTTTTTTAAATATTTAACATTAATATGTTTAATATATATTATTTATCTTTTTTTAACACACATTTTTAATTAAATAAATACTTTATGTTTTCTATAACTAACAACATATTTAATATTGAATCAAAATAATAATCAACTATCTATTCATTAAAATAAGGATTTAATTGAAATGCACTGACAGTGTAAAGAAATTTTACACAGTCGGTGAGTCATTGCCGTTGGATGTTGAAACAACTTTGACTTTTATTTTAAAAATCTATAAAGTAATGCAAACGGATGATGGCAATGAATTGACAGTGTAAAACTTTTTACACTATTAGTGCATAACAATTAATCTCTTAAAATAAACTACCACCAAACTTCATAATATATCTTCTTCTTTTTTAAAATGTACCAGCAGGACATATTTGTAATTAACAAATACTAAAAAAATTGACACTACATCCTTTTGTCACCTCATTCATTTCCCGTTTTTTATTTATAATTTTCTCACTCTTTCTTTTCTTCTTTTTATTTTAAACTTTAAATTTCTCCCATGTTTCTTTTTCTCACTTTCATTTTAATTTCTCTCTCTCCATTTTCTTTTTCCTATTTAATTTTCTTAAGTATAAATAACAAAATTTGAATCTCTGTTTAATTTAATAAAGAAGAACACATAAAATTTTTAAATTATAAAATAATAATTTATCTAAAACATAAAAATAATTATTTTATAAATATTATATATAAAAATTATTCATAATTTATATGTTTATTGTTCTTTTATAATTAAGTAACGCATTTGAAATTGATATGTATATCTAAATACATTTTATATTGTATCAAATTGGATATCACTCAATAATAATGCACACAACTAACTTTCTATTTCACGAGTCAATATCAGGATAATATCTATTTTATTTTAATCAAAAATTATATTTGTTTGAGAGACAAAATATAGGAGCTTATGTCAAGAATATGTGCCAAAAATACGATGTATTTGGTAAAAAAAAACAGTGTTTATAAACTTTAAAATAGGATAGTATTTGTACAAATATAATAATAAATGGACAATATAATATGGTGATGATATTTAAGTGAAGTTAACTTTAATCTTTGAATGTTTTTAAAATTACTCCATCAAGTCCTATTAATAATAAAAAGTTTACTTTTTTTAATTCATTGAATAATCCATTTATATTCTCTATATAACAATTCAGATAAATTAATGGTAAAGTTTATGTTATAATTATGACCCAAAAAATATTTATTATTTTACTCATTATTCATATCTTTTATTATTTTTTTAATCATATAAAGTCTTAATAAATAATAAAACATTCAATGTAATTTATGCCTATAAAATATTTATATATTCATAATACTTTTGAATAGGTATATATTAACATATTATAAGGAAATCGATAAATTTTATTTGAAATTTTAAATATTATAACATTAATATGTTTAATATATATTATTTATCTTGTTTTTTATCAAACATTTTTAATTAAATAAATATTGTTTTTATGTAATTTACCATAACAATAAAACATATTTAATATAGAGTCAAAATAATAATCAACTAACCATCAATTAAAATAAACTACCACCAAACTTCCTGATATATCATTTTCTTCTTAAAAATATGTACTAACAAAAGGGCATATTTGTAATGAACAAATTCTAAAAAATTGAAACTACATCCTTTTGTGACCTAATCCATTTCTTAGTTTTTATTTTTACCTTTCTCACTCTTCCTTTTCTTCTTTGATTCAAATTTAATTTACTCCACAATATTGACGCTCGTTTTTGTGGTTTCGAAGCATATCTGATTGTTGCTACAGTTCAACTCATTTTTTATCCAATTAAGCTGATTAAGGAAGGGACATAGATGTCTCCAATTAGCCCTGCTTGCATACTGAGTTTAAACAAATGACTTTTTGTTTACTGCTGCTATCAAATGTGTGAGTCCTTTCTAGATTATTCAAAATAGGTTTAGGATATATCTGTTTTTTCTTGATATCTGTGGTGGTTTCTTTAAATTTGGGATTTAGAATGAGTTGAGATTTAGTAAGATATGTAAGATTTTTATTTTTTGTATTTTGGAGGATTTATATATGTTTTTTGATAGTTCGGGGGACTTATTTGTTTTTTTTTTTGTATGGTGTGCTCGCAAAGATCTTACGACCTTTTGCCTACTTACCCACAAAAAGAGAATTGAGGGATCAAAGCATCTTAGTTCCTCCTAAGGCTAAGGCTAGGAGGAGGGTTGTTTGTATCTTGATCAAAGCACAAGATGAATGATGCTCAAATGGTTTTCTTTATTTGAGACCAAGCAGAAACTTTATAGTTGGGTGTTTGAATTGCATAGCTTAAGGCATAAGCTGAATCTGATATCTTTAATTGCATAGCTCAAGAAAGGTTGAATTGGTACCCTGAATTGAATAACTCAATGAGGATTGAATGGTTATCTTGAATTGCATAACTAGAGAAAATAAGGGGCCAAAATTATAATCAAGGAAATCACATTCCTCTTAGTAATGAAAACACATTCCTCTTAGTGATGAAAGTCTTTATGAATATTTATCATTTTACATGATTAGATTGTATTTTAAACCATTTAATATATGTCCAATAAAAATATTTAAAAAATAATAGTATGAGACTTAAACTTGAAGATTTTAAAAAGGTGAGATCATTTTTGCGTGCTTGAGAAAATAAAGGGCCAAAATTATAATTAAGTATTTTTTAATAATTTCTCTATTAGTCAAGTTATCACTCCATACTCTAAGAAATATTTACACATACTAGAAAATATGATGACCGCAGTTTGAACCTGAAATTCCATATAACACATCCTTAAAACCATATTAATTGCTTGTGAAAAGAATGAATAATAACTTAATTAATATCATTAATAAATATTGAGTGTTAAAAAAAATATTATTTAGATGATTCGGTAAATTGAAATATTTTAAAGATATTTGGTGTTTAAATTTGTTATTAATCTCTAACTTTCAAATAAACTTATTTATTTATTTATTATCTTATATATATATATATATATATATATATATATATATATATATATATATATATATATATATATATATATATATATATTAGTTTTTGTAATCTAATGTAAGATATCTCTTTAAACGTAGTTAAAGAGGTCCTTATATAGAATAATAAAGATAAAAAAACATTTAAGATAACCTCAAACCTATGTATGAATAAGTAATAGATGTGCAAAAGAAATACTAGAGACTAATGGAAAGATATAAATTATCAAACATATAAAATAATGATTTATATGATTCAACACTAAAATGATAAAAAGTTGTAGAGAAAAAGTTGAATGAATCCAATAAATATGATTTATTTTTATGTTATTCATACATAAATCAGGTATATAATACAAATTTTTATTTTTTAAATCCTCTTCAATGTCTCTACTTACTTATGCAGATGACAATTGGGAAGGGGAAGGTGTCGGAGATGGTGGATGATGATGATGATGTTTCTTGTGATGATGATCTAAATCAAGAGAATCAATAGAGGAGGAAGATGGTGATTGAACAGGGGAATGAGTTGGGGCTGAGGGGTGATGGTGATGATGTTTCTTGTGATGATGATCCACATCAAAGGAATCATTAATGAAAGAAGATGGAGATTGAGCAGGGGAAGGAGTTGGGGATGATGAATGATGACGATGATGCTTCTTACGATGATGATTTAGATCAATGGAATCAATAGGGAAGGAAGATGGTGGTTGAGTAGGAGAATGGATTGGGGTTGATGGATGATGGGGATGATGTTTCTTGTGATGAGGAACTATAGGGGAAGGGGCAGGGGATGGTGGGTGATGTCGGTGATGTTTCTTCTGATGATGATCCAGATCAAGAGAATCAAAAGAGTGAGAAGATGGTGATTGAACAGGGGATGGAGTTGGGGCTGATGGGTGATGTTTTGGGTGTTTTTTATGAGTATAAACCCCCTTAGCAAATCCCATGAAAGAGCTTACTTGAAGTAAGACTAGTACTAAGATTAAAATTTTTGCCATATCTCTATGCAAGATACAAGAACTAAAAGTGATTGAGGAAGTGATATTGATATGTTATGAGTTCCCGAAAGATGTTATTTATAGGAGCTTATGTCTAGAATCCAAGTCAATATATACGATGTATTTGGTCCAAATAAAAACTTTGTGTATATAGACTTTAAAATAGGGTAGTTGAAAATTTTATATTTATATATTGATAGTATTTGAACAAATATATTAATAAATTGATATTATAATATAGTGATGATATTTAAGTGAAGATACATTTAATCTTTGAATGTTTTAAAAATTACTTCATCGGATCCTTTTAATAATAAAAAGTTCACTTTATAAATTCATTGAATAATTCATTTATATTTTCTATATAGCAGTCCAGATACATTGATGGTAAAACTTTTTTTATAATTAGGACGAAAAAAATTTATTATTTTACTCTTTATTTATATCTTTTATTATTATTTAATCATGTAATTTTTTAATAAATAATAACACATTTAATGTAATTTATTCCCATAAAACATTTATATAATATAAAGAGAAAAAAAATTATTTGAATTTTTTTAAATATTTAACATTAATATGTTTAATATATATTATTTATCTTTTTTTAACACACATTTTTAATTAAATAAATACTTTATGTTTTCTATAACTAACAACATATTTAATATTGAATCAAAATAATAATCAACTATCTATCCATTAAAATAAGGATTTAATTGAAATGCACTGACAGTGTAAAGAAATTTTACACAGTCGGTGAGTCATTGCCGTTGGATGTTGAAACAACTTTGACTTTTATTTTAAAAATCTATAAAGTAATGCAAACGGATGATGACAATGAATTGACAGTGTAAAACTTTTTACACTATTAGTGCATAACAATTAATCTCTTAAAATAAACTACCACCAAACTTCATAATATATCTTCTTCTTTTTTTAAATGTACCAGCAGGACATATTTGTAATTAACAAATACTAAAAAAATTGACACTACATCCTTTTGTCACCTCATTCATTTCCCGTTTTTTATTTATAATTTTCTCACTCTTTCTTTTCTTCTTTTTATTTTAAACTTTAAATTTCTCCCATGTTTCTTTTTCTCACTTTCATTTTAATTTCTCTCTCTCCATTTTCTTTTTCCTATTTAATTTTCTTAAGTATAAATAACAAAATTTGAATCTCTGTTTAATTTAATAAAGAAGAACACATAAAATTTTTAAATTATAAAATAATAATTTATCTAAAACATAAAAATAATTATTTTATAAATATTATATATAAAAATTATTCATAATTTATATGTTTATTGTTCTTTTATAATTAAGTAACGCATTTGAAATTGATATGTATATCTAAATACATTTTATATTGTATCAAATTGGATATCACTCAATAATAATGCACACAACTAGCTTTCTATTTCACGAGTCAATATCAGGATAATATCTATTTTATTTTAATCAACAATTATATTTGTTTGAGAGACAAAATATAGGAGCTTATGTCAAGAATATGTGCCAAAAATACGATGTATTTGGTAAAAAAAAACAGTGTTTATAAACTTTAAAATAGGATAGTATTTGTACAAATATAATAATAAATGGACAATATAATATGGTGATGATATTTAAGTGAAGTTAACTTTAATCTTTGAATGTTTTTAAAATTACTCCATCAAGTCCTATTAATAATAAAAAGTTTACTTTTTTTAATTCATTGAATAATCCATTTATATTCTCTATATAACAATTCAGATAAATTAATGGTAAAGTTTATGTTATAATTATGACCAAAAAAAATATTTATTATTTTACTCATTATTTATATCTTTTATTATTTTTTTAATCATATAAAGTCTTAATAAATAATAAAACATTCAATGTAATTTATGCCTATAAAATATTTATATATTCATAATACTTTTGAATAGGTATACATTAACATATTATAAGGAAATCTATAAATTTTTTTTGAAATTTTAAATATTATAACATTAATATGTTTAATATATATTATTTATCTTGTTTTTTATCAAACATTTTTAATTAAATAAATATTGTTTTTATGTAATTTACCATAACAATAAAACATATTTAATATAGAGTCAAAATAATAATCAACTAACCATCAATTAAAATAAACTACCACCAAACTTCCTGATATATCATTTTCTTCTTAAAAATATGTACTAACAAAAGGGCATATTTGTAATGAACAAATTCTAAAAAATTGAAACTACATCCTTTTGTGACCTAATCCATTTCTTAGTTTTTATTTTTACCTTTCTCACTCTTCCTTTTCTTCTTTGATTCAAATTTAATTTACTCCACAATATTGACGCTCGTTTTTGTGGTTTCGAAGCATATCCGATTGTTGCTACAGTTAAACTCATTTTTTATCCAATTAAGCTGATTAAGGAAGGGACATAGATGTCTCCAATTAGCCCTGCTTGCATACTAAGTTTAAACAAATGACTCTTTGTTTACTGCTGCTATCAAATGTGTGAGTCCTTTCTAGATTATTCAAAATAGGTTTAGGATATATCTGTTTTTTCTTGATATCTGTGGTGGTTTCTTTAAATTTGGGATTTAGAATGAGTTGAGATTTAGTAAGATATGTAAGATTTTTATTTTTTGTATTTTGGAGGATTTATATATGTTTTTTGATAGTTCGGGGGACTTATTTGTTTTTTATTTGTATGGTATGCTCGCAAAGATCTTACGACCTTTTGCCTACTTACCCACAAAAAGAGAATTAAGGGATCAAAGCATCTTAGTTCCTCCTAAGGCTAAGGCTAGGAGGAGGGTTGTTTGTATCTTGATCAAAGCACAAGATGAATGATGCTCAAATGGTTTTCTTTATTTGAGTCCAAGCAGAAACTTTATAGTTGGGTGTTTGAATTGCATAGCTTAAGGCATAAGCTGAATCTGATATCTTTAATTGCATAGCTCAAGAAAGGTTGAATTGGTACCCTGAATTGAATAACTCAATGAGGATTGAATGGTTATCTTGAATTGCATAACTAGAGAAAATAAGGGGCCAAAATTATAATCAAGGAAATCACATTCCTCTTAGTGATGAAAACACATTCCTCTTAGTGATGAAAGTCTTTATGAATATTTATCATTTTACATGATTAGATTGTATTTTAAACCATTTAATATATGTCCAATAAAAATATTTAAAAAATAATAGTATGAGACTTAAACTTGAAGATTTTAAAATGGTGAGATCATTTTTGCGTGCTAGAGAAAATAAAGGGCCAAAATTATAATTAAATATTTTTTAATAATTTCTTTATTAGTCAAGTTATCAATCCATACTCTAAGAAATATTTACACATACTAGAAAATATGATCACCGCAGTTTGAACCCGAAATTCCATATAACACATCCTTAAAACCATATTAATTGCTTGTGAAAAGAATGAATAATAATTTAATTAATATCATTAATAAATATTGAGTGTTAAAAAAATATTATTTAGATGATTCTGTAAATTGAAATATTTTAAAGATATTTGGTGTTTAAATTTGTTATTAATCTCTAACTTTCAAATAAACTTATTTATTTATTTATCATCTTATATATATATATATATATATATATATATATATATATATATATATATATATATATATATATATATATATATATATATATATATATATATTAGTTTTTGTAATCTAATGTAAGATATCTCTTTAAACGTAGTTAAAGAGGTCCTTATATAGAATAATAAAGATAAAAAAACATTTAATATAACCTCAAACCTATGTAAGAATAAGTAATATATGTGCAAAAGAAATACTAGAGACTAATGGAAAGATATAAATTATCAAACATATAAAATAATGATTTATATGATTCAACACTAAAATGATAAAAAGTTGTAGAGAAAAAGGTGAGTGAATCCAATAAATATGATTTATTTTTATGTTATTCATACATAAATCAGGTATATAATACAAATTTTTATTTTTTAAATCCTCTTCAATGTCTCTACTTACTTATGCAGATGACAATTGGGAAGGGGAAGGTGTCGGAGATGGTGGATGATGATGATGATGTTTCTTGTGATGATGATCTAAATCAAGAGAATCAATAGAGGAGGAAGATGGTGATTGAACAGGGGAATGAGTTGGGGCTGAGGGGTGATGGTGATGATGTTTCTTGTGATGATGATCCACATCAAAGGAATCATTAATGAAAGAAGATGGAGATTGAACAGGGGAAAGTGTTGGGGATGATGAATGATGACGATGATGCTTCTTACGATGATGATTTAGATCAATGGAATCAATAGGGAAGGAAGATGGTGGTTGAGTAGGAGAATGGATTGGGGTTGATGGATGATGGGGATGATGTTTCTTGTGATGAGGAACTATAGGGGAAGGGGCAGGGGATGGTGGGTGATGCCGGTGATGTTTCTTCTGATGATGATCCAGATCAAGAGAATCAAAAAAGTGAGAAGATAGTGATTGAACAGGGGATGGAGTTGGGGCTGATGGGTGATGTTTTGGGTGTTTTTTATGAGTATAAACCCCCTTAGCAAATCCCATGAAAGAGCTTACTTGAAGTAAGACTAGTACTAAGATTGAAATTTTTGCCATATCTCTATGCAAGATATAAGAACTAAAAGTGATTGAGGAAGTGATATTGATATGTTATGAGTTCCCGAAAGATGTTATTTATAGGAGCTTATGTCTAGAATCCAAGTTAATATATACGATGTATTTGGTCCAAATAAAAACATTGTGTATATAAACTTTAAAATAGGGTAGTTGAAAATTTTATATTTATATATTGATAGTATTTGAACAAATATATTAATAAATTGATATTATAATATAGTGATGATATTTAAGTGAAGATACATTTAATCTTTGAATGTTTTAAAAATTACTTCATCGGATCCTTTTAATAATAAAAAGTTCACTTTATAAATTCATTGAATAATTCATTTATATTTTCTATATAGCAGTCCAGATACATTGATGGTAAAACTTTTTTTATAATTAGGACGAAAAAAAATTATTATTTTACTCTTTATTTATATCTTTTATTATTATTTAATCATGTAATTTTTTAATAAATAATAACACATTTAATGTAATTTATTCCCATAAAACATTTATATAATATAAAGAGAAAAAAAATTATTTGAATTTTTTTAAATATTTAACATTAATATGTTTAATATATATTATTTATCTTTTTTTAACACACATTTTTAATTAAATAAATACTTTATGTTTTCTATAACTAACAACATATTTAATATTGAATCAAAATAATAATCAACTATCTATCCATTAAAATAAGGATTTAATTGAAATGCACTGACAGTGTAAAGAAATTTTACACAGTCGGTGAGTCATTGCCGTTGGATGTTGAAACAACTTTGACTTTTATTTTAAAAATCTATAAAGTAATGCAAACGGATGATGACAATGAATTGACAATGTAAAACTTTTTACACTATTAGTGCATAACAATCAATCTCTTAAAATAAACTACCACCAAACTTCATAATATATCTTCTTCTTTTAAATGTACCAGCAGGACATATTTGTAATTAACAAATACTAAAAAAATTGACACTACATCCTTTTGTCACCTCATTCATTTCCCGTTTTTTATTTATAATTTTCTCACTCTTTCTTTTCTTCTTTTTATTTTAAACTTTAAATTTCTCCCATGTTTCTTTTTCTCACTTTCATTTTAATTTCTCTCTCTCCATTTTCTTTTTCCTATTTAATTTTCTTAAGTATAAATAACAAAATTTGAATCTTTGTTTAATTTAATAAAGAAGAACACATAAAATTTTTAAATTATAAAATAATAATTTATCTAAAACATAAAAATAATTATTTTATAAATATTATATATAAAAATTATTCATAATTTATATGTTTATTGTTCTTTTATAATTAAGTAACGCATTTGAAATTGATATGTATATCTATATACATTTTATATTGTATCAAATTGGATATCACTCAATAATAATGCACACAACTAACTTTCTATTTCACGAGTCAATATCAGGATAATATCTATTTTATTTTAATCAACAATTATATTTGTTTGAGAGACAAAATATAGGAGCTTATGTCAAGAATATGTGCCAAAAATACGATGTATTTGGTAAAAAAAAACAGTGTTTATAAACTTTAAAATAGGATAGTATTTGTACAAATATAATAATAAATGGACAATATAATATGGTGATGATATTTAAGTGAAGTTAACTTTAATCTTTGAATGTTTTTAAAATTACTCCATCAAGTCCTATTAATAATAAAAAGTTTACTTTTTTTAATTCATTGAATAATCCATTTATATTCTCTATATAACAATTCAGATAAATTAATGGTAAAGTTTATGTTATAATTATGACCAAAAAAAATATTTATTATTTTACTCATTATTTATATCTTTTATTATTTTTTTAATCATATAAAGTCTTAATAAATAATAAAACATTCAATGTAATTTATGCCTATAAAATATTTATATATTCATAATACTTTTGAATAGGTATATATTAACATATTATAAGGAAATCGATAATTTTTTTTTGAAATTTTAAATATTATAACATTAATATGTTTAATATATATTATTTATCTTGTTTTTATCAAACATTTTTAATTAAATAAATATTGTTTTTATGTAATTTACCATAACAATAAAACATATTTAATATAGAGTCAAAATAATAATCAACTAACCATCAATTAAAATAAACTACCACCAAACTTCCTGATATATCATTTTCTTCTTAAAAATATGTACTAACAAAAGGGCATATTTGTAATGAACAAATTCTAAAAAATTGAAACTACATCCTTTTGTGACCTAATCCATTTCTTAGTTTTTATTTTTACCTTTCTCAATCTTCCTTTTCTTCATTGATTCAAATTTAATTTACTCCACAATATTGACGCTCGTTTTTGTGGTTTCGAAGCATATCCGATTGTTGCTACAGTTAAACTCATTTTTTATCCAATTAAGCTGATTAAGGAAGGGACATAGATGTCTCCAATTAGCCCTGCTTGCATACTAAGTTTAAACAAATGACTCTTTGTTTACTGCTGCTATCAAATGTGTGAGTCCTTTCTAGATTATTCAAAATAGGTTTAGGATATATCTGTTTTTTCTTGATATCTGTGGTGGTTTATTTAAATTTGGGATTTAGAATGAGTTGAGATTTAGTAAGATATGTAAGATTT
Source organism: Lathyrus aphaca (assembly GCA_963966055.1). NCBI lineage: Eukaryota > Viridiplantae > Streptophyta > Magnoliopsida > Fabales > Fabaceae > Lathyrus > Lathyrus aphaca. Next base: position 482,358,243 of record OZ014525.1, on the reverse strand, counting down.
TTATTTTTTGTATTTTGGAGGATTTATATATGTTTTTTGATAGTTCGGGGGACTTATTTGTTTTTTATTTGTATGGTGTGCTCGCAAAGATCTTACGACCTTTTGCCTACTTACCCACAAAAAGAGAATTAAGGGATCAAAGCATCTTAGTTCCTCCTAAGGCTAAGGCTAGGAGGAGGGTTGTTTGTATCTTGATCAAAGCACAAGATGAATGATGCTCAAATGGTTTTCTTTATTTGAGTCCAAGCAGAAACTTTATAGTTGGGTGTTTGAATTGCATAGCTTAAGGCATAAGCTGAATCTGATATCTTTAATTGCATAGCTCAAGAAAGGTTGAATTGGTACCCTGAATTGAATAACTCAATGAGGATTGAATGGTTATCTTGAATTGCATAACTAGAGAAAATAAGGGGCCAAAATTATAATCAAGGAAATCACATTCCTCTTAGTGATGAAAACACATTCCTCTTAGTGATGAAAGTCTTTATGAATATTTATCATTTTACATGATTAGATTGTATTTTAAACCATTTAATATATGTCCAATAAAAATATTTAAAAAATAATAGTATGAGACTTAAACTTGAAGATTTTAAAATGGTGAGATCATTTTTGCGTGCTAGAGAAAATAAAGGGCCAAAATTATAATTAAATATTTTTTAATAATTTCTTTATTAGTCAAGTTATCAATCCATACTCTAAGAAATATTTACACATACTAGAAAATATGATCACCGTAGTTTGAACCCGAAATTCCATATAACACATCCTTAAAACCATATTAATTGCTTGTGAAAAGAATGAATAATAATTTAATTAATATCATTAATAAATATTGAGTATTAAAAAAATATTATTTAGATGATTCTGTAAATTGAAATATTTTAAAGATATTTGGTGTTTAAATTTGTTATTAATCTCTAACTTTCAAATAAACTTATTTATTTATTTATTATCTTATATATATATATATATATATATATATATATATATATATATATATATATATATATTAGTTTTTGTAATCTAATGTAAGATATCTCTTTAAACGTAGTTAAAGAGGTCCTTATATAGAATAATAAAGATAAAAAAACATTTAATATAACCTCAAACCTATGTATGAATAAGTAATATATGTGCAAAAGAAATACTAGAGACTAATGGAAAGATATAAATTATCAAACATATAAAATAATGATTTATATGATTCAACACTAAAATGATAAAAAGTTGTAGAGAAAAAGGTGAGTGAATCCAATAAATATGATTTATTTTTATGTTATTCATACATAAATCAGGTATATAATACAAATTTTTATTTTTTAAATCCTCTTCAATGTCTCTACTTACTTATGCAGATGACAATTGGGAAGGGGAAGGTGTCGGAGATGGTGGATGATGATGATGATGTTTCTTGTGATGATGATCTAAATCAAGAGAATCAATAGAGGAGGAAGATGGTGATTGAACAGGGGAATGAGTTGGGGCTGAGGGGTGATGGTGATGATGTTTCTTGTGATGATGATCCACATCAAAGGAATAATTAATGAAAGAAGATGGAGATTGAACAGGGGAAGGAGTTGGGGATGATGAATGATGACGATGATGCTTCTTACGATGATGATTTAGATCAATGGAATCAATAGGGAAGGAAGATGGTGGTTGAGTAGGAGAATGGATTGGGGTTGATGGATGATGGGGATGATGTTTCTTGTGATGAGGAACTATAGGGGAAGGGGCAGGGGATAGTGGGTGATGTCGGTGATGTTTCTTCTGATGATGATCCAGATCAAGAGAATCAAAAGAGTGAGAAGATGGTGATTGAACAGGGGATGGAGTTGGGGCTGATGGGTGATGTTTTGGTTGTTTTTTATGAGTATAAACCCCCTTAGCAAATCCCATGAAAGAGCTTACTTGAAGTAAGACTAGTACTAAGATTAAATTTTTTGCCATATCTCTATGCAAGATACAAGAACTAAAAGTGATTGAGGAAGTGATATTGATATGTTATGAGTTCCCGAAAGATGTTATTTATAGGAGCTTATGTCTAGAATCCAAGTCAATATATACGATGTATTTGGTTCAAATAAAAACTTTGTGTATATAGACTTTAAAATAGGGTAGTTGAAAATTTTATATTTATATATTGATAGTATTTGAACAAATATATTAATAAATTGATATTATAATATAGTGATGATATTTAAGTGAAGATACATTTAATCTTTGAATGTTTTAAAAATTACTTCATCGGATCCTTTTAATAATAAAAAGTTCACTTTATAAATTCATTGAATAATTCATTTATATTTTCTATATAGCAGTCCAGATACATTGATGGTAAAACTTTTTTTATAATTAGGACGAAAAAAATTTATTATTTTACTCTTTATTTATATCTTTTATTATTATTTAATCATGTAATTTTTTAATAAATAATAACACATTTAATGTAATTTATTCCCATAAAACATTTATATAATATAAAGAGAAAAAAAATTATTTGAATTTTTTTAAATATTTAACATTAATATGTTTAATATATATTATTTATCTTTTTTTAACACATATTTTTAATTAAATAAATACTTTATGTTTTCTATAACTAACAACATATTTAATATTGAATCAAAATAATAATCAACTATCTATCCATTAAAATAAGGATTTAATTGAAATGCACTGACAGTGTAAAGAAATTTTACACAGTCGGTGAGTCATTGCCGTTGGATGTTGAAACAACTTTGACTTTTATTTTAAAAATCTATAAAGTAATGCAAACGGATGATGACAATGAATTGACAGTGTAAAACTTTTTACACTATTAGTGCATAACAATTAATCTCTTAAAATAAACTACCACCAAACTTCATAATATATCTTCTTCTTTTTTTAAATGTACCAGCAGGACATATTTGTAATTAACAAATACTAAAAAAATTGACACTACATCCTTTTGTCACCTCATTCATTTCCCGTTTTTTATTTATAATTTTCTCACTCTTTCTTTTCTTCTTTTTATTTTAAACTTTAAATTTCTCCCATGTTTCTTTTTCTCACTTTCATTTTAATTTCTCTCTCTCCATTTTCTTTTTCCTATTTAATTTTCTTAAGTATAAATAACAAAATTTGAATCTCTGTTTAATTTAATAAAGAAGAACACATAAAATTTTTAAATTATAAAATAATAATTTATCTAAAACATAAAAATAATTATTTTATAAATATTATATATAAAAATTATTCATAATTTATATGTTTATTGTTCTTTTATAATTAAGTAACGCATTTGAAATTGATATGTATATCTAAATACATTTTATATTGTATCAAATTGGATATCACTCAATAATAATGCACACAACTAACTTTCTATTTCACGAGTCAATATCAGGATAATATCTATTTTATTTTAATCAACAATTATATTTGTTTGAGAGACAAAATATAGGAGCTTATGTCAAGAATATGTGCCAAAAATACGATGTATTTGGTAAAAAAAAAACAGTGTTTATAAACTTTAAAATAGGATAGTATTTGTACAAATATAATAATAAATGGACAATATAATATGGTGATGATATTTAAGTGAAGTTAACTTTAATCTTTGAATGTTTTTAAAATTACTCCATCAAGTCCTATTAATAATAAAAAGTTTACTTTTTTTAATTCATTGAATAATCCATTTATATTCTCTATATAACAATTCAGGTAAATTAATGGTAAAGTTTATGTTATAATTATGACCCAAAAAAATATTTATTATTTTACTCATTATTTATATCTTTTATTATTTTTTTAATCATATAAAGTCTTAATAAATAATAAAACATTCAATGTAATTTATGCCTATAAAATATTTATATATTCATAATACTTTTCAATAGGTATATATTAACATATTATAAGGAAATCGATAAATTTTATTTGAAATTTTAAATATTATAACATTAATATGTTTAATATATATTATTTATCTTGTTTTTTATCAAACATTTTTAATTAAATAAATATTGTTTTTATGTAATTTACCATAACAATAAAACATATTTAATATAGAGTCAAAATAATAATCAACTAATCATCAATTAAAATAAACTACTACCAAACTTCCTGATATATCATTTTCTCCTTAAAAATATGTACTAACAAAAGGGCATATTTGTAATGAACAAATTCTAAAAAATTGAAACTACATCCTTTTGTGACCTAATCCATTTCTTAGTTTTTATTTTTACGTTTCTCACTCTTCCTTTTCTTCTTTGATTCAAATTTAATTTACTCCACAATATTGACGCTCGTTTTTGTGGTTTCGAAGCATATCCGATTGTTGCTACAGTTCAACTCATTTTTTATCCAATTAAGCTGATTAAGGAATGGACATAGATGTCTCCAATTAGCCCTGCTTGCATACTGAGTTTAAACAAATGTCTCTTTGTATACTGCTGCTATCAAATGTGTGAGTCCTTTCTAGATTATTCAAAATAGGTTTAGGATATATCTGTTTTTTCTTGATATCTGTGGTGGTTTCTTTAAATTTGGGATTTAGAATGAGTTGAGATTTAGTAAGATATGTAAGATTTTTATATTTTGTATTTTGGAGGATTTATATATATTTTTTGATAGTTCGGGGGACTTATTTGTTTTTTTTTTGTATGATGTGCTCGCAAAGATCTTACGACCTTTTGCCTACTTACCCACAAAAAGAGAATTGAGGGATCAAAGCATCTTAGTTCCTCCTAAGGCTAAGGCTAGGAGGAGGGTTGTTTGTATCTTGATCAAAGCACAAGATGAATGATGCTCAAATGGTTTTCTTTATTTGAGTCCAAGCAGAAACTTTATAGTTGGGTGTTTGAATTGCATAGCTTAAGGCATAAGCTGAATCTGATATCTTTAATTGGATAGCTCAAGAAAGGTTGAATTGGTACCCTGAATTGAATAACTCAATGAGGATTGAATGGTTATCTTGAATTGCATAACTAGAGAAAATAAGGGGCCAAAATTATAATCAAGGAAATCACATTCCTCTTAGTGATGAAAACACATTCCTCTTAGTGATGAAAGTCTTTATGAATATTTATCATTTTACATGATTAGATTGTATTTTAAACCATTTAATATATGTCCAATAAAAATATTTAAAAAATAATAGTATGAGACTTAAACTTGAAGATTTTAAAATGGTGAGATCATTTTTGCGTGCTAGAGAAAATAAAGGGCCAAAATTATAATTAAGTATTTTTTAATAATTTCTCTATTAGTCAAGTTATCACTCCATACTCTAAGAAATATTTACACATACTAGAAAATATGATGACCGCAGTTTGAACCCGAAATTCCATATAACACATCCTTAAAACCATATTAATTGCTTGTGAAAAGAATGAATAATAATTTAATTAATATCATTAATAAATATTGAGTGTTAAAAAAATATTATTTAGATGATTCTGTAAATTGAAATATTTTAAAGATATTTGGTGTTTAAATTTGTTATTAATCTCTAACTTTCAAATAAACTTATTTATTTATTTATTATCTTATATATATATATATATATATATATATATATATATATATATATATATATATATATATATATATATATATTAGTTTTTGTAATCTAATGTAAGATATCTCTTTAAACGTAGTTAAAGAGGTCCTTATATAGAATAATAAAGATAAAAAAACATTTAAGATAACCTCAAACCTATGTATGAATAAGTAATATATGTGCAAAAGAAATACTAGAGACTAATGGAAAGATATAAATTATCAAACATATAAAATAATGATTTATATGATTCAACACTAAAATGATAAAAAGTTGTAGAGAAAAAGGTGAGTGAATCCAATAAATATGATTTATTTTTATGTTATTCATACATAAATCAGGTATATAATACAAATTTTTATTTTTTAAATCCTCTTCAATGTCTCTACTTACTTATGCAGATGACAATTGGGAAGGGGAAGGTGTCGGAGATGGTGGATGATGATGTTGATGTTTCTTGTGATGATGATCTAAATCAAGAGAATCAATAGAGGAGGAAGATGGTGATTGAACAGGGGAATGAGTTGGGGCTGAGGGGTGATGGTGATGATGTTTCTTGTGATGATGATCCACATCAAAGGAATCATTAATGAAAGAAGATGGAGATTGAGCAGGGGAAGGAGTTGGGGATGATGAATGATGACGATGATGCTTCTTACGATGATGATTTAGATCAATGGAATCAATAGGGAAGGAAGATGGTGGTTGAGTAGGAGAATGGATTGGGGTTGATGGATGATGGGGATGATGTTTCTTGTGATGAGGAACTATAGGGGAAGGGGCAGGGGATGGTGGGTGATGTCGGTGATGTTTCTTCTGATGATGATCCAGATCAAGAGAATCAAAAGAGTGAGAAGATGGTGATTGAACAGGGGATGGAGTTGTGGCCGATGGGTGATGTTTTGGGTGTTTTTTATGAGTATAAACCCCCTTAGCAAATCCCATGAAAGAGCTTACTTGAAGTAAGACTAGTACTAAGATTAAAATTTTTGCCATATCTCTATGCAAGATACAAGAACTAAAAGTGATTGAGGAAGTGATATTGATATGTTATGAGTTCCCGAAAGATGTTATTTATAGGAGCTTATGTCTAGAATCCAAGTCAATATATACGATGTATTTGGTCCAAATAAAAACTTTGTGTATATAGACTTTAAAATAGGGTAGTTGAAAATTTTATATTTATATATTGATAGTATTTGAACAAATATATTAATAAATTGATATTATAATATAGTGATTATATTTAAGTGAAGATACATTTAATCTTTGAATGTTTTAAAAATTACTTCATCGGATCCTTTTAATAATAAAAAGTTCACTTTATAAATTCATTGAATAATTCATTTATATTTTCTATATAGCAGTCCAGATACATTGATGGTAAAACTTTTTTTATAATTAGGACGAAAATAATTTATTATTTTACTCTTTATTTATATCTTTTATTATTATTTAATCATGTAATTTTTTAATAAATAATAACACATTTAATGTAATTTATTCCCATAAAACATTTATATAATATAAAGAAAAAAAAATTATTTGAATTTTTTTAAATATTTAACATTAATATGTTTAATATATATATATATTTTTTTTTTAACACACATTTTTAATTAAATAAATACTTTATGTTTTCTATAACTAACAACATATTTAATATTGAATCAAAATAATAATCAACTATCTATCCATTAAAATAAGGATTTAATTGAAATGCACTGACAGTGTAAAGAAATTTTACACAGTCGGTGAGTCATTGCCGTTGGATGTTGAAACAACTTTGACTTTTATTTTAAAAATCTATAAAGTAATGCAAACGGATGATGGCAATGAATTGACAGTGTAAAACTTTTTACACTATTAGTGCATAACAATTAATCTCTTAAAATAAACTACCACCAAACTTCATAATATATCTTCTTCTTTTTTTAAATGTACCAGCAGGACATATTTGTAATTAACAAATACTAAAAAAATTGACACTACATCCTTTTGTCACCTCATTCATTTACCGTTTTTTATTTATAATTTTCTCACTCTTTCTTTTCTTCTTTTTATTTTAAAATTTAAATTTCTCCCATGTTTCTTTTTCTCACTTTCGTTTTAATTTCTCTCTCTCCATTTTCTTTTTCCTATTTAATTTTCTTAAGTATAAATAACAAAATTTGAATCTCTGTTTAATTTAATAAAGAAGAACACATAAAAATTTTAAATTATAAAATAATAATTTATCTAAAACATAAAAATAATTATTTTATAAATATTATATATAAAAATTATTCATAATTTATATGTTTATTGTTCTTTTATAATTAAGTAACGCATTTGAAATTGATATGTATATCTAAATACATTTTATATTGTATCAAATTGGATATCACTCAATAATACTGCACACAACTAACTTTCTATTTCACGAGTCAATATCAGGATAATATCTATTTTATTTTAATCAACAATTATATTTGTTTGAGAGACAAAATATAGGAGCTTATGTCAAGAATATGTGCCAAAAATACGATGTATTTGGTAAAAAAAAACAGTGTTTATAAACTTTAAAATAGGATAGTATTTGTACAAATATAATAATAAATGGATAATATAATATGGTGATGATATTTAAGTGAAGTTAACTTTAATCTTTGAATGTTTTTAAAATTACTCCATCAAGTCCTATTAATAATAAAAAGTTTACTTTTTTTAATTCATTGAATAATCCATTTATATTCTCTATATAACAATTCAGATAAATTAATGGTAAAGTTTATGTTATAATTATGACCAAAAAAAATATTTATTATTTTACTCATTATTTATATCTTTTATTATTTTTTTAATCATATAAAGTCTTAATAAATAATAAAACATTCAATGTAATTTATGCCTATAAAATATTTATATATTCATAATACTTTTGAATAGGTATATATTAACATATTATAAGGAAATCGATAAATTTTATTTGAAATTTTAAATATTATAACATTAATATGTTTAATATATATTATTTATCTTGTTTTTTATCAAACATTTTTAATTAAATAAATATTGTTTTTATGTAATTTACCATAACAATAAAACATATTTAATATAGAGTCAAAATAATAATCAACTAACCATCAATTAAAATAAACTACTGTCGTACCCCGAAAAATACGACCTCACGCGATCCGAATGAACGGAGTCACGCGCTGGACGGACCGAAGAGTCGCCACCTAATTCTATTTATTCCCGAAGAGGGAAAGGGAAGATATAGATACAACCCGGGAGGAAAAGGATGAGGACAAAGGTCAACGGAACCATTGCCTGGGTTCGGGAGTCGGTTATGCAGGGGGAAGGTATTAGCACCCCCTACATCCATCGTACTCGATGGGAACCATCTAAGTTATCGCGCGTGAAAGGATGTCTATGCTTAAACGAATTGCTTGCTAGAGGGAAATGAGTTGAATTATAAGTTAGATTGAACCTAGGTGCTCGGCAAGGATTGAGATCCTCGTGCCTACGTACTCCCGTGTGCAATGGGAAAGTCAGAGCCTCGTAGTTCGGCCTACTAAGGGTAATGGATGCTTGATTTTATTAACTTTCGTCGATGAAAGGGTTTAGGAGTTGAAGTGCACTAAAGACTATGGATAGTTTATCTCGCCCAACAAGACGGGTGTCCTGCGTCGAAATAATCGGAGCGAGTAACGAAAGCTCGTTATCCCCCTTTCTACCGCTTAAGGCTCGTGGCGTACAAATCTTCTCGTATTTATTAAAGTGTTTTTATTTCCTAAAGCCGCTTGACGTTGGATCAAGGGTTTGGATCTAATCGAAACATTTTGGTTTTTTGAGGTTTAGAGGGTGCATGCAAATGGAGGTTTATTTTGTGGTTTGTCAGCGAGGCACGAATCGCTCGGCTCGCAAAGGTGGAGTGGATCCTAAACGAAACAACAGCTGGAAAATAAAGTGCAAGTGTGCAAGTGCAATCGCTTGGCGTTGGACCAAGGATTCGAAATAAAATGCGAGAAATAAAAGTGTGTACAAATTAATGGGAGAGGGATACAAAATAAATACAGGGGATTGCGAGAAATAAAGGGTATCATTGTATTTTGCCCAAGAGGAAGCGTGTGTGCAGTGTGTTTGAACTATTCGAAGGCGTTCGGCCTGTTTATTCGGGACGCAACTATTTGAAGGCGTTGGACTTTTTTCGAGCGAAAACAACTATTCGAAGGCGTTGGACCTTTTTGGGACGCGACGAAATTTTGTTCGTTTACTGCCTTAGAATAGGTTCAAAATGGGAACCATTCTATAAGGAGTCGAATCTGTAATACCTCAAAATTTGCCCTCTCATTTCCTCAACATTTTGCATATCATTTTGCATATATGGATTCATAAAATAACCAAAAACATTGCATCATATATAGCATAGCCGAGGCGTGGGTATGTGATCAATGATGGGAGCAACCGAAAGTTATGAAGAGGCTACCGAAGGGCCACAAAGCTTCTCAACCTTGTGCAAAGGGTTCACAATATCCCACAAGTCTTCACTTGAAGCCACAAGTCATGGAAAGTTTTGGTTTGATTGAAGGAGGCAAGCAGTGCAATACTTCTTGAGGGAAAAAAGCCGAATTAGGGTTTCATTTCTACAGGGCTTCTACATAAATTTTTGAGTCGAAGTGGATTTCTTTGACTTATATATGATGTCAAGTGCCTAGGGTTCAAATCTCGTCCACAAATTCATTTTGGAAGGGGTTCGACTGGCCGGACGACGGAAAATCGAGGAATTGGAGAAAAGGCAATCGGGCTAGGTAAAAAGGGTCGACTCCGGACTTTTAAGATCGAGATCGTGAAATTAGGGTTACAATGATCCTATGGTTCAAACCTGATCAAGAAATGATGGAGGAATCATAGAAAAACCAAAGAAAAATCATTTGAAAGGTAGTTAGTTTCACCATTTCCCTCCACCTTTCCTTCCACTTTCTTTCCACACTTCCTTTCATTCTTTCCGTCTCATTTTTCCACTTCAATTCCACTCCATTTCCCTTGGAAACTTCCACCACCTTCCACCATTTTCTAGAGTGTTCCAAGGAATATTCCCTTTTCCAACCCTAACCCTAACTAACTTCCAAACCTAATTTTGGATCCCAAACCTAATATTTGGGCCCCAAACCCAAACCTAGCTCCTAGCCTAGTCTCTATTTAAGCCATTTTCATCCAAACAAAAAGGGTTGAACACCATTTTCCAATCTCACTCTTTGATAAGCACTTTTTTCTCTCACTTTTCCTCTCCCTCTCACCAAAGCTTTTTCAAATAAGCTCTTCAAGTTTCACATTGAAACTTGAAGATCTTGAAGCTTAAGCCTCCAACCTTCATATTTTGTGGATTGAAGAAGGATAAGCTACTGAATTTTGTGAGGATTATCGACTTATCAGAAGCACACGAAGATTCAAGCTCAAGAACGCATTTATTTTGCGATTTCTTGGTTTTCGGTTTTCTCTTCGATTCAAGCTCCGATTCTTGCAACAATCACCGAAGCACTCCTCCGCTTCGTAGGTTGGTGATCTTAATCATTTCTTCTTTAAGTTATTCTCTCCATCTCGCCATTTTTGGCATTCTTTAAGTGCTTTTCGCTTTGTTTAAAATCAATTCCGTTTCGATTATGTTTGCTTGTGATTTGTGATTTTGGTTGAATTTGGATTTAAGGTGTTAATAGATATAGGTTCTACCATGTGTAAATAAGCTCCAATTGAGTAGAAATTTGTGTTAGCATGATTAAGTGGGGGTTAGGATTGTTTAGAAGGAAGATTGTGGCCAAAAGCACTTTTTTCAAAAGCATTTTTCACTTTTTGTTCAGTGTTAACCGGTTAACGCATTTGGTTAACCGGTTAACGCATGCGTTTTTGGCCAGAATGCTGTATTTTTCTGCCCGTTAACGGGTTAACCTATATGGTTAACCGGTTAACGCTGTTCATTTTTGGATTTTTAGCCTATTTTCTTGCTCAATCTTGCTTCCTAGTGCCTCTAATGTTCATGTATGTTTAGGTAGTGATTTTAGGGAATTTTTGGGTCCATTTCCAGTAGCCAATTTATTTTTTTCGAGTCGTTTCGACATGATTCCATTTACTTTTCTATGTTTTGTGTTAAAGGTGCAAATGTGATATAAGTGATTCTTGATGTTGTTTGCTACACTTTAATCATTTGTTTCACATGTTAATTGCTTGCTTAAATCCAACATATGCTTCATGATTATTGTCATTGCTTGCTTGATTGATAAAGTGATTAAATACCATGTTGATTTTTTGCCAAAAGTGATTAAATGCTTCACATGTTCATGCAAGTTTCTTGTGCTTAATTGACCATATCTTAACATGAGTTCAATTCTGATTTTATGCCATGCATGTGTAACAATTGATGCTTGTAGTGATACTTGTTCAATCTCATGATAAAATGCTCATGTGTGTAACATGAAAAAAGTATGTTTGTTCTTGATTGATCATTGTCATTTTTAATCAAATAAATGATGTAAATAAATTCACATGTTCGAGTTCATTTTGTGATGCATGTAGATTCATGTCAAGTGACATTAATGTGTTGTTTATCATTCACTTTGTGCACATAAATAAAAATAATCAAATTTGGATTTTGCATTTCATAGCTGTTTTTGTATATAGCTGCTGTAAAATACATGTTGTTTGTTATATTAGTATGATGTGTGTGACTTTCTACACCTACTTTTTCATGTTGCATGCTGGCTGTAAAAAGCTGGTGGGTGTTGGGCTTAGTTTCATAGCTGTTTGTGTATTAAGGGGCTGTAATAGGTGTTGTATTTTGGTTTTAGCATTTTTCTAGTTCCTTTAGGATTAAAATAGAGTCTAGTTTAGGTCTAAGGTGCCTTAGGATTTAATTAGGATTTAATTAATGTGTGTTTGCCTTATTCTTTTTAATAAAAATGTGCATTAACACTTGTTTTGTAGTGGGGAAGATTGAGGTAAGTTTACTCCACTTTATCCTTTATTTTTTATGCATTTCTTTTAGGCTGTTTAATTCATTTTTCCTTCCATATTTGTGATTGGTAGGATTCCCCATTGTTAGGACCAACTTATCTTCCTTAGGAAGTAAGTTGCATCCTTTTTCCTTTTTTTTTCTTTTCCTTTTTCCATTAGGAATAGAAAACCTCACTAACCACTAGGATCACTTTGTAAATACATAATACATTAGGATTGAGTCTTAGTCCCTTAGATTTTTCCTTTTATCAACTTGAGTCATTCTCTTTCTCATCTCAAAAGAAAAGCAATAAAACACTTAATAAAAACCGAACAATCTTGTACGACACGAGACTTTGTTGCGGAGTGTTTATACGCGTCCTGTTTCGGGGCGAGGTGTAAATACTTCCCGCGATGGATAGGTCTTAGTACAAGACAGTTCACAAACAAATTCAAAAACACTTCTTTTAAAAAGACAAAAACAAACAATAACCGACTATCCTGCGGGAACTTCTTCTCTCATCTCATTCACTCACATCGCGAACTCGCGGCGACTTGTCACACATGCAAGACGGTAAACGCACTCGTACCAGACGAGCCTGCAACACCTGAGCATAGACACACGCAGTTCCAGCTGTAAAAAACACAAACAAATAGTTCCCGCCTAGGTTAGGCGAACTACGTCGACTCTGATCCTCATTATCCCGATGAGGTACGTAGGCAGCGGGGTAGGGCCCGTTCGAGCACATTCTTTATTTTCCCTACATTTCCCCTTTTCTTTCCATTCTCTCTTCTTATTCCTTTCTGATTTTCCATTCCCTTTATTCCAGTAGCGGTTTTATTCAGCAGCATCTTATTTTCTCGCCCTTTGAAACAAAACAAGCAAGCGTGGATCCCGTCGGGTACGACGGACGATCTGGGGTGCTAATACCTTCCCAGTTCGTAACCGACTCCCGAACTCAGATCTTTGGTTCGCAGGACCTTGTCCTTTCCTTCTTCCTCAGGTTTGTGCAACATTACCTTTCCCATTCCTTTGGGATAAAAATGTCTGGCTGGCGACTCTAACCTTTCCGCGCCACTTTCGCGTTTGTACTAGGATGAAAATCCCGGGAGCGACAGCTGGCGACTTCACTGGGGATTAACCTGATTCTCTCTGGTTCCCCTTTGTAGAGTCAATCCTAGCGCCTGTTTGGTTTTGTTTCTTTGGGTGTTTACCTGTTTGTTGCTGAGTGCTTTAGTTTAGCTTTACTGTTTTTATTTACAGTTTTATTTACAGCTTTACTTTATCGCATTTATTTACCGCTTTCAGTATTTTATTTTCCATGCATCATATTATACTGGACTGTCTGGCTGTGCTGGTTTTCATTTTTTCTGTGGGTTGGGAGTTACTGTGAGATAAGCCAAATACCCGGCTTGAGTGCACCATAGGATTAACGTGGACATGTTGTGCTCGCATGGTTACATGATGAGTGGTGATGTGTTCCACACCCAGGTTGCGACTGTCTTGGGACTATTCTGTGTGGGGGTTCTTCCCCACTTCAGGATACAACCTTGATAGTTATGTGCAGCTGGGGACCGATCATTGAGAACCTTAATGGAAACAACCCTCTCCAGTGATGACAGTGGCAGACCACATTTGTTGGCAAACCCACTCGCATCCGAGGGTCCATTGGGAACTCGCATAGGATGGCCTGGTTCTCTCATAGGAATTCAGTTAAAGCAAACTGTTCGTATGACGATAGTATTGTACCCTTCGGGATGAATGTACTATTGTTTCTCGATTCAGTGCTTGAAGCTGGAAACTTGTGAGGGATGCTTGTTTTTCCGGACTCAACTGAGACCTCCCTGAGTAGTACATAATGCCAAACCGATTCCCTGATTTGGTCATGAGCCATTTCTCGGAAATGGTGAACGTATTATTGCTATTCGGCTTTGAGAGTCCGTGATGTTGACCCGAGTAGCACACCCGTGAGATTGGGAGGGGTTTACAGGTTTGCAGGAACCCTGGTACCTTCAGCATACCCACTTTGCCTTTGATTCAGTTTTGTGATCTGGATTTCTGTTCTTAAGTTATGGACCCCGGATCAGAGAGATGATTATTGTGATATCCGGATTTTGAGACCGTGCACCGACACCTGATTATATGATTGGCACATCACAGACACTTCACTGATCACATGCCTTGTCTTGCATAAGCATCATATCATCATTAATCATTTGTGTTTCTTTTATTCTCAGGGTTTACATTTATTCCCGGTTCCTGGCCATATTATTGCTTCAGAATGGAAGACGTCAAAAAGAGAACTGTGCACTACAAATTCTTCGATACTAAGATGGATCTGATCAACCAATTGGTGCCTCTGATTACCCCGGGTCATTTGGGCTACTTCAAGGAAACGTATGGTGATATTTTGGATCTGGTATTCAACCTGGATAGTTCTCAGAGGAGTGCCATTCACACTTTGTTGCAGTATTATGATCCACGGCTTAGGTGCTTCACATTTCATGACTTTCAGTTGGGTCCTTTGTTGGAAGAATATGCTGAGATTATGGGGGTTTCAATCAAGGATCAGCTTCCTTTTAATTCGGAGATGACAAGACCAACTCACGATGATATTGCTAAGGCTCTTTATTTGAGCCCGTCAGAGGTGTCTTCTAATCTGGTTTCCACCAAAGCAGGAGTACTTGGTTTTTCCTTAGAGTTTCTGGTCAAGAGAGCTGAAGAACGTGCCGTGGAGAAGAAGTGGGATTCAGTTTGTGCTATCTTGGCGTTATCTGTGTATGGGATAGTTTTATTTGCTGACATGGACAAGTTTGTGGACATGAATGCCATTCATTTGTTTGTGTTGAAGAATCCGGTGCCCACTCTCTTGGGTGATCTGTATTATTCTGTGCATTACAAGAATGAGAAGAGGCGAGGAGGTCTTGTTAAATGTTGTGCTCCTTTATTCTACAAATGGGTTATGAGACATTTGCCTACTACTGAGAGTTTTGCGGATCCTAATTCTACTTGGGCTCAGAAGTTGAGTACTTTGTCTGCTGGAAATATCAGGTGGTTTACTTTGAAGTTGAAGGGAAAGAATTTCATTACTAGTTATGGTAATTACCCTAATGTGCCTTTGTTAGGAGTATCAGGATGTATTAATTACAATCCCATCCTCTTAAGAAGACAGTTAGGGTATGCGCTCAAGGAGGTTCCTGATGAGTCTGAATTATTCCAAACCTTCTATTTTCCGGTGAAAGACAATCTTCCTTTGGTTCAAAAAGCTGCAGGGTCCTGGAAGATGATTAAGAGGAAGGGTATAGCATGTCTGGGCAAGAGCAACAATCGAATGTTTCCTGAATTTGAAGCCTGGATAAAGAATGAGGTTCAAGCGGCTCCAGTTCCTTTTTCTGTGCCAACTCCGCCACCTACTACGGTACCTTTGGAGGAATATCAGAAGTTAGAGGCTTTGGTTAAGCAACTGAGGGTTGAAAATCAAGAGGCTCTTAATTCTTGTCAAGCGCTGATGATCCAGAACCGTCAATTGAAAGATAGAGCTGAGCAAGCCGAGGAAATAGTCCGTCTTAAGCAGAAAGATTTTGAAGATAGAGAGCTCTACTTCCGAAAGAAAGGTTTAGCTGAGACTCATAAGACGGCCCAGCGCCGAAGAGAGAAGAAGGATCTTAGCGAAGCCAATGAAGCTGTTACTTTATGGCAGGAGAAATGGGACGAAAATCTGAAGAAACAAAAAGAGTTGGACGCCAAGCACAAGCAGGAAGTCAAAAGCCTTCAGGATTCTTTAGATGGGCAGAAAGAACTTCTCAGGAAAGCTTATTATCAAGAGGAGGATCGTATCCGGCGAGTAACAGAAAGCCAGCAGGCACTGAAGGAAGCTCGAAAGGAGATTGAAGACTTGAAGTTGAAAGCTGAGGTGAAAAGGTCGAAGGCCGAGTCGAGTCAAAGCAAGGAGAATGAAGCAGCATTTCTACAGCAGATCGAGGAGTTACACGCTTCTTCTGATACGAGGGACCTCCTCATTCAGAAGCTTATCCAGGAGCCCGGTCATCCAGATGTGGTTCAGCTGTTCCAGAGCGTCAAATGCCTTAGCTGGAGATTGAAAGATATAGAGTTCCCTAGTGTGTAATTTCATATTGTTGTACTTGGATTACCCACAGGCTTGTTGTGGGATTCCTTATATGTGATGTACTTTTGTTATTGTGATTGGCACCCTTCGGGGACTTTGTATTTTCAAACTCCAGTTTATATGATTGATTTGTTCCGGATTTCTTATTTGTTATTTGCACCGACACGGGGTAATGAGCACCAATTCTTCACAGCCGTCATTATGTCTGAATATCATTTGGGTCTTCTTCCCAATCCTTATCTTCTTAATGCCAGGACCGGACACAGTAAAATACTCGGGAATAAAAGGAACACATTGCATTGCATACACATCATTTGCATTTTGTCTTTGTCTTTGCAGGTTTTTCTTCGAGATGTCTAATTTATCTGTGTTCATCAGGCAAAGATTGCGAGGGCCGCCAAGACCCGGTACATTCGACAAAATATTCCTCATCGGTACGCGACCCGCAGTAATCAAAGAACAGCAATGGACGCCATGCAGACAGAACTCAACGATGTCCGTACCAAGATGGCAGAATTTGTGACTCTGATGCAGGGGATGGCCCAGGGGCAGCAGGAGCTGAGAAATGCAATTCAAGGGTTAACTCCTCCTAACACTAATGCTCAGGCAACTATTTCCGGCGGACAAGGGGGTCCTCCCAACACCAACAACGGTACAGGTGGACCTCATGTTCCAGATCCATCTATGGCTGCGTATGTTCCTGTGCAGGACAGGCAGGAAGACCAATTCCAGTACTTCAACAATGATATGGGCTTCGGCGGTGACGGGAATCTCAACGACTTCTTGGTGCTTGCAGAGAAGGTCAAGGCCTTGGAATGCAAAGACACTTTGGGGATTGACGTGTCAGATATGGGTTTAGTACCTGGGGTGGTCATTCCACACAAGTTCAGGCCACCAGCATTTGATAAATATAACGGCAACTCTTGCCCGAAAACTCACCTACAGGCTTTCTACAGGAAGATTGCGGCCCACACGCGAGACGAGAAACTATGGATGTACTATTTCCAGGATAGCCTTTCTGGAGGGTCCTTGGAGTGGTACATGAAGCTGGAAAGGAGCTCTATTAGAAGTTGGAAGGATTTGGGAGAGGCCTTCCTCAGACAATATCAATACAACATTGACATGGCACCCAGCCGTACTCAGCTTCAAAGTTTGACACAGAGGAGTTCGGAGAGCTTCAAAGACTATGCACAGAGGTGGCGTGAGGTGGCCGCCCGAGTGCAACCACCTTTATTGGAAAGAGAGATGGTCGATCTTTTCTTGAATACCCTCCCAGGGCATTTCATGGAAAGGTTGGCTGGTTGTTCCTCTAGTGGTTTTTCGGACATTATCCTGACTGGAGAAAGAATTGAAAGCTGGCTCAAACAGGGGAAGATTCAAAATGGAAGCGCTTCAGTATCTGGCATCAAGAAACCCTTTGTGAAAAGGAGGGAAGGAGAAACAGGAGCAGTATACGCGCAGAGAGGAATGATGCACCAAGGATATTATCAGCAAGTGGCCCCCGTCACTATTTCAACTCCTCCAGTTCAACAATGGATTCAGCCTCCACAGCCGCAACGCTCACAGGGGTATCAGCCAAGACCCCCTCGTCCGTACTACTCCCAGAGGGTGAAGGATAGACATATTGAAGCTCCACCAATGTCTTACTCCCAACTGTTGAAGAATCTCCTGCAGCTTCAAATGATTCAGCTCCGTACCTTGCAACCTCCGAGGCCAGGCCAAATTCCTGAAGGTTATGATTCGAATGCTAGATGCGAGTTTCATTCTGGAGCTCCCGGCCATAGTACTGAGAATTTCAAAGCATTGAAGCATGTTGTTCAGGACTTGTTGGATTCGAAAGCGATCAATTTCGCTCCCTCTCCTAATGTGCTGGAAAATCCCATGCCTCCTCACAGGGGCACGGTTGGTGCAATTGGTGAAGGGGAGAAATTGAATCTGGTGGATGATGTAAATGACTTGAAGACTTCATTGGTCGCTATCAAGGTTTGTTTGTTGAAGAAAGGCATTTTCCCCGGATGCAAGGATGATTGTTTAGAATGCACAGAAGCTACCAACGGTTGTAAACGATTGAAGGCTGGAATTCAAGGTATGATTGATGAAGGAGTGCTGCAATTTGACAAGATCGTGAAAGAAAGTGAAGTATCTACAGTGACTATCTTTTATGATCCATCCCAAGTTCCTTCGCGTGCCAGAGCGGCGCCAATAACCATTACTACTGCTGGACCCATAATGTACCAAAGTGACAGAGCAGTTCCTTGGCATTACGGTGGTGAAGTATATTACAATGGCCAGAGGCAAGAATTGGCCACGACTAGTATGACCCCAGCTCAAGTAGAGAATGTTGGAGTAGGGGGTTTTACTCGAAGTGGAAGATTGTTTGCACCTGAAGCATTGAGAAGCAATGTGATACCACCCAGGGATACTGTCGAAGCCCAAGCTAGAGCCAGGGGAAAGCAACCAGTAGTTGCCAATGATCCAACTCCATCAGCTGATCCAGATCTCACCTTTGATAAGGAAGCCGAAGAATTCCTGAGGATCATCAAGAAGAGTGACTATAAGATTGTAGATCATTTGCAGCAGACGCCGTCAAAGATCTCCATCTTATCATTACTCATGTGTTCGGACTCTCACAGGAAGGCCCTTTTAAATATTCTGAACAAGGCATACGTGCCTCAGGATATTTCCGTAAACCAGCTAGAAACGGTGGTGTCCAGTGTTAATGCCAGTCATGGATTGGGTTTCACGGACTTGGACTTAACTTCTGATGGGCGTGCTCACAATCGGGCATTGCATATTTCTCTAGAATGCAAGGGTGCAGTGCTCTCCCATGTGCTGGTGGATACTGGTTCATCTCTGAATGTCTTGCCTAAGAAGGCATTGATGAAGCTGGACTATGATGGGGTGGTGCTGAAGCCCAGTGATCTAGTAGTACGGGCATTTGATGGATCAAGAAGATCGGTATTTGGAGAGGTGGAGTTACCTATTAAGGTAGGTCCACAAGTCTTCAATACCACGTTTTATGTGATGGATATCCAGCCGGCATATAGTTGTTTACTTGGAAGGCCCTGGATACACTCGGCAGGAGCGGTTTCTTCTACACTTCATCAAAAATTAAAGTTCGTCTGGGAAGGTCAAGTTGTGACGGTCAGCGGGGAAGAAGATATTTTTGTTAGTCATCTCGCCTCATTCAAATATGTGGAGATGGATGGCGAAATAGTCGAGACCCCTTGTCAAGCTTTTGAGCCTTTGAAGTCCGAGCAAGCATCTGCAGTAGCAAATTCTCCTGAAGAACCGAAGAAGGTGGTTTCCATAGCTTCCTATAAACAAGCGCGTGAATTGGTAGAATCCGGGATCCGAGAAGGCTGGGGCAGCCCGGTAGAAGTGCCAGAGAAGAAAGACATGTTCGGGATTGGCTATCACCCTGGGGGATCTTCGTCTGAAACAAGTGCAAAAGGTTGTCAGAGCCCGGTCACTTTCACAAGTGCAGGAGTGATAAACTACGGAAATATCAGCGCAGTGCAGGATGAAGCTGTTGATAGTGACTGTGACTTGGATGAATGGATTAGGCCTGCCGTCCCAGGAGCTCAACTTAGCAACTGGACGTCAGAAAGGCTCATTTCAGTAACATCTTTTGAAGAGTAATGTTTTTGTTTTTGTTTTCCTGTATTAAAGCGTTATGTCTTGCCCGGGGCATAGTGGCTCTTTGTAAGGGTTCATTTGTTCATTAACACAATCATAAATAAAATTGACGTTTCACATTCATTTCATGTTGTTCTCTGTCTTTCGTTTTTTACTTTTGTTTTTCAAAAGGAAAGAAAAGTTTTAAAATGGCAATGTTTCTCATTTTCTCAAGTTGTTGCTAAAGCCTTGCATGAATCATCATTCATGCAGGTGCTCGTCACCGGATCTTATCAATGACGACCCTGTTATGGCTAAGTATGACTTTGACAATCCAATTTATCAAGCCGATGAGGAAGGGGAAGAGGATTGTGATTTACCCGAAGAATTGGCCAGACTGCTCAAACAGGAGGAGAAGATGATTCAGCCGCACGAGGAAGATGTGGAAGTGATAAACCTGGGTACTGAAGAGGACAAGAAAGAAGTTAAGATCGGAGCTGCATTAGAAGAATCTGTCAAGACTCGTTTGATGGCTATGCTTCGAGAATACGTTGACGTCTTCGCATGGTCCTACCAAGATATGCCGGGTTTAGACACTGACATCGTGGTACACAAGCTACCTCTCAGAGAAGGTTGTCCTCCGGTAAAGCAGAAGTTGAGGCGCACACGTCCAGACATGGCAATCAAAATAAAAGAAGAAGTGCAAAAACAGTTTGATGCTGGCTTCTTGGCCGTGACTAGTTATCCTCCATGGGTTGCTAACATTGTGCCGGTTCCTAAGAAAGATGGCAAAGTCAGAATGTGTGTGGATTACAGGGATTTGAATAGGGCTAGCCCCAAAGATGATTTCCCTCTACCTCACATAGATGTACTTGTCGATAATACCGCTCAGTTTTCCGTGTTCTCCTTCATGGATGGATTCTCAGGCTATAATCAAATCAAGATGGCTCCTGAGGATATGGAAAAGACAACTTTCATCACTCCTTGGGGCACCTTTTGTTACAAGGTCATGCCGTTTGGTTTAAAGAATGCAGGAGCTACCTACCAGCGGGCAATGGTGACGTTGTTTCACGACATGATCCATCATGAAATTGAGGTTTATGTTGATGACATGATAGCAAAGTACCAGACGGAAGAAGAACACTTGGTCAACCTAGCAAAATTGTTTGACAGGCTTCGAAAGTTCAGACTGAGGTTAAATCCGAATAAATGCACCTTCGGGGTTCGTTCTGGCAAGTTGCTCGGCTTCATTGTTAGTGAACGAGGGATTGAGGTTGATCCGGCCAAAGTGAAAGCAATCCAGGAAATGCCTGAGCCAAAGACTGAAAAGCAAGTGCGTGGCTTCTTAGGGAGACTAAACTACATTGCACGGTTTATTTCTCACCTGACGGCCACGTGCGAGCCCATCTTCAAGCTTCTGAGGAAGAATCAGGCCATTAAATGGAATGAAGACTGTCAGCGGGCCTTCGACCGAATTAAAGAATATTTGTTGGAGCCACCAATTCTTATGCCTCCAGTGCCAGGGAGACCTCTGATCATGTATCTTACTGTGCTGGAAGGATCGATGGGATGTGTACTGGGTCAGCAGGACGAGTCTGGTCGAAAAGAGAACGCCATTTATTACCTTAGCAAAAAGTTTACCGATTGTGAGACACGATACTCACTACTCGAGAAAACTTGCTGCGCTTTGGCATGGGCTGCTCGCCGACTAAGACAGTACATGCTGACTCACACTACTCTCCTAATTTCCAAGATGGATCCTGTAAAATACATCTTTGAGAAGCCGGCTTTGACAGGAAGAGTGGCCCGTTGGCAAATGATACTCACGGAGTATGACATACAATACACTTCACAAAAAGCTATCAAGGGGAGTGTGTTGTCAGAATATTTGGCCCAGCAGCCGATTGATGATTACCAACCCATGAGGTTTGAGTTTCCGGATGAGGACATCATGTTCCTCAAGTCGAAAGACCATGAAGAACCACTTCCGGAGGAGGGGCCCGACCCTGAATCCAGATGGAAGTTGATGTTTGACGGAGCTGTAAACATGAATGGGAGTGGAGTGGGTGCTGTTATTATCTCGCCAGAAGGAGTCCACACGCCTCTCGCTGCTCGGTTGACCTTCGAGTGCACTAATAACGAGGCCGAGTATGAAGCTTGCATCATGGGGATCGAAGAGGCAATAGACTTGCGAGTCAAGAACCTTGAGATCTTTGGAGATTCTGCTTTGGTGGTGAATCAGGTCAATGGCAAATGGCTAGTTCATCAAGCTCGTTTGATTCCTTACCGAGACTACGTCAGGAGGCTGTTAACCTTCTTTACCAAAGTAAAGCTGAGCTATGTTCCTAGGGACGAAAACCATTTCGCCGATGCTCTCGCAACTTTATCATCCATGGTTAAAGTATGCCAAGAGAATTTTGTGCCTCGAATTTCGATCTCTCGTCTTGAAAGACCGGCTTATGTCTTCGCAGTTGGTGATGGTGAAGATGACAAGCCTTGGTACCATGACATCAAACAATTCCTGAAGGATCAAGAATACCCGGCTGAGGCATCCAGTAAAGATAAGGAAACTCTTAGAAGACTGGCGGGAGGTTTCTTCTTGAATCAGGATGGTGTGTTGCACAAACGGAACTTTGACATGGTGCTGCTCAGATGTGTGGACCGACACGAAGCAGACCTGTTAATGCAGGAGGTTCACGAAGGCTCCTTCGGTACCCATGCTGGAGGACATGCCATGGCCAAGAAATTATTGAGATCGGGATACTATTGGATTACCATGGAATCTGATTGTTGTAAATATTCCCGCAAATGCCATAAGTGTCAAATTTATGCCGACAAGGTCCATGTGCCTCCAAATCCGTTGAGTGTCATGTCTTCACCGTGGCCGTTCGCTATGTGGGGCATCGATATGATTGGAAAGATTGAGCCAACAGCTTCTAATGGACATCGCTTCATCCTAGTTGCTATTGATTATTTCACGAAGTGGGTTGAAGCAGCTTCCTACACCAATGTCACTAAGCAAGTGGTCGCTCGATTTATTAAGCGGGACATCATCTGCCGGTATGGAGTCCCTGAAAGGATCATTACTGATAATGGTTCTAATCTCAACAACAAGATGATGGCTGACTTGTGTCGAGACTTCAAAATAGAACACCACAACTCTTCTCCATATCGTCCGAAGATGAATGGCGCCGTCGAGGCGGCTAATAAAAACATCAAGAAGATTGTTCAGAAGATGGTGGTGACATACAAAGACTGGAACGAGATGTTACCATTCGCGTTGCATGGGTATAGAACGTCAGTACGCACTTCAACTGGGGCAACTCCATTCTCATTGGTGTATGGTATGGAGGCAGTCTTACCAGTCGAAGTGGAAATCCCTTCCTTGAGGCTGATGATGGACATCAAGCTAGATGAAGCTGAGTGGCTCCGATCCAGATATAATCAATTGAGTCTCATTGAAGAGAAGCGTCTAGCAGCTGTATGCCATGGACAGTTGTATCAGCGACGAATGAAGCAAGCTTTTGACAAGAAAGTGCGACCACAGAGGTACATGCCAGGAGATTTAGTGCTGAAAAGGATTCTTCCTCCTCTCAACGATCACAGGGGCAAGTGGACACCCAATTATGAAGGACCGTTCGTGGTTAAAAAGGTTTTCTCAGGCGGAGCCTTAATGCTGACAACCATGGACGGAGAAGACTTTCCATCCCCTGTCAACGCAGACGCAGTAAGAAAATACTTCGTGTAAAAAGGACCCGCTGGATAAAAACAGAATAAAGATCCAGGCAAAAATGGGCATCCCGGCGAGCCAAAACAGAATAAAAGGCTCGGGCAAAAGTTAGGGAAATTTTGAAAAAAATGTACACCCGCTGAGTTGAAAAGCCACATCGGACAACTCAGGCAAAAAAGGGTATCCCGGTGGATTGAAAACCTGAAAGGGCGATCCACGCAAAAGAGGGATTAACACGAACGACTGCGATCTGCGAGATCCATGACCTACCTACAGTTGAGGCTATCCTAAGGGTTGAAGATCAGTTCACTTACTTTTTCTCAAGAGGCAGAAGAGCGGAGCGTCTTGAAGACATACGAGTCATAACCGGGTTGATACTTGATGAGATTCATTTTCCACATTGCCAATAGGGTAGTTTGTTTTTCTTTTAGTTGTTCCCTCATTCCAGGGAACCGCTTCCTTTGTATTGCCTATTCAGGGCCACCTGTCAAAATCAATAAAAATTCAACTTCAGTCAATTGACCATTTTAGCTTTTTGTTTTTACTTTTTCATCTGGCATTGATTGTTTGTGAAAACGTCTAGCAAATGGTAACTTGCATTGTGTTATGAACATTTGAATGCTTTTCTAACTCATGCAGGAGAATAGAAACATTTAATGCAACTCTGAAAGGGTGCTGAGATACCTAGACAATGATTCATGCTATGAGCCTGGGGCAAGCAGGTCCCAAACTAATTCTCTATGTTGCAGGTGCTATCGATTGTGTTCATGCAGGTACAGGTACTGGTGTTGCTAACAGAGCTAAAAGATCACTATCCAGGATGGGCATTCCCATTTGTTTGAGCAGAAACAAATGTCTCCCGGGGTTTTTCCAATTATCCCCAGCCATGTGCAAGTTGAAATTTATCCCAGCTAGACAGCAGAGAGTGGGTGCAATCCCCAAGCAGAAGTCTCCGTGCAGACAGGGGCAATTCTTAACAGCGTAAAGAGTATTTTGCCTCCCCAGCAGTTGCTTCCTCAGCAGTGTCACGTCTTTGGTTCCCAGGAAGTCCTCACTTCCCCATCAGAGTTCAAAAAGGGTCCACCTCCAGCAGGGTCTTGGCGCTCCCATCTCAAAGTCCAATTTATTTTTGGCAGTGGCGGCTATTCTGAGCCAGCGAATTATTAGTAGCTCTCCCCGCAGAGTTATTTCCTCCTCATCAGGATGAACTAGATTAATGCAGTGATCATCATTTCTTCCTAGCCAAGTTGTATGGAATTACTTGCAGTCTCCTTATCAGGAGATCTCTTTGCATTTGCATCTGGTACTCATCATTACATTTGCATCCTCCAAAGCGTAGCATTTCCATCGTCATGGAGCATTACGCCATAAATTCAAACATATGCATACCAGCATGGGCCAGTTTTGAGGTATTACATAAGACTCGTTACATCTCCAATCAGATTGAAGTGTTCCCCACAGAATACAACCTCATTTCCCCGGGTGGATACTTCTACCAAGTCTTGTTGTTATCCCCAATTGAGTCTTGTTTCAGTACAACAATCTCATTTCTTTTCGCGTCTCCGTTTCAGTACAATGGTCGCGTCTTGGGCTCTCGTTTAAGTACAATGATCCCGTTCCTTTCGAGTCTCCATTTAAGTACAATGGTCTCGTCTTTGAGTGTTGTTTCAGTACAACAGTCTCATTTTTTCGCGTCTTCGTTTCAGTACAACGGTCGCGTCTTGGGCTCTCGTTTAAGTACAACGATCCCATTCCTTTCGAGTATCCATTTAAGTACAATGGTCTCGTCTTTGAGTCTTGTTTCAGTACAACAGTCTCATTTTTTCGCGTCTCCGTTTCAGTACAATGGTCGCATCTTGGGCTCTCGTTTAAGTACAACGATCCCGTTCCTTTCGAGTCGCCATTTAAGTACAATGGTCTCGTCTTTGAGTCTTGTTTCAGTACAACAGTCTCATTTTTTCGCGTCTCCGTTTCAGTACAACGGTCGCGTCTTGGGCTCTCGTTTAAGTACAACGATCCCATTCCTTTCGAGTCTCCATTTAAGTACAATGGTCTCGTCTTTGAGTCTTGTTTCAGTACAACAGTCTCATTTTTTTTCGCGTCTCCGTTTCAGTACAACGGTCGCGTCTTGGGCTCTCGTTTAAGTACAACGACCCCATTTCATTCGAGTCTCCATTTAAGTACAATGGTCTCGTATTTGAGTCTTGTTTCAGTACAACAGTCTCATTTCCTTTCGCGTCTCCGTTTCAGTACAACGGTCGCGTCTCAGGTTATCATTTAAGTACAATGATCCTGTTTGCTCGGGCTCTCGTTTAAGTACAACGACCCCATTTCTTTTCGAGTCTCCATTTAAGTACAATGGTCTCGTATTTGAGTCTTGTTTCAGTACAACAGTCTCATTTCCTTTCGCGTCTCCGTTTAAGTACAACGGTCGCGTCTCAGGTTATCATTTAAGTACAATGATCCTGTTTGCTCGGGCTCTCGTTTAAGTACAACGACCCCATTTCATTCGAGTCTCCATTTAAGTACAATGGTCTCGTATTTGAGTCTTGTTTCAGTACAACAGTCTCATTTCTCTTCGCGTCTCCGTTTCAGTACAACGGTCGCGTCTCAGGTTATCATTTAAGTACAATGATCCTGTTTGTTCGGGCTCTCGTTTAAGTACAACGATCCCATTTCATTCGGGTTATCATTTAAGTACAATGATCCCGTTTCATCCCGTCTTATCTTCTTTTGAGTTGTCATTCGAGGATGGCATGCTTCCCAGTAAATTTCCACCTGTTTCTATTTTTCCGCTACCTATTCGGAGGTCAAAATCAGAAAATACATAAATAAATAAATGGGCAGATGGCATTTCCATTACCCTCGGTGTGCAAATTTTCAGGTTTTATTCGAGTATTCAATCACTCCATACCTTGAACGCCTAAAAGTTGTTGCAATCATCCGTTCAGGTCTGTAGTTGATTGAATAGGGGCAGCTGTAATACCTCAAAATTTTCCCTCTCATTTCCTCAACATTTTGCATATCATTTTGCATATATGGATTCATAAAATAACCAAAAACATTGCATCATATATAGCATAGCCGAGGCGTGGGTATGTGATCAATGATCGGAGCAACCGAAAGTTATGAAGAGGCTACCGAAGGGCCACAAAGCTTCTCAACCTTGTGCAAAGGGTTCACAATATCCCACAAGTCTTCACTTGAAGCCACAAGTCATGTAAAGTTTTGGTTTGATTGAAGGAGGCAAGCAGTGCAATACTTCTTGAGGGAAAAGAGCCGAATTAGGGTTTCATTTCTACAGGGCTTCTACATAAATTTTTGAGTCGAAGTGGATTTCTTTGACTTATATATGATGTCAAGTGCCTAGGGTTCAAATCTCGTCCACAAATTCATTTTGGAAGGGGTTCGACTGGCCGGACGACGGAAAATCGAGGAATTGGAGAAAAGGCAATCGGGCTAGGTAAAAAGGGTCGACTCCGGACTTTTAAGATCGAGATCGTGAAATTAGGGTTACAATGATCCTATGGTTCAAACCTGATCAAGAAATGATGGAGGAATCATAGAAAAACCAAAGAAAAATCATTTGAAAGGTAGTTAGTTTCACCATTTCCCTCCACCTTTCCTTCCACTTTCTTTCCACACTTCCTTTCATTCTTTCCGTCTCATTTTTCCACTTCAATTCCACTCCATTTCCCTTGGAAACTTCCACCACCTTCCACCATTTTCTAGAGTGTTCCAAGGAATATTCCCTTTTCCAACCCTAACCCTAACTAACTTCCAAACCTAATTTTGGATCCCAAACCTAATATTTGGGCCCCAAACCCAAACCTAGCTCCTAGCCTAGTCTCTATTTAAGCCATTTTCATCCAAACAAAAAGGGTTGAATACCATTTTCCAATCTCACTCTTTGATAAGCACTTTTTTCTCTCACTTTTCCTCTCCCTCTCACCAAAGCTTTTTCAAATAAGCTCTTCAAGTTTCACATTGAAACTTGAAGATCTTGAAGCTTAAGCCTCCAACCTTCATATTTTGTGGATTGAAGAAGGATAAGCTACTGAATTTTGTGAGGATTATCGACTTATCAGAAGCACACGAAGATTCAAGCTCAAGAACGCATTTATTTTGCGATTTCTTGGTTTTCGGTTTTCTCTTCGATTCAAGCTCCGATTCTTGCAACAATCACCGAAGCACTCCTCCGCTTCGTAGGTTGGTGATCTTAATCATTTCTTCTTTAAGTTATTCTCTCCATCTCGCCATTTTTGGCATTCTTTAAGTGCTTTTCGCTTTGTTTAAAATCAATTCCGTTTCGATTATGTTTGCTTGTGATTTGTGATTTTGGTTGAATTTGGATTTAAGGTGTTAATAGATATAGGTTCTACCATGTGTAAATAAGCTCCAATTGAGTAGAAATTTGTGTTATCATGATTAAGTGGGGGTTAGGATTGTTTAGAAGGAAGATTGTGGCCAAAAGCACTTTTTTCAAAAGCATTTTTCACTTTTTGTTCAGTGTTAACCGGTTAACGCATTTGGTTAACCGGTTAACGCATGCGTTTTTGGCCAGAATGCTGTATTTTTCTGCCCGTTAACGGGTTAACCTATATGGTTAACCGGTTAACGCTGTTCATTTTTGGATTTTTAGCCTATTTTCTTGCTCAATCTTGCTTCCTAGTGCCTCTAATGTTCATGTATGTTTAGGTAGTGATTTTAGGGAATTTTTGGGTCCATTTCCAGTAGCCAATTTATTTTTTTCGAGTCGTTTCGACATGATTCCATTTACTTTTCTATGTTTTGTGTTAAAGGTGCAAATGTGATATAAGTGATTCTTGATGTTGTTTGCTACACTTTAATCATTTGTTTCACATGTTAATTGCTTGCTTAAATCCAACATATGCTTCATGATTATTGTCATTGCTTGCTTGATTGATAAAGTGATTAAATACCATGTTGATTTTTTGCCAAAAGTGATTAAATGCTTCACATGTTCATGCAAGTTTCTTGTGCTTAATTGACCATATCTTAACATGAGTTCAATTCTGATTTTATGCCATGCATGTGTAACAATTGATGCTTGTAGTGATACTTGTTCAATCTCATGATAAAATGCTCATGTGTGTAACATGAAAAAAGTATGTTTGTTCTTGATTGATCATTGTCATTTTTAATCAAATAAATGATGTAAATAAATTCACATGTTCGAGTTCATTTTGTGATGCATGTAGATTCATGTCAAGTGACATTAATGTGTTGTTTATCATTCACTTTGTGCACATAAATAAAAATAATCAAATTTGGATTTTGCATTTCATAGCTGTTTTTGTATATAGCTGCTGTAAAATACATGTTGTTTGTTATATTAGTATGATGTGTGTGACTTTCTACACCTACTTTTTCATGTTGCATGCTGGCTGTAAAAAGCTGGTGGGTGTTGGGCTTAGTTTCATAGCTGTTTGTGTATTAAGGGGCTGTAATAGGTGTTGTATTTTGGTTTTAGCATTTTTCTAGTTCCTTTAGGATTAAAATAGAGTCTAGTTTAGGTCTAAGGTGCCTTAGGATTTAATTAATGTGTGTTTGCCTTATTCTTTTTAATAAAAATGTGCATTAACACTTGTTTTGTAGTGGGGAAGATTGAGGTAAGTTTACTCCACTTTATCCTTTATTTTTTATGCATTTCTTTTAGGCTGTTTAATTCATTTTTCCTTCCATATTTGTGATTGGTAGGATTCCCCATTGTTAGGACCAACTTATCTTCCTTAGGAAGTAAGTTGCATCCTTTTTCCTTTTTTTTTCTTTTCCTTTTTCCATTAGGAATAGAAAACCTCACTAACCACTAGGATCACTTTGTAAATACATAATACATTAGGATTGAGTCTTAGTCCCTTAGATTTTTCCTTTTATCAACTTGAGTCATTCTCTTTCTCATCTCAAAAGAAAAGCAATAAAACACTTAATAAAAACCGAACAATCTTGTACGACACGAGACTTTGTTGCGGAGTGTTTATACGCGTCCTGTTTCGGGGAGAGGTGTAAATACTTCCCGCGATGGATAGGTCTTAGTACAAGACAGTTCACAAACAAATTCAAAAACACTTCTTTTAAAAAGACAAAAACAAACAATAACCGACTATCCTGCGGGAACTTCTTCTCTCATCTCATTCACTCACATCGCGAACTCGCGACGACTTGTCACACATGCAAGACGGTAAACGCACTCGTACCAGACGAGCCTGCAACACCTGAGCATAGACACACGCAGTTCCAGCTGTAAAAAACACAAACAAATAGTTCCCGCCTAGGTTAGGCGAACTACGTCGACTCTGATCCTCATTATCCCGATGAGGTACGTAGGCAGCGGGGTAGGGCCCGTTCGAGCACATTCTTTATTTTCCCTACATTTCCCCTTTTCTTTCCATTCTCTCTTCTTATTCCTTTCTCATTTTCCATTCCCTTTATTCCAGTAGCGGTTTTATTCAGCAGCATCTTATTTTCTCGCCCTTTGAAACAAAACAAGCAAGCGTGGATCCCGTCGGGTACGACGGACGATCTGGGGTGCTAATACCTTCCCAGTTCGTAACCGACTCCCGAACTCAGATCTTTGGTTCGCAGGACCTTGTCCTTTCCTTCTTCCTCAGGTTTGTGCAACATTACCTTTCCCATTCCTTTGGGATAAAAATGTCTGGCTGGCGACTCTAACCTTTCCGCGCCACTTTCGCGTTTGTACTAGGATGAAAATCCCGGGAGCGACAGAATCGTAATTTGAAATGCGAAAAAATAAATAAATTAAATGAATTGAATTGTTAGAAAAAATAAAATAATGAATATAAATAATAAATAAATTGAATAAAATCAAGAATAAATAAATTGAATTAAATTAAAATACATGTTTGTTTGTCGAAATAATAAAAATAATTACAAAGGGGGGCCTCATATTGACCAAAAATCACCGATTAGAATCGGGCGATAAATTGGCCGTTTAGTATATCATTGGCCCGTAAAAAGAAATGAAATTAATTTGCTACTAATTAATTTTTAAGGCATTTTTTTTAAACAAAAGATTACTAACAAAGAAACTGAGATTAAAACTTATATGGATTACTATATAAAAATCAAGTTCTAACAAATCACAAAGATAAAGAAAATTATAAAAAACAAAATGTAAAACAATTAAGAGATTCATTACAATTTTTATTTAATCAGAAAAGAAAAACAAAATGATTCAATGGCCTTTTTCAAGAATGGTTTGAACGGTTCAAAGCAACAATATGCCTAAATCAGAGCAACCATTAAAGTTAAACACTTTAATAAAAACAATAATAAAATGAAATCCATTAAACTTAAACAATTAATAAAAACAAAAATAAATATAAAATATAAAATAAAACAAAGCTATAAACAGAGTCAATGAAAGAAACTCAGACTCTTCTACCTCAATCGCTTCAAATCGTGCCCAAAAGGAGAACAACAAAAAAACCTCGTCGTCCTCTTCAATCCTTCAGATCTTTCTTGCTAACAACAGCCAAAACAACTCCCGGAAATCAACTCCCGAGGATAGCCTTCGCCTCTCTCTCTCCCTTCCGCGGCGGCTTCTGGGTTCTCACTCTGTTTTGCTCGTCTCGGTTGTGCGCGGTGGTGGTTGGTTAGGGATTTCCGCGGGTTGAAGACGGCGGATCCGGTGATGGCTTTGTTCTTCGCGTTTGTGTTTGGTGGTCGCGGAAGGAAAGGGTTGTGATTGAGTTCATTTCTTTGTTCTACGTTTTCTGCTTTTTCTGTGTTGCTGGGGTTGCTGCGTTTCTGTTTGTGTGAGAATGATGGAAGAGTGGCTTTGCGCGATTCGAACAGGGATGGCTCACAGTGGCTGTTCTGTTTTCTGTGGTTTTGAGATGGTTGCGAGTCTGCGGTTTTCGGCGAGTTCTCACGATTTCTCGTTCAAAATCGCGGTGGTGATGGTCGGCATTTGGTCGGTGAAGGTCTCGGTTCAACTTCAAGGTTTGTGTTGTGATAATGGTGTTCAATCTTCTTCGTGTCACTGTTTGTGTATAGTTAGTATTTCACGTTTCTGGGTTGGTTTAAGGATTGAAGGTGGGTTGAAGGAGGGGGTCGGTGATAAGGTTTGTTCCTTTCTCACTCAGCTTTCGGGTTTTGTATGGTTTCTGTGAAGCGGTGAGTTTATGGTTATGGTCCTCGAAGGTGATGGCTGAACGGTGATTCGGATTTGCAGTGCCTTAGGAACATTTGAAAATTTTGAGGATGTTTGGTTAGTGTGACAGTGGTGAGCTGAGAAAGATGTAAAAACAATTAGTAGCTGATTAGGATCGATGAAGGTGATTTCACGTTGGTGACTCTGTATTTTTGTTTTCTGATTTCGGGAGTTTTCGAAGGTTTGCGAGGTTTGATTGGTAGTTTTTGCAGAGATTCCCCAATCCCTTTTTTAGCCTCCTCTCTTGTTATATATAGTGAAGTGGGGGTGGATGGATATTGTTATTGATTTTGCTAAGCTGTGTAATTCAAAAATGACAGGCCATGTGCGTTGAGGTTGTTGCTTTTTGGGTGCTGAGGTTTTGTGTATGTGAGTGGGAGGAAAAACGTACCGGCTGTAAAAAAGGAAAATTGGGGGTAGTTGTTGTTGGTTGTGCGCTGGGAAAAGGTGATACAGTGGGACCTATTTCTCTATGGGAATTGGGATTTAAAAGTATGCTGAATTTGTTTTTTACTAATGAACAAAAAGTGGATATTGACTTAATTATAACAAATGATAACACATATAATATTAATAAAATAATGATAATAATAATAATAATACTATAAATAATAGAAACATAATAGAAATAATAATAATAAAAATAATAATAATGATGGAAAAACAATAATAAAAGGAACTTAAAGGATGGATTTAAAAAATAGATTTTTTTAGAATTTTCTAATAAAAATGATTAACAGAAAAATAATAAAGAAAATATGATTAATAATAACAATGCAAGACATACTTATGACTTTAGAAAACAAGAAAATAGTAGAATAATAAGATAATAACATTGTGGGACTTTAGATAATAATAATAATAAAGAAACTTAATAATAAACAATGGAAATTTGGTTAGGAAATAAAAAAGAGTATTTAGAAAAGAGAAAAAAAAGATGATGATGTGAATATTTTAGAAAGGTGGAATAATAGTTAAAAATAAATAAATAAATAAATAAATAAATAAATAAAATGATAATGACATATTTTTTCGATTAATAGAAAATAAAATGGTATACAAGTTTTCTTTTGATTTTCTGGAACAATGATTAGACAGTAAAATAAAATGGAGCGGGTAGGACAAATTTGGGGTATGACAGATGCCCCTATCGAATTGGCTTAGACCGAATAAGATGAACTGGCTCGCGTTCAATCTTTCAAGGTATAAGATAATTAGATATTAACAGACTCCAAATTTGTCCGACGAAGAAAGAATTTGTGAAAATAGCAAATGAAATAAGCTGGAAATGATGGGTGACACAGCAAGACAAATTAACAAAATAAATCACTTATCACCAGAGGATGATAAGGCAATAAACAGAAAAATAAACTCACTTATCAACAGAGGATGATAAGGCAATAAACTGAGAACAAACTCACTTATCAACAGAGGAAGATAAGGCAATAAACAGAAAAATAAACTCACTTATCAACAGAGGAAGATAAGGCAATAAACAGAAAAATAAACTCACTTATCAACGGAGGAAGATAAGGCAATAAACAGAAAAATAAACTCACTTATCAACAGAGGATGATAAGGCAACAGAAAAATAAACTCACTTATCAACAGAGGATGATAAGGCAATAAACAGAAAAAATAAACTCACTTATCAACAGAGGATGATAAGGCAATAAACAGAAAAATAAACTCACTTATCAACAGAGGAAGATAAGGCAAATAACTGAAATTAAAATCACTTATCACCAGAGGATGATAAGGCAAATGGACTGAAATTTAACAACGACTATTGAATCCGCCCAGAGGATGCCTGGAATCTTTGATTGACATGATCCTCCGCTGGGGAAAGGACTGGAAACCTGTATGGATCCTGGATCCTGAACTATGCAGCTATGCTGAATTGAAAAGGTATTCCATAAAGATGGAGATATGATGCAAATGTTCATGCACTGAACTGTAAGTCGAAAAATGTTGGGGAAAATAAAAGGCTGATTTATTGAGGTATGCAGATGATGCACATGCTGTAAATGATCGATGTAAATGATGCGTATGACTGCATATGATGCACAATGATGCATATGAGCGATTGAAAGGTGAAAGGTGCCAGCTTGGTGGACTTTTGGTCTGGTAGTTGCCAATAATGATCGGACTTTGGGTGGGTGGAGGGCTTGATTCCCCGACACTCGATCTTCAACGATGTATGATCAGAAGATGGATCTGAGAGCTCCAAGTTTGATTATCTACTGATGAGCGAAGCGACTTGATTGACGTATGAAGATTGATTCTGCTTTGAACGATTGCCAATGTCTGGCAAGGTCTGCTTGTTCATCTGGGGAGTAGAGATAGGAGGATTTGCTCCTGTTTGCTTGCCCCTGCTCGTAGGGTATCTGAAATAAATTTGACGGGGAAGTTTTGACAATGGCCATGGCATGACCTGCCCCTGATTGAGCCTTTGAAGGGGATCTTGCCCCTGATTGGGCCTTTGAAGGTGATCTTGCCCCTGATTGGGTTGCTGAAGTAGTCTTGATTCATGTTGGCAACAATGAAGTTCGAATTTATTTTTTTGATTGCCTCTTGTTGGGATTGTACTGATGTCAAGCACTGATTTGCAATTAAATTGTTCACACACAAATGGTAGTGTTAATGTAAGATTCATATAAGTTTTGAAAAAGTCAATTTATTTGAATGATTGTGATAGTGTGACGAATGGACTGTTAGTCCAAACGAGGTGTTGATTTAGAAAGTGCGTAAAAGATGCAGCAAGAATAATGTGCAAACGAGTTTTAAGATTAGCAAATATATGGGAGTCAATTTACGCAACCTTGTTGGTAGCATACTTTCAGAATAAACCGCGCCTCAATTAGGTCTTTTGAGGGTTGTAACGTGGTCTGGTTAATGGTTGAGAAACAAAGGTATAAGGCTCAAAGTTTGATTTGTACCCACCCTCTTCGTAATGTTCTCCAGTCCTACATTCAGTTAACTCTACACATGCATTTGTTTTGACTTTGCAAGAATGAAGATGAAGCTTCAAAGTTTGCTTGAAGTGGCAGTCATCTATTTTGTTGGTGACCCTTTGATTTTTTTTGTCACTGATATTTGCTTTGCTTTTGCTGAGGATTTGAGTTCCTCTTTTGATTTCTCGACTAAGTCTCCCTTTGGGTGCTCAACTTAGTGGTTCTTTTTTTTTTGTATTTTGTTGAATGTTGTGACTGCCAAGTCATTTGTTGATGGTCCTCCGACGGGATGTCTCATCTTGCGATTCGAAGGTGTAGTCAGGTTAACTGAACAACTACCCTGCCCCGGGTTAAATGTAAGGGTTGTATCCGAAAGAAACTCCTACTTCTAGGCTCGAAGTGGTTGACTAGGGATTAACTCCTTATATCTCCAGTGTTTGGGGATTTGAAAGAAATGCATGTACATCATTGACGAGGTTTTATCCGAAAGCATACCGCAACAGTTATGGGTATTTCTTTTTCATCATCCTCCCTCAAATATTTGCTAAAGTGAAGTGAGGGAAATTTTTGTGATTTTGTGATAAATGATAAATATGAGCGAATGTGAATAAACTGATTCAAAACATGCATAAACATAACATTAACAAAACCAAGTACAAACGATAACAATGTTCAAAGCAAATAGTACTTAAACAAACATTACAAAACAACAGGAATGCGGGAATAATAAATGGCGATGACTGCCTTGATTTGAGGAATTGAACTTCTCTTGATTGAATGCTTCAAAGTGGGAGACTACTCAGCTTTGGTCTTCTTCAAAAGCATTCGTTGAGGGGCCACTTGCGACGACACTGGATTGCTATGGATATTCAGACCCTTCTGAGTAAAGGTGAGATCCTTAGAGTTGATTAGGTCCTGAATTTTGTGCTTGAATGATTTGCAATTTTCGATCGTGTGACCTAGAGCACACTTGTGATATTCACAGCGAGCATTGGCATCATAGTCTCGGGCAGTACCAGTTTGTAGTGGCAAGTCTTTTAAAACAAGAGTTCCCTTTGCTATCATCTGGTTAAAGATTTCAGAATGCGTCATAGGCAAGGGATCAAAGGTTCTTTCAGGCCTTCTTTGCTGATATGGTGGACGCTGTTGAGGAGCGCGTTGTTGTTGTTGACCAAGTTGTTGTTGATAAGCCGGTTGCTGGTATGGATAAACCGGTTGCTGGCATGGTCTAGGTCCATATTGCGCAGCTGCACCCGGAGGATAAGGACATGGTTGATAAGCCATCGGTGGCGGAAGCAGAGCTTGAATAGCTGGATGAACAGGCATTGAAGGAACAGGCTGATGAGACACAACCATCCTGGCCAAGGCTTGCATAGCCTCATGAATACGATCAATCTTGCTCTTGATTGAGTCAATCTCTCCCCTCATAGCAGCTTGCTCTTGTCGAATCTGATCCATCAGTCCTCTAGTGTTGGATCGAGTTAGGTACGGTCGTCTAGCTCGATACGGGCGTCGGGAAACCAGCTTGATTTACTGAAGATGGAGGAACATGAAAATAAGTTCTCGGATTTTGGAATGAAATGCAATATGAATAATTAATGCAAATGGGATGATATGCAATGTCAGAATCCAGGATCACAAGATCAAGGTCTCACGAGTCCAAGGTACAGATGGAGGATACTCAGATCAAGAACTCACTGGATAGACTCTAAAGTTTAAGGATCCCAAAGTTATCAATTCATATGGCTGTTCATCACACACGCCATAAGAATGACGGTTGATTGACTCCGCTATATGAATATATTTTGGGTGAGATCTTCGTATCGACAACCCACGAGAGAAGATTTTCTCGGGAGTCCATACTACGTGATCATCGACACAAGGTTTAAAACAAAGTCCTGGAGTTATGGAACTTTCTCAACTGTTTGATGCACGTGTCAATTTCATACATTCTTGACAGTCAATCAACTCCATTGAGTAAGTCTATTCCAAGTGAGGTTTTCGTATCGAGCCACGCGAGGGCGAACCCTGGTGCCCCATACTACGCAACCATCAACCGATGTTTCAACCAAAAGGTTCTAAAGGTCCTCAGAGTCGACGACTTTAATGAAAATAACTGAGCACACACGCCAAAAGCTTGACGGTTGTCAGTATTTCCATTAAAATCTACTCCGAGTGAGGTTTTCGTATCGACAACCCACGAGAGAGGTTCTCTCGGGAGCCCATACTACACAACCTCGCTAACTTAAATTTATACTCGCAAGCCCGGGTATAGAGCTTTTCCCTCAAGTTTCTTTTGCAAAGTATCGATCCAAATTATAGTACCAAGGAGCCACAAGATATATAAAATGGAATGCGATAAAGAAAGAGATAAAAATAAACAAGCCAGGCATAGAAGCAAACATCCAAACAAACGCGGGAACTTAGACTAGGCTCGACTCGCATAGGGGTGAACAAATCCCCAGCAGAGTCGCCAGCTGTCGTACCCCGAAAAATACGACCTCACGCGATCCGAATGAACGGAGTCACGCGCTGGACGGACCGAAGAGTCGCCACCTAATTCTATTTATTCCCGAAGAGGGAAAGGGAAGATATAGATACAACCCGGGAGGAAAAGGATGAGGACAAAGGTCAACGGAACCATTGCCTGGGTTCGGGAGTCGGTTATGCAGGGGGAAGGTATTAGCACCCCCTACATCCATCGTACTCGATGGGAACCATCTAAGTTATCGCGCGCGAAAGGATGTCTATGCTTAAACGAATTGCTTGCTAGAGGGAAATGAGTTGAATTATAAGTTAGATTGAACCTAGGTGCTCGGCAAGGATTGAGATCCTCGTGCCTACGTACTCCCGTGTGCAATGGGAAAGTCAGAGCCTCGTAGTTCGGCCTACTAAGGGTAATGGATGCTTGATTTTATTACCTTTCGTCGATGAAAGGGTTTAGGAGTTGAAGTGCACTAAAGACTATGGATAGTTTATCTCGCCCAACAAGACGGGTGTCCTGCGTCGAAATAATCGGAGCGAGTAACGAAAGCTCGTTATCCCCCTTTCTACCGCTTAAGGCTCGTGGCGTACAAATCTTCTCGTATTTATTAAAGTGTTTTTATTTCCTAAAGCCGTTTGACGTTGGATCAAGGGTTTGGATCTAATCGAAACATTTTGGTTTTTTGAGGTTTAGAGGGTGCATGCAAATGGAGGTTTATTTTGTGGTTTGTCAGCGAGGCACGAATCGCTCGGCTCGCAAAGGTGGAGTGGATCCTAAACGAAACAACAGCTGGAAAATAAAGTGCAAGTGTGCAAGTGCAATCGCTTGGCGTTGGACCAAGGATTCGAAATAAAATGCGAGAAATAAAAGTGCGTACAAATTAATGGGAGAGGGATACAAAATAAATACAGGGGATTGCGAGAAATAAAGGGTATCATTGTATTTTGCCCAAGAGGAAGCGTGTGTGCAGTGTGTTTGAACTATTCGAAGGCGTTCGGCCTGTTTATTCGGGACGCAACTATTTGAAGGCGTTTGACCTTTTTCGAGCAAAAACAACTATTCGAAGGCGTTGGACCTTTTTGGGACGCGAAGAAATTTTGTTCGTTTACTGCCTTAGAATAGGTTCAAAATGGGAACCATTCTATAAGGAGTCGAATCGTAATTTGAAATGCGAAAAAATAAATAAATTAAATGAATTGCATTGTTAGAAAAAATAAAATAATGAATATAAATAATAAATAAATTGAATAAAATCAAGAATAAATAAATTGAATTAAATTAAAATACATGTTTGTTTGTCGAAATAATAAAAATAATTACAAAGGGAGGCCTCATATTGACCAAAAATCACCGATTAGAATCGGGCGATAAATTGGCCGTTTAGTATATCATTGGCCCGTAAAAAGAAATGAAATTAATTTGCTACTAATTAATTTTTAAGGCATTTTTTTTAAACAAAAGATTACTAACAAAGAAACTGAGATTAAAACTTATATGGATTACTATATAAAAATCAAGTTCTAACAAATCACAAAGATAAAGAAAATTATAAAAAACAAAATGTAAAACAATTAAGAGATTCATTACAATTTTTATTTAATCAGAAAAGAAAAACAAAATGATTCAATGGCCTTTTTCAAGAATGGTTTGAACGGTTCAAAGCAACAATATGCCTAAATCAGAGCAACCATTAAAGTTAAACACTTTAATAAAAACAATAATAAAATGAAATCCATTAAACTTAAACAATTAATAAAAACAAAAATAAATAAAAAAATATAAAATAAAACAAAGCTATAAACAGAGTCAATGAAAGAAACTCAGACTCTTCTACCTCAATCGCTTCAAATCATGCCCAAAAGGAGAACAACAAAAAAACCTCGTCGTCCTCTTCAATCCTTCAGATCTTTCTTGCTAACAACAGCCAAAACAACTCCCGGAAATCAACTCCCGAGGATAGCCTTCGCCTCTCTCTCTCCCTTCCGCGGCGGCTTCTAGGTTCTCACTCTATTTTGCTCGTCTCGGTTGTGCGCGGTGGTGGT
The DNA here is from genome assembly GCA_963966055.1 of Lathyrus aphaca. Taxonomy (NCBI): domain Eukaryota; kingdom Viridiplantae; phylum Streptophyta; class Magnoliopsida; order Fabales; family Fabaceae; genus Lathyrus; species Lathyrus aphaca. The sequence goes on along the minus strand of OZ014525.1, from coordinate 482,318,567 downwards.
TGGTTAGGGATTTCCGCGGGTTGAAGACGGCGGATCCGGTGATGGCTTTGTTCTTCGCGTTTGTGTTTGGTGGTCGCGGAAGGAAAGGGTTGTGATTGAGTTCGTTTCTTTGTTCTACGTTTTCTGCTTTTTCTGTGTTGCTGGGGTTGCTGCGTTTCTGTTTGTGTGAGAATGATGGAAGAGTGGCTTTGCGCGATTCGAACAGGGATGGCTCACGGTGGCTGTTCTGTTTTCTGTGGTTTTGAGATGGTTGCGAGTCTGCGGTTTTCGGCGAGTTCTCACGATTTCTCGTTCAAAATCGCGGTGGTGATGGTCGACATTTGGTCGGTGAAGGTCTCGGTTCAACTTCAAGGTTTGTGTTGTGATAATGGTGTTCAATCTTCTTCGTGTCACTGTTTGTGTATAGTTAGTATTTCACGTTTCTGGGTTGGTTTAAGGATTGAAGGTGGGTTGAAGGAGGGGGTCGGTGATAAGGTTTGTTCCTTTCTCACTCAGCTTTCTGGTTTTGTATGGTTTCTGTGAAGCGGTGAGTTTATGGTTATGGTCCTCGAAGGTGATGGCTGAACGGTGATTCGGATTTGCAGTGCCTTAGGAACATTTGAAAATTTTGAGGATGTTTGGTTAGTGTGACAGTGGTGAGCTGAGAAAGATGTAAAAACAATTAGTAGCTGATTAGGATCGATGAAGGTGATTTCACGTTGGTGAATCTGTATTTTTGTTTTCTGATTTCGGGAGTTTTCGAAGGTTTGCGAGGTTTGATTGGTAGTTTTTGCAGAGATTCCCCAATCCCTTTTTTAGCCTCCTCTCTTGTTATATATAGTGAAGTGGGGGTGGATGGATATTGTTATTGATTTTGCTGAGCTGTGTAATTCAAAAATGACAGGCCATGTGCGTTGAGGTTGTTGCTTTTTGGGTGCTGAGGTTTTGTGTATGTGAGTGGGAGGAAAAATGTACCGGCTGTAAAAAAGGAAAATTGGGGGTAGTTGTTGTTGGTTGTGCGCTGGGAAAAAGGTGATACAGTGGGACCTATTTCTCTATGGGAATTGGGATTTAAAAGTATGCTGAATTTGTTTTTTACTAATGAACAAAAAGTGGATATTGACTTAATTATAACAAATGATAACACATATAATATTAATAAAATAATGATAATAATAATAATAATAATACTATAAATAATAGAAACATAATAGAAATAATAATAATAAAAATAATAATAATGATGGAAAAACAATAATAAAAGGAACTTAAAGGATGGATTTAAAAAATAGATTTTTTTAGAATTTTCTAATAAAAATGATTAACAGAAAAATAATAAAGAAAATATGATTAATAATAACAATGCAAGACATACTTATGACTTTAGAAAACAAGAAAATAGTAGAATAATAAGATAATAACATTGTGGGACTTTAGATAATAATAATAATAAAGAAACTTAATAATAAACAATGGAAATTTGGTTAGGAAATAAAAAAGAGTATTTAGAAAAGAGAAAAAAAAGATGATGATGTGAATATTTTAGAAAGGTGGAATAATAGTTAAAAATAAATAAATAAATAAATAAAATGATAATGACATATTTTTTCGATTAATAGAAAATAAAATGGTATACAAGTTTTCTTTTGATTTTCTGGAACAATGATTAGACAGTAAAATAAAATGGAGCGGGTAGGACAAATTTGGGGTATGACAACTACCACCAAACTTCCTGATATATCATTTTCTTCTTAAAAATATGTACTAACAAAAGGGCATATTTGTAATGAACAAATTCTAAAAAATTGAAACTACATCCTTTTGTGACCTAATCCATTTCTTAGTTTTTATTTTTACCTTTCTCACTCTTCCTTTTCTTCTTTGATTCAAATTTAATTTACTCCACAATATTGACGCTCGTTTTTGTGGTTTTGAAGCATATTCGATTGTTGCTACAGTTCAACTCATTTTTTATCCAATTAAGCTGATTAAGGAAGGGACATAGATGTCTCCAATTAGCCCTGCTTGCATACTGAGTTTAAACAAATGACTCTTTGTTTACTGCTGCTATCAAATGTGTGAGTCCTTTCTAGATTATTCAAAATAGGTTTAGGATATATCTGTTTTTTCTTGATATCTGTGGTGGTTTCTTTAAATTTGGGATTTAGAATGAGTTGAGATTTAGTAAGATATGTAAGATTTTTATTTTTTGTATTTTGGAGGATTTATATATGTTTTTTGATAGTTCGGGGGACTTATTTGTTTTTTTTTGTATGGTGTGCTCGCAAAGATCTTACGACCTTTTGCCTACTTACCCACAAAAAGAGAATTGAGGGATCAAAGCATCTTAGTTCCTCCTAAGGCTAAGGCTAGGAGGAGGGTTGTTTGTATCTTGATCAAAGCACAAGATGAATGATGCTCAAATGGTTTTCTTTATTTGAGTCCAAGCAGAAACTTTATAGTTGGGTGTTTGAATTGCATAGCTTAAGGCATAAGCTGAATCTGATATCTTTAATTGCATAGCTCAAGAAAGGTTGAATTGGTACCCTGAATTGAATAACTCAATGAGGATTGAATGGTTATCTTGAATTGCATAACTAGAGAAAATAAGGGGCCAAAATTATAATCAAGGAAATCACATTCCTCTTAGTGATGAAAACACATTCCTCTTAGTGATGAAAGTCTTTATGAATATTTATCATTTTACATGATTAGATTGTATTTTAAACCATTTAATATATGTCCAATAAAAATATTTAAAAAATAATAGTATGAGACTTAAACTTGAAGATTTTAAAATGGTGAGATCATTTTTGCATGCTAGAGAAAATAAAGGGCCAAAATTATAATTAAGTATTTTTTAATAATTTCTCTATTAGTCAAGTTATCACTCCATACTCTAAGAAATATTTACACATACTAGAAAATATGATGACCGCAGTTTGAACCCGAAATTCCATATAACACATCCTTAAAACCATATTAATTGCTTGTGAAAAGAATGAATAATAACTTAATTAATATCATTAAAAAATATTGAGTGTTAAAAAAATATTATTTAGATGATTCTGTAAATTGAAATATTTTAAAGATATTTGGTGTTTAAATTTGTTATTAATCTCTAACTTTCAAATAAACTTATTTATTTATTTATTATCTTATATATATATATATATATATATATATATATATATATATATATATGTATATATATATATATATATATATATATATATATATATTAGTTTTTGTAATCTAATGTAAGATATCTCTTTAAACGTAGTTAAGAGGTCCTTATATAGCATAATAAAGATAAAAAAACATTTAATATAACCTCAAACCTATGTATGAATAAGTAATATATGTGAAAAAGAAATACTAGAGACTAATGGAAAGATATAAATTATCAAACATATAAAATAATGATTTATATGATTCAACACTAAAATGATAAAAAGTTGTAGAGAAAAAGGTGAGTGAATCCAATAAATATGATTTATTTTTATGTTATTCATACATAAATCAGGTATATAATACAAATTTTTCTTTTTTAAATCCTCTTCAATGTCTCTACTTACTTATGCAGATGACAATTGGGAAGGGGAAGGTGTCGGAGATGGTGGATGATGATGATGATGTTTCTTGTGATGATGATCTAAATCAAGAGAATCAATAGAGGAGGAAGATGGTGATTGAACAGGGGAATGAGTTGGGGCTGAGGGGTGATGGTGATGATGTTTCTTGTGATGATGATCCACATCAAAGGAATCATTAATGAAAGAAGATGGAGATTGAACAGGGGAAGGAGTTGGGGATGATGAATGATGACGATGATGCTTCTTACGATGATGATTTAGATCAATGGAATCAATAGGGAAGGAAGATGGTGGTTGAGTAGGAGAATGGATTGGGGTTGATGGATGATGGGGATGATGTTTCTTGTGATGAGGAACTATAAGGGATGGTGGGTGATGTCGGTGATGTTTCTTCTGATGATGATCCAGATCAAGAGAATCAAAAGAGTGAGAAGATGGTGATTGAACAGGGGATGGAGTTGGGGCTGATGGATGATGGTTTAAAAATTACTTCATCGGATCCTTTTAATAATAAAAAGTTCACTTTATAAATTCATTGAATAATTCATTTATATTTTCTATATAGCAGTCCAGATACATTGATGGTAAAACTTTTTTTATAATTAGGACGAAAATAATTTATTATTTTACTCTTTATTTATATCTTTTATTATTATTTAATCATGTAATTTTTTAATAAATAATAACACATTTAATGTAATTTATTCCCATAAAACATTTATATATTCATAATACTTTTAAATAAGTATATGTTTGTATATTATACAGAAAAAAAATTATTTGAATTTTTTTTTTAAATATTTAACATTAATATGTTTAATATATAATTTATCTTTTTTTAACACACATTTTTAATTAAATAAATACTTTATGATTTCCATAACTAACAACATATTTAATATTGAATCAAAATAATAATCAACTATCCATCCATTAAAATAAGGATTTAATTGAAATGCACTGACAGTGTAAAGAAATTTTACACAGTCGGTGAGTCATTGTCGTTGGATGTTGAAACAACTTTGACTTTTATTTTATAAACCTATAAAGTAATGCAAACGGATGATGGCAATGAATTGACAGTGTAAAACTTTTTACACTATTAGTGCATAACAATTAATCTCTTAAAATAAACTACCACCAAACTTCATAATATATCTTTTTTTTTTAAATGTACCAGCAACGGGACATATTTGTAATTAACAAATACTAAAAAAATTGACACTACATCCTTTTGTCACCTCATTCATTTCCCGTTTTTTATTTATAATTTTCTCACTCTTTCTTTTCTTCTTTTTATTTTAAACTTTAAATTTCTCCCATGTTTCTTTTTCTCACTTTCATTTTAATTTCTCTCTCTCCATTTTCTTTTTCCTATTTAATTTTCTTAAGTATAAATAACAAAATTTGAATCTCTGTTTAATTTAATAAAGAAGAACACAAAAAAAAAATTTTAATTATAAAATAATAATTTATCTAAAACATAAAAATAATTATTTTATAAATATTATATATAAAAATTATTCATAATTTATATATTTATTATTCTTTTATAATTAAGTAACACATTTGAAATTGATATGTATATCTAAATACATTTTATATTGTATCAAATTGGATATCACTCAATAATAATGCACACAACTAACTATCTATTTCACGAGTCAATATCAGGATAATATCTATTTTATTTTAATCAACAATTATATTTGTTTGAGAGCAAAATATAGGAGCTTATGTCAAGAATATGTGCCAAAAATACGATGTATTTGGTAAAAAAAAACAGTGTTTATAAACTTTAAAATAGGATAGTATTTGTACAAATATAATAATAAATGGATAATATAATATGGTGATGATATTTAAGTGAAGTTAACTTTAATCTTTTAATGTTTTTAAAATTACTCCATCAAGTCCTATTAATAATAAAAAGTTTACTTTTTTTAATTCATTGAATAATCCATTTATATTCTCTATATAACAATTCAGATAAATTAATGGTAAAGTTTATGTTATAATTATGACCAAAAAAAATATTTATTATTTTACTCATTATTTATATCTTTTATTATTTTCTTAATCATATAAAGTCTTAATAAATAATAAAACATTCAATGTAATTTATGCCTATAAAATATTTATATATTCATAATACTTTTGAATAGGTATATATTAACATATTATAAGGAAATCGATAAATTTTATTTGAAATTTTAAATATTATAATATTAATATGTTTAATATATATTATTTATCTTGTTTTTTATTAAACATTTTTAATTAAATATATATTGTTTTTATGTAATTTACTATAACAATAAAACATATTTAATATTGAGTCAAAACAATAATCAACTAACCATCAATTAAATTAAACTACCACCAAACTTCCTGATATATCATTTTCTTCTTAAAAATATGTACTAACAAAAGGGCATATTTGTAATGAACAAATTCTGAAAAATTGAAACTACATCCTTTTGTGACCTAATCCATTTCTTAGTTTTTATTTTTAACTTTCTCACTCTTCCTTTTCTTCTTTGATTCAAATTTAATTTACTCCACAATATTGACGCTCGTTTTTGTGGTTTCGAAGCATATCTGATTGTTGCTACAGTTTAATTCATTTTTTATCCAATTAAGCTGATTAAGGAAGGGAAATAGATGTCTCCAATTAACCCTGCTTGTATACTGAGTTTAAACAAATGACGGTTTGTTTACTGATGCTATTAAATGTATGAGTCCTTTCTAGATTATTCAAAATAGGTTTAGGATATATCTGTTGTTTCTTGATATCTGTGGTGGTTTCTTGAATTTGGGATTTAGAATGAGTTGAGATTTAGTAAGATATGTAAGACTTTTATTTTTTGAATTTTGGAGGATTTATATATGTTTTTTGATAGTTCTGGGGACTTCTTTGTTTTTTTTGTATGGTGTGCTCGCAAAGATCTTACGACCTTTGGCCTACTTACCCACAAAAAGAGAATTGAGGGATCAAAGCATATTAGTTCCTCCTAAGGCTAAGGCTAGGAGGAGGGTTTTTTGTATCTTGATCAAAGCACAAGATGAATGATGCTCAAATGTTTTTCTTTATTTGAGTCCAAGCAGAAACTTTATAGTTGGGTATTTGAATTGCATAGCTTAAGGCATAAGCTGAATCTGATATCTTGGATTGCATAGCTCAAGAAAGGTTGGATTGGTACCCTGAATTGAATAACTCAATGAGGATTGAATGGTTATCTTGAATTGCATATCTAGAGAAAATAAGGGGCCAAAATCATAATCAAGGAAAACACATTCCTCTTAGTGATGAAAACACATTCCTCTTAGTGATGCAAGTCTTTATGAATATTTATCATTTTACATGATTAGATTGTATTTTAAACCATTTAATATATGTCCAATAAAAATATTTAAAAAATAATAGTATGAGACTTAAACTTGAAGATTTTAAAATGGTGAGATCATTTTTGCGTGCTAGAGAAAATAAAGGGCCAAAATAATAATTAAGTACTTTTTTATAATTTCTCTATTAGTCAAGTTATCACTCCATACTCTAAGAAATAGTTACACATACTAGAAAAATATGATGACCGCAGTTTGAACCCGAAATTCCATATAAAACATCCTTAAAACTATATTAATTGCTTGTGAAAAGAATGAATAATAATTTAATTAATATCATTAATAAATATTGAGTGTTAAAAAAATATTATTTAGATGATTCTGTAAATTGAAAAGGTGAGTGAATCCAATAAATATGATTTATTTTTATGTTATTCATACATAAATCAGGTATATAATACAAATTTTTATTAGTTAAATCCTCTTCAATGTCTCTACTTACTTATGCAGATGACAATTGGGAAGGGGAAGGTGTCGGAGATGGTGGATGATGATGATGTTTCTTGTGATGATGATCTAAATCAAGAGAATCAATAGAGGAGGAAGATGGTGATTGAACAATGGAATGAGTTGGGGCTGAGGGGTGATGGTGATGATGTTTCTTGTGATGATGATCCACATCAAAGGAATCATTAATGAAAGAAGATGGAGATTGAACAGGGGAAGGAGTTGGGGATGATGAATGATGATGATGATGCTTCTTATGATGATGATTTAGATCAATGGAATCAATAGGGAAGGAAGATGGTGGTTGAGTAGGAGAATGGATTGGGATTGATGGATGATGGGGATGATGTTTCTTGTGATGAAGATCTAGAGGGGAAGGGGCAGGGGATGGTGGGTGATGTCGGTGATGTTTCTTCTGATGATGATCCATATCAAGAGAATCAAAAGAGTGAGAAGATGGTGATTGAACAGGGGATGGAGTTGGGGCTAATGGGTGATGTTTTGGGTGTTTTTTATGAGTATAAACCCCCTTAGCAAATCCCATGAAAGAGCTTACTTGAAGTAAGACTAGTACTAAGATTAAAATTTTTGCCATATCGCTATGCAATATACAAGAACTAAAAGTGATTGAGGAAGTGATATAGATATGTTATGAGTTCCCGAAAGATGTTATTTATAGGAGCTTATGTCTAGAATCCAAGTCAATATATACGATGTATTTGGTCCAAAAAAAAACTTTGTGTATATAGACTTTAAAATAGGGTAGTTGAAAATTTTATATTTATATATTGATAGTATTTGAACAAATATATTAATAAATGGATATTATAATATAGTGATGATATTTAAGTGAAGATACATTTAATCTTTGAATGCTTTAAAAATTACTTCATCGGATCCTTTTAATAATAAAAATTTCACTTTAGAAATTCATTGAATAATTCATTTATATTTTCTATATAGCAGTCCAAATATATTGATGGTAAAACTTTTATTATAATTAGGACGAAAAAAAATATTATTTTACTCTTTATTTATATCTTTTATTTTTATTTAATCATGTAATTTTTTAATAAATAATAACACATTTAATGTAATTTATTCCCATAAAACATTTATATATTAATATACTTTTAAATAGGTATATGTTTGTATATTATAAAGAAAAAAAATTATTTGAATTTTTTTTTTAAATATTTAACATTAATATGTTTAATATATATTATTTATCTTTTTTTAACACACGTTTTTAATTAAATAAATACTTTATGTTTTCCATAACTAACAACATATTTAATATTGAATCAAAATAATAATCAACTATCTATCCATTAAAATAAGGATTTAATTGAAATGCACTGACAGTGTAAAGAAATTTTACACAGTCGGTGAGTGTAAACACCCCAAATTTGCCCTCACTCATTTCACCATGGATTGTGATCCTCTCATTTGCATAATTTCAATCATATCATCTCATATTTATTTTTACTTCACTGCATTGTTTCAAAGTCATCTGCGTCTAGGGTTTGTGATCTGAGCAATCCCTGAGCCATCTGAGCAACTCCAAAGGTCTTCAATCACCTCAAGAGGGCCCATGTATGTTCAAGCATCATATTATGTCCTCCCAAGATTAAGAAAGTCAGAAAATCACAAGAACTGAGGAAGGCATGGAAGCAGATCCAAGCTTAACTGCATAAATGACCTAAAATTAGGGTTTTGGTTTCAGAGGCCATAACTCCAAATTTTTTTTCTCATTCTTGTTTCTATTGGTCTCTATATGATATGAGGATCGTGCATACCAATTTTCATGAAGAAATTCAATGGGGAAGGCATTTGATCAATAAATGACTTCTTGAGCAAGTCAGTGCAAAATCAGGGCATCTGAGGCCCCCAATCACCCAACCAAAGGGTCTTCTCCATCATTTTGGGTGTATATGGTCTTTATTTGATCTTAGAAGAAGTTATAAGTTCACAAAATTGAAGAATTTCAAGCCATTTGCAAAGTTGCCATTTTGGGAAAGTGACTTGTAATGCAAAATTGCCATTTTGGGAAAGTTTTTCAACCTCCTCTTTTTGATTAAAAAATGCTTCAAATGAAAAATTATTGGTCATGAAAGTTGTAGATTGGATCATTCCCTTTTCAAAAAGTACAAGAACTTAATCTAATTCATCATAGAACTCAAGTTATGGCTTTGCAAAGTTGGGGAAATCACAAAATTTCACTTATGCACCAAAGAGGGAAGTTTGCAAAAACACTTGCCAAAGCATTTTGTGACCTCAATTTGACTTCTAACCATTACACAAACATCATACATGGTCCATAACTCAGAATTGCCCAAGGGATTTCTCATTTTTATGCCTTGAATTACAAGTCACCATAAGGCATTTCTCATGAATCATCAAGAATGGAATTTTTGCAAAAAGGACTTCTAATGATTGGATTAATTGATAAGTGATCTCAAAACATTATGACAACTTCATGTGGTCCATTTTGCTGCAATTTGCCCAAGAGTTCATAGGTTTCTTTGCCTTGGTTCACAAAGATTTCCAAAGAGGGAAAAGTTGCAAGAGCCATGCTACCACTTGCCTCAGCCATTACAGCTGCACAAAAGTAATCCAAAGGCCTTCCTTGATCCATGCTGAGCCCAGCCATGCCCCTATTCCTCCTCTGACCCGATCCATGCCTATGGTACACAAAGTCATGACTTTTTGCATCTTTGCCCGTACCAATAAAACTGTGACATTACCAACCCTCTGCCCAATCAGAACTTAATATATGGACCTCAAAGACTTGAAACATACACACACACAAGCCAACATCCTCCCATAAGCTAGGATTCACAAAAACTGTCAAGATCTTCACCTCTTCGAAACTTCTTCCACAACCATCATACTTCCATTTTTTCTTCACCAACAAGTCGCACATCCTTCATAGAATCAAAATCAACCATTAAAACAGCCAAAAGCCTCACATACACCAACTGCAAAACCTGTTACACCAGAGCTGAAACTTCAAAGCCAGCCACATCCAAGGTTTTCTAAGCTTCATTTCATCATCAGGAGGTTCAGAAAGGTGGACTAGCATCAAAGGAAAAGCCAGAAAGCTCTGAATCAGAAGATTCAATCTCAGGTATAGCTCATGAACTTTTTTCCCAGAAGCTTATTTTTAAGTTCTCGTATGGTTCTTTGTGTTCCCTTGATCATGGGGATATGATTATTTTTGAAAATGGTTGAGAAACCACCATGTATGCAAGCTCTGAAACTTTTGCCCATTTTTATGTTTTGGTTCGATTCTTGTTCATGATGCGAAATAAATGAGTTTTGGTTGGGGATTTAGGTTTAGGAATGTTAGAGGATCATTTCTGGTCAAGAAATTTGGAGATTAGAGGCCTGAGGAGAAGTTAGGGTTTGTGTTCGTCGGAGAAGACGACCGGAATACTGTTCCGGTCGCCTGAAAGTGGTTATGCCCCAATCCTGTAATTAAGCCAAGTTTGAATTGAGGCCTTTGGATCCTGAGTTACCCGCGCGTATGGACGCCCCAGATCACCTGATTAAGCCCTAATCCTTCATTAATTTAATTAATCATGTTTAATTAACCAGGACGCATCTCAGCCATTAAAAAGCGCGTTGGTCAACCATTTTCCTTCAGCTTCAAATCTGGATCTTTGGATTTGTTTACTTTTTATTTAAATTAGTTTTATTTCAATTTTATTTACATTTCTTTGTCCATTTTATTTAAAATAGCAAAACACTTCTAAAAAATTTCATTTTTTGCATCATGACTTAAAATATTTTTCTCATTCTGAAAATTATTTTTATTTTATTTTTTGCATAAAATTCGTATTTTTAAAATATTTAAATGTTTATTTTAATTGATTAATGGTAATTAATTAATTAAAATAGCATTTAAGTTTCTCAAAATCACAAAAAAAATCAGATTGCATCTTGATACATTTAGAAACATTATCAAACCCTTAACACAAATTTCTTTTTGGTTCTTGACCTACTTTGACATTTTTCTTTGGAATTAGGGTTTTTAAAAGTCAATATTTTTACCCTAACTTAGAAAAATCCATTCTGCCTAACCATGAAGATTTTGATGATGGTTCTTTTTGCATTACATTCCTCATGTCATGTAGTTTCTAGGATAAAATTGGTTTGAATTTATCTTTCATTTTCAATTTGATTTGCATTTTTCATTGTGAGGTATCCTAAAACCCTAGCCAACTTGAGAAAATCATAAGTCCTTTAGGGTTTAGCTTCTGACCTTCCCCTTTGGGCAGTGAACTTGTATAGGTTTAGGGTCCCTTTGGTTCCGTTTTAAATTTTTTATCTCACCAATTGCTTCTGATTTTGAATTTTGCATCTCATGTTGTGCATAAACCCTAATTTGCATCTTCATTTGCATCCATCTTGCATATGCTTGCATACATGAACTTGCCATGATATTTTGTGCATCCACATGACATATAAGACATCTTAGTACACATTGAAATCATGTTTGATCATTGCATCATCCATTTGCCATGCTTTTGCTTTCATTTCATGTCATATGCATTCATGAACTTTCATGCTTCTTACATGTCTCATTTGCATTCTCATCTCTTGTATGATCATTTACATCTCATGACAATCATTTGTATCATCTCTTAGCATCATTTACATCTTGACATGCTTCTGACTTTGGTTTTCATCTTTGCATTTCATCTCATTTTCATTTCATTTCATTCCTTGTTGCTAACTTTTTAGGTGGTAAGTGTTTGAGAAGTGAATTTGCCTTCACTTCTCATAATCTCTTCTCATCTATTTTATGCATCATTTCTGCATTTTATCCTTGTGAATTAGAGTGAGCTTGCTCATTCATGCTCTTTCCTCTCCTTCTTTCTTCAAGCAACTTATCTTCTTAAATGAAGTGAGTTGTCTTGCTTCTTTTGCATCTCCTTCCTTCATTCTTTCTTTCTCCTTGGTGGCTCTTCCTGAAGATCTTTTGCAAGCCTCATGAACCCTAGGAACACCCAAGCATGATCACAATTAGGGTTTGATTAGTCCCCCATTTAGTTTTACCTTTGTGTCATCTTTGTGTCTTCTCTTCTCTTCTCATAATCAAGGGCTAAACCCTAAAGGTTTTAAGGCTTTGTGATTAGGGTTATGCCTGTATCCTTCTATTAGGATGGAGTGTATAACTTTAATCCTAAGTGTTAAACCCTTAATGTGTTTAAATCCTTTAATCAATCCATCTAGTAATCACTAAGACATCAAGCTTGTAACTTGGGCCTTGCATTAGGGTTCTAATTCTTCCTTAATTGGTTAAGATGGACTAACCCTAGTGTTAATGGACAAGTCCCCCTCAAGTTGTCTTATAGACCATAAAACTCATTTCTTAACCTTATCATTAACTAAAATCCACTCTAATAAAGGCTTTGTTTTGTCATGAGGTTAATCCCTAATCATGGATTAAGTTGAGGTATCTTCCTCAACTTAAATGTTCTCATCTATTATCCTTCTATTAGGATGGTGTAATGGTCAATTAAATCCTTGATTATGGCTTAAACTCATTACTTAACACTAAACAAAAACTCCAAAAAACATCTAAATAATTATAAGTAGGTTAATGATCTTAATCTTACATCATGGTGATTAAGTGTGAGGTGTTTACTTCATACTTAAGGTATTCTCATTACCCCTAATCAGAGGGAAGATGTGATGAGTTTACTAACCCTTGGTTTAGTCTTAAGCTCATCAACTTATGACAAACACAAAAGCAATAACAAAACTGAAAACACAAAAACAAACAATAATCGTCTCCTCCGGGATTCTTTTCTCACCTCATTCACTCATAAACGAGAACTCGCTTCTTCCGTCTAATGCAAGACAGTTTGCACCCGAGCCATACATGTCTTACACTTGAGCATAGGCAAGTAAGCAGTTCACAAGTCAATTTATCTTTCTGTCTCTTTGAGTCGAACTACGGTGTTCTGACTTCCTCATTGCACGAGAGGATACGTAGGCATAACTTAACAGTTATCGAACAAAATTATCTGTCTATTCCCCCTCTTCCAGCATTATTCTTTAGCCTCATTATCTTGGGCTTTGCATTCCTGTTCTTACACTGACACTTCACATATTTCACCTCACTTTCTTCTGACACTGACACTTGCATTCTTTCCAGCCTTGATACACAGATTGCACTGACACTACCCCTTTATACACAAATATTTTAAGCGTGGATCTCGTCGAGTACGACGGACAATCTGGGTGCTAACACCTTCCCAGGTTGTAACCAACCCCCTTTCTCAGTTTCTCTGGTTCGCAACCGTCTTGTCCATCTTTTCTCAGGTCTATGCAGCATTACCTTTCCTTCGGGATAAAAATGCCTAGCTGGAGACTCTTTTTCTTTTTTCTTTTCGCCGACCGTTCGCGTATGTACCCTATTTGACTTAGGTGTCATTTGGTGGGAGCGACAGCTTGGCGACTCTGCTGGGGACCCTTATATTGCAACCAGGGCTTCTGGTTCTTTTTGTGGGTTCCTCCTAGCACTTGTTTGATTTGTGTTTACTAGGGTGTTATGTGTTATGTGTGTTTGTTTATTTTGCTTTATTTATTGCTTTATGTACAGCTTTATTTATTGCTTCATTTACAGTCTTGCATATTTCATACTATCATTGTCACTGTGCTGGATCTGGTTTGCTGTTTTGGTGGGTGGGGTTCCATTGAGAGTTGTAAGGTCCTATACCTGGGACCTGAGTGACACCTAGGCTAGAGTGGTTCATGTTCTTTCCCATTCCATTTCGGTCTGGTGCGGGAATATGAAACACGGTTCAGATATGGGTTTCTCCTTGAGAACTCTGTGCTACAGATTTCCTGTAGTGCTAGGGCTATCTGGGAAGCCTGCTAAGTCTGGATGACCTTTATTATGACCTTCAGAATCTGGGGTGAATTAGAGGAGAATATTTTATGGTTATTGTAAACACTGTACCTCCGAGTTAGAAGTGTTTACACTTCTCATAACTGATCCAAGTCTGAGGATCCTTGTTCTAGAACACTACCTGTGAAGGGGTTGGGTTGTTTACAGGTTTACAGGAACCCTTGGCCACATCATACCCTACTACTGTTTTGTTTAAGAGTACTCCACTTTGGACAGTTCTTGTGATTGACCCTGGACATGTAACTCTTTATTTGAGTCCCCCACCCTGGTTACTGGATTTCTCAAACCTCCAGCTGGACTTCTTGAACATACATGGGCCTTATTTATCAAGATAGATAATCAGATCCAGCTTGATCACAAACTCTTGCATATCATTTGCATATTCATCATTGCATCATTTAACACTTGTTTATTTGCTTTTCAGGGTATCCATATCATATATGGTTTGGTTTTGACCCCTTTCTTCTGCATAGATCTCTGCTTCAGCTGTCTTCATCAGTTATCTACTTCAGTTATCTCCCTCACCACCTGCATCAGTTTGTTAGAGATTTACTTCCAGCTTCTCAGTTTGTGATCATTCACTAGCATTTGTTTTCAGCTTCTTCAGCAGCACTCATGGCTACTCCCAGGAAGAGCAACATATCCTACCACTTTTTTGAGCCTGTGTTGACTAGTATCAGGCAGGTCCAGTCACTTATCACACCTGACCACATCCCACTTTTCAAAGAGCACCATGGAGATATCCTGGATATGGTCATGGACCTTGACCCTTCTCAGAGGAGCATGATCCACACATGCTTGTAGTTTTATGACCCTCCTTTGAGATGTTTCACATTCCCAGACTTTCAGTTAGGGCCTATACTGGAAGAGTTTTCTTCATTGATTGGAGTACCTATCAGGGGTGGAATCCCTTTCAACCCAGAGATGCAAGCTCCCAGAAATGAAGAGATAGCAAGGGCACTGTACTTGGAGCCTGCCCTGATTGAGCAAAGTATGACAACAAAAGCTGGGATTCCTGGTTTGCATTTGGACTTCTTGATTTCTCAGGCCATCCTGAAGGCTTCATTGGGAGAGTAGAGGGCAGTCTGTACAATGTTGGCCCTCAGCATATATGGGGATATACTGTTTGCAGATGAGCCCAAATTTGTCAGCAAGAATTCCATCCATCTGTTTCTCCTGAAGAACCCAATACCTACACTACTAGGAGATTTCTATTACTCCATTCATCAGAGGAATGAGAAACAAATGGGGAAGTTGGTGAGATGTTGTAAACACCCCAAATTTTCCCTCACCCATTCACACCATGGCTTGTGATCTTTTCATATGCCTAATTTCAATCATAGCACCTCATATTGCATATTTGCTTCACTGCATTGTTTCTAAGTCATCTGCATCTAGGGTTTGTGATCTGAGCAATCCAAGAGCTTCTTGAGACACTCCAAAGGTCATCAATCACTTCAAAGGGGTCCATGTATGTTCAAGCATCATATTATGTCCTCTCAAAATCAAGAATGTCAAAGAATCACAAGAACTGAGAATGGCATGGAAGCAGAGCCAGGTTTAACTGCACAGATGACCTAAAATTAGGGTTTTGGTTTCAGAGGCTATAACTCCATTTTTTGGTCATTCTTGTTTCTATTGGTCTCTATATGGTATAGGGAGCATGAATATCAATTTTCATGAAGAAATTCCATGGGGAAGTCATCTGATCAAGAGTTGACTTCTTGAGCAAGTCAGTGCAAAATCAGGGCATCTGAGGCCCCCAATGACCCAACCAAAGGGTGTTCTTCATCATTTTGATTGTGTATGATCTTTATTTGATCATATAAGATGTTAGAAGTTCACAAAATTGGAAAATCTCAAGTCATTTGCAAAGTTGACTTTTTGGGAAAGTTGACTTGTAATGAAAATTGCCATTTTGGGAAACTTTTTCAACCCTTGCTTTTTGATTCAAAAATGCTTCAAATGAAAAAACTTTGGTCATGAAAGTTGTAGAATGGATCATTCCCTTTTCAAAAAGTACAAGAACTTTACCTAATTCATTTTGGATCAAAAGTTATGGCTTGTCAAAGTTGGGAAAATCACATAATTTGAAGTTTTCTACCAAAGAGGCAAAGTTGCAAAATCACTTGCCAAGGAAAATTGTGCTATCAAATGGACTTCTAATCTTCATACCAACATAAACCAAGACCTAAAAGTCAGATTGCATCAAAGGATCACTCATTTTCATGACTTGTGGAACAAGAAATTTCAAAAGGGCCAAGGATGAAGCAAGTTGCAAAAGCTCACTCAAACCCTAATCCACTTGCTTGCTGACTTCATAATCAATCCTAAGGCTCTCCACACTTCTTGCTGCACAGGACACCCCATTTGTCCTTGGCTATCCATGAGCCCATACCTCTCTTACACAAAGTTTGACATTTTGGCCAAAGACCCATACCAATCACAATAGGGCACACCAACTCCACAGGCCTATCCCTGAGTGATAAGTGGACCAAAGGCAAGCCAAAGCATATAACACTTCATGCTGAAACACACCCCAAGCCCTAGTTCCAAGTTTATGCTCCAACTTTCAAAACCATTCGAAACACTCTCCACAAGCCTCAAACACACAAACAAGCTTCACAAACAATCTCAACATGCTTCACTGATCACAAACCACCCATCACCATAGCCTGAAACTCACTGAAATCAAAATACGATTTCCACCCCCCTTGAACAGAACTTCTACAATCTCCCAAACCAACCAACATAAATTCCTTCCAAGCATCAAGACTTCATCAGGAGCTCAAGAGGAGTGGATTGCACAAAGAGAGGAGGCCAGAAAGTTGCAAACTGAGAAAGCTCAAGCTCAGGTACCTCAAGAACTTTTTTTCCAGAAATGAGTTTTCAAGTTCCTAGATTGTTCCTCATGCTTTGCTGATCACTCTGATGTTTTTACTTTTTGAAATGGTTGAGAAATAAACATGTATTCGTGTTCTGAAATTTTCTGACCTAAATGCATTTTGTTTCGATTCAGCCTTAATATGAAAAATAAATGTATTTTGATTGTTGATTCTTGCTCTATGATGATTGGGGGTGGATTCTGGGCAGAGAGATGATGTTTTAGAGACCTGGGGAGAAAGTTAGCAACTTTCAGGTGAGGGTCTGGCCGGAGAAGACGACCAGAAGTCTTCTCCGGCCACCTGAATTTGTTTAGGGCTAATCAGAGTCATTAATGCAAGTTTGAATGTGGAGCATTGGATGGGTTAACCAGAGTTGACTCGCGCGTGTTTGAGTGGCTAGGATGCATCATTAGAAACCCTAATCTTCATTAACTTAATTTAATTCAGTTTAATTAATTTAAAATGAAAATTAGCTCAGTTTGAATTGTGACCATCAGATTGCGCGCGAAGTCAAACAAAATATCCCCAGAACCAATCATGTCCCTTGGATGCGCATACTTTCATTTTTATTCAATTTTATTTTCATTTTATTTCATTTGTTTTCTACATTTTATTAAAAATAGTAAAAATCATTGAAAAATTCTGAAAATTTTTATTCAAGCTTTTATTAATTTTCAGAAACCAAAAACATTTTTATTTTTATTTTTTGCATTAAAATTTATTTTTAAATCATTTAAAAGTTTATTTTTAATTGATTAATGAGAATTAATTAATTAAAAATACTTTTAGGTATTTAAAAATCACAAAAAAATTCATGAGACATTTAAAATCATTTAGAAACATTTTCCAACTCTCAAACTAAATTTCTTTTTTGATCTTGATGTCTTTTGACAATTTTCCATGGAATTAATTTCATTTCAAGGCATCATTTTGATCCAATCTTCAAAAATTCATTTCTGCCTAGCCTTTAAGAGTTGGACCTTGATTCTTCTTGAATTGCATCTTGTATAGCATGTAGTTTAGAGGATTAAATTGGCATGAATTGATCTTGCATTTCCTATTTGTTTGGCATTTTTCTTGACAAGGTACCTTAAAACCCTAGCAATCTTAAAAAATTCATAACCCTCACTAGGTTAAGAGTTAGGACCCCTCCTTTGGGCAGTGATTTTGTATAGGTTTAGGGTTCCTTAGAATGCATTTTCAAATTTTTATCTTGATGTTTGCTTCTGGTCTTGAATTTTGTTTTGTGCATTGATCATAAACCCTAATTTGGACTTTCATTTGCATCCATCTTCCATTTGTTTGCATACCATGACTTTCCATGATATTTTGTGCATCCATTTGATTCATAGTACATCTTAAGACATGTTAAGACCATATGTGATCATTGCATCTTTCATTTGCCATGTTGTATGTCATTTGCATTTCATAACTTTTCATGAACATCCATGGTTCTAAGCATGCTTCTCTTGAATCCATATGTTTATATGACCATTCTCATGCCTTGCCTCATGTTTGCATCATCTCTTAACATCATTAACATCACACACATGCTTCTGGTTTTGGTTTGTATCATGTCATTGCATCTCATTTGCATTGCATTTAATTCCTTTCACTAACTTTTCAGGTGGTAAGTTATTTTGAGAAGTGAATTTGCCTTCACTTCTCACAATCTCTTTTCATTCCTCTTATGCATCATTGCTGCATTTTATCTTGTGTTTGAGATTGAGCTTGCTCTTTCTTCTTCATCTTACTTTTCTTTCTTCAAGTGACTTGTCTTCTTAAATGAAGCAAGTTACTTTGCTTCTCTTTGCTCCTTTCATCTGCTTCCTGGTGGTTTCTCAGAAGATCTCTCTTGTAGACCTCACAAACCCTAGGAACAACCAAGCATGACAATAATTAGGGTTTTGATTAGTCCCCCCATTTAGCTTTTACCTTTGTGTCTCATTGAGTCTTCTCTTCTCATCTCATAATCAGGGAATAACCCTAAAGGCTTTAAGGCTTTGTGATTAAGCTTATGCCTGTATCCTTCTATTAGGATGGAATGTATAACTTTAATCCTAAGTGTTGAACCCTTAATGTGTTTAAATCCTTTAATCAATCCATCTAATAATCATCAAGACATCAAGCTTGTAACATGGGCCTTGCATTAGGGTTCTAATTCTTCCTTAACTGGTTAAGAAGGACTAACCCTAGTGTTAATGGACAAGTCCCCCTCAAGTTGTCTTACAAACCATAAAAATCACTTCTTCATCTTATCATTAACTAAAATCCATTTAATAAAGGCTTTGTTTTGCCATGAAGTTAATCCCTAATCATGGATTAAGTTGAGGAGCCTTCCTCAGCTTAAACATTCTCATCTATTATCCTTCTATTAGGATGGTGTAATGAGTCTGTTTAATCCCTGATTATGGCTTAATCTCATTACTTAACACTAAACAAAAACACCAAAAACATCTAAATAATCACAAGTAGGTTAATGATCTTAATCCTACATCATGGTGATTAAGTGTGAGAAGATGACTTCACACTTAAGGTACTCTCATTACCCCTAATCAGAGGGAATATGTGATGAGTTTACTAAATCCATTGGTTTAGGCTTAATCTCATTAACTTATGACACATCTCCAAAAGCAATAAAAGACTGAAAACTCAAAAACAAACAATAATCGTCTCCTCCGGGATTCTTTTCTCATCTCATTCACTCACAAACGAGAACTTGCTTCTTCCGTCTAATGCAAGACAGTTTGCACCTGAGCCAGACAGGTCATACACTTGAGCATAGACAAGTAAGCAGTTCACAAGTCAATTCATCTTTCAGTCTCTTTGGGTCGAACTACGGTGTTCTGACTTCCTCATTGCATGAGAGGATACGTAGGCATAACTTAACAGTTATCGAATAAAAGTCTCTGTATATTCCCCCTCTTTCCAGCATCACTCCTTTAGCCTCATGATCTTGAGCATCTTATTCCTGTTCTTACACTGACACTGTACATTTATACACTTCACTTTTCTTTTTACACTGACACCTGTACATCCTTTTCCAGCTCTTGTATACACAAATGGCACTGACATTACCCATTTAAACACAAATCTTTTAAACGTGGATCCCGTCGAATACGACGGACAATCTAGGTGCTAATACCTTCCCAGGTTGTAACCAACCCCCTTTCTCAGTCTCTGGTTCGCGACCGTCGTATCCATATCTTTCTAGGTTTATGCAGCATTACCTTTCCTTCGGGATAAAAAATGCCTAGCTGGAGACTCTTTCTTTCTCTTGAGTTCACTCCTGTGTGTTCTCATCCCTCTTTCGCCGACCGTTCGCGTTTGTACCCCTTCTGACCAGGTGTCATTTTGGTGGGAGCGACAACTTGGCGACTCTGCTGGGGACCCTTATACTGTAACCAGGGCTTCTGGTTCTTTTTGTGGGTTCCTCCTAGCGCTTGTTTGATTTGTGTTTACTGGGGTGTTATGTGCTATTTGTGTTTGTATATTTGTTTTATTTACTGCTTTATGTACAGTTATTTATTGCTTTCTTTACAGCTTTATATCATCATACTGTCATACTGTTATCTGGCTGGATCTGTTTTCTGTCTTGGTGGGTGGGGTTCTATTGAGAGTTTAAGGTCCTATACCTGGGACCTGAGTGACACCTAGGCTAGAGTGGTTCATGTTCTTTCGCATTCAATTTCGGTCTGGTGCGGGAATATGAAACACGGTTCAGATATGGGTTTCTTCTTGAGAACTCTGTGCTACAGATCTCCTGTAGTGCTAGGGCTATCTGGGAAGCCTGCTAAGTCTGGATGACCTTTACTATGACCTTCAGAAACTGAGGTGAATTAGAGGAGGATTTTTTATGTTTATTGTAAACACTGTACCTCCGGGTTAGAAGTGTTTACACTTCTCATAACTGATCCAAGTCTGAGGATCCTTGTTTTAGAACACCACCTGTGAGGGGGTTGGGCTGTTTACAGGTTTGCAGGAACCATTGGCCACATCATACCCTGATACTTATTGTGTTTGAGAATGCTTCACTTTGGACAGTTCTTGTGATTTTAACCCTGGATATGTGGCTCTTTATTTGAGTCCCCCACCTTGGTTACTGGACTTATGAACCTCCATCTGGACTTCTTAGACATACATGGACTTATATCAAGGCAGTAGTCAGATCCAGCTTGAACACAAACCCTTGCATATCATTTGCATACATCATCATTGCATCATTTAACATTTTCTTATTTGTTTTTTCAGGGTATCCATATTACATTTGGCTTGGTTTTGACCCCTTCATCTGCATAGATCCCTGTTCATCAGTATCTGCTTCAGCTGTCTTCATCAGCTACCTGCTCCAGTCACCTGCATCACCAGTATCAGCCTATCAGTGGTTCACCTCCAGTGTTAGTCTCCATCATCGGCATCTGTCTCAGCTCTTCATCAACAGACATGGCACCCAAGAAGAGCAACATCTCATATCATTTCTTTGAGCCTGAGCTGACTGGCATCAGGAAGGTCCAGGCCCTTATTACTCCAGACCATATACCACTATTCAGAGAACATTATGGAGGCATCCTTGATGTGGTTATGGATTTGGACCCTTCTCAGAGGAGCTTGATTCACACTTGCCTACAGTTCTATGATCCTCCTTTGAGATGCTTCACCTTCCAGAATTTTCAGTTGGGACCCTTGTTGGAAGAGTATTCATCACTGATTGGTGTACCTGTCAGGGGTGGTGTCCCCTTCAACCCTGACATGGCTTTTCCCAGTAATGAAGAAGTGGCAAAAGCACTGTATCTGGAGCCTACTCTGATTGAGCAGAACATGACAACAAAGGCTGGAATCTCTGGTTTACACTTGGATTTCTTGACTTCTCAGGCTATCCTGAAGGCCTCCTTGGGAGAATGGAAGGCAGTCTGTGCATTGTTAGCCCTCAGTATATATGGGGTTATACTTTTTGCAGATGAGCCTATGTTTATTAGCAAGAATGTCATTCATCTTTTCATTCTGAGGAACCCATTGCCCACCTTACTGGGAGATTTCTACTACTGTGTTCACCAAAGGAATGAAAAGCAAAGAGGAAGGTTGGTGAGATGCTGTGCTCCCCTGTTCCATACCTGGATGCTTAAACACTTGCCCAAGACTGATGCCTTCTTGAATCCTCACCAACAGAAGAATTGGGCTAGGAGACTTGTTGCTTTGACCTCAGATGACATCAGGTGGTGCACTCAGAGCACCAAGGGCAGGGACATCATTACTAGTTTTGGGCAGTTCCCCAATGTACCTCTGATAGGAGTGAAGGGTTGCATCAACTACAACCCTTTGCTATTCAAAAGACAGTTGGGCTATGAATTGGTCCACCCTCCTAGAGTGCAAGACTTGGCTGAAACCCTTTATTGTGAGATTAAGCCTAATCTAGCTTTTGTCAGACAAGCATCCTGGGCTTGGGACAATGTCCAGACCAAAGGGATGGCCATTCTTGGGAGATGCAACAATGTGGCCTCAGCTCAGTATTATGAGTGGTCTCATGCCAGGGCTCAAATTTCTGGGATGCCTTTCACCATTGAGGATGCACCTGGACCATCCACAACACCACCTCCAGCCACTGTCAGCCTGGAAGAGTTTGAGAAGCTAAAAGAAAGGAATGAGAATCTGTCTCAAGCCCTGAAGAGAACCCTCTAGGAGAGGAGTGATGGTCGTCTGGACATTGAAAGGTTGGAAAAGCTTAAGGTGGAGCATCTAGCCAAGATTGAAAAGGCAGAGGACTACATCAAGAAGTCAAGAGCTGGAGATGAGATTTTCAAGAATGCCTGTAAAGAGGCCCAGTTTCAGAAGGCTAGGACTGATCTCTATCTGAAAGAAAGTCAAGCTAGGTGGGTCAGGATCACTGAAGCTTGCACTCAGGAGGATAAGAGAACTCAAGACAGGATTGAGCAGTTAGAGGCCAGTGCAAAGGAGCAACAGGAGGCTCTGCTAGCAGCCCAGAGGGAAATCTCAGAATTGAAGCTTAGGGCTGGTGTGAAGAGGTCAAAGGACCAGGGCAGACACAAGAAGCTAACCATTGCTATTGCCACCAGGAATCTTCTTATCAGGAACCTCACAGAGCATCCAGCTGACCCTGTAACTGAAGCACTCCTGAAGGAAGTTAAGGAGGATGAGTTTGGTCTTGGTGTTTGACTTTTTGCTTGTTGTTGCTTTCATTTCATGTACTTTTCTCTTATGTTTTATTTTTGACCCCTCAGGGGGCATGTATTGTAAAAAAAAACTATGTATGATTAACCATTTGTAATATATTCATTAGTTTGTTTCATTCGAATCTCTTTCTCCCAAGCAACATCAAAGCATCTTCCTCAGGGTCTGGAAAGGTCAAAACCAAATGCCAAGCCGGATACCTTGGAAACAAATAAGCATACTGCATTGCATGCTAACTCTCGTTTTGTTTTGTAGGTTTTTGTTTTGTTTGTTACTAACTCTGTTGTGATTCAGGAACTATTGCTCGACGATGGGTGTTCCCTCTCAACCGTCCGCACAGATATCCCACTCGCAGCAACCTTCCGGGTATACAAATGGACCAAGTACAGCAGGAACTTACAGAAGTCAGAACTCAAATGGCCAATGAGAGGCTAGAAATGAGAAACCAGATGACCCAGTTCATGGAGGTGATGAATGGCTTGGCTCAAAGCCAAGAAAGATTAAGGGCATTGGTAGAAAGGCAGACCCAAGAGGAACCCCATTTAGGGACTGGAGGAACAAGCAACAATGAGAGGGTTCAACCTCATGTTAATCCACCTGTGTATGGGCCCCACCTTCATCCAGAGATCAACATCCCTGCTAATGTGCAAGGGAATGCTACTGCGGGAAGAGTATTACAAGAAGACCCCCAAGAGGATCAATTCACTGTAATGGGAGCTAGGGATGAAGCCTATGACAGAAGGCTAGATGAAATTGCTGAGAAATTGAGATCTTTGGAGTCTCAAAATTCACTGGGCTTTGATGTCATGGATATGGGATTAGTGGACGGGGTAAGGATTCCCCACAAGTTTAAACCCCCGTGCTTCGAGAAGTACAACGGAACTTCCTGTCCACGAACCCACTTGCAATCCTTTCTGGGGAGGCTGAAGGCATACACCATGGATGAAAAACTATGGATGTTTTACTTTGAAGACAGTTTAACTGGAGCTTCAAGGGAATGGTACTCTCACTTGACTAGAGCAACCATCAGATGCTGGAAGGACCTAGCTGAGGCCTTCATCAGACAGTACCAGTACAACTTGGACATGGCTCCTAATAGGACCCTCCTGATGGGAATGTCTCAGTCGTCCAGGGAAAGCTTCCGGGAATACGCCCAGAGGTGGAGGCAGCTTGCTGCTGCTGTCCAGCCACCCATGTCGGAAAGGGAAATGGCCGACATGTTTATGAACACCCTCCAAGGGACATACATTGACAGGCTAGCTGCCTTTTCTTCCACCAGCTTCGCTGACGTAGTCATAGCTGGAGAAAGGATTGAAAGCCTATTAAAGATGGGCAAGATTTCTGACAATGGTGGGAGCTCGTCCAGCAACCCCAGAAAGCCTTTTGTGGGGCCTAGAAGAACCGGTGAGACTAATGCTATTCATGCCAACAGGGCCAGACCTCAATATGTTCATAGGTCAGTGGCAGCTGTCACTATTCCCGCTCCAATTCCTCAGCAACCAGCATATCAACCACAACAACAACCCCACTACCAGCAACAAGTTCAATATCCGCCTCAAAGAAACTACAACAACAACAACAGCAACAATCAACAAAGACCTTTTCAGCAGAGACCATCTCAGGCCAATAGGGTGATTGATCCAATCCCTATGCCTTATGCCGCTTTATTGCCACAGCTCCTGAAGCTCAACTTGGTTGGGTTAAGGACGTTGGCACCACCAGATCCTTCCAGTCTGCCAAGAAATTATGACGCCAACGCCAGATGTGCTTTTCACTCCAATGCACCTGGCCACAGTACAGAGAAATGTAGGGCTCTACAAATGAAGGTACAAGACTTGGTAGATTCTAAAGCTCTAAACTTTGCACCCCCGCCAAATTTCAACAAAAACCCCATGCCCAACCATGGAGGACCAAGAGTTAATGCTATTGAGGAAGATAAGCCGTCTTTCCTAATAACCAGTGTTGGGCAGATTTTGACACCTCTGGTAGAAATTAAAGCTCAGCTCTTAGAATTCCAGATGTTCCCCGGGTGTGAGCTCGGTTGTGATTATTGTAACATTTCGGTAAACGGGTGTGATAACTTGAGAAGCGGCATAGATAGTCTTATCCAGAGTGGCCTACTTCAAATCACATCATCAACACCTTCAAATCTAGCAATCTCCTCAACAACAATCCCCGAGTCTTCTACAACTGCAACAACAGTCATTCCAAGCAATTCACCAGCACTATCAACAATGGCTCCGTCCATCATATCAACAAATCAAACATCAACAAACATTCCTTCTACAACATCAACACCCCTTTATTCAGAATCTTCTACAAAATCAACAGCCATTTATCCAGCAAGATCTTCTACAACACCAGCAGATATCTCAGCAGTCACTATTTATTATGATCCGTCAAGTATTCCTCCGAACAACAATTTTCAACAACAAGCAGTGGCGTCTCCTGCCAGGTCACCAGTTACCATCTACTACGATCCGCACACTATTTCAACACCCTCCTCTGCTGCAGTCAGTCCGGTTACCATCACGGTACCTGGACCAGTTCCATATGAAAGCAGTAATGCCATCCCTTGGCATTATGGCTCTGACTTTTACTGCAATGGGGAGAAAATCACTCTTGACTCTTCAACCTCTTCTCCACAGATTGATAATGTCGGGGGAGGCGGAGGCTTCACCAGAAGCGGACGCCTTTTTGCCTCGCAATCACAAAAACCTAATGCTGAAGCAGAAGCTGCTGCCAAAGCAAAGGGAAAGAGTATAATATCTGAAGAACCCATTCTCAAGGAAACTCAGAAGACATATTTTGAACAAGATGTAGACGAGTTTATGAGGATTATCAAGAGGAGTGATTACAAAGTGGTGGATCAGCTTCACCAAACTCCCTCAAAAATCTCCATTTTATCTCTGCTGATGTGTTTCGAAGCTCACCGGAATGCATTACTAAAAGTCTTGCACGCAACATATGTGCCAGAGGAGATCACCGTTAATCAGCTGGAGACCGTGGTAGCAAATGTCAATACCAGCCATGGGTTGGGTTTTACCAGTGCTGATCTAACAACTGAGGGATGTAATCACAACAAGGCTTTACACATCACTCTTGAATGCAAGGGTGCTGTTCTATCACATGTACTGGTAGATACTGGGTCTTCACTCAATGTTTTACCAAAGAAAGCTTTGGTGAAGCTGGAGTATGATGGCTTGGCATTGCGTCCAAGTAACTTAGTGGTGAGAGCATTTGATGGCTCTAAGAGATCAGTGCTAGGAGAGATTGATCTGCCCGTGATGATTGGCCCACAGAATTTTAAAATTACCTTCTATGTGATGGACATTCAGCCGGCCTACAGCTGTTTGTTGGGTAGACCTTGGATCCATGCCACTGGCGCAGTTACGTCTACCCTTCACCAGAAGCTGAAATTCGAGTGGGAGGGCCAGATCATCACCATCTGTGGTGAAGAAGATATCTTTGTTAGCCACCTGGCTACATACAAATATATTGAGATGGATGGAGAGATCCATGAAACCATGAGCCAGGGATTTGAAGCCCTGAACATTAATGAAGCATCTGTTGTACTTGGGACTTCCATGACATCTTATTAGCAAGCCAGGAAGGTTGTTGAAGAGGGGAATGCCCAAGGCTGGGGCAAGCTGTTGCCTGTGGAGAAGAAAGAGGACAGATTTGGGTTGGGTTACAAACCAACTCAACAAGATCAATCAGAGGCTGCTAAGAAGCCCAGTTTTGTTAGTGGGGGGATGCTCACCCCTGATGCAGTAAACAACTTGGAAGATGAGTCGGAAGATGAGCGCAACCTGGAGAGCTGGATACGTCCAAGGATCCCGGGGAGCCGTATCTCAAACTGGTCTTCCCAGGAAATTATAAGGGTTACTCCTGCAGAGTAATTATTATTTCTTGTATTTTAAGCATGCATCAAGTCTTGCATCTTGCCCAAGATGACAAGACTCATTTTGTAATCGGGCCATCTTGTAATTTTGTGCAAACAGATCAATCAATGAATATCGGACGTCTTTTGCAAATGAGTCTTTTTCTTTTCTGCTCACTGTTTTTCATTTTTTCTTTTTGTACAAAAATAAAATGGCAATGTTTTCAAAATGATAACTTTATTTCACTTTTTTCTAAACAAAGATTAAAATCAATCACTAAAATGAACAATCTAAACCCTTGCAGAGAGTGCCTCTCAGACTGCACCAACAACAACACAGCTTTGATAATCCAATCAATCAAGCTGATGAAGGGGTTGAAGAAGATTATGAGCTTCCTGAAGAGCTAGCCAGGTTGTTAAGGCAAGAGGAGAAGGTTATCACTCCTCATCAGGAGGAGATTGAAACGATTAATCTTGGTTCGGAAGAAGACGTGAAAGAGGTTAAGATCGGGGCCTGCCTACAAGGTTCAGTGAAAGAGCAACTGATTGATATGCTTCGGGAGTATGTTGATGTGTTTGCTTGGTCTTATCAGGACATGCCAGGGTTGGACACCGATATCGTCATGCACAAGCTGCCGTTAAAAGAAGACTGCCCACCAGTAAAACAGAAGTTGCGTCGTACTCGCCCAGATATGGCAATGAAGATAAAGGAAGAGGTGCAAAAGCAGTGGGACGCCGGGTTCCTTCCTGTAACTAGCTATCCGCCGTGGGTTGCTAATATTGTACCTGTGCATAAGAAAGACAGCAAAGTGAGAATGTGTGTTGACTACCGGGATCTGAACAGAGCCAGCCTGAAAGATGACTTTCCATTACCTCATATTGATGTACTAGTTGACAATACGACTCAGTTCTCGGTGTTCTCCTTCATGGACGGATTTTCAGGATACAATCAGATCAAGATGTCACCTGAAGACATGGAGAAGACAACTTTTATCACACCCTGGGGCACGTTCTGTTATAAGGTGATGCCATTCGGACTGAAGAATGCTGGTGCAACCTATCAACGGGCTATGGTAACATTATTCCACGATATGATCCATAAAGAAATCGAGTGTTATGTGGATGACATGATTGCCAAGTCCCTCACAGAAGAAGACCACCTGGTAAATCTGCTGAAACTATTCAAGCGTCTGAGGAAGTACCAACTGAAATTGAACCCCAACAAGTGCACATTCGGGGTGCGATCTGGTAAGTTGCTGGGATTTATTGTGAGCGAGAAAGGGATTGAAGTTGACCCTGATAAAGTCAAAGCCATTCAAGAAATGCCTGCACCGAAAAATGAGAAAGAATTTCGGAGGTTTCTAGGTAGATTAAACTACATTTCAAGGTTCATATCTCACCTTACAGCAACTTGTGAACCTTTGTTCAAGCTGTTAAGAAAGGAACAGACGGTCAGGTGGAACGAAGACTGCCAGAGGGCTTTTGACAAGATCAAGGAGTACTTGCAAGAACCTCCAATCCTTATGCCTCCAGTTGAAGGAAGACCTCTAATAATGTACTTAACAGTATTAGAAGGGTCAATGGGGTGTGTGATGGGCCAGCATGACGAGTCTGGTCGAAAAGAGTATGCAATTTACTACCTAAGCAAAAAGTTTACCGACTGTGAACAACGTTATTCACTGCTCGAGAAAACATGTTGTGCTTTAGCGTGGGCTGCTCGCCGACTGAGACAGTATATGTTGACCCACACTACCTTATTGATATCAAAGATGGACCCAGTTAAGTACATTTTTGAGAAGCCAGCTCTTACCGGACGGGTTGCAAGATGGCAAATGATCCTCACAGAATATGACATCCAGTACACATCTCAGAAAGCCATCAAAGGCAGTGTATTGTCTGATTATCTTGCTGAGCAACCTATTGATGATTACCAGCCTATGAGATTTGACTTCCCTGACGAAGACATCATGTTCATAAAAGCAAAAGATCATGAAGAGCCTGTTCACACTGAAGGGCCTGACGCGGAGAAAGAATGGACTATGATGTTTGATGGGGCTGTTAATATGAATGGTCGTGGTGTTGGTGCAGTACTCATTACACCTAAGGGAGTTCACATGCCTTTCTCGGAAAAACTCACCTTTAACTGCACTAACAACGAAGCTGAATACGAAGCCTGTATTATGGGTCTTGAGGAAGCCATTAACCTCAGGATCAAGACTTTGACGGTATTCGGAGATTCAGCTTTGGTAGTTAATCAAACCAACGACAAATGGTACACACACCAGGATCATCTGATACCTTACAGGGATTGTACAAGGAGGTTATTGACTTTCTTTACAACGGTCAAGCTTGAGTATATTCCCCGGGACGAAAATCAATTTGCAGATGCTCTGGCTACTATTTCATCCATGATCAAAGTTCAAGCTGCCAACTTTGTGCCTCGGATTTCAGTATCCAGACTTGACAGACCAGCATATGTATTTGCAGCAGACGTTGTCAAAGATGATAAGCCTTGGTTCCACGACATCAAATGCTTCTTGGAGGATCAGACATACCCACCTGGGGCATCTTCCAATGATAAGAAGACTTTAAGAAGGCTTGCTGGTAGTTTCTTCCTGAATACTGATGGTTCCCTGTACAAGAGAAACTTTGATATGGTACTCCTCAGATGCGTTGATAGAACAGAAGCAGACTTGTTGATGCACGAGGTGCACGAAGGATCCTTTGGTACCCATGCAGGAGGGCATGCCATGGCTAAGAAGTTATTAAGATCGGGCTATTACTGGATCACAATGGATGCCGACTGTTGTGCCTATGCCAGAAAGTGCCATAAATGCCAGATTTATGCGGATAAGGTGCATGTACCTCCCAATCCTCTGAATGTGATGTCTTCTCCCTGGCCCTTTGCCATGTGGGGCATTGACATGATTGGCAAGATTGAGCCAACTGCTTCGAATGGCAACAGATTCATCTTGGTAGCCATTGACTATTTTACCAAGTGGGTTGAAGCAGCTTCCTATGCAAATGTTACAAGGCAAGTGGTAGCCCGATTTCTGAAGAGAGACATCATCTGTCGGTATGGAGTTCCCGAGCGAATCATTACTGATAATGGTTCCAACTTAAACAACAAAATGATGGCAGAACTATTTCGGGACTTCAAGATCCAACACCACAATTCTTCTCCTTACAGGCCAAAGATGAATGGCGCTGTTGAGGCAGCTAATAAGAATATCAAGAAGATTGTGCAGAAGATGGTAGTCACCTATAAAGACTGGCATGAGATGCTACCGTTTGCCTTGCATGGGTACCGCACGTCGATCAGAACATCTACTAGGGCAACGTCGTATCAGCTTGTGTATGGTATGGAGGCAGTCCTACCAGTTGAAGTTGAACTACCCTCCCTACGGGTACTGATGGATGTTAAGCTGAACGAAGCAGAATGGGTCCGGTCCCGATACGAACAACTGAATCTGATTGAAGAGAAGAGATTGGCTGCAATCTGTCATGGGCAGCTGTATCAGAAAAGAATGAAGAAAGCCTTCGATCAGAAAGTCAGGCTCCGAGAGTACCAAGTAGGAGATCTTGTGCTGAAAAGACTCCTCCCTCCTCATACAGACCACAGGGGCAAGTGGACTCTGAACTATGAAGGACCATTCGTAGTAAAGAAAGTTTTCTATGGCGGAGCACTGATGCTCAGCACTATGGATGGTGAAGACTTTCCGTCCCCTGTGAATTCAGATGCAGTTAAAAAATACTTCGCATAAAAATGACCCGCTGGACATAAAAACAGAATGTAAGTCCAGGCAAAAATAGGGCATCCCGGCGAGTCAAAAACAGAATAAAAGACTCGGGCAAAAATAAGGGAAAATAAACAAAAAGATGAACACCCGCTGAGTTGAAAAGCCGCATTGGACAACTCAGGCAAAAATGGGTATCCCGATGGATTGAAAACCCGAAAGGGCGATCCATGCAAAATAAGGGAATAAGCGAACAACCGCATTATGAATTCGTCTGTATCACTTACAACTTGGTAAGCTTCGAAAGGATCAAGCTTCTTTCAGAATCAGCCTTCTTCAGAAAGCAAAACGAGAAGAACGTCAAATGTCATACGAGTCATAGCAAAAGGGAAGCTCCTTGAAGCGTCATCAACATTGCCAACATTTTGTTTCTCAATTTGTAAAAATCTCCACATTTTAGGGGATATGTTTCTTTGACTGTATCTTGCCAATTCAGGGCATGTGAATTAATAAAATCAGATTTTCAGTCATGTCTCGTCCCGTACATTTTATTTTCATTTGCAAAATTTCCGATGTCTATAAGATACTGATTGCATAAATACAGATGTTTCTCTTCTAAAGAATACATGCTTGCAGGAAATATATTTACTCTCGGGAGTGTCTAAACTCCTACGACGGAATCCGGTATGGGATACCTCGGGATTACTTGTGCGTTTCTCTGTCTTTGCAGGATTGCAGGTGTTCAAAACGCAACGTGGGGCATGTAAACTTCACTCCAGCAAGCTGGCAAATCATTATCTACTCAGTCTATCTCCCAATTAGCACCGGAGATGGTTTCTCCCCTGTTGAGTTGTCAAGTATCATCCTCAGCAGAACCCCTCGCAGAAATCTTCAGGAAAACTTTCCTTTGGTCTTTCTTCTTCCCCAGCAGAGTTACCATTTACTATTCCTCCACAGCCAAGTGCAAAAGCCGGGAAACCATCTCCCCATAGAGCTTCGGCCTATATCCAGAAGAGCAACGCATGGAGGATTCACAACAGAGTCATGGAAGTTTCTACAAGCCCCAGCTGGGTCCCTCATTACCAAGGATGGGTCTATCAGTGACCTATTCCCCCAAGCAGAGTCATGTATGCTAGATCTACCAATGATCTCTTCCCCAGCTGGGATGTCCACTTCAAGCAGATCGACCAGAGATCTCCGTGGCAACGGGATCCGAGTCCCCGATCGTTATCTTTTGCGTAAACATAGCATTCGCATCATAATCACCCCACAAAGCGTAGCATTCCGTCTAATACGGAGCATTACGGTAAAAATCAAACATATTGCATAATCATGAGCCATGTTCTGAATCAAACACTTGTGAATATTGACAAATCCATCAACCATATACAGAATGCTCCCCCAGATTCCCTAGCGGAGAGCTAAAGCTAAAGCAGTTGCCTTACACTCACAAACATCAGTACATACTCCTTGTGGCACCCGTCCGTGTCATATCCCCAGTAGAAAGCCAAAGTGTCCCCTTTGCACTCACAGATACATATACATATATATAATTTTCTTGACATCCGTCCGTGTCACTTTCCCCAGCATAGTTACCTAAACACTTTGCACTTACAGATACTTATATATATAACCCTTGACACTCGTCCGTGTCACTCTCTCCAGCAGGTTAAATACCCGTCTATACACCACTCATACTTATTGCTCTTATTTTCACTTATACAGATACTCGTCCGTATCTTGTATACACCACTTATATCCTCTCAGATTCGACACTCGTCCGTGTTCTTTGTTAACCAGTTGATACTCGTCTGTATCATCATCTCAGAACATGCGTCAAGCGTTTGTTTCTACCTGATACTCGTCCGTATCATAGTCTTAGGGATGCTCGCCCGCATATTTAATCCATACACTGTGTCAAACACTCATGTCTTCTTGAATTTAGACACTCGTCTGTGTCTACCTTTCCCCAGAAGAGTCCCCTCAGAATCAACACTCGTCCGTGTTCTTTGTTAACCAGTTGATACTCGTCCGTATCATCATCTCTGAACACGTGTCAGTATTTGGTTCTACCCGATACTCGTCCGTATCGCAGTCTTAGGGATGCTCGTCCGCATCTTTAATCTATACACAACGTCAAAACACTTATACCTTTTATTTCTTGGATATAAACACTCGTCCGTGTTTACTATTCCTCAGTAGGTCGCCAGCAAAGCAAAATTTCTTTTCTATCTGACATTCATCCTATGTCATGATAAACTTTGAGAGCAGCCGTACCCTGCTAGGTGATCGTCCTTCACCTCTTGATGATCGTCCTTCATCATGCTCATCCGATGGCCGTCCCCATCGTCGACCTTTATCCGGCGTTCGTCCTATGTCGTGATATGTTTAGCAGCCGTCCCCTACTAGGTGATCGTCCTTCACCTCTTGATGATCGTCCTTCATCATTTTATCCGATGGCCGTCCCCATCGTTGATCTTGTTATCTGAAATTCGTCCTATGTCATGATAAACCTTGAGAGCAGCCGTCCCCTGCTAGGTGATCGTCCTTCACCTCTTGATAATCATCCTTCATCATGCTCATCCGATGGCCGTCCCCATCGTTGACCTTTTATCCGACATTCGTCCTATGTCGCGATACTTTCGGCAGCCGTACCCTGCCAGGTGATCGTCCCTCACCTTAGATGACCGTCCCTCATCTTATCCCCAACAGAGCAGCCGTCCCCTGCTAGGTGATCGTCCTTCACCTTTGATGACCGTCCCTCATCATTATTTCATTTATTCTTTAACACAATGACCGTCCCTCATCATTATTTCATTTATTCTTTAACCCGATGGCCGTCCCCGTCGTGGTCCCTTTTCCTTTTCCTGATGATCGTCCTTCATTAGTTTAGCCCGATGGCCATCCCCATCGTTGTTTGCATTACTTTATGAACCTGATGACCGTACCTCATCATTTACTTTTTACATATTCCCTAGAGAATCTTACAGCTTTACTTGATGGCCGTCCCCATCATAATCTCTTATATCCCCAGCATGTCGGTCATCCCCGTCATTGCTTTATTTCCCGCGTTCTCCCCAGCATGCCGGCCGTCCCCGTCATTGCCCTTTCCCCAGCAGTCGTCCTCTGCTCGGCGGTCGTCCTCCGTCGCTCGCACTTTATGATTATACTTTATTTTCCTTTTTACAATCTATATCCCTTTTCTTCTTCATTCTGTGAGTGCAAATTTTGGACTGTCTTTGGTATTCAACCACAAGTTATCTCGTTTGCCTGATAAGTCGTTGCTTACATCCTGCACAGCTAACTCATGTTTGAATAGGGGCAGTTGTAAACACCCCAAATTTGCCCTCACCCATTCACACCATGGCTTGTGATCTTTTCATATGCATAATTTCAATCATAGCACCTCATATTGCATATTTGCTTCACTGCATTGTTTCTAAGTCATCTGCATCTAGGGTTTGTGATCTGAGCAATCCAAGAGCTTCTTGAGCCACTCCAAAGGTCATCAATCACTTCAAAGGGGTCCATGTATATTTAATCATCATATTATGTCCTCTCAAAATCAAGAATGTCAAAGAATCACAAGAACTGAGAATGGCATGGAAGCAGAGCCAGGTTTAACTGCACAGATGACCTAAAATTAGGGTTTTGGTTTCAGAGGCCATAACTCCATTTTTTTGGTCATTCTTGTTTCTATTGGTCTCTATATGGTATAGGGAGCATGCATATCAATTTTCATGAAGAAATTCCATGGGGAAGTCATCTGATCAAGAGTTGACTTCTTGAGCAAGTCAGTGCAAAATCAGGGCATCTGAGGCCCCCAATGACCCAACCAAAGGGTGTTCTTCATCATTTTGATTGTGTATGATCTTTATTTGATCATAGAATATGTTATAAGTTCACAAAATTGGAAAATCTCAAGTCATTTGCAAAGTTGACTTTTTGGGAAAGTTGACTTGTAATGAAAATTGCCATTTTGGGAAACTTTTTCAACCCTTGCTTTTTGATTAAAAAAGGTTCAAATGAAAAAACTTTGGTCATGAAAGTTGTAGAATGGATCATTCCCTTTTCAAAAAGTACAAGAACTTGACCTAATTCATTTTGGATCAAAAGTTATGGCTTGTCAAAGTTGGGAAAAATCACATAATTTGAAGTTTTCTACCAAAGAGGCAAAGTTGCAAAATCACTTGCCAAGGCAAATTGTGCTATCAAATGGACTTCTAATCTTCATACCAACATGAACCAAGACCTAAAAGTCAGATTACATTAAAGGATCACTCATTTTCATGACTTGTGGAACAAGAAATTTCAAAAGGGCCAAGGATGAAGCAAGTTGCAAAAGCTCACTCAAACCCTAATCCACTTGCTTGCTGACTTCATAATCAATCCTAAGGCTCTCCACACTTCTTGCTGCACAGGACACCCCATTTGTCCTTGGCTAGCCATGAGCCCATACCTCTCTTACACAATGTTTGACATTTTGGCCAAAGACCCATACCAATCACAATAGGGCACACCAACTCCACAGGCCTATCCCTGAGTGATAAGTGGACCAAAGGTAAGCCAAAGCACATAACACTTCATGCTGAAACACACCCCAAGCCCTAGTTCCAAGTTTATGCTCCAACTTGCAAAACCATTCGAAACACTCTCCACAAGCCTCAAACACAAACAAGCTTCACAAACAATCTCAACATGCTTCACTGATCACAAACCACCCATCGCCATAGACTAAAACTCACTGAAATCAAAATACGATTTCCACCCCCCCTTGAACAGAACTTCTGCAATCTCCCAAACCAACCAACATAAATTCCTTCCAAGCATCAAGACTTCATCAGGAGCTCAAGAGGAGTGGATTGCACAAAGAGAGGAGGCCAGAAAGTTGCAAACTGAGAAAGCTCAAGCTCAGGTACCTCAAGAACTTTTTTTCCAGAAATGAGTTTTCAAGTTCCTAGATTGTTCCTCATGCTTTGCTGATCACTCTGATGTTTTTACTTTTTGAAATGGTTGAGAAATAAGCATGTATTTGTGTTCTGAAATTTTCTGATCTAAATGCATTTTGTTTCGATTCAGCCTTAATATGAAAAATAAATGTATTTTGATTGTTGATTCTTGCTCTATGATGATTGGGGGTGGATTCTGGGCAGAGAGATGATGTTTTAGAGACCTGGGGAGAAAGTTAGCAACTTTCAGGTGAGGGTCTGGCCGGAGAAGACGACCGGAAGTCTTCTCCGGCCACCTAAATTTGTTTAGGGCTAATCAGAGTCATTAATGCAAGTTTGAATGTGGAGCGTTGGATGGGTTAACCAGGGCTGACTCGCGCGTGTTTGAGTGGCTAGGATGCATCATTAGAAACCCTAATCTTCATTAACTTAATTTAATTCAGTTTAATTAATTTAAAATGAAAATTAGCTCAGTTTGAATTGTGACCATCAGATTGCGCGCGAAGTCAAACAAAATATCCCCAGAACCAATCCTGTCCCTTGGATGCGCATACTTTCATTTTTATTCAATTTTATTTTCATTTTATTTCATTTGTTTTCTACATTTTATTAAAAATAGTAAAAATCATTGAAAAATTCTGAAAATTTTTATTCAAGCTTTTATTAATTTTCAGAAACCAAAAACATTTTTATTTTTATTTTTTACATTAAATATTATTTTTAAATCATTTAAAAGTTTATTTTTAATTGATTAATGAGAATTAATTAATTAAAAATACTTTTAGGTATTTAAAAATCACAAAAAAATTCATGAGACATTTAAAATCATTTAGAAACATTGTCCAACTCTCAAACTAAATTTCTTTTTTGATCTTGATGTCTTTTGACAATTTTCCATGGAATTAATTTCATTTCAAGGCATCATTTTGATCCAATCTTCAAAAATTCATTTCTGCCTAGCCTTTAAGAGTTGGACCTTGATTCTTCTTGCATTGCATCTTGTATAGCATGTAGTTTAGAGGATTAAATTGGCATGAATTGATCTTGCATTTCCTATTTGTTTGGCATTTTTCTTGACAAGGTACCTTAAAACCCTAGCAATCTTAAAAAATTGATAACCCTCACTAGGTTAAGAGTTAGGGCCCCTCCTTTGGGAAGTGATTTTGTATAGGTTGAGGGTTCCTTAGAATGCATTTTCAAATTTTTATCTTGATGTTTGCTTCTGGTCTTGAATTTTGTTTTGTGCATTGATCATAAACCCTAATTTGGACTTTCATTTGCATCCATCTTCCATTTGTTTGCATACCATGACTTTCCATGACATTTTGTGCATCCATTTGATTCATAGTACATCTTAAGACATGTTAAGACCATATGTGATCATTGCATCTTTCATTTGCCATGTTGTATGTCATTTGCATTTCATAACTTTTCATGAACATCCATGGTTCTAAGCATGCTTCTCTTGCATCCATATGTTTATATGACCATTCTCATGCCTTGCCTCATGTTTGCATCATCTCTTAACATCATTAACATCACACACATGCTTCTGGTTTTGGTTTGTATCATGTCATTGCATCTCATTTGCATTGCATTTAATTCCTTTCACTAACTTTTCAGGTGGTAAGTTATTTTGAGAAGTGAATTTGCCTTCACTTCTCACAATCTCTTTTCATTCCTCTTATGCATCATTGCTGCATTTTATCTTGTGTTTGAGATTGAGCTTGCTCTTTGTTCTTAATCTTACTTTTCTTTCTTCAAGTGACTTGTCTTCTTAAATGAAGCAAGTTACTTTGCTTCTCTTTGCTCCTTTCATCTGCTTCCTGGTGGTTTCACTGAAGATCTCTCTTGTAGACCTCACACACCCTAGGAACAACCAAGCATGACAATAATTAGGGTTTTGATTAGTCCCCCCATTTAGCTTTTACCTTTGTGTCTCATTGAGTCTTCTCTTCTCATCTCATAATCAGGGACTAAACCCTAAAGGCTTTAAGGCTTTGTGATTAAGCTTATGCCTGCATCCTTCTATTAGGATGGAGTGTATAACTTTAATCCTAAGTGTTGAACCCTTAATGTGTTTAAATCCTTTAATCAATCCATCTAATAATCATCAAGACATCAAGCTTGTAACTTGGGCCTTGCATTAGGGTTCTAATTCTTCCTTAACTGGTTAAGAAGGACTAACCCTAGTGTTAATGGACAAGTCCCCCTCAAGTTGTCTTACAAACCATAAAAATCACTTCTTCATCTTATCATTAACTAAAATCCATTTAATAAAGGCTTTGTTTTTCCATGAAGTTAATCCCTAATCATGGATTAAGTTGAGGAGCCTTCCTTAGCTTAAACATTCTCATCTATTATCCTTCTATTAGGATGGTGTATTGAGTCTGTTTAATCCCTGATTATGGCTTAATCTCATTACTTAACACTAAACAAAAACACCAAAAACATCTAAATAATCACAAGTAGGTTAATGATCTTAATCCTACATCATGGTGATTAAGTGTGAGAAGCTGACTTCACACTTAAGGTACTCTCATTACCCCTAATCAGAGGGAAGATGTGATGAGTTTACTTAATCCATTGGTTTAGGCTTAATCTCATTAACTTATGACACATCTCCAAAAGCAATAAAAGACTGAAAACTCAAAAACAAACAATAATCGTCTCCTCCGGGATTCTTTTCTCATCTCATTCACTCACAAACGAGAACTTGCTTCTTCCGTCTAATGCAAGACAGTTTGCACCTGAGCCAGACAGGTCATAAACTTGAGCATAGACAAGTAAGCAGTTCACAAGTCAATTCATCTTTCAGTCTCTTTGGGTCGAACTACGGTGTTCTGACTTCCTCATTGCACGAGAGGATACGTAGGCATAACTTAACAGTTATCGAACAAAAGTCTCTGTATATTCCCCCTCTTTCCAGCATCACTCCTTTAGCCTCATGATCTTGAGCATCTTATTCCTGTTCTTACACTGACACTGTACATTTATACACTTCACTTTTCTTTTTACACTGACACCTGTACATCCTTTTCCAGCTCTTGTATACACAAATGGCACTGACACTACCCCTTTAAACACAAATCTTTTAAACGTGGATCCCGTCGAATACGACGGACAATCTAGGTGCTAATACCTTTCCAGGTTGTAACCAACCCCCTTTCTCAGTCTCTCTGGTTCGCGACCGTCGTATCCATATCTTTCTAGGTTTATGCAGCATTACCTTTCCTTCGGGATAAAAAATGCCTAGCTGGCGACTCTTTCTTTCTCTTGAGTTCACTCTTGTGTGTTCTCATCCCTCTTTCGCCGACCGTTCGCGTTTGTACCCCTTCTGACCAGGTGTCATTTTGGTGGGAGCGACAACTTGGCGACTCTGCTGGGGACCCTTATACTGTAACCAGGGCTTCTGGTTCTTTTTGTGGGTTCCTCCTAGCGCTTGTTTGATTTGTGTTTACTGGGGTGTTATGTGCTATTTGTGTTTGTATATTTATTTTATTTACTGCTTTATGTACAGTTATTTATTGCTTTCTTTACAGCTTTATATCATCATACTGTCATACTGTTATCTGGCTGGATCTGTTTTCTGTCTTGGTGGGTGGGGTTCTATTGAGAGTTTAAGGTCCTATACCTGGGACCTGAGTGACACCTAGGCTAGAGTGGTTCATGTTCTTTCCCATTCCATTTCGGTCTGGTGCGGGAATATGAAACACGGTTCAGATATGGGTTTCTTCTTGAGAACTCTGTGCTACAGATCTCCTGTAGTGCTAGGGCTATCTGGGAAGCCTGCTAAGTCTGGATGACCTTTACTATGACCTTCAGAAACTGAGGTGAATTAGAGGAGGATTTTTTATGTTTATTGTAAACACTGTACCTCCGGGTTAGAAGTGTTTACACTTCTCATAACTGATCCAAGTCTGAGGATCCTTGTTTTAGAACACCACCTGTGAGGGGGTTGGGCTGTTTACAGGTTTGCAGGAACCATTGACCACATCATACCCTGATACTTATTGTGTTTGAGAATGCTTCACTTTGGACAGTTCTTGTGATTTTAACCCTGGATATGTGGCTCTTTATTTGAGTCTCCCGCCTTGGTTACTGGACTTATGAACCTCCATCTGGACTTCTTAGACATACATGGACTTATATCAAGGCAGTAGTCAGATCCAGCTTGAACACAAACCCTTTCATATCATTTGCATACATCATCATTGCATCATTTAACATTTTCTTATTTGTTTTTTCAGGGTATCCATATTACATTTGGCTTGGTTTTGACCCCTTCATCTGCATAGATCCCTGTTCATCAGTATCTGCTTCAGCTGTCTTCATCAGCTACCTGCTCCAGTCACCTGCATCACCAATATCAGCCTATCAGTGGTTCACCTCCAGTGTTAGTCTCCATCATCAGCATCTGTCTCATCTCTTCATCAGCAGACATGGCACCCAAGAAGAGCAACATTTCATATCATTTCTTTGAGCCTGAGCTGACTGGCATCAGGAAGGTCCAGGCCCTTATTACTCCAGACCATATACCACTATTCAGAGAACATTATGGAGGAATCCTTGATGTGGTTATGGATTTGGACTTTTCTCAGAGGAGCTTGATTCACACTTGCCTACAGTTCTATGATCCTCCTTTGAGATGATTCACCTTCCAGAATTTTCAGTTGGGACCCTTGTTGGAAGAGTATTCATCACTGATTGGTGTACCTGTCAGGGGTGGTGTCCCCTTCAACCCTGAGATGGATTTTCCCAGTAATGAAGAAGTGGCAAAAGCACTGTATCTGGAGCCTACTCTGATTGAGCAGAACATGACAACAAAGGCTGGAATCTCTGGTTTACACTTGGATTTCTTGACTTCTCAGGCTATCCTGAAGGCCTCCTTGGGAGAATGGAAGGCAGTCTGTGCATTGTTAGCCCTCAGTATATATGGGGTTATACGTTTTGCAGATGAGCCTATGTTTATTAGCAAGAATGCCATTCATCTTTTCATTCTGAGGAACCCATTGCCCACCTTACTGGGAGATTTCTACTACTCTGTTCACCAAAGGAATGAAAAGCAAAGAGGAAGGTTGGTGAGATGCTGTGCTCCCCTGTTCCATACCTGGCTGCTCAAACACTTGCCCAAGACTGATGCCTTCTTGAATCCTCACCAACAGAAGAATTGGGCTAGGAGACTTGGTTCTTTGACCTCAGATGACATCAGGTGGTGCACTCAGAGCACCAAGGGCAGGGACATCATTACTAGTTGTGGGCAGTTCCCCAATGTACCTCTGATAGGAGTGAAGGGTTGCATCAACTACAACCCTTTGCTATTCAAAAGACAGTTGGGCTATGCATTGGTCCACCCTCCTAGAGTGCAAGACTTGGCTGAAACCCTTTATTGTGAGATTAAGCCTAATCTAGCTTTTGTCAGACAAGCATCCTGGGCTTGGGACAATGTCCAGACCAAAGGGATGGCCATTCTTGGGAGATGCAACAATGTGGCCTCAGCTCAGTATTATGAGTGGTCTCATGCCAGGGCTCAAATTTCTGGGATGCCCTTCACCATTGAGGATGCACCTGAACCATCCACAGCACCACCTCCAGCCACTGTCAGCCTGGAAGAGTTTGAGAAACTAAAAGAAAGGAATGAGAATCTGTCTCAAGCCCTGAAGAGAACCCTCTAGGAGAAGAGTGATGGTCGTCTGGACATTGAAAGGTTGGAAAAGCTTAAGGTGGAACATCTAGCCAAGATTGAAAAGGCAGAGGACTACATCAAGAAGTCAAGAGCTGGAGAGCAGATTTTGAAGAATGCCTGTAAAGAGGCCCAGTTTCAGAAGGCTAGGACCGATCTCTATCTGAAAGAAAGTCAAGCTAGGTGGGTCAGGATCACTGAAGCTTGCACTCAGGAGGATAAGAGAACTCAGGACAGGATTGAGCAATTAGAGGCCAGTGCAAAGGAGCAACATGAGGCTCTGCTAGCAGCCCAGAGGGAAATCTCAGAATTGAAGCTTAGGGCTGGTGTGAAGAGGTCAAAGGACCAGGGCAGACACAAGAAGCTAACCATTTCTATTGCCACCAGGAATCTTCTTATCAGGAACCTCACAGAGCATCCAGCTGACCCTGTAACTGAAGCACTCCTGAAGGAAGTTAAGGAGGATGAGTTTGGTCTTGGTGTTTGACTTTTTGTTTGTTGTTGCTTTCATTTCATGTACTTTTCTCTTATGTTTTATTTTTGACCCCTCAGGGGGCATGTATTGTAAAAAACAAACTATGTATGATTAACCATTTATAATATATTCATTAGTTTGTTTCATTCAAATCTATTTCTCCCAAGCAACATCAAAGCATCTTCCTCAGGGTCTGGAAAGGTCAAAACCAAATGCCAAGCCGGATACCTTGGAAACAAATAAGCATACTACATTGCATGCTAACTCTCGTTTTGTTTTGTAGGTTTTTGTTTTGTTTGTTACTAACTCTGTTGTGATTCAGGAACTATTGCTCGACGACGGGTGTTCCCTCTCAACCGTCCGCATAGATATCCCACTCGCAGCACCTTCCGGGTATACAAATGGACCAAGTACAGCAGGAACTTACAGAAGTCAGAACTCAAATGGCCAATGAGAGGCTAGAAATGAGAAACCAGATGACCCAGTTCATGGAGGTGATGAATGGCTTGGCTCAAAGCCAAGAAAGATTAAGGGCATTGGTAGAAAGGCAGACCCAAGAGGAACCCCATTTAGGGACTGGAGGAACAAGCAACAATGAGAGGGTTCATCCTCATGTTAATCCACCTGTGTATGGGCCCTACCTTCATCCAGAGATCAACATCCCTGCTAATGTGCAAGGGAATGCTACTGCGGGAAGAGTATTACAAGAAGACCCCCAAGAGGATCAATTCACTGTAATGGGAGCTAGGGATGAAGCCTATGACAGAAGGCTAGTTGAAATTGCTGAGAAATTGAGATCTTTGGAGTCTCAAAATTCACTGGGCTTTGATGTCATGGATATGGGATTAGTGGACGGGGTAAGGATTCCCCACAAGTTTAAACCCCCGTGCTTCGAGAAGTACAACGGAACTTCCTGTCCACGAACCCACTTGCAATCCTTTCTGGGGAGGCTGAAGGCATACACCATGGATGAAAAACTATGGATGTTTTACTTTGAAGACAGTTTAACTGGAGCTTCAAGGGAATGGTACTCTCACTTGACTAGAGCAACCATCAGATGCTAGAGGGACCTAGCTGAGGCCTTCATCAGACAGTACCAGTACAACTTGGACATGGCTCCTAACAGGACCCTCCTGATGGGAATGTCTCAGTCGTCCAGGGAAAGCTTCCGGGAATACGCCCAGAGGTGGAGGCAGCTTGCTGCTGCTGTCCAGCCACCCATGTCGGAAAGGGAAATGGCCGACATGTTTATGAACACCCTCCAAGGGACATACATTGACAGGCTAGCTGCCTTTTCTTCCACCAGCTTCGCTGACGTAGTCATAGCTGGAGAAAGGATTGAAAGCCTATTAAAGATGGGCAAGATTTCTGACAATGGTGCGAGCTCGTCCAGCAACCCCAGAAAGCCTTTTGTGGGGCCTAGAAGAACCGGTGAGACTAATGCTATTCATGCCAACAGGGCCAGACCTCAATATGTTCATAGGTCAGTGGCAGCTGTCACTATTCCCGCTCCAATTCCTCAGCAACCAGCATATCAACCACAACAACAACCCCACTACCAGCAACAAGTTCAATATCCGCCTCAAAGAAACTACAACAACAACAACAACAACAATCAACAAAGACCTTTTCAGCAAAGACCATCTCAGGCCAATAGGGTGATTGATCCAATCCCTATGCCTTATACTGCTTTATTGCCACAGCTCCTGAAGCTCAACTTGGTTGGGTTAAGGACCTTGGCACCACCAGATCCTTCCAGTCTGCCAAGAAATTATGACGCCAACGCCAGATGTGCTTTTCACTCCAATGCACCTGGCCACAGTACAGAGAAATGTAGGGCTCTACAAATGAAGGTACAAGACTTGGTAGATTCTAAAGCTCTAAACTTTGCACCCCCGCCAAATGTCAACAAAAACCCCATGCCCAACCATGGAGGACCAAGATTTAATGCTATTGAGGAAGATAAGCCGTATTTCCTAATAACCAGTGTTGGGCAGATTCTGACACCTCTGGTAGAAATTAAAGCTCAGCTCTTAGAATTCCAGATGTTCCCCGGGTGTGAGCTCGGTTGTGATTATTGTAACATTTCGGTAAACGGGTGTGATAACTTGAGAAGCGGCATGGATAGTCTTATCCAGAGTGGCCTACTTCAAATCACAACATCAACACCTTCAAATCCAGCAATCTCCTCGACAACAATCCCCGAGTCCTCTACAACTGCAACAACAGTCATTCCAAGCAATTCACCAGCACTATCAACAATGGCTCCGTCCATCATATCAACAAATCAAATATCAACAAACATTCCTTCTACAACATCAGCACCCCTTTATTCAGAATCTTCTACAAAATCAACAGCCATTTATCCAGCAAGATCTTCTACAACACCAGCAGATATCTCAGCAGTCACTATTTATTATGATCCGTCAAGTATTCCTCCGAACAACAATTTTCAACAACAAGCAGTGGC
Organism: Lathyrus aphaca; assembly: GCA_963966055.1. Taxonomy (NCBI): domain Eukaryota; kingdom Viridiplantae; phylum Streptophyta; class Magnoliopsida; order Fabales; family Fabaceae; genus Lathyrus; species Lathyrus aphaca. The sequence goes on along the minus strand of OZ014525.1, from coordinate 482,273,947 downwards.
GTCTCCTGCCAGGTCACCAGTTACCATCTACTACGATCCGCACACTATTTCAACACCCTCCTCTGCTGCAGTCAGTCCGGTTACCATCACGGTACCTGGACCAGTTCCATATGAAAGCAGTAATGCCATCCCTTGGCATTATGGCTCTGACTTTTACTGCAATGTGGAGAAAATCACTCTTGACTCTTCAACCTCTTCTCCACAGATTGATAATGTCGGGGGAGGCGGAGGCTTCACCAGAAGCGGACGCCTTTTTGCCTCGCAATCACAAAGACCTAATGCTGAAGTAGAAGCTGCTGCCAAAGCAAAGGGAAAGAGTGTAATATCTGAAGAACCCATTCTCAAGGAAACTCAAAAGACATCTTTTGAACAAGATGTAGACGAGTTTATGAGGATTATCAAGAGGAGTGATTACAAAGTGGTGGATCAGCTTCACCAAACTCCCTCAAAAATCTCCATTTTATCTCTGCTGATGTGTTTCGAAGCTCACCGGAATGCTTTATTAAAAGTCTTGCACGCAGCATATGTGCCAGAGGAGATCACCGTTAATCAGCTGGAGACCGTGGTAGCAAATGTCAATACCAGCCATGGGTTGGGTTTTACCAGTGTTGATCTAACAACTGAGGGATGTAATCACAACAAGGCTTTACACATCACTCTTGAATGCAAGGGTGCTGTTCTATCACATGTACTGGTAGATACTGGGTCTTCACTCAATGTTTTACCAAAGAAAGCTTTGGTGAAGCTGGAGTATGATGGCTTGGCATTGCGTCCAAGTAACTTAGTGGTGAGAGCATTTGATGGCTCTAAGAGATCAGTGCTAGGAGAGATTGATCTGCCCATGATGATTGGCCCAGAGACTTTTAAAATTACCTTCTATGTGATGGACATTCAGCCGGCCTACAGCTGTTTGTTGGGTAGACCTTGGATCCATGCCGCTGGCGCAGTTACGTCTACCCTTCACCAGAAGCTGAAATTCGAGTGGGAGGGCCAGATCATCACCATCTGTGATGAAGAAGATATCTTTGTTAGCCACCTGGCTACATACAAATATATTGAGATGGATGGAGAGATCCATGAAACCATGAGCCAGGGATTTGAAGCCCTGAACATTAATGAAGCATCTGCTGTACTTGGGACTTCCATGACATCTTATCAGCAAGCCAGGAAGGTTGTTGAAGAGGGGAATGCCCAAGGCTGGGGAAAGCTGTTGCCTGTGGAGAAGAAAGAGGACAAATTTGGGTTGGGTTACAAACCAACTCAACAAGATCAATCAGAGGCTGCTAAGAAGCCCAATTTTGTTAGTGGAGGGATGCTCACCCCTGATGCAGTAAACAACTTGGAAGATGAGTCGGAAGATGAGCGCAACCTGGAGAGCTGGATACGTCCAAGGATCCCGGGGAGCTGTATCTCAAACTGGTCTTCCCAGGAAATTATAAGGGTTACTCCTGCAGAGTAATTATTATTTCTTGTATTTTAAGCATGCATCAAGTCTTGCATCTTGCCCAAGATGACAAGACTCATTTTGTAATCGGTCCATCTTGTAATTTTGTGCAAACAGATCAATCAATGAATATCGGACATCTTTTGCAAATGAGTCTTTTTCTTTTCTGCTCACTGTTTTTCATTTTTTCTTTTTGTACAAAAATAAAATGGCAATGTTTTCAAAATGATAACTTTATTTCACTTTTTTCTAAACAAAGATTAAAATCAATCACTAAAATGAACAATCTAAACCCTTGCAGAGAGTGCCTCTCAGACTGCACCAACAACAACACAACTTTGATAATCCAATCAATCAAGCTGATGAAGGGGTTGAAGAAGATTATGAGCTTCCTGAAGAGCTAGCCAGGTTGTTAAGGCAAGAGGAGAAGGTTATCACTCCTCATCAGGAGGAGATTGAAACGATTAATCTTGGTTCGGAAGAAGACGTGAAAGAGGTTAAGATCGGGGCCTGCCTACAAGGTTCAGTGAAAGAGCAACTGATTGATATGCTTCGGGAGTATGTGGATGTGTTTGCTTGGTCTTATCAGGACATGCCAGGGTTGGACACCGATATCGTCATGCACAAGCTGCCGTTAAAAGAAGACTGCCCACCAGTAAAACAGAAGCTGCGCCGTACTCGCCCAGATATGGCAATGAAGATAAAGGAAGAGGTGAAAAAGCAGTGGGACGCCGGGTTCCTTGCTGTAACTAGCTATCCGCCGTGGGTTGCTAATATTGTACCTGTGCATAAGAAAGACAGCAAAGTGAGAATGTGTGTTGACTACCGGGATCTGAACAGAGCCAGCCCGAAAGATGACTTTCCATTACCTCATATTGATGTACTAGTTGACAATACGACTCAGTTCTCGGTGTTCTCCTTCATGGACGGATTTTCAGGATACAATCAGATCAAGATGTCACCTGAAGACATGGAGAAGACAACTTTTATCACACCCTAGGGCACGTTCTGTTATAAGGTGATGCCATTCGGACTGAAGAATGCTGGTGCAACCTATCAACGGGCTATGGTAACATTATTCCACGATATGATCCATAAATAAATCGAGTGTTATGTGGATGACATTATTGCCAAGTCCCTCACAGAAGAAGACCACCTGGTAAATCTGCTGAAACTATTCAAGCGTCTAAGGAAGTACCAACTGAAATTGAACCCCAACAAGTGCACATTCGGGGTGCGATCTGGTAAGTTGCTGGGATTTATTGTGAGCGAGAAAGGGATTGAAGTTGACCCTGATAAAGTCAAAGCCATTCAAGAAATGCCTGCACTGAAAAATGAGAAAGAAGTTCGGGGGTTTCTAGGTAGATTAAACTACATTTCAAGGTTCATATCTCACCTTACAGCAACTTGTGAACCTTTGTTCAAGCTGTTAAGAAAGGAACAGACGGTCAGGTGGAACGAAGACTGCCAGAGGGCTTTTGACAAGATCAAGGAGTACTTGCAAGAACCTCCAATCCTTATGCCTCCAGTTGAAGGAAGACCTCTGATAATGTACTTAACAGTATTAGAAGGGTCAATGGGGTGTGTGCTGGGCCAGCATGACGAGTCTGGTCGAAAAGAGTATGCAATTTACTACCTAAGCAAAAAGTTTACCGACTGTGAACAACGTTATTCACTGCTCGAGAAAACTTGCTGTGCTTTAGCGTGGGCTGCTCGCCGACTGAGACAGTATATGTTGACCCACACTACCTTATTGATATCAAAGATGGACCCAGTTAAGTACATTTTTGAGAAGCCAGCTCTTACCGGACGGGTTGCAAGATGGCAAATGATCCTCACAGAATATGACATCCAGTACACATCTCAGAAAGCCATCAAAGGCAGTGTATTGTCTGATTATCTTGCTGAGCAACCTATTGATGATTACCAGCCTATGAGATTTGACTTCCCTGACGAAGACATCATGTTCATAAAAGCAAAAGATCATGAAGAGCCTGTTCACACTGAAGGGCCTGACCCGGAGAAAGAATGGACTATGATGTTTGATGGGGCTGTTAATATGAATGGTCGTGGTGTTGGTGTAATACTCATTACACCTAAGGGAGTTCACATGCCTTTCTCGGAAAAACTCACCTTTAACTGCACTAACAACGAAGCTGAATACGAAGCCTGTATTATGGGTCTTGAGGAAGCCATTAACCTCAAGATCAAGACTTTGACGGTATTCGGAGATTCAGCTTTGGTAGTTAATCAAACCAACGGCAAATGGTACACACACCAGGATCATCTGATACCTTACAGGGATTATACAAGGAGGTTATTGACTATTTTTACAACGGTCAAGCTTGAGTATATTCCTCGGGACGAAAATCAATTTGCAGATGCTCTGGCTACTATTTCATCCATGATCAAAGTTCAAGCTGCCAACTTTGTGCCTCGGATTTCAGTATCCAGACTTGACAGACCATCATATGTATTTGCAGCAGACGTTGTCAAAGATGATAAGCCTTGGTTCCACGACATCATATGCTTCTTGGAGGATCAGACATACCCACCTGGGGCATCTTCCAATGATAAGAAGACTTTAAGAAGGCTTGCTGGTAGTTTCTTCCTGAATACTGATGGTTCCCTGTACAAGAGAAACTTTGATATGGTACTCCTCAGATGCGTTGATAGAATAGAAGCAGACTTGTTGATGCACGAGGTGCACGAAGGATCCTTTGGTACCCATGCAGGAGGGCATGCCATGGCTAAGAAGTTATTAAGATCGGGCTATTACTGGATCACAATGGATGCCGACTGTTGTGCCTATGCCAGAAAGTGCCATAAATGCCAGATTTATGCGGATAAGGTGCATGTGCCCCCAATCCTCTGAATGTGATGTCTTCTCCCTGGCCCTTTGCCATGTGGGGCATTGACATGATTGGCAAGATTGAGCCAACTGCTTCGAATGGCCACAGATTCATCTTGGTAGCCATTGACTATTTTACCAAGTGGGTTGAAGCAGCTTCCTATGCAAATGTTACAAGGCAAGTGGTAGCCCGATTTCTGAAGAGAGACATCATCTGTCGGTATGGAGTTCCCGAGCGAATCATTACTGATAATGGTTCCAACTTAAACAACAAAATGATGGCAGAACTATTTCGGGACTTCAAGATCCAACACCACAATTCTTCTCCTTACAGGCCAAAGATGAATGGCGCTGTTGAGGCAGCTAATAAGAATATCAAGAAGATTGTGCAGAAGATGGTAGTCACCTATAAAGACTGGCATGAGATGCTACCGTTTTCCTTGCATGGGTACCGCACGTCGATCAGAACATCTACTGGGGCAACGCCGTATCAGCTTGTGTATGGTATGGAGGCAGTCCTACCAGTTGAAGTTGAACTACCCTCCCTACGGGTACTGATGGATGTTAAGCTGAACGAAGCAGAATGGGTCCGGTCCCGATACGAATAACTGAATCTGATTGAAGAGAAGAGATTGGCTGCAATCTGTCATGGGCAGCTGTATCAGAAAAGAATGAAGAAAGCCTTCGATCAGAAAGTCAGGCTCCGAGAGTACCAAGTAGGAGATCTTGTGCTGAAAAGACTCCTCCCTCCTCATACAGACCACAGGGGAAAGTGGACTCCGAACTATGAAGTACCATTCGTAGTAAAGAAAGTTTTCTCTGGCGGAGCACTGATGCTCAGCACTATGGATGGTGAAGACTTTCCGTCCCCTGTGAATTCAGATGCAGTTAAAAAATACTTCGCATAAAAATGACCCGCTGGACATAAAAACAGAATGTAAGTCCAGGAAAAAATAGGGCATCCCGGCGAGTCAAAAACAGAATAAAAGACTCGGGCAAAAATAAGGGAAAATAAACAAAAAGATGAACACGCGCTGAGTTGAAAAGCCGCATTGGACAACTCAGGCAAAAATGGGTATCCCGATGGATTGAAAACCCGAAAGGGCGATCCATGCAAAATAAGGGAATAAGCGAACAACCGCATTATGAATTCGTCTGTATCACTTACAACTTGGTAAGCTTCGAAAGGATCAAGCTTCTTTCAGAATCAGCCTTCTTCAGAAAGCAAGACGAGAAGAACGTCAAATGTCATACGAGTCATAGCAAAAGGGAAGCTCCTTGAAGCGTCATCAACATTGCCAACATTTTGTTTCTCAATTTGTAACAATCTCCACATTTTAGGGGATATGTTTCTTTGACTGTATCTTGCCAATTCAGGGCATATGAATTAATAAAATCAGATTTTCAGTCATGTCTCGTCCCGTACATTTTTTTTTCATTTGCAAAATTTCCGATGTCTATAAGATACTGATTGCATAAATACAGATGTTTCTCTTCTAAAGAATACATGCTTGCAGGAAATATATTTACTCTCGGGAGTGTCTAAACTCCTACGACGGAATCCGGTATGGGATACCTCGGGATTACTTGTGCGTTTCTCTGTCTTTGCAGGATTGCAGGTGTTCAAAACGCAACGTGGGGCATGTAAACTTCACTCCAGCAAGCTGGCAAATCATTATCTACTCAGTCTATCTCCCAATTAGCACCGGAGATGGTTTCTCCCCTGTTGAGTTGTCAAGTATCATCCTCAGCAGAACCCCTCGCAGAAATCTTCAGGAAGACTTTCCTTTGGTCTTTCTTATTCCCCAGCAGAGTTACCATTTACTATTCCTCCACAGCCAAGTGCAAAAGCCGGGAAACCATCTCCCCATAGAGCTTCGGCCTCTATCCAGAAGAGCAACGCATGGAGGATTCACAACAGAGTCATGGAAGTTTCTATAAGCCCCAGTTGGGTCCCTCATTACCAAGGATGGGTCTATCAGTGACCTATTCCCCCAAGCAGATTCATATATGCTAGATCTACCAATGATCTCTTCCCCAGCTGGGATGTCCACTTCAAGCAGATCGACCAGAGATCTTCGTGGCAACGGGATCCGAGTCCCCGATCGTTATCTTTTGCGTAAACATAGCATTCGCATCATAATCACCCCACAAAGCGTAGCATTCCGTCTAATACGGAGCATTACGGCAAAAATCAAACATATTGCATAATCATGAGCCATGTTCTGAATCAAACACTTGTTAATATTGACAAATCCATCAACCATATACAGAATGCTCCCCCAGATTCCCTAGCGGAGAGCTAAAGCTAAAGCAGTTACCTTACACTCACAAACATCATTACATACTCCTTGTGGCACCCGTCCGTGTCATATCCCCAGTAGAAAGCCAAAGTGTCCCCTTTGCACTCACAGATACATATACATATATATAATTTTCTTGACATCCGTCCGTGTCACTTTCCCCAGCATAGTTACCTAAACACTTTGCACTTACAGATACTTATATATATAACTCTTGACACTCGTCCGTGTCACTCTCTCCAGCAGGTTAAATACCCGTCTATACACCACTCATACTTATTGCTCTTATTTTCACTTATACAGATACTCGTCCGTATCTTGTATACACCACTTATATCCTCTCAGATTCGACACTCGTCCGTGTTCTTTGTTAACCAGTTGATACTCGTCTGTATCATCATCTCAGAACATGCGTCAAGCGTTTGTTTCTACCTGATACTCGTCCGTATCATAGTCTTAGGGATGCTCGCCCGCATCTTTAATCCATACACTGTGTCAAATACTCATGTCTTCTTGAATTTAGACACTCGTCTGTGTCTACCTTTCCCCAGAAGAGTCCCCTCAGAATCAACACTCGTCCGTGTTCCTTGTTAACCAGTTGATACTCGTCCGTATCATCATCTCTGAACACGTGTCAGTATTTGGTTCTACCCGATACTCGTCCGTATCGCAGTCTTAGGGATGCTCGTCCGCATCTTTAATCTATACACAACGTCAAAACACTTACACCTTTTATTTCTTGGATATAAACACTCGTCCGTGTTTACTATTCCTCAGTAGGTCGCCAGCAAAGCAAAATTTCTTTTCTATCTGACATTCGTCCTATGTCATGATAAACTTTGAAAGCAGCCGTACCCTGCTAGGTGATCGTCCTTCACCTCTTGATGATCGTCCTTCATCATGCTCATCCGATGGCCGTCCCCATCGTCGACCTTTATCCGGCGTTCGTCCTATGTCGTGATATGTTTAGCAGCCGTCCCCTGCTAGGTGATCGTCCTTCACCTCTTGATGATCGTCCTTCATCATTTTATCCGATGGCCGTCCCCATCGTTGATCTTGTCATCTGAAATTCGTCCTATGTCATGATAAACCTTGAGAGCAGTCGTCCCCTGCTAGGTGATCGTCCTTCACCTCTTGATAATCATCCTTCATCATGCTCTTCCGATGGCCGTCCCCATCGTTGACCTTTTATCCGACATTCGTCCTATGTCGCGATACTTTCGGCAGCCGTACCTTGCCAGGTGATCGTCCCTCACCTTAGATGACCGTCCCTCATCTTATCCCCAACAGAGCAGCCGTCCCCTGCTAGGTGATCGTCCTTCACCTTTGATGACCGTCCCTCATCATTATTTCATTTATTCTTTAACCCGATGACCGTCCCTCATCATTATTTCATTTATTCTTTAACCCGATGGCCGTCCCCGTCGTGGTCCCTTTTCCTTTTCCTGATGATCGTCCTTCATTAGTTTAGCCTGATGGCCGTCCCCATCGTTGTTTGCATTACTTTATGAACCTGATGACCGTACCTCATCATTTACTTTTTACATATTCCCTAGAGAATCTTATAGCTTTACTTGATGGCCGTCCCCATCATAATCTCTTATATCCCCAGCATGTCGGCCATCCCCGTCATTGCTTTATTTCCCGCGTTCTCCCCAGCATGTCGGCCGTCCCCATCATTGCCCTTTCCCCAGCAGTCGTTCTCTGCTCGGCGGTCGTCCTCCGTTGCTCGCACTTTATGATTATACTTTATTTTCCTTTTTACAATCTATATCCCTTTTCTTCTTCATTCTGTGAGTGCAAATTTTGGACTGTCTTTGGTATTCAACCACAAGTTATCTCGTTTGCCTGATAAGCCGTTGCTTACATCCTGCACAGCTAACTCATGTTTGAATAGGGGCAGCTGTAAACAGCCCAAATTTGCCCTCACCCATTCACACCATGGCTTGTGATATTTTCATATGCATAATTTCAATCATAGCACCTCATATTGCATATTTGCTTCACTGCATTGTTTCTAAGTCATCTGCATCTAGGGTTTGTGATCTGAGCAATCCAAGAGCTTCTTGAGCCACTCCAAAGGTCATCAATCACTTCAAAGGGGTCCATGTATGTTTAATCATCATATTATGTCCTCTCAAAATCAAGAATGTCAAAGAATCACAAGAACTGAGAATGGCATGGAAGCAGAGCCAGGTTTAACTGCACAGATGACCTAAAATTAGGGTTTTGGTTTCAGAGGCCATAACTCCATTTTTTTGGTCATTCTTGTTTCTATTGGTCTCTATATGGTATAGGGAGCATGCATATCAATTTTCATGAAGAAATTCCATGGGGAAGTCATCTGATCAAGAGTTGACTTCTTGAGCAAGTCAGTGCAAAATCAGGGCATCTGAGGCCCCCAATGACCCAACCAAAGGGTGTTCTTCATCATTTTGATTGTGTATGATCTTTATTTGATCATAGAAGATGTTATAAGTTCACAAAATTGGAAAATCTCAAGTCATTTGCAAAGTTGACTTTTTGGGAAAGTTGACTTGTAATGAAAATTGCCATTTTGGGAAACTTTTTCAACCCTTGCTTTTTGATTCAAAAATGCTTCAAATGAAAAAACTTTGGTCATGAAAGTTGTAGAATGGATCATTACCTTTTCAAAAAGTACAAGAACTTGACCTAATTCATTTTGGATCAAAAGTTATGGCTGTCAAAGTTGGGAAAAATCACATAATTTGAAGTTTTCTACCAAAGAGGCAAAGTTGCAAAATCACTTGCCAAGGAAAATTGTGCTATCAAATGGACTTCTAATCTTCATACCAACATGAACCAAGACCTAAAAGTCAGATTGCATCAAAGGATCACTCATTTTCATGACTTGTGGAACAAGAAATTTCAAAAGGGCAAAGGATGAAGCAAGTTGCAAAAGCTCACTCAAACCCTAATCCACTTGCTTGCTGACTTCATAATCAATCCTAAGGCTCTCCACACTTCTTGCTGCGCAGGACACCCCATTTGTACTTGGCTATCCATGAGCCCATACCTCTCTTACACAAAGTTTGACATTTTGGCCAAAGACCCATACCAATCACAATAGGGCACACCAACTCCACAGGCCTATCCCTGAGTGATAAGTGGACCAAAGGTAAGCCAAAGCACATAAAACTTCATGCTGAAACACACCCCAAGCCCTAGTTCCAAGTTTATGCTCCAACTTGCAAAACCATTCGAAACACTCTCCACAAGCCTCAAACACACAAACAAGCTTCACAAACAATCTCAACATGCTTCACTGATCACAAACCACCCATTACCATAGCCTGAAACTCACTGAAATCAAAATACGATTTCCACCCCCCCTTGAACAGAACTTCTGCAATCTCCCAAACCAACCAACATAAATTCCTTCCAAGCATCAAGACTTCATCAGGAGCTCAAGAGGAGTGGATTGCACAAAGAGAGGAGGCCAGAAAGTTGCAAATTGAGAAAGCTCAAGCTCAGGTACCTCAAGAACTTTTTTTCCAGAAATGAGTTTTCAAGTTCCTAGATTGTTCCTCATGCTTTGCTGATCACTCTGATGTTTTTACTTTTTGAAATGGTTGAGAAATAAGCATGTATTTGTGTTCTGAAATTTTCTGATCTAAATGCATTTTGTTTCGATTCAGCCTTAATATGAAAAATAAATGTATTTTGATTGTTGATTCTTGCTCTATGATGATTGGGGGTGGATTCTGGGCAGAGAGATGATGTTTTAGAGACATGGGGAGAAAGTTAGCAACTTTCAGGTGAGGGTATGGCCGGAGAAGACGACCGGAAGTCTTCTTCGGCCACCTGAATTTGTTTAGGGCTAATCAGAGTCATTAATGCAAGTTTGAATGTGGAGCGTTGGATGGGTTAACCAGGGCTGACTCGCGCGTGTTTGAGTGGCTAGGATGCATCATTAGAAACCCTAATCTTCATTAACTTAATTTAATTCAGTTTAATTAATTTAAAATGAAAATTAGCTCAGTTTGAATTGTGACCATCAGATTGCGCGCGAAGTCAAACAAAATATCCCCAGAACCAATCCTGTCCCTTGGATACGCATACTTTCATTTTTATTCAATTTTATTTTCATTTTATTTCATTTGTTTTCTACATTTTATTAAAAATAGTAAAAATCATTGAAACATTCTGAAAATTTATATTCAAGCTTTTATTAATTTTCAGAAACCAAAAACATTTTTATTTTTATTTTTTGCATTAAAATTTATTTTTAAATCATTTAAAAGTTTATTTTTAATTGATTAATGAGAATTAATTAATTAAAAATATTTTTTAGGTATTTAAAAATCACAAAAAAATTCATGAGACATTTAAAATCATTTAGAAACATTGTCCAACTCTCAAACTAAATTTCTTTTTTGATCTTGATGTCTTTTGACAATTTTCCATGGAATTAATTTCATTTCAAGGCATCATTTTGATCCAATCTTCAAAAATTCATTTCTGCCTAGCCTTTAAGAGTTGGACCTTGATTCTTCTTGCATTTCATCTTGTATAGCATGTAGTTTAGAGGATTAAATTGGCATGAATTGATCTTGCATTTCCTATTTGTTTGGCATTTTTCTTGACAAGGTACCTTAAAACCCTAGCAATCTTAAAAAATTGATAACCCTCACTAGGTTAAGAGTTAGGGCCCCTCCTTTGGGCAGTGATTTTGTATAGGTTTAGGGTTCCTTAGAATTCATTTTCAAATTTTTATCTTGATGTTTGCTTCTGGTCTTGAATTTTGTTTTGTGCATTGATCATAAACCCTAATTTGGACTTTCATTTGCATCCATCTTCCATTTGTTTGCATACCATGACTTTCCATGACATTTTGTGCATCCATTTGATTCATAGTACATCTTAAGACATGTTAAGACCATATGTGATAATTGCATCTTTCATTTGCTATGTTGTATGTCATTTGCATTTCATAACTTTTCATGAACATCCATGGTTCTAAGCATGCTTCTCTTGCATCCATATGTTTATATGACCATTCTCATGCCTTGCCTCATGTTTGCATCATCTCTTAACATCATTAACATCACACACATGCTTCTGGTTTTGGTTTGTATCATGTCATTGCATCTCATTTGCATTGCATTTAATTCCTTTCACTAACTTTTCAGGTGGTAAGTTATTTTGAGAAGTGAATTTGCCTTCACTTCTCACAATCTCTTTTCATTCCTCTTATGCATCATTGCTGCATTTTATCTTGTGTTTGAGATTGAGCTTGCTCTTTCTTCTTCATCTTACTTTTCTTTCTTCAAGTGACTTGTCTTCTTAAATGAAGCAAGTTACTTTGCTTCTCTTTGCTCCTTTCATCTGCTTCCTGGTGGTTTCTCTGAAGATCTCTCTTGTAGACCTCACAAACCCTAGGAACAACCAAGCATGACAATAATTAGGGTTTTGATTAGTCCCCCCATTTAGCTTTTACCTTTGTGTCTCATTGAGTCTTCTCTTCTCATCTCATAATCAGGGACTAAACCCTAAAGGCTTTAAGGCTTTGTGATTAAGCTTATGCCTGCATCCTTCTATTAGGATGGAGTGTATAACTTTAATACTAAGTGTTGAACCCTTAATGTGTTTAAATCCTTTAATCAATCCATCTAATAATCATCAAGACATCAAGCTTGTAACTTGGGCCTTGCATTAGGGTTCTAATTCTTCCTTAACTGGTTAAGAAGGACTAACCCTAGTGTTAATGGACAAGTCCCCCTCAAGTTGTCTTACAAACCATAAAAATCACTTCTTCATCTTATCATTAACTAAAATCCATTTAATAAAGGCTTTGTTTTTCCATGAAGTTAATCCCTAATCATGGATTAAGTTGAGGAGCCTTCCTCAGCTTAAACATTCTCATCTATTATCCTTCTATTAGGATGGTGTAATGAGTCTGTTTAATCCCTGATTATGGCTTAATCTCATTACTTAACACTAAACAAAAACACCAAAAACATCTAAATAATCACAAGTAGGTTAATGATCTTAATCCTACATCATGGTGATTAAGTGTGAGAAGCTGACTTCACACTTAAGGTACTCTCATTACCCCTAATCAGAGGGAAGATGTGATGAGTTTACTAAATCCATTGGTTTAGGCTTAATCTCATTAACTTATGACACATCTCCAAAAGCAATAAAAGACTGAAAACTCAAAAACAAACAATAATCGTCTCCTCCGGGATTCTTTTCTCATCTAATTCACTCACAAACGAGAACTTGCTTCTTCCGTCTAATGCAAGACAGTTTGCACCTGAGCCAGACAGGTCATACACTTGATCATAGACAAGTAAGCAGTTCACAAGTCAATTCATCTTTCAGTCTCTTTGGGTCGAACTACGGTGTTCTGACTTCCTCTTTGCACGAGAGGATACGTAGGCATAACTTAACAGTTATCGAACAAAGGTCTCTGTATATTCCCCCTCTTTCCAGCATCACTCCTTTAGCCTCATGATCTTGAGCATCTTATTCCTGTTCTTACACTGACAATGTACATTTATACACTTCACTTTTCTTTTTACACTGACACCTGTACATCCTTTTCCAGCTCTTGTATACACAAATGGCACTGACACTACCCCTTTAAACACAAATCTTTTAAGCGTGGATCCCGTCGAATACGACGGACAATCTGGGTGCTAATACCTTCCCAGGTTGTAACCAACCCCCTTTCTCAGTCTCTCTGGTTCGCGACCGTCTTATCCGTATCTTTCTAGGTTTATGCAGCATTACCATTCCTTCGGGATAAAAAATGCCTAGCTGGCGACTCTTTCTTTCTCTTGAGTTCACTCCTGTGTGTTCTCATCCCTCTTTCGCCGACCGTTCGCGTCTGTACCCCTTCTGACCAGGTGTCATTTTGGTGGGAGCGACAGATGTTGTGCTCCTTTGTTTTACACCTGGCTGCTCAGACATCTGCCTAATTCAGACACCTTTTTGAATCCCCACCAACAGAAGAATTGGGCCAAGAGGCTCATTGCTTTGACTTCAGATGATATTAGATGGTGCACCCAGAACACCAAAGGCAAGGACATCATCACCAGCTATGGACAGTACCCAAATGTGCCTCTGATAGGAGTAAAGGGTTGCATCAACTACAATCCTTTGCTGTTTAAGAGACAAATGGGTTATGCTTTGGTCCACCCTCCCAGAGGACAAGATTTAGCTGAGACCCTGTATTGTGAAGTGCAACCTAATTCAACTATTGTCAGACAAGCATCCTGGGCTTGGGACAACATCCAGACAAAAGGGGTTGCTATTATTGGAAGATGTAACAATGTTGCTTCATCTCAGTACTATGACTGGTCCCGTACTAGAGCTCAGATTACCAGAATGCCTTTCACCTTGGAAGACACACCTGAACCATCCACAGTACAGCCTGCAGCAACAGTTAGCCTGGAGGAATTTGAGAAGCTGAAGGAAAGGAATGAGAAGTTATCTGAGGCTTTGAAGAAAACTCTTTGGGAGAGAAGTGATGGTCGTCTGGATAATGAGAGATTGGAAAAACTTAGGGTGGAGCATCTTACCAAAATTGAGAAGACAGAGGATTACATCAGGAAAGCAAGGGTTGGGGAACAAATATTGAAGAATGCCTGTAAAGAAGCCAAGATTCAAAACGCTAGGACTGAGCTCTATCTGCAAGAGAGTCAGGCTAGGTGGGTCAGAATCACTGAGGCCTGTACACAAGAGGACCAGAAGACTCAAGCCAAGATTGAACAGCTAGAGGCCAGTGAGAAGAAGCAGCAGGAAGCTTTGTTAGCAGCTCAGAAGGAGATTTCAGAGTTGAAGCTCAGAGCAGGATTGAAGAGATCAAAGGGCCAGGACAGGCATAAGAGGCTGACCACTGCCACTGCTACCAGGAACCTCCTCATTAGGATCATTACAGAGCACCCAGTTGGTCCAGTGACTGAGGCACTCCTGAAGGAGGTCAAAGAGGATGAGTTTGGACTGGATGTCTGATCCTTTGCTTGTTGTTTATTTCCATTTGATGTACTTTGTCCTTTTGATGTATTTTGGCCCTTCAAGGGCGTGTGTTATAAAACAAACTATGTATTATTCCCCATTTGTAATATATTTTAGTTTGTTTCCATTTGGGCTTGTCTCTCAACAACATCAAGCATCTTCCTCGAGATCTGGAAAGGTCAAAACCAAGAACCAAACCGGATACCTTGGAAAACAAATAAGCATACTGCATTGCATACTAACTTTTGTTTTGTTTTGTAGGTTTTGTTATTATTGTTTCTAACTTTGTTTTGATCTCAGGAAACATTGCTCGTCGCCGAGTGTTCCCTGTCAACCGCGCGCACTAGTACCCAACTCGTAACAACCTTCCCGGTATTCAAATGGAACAAGTACAGCAGGATCTGACTGAGGTCAGGAATCAGATGGCTAATGAGAGAGTAGAGATGAGAAATCAGATGTCTCAATTCATGGCAGTAATGACTGGCTTAGCCCAGAGTCAAGAAAGGTTAAGAGAGTTGGTGGAAAGACAAAATCCTGAGGAGCCTCATCTTGGCACAGGAGGAACTAGTAACAATGAACGGGGCCAGCCTCGTATTGACCCACCCGTATATGGAACTCATCTGGATCCTGAGGTTAACATCCCAAGGAATGTTCAGGGTAACACTGCTGGGGGGAGAATCTTGCAAGAAGATCCCCAAGAAGAACAATTTACTGTTATGGGGGCTGGAGATGAAGTATATGACAGGAGATTGGACGAGATTGCTGAGAAGTTAAGATCCTTAGAGTCTCAGAATTCATTGGGCTTCTATGTGATGGACATGGGGCTGGTGGATGGGGTGAGAATTCCACACAAATTCAAACCCCCATGCTTTGAAAAGTACAATGGTACCTCCTGTCCACGAACTCACCTGCAGTCTTTCCTGGGAAGACTTAAAGCATATACCATGGATGAAAAGTTATGGATGTTCTACTTTGAAGATAGTTTGACTGGAGCTTCGAGAGAATGGTATTCACACTTGAACAGAGCTACCATTAGATGCTGGAAGGACTTAGCTGAAGCTTTCGTCAGACAATATCAGTACAACCTGGACATGGCTCCCAACAGAACTCTTCTAATGGGCATGTCTCAGTCTTCTAGAGAGAGCTTCAGGGAATATGCCCAAAGGTGGAGACAGCTTGCTGCTGCTGTCCAACCACCCATGTCAGAAAGGGAAATGGATGACATGTTCATGAATACATTACAAGGGACCTACATTGACAGGCTGGCTGCTTTCTCCTCCACCAGTTTTGCTGACGTAGTCATAGCTGGTGAAAGAATTGAAAGTCTCTTAAAGATGGGTAAGATCTCCGACAGTGGTGCAAGTTCATCCAGCAATCCCAGAAAGCCTTTTGTGGGACCCCGAAGGGCCGGTGAAACAAATTCCATTCATGCAAGCAGGGGCAAGCCTCAGTATGTTCACCGATCAGTAGCAGCAGTTACCATTCCAGCTCCGATTCCTCAACAATCAGCATATCCTCAACAACAACAACCACAGTATCAACAACAAGTTCATTATCCGCAACAAAGGTCGTACAACAACAACAATAACCAACAACAGCGTCCTTTCCAACAAAGGCCATCACAAGCAAACAGGGTGATTGACCCAATTCCAATGCCGTATGCCGCGCTGTTGCCACAACTCCTGAAGCTCAACCTGGTTGAGTTAAGGAAATTGGCACCTCCAGATCCCACCAATATTCCAAAGAACTATGATGTAAATGCCATATGTGCATTCCACTCAAATGCGCCGGGGCATAACACTAAAAAATGTAGGGCCTTACAGATGAAAGTCCAGGATCTGGTGGACTCAAAAGCTCTCAACTTTGCACCCCCTCCGAATGTCACAAGAAATCCAATGCCTAGTCACAACGGGCCTAGGATTAATGCTATTGAGGAAGGCAAACCATCCACATTGATCACCAGTGTTGCACAGATCCGAACACCTCTGGTTGAAATCAAAACTCAGCTTTTAGAATGCCAAGTGTTCCCCGAATGTAAGCTCGGCTGTGGATATTGCAACATTGCTGTTAATGGATGTGAGAGACTGAGAAACAGCATAGATGGTCTTATTAAGGATGGTATCCTTCAAATTACAACAACGGCGACTACAGCTCCAACAGTTCCTTCAACAACAATCACAGATACTCCTACAATGTCAGCAACCATTGTTCCAACAGATTCTACTACAACTCCAACAACTGCTCAATCAATCACTTCAACGGATACAAGTTCAGTCACCATTCCTTCTACAACGACAACACCCATTATTCCATCAGTTCCTGCTACAACTCCAACACCTTCTACAACGTCAGCAACAATTAGTGAAAGCGTCTCAACGGTTACGATATACTACGATCCCGCGGATATTCCCTCCAACAATTTACAACAAAGTGTTACTCCTGTCAGAGCACCAGTTACCATATACTATGATCCACACACCATTGTGGTCCCCTCTGCAGCTGCTATCAGTCCGGTCACTATCATAGTGCCTGGGCCGGTTCCTTACGAAAGCAATAATGCCATCCCTTGGCATTATGGCTCAGATCTATACTGCGAGGGGCAGAAAATCACTTTAGAATCATCAAATTCTTCACCTCAGATAGACAACGTAGGGGGAGGCGGAGGCTTCACTAGAAGCGGACGTCTCTTTGCCTCGCAAATTCCAAGACCCATTGCTGAAGCAGAAGCTGCTGCTAAGGAAAAAGGGAAGAGCATGGTGCAAGAAGAACCAACTGCTAAAGAAGCTTTGAAGACTCCCTTCGATCAAGAGGTTGATGAATTCATGAGAATCATAAAGAAAAGTGATTACAAGGTGGTAGACCAGCTTCACCAAACACCTTCCAAAATCTCCATACTATCATTGCTAATGTGCTCTGAGGCTCATCGAAACGCACTATTAAAAGTCCTGCACGCAGCTTATGTGCCGGAGGAGATTACCGTCAATCAGTTAGAGGCTGTGGTTGGAAATGTCAACGCTAGTCATGGACTAGGATTTACCAACACTGATTTGATAGTGGAAGGTCACAACCACAACAAGGCTTTGCATATTACCTTGGAGTGTAAGGGTGCAGTTCTTTCTCACGTATTGGTGGACACAGGGTCATCACTCAATGTCCTACCTAAGAAAGCCCTTGTGAAGCTGGAGCATGACAGGTTGGCACTACGCCCAAGCAACTTGGTAGTGAGAGCCTTTGACGGTTCTAAGAGATCAGTTCTGGGAGAGATAGAGTTGCCTATAATGATTGGCCCACAGGTTTTCAAAACGACTTTCTTTGTGATGGATATACAGTCTGCCTACAGCTGTCTATTGGGTAGACCATGGATACACGCCGCTGGCGCCGTGACGTCAACCCTTCACCAGAAGTTAAAATTCGAGTGGGAAGTCCAAGTCATTACCATTTGTGGGGAGGAGGATATCTTTGTTAGCCAGCTGGCTACTTTCAAATACATTGAAATGGATGGGGAGATCCATGAGACCATGAGTCAGGGGTTTGAGGCCCTTAATATTAATGAAACATCTGTTGTGCTTGGGACTTCCATCACATCATATCAACAAGCCCGAAAGGTTGTTGAGGAAGGTACCGCTCAAGGCTGGGGCAAGCTGCTTCCAGTTGAGAAGAAAGAAGACCGATTCGGGTTGGGTTACAAACCAACTCGACAAGATCAACCAGAGGCTGCAACGAAGCCCAAGTTTGTCAGCAGGAGAATGCTCACCCCGGATGCTGTGAACAATTTGGAAGATGATTCAGAGGCGAGCGCAACCTGGAAAACTGGATACGTCCAAGGATCCTGGGGAACCATGTCTCAAACTGGTCTTCCCAGGAAATTATAAGGGTTACTCCTGCAGAGTAATTATTA
Source organism: Lathyrus aphaca (assembly GCA_963966055.1). Classification (NCBI taxonomy): domain Eukaryota; kingdom Viridiplantae; phylum Streptophyta; class Magnoliopsida; order Fabales; family Fabaceae; genus Lathyrus; species Lathyrus aphaca. The sequence goes on along the minus strand of OZ014525.1, from coordinate 482,255,465 downwards.
TTTCCTGTCTTTAAGCATGCATCAAGTCCTGCATCTTGCCCAAGATGTCGGGACTCATTTTGTAATCGGGCCATCTTGTATTTTGTGCAAAGATCAATTAATGAATATCAGGACATCTTTTGCAAATGAGTCTTTTCTTTTCCGCTCACTATTTCTCATTTTTCATTTTTTGTACAAAAAAATAAAATGGCAATGTTTTTCAAAATAATAACTTCTTTTTCACTTTTTCTAAAACAAGATAAAATTGATCACTAAAATGAACAAATCTGAACCCTTGCAGAGAGTGCCCTCCAGACTGCACCGACAACAACACTGCTATGACTTCGTATGACTTTGACAATCCGATTAATCAAGCCGATGCAGGGGTTGAAGAAGATTATGAGCTACCTAAAGAGCTAGCCAGGTTGTTAAGACAAGAGGAGAAGGTTATAACTCCTCATCAGGAGGAGGTTGAAACGGTTAATCTTGGTACAGAAGAAGACCTGAAAGAAGTTAAGATCGGGGCCTGCCTGCAAAGTTCAGTGAAAGAGCAACTGATTGATATGCTTCGGGAGTATGTGGATGTTTTCGCTTGGTATTACCAGGATATGCCGGGGTTGGATACCGACATTGTTATGCACAAGCTTCCTCTGAAAGAAGACTGTCCGCCTGTAAAATAGAGGTTGCGCCGTACTCGCCCAGATATGGCAATGAAGATAAAAGAAGAGGTACAAAAACAGTGGGACGCCGGTTTCCTTGCTGTAACTAGTTACCCGCCGTGGGTTGCTAACATTGTACCTGTGCCTAAGAAGGACGGCAAGGTGAGGATGTGTGTGGATTACCGGGACCTGAACAGAGCCAGCCCGAAAGATGACTTCCCATTACCTCACATTGATGTATTGGTCGACAACACGGCTCAGTTCTCGGTATTCTCCTTCATGGATGGATTTTCAGGATATAATCAGATCAAGATGTCGCCTGAAGACATGGAGAAGACAACTTTCATCACACCCTGGGGCACATTCTGTTATAAGGTAATGCCATTCGGACTGAAGAATGCCGGTGCCACTTATCAACGGGCTATGGTAACATTATTCCATGACACGATCCACAAGGAAATTGAGTGTTATGTGGATGACATGATTGCCAAGTCCCTCACAGAAGAATACCACCTGGTGAATCTGTTGAAGTTATTCAAGCGTTTGAGGAAGTACCAACTGAAGTTAAACCCCAACAAGTGTACATTCGGGGTGCGATCTGGTAAGCTGTTGGGATTTATTGTAAGTGAGAAAGGGATTGAAGTTGACCCTGACAAAGTCAAAGCCATCCAAGAAATGCCTGCACCGAAGACTGAAAAATAAGTTCGGGGGTTTCTAGGTAGATTGAACTATATTTCACGGTTCATATCTCACCTAACAACAACCTGTGAACCTTTGTTCAAATTGTTAAGAAAGGAGCAAACGGTCAGGTGGAACGAAGACTGCCAAAGGGCTTTCAACAAAATCAAGGAATACTTGCAAGAGCCTCTGATCCTTATGCCTCCAGTTGAAGGAAGACCTCTGATCATGTACTTGACAGTATTAGAAGGGTCAATGGGGTGTGTGTTGGGCCAGCATGACGAGTCTGGTCGAAAAGAGTATGCAATATACTACCTAAGCAAAAAGTTTACCGACTGTGAACAACATTATTCACTGCTCGAGAAGACTTGTTGTGCTTTAGCGTGGGTTGCTCGCCGACTAAGGCAGTATATGTTGACCCACACCACTTTACTGATCTCAAAGATGGACCCAGTTAAGTACATATTTGAGAATCCAGCGCTTACCGGACGGGTTGCAAGATGGCAGATGATTCTCACAGAATCTGACATTCAATACACATCTCAAAAAGCCATCAAGGGCAGTGTATTGTCTGACTATCTTGCTGAGCAACCCATTGATGATTACCAGTATATGAGATTTGACTTCCCTGATGAAGACATCATGTTCATAAAAGCAAAAGATCATGAAGAGCCTATTCACACTGAAGGGCATGACCCAGAAGAAGAATGGACTATGATGTTTGATGGGGCTGTTAATATGAATGGTCGTGGTGTTGGTGCAATACTCATCACACCTAAGGGAGTTCACATGCCTTTCTCGGAAAAACTCACCTTTAACTGCACTAACAACGAAGCTGAATACGAAGCTTGTATCATGGGTGTTGAGGAAGCCATTGACCTCAGGATCAAGACTTTAACTGTATTCAGAGATTCAGCTCTGGTAATCAATCAAACCAACGACAAATGGTACACTCACCAGGAGCATCTGATTCCCTATCGGGACTATACAAGAAGGTTGCTTACTTTCTTCACTACAGTCAAGCTTGAGTATATCCCTCGAGATGAAAATCAGTTTGCAGATGCTCTGGCTACTGTTTCATCCATGATCAAAGTTCAAGCTGCCAACTTTGTGCCTCGGATTTCAGTATCCAGACTTGATAGACCAGCATACATATTCTCTGCGGACCTTGCTAAAGATGAAAAGTCTTGGTTCTATGACATCAAATGCTTCTTGGAGGATCAAACATACCCACCTGAGGCATCATCCAATGACAATAAGACATTAAGAAGGCTAGCTGGTAGTTTCTTCCTGAATGCTGATGGTTCCTTGTACAAGAGGAACTTTGATATGGTACTTCTCAGATGCGTTGATAAGACAGAAGCAGATTTGTTGATGCACGAGGTGCACGAAGGATCCTTTGGTACCCATGCTGGAGGGCATGCTATGGCTAAAAAGTTGCTAAGATCAGGCTACTACTGGATCACAATGGATGCAGACTGTTGTGCTTACGCCAGGAAGTGTCATAAATGCCAGATTTATGCAGACAAGGTGCATGTGCCTCTGAATCCTCTGAATGTGATGTCTTTACCTTGGCCCTTCGCCATGTGGGGCATAGATATGATTGGCAAGATCGAACTGACTGCTTGAAATGGCCACAGATTCATCCTGGTAGCCATTTACTATTTTACCAAGTGGGTTGAAGCAGCTTCATATGCCAATGTCACCAGGAAAGTGGTAGCCCGATTTCTAAAGAGAGACATCATCTGTCGGTATGGAGTGCTCGAGCGAATCATTACTGATAATGGTTCACACTTGAAAAACAAAATGATGGCAGTGCTATGTCGGGACTTCAAAATCCAACACCATAATTCTTCTCCTTACAGGCCAAAGATGAATGGCGATGTTGAGGCAGCTAACAAGAATATCAAGAAGATTGTGCAAAAGATGGTAGTTACCTACAAAGACTGGCATGAAATGCTACCATTTGCCTTACATGGGTACCGTACGTCAATCAGAACATCCACTGGGGCAACGCCGTATCAACTTGTGTATGGCATGGAGGCAGTCCTACCTGTTGAAGTTGAACTACCCTCCTTGCGGGTATTGATGGATGTTAAGCTGAACGAAGCAGAATGGGTCCAATCCCGATACGAACAGCTGAGTCTGATCGAAGAGAAGAGGCTAGCTGCAATTTGTCATGGGCAGTTGTATCAGAAAAGAATGAAGAAAGCCTTCGATCAGAAAGTCAGGCTTCGGGAATACCAAGTAGGGGATCTTGTGCTGAAAAGACTCCTTCCTCCTCATGCAGACCACAGGGGCAAGTGGACTCCGAATTATGATGGCCCGTTCGTAGTAAAGAAAGTTTTTTCTGGTGGAGCACTGATGCTCAGTACTATGGATGGTGAAAACTTCATGTCCCCTGTTAATTCAGATGCAGTTAAAAGATACTTCGCATAAAATGACCCGCTGGACATAAAAACAGAATGTAAGTCCAGGCAAAAATAGGGCATCCCGGCGAGTCAAAAACAGAATAAAAGACTCGGGCAAAAATAAGGGAAAATAAATAAAAAATGTACACCCGCTGAGTTGAAAAGCCACATTGGACAGCTCAGGCAAAAATGGGTATCCCGGTGGATTGAAAACCCGAAAGGGCGATCCACACAAAATAAGGGAATAAGCGAACAACTGCATTTTGAATTCGTCTGTATCTCTTACAACATGGCAAGCTTCAAAAGGTTGAAACATTAGTCATAATCAACCCTCTTCAAAAGCAAGATGCGAAGAACGTCAATGTCATACGAGTCATAGCGAAAGAGGAAGCACACTGAAGCGTCATCAACATTGCCAGCACCTTTGTGTTTCTCAATTTGTAGCAATCTCCTCATTCTAGGGGATTTGTTTCTTTGACTGTATTTTCTGATTCAGGGCACACAAATTAATAAAATCAGATTTTTAGTCACACTTGGTCTTGTATATTTCATCTTTTATTTGCAAAAATGTTTGATGTCTTTAGTATAATGATTGCATAAATACAGATGCGTATTTTCTAAAATTACATGCTAGCAGGAAATGTATTCGCTCCCAGGAGTGTCTTAATTCCTATGACGGAATCCGGTAAGAGACATCTCGGGGTACTTGTATGCTTTCCTTGACATAACAGGATTGCAGGTATGCAAAGCGCAGCAAGGGGCATGAAAGCTTATCCCCAGCAAGCTGCCAAATCATTATCTCCTCAGCACATCTCCCAAAACAGCACCAGAGAAGCTCTTTCTCCCCATCAGAAGGTGCTCATTTCCCCAGCTGAATTATCAGATGTTATCATCCTCAGCAAGATCCTTACAGAAGTCTATAAGAAGATCGTTTAGTGATCTTTCTCCTCCCCAGCCAAGTGCTAGATAGGAAGCCATTTCCCCACAGAGTCTCAACCTCTATCCAGAAGAGCAGTGGTGAAGACCTCACAACGAAGTGACGGAAGCTTCCGCAGACCCCAGCTGGGCTTCTCATTACCAAGATATGTCTGGCAGTGACTTACTTCCCCGAGCAGAATCATATATCAGTTCAACCGTTGATCTCATCCCTAGCTGGGATGTTCTTTCAAAACAAGATCAGTCGGAAATCTCTACGGCAACGGGTTCCGAATCCCGGATCGGTATATTTTACATAAATCATAGCATTTGCATCATATCTTCCCCTAGAGTGTAGCATTCCGTCTAATACGGAGCATTACGACAAAAATCAAACATATTGCATAATCACAAGCCGTGTTTTGATCAATCATCTGTGAATATTGACATACTATCAAACAACATACATAATGCCTCTCAAATTCCCCAACAGAGTATCAAAGCATCTTCTTTACGTTCCCAGAAGTACAGAAACATACTCCTTATGGAACTCGTCTGTGTCATTTCCCCAGCAGAAAGCCAAAGCGTTCCCTTTGCACTCACTAATACATATATCTATACACTCTGCTGACACCCGTCCGTGTCGCCTATCCCTAGCATAGTTGCCTAAAACACTTTGTAAACCCAAACATTTGTTTGTAATATACTTATACATGTTTGTTCACACAGACACTCGTCTGTATCTTGTCTACACCACTTAATTCCCCTCAGAATCGACACTCGTCTGTGCTCTTTGTTAACCAGTTGATACTCGTCCGTACCATCATCTCTGAACATGCGTCAGCGTTTGTTTCTACCGATACTCGTTCGTATCATGGTCTTAAAGACGCTTGTCCGCATCTTTAATCTATACACCGTGTCAAACACTTATACCTTCTCCTTCTTGAATCTAGACATTCGTCCGTGTCTACCTATCCCCAGAAGAGTTCCCCGCAAACCCCCAATAAAAAGCAAATTTCCTTTCTATCTGACATTCGTCCTATGTCGGGGTACTTCCGGCAGCCGTACCCTTCCAGGTGATCGTCCTTCACCTTTTGATGATTGTCCTTCATCATTCCCCCAGCGGAGTCTCCATCATTGGAACACTTTTCTATCCGACATTCGTCCTATGTCGCGATATTTTAGCAGCCGTCCCCTGCTAGGTGATCGTACTTCACCTTTTGATGATTGTTTTTCATCATTTTTATCCGATGGCCGTCCCCATCGTTGATCTTATTATCCGGCATTCGTCCTATGTCGCGATACTTTCGGCAACCGTACCTTGCCAGGTGATCGTCCTTCACCTTAGATGACAGTCCCTCATCTTTCTCCCCAACAGAGCAGCCGCACCCTGCTAGGTGATCGTCCTTCATCTTTTGATGATCGTCTTTCATCATTTTTATCTGAAGGCCATCCCTATCGTTGATCTTATTATCCGGAATTCGTCCTATGTCGCGATACTTTTGGCAACCGTACCTTGCCAGGTGATCGTCATTCACCTTAGATGACCGTCCCTCATCTTTCTCCCCAACAGAGCAGCCGTCCCCTGTCAGGTGATCGTCCTTCACCATTGATGACCGTACCTCATCATTTTTTTCATTTACACTTTGCAAACTTGATTGTCGTCCCCATCATGGACTTTACCTTTAATCCCCAGAAAATTTCATTCACTGCTTTATTTCCCCAGCTTGTCGGTCGTTCCCGTCATTGCTTTATCCCCAGCAGTCGCCCTCTGCTCGATGGTCGTCTTCCGTCGCCCGCACTTTATAATCATACTTTATTTTCTTTTACAATCTATATCCCTTTTCTTCTTCATTCAGTGAGTGCAAATTTCAGACTTTCTTTGGTATTCAACCACAAGTTATCTTGTTTGCCTGTTAAGCCGCTGCTTACATCCTGCACAGCTAACTTATGTTTGAATAGGGGCAGCTGTAAACACCCCAAATTTTCCCTCACTCATTTCACCATGGCTTGTGATCCTCTCATTTGCATAAGTTCAATCATATCATCTCTTTTTTTTTTACTTCACTGCATTGTTTCAAAGTCATCTGCATCTAGGGTTTGTGATCTGAGCAATCCCTGAGCCATCTGAGCCACTCCAAAGGTCTTAAATCACCTCAAGAGGGACCATGTATATTCAAGCATCATATTATGTCCTCCCAAGATCAAGAAAGTCAGAAAATCACAAGAACTGAGGAAGGCATGGAAGCAGAGCCAAGCTTAACTACACAGATGGCCAAAAATTAGGGTTTTGGTTTCAGAGGCCATAACTCCAATTTTTTTTCTCATTCTTGTTTTTATTGGTCTCTATATGATATGAGGATCGTGCATACCAATTTTCATGAAGAAATTCAATGGGGAAGGCATCTGATCAATAGATGACTTCTTGAGCAAGTCAGTGCAAAATCAGGGCATCTGAGGCCCCCAATCACCCAACCAAAGGGTCTTCTCCATCATTTTGGGTGTATATGATCTTTATTTTATCTTAGAATAAGTTAGAAGTTCACAAAATTGAAGAATTTCAAGCCATTTGCAAAGTTGCCATTTTGGGAAAGTGACTTGTAATGCAAAATTGCCATTTTGGGAAAGTTTTTCAACCTCCTCTTTTTGATTCAAAAATGCTTCAAATGAAAAATTATTGGTCATGTAAGTTGTAGATTGGATCATTCCCTTTTCAAAAAGTACAAGAACTTGATCTAATTCATCATAGAACTCAAGTTATGGCTTTGCAAAGTTGGGGAAAATCACAAAATTTCACTTATGCACCAAAGAGGGAAGTTTGCAAAAACATTTGCCAAAGCATTTTGTGACCTCAATTTGACTTCTAACCATTACACAAACATCATACATGGTCCATAACTCAGAATTTCCCAAGGGATTTCTCATTTTTATGCCTTGAATTACAAGTCACCATAAGGCATTTCTCATGAATCATCAAGAATGGAATTTTTGCAAAAAGGACTTCTAATGATTGGATTAATTGATAAGTGATCTCAAAACATTATGACAACTTCATGTGGTCCATTTTGCTGCAATTTTCCCAAGAGTTCATAGGTTTCTTTGCCTTGGTTCACAAAGATTTCCAAAGAGGGAAAAGTTGCAAGAGCCATGCTACCACTTGCCTCAGCCATTACAGCTGCACAAAAGCAATCCAAAGGCCTTCCTTGATCCATGCTGAGCCCAGCCATGCCCCTATTCCTCCTCTGACCCGAGCCATACCTATGGTACACAAAGTCATGACTTTTTGCATCTTTTCCCATACCAATAAAACTGTGACATTACCAACCCTCTGCCCAATCAGAACTTAATATGTGGACCTCAAAGACTTGAAACATACACACACACAAGCCAGCATCCTCCCATAAGCTAGGATTCACAAAAACTGTCAAGATCTTCACCTCTTCGAAACTTCTTCCACAGCCATCAAACTTCCATTTTTTCTTCACCAACAAGTCGCACATCCTCCATAGAATCAAAATCAACCATTAAAACATCCAAAAGCCTCACATACACCAACTGCAAAACCTGCTACACCAGAGATGAAACTTCAAAGCCAGCCACATCCAAGGTTTTCTAAGCTTCATTTCATCATCAGGAGGTTCAGAAAGGTGGACTAGCATCAAAGGAAAAGCCAGAAAGCTCTGAATCAGAAGATTCAATCTCAGGTATAGCTCATGAACTTTTTTCCCAGAAGCTTATTTTTAAGTTCTCGTATGGTTCTTTGTGTTCCCCTGATCATGGGGATATGATTATTTTTGAAAATGGTTGAGAAACCACCATGTATGCAAGCTCTGAAACTTTTGCCCGTTTTTACGTTTTGGTTCGATTCTTGTTCATGATGCGAAATAAATGAGTTTTGGTTGGGGATTTAGGTTTAGGAATGTTAGAGGATCATTTCTGGGCAAGAAATTTGGAGATTAGAGGCCTGAGGGAGAAGTTATGGTTTGTGTTCGTCGGAGAAGACGACCAGAATACTGTTCCGGTCGCCTGAAAGTGGTTATGCCCTAATCCTGTAATTAAGCCAAGTTTGAATTGAGGCCTTTGGATCCTGAGTTACCCGCGCGTATGGACGCCCCAGATCACCTGATTAAACCCTAATCCTTCATTAATTTAATTAATCATGTTTAATTAACCAGGACGCATCTCAGCCATTAAAAAGCGCGTTGGTCAACCATTTTCCTTCAGCTTCAAATCTGGATCTTTGGATCTGTTTACTTTTTATTTAAATTAGTTTTATTTCCATTTTATTTACATTTCTTTGTCCATTTTATTTAAAATAGCAAAACACTTCTAAAAAATTTCATTTTTTGCATCATGACTTAAAATATTTTTCTCATTCTGAAAATAATTTTTATTTTATTTTTTACATAAAATTCGTATTTCTAAATTATTTAAATGTTTATTTTAATTGATTAATGGTAATTAATTAATTAAAATAACATTTAAGTTTCTAAAAATCACAAAAAAAATCACATTGCATCTTGATACATTTAGAAACATTATCAAACCCTTCACACAAATTTCTTTTTGGTTCTTGACCTACTTTGACATTTTTCTTTGGAATTAGGGTTTTTAAAAGTCAATATTTTTACCCTAACTTAGAAAAATCCATTATGCCTAACCATGAAGAGTTTGATGATGGTTCTTTTTGCATTACATTCCTCATGTCATGTAGTTTCTAGGATAAAATTGGTTTGAATTTATCTTTCATTTTCAATTTGATTTTCATTTTTCATTGTGAGGTATCCTAAAACCCTAGCCAACTTGAGAAAATCATAAGTCCTTTAGGGTTTAGCTTCTGACCTTCCCCTTTGGGAAGTGAACTTGTATAGGTTTAGGGTCCCTTTGGTTCCGTTTTCAATTTTTTATATCACCATTTGCTTCTGATTTTGAATTTTGCATCTCATGTTGTGCATAAACCCTAATTTGCATCTTTATTTGCATCCATCTTGCATATGCTTGCATACATGAACTTGACATGACATTTTGTGCATCCACATGACATATAAGGCATCTTAGGACACATTGAAATCATGTTTAATCATTGCATCATCCATTTGCCATGCTTTTGCTTTCATTTCATGTCATATGCATTCATGAACTTTCATGCTTCTTACATGTCTCATTTGCATTCTCATCTCTTGTATGATCATTTACATCTCATGACAATCATTTGTATCATCTCTTAGCATCATTTACATCTTGACATGCTTCTGACTTTGGTTTTCATCTTTGCATTTCATCTCATTTTCATTTCATTTCATTCCTTGTTGCTAACTTTTCAGGTGGTAAGTGTTTGAGAAGTGAATTTGCCTTCACTTCTCATAATCTCTTCTCATCTCTTTTATGCATCATTGCTGCATTTTATCCTTGTGAATTAGAGTGAGCTTTCTCATTCATGCTCTTTCCTCTCCTTCTTTCTTCAAGTAACTTATCTTCTTAAATGAAGTGAGTTGTCTTGCTTCTTTTGCTTCTCCTTCCTTCATTCTTGCTTTCTCCTTGGTGGCTCTTCCTGAAGATCTTTTGCAAGCCTCATGAACCCTAGGAACACCCAAGCATGATCACAATTAGGGTTTGATTAGTCCCCCATTTAGTTTTACCTTTGTGTCATCTTTGTGTCTTCTCTTCTCATCTCATAATCAAGGGCTAAACCTTAAAGGTTTTAAGGCTTTGTGATTAGGGTTATGTCTGTATCCTTCTATTAGGATGGAGTGTATAACTTTAATCCTAAGTGTTAAACCCTTAATGTGTTTAAATCCTTTAATCAATACATCTAGTAATCACTAAGACATCAAGCTTGTAACTTGGGCCTTGCATTAGGGTTCTAATTCTTCCTTAATTGGTTAAGAAGGACTAACCCTAGTGTTAATGGACAAGTCCCCCTCAAGTTGTCTTAAAGACCATAAAACTCATTTCTTAACCTTATCATTAACTAAAATCCACTCTAATAAAGGCTTTGTTTTGTCATGAGGTTAATCCCTAATCATGGATTAAGTTGAGGTATCTTCCTCAGCTTAAATGTTCTCATCTATTATCCTTCTATTAGGATGGTGTAATGGGTCCATTAAATCCTTGATTATGGCTTAAACTTATTACTTAACACTAAACAAAAACTCCAAAAAACATCTAAATAATTATAAGTAGGTTAATGATCTTAATCCTACATCATGGTGATTAAGTGTGAGGTGTTTACTTCATACTTAAGGTATTCTCATTACCCCTAATCAGAGGGAAGATGTGATGACTTTACTAACCCTTGGTTTAGGCTTAAGCTCATCAACTTATGACAAACACAAAAGCAATAACAAAACTGAAAATACAAAAACAAACAATAATCGTCTCCTCCGGGATTCTTTTCTCACCTCATTCACTCACAAACGAGAACTCGCTTCTTCCGTCTAATGCAAGATAGTTTGCACCTGAGCCAGACAGGTCTTACACTTGAGCATAGGCAAGTAAGCAGTTCACAAGTCAATTTATCTTTCTGTCTCTTTGAGTCGAACTACAGTGTTCTGACTTCCTCATTGCACGAGAGGATACGTAGGCATAACTTAACAGTTATCGAACAAAAGTCTTTGTCTATTCCCCCTCTTCCAGCATTATTCTTTAGCCTCATTATCTTGGGCTTTACATTCCTGTTCTTACATTGACACTTCACATATTTCACCTCACTTTCTTCTGACACTGACACTTGCATTCTTTCCAGCCTTGATACACAGATTGCACTGACACTACCCCTTTATACACAAATCTTTTAAGCGTGGATCCCATCGAGTACGACGGACAATCTGGGTGCTAACACCTTCCCAGGTTGTAACCAACCCCCTTTCTCAGTTTCTCTAGTTCGCAACCGTCTTGTCCATCTTTTCTCAGGTCTATGTAGTATTACCTTTCCTTCGGGATAAAAATGCCTAGTTGGCGACTCGTTTTCTTTTCTCCTTTCGCCGACCGTTCGCGTCTGTACCCTATTTGACTTAGGTGTCATTTGGTGGGAGCGACAGTGAGTCATAGCCGTTGGATGTTGAAACAACTTTGACTTTTATTTTAAAAACCTATAAAGTAATGCAAACGGATGATGACAATGAATTGACAGTGTAAAAATTTTTACACTATTAGTGCATAACAATTAATCTCTTAAAATAAACTACCACCAAACTTCATAATATATCTTCTTCTTTTTTTTTTAAATGTACCAGCAACAGGACATATTTGTAATTAACAAATACTAAAAAAATTGACACTACATCCTTTTGTCACCTCATTCATTTCCCGTTTTTTATTTATAATTTTCTCACTCTTTCTTTTCTTCTTTTTATTTTAAACTTTAAATTTCTCCCATGTTTCTTTTTCTCACTTTCATTTTAATTTCTCTCTCTCCATTTTCTTTTTCCTATTTAATTTTCTTAAGTATAAATAACAAAATTTGAATCTCTGTTTAATTTAATAAAGAAGAACACAAAAAATTTTTAAATTATAAAATAATAATTTATCTAAAACATAAAAATAATTATTTTATAAATATTATATATAAAAATTATTCATAATTTATATGTTTATTGTTCTTTTATAATTAAGTAACGCATTTGAAATTGATATGTATATCTAAATACATTTTATATTGTATCAAATTGGATATCACTCAATAATAATGCACACAACTAACTTTCTATTTCACGAGTCAATATCAGGATAATATCTATTTTATTTTAATCAACAATTATATTTGTTTGAGAGACAAAATATAGGAGCTTATGTCAAGAATATGTGCCAAAAATACGATGTATTTGGTAAAAAAAAAACAGTGTTTATAAACTTTAAAATAGGATAGTATTTGTACAAATATAATAATAAATGGACAATATAATATGGTGATGATATTTAAGTGAAGTTAACTTTAATCTTTGAATGTTTTTAAAATTACTCCATCAAGTCCTATTAATAATAAAAAGTTTACTTTTTTTAATTCATTGAATAATCCATTTATATTCTCTATATAATAATTTAGATAAATTAATGGTAAAGTTTATGTTATAATTATGACCAAAAAAATATTTATTATTTTACTCATTATTTATATCTTTTATTATTTTTTTAATCATAAAAAGTCTTAATAAATAATAAAACATTCAATGTAATTTATGCTTATAAAATATTTATATATTCATAATACTTTTGAATAAGTATATATTAACATATTATAAGGAAATCGATAAATTTTATTTGAAATTTTAAATATTATAACATTAATATGTTTCATATATATTATTTATCTTGTTTTTTATCAAACATTTTTAATTAAATAAATATTGTTTTTATGTAATTTACCATAACAATAAAACATATTTAATATTGAGTCAAAATAATAATCAACTAACCATCAATTAAAATAAACTACCACCAAACTTCGTGATATATCATTTTCTTCTTAAAAATATGTACTAACAAAAGGGCATATTTGTAATGAACAAATTCTAAAAAATTGAAACTACATCCTTTTGTGACCTAATCCATTTCTTAGTTTTTATTTTTAACTTTCTCACTCTTCCTTTTCTTCTTTGATTCAAATTTAATTTACTCCACAATATTGACGCTCGTTTTTGTGGTTTCGAAGCATATCTGATTGTTGCTACAGTTCAATTCATTTTTTATCCAATTAAGCTGATTAAGGAAGGGAAATAGATGTCTCTAATTAACCATCCTTGCATACTGAGTATAAGCAAATGACTGTTTGTTTACTGATGCTATCAAATGTGTGAGTCCTTTCTAGATTATTCAAAATAGGTTTAGGATATATCTGTTGTTTCTTGATATCTGTGGTGGTTTCTTGAATTTGGGATTTAGAATGAGTTGAGATTTAGTAAGATATGTAAGATTTTTATTTTTTGTATTTTGGAGGATTTATATATGTTTTTTGATAGTTCTGGGGACTTATTTGTTTTTTTTGTATGGTGTGCTCGCAAAGATCTTACGACCTTTTGCCTACTTACCCACAAAAAGAGAATTGAGGGATCAAAGCATTTTAGTTCCTTCTAAGGCTAAGGCTAGGAGGAGGGTTGTTTGTATCTTGATCAAAGCACAAGAAGAATGATGCTCAAATGGTTTTCTTTATTTGAGTCCAAGCAGAAACTTTATAGTTGGGTGTTTGAATTGCATAGCTTAAGGCATAAGCTGAATCTAATATCTTGAATTGCATAGCTCAAGAAAGGTTGGATTGGTACCCTGAATTGAATAACTCAATGAGGATTGAGTGGTTATCTTGAATTGCATAACTAGAGAAAATAAGGGGCCAAAATTATAATCAAGGAAAACACATTCCTCTTAGTGATGAAAACACATTCCTCTTTGTGATGAAAGTCTTTATGAATATTTATCATTTTACATGATTAGATTGTATTTTAAACCATTTAATATATGTCCAATAAAAATATTTAAAAAATAATAGTATGAGACTTAAACTTGAAGATTTTAAAATGGTGAGATCACTTTTGCGTGCTAGAGAAAATAAAGGGCCAAAATTATAATTAAGTATTTTTCTATAATTTCTCTATTAGTCAAGTTATCACTCCATACTCTAAGAAATATTTACACATATTAGAAAATATGATGACCGCAGTTTGAACCCGAAATTCTATATAAAACATCCTTAAGACCATATTAATTGCTTGTGAAAAGAATGAATAATAATTTAATTTATATCATTAATAAATATTGAGTGTTAAAAAAATATTATTTAGATGATTTTGTAAATTGAAATATTTTAAATATATTTGGTGTTTAAATTTGTTATTAATCTCTAACTTTCAAATAAACTTATTTATTTATTTATTATCTTATATATATATATATATATATATATATATATATATATACATATATATATATATATATATATATATATATATATATATTAGTTTTAGTAATCTAATGTAAGATATCTCTTTAAACGTAGTTAAAGAGGTCCTTATATAGAATAATAAAGATAAAAAACAGTTGATATAACCTCAAACCTATGTATGAATAAGTAATATATGTGCAAAAGAAATACTAGAGACTAATGGAAAGATATAAATTAACAAACCTATAAAATAATGATTTATACGATTCAACACTAAAATGATAAAAAGTTGTAGAGAAAAAGGTGAGTGAATCCAATAAATATGATTTATTTTTATGTTATTCATACATAAATCAGGTATATAATACAAATTTTTATTATTTAAATCCTCTTCAATGTCTCTACTTACTTATGCAGATGACAATTGGGAAGGGGAAGGTGTCGGAGATGGTGGATGATGATGATGATGTTTCTTGTGATGATGATCTAAATCAAGAGAATCAATAGAGGAGGAAGATGGTGATTGAACAGGGGAATGAGTTGGGGCTGAGGGGTGATGGTGATGATGTTTCTTGTGATGATGATCCACATCAAAGGAATCATTCATGAAAGAAGATGGAGATTGAACAGGGGATGGAGTTGGGGATGATGAATGATGACGATGATGCTTCTTATGATGATGATTTAGATCAATGGAATCAATAGGGAAGGAAGATGGTGGTTGAGTAGGAGAATGGATTGGGGTTGATGGATGATGGGGATGATGTTTCTTGTGATGACGATCTAGAGGGGAAGGGGCAGGGGATGGTGGGTGATGTCGGTGATGTTTCTTCTGATGATGATCCATATCAAGAGAATCAAAAGAGTGAGAAGATGGTGATTGAACAGGGGATGGAGTTGGGGCTGATGGGTGATGTTTTGGGTGTTTTTTATGAGTATAAACCCCCTTAGAAAATCCCATGAAAGAGCTTACTTGAAGTAAGACTAGTACTAAGATTAAAATTTTTGTCATATCGCTATGCAAGATACAAGAACTAAAAGTGATTGAGGAAGTGATATTGATATGTTATGAGTTCCCGAAAGATGTTATTTATAGGAGCTTATGTCTAGAATCCAAGTCAATATATACGATGTATTTGGTCCAAAAAAAAACTTTGTGTATATAGACTTTAAAATAGGGTAGTTGAAAATTTTATATTTATATATTGATAGTATTTGAACAAATATATTAATAAATTGATATTATAATATAGTGATGATATTTAAGTGAAGATACATTTAATCTTTGAATGTTTTAAAAATTACTTCATCGGATCCTTTTAATAATAAAAAGTTCACTTTATAAATTCATTGAATAATTCATTTATATTTTCTATATAGCAGTCCAGATATATTGATGGTAAAACTTTTATTATAATTAGGACGAAAAAAATTATTATTTTACTCTTTATTTATATCTTTTATTTTTATTTAATCATGTAATTTTTTAATAAATAATAATGCATTTAATGTAATTTATTCCCATAAAACATTTATATATTCATAATACTTTTAAATAGGTATATGTTTGTATATTATAAAGAAAAAAAATTATTTGAATTTTTTTTTTAAATATTTAACATTAATATGTTTAATATATATTATTTATCTTTTTTTAACACACATTTTTAATTAAATAAATACTTTATGTTTTCCATAACTAACAACATATTTAATATTGAATCAAAATAATAATAAACTATCTATCCATTAAAATAAGGATTTAATTGAAATGCACTGACAGTGTTAAGAAATTTTACACAGTCGGTGAGTCATAGCCGTTGGATGTTGAAACAACTTTGACTTTTATTTTAAAAATCTATAAAGTAATGCAAACGGATGATGGCAATGATTTGACAGTGTAAAACTCTTTACACTATTAGTGCATAACAATTAATCTCTTAAAATAAACTACCACCAAACTTCATAATATATCTTCTTCTTTTTTTTTTTTTTAAATGTACCAGCAACAGGACATATTTGTAATTAACAAATACTAAAAAAATTGACACTACATCCTTTTGTCACCTCATTCATTTCCCGTTTTTTATTTATAATTTTCTCACTCTTTCTTTTCTTCTTTTTATTTTAAACTTTAAATTTCTCCCATGTTTCTTTTTCTCACTTTCATTTTAATTTCTCTCTCTCCATTTTCTTTTTCCTATTTAATTTTCTTAAGTATAAATAACAAAATTTGAATCTCTATTTAATTTAATAAAGAAGAACACATAAATTTTTTAAATTATAAAATAATAATTTATCTAAAACATAAAAATAATTATTTTATAAATATTATATATAAAAATTATTCATAATTTATATGTTTATTTTTCTTTTATAATTAAGTAACGCATTTGAAATTGATATGTATATCTAAATACATTTTATATTGTATCAAATTGGATATCACTCAATAATAATGCACACAACTAACTTTCTATTTCACGAGTCAATATCAGGATAATATCTATTTTATTTTAATCAACAATTATATTTGTTTGAGAGACAAAATATAGGAGCTTATGTCAAGAATATGTGCCAAAAATACGATGTATTTGGTAAAAAAAAAACAGTGTTTATAAACTTTAAAATAGGATAGTATTTGTACAAATATAATAATAAATGGACAATATAATATGGTGATGATATTTAAGTGAAGTTAACTTTAATCTTTGAATGTTTTTAAAATTACTCCATCAAGTCCTATTAATAATAAAAAGTTTACTTTTTTTAATTCATTGAATAATCCATTTATATTCTCTATATAATAATTCAGATAAATTAATGGTAAAGTTTATGTTATAATTATGACCAAAAAAATATTTATTATTTTACTCATTATTTATATCTTTTATTATTTTTTTAATCATAAAAAGTCTTAATAAATAATAAAACATTCAATGTAATTTATGCTTATAAAATATTTATATATTCATAATACTTTTGAATAAGTATATATTAACATATTATAAGGAAATCGATAAATTTTATTTGAAATTTTAAATATTATAACATTAATATGTTTCATATATATTATTTATCTTGTTTTTTATCAAACATTTTTAATTAAATAAATATTGTTTTTATTTAATTTACCATAACAATAAAACATATTTAATATTGAGTCAAAATAATAATCAACTAACCATCAATTAAAATAAACTACCACCAAACTTCCTGATATATCATTTTCTTCTTAAAAATATGTACTAACAAAAGGGCATATTTGTAATGAACAAATTCTAAAAAATTGAAACTACATCCTTTTGTGGCCTAATCCATTTCTTAGTTTTTATTTTTAACTTTCTCACTCTTCCTTTTCTTCTTTGATTCAAATTTAATTTACTCCACAATATTGACGCTCGTTTTTGTGGTTTCGAAGCATATCTGATTGTTGCTACAGTTCAATTCATTTTTTATCCAATTAAGCTGATTAAGGAAGGGAAATAGATGTCTCTAATTAACCATCCTTGCATACTGAGTATAAGCAAATGACTGTTTGTTTACTGATGCTATCAAATGTGTGAGTCCTTTCTAGATTATTCAAAATAGGTTTAGGATATATCTGTTGTTTCTTGATATCTGTGGTGGTTTCTTGAATTTGGGATTTAGAATGAGTTGAGATTTAGTAAGATATGTAAGATTTTTATTTTTTGTATTTTGGAGGATTTATATATGTTTTTTGATAGTTCTGGGGACTTATTTGTTTTTTTTGTATGGTGTGCTCGCAAAGATCTTACGACCTTTTGCCTACTTACCCACAAAAAGAGAATTGAGGGATCAAAGCATTTTAGTTCCTCCTAAGGCTAAGGCTAGGAGGAGGGTTGTTTGTATCTTGATCAAAGCACAAGAAGAATGATGCTCAAATGGTTTTCTTTATTTGAGTCCAAGCAGAAACTTTATAGTTGGGTGTTTGAATTGCATAGCTTAAGGCATAAGCTGAATCTGATATCTTGAATTGCATAGCTCAAGAAAGGTTGGATTGGTACCCTGAATTGAATAACTCAATGAGGATTGAGTGGTTATCTTGAATTGCATAACTAGAGAAAATAAGGGGCCAAAATTATAATCAAGGAAAACACATTCCTCTTAGTGATGAAAACACATTCCTCTTTGTGATGAAAGTCTTTATGAATATTTATCATTTTACATGATTAGATTGTATTTTAAACCATTTAATATATGTCCAATAAAAATATTTAAAAAATAATAGTATGAGACTTAAACTTGAAGATTTTAAAATGGTGAGATCACTTTTGCGTGCTAGAGAAAATAAAGGGCCAAAATTATAATTAAGTATTTTTCTATAATTTCTCTATTAGTCAAGTTATCACTCCATACTCTAAGAAATATTTACACATACTAGAAAATATGATGACCGCAGTTTGAACCCGAAATTCTATATAAAACATCCTTAAGACCATATTAATTGCTTGTGAAAAGAATGAATAATAATTTAATTTATATCATTAATAAATATTGAGTGTTAAAAAAATATTATTTAGATGATTTTGTAAATTGAAATATTTTAAATATATTTGGTGTTTAAATTTGTTATTAATCTCTAACTTTCAAATAAACTTATTTATTTATTTATTATCTATATATATATATATATATATATATATATATATATATATATATATATATATATATATATATATATATATTAGTTTTAGTAATCTAATGTAAGATATCTCTTTAAACGTAGTTAAAGAGGTCCTTATATAGAATAATAAAGATAAAAACAGTTGATATAACCTCAAACCTATGTATGAATAAGTAATATATGTGCAAAAGAAATACTAGAGACTAATGGAAAGATATAAATTAACAAACCTATAAAATAATGATTTATACGATTCAACACTAAAATGATAAAAAGTTGTAGAGAAAAAGGTGAGTGAATCCAATAAATATTATTTATTTTTATGTTATTCATACATAAATCAGGTATATAATACAAATTTTTATTATTTAAATCCTCTTCAATGTCTCTACTTACTTATGCAGATGACAATTGGGAAGGGGAAGGTGTCGGAGATGGTGGATGATGATGATGATGTTTCTTGTGATGATGATCTAAATCAAGAGAATCAATAGAGGAGGAAGATGGTGATTGAACAGGGGAATGAGTTGGGGCTGAGGGGTGATGGTGATGATGTTTCTTGTGATGATGATCCACATCAAAGGAATCATTCATGAAAGAAGATGGAGATTGAACAGGGGATGGAGTTGGGGATGAAGAATGATGACGATGATGCTTCTTATGATGATGATTTAGATCAATGTAATCAATAGGGAAGGAAGATGGTGGTTGAGTAGGAGAATGGATTGGGGTTGATGGATGATGGGGATGATGTTTCTTGTGATGACGATCTAGAGGGGAAGGGGCAGGGGATGGTGGGTGATGTCGGTGATGTTTCTTCTGATGATGATCCATATCAAGAGAATCAAAAGAGTGAGAAGATGGTGATTGAACAGGGGATGGAGTTGGGGCTGATGGGTGATGTTTTGGGTGTTTTTTATGAGTATAAACCCCCTTAGAAAATCCCATGAAAGAGCTTACTTGAAGTAAGACTAGTACTAAGATTAAAATTTTTGTCATATCGCTATGCAAGATACAAGAACTAAAAGTGATTGAGGAAGTGATATTGATATGTTATGAGTTCCCGAAAGATGTTATTTATAGGAGCTTATGTCTAGAATCCAAGTCAATATATACGATGTATTTGGTCCAAAAAAAAACTTTGTGTATATAGACTTTAAAATAGGGTAGTTGAAAATTTTATATTTATATATTGATAGTATTTGAACAAATATATTAATAAATTGATATTATAATATAGTGATGATATTTAAGTGAAGATACATTTAATCTTTGAATGTTTTAAAAATTACTTCATCGGATCCTTTTAATAATAAAAAGTTCACTTTATAAATTCATTGAATAATTCATTTATATTTTCTATATAGCAGTCCAGATATATTGATGGTAAAACTTTTATTATAATTAGGACGAAAAAAATTATTATTTTACTCTTTATTTATATCTTTTATTTTTATTTAATCATGTAATTTTTTAATAAATAATAACACATTTAATGTAATTTATTCCCATAAAACATTTATATATTCATAATACTTTTAAATAGGTATATGTTTGTATATTATAAAGAAAAAAAATTATTTGAATTTTTTTTTAAAATATTTAACATTAATATGTTTAATATATATTATTTATCTTTTTTTAACACACATTTTTAATTAAATAAATACTTTATGTTTTCCATAACTAACAACATATTTAATATTGAATCAAAATAATAATAAACTATCTATCCATTAAAATAAGGATTTAATTGAAATGCACTGACAGTGTTAAGAAATTTTACACAGTCGGTGAGTCATAGCCGTTGGATGTTGAAACAACTTTGACTTTTATTTTAAAAACCTATAAAGTAATGCAAACGGATGATGGCAATGATTTGACAGTGTAAAACTCTTTACACTATTAGTGCATAACAATTAATCTCTTAAAATAAACTACCACCAAACTTCATAATATATCTTCTTCTTTTTTTTTTAAATGTACCAGCAACAGGACATATTTGTAATTAACAAATACTAAAAAAATTGACACTACATCCTTTTGTCACCTCATTCATTTCCCGTTTTTTATTTATAATTTTCTCACTCTTTCTTTTCTTCTTTTTATTTTAAACTTTAAATTTCTCCCATGTTTCTTTTTCTCACTTTCATTTTAATTTCTCTCTCTCCATTTTCTTTTTCCTATTTAATTTTCTTAAGTATAAATAACAAAATTTGAATCTCTGTTTAATTTAATAAAGAAGAACACAGAATTTTTTTAAATTATAAAATAATAATTTATCTAAAACATAAAAATAATTATTTTATAAATATTATATATAAAAATTATTCATAATTTATATGTTTATTGTTCTTTTATAATTAAGTAACGCATTTGAAATTGATATATATATCTAAATACATTTTATATTGTATCAAATTGGATATCACTCAATAATAATGCACACAACTAACTTTCTATTTCACGAGTCAATATCAGGATAATATCTATTTTATTTTAATCAACAATTATATTTGTTTGAGAGACAAAATATAGGAGCTTATGTCAAGAATATGTGCCAAAAATACGATGTATTTGGTATAAAAAAAACAGTGTTTATAAACTTTAAAATAGGATAGTATTTGTACAAATATAATAATAAATGGACAATATAATATGGTGATGATATTTAAGTGAAGTTAACTTTAATCTTTGAATGTTTTTAAAATTACTCCATCAAGTCCTATTAATAATAAAAAGTTTACTTTTTTTAATTCATTGAATAATCCATTTATTTTCTCTATATAATAATTCAGATAAATTAATGGTAAAGTTTATGTTATAATTATGACCAAAAAAATATTTATTATTTTACTCATTATTTATATCTTTTATTATTTTTTTAATCATAAAAAGTCTTAATAAATAATAAAACATTCAATGTAATTTATGCTTATAAAATATTTATATATTCATAATACTTTTGAATAAGTATATATTAACATATTATAAGGAAATCGATAAATTTTATTTGAAATTTTAAATATTATAACATTAATATGTTTCATATATATTATTTATCTTGTTTTTTATCAAACATTTTTAATTAAATAAATATTGTATTTATGTAATTTACCATAACAATAAAACATATTTAATATTGAGTCAAAATAATAATCAACTAACCATCAATTAAAATAAACTACCACCAAACTTCCTGATATATCATTTTCTTCTTAAAAATATGTACTAACAAAAGGGCATATTTGTAATGAACAAATTCTAAAAAATTGAAACTACATCCTTTTGTGACCTAATCCATTTCTTAGTTTTTATTTTTAACTTTCTCACTCTTCCTTTTCTTCTTTGATTCAAATTTAATTTACTCCACAATATTGACGCTCGTTTTTGTGGTTTCGAAGCATATCTGATTGTTGCTACAGTTCAATTCATTTTTTATCCAATTAAGCTGATTAAGGAAGGGAAATAGATGTCTCTAATTAACCATCCTTGCATACTGAGTATAAGCAAATGACTGTTTGTTTACTGATGCTATCAAATGTGTGAGTCCTTTCTAGATTATTCAAAATAGGTTTAGGATATATCTGTTGTTTCTTGATATCTGTGGTGGTTTCTTGAATTTGGGATTTAGAATGAGTTGAGATTTAGTAAGATATGTAAGATTTTTATTTTTTGTATTTTGGAGGATTTATATATGTTTTTTGATAGTTCTGGGGACTTATTTGTTTTTTTTGTATGGTGTGCTCGCAAAGATCTTACGACCTTTTGCCTACTTACCCACAAAAAGAGAATTGAGGGATCAAAGCATTTTAGTTCCTCCTAAGGCTAAGGCTAAGGCTAAGGCTAAGGCTAGGAGGAGGGTTGTTTGTATCTTGATCAAAGCACAAGATGAATGATGCTCAAATGGTTTTCTTTATTTGAGTCCAAGCAGAAACTTTATAGTTGGGTGTTTGAATTGCATAGCTTAAGGCATAAGCTGAATCTGATATCTTGAATTGCATAGCTCAAGAAAGGTTGGATTTGTACCCTGAATTGAATAACTCAATGAGGATTGAGTGGTTATCTTGAATTGCATAACTAGAGAAAATAAGGGGCCAAAATTATAATCAAGGAAAACACATTCCTCTTAGTGATGAAAACACATTCCTCTTTGTGATGAAAGTCTTTATGAATATTTATCATTTTACATGATTAGATTGTATTTTAAACCATTTAATATATGTCCAATAAAAATATTTAAAAAATAATAGTATGATACTTAAACTTGAAGATTTTAAAATGGTGAGATCACTTTTGCGTGCTAGAGAAAATAAAGGGCCAAAATTATAATTAAGTATTTTTTTATAATTTCTCTATTAGTCAAGTTATCACTCCATACTCTAAGAAATATTTACACATATTAGAAAATATGATGACCGCAGTTTGAACCCGAAATTCTATATAAAACATCCTTAAGACCATATTAATTGCTTGTGAAAAGAATGAATAATAATTTAATTAATATCATTAATAAATATTGAGTGTTAAAACAATATTATTTAGATGATTTTGTAAATTGAAATATTTTAAATATATTTGGTGTTTAAATTTGTTATTAATCTCTAACTTTCAAATAAACTTATTTATTTATTTATTATCTTATATATATATATATATATATATATATACATATATATATATATATATATATATATATATATATATATATATATATGTATATATATTTATTAGTTTTAGTAATCTAATGTAAGATATCTCTTTAAACGTAGTTAAAGAGGTCCTTATATAGAATAATAAAGATAAAAAACAGTTGATATAACCTCAAACCTATGTATGAATAAGTAATATATGTGCAAAAGAAATACTAGAGACTAATGGAAAGATATAAATTATCAAACCTATAAAATAATGATTTATACGATTCAACACTAAAATGATAAAAAGTTGTAGAGAAAAAGGTGAGTGAATCCAATAAATATGATTTATTTTTATTGTATTCATACATAAATCAGGTATATAATACAAATTTTTATTATTTAAATCCTCTTCAATGTCTCTACTTACTTATGCAGATGACAATTGGGAATGGGAAGGTGTCGGAGATGGTGGATGATGATGATGATGTTTCTTGTGATGATGATCTAAATCAAGAGAATCAATAGAGGAGGAAGATGGTGATTGAACAGGGGAATGAGTTGGGGCTGAGGGGTGATGGTGATGATGTTTCTTGTGATGATGATCCACATCAAAGGAATCATTAATGAAAGAAGATGGAGATTGAACAGGGGATGGAGTTGGGGATGATGAATGATGATGATGATGCTTCTTATGATGATGATTTAGATCAATGGAATCAATAGGGAAGGAAGATGGTGGTTGAGTAGGAGAATGGATTGGGGTTGATGGATGATGGGGATGATGTTTCTTGTGATGACGATCTAGAGGGGAAGGGGAAGGGGATGGTGGGTGATGTCGGTGATGTTTCTTCTGATGATGATCCATATCAAGAGAATCAAAAGAGTGAGAAGATGGTGATTGAACAGGGGATGGAGTTGGGGCTGATGGGTGATGTTTTGGGTGTTTTTTATGAGTATAAACCCCCTTAGCAAATCACATGAAAGAGCTTACTTGAAGTAAGACTAGTACTAAGATTAAAATTTTTGCCATATCGCTATGCAAGATACAAGAACTAAAAGTGATTGAGGAAGTGATATTGATATGTTATGAGTTCCCGAAAGATGTTATTTATAGGAGCTTATGTCTAGAATCCAAGTCAATATATACGATGTATTTGGTCCAAAAAAAAACTTTGTGTATATAGACTTTAAAATAGGGTAGTTGAAAATTTTATATTTATATATTGATAGTATTTTAACAAATATATTAATAAATTGATATTATAATATAGTGATGATATTTAAGTGAAGATACATTTAATCTTTGAATGTTTTAAAAATTACTTCATCGGATCCTTTTAATAATAAAAAGTTCACTTTATAAATTCATTGAATAATTCATTTATATTTTCTATATAGCAGTCCAGATATATTGATGGTAAAACTTTTATTATAATTAGGACGAAAAAAATTATTATTTTACTCTTTATTTATATCTTTTATTTTTATTTAATCATGTAATTTTTTAATAAATAATAACACATTTAATGTAATTTATTCCCATAAAACATTTATATATTCATAATACTTTTAAATACGTATATGTTTGTATATTATAAAGGAAAAAAATTATTTGATTTTTTTTTTAAATATTTAACATTAATATGTTTAATATATATTATTTATCTTTTTTTAACACACATTTTTAATTAAATAAATACTTTATGTTTTCCATAACTAATAACATATTTAATATTGAATCAAAATAATAATCAACTATCTATCCATTAAAATAAGGATTTAATTGAAATGCACTGACAGTGTAAAGAAATTTTACACAGTCGGTGAGTCATAGCTGAAATTCTGTAATGAGATGTCCTAAGAGATGTTCCAACACTTAATAGGACATTTGACAAATTTAACCAAAACTTAAACAGCAGGAAAAATAAACAACACAGAAGTTTGTTAACCCAGTTCAGTGTATAACCACACCTACATCTGGAGGCTACCAAGCCAGGAGGAAATCCACTATCAGTAATATTAATTCTAGACTTAAACCACCCTGTTTAATCTATCACTTAATACTTACCCAATGCAATTTCTACCTAAGACTCACTTAGATAAGAGTACCCTACTCACTCCCCCTCAATCACCCAGTGATCAAGTTTACAAGTTTACAGAAATTGAAGACATCCTTCAAACAATACAGCTTGATCTTACTTCACAGTTTCAATCAAGTCACAAATGCACTTTTGCTTAAAAGCTCATAAAGTGGTACATAAAAACAACATGCTATTAAAACACTAGACACCCTATTTAGTCTTCTGAAATTCGTACTCAATTCTATGAGTTTCTGTTGTTTAAATAGGTATCTGAATTTTGGGCTTTCTGTAGAATGATCCAGCCCTAATGTGCAGCAACTGTCACCTTGAATTTAGGGTTTGTTACCTCCTATATTCTAGGTGCATTAGGTCTTCTGTTTTAATCTGAATCTTCAACTTAAAACTCCCTACAGATGCGCCTTGTTCTGTTTTTATCCAACATTAATTAATTCCAGATAGTTCTCCTTAAATATCTCTGATCTGTTAATCAATAATTAATTCTGGTAGCAGGTCTGAGATGTCTTAACATCTGTTGGGACATCCTGAAAAACTGAACTTAATTTATTCACACAATGTCCCAACATCTGATGAGACATCCTGAAATAAATTCACATACTCTGTTTGATAATGTCCCAACATCTGATAGGACATTCTGAACTGAATTTAACATTTCTTGTTTGGTCAAAAATTCTGCCAATTCTTAAACATCTACAAACTCCCCCTTTGGCTAATTTTTGGCTAACATCTTTCCTGGTTTTCAGAGTGCAGCAGAAGTTCTTTTTATCAGAGTATATCATTACTTTTCTGTTGATTCATATTTGAGTTTTACTCCCCCTCAAACATATATGAGTCCAGTCTTGTTTCAACAGAAATATTCACACTTATTCAGTTCAGGCAGAAACAAACAGATTTCATTCATTTAAACAGCAATTACATTTGATGTTATTTGATGTTGTTCTCCCCCTTGGTAGACACAAAATTAGGGGCCAAAGAACTATTGCTGTCATTACAAATGCCTCACATACACAGATCACTCAGATTCATCACTCTCAGTAGCTTCCTCCACTTCAGTGTCTTCATCTTTATCAGCTTCACTTGCAGCTTCACTGTCTTCATCAGATGCAGCTGTCTGATCTTCTTCACTTTCCAACCTCTTAATTATTTCCTCCAGCTTCTTCTTTCTAGCTTCAAGCTCTTTGCAGGTGCACTTTAGCTCAGCAATTAATTCTTTCTTGGAGATTGGATTCTTAGCAGAGGAGGGACCAGCAGATGTCCCAGCAGGTGTTTCAACATCTGCAGCATGGTGACTGAGAAATAATTTGTAGTGAAAAGCCAGGGGGCTCTCTCTCTTGCAGACAATGTCCTTCTCAGTTAAAATTCCAGGGTATTGACTTAGAACAATACCACACAGCAATGATGGAAAGGCTATTGGTAGCTTGGTTGCAGAGGAGCTGGCATGCTTCATGGTTTGATCAAAGATAAAAGCTCCAAAGTCCAGCTTGGTTTGAGTCCCTACAGCATAGATGAATCTGGCCAGACCAGTTGAGATTGATGAAGTGTGGTTGGTAGGCACCCAATTAGAAGTACCAATCCTGTTCAGCATGGCATACTTTCTGGTAAGCATGCTTACAGATAGTTTTCCCTTCACAGGCCATGCCTTGACCTGATCAGCAGTTATCACCTTACAGACTTGATTATCTGTCTTGCCTAGCTCATTTGGTCCATCTGTTTCTCTTCCTAGATACTGATTTATGATTTGGGGAGAAAACTCCACACATCTACCTCTAACATAAACTTTTCTAAACTCAGAGGACTTACTATTTGAGCAATCCTCCTGAAGATTCACAATGAACTCTTTGACAAGAAGTTCATAGCAGGGAGAGAGGTCTGAGACTGTTCTGAATAGTCCTGCAGCAGAGATGAGATCAATCAGTTCTGTGCACTCAAGTGCATTGCTGCTCAGTTCTCTTTCCAGGGCAACCCTTCTTTGGTACACATACTTCCACCTGTTCACACTAGAGACATGGTGAAATGATATGTTGTCCAAGGGAGCTTCTGGTACAGCAGTTGAAGCTCTGGATGTTGCTGGTCTCTTCTTGGGAGGAGATGTTGGGACATCTGATTCAACATCTGAATCTGATGGTGTGACAGCCTTTCTTTTCTGAGTTTGAACTTTACTCCATTGTTTTGATGGCCCAAAAGAGGCTTTAGCTTTCCCTTTCTTTGGAGAGGCTTTCTTCTTTTCAGGAATTGCTGCTTCAGCTTGCATCTTACCCTTCCTGGACCTGAGTCTTTTGGCTATGCTGGGTTTGACAGATGCTATGATTTCTGCATCAGAGTCCTGCTCCAGGTTGACCACTGGAGGAGATTGAGCAGTCTCTTCTTCAGCTTGTTGATCAGCAGGGATTAGATCTTCATCTGAGGCTTTGGTCTGATCCTCAGAGACTTTGTCATTATCTTCATTTAAGGCCTTATTCTGATCCTCAGAGTTTTCTTTATCACTTTCACTTGAGGCCTTTTCTTGGACCTCAGTCTGTTCAGCATCAGATGAATTTTCTTTCTCATCTGCAGATGTTCCAACATTTATTGGGACATCTTGTTCTGCAGAAGTGTCCTCTGCAGTTTGAGATGGTTCTTCTTGGGGAGCAGGCATGGTTTGCAATGGAACAGAGATCCCACTCACCTTTCTTTGTTCAAACAGAATTTGGGTGACAATCTCCTTGATTGAATCATCCACATAGTTTGAAGATTTTGGTGGCATGTTAGCAGGAGAAGGAATGCCTCCTTTGGCTTTGCTACAAACTTGATCTTTAGCTCTCTTTGGTGTTCTTGCCTTTTTAGTGTGAGAAGCGCTTCCCCTGAGCTCGTCCAATGGTGTTGATGGCATTGGCACAACAGAGATTGGAGTGGCATGAACCACGTCTTCCTTGTTGAGAATTTCCTCAGCTGTTTTAGGGTTTTGAGACATTGTAGAGGAAGAAGGATGAACAGCTTTAGGGTTTATGATTTCTGAAGGATTACTAGTTAATGTGATTCGCTTGTGATGGTGTGATGAGACTCTTGATAGCTGCTTATAAGTAATTACTAAGTAAGTAGCCGTTACAGTCCAAATGATTAGGAATGAAATTCCCAAGGATCTAGTCCAGACTAGCTTTGCCATCTGGAACTTATGCCATGCAATGTCATATGACATGTTGGCACATCTCATTAACTGCTAGATATCACATAAACAGATTCCAAGTTTGCCCCTTAAGTTCTCAAATTGTGTAGCATCCAATGCCTTGGTAAAGATATCAGCTAACTGCAGATCTGTAGCTACATGCTCCAATGAAATCACCTTTTCTTCTACAAGATCTCTGATGAAATGATGTCTGATATCAATATGCTTTGTCCTGCTGTGTTGGATAGGATTTTTAGATATGTTGATTGCACTTAAGTTGTCACAGTACAATGTCATGACATCCTGTGGGACATTGTACTCAGTGAGCATCTGCTTCATCCAAACCAACTGAGAACAACTGCTACCTGCTGCTATGTATTCAGCTTCAGCTGTAGATAAAGATACACAATTCTGTTTCTTACTGAACCAAGAAATCAGATTGTTTCCTAGAAAGAAGCATCCTCCTGAAGTGCTTTTTCTGTCATCAGCACTTCCTGCCCAATCAGCATCACAGAAGCCAGTGAGAATTGGTTTGCACCCATGAAAGTACATTATGCCATAGTCACAAGTACCATTAACATATTTAAGGATTCTCTTGACTTGATTGAGATGACTGACTTTTGGATCAGCTTGATATCTTGCACAAACTCCTACTGCAAATGCAATGTCTGGTCTGCTAGCAGTCAAGTATAACAAGCTTCCAATCATGCTTCTATATAAACTTTGATCTACATTCTCACCCTTCTCATCTTTAGTCAGCTTTAAATGTGTAGGAGCAGGAGTTCTTTTATGAGAAGCATTTTCCATTCCAAATTTCTTCACTATGTTCTTGGAGTACTTGCTTTGTGAGATGAACATTGAGTCTTCCATTTGCTTAACTTGCAGACCAAGAAAATAGGTTAATTCACCTACTAGACTCATTTCAAATTCAGCTTCCATCTGCTTGACAAAATGTTTGACCATCTTATCAGACATCCCACCAAACACAATGTCATCAACATATATTTGTGCAATCATGACATTTCCTTCTTCATTTTTAACAAACAGGGTTTTATCAATCCCACCTTTTCTGTATCCTTGCTTGATAAGAAATGTGGTAAGTCTTTCATACCATGCCCTTGGAGCTTGCTTCAGACCATAAAGTGCTTTCTTGAGTTTGTATACATGATTTGGACAGCTTGGATCAACAAATCCTTTAGGCTGTTCTACATATACCTCCTCATTAAGATAACCATTAAGAAAGGCACTTTTCACATCCATTTGAAATAGCTTGAACTTTAAGATACAAGCAATTCCCAACAGTAGTCTTATTGATTCAAGCCTTGCTACTGGTGCAAAGGTTTCATCAAAGTCTACTCCTTCAATTTGAGTGTATCCTTGAGCCACAAGTCTAGCTTTGTTCTTTGTAACAATTCCTTGTTCATTTGACTTGTTCTTATACACCCATTTTGTACCAATCACATTTATGTCATCAGGTCTAGGTACAAGATTCCACACTTCATTCCTTGTGAATTGACCTAATTCCTCTTGCATAGCACAAATCCAGTATTCATCAGTGAGAGCCTCCTTGATGTTTTTAGGTTCTATTTTGGACACAAAACAAGAACCTGAAATCACTTCTCTTGATCTAGTGCTCACACCTCTGTTGGGATCACCAATTATTAAATCTTTGGGATGATCCTTCTGTATTCTGATGGAGGGAGGTTTACTGGATTCTTCTGTCCTTGTATCAGATTGAGTGCAGTTATATTGATCATCCTTTTCTTCAGCTTCAATCTTGATATCAGCAGATGTTCCAACATCTTCTGGGACATCTGTAGGAGCATCATCAATTATCACATTTATGGACTCCATGATAACATTGGTTCTAGAATTAAATACTCTGTATGCTCTGCTGTTTGTAGAGTATCCAAGGAAAAACCCTTCATCACTTTTAGGATCCATTTTTCTCCTTTGCTCCCTGTCTGCCAGAATGTAGCAGTTACTTCCAAACACATGAAAGTACTTAACAGTGGGTTTTCTGCCCTTCCAGACTTCATATATTGTGGACAGGGTTCCTTTTCTCAAGGTAACTCTGCTATGGATGTAGCAGGCAGTGTTCATAGCTTCAGCCCAGAAATACAGAGGTAACTTTTTAGCATGGATCATAGCTCTTGCTGATTCTTGAATAGTTCTATTCTTTCTTTCAACAATCCCATTCTGTTGAGGAGTGATAGGAGAAGAGTATTCATGATTGATTCCTTTTGAAGAGCAGAAATCTAAGAATTTTTGATTCTCAAATTCCTTTCCATGATCACTTCTAATTCTGATCACACAGCTGGATTTTTCCCTTTGTAATCTTTGACATAATTCCTTGAATACATCAAAGACATCTGACTTTTCTTTAATGAAATTTATCCATGTATATCTTGAAAAGTCATCAACCACCACATATGCATACCTCTTACCACCAAGGCTTTCAACTTGCATAGGTCCCATGAGATCCATATGTAACAATTCCAAAACTTTGGAAGTTGTCAGATGTTGGAGATTTGGATGGGACATCTTGGTTTGCTTGCCTATTTGACATTCACCACATATTTTGCCATCATCAATCTTCAGTTTAGGAATACCTCTTACAACATTCATAGATATGATCTTCTTTATGCCTCTGAAATGAAGATGACCTAGTCTTTGATGCCACAGTTTCACTTCTTCTTCTTTAGCTAGAGAACAGGTTGAAGTGAAATTGAGATTTTGGGATTCCCATATGTAACAGTTGTCTTTAGATCTGGCTCCTTTCATGACAACCTCTTGTTCTTTGTTAGTCACTATACATTCAGATTTGGTAAAGTTTACACTGTACCCTTGATCACATAACTGACTTATACTGATCAGGTTAGCAGTTAAACCTTTAACAAGCAGCACATCATCTAGTCTTGGAACATCTTGACAATCCAAGGTTCCAACTCCCTTGATCTCTCCTTTAGCTCCATCTCCAAAGGTAACATACCTGGATGAATGTGGCTTTAAGTTTACTAGCAAATTCTTCAATCCAGTCATGTGTCTTGAGCATCCACTGTCAAAGTACCAGTCTTCTTTAGCTGATACTTTCAATGATGTATGTGCTATGTATGCAGTACTTTTCTTTGACCAGATGAGTTGAGATTTCTTTTGATGCCTTTGCTCTGAGTGTTGTTCAGCTGATCTCCAAGCTTGATTGTTGATCTTGTTCTTGTGTATGTGGCTTTGATCAGTCTGAATGTCAGTTTTTGGTCTCCAAACTTTCTTGATTACTTCTGTCTTTTGCTTAGAATATTGCTGACTTTTATGCAGCACTTTCTTGGTATCTACTACTTTCTGCTTGGAAGGTTGCTGACACATCTGATTTGGATATCCATGTAGCTTATAACAGTGAGGTTTGATATGCCCAAATCTTCCACAGTGATGACATCTCCATCTTTGATATTTTTTCTTCATTTTGTTCTTTCCAGAATGTTGAGACATCTGTTGGAACATTATGTTTGTCTTTGTGTTCTGATGTTGGAGCATCTGTTGAGACATCTTGTTTGACTGTATAGTTTTTGAAGTAGTTTTGCTAGAGCTTGCTTCATCTCTGTTATATCCCAGTCCACTTTTGTCCCCTGAATGTTTATTATTGCAGAGAATAGCATCCAGTGTATTTGAGCTGCTGTTCATCATTCTAACAGATTTGGACATATGTTCCAGCTTAGAATTGAGAAGAGTTACTTCACTTTTTAAGGTATCAATGATTACTTGATCACTTGCTTTTTCTTCTTCTAGTACTTCATTCTGCTTCTTTAGCTTTATGACCTCACTGCATACTTCAGTACTTCTCTTGTACAGATCCTTGAAGGCTTGCTCAAGATCTGCATAAGTAAGCTCTTCACAGCTGGAATCACTGTCATATTCACACAGTCCAGCTAAAGCAGCAATGTGCTTAGCTGATTCTTCTTCTGAATCTCCTGAGTCTTCATCAGACCAGGTTACAGATAGTCCCTTCTTTTGTCTTTTTAAGAAGTTAGGACATTCCTTCTTGATGTGTCCATATCCTTCACATTCATGGCACTTGATTCCTTTTTCTTGACTGGTCTTTTCAGCAAGATTTGATCTTCTGTTAGCATCATAGGTTCTCTTGTTTTCAGAAGAGTTTGTGAATCTTCCACTGGAATTTGATTTACCTTCCATACCTCTGAGAATCTGTTTGAACTGTCTTGTAATCAATACAAGGTTTTCTGATAAGCTTTTATCATTTGCTAGTTCATCATCTTCTTCTTCATCTGCATTTGAAACCAAGGCAATGCTTTTGTTCTTTTTAGCATGTGTGTCATTCATTCCCATCTCAAAAGTTTGAAGGGAACCAATTAGTTCTTCAGCTTTCATGGAGCATATGTCTTGTGCTTCTTCTATTGCTGTGACTTTCATGTCAAATCTTTTTGGCAAAGATCTGAGAATCTTCCTTACAAGCTTTTCATCAGTCATCTTTTCTCCCAAGGCTCCAGAAGTATTGGCTATATCCAAGATGTTCATGTAGAACTCATGAATTGATTCATCTTCCTTCATTCTCAAGTTTTCAAACTTGGTGGTGAGAAGTTGAAGTCTTGACATTTTTACTTTTGATGTTCCTTCATGAGTTGTCTTGAGGGTATCCCACACATCTTTGGCCAGCTCACAATGATGCACCAGTCTGAAAATATTTCTATCAATGCCATTGAATAAAGCATTTAGGGCTTTTGAGTTGCCTAGTTCTGAATCTTCTTCCTCTTTACTCCATTCTTCTTCAGGTTTCAGAACTATTGATCCATCTTTGGTGTTTTGAACAGGATGTTTCCATCCAACATTTACTGCTCTCCATGCCCTGTTGTCAAGTGACTTTAAGAATGCAATCATTCTTGGCTTCCAGTAGTCATAATTAGAACCATCCAGTATAGGTGGTCTATTTACTGACCCTATATCTCTGTCCATGTTACAGAATTTGTTTTCCCTAGATCTCACCCAGTATAAACAGGCAGGGTGCCTGCTCTGATGCCAATTGAAATTCTGTAATGAGATGTCCTAAGAGATGTTCCAACACTTAATAGGACATTTGACAAATTTAACCAAAACTTAAACAGCAGGAAAAATAAACAACACAGAAGTTTGTTAACCCAGTTCAGTGTATAACCACACCTACATCTGGAGGCTACCAAGCCAGGAGGAAATCCACTATCAGTAATATTAATTCTAGACTTAAACCACCCTGTTTAATCTATCACTTAATACTTACCCAATGCAATTTCTACCTAAGACTCACTTAGATAAGAGTACCCTACTCACTCCCCCTCAATCACCCAGTGATCAAGTTTACAAGTTTACAGAAATTGAAGACATCCTTCAAACAATACAGCTTGATCTTACTTCACAGTTTCAATCAAGTCACAAATGCACTTTTGCTTAAAAGCTCATAAAGTGGTACATAAAAACAACCTGCTATTAAAACACTAGACACCCTATTTAGTCTTCTGAAATTCGTACTCAATTCTATGAGTTTCTGTTGTTTAAATAGGTATCTGAATTTTGGGCTTTCTGTAGAATGATCCAGCCCTAATGTGCAGCAACTGTCACCTTGAATTTAGGGTTTGTTACCTCCTATATTCTAGGTGCATTAGGTCTTCTGTTTTAATCTGAATCTTCAACTTAAAACTCCCTACAGATGCGCCTTGTTCTGTTTTTATCCAGCATTAATTAATTCCAGATAGTTCTCCTTAAATATCTCTGATCTGTTAATCAATAATTAATTCTGGTAGCAGGTCTGAGATGTCTCAACATCTGTTGGGACATCCTGAAAAACTGAACTTAATTTATTCACACAATGTCCCAACATCTGATGAGACATCCTGAAATAAATTCACATACTCTGTTTGATAATGTCCCAACATCTGATAGGACATTCTGAACTGAATTTAACATTTCTTGTTTGGTCAAAAATTCTGCCAATTCTTAAACATCTACAATAGCCGTTGGATGTTGAAACAACTTTGACTTTTATTTTAAAAACCTATAAAGTAATGCAAACGGATGATGGCAATGAATTGACAGTGTAAAACTTTTTACACTATTAGTGCATAATAATTAATCTCTTAAAATAAACTACCACCAAACTTCATAATATATCTTCTTTTTTTTTTTAAATGTACCAGCAACAGGACATATTTGTAATTAACAAATACTAAAAAAATTGACACTACATCCTTTTGTCACCTCATTCATTTCCCATTTTTTATTCATAATTTTCTCACTCTTTCTTTTCTTATTTTTATTTTAAACTTTAAATTTCTCCCATGTTTATTTTTCTCACTTTCATTTTAATTTCTCTCTCTTCATTTTCTTTTTCCTATTTAATTTTCTTAAGTATAAATAACAAAATTTGAATCTCTGTTTAATTTAATAAAAAA
This sequence comes from Lathyrus aphaca, assembly GCA_963966055.1. Taxonomy (NCBI): domain Eukaryota; kingdom Viridiplantae; phylum Streptophyta; class Magnoliopsida; order Fabales; family Fabaceae; genus Lathyrus; species Lathyrus aphaca. The sequence continues at coordinate 482,219,986 of OZ014525.1, read as the reverse complement.
GAACACAGAAATTTTTTAAATTATAAAATAATAATTTATCTAAAACATAAAAATAATTATTTTATAAATATTATATATAAAAATTATTCATAATTTATATGTTTATTGTTCTTTTATAATTAAGTAATACATTTGAAATTGATATGTATATCTAAATACATTTTATATTGTATCAAATTGGATATCACTCAATAATAATGCACACAACTAACTTTCTATTTCACGAGTCAATATCAGGATAATATCTATTTTATTTTAATCAACAATTATATTTGTTTGAGAGACAAAATATAGGAGCTTATGTCAAGAATATGTGCCAAAAATCCGATGTATTTGGTAAAAAAAAAACAGTGTTTATAAACTTTAAAATAGGATAGTATTTGTACAAATATAATAATAAATGGACAATATAATATGGTGATGATATTTAAGTGAAGTTAACTTTAATATTTGAATATTTTTAAAATTACTCCATCAAGTCCTATTAATAATAAAAAGTATACTTTTTTTAATTCATTGAATAATCCATTTATATTCTCTATATAACAATTCAGATAAATTAATGGTAAAGTTTATGTTATAATTATGACCAAAAAAATATTTATTATTTTACTCATTATTTATATCTTTTATTATTTTTTTAATCATAAAAAGTCTTAATAAATAATAAAACATTCAATGTAATTTATGCTTATAAAATATTTATATATTCATAATACTTTTGAATAGGTATATATTAACATATTATAAGGAAATCGATAAATTTTATTTGAAATTTTAAATATTATAACATTAATATGTTTAATATATATTATTTATCTTGTTTTTTATCAAACATTTTTAATTAAATAAATATTGTTTTTATGTAATTTACCATAACAATAAAACATATTTAATATTGAGTCAAAATAATAATCAACTAACCATCAATTAAAATAAACTACCACCAAACTTCGTGATATATCACTTTCTTCTTAAAAATATGTACTAACAAAAGGGCATATTTGTAATGAACAAATTCTAAAAAATTGAAACTACATCCTTTTGTGACCTAATCCATTTCTTAGTTTTTATTTTTAACTTTCTCACTCTTCCTTTTCTTCTTTGATTCAAATTTAATTTACTCCACAATATTGACGCTCGTTTTTGTGGTTTCGAAGCATATCTGATTGTTGCTACACTTCAATTCATTTTTTATCCAATTAAGCTGATTAAGGAAGGGAAATAGATGTCTCCAATTAACCCTCCTTGCATACTGAGTTTAAGCAAATGACTGTTTGTTTACTGATGCTATCAAATGTGCGAGTCCTTTCTAGATTATTCAAAATAGGTTTAGGATATATCTATTGTTTCTTGATATCTGTGGTGGTTTCTTGAATTTGGGATTTAGAATGAGTTGAGATTTAGTAAGATATGTAAGATTTTTTTATTTTTTGTATTTTGGAGGATTTATATATGTTTTTTGATAGTTCTGGGGACTTATTTGTTTTTTTTGTATGGTGTGCTCGCAAAGATCTTACGACCTTTTGCCTACTTACCCACAAAAAGAGAATTGAGGGATCAAAGCATCTTAGTTCCTCCTAAGGCTAAGGCTAAGGCTAAGGCTAGGAGGAGGGTTGTTTGTATCTTGATCAAAGCACAAGATGAATGATGCTCAAATGGTTTTCTTTATTTGAGTCCAAGCAGAAACTTTATAGTTGGGTGTTTGAATTGCATAACTTAAGGCATAAGCTGAATCTGATATCTTGAATTGCATAGCTCAAGAAAGGTTGGATTGGTACCCTGAATTGAATAACTCAATGAGGATTGAATGGTTATCTTGAATTGCATAACTTAAGAAAGGCTGGATATTTACCTGAATTGCATAGTTCAGGAAAGCATAATTTGGGTGGATGTCTTAGTTATAGTCCAAGTGTTTGACTGAATGGAAAGTGATCTTAGTTATAGTCCAAATGTATGATTGTATTGATTTGGATGAATGTCTTAGTTATATTCCAAGATTATAATTGAACTATTTGATAGAGAGATGTGAAAGTTTGTCATCTCTAAAGTGTTTGATTGGAATGGAAAGTGTTTGGGGACTTTCTGTGCCTTGATTGAAGCCCAAGGTTGAAGTTCGACAAAGAAAACTGACTCTTCTGAGGATAGTTTTTCTATATTCTGATTTGGAAGCCCAAGTTGGTGAAGCTTATTTGGTGAGAGACTGACTCTTGATTTATTTGTATCTTGAATGAAGCCCGAGATGGGAGGATAACTTTTGTGGGAGATTGACTCTTGAAAAATAGTGTATGTCTGTTTATTGTGAAGGTTGAGGTATTCAAACTTTCCTTTGTCTGGGGGAAATTCTATTGCATAAATCCCAAAAGGAGGCTATCTTGGTCATCCATCAGGGAGAGGGATACTATTGTATATTTTTGATACTAATATATGTTCTTATGCTTTTAGGAACCCTTTGCGGGTCCTTGTATTAAGCCCAAGCTGAAGCTAGATTACCTTTAAGAGGCCCATGGATCCTTAAACTAAGCCCAGTAGGAAGTTAGGGGAGGCTTGGTATTTCTAAGCCTAAGAGAAGTCACCTTTAAGAGGCCAGAGGGTGCTTGAACTAAGCCAAAAGGAGGTTTTGTTTTTCCCCAAAAGGGTTCTAAGTTATTCAAAGGTGGGTCTGGTGATTTTAACGATAACCCGACTACTAAGAGATTCTAGCAGAGATGCAAATATATAAAATAAAGATGCATGCAGACAAATAAATATGTCAGTGAATGTGTTGAACATTTTTAAGTATGTCTTTTGCTATGGCTTCAGTATTCTTAAGTGATTTTTAAGAATGATATTGGATGTTACACTGGGAGGCAGAGGCCCAACATCTTGGGGAAGAAAGATTACAAATAAGTTTTATTGTATCCTCTTTGATGATTAAGAAGTGTATTATTATCTTTGCTTTAATATGAAAGGAAGAAAGATATTTTTGATTACGACTTTTATTCTAACACTCAGACAACGGTTTTAGAAAACGGTGAGAAGTTAGAGGGAGAAAGGATGGCTCAAAAGCCAATAATAAGGTTTAAACATAAGGATGCCTATGGAAATTGTGTATTTTTATTATCTGATGATTACATACACATGGTAGGACTTGCCTACCGCCTAGAAAGCAGTTCACCAGAGAGAGGACTTTGTCTAGTTGCGGGTTTATTTGATCTTTAGTTATAAAAGGGATGGGACTTGTAAACAAGTTTCCCATGAATCTCTGTTTAAGAGATAGAGAAATGTTTGTAAAATAAGTGGGGGATTAGGACTTATAGAAAAGCCTAGCAGAGTTTTAAAACAGACCAGAGAAAGTTTAAAACAAAAAATAATGGGTCATAAACACAAAGGATTACCCATGACACATTTTGACAATTCATTTTAGAAAACAAAAGGTTATGTGTAAATAATCAAAGAAAAAATCCACAAAGGGTATTTACAGTTCAGTGAAAAAGGCGATTTCGCCGAGTATTTGAAAATAGTCGGTATAAAACCTAATGGTCTATATTTCAAAAATGGGTTGGGACTTACACTCTAATAGAGGCCCAAGAGTGTGTGATTTTAATATTTGAATAAAAATCAACAAGAAAAACCCTAATTACAATTTAGGGATTTATTTGAATTAATAAATGAAATCAAATGATAAAAATATAAACTTTATTCATAAAAAATGTTATGACTTTTAAATTATGATTAAAAAATCATATGTTATTTGTATGATAATGTGAAAATTTTCTTTGTTTGAAGAAATTGATGAAAATAATTTATTTTAAATGTTTTGAAACAAAATAAATAGGAATTCTTATATGTTTTGCAAAACCTTCCATAACTCTTTGAATACATAGCCATTTGAGACAAAGTAAAAATGAAAATTGTGTGTGTTTAACTCACGAATTAAGTGGTATAATTTAAATGCATTTATCTTTAGTGTGTAGCAAGATATAAAAACATAAGCATATGAACCCTAATTTTGTAAAAGCAACTACACAAACATGTTTGTGGAAGTTTTGATGTAATTTTTTTAGGGGGGAAATTTAAAACATTATAATAAACATTTGGCACAAGTATTGTGTGAGGAAATATGCATGAATTATGAGATGACCAAGTTTAGAGTTATTTGAGTGTCGTGGCAGCAAGAGCAACTTGATTTTGATGTAGGAGGTGTTACAAATATTTTTTGTTGATCTGAACAACTCCAATGGATGATTTTGAGTGGATTGCATGCTTTGAACCCCTTTGAAACTCCTTAGATCAAACTGTGGTATCCCAACCGCATAATGAATACATAATGGATAAGTCGAAGAGTGATTTTTGGCTAGATGTGTTCCAAAAGTGATTTAAGTGTTTGGACACCTCATATACATCATATATGATGTGTTTTAGAAATTGGTTTGAGTTTCTTGTGGCTGCAACTCTAAACCCGATAGTGGTTTCTCAAACTATGGAGTTTTGGAGCATTAAGAGTGAAAGAGAGAAAGCATGGAATTGAGATGCTTTGAGGTGTGTTTATGGATAATTTGGCCAACATGATTTGAAGAGATAGGCTCTGAAATTGTTGATCATTATTTTGCCAAATATCTCTTACAAGTAGAATGATGAGATGCTTTAATAACTTAACATATCTGCAACTAATTCCACATTATATAGTCTCTTTATTGGTTGATTTAGAGAGCATCTTGACTGATGATTACAGGAATCTTGAATATGCACTATTTTCTCATGATTGTGCAATTTGATTCCAAGCATCTTCATCATTACCTATCATTGCAACTTTCTCATTGGATGCCCTTGCACTGAATTGGAAGTGCATAAGAGTTTGTGATTATAAAAGTGATTGAATTTGGATCTTATGATCGTTACTTGATGACTCATAATCGAGCAAAACACTTAGGAAACAATTCTACAACAAGAAATCAGTGTTGGATGGTGTGTTTGGCAAGAGATTTCTTCATGCTCAAGTAGGATCAATTCATGCCAATAAGTTCCTTGGATTGTTGGTATGATTTGTGACATGTCGAAGAACATGTTCTATGCAGTCCATTCGACATCATGAACTAGTACAAGTGGATTGAAGATTTTGTTATAATTAGTGTAAACACCCCAAATTTGCCCTCACCCATTCACACCATGGCTTGTGATCATCTCATGTGCATAAACACAATCATATCATCTCACATTTCATTTTTGATTCACTGCATAGTTTTCAAGGCATCTGCACCTAGGGTTTGTGATCTGAGCAATCCCAAAGCATCTTGAGCCATTCCAAAGGCTACCAATCAACTCAAAGGGGTCCATGTGTGTTCTTATATCATATTTCATCCTCTCAAAGTCAAAAATGCAGAGGAATCACAAGAGCTAGGGTTTGAGGTGATGCAGAGCCAGGTTGAACTGCACAGTTGACTGAAAATTAGGGTTTTGGTTTCAGAGGCCATAACTCCAAATTTTTTGGTCATTCTTGTTTTCATTGATCTCTATATGGTATAGGGAGTATGCATATCAATTTTCATGAAGAAATTCCATGGGGAAGTCATCTGATCAAGAGTTGACTTTTCAGACAAGTCAGTGCAAAATCAGGGCATCTGAGGCCCCCAATGACCCAACCAATGGGTGATCTTCATCATTTTGAGTGTATATGATCTTTATTTGATTATGGAAGAAGGTTGAAGTTCATAGAAATCAAGAATTTAGGGTTTTTTGCAAAGGTTGACTTTTTGGGCATAGTTGACTTTTCAAGAATGCATCATTTTAGGTCAATTTTCAAGCTTTGATTCTTGGTTCAAAAAGGCTTCAAATGGAAAAACTTTGGTCATGAAAGTTGTAGATCTCATCTTTCCCTTTTCAAAAAGTACAAGAACATGATCAAACTCTTCTTGGATCAAAAGTTATGGCAATGCAAAGTTGGCAAAAATCATTGTTTTTCAAGGTATGCACCAAGTGTGAAATTTTGCAAAGTCATGAACAAATGCATTATGTGACTTCTAATTCCTCTCAAACCAGAACACAAACATTCTCTAAGTCCCAAAAATCAGATTTGAACCAAAGATCACATGTGCTTAGTTCATGTAACAAGGCATTTTTCATGAAAATCCATAAAGTAACCAAGTTGCAAAACTCATGATCATGCTTTACCAACTTGCTGCCTTGAATGCTGGACCAAGCCTAGCCTTTCCCTTCACTTTGCTGCGCCAGAACCAGCCCATGTCCTTGCCTAGCACTTCACCATACCTCTCTTACACATAAAGTGGATTTTGAGCAAAAGTAAACTTACCAATCACTATAGGCCAGGTCACATCATCTGACCTATAGGATTATAATACAATATCCCTTGGCAAGCCAAAGATATGAGAAGGCAAGGCTGAAACACATTCATTCATCACATACACAAAAACTCACCATCTTGCAACTTGCTTCGAATTCCTCTCCACAGCCACAAAACATTCAAGCCAACTTCACCAATCATCTCACCTTGCTCCATAGACCTCAAACCACCCAAAGCACAAGCCTGAAACAGCCAAGAGATCCCACTGCCATTTCTCACTTCAGTTTGCAGTTCCATTCGAATCTTCCATCCTAGCTCACAAACAGCCAAACAAACCTTGCAAAGCTTTTCCACACATCATCTAGACCACAAACAATCACTCACCATGGCCTGAAACCTCCAGAAACACCATTGCCATTTTTGATCAAGCTGAAGCAGTTCCTTTCGAAACTCATCATCAAGCCAACTTAAACTCCATTTGAGCATTCAAACATCATCAAGAGGTTCTAAGGAGTAGATTGCACAAGGAGAGGTGGCCAGAAAGTTCCTAAGTTGAAAGCTCCAAATCTCAGGTAGCTCGAAAATAATTTTTCCAGAAATCATTTTTCTTGTTACAAACTTGTTCTTCATGTCTTGCTGATCATTCTGGTACCATTGGTTTTGAAAATGGTTGTGATTTGAGCATTTAATTTGTTTCTGAAGCTTGCGTGACCTAGAACTTTCTTTCTTCGATTCAGCTTGTTTAGGAAATATAAATTTGTTTTGAGAGAGGGGTTTGATTCGTGAGAGTGTAAGGATCATTTCCCAGTTTCTATTTTTCATTTTTGATGCGTTTTTAGGAAGTTTGAAGTTTTCAGGGGAGGAGGTCACCGGAGAAGACGACCGGAGCTCGTCTCCGGTGACCTGAAAGTGATTAGTCATTAATTTAGGGTTAGGGCAAAGTTTGAATTGAGACCCTTGGATCTGGCTTCCCGCGCGCGTGTGTGTGGTCTAGATTGCATCATTAATTCATAATCAGGATTAATTAAATTAATTAATTGAGTTTTAGAAGTTTGAATGTGAGCCTTAGATCTGCGCGCCAAGTCAATGGTCTTTTCCCCAGAATCAATCTCATCCTTCCATTCTGTTTACTTTTTATTTTATTTAATTTTATTCATTTTTCTTTCAATTAACTTGCATAATTATTTTAAAATAGCAAAAAATTCTTAAAAATTATGAAACTTTTTCTTTAAAGTTTTATTAATTTTTAAGACCCAAAAATATTTTCATTTTATTTTTTATCATTGAAAAAGTATTTTTAAATGTTTAAAAGATTATTTTTAATTGATTAATGAGAATTAATTAATTAAAAATACTTTTAGGTATTTAAAAATTACAAAAAAATTCATGAAATGTTCTAAGACATTTAGAAACATTGTCCAACCTTCAAACCAAATTTCTTTTTTGATCTTGATGCATTTTGAGAATTTTGCATTGAATTAAATCATTTTTTATGCATTATTTTGATCATGGATTCAAAAATTCATTTCTGCCAATTGGTGAAGGTTGAGACATTGATTCTTCTTGCATTGTCTTTTGTTTTGCATGTAGTTTCTAGGGTAAAAAGGCCATGAATTGTTCTTGCATTTTCAAATTGTTTGGCATTTCTTTTGTTAAGGACCCTAAAAAACCCTAATAACTTAGAAAATTCATATCTTGAGTTTGGTTGAGAGTTGAGAGCTCCCCTTTGGGCAGTGGTTTGTTATAGGTCTAGGGTTTCTTTGAGTGCCATTTTCCATTTTTATCATGAGGTTTGCTTCTGTTTTGGTTTTTTGTTTGATGTTTGTTCCATGAACCCTAATTTGGGCTTTCATTTGCATCCTCCTTGCATTTCCTTGCATAACTTGACTTGTCTTTGCATTTTGTGCATGCTTGATTCATTTGACATCTTAAGACATGTAGAAGGCATGTTTGATCATTGCATTGCATATTTGCCATGTCATTTGCCTTGTATGTTTCATAACATTCCATACTTGTTCATGCTCCTTAGCTTGCATCATTTGCATTCATGATCTTGTATGAACATCCCCATTGTCTTGCCTCATGTTTGCAGCACCTCATAACATCATAATCATCATCAACATGCTTCTGGTTTGGTCTAGCATCATACCATTTCATCTCATCTTGCATTGCATTGCATTTCTTTCTAACATTTCAGGTGGTAAGTAAACTTGGGAAGTGAATTTGCCTTCACTTCTCATACCTTTTCTTTTCATCTCTCTTGCATCCATTGCTGCATTTCTATTTGTGTTTGAGATTGAGCTTGCTCATTCTTCTTCCTCCCACTTTCTCTCTTCAAGTGACTTGGCTTCTTGAATGAAGCAAGTCACTTTGCTTCTCTTGATCCTGTTCATCTGCTTCCTGGTGGCTCCTCTGAAGATTGTTCTTGGAAACCTCACAAACCTTAGGATCATCCAAGCATGATAATGAATTAGGGTTTTGATTAGTATCCCCTCTTAGTTTTGCCTTTGTGTCTCTCTTTGAGTCCTCTCTTCTCACCTCATAATCAGGGACTAAACCCTAAAGGCCTTAAGGCTATGTGATTAAGCTTATGCCTGCATCCTTCTCTTAGGATGGAGTGTATAACTTTAATCCTAAGTCTTGAACCCTTAAGGTGTTTAAATCTCTTAATCAATTCATTTAATAAGTATCAAGACATCACACTTGTAACTTGGGCCTTGCATTAGGGTTCTAATTCTTCCTTAAGTGGTTAAGAAGGACTAACCTTAGTGTTAATGGACAAGTCCCCCTCAAGTTGTCTTACAAATCATAAAATTCACTTCATCATCATATCATTAATCTAAAATCCACTTAATCAAAGGCTTGTTTTGTCATGGGTTTAATCCCTAATCATGGATTAAGCTGAGGAGCTTTCCTCAGCTTAAACATTCTCATCTATTATCCTTCTTTTAGGATGGTGTAATGGGCCTGTTTAATCCTTGATTATGGCTTAACCTCATTACTCAACACTAAACAAAAACCACAAAAACATTCAAATAATCACAAGTAGGTTAATGATCTTAATCCTGCATCAAAGGTGATTAAGTGTGAGAATCTGACTTCACACTTAAGGTATTCTCGTTACCCCTAATCAGAGGGAAGATGTGATGAGTTTACTAACCCATTGGTTTAGGCTTAAGCTCATTATCTTATGACAAACTCCAAAAAGAAATAAAAGACTGAAAACACAAAAAAACAAACAATAATCGTCTCCTTCGGGATTCTTTTCTCATCATCTTCACTCACAAGCGAGAACTTGCTTCTTCCGTCTAATGCAAGACAGTTAGCACCTGAGCCAGACAGGTCATACACTTGAGCATAGACAAGTAAGCAGTTCATCAGTCAATTCATCTTTCAGTCTCTTTGGGTCGAACTACGGTGTTCTGACTTCCTCATTGCACGAGAGGATACGTAGGCATAACTTAACAGTTATCGAACAAAAGTCTCTGTATATTCCCCCTCCTTCTAGCCTCATTCTCTTAGCCTCATGATCATGAGCATACTCTTTCCTTGCACTGACCCTATACATATTACACTTCACACTTCTTTTGCACTGACACCTGTACATCCTTTTCCAGCTCATTCATGCACAAATTGCACTGACACTACCCCTTTAAAACACAAATCTTTTAAGCGTGGATCCCGTCGAGTACGACGGACAATCTGGGTGCTAATACCTTCCCAGGTTGTAACCAACCCCCTTTCTCAGTCTCTCTGGTTCGCAAACCGTCTTATCCGTATCTTTCTAGGCTTATGCAGCATTGCCTTTCCTCCGGGATAAAAATGCCTAGCTGGCGACTCTTTTCATCTCCAGTGAGTTCACGGCTGTGTGTTCTCACTGTTCCCTTCGCCGACCGTTCGCGCTTGTACCAAGATGCAAATCTTCGGGAGCGACAGCTTGGCGACTCTGCTGGGGATCCATATACTGCAACCAGGGCTTCTGGTTCTTCTTGTGGGTTCCTCCTAGCGCTTGCTTGATTTGTGTTTACTGGGGTGTTATGTGCTTGTTTGTGTTTGTATTTATTTTTGTTTATTGCTTTATGTACTGTTACTTTAATGCTTTCTTTATTGCATTTGTATATATCATACTGTCATTGTTGCTGGCTGGATCTGTTGTTTGCTTTGGTGGGTGGGTGTTTCATTGAGAGTTAAGGTCCTATACCTGGGATCTGAGTGACACCTAGGATAGAGTGAATCATATTCTTTCCCATTCCATTTCGGTCTGGTGCGGGAATATGAAACACGGTTCAGATATGGGTTTCTTCTTGAGAACTCTGTGTTGCAGATTTCCTGCAATGCTAGGGCTATCTGGGAAGCCTGCTAAGTCTGGATGACCTTTTAGTATTGACCTTCAGAAACTGAGGTGAATTAGAGGAGGAATTGTTATGGTTATTGTAAACACTGTACCTCCGGGTTAGAAGTGTTTACACTTCTCATAACTGATCCAAGTCTGAGGACCCTTGTTCTAGATCATCACCTGTGAGGGGGTTGGGCTGTTTACAGGTTTGCAGGTACCTTGACCTCAGAATACCCTGTTACTTTGACTTTGTTAAGAGTGCTCCATGTTGGATAGTTCTTGTGATTCTAAAACCCTGGACATGTGGCTCTTTATTTGAGTCCCCCACCTTGGTTACTGGATTTTTAGACCTCCATCTGGATTTCTTGAACACACATGGATCTATACCAAGGCAGTTAATCAGATCCAGCTCAGTCACAAACCCTTGCATTTCATTTGCATACATACTCATTGCATCATATTAACATTTGCTTATTTGTGTTTCAGGGTATCCACCTTCATCTCTGGTTTTGGTTTTGACCCCATCTGCAGTTTTGACCTGTCTCCACCAGCACTTGCTTCAGCTTGTCAGCCATATACTTCAGTTACTTGCACTAGCCAGTCAGTGGCCCACTCCTCAGCATCTTCATCAGCACTTATCCTACTCAGTCCTCAGCATCATGGCTCCAAAGAAAAGTAACATCACTTATCATTTCTTCCAACCAGACTTGTCAGACATCAGGAGAATCCAAACCCTGATCACTCCAGGTCACCTACCTTTGTTCAGGGAGCATTATGGGAATATACTTGACTTGGTCATGGATCTGGACCCATCCCAGAGGAGTTTGATCCACACCTGCATTCAATTTTATGACCCCCCATTGAGATGTTTCACCTTTCAAGACTTTCAGTTGGGGCCTCTTCTGGAAGAATACTCATCATTGACTGGTCTGCCCATCAAAAGAGAAATCCCTTTTAACCCTGAAATGGTCTTTCCTAGCAATGGAGAGGTAGCAAAAGCTTTGCATCTGGAGCCTGTTCTGATTGAACAGCATATGACCTCTAAAGCAGGAATCCCTGGTTTTCATCTTGACTTCCTGATTTCTCAAGCTAGTCTGAAGGCCTCCTCGGGGGAGTGGAAAGCTGTTTGTGCTCTATTGGCCTTGAGTGTATATGGAATTGTATTGTTTGCAGATGAGCCTCGATTCATTAGCAAAAATGCAATCCATTTGTTCATCCTGAAGAACCCAGTGCCAACTTTACTGGGTGATCTCTATTACTCAGTCCATCAGAGAAATGAGAAGCAGAGGGGGAGATTAGTGAGGATTTGTGCTCCATTATTCCATGCTTGGCTTCTCAGGCATCTACCCAGGACAGATGCATTTCTAAATCCTCATCAGCAAAGCAACTGGGCTAAGAGGCTCACTATTCTCACTTCAGCAGATATCAGATGGTGTACTCAGAGCACCAAGGGCAGAGATATGATCACCAGCTGCGGGCACTTTCCCAATGTGCCCTTAATAGGAGTTAAGGGAAGTATCAACTACAACCCTCTGCTGTTCAGGAGGCAATTAGGCTATGCACTGGTTCATACTCCTAGGGAACAAGACCTGATTGAGACCCTCTACTGTGAGAACAAGATTAGTCTGGCAACTGTTAGGCAGGCTGCTTGGGCCTGGGATCATGTTCAAACCAAGGGAATCACCATTCTGGGGAAGTGCAATAATGTGGCATCAGTCCAATATTATGAGTGGTCCCATGCTAGGGCTCAATTCTCTGGAATGCCCTTTACCATAGAAGACATGCCTGAGTCATCTTCAGCACCACCCCCTGCCACTATCAGTTTGGAGGAGTTTGAGAGCTTGAAGGAAAGAAATGAGAAGTTAACCCAAGCCTTGCAGAAGACCCTCAGAGAGAGGAGTGAAGGTGTGAGGGAGATTGAGAGATTGGAGAAGTTGAGGGTGGAACACTTGACCAAGATTGAGAAGTCTGGAGATTATATCAACAAGTCTAAAGCTGGTGAACAGATTCTGAAGAATGCTTGTAAAGAAGCCCAGTTTCAGAGAGCAAGAACAGACTTGTATTTGAAGGAAAGTCAGGCCAGGTGGGTCCGGATCACTGAGGCCCGTACTCTAGAAGACAAAAGAGTTCAAGACAAGATGGGACAGATGGAAAAAGCCCTGGCAGCAGCCCAGGAGGAAATATCAGAACTAAAGATCAAAGCTGGGTTGAAGAAGTCCAAAGATCAAAGCCATAATAAGAAGTTGACTGCAGCTGTTTCAACAAGAAACCTTCTCATCAGAGGCCTCACGGAGCGCCCGGCTGATCCTGTGACCGAAGCACTTCTTAAGGAAGTTCGTGAGGATGAGTTTGGCCTTGGAGTTTGATCATTTGCTTGTTGTTGTTCCTTTTCCATTGTACTTTTGCTTTTTGTGATGTATTTTGATCCCTTAGCGGGCTTGTGTTGTAAAATGAACAAGTTGTATTATTTCACCTTTTGTAATATATCTGTGTTGGTTTCTATCTGGGTTCACATCAAAAGCAACTTCAACAGCATCATCTTCAAGGGTCTGGAAGGGTCAAAACTGAAGGCCAAACCGGATACCTTGAGAGCAAATAAGCATAATTGCATTGCATGCTAACCCTTTTGTTTGTTTTGTAGGTTTTTGTTTTGTTGTTGCTAACCTTTGTTGTGATATTCAGGAATTATTGCTCGCCGCCGGGTATTTCCTCTCAACAGGCCACACAGGTACCCAACTAGAAACAACCTTCCGGGAATTCAGATGGATCAGATGCAACAAGACCTTACAGAGGTCAGAAACCAGATGGCCAACGAAAGGTTAGAGATGAGAACGCAGATGACGCAGTTCATGGAAGTTATGAACAACATGGCCCAGAGCCAGGAGAGACTGAGGGCCATGGTGGAGAGGCAAAATCAAGAGGAGCCTCATGTAGGAACTGCAGGCACCAGTAACAATGAAAGGGTGCAACCCCATGTTAACCCCCCTGTGTTTGGCCCACATCTACATCCTGAGATTAATATTCCTGCAAACATTCAAGGAACAGCCACTGCAACCAGGGTACTCCAAGAAGATCCTCAGGAGGACCAATTTACAGTAATGGGTGCCGGAGAGGAAACTTATGATAAACGATTGGAAGAAATAGCTGAGAAGTTGAGGTCCTTAGAATCTCAAAATTCTTTGGGCTTCGACGTCATGGACATGGGTTTGGTAGAAGGGGTCAGGATCCCCCATAAGTTCAAGCCTCCTTGTTTCGAAAAGTATAATGGGACTTCATGCCCCCGGACTCATTTGCAATCATTTCTGGGAAGGCTGAAAGCCTATACAATGGATGAGAAACTTTGGATGTTCTACTTCGAAGACAGCTTGACTGGAGCATCAAGGGAGTGGTATTCCCATTTGACAAGGGCAACTGTGAGATGCTGGAAGGACCTGGCAGAGGCCTTCATCAGACAGTATCAGTATAATCTAGATATGGCACCCAACAGGACCCTCCTAATGGGAATGTCACAGTCATCTAGGGAGAGCTTCAGAGAATATGCTCAGAGATGGAGGCAATTGGCTGCTGCCGTTCAACCACCAATGTCTGAGAGAGAAATGACAGATATGTTCATGAATACTCTTCAGGGAACCTATATTGACAGGTTAGCTGCTTTCTCTTCCACTAGCTTTGCGGATGTTGTTATAGCTGGGGAGAGAATTGAAAGCCTGTTAAAGATGGGAAAGATCTCTGATAACGGTGCAAGCTCGTCCAGTAGTACACGAAAGCCTTTTGCAGGCCCGAGAAGAACTGGCGAGACCAATGCCATTCACACCAACAGGGGTAGGCCCCAATATGCTCAAAGGTCAATAGCAGCAGTCACCATCCCTGCTCCAGCTCATCCTCAGCCAGTCTATCAACCTCCTCAACAAAACTTCCAACAACAACCTCAATATCATCAGAATCAGTATCCTCCAAGGAACTTCAACAACAACACCAACAACAACAATCAACAGAGGCCATTCCAACAAAGGCCATCCCAAGCTAACAGAGTGATCGACCCGATCCCAATGCCGTATGCCGCCTTGCTGCCACAACTTCTAAAACTCAACCTAGTTGAGCTAAGAACGCTGGCACCTCCGGATCCCAACAGTCTACCAAGAAACTATGACTCCAATGCTAGGTGTGCTTTTCATTCGAACGCACCTGGTCACAGTACAGAAAGATGCAGGGCTCTGCATATGAAGGTACAAGACTTGGTAGACTCCAAGGCTCTGAATTTTGCACCTCCGCCCAATGTCAATAAAAACCCAATGCCAAACCATGGTGGTCCCCGAATTAATGCTATTGAAGGAGACCAACCGTCTTATTTGATAACTAGTGTGGATCAGATCAGGACACCATTGGTGGAAATCAAAGCTCAACTCCGTGAAAACCAAATATTTCTGGGGTGTGAACTAGGGTGTCCCTATTGCAATATTTCATGGAATGGGTGTGAGGACTTGAGAAATGGCATTGATAGCCTTATTCGGAGTGGCCTACTCCAGATCACTACATCATTTCCGGCAAATCAAGCAACTTCATCAGCAACGGTTTCAGATCCTCCTACAAATGCAGCAACTATTGTTCCCGACAATTCATCAGCAGCATCAACAAATACTTCACCTGTCCTTCCAAATGATCAGTTTTCAACAGTTCCTCCTGCTACAACTTCAGCTTCATTCCATCTCGAATCTCCATCAACAATAACAACATCAGTCCTTCCAACAACACCTCCTACAACACCAGCAATCAATCATGAAGATGTCTCCACTGTCACCATATTCTACGATCCTGAGAATAATTCCGCCTACCATTCAGAAGGGGCTGCTCCCACCAGAGCACCAGTTACAATCTTTTATGATCCACAAACAATTACAGTCCCTTCAGCAGCAGCAATCAGTCCAGTCACTGTCACGGTGCCTGGACCAGTACCATATGAAAGCAATAGGGCCATCCCTTGGCACTATGGCTCTGACGTGTATTGCGAAGGAAAAAGAATCACTCTTGAAACATCAACACCTGCACCACAAGTAGATAATGTGGGGGGAGGCGGAGGCTTCACTCGAAGCGGACGTCTCTTCGCCTCACAAGTTCAAAGACCTACTGCCGAAGCAGAAGCTGCTGCCAAGGCAAAAGGAAAGAGCCCGGTGCAGGAAGATCCAGCTGCCAAAGAAGCCTTGAAGACTCCGTTCGATCAAGAAGTTGATGAGTTTATGAGAATCATCAAAAAGAGTGATTACAAAATTGTGGATCAGCTTCACCAGACGCCATCCAAAATCTCCATCCTCTCACTGCTTATGTGCTCCGAAGCCCATCGGAATGCACTACTTAAAGTCCTGCACGCAGCTTACGTGCCTGAGGAGATTACTGTCAACCAATTGGAAACCGTGGTTGGAAATGTTACTGCTAGCAATGGGCTAGGGTTTACCAATTCTGACCTGACAGTGGATGGCCGCAACCACAACAAAGCCTTGCACATAACCATGGAATGCAAAGGAGCTGTCCTTTCTCATGTGCTGGTGGACACAGGTTCTTCCCTGAATGTCTTACCGAAGAAGGCTCTGGTGAAGCTTGAATATGATGGATTGGCATTGAGACCCAGCAACCTGGTAGTAAGAGCCTTTGATGGTTCTAAGAGATCGGTTCTGGGAGAGATTGAGCTGCCTGTGACAATTGGCCCACAGACCTTTAAAACTATCTTTTATGTGATGGACATTCAGCCCGCCTACAGCTGTTTGTTGGGTAGACCCTGGATTCACGCCGCCGGCGCAATAACGTCTACCCTTCACCAAAAGTTAAAATTTGAGTGGGAAGGCCAAGTTGTCACAATCTGTGGAGAGGAGGACATTTTTGTTAGCCATCTGGCTACTTACAAATACATTGAGATGGATGGAGAGATCCATGAGACAATGAGCCAAGGTTTTGAAGCCTTGAATGTCAATGAAGCATCTGCTGTATCGGGTATCTCCATGTCATCTTACCAACAAGCCCGGAAGGTTGTTGAAGAAGGAACTGCCCTAGGCTGGGGCAAGGTCTTAGCTGTGGAGGAGAAGAAGGACAAATTTGGGTTGGGTTACAGACCAACTCAACATCAAGCAAAGGCTGCTACAGAGCCTGGTTTTGTCAGTGGGGGGATGCTTACCCCCGATGCTATCAACTGTTTGGAAGACGAGCTGGAAGAGGAGCGCAATCTGGAGAATTGGATTCGTCCGAAGATCCCGGGGAGCAGTGTCTCGAACTGGTCTTCCCAGGAAATTATAAGAGTTACTCACGCAGAGTAATTATTATTTCCTATATTTTTATAGCATGCATCAAAGTCTTGCATCTTGCCCAAGATGACAAGACTCATTTTGTAATCAGGGCCATCTGTACTTTTGTGCAAACAAGATTAAATTAATGAAATATCAGACATCTTTTTGCAAACAAGTCTTTCTCTTTTCTGCTCACTGTTTTTCCATTTTTCTTTTTGTACAAAAATAAATGGCGGTGTTTTCAAAATGATAACTTCATTTCACTTTTTTCTAAAGCAAGATTAAAATCAATCACTAAAATGAACAAACTTAACCCTTGCAGAGAGTGCCTTCCAGACAGCACCGACAACAACACGGCTATGACATCGTATGACTTTGACAATCCAATCAATCAAGCTGATGAAGGGGTTGAAGAAGAATATGAGCTTCCTGAAGAGCTAGCCAGGTTGTTAAGACAAGAGGAAAAGGTTATTACTCCTCACCAGGAGGAGATTGAAGTGATTAATCTTGGTACAGACGAAGACGTGAAAGAGGTTAAAATCGGGGCCTGCCTGCAAGACTCAGTGAAGAGACAACTGATAAATCTGCTTCAAGAGTATGTTGATGTGTTTGCTTGGTCGTATCAAGATATGCCAGGGTTGGATACCGACATTGTTATGCACAAGCTGCCTTTGAGAGAAGAGTGTCCACCAGTCAAACAGAAGCTGCGCCGAACTCGCCCAGACATGGCTATGAAAATCAAGGAAGAGGTACAAAAGCAATGGGACGCCGGGTTCCTTGCTGTGACTAGCTACCCGCCGTGGGTTGCTAACATAGTACCTGTGCCTAAGAAGGACGGCAAAGTAAGAATGTGTGTTGATTACCGGGATCTGAACAGAGCCAGCCCGAAAGATGACTTCCCATTACCTCACATTGATGTATTGGTGGATAACACGGCTCAGTTCTCGGTATTCTCCTTCATGGATGGATTTTCAGGATATAATCAGATCAAGATGTCACCTGAAGACATGGAGAAGACAACATTCATCACACCTTGGGGCACATTCTGTTACAAAGTGATGCCATTCGGACTGAAGAATGCTGGTGCCACATATCAACGGGCTATGGTGACATTGTTCCACGATATGATCCACAAGGAAATAGAATGTTATGTGGATGATATGATCGCCAAGTCCCTTACAGAGTAAGATCACCTGGTGAATCTGCTGAAGTTGTTCAAGCGTCTGAGAAAGTATCAACTGAAGTTGAACCCCAACAAATGCACATTCGAGGTGAGATCTGGTAAGCTGCTGGGCTTTATTGTAAGCGAGAAGGGGATTGAGGTTGACCCAGATAAAGTCAAAGCTATTCAAGAGATGCCTGCACCGAAAACTGAGAAAGAGGTTCGAGGGTTCTTAGGTCGATTGAACTACATTTCCCGGTTCATATCCCACCTTACGGCGACCTGTGAACCCTTGTTCAAGCTGTTAAGGAAGGAACAAACGGTCAGGTGGAACGAAGATTGCCAGAAGGCTTTTGACAAGATCAAAGAATACTTACAAGAACCTCCAATCCTTATGCCTCCAGTTGAAGGAAGACCTCTGATTATGTACTTGACAGTATTAGAAGAGTCAATGGGGTGTGTGTTGGGCCAGCATGACGAGTCTGGTCGAAAAGAGTATGCAATATACTACCTAAGCAAAAAGTTTACCGACTGTGAACAGCGTTATTCACTGCTCGAGAAAACTTGCTGTGCTTTAGCGTGGGCTGCTCGCCGACTGAGACAGTATATGCTGACCCACACCACCTTATTAATCTCAAAAATGGATCCAGTTAAGTACATTTTCGAGAAGCCAGCTCTTACCGGACGGGTTGCAAGATGGCAGATGATTCTCACAGAATACGACATACAGTACACATCTCAGAAAGCCATCAAAGGCAGTGTACTATCTGAATATCTTGCTGAGCAACCCATTGATGACTACCAGCCTATGAGGTTTGACTTCCCTGATGAAGATATCATGTTCATTAAAGCAAAAGATCATGAGGAGCCTATTCACACCGAAGGGCCTGACCCGGAGGAAGAATGGACTATGATGTTTGATGGGGCTGTCAACATGAATGGCCGTGGTGTTGGTGCGGTACTCATTACACCTAAAGGAGTTCACATGCCTTTCTCGGCAAAACTCACTTTCAACTGCACTAACAACGAAGCTGAATACGAAGCTTGCATTATGGGCCTTGAGGAAGCCATTGACCTCAGGATCAAGACATTGACCGTATTCGGAGATTCGGCTTTGGTAGTCAATCAAACCAACGGGAAATGGTACACCCACCAGGATCATCTGATACCTTACAGGGATTATACAAGAAGGTTATTGACTTTCTTTACAACAGTCAAGCTTGAGTATATCCCTCGGGACGAGAATCAGTTTGCGGATGCTCTTGCTACCATTTCATCCATGATCAAAGTTCAAACGGCTAACTTTGTACCCCAGATTTCAGTGTCTAGACTTGATAGACCAGCATATGTATTTGCAGCGGATGTTGTTAAAGATAATAAGCCTTGGTTCCATGACATTAAGTGCTTCTTGGAGGATCAGACATACCCACCTGGGGCATCTTCCAATGATAAGAAGACCTTGAGAAGGCTTGCTGGAAGTTTCTTTCTGAACACTGATGGGTCTTTATACAAGAGGAACTTTGACATGGTACTCCTCAGATGTGTTGACAAGACGGAAGCAGATTTGTTGATGCACGAAGTGCACGAAGGATCTTTTGGTACCCATGCAGGAGGGCATGCCATGGCTAAAAAGTTGTTAAGATCAGGCTATTACTGGATCACAATGGATGCAGACTGTTGTGCTTACGCCAGAAAATGCCATAAATGCCAGATCTATGCAGATAAAGTGCATGTGCCTCCCAATCCTTTGAACATCATGTCTTCACCATGGCCCTTTGCCATGTGGGGCATTGATATGATCGGCAAGATTGAGCCAACTGCTTCGAATGGCCACAGATTCATCCTGGTCGCCATCGACTATTTCACCAAGTGGGTTGAAGCAGCCTCATATGCAAACGTCACAAGGCAAGTGGTAGCCAGATTTCTGAAGAGGGATATCATCTGTCGGTATGGAGTGCCCGAGCGGATCATTACTGATAATGGTTCCAACTTAAACAACAAGATGATGGCAGAACTGTGCCGGGACTTCAAGATCCAACATCACAATTCTTCTCCTTACAGGCCAAAGATGAATGGCGCTGTTGAGGCAGCAAATAAGAATATCAAGAAGATTGTGCAGAAGATGGTAATCACTTACAAAGACTGGCATGAAATGCTACCGTTTGCCTTGCATGGGTACCGCACATCAATCAGAACGTCCACTGGGGCAACGCCGTATCAGCTTGTGTATGGTATGGAAGCAGTCCTACCTGTTGAAGTTGAACTACCCTCGTTACGGGTGTTAATGGATGTTAAACTGAGTGAAGCAGAATGGGTTCGGTCCCGATTCGAACAACTGAGTCTGATCGAAGAGAAGAGATTGGCTGCAATCTGCCATGGGCAGCTATATCAGAAGAGAATGAAGAGAGCCTTCGATTAGAAAGTCAGGCACCGAGAGTACCAAGTAGGGGATCTTGTGCTGAAAAGAATCCTCCCTCCTCATACAGACCACAGGGGCAAATGGACTCCGAACTATGAAGGACCATTTGTTGTAAAGAAAGTTTTCTCTGGTGGAGCACTGATGCTCAGCACCATGGATGGTGAAGATTTCCCGTCCCCTGTGAATTCAGATGCAGTTAAAAAATACTTCGCATAAAATGACCCGCTGGACATAAAAACAGAATGTAAGTCCAGGCAAAAATAGGGCATCCCGGCGAGTCAAAAACAGAATAAAAGACTCGGGCAAAAGTAAGGGAAATAAATAAAAGAATGTACACCCGCTGAGTTGAAAAGCCGCATTGGACAGCTCAGGCAAAAATGGGTATCCCGATGGATTGAAAACCCGAAAGGGCGATCCATGCAAAATAAGGGAATAAGCGAACAACTGCATTCTGAATTCGTCTGTATTATCTACAACCTGGTAAGCTTCAAAAAGATCAAGCTTCAATCAGAATCAACTCTCTCCAGAAAGCAAGACGAGAAGAACGTCATTGTCATACGAGTCATAGCAGAAGAGGAAGCTCCCTCAAAGCGTCATCAACACTGCCAGCATTTTGTTTCTCAATTTGTAACAATCTCCTCATTTCAGGAGATGTGTTTCTTTGACTATATCTTGCCAATTCAAGGCACAGGAATTAATAAAATCAGATTTTCGGTCATGTTTCGTTTTTACATTTATGTTTTGCAAAGAGTTGTCTGATATCTCTAAAATACAATTGCATAAGTACAGATGCCTTTCTCTAAAAACAAAACACATGCTTACAGGGAATGTGATTACTCTTGAAAGTACTTAACTCCTATGACGGAATCCAGTAAAGGATACCTCGGGACCTTTTGTGCGTCTCCTTATCTTTGCAGGATTGCAGGTATCCAGAACGCAACCTGGGGCATGCAAGTTACGTCTTAGCAAGATGGCGAATCGTTATCAACTCGGTCTATCTTCCACGTGGCACTGGAAGGTGCCCACTTCCCCAGCAAAGTTGTCAAATCAACATACACTCAATCTCAGCATCGGAAATGCTCTATCCCCAGCTGAGTTGCCTCTTGTTGCTCTCCCCAGCTGAGTTGCCTCTCACACCTCCCCAGCTGAGTTGCCTCTCACAATTCCCCAGCCGAGTTGCCTTTCTTCCTCAACAGAATACAGAAGTCAGGGGATCATATCCCCACAGAATCTTCAGCCTCTATCCAGAAGAGCAACGCATGAAGAGATCACAACAGAGTACAGAAGCTTCTACAAACCCCAGCTGGGTTTCTCATTTATAAGGATATGTCAATCAGTGACCTATATCCCCAAGCAGATGCATCATTAGATCTTCCAATGATCTCATCCCCAGCTGGGATGTTCACTTCAAGTAGATCATCCAGAGATCTTCGCCGCAATAGGATCCGAATTCCGGATCGGTGCCTCTTTGCATAATCATAGCATTCACATCATATTATACCCCTCAGAGCGTAGCATTCCGTCTAATACGGAGCATTACGGCAAAAAATCAAATGCATAGCATAATCATAAGTCATGTTGTGAATTGAACACTTGTGAATAATGACAGTTCATCAACATAGGGCACAGAAATCCCCATCAGAGTCCCAGCAAAAGCAGTTGCCTCACAAATCACAAACACCAGTATATATTCATTTTGGCACCCGTCCGTGCCATCTTTCCCCAGTAAAGTCGCCTGAACACCCTTTACAAACAAATCACCCTCATTACAGATACGTCCTGACACCCGTCCGTGTCAAATCACCAGCAAAAGCCAAAGACATCCTCTTTGCACTCACAAATACTTGTATATACACTTTCTTGACACCCGTCCGTGTCATATCCCCAGTGCAGTCGCTTACACCTTCATCACCCATATACTTGTTATTATTATACTTTTCTCTCTTGACACTCGTCCGTGTCACTCTCCCCAGCAGATAAACACTCGTCAATACAATGCTCACTACTCATGGTACACTTATACAAATACTCGTCCGTATCTTGTATACATCATCACTCATATCCCCACAGATTCGACAGTAGTCCTTGTTCTTTGTTAACCAGTTGATACTCGTCCGTACCATCATCTCAGAACATTGCGTCTAGTGTTTGTTTCTACATGATACTCGTCCGTATCATAGTCTTAAGGATGCTCGTCCGCATCTTTAATCCATACACCATGTCAAACACTTGTGTCTTCTTGAATATAGATACTCGTCTGTGTCTATCATTCCCAGAAAGATTCTTTCAGATGCAACACTCGTCCGTGTTCTCTGTTAACCAGTTGATACTCGTCCGTACCATCATCTCAGAACATTGCGTCTAGTGTTTGTTTCTACATGATACTCGTCCGTATCATAGTCTTAAGGATGCTCGTCCGCATCTTTAATCCATACACCGTGTCAAACACTTGTGTCTTCTTGAATATAGATACTCGTCTGTGTCTATCATTCCCAGAAAGATTCTTTCAGATGCAACACTCGTCCGTGTTCTCTGTTAACCAGTTGATACTCGTCCGTATCATCATCTCAGAACATTGCGTCTAGTGTTTGTTTCTACATGATACTCGTCCGTATCATAGTCTTAAGGATGCTCGTCCGCATCTTTAATCCATACACCGTGTCAAACACTTGTGTCTTCTTGAATATAGATACTCGTCTGTGTCTATCATTCCCAGAAAGATTCTTTCAGATGCAACACTCGTCCGTGTTCTCTGTTAACCAGTTGATACTCGTCCGTATCATCATCTCTGAACATGTGTCAGTTTGTTTCTACATGATACTCGTCCGTATCATAGTCTTAAGGATGCTCGTCCGCATCTTTAATCTATACACAATACCAAACACTCATACCTTTTGTTTCTTGGATGTAAACGCTCGTCCGTGTTTACTTTATCCCCAGTAGATCACAAAGCAAATTTTCTTTTTATCTAACACTCGTCCTGTGTTATGATACCTTTGAGAGCAGCCGTACCCTGCTGAGTGGTCGTCCTCCACTTCTTGATGGTCGTCCTCCATCATGCTCATCCGATGGCCGTCCCCATCGTTGATTTTAGCAGCCGTCCCCTGCTAGGTGGTCGTCCTCCACCTTTTGATGATCGTCCTTCATCATTTTATCCAATGGCCGTCCCCATTGTTGACTTTGGTTATCTGACACTCGTCCTGTGTCATGATAACCCTGAGAGCAGCCGTACCCTGCTGAGTGGTCGTCCTCCACTTCTTGATGGTCGTCCTCCATCTTGCTCGTCCGATGGCCGTCCCCATCGTTGACCTTTTCTATCCGATGGCCGTCCCCATCGTTGATATTTTCGGCAGCCGTACCCTGCCAGGTGGTCGTCCTCCACCTTTGATGGCCGTCCCCATCATATTTCTTTTATACCCAACAGAGCAGCCGTCCCCTGCTAGGTGATCGTCCTTCACCTTTGATGGCCGTACCCCATCATCTGTTTATTTCATTCATTCTTTAACCCGATAGCCGTCCCCGTCGTGGTCCCTTTTCCTTTTTAGCCCGATGGCCGTCCCCATCGTTGGTTACTTTACCTTTATGAACTTGATGGCCGTCCCCGTCATGTTTCATTAATCCCCAGAGAATTTTATAACTTTATCTTGATGGCCGTCCCCATCATGATTTTATTTTCCCCAGCTAGTCGGCCGTCCCCGTCTTAGCTTTACCTTTTATCCCCAGCTAGTCGGCCGTCCCCGTCTTGGCTTTACCTTTTATCCCCAGCATGTCGGCCGTCCCCGTCATTGCTTTATTTTCCTGCACTTTACCAGCATGTCGGCCGTCCCCGTCATCGCTTTGCTTCACATACCACTTTACCCAGCAGTCGTCCTCTGCTCGACGGTCGTCCTCCGTCGCCTACACTTTACAATATACTCTACTTTATTTTACTTTACAATCTATATCCCTTTTCTTCTTCATTCTGTGAGTGCAAATTTTGGACTGTCTTTGGTATTCAACCACAAGTTATCTTGTTGGCCTGCTAAGCCGTCGCTTACATCCTACACAGCTAACTCATGCTTGAATAGGGGCAGCTGTAAACACCCCAAATTTTCCCTCACCCATTCACACCATGGCTTGTGATCATCTCATGTGCATAAACACAATCATATCATCTCACATTTCATTTTTGATTCACTGCATAGTTTTCAAGGCATCTGCACCTAGGGTTTGTGATCTGAGCAATCCCAAAGCATCTTGAGCCATTCCAAAGGCTACCAATCAACTCAAAGGGGTCCATGTGTGTTCTTATATCATATTTCATCCTCTCAAAGTCAAAAATGCAGAGGAATCACAAGAGCTAGGGTTTGAGGTGATGCAGAGCCAGGTTGAACTGCACAGTTGACTGAAAATTAGGGTTTTGGTTTCAGAGGCCATAACTCCAAATTTTTTGGTCATTCTTGTTTTCATTGATCTCTATATGGTATAGGGAGTATGCATATCAATTTTCATGAAGAAATTCCATGGGGAAGTCATCTGATCAAGAGTTGACTTTTCAGACAAGTCAGTGCAAAATCAGGGCATCTGAGGCCCCCAATGACCCAACCAATGGGTGATCTTCATCATTTTGAGTGTATATGATCTTTATTTGATTATGGAAGAAGGTTGAAGTTCATAGAAATCAAGAATTTAGGGTTTTTTGCAAAGGTTGACTTTTTGGGCATAGTTGACTTTTCAAGAATGCATCATTTTAGGTCAATTTTCAAGCTTTGATTCTTGGTTCAAAAAGGCTTCAAATGGAAAAACTTTGGTCATGAAAGTTGTAGATCTCATCTTTCCCTTTTCAAAAAGTACAAGAACATGATCAAACTCTTCTTGGATCAAAAGTTATGGCAATGCAAAGTTGGCAAAAATCATTGTTTTTCAAGGTATGCACCAAGTGTGAAATTTTGCAAAGTCATGAACAAATGCATTATGTGACTTCTAATTCCTCTCAAACCAGAACACAAACATTCTCTAAGTCCCAAAAATCAGATTTGAACCAAAGATCACATGTGCTTAGTTCATGTAACAAGGCATTTTTCATGAAAATCCATAAAGTAACCAAGTTGCAAAACTCATGATCATGCTTTACCAACTTGCTGCCTTGAATGCTGGACCAAGCCTAGCCTTTCCCTTCACTTTGCTGCGCCAGAACCAGCCCATGTCCTTGCCTAGCACTTCACCATACCTCTCTTACACATAAAGTGGATTTTGAGCAAAAGTAAACTTACCAATCACTATAGGCCAGGTCACATCATCTGACCTATAGGATTATAATACAATATCCCTTGGCAAGCCAAAGATATGAGAAGGCAAGGCTGAAACACATTCATTCATCACATACACAAAAACTCACCATCTTGCAACTTGCTTCGAATTCCTCTCCACAGCCACAAAACATTCAAGCCAACTTCACCAATCATCTCACCTTGCTCCATAGACCTCAAACCACCCAAAGCACAAGCCTGAAACAGCCAAGAGATCCCACTGCCATTTCTCACTTCAGTTTGCAGTTCCATTCGAATCTTCCATCCTAGCTCACAAACAGCCAAACAAACCTTGCAAAGCTTTTCCACACATCATCTAGACCACAAACAATCACTCACCATGGCCTGAAACCTCCAGAAACACCATTGCCATTTTTGATCAAGCTGAAGCAGTTCCTTTCGAAACTCATCATCAAGCCAACTTAAACTCCATTTGAGCATTCAAACATCATCAAGAGGTTCTAAGGAGTAGATTGCACAAGGAGAGGTGGCCAGAAAGTTCCTAAGTTGAAAGCTCCAAATCTCAGGTAGCTCGAAAATAATTTTTCCAGAAATCATTTTTCTTGTTACAAACTTGTTCTTCATGTCTTGCTGATCATTCTGGTACCATTGGTTTTGAAAATGGTTGTGATTTGAGCATTTAATTTGTTTCTGAAGCTTGCGTGACCTAGAACTTTCTTTCTTCGATTCAGCTTGTTTAGGAAATATAAATTTGTTTTGAGAGAGGGGTTTGATTCGTGAGAGTGTAAGGATCATTTCCCAGTTTCTATTTTTCATTTTTGATGCGTTTTTAGGAAGTTTGAAGTTTTCAGGGGAGGAGGTCACCGGAGAAGACGACCGGAGCTCGTCTCCGGTGACCTGAAAGTGATTAGTCATTAATTTAGGGTTAGGGCAAAGTTTGAATTGAGACCCTTGGATCTGGCTTCCCGCGCGCGTGTGTGTGGTCTAGATTGCATCATTAATTCATAATCAGGATTAATTAAATTAATTAATTGAGTTTTAGAAGTTTGAATGTGAGCCTTAGATCTGCGCGCCAAGTCAATGGTCTTTTCCCCAGAATCAATCTCATCCTTCCATTCTGTTTACTTTTTATTTTATTTAATTTTATTCATTTTTCTTTCAATTAACTTGCATAATTATTTTAAAATAGCAAAAAATTCTTAAAAATTATGAAACTTTTTCTTTAAAGTTTTATTAATTTTTAAGACCCAAAAATATTTTCATTTTATTTTTTATCATTGAAAAAGTATTTTTAAATGTTTAAAAGATTATTTTTAATTGATTAATGAGAATTAATTAATTAAAAATACTTTTAGGTATTTAAAAATTACAAAAAAATTCATGAAATGTTCTAAGACATTTAGAAACATTGTCCAACCTTCAAACC
The DNA here is from genome assembly GCA_963966055.1 of Lathyrus aphaca. Taxonomy (NCBI): domain Eukaryota; kingdom Viridiplantae; phylum Streptophyta; class Magnoliopsida; order Fabales; family Fabaceae; genus Lathyrus; species Lathyrus aphaca. The sequence goes on along the minus strand of OZ014525.1, from coordinate 482,192,842 downwards.
AAATTTCTTTTTTGATCTTGATGCATTTTGAGAATTTTGCATTGAATTAAATCATTTTTTATGCATTATTTTGATCATGGATTCAAAAATTCATTTCTGCCAATTGGTGAAGGTTGAGACATTGATTCTTCTTGCATTGTCTTTTGTTTTGCATGTAGTTTCTAGGGTAAAAAGGCCATGAATTGTTCTTGCATTTTCAAATTGTTTGGCATTTCTTTTGTTAAGGACCCTAAAAAACCCTAATAACTTAGAAAATTCATATCTTGAGTTTGGTTGAGAGTTGAGAGCTCCCCTTTGGGCAGTGGTTTGTTATAGGTCTAGGGTTTCTTTGAGTGCCATTTTCCATTTTTATCATGAGGTTTGCTTCTGTTTTGGTTTTTTGTTTGATGTTTGTTCCATGAACCCTAATTTGGGCTTTCATTTGCATCCTCCTTGCATTTCCTTGCATAACTTGACTTGTCTTTGCATTTTGTGCATGCTTGATTCATTTGACATCTTAAGACATGTAGAAGGCATGTTTGATCATTGCATTGCATATTTTCCATGTCATTTGCCTTGTATGTTTCATAACATTCCATACTTGTTCATGCTCCTTAGCTTGCATCATTTGCATTCATGATCTTGTATGAACATCCCCATTGTCTTGCCTCATGTTTGCAGCACCTCATAACATCATAATCATCATCAACATGCTTCTGGTTTGGTCTAGCATCATACCATTTCATCTCATCTTGCATTGCATTGCATTTCTTTCTAACATTTCAGGTGGTAAGTAAACTTGGGAAGTGAATTTGCCTTCACTTCTCATACCTTTTCTTTTCATCTCTCTTGCATCCATTGCTGCATTTCTATTTGTGTTTGAGATTGAGCTTGCTCATTCTTCTTCCTCCCACTTTCTCTCTTCAAGTGACTTGGCTTCTTGAATGAAGCAAGTCACTTTGCTTCTCTTGATCCTGTTCATCTGCTTCCTGGTGGCTCCTCTGAAGATTGTTCTTGGAAACCTCACAAACCTTAGGATCATCCAAGCATGATAATGAATTAGGGTTTTGATTAGTATCCCCTCTTAGTTTTGCCTTTGTGTCTCTCTTTGAGTCCTCTCTTCTCACCTCATAATCAGGGACTAAACCCTAAAGGCCTTAAGGCTATGTGATTAAGCTTATGCCTGCATCCTTCTCTTAGGATGGAGTGTATAACTTTAATCCTAAGTCTTGAACCCTTAAGGTGTTTAAATCTCTTAATCAATTCATTTAATAAGTATCAAGACATCACACTTGTAACTTGGGCCTTGCATTAGGGTTCTAATTCTTCCTTAAGTGGTTAAGAAGGACTAACCTTAGTGTTAATGGACAAGTCCCCCTCAAGTTGTCTTACAAATCATAAAATTCACTTCATCATCATATCATTAATCTAAAATCCACTTAATCAAAGGCTTGTTTTGTCATGGGTTTAATCCCTAATCATGGATTAAGCTGAGGAGCTTTCCTCAGCTTAAACATTCTCATCTATTATCCTTCTTTTAGGATGGTGTAATGGGCCTGTTTAATCCTTGATTATGGCTTAACCTCATTACTCAACACTAAACAAAAACCACAAAAACATTCAAATAATCACAAGTAGGTTAATGATCTTAATCCTGCATCAAAGGTGATTAAGTGTGAGAATCTGACTTCACACTTAAGGTATTCTCATTACCCCTAATCAGAGGGAAGATGTGATGAGTTTACTAACCCATTGGTTTAGGCTTAAGCTCATTATCTTATGACAAACTCCAAAAAGAAATAAAAGACTGAAAACACAAAAAAACAAACAATAATCGTCTCCTTCGGGATTCTTTTCTCATCATCTTCACTCACAAGCGAGAACTTGCTTCTTCCGTCTAATGCAAGACAGTTAGCACCTGAGCCAGACAGGTCATACACTTGAGCATAGACAAGTAAGCAGTTCATCAGTCAATTCATCTTTCAGTCTCTTTGGGTCGAACTACGGTGTTCTGACTTCCTCATTGCACGAGAGGATACGTAGGCATAACTTAACAGTTATCGAACAAAAGTCTCTGTATATTCCCCCTCCTTCTAGCCTCATTCTCTTAGCCTCATGATCATGAGCATACTCTTTCCTTGCACTGACACTATACATATTACACTTCACACTTCTTTTGCACTGACACCTGTACATCCTTTTCCAGCTCATTCATGCACAAATTGCACTGACACTACCCCTTTAAAACACAAATCTTTTAAGCGTGGATCCCGTCGAGTACGACGGACAATCTGGGTGCTAATACCTTCCCAGGTTGTAACCAACCCCCTTTCTCAGTCTCTCTGGTTCGCAAACCGTCTTATCCGTATCTTTCTAGGCTTATGCAGCATTGCCTTTCCTCCGGGATAAAAATGCCTAGCTGGCGACTCTTTTCATCTCCAGTGAGTTCACGACTGTGTGTTCTCACTGTTCCCTTCGCCGACCGTTCGCGCTTGTACCAAGATGCAAATCTTCGGGAGCGACAATTAGGCAGAAGTAGAATATTCAGAGAATAAAAAGCAATCCAATGTGGCACTGATTTAAAGATCTTGAAGATTCAAATCTAAAATAGAGAAGAATATTGAATAAATATATACTTTCTAAATATAGAGATATTTTAGGAAGTTATAGATTGAAAATCTTTTTGTAAGTAGATTTTTCTGTATATTTGTAGATGTTGCTATGCTGCGTTTTATGAGGCCCAAATCTAGTTGGGAATAGGTTATAAAAAGAAGTCTTGTAACCTAGTTTTTGTAACCAACCAAAGATGTAAAAGTTGTATTATTAGGGCTGAGTTCTTGTAGCATCCGTATACTAAAAGATGTAACCTTTAGGGTTGTTTCTTTATAAACCTCAAAGTTGTTAAGTAAAAGGTTTATTGTTCTTGGAAGAAGCTTTTAAGAAAACTCTATGGTGGTGTCATGGAAGTGTATCTTTTGGTTCTTGATTGTTAGTTTGTTATCACTGATGTAATTGAGGGGGAGTGAGATGGTTTCTTATATCTAAGTGTTGTTTAGATAGAAGTTGCACTGATAGTGATTAAGTGATAATATCATAAACTGAGTGGTTTGTTGTGGATCTTTGAATTGATACTACATAATGGATTTCCTTCCTGGCTTGGTAGCCCCCAGAGTAGATGTTTTCATCGAACTGGGTTAACAATCTTTATGTGTTATTTATGCTTTACTGTAATGTATTATGCATTGTCTTGCTAGATATTCCAATACATGTGTCTAAACATCCTATAGGATATTTGGAATCTATCATATTAGAATGCAGTACTATAATTGTTTATACCTTACCATGCTATGTGTAACAGACTAGATATCTCGACATCGTATTTGACATCTAGTTCTGTCATACCAGAATTTCAATTGGTATCAGAGCATGCATCATGTCTGTTTCTGGATGAGATCCAAGGAGGATACTTTCTGGTCCATGGTCAAGGTAGAAGATTTATATTGAAAAACTATTTGAACTTGATAGGTTCATATTGTTGAGTGAATGGTCCCTAAAAGTGGAGGATGGATTATTCTGTTGTAGTAGCTGGTGATGAGATGCAGTTGGGGCATGTTTGATTTATTTTCAAACCTATGGTATTTTGGTGTCATCTGGTGTATGTTGGTATGACTGACATGTGACACCTGAAGTTTTTGAGGAGTTTGTGTATTGATCTACTGTGTATTTATTTGAAAACTCTTGATGTTTAGTAGGTTGTTCTTCTTTGGATATATATCCTATGGTGTTGGGATATATGCACGTCTTCTCTAGTTGACTTTTCCAAATATACTTGAAGATTATTATTCAAGTCCACTCATAAAGGCATTGTTAAGTAAAGTTTGTGTAAGGAGATCTGAAGATAGCAGAAGTAGTTTTTAGACCTATCTCCACTTTGTGGATCTCTTTGTGTGTTCCTTGGAATGATGTCATATCTCAAGATAGAACATCACATCATAATTATGCTTAATTCTATTATCTAAAGGAATAGTTAAACAAATTCTTTAAGAAATAAACTAATGTGGTTGAATCACATATGTTTGGAGCCTACTCCTGATCGGGAAGAAGAGGAATCTGGATGGTGTGTCTGAGAAGGTTCTTGACATGGAACTTATCTTAGACATGTGTGTTGATCATGGTGTGATCAACATCTTTTGTTACTCCTGAGGACATTTTATTTCTGGCTTCTGTTGCAGGAGTGAAGAACCTGAGCTTCAAGGAGTATTACCTCTAAGAGACTCCTTGTACATGAAGGTTAAGCTGTTAAGCTTTTGTGTGTCATCTAGAAGATTCGTCTATACAGATGTGTGTGCTAAAGGTAGATAGGATCTAACCACAATCTGTGTTGCTTTTGAAGGGGAGATAATGTGTTTCTCTAAAGGGCTCTTGGAAGAAACTGAGGGGGAGTTCCTGCTATGTTGGTAGACCTTGGAGACATAGCAGACACATTGTCTTGACACCTCTGTATTGAGACTTCACTCCTCTCAACAGGTCTAGCTGCTAGGTTCCTACAAACAGGATTAGGTTGTTTACTCAAACTTGATATTACATGTCAAGTATATGAGAACATGGAACTCCTATTCTAGTATTGTGAAGTTGTATCAACTTGTATAAGTTGATTGATGTCAATATGGTTGGAGGTTCTTTCAAGTTGACTGAGATGAGGGGTCCAGTTTTTGTCTGGAAAAGGTGCATTGGGTGTTAAGATATCTAATATCTCAAAATCAGATAAGAGATCTGACTTTTTGAGCTCTAAGTAGAAGGTTCTTGAGATTTCTCTACTGCTGCCTATTTTTGTGGTTCTGGTTGGAAGCTTGATAAGCTACTGATGGTTAAATCCCTTATATTCCCCTGCATGTGTATGAAGGCTTACTTCAGAGCCATAGTAATTTGTGAAGTCTTTTGTGACTGAAACTGATGTCTGAAAAGATGTTAGAACATCATCTCAGGTGTGTGTGATTGTTCAGCCAAGGTTTCTTTGCTTAAGATAGATTAAAAGATCAAGCCAACGATCCTCTAGATGTCCTGACTAGTTGTAAAAAAAAGTAGAAGATTTCAAATGGTTGTAGAATAAGTCAAATCACTTTCCCTACCTTGTGTAAAAATGTAATCTTATCTCACTAATAGTAAATACTTTGACAAAAGACTTAGTATTTGTCTATTGTTGTTTGTTGTGCATATAATTAAGGATGAATACTTAGACGGGAGACTTGGTATTTGTCTGGAAGTTATGCATGTTAACATTCTAAACATTATGGTTCAGGAAGTATGTTAAGAAGTTTTTTCTCTGAGTGGTTGTGATTGTGAAGGTGAATGCCTGAGGTGGTACTTTGCAGCTAATTGTATCAGAAGTAAGGTGTGTTCTTCTATCTGTAATATGAAGCTGATGTCCTACATGATATTGAAATATCATTGTTATATTATCCTAGAAGGTGATTTGGGACTATGTTTGTGAAGTTGAAAGAGCAACATTATTGTCAAGAGTGGCAGTTTTGACATAATGTAGATTAGAATGGGCAGATTCTGATCTTGGTCTTAGTAGTATTCTCTAGCAATACATAATTGCTTTCTAGGTGAAGACTTCATTTGGTGTAAGGAAAGAAGCTTGTAGTGTGATCTTATCAGAATGGTTGTATTATGTGGTTGTTCAACTGGTAGTTTCTCTACTAATAGTCGTGGATAGTGGCTATCTGGATCATATGTAGCAAGTAAGATAAGAGAATTTTTTTTGAAATATGTGAAATCAAGTGTGTCTTGTATGGATATATAAGGATATTAATCAGTTGTACTCTTGATGATATTCTCAGAGAGATAGTGTATCTGAATTTGTAAAAGTCATGATTGATCTCTCAGTTTGAGAGTATGTTCATCATGTGTATGAAGCTGAGAATAGTTTGAGAGTATGCTCAGTTGGAGTATTGTTTATCCATGACATAGGGAGAGCTTGTTAATCTTATCTAGAGCTAACAATTATATGACTATCTGTAACACGGTGGGAGAACTGACTGTCTATATGTTGCGGATAGCAACAGTCGCCACCGACTTTTATTTTATCCAAGTGGAAAGGACATAAAATAACAGGAAAGACCTATTTTTAAAAGACGAGTTCGGGGGGTAGGTTATATAAAGGGAAGGTGTTAGCACCCTTTATATCCATGGTTATCCATGGGCTCTTAGTTACTTAGCTCACTTAATTGTTTTGAAAAGTGTGAAGTGTGTGATTAGAAAAAATTTCTAAGTACTTAGTAATGATCCTCGTATGGATGTATACAAAGCCTTTGTTTTGAAAATGTTTGAAAATTGTGAGGTGTGAAAAGTATTCTAAAGGGTGTGAGCCAGTAACTTAGAGTTCCTACCCTAGACTAAGCCATTCATGTTCTTGTATGTTCTTTCAAGGGTAAGACTACCCCTATTATTAAGGAATAGGTAGTCGTTACCTTGGATTTAATTAAGGGACGAGCGTAGGGTCATCGTATGATCAACGAAGGAAACTTAGGGGTGTCTTTATCAATTGGGAGGTGTCGCTCCCACCAAATGACACCTGGTCAGAAAGGGTACAGACGCGAACGGTCGGCGAAAGAAGAAAAGAAAAGAGTCGCCAGCTAGGCATTTTTATCCCGGAGGAAAGGTAATGCTGCATAGACCTAGAAAGATATGGATAAGACGGTTGCGAACCAGAGAGACTGAGAAAAGGGGTTGGTTACAACCTGGGAAGGTATTAGAACCCAGATTGTCCGTCGTACTCGACGGGATCCACGCTTAAAATATTTGTGTGTTAAAGGGGTAGAGTCAGTGTTATTTGTGTATCAAAGCTGGAAAGAATGCAAGTGTCAGTGTAAAAGAAAGTGAAGTGAAATATGTGAAGTGTCAGTTTAAGGATAAGAATGAAATGCTCAAGACCTTGAGGCTTAAAAGAATGATGCTGGAAAGAGGGGGAATATACAGAGACTTTTGTTCGATAACTGTTAAGTTATGCCTATGTATCCTCTCGTGCAATGAGGAAGTCAGAACACCGTAGTTCGACCCAAAGAGACTGAAAGGTAAATTGACTTGTGAACTGCTTACTTGCCTATGCTCAAGTGTATGACCTGTCTGGCTCAGGTGCAAATTGTCTTGCATTAGACGGAAGAAACTAGTTCTCACTTGTGAGTGAGTATGATGAGAAAAGAATCCCGGAGGAGACGATTATTGTTTGTTTTTGTATTTTCAGTCTTTTATTGCTTTTGAAAGTTTGTCATAAGTTAATGAGCTTAAGCCTAAACCAAAGGTTAGTAAGCTCATCACATCCTCCCTCTGATTAGGGGTAATGAGAATACCTTAAGTGTGAAGTCAGCATCTCACACTTAATCACCATGGTATAGGACTAAGATCATTAACCTACTTGTGATTATTTAGATGTTTTTTGTTGTTTTTGTTTAGTGTTAAGTAATGAGGTTAAGCCATAATCAAGGATTTAATGGACCCATTACACCATCCTAATAGAAGGATAATAGATGAGCATGTTTAAGCTGAGGAAGACTCCTCAACTTAATCCGTGATTAGGGATTAACCTCATGACAAAACAAAACCTTTATTAGGTGAATTTTAGTTAATGATAAGATGAAGAAATGAGTTTTATGGTTTGTAAGACATCTTGAGGGGGACTTGTCCATTAACACTAGGGTTAGTCCTTCTTAACCAATTAAGGAAGAATTAGAACCCTAATGCAAGGCCCAAGTTACAAGCTTGATGTCTTGATGATTATTAAGTGAATTGATTAAAGGATTTAAACACATTAAGGGTTTAACACTTAGGATTAAAGTTATACACTCCATCCTAATAGAAGGATGCAGGCATAAGCTTAATCACAAAGCCTTAAAACCTTTAGGGTTTAGTCCTTGGTTATGAGATGAGAAGAGAAGACTCAAAGATGACACAAAGGTAAAAGCTAAATGGGGGACTAGACAATCCTAAAACGTTATCATGCTTGGAAGTCCTAGGGTTTGTGAGGTTTACAAGAAGAATCTTCAAGGAGCCACCAAGGAGAGAAGCAGATGAAAGGAGCAAAGAGAAGAAAAACAACTTGCTTCACTTAAGAAGTCAAGTTACTTGAAGAAAGAAAAGTAAGATGAACAAGAATGAGCAAACTCAATCCAATACACATACAAAAATGCAGCAATGATGCATAAGAGAGATGAAAAGAGATTGTGAGAAGTGAAGGCAAATTCACTTCTCAAAATAGCTTACCACCTGAAAAGTTAGTGAAAGAAAATGAAATGCAATGCAAATGAGATGCAATGTCATGATGCAAACCAAAAGCAGAAGCATAAGTATGATGTTAATGATGCTAAGAGATGATGCAAACATGAGGCAAGGCAAGGGAATGATCATACAAACATATGGATGCAAGAGAAGCACGCATTGAACCATGGATGTTCATGAAAAGTTATGAAATGCAATGTACATATAACATGGAAAATGAAAGATGAAATGATCCAACATGATTCTAATATTTCCTAAGATGTATTATGAACCAAATGAATGCACAAAATGTCATGGCAAGTCATAGTATGCGAACAGATGGAAGATGGATGCAAAAGAAAACACAAATTAGGGTTTCATGCATCATACAAAGCAAAAATCCAAAACCAGAAGCAAACATCATGATAAAAATTTGAAAATACAATCAAAGATACCCTAGACCTATAAGAAATCAATTCCCAAAGGAGGGGATCCAACTCTTAACCTAGTGAGAGTTATGAATTTCCTCAGATTGCTAGGGTTTTAAGGTACCTTGTCAAGAAAAATGCAAAACAAATTGAAAATGCAAGATCAAATCATGCCAATTTTATCCTATAAACTACATGTTATGCAAGATGCAATGCCAAAAGAATCATTGTCCAACTCTCAATGGTTAGACAGAAATGAATTTTTGAAGTTTGAAACAAAATATTGCCTTGAAATGGAATAAAATCCAAAGAAAATTGTCAAAAGGCATCAAGAACAAAAAAGAAATTTGGTTTGAGAGTTGGACAATGTTTCTAAATGTTTTTAAATGCTATGTGATTTTTTTTGTGATTTTTAAATACCTAAAAGTATTTTTAATTAATTAATTTTCATTAATTAATTAAAAATAAACTTTTAAATGATTTAAAAATAAATTTTAATGCAAAAAATAAAAATAAAAATATTTTTGTGTTCTGAAAAATAATGAAAACCTTGACAAAAATTTTCATAATTTTTAAACATTTTTTTCTATTTTAAATTAAATGAGTAAAAGAAAATGAAATGAAATGAAATAAAATAAAAATAGAATAAAATGAAAGTATGCGTAATGGAGGGATCAGATTCAATCTGGGCTTGGAGGGTTTGACTTGGCGCGCAATCCTACGGCCCAAGTTCAAACCTGGCTAATTCTGATTTTATAATTAATTAAACTGGATTAATTAAGTTAATTGAGGATTAGGGCTAAATGATGAGATCCTGACCATTCAAACACGCGCGGGTCAACCCTGGTCAAACCATCCTACGCTCCACATTCAAACTCTCATTAATGACACAGATTAGGGTTTCTGAAATTCAGGTGGTCGGAGAAGACTTCCGGTCGTCTTCTCCGGCGAACCAAAACCCTAGATTTCGCTACAGGTCACTAAACAAGCAATTTCTTCCACAGAAATGATCCTCTCCCCAATCTAAACCTAACCCCTCTTTCAAAAATCATTTATTTTCATTAACAAGCCTGAATCGAAGTGAAATACGAAACACGAGCAAACTTTCAGAGTGACATGAAATGGTCATCTCTTACTTATTTTCAAATCTAAATACATCCAGATGATCAGTGCAACATGTAGATTCATTTTGTAACAAGAAAATGGAGTTCTGAGAAAAAAGTTCTTGAGCTATACCTGAGATGGAGACCTTCAAAAATGAGCTTTCTGAGCCTTTTCCTTTGTGCAAACCACCTCTCCTGAACCTCCTGAGCTCAATGGAATGCTTCAAAACTTTTGTTGATGGCTGATTTGTGAAGATGAGTTCTGGTGTAGCAGATTTTACAGTTGTGTTCTAGGGGGTTTCAAGCTGTTTTAATGGTGGGTTTTTGTTCCATGGAGGATTTGTAGTTCACTGGTGAAGAAAGAACTGAGGTTTCATGGCTGTGTAAGGGAATTCGAAGAGGAAGAGTTTTTGACAGAATTTTGTGGATGCAAGAAAGTGGGAGTGTTCAGCTTGTGTGTGGTCTCTTTTTGGATTGCTTGATGTCCACATATCATGCTCTGGTTGGGCAGAGAGTTGGTGTGTCACTGTGGGATTGGTATGGGCCTTTGTGCAAAAAGTCAAGATATGGTTTACGTTAGGCATGGCTCGGGTCAGAGGCAATCTAGAGGCTTGTCCTGCCTCAGCTTGAGTCAAGGATGGCCCTTGGATGGTTCATGAGAGGTTGCTGCATTTGGATCATGAGTTGGAAGGGTTTTTGCAATTTGACAACTTGTGACATTTCATGACTTTTGGCTATGTACATGTGAGAAAACTTTGCTGAATTTTGGTGTGTGATGCCTCATGAAGTCATGGCAATGTATTGAAACCAGCTAGAGGTCAAACAAACCCTTTGAGAATCAATTTGCAAGAAATCCCTCTTTGCACTTTCATGAAAAATGACTTATGGCTATGTGAAAATCAAGGCATAGAAATGGAAAATTCTTTGGGCCAAACTGATTTTTAGACATTGGTTTATGTTTGTAGGAAGATTAGAAGTCCATTTGATAGCACAATTTGTCTTGGCAAGTGGTTTTGCAACTTTGCCTCTTTGGTAGAAAACTTGAAATTATGTGATTTTTCCCAACTTTGACAAGCCATAACTTTTGATCCAAAATGAATTAGAACAAGTTCTTGTACTTTTTGAAAAGGGAATGATCCATTCTACAACTTCCATGACCAAAGTTTTCCCATTTGGGGCATTTTTGAATAAAATAGCAAGGGTTGAAAAAGTTTCCCAAAATGGCAATTTTCCATTACAAGTCACTTTCCCAAAAAGTCAACTTTTCAAATGACTTGAAATTCTTCAATTTTGTGAACTTCTAACATCTTCTATGATCAAATAAAGATCATACACAATCAAAATGATGAAGAACACCCCTTGGTTGGGTCATTGGGGGCCTCAGATGCCCTGATTTTGCACTGACTTGCTCAAAAAGTCAACTCTTGATTAGATGCCTTCCCCATGGAATTACTTCATGAAAATTGATATGCATGATCCTTATATCATATAGAGACCAATAGAAACAAGAATGACCAAAAAAATGGAGTTATGGCCTTTGAAACCAAAACCCTAATTCTAGGTCATCTGTGCAGTTAAACCTGGCTCTGCTTCCATGCCAATCTCAGTTCTTGTGATTCTTTGACTTTCTTGAATTTGTGAGGATACAATATGATGTTTGGACATACATGGACCCCTTTGCAGTGATTGAAGACCTTTGGAGTGGCCCAAATGGCTCTTGGATAGCTCAGATCACAAACCCTAGGTGCAGATGACTTAGAATCAATGCAGTGAATCAAAAATGCAATATGAGATGGTATGATTTGAACTTATGCATATGAAATGATCACAAGCCATGGTGTGAATGGGTGAGGGAAAATTTGGGGTGTTTACAGCTGCCCCTATTCAAACATGAGTTAGCTGTGCTGGATGTAAGCAACGGCTTAACAGGTAAACAAGATAACTTGTGGTTGAATACCAAAGACAATCCAAAATTTGCACTCACAGAATGAAGAAGAAAAGGGATATAGATTTTAAAAGAAAATGAAGTATAATTATAAAGTGCGGGCGACGGAGGATGACCGTCGAGCAGAGGACGACTGCTGGGGAAAGAGCAATGACGGGGGCGGCCGACATGCTGGGGATATAAGAGATTATGATGGAGACGACCATCAAGTAAAGCTATAAGATTCTCTGGGGGTTAGAGGTAGAAATAAACGATGAGGTACGGTCATCAAAGGTGAAGGACGATCACCTAGCAGGGGGCGGCTGCTCTGTTGGGGATAAGGTAAGGGACGGTGTCTAAGGTGAAGGACGATCACCTGGCAAGGTACGGTTGCCAAAAAGGTATCACGACATAGGTCGAATGTCGGATAAAAAGGTCGACGATGGGGACGGCCATCGGATAAGCATGATGAAGGACGATCATCAAGAGGTGAAGGACGATCACCTAGCAGGGTACGGCTGCTCTTAGGGTTTATCATGACATAGGACGAATGTCAGATAACAAGATCAACGATGGGGACGGCCATCGGATAAAATGATGAAGGACGATCATCAAGAGGTGAAGGACGATAACCTAGCAGGGGACGGCTGCTGAGAGTATCGCGACATAGGACGAATGTCAGATAGAAAAGGGGTCTAATGAATAGAGACTCCGCTGGGGAAAGGATGAGGGACGGTCATCCGAAGGTGAAGGACGATCACCTGGCAAGGTACGGTTGCCGCAAGGTATCATGACATAGGACGAATGCCAGATAAAAAGGAAATAGTTCAACAAGCTTTGTTGGGGACTTAGCTGGGGAAAAGTAGACACAGACGAGTGTTTATATCCAAGAAAATGAAAGGTATAAGTGTTTTGACACTGTGTATAGATTAAAGATGCGGACGAGCATCCTTAAGACCGTGATACGGACGAGTATCAAGTAGAAACAAACACAGACACATGTTCAGAGATGATGATACGGACGAGTATCAACTGGTTAACAAAGAACACGGACGAGTATCGATTCTGCGGGGACTCTTCTGGGGAAAAGTAGACACAGACGAGTGTCTAAATTCAAGAAGACAATAAGTGTTTGACACAGTGTATGGATTAAAGATGCGGACGAGTATCCTTAAGACCATGATACAGACGGGTATCAGGTAGAAACAAGCGCTTGACGCATGTTCTGAGATGATGATACAGACGAGTACCAACTGGTTAACATAGAACACGGACGAGTGTCGAATATGAGGTGGCATAAGTGGCGTATACAAGATACGGACGAGTATCTGTAGGAGTAATAAGTATGAGTGGTGTACGGATGAGTGTTTAACTTGCTGGGGAGAGCGACACAGACGAGTGTCAAAAGGAGAAAAGTATAGTATAAACAAGTGTATGGTTTACAAAGTGTTTAGGTAATTATGATAGGGAAAGTGACACGGACAGATGTCAATAAAGTTGTATATATATATGTATCTGTGAGTGCAAAGGGGACGCTTTGGCTTTCTACTGGGGATATGACACGGACGGGTGTCAGGAAGTATCTGTATTTGTAAGAGAAATGTCTGGGCTCTCTGCTGGGGGAATTTCGGGGAGTATTCTGTATATCGCTGATGGATTGTCAGTATTTACAAGTGTTTGATTCAGAACACGACTTATGATTATGCAATATGTTTTAATTTTGCCGTAATGCTCCGTATTAGACGGAATGCTACGCTTTGTGGGGAGAATATGATGCGAATGCTATGTTTATGCAAATACCGATCCGGGATTCGGATCCCGTAGCTGCGAAGATCTCTGGATGATCTGCTTGAAATGGGCATCCCAGCTGGGGATGAGTTTACTGGTGGATCTGTCATGTATGACTTTGCTTGGGGAATAGGTCACTGGTAAACCTATCTCATTAATGAGGGACCCAGCTGGGGTTTGTAGAAGCTTTCTCCACTCTGTTGTGGTTTCTTCATGCGTTGCTCTTCCGGATAGAGGTTGACACTGTGTGGGGAGATGGTTCCCTGGCTTTTGTATTTGGCTGAAGAGGAACAACGGATGGCAACCCAGCTGGGGAGAAAACACCTCCGGTGCTAAGACTGAGTATGTAATGATTTGCCAGCTTGCTGGGGTGAAGCTTTCATCCCCCACGTTGTGCTTTGAATACCTGCAATCCTGAAAAGACAGAGAAACGCACAAGTAATCCCGAGGTATCCCTTACTGGATTCCATCATAGAAGTCTAGACACTCCCGGGAGTAAGTATATTTCCTGCAAGCGCGTATTTTTTAGAAGAGAAACATCTGTATTTATGCAATCAGTATTTTAAAAACATCGGACACTCTTGCAAATGAAAATAAAATGTACGAGACGAAACATGACTGAAAATCTGATTTTATTAATTCGTGTGCCCTGAATTGGCAAGATACAGTCATAGAAACAAATCCCCTAGAATGAGGAGATTGTTACAAATTGAGAAACAAAAGATGTTGGCAATGTTGATGACGCTTCAAGGAGCTTCCCTTTTGCTATGACTCGTATGACATTTGACATTCTTCTCGTCTTGCTTTCTGAAAAAGGTTGATTCTGAACGAAGCTTGACCCTTTCGAAGTTTACCAAGTTGTAAGTGATACAGACGAATTTAGAATGCAGTTGTTCGCTTATTCCCTTATTTTGCATGGATCTCCCTTTCGGGTTTTCAATCCATCGGGATACCCATTTTTGCCTGAGTTGTCCAATACGGCTTTTCAACTCAGCGGGTGTACATTTTTTATTTATTTTCCCTTATTTTTGCCCGAGTCTTTTATTCTGTTTTTGACTCGCCGGGATGCCCTATTTTTGCCTGGACTTTCATTCTGTTTTTATGTCCAGCGGGTCATTTTATGCGAAGTATTTTTTAACTGCATCTGAATTCATAGGGGACGGGAAGTCTTCACCATCCATGGCGCTGAGCATCAGTGCTCCACCAGAGAAAACTTTCTTTACTACGAATGGTCCTTCATAGTTCGGAGTCCACTTGTCCCTGTGGTCTGTATGAGGAGGGAGGAGTCTTTTCAGCACAAGATCTCCTACTTGGTACTCTCGGAGCCTGATTTTCTGATCGAAGGCTTTCTTCATTCTTTTCTGATACAGCTGCCCATGACAAATTGCAGCCAATCTCTTCTCTTCAATCAAATTCAGTTGTTCGTATCGGGATCGGACCCACTCGGCTTCATTCAGTTTAACATCCATCAATACCCGCAGAGAGGGTAGCTCAACTTCAACAGGTAGGACTGCCTCCATACCATACACAAGTTGATACGATGTTGCCCCAGTAGATGTTCTGATTGACGTGCGGTACCCATGCAAGGCAAGCGGTAGCATTTCATGCCAGTCTTTGTAGGTGACTACCATCTTCTGCACAATCTTCTTGATATTCTTATTAGCTGCCTCAACAGCGCCATTCATCTTTGGCCTGTAAGGAGAAGAATTGTGGTGTTGGATCTTGAAGTCCTGGCATAGCTCTACCATCATTTTGTTGTTTAAGTTGGAACCATTATCAGTAATGATTCGCTCGGGAACTCCATACCGACAGATGATGTCTCTCTTTAGAAATCGAGCTACCACTTGCCTTGTAACATTTGCATAGGAAGCTGCTTCAACCCACTTGGTAAAATAGTCAATGGCTACCAGGATAAATCTGTGGCCATTTGAAGCAGTTGGTTCAATCTTGCCAATCATATCAATGCCCCACATGGCAAAGGGCCATGGTGAAGACATCACATTCAGAGGATTGGGAGGCACATGAACCTTATCCGCATAAATCTGGCATTTATGGCATTTTCTGGCATAGGCACAATAGTCGGCATCCATTGTGATCCAGTAGTAGCCTGATCTTAGCAACTTTTTAGCCATTGCATGTCCTCCAGCATGGGTACCAAAGGATCCTTCGTGCACTTCGTGCATCAACAAGTCTGCTTCTGTTCTATCAACGCATCTGAGGAGTACCATATCAAAGTTTCTTTTGTACAGGGAACCATCAGCATTCAGAAAGAAACTACCAGCAAGCCTTCTTAGAGTCTCCTTATCATTGGAAGATGCCCCAGGTGGGTATGTTTGGTCTTCCAAGAAGCACTTAATGTCATGGAACCAAGGCTTATCATCTTTGACAACATCTGCTGCAAATACATATGCTGGTATGTCGAGTCTGGACACTGAAATTCGAGGCACAAAGTTGGCAGCTTGAACTTTGATCATTGATGAAATGGTAGCCAGAGCATCTGCAAACTGATTCTCGTCCCGAGGGATATACTCAAGCTTGACCATTGTAAAGAAAGTCAATAACCTCCTTGTATAATCCCTGTAAGGTATCAGATGATCCTGGTGGGTGTACCATTTGCTGTTGGTTTGATTGATTACCAGAGCTGAATCTCCGAACACCGTCAAAGTCTTGATCCTGAGGTCAATGGCTTCCTCAAGACCCATAATACAAGCTTCGTATTCAGCTTCGTTGTTAGTGCAGTTAAAGGTGAGTTTTGCCGAGAAAGGCATGCGAACTCCTTTAGGTGTAATGAGTACTGCACCAACACCACGACCATTCATATTAACAGCCCCATCAAACATCATAGTCCATTCTTCTTCCGGGTCAGGCCCTTCAGTGTGAACTGGCTCTTCATGATCTTTTGCTTTTATGAACATGATGTCTTAATCAGGGAAGTCAAATCTCATAGGCTGGTAATCATCAATAGGTTGCTCAGCAAGATAATCAGACAATACACTGCCCTTGATGGCTTTCTGAGATGTGTACTGGATGTCATATTCTGTGAGGATCATTTGCCATCTTGCAACCCGTCCGGTAAGTGCTGGCTTCTCAAAAATGTACTTAACTGGATCCATTTTTGATATCAATAAAGTAGTGTGGGTCAACATATACTGTCTCAGTCGGTGAGCAGCCCACACTAAAGCACACCAAGTTTTCTCGAGCAGTGAATAACGTTGTTCACAGTCGGTAAACTTTTTGCTTAGGTAGTAAATTGCATACTCTTTTCGACCAGACTCATCATGCTGGCCCAGCACACACCCCATTGACTCTTCTAAAACTGTCAAGTACATGATTAGAGGTCTTCCTTCAACTGGAGGCATAAGGATCGGTGGCTCTTGCAAGTATTCCTTGATTTTGTCAAAAGCCCTTTGGCAGTCTTCATTCCACCTGACCGTTTGTTCTTTTCTTAACAGCTTGAACAAAGGCTCACAGGTTGCTGTAAGGTAACCGTGAAATGTAGTTCAATCTACCTAGAAAACCTCGAACTTCTTTCTCAGTTTTTGGTGTAGGCATTTCTTGAATGGCTTTGACTTTATCAGGGTCAACTTCAATTCCCTTCTCACTCACAATAAATCCCAGCAGTTTACCGGATCGCACCCCGAATGTGCATTTATTGGGGTTCAACTGCAACTGGTACTTCCTCAGGCATTTGAATAGCTTTAACAGATTCACCAGGTGGTCTTCTTCTGTAAGGGACTTGGCAATCATGTCATCCACATAACATTCAATTTCTTTATGGATCATGTCGTGGAATAGTGTTACCATAGCCCGTTGATAAGTCGCACCAGCATTCTTCAGTCCGAATGGAATAACCTTATAATAGAACGTACCTCAGGGTGTGATGAAAGTTGTCTTTTCCATGTCTTCAGGTGACATCTTGATCTGATTATATCCCGGAAATCCGTCCATGAAGGAGAACACCGAGAACTGAGCCGTATTATCAACCAATACATCAATGTGAGGTAAAGGGAAGTCATCTTTCGGGCTGGCTCTGTTCAGATCCTGGTAGTCCACACACATTCTCACTTTTCCGTCTTTCTTAGGAACAGGTACAATATTAGCAACCCACGGTGGATAGCTAGTCACAGCAAGGAATCCGGCGTCCCACTGTTTTTGCACCTCTTCCTTTATCTTCATTGCCATATCTGGGAGAGTACGGCGCAACTTCTGTTTAACCGGCGGGCAGTCTTCTTTCAAAGGCAGCTTGTGCATGACAATATCGGTGTCCAACCCTGGCATATCCTTGTAAGACCAAGCAAACACATCCACATACTCCCGAAGCATATCAATCAGTTTCTCTTTCACCGAGTCTTGTAGGCAGGCCCCGATCTTAACTTCTTTCACATCTTCTTCCGAACCAAGATTAACCGTTTCAACCTCCTCCTGATGAGGGGTGATAACCTTCTCCTCTTGCCTTAACAACCTGGCTAGCTCTTAAGGAAGCTCATAATCTTCTTTAACCCCTTCATCAGCTCGATTGATTGGATTGTCAAAGTCATACGAAGCCATAGTTGTGCTGTTGTCGGTGCAGTCTGAAAGGCACTCTCTGCAAGGGTTTAGATTGTTCATTTTAGTGATTGATTTTAATCTTGTTTAGAAAAAGTGAAATGAAGTTTATCATTTTGAAAACATTGCCATTTTATTTTTGTACAAAAAGAAAAATGAAAAACAGTGAGCGGAAAAGAAAAAGACTCATTTGCAAAAGATGTCCGATATTCATTGATTGATCTGTTTGCACAAAATTACAAGATGGCCCGATTACAAAATGAGTCTTGTCATCTTGGGCAAGATGCAAGACTTGATGCATGCTTAAAAATACAGGAAATAATAATTACTCTGCAGGAGTAACCCTTATAATTTCCTGGGAAGACCAGTTAAGGACTTGGCTCCCCGGGATCCTTGGACGTATCCAGCTCTCCAGGTTGCGGTCGCTTTCATCCTCGTCTTCCAAGTAGTTTACTGCATCCGGGGTGAGCATTCCCCCGCTGAAAAAACTGGGCTTCTCGGAAGCCTCTGATTGATCTTGTTGAGTTGGTTTGTAACCCAACCCAAATCTGTCCTCCTTCTTTTCCACGGGCAGCAACTTGCCCCAGCCTTGGGCAGTCCCCTCTTCAACAACCTTCCTGGCTTGCTGATAAGATATCATGGAGGTCCCCAATACAGCAGATGTTTCATTAATGTTCAGGGCTTCAAACCCCTGGCTCATGGTTTCATGGATTTCTCCATCCATCTCAATGTACTTGTACGTAGCCAAATGGCTAACAAAGATATCTTCTTCACCACAGATGGTGATGATCTGGCCTTCCCACTCGAATTTCAGCTTCTGGTGAAGGGTAGACGTAACAGCGCCAGCGGCATGGATCCAAGGTCTACCCAACAAACAGTTGTAGGCCGGCTGAATGTCCATCACATAGAAGGTAATTTTAAAAGTCTGTGGGCCAATCATCACAGGCAGATCAATCTCCCCAAGCACTGATCTTTTAGAGCTATCAAATGCTCTCACCACCAAATTACTTGGACGCAGTTCCAAGCCATCATACTCCAGCTTCACCAAGGCTTTCTTTGGTAGAACATTGAGTGAAGACCCAGTGTCCACCAGTACATGGGATATAACAACACCCTTGCATTCTAGAGTGATGTGTAAAGCCTTGTTGTGGTTACGTCCCTCAGTTGTTAGATCAGCATTGGTAAAACCCAGTCTGTGACTGGTGTTGACATTTGCCACCACAGTTTCTAGCTGATTAACGGTGATCTCCTCTGGCACATATGTTGCGTGCAGGACTTTCAGTAATGCATTCATGTGAGCTTTAGAACACATCAGCAGGGATAGTATGGAGATCTTTGAGGGAGTTTGGTGAAGCTGATCCACCACTTTGTAATCAATTCTCTTTATAATTCTCATAAACTCGTCTACATCTTGCTCAAAGGATGTCTTCTGAGTTTCTTTGAGAACTGGTTCTTCAGGCACCACACTCTTCCCTTTTGCTTTGGCAGCAGCTTTCGCTTCGGCATTAGGTCTTTGCAATTGTGAGGAAAAAAGGCGTCCGCTTCTGGTGAAGCCTCCGCCTCCCCCGACATTATCAATTTGTGGAGAAGAGGTTGAAGAATCAAAAGTGATTTTCTCCCCGTTGTAGTAGAGGTCAGAGCCATAATGCCAAGGTATGGCATTACTGCTTTCATATGGAACTGGTCCAGGAACCGTGATGGTAACTGGACTGACTGCTGCAGAGGAGGGTATTGAAACGGTGTGCGGATCGTAGTAGATGGTGACTGGTGACCTGGCAGGAGGTGCCACTGTTTGTTGTTGAAAGTTGTTATTTAGAGGAACATCTGATGGATCATAGTAAATGGTGACTGCTGAGATATCTTGATTAATTTCTGTTGGCGTTGTAGAAGATCCTGCTGAATAAATGGGTGTTGATGTTGTAGAAGAGATGGTTGTTGACATTTGACTTGTTGAAGTGATAGATGAAGCCATTGTTGATGATATTGATGAATTGTTCGGAATGATTGTTGTTGTAGTTGTAGAAGAGTCAGGAATTGCTGTCAAAGGGATTGCTGGATTTGTAGGCGCCGTTGTTGTGATCTGAAGTATACCACTTTTGATAAGACCATCTATGCCGCTTCTCAAATTATCACACCCGTTGACCGAAATGTTGCAATAACCACAACCGAGCTCACACCCGGGGAACATCTGGCATTCTAGGAGCTGAGCTTTAATTTCTACCAGAGGTGTCCGAATCTGCCCAACACTGGTGATTAAGAAGGATGTCTTGTCTTCCTCAATGGCATTAATTCTTGGTCCTCCATGATTGGGCATGGGATTCTTGTTGACATTTGGAGGGGGTGCAAAGTTGAGGGCCTTAGAATCCACCAGGTCTTGTACCTTCATTTGCAAAGCCCTGCATTTTTCCGTATTGTGGCCAGGTGCATTGGAGTGGAAAGCACATCTGGCGTTGACGTCATAATTTCTTGGAAGATTGGAGGGATCCGGTGGTGCCAATGTCCTTAATTCAACCAAGTTGAGTTTCAGGAGTTGTGGCAATAAAGCGGCATAAGGCATAGGGATTGGATCAATCACCCTATTTGCCTGTGATGGTCTTTGCTGAAAAGGTCTTTGTTGTTGATTGTTGTTATTGTTGTTGTTGGTCCTTTGTGGCGGATACTGAACTTGCTGTTGATAGTGTGGTTGTTGTTGTGGTTGATATGCTGGTTGCTGAAGAATTGGAGCTGGAATGGTGACAGCTGCTACTGATCTGTGGACATACTGAGGTCTGCCCCTGCTAGTATGAATGGCATTTGTCTCACTAGTTCTCCTAGGTCCCACAAAAGGCTTCCTGGGGTTACTAGACGAACTTGCACCATTATCAGAAATCTTACCCATCTTCAGAAGGCTTTCAATTCTTTCTCCAGCTATAACTACGTCAGCGAAGCTGGTGGAAGAAAAGGCCGCTAGCCTATCAATATATGTTCCTTGTAGAGTATTCATAAACATGTTGGACATTTCTCTTTCCGACATGGGTGGCTGGACAGCAGCAGCAAGCTGTCTCCACCTCTGGGCATATTCCCTGAAGCTTTCTCTGGAGGACTGAGACATTCCCATCAAAAGGGTCCTGTTAGGAGCCATGTCCAGATTGTATTGGTACTGCCTGATGAAGGCCTCAGCTAGGTCCTTCCAGCATCTGATAGTAGCTCTGGTCAGGTGTGAATACCACTCCCTGGAAGCCCCGGTCAAACTGTCTTCAAAGTAAAACATCCACAGTTTTTCATCCATGGTGTATGCCTTAAGTCTCCCCAGGAAGGACTGTAAGTGAGTTCGTGGACAGGAGGTTTCGTTGTACTTCTCGAAGCACGGGGGTTTAAACTTATGAGGGATTCTTACCCCATCCACTAACCCCATATCCATGACATCAAAACCCAGGGAATTTTGAGACTCCAAAGATCTCAACTTCTCAGCAATTTCATCAAACCTTCTATCATAAACTTCATCCCCAGCTCCCATTACAGTGAATTGCTCCTCTTGGGGGTCTTCTTGTAAGATCCTTCCCCCAGTAGTATTCCCTTGCACATTAGTCGGGATGTTGACTTCCGGATGTAGGTGAGGCCCATATACTGGTGGGTTAACATGAGGCTGCCCTCTTTCATTGTTACTTGTTCCTCCAGTTCCCAGATGGGGTTCTTCCGGGGTTTGTCTTTCTACCAATGCCCTCAACCTTTCTTGACTTTGGGCCAAGCCATTCATTACTTCCATGAACTGGGTCATCTGGTTTCTCATCTCCAGCCTTTCATTAGCCATCTGAGTCCTGACCTCTATCAGGTCTTGCTGTACTTGATCCATCTGGATACCAGGAAGATTGTTGCGAGTAGGATACCTGTGCGGACGGTTGAGAGGGAACACCCGACGGCGAGCAATAATTCCTGAATCACAACAGAGTTAGTAACAAACAAAACAAAAACCTACAAAACAAAACAAAAGTTAGTATGCAATGCAGTATGCTTATTTATTTTCCAAGGTATCCGGCTTGGCTCTTGGTTTTGACCTTTCCAGACTCTGAGGAAGATGCTTTGATGTTGCTTGAGAAAAAGAAACTCAATGAAACAAACTAACAAATATATTACAAATGGTGGATCATACGCAGTTTATTTTTACAACATATGCCCCTGAAAGGGTCAAAATACAACATAAAAAGAAAAGTACATGAAATGGAAATAACAACAAGCAAAGAAGTCAAACATCTAATCCAAACTCATCCTCCTTAACCTCCTTCAAAAGTGCTTCAGTTACAGGACCAGCCGGATGCTCTGTAATGTTTCTGATGAGAAGGTTTCTGGTGGCAATAGCAGTGGTCAGCTTTTGTGCCTGTCTTGGTCCTTTGACCTCTTCACACCAGCCTTAAGCTTCAATTCTGAAATCTCCTTCTGGGCTGCCAACAAAGCTTCCTGTTACTTCCTTTCATTGGCCTCCAACTGCTCAATCCTGTCTTGAGTTCTCTTATCCTCTTGAGTGCGAGCTTCAGTGATCCTGACCCACCTAGCTTGACTTTCTTTCAGATAGAGATCAGTCCTAGCTCTCTGAAACTGGGCCTCTTTACAGGCATTCTTCAAAATTTGCTCCCCAGCTCTTGATTTCTTGATGTAGTCCTCTGTTTTCTCAATCCTGGCTAGATGCTCCACTTTAAGCTTTTCCAACCTCTCAATGTCTAGACGACCATCACTCCTCTCCTAGAGGGTCCTCTTTAGAGCTTGAGACAGATTCTCATTCCTCTCCTTCAGTTTCTCAAATTCTTCCAGGCTGACAGTGGCTGGAGGTGGTGCTGTGGATGGTCCAGGTACATCCTCAATGGTGAAAGGCATCCCAGAAATCTGAGCCCTAGCATGAGACCATTCATAATACTGAGCTGAAGCCACATTATTGCATCTCCCCAGAATGGCCATCCCTTTGGTCTGGATGTTGTCCCAAGCCCATGATGCTTGCCTGACAACAGCTAGATTAGGTTTTATCTCACAATATAGGGTTTCAGCCAAGTCTTGCACTCTAGGAGGGTGAACCAAAGCATAGCCCAATTGTCTTTTAAACAGCAAAGGATTGTAGTTGATGCAACCCTTCACTCCTATTAGGGGTACATTGGGGAACTGCCCACAACTAGTAATTATGTCCCTGCCTTTGGTGCTCTGGGTGCACCATCTGATGTCATCTGAAGTTAAAGCAATAAGTCTCCTAGCCCAATTCTTCTGTTGGTGAGGATTCAGGAAGGCATCAGTCTTGGGTAAGTGTTTAAGCAGCCATGTATGGAACAGGGGAGCACAACATCTCACCAACCTCCCTATTTGCTTCTCATTTCTTTGGTGAACAGAATAATAGAAATCTCCCAGCAATGTGGGCACTGGGTTCCTCAGAAGGAAAAGATGAATGGCATTCTTGCTGATAAACTTAGGCTCATCTGCAAATAATATCACCCCATATATACTGAGGGCCAACAATGCACAAACTTCCCTCCATTCTCCCAAAGAGGCCTTCAGGATGGCCTGAGAAGTCAGAAAGTCTAGGTGGAAACCAGGGATCCCAGCCTTTGTAGTCATGTTCTGCTCAATCAAAATAGGCTCCAGGCACAGTGCTTTTGCCACTTCTTCATTGCTGGGAAAATCCATCTCTGGGTTGAAGGGGATACCACCCCTGACAGGTACTCCAATCAATGATGAGAACTCCTCCAGCAGAGGTCCTAGCTGAAAGTTCTGGAAAGTGAAACATCTCAAGGGAGGGTCATAGAACTGTAGGCAGGTGTGGATCAAACTCCTCTGAGAAGGGTCCAAGTCCATAACCATATCAAGGATGCCTCCATAATGCTCTCTGAATAGTGGGATGTGGTCTGGAGTGATAAGTGCCTGGACCTGCCTGATGCCAGCCAGCACAAGCTCAAAGAAATGGTATGAAATGTTGCTCTTCTTGGGTGCCATGACTGCTGATGAAGAGTTGAAAACAAATGCTGATGAGGAAGACTGATACTGGAGATGAGCCACTGATAGGCTGAGGATAATGATGGAGGTAGCTGAAGCAGGCAACTGATGAAGATAGCTGAAGCAGATACTGATGAAGAGAGGTCTATGCAGATGAAGGGGTCAAAACCAAGCCAGATATGATGTGGATACCCTGAAAAACAAATAAACAAATGTTAAAATGATGCAATGATGATGTATGCAAATGATATGCAAGGGTTTGTGATCAAGCTGGATCTGATTACTGCCTTGATATAAGTCCATGGATGTCTTAGAAGTCCAGATGGAGGTTCAGAAGTCCAGTAACCAAGGTGGGGGACTCAAATAAAGAGTCACATATCCAGGGTTAAATCACAAGAACTGTCCAAAGTGGAATACTCTTAATCAAACAAAGTACCAGGGTATGCTGTGGCCAATGGTACCTGCAAACCTATAAACAGCCCAACCCCCTCACAGGTGATGTTCTAAAACAAGGATCCTCAGACTTGGATCAGTTATGAGAAGTGTAAACACTTCTAACCCGGAGGTACAGTGTTTACAATAACCATAAAAGATCCTCCTCTAATTCACCTCAGTTTCTGAAGGTCATAGTAAAGGTCATCCAGACTTAGCAGGCTTCCCAGATAGCCCTAGCACTACAGGAGATATGTATCACAGAGTTCTCAAGAAGAAAACCCATATCTGAACCGTGTTTCATATTCCCGCACCAGACCTAAATGGAATGGGAAAGAACATGAACCACTTTAGACTAGGTGTCACTCAGGTCCCAGGTATAGGACCTAAAACTCTCAGTAGAACCCCACCCACCAAAGCAAAAACCAGATCCAGCCAGATGACAATATGACAGTATGATATATAAAGCTATAAAGAAAGCAATAAATAACTGTACATAAAGCAAAAATAAATGCAAATATACAAACAAAAATAGCACATAACACCCCAGTAAACACAATCCAAACAAGAACTAGGAGGAACCCACAAAAAGAACCAGAAGCCCTGGTTACAGTATAAGGATCCCCAGCAGAGTCGCCAAGCTGTCGCTCCCACCAAATGACACCTGGTCAGAAGGGGTACAGACGCGAACGGTCGGCGAAAGAAGAAAAGAAAAGAGTCGCCAGCTAGGCATTTTTATCCCGGAGGAAAGGTAATGCTGCATAGACCTAGAAAGATATGGATAAGACGGTTGCGAACCAGAGAGACTGAGAAAGGGGGTTGGTTACAACCTGGGAAGGTATTAGCACCCAGATTGTCTGTCGTACTCGACGGGATCCACGCTTAAAATATTTGTGTGTTAAAGGGGTAGTGTCAGTGTTATTTGTGTATCAAAGCTGGAAAGAATGCAAGTGTCAGTGTAAAAGAAAGTGAAGTGAAATATGTGAAGTGTCAGTGTAAGGATAAGAATGAAATGCTCAAGACCTTGAGGCTTAAAAGAATGATGCTGGAAAGAGGGGGAATATACAGAGACTTTTGTTCGATAACTGTTAAGTTATGCCTACGTATCCTCTCGTGCAATGAGGAAGTCAGAACACCATAGTTCGACCCAAAGAGACTGAAAGGTAAATTGACTTGTGAACTGCTTACTTGCCTATGCTCAAGTGTATGACCTATCTGGCTCAGGTGCAAACTGTCTTGCATTAGACGGAAGAAACTAGTTCTCTCTTGTGAGTGAGTATGATGAGAAAAGAATCCCGGAGGAGACGATTATTGTTTCTTTTTGTATTTTCAGTCTTTTATTGCTTTTGAAAGTTTGTCATAAGTTAATGAGCTTAAGCCTAAACCAAAGGTTAGTAAGCTCATCACATCCTCCCTCTGATTAGGGGTAATGAGAATACCTTAAGTGTGAAGTCAGCATCTCACACTTAATCACCATGGTATAGGACTAAGATCATTAACCTACTTGTGATTATTTAGATGTTTTTTGTTGTTTTTGTTTAGTGTTAAGTAATGAGGTTAAGCCATAATCAAGGATTTAATGGACCCATTACACCATCCTAATAGAAGGATAATAGATGAGCATGTTTAAGCTGAGGAAGACTCCTCAACTTAATCCGTGATTAGGGATTAACCTCATGACAAAACAAAACCTTTATTAGGTGAATTTTAGTTAATGATAAGATGAAAAATGAGTTTTATGGTTTGTAACACAACTTGAGGGGGACTTGTCCATTAACACTAGGGTTAGTCCTTCTTAACCAATTAAGGAAGAATTAGAACCCTAATGCAAGGCCCAAGTTACAAGCTTGATGTCTTGATGATTATTAAGTGAATTGATTCAAGGATTTAAATACATTAAGGGTTTAACACTTAGGATTAAAGTTATACACTCCATCCTAATAGAAGGATGCAGGCATAAGCTTAATCACAAAGCCTTAAAACCTTTAGGGTTTAGTCCTTGGTTATGAGATGAGAAGAGAAGACTCAAAGATGACACAAAGGTAAAAGATAAATGGGGGACTAAAAAATCCTAAAAAGTTATCATGCTTGGAAGTCCTAGGGTTTGTGAGGTTTACAAGAAGAATCTTCAAGGAGCCACCAAGGAGAGAAGCAGATGAAAGGAGCAAAGAGAAGCAAAACAACTTGCTTCACTTAAGAAGTCAAGTTACTTGAAGAAAGAAAAGTAAGATGAACAAGAATGAGCAAACTCAATCCAATACACATACAAAAATGCAGCAATGATGCATAAGAGAGATGAAAAGAGATTGTGAGAAGTGAAGGCAAATTCACTTCTCAAAATAGCTTACCACCTGAAAAGTTAGTGAAAGAAAATGAAATGAAATGAAAATGAGATGCAATGTCATGATGCAAACCAAAACCAGAAGCATAAGTATGATTTTAATGATGCTAAGAGATGATGCAAACATGAGGCAAGGCAAGGGAATGATCATACAAACATATGGATGCAAGAGAAGCATGCATTGAACCATGGATGTTCATGAACAGTTATGAAATGCAATGGACATATAACATGGCAAATGAAAGATGAAATGATCTAACATGATTCTAATATGTCCTAAGATGTATTATGAACCAAATGAATGCACAAAATTTCATGGCAAGTCATATTATGCAAACAGATGGAAGATGGATGCAAAAGAAACCACAAATTAGGGTTTCATGCATCATACAAAGCAAAAATCCAAAACCAGAAGCAAACATCATGATAAAAATTTGAAAATGCAATCAAAGATACCCTAGACCTATAAGAAATCAATTCCCAAAGGAGGGGATCCAACTCTTAACCTAGTGAGAGTTATGAATTTCCTAAGATTGCTAGGGTTTTAAGGTACCTTGTCAAGAAAAATGCAAAACAAATTGAAAATGCAATATCAAATCATGCCAATTTAATCCTATAAACTACATGTTATGCAAGATGCAATGCCAAAAGAATCATTGTCCAACTCTCAATGGTTAGACAGAAATGAATTTTTGAAGTTTGAAACAAAATATTGCCTTGAAATGGAATAAAATCCAAAGAAAATTGTCAAAAGGCATCAAGAACAAAAAAGAAATTTGGTTTGAGAGTTGGACAATGTTTCTAAATGTTTTTAAATGCTATGTGAATTTTTTTGTGATTTTTAAATACCTAAAAGTATTTTTAATTAATTAATTTTCATTAATTAATTAAAAATAAACTTTTAAATGATTTAAAAATAAATTTTAATGCAAAAAATAAAAATAAAAATATTTTTGTGTTCTGAAAAATAATGAAAACCTTGACAAAAATTTTCATAATTTTTAAACATTTTTTGCTATTTTAAATTAAATGAGGAAAAGAAAATGAAATTAAATGAAATAAAAATAGAATAAAATGAAAGTATGCGTAATGGAGGGATCATATTCAATCTGGGCTTGGTGGGTTTGACTTGGCGCGCAATCCTATGGCCCAAGTTCAAACCTGGCTAATTCTGATTTTATAATTAATTAAACTGGATTAATTAAGTTAATTGAGGATTAAGGCTAAATGATGAGATCCTGACCATTCAAACACGCGCGGGTCAACCCTGGTCAAACCATCCTACGCTCCACATTCAAACTCTCATTAATGACACAGATTAGGGTTTCTGAAATTCAGGTGGCCGGAAAAGACTTCCGGTCGTCTTCTCCGGCGAACCAAAACCCTAGATTTCGCTACAGGTCACTAAACAAGCAATTTCTTCCACAAAAATGATCCTCTCCCCAATCTAAACCTAACCCCTCTTTCAAAAATCATTTATTTTCATTAACAATCCTGAATCGAAGGGAAATAAGAAACACGAGCAAACTTTCAGAGTGACATGAAATGGTCATCTCTTACTTATTTTCACATCTAAATACATCCAGATGATCAGTGCAACATGTAGATTCATTTTGTAACAAGAAAATGGAGTTCTGAGAAAAAAGTTCTTGAGCTATACCTGAGATGGAGACCTTCAAAAATGAGCTTTCTGAGCCTTTTCCTTTGTGCAAACCACCTCTCCTGAACCTCCTGAGCTCAATGGAATGCTTCAAAACTTTTGTTGATGGCTGATTTGTGAAGATGAGTTCTGGTGTAGCAGATTTTACAGTTGTGTTCTAGGGGGTTTCAGGCTGTTTTAATGGTGGGTTTTTGTTCCATGGAGGATTTGTGGTTCACTGGTGAAGAAAGAACTGAGGTTTCATGGCTGTGTAAGGGAATTCGAAGAGGAAGAGTTTTTGACAGAATTTTGTGGATGCAAGAAAGTGGGAGTGTTCATCTTGTGTGTGGTCTCTTTTTGGATTGCTTGATGTCCACATATCATGCTCTGGTTGGGCAGAGAGTTGGTGTGTCACTGTGGGATTGGTATGGGCCTTTGTGCAAAAAGTCAAGATATGGTGTACCTTAGGCATGGCTCGGGTCAGAGGCAATCTAGAGGCTTGTCCTGCCTCAGCTTGAGTCAAGGATGGCCCTTGGATGGTTCATGAGAGGCTGCTGCATTTGGATCATGAGTTGGAAGGGTTTTTGCAATTTGACAACTTGTGACATTTCATGACTTTTGGCTATGTACATGTGAGAAAACTTTGCTGAATTTTGGTGTGTGATGCCTCATGAAGTCATGGCAATGTATTGAAACCAGCTAGAGGTCAAACAAACCCTTTGAGAATCAATTTGCAAGAAATCCCTCTTTGCACTTTCATGAAAAATGACTTATGGCTATGTGAAAATCAAGGCATAGAAATGGAAAATTCTTTGGGCCAAACTGATTTTTAGACATTGGTTTATGTTTGTAGGAAGATTAGAAGTCCATTTGATAGCACAATTTGTCTTGGCAAGTGGTTTTGCAACTTTGCCTCTTTGGTAGAAAACTTGAAATTATGTGATTTTTCCCAACTTTGACAAGCCATAACTTTTGATCCAAAATGAATTAGAACAAGTTCTTGTACTTTTTGAAAAGGGAATGATCCATTCTACAACTTCCATGACCAAAGTTTTCCCATTTGGGGCATTTTTGAATAAAATAGCAAGGGTTGAAAAAGTTTCCCAAAATGGCAATTTTCCATTACAAGTCACTTTCCCAAAAAGTCAACTTTGCAAATGACTTGAAATTCTTCAATTTTGTGAACTTCTAACATCTTCTATGATCAAATAAAGATCATACACAATCAAAATGATGAAGAACACCCCTTGGTTGGGTCATTGGGGGCCTTAGATGCCCTGATTTTGCACTGACTTGCTCAAAAAGTCAACTCTTGATTAGATGCCTTCCCCATGGAATTTATTCATGAAAATTGATATGCATGATCCTTATAGCATATAGAGACAAATAGAAACAAGAATGACCAAAAAAAATGGAGTTATGGCCTTTGAAACCAAAACCCTAATTCTAGGTCATCTGTGCAGTTAAACCTGGCTCTGCTTCCATGCCAATCTCAGTTCTTGTGATTCTTTGACTTTCTTGAATTTGTGAGGATACAATATGATGTTTAGACATACATGGACCCCTTTGCAGTGATTGAAGACCTTTGGAGTGGCCCAAATGGCTCTTGGATAGCTCAGATCACAAACCCTAGGTGCAGATGACTTAGAATCAATGCAGTGAATCAAAAATGCAATATGAGATGGTATGATTTGAACTTATGCATATGAAATGATCACAAGCCATGGTGTGAATGGGTGAGGGCAAATTTGGGGTGTTTACAGGAGGGACTATCATCTTTAATCGAAGGGACAATATCATTATCATATGCAACATCGTAGGCAACATCGTAGGGACTTGATCTTTTAAACTGGGGAGGGACTTGATGATTTTTATTCGTAGGGTCATTTGCTTAAGACACCCCCATTTTCGAGGGACTTGACCATATAAAGGAAACTTAAGAAGGGTAACCCTAGGAGGTGCAGACGGTGATCGTAGAACGATCGACTTACGTGTGTGAGTGATTTTATTCAAATATTTAATATTTTTAATTAAATTATCTAAGTCCTTATTAATTTCATATTTCTTTTCACTCCCTATTTACTAACCATAAATTGAATAAAATAAATAAAAGGCGAAAAATAGTAAATCCTACGCTATTACATCGCTTTGGGGCAGATACATAATAATCGAGCATAAAAAAATTAAATTACCATAATAATAGCCTATACATTTTTCTAATAAATTTAAACAAGGCAAAAATTAATAAATAAGTAAGGAAAATTATTCTAAATAAATAATAAAATAAAATAACAATAAATAAAGACAAAATTATTAGGGTTACAAAAAGATAAATTAGGGTTTAACTTAAGATTAAGGTTAATTAAGAAAATTAGATTTTTTAGAGAAAATTAGGGTTTATTAAATCTAAGTCTAATTAATTAATTTTATTTAAAAATTAATAAAAATCATTTATATGAGATACATAAATAATATATTAACTAAAAGAATGATTTAAAAGAAATTTCAAGAAAATTATAGTGATTAAAAACACTAGTTAATTTACAAGTTAATTATATTATATAAAAAAAGATAGTAACATTCTAAATTAAAAGAAAAATAAAATAAAAGAAATCAATGAAATCATTATCATTAATTTTTTTAGAAAAAGGTTTTTATAATAAATTATAATTAATTTAGGTTAATTGTTTTATTATTAGAAAAGTTGCACACAAAAAAGGACCTGGGAATCGAACCCAGGTCCATAACCTCACAAGACCAAGCCTCATACCATCTGAGCTAGCGCGCGTCCTGGAATTGGAATAACAAAAAGGTATTATATAGAAAAACTGTAAAATAAGGCGAATTATAAAAAAAAAGAATGGAGGACCTGGGAATCGAACCCATGCCTTATACCTCCCACAACTAATGTCTTTACCAACTGTGCCAAGCTCGTGTTTCTGATATAACTACAACACAAATGAATTATAAAAAATCAATTAATTTGAATTTCAAATAGGGCACGAAAGCTCATCTTCAACCTATGGATCTACAGGTTTTCATGTGAATTTTCATACAGGTTTTGCTGCGAATTTTCCTACGTATGGAGACCTGCGATTTTTCAAACATCACATAACAAGTGCAATCAAACCAAATTAGTAACATAAATGGACTCCCCATGACCTATACAGTTCATTTATACCATTAAAATCCATTTATATTAATTAAATTGTAAAGCCCTAATTCGAAGCTTGAAACCCTAGTTATGGTGATTATCGATTGAGGTCACGATTCTTCAATGTAATTTCCCAGAAACATTCATTACTACATCACAAACAACATTAAGCAACTGAAAACAATTTATAATGGACAAGTTAGTGAAATCGAAAAACCAAAAAACTAAGCATGAACAACAATTTGGTTTCAATGATTTTGTATGATTTTGATGTAAATGATAGTTGGGATACATTTGGGAAGCATCCAAGAATGATTCTACATGTTTAAACCTTTGGTAAGTGGCTTGAATGGTAGAATCTGAATCTCACTTCTTCTTGATTTTTTTTTGTTTGAATGCTCTTACCTTGCCTCTCCAAAAATCGTGTCCAGCTTGTGTTATTGTTGTATACATATAGTTAAATGATTAGGTCAAAACAATTTGGGCTTTTGGGTGCAATTTGATGTTACTTGATCATGAAGAAATCCCACCTCTATTTTTTTCAAAAAGTCAAATATCTCATTACCATAATAAGCTTGCACGCAATTGGATGGTCTCAATCAACTTAAATGCCATGTATTTGGTTCTAGAACAAATATTTGATCCATTATTTGATTTTCTGTATTTTATTTTTATTAAAATTGAATTTTAACAAATAAAATCCAAAATAATATAAAATAAAATTATAAAATCAGAATAAATGGTCATTGGGTCGTGCATGCCTTTATCTTTGAGATTGGGTTGCAATTTTATGGGCCCATTTGGAAAAATTTGAAGTTAAGGCCTTTTTTTCTTCATACACCCCTAGAACATTTCCCAAGTTTGACAAGGCACAGCTCCCTCAATTTTAAGGATATGAAGGTGTTCTTGGACTTTTAAGAAATATTATAGAGTCCTCTAACCAACCTTTTTGGTCCCATGTCCATATCTTTTACCATTTTCAAATTATGAGCTTTGGAAAAAGTGCACTTTTTGTTGACTTTCAAAAGGACCTATAATGTTTTAGCTCATACCTTCCAAATGAAACATTTTTAGGATTGGCTTGTGAGACACAAAGTTGTATAGAATTCCATTTCCTTCAAAATGAGCTTTGGATGAGAAATGTTTGATGAAGTATGTGAAAGTTAGGGCTGGTCAAAGTTCATTTGACTTTTACTATGAAAACCCTAATTTAAAAACTTCTTGATTCTTGATGATCTGAGATTTTCTTGATGAATCATGATCAACCCTTTATCAAATGATGAATTTTACCTCATAATATTGATGTTGACAAAAAACTTGAAGTTTGACTTTGAGTTGACCACAGTTGACCTCAGTTTGACCTTTTTAGCAAGTTGACTGATTTTTGAATACTTGAACATCTGGCTAGTCAAACTTATTGGGAAAGCTCTGAAACTTGACATGGGGATTCTTGAAGAAATTTGGGATATCATAAAGCTCACTTGAGAATTGGTTCAGTCTTGTGGGACAGGAGTTGTGTATTTCTGGAAAGTTTCCTGGCTAGAAGTTGGTCTGGATATCGTTGATGCTGAAGATGGAGATGAAAAACTATGAAGACATCATATTCTTGATGACTACTTGGATTAGGTTATTTCTGATCCAGGTGTAGGTCAGAATTCTCATCATGGAGTTAAGATAGGTGGCGTACTTGGTATATCTATGAGGTGTAGTTCTTAACTATTCCTTCTAAAGGTTAAGACAGTGACAAGTTTGAGGGATGTGGAGAAACATTAGCAGATTTTCATCAAAGTTTGAGATTGGTTGAATTACTGCAAAATCAACAGAATGGAGGTTTTCTACTTAAACTTGATTGATGAATCAAGTCTATAAGATAATGTAACTCTTGTTCTGTTAAGGGAGGAAGTTCTTGCAAGTGGCAGAAGAAGGAGTTGAATTCAACTGTTGGATGTTGACTTATTATGTTCTAAACATCTAGTTCAACATCAGAATCTCAGTTGGTGAAGGGGTACATCAACTTAAGATAGGATGATCAACAGGAATTAAAAATTGAATTCTACAAAAATATTGATCTCTTGACAGTTTGTTGTTGCTGCAAGAAAAAAAACATATTGCATGACTTAGAGATTCAAAGTGTATTTTAAAGATCAATTTTAGTGGGTAGATCAGGAAATCTTTGTGAGAATTTTGACAAATGTGAAGAAGACAATTTGTGGCAGTTTGCTTTTTCATATGAGGATTCATAAATGAGTTGATCACACTGTGGCAATTGGTTGATCTCTATAGTGGATTCAAAGAATCAAGATAATCAGAGTGTGGCAACTGGTTGTCCTTGAGGATTGTCTTAGAAAAAGTTGATATAGGGCAGAAGAGTGATGAGTTGAAGACTCATGGAGTTTTGTACTTCTTGAAGGTAGATGTGAGGTTATTTCTCTTTCTAGAATTTTGATTCAAGTTGGTGGCACAGTGTAGTTGAACGTTTTCAGTTCTTGGTTTACTATGCTATAGTAAGTCCTGTTGGTGGAGTATGTCAAGAATCATGGTGATGATGTCATTATGTGTGGAAGATATTCTAACTGGTGTTAAGACATTATATGAGATGATTGTCAACATTGTATCTAAATAGAGTCTACCTAATCATACAGGAGAATGATGAAGTAGAAAATTTGCCTTGAAAGGAGAATGTAGAGAAGACTGAAGTATATCAGGTGTTGATTGCTTGAAAGTCTGAATGTGGATATTCATCAACTGATCCTAATGTCCAAGTTAAAGGATTGGATGAATATTTTTTTGGAGTGTCTGGCTAAGAAGAAAAGCCTATTAAGTTGACATATCCCTATTGTCAGTCATGCTAGTTGATCAGCATGTCAAGATGTGATGTTGTAGAGCATGTAAAAACAACAAGCCAAGAGGAAATCATGTGAGTTTTGATACAAGGGATTATTGTGTTCAACTTATGAGTTAAATAAAGGGTGAGCTCTTGAAGACAAGAAGATGTTTCTTATGTTTTCCATTCATTAAGGTAAAAATGAACACATGTCATTCTTGAAGGAGAAGAGTGTCACAACTTTGTGTTGCTGGATTTGTGAAGTTAAGGGGGAGAAATGTTTCTCTTAGTGTTCTAGACAGTGCATGTCATGGCTAAAAATATAGAGAAGTAAGTAATATCAGGTGACCTTTGGTTATTTATGATCAGGTTTATACAAAATGATTGCTTCTGATAAGGATCATGGATGTCACACATCATGTTGTAACATGTTCTTCTACGTGTGGTTGATTGATTCTCAGGCTGATATGTTTTCTTATTTATTTGAGTTGGAAAATAAGCTCACTCAGGAGGAGTCTGAAGAGTAATTGTGGTTGTTGTTGGGTTAGATTAGATGCTGGCAATAATGTTGTCATGACTCTGAATCATGATAGACTTGAGTCTTTGTTTTGTGTCCTTTGTTGCCGTGTGCTCATATCCTTTGGTTGGATAGTGTTCATACATTTCTTAGTCTGAGGTCAGTCTTTGTAGTTATTTTGCAAAGATGCTCTATTCTGAGTCTGTTTGTTTCTCAATTTGCAAGTTTTGTTGTATCCACAATGTGTTCTCTTCTATTTCAAACACAAATAAAGTCATGTATTTATAATGTGTTCTCTTTTGTTCCATGTGTGGTTAAATAGTAGTGTGATTCCATATGGAATAAGGTGTTCTGAAGTTCTGAGAGAATCCATAAAGGATAGTGAACTATGCATGTAGTGTTGCTTTGTTTGAACTAGAAGACAATATGTGGTAAGATGTCAGAACATGTTCCAAGAACTATTTTTCTTGAGCCAGTCAAGGGGCTATTGTGGACGGCGCTGACATAAGGATGTGAAACAAGTGTTTTATTCATGCGTGTTTGTTATTGGTCCATCTTGTTTGGGAGAATAAAGTCAGATGTTCAAGGGTTGTTTTGGATTGTTCACATTAATTGGTGTAGAAATTTCTTCATGCTCAAGTGAGATTAATTCATGCCAATAAGTTCCTTGAATTGTTGGTATGAGTTGTGACAACATTAGTGTTTACATGAACATCCAATTAAACTTGGAACTATGTGGAAAAAAAAACCTCCAAGTTTTGGTGTTTTGACTGATTTTTGACTTAGACAAATTTTGTCTAAGTGTTGAAACTTTTTTTTGGACCAATTTATAACTTGAAATCCATGAGGAATTAGAGTTTCATGTAGTTGAATCTTCTTTAGTATGTAATGAAATCTATAATTCAAGCTTTGGTTCACAAAAATATGATGCTTGGATCACAAGTTATGATGCTTGGAAGAAGGAGTTTCATGGAAGTTTTCTAAGTTAGCCCCTTTTAAAAGTTACCTCCAATTCTTGATTTTATTTGGGTTCAAATTCATTAATGGACCATATATTCTTGTAATTTAGGTCATGGGGGTTCAATTTAGGTCAAAAAGTTAAATTTTGACTTTTTGGTCCTCAGATGAAATTACACTGTGAAAACCCTAATTTTTTATTTATTTTTACTGGGCATCCTCTGATGTAGTTCAAACTTGTGAATGGACGTTCAAGGTGTATGCGGGCTATTTAAACCATTTCCTATGGCATTAGCTCATGTCAGGATGAAAATTTCAATTTTAGGTTCCCCGATAAGTCAAAACCCTAATTTGGAACTATGAAACCATAATTTTGTGATACTTGATCTCTGGATCCTTTGAACTTGATTCACACTTTTATATGGTCTATTAGGGTTGTGTTGAGTTCTTAGATTTCATGTGAAGGCCTTGGCTCATATTTCCTCTGGAGGGCACAGTCGACTAAAACCCCTAATTTGTGACATTGAAGGATCGGGGCTCAGATCACAATTTTTTTTTTGCAAATTTTAAATGAATCTTCACCATTTGAGATTCCTTGATCCTTTGTAGATGTTTGAATGGTTGAAAATCTTAGGAATTTATGGTTGATCCTTTTCTTGTATCCTCTGAGGGGCTCAGGAATCCTGATTCACTTGTGGGATATGATCTGATGAACTTCAACATTGTCCTTTAAGTTTATGGGTGTGTGGGTATCTTAGGGTCAAAGTTTAGGGTATGATAGATACCCTTATTTAATCTTCTTGGACCTTAAGATAAGAATGGTGAAAGCATTATAAGATTCGGGCTACAAGAGGATTAAATATCTAGAATACCCGAAATTTGAATCCTAAGATGCCAGGTTGTTCATTACGTTGATAATCTTGATGTCATGAACGATCGGTTGTAGCATTGCTGTAGAGGTTCAAGTTATCAAAATCTTGAAGAATGATGTCCTATCCAGGAAAGAACTGGAGAGAAGACTCTTTTAACATGCGATTATGATTATGTGAAATATGAATGCAAACAAAACTATGTATGAATGAATGAATGCGTGTGTTGACAAAACAGACACAACACCTAAGATGACAAGACAGAGAATACTGGGCCGATCGGAAGATGGAAGTATTACTGCAACTTTTGATGGGTTGTTCATTGTAGATACTCAAGGAGGCTAGGTTAGAGATTCTTCAAGAAGCGATTGAAAGAGCTCAATTAACTAAGGTATGAGGAATCATTTTTCGTTCAATATTCATAATGTAGAGGTAGGTCTTATGAGAAAGGGGATTTTGAGGGAATTCATAGGGTTACGAGGATTATTGGAAGAGTTTTGAATAAATTATGATGTTAGATGTTGTAGTTGATGAATATATGATGATAGTTGGTTATAGGAATGAATTCTCCATTTTTCTATTCTTAAAAGATGATTTTTGAGGAATTTTTTCTAAGCTGAGTCGTCTTGAAATCGTAGGTTTTTCTGCGTGAAATCGCTGTCTCTCTTAGCGAGCAGATGCTCGCTTAGTGAGCAAGTGGAAATCTGAAATTCCTACAACCAAAGACCAGGTCGCTTAGCGAGTCCGGTTCCCGCTTAGCAAGACCTGGCACTTTTTGAAAAATGTTTTCTTCTTCCAAATGATTTGAAATGACTTGTTTTGTTGTTTTAAGTTGCTATGAGGTTGTTGTGATTTCTTGCCAAGATAAAATACACTAAATGTGTAGGAATACGTGATGAAATGATGTTTAGATGATTTATGTTGTATTATAATGATATGTAGTATTGATGATATGAGTAGAAAAAGTATTAGATGTGTTAATGATGAATGAGGAATGATGATGAATGCGGATGCAACAATTGATGCGTTTTGATGATATATGATTGTATTGCGTCTTGCATTCATGGCATAATTAAGATGGGACTATGGTTCGTTGGTAGCTTCAACCCCATCGTGCGGATTGAAGTGATATGTTGCTTATGTTGTGCTCCCTTGTGGAAGGTTGATGGCCCAATATCCATCCATGATGATGATTCGGTACCACATGCATACTATGAGGATTGTATTTCATTCTTGGTGGCATAACACATATTGCATTTGTATTTTATGTGATGATGTGATTGATTTTGTTGTACATGGATGAGACTTGAAATGATTGATCTATTGATGCATTTTGACTTGTAATTCCTTCTTTAAATTATTTATATTGAATGTGAATTTACTCACCCTGTCTGCCTCAGGTGATTGTCTATTATGCCATCCAGCAGATACTCAAGAATAAGCTGGTGCATGGACGTAGTTTGGAGTATATGTCTTTTGTCGTTTATAGAGTTTAAGGTGGTGTTCTGCTTTGTGTCATGTAACATCGGGAACGCTTGAGAATTGTTGGTTTTTGTTTGTTTTATTTTGAGGTAAGGATTTTTTTGAATTAAAACTTAAATTTTTATATTTGAGTAATTAAGTTGCTGAATTATGATCCAATTCATATAAATGTTGTTGATATTAATTATGAATGCATGTTATAACCCGTGTTACAGGACAAGACACAAAGATGAGTTTTATTGATGTTTGTTGGAATGTGATACCCTTTATGTTGAAAACTCTTATTTTTATTGAATAATTTCGCGTTTATATGTTGTGGGGTAAAAGGGTGTAACACATACGACATTTTTCATTATACCTTTTATATAAAATCAAAAGATGATCGTAGTACAATGAAAAATAGTGGGGTTATGGTGTCGCTTCTGGGATTTTCATCCTAGTACAAACGCGAAAGTGGCGCGGAAAAGTGTAAACACTCCAAATTTTCCCTCACCCATTCACACCATGGCTTGTGATCTTTTCATATGCATAAGTTCAATCATAGCATCTCATATTGCATTTGTGATTCATTGCATTGCTTCTAAGTCACCTGCATCTAGGGTTTGTGATCTGAGCCATCCAAGAGCCATTTGAGCCATTCCAAAGGTCATCAATCACTTCAAAGGGGTCCATGTATGTTCAAGCATAATATTATATCCCCACAAAGTCAAGGAAATCAAAGAATCACAAGAACTGAGAAAGGCATGGAAGCAGAGCCAGGTTTAACTGCACAGATAACCTAGAATTAGGGTTTTGGTTTCAAAGGCCATAACTCCAAATTTTTTGGTCATTCTTGTTTCTATTGGTCTCTGTAGATGTTTAAGAATTGGCAGAATTTTTGACCAAACAAGAAATGTTAAATTCAGTTCAGAATGTCCTATCAGATGTTGGGACATTAGCAAACAGAGTATATGAACTTATTTCAGGATGTCCTACCAGATGTTGGGACATTGTGTAAATAACTTAAGTTCAGTTTTTCAGGATGTCCCAACAGATGTTGAGACATCTCAGACCTGCTACCAGAATTAATTAATGATTAACTGATCAGAGATATTTAAGGAGAAGTATCTGGAATTAATTAATGATGGATAAAAACAGAACAAGGCGCATCTGTAGGGTGTTTTATATTGAAGACTCAGATTAAAACAGAAGACCTAAATCACCTAGAATATAGGAAGTAACAAACCCTAAATTCAAGGTGACAGCTGCTGCACATTAGGACTGGATCATTCTACAGAAAGCCCAAAATTCAGATACCTATTTAATCAACAGAAACTCATAGAATTGAGTACGAATTTCAGAAGACCAAATAGGGTGTCTAGTGTTTTAATAGCAGGTTGTTTTTATGTACCACTTTATAAGCTTTTAAGCAAAAGTGCATTTGTGACTTGATTGAAACTGTGAAGTAAGATCAAGCTGTATTGTTTGAAGAATGTCTTCAATTTCTGTAAACTTGTAAACTTCATCATTGTGTGATTGAGGGGGAGTGAGTAGGGTACTCTTATCTAAGTGAGTCTTAGGTAGAAATTGCATTGGGTAAGTATTAAGTGATAGATTAAACAGGGTGGTTTAAGTCTAGAATTAATATTACTAATAGTGGATTTCCTCCTGGCTTGGTAGCCTCCAGATGTAGGTGTGGTTATACACTGAACTGGGTTAACAAACTTCTGTGTTGTTTACTTTTCTTGCTGTTTAAGTTTTGGTTAAATTTGTCAAATGTCCTATTAAGTGTTGGGACATCTCTTAGGACATCTCATACCTGATCACAGAATTTCAATTGGTATCAGAGCAGGCACCCTGCCTGTTTATACTGGGTGAGATCTAGGGAATTCAAATTCTGTAACATGGACAGAGATTTAGGGTCAGTAAATAGACCACCTATTCTGGATGGATCAAATTATGACTACTGGAAGCCAAGAATGATTGCATTCTTAAGGTCACTTGACAACAGGGCATGGAGAGCAGTCAATGTTGGATGGGATTACCCTATCCAAGACACCAAAGATGGATCAAAAGTGCTGAAACCTGAAGAAGAATGGAGTAAGGAGGAAGAAGACTCAGCACTAGGCAACTCAAAAGCCTTAAATGCTTTATTCAATGGCATTGATAGGAATATTTTCAGACTTGTGCATCATTGTGAGCTGGCCAAAGATGTTTGGGATACTCTCAAAACAACTCATGAAGGAACATCAAAAGTAAAAATGTCAAGACTTCAACTTCTCACCACCAAGTTTGAAAACTTGAGAATGAAGGAAGATGAATCAATTCATGAGTTCTATATGAACATCTTGGATATAGCCAATACTTCTGGAGCTTTGGGAGAAAAGATGACTGATGAAAAGCTTGTAAGAAAGATTCTCAGATCTTTGCCAAAAAGATTTGATATGAAAGTCACTGCAATAGAAGAAGCTCAAGACATATGCTCCATGAAAGTTGAAGAACTCATTGGTTCCCTTCAAACTTTTGAGATGGGAATGAATGACACAAATGCTAAAAAGAACAAAAGCATAGCCTTAGTGTCAAATACAGATGAAGAAGAGGATGATGAATCAGCAAATGATAAAAGCTTATCAGAAAACCTTGCCTTGCTTGGAAAACAGTTCAAATAAATTCTCAGAGGAATGGAAGGCAAATCCAAACCTAGTGGAAGAAACACAAACTCTGAGAACAGAAGACCTTATGATGCTAACAAAAGATTAAAGTATGCTGAAAAGACCAGTCAAGATAAAGGAGTCAAATGTCATGAATGTGAAGGATATGGACACATCAAGTTTGAATGTCCTACCTACTTAAAGAGGCAAAAGAAAGGACTCTCTGTGACCTGGTCTGATGAAGACTCAGGAGAGTTAGAAGAAGAATCAGCTAAGCATATTACTGCTTTAGCTGGACTGTGTGAATATGATAGTGATTCCAGTTGTGGAGAACTTACTTATGAGGAACTTGAGCAAGCATTCAAAGATCTATACAAAAGAAGCTCTGAAATATGCAGTGAAGTTATAAAGCTAAAGAAGCAGAATGAGAAATTAGAAGATGACAAAGCAAATGATCAGGAGATCATTGACACCTTAAAAAGTGAAATAAGCCTTGTCAACTCTAAATTGGAACATATGTCCAAATCTGTTAGAATGTTGAACAGCAGCTCAAACACACTGGATGTTATTCTCAGCAATAATAAACATTCAGGGGACAAAAGTGGACTGGGATATAACAGAGATGAAGCCAGCTCTAGCAAAACTACTTCAAAAACTACACAGTCAAACAAGATGTCCCAACAGATGCTCCAACATCAGAACACAAAGACAAACATAATGTTCCAACAGATGTCTCAACATTCTGGAAAGAACAAAATGAAGAAGAAGTATCAAAGATGGAGATGCCATCATTGTGGAAGATTTGGGCATATCAAACCTCACTGTTATAAGCTACATGGATATCCAAATCAGATGTATCAGCAACCTTCTAATCAGAAAGTAGAAGGTACCAAGAAAGTGCTGCATAGACATCAAAGAAATCAGCAACCTCCTAAGCAGAAGACAAAGGTCATCAAGAAGGTTTGGAGACCAAAAGCTGACATTCAGACTGATCAAAGCCACATACCCAAGAACCAGATCAGCAATCAAGCTTGGAGATCAGCTGAACAACACACAAGGCAGAGACATCAAAAGAAATCTCAACTCATCTGGTCAAAGAAAAGTACTGCATACATAGCACATACATCTCTGAGAGTATCAGCTAAAGAAGACTGGTACTTTGACAGTGGATGCTCAAGACACATGACTGGATTGAAGAATTTGCTAGTAAACTTAAAATCACATTCATCCAGGTATGTTACCTTTGGAGATGGAGCTAAAGGAGAAATCAAGGGAGTTGGAACCTTGGATTGTCAAGATGTTCCAAGACTAGATGATGTGCTGCTAGTTAAAGGTTTAACTGCTAACCTGATCAGCATAAGTCAACTATGTGATCAAGGATACAGTGTAAACTTTACAAAATCTGAATGTATAGTGACTAACAAAGAACAAGAGATTGTCATGAAAGGAGCCAGATCTAAAGACAACTGTTACATGT
Organism: Lathyrus aphaca; assembly: GCA_963966055.1. Taxonomy (NCBI): domain Eukaryota; kingdom Viridiplantae; phylum Streptophyta; class Magnoliopsida; order Fabales; family Fabaceae; genus Lathyrus; species Lathyrus aphaca. Next base: position 482,150,548 of record OZ014525.1, on the reverse strand, counting down.
GGGAATCCCAAAATCTTAGTCTCACTTCAACCTGTTCTCTAGCTAAAGAAGAAGAAGTGAAACTGTGGCATCAAAGACTAGGTCATCTTCATTTCAGAGGCATAAAGAAGATCATATCTATGGATGCTGTAAGAGGTATTCCTAAACTAAATATTGATGATGGCAAAATATGTGGTGAATGTCAAATAGGCAAGCAAACCAAGATGTCCCATCCAAAGCTCCAACATCTGACAACTTCCAAAGTTTTGGAACTTCTACATATGGATCTTATGGGACCTATGCAGGTTGAAAGTCTTGGTGGTAAGAGGTATGCTTATGTGGTGGTTGATGACTTTTCAAGATATACATGGATAAATTTTATCAAAGAAAAGTCAGATGTATTTGATGTATTCAAAGAATTATGTCAAAGATTACAAAGGGAAAAATCCAGCTGTGTGATCAGAATTAGAAGTGATCATGGAAAGGAATTTGAGAATCAAAAGTTCTTAGATTTCTGCTCTTCAGAAGGAATCAATCATGAATATTCTTCTCCTATCACTCCTCAATAGAATGGGATTGTTGAAAGGAAGAATATAACCATTCAAGAATCAGCAAGAGCTATGATCCATGCTAAAAAGTTGCCTCTATACTTTTGGGCTGAAGCTATGAACACTGCCTGTTACATCCATAACAGAGTTACTTTAAGGAAAGGAACTTTGTCCACAATATATGAAGTCTGGAAGGGCAGAAAACCCACTGTGAAGTACTTTCATGTGTTTGGAAGTAAATGCTATATTCTGGCAGATAGGGAGCAAAGGAGAAAAATGGATCCTAAAAGTGATGAAGGGATTTTCCTTGGATACTCTATAAACAGCAGAGCCTATAGAGTATTTAATTACAGAACAAAGGTTATCATGGAGTCCATAAATGTGATAATTGATGATGCTTCTACAGATGTCCCAGAAGATGTTGGAACATCTGCTGATATCAAGATTGAAGCTGAAGAAAAGAATGATCAATATAACTTCACTCAAAATGATACAAGTTCAGAAGATTCAAGCAAACCTCCCTCCATCAGAATACAGAAGGATCATCCCAAAGACTTAATAATTGGTGATCCCAACAGAGGTGTAAGCACTAGATCAAGAGAAGTGATTTCAGGTTCTTGTTTTGTTTCCAAAATAGAACCTAAAAATGTCAAGGAAGCTCTTACTGATGAATACTGGATTTGTGCTATGCAAGAGGAATTAGGTCAATTCACAAGGAATGAAGTGTGGATTCTTGTTCCTAGACCTGATGACATAAATGTGATTGGTACAAAATGGGTGTATAAGAACAAGTCAAATGAACAAGGAGTTGTTACAAAGAACAAAGCTAGACTTGTGGCTCAAGGATACACTCAAATTGAAGGGGTAGACTTTGATGAAACCTTTGCACCAGTAGCAAGGCTTGAATCAATAAGACTACTGTTGGGAATTGCTTGTATCTTAAAGTTCAAGCTATTTCAAATGGATGTGAAAAGTGCCTTTCTTAATGGTTATCTTAATGAAGAGGTATATGTAGAACAGCCTAAAGGATTTGTTGATCCAAGTTGTCCAAATCATGTATACAAATTAAAGAAAGCTCTTTATGGTCTGAAGCAAGCTCCAAGGGCATGGTATGAAAGACTGACCACATTTCTTATCAAGCAAGGATACAGAAAAGGTGGGATTGATAAAACCCTGTTTGTTAAAGATGAAGAAGGAAATGTCATGATTGCACAAATATATGTTGATGACATTGTGTTTGGTGGGATGTCTGATAAGATGGTCAAACATTTTGTCAAGCAGATGGAATCTGAATTTGAAATGAGTCTAGTAGGTGAATTAACCTACTTTCTTGGTCTGCAAGTAAAGCAAATGGAAGACTCAATGTTTATTTCCCAAAGTAAGTACTCCAAGAACATAGTGAAGAAATTTGGAATGGAAAATGCTTCTCATAAAAGAACTCCTGCTCCTACACATTTAAAGCTGACTAAAGATGAAAAGGGTGAGAATGTAGATCAAAGTTTATATAGAAGCATGATTGGAAGCTTATTATACTTGACTGCTAGCAGACCAGACATTGCATTTGCAGTAGGAGTTTGTGCAAGATATCAAGCTGATCCAAAAGTCAGTCATCTCAATCAAGTCAAGAGAATCCTTAAATATGTTAATGGTACCTGTGACTATGGCATAATGTACTTTCATGGGTGCAAACCAATTCTCACTGGCTTCTGTGATGCTGATTGGGCAGGAAGTGCTGATGACAGAAAAAGCACTTCAGGAGGATGCTTCTTTCTAGGAAACAATCTGATTTCTTGGTTCAGTAAGAAACAGAATTGTGTATCCTTATCTACAGCTGAAGCTGAGTACATAGCAGCAGGTAGCAGTTGTTCTCAGTTGGTTTGGATGAAGCAGATGCTCACTGAGTACAATGTCCCACAGGATGTCATGACATTGTACTGTGACAACTTAAGTGCAATCAACATATCTAAGAATCCTATCCAACACAGCAGAACTAAGTATATTGATATCAGACATCACTTCATCAGAGATCTTGTAGAAGAAAAGGTGATTTCATTGGAGCATGTAGCGACAGATTTGCAATTAGCTGATATCTTTACCAAAGCATTGGATGCTACTCAATTTGAGAATTTAAGGGGTAAACTTGGAATCTGTTTATGTGATATTTAGCAGTTAATGAGATGTGCCAACATGTCATATGACATTGCATGGCATAAGTTCCAGATGGCAAAGCTAGTCTGGTCTAGATCCTTGGGAATTCCATCCATAATCATTTGGACTGTAACGGCTACATATTTAGTAACTACTTATAAGAAGCTATCAAGATTCTCATCATACCATCATAATCGAATCACATTCACCAGCTATTCTCCTGAGATCATAAACCCTAAAGTTTTTCTTTCATCTTCTTCAACAATGTCTCAAAACCCTAAAACAGCTGAGGAAATTCTCAACAAGGAAGACGTGGTTCATGCCACTCCAATCTCTGTTGTGCCAATGTCATCAACACCATTGGACGAGCTCAGGGGAAGCGCCTCTCACTCTAAAAAGGCAAGAACACCAAAGAGATGTAAAGATCAAATCAGAAGCAAAGCTAAAGGCATTCCCTCTCCTGCTAACATGTCCTCAAGATACTCCAAATATGTTGATGATTCCATCAAGGAGATTGTCAACCAAGTTTTCTCTGAACAAAGAGTGGTGAGAGGGATCTCTGTTCCTTTGAACACCATTCCTGCACCTCAAGAAGAACCAGCTCAAGATACAGAGGACACTGCTGCAGAACAAGATGTCCCAACAGATGTTGGAACATCTGAAGGTAAGAAAAAGAACTCATCTGATGTTGATCTGGAACAAACTGAGGACAAAGCCTCAAAAGAAAATGATGAAGAAGTCTCTGGAACAAACTGGAACATTCAAAGAAGTCTTCTGAGTTTAGAAAAGTTTTTGTTAGGGGTAAATGTGTACAGTTTTCTCCTCAAATCATCAATGAGTATCTAGGAAGATAAACAGATGGACCCAATGAATTAGGTAAGACAGATAATCAAGTCTGTAAAGTGATCACTGCAAACCAGGTCAAGGCATGGCCTGTGAAGGGAAAGCTCTCTGTGAGCATGCTTACCAGAAAGTATGCCATGCTGAACAGAATTGGAACTGCTAATTGGGTGCCTACAAACCACACTTCCTCAATCTCAACTGGTCTAGCCAGATTTATATATGCTGTTGGAACTCAAACCAAAATGGACTATGGAGCTTTCATCTTTGATCAAACCATGAAGCATGCCAACTCTTCTGCAACAAAGCTACCAATAGCTTTTCCTTCATTGCTGTGTGGTATTGTTCTAAGTCAATACCCTGGAATTTTAAATGAGAAGGACACAGTCTGCAAGAGAGAGAGCCCCCTGGCTTTTCACTACAAATTATTCCTAAGTCACCATGCTGCAGATGTTGAAGCACCTTCTGGGACATCTGCTGGTCCCTCCACTGCTAAGAATCCAATCTCCAGGAAGACTTTAATTGCTGATCTCAAAAGCACCTGCAAAGAGCTTGAAGCTAGAAAGCAGAAGCTTGAGGAAATCATCAAAAGGTTGGAAAGTGAAGAAGATCAGAATGCTGCATCTGGTGAAGACAGTGAGGCTGATGAAGAAAGTGAAGCTGATAAAGATGAAGACACTGAGGTGGAGGAAGCAACTGAGAGTGATGAATCTGAGTGATCAATGTATGTGAGGCAAATGTATTGATAGCAATGTAATGACAGTAGTAGTGTCTTTGGCCTCTAATTTTGTGTCTACCAAGGGGGAGAACAACAACAATGTAATTGCTGTTTTAAGTATGAATGAAAAAATCTGTTTGTTTGCTTCTGAACTGAATATGTTTTTTCTGTTGCAACAAGACTGGATACATATTTGTTTGAGGGGGAGTAATCTCAAATAAGAATCAACAAAAAAAAAATGATATACTCTGATAAAAAGATCTTCTGCTGCACTCTGATAACCAGAAAAGATGTTAGCCAAAAATTAGCCAAAGGGGGAGTTTGTAGATGTTTAAGAATTGGCAGAATTTTTGACCAAACAAGAAATGTTAAATTCAGTTCAGAATGTCCTATCAGATGTTGGGACATTAGCAAACAGAGTATATGAACTTATTTCAGGATGTCCTACCAGATGTTGGGACATTGTGTAAATAACTTAAGTTCAGTTTTTCAGGATGTCCCAACAGATGTTGAGACATCTCAGACCTGCTACCAGAATTAATTAATGATTAACTGATCAGAGATATTTAAGGAGAAGTATCTGGAATTAATTAATGATGGATAAAAACAGAACAAGGCGCATCTGTAGGGTGTTTTATATTGAAGACTCAGATTAAAACAGAAGACCTAAATCACCTAGAATATAGGAAGTAACAAACCCTAAATTCAAGGTGACAGCTGCTGCACATTAGGGCTGGATCATTCTACAGAAAGCCCAAAATTCAGATACCTATTTAATCAACAGAAACTCATAGAATTGAGTACGAATTTCAGAAGACCAAATAGGGTGTCTAGTGTTTTAATAGCAGGTTGTTTTTATGTACCACTTTATAAGCTTTTAAGCAAAAGTGCATTTGTGACTTGATTGAAACTGTGAAGTAAGATCAAGCTGTATTGTTTGAAGAATGTCTTCAATTTCTGTAAACTTGTAAACTTGATCATTGTGTGATTGAGGGGGAGTGAGTAGGGTACTCTTATCTAAGTGAGTCTTAGGTAGAAATTGTATTGGGTAAGTATTAAGTGATAGATTAAACAGGGTGGTTTAAGTCTAGAATTAATATTACTAATAGTGGATTTCCTCCTGGCTTGGTAGCCTCCAGATGTAGGTGTGGTTATACATTGAACTGGGTTAACAAACTTCTGTGTTGTTTACTTTTCTTGCTGTTTAAGTTTTGGTTAAATTTGTCAAATGTCCTATTAAGTGTTGGGACATCTCTTTGGACATCTCATACCTGATCACAGAATTTCAGTCTCTACATGTTATAAGGATCATGCATATCAAGTTTCATGAAGAAATTCCATAGGGAAGACATCTAATCAAGAGTTGACTTCTTGAGCAAGTCAGTGCAAAATCAGGGCATCTGAGGCCCCCAATGACCCAACCAAAGGGTGTTCTTCATCATTTTGAATGTGTATGATCTTTATTTGATCATAGAAGATGTTAGAAGTTCACAAAATTGAAGAATTCCAAGCCATTTGCAAAGTTGCCTTTTTGGGAAAATGACTTGTAATGGAAACTTGCCATTTTGAGAAACTTTTTCAACCCTTTCTTTTTGATTCAAAAATGCTTCAAATGGGAAAAATTTGGTCATGAAAGTTGTAGAATGGATCATTCCCTTTTCAAAAAGTACAAGAACTCATTCTAATTCATTTTGGATCAAAAGTTATGGCTTGTCAAAGTTGGGAAAAATCACATAATTTCAAGTTTTGTACCAAAGAGGCAAAGTTGCAAAACCTCTTGCCAAGGCAAATTGTGACTTCAAATGGATTTCTAACCTTTGCACAAACATAAACCAATGCCTAATATTCAGAATGCACCAAGAGTTTGTCCATTTTCATGACTTGTGTTTCAAGTAATCACAAAAGGGCCAAAAAGTCACAAAGTTGCAAAACCTATCACAAACCCTAATCCACTTGCTGCATTGCTTCTAATCCATTTCCATGGCTCTCCCTAAACTCAGCTGAGCCAAACCATTCCCCTATCACAGCCTCACACTTGCCCATACCTCAAGTACACCTAACTTGGACTTTATGCAAAAACACCCATACCAATCCCACGGTGCCACACCAACCTCTCTGACCCATCCAAGTGTGATAAGTGGACCAAAAGGGACTCAACACAACATACACACAAGCCTGAAACATCCTCCAAGCCATAGCTCCAAGTTTTCACCTCTTATGCATTTTCATTCGAAACTCATTCCACAAGACACAAACACCCAAACAAACTTCATAGAATCTCTCAGCATGTTCCACTGATCATCCCTGACCCTTCACCTTGCCCTGAAACCCCCTGAAATCAAAACACGATTCTCACCCTCACTGAACAGAACCTCTTCAAACTCACAAACCAGTCACTCTAAACACCAACCAAGCTTCAAAGTTTCATCAAGAGGATCATTGGGGCCATTTTGAAGCAAAGAGGCAAGCAGAAAGCTCCTGGATTGAAAGCTCAACCTCAGGTAACATGATGAACAAATTTTCCAGAACCTTGATTTCTTGTTAGAATGTTGTTCTATATGTTGCCCTGATCATGGGGATCTATTTATTTTTGAAAATGAGCCAGAAACAAGCATGTTGTGACGTTCTGAAACTTTGCCCGTGAAAATGTTTTGCTTCGATTCTCCTTGCTCATGCTTGATAAATGATGTTTGATGATGGATTTGAGTTTAGTTTTGATAGGAGAATGTTTCTGGGAAATTAATTTGGGTTGGGGTGGCCTGTAGTGGAAGCTAGGTTTTTGGATTCGCCGGAGAAGACGACCGGAACACTGTTCCGGTCGCCTGAATTTGTTTAGCCCTAATTGTGTCATTAATGGGAGTTTGAATGTGGACCGTAGATGTGTTTGACTGGGGTTGACTCCCGCGCGTATGTGTGGCCAGGATTTGTCATTAAAACCCTAATCCTTGATTAATTAATTAAAATCCGTTTAATTAAATCATAAAACAGAATTAGCCAGATTTGAATCTGGGCCTTTGGATCTGGCGCGCAGTCAACCAGTCCAAACCCAGATCAAATCCTGGCCCTCCCCTTTACATACTTTCATTTATTTTTATTTTTATTTCTTTTAATTTGATTTATCTTTTACATTTTATTTAAAATAGCAAAAACCACTTAAAAATTATGAAAATTTTTGTCAAAGTTTTCATTAATTTTTAAAACCCAAAAATATTTTTATTTATATTTTTTGCATTAAAAATTATCTTTAAATCATTTAAATGTTTATTTTTAATTAGTTAATGAAAATTAATTAATTAAAAATGCATTTAGGTATTTAAAAATCACAAAAAAATTCACATTGCATTTAGAAACATTTAAAAACATTGTTCAACCCTCAAACCAAATTTCTTTTTTGTTCTTGATGCCTTTTGATCATTTTCATTGGATTTAATTTCATTTTAAGGTAATATTTTGGTTCAATCTTCAAAAATTTCTTTTTGCCTAACCATTGAGAGTTGAATGATGATTCTTCTTGCATTGCAGTCTTCATAGCATGTATTTTATAGGATAAAATTAGTTTGAATTGATCTTGCATTTTCAATTTGTTTAGCATATTTCTTGATGAAGTACCCCAAAACCCTAGCAATCTTAGGAAATTCATAACTTACATTAGGTTAAGAGTTGGATCCTCTCCTTTGGGCAGTGAGCTTGTATAGGTTTAGGGTATCTTTGATTGCATTTTCAATTTTTTATCATGTCATTTGCTTCTAGTTTTGGATTTTTGCTTTGCATGATGCATGTAACCCTAATTTGTGCCTTCCTTTGCATCCATTTTTCATTTGCTTGCATCCTTTGACTTTCCATAACATTTTGTGCATCCACATGATTCATAATACATCTTAGGACATATTAGAATCATGTTTGATCATTGCATCTTTCATTTTCCATGTTATATGTCCATTGCATTTCATAGCTTTTCATGTACATTCATGGTTCAAAGCATGCCTCATTTGCATCCTTATGCTTGTATGATCATTCTCATCCATTGTCATGTGTTTGAATCACCTCTTAAAATCATTAACCTCATGTAAATGCTTCTGACTTTGGTTTGCATCATGACATTTCATCCCATTTGCATTGCATTTCATTTCTTTTGCTAACATTTCAGGTGGTAAGTTGTTTGAGAAGTGAATTTGCCTTCACTTTTCACAATCTCTTTTCATCTCTTTCATACTTTCTTTGCTGCATTTTGTGTGTGTATTAGAGTGAGCCAACTCATTCATGTTCATCTCTTACTTTCTTCCTTCAAGTAACTTGTCTTCCTAAGTGAAGCAAGTTGTTTTGCTTCTCTTTGCTCCTTTCATCTGCTTCCTTCCTGGTGGTTTCTCTGAAGTTCTTCTGGCAAACCTCATTAACCCTAGGAATGACCAAGCATGATAACACTTAGGGTTTGATTGGTCCCCCCATTTAGTTTTACCTTTGTGTCATCTTTGAGTCTTCTCTTCTCATCTCATAATCAGGGACTAAACCCTAAAGGTTTTAAGGCTTTGTGATTAAGCTTATGCCTGCATCCTTCTATTAGGATGGAGTGTATAACTTTAATCCTAAGTGTTAAATCCTTAATGTGTTTAAATCCTTTAATCAATTCACCTAATAATCATCAAGACATCAAGCTTGTAACTTGGGCCATGCATTAGGGTTCTAATTCTTCCTTAATTGGTTAAGAAGGACTAACCCTAGTGTTAATGGACAAGTCCCCCTCAAGTTGTCTTACAAATCATAAAAATCACTTCTTCATCTTACCATTAACTAAAATCCACTTTAATAAAGGCTTTGTTTTGTCATGAGTTTAATCCCTAATTATGGATTAAGTTAAGGAGTCTTTCTCAGCTTAAATGTTCTCATCTATTATCCTTCTATTAGGATGGTGTAATGAGTCCATTAAATCTTTGATTATGGCTTAAACTCATTACTCAACACTAAACAAAAACAACAAAAACATCTAAATAATCATAAGTAGGTTAATGATCTTAATCCTACATCATGGTGATTTAGTGTGAGGTGCTTACTTCATACTTAAGGTATTCTCATTACCCCTAATCAGAGGGATGATGTGATGAGTTTACTAACCCTTGGTTTAGTCTTAAGCTCATTTCCCTATGACAAACAAGAAGCAATAAAAGATTGAAAACACTAAAACAAACAATAATCGTCTCCTTCGGGATTCTTTTCTCATCATCTTCACTCACAACCGAGAACTTGCTTCATCCGTCTAATGCAAGACAGTTTGTGTCGCTCCCGATAAGTGACACCAGGTCAGATAAAGGTACAGACGCGAACGGTCGGCGAGAGGAACAGTGAGAACACACAGCCGTGAACTCACTGGAGATGAATAGAGTCGCCAGCTAGGCATTTTTATCCCAGAGGAAAGGCAATGCTGCATAAGCCTAGAAAGATATGGATAAGACGGTTGCGAACCAGAGAGACTGAGAAAGGGGGTTGGTTACAACCTGGGAAGGTATTAGCACCCAGATTGTCCGTCGTACTCGACGGGATCCACGCTCAAAAGATTTGTGTTTTAAAGGGGTAGTGTCAGTGCAATCTGTGTGTAAAAATAGCTGGAAAAGAATGTACAGGTGTTAGTGCAAAAGAAGTGTGAAGTGTATAGTGATGTGTCAGTGTAAGAATGAGAATGAATTGCTCAGGATTATGAGGCTTAAAGAAATGATCTGGAAAGAGGGGGAATGTACAGAGACTTTTGTTCGATAACCGTTAAGTTATGCCTACGTATCCTCTCGTGCAATGAGGAAGTCAGAACACCGTAGTTCGACCCAAAGAGACTGAAAGATGAATTGACTGATGAACTGCTTACTTGTCTATGCTCAAGTGTATGACCTATCTGGCTCAGGTGCTTACTGTCTTGCATTAGACGGAAGAAGCGAGTTCTCGTTTGTGAGTGAGGATGATGAGAAAAGAATCCCGGAGGAGACGATTATTGTTTGTTTTTGTGTTTTCAGTCTTTTATTTCTTTTTGGAGTTTGTCATAAGATAATGAGCTTAAGCCTAAACCAATGGGTTAGTAAACTCATCACATCTTCCCTCTGATTAGGGGTAATGAGAATACCTTAAGTGTGAAGTCAGATTCTCACACTTAATCACCCTTCTGATGTAGGATTAAGATCATTAACCTACTTGTGATTATTTAGATATTTTTGTGGTTTTTTGTTTAGTGTTGAGTAATGAGGTTAAGCCATAATCAAAGATTAAACAGACCCATTACACCATCCTAAAAGAAGGATAATAGATGAGAATGTTTAAGCTGAGGAAGACTCCTCAACTTAATCCATGATTAGGGATTAAACCCATGACAAAACAAGCCTTTATTAAGTGGATTTTAGTTAATGATATGATGATGAAGTGAATTTTATGGTTGGTAAGACGACTTGAGGGGGACTTGTCCATTAACACTAGGGTTAGTCCTTCTTAACCACTTAAGGAAGAATTAGAACCCTAATGCAAGGCCCAAGTTACAAGTGTGATGTCTTAATATTTATTAAATGAATTGATTAAGAGATTTAAACACCTTAGGGGTTTAATACTTAGGATTAAAGTTATACACTCCATCCTAAGAGAAGGATGCAGGCATAAGCTTAATCACAAAGTCTTAAAGCCTTTAGGGTTTAGTCCCTGATTATGAGATGAGAAGAGAGACACAAAGAGACATAAAGGTAAAAACTATGAGGGGAAACTAATCAAAAACCCTAATTCATTGTCATGCTTGGTTGGTCCTAAGGTTTGTGAGGTTTCACCAAGAAGATCTTCAAAGGAGCCACCAGGAAGCAGATGAACAAGATCAAGAGAAGCAAAGTGACTTGCTTCATTCAAGAAGTCAAGCCACTTGAAGAAAGAAAGTGGGAGAAGCAAGAATGAGCAAGCTCAAACTCAAACACATGTATAAATGCAGCATGCTATGCAAGAGAGATGAGAAGAAAAGTTATGAGAAGTGAAGGCAAATTCACTTCTCAAGTTTACTTACCACCTGAAATGTTAGAAACAAATGCAATGCAATGCTAAATGAAATGAAATGACATGATGCTAGGCCAAACCAGAAGCATGCACATGATGATTATGATGTTATGAAGTGCTGCAAACATGAGACAAGGCATAGGGATGTTCATACAAAGTCATGGGTACAAATGGTGCAAGTTAGGGTACATGAATAAACATGAAATGTCATGAAGCAAACAAAACAAATGGCATGGCAAAGATGTAATGCAATGATCAATGATGCTTCATACATGTCCTAAGATGTCAAATGAATCATGAGAGTGCACAAAATGCAAAGACAAGTCATGTCATGCAAGGAAATGCAAGAGGGGTGCAAGAGAAGGCCCAAATTAGGGTTCATGGATCAAACATCAAACACAAACCAAAAACAGAAGCAAACCCTAAGATAAAAAATGGAAAATGGCACCCAAAGAAACCCTAGACCTATGATAAACCACTGCCCAAAGGGGAGCTCTCAACTCTCAACCAAACTTAAGATATGAATTTTTCAAGTTATTAGGGTTTTTTAGGGTTCTTATCAAAATAAATGCCAATCAATTGGAAAATGCAAGATCAAATCATGGCCTTTTTAACCTTGAAAATACATGTCAAATGGAAAACAATGCAAAAAGAATCAATGTCTCAACCTTCACCAATAGGCAGAAATGGATTTTTAAACTTGTGATCAAAATAATGCACAAAATGAGATTTAATTCAATGAAAAATTCTTAAAATGCATCAAGATCAAAAAAGAAATTTGGTTTGAAGGTTGGACAATGTTTCTAAATGTCTTAGAACATTTCATGAATTTTTTTGTAATTTTTAAATACCTAAAAGTATTTTTAATTAATTAATTCCCATTAATCAATTAAAAATAATCTTTTAAATATTTAAAAATACTTTTTTTAATGATAAAAAATAAAATAAAAATGTTTTTGTGTCATAAAAATTAATAAAACCTTAAAGAAAAAGTTTCATAATTTTTATGAATTTTTAACTATTTTAAATTAAATATGCAAAACAAATGAGAAAGAAATGAATTAAAATTAAAATAAATGGGAAGTAATCAGATTGGATGGCTGGGATTGCTCCTGGATTCAAACACGTTGACTGCGCGCGCTAGTGGAGGGCCAGGATTGCTTCTGGTCAGATTAAATTAATTGTGGATTAATTAAACCTAACACGTGGATTAGGGCATAAACAGCTAATCTGGGCCATTCAAAAGAGAGGGAGGTCAGCCGGTCAACGCTCATCAACGCTCAGCATTCAAACTTGACTTAATTACGAAATTAGGGCATAAACACTCTCAGGTGGCCGGAGAAGACTTCCGGTCGTCTTCTCCGGCCAGAAGCTCACCTGAAAATCTCAAAACCTCTCAAAACATAATATAAATGAAATCTATGAATTGGGAAACGTTTCTAACACCCTCACGAATCAAACCCCTAACCTAAAACAAATTTATCTTTCCTAAATCATCTGAATCGAAGAGGGAAAGTTCTAGGGTTCGTAAGCTTCAAACACAAATTAAATTCTCAAAACACAACCATTTCAAAAACTAAAAGCATCAGGATGATCAGGAGAGCATAACGAACAAGTTTGTAACAAGAAAAATCATTTCTGGAAAAATTAATTTCGAGCTACCTGAGATTTGCAACTTTCAATTTAGGAACTTTCAGGCCTCTTCCTTCAGTGTAAGCTGCTCCTCTTGGTCCCCCAAGTGTGTTTGAATGCTCAAAATGAATTGGTGTTGGCTGGAGAAGAAGATTCGAAAGGAACTGCTTCAGTTCAGTCAACAATGGCAGATGAGATTCTGGCACTCTCAGGCTGTGAAAAGGGGTTGTTTGTGATCTATGAAGTGTGTTGAGAAGGTTTGTGGTGTTGGTTGGTGTGTTTGTGAACTAGGATAAGAGTTTCGAATGAAACTGCAGTTTGAGGTGAATGATGGCAATGGAGTTTTCAGGCTTGTTTCAGGCTTATGCTTGGGGTGTTTCTTGTCTATGAGGTGTGGTGAGTTGAATGATGATGAGAGTTTGAATGTTTGATGGCTGTGGAGAGTGATTCGAATGAACTTGCAATGTGGGAGGTTTTTGTGTAAGTGTTGAATGTCTTTGCTTCAGCCTTGGTTCTCATGTGTTATGGCCAGCAAACTGATTCAATAAACAAATGCAAGTGGCTGATGGATGTGACCTGGCCTGCAGAGATAGATGTGGCTACTTTTGCTCAAAGTCCACTTTTGTGTAAGATAGGGCATGGCTCAAGTTTAGGCAAGTACAAGTTGGGTTCTGGTGCAGCATGGTGAGTGTGAGAGGCTGGCTTGACCCAAGGCTCAATGCAGCAAGTTGGTGAAAAGGTCATGAGTGTTTTGCAACTTGGTTAGCTTTATGGATTTTCATGAGAAAAGTCAAGTTACATGAACCAAACCATGAGCAAACTTGATCCAAATCTGATTTTTGTGACTTAGAGGGTGTTTACATAATGGTTTGACATGAATTAGAGGCTGCATAATGCATTTGTTCAAGACTTTGCAAAATTTCCATTTGGTGCATAACTTGAAAATCAATGATTTTTGCTAACTTTGCAATGCCATAACTTTTGATCCATGAAGAGTTTGATCATGTTCTTATACTTTTTGAAAAGGGAAAGATGAGATCTACAACTTTCATGACCAAAGTTTTTCCATTTGAATCCTTTTTGGATCAAGAATCAAGGCTTGAAAAATGACCTAAAATGATGCATTCTTGAAAAGTCAACTATGCCCAAAAAGTCAACATTTGCAAAAACCCTAAATTCTTGACTTTTATGAACTTCAACCTTCTTCTATGATCAAATAAAGATCATATACACTCAAAATGGTGAAGATCACCCATTGGTTGGGTCATTGGGGACCTCAGATGCCCTGATTTTACACTGACTTGTCTGAAAAGTCAACCCTTGATCAGATGACTTCCCCATGGAATTTCTTCATGAAAACTGATATGCATACTCCCTATACCATATAGAGACCAATGGAAACAAGAATGACCAAAAAATTTGGAGTTATGGCCTCTGAAACCAAAACCCTAATTTTAGGTCAACTGTGCAGTTCATCCTGGCTCTGCATCCACTCAAACCCTAGTTCTTGTGATTCCTCTGCAATTTTGGCTTTGAGGAGATGGAATATGACATAAGAACACACATGGACCCCTTTGAGTTGATTAGTGGCCTTTGGAATGGCTCAAGATGCTTTTGGGATTGCTCAGATCACAAACCCTAGGTGCAGATGCCTTAGAAACTATGCAGTGAATCAAAAATGAGATATGAGATGATATGTTTGTGCTTATGCATATGAGGATGATCACAAGCCATGGTGTGAATGGGTGAGGGCAAATTTGGGGTGTTTACAGCTGCCCCTATTCAAACATGAGTTAGCTGTGCAGGTTGTAAGCGACGGCTTAACAGGCAAACAAGATAACTTGTGGTTGAATACCAAAGACAGTCCAAAATTTGCACTCACGGAATGAAGAAGAAAAGGGATGTAGATTGTAAAAGGAAAACAAAGTATATTGAAAAGTGGGCGACGGAGGACGACCGTCGAGCAGAGGACGACTGCTGGGTAAAGAGCAATGACGGGGACGGCCGACATGCTGGGGATAAAAGGTAAAGCCAAGACGGGGACGGCCGACTAGCTGGGGAAAACCAAATTATGATGGGGACGGACATCAGGATAAAGCTGTAAAATTCTCTGGGGATTTAATGAAACATGACGGGGACGGCCGTCAGGTTCATAAAGGTAAAGCAAACAACGATGGGGACGGCCATCGGGCTAAAAAGGAAAAGGGACCAAGACGGGGACGGCCGTCGGGTTAAAGAATAAATGAAATAAACAGATGATGGGGTACGGCCATCAAAGGTGAAGGACGATCACCTAGCAGGGTACGGCTGCTCTGTTGGGGATAAAAGGAATATGATGGGGACGGCCATCAAAGGTGGAGGGCGACCACCTGGCAGGGTACGGCTGCCGAAAATATCAACGATGGGGACGACCATCGGATAGAAAAGGTCAACGATGGGGACGGCCATCGGACGAGCATGATGGAGGACGACCATCAAGAAGTGGAGGACGACCACTCAGCAGGGTACGGCTGCTCTCGAGGTTTCTCATGACATAGGACGAATGCCAGATAACCAAAATCAACAATGGGGACGGCCATTGGATAAAATGATGAAGGACGATCATCGAAAGGTGGAGGACGACCACCTAGCAGGGGACGGCTGCTAAAAACAACGATGGGGACGGCCATCGGATGAGCATGATGGAGGACGACCATCAAGAAGTGGAGGACGACCACTCAGCAGGGTACGGCTGCTCTCAGGGTTATCATGACACAGGACGAATGTCAGATAAAAGAAAATGCTTTGTTGGTGATCTACTGGGGATATAGTGAACACGGACGAGCGTTCACAACCAAGAAAAGAAAGTATAAGCGTTTGGTATTGTATAGATTAAAGATGCGGACGAGCATCCTTAGACTATGATACGGACGAGTATCATGTAGAAACAAATACTGACATGTGTTCAGAGATGATGATACGGACGAGTATCAACTGGTTAACAAAGAACACGGACGAGTGTTGAATCTGAAGGGACTCTTCTGGGGAATAGTAGACACGGACGAGTGTCTATATTCGAGAAGACATAAGTGTTTGAAACAGTGTATGGATTAAAGATGCGGACGAGCATCCTTAAGACTTATGATACGGACGAGCATCATGTAGAAACATACATTAGACGCAATGTTCTGAGATGATGATACGGACGAGTACCAACTGGTTAACAAAGAACAAGGACTATTGTTGAATCTGTGGGGTTATGAGTGGTGTATACAAGGTACGGATGAGTATCTGTATAAGTGTACCAATGAGTAGTGAGTGTTGTATTGTATAGACGAGTGTTTATCTGCTGGGGAGAGTGACACGGACGAGTGTCAAAAGAGAAAAGTATAATATTAACAAGTATATGGGTTGTAAAAGCGTAAGCGACTGCGCTGGGGATATGACACGGACGGGTGTCAAAGATTGTGTGAGTGCAAAGAGGATGTCTTTGGCTTTCTGCTGGTGATTTGACACGGACGGGTGTCAGAAAGTATCTGTAATACTGGTGATCTTGTTTGTAAAGTGTATTCAGGCATCCTGCTGGGGAGTGATGACACGGACGGGCATCAAAAGGTGTATATACCGGTGTGAGGCAAACGTTTTTTTTGCCGGGACCCTGGTGGGGATTTTGGGGGAACTATTCTATATAACAACGGATTGTCAATATTTACAAGTGTTCAATTCACAACATGACTTATGATTATGCTATGCGTTTGATTTTTGCCGTAATGCTCCGTATTAGACGGAATGCTACGCTTTGGGGGTGAATATGATGCGAATGCTATGATTATGCAAAGGGGCACGGATCCGGGATTCGGATCCCATTGCTGCGAAGATCACTAGTCGATCTGCTTGAAGGAGACATCCCAGCTGGGGATGAGATCATTGGTAGACCTAATGATGATATTTGCTTGGGGATATAGGTCACTGGTTGACATATCCTTATAATACGGGACCCAGCTGGGGTTTGTGGAAGCTTTCTTCACTCTGTTGTGACTTCTTCGTGTGTTGCTCTTCTGAATAGAGGCTGGGGACTTTGTGGGGAGATGATTCCCTGATTTCTGCATTCTGCTGAGGAAGGATGGCAACTCGGCTGGGGAATGCTGTTGATAACTCAGCTGGAGAGCAACAAGAGGCAACTCCGCTGGGGATAGAGCATTCTGAGTGTTAAGCTTGTTTGTTGACTTGGCAACTTTGCTGGGGAAGGCAATGGGAAGCCACTCAGCTGGGGGAAGAGCATTCTAGATGCTGAGATTGAGTGCATGCTGATTCGGCAGCTCCGCTGGGGAAATGGGCACCTTCTAGTGCCATGTGGAAGATAGACCGAGTTGATAATGATTCGCCTACTTGCTAAGACGTAACTTGCATGCCCCAGGTTGCGTTCTGGATACCTGCAAACCTGCAAAGGTAAGGAAACGTACAAAAGGTCCTGAGGTATCCCTCACTGGATTCCGTCATGGGAGTTAAGTACTTTCGAGAATAATCACATTCCCTGTAAGCGTGTGTTTTCAATTTTAGAGAAAAGCATCTGTACTTATGCAATCGTATTTTTAGAGATATCAGACAACTCTTTGCAAAACATAAATGTAAAAAACGAGACATGACCGAAGATCTGATTTTATTAATTCATGTGCCCTGAATTGGCAAGATACAGTCAAAGAAACATATCTCCTGAAATGAGGAGATTGTTACAAATTGAGAAATAAAGTGCTGGCGGTGTTGACGACGCTTTGAGGAGCTTCCTCTCCTGCTATGACTCGTATGACAATGACGTTCTTCTCGTCTTGCTTTCTGGAGAGAGTTGATTCTGATTGAAGCTTGATCCTTTGAAACTTACCAAGTTGTAGGTGATACAGACGAATTCAGAATGCAGTTGTTCGCTTATTCCCTTATTTTGCACGGATCGCCCTTCCGGGTTTTCAATCCATCGGGATACCCATTTTTGCCTGAGCTGTCCAATGCGGCTTTTCAACTCAGCGGGTGTACATCTTTTATTCATTTTCCCTTACTTTTGCCCGAGTCTTTTATTCTGTTTTTTGACTCGCCGGGATGCCCTATTTTTGCCTGGACTTACATTCTGTTTTTATGTCCAGCGGGTCATTTTATGCGAAGTATTTTTTAACTGCATCTGAATTCACAGGGGACGGGAAATCTTCACCATCCATGGTGCTGAGCATCAGCGCTCCACCAGAGAAAACTTTCTTTACAACGAATGGTCCTTCATAATTTGGAGTCCATTTGCCCCTGTGGTCTGTATGAGGAGGGAGGATTCTTTTCAACACAAGATCTCCCACTTGGTACTCTCGGTGTCTGACTTTCTGATCGAAGGCTTTCTTCATTTTCTTCTGATATAACTGCCCATGACAGATTGCGGCCAATCTCTTCTCTTCGATCAGACTCAGTTGTTCGAATCGGGACCTAACCCACTCTGCTTCACTCAGTTTAACATCCATCAACACCCGTAAGGAAGGCAATTCAACTTCAACAGGTAGGACTGCTTCCATACCATACACAAGCTGATACGGCGTTGCCCCAGTGGATGTCCTGATTGATGTGCGGTACCCATGCAAGGCGAACGGTAGCATTTCATGCCAGTCTTTGTAGGTGACTACCATCTTTTGCACAATCTTCTTGATATTCTTATTTGCTGCCTCGACAGCGCCGTTCATCTTTGGCCTGTAAGGAGACGAATTGTGATGTTGGATCTTGAAGTCCCGGCATAATTCTGCCATCATTTTATTGTTTAAGTTGGAACCATTATCAGTAATGATTCGCTCGGGCACTCCATACCGACAGATGATATCTCTTTTCAGAAATCGGGCTACCACTTGTCTTGTAACATTTGCATATGAGGCTGCTTCAACCCACTTCGTGAAATAATCGATGGCGACCAGGATGAATCTGTGGCCGTTTGAAGCAGTTGGCTCAATCTTGCCAATCATATCAATGCCCCACATGGCAAAGGGCCAGGGTGAAGACATGATGTTCAAAGGATTGGGAGGCACATGCACCTTATCTGCATAGATCTGGCATTTGTGGCATTTTCTGGCGTAAGCACAACAGTCTGCATCCATCGTGATCCAGTAATAGCCTGATCTTAACAACTTCTTAGCCATGGCATGCCCTCCTGCATGGGTACCAAAAGAGCCTTCGTGCACTTCATGCATCAACAGATCTGCTTCTGTCTTATCAACACATCTGAGGAGTACCATGTCAAAGTTCCTTTTGTATAAAGACCCATCAGTGTTCAGAAAGAAACTACCAGCAAGCCTTCTCAAAGTCTTCTTATCCTTGGAAGATGCCCCAGGTGGGTATGTTTGATCCTCCAAGAAGCATTTAATGTCATGGAACCAAGGCTTATCTTCTTTTACAACATCCGCTGCAAATACATATGCTGGTCTATCAAGTCTAGACACTGAAATCTGGGGTACAAAGTTAGCAGCTTGAACTTTGATCATGGATGAAATGGTAGCAAGAGCATCTGCAAACTGATTCTCGTCCCGAGGGATATACTCAAGTTTGACCGTTGTAAAGAAAGTCAGT
This sequence comes from Lathyrus aphaca, assembly GCA_963966055.1. Lineage (NCBI taxonomy): Eukaryota > Viridiplantae > Streptophyta > Magnoliopsida > Fabales > Fabaceae > Lathyrus > Lathyrus aphaca. The sequence continues at coordinate 482,131,114 of OZ014525.1, read as the reverse complement.
AACCTTCTCGTATAATCCCTGTAAGGTATCAGATGATCCTGGTGGGTGTACCATTTCCCGTTGGTTTGATTGACTACCAAAGCTGAATCTCCGAATACGGTCAATGTTTTGATCCTGAGGTCAATGGCTTCCTCAAGACCCATAATGCAAGCTTCGTATTCAGCTTCGTTGTTAGTGCAGTTGAAAGTGAGTTTTGCCGAGAAAGGCATGTGAACTCCTTTAGGTGTAATGAGTACTGCACCAACACCACGGCCATTCATGTTAACAGCCCCATCAAACATCATGGTCCATTCTTCTTCTGAGTCGGGCCCTTCAGTGTGAATAGGCTCTTCGTGATCTTTTGCTTTAATGAACATGATGTCTTCATCAGGGAAGTCAAACCTCATTGGCTGGTAGTCATCAATGGGTTGCTCAGCAAGATATTCAGATAGTACACTGCCTTTGATGGCTTTCTGAGATGTGTATTGGATGTCATATTCTGTGAGGATCATTTGCCATCTTGCAACCCGTCCGGTAAGTGCTGGCTTCTCGAAAATGTACTTGACTGGATCCATTTTTGAGATTAATAAGGTAGTGTGGGTCAACATATACTGTCTCAGTCGGCGAGCAGCCCACGCTAAAGCACAGCAAGTTTTCTCGAGCAGTGAATAACGCTGTTCACAGTCGGTAAACTTTTTGCTTAGGTAGTATATTGCATACTCTTTTCGACCAGACTCGTCATGCTGACCTAGTACACACCCCATTGACTCTTCTAATACTGTCAAGTACATAATCAGAGGTCTTCCTTCAACTGGCGGCATAAGGATTGGAGGTTCTTGCAAATACTCTTTGATCCTGTCAAAAGCCTTCTGGCAATCTTCGTTCCACCTGACCGTTTGTTCCTTTCTTAATAGCTTGAATAAAGGTTCACAGGTTGCTGTGAGGTGAGATATGAACCGCGAGATGTAGTTCAATCGACCTAAGAACCCTCGAACTTCTTTCTCAGTTTTCGGTGCAGGCATCTCTTGGATGGCTTTGACTTTATCAGGGTCAACTTCAATCCCCTTCTCACTTACAACGAATCCCAGCAACTTACCGGATCGCACCCCGAATGTGCATTTGTTGGGGTTCAACTTCAGTTGGTACTTCCTCAGACGCTTGAATAACTTGAGCAGATTCACCAGATGGTCTTCCTCTGTAAGGGACTTGGCGATCATATCATCCACATAACACTCTATTTCCTTATGGATCATATCGTGGAATAATGTCACCATAGCCCGTTGATATGTGGCACCAGCATTCTTCAGTCCGAATGGCATCACTTTGTAACAGAACGTGCCCCAAGGTGTAATGAATGTTGTCTTCTCCATGTCTTCAGGTGACATCTTGATCTGATTATATCCTGAAAATCCATCCATGAAGGAGAATACCGAGAACTGAGCCGTGTTATCCACCAATACGTCAATGTGAGGTAATGGGAAGTCATCCTTCGGGCTGGCTCTGTTCAGATCCCGGTAGTCAACACACATTCTTACTTTGCCATCCTTCTTAGGCACAGGCACTATGTTAGCAACCCACGGCGGATAGCTAGTCACAGCAAGGAATCCGGCATCCCATTGCTTTTGTACCTCCTCTTTGATTTTCATAGCCATGTCTGGGCGAGTTCGGCGCAACTTCTGTTTGACTGGAGGGCATTCTTCCCTCAGAGGCAGCTTGTGCACAACAATGTCGGTATCTAACCCTGGCATATCTTGATACGACCAAGCAAACACATCAACATACTCTTGAAGCAGATCTATCAGTCGTCTCTTCACTGAGTCTTGCAGGCAGGCCCCGATTTTAACTTCTTTCACGTCTTCGTCAGTACCAAGATTAATCACTTCAACTTCCTCCTGGTGAGGAGTAATAACCTTTTCCTCCTGTCTTAACAACCTGGCTAGCTCTTCAGGAAGCTCATATTCTTCATCAACCCCTTCATCAGCTTGATTGATTGGATTGTCGAAGTCATACGATGTCATAGCCGTGTTGTTGTCGGTGCTGTCTGGAAGGCATTCTCTGCAAGGGTTAAGTTCGTTCATTTTAGTGATTGATTTTAATCTTGCTTTAGAAAAAAGTGAGATGAAGTTATCATTTTGAAAACACCGCCATTTATTTTTGTACAAAAAGAAAAATGGAAAAACAGTGATCATAAAAGAAAAAGACTCGTTTGCAAAAAGACGTCTGATATTTCATTAATTTAATCTTGTTTGCACAAAAGTACAGATGGCCCTGATTACAAAATGAGTCTTGTCATCTTGGGCAAGATGCAAGACTTTGATGCATGCTTATAAAAGATACAGGAAATAATAATTACTCTGCTCGAGTAACACTTATAATTCCCTGGGAAGACCAGTTCGAGACACTGCTCCCCGGGATCTTCGGACGAATCCAATTCTCCAGGTTGCGCTCCTCTTCCAGCTCGTCTTCCAGACAGTTGATAGCATCGGGGGTAAGCATCCCCCCACTGACAAAACCAGGCTCTCCAGCAGCCTTTGCTTGATGTTGAGTTGGTTTGTAACCCAACCCAAATTTGTCCTTCTTCTCCTCCACAGCTAAGACCTTGCCCCAGCCTCGGGCAGTTCCTTCTTCAACAACCTTCCGGGCTTGTTGGTAAGACGACATGGAGATCCCCGACACAGCAGATGCTTCATTGACATTCAAGGCTTCAAAACCTTGGCTCATCGTTTCATGGATCTCTCCGTCCATCTCAATGTATTTATAAGTAGCCAGATGGCTAACAAAAATGTCCTCCTCTCCACAGATTGTGACAACTTGACCTTCCCACTCAAATTTTAATTTTTGGTGAAGGGTAGACGTTATTGCGCCGGCGGCGTGAATCCAGGGTCTACCCAACAAACAGCTGTAGGCGGGCTGAATGTCCATCACGTAAAAGATAGTTTTAAAGGTCTGCGGGCCAATCGTCACGGGCAGCTCAATCTCTCCCAGAACCGATCTCTTCGAGCCATCAAAAGCTCTAACCACCAGGTTGCTGGGTCTCAATGCCAGTCCATCATATTCAAGCTTCACCAGAGCCTTCTTTGGTAAGACATTCAGGGATGATCCTGTGTCCACCAGCACATGTGAAAGGACAGCTCCTTTGCATTCCATGGTTATGTGCAAGGCTTTGTTGTGATTGCGGCCATCCACTGTCAGGTCAGAATTGGTAAACCCTAGCCCATTGCTAGCAGTAACATTACCAACCACGGTTTCCAATTGGTTGACAGTAATCTCCTCGGGCACGTAAGCTGCGTGCAGTACTTTCAGTAGTGCATTCCGATGGGCTTCGGAGCACATAAGCAGTGAGAGGATAGAGATTTTGGATGGCGTCTGGTGAAGTTGATCCACAATTTTATAGTCACTCTTTTTGATGATCCGCATAAACTCATCAACTTCCTGATCAAATGGAGTCTTCAGGGCTTCTTTGGCAGCTAGATCTTCCTGCACCGGGCCTTTACCCTTTGCCTTGGCAGCAGCTTCTGCTTCGGCAGTAGGTCTTTGAACTTGTGAAGCAAAGAGACGTCCGCTTCGAGTGAAGCCTCCGCCTCCCCCCACATTATCTACTTGTGGTGCAGGTGTTGATGTGTCAAGAGTGATTCTTTTTCCTTCGCAGTATACGTCAGAGCCATAGTGCCAAGGGATGGCCCTATTGCTTTCATATGGTACTGGTCCAGGCACCGTGACAGTGACTGGACTGATTGCTGCTGCTGAAGGGACTGCTATTGTTTGTGGATCATAAAAGATTGTGACTGGTGCTCTGGTGGGAGCAGCACCTTCTGAATGGTAGGCGGAGTTGTTTTCCGGATCATAGAATATGGTAACAGTAGAGACATCTTCATGATTGTTTGCTGGAGTTGTAGGAGGTTCCGTTGGAAGGGCTGTTGCTGTTGTTGATGGAGAGTCGAAATGGAATGAAGCTGATGTTGTAGCAGGAGAAACTGTTGAAAACTGATCATTCGGAAGGACAGGTGAAGTACTTGTTGATGGTGCCGATGAATTGTTGGGAACAATAGTTGCTGCAGGTGTAGGAGGGTCTGAAACTGTTGCTGATGAAGTTGTCGGATTTGCAGGAAACGATGTAGTGATCTGAAGTAGGCCACTCTGAATAAGGCTGTTAATGCCATTCCTCAAGTCCTCACACCCATTCCATGAAATATTGCAGTAGGGACATCCCAGTTCACACCCCGGAAATATATTGTTTTCACGGAGTTGAGCTTTGATTTCCACCAATGGTGTCCTGATCTGATCCACACTAGTTATCAAATAAGACTGTTGGTCTTCTTCAATAGCATTAATTCGAGGACCACCATGGTGTGGCATGGGATTTTTGTTGACATTGGGCGGAGGTGCAAAATTCAGAGCCTTGGAGTCTACCAAGTCTTGTACCTTCATATGCAGAGCCCTGCATTTTTCTGTACTGTGGCCAGGTGCGTTTGAATGAAAAGCACACCTAGCATTGGAGTCATAGTTTCTTGGTAGACTGTTGGGATCCGGCGGCGCCAACGTTCTTAGCTCAACCAGGTTAAGTTTCAGAAGTTGTGGCAGCAAAGCAGCATACGGCATTGGGATCGGGTCGATCACTCTGTTAGCTTGGGAGGGCCTCTGTTGAAATGGCCTCTGTTGATTGTTGTTGCTATTGTTGTTGTTGTAGTTGTTTCTTGGAGGATATTGATTCTGATGATACTGAGGTTGTTGTTGGAAGTTTTGTTGAGGATGCTGATAGACTGGCTGAGGATGAGCTGGAGTAGGGATTGTGACTGCTGCTATTGTTCTGGGAACATAATGGGGCCTGCCCCTGTTGGTGTGAATGGCATTGGTCTCGCCAGTTCTTCTCGGGCCTGCAAAAGGCTTTCTTGTACCACTGGACGAGCTTGCACCATTATCAGATATCTTACCCATTTTTAACAGGCTTTCAATTCTTTCCCCAGCTATAACAACATCTGCGAAGCTGGTGGAAGAGAAAGCAGCCAACCTGTCAATATACGTTCCCTGAAGAGTATTCATAAACATGTCTGCCATTTCCCTCTCAGACATAGGGGGTTGAACAGCAGCAGCCAATTGCCTCCATCTTTGGGCGTATTCTCGGAAACTTTCCCTTGACGACTGTGACATTCCCATTAGGAGAGTCCTGTTGGGTGCCATGTCTAAGTTGTATTGATATTGTCGGATGAAGGCTTCTGCCAGGTCCTTCCAGCATCTTACAGTTGCCCTTGTCAAGTGGGAATACCATTCCCTCGACGCTCCAGTCAAGCTATCTTCAAAGTAGAACATCCAAAGTTTCTCATCCATTGTATAGGCCTTCAGCCTTCCCAGAAATGATTGCAGATGAGTCCGGGGGCATGAAGTCCCATTATACTTCTCGAAACATGGAGGCTTGAACTTGTGGGGAATCCTAACCCCGTCTACCAGCCCCATGTCCATGACGTCGAAGCCCAAAGAGTTCTGAGATTCTAGGGACCTTAACTTCTCAGCTATTTCATCCAATCTCCTATCATAAGCATCCTCTCCAGCGCCCATTACTGTAAATTGGTCCTCCTGAGGATCCTCTTGAAGTACTCTGGCTGCGGTGGCTGTTCCTTGAACGTTTGCAGGGATATTAATCTCAGGATGTAGGTGTGGACCAAACACAGGGGGATTCACATGTGGTTGCACCCTTTCATTATTACTGGTGCCTGCAGTTCCTACATGAGGCTCCTCTTGATTCTGCCTCTCCACCATGGCCCTCAGTCTCTCCTGGCTCTGAGCCATGTTGTTCATAACCTCCATGAACTGCGTCATCTGTGTTCTCATCTCCAATCTTTCATTGGCTAGCTGATTTCTGACATCAGCAAGATCTTGTTGAACTTGATCCATCTGAATTCCCGGAAGGTTGTTTCTAGTTGGATACCTGTGTGGCCTGTTGAGAGGAAATACTCGGCGACGAGCAATAATGCCTGAGATTCACAACAGAGGTTAGCAACAACAAAACAAAACCCTACAAAACAAATAAAAGATTAGCATGCAATGCAGTTATGCTTATTTGCTATCAAGGTATCCGGTTTGGTCTTCAGTTTTGACCCTTCCAGACCCTTGAATGATGATGCTGTTGAAGTTGTTTTTGATGTGAACCCCAACACAAATATATTACAAAGGTGAAATAATATAATTTGTTCATTTTACAACACAAACCCTCAAAGGGGCCAAAATACATCACAAAAGCAAAAGTACAAGGAAAAGGAACAACAACAAGCAAATGATCAAACCCCAAGGCCAAACTCATCCTCACGAACTTCCTTGAGAAGTGCTTCGGTCACCGGATCAGCCGGACGCTCCGTGAGACTTCTGATGAGAAGGTTTCTTGTTGCAACAGCTGCGGTCAATTTCTTGCTCTGACTTTGGTCCTTAGACCTCTTCAATCCTGCTTTGATTTTCAGCTCTGATATTTCTTCCTGGGCTGCTGCCAGGGCCTTTTCCATCTGCTCCATCTTGTCTTGAGCTCTCTTGTCTTCTAGAGTACGGGCCTCAGTGATCCGGACCCACCTGGCCTGACTCTCTTTCAAATACAAGTCTGTTCTTGCTCTTTGGAACTGGGCTTCCTTACAAGCATTCTTCAGAATCTGCTCACCAGCTTTAGACTTGTTGATATACTCCCCAGACTTCTCAATCTTGGTCAAGTGTTCCACCCTCAATTTCTCCAATCTCTCAATCTCCCTCACACCTTCACTCCTCTCCCTGAGGGTCTTCTGCAAGGCTTGAGTTAACTTCTCATTCCTTTCCTTCAGGCTTTCAAACTCCTCCAGACTAATAGTGGCAGGGGGTGGTGCTGAAGATGACTCAGGCATATCTTCTACGGTGAAAGGCATTCCAGAGAATTGGGCCCTAGCATGGGACCACTCATAATATTGGACTGACGCCACATTATTGCACTTACCCAGAATGGTAATTCCCTTAGTCTGAACATGATCCCAGGCCCAGGCAGCCTGCCTAACAACAGCCAAACTAATCTTGTTCTCACAGTAGAGGGTCTCCACCAAGTCCTGTTCCCTAGGAGCATGGACCAGTGCATAGCCTAACTGCCTCTTGAACAGCAGAGGGTTGTAATTGATACTTCCCTTAACTCCTACCAAAGGCACATTGGGGAAGTGCCCACAGCTGGTGATCATATCTTTGCCCTTGGTGCTCTGAGTACACCATCTGATATCTGCTGAAGTTAGGACAGTGAGTCTCTTAGCCCAGTTGCTTTGCTGATGAGGGTTGAGAAATGTATCTGTCCTGGGTAGATGCCTGAGGAGCCAAGTATGGAATAATGGAGCACAAATTCTTACTAATCTCCCCCTCTGCTTCTCATTTCTCTGATGTACTGAGTAATAGAGATCACCCAGTAAAGTTGGCACTGGGTTCTTCAGGATGAACAAATGGATTGCACTTTTGCTGATGAATCGAGACTCATCTGCAAACAGCACAATTCCATATACACCTAAGGCCAACAGAGCACAAACAGCTTTCCACTCCCCCAAGGAGGCCTTCAAACTAGCTTGAGAAATCAGGAAGTCCAGATGAAATCCAAGGATCCCAGCTTTAGAGGTCAAGTGTTGTTCAATCAACAGAGGTTCCAGGTGCAAAGCTTTTGCTATCTCTCCATTGCTGGGAAAGACCATTTCAGGGTTGAAAGGGATCTCTCTCTTGATAGGCAAACCAACCAAATATGAGTATTCTTCCAAAAGAGGACCCAACTGAAAGTCTTGAAAGGTGAAACATCTCAATGGAGGATCATAGAACTGAATGCAGGTGTGGATGAGGCTCCTCTGAGAAGGGTCCAGATCCATAACCATGTCCAGTATATCTCCATAACTCTCCCTGAACAAAGGAATGTGGTCTGGAGTGATCAGGGTTTGGATCCTCCTGATGTCTGATAAGTCTGGTTGGAAGAAATGATAGGTGATGTTGCTTTTCTTTGGAGCCATGATGCTGAAGACTGAGTAGAATAAGTGCTGATGAAGATGCTGAGGAGTGAGCCACTGATAGGCTGGTGCAAGTAACTGAAGTATATGGCTGACAAGCTGAAGCAAGATGTTGGTGGAGACAGGTCAAAACTGCAGATGGGGTCAAAACCAAAACCAGATAAAGGTGGATACCCTGAAACACAAATAAGCACATGTTAATATGATGCAATGAGTATGTATGCAAATGAAATGCAAGGGTTTGTGACTGAGCCAGATCTGATTAACTGCCTTGGTATAGACCCATGTGTGTTCAAGAATTCCTGATGGAGGTCTATAAATCCAGTAACCAGGGTGGGGGACTCAAATAAAGAGCCACATGTCCAGGGTTTTAGAATCACAAGAACTATCCAACATGGAGTATTCTTAACAAAGTCGAAGTAACAGGGTATTCTGAGGTCAAGGTACCTGCAAACCTGTAAACAGCCCAACCCCCTCACAGGTGGTGATCTAGAACAAGGGTCCTCAGACTTGGATCAGTTATGAGAAGTGTAAACACTTTTAACCCGGAGGTACAGTGTTTACAATAACCATAACAATTCCTCCTCTAATTCACCTCAGTTTCTGAAGGTCAATACTAAAAGGTCATCCAGACTTAGCAGGCTTCCCAGATCCCCCTAGCATTGCAGGAAATCCGCAACACAGAGTTCTCAAGAAGAAACCCATATCTGAACCGTGTTTCATATTCCCGCACCAGACCGAAATGGAATGGGAAAGAATATGATTCACTCTATCCTAGGTGTCACTCAGGTCCCAGGTGTAGGACCTTAACTCTCAATGAAATACCCACCCACCAAAAACAAGGAAACCAGATCCAGCCAGCAACAGTGACAGTATGATATATACAAATGCAATAAAGAAAGCGGTAAATAAAGCTGTACAGAAAGCAATAAATAAAGCAAGTATACAAACACAAATAACACATAACACCCCAATAAAAACAAATCAATCAAGCGCTAGGAGGAACCCACAAAAAGAACCAGAAGCCCTGGTTGCAGTATAAGGGTCCCCAGTGAAGTCGCCAAGCTGTCGCTCCCGATAAGTGACACCAGGTCAGATAAAGGTACAGACGCGAACGGTCGGCGAGAGGAACAGTGAGAACACACAGCCGTGAACTCACTGGAGATGAATAGAGTCGCCAGCTAGGCATTTTTATCCCAGAGGAAAGGCAATGCTGCATAAGCCTAGAAAGATATGGATAAGACGGTTGCGAACCAGAGAGACTGAGAAAGGGGGTTGGTTACAACCTGGGAAGGTATTAGCACCCAGATTGTCCGTCGTACTCGACGGGATCCACGCTCAAAAGATTTGTGTTTTAAAGGGGTAGTGTCAGTGCAATCTGTGTGTAAAAATAGCTGGAAAAGAATGTACAGGTGTTAGTGCAAAAGAAGTGTGAAGTGTATAGTGATGTGTCAGTGTAAGAATGAGAATGAATTGCTCAGGATTATGAGGCTTAAAGAAATGATCTGGAAAGAGGGGGAATGTACAGAGACTTTTGTTCGATAACCGTTAAGTTATGCCTACGTATCCTCTCGTGCAATGAGGAAGTCAGAACACCGTAGTTCGACCCAAAGAGACTGAAAGATGAATTGACTGATGAACTGCTTACTTGTCTATGCTCAAGTGTATGACCTATCTGGCTCAGGTGCTTACTGTCTTGCATTAGACGGAAGAAGCGAGTTCTCGTTTGTGAGTGAGGATGATGAGAAAAGAATCCCGGAGGAGACGATTATTGTTTGTTTTTGTGTTTTCAGTCTTTTATTTCTGTTTGGAGTTTGTCATAAGATAATGAGCTTAAGCCTAAACCAATGGGTTAGTAAACTCATCACATCTTCCCTCTGATTAGGGGTAATGAGAATACCTTAAGTGTGAAGTCAGATTCTCACACTTAATCACCCTTCTGATGTAGGATTAAGATCATTAACCTACTTGTGATTATTTAGATATTTTTGTGGTTTTTTGTTTAGTGTTGAGTAATGAGGTTAAGCCATAATCAAAGATTAAACAGACCCATTACACCATCCTAAAAGAAGGATAATAGATGAGAATGTTTAAGCTGAGGAAGACTCCTCAACTTAATCCATGATTAGGGATTAAACCCATGACAAAACAAGCCTTTATTAAGTGGATTTTAGTTAATGATATGATGATGAAGTGAATTTTATGGTTGGTAAGACGACTTGAGGGGGACTTGTCCATTAACACTAGGGTTAGTCCTTCTTAACCACTTAAGGAAGAATTAGAACCCTAATGCAAGGCCCAAGTTACAAGTGTGATGTCTTAATATTTATTAAATGAATTGATTAAGAGATTTAAACACCTTAGGGGTTTAATACTTAGGATTAAAGTTATACACTCCATCCTAAGAGAAGGATGCAGGCATAAGCTTAATCACAAAGTCTTAAAGCCTTTAGGGTTTAGTCCCTGATTATGAGATGAGAAGAGAGACACAAAGAGACATAAAGGTAAAAACTATGAGGGGAAACTAATCAAAAACCCTAATTCATTGTCATGCTTGGTTGGTCCTAAGGTTTGTGAGGTTTCACCAAGAAGATCTTCAAAGGAGCCACCAGGAAGCAGATGAACAAGATCAAGAGAAGCAAAGTGACTTGCTTCATTCAAGAAGTCAAGCCACTTGAAGAAAGAAAGTGGGAGAAGCAAGAATGAGCAAGCTCAAACTCAAACACATGTATAAATGCAGCATGCTATGCAAGAGAGATGAGAAGAAAAGTTATGAGAAGTGAAGGCAAATTCACTTCTCAAGTTTACTTACCACCTGAAATGTTAGAAACAAATGCAATGCAATGCTAAATGAAATGAAATGACATGATGCTAGGCCAAACCAGAAGCATGCACATGATGATTATGATGTTATGAAGTGCTGCAAACATGAGACAAGGCATAGGGATGTTCATACAAAGTCATGGGTACAAATGGTGCAAGTTAGGGTACATGAATAAACATGAAATGTCATGAAGCAAACAAAACAAATGGCATGGCAAAGATGTAATGCAATGATCAATGATGCTTCATACATGTCCTAAGATGTCAAATGAATCATGAGAGTGCACAAAATGCAAAGACAAGTCATGTCATGCAAGGAAATGCAAGAGGGGTGCAAGAGAAGGCCCAAATTAGGGTTCATGGATCAAACATCAAACACAAACCAAAAACAGAAGCAAACCCTAAGATAAAAAATGGAAAATGGCACCCAAAGAAACCCTAGACCTATGATAAACCACTGCCCAAAGGGGAGCTCTCAACTCTCAACCAAACTTAAGATATGAATTTTTCAAGTTATTAGGGTTTTTTAGGGTTCTTATCAAAATAAATGCCAATCAATTGGAAAATGCAAGATCAAATCATGGCCTTTTTAACCTTGAAAATACATGTCAAATGGAAAACAATGCAAAAAGAATCAATGTCTCAACCTTCACCAATAGGCAGAAATGGATTTTTAAACTTGTGATCAAAATAATGCACAAAATGAGATTTAATTCAATGAAAAATTCTTAAAATGCATCAAGATCAAAAAAGAAATTTGGTTTGAAGGTTGGACAATGTTTCTAAATGTCTTAGAACATTTCATGAATTTTTTTGTAATTTTTAAATACCTAAAAGTATTTTTAATTAATTAATTCCCATTAATCAATTAAAAATAATCTTTTAAATATTTAAAAATACTTTTTTTAATGATAAAAAATAAAATAAAAATGTTTTTGTGTCATAAAAATTAATAAAACCTTAAAGAAAAAGTTTCATAATTTTTATGAATTTTTAACTATTTTAAATTAAATATGCAAAACAAATGAGAAAGAAATGAATTAAAATTAAAATAAATGGGAAGTAATCAGATTGGATGGCTGGGATTGCTCCTGGATTCAAACACGTTGACTGCGCGCGCTAGTGGAGGGCCAGGATTGCTTCTGGTCAGATTAAATTAATTGTGGATTAATTAAACCTAACACGTGGATTAGGGCATAAACAGCTAATCTGGGCCATTCAAAAGAGAGGGAGGTCAGCCGGTCAACGCTCATCAACGCTCAGCATTCAAACTTGACTTAATTACGAAATTAGGGCATAAACACTCTCAGGTGGCCGGAGAAGACTTCCGGTCGTCTTCTCCGGCCAGAAGCTCACCTGAAAATCTCAAAACCTCTCAAAACATAATATAAATGAAATCTATGAATTGGGAAACGTTTCTAACACCCTCACGAATCAAACCCCTAACCTAAAACAAATTTATCTTTCCTAAATCATCTGAATCGAAGAGGGAAAGTTCTAGGGTTCGTAAGCTTCAAACACAAATTAAATTCTCAAAACACAACCATTTCAAAAACTAAAAGCATCAGGATGATCAGGAGAGCATAACGAACAAGTTTGTAACAAGAAAAATCATTTCTGGAAAAATTAATTTCGAGCTACCTGAGATTTGCAACTTTCAATTTAGGAACTTTCAGGCCTCTTCCTTCAGTGTAAGCTGCTCCTCTTGGTCCCCCAAGTGTGTTTGAATGCTCAAAATGAATTGGTGTTGGCTGGAGAAGAAGATTCGAAAGGAACTGCTTCAGTTCAGTCAACAATGGCAGATGAGATTCTGGCACTCTCAGGCTGTGAAAAGGGGTTGTTTGTGATCTATGAAGTGTGTTGAGAAGGTTTGTGGTGTTGGTTGGTGTGTTTGTGAACTAGGATAAGAGTTTCGAATGAAACTGCAGTTTGAGGTGAATGATGGCAATGGAGTTTTCAGGCTTGTTTCAGGCTTATGCTTGGGGTGTTTCTTGTCTATGAGGTGTGGTGAGTTGAATGATGATGAGAGTTTGAATGTTTGATGGCTGTGGAGAGTGATTCGAATGAACTTGCAATGTGGGAGGTTTTTGTGTAAGTGTTGAATGTCTTTGCTTCAGCCTTGGTTCTCATGTGTTATGGCCAGCAAACTGATTCAATAAACAAATGCAAGTGGCTGATGGATGTGACCTGGCCTGCAGAGATAGATGTGGCTACTTTTGCTCAAAGTCCACTTTTGTGTAAGATAGGGCATGGCTCAAGTTTAGGCAAGTACAAGTTGGGTTCTGGTGCAGCATGGTGAGTGTGAGAGGCTGGCTTGACCCAAGGCTCAATGCAGCAAGTTGGTGAAAAGGTCATGAGTGTTTTGCAACTTGGTTAGCTTTATGGATTTTCATGAGAAAAGTCAAGTTACATGAACCAAACCATGAGCAAACTTGATCCAAATCTGATTTTTGTGACTTAGAGGGTGTTTACATAATGGTTTGACATGAATTAGAGGCTGCATAATGCATTTGTTCAAGACTTTGCAAAATTTCCATTTGGTGCATAACTTGAAAATCAATGATTTTTGCTAACTTTGCAATGCCATAACTTTTGATCCATGAAGAGTTTGATCATGTTCTTATACTTTTTGAAAAGGGAAAGATGAGATCTACAACTTTCATGACCAAAGTTTTTCCATTTGAAGCCTTTTTGGATCAAGAATCAAGGCTTGAAAAATGACCTAAAATGATGCATTCTTGAAAAGTCAACTATGCCCAAAAAGTCAACATTTGCAAAAACCCTAAATTCTTGACTTTTATGAACTTCAACCTTCTTCTATGATCAAATAAAGATCATATACACTCAAAATGGTGAAGATCACCCATTGGTTGGGTCATTGGGGACCTCAGATGCCCTGATTTTACACTGACTTGTCTGAAAAGTCAACCCTTGATCAGATGACTTCCCCATGGAATTTCTTCATGAAAACTGATATGCATACTCCCTATACCATATAGAGACCAATGGAAACAAGAATGACCAAAAAATTTGGAGTTATGGCCTCTGAAACCAAAACCCTAATTTTAGGTCAACTGTGCAGTTCATCCTGGCTCTGCATCCACTCAAACCCTAGTTCTTGTGATTCCTCTGCAATTTTGGCTTTGAGGAGATGGAATATGACATAAGAACACACATGGACCCCTTTGAGTTGATTAGTGGCCTTTGGAATGGCTCAAGATGCTTTTGGGATTGCTCAGATCACAAACCCTAGGTGCAGATGCCTTAGAAACTATGCAGTGAATCAAAAATGAGATATGAGATGATATGTTTGTGCTTATGCATATGAGGATGATCACAAGCCATGGTGTGAATGGGTGAGGGCAAATTTGGGGTGTTTACAGCTTGCACCTGAGCCAGACAGGTCACACACTTGAGCATAGACAAGCAAGCAGTTCACAAGTCAACTTATCTTTCAGTCTCTTTGATTCGAACTACGGTGTTCTGACTTCCTCATTGCACGAGAGGATACGTAGGCATAACTTAACAGTTATCGAACAAAAGTCTCTGTATATTCCCCCCTCTTTCAGCTTTATTCTTTAGCCTCATAATCTTGAGCTTTGGCACTCCTGTTCTAGCACTGACACTTCTCTTATACACTTCACATTTCTTTTACACTGACACTTGCATTCTTTTCCAGCTTTGATGCACAAATTGCACTGACACTACCCCTTTGAAACACAAATCTTTTAAGCGTGGATCCCGTCGAGTACGGCGGACAATCTGGGTGCTAATACCTTCCCAGGTTGTAACCAACCCCCTTTCTCAGTCTCTCTGGTTCGCAACCGTCTTATCCATACCTTTCTAGGTCTATGCAGCATTACCTTTCCTTCGGGATAAAAATGCCTAGCTGGCGACTCTATTCATTCCTTCTCCTTTCGTCGACCGTTCGCGTCTGTACCCCTTCTGACCTAGGTATCATTTTGGTGGGAGCGATAAAAAGGTAGAGTCGTCAGCCAGGCATTTTTATCCTGAATGAATGGGAAAGGGAATGCTGCACAAACCTGAGGAAGAAGGAAATGACAAGGTCCTGCGAACCAAAGATCTGGGTTCGGCAGTCGGTTATGACCTGGGAAGGTGTCAGCACCCCAGATCGTCCTCCGTACCCTACGGGATCCACGCTTGTTTGTTTGTTTCAAAGGGTGACAAATAAGATCGCTGCTGAACAAAGAACTGCTACTGGAACTTGAACTGAACTGAGAAATGGAACAAAAAGAGAATAAAAAGAAAGAATGGGGAAAATGTAGGGAAAATAAAGAAAGTGCTCGAACGGGCCCTACCCCGCTGCCAACGTACCTCATCGGGATAATGAGGATCAGAGTCGACGTAGTTCGCCTAACTAAGGCGGGAACTACTTGTTTGTGTTTTTTTATGTTGGAACTGCGTATGTCTATGCTCAGGCGTTGCAGGCTCGCCTGGTACGAGTGCGTTTACCGTCTTGCATGTGAGACAAGTCGTCTCGAGTTCGCGTTCAGAGTGAATGAGATAAGAAAAGAAGTTCCCGCAGGAAAGTCGCTTATTGTGTTTTTTTTGTCTTTTATGAGAAATGTTTTGAATTTGTTTGTGAATATTCTCATACTAAGACCTATCCATAGTGGTAAATACTTACACCTCGCCTCGAAACAAGACGCGTATAAGTACTCCGCAACAAAGTCTCATGGCGTATAAGAACGTTCGATTTTTATTAAGTATTTTTATTATTTTCTATATGAGGTGAGAAAGAATGACTCAAGTTTAAAAAGGCAAAAAACTAAGGGAACTAAGACTCAACCCTAATTTAATTATTACATTAAAAAGGTGATCCTAATGGTTTGTGAGGTTTTTCTATTCCTAAAGAGCAAAGGAAAAGAAAGAAGAAAAAGGATGCAACTTACTTCCTAAGGAAGATAAGTTGGTCCTAACAAAGGGGAATCCTACCAATAACAAATATAGAAGGAAAAAGTGAATTAAATGCATAAAGGAAATGCATAAAAAATTAAAAGGATAAGGTATAAGGAAACATACCTTTCCCTCCCTACAAAACAAAGACTAGTGTCGCATTTTATTTCAAACAATAACGCAAACTCACACCAATTAAATCCTAATAATTCTAGGGCTCAATTTAAACTCTATCTTAATTCTAAAAGAACTAAAAAATGCTAAGACAAAAAAAACAACACCTATTACAACCCCTAACATAAAAACAGCTATGAAAACACAGGCACAACACAAGAAACTTTTTACAGCCAACATACAACATACAAAAACGGGTGTAAAAGATTACAAACAGCATGAACTATAACAAACAACATGCATTTTACAGCTCCTATACGTAAAAACAGATGCGAAAACATGGCAAATTTTATCAATTTCATTTATGTGCACAAAGTGAATGATGAACAACACATTAATGTGAATTATAATGGATCTACATACATCACAAAATTAATTCAAGCATGTGAATTTATTTACATCATTTATTTGATTTAAAGGAACAATGATCAACAAGAATAACCACACTTTTCCATATTGCACAAAATAAGCATTTATCATGACTTTGAGCAAGTATCACTACAAGCATCAATTATTTCACATGCATTGCATAAAAATCCAGAATTGAATTCATGTTAAGATATGATCAATTAAGCACAAGAACTTGCATGAACATGTGAAATATTTAATCACTTTTGGCAAAAAATCAACATGTAGCACTTAATCCTTTAATCAATCCAACAAGCAAGAATCATAATCATGAAGCACATGTTGAATTTAAGCAAGCAATTGACATGTGAAACAAGTGATTAAAGTGTAGCAAAACACATCAAGAATCAATCTTAAGACATATGCATATTTAACACAAAACATGGAAAAGTGAACGAAATCATGTCGAAACGACTCGAAATGGGGGAATGAGATGTCAAAACCAACCTAGAAAATTCCCTAAAATTAGTACCTAAACATACATGAACCTTAGAAGCAGTAGGAATCAATAACAAGCAAGAAAATAAGCTAAAAAACAAAAAAACTAACAGCGTTAACCGGTTAACCAAACTGTTAACCGGTTAACGGACCTAAAATTGCAGCATTTTGGCCAAAAACGTACACGTTAATCGGTTAACCAAAGTGTTAACCGATTAACACTGAACAGAAAGTGAAAAAAGTTTTGAAATAAGTGCTTTTGGTCACAATCCTACTTCTAAACAACCCTAACACACATCTAATCATGTTAACACGAATTTCTACTCAATTATGGCTTATTAACACATGCTAAAACCTACAAGAAGCTACAACCTAGCTTCTAATCCATTAAAATCCATTAATCACAAGCTAAGCATAACGAAAACGTAATCAACCACAAGTAATATGAAAAACACTTAAAGAATGCCGAAATGGCGAGATGGAGAGAATAACTTAAAGCAAGCTTGGTTTTAGATCACCAACCTACGAAGCGGAGAAGTGCTTCGGTGGATGTTGCAAGAATCAGAGCTTGTTCGAAGAGAAAACCAAGAAAACCGCGAATCCCCAAAATAAATGCATTCTTGATGCTTGAGACTTCTTGCACTTCCGATAAGTTGAAATCTTCACAAAAACCAGTAGCTTCTTCTTCCACAAAGCACAAATCAATGGATGTTGGAGGCTAAGCTTTGAGATCTTCAAGTTTCAATGTGAAACTTGAAGAGCTTCTTCCAAAAAGCTTTGGTGAAAAGGGAAATGGAGGAAGAGTGGGAGAGAAAAAATGATTCTAGAAGTGAGAATTTGTGAAATTGTGAGAGTGAAAAATTGGGAACCTTTTGCATTGAAGTGATTAATGATTATATAGAGGCTAGGCTTGGATCTAGGTTTGGGAATGGAGTTAGGTTTAGGAATGGAGTTAGGTTTAGGAATGGAGTTAGGTTTGTAGTTAGTTAGGGTTAGGGTTAGAGAAGGAACATTCCTTGGAATATTACATGGAATATTCCATGGAATACTCTAGAAGGTTGTGGAACATGGTGGAAGCATCTAAAGGAAATGGAGTGGAATTGAAGTGGAAAAAAAAAGAGGGAAAAAATGAAAGGAAATGTGGAAGGAAAGTGGAAGAAAAAGTGGAGGGAAAGGTGAAATCAACCATTTTTCAAATGATTGTTTCCTTGATTTTTCATGATTCCTCCATCATTTCTTGATCAAATTTAAACCATAGGATCCTTGTAACCCTAATTTCATGATTTTGATCTCAAAAAGTCAGGAGTTGACTTTTTACTCAGCCTGGTTGACTTTTCCCTGATTCCTTGATTTTCAGGGAAAAGTAAAAGTTCTTTTTATAATTTTTCATAAAAGTAATTTAGTGCGAGTGCGGAAAGTAAATAAAAGTAGTGCGAGTGCGGAAAGTAAATAAAAGTAGTGCGAGTGCGGGAAATAAAGGTATTTAAAGCGAGTGCGAAAAGTAAATAAAAGTAGTGCGAGTGCGGAAAATAAATAAAGTAAAGCGAGTGCAGGAAATAAATAAAATAAAGTGCGAGTGCGGATAAGAAATGAAAGTAAAGCAATGCGGAAAAGTAAAATACGAACTGGAATTAAAATGGAGGTAGGATTAACTTCCTCCCAGAGTGCTCCAAAACTCGATCACACAGACGTATATAGACTCGATCACTCGATTGCAGTAACACCCCGATGTTGAATGATAACTGCTTTAAAACTGATATATGCCTAAGAGATTCTAAGTTTGGATGAAGAAAAACGAAAATCTAAGGTCCTATTTATAGGAAAACTAAAAGCAGGAAAAAACCAAGATGCCCCCTCCACTAAAAAGTGGAGGGAAGCCTTTTTGCCTTGTGGCGCCCGCCACAGGCCTATGGTGCTCTCCATGAGACTAATAGGGAATGAAAGAGTGGGGATCGTGGGTCTTGGCAGTTATGGAGTAGTCTTGAGACGTGGCCACGTCATGGCAGACCCCATGGCGCCCGCCATGGTGGATGTCGTAAGTGTAAAACGCTGAATTTCTTGGTTTTCGTCCGTTTCCACTCCTTTTTCGCTCCTTTTCTCGATTTAGGCCCCGATTACAAAGAAATCCTGAAAACAAAGAAAAACAAAGTAATAACATAACAAAATAACAATAAAAGCTAAGAATGCATGCGAATTCGGAGTCAGAAATACAATGAATTTTAGTGTTATCAAATTCTCCCACACTTAGACCTTTGCTTGTCCTCAAGCTAACATTAAAGCTCAAGAATAAAAAATGGTGTCGACACGTGATTTGGGCTAAATGGCTTCTAAGTTCAAGTCAGGATGCAGTGACAGGTACTAACTAAGTGAACCAAGGGTACCATAATAACACAAACATAAACTTCAATCCTATATTAACCTCCCCATGTCATCCCACAATACCTAGGCCTATCTTCTCATCTTTTTGGGTCCTTTTCATTCAGGCGCAATCACATTAAGCCCGTTATCCGTACATGCTTAATAGTAGAGTGACCGGTTAGTGATTCTGATCCATAACATAAGGTTTCTGGCACATAAGCATGTGTAAACCTGTTTTATGACCTAATTGTAGCTGCGGGGGATCGGATCATAATCCGCCCTACCAAGTTCAGTGACAGATACCTCTGAACCAACTAACAATAGGTGACTGCAATTTTTTTCTTTTTGTGGAAAAAAAAATTTTCTTCTCTTTTTTCAGTTTAAATGACTTTGTGAGGGTCACCTATCCCAGAGTTTTCCTTTTTCCTTTTTTATTATCACTGGATCATTCACTTATGTTCATCGGCCCCCTACGTAGAGCATGCTTAGGCCGAAGCTAACTGCTAGAATAAACTACTTAGGACAATTTTTTGAATGATAATAAAGGCCATGGTTTGGGGTTTAGGAGTGATTCCTATATTCAAGAGGTCTATGGTGCTAAAATGGTACTGATGTTTCAAAAAGTTGACCTAAGTCACCACATCCTAATCTAAACCTGTCTCAAAGCCCAAAAAACATGTGAAACAACATTGTTTTCTTTTTAAATTTTTTTCTGGTAAGGCTAAGGAAATGGAAACAATGAGGATGTACTAAAAATACACTATAGTGGTGACTCGTCAGACTCATGCATTATCTAAGAAATTTAAACTAAATAACTTACTGAAAAAGGAAATAACTGAAAGCAAATAAATAACTAAAAAGGGAAATGACAGAAAGCAATAAAATCCCCTCCCACACTTAAATCGAACATTGTCCCCAATGTTTCGAAATAAGATAAGGAGGGTAACCTGAAAAACTACTGCGGAGGAGCACTGGTGCCCTCGCCGTCCTGCTGTGATGGTCTGGAACGACGGGATCTACTGCGCTGCTGGTCCCTCCGGTCAAGTCGTGCCGATAAGGCAGTCTGGGCACCCCGAACCTCTCAAAGGTTACCTAAGATGGAACCCTGAGTGGCCTCCATAAGCTGGTAGTGTCGGCGGTTGACTTCTCTCTGACGGTCCTGCTCTAATGTGATATCGTGCAAGGTACGGCAAACGTTGCTTTAAGCACGATCCGAAACCAATCGCGATTGTTGCATGAAGCTCATGTTGTTCGTCAATTGTTGTGAAATAGTAGAGAGAAGGCCATCTCGCTTTTCCTCTCTAGCTGTCATATCACGCCACATCTCCTCAGTGACATAGAATCCAGGAGCAGCACCTGCAACAGGGTTAGAGGAAGATGGTGCGGTATGTGACTGTGAAGGACGATGGGGGGACATGTGTGGTATGGGAGACTGCTCTCTCCGATCATACTCTTCATCAGTGTCATGTGCCTCCCCATTAGGAATATTAGGAGGAAGTGGACCCAAAACAGGTGGAGCATTCAGATCATAGGTCCAGTTTCTTTCATTACGTACATCAGTACGTCTACTACAAGGTAAAGCAACAGATGGGATAGCTACCCCATGAACCATCAACTCATAACCAACTTCTCTCCTCGTTCGGCACAATTTCATTTCTTTTAGAAATTTTAAATTAATTGTGCGAGGAGGTAGTGGTTCAAGTGTAGCTATATCATTGTTCAGGTCAAGAGCCCGAGCAATAGACGTAACAAGTCCTCCAAAAACAATCAACCCTGTTTTATTTGTAAGTAAAGCCATGTGTGCAAGCATAAACGGGACCAGATTGATATGGGTACTAGTGAGGCATCCTTGCAAAAATAGGTGTTCTCTAGCGTTTACCTTATTTGGACTCTCCCGGCCAAAAATAGTACATGCCAAAAGATATCTGAAAACTCTTATGGCCGAGTTATGGATGGTCGACGCAAGTATTCCTTCAAATGAATTTATTGAAGTACTTCAAAGCCTCTTCCAGAAGGAAAATAACTCGGCCGACCATTCTGCATCCAAAGGTTCCTCACAAATCGTACCTTCCCTATGAGGGATTCCTAACAAGCCTGTTAGTTCGTCGGTACCGACTGTGCTAGCAGTGTTAGGACTGATAGTGTATATCAATGAACTTAAAAACTCAACTGTCAGCCTATCATAGGTAGGTTCCTGGTTAACAAAAATATTATGCAAGCCTAAAAAATCTAATAAATGAAAAACACTATGATAAAGACCCAAAGCATACAGACAGTTATCATCGACGTACCTAGTCGAGAGAATTTCTCGACTCTGAAGCCTCTGAATAATTTTCCTTTGCCTATCACCCGGTCTTCCATCGCGAAGAAGAAATCCATTGAACTCCATTGTTGTGGCTCTTTAGGAAGTGAAAAATGGTAGAAAAATGGTTTATGAGAAAAATGATAAAGGTTTGATTTTTATGGTTTGTGGTGGATGAAAATGAAAATAGATTTTGGATAGGTTTTATAGATGGTGAGTATTTTGGAAATGGGGGAGCTTTAATGGGGTTCAATGGGGTTTTTGAAAGTTGTAAAAATGGGTTTTTGAAGTTGGAAGGTGTAAAAATGGAGGAGAAATGGGATCAGCCCCGTTTTTAATGGTGACGGTGTGGCGCCCACTACAGGGAGTATGGCGCCCGCCACAAGCCCATTTCCTGCTGGGCCTTGGATTTTCACATCTTCTTTTGGGCCTTCTTGCACCTTCGGTCTTCGGGGGGGTCTGGATAGCGTTTTCTTCTCTTTTCCAAGGCATGAGGCTTGCATATTTTTTTATGAAGACAAAAATGAATATAGTTTTGTCTTATATTTTTTTTTTCTTTGCTTGACAAGAATAAAATATAGGGTAATATCGTCAGTGTAGAACGAATCATGTGGTAGGCTTCTCCTCCTGGTTTGATCCACGAATCTCAGCTATCTCCCTCTGAAGCTCTTCAATCTCCTGACATAGAGCATCGGCCTCTGAGGCATGAGTGAGATCAGAAACCTGAATCTGTAATTCCAAGTCCGCTACTTCCTGCTTGAGCAGGGCAGTCTCCTTACGGAGCTCATAAATCTGAGTCTGTAGATCAGGCGGCTGCAGATACATATTGTTAAACATAATAGTGATTCGGGGAGAAAGAGGTGTAGGAGTGTACTCAGCGGCGGGGGGTGATTTCGGCTCTTCGACAGTCTCTCCATAACCCTCTAGAGCGTAACTCCAATTAGTAGGATCATGGACACTGGTCATCAGCGGGTCTGGTAATGTAAAGTAATGTATCACTTCGCCGTCGATCAGTAATCTAAACATATTGGGCTCAAAAGAGGCCCTCCTCATCAGTCCTCTGTCAAGACAAAAGTTAACATCCAGGATGGTGTAGCAGCAGAAGGTCCTGAGGTGCAATAATTTGCGAGACAAACCCAATGCAGTAGCTATCTATGTAACAATCCCACCGACATGTATAATTCCTACAGATGATCTGGCAACACTAGCAAGGCCCTTCAACAGAAAGTTGCCACAAGTAACTGGGCGTGACTGAGTTGCATAAAACAATAGGAAAATCTCCTTTTCACTTAGTAGAGTCTCTATATCTGGCAAACCGAGGAAAGAATGTGCTAGAATCATCGGGAAGTACCTTAACGTAGGGTTGTGGATTACCTGAGAAAACTGAGTGGAAGGATCTTGGCTCCCTCCACCTGAGATGTTAGACCAAAACCTTTCTACTTCTCTGCTCATAAAATACCCCATCGGTGTCTCTAGAATAGCATCAGGAGTAGTCTGAAAACCTAGTAAATCACCAAACTCTTTGTGAGAGAAGGAGTAGTCAATTCCGAACAACCTGAAAACAACATATCCATCGGGTCCAGCCCAAGGATCATAATGAAACGAGCCGAGGAACTCTAGAGTTAAGTTCCTGTAAGTGTTGTTCCTATCGTCAAACTGGTCCCACAGGAGTTGATGGCATAAGAATCTGACGCTTGGCTCTATCCCCAAGGCATCCATGCAGTCATGGCCAGGGTACCTGGTAGGAGCCATAGGGCGTCTCATGTGGACATAGTAACGCTTTCTCTGTGCGTCGTCTCTAAAGGCCACGTGCATGTCATCAGGGTTCTGCATTCTGCACAAGGTTAGCAAACAAGTCCTAAAATCACATAAAACATTCAATCGTTAGTCCTGACATAATAATAAAGTAAAAAAATTAAAATAAAGGAAAAATAAATAAAAAGTACATAAAAAAGAAAACCATGGGTTGCCTCCCATGCAGCGCTTGTTTAACGTCATTAGCTCGACGACCGATTTTTATACATCATTTGAAGGATATGGTGGATCACTCAGAGTATGACAGGTGTATGTTGTTGGGATGTCACCTCCTTCGTAGGGCTTCGACCTCTGTCCATTGACGATGAACGGTTTACATGTTTGGTTCTTGATTTCGATAGCACCAGATCTTAGGATCTTAGATACTTCGAAATGGCCAGTCCATCTCGAACGAAGCTTCCCTGGAAAAAGTCGTAACCTAGAATCGAACAGGAGAACAAGATCATCTATTTTGAATCACTTCTTATTATTTTTTTGTCATGCCAAGCTTTTTTTCTTTCTTTGTATATGATGGCATTTTCATAGGCAGATTGTCTGAGCTCTTCTAGTTTGTGGATATCAAGGATACTTTTTTCACCAGCAGTCAAGTAATCCAAATTCAAGGTCTTGATGGCCCAATAGGCCTTATGCTCCAATTCAAAAGGTAAGTGACATGATTTTCTATAGACCAGTTGATAAGGGGTTGTTCCTATAGGGGTTTTGAAAGCAGTTCTATAGGCCCATAACGCTTCTTGAAGTTTCTGCGACCAATCTTTTCTGGATATAGAGACAGTCTTCTCAAGAATTTGTTTTATCTCCCTATTAGATACTTCCACTTGTCCATTGGTCTGTGGGTGGTATGGTGTTGCTACTCTATGCTTAACTCCATACTTGCTTAAAAGTTTATCAAATATTCTCGATATGAAGTGTGATCCTCCATCACTTATGACTAAACGGGGGGTTCCAAACCTGGGAAATATATAGTTTTTGAATAATTTGATGACTACTCTGGTGTCGTTTGTGGGTGCGGAGATAGCTTCAATCCATTTAGACACGTAGTCAACAGCTACTAAGATGTACTGATTTCCAAAAGACGGTGGGAATGGTCCCATAAAGTCTATACCCCATACGTCAAAGAGTTCTACTTCTTGGATATTTCTTAGAGGCATTTCATTACGTCTTGAAATATTTCCTGTGCGTTGGCATCTGTCACACTTGACAATGAAAGCATGGACATCACGCCACATAGTAGGCCAGAATAGGCCAGCTTGAAGAATCTTGGCGTAGGTCTTAGATGTGCTTGCATGTCCACCATAGGATGCAGAGTGACAATGCTCAATTATATTATGTACTTCTTCTTCTGGAACACAACGGTGGAAAATGCCATCCTTACCTCTCTTGAAAAGAAATGGTTCGTCCCAATAGAAGTTTCTCACATCACTGTAGAACTTCTTCTTCCGGTGGTAGTTTAGATCAGGGGGTATGATGTCAACGACTAGGTAATTAAAAAAATCTGCATACCAAGGTGTATTACTTATAGCTAAGGATTTATGAGAATGCTCATGTGGGTCTGGGTTATCATCTTCAATGGTTTCTAGTTGGGCTATCAGTCTATCATAGGCAAAATCGTCATTTATGGGTACTGAGTCAGGTTTCAGGTATTCTAGCCTAGAAAGGTGATTAGCCACTACATTATATGTGCCTTTCTTATCACGGATATCAAAATCAAACTCTTGCAGTAATAGAATCCATTGAAGTAACCTAGGTTTGGCATCCTTTTTACTTAGTAAGTAACGAATGGCAGCATGGTCGGTGTAAACTATAATTTTGGCTCCTACTAGATAAGATCTAAATTTATCTATGGTAAAAACTACAACTAGGAGCTCTTTTTCGGTTGTTGCGTAGTTGAGCTGTGCAGCGTCTAGGTTTCTACTGGCATAATAAATTACGTGTAACTTTTTATCTTTTCTCTGACCTAGAACGGCTCCAACAGCATAGTCACTAGCGTCACACATTATCTCAAACGGTTCTGACCAATCAGGGAGTTTCATTATAGGTGCTGAATCAGAGCTTGCTTCAGAAGATTAAATGCTTCAGTACATTTTTCATCGAAGATGAATTCAGCATCTTTCATTAAAAGACCAGTTAAGGGCTTCGTTATTTTGGAGAAATCCTTGATGAAACATCGGTAAAATCCGGCATGTCCAAGAAAACTTCTTATCTCCCTAATAGTCTTCAGCGGTTTTAGATTCTCTATGACTTCTATTTTAGCTTTATCTACCTCTATACCTTTTTCGGAAACTATATGTCCTAAAACAATCCCTTCGGTGACCATGAAATGACATTTTTCCCAATTTAGCACAAGGTTTACCTCCACACATCTTTCCAGGATTTTCTCAAGGTTGATAAGACAATTTTTGAAATCAGATCCACAAACTGAAAAATCGTCCATAAATACTTCCATGATTCCATCTAAGTAGTCTGCAAAGATAGACATCATGCAGCGTTGGAAAGTGGCAGGAGCATTACAGAGTCCAAAAGGCATTCTTCTGTAGGCAAAAGTTCCAACTGGGCATGTAAAGGTAGTTTTTTTCTTGATCTTCAGGGTGAATAGGTATTTGGAAGAATCCTGAATATCCATCTAGGTAACAAAAGTAAGAGTGTCTGGCTAGGCGCTCCAACATTTGGTCTATGAATGGTAATGGGAAATGGTCCTTCCTAGTTGCTTTATTTAATTTTCTATAATCTATGCACATACGCCAACCTCCATCGGTTCTTTTTGCTACAGGTTCGCCCTTCTCGTTTTGCACGACTTTGATGCCTCCCTTTTTAGGTACTACATGCACATGACTCACCCATTTATTGTCTGAGATCTGATATATTATACCCACCTCTAGTAACTTAAGAACTTCAGTCTTAACTACATTACTCATCATAGGATTTATTCTTCGTTGGTGTTCTCTGGAGGGTTTTGAATCTTCTTCAAGCAAAATCCGATGCATGCATACAGATGGGCTTATTCCTTTTAGATCTGAGATCTTATATCCTAAGGCTGAGGGATACCTTCATAAAACATCTAATAATTGGTCTGTTTCCTCTTGGTTTAAGGTAGCATTGACTATAACTGGACGATTCATTTCTTCATCGAGAAATTCATATCTCAGGTTTTTAGGCAGTTCCTTAAGTTTTACGGTCGGTTTCATAGGGCAAGGCATAGGATCTAGGGTAAGAGATAAACATTCGTGAAGGTTATCATCAATGTAGGGTTCTTTATAATTGTCATCTTCCAAAATAAGGGTCGATGGCAATTTTATAGATTCAGGTTCTTCTTCTTGTTCTAATTCCCTACTGCATTCATCAATGATATCTAAGGCATAACAAACATCTCCTATTACAGGTGCCATAAGAAATTTCGAAAGGACAAATTCTATCTTTTCGTCACCTACCTCGAAGGTTAGTTTCCATTTTTTAACATCTATTATGGCTCCAGCAGTCGATAAGAACGGTCTACCTAGGAGGATTGGTATGTCGTCATCTTCTTTAATGTCCATGACAACAAAATCAGTAGGTATAAACAGCTGACCTATCCTAACAGGGACGTCTTCAAGTATGCCTATAGGGTATTTAACGGATCTATCGGCTAATTGAAGTGACATCTTAGTAGGTTGTAATTCTCCTAAGTTTAATCTCTCACAAACTGCTAAAGGCATTAAGCTCACACTAGCTCCTAAGTCTAGAAAAGCTTTTTCGATGAAATGATTCCCTAAAACACAAGGAATGGAAAAATTTCTGGGATCCTTATCTTTCTTTGCTAACCTATTTTCGGAAATAGAATTACATTCCACGGGTTTCGGATCTTCAAGTCTATGTTTATTTGTAAGTATGTCTTGAGAAACTTAGCGTAAGAAGGTATTTGGGTGATGACTTTTGTAAAGGGGATTTCTACGTGAAGTTTTTCTATAACCTTAATGAATTTCTGATACTGATTATCAATTTGGGTTTTCTTTAATCTTTGAGGGTATGGTATTGGTGGTTTGTATGGCGGTGGTGGTACATAGGTTTTATTTTTAGGTTCTTCTCCTTTTTCTTGACTTTCCGGGTTTTCAGATTCCTCTGGTTCCTTCTCCTCATTCCTCTCAGAAGTTTCGGGCTCACTTAATCTAGAGTTTGAAGGTTCCTTATAAGTGGTTCCACTTCGTAGAGTAATGGCATTTTCTTGCCCTTTCGGGTTTTGTTGAGGTTGTCCAGGGAACTGTCCTCCAGGTGTAGTCTGAGGGGCTTGGTTTAAAGCTACCTGAGAGATCTGGGTTTCAAGCATCTTATTATGAGTAATAATTTGATCAACCTTGGTTCCTAACTGGGTAATTAGTGCGTTAACATGGATGTTTTGGTTCATGAACTCTTTGTTTTGTTTTGTTTGAGTGGTGATAAAATGTTCTACAATTTTCTCAAGGCTCGGACTTGGTGGTACAGGTTGCATAGGTTGATTTGTTCTTGGGGCTTGGTAACCTTGTTGTCTTGGAGGAGCGGTATTTTGGATAGGGTTATTATTTTTATAGGAGAAGTTTGGGTGATTCCTCCATCCAGGGTTGTATGTGTTTGAAAATGGGTTCCCTTAGGTGTAGTTCACTTGCTCAGGGTTGGTCTCATTTAACAGATTGCATTCGGCGGATTGGTGTCCTTGCGTTCCACATATCTCACAATTCAGCGAAACTGCGGCTACAGTATTCGGAGTTGTACACATATGTTCGACTCTAAGGGCCAACGCGTCCATTTTAGCTTGCATCATGTCCATAGATCTTGGCTCATGTATTCCTCCTTGGGCTTCCTTCTTTTCCACTGTCGCTCGTTCTACTCCCCATGATTGATGGTTTTGGGCCATATCCTCGATAAGGGAACTAGCTTCAGGGTAAGGTTTGTTCATCAGTGCGCCACCAGCGGCAGCGTCGATGGTCATCTTAGTGTTATAATGAAGTCCATTATAGAAGGTTTGAATGATTAGCCAATTCTCTAAGCCATGATGTGGGCATGCTCTTAATAGCTCTTTATATCTCTCCCAGGCTTTGAACAACGACTCTCCTTGGTGTTGGGTAAATATGGTTATTAGGTTTCGAAGAAGAGCAGTCTTACTTGGGGGAAAATATCTAGCAAGGAATACTTTTCTAAGGTCTTCCCAAGTTGTTATAGAATTGGGTGGAATGGAATCTAACCATGATAGAGATTTATCTCTGAGGGAAAAGGGAAATAATCTTAAGCGTATCACCTCAGGAGGAGCTCCATTGGTTTTAAAGGTGTCTGCTAACTGAAGAAAGTTTTTTAAATGTTGGTTTGGGTTCTCAGTAGCAAGACCTGTGAATTGTCTCTGTTGCACTAATTGCAGCAGGGATGGTTTAAGTTCAAAATTATTGGCTGGGATAACGGGGTTTACTATACTAGAACTAGGTTCCTCATTTGATGGTTGGGCGAAGTCCTTAAGAGGTCTTCGGTTTTGATCTTCGGCCATAGCTCTCCTATTCCTCTGGAAAAACAAACGTGCGCGAGCGTAACATTCAGGTTCAGCTAGAGGGTCTACTAAACTTCCGGCATTGCGAGTCTTTCGCATTGACCGGTGGGTAACAAACTTAGTCTAAATGGTATAACTACAGGGTATGAAATTTGACGAAATTGGTCCCCGGCAACGGCGCCAAAAACTTGATGCGTGTTTTTCGCAAGTGTACGAACACGTCAGAGTAATATAAAAGATTGTCGAATCCACAGAGACCAAGTGTCAATCTATCGTACCTGTTGTTATGGTGTGTATCTAAGGTAACTGAATATAAGGGTTTTAAGGAATGCGCAATGGTAAATAAAATAATAATTTTAAACAATAAATAAAAGACAGGCTCGAATGTAATTCACATAATCAATTGATAATCCGGTACTTGTTAATGGAACTACTTATGGGCAGTGTTTTCTCCTTTGAAAAGAACTCAATTTAACAGGAACTGTCGCTTTCGCGTATTCAGAACCGAGTTGTACTCTCTAATCAACCCCTCCTATTGTCACGGATAAAAAGGTGCGTACTGCGTTAGAGTAGTAAACCTATTGTTAAGAAATATAGTATCTTGACTAAGTTGAAAAGTACTTTAACCTGGATTTCTTAGCAAAAACAGGTTCTCACGAACCAGACTCTAAACTTCCTAACGCGTCCGAAAATCGTTTTAAAATCTCTTTTCTTTTTAATCTAAAAACTCCTAATGAACTAGACAAAGCGCTTTTGGCTGTTTTTGAAATAGTTAAAAACAATTACTTGAATTGAAAGATAAAATAGCCCTTAAGTGTTTCCACGAACAATTGTACGGATTACTGGTTTAATTACGATCCTTACATTCTAACCTTTATAGATTTAGTTAGACATGGTAAAGTAAAATGTCTTTTTATAATTTTTCATAAAAGTAATTTAGTGCGAGTGCGGAAAGTAAATAAAAGTAGTGAGAGTGCGGAAAGTAAATAAAAGTAGTGCAAGTGCGGGAAATAAAGGTATTTAAAGCGAGTGCGGAAGGTAAATAAAAGTAGTTCCTGCAACATAGAGAGTTAGTTCTGGACCTGTATGCCCCAGGCTTGTAGTATGAATCATCATCCCGACCACTTAACTTTTTTTATAGTTGTATTATATGTTTCTGTCCTCCTGCATGAGTTACAAATCATTCAAATGTTTGCAACACAATATAAATCACAATTTGCTGGACGTTTTTGCAATCAACAATGTTAGATGAAAAACAAAAGCAACTAGTCACAAGTTGAGTGAAATTGAATTTTATTGATTTGGAACATGGCCATGAATAGGCATTACAATAGGAAGCGATTCCCTGGAAAGAGGAAGTCGCCCAAAAGGAAAACAAACTATCCTATTAGCAATGTGAAAAGTGGATCTCATCAAGTTTCGACCCGACTATGACTCATATATCTTCAAGACTATCCGCTTGTTCTGCCCCTTGAGAAAGGTGATTTAACTGATCTTCAACCCTTAGAACAACCTTAGTTGTAGATGGATTATGAATTTCGCAAATCACAGTCGTTCGTGTTAAGCCCTCTTTTGCGTGGATCGCCCTTTTGGGTTTTCAATCCATCGGGATACCCTTTTTTGCGTAAGCTGTCCGATGTGGCTTTTCAACTCAACGGGTGTACATTTTTTTTCAAGATTTCCCTAATTTTTGTCCGAGCCTTTTATTCTGTTTTTGGCACGCCGGGATGCCCATTGTCCATGGCATATAGCTGTTAGGCGTTGATACCTTTAGTTGCGCCATTGATATAATTGTCCATGTGTAACACGGTGGGAGAACTGACTTTTAGTCATGTTGCGGATAGCAAGAGTCGCCATCGACTTTTATTTTATCCAAGTGGAAAGGACATAAAAGAACAGGAAAGACCTATTTTAAAAGACTTGAGTTCGGGGGGTAGGTTATATAAAGGGAAGGTGTTAGCACCCTTTATATCCATGGTTATCCATGGGCTCTTAGTTACTTAGCTCACATAAATTGTTTTTGGAAAGTGTAGTGTGTGATTATAAATTTTCTAAGTACTTTGTAATGATCCTCGTATGGATGTATACAAAGCCTTGCTTTGAAAAATATTTTGAAAGTGAGGTGTAAAAAGTATTTTGAAATATGAGCAAGCAACTAAGAGGTACCTACCCTAGATTAAGTATTTCATGTTCTCGTATGTTCTTTCAAGGGTAAGATTATCCCTATTATTAAGAAATAGGTAGTCATTACCTTGGATGTGTTAAGGGACAAGCGTAGGTTCATCGTATGGTCATAGAAGGAAAGTTAAGGGGCGTCTTTAGCAATTCGTAGGGACTATCATCATTTATTCGAAGGGACAAGATCATTATTCCGTAGGCAACCTCGAAGGGACTTGATCTTTTAAATCTGTAGGGACTTGATGATTTTATGAAGGGAATTTGCTTAAGACACCCCTATATTCGAGGGACTTGACCATTTAAAGGCAACCAAGAGGAATACCCTAGGAAGTGCAAGATGGCGATCAAAGATCGACTTACGTGTGTGTGTATTGTTTTCAGATATTTATCTTGATTATTAATTTTCTAAGTCCATGGTTCATTTATTTCTTGGCACTCCCTATGTTACTAACCACGCAGTTAATATGAAAATAAATGGCAGAAATTAAAAGGCAGAAAATAAAATTCCTACACTATTACATGGCTTAGGGGCAGTTACATAATAATAATAATAATGGCGGAAAATAATAAAAATCAATTATTACAAAGGCGAAGCAGTTACATAATCAGGCAAACAATGAATGAATAACATAAAAATGAGTGAATAAATTAGAAAAAAAAAGTTTGCAAACTAGGTTAAGAAAACAATTAGGGTTAGGGTTTGAGAAAAATTTTAAGGTTTTAAAAAAATTTAAGGTTTAGGAAAAATTTTAGGGTAAAAATTAGGGCGAAATCTGGGTTTTAAGATAAAGATTAGGGCTAAATTTTTAGGGTTTAAAGTTTATGAAAAAAATTAAGACTTAGGTTTAAAATTAAGGTTTAGGGAAAAAAATTAAGGTTTATGAAAAAAATTAAGGTTTATAATAAAAAATATAAGTTTTAAATAAAAAGATTTTGTTTTATCTTATAGAAATTAGTTTAATAATAATAATAAGGAAATTCAAAGAAAATACATAATTTGATGAAAAAGGGAAAAATAAAGTTAGAGATACCCAAAATATTAGGGGTTGGTGTTGAACCCCTGATTTTGCCTTTGCCAACAAAACCCTTGAGCCACTACGCTACGCCACGTTTCTTTGCCAAAATGTTGGGAATGAGTGTTGAACCCACATTTCTTTGCCAAAATGTTGAGAATGAGTGTTGAACCCACGCCCTCATACTTTCAACCTTAGGTCTTTGTCACTAGGCTAATCAGCGCATGCCACACACCATCTTCTTCCTCCCACCTGCATATTTTTGGTATATACTATTGGAAGAATAAAAAAAGAAATAAACAGGATCAAATAAAATCGCTGCAGATTTTAAAATAATGAAAAATAAGAAAAGCGATTAAAATAAAATCTAAAAAATATTAAAACGATGCTAAAAATCTAATAAAATCAAATAAAGAACGCACAATTTGTTTTAGATTTTTTTGAGAATATGAAAATAGAAAATAAATCAAATAAAATAGAAAAAAAAGGAATTTGCGATTTTGAGGATCGAAATCTTTTAGAATTCTATTCTAAAAGAGTATTGTTTGTCGATTTTTTTTCTGAACTTCTGGAAAAAATTCGGAGTAAATCGAAACAGTAGTACTTACATGACTTACCTGTCAGCTTGTAATGCTTATCACTACTGCAGCTTTCGAAGTATCGACGAAAACAGATTACAGGAGATTAACCAATAGTTTAGTTCTCCATGGTGCCCTATGATTCCTGCATCGAAACTTAAATCCAACTATCCAAAAACCATATACACAATCAAACAAACATATTATATAATCAAAATCAATTAATCATGTATAAATCATTGAAATTGAAAAATAATCAAAAGAAAAGCAAGAATATGAATTTGGTTTGTATGATTTGGCATGAATTTGATGATGAGGATGATTGGAATAGGTTCAGGAAACCTCAAGGATTCATTTGTAGCCTTTAATCAACTTGTAAAAGTGATGGATTGTGGAAACCTAATTTTGAATTATATGAAATTTTAAAGTATGAATATCATACTCTTGCTCTCCATCCTCCTTTTTGTCTTGTGATGTTGTTGTGGTTATATTGTAATATAATTTGGTTAAGAATTTGGGCCTTGGTTGGAGTTGTATGGGTTGCTTGATTGTGAAGAAAGCTATGGTCAAAAATATAAAAAAAAATCAAATGATATGTTTCCAAATTGGTTGTGCACGAAATTGGAGAGTATCAAATCAACTTAAATGATGTTTAAGAGCTTCTAGAAGAAGAATCAAATCAAATGTTTGTATTTTCATATTTTATTTTGATTTAAAATGAATTTTAATGAATAAAATCCAAATAAATGATAAATAAATTATAAAAATCATAAAATATTTGAATTGGGTCGTGCTTGATGTTATCATGAAGATTGGGTTGCAAAATGATAGGCCCATTTGGAAAATATTCAAAACCCTAGTTTAGGGTGCATTGCTTAGGGTGAATTGCTTAGGAGGAGGCTTTGTCTGAGGGAATTTCCAAACTTTCTGACTAATTGTGAACCTTGTGAACCTCTTGGGATACCTTGTGAACCTTGTGAACCTTGAGAGGATCCTTGGGACACATTTCCTTGACTAGGGGAGGGCAAATTTTAGGGTGCAACACCATGGCATACAACTGTTAGGAGTTTCTCTTCAATGAGGCTCAGTTGATTGTATCTAGATTGGAGCCACTCAGCTTCATCTAGCTTAATGTCCATCATTAACCTCAACGAGGGGATCTCCAATTCAATTGGTAGGACTGCCTCCATACCATATACCAATGAGAATGGGGTTGCCCTGGTCGAGGTACGTAATTACGTTCAGTACCCATGTAGCGCGAATGGTAGCATCTCGTGCCAGTCTTTGTATGTCACAACCATCTTCTGTATGATTTTATTAATGTTTTTGTTGGCCTCCTCGACCGCGCCATTCATCTTCGGGCGATATGGAGAAGAGTTATGATGTTCTATTTTGAAATCCCGACACAAGTCAGCCATCATCTTGTTGTTGAGGTTAAAACCATTATTAGGAATGATTCTTTCGGGAATTCCATACCGGCAAATAATATCTCTTTTGATAAACTGGGCTACCACTTGTTTAGTAACATTGGCATAAGACGCCACTTCGTGAAATAGTCTATAGCAACCATGATGAAGCGATGACCGTTGGAAGCTGTTGGCTCAATCTTGCCAATCATATCAATGCCCCACATGGCGAATGTCTAAGTTGAAGACATGACACTCAAGGGATTCGGAGGTATATGGACCTTATCAGCATAAATCTGGTACTTGTGACATTTGCGGGAATATTTACAGCAATCGGATTCCATGGTGATCCAATAATATCTCGATCTCAATAATTTCTTGGCCATAACATGTCCTCCAACATGGGTACCGAAGGAGCCTTCATGAACCTCTTGCATCAACAAGTCTGCTTCGTGTCTATCCACACATCTGAGCAGAACCATGTCGAAGTTTCACTTGTATAGCACACCATCTTGATTCAAGAAGAAACCACCTGGTAGTCTTCTGAGGGTCTTCTTGTCTTTACTGGATGCCCCAGTCGGGTACTTTTGAGTCTTCAAGAAGTGCTTGATATCATGGTACCAAGGTTTGTCATCTTCACCACCGTCAACTGCAAAGACATAGGCAAGTCTTTCAAGACGGGAGACCATGATCCGAGGTACAAAATTCTCTTGACAAACTTTAATCATAGATGACAAAGTTGCTAGAGCATCAGCGAACTGGTTTTCATCTTGAGGAATATAATTCAGCTTGACTTTGGTGAAGAAGGTTAGCAACCTCCTGGTATAATCCCTGTAAGGAACCAAGTGAGGTTGATGAACTAACCATTGGCCATTGACTTGGTTCACCACCAGAGCAGAATCTCAGAAGATCTCGAGGTTCTTGACTCGTAAGTTGATTGCCTCTTCAACCCCCATGATGCAAGCTTCATACTCTGCCTCATTGTTAGTGCATTTGAAAGTCAACCGAGCAGCTAAAGGTGTATGGACCCCTTCTGGTGAGATAATGATAGCACCAACTCCGCTTCCATTCATGTTCACAGCTCTGTCAAACATCAACATCCATTTGGATTCAGGGTCTGGCCCCTCCTCCGAAAGTGGTTCTTCACAGTCCTTCAACTTGAGGAACATGATGTCCTCATCTGGAAACTCGAATTTCATGGGTTGATAATCGTCAATTGGCTGTTGAGCCAGGTATTCTGAAAATACACTCCCTTTGATTGCTTTTTATGAAGTGTAATGGATATCATACTCCGTTAGAATCATTTGCCATCGGGCTACCCTTCCTGTTAGAGCTGGCTTCTCAAAGAAATATTTCACAGGATCCATCTTGGAAATTAGGAAAGTGGCATGATTCAGCATGTACTGTCTTAGTCGGTGAGCAGCCTATGCCAAAGCGCAACAAGTTTTCTCGAGTAGTGAGTAGCGTGTCTCACAATCGGTAAACTTTTTGCTAAGGTAATAAATGGCATGCTCTTTTCGACCAGACTCGTCCTGCTGACCCAGCACACACCCCATCGATCCTTCGAGTATGGTAAGATACATGATTAAGGGTCTCCCTGGCACCGGAGGCATGATAATTGGAGGTTCTAACAAATACTCCTTGATTCGGTCGAATGCTTGCTGGCAGTCTTCATTCCATTTGATGGCCTGATTCTTCCTCAAAAGCTTGAAGATAGCCTCACACATAGCCGTTAGGTGCGAGATAAACCGTGCAATGTAGTTTAGTCTCCCTAAGAAACCACACACTTGCTTTTCATTCTTCGGCTCAGGCATCTCTTGGATGGCTTTTACTTTGGCCGGGTCAACCTCAATTCCCCGCCCACTAACAATGAAGCCTAGTAACTTGCCGGAACGGACCCTAAAGGTGCATTTATTCGGATTTAACCTCAATCTGATTTTCTGGAGTCTGTCAAACAACTTTGCTAGATTGACGAAGTGCTCTTCTTCTGTTTGGGATTTTTCTATCATATCATCAACATAGACCTCAATCTCATGATGAATCATGTCGTGAAATAGCATCACCATTTCCTGTTGGTAAGTGGCTCCAGCATTCTTAAGACCAAATGACATGACCTTGTACAGAAGGTTCCCTAAGGCGTGATGAAGGTAGTCTTTTCCATATCATTGGGAGACATCTTAATCTGGTTATAACCTGAAAATCCGTCCATGAAAGAGAACACAGAAAACTGAGCAGTATTTTCAACAAGCACGTCTATATGAGGTAGAGGGAAATCATCTTTAGGGCTAGCCTTGTTCAAATCCCTGTAGTCTACACACATCCTGACTTTACCGTCTTTTTTAAGGACCGACACAATATTAGCAACCCAGGGAGGGTAATTGGTCACAACCAAGAAACCAGCATCAAATTGCTTTTGTACTTCCTCTTTGATTTTAATTGCCATATTAGGGCGTGTGCGTCTCAACTTTTGCTTCACTGGCAGGCAGTCTTCTCTCAAAGGCAGCTTATGTACCACAACATCAATATTTAAACCAAGCATGTCTTGATAAGACCAGGCGAAGACATCTACGTATTCTCGAAGCATGGTGATTAAACGAGTCTTGATAGATTCCTCTAATGCAGCCCCAATTTTGACTTCTTTCTTGTCTTCTTCGGTACCCAGGTTTATCACTTCAATGGCCTCTTCATGCGGATGAATCATCTTTTCCTCCTGTTTAAGCAGTCTGGCTAACTCTTCAGGTAGCTCAAAATCTTCTTCACCTTCCTCATCGGCTTGGTAAATCGGATTGT
This sequence comes from Lathyrus aphaca, assembly GCA_963966055.1. Lineage (NCBI taxonomy): Eukaryota > Viridiplantae > Streptophyta > Magnoliopsida > Fabales > Fabaceae > Lathyrus > Lathyrus aphaca. The sequence continues at coordinate 482,094,477 of OZ014525.1, read as the reverse complement.
CAAAGTCACACTTAGCCATAACAGGGTCATCATTGATAAGGTCCAGTGACGAGCACCTGCATGGATGGTGATTCATGCAAGGCTTTAGAAAGAGTTTGAAAAAAAAACATTGCCATCTTTTAAAACTTTTTTTTCTTTTTGAAAAACAAACGCAAAAATGAAAGACAAGGAAAAACATGGATGAATGCAAAACGTCAGCTTTATTAATGATTATGTATTGTGTTAGGAACAAAAGAACCCTTACAATAAGCCATCATGCCCCGGGAAAGACATAGTGCTTGAGTACAGGAAAGACAAAAACAAAAATCATTACTCTTTAAAGGAGGTGACTGAAATGAGCCTTTCATATGACCAATTGCTAAGCTGAGTCTCTGGAGCACAAGGTCTGATCCACTCATCTAAGTCATAGTCACTATCAACCGTTTCGTCTTGCACTGCGCTGATACTCCCATAATCCACCATTCCTGCACTCATGAAGGTAATCGGGCCTTGACGACCTCTGGCGCTCTGTTCAGTTGATGACTACCCAGGATGGTAGCCAACACCAAACATATCTTTCTTTTCTAATACTTCCACTGGACTGCCCCATCCTTCTCGCATTCCTGACTCCACCACCTTCAGAGCCTATTTGTAAGAGGTTATGGAAACTCCCTTCTTTGATTCTTCAGAAGAAGCTACTGATGAGGATGCCAATTCAGTCTTCATGGGCTCAAAAGCCTGACACGGAGTCTTAACTATCTCACCATCCCTTTCTACATATTTAAATGAAGCCAGATGACTGATAAAGATATCCTCTTCTCCGCTGACCGTTACAATTTTCCCTTCCCAGGCGAATTTCAGTTTCTGATGAAGCGTGGACGATATTGCCCCTGCCGAATGTATCCAGGGCCTCCCCAGTAAACAACTATATGTAGGCTGTATGTCCATTACATAAAATGTGGCATTGAAGATTTGTGGCCCTACTTTGATTGGCAAGTCCACTTCTCCGAACACTGATCTTCTCGATCCATCAAACGCTCGAACCACCAGGTCACTGGGCTTCAGAATAACTCCGTCATAATCCAACTTCATTAATACCTTCTTGGGAAGAACATTCAGGGATGATCCGGTATCCACCAATACATGAGACAACATTGTACCTTTACACTCCAAAGAAATATGCAATGCCTGATTGTGAGCACGACTTTCATAGGTTAGATCCATGTTAGTAAAACCCAATCCATGACTGGAGTTGACACTGGATACCAAAGTTTCTAATTGCTTCACCGAGATATCTTGAGGTACATAGGCTTTGTTCAGGATGTTCAAAAGAGCTTTTCTGTGAGAGTCAGAACACATTAACAGAGACAAGATGGAAATCTTTGACGGAGACTGCTGCAAATGGTCCACAATTTTATAATCGCTCTTTTTGATGATTCTAAAAAATTCTTCAGCTTCTTGGTCAAATGTAATGTCCGGATCAGCCACAGGTGTGGGCTCATTAGCAGTCATTGGTTGCTTCCCTCTCGCCCTGGCTTGGGCTTTTGCAGTGTCCCTGGCTGGTATCACATTGTTTCTTAGTGTCTCCGGCACGAACAATCCTCCACTCCTAGTAAAACCTCATACTCCAACATTCTCTACTTGAGATGGAGATATACTAGGTGTCGCCAAATCTTGCTTCTGGAGGTTACAATATACTTCACCACCGTAATGCCATGGGATGGCCTTATCACTTTGGTACATCACTGGCCCTGCAGTAGTGATAGTTATTGGTGCTACTCTGGCCTGTGGAGGAACTTGAGATGGATCATAGAAAATGGTTACTGTAGAAACTTATTTTTCTTTTGCAACCTTGTCAAACTGTAGGACCCCTTCATCAATCATGCTATGTATCCCCCTTTTCAACTGCTCACAACTATCGGGAGCTTCAGCACACTCTAGATAATCGTTTTCACAACCTGGAAATACTATTCTGGGCCAAGCAAGCTTTGACAGTACTCAACGAAGTTTGCAGGTCACTGACATCACACACCAAATTCAGATTCTCTCCGTCATCAATTTCCCCAAGTGTACCTCCATGAGGAGGCATGGGGTTTTGTATCACATACGGAGTGGGAGCAAAATTAATTGCTTTGGAATCTAACAAGTCTTGAACGATGTGATTCAGGGCTTTGCAATTTTCTGTAGTGTGACCGGGGGCTCCGGAATGGAATTCACACCGGGCGTTCACATGATAACCTTCAGGGATTTGCCCCCGCCTCGAAGGTTGTAAAGTTCTTAGCTGGACCATTTGGAGCTGGAGAAGATTCTTCAAGAGCTGTGAATAAGATATAGGTGGAGTGTCAAACTTCCTGTCTTGAGCCTTCTGAGAATAATAGGGACGACGAGCCCTCTATTGTTGATAACCTTGTTGGCGCTGCCGTTGCGGTTGTTGAACTTGATGTTGATTAGGCTGAGCTGAAATAGTAACAGGAGCCACTTGCTGATAAACACCTCCATAGCCTCTGTTTCTCTGTGCATACACTGCTCCAATTTCTCCTTCCCTCCTCTTCACGAAAGGTTTCTTGACACCGGAAGCTGAAGCACCACCATTCTGGATCTTTCCCTTCTTAATCCAACTCTCTATCATCTCACTAGTTAAGATAATATATGAAAAACCACTTGAATAACATCCCGCCAACCTTTCCATAAATTTCCCTGGAAGGGTGTCCATGAAAAGGTCTACTATCTCTCTTTCTAGCAAAAGCGGTTGCACTCTGGCGGCCACTTCATGCCATCTCTGTGCGTAATCTTTGAAGCTCTCTGAATTTTTCTGTGTCAAACTTTGTAGCTGAGTGCGGCTAGGCGCCATGTCAATGTTATACTGATATTGTTTAAGAAAAGCTTCTCCCAAATCTTTCCAACTTCGAACAAAGCTTCTCTCCAACTTTATATACCATTCCAAAGATCCTCCGTAGAGACTATCTTGGAAATAGTATATCCAGAGCTTCTCGTCCCTAGTGTGGGCAACAATCTTTCGGTAGAACGCCTGTAGATGAGTTTTAGGGCAAGAATTACCGTTATACTTGTCAAAAGTAGGTGGCCTGAACTTGTGAGGAATGACCACCCCAGGGACTAGGCCCATGTCAGATACATCTATCCCAAGAGTGTCTCTACACTCAAGGGCTTTGACCTTCTCTGCTAGCATAAAAAAGTCTTGAAAATTTCCTTCCACACCAAATCCCATATCATTGTTAAAGGAAGGAAACTGATCCTCTTGTCGGTCTTGCACAGGGATGAAGGTCGGTGTGCCAGTCTCTGGAACTGGAGGTCCACCTGCTCCATTATTGTTGTTGGGGGATCCACTTGAACTTCTGGAGTGACTACAAGAGGATTAGTCTGAGGAGGGTTGAGTTCCTGGATCGCATTCCTCAAATCTTGTTGTCCTTGGGCCATCCCTTGCATCATAACCATGAATTCCCCCATCCTGGTGCGGAGTTCATTGAGCTCAGTTTGCATAGCATCCATGACTGTCCTCTGGTTGTTGCGTGTTGCGTAACAATGAGGAATATCTTGTTGAAGGTGTCGGGTCTTAGCAGCTCTCGTAATCTTTTCCTAAAATGTAGATAAGTTAAATAACCTAGAGAAACCTGCAATAGAAAGAAAATACAAATGATATGTATGCAATGCAATGTTGTGTTCCTTTTATCCTCAAGGTTTTTTCCTTTTCCCGTTCTGGTATTAGGAGAATGATATTTGGAAGAAAACCCATACGATGTTCAAATAACGTGACGGCCATGGAGAATTGGTGCTTATTACCCCGTGTCGGTGCAAAAGATAACAAACAAGAGATTCAAAGCAAGTCAATCACATAAATTGAAATTCCAAACAACAACGTTCCCGAAGGGTGCCAGTCAAAAGAACAACAAAGTACATCAATAAAAGGAATCCCACAACAAGCCTGTGGGTAATCCATGTACAATAGCATGAAGCTAAACCCTAGGGAGCTCTAAGTCCTGCAACCTCCAACTAAGGCGCTTGACATTCTGGAACAACTGAGAAATATCCGGATGATCGGGCTCCTGGATGAGTCTTTGGATGAGGAGGTCCCTTAGATCAAAGGAAACATGCAACTCTTCAATCTGCTGCAGGAAAGCCTTCTCATTTTCTTTGCTCGGACCCGGCTCGACCTTTGACTTCTTCACATCAGCTCGAAGCTTCAGCTCTTCAACTTCTTTCTGGACATCTTCAGCTATTTGTTGACTCTTTGTCATTTGATGAAGGTATTCTCTCTGTTTCTCTTGGGCTTTCTGAACCAACTTTCCTTGCTTGACCAGGGTATCCTGAAGGTTTTTGATCTTCCACTCGAATTCAGCTTCTTCCTCCTTTTTCTTTTTCTGGTGATCGCTCCACTTCTCTTGTCAAAGTGTGATAGCTTCATTAGCTTCATCCAATTCTTTCTTATCTCTCCAACGCTGACTCTCCTTGTGGATCTCAGCCAATCCTCTTTTCTTAAAGTATAGTTCTCTTTCATCAAAGTCCTTCTGCTTAAGTCGAACTATCTCTTCAGCTCGGAGAGCTCTCTCTTCTAATTGCTGGTTCTGAATCATCAATTTCTGACAGGAGTTGTGAGCCTCCTAATTCTCAACTCTAAGTTGCTTGACCAAAGCCTTCGATTTTTGGTAATCCCCCAAAGGCACTGTAGTAGGTGGTGGTAATGGTGTAGAGAAAGGGATTAGAGTTACTTGAGCTTTCTCCCTTACCCACGTTTCAAATTCAGGGATCATTTGATTATTACTCCTGCCCAAGCATTCTATACTCTTTCTGTTAATCAATTTCCAAGCACCTGCAGCTTCTCGAACCAATGGGAGATTGTCCTTCACGAGGAAATAGAAAGTCTGAGTCAGCTCCGAATCTTTGGGCACATTATTTAGTGCGTATCCTAATTGTCTTCTCAGGAGTATGGGGTTGTAATTGATTCCCCAGGATACTCCTAATAGGGGAACATTTGGATACCTCCACAGTTGGAGATGAGCTATTTCCCTTTTAGCCTTAAGATGAACCATCTAATATCCTTGGCAGTCAACGTGCTTAGCTTTTGCGACCAGATTACCTTGGGATCAGTGAATACTCCAGTAATGGGGATGTGTCTCATAAACCACGTGTAGAATAATAGGGCACAACACCTAACCAGGCCACCTCGTCTCTTCTCGTTCTTATAGTGTACTGAATAATACAAATCTCCCTGGAAAGTGGGTACGGGATTTTTCATTACGAACAAATGTATGGCATTCATATCCACGAATTTCTCCATGTCAGCAAACAAGATTATCCCATATACAGATAATGCCAGGATAGCTCAAACTGATACCCACTGTTTTTCCACGGCGCGTTCTTCAGCCCTACTGACCAGAAACTCTAAAGGAAAGCCAAGCACTCCTGCCTTGGTGGCAGCCAGATTAGCAGATATCTCTGAAGAGCTCAAATAAAGAGCTTTAGCGATGTCAGAATGGATCGGTCTTGTCATCTCTGAATTGAAGGGAATTTGATCTTTGAGAGGCACTCCCAAAATCTCAACATACTCTTCTAGCAATGGACCTAACTGGAAATTAGGAAATGTGAAGCATCGAATTCTAGGGTCATAATATTGTATCAAGGTATGGATGACACTCCTTTGTGAACTATCCAGGTTGAACACCAGGTCCAGAATATCACCATATCTCTCTTTGAAATATCCCAAATGACCCGGGGTAATAAGAGACACCATTTGTTTGAGAAAATCCACATTGGTATCAAAATATTTGTAGAACACATTCTTCTTTCTGACATCTTCCATCTTTGAAGCAATGATACGACTAGGAACCGGGAGTAGTGCGAACCTTGAGAATAAAAAGAACACAAATGATTAATGATGTTATGATGCTTATGCAAGGAGAGGCATGTGATCAGTGACGTGTCTGTGATGTGCCAATCATATAATCAGGTGTCGGTGCATGGTCACAATGTCAACATATCACAATAACAATCCCTCTGATTCGAGATCCATATCTCAGAATCAAGGTACAAGAGAACCAGATGACAAAACTGAACCATACTGGCAAAGCGGGTATGTTGAAGGTCTTAGGATTCCTACAAACATGTAAACCCCTCCCGATCTCACGAGTGTGCTACTCGGGTCAAACATCACAGACTCTCAAAGCCGAATAGCAATAATACGTTCACCATTTTTGAGAAATGGCTCATGAACAAATCAGGGAATCGGTTGGCATTATGTACTACTCAGGGAGGTCTCAGCTGAGTCCGGAAAAAACAAGCATCCCTCATAAGTCCCCAACTTCAAGCACTGAATCGAGAAACAATAGTACATTCATCCCGAAGGGTACAATACTACCATCATACAAACAGTTTTCTTTAACTGGATTCCTATGAGAGAACTAGGTCATCCTATGCGAGTTCCCAATGGACTCTCGGATGCGAGTGGGTTTGCCAACAAATGTGGTCTGCCACTGCCATCACTAGAGAAGGGTGTTCCCATTAAGGTCCTCGAAGATCGGTCACCAGATGCACATAACTATCAAGTTCGTACCCTGAAGTGGGGTAATCCCCACACTGAATAGTTCCAAGACGATCGCAATCTGGGTGTGGAGCACATCGCCACTCATCATGGTGAGATACCATGGAAGTACAATGTATGTCCACGCTAATCCTATAGTGCACTCAAGCCAGGTATTTGGCTTATCTCACAGTAACTCCCATCCCACAGAAAAAAATGAAAACCAACACAACCAGACAATCCAATATAATATGATGCATGGAAAATAAATACTGAATGCAGTAAATGAATGTTGTAAAGTAAACTGTAAATAAAAACAGTAAAGCTAAACTACAGCACACAACAACAAACAGATAAACACCCAAAGAAACAAAACCAAACAGGCGCTAGGATTGACTCTACAAGGGAAACCAGAGATTCTGGGTTCGATCCCCAGCAGAGTCACCAGCTGTCGCTCCCGGGATTTTCATCCTAGTACAAACACGAAAGTGGCACGGAAAAGGTAGAGTCGCCAGCCAGGCATTTTTATCCCAAATGAATGGGAAAGGTAATGCTACATAAACCTGAGGAAGAAGGAAAGGACGAGGTTCTGCAAACCAAAGATCTGGGTTCGGGAGTCGGTTACGACCTGGGAAGGTGTTAGCACCCCAGATCGTCCGTCGTACCCGACGGGATCCACGCTTGTTTGTTTGTTTCAAAGGGTGACAAATAAGATCCCTGCTGAACAAATAACTGCTACTGGAACTGGAACTGAAATGAGAAATGGAACAAAAAGAGAATAAAAAGAAAGAATGGGGAAAATGTAGGGAAAATAAAGAAAGTGCTCGAACGGGCCCTACCCCGCTGCCTACGTACCTCATCGGGATGATGAGGATCAGAATCGACGTAGTTCACCTAACTAAGGCGGGAACTATTTGTTTGTGTTTTTTATGCTGGAACTACGTATGTCTATGCTCAGAAATTGCAGGCTCGTCTAGTACGAGTGCGTTTACTGTCTTGCATGCGAGACAAGTCATCGCGAGTTCACGTTCAGAGTGAATGAGATGAGAAAAGAAGTTCCCGCAGGAAAGTCGCTTATTATGTTTTTTTGTCTTTTATGAGAAATGTTTTGAATTTTTTTGTGAACATTCTCATACTAAGACCTATCTATAGTGGTAAATACTTACACCTCGCCCCGAAATAGTACGCGTATAAGTACTCCGCAACAAAGTCTCACGGCGTATAAGAACGTTCGATTTTTATTAAGTATTTTTATTATTTTCTTTATGAGGTGAGAAAGAATGACTCAAGTTAAAAAAGACAAAAAAAACTAAGGGAACTAAGACTCAACCCTAATTTAATTATTACATTCAAAAGGTGATCCTAATGGTTTGTAAGGTTTTCTATTGCTAAAGAGCAAAGGAAAAGAAAGAAGAAAAAGGATGCAACTTACTTCCTAAGGAAGATAAGTTGGTCCTAACAAAGGGGAATCCTACCAATAACAAATATAGAAGGAAAAAGTGAATTAAATGCATAAAGGAAATGCATAAAAAATTAAAAGGATAAGGTATAAGGAAAATACCTTTCCCTCCCTACAAAACAAAGATTAGTATGGCATTTTATTTAAAAGAATAACGCAAACTCACACCAATTAAATCCTAATAATTCTAGGACTCAATCTAAACTCTATCTTAATTCTAAACGAACTAAAAAATGTTATGACAAAAACAATAGCACCTATTACAGCCCCTAAAATAAAAACAACTATGAAAATACAAGAACAACGCAAGCAGCTTTTTACAGACAGCATACAACATACAAAAACGGGTGTAAAAGATTACAAACAACATGCATTTTACAGCTCCTATACGTAAAAACAGATGCGAAAACATGGCAGATTTTATCAATTTCATTTATGTGCACAAAGTGAATGATGAACAACACATTAATGTGAATTAAAATGGATCTACATACATCACAAAATGAATTCAAACATGTGAATTTATTTACATCATTTATTTTATTTAAAGGAACAATGATCAACAAGAATAACCACACTTTTCCATATTGCACAAAATAAGCATTTATCATGACGTTGAGCAAGTATCACTATAAGCATAAATTATTTCACATGTATTGCATAAAAATCCAGAATTGAATTCATGTTAAGATATGATCAATTAAGAACAAGAACTTGCATGAACATGTGAAGTATTTAATCCCTTTTGGCAAAAAATTAACATGTAGCACTTAATCATTTAATCAATCCAACAAGCAAGAATCATAATCATGAAGCACATGTTGAATTTAAGCAAGAAATTGACATGTGAAACAAGTGATTAAAGTGTAGCAAAACACATCAAGAAACAATCATAACACATATGCATATTTAATACAAAACATAAAAAAAATGAACGGAATCATGTCGAAATGACTCGAAATGAGGGAATGAGATGTTGAAACCAACCTAGAAAATTCCCTAAAATTAGTACCTAAACATACATGAACCTTATAAGCACTAGGAAGCAATAACAAGCAAGCAAATAAGCTAAAAAAAAACATAAACTAACAGCGTTAACCGGTTAACCAAATCGTTAACCGGTTAACGGACCTAAAATCGTAGCATTTTGGCAAAAAATGTACGCGTTAACCGGTTAACACTGAACAAAAAGTGAAAACAAGTTTTGATATAAGTGATTTTGGCCACAATCCTAGTTCTAAACAACCCTAACACACATCTAATCATGTTAAAACGAAATTCTACTCAATTATGGCTTATTAACACATGCTAAATCCTACAACAAGCTACAACCTAGCTTCTAATCCATTAAAATCCATGAATCGCAAGCAAAGCGTAACGAAAACATAATCAACCACAAGTAATACGAAAATCACTTTAAGAATGCCGAAATGGCGAGATGGAGAGAATAACTTAAAGCAAGCATGGTTTTAGATCACCAACCTACGAAGCGGAGAAGTGCTTCGGTGGATGTTGCAAGAATCGGAGCTTGATCAAAGAGAAAACCAAGAAAACCGTGAATCCGCAAAATAAATGTGTTCTTGATGCTTGAGACTTCTTGCACTTTCGATAAGTCGAAATCTTCACAAAAACCAGTAGCTTCTTCTTCCACAAAGAAAAAATCAATGGATGTTGGAGGCTAAGCTTTGAGATCTTCAAGTTTCAATGTGAAACTTGAAGAGATTCTTCAAAAAAGCTTTGGTGAAAAGGGAAATGGAGGAAGAGTGAGAGAGAAAAAGTGATTCTAGAAGTGAGAATTTGTGAAATTGTGAGAGTGAAAAATTGGGAACCTTTTTCGTTGAAGTGATTAATGATTATATAGAGGCTAGGTTTGGAGCTAGGTTTGTGAATGGAGTTAGGTTTAGGAATGGAGTTAGGTTTAGGAATGGAGTTAGGTTTGTAGTTAGTTAGGGTTAGGGTTGGAGAGGGAATATTCCTTGGAATATCCCTTGGAATATTCCATGGAATACTCTAGAAGGTTGTGGAACATGGTGGAAGCATCCAAAGGAAATGGAGTGGAATTAAAGTGGAAAAAAACAAGAGGGAAATAATGAAAGAAAATGTGGAAGGAAAGTGGAAGGAAAAATGGAGGGAAAGGTGAAATCAACCATTTTTCAAATGATTTTTTTCCTTGATTTTTCATGATTCCTCCATTATTTCTTGATCAAATTTAAACCATAGGATCCTTGTAACCCTAATTTCATGATTTTGATCTCAAAAAGTCAGGAGTTGACTTTTTACTCAGCCTGGTTGACTTTTCCCTGATTCCTTGATTTTCAATCCATTCTTAGAATTCGTGGCCTCAAATGAAGACTTGTGGGGTGCTGTGAACCCTTGGCACAAGGTTGAGAAGCTTTGTGGTTCATTGGTTGCCTTTGTATAGCCTTCAATTGCTCCAATCAATGATCATATACCTATGCCTCAGCTATGCCACACATGATGCAATGTTGTTACTTATTTCATGAACTTATGTATGCAAAATGCTATGCAAAATGTTGAGAAAATGAGAGGGCAAATTTGAGGTGTTACATATGGTTGAATCCAAATCGATGTATTTCTCTAGTTCGAAAGATAAGAATCCAGTATTGGCAACTACTGTGTTTTATGGTGTCATTGATGAGATTTGAGAGAATGATTATGTTATTTTTAAAATGACTTTATTTAAATGCAAGTGGTTTCCTAATAATAGTAATGGTGTACACATTGATGACTTAGGATTCACCCGGGTTGACCGTGGCAAGGCATCTTTTTATGACCGAACCATTCATCATGGCTTCTCAAGCAAAACAAGTTTTCTATGTTACCGACCCATCAGACATATCGGAGAAATTGTCAATCGTTCTCCAAGGAAAACACATTCCTCTTAGTGATGAAAGTCTTGATATTCCATTAACACCTTCTTACACAATAAAAGTTCATACCTCATATGATGAAGTTGATGGAGATGTCGTGCATGTTATACGACTCGATCTAGAAGAAGGCATATGGGAAAATTAAGAGGTACATAATTTATTATTTATTTATAATATATTAAATGTATGTTATAGGTTATAAGTATTTTTATTAACAAGTATAATTATTTGAAATCATAGGTATTTAGAGTCAAGACACCAAGAGACGAGAAACCAATACACCAAGTTATAATTATGTGAAGTTATGTAATGTGTGTAAATTGTAGGTTGTTTGTTCTTATAAATTGTAGGATGGTGTTCTAATAAATTATAGGATATTATTCTGATATAATTGAATATGATACAATTATGTGATATTATGAATACGATATAATTAATATTATTATGAAAATTTTATCACTAATGTGAGTTGTATTTCCTGTTGTGTTGTGATATGGAGAACAATAATACAAGTTTAAAAATGAGATTAATTATAAAAGCAGGATATGATACAATTAATATTATTATGAAAACTTTATCACAAATGTGAGTTGTATTTTCTATTGTGCTATGATATGAAGAACTATAATACAGGTTAAAAAATGGGATTAATTATAAAAGTAGGATAATATTTGTTAATTTTTTTATAAAAAAATAACAACGATTTTATTTCATAACCGTTATAATATTTGGCGTGTTATCCTGAGAATGAAAAATATCAAAATGGCGCAGCAGGGAATCAAACCTAAGATAATTTTTTATTACAATTGTGTATTGTAAAATCCATTGTGATAGGTAGCATGTTTTCCAGTTTATTACAACGCCTACTAGGCCGTGATTGTAAGTACCATATATACAACGACAATCTAAATAATAACACTCTCGCCTGCGTCATTATATGTCATTCCCAACCATTGTTAAATTGGTTTTTCGTAGTAGTGAAATGTATTAATTAAATACATGTACTTAATATAATTAAAAATAATTTATTTATCACGTATAAACTAACATTACTAGGTGATTTCTATAAGTATTATGAATATTTATCATTTTACATGATTATATTGTATTTTAAACCATTTAATATATATCCATTAAAAATATTTTAAAAAATACTAGTATGAGACTAAAAGTTGAAGATTTTAAAATGGTGAGACCATTTTTGCGTGCTAGAGAAAATAAGGGGCCAAAATTATAATTAAGTATTTTTTATAATTTCTCTATTCGTCAAGTTGTCACTCCATACTCTAAGAATTATTTACACATACGAGAAAATATGATGACCGCAGTTTGAATTCGAAATTCCATTTAAAATATCCTTAAAACTATATTAATTGCTTGTGAAAAGAATGAATAATAATTTAATTAATATCATTAATAAATATTGAGTGTTAAAAATTGTTATTTAGATGATTCTGTAAATTGAAATATTTTAAAGATATTTGGTGTTTAGATTTTTTATTAATCTAACTTTCAAATAAACTTATTTATTTATTTATTTATTATCTTTTATATATTTTTGTTAGTTTTAGTAAATGTAATGTAAGATATCTCTTTAAACGTAGTTAAAGAGGTCCTTATATAGAATAATAAAGATAAAAAACATTTGATATAGCCTCAAACCTATGTATGAATAAGCAATATACGTGCAAAAGAAATACTAGAGACTAATGGCACAATATTGTCGCTCCCCCGAAAAGACACCGGGTCAGATAGGGTACAGACGCGAACGGTCGGCGAAAGGAGAAATGAGGATGAAGTGAATAGAGTCGCCAGCTAGGCATTTTTATCCCAAAGGAAAGGTAATGTTGCATAAACCTGGAAAAAAGATGGATAAGACGGTTGCGAACCAGAGAAACTGAGAAAGGGGCTTGGTTACAACCTGGGAAGGTATTAGCACCCAGATTGTCCGTCGTACTCGACGGGATCCACGCTTATAAGATTGTGTTTAAAGGGGTAGGTGTATGTGCTATTTGTGTGCAAAAGCTGGAAAAGAATATACAAGTGTCAGTGCAAAAGGTAAATGCTCAGGACTGAGGCTTTTAAAGAATGCTGAAAGAGGGGGAAGACAAAGAAACTTTTTTTCGATAACTGTTAAGTTATGCCTACGTATCCTCGCGTGCAATGAGGAAGTCAGAACACCGTAGTTTGACTCAAAGAGACTGAAAAATGAATTGACTATGAACTGCTTGCATGCCTATGCTCAAGTGTATGACTCGTCTGGCTCGAGTGCTAACTGTCTTGCATTAGACAAAAGAAGGCAATTCTCGTTTTGAGAATGAGTGTGATGAGAAAAGAATCCCGAAGGATATGATTATTGTTTGTTTTTGTGTTTTCAGTTTTGTTATTATTTTTGGTGTTTTGCATAAGTAAATGAGCTTAAGCCTAAATCAATGGTTTGTAAACTCATTATATCCTCCCTGATTAGGGATAATGAGAGTACTTAAGTATGAGATAAGCATCTCAACTTAATTGCCATGATGATGTAGGATTAGGATCATTAACCTACTTGTGATTATTTTGGTGTTTTTGGGTTTTTGTTTAGTGTTAAGTAATGAGTTTAATCTCTGATCACAAATTAGTGGGCTCATTACACCATCCTAATAGAAGGATAATAGATGAGAACACTTAAGCTAAGGAAGATACCTCAACTTAATCCATGGTTAGGGATTAAATTCATTATATAACAAAGCCTTTATTAAGTGGATTTTAATTAAGGGATGAAATTAAGAAATGAGTTTTATGGTTTGTAAGACAACTTGAGGGGGACTTGTCCATTAAACACTAGGGTTAGTCATTCTTAACCATAAAGGAAGAATTAGAACCCTAATGTAAGGCCCAAGTTACAAGATAAAGTCTTGGTGATTATTAAGGTTATTTGATTAATAGGTTTAAACAAATTAAAGTTATACATTCCATCCTAATAGAAGGATACATGCATAACCCTAATTCCAAAGTCCTAAAACTTTAAGAGTTTAGTCTCTGATTAAGAGGTGAGGAGAGAGACTCAAAGAAGAATCAAAGGTGAAAGACTAAAGGGAAACTATATACAACCCTAAAGTTATCATGCTTGGTTATCCTATGGTTTGTGAGGCTCAAGAGAAGTCTTCAAGATGGCCACCAAGGAAGAAGCAGATGAAAGAAAGGGAAGAAGCAGAAGAAACAAGTTACTTACTTCATTGAAGAAGATAAGTAAATTGAAGAAAGAAGGTGAGAGATGGACATGAGTGAACAAGTTCACTTAAAAGAAACCAGCAAGATGCATATGAAAGAGATAAATTGAAATGAGAAATGAAGGCAAATTCACTTCTCAAAGTAACTTACCACCTGAAAATGTTAGCATGAGTGCATAAGGTGAGAAACATAAAGAAATGAGATGAAATGAGATGAAATGATCAAAGTCAGAAGTATTTATACAATGTTAATGTCATGTGAGATGATGCAAAGTCACACATGATGCATATGTATGATCATATGAGAGATGAGATGTCATGTAAGCATGCTTTGAAGTTTGAAAGTTCATGAAAGTTAATGAAATGAAATGAATGCAAATCATGGCAAATGAAAGAAGAAATGATCAAGCATGATTCTAACATGTCCTAAGATGTCTAAGATGACATATGAATGCATGAAATGTCATGGCAAGTTCATGTATGTATGCATATGCAAGATTAATGCATGAAATGTCATGGCAAGTTCATGTATGTATGCATATGCAAGATGAATGCATATGAACATGTAAAATTAGGGTTTTATGGAAGTATGAGATGCTCATGACCAAAACAGAAGTAATGCACAAGATATAAAATTGAAAATGCACTCAAAGGAACCCTAAACCTATACTAGGTTACCATCCAAAGGGGGAGGTCAGAAGCTAAACCTAGGAGGAGTTATGAATTTTCTAAGTTTGCTAGGGTTTTTGGGTGATCTTCAATGTAAAATGCCAAACAAATTGAAAACGCAAGATAAAAATGAAACACAAATGTTTTTAGAAACTATAGGTCATGTATGAAACAATGCAAAAAGAATCATGTACAAACTCATCTTGGTTTAAAAGTTATGAATTTTTGAAGTTAGGGTTAGAAAATAGGTCATTTTAGGAACCCTAATTCAATGAAAAATGTCAAAGCATGATCAAAACCAAAAAGAGGTTTGAAAGGTGAGTTTGTAAATGTTTCTAAATGTCTAAGTATGCTCTCTGATTTTTTTGGTGATTTTTAAATACTTAAATGTAATTTTAATTAATAAAAATGAATTAATTAATTAAATAAAACATTTAAATGATTTAAAAATACTTTTTAATGCAAAAAATAAAAATAAAAATATTTTTGGTTTTTGAAAATTAATAAAAGTCATGACAAAAATTTCCAGAATTTTTAAATCATTTTTTCTATTTTAAATAAATGAACAAAATAAAATAGATAAAAATAAAAATAAAATGAAAAGTATGCAGGATGAGAGGCTGAGATTGCAAGTTGGATGGATGGGTGGTCAGGATGCAAAGTCACGTGGACTTGTGGTAATCTGATCCTAAGGCAATGACTTAAACTGGTTAATTAAATGAGATCCAACGACCATATTTTAAACTGACCTAATTAAATAAATTAAAACTAATTAATTAGGATTAGGGTTAATGAAATGATCTGGACCATTGAAAACGCGCGCCAACACAAGATCCTAGGGTCAGAATTCAAACCTAGCTAATTACATGTCATTAGGGCAAAACAAATTCAGATGACCGAAACAGTGCTCCGGTCATCTTCTCCGGCGAGCCAATCATGCCAACTTCTTCCCTAGGCTACCCCAGACCCCCTAAAGCTCCAGATTACATCATCTAACAACTCTAAACATGAATCAAGCATCAAAACACAGTTATCAAGCATGAACAACATTAATCGAATCAAACAAGTTTTAGGTCAAAAATTTCAGAAGCTTCATACATACTCAATACTTAACCATTTGCAAAAATAAACATATCAGCATGATCAACACATCACATAGATTCATTTAGGAACTTAAAAACAAGTTTCCGGAAAAAAAGTTTGAGATGATTACCTGAGATGGAGCTTTACTATCTGGTGCTTCCTGGCCTCTTCCTTGGTGTTTTTCCACTCCAATGAACCCCTTGGTACTTCTGGCAAGCTTGAAACAAGTTTATGTTGGCTGTTTTGAAGGTTTCAGTTTAGAGGAAGCTGAAATCGTGTTTTTATTTGAGATTGTTTCATGCTAATGTGAGGGGTGGGAAATGATCCTGGTGTTATGTGGAGATGATTGGTGAAAGAATTTTGAAGTTTTTATGGCTGAGTTGGGAGATTCGAAGAGATGAAGTTTTGAGGGGATTTTGTGTAATCTGAGCTTGGGTGTGTTTCAGGCTTCAAGCATTGTGTGTTTTGGTTCCATAATGTTTGTATATCATGTCTTGATTGGTCAGAGAGTGGGTGGTGGCCTGGCTTGATTGGTATGGGTGATTTTGCAAAAAGTCAAGCTTAGGTGTACTTGAGGCATGGCACGAGTCAGAGCTGGATTAGTGGCATGGCTGGGCTCAACATGGATCAAGGAAGGCCTTTGGATTGTTTTTGTGCAGCTGTAATGACTGAGGCAAGTGGTAGCATGGCTTTTGCAACTTTTCCCTCTTTGTTGTTTCTTGGGATTCAAGGCATGAAAAGATCCAATTCTTGGGCCAATTTTGATGCTTTGAAGTTGTTTGATCATGTTATGAAGTGTTTGTAAACAATTGAAGTCATTTGAGGCCTTGGCGGGTGGTTTTGCAAAAATCCCTCTTTGGTGCATTCTTGAAAATTATAGGATTTTTTCCAACTTTGAAGGATCATAACTTGAGTTCTATAATGAATTAGAAGGAGTTCTTGTACTTTTTGAAAATGGGAAGATCCATCCTACAACTTTCATGACCAAGAATTTTTCATTTGAAGCATTTTTGATCAAGAAAGAGGAGGTTGAAAAACTTTCCCAAAATGGAAAGTTTCCATTACAAGTCATTTCCATTTTTGGCAAGTGTAGATGTTTAAGAATTGGCAGAATTTTTGACCAAACAAGAAATGTTAAATTCAGTTCAGAATGTCCTATCAGATGTTGGGACATTAGCAAACAGAGTATGTGAACTTATTTCAGGATGTCCTACCAGATGTTGGGACATTATGTAAATAACTTAAGTTCAGTTTTCCAGGATGTCCCAACAGATGTTGAGACATCTCAGACCTGCTTCCAGAATTAATTATTGATTAACAGATCAGAGATATTTAAGGAGAGTTATCTGGAATAAATTAATGATGGATATAAACAGAACAAGGCGCATCTGTAGGGAGTTTTATATTGAAGATTCAGATTAAAACAGAAGACCTAATGCACCTAGAATATAGGAGGTAACAAACCCTAAATTCAAGGTGACAGCTGCTGCACATTAGGGCTGGATCATTCTACAGAAAGCCCAAAATTCAGATACCTATTTAAGCAACAGAAACTCATAGAATTGAGCACGAATTTTAGAAGACCAAATAGGGTGTCTAGTGTTTTTAATAGCAGGTTGTTTTATGTACCACTTTATGAGCTTTTAAGCAAAAGTGCATTTGTGACTTGATTGAAACTGTTAAGTAAGATCAAGCTGTATTGTTTGAAGGATGTCTTCAATTTCTGTAAACTTGTAAACTTGATCATTGTGTGATTGAGGGGGAGTGAGTAGGGTACTCTTATCTAAGTGAGTCTTAGGTAGAAATTGCATTGTGTAAGTATTAAGTGATAGATTAAACAAGGTGGTTTAAGTCTAGAATTAATATTACTAATAGTGGATTTCCTCCTGGCTTGGTAGCCTCTAGATGTAGGTGTGATTATACACTGAACTGGGTTAACAAACTTCTGTGTTGTTTACTTTTCTTGCTGTTTAAGTTTTGGTTAAATTTGTCAAATGTCCTATTAAGTGTTGGGACATCTCTTAGGACATCTCATACCTGATCACAGAATTTCAATTGGCATCAGAGCAGGCACCCTGCCTGTTTATACTGGGTGAGATCTAGGGAATACAAATTCTGTAACATGGACAGAGATTTAGGGTCAGTAAATAGACCACCTATTCTGGATGGATCTAATTATGACTACTGGAAGCCAAGAATGATTGCATTCTTAAGGTCACTTGACAACAGGGCATGGAGAGCAGTCAATGTTGGATGGGATCATCCTATCCAAGACACCAAAGATGGATCTAAAGTGCTGAAACCTGAAGAAGAATGGAGTAAGGAGGAAGAAGACTCAGCACTAGGCAACTCAAAAGCCTTAAATGCTTTATTCAATGGCATTGATAGGAATATTTTCAGACTTGTGCATCATTGTGAGCTGGCCAAAGATGTTTGGGATACTCTCAAAACAACTCATGAAGGAACATCAAAAGTAAAAATGTCAAGACTTCAACTTCTCACCACCAAGTTTGAAAACTTGAGAATGAAGGAAGATGAATCAATTCATGAGTTCTATATGAACATCTTGGATATAGCCAATACTTCTGGAGCCTTGGGAGAAAAGATGACTGATGAAAAGCTTGTAAGAAAGATTCTCAGATCTTTGCCAAAAAGATTTGATATGAAAGTCACTGCAATAGAAGAAGCTCAAGACATATGCTCCATGAAAGTTGAAGAACTCATTGGTTCCCTTCAAACTTTTGAGATGGGAATGAATGACACAAATGCCAAAAAGAACAAAAGCATAGCCTTGGTGTCAAATACAAATGAAGAAGAGGATGATGAATCAGCAAATGATAAAAGCTTATCAGAAAACCTTGCCTTGCTTGGAAAACAGTTCAAACAAATTCTCAGAGGAATGGAAGGCAAATCCAAACCTAGTGGAAGAAACACAAACTCTGAGAACAGAAGACCTTATGATGCTAACAAAAGATTAAAGTATGCTGAAAAGACCAGTCAAGATAAAGGAGTCAAATGTCATGAATGTGAAGGATATGGACACATCAAGTTTGAATGTCCTACCTACTTAAAGAGGCAAAAGAAAGGACTCTCTGTGACCTGGTCTGATGAAGACTCAGGAGAGTCAGAAGAAGAATCAGCTAAACATATTACTGCTTTAGCTGGACTGTATGAATATGATAGTGATTCCAGTTGTGGAGAACTTACTTATGAAGAACTTGAGCAAGCATTCAAAGATCTATACAAAAGAAGCTCTGAAATATGCAGTGAAGTTATAAAGCTAAAGAAGCAGAATAAGACTTTAGAAGATGACAAAGCAAATGATCAGGAGATCATTGAAACCTTAAAAAGTGAAGTAAGCCTTCTCAACTCTAAGTTGGAACATATGTCCAAATCTGTTAGAATGTTGAACAACAGCTCAAACACACTGGATGTTATTCTCAGCAATAATAAACATTCAGGGGACAAAAGTGGACTAGGATATAACAGAGATGAAGCAAGCTCTAGCAAAACTACTTCAAAAACTACACAGTCAAACAAGATGTCCCAACAGATGCTCCAACATCAGAACACAAAGACAAACATAATGTTCCAACAGATGTCTCAACATTCTGGAAAGAACAAAATGAAGAAGAAGTATCAAAGATGGAGATGCCATCACTGTGGAAGATTTGGGCATATCAAACCTCACTGTTATAAGCTACATGGATATCCAAATCAGATGTATCAGCAACCTTCTAATCAGAAAGTAGAAGGTACCAAGAAAGTGCTGCATAGACATCAAAGAAATCAGCAACCTCCTAAGCAGAAGACAGAGGTCATCAAAAAGGTTTGGAGACCAAAAGCTGACATTCAGACTGATCAAAGCCACATACCCAAGAACCATATCAACAATCAAGCTTGGAGATCAACTGAACAACACACAGGGCAGAGACATCAAAAGAAATCTCAACTCATCTGGTCAAAGAAAAGTACTGCATACATAGCACATACATCTCTGAGAGTATCAGCTAAAGAAGACTGGTACTTTGACAGTGGATGCTCAAGACACATGACTGGATTGAAGAATTTGCTAGTAAACTTAAAATCACATTCATCCAGGTATGTTACCTTTGGATATGGAGCTAAAGGAGAAATCAAGGGAGTTGGAACATTGGATTGTCAAGATGTTCCAAGACTAGATGATGTGCTGCTAGTTAAAGGTTTAACTGCTAACCTGATCAGCATAAGTCAACTATGTGATCAAGGATACAGTGTAAACTTTACAAAATCTGAATGTATAGTGATTAACAAAGAACAAGAGGTTGTCATGAAAGGAGCCAGATCTAAAGACAACTGTTACATGTGGGAATCCCAAAATCTCAGTCTCACTTCAACCTGCTCTCTAGCTAAAGAAGAAGAAGTGAAACTGTGGCATCAAAGACTAGGTCATCTTCATCTCAGAGGCATAAAGAAGATCATATCTATGGATGCTGTAAGAGGTATTCCTAATCTAAAGATTGATGATAGCAAAATATGTGGTGAATGTCAAATAGGCAAGCAAACCAAGATGTCCCATCCAAAGCTCCAACATCTGACAACTTCCAAAGTTTTGGAACTTCTACATATGGATCTTATGGGACCTATGCAGGTTGAAAGTCTTGGTGGTAAGAGGTATGCCTATGTTGTGGTTGATGACTTTTCAAGATATACATGGATAAACTTTATCAAAGAAAAGTCAGATGTATTTGATGTATTCAAAGAATTATGTCAAAGATTGCAAAGGGAAAAATCCAGCTGTGTGATCAGAATTAGGAGTGATCATGGAAAAGAATTTGAGAATCAAAAGTTCTTAGATTTCTGTTCTTCAGAAGGAATTAATCATGAGTATTCTTCTCCTATCACTCCTCAACAGAATGGGATTGTTGAAAGGAAGAATAGAACCATTCAAGAATCAGCAAGAGCTATGATCCATGCTAAAAAGTTGCCTCTATACTTTTGGGCTGAAGCTATGAACACTGCCTGTTACATCCATAACAGAGTTACTTTAAGGAAAGGAACTTTGTCCACAATATATGAAGTCTGGAAGGGCAGAAAACCCACTGTGAAGTACTTTCATGTGTTTGGAAGTAAATGCTATATTCTGGCAGATAGGGATCAAAGGAGAAAAATGGATCCTAAAAGTGATGAAGGGATTTTCCTTGGATACTCTATAAACAGCAGAGCATATAGAGTATTTAATTACAGAACAAAGGTAACATGGAGTCCATAAATGTGATAATTGATGATGCTTCTACAGATGTCCCAGAAGATGTTGGAACATCTGCTGATATCAAGATTGAAGCTGAAGAAAAGAATGATCAATATAACTTCACTCAAAATGATACAAGGTCAGAAGATTCAAGCAAACCTCCCTCCATCAGAATACAGAAGGATCATCCCAAAGACTTAATAATTGGTGATCCCAACAGAGGTGTAAGCACTAGATCAAGAGAAGTGATTTCAGGTTCCTGTTTTGTTTCCAAAATAGAACCTAAAAATGTCAAGGAAGCTCTCACTGATGAATACTGGATTTGTGCTATGCAAGAGGAATTAGGTCAATTCACAAGGAATGAAGTGTGGATTCTTGTTCCTAGACCTGATGACATAAATGTGATTGGTACAAAATGGGTGTATAAGAACAAGTCAAATGAACAAGGAGTTGTTACAAAGAACAAAGCTAGACTTGTGGCTCAAGGATACACTCAAATTGAAGGGGTGGACTTTGATGAAACCTTTGCACCAGTAGCAAGGCTTGAATCAATAAGACTACTGTTGGGAATTGCTTGTATCTTAAAGTTCAAGCTATTTCAAATGGATGTGAAAAGTGCCTTTCTTAATGGTTATCTTAATGAAGAGGTATATGTAGAACAGCCTAAAGGATTTGTTGATCCAAGTTGTCCAAATCATGTATACAAATTAAAGAAAGCTCTTTATGGTCTGAAGCAAGCTCCAAGGGCATGGTATGAAAGACTGACCACATTTCTTATCAAGCAAGGATACAGAAAAGGTGGGATTGATAAAACCCTGTTTGTTAAAGATGAAGAAGGAAATGTCATGATTGCACAAATATATGTTGATGACATTGTGTTTGGTGGGATGTCTGATAAGATGGTCAAACATTTTGTCAAGCAGATGGAATCTGAATTTGAGATGAGTCTAGTAGGTGAATTAACCTACTTTCTTGGTCTGCAAGTAAAGCAAATGGAAGACTCAATGTTTATTTCCCAAAGTAAGTACTCCAAGAACATAGTGAAGAAATTTGGAATGGAAAATGCTTCTCATAAAAGAACTCCTGCTCCTACACATTTAAAGCTGACTAAAGATGAAAAGGGTGAGAATGTAGATCAAAGTTTATATAGAAGCATGATTGGAAGCTTGTTATACTTGACTGCTAGCAGACCAGACATTGTATTTGCAGTAGGAGTTTGTGCAAGATATCAAGCTGATCCAAAAGTCAGTCATCTCAATCAAGTCAAGAGAATCCTTAAATATGTTAATGGTACCTGTGACTATGGCATAATGTACTTTCATGGGTGCAAACCAATTCTCACTGGCTTCTGTGATGCTGATTGGGCAGGAAGTGCTGATGACAGAAAAAGCACTTCAAGAGGATGCTTCTTTCTAGGAAACAATCTGATTTCTTGGTTCAGTAAGAAACAGAATTGTGTATCCTTATCTACAGCTGAAGCTGAGTACATAGCAGCAGGTAGCAGTTGTTCTCAGTTGGTTTGGATGAAGCAGATGCTCACTGAGTACAATGTCCCACAGGATGTCATGACATTGTACTGTGACAACTTAAGTGCAATCAACATATCTAAGAATCCTATCCAACACAGCAGAACTAAGCATATTGATATCAGACATCACTTCATCAGAGATCTTGTAGAAGAAAAGGTGATTTCATTGGAGCATGTAGCTACAGATTTGCAATTAGCTGATATCTTTACCAAAGCATTGGATGCTACTCAATTTGAGAATTTAAGGGGTAAACTTGGAATCTGTTTATGTGATATTTAGCAGTTAATGAGATGTGCCAACATGTCATATGACATTGCATGGCATAAGTTCCAGATGGCAAAGCTAGTCTGGTCTAGATCCTTGGGAATTCCATCCATAATCATTTGGACTGTAACGGCTACATATTTAGTAACTACTTATAAGAAGCTATCAAGATTCTCATCATACCATCATAATCGAATCACATTCACCAGCTATTCTCCTGAGATCATAAACCCTAAAGTTTTTCTTTCATCTTCTTCAACAATGTCTCAAAACCCTAAAACAGCTGAGGAAATTCTCAACAAGGAAGACGTGGTTCATGCCACTCCAATCTCTGTTGTGCCAGGGTCATCAACACCATTGGACGAGCTCAGGGGAAGCGCCTCTCACTCTAAAAAGGCAAGAACACCAAAGAGATGTAAAGATCAAATCAGAAGCAAAGCTAAAGGCATTCCCTCTCCTGCTAACATGTCCTCAAGATACTCCAAATATGTTGATGATTCCATCAAGGAGATTGTCAACCAAGTTTTCTCTGAACAAAGAGTGGTGAGAGGGATCTCTGTTCCTTTAAACACCATTCCTGCACCTCAAGAAGTACCAGCTCAAGATACAGAGGACACTGCTGCAGAACAAGATGTCCCAACAGATGTTGGAACATCTGAAGGTAAGAAAAAGAACTCATCTGATGTTGATCTGGAACAAACTGAGGACAAAGTATCAAAAGAAAATGATGAAGAGGTCTCTGAAGAACAGGCTAAATGCTCAAATGAAGATCAAATCCCTGCTGATCAACCAGCTGAAGAGGAGGCTGCTCAATCTCCTCCAGTGGTCAATCTGGAGCAGGACTCTGATGCAGAGATCATATCATCTGTGAAACCCAGCATTGCTAAAAGACTAAGGTCCAGGAAAGGACAGATGCAAGCTGAACCTGTCATCCCTGAGAAGAAGAAGGCTAGCCCAAAGAAAGCCAAAGCTAAAGTCACTTTTGGGCCATCAAAACAATGGAGTAAAGTCCAAACTCAGAAAAGGAAAGCTGCCACATCATTAGATTCAGATGTTGGATCAGATGTCCCAACATCTCCTCCCAAGAAGAGACCAGCAACATCCAGAGCTTCAACTGCTGTACCAGAAGCTCCCTTGGACAACATATCATTTCATCTTGTCTCTAGTGTCAACAGATGGAAGTATGTGTACCAAAGAAGGATTGCCCTGGAAAGAGAACTGAGCAGCAATGCACTTGAGTGCACAGAACTCATTGACCTAATCTCCGCTGCAGGACTATTCAAGACAGTCTCAGAGTTCTCTCCCTGCTATGAACTTCTTGTCAAAGAGTTCATTGTGAATCTTCAGGAGGATTGCTCAAATGGTAAGTCCTCAGAGTTCAGAAAGGTATTTGTGAGAGGTAAGTGTGTTGAGTTCTCTCCCCAAATCATTAATCAGTATCTAGGAAGGGACACAGATGGACCCAATGAGCTAGGCAAGACAGATAATCAAATCTGTAAGGTGATCACTGCAAACCAGGTCAAAGCTTGGCCTGTGAAGGGAAAGCTCTCTGTGAGCATGCTTACCAGAAAGTATGCCATGCTTAACAGGATTGGAACTGCTAACTGGGTGCCTACCAACCACACTTCATCAATCTCAACTGGTCTGGCCAGATTCATCTATGCTGTGGGAACTCAAACCAAGATGGATTATGGAGCATATATTTTTGATCAGACTATGAAGCATGCCATCTCTACTGCAACAAAGCTGCCAATAGCTTTTCCATCATTGCTGTGTGGTATTGTTCTAAGTCAATACCCTGGGATTTTAAATGAGAAGGACACTGTCTGCAAGAGAGAGAGCCCCCTGGCTTTTCATTACAAACTATTCCTAAGTCACCATGCTGCAGATGTTGAAGCACCTTCTGGGACATCTGCTGATCCCTCCACTGCTAAGAATCCAATCTCCAGGAAGACTTTAATTGCTGAACTCAAAATCACCTGCAAAGAGCTTGAAGCTAGAAAGCAGAAGCTTGAGGAAATCATCAAAAGGTTGGAAAGTGAAGAAGCTCAGAATGCTGCATCTGGTGAAGACAGTGAGGCTGATGAAGAAAGTGAAGCTGATAAAGATGAAGACACTGAAGTGGAGGAAGCAACTGAGAGTGATGAATCTGAGTGATCAATGTATGTGAGGCAAATGTATTGACAGCAATGTAATGACAGTAGTAGTGTCTTTGGTCCCTAATTTTGTGTCTACCAAGGGGGAGAACAACATCAAATGTAATTGCTGTTTTAAGTATGAATGAATTCTGTTTGTTTGCTTCTGAACTGAATATGTTTTTTTCTGTTGCAACAAGACTGGATACATATTTGTTTGAGGGGGAGTAATCTCAAATAAGAATCAACAGATAAATAATGATATACTCTGATAAAAAGATCTTCTGCTGCACTCTGATAACCAGAAAAGATGTTAGCCAAAAATTAGCCAAAGGGGGAGTTTGTAGATGTTTAAGAATTGGCAGAATTTTTGACCAAACAAGAAATGTTAAATTCAGTTCAGAATGTCCTATCAGATGTTGGGACATTAGCAAACAGAGTATGTGAACTTATTTCAGGATGTCCTACCAGATGTTGGGACATTATGTAAATAACTTAAGTTCAGTTTTCCAGGATGTCCCAACAGATGTTGAGACATCTCAGACCTGCTTCCAGAATTAATTATTGATTAACAGATCAGAGATATTTAAGGAGAGTTATCTGGAATAAATTAATGATGGATATAAACAGAACAAGGCGCATCTGTAGGGAGTTTTATATTGAAGATTCAGATTAAAACAGAAGACCTAATGCACCTAGAATATAGGAGGTAACAAACCCTAAATTCAAGGTGACAGCTGCTGCACATTAGGGCTGGATCATTCTACAGAAAGCCCAAAATTCAGATACCTATTTAAGCAACAGAAACTCATAGAATTGAGCACGAATTTTAGAAGACCAAATAGGGTGTCTAGTGTTTTTAATAGCAAGTTGTTTTATGTACCACTTTATGAGCTTTTAAGCAAAAGTGCATTTGTGACTTGATTGAAACTGTTAAGTAAGATCAAGCTGTATTGTTTGAAGGATGTCTTCAATTTCTGTAAACTTGTAAACTTGATCATTGTGTGATTGAGGGGGAGTGAGTAGGGTACTCTTATCTAAGTGAGTCTTAGGTAGAAATTGCATTGTGTAAGTATTAAGTGATAGATTAAACAGGGTGGTTTAAGTCTAGAATTAATATTACTAATAGTGGATTTCCTCCTGGCTTGGTAGCCTCCAGATGTAGGTGTGGTTATACACTGAACTGGGTTAACAAACTTCTGTGTTGTTTACTTTTCTTGCTGTTTAAGTTTTGGTTAAATTTGTCAAATTTCCTATTAAGTGTTGGGACATCTCTTAGGACATCTCATACCTGATCACAGAATTTCAGCAAGTTTGCCAATGGCTCAAAATTCTTCAATCTTGTGAACTTCCAACCACTTATAAGATCAAATAAAGATCATAGAACTTCAATTTGATGAAAATACCCCTTTGGTTCCATTGTTGGGGGCCTCAGATGCCCTGATTTTGACTTAACCTGCTCAAGAAGTTACCCAGTGAACAGATGACTTCCATAATGAATTTCTTCATAAAACTTGGTACACATGATCCTTATGACACATTAAGAACATTAGAAAAAAGAATGGCCCAAAAAATGGAGTTAAGGCCTCTGAAACCAAAACCTTAATTTTGGTCATCCGTGTAGTGAAAACCCTAGCTCTGCTTCCATGCCTTGCCAGTTCTTGTGATTTCATGACTTCCACGAACCTTGAGGGACATAATATGATGATAGAACACACATGGACCCTATTGGTAAGCTTTGAGGCCTTTGGGATGGCTCATATGGAATCTTGGATTGCTCAGATCACAAACCCTAGATGCAGATGAACTTGAACTTATGAAGTGAAGCAAAAATGCAATATGAGATAGTATGCTTATGTTAATGCAAACATGAGAGATCACAAGCCATGGTGTGATATGAGTGAGGGAAAATTTGGGGTGTTTACAACTGCCCCTATTCAAACATGAGTTAGCTGTGCAGGATGTAAGCGTCTGGCTTAACAGACAAACAAGATAACTTGTGGTTGAATACCAAAGACAGTCCAAAATTTGCACTCCATGAATTGAAGAAGAAAAGGGATATAAATTGTAAAAAGTAGCATATCATGATTATCAAATGCGGGCGATGGAGGACGACCATCGAGCAGAGGTCGACTGCTGGGGATAAAGCGGTAAGTAAAGCAATGACGGGGACGACCGACAAGCTGGAGAAATAAAGAGACCATGATGGGGACGACCATTAGGTAAAGAAACAAGATTCTCTGGAGATCAAAGTAAAGGAAATGATGGGGACGATCATCAGGTTTGAAAAGTAACGTAAAAAATGATGGGGATGGCCATCGGTTCAAAGAATAAATGAAATGATGATGAGGGACGATCATCAAAGGTGAAGGACAATCACCTAGCAGGGGATGGCTGCTCTTTATCACGACATAGGACGAATGTCAGATAGAAAAGATCAACGATGGGAACGGCCATCGGATAAGCACGATGAAGGACGATCATCAAGAGGTGAAGGATGACCACCTAGCAGGGTACGACTGCTCTTCGGGGTTTATCACGACATAGGATGAATGCCAGATAACAAGATCAACGATGGGGACAGCCATCAGATGAAATGATTAGGGACGGTCATCAAGAGGTGAAGGAAGATCACCTAGCAGGGGACGGCTACTAAATATCACGACATAGGACGAATGCCGGATAGAAAAGGGTTCCAAGAATGGAGACTCCGCTGGGGAAAGGATGAGGGACGATCATCCAAAGGTGAAGGACGATCACCTGGCAGGGGACGGCTGCCGGAAGTATCACGACATAGGACGAATGTCGGATAGGAGAAAGCTGTTTTGTTGATGACTTACTGGGGAACGGTAAACACGGACGAGTGCTCACGCTCAAGAATAAAAGGTATAGGTGTTTGACACTGTGTATAGATTAAAGATGCGGAAGAGCATCCTTAGGACCATGATACAGACGAGTATCAGTAGAAACAAACGTTGACGCATGTTCAGAGATGATGATACGGACGAGTACCAACTGGTTAACAAAGAACATAGACGAGTGTCGAATCTGTTTGAAGAGTGATATATAAAAAGGATACGGACGAGTATCGGAGACTTTTGTATAAGTATGAGTGCTGGTCTGTTGGCGAAGTATGTGCAAGACACGGACGAGCGTTCAACTTTCTGGGGAATGTATGACACAGACGAGTGTCAGAAAAGAAATTTTTATAAGCTATGAATAAATATTTGTATTCGAGAGTGTAAAAGGTGTTCTGGCGACCTGTGGGGATAGGATGACACGGACGGGTGCCGAGTAGAGTGTGTTATGAACAAGTGTTTGGTTTGCAACAAGTGATTTGGCAACCACGCTGGGGAGTGTATGACATGGACGAGTGTCAAAAGAGCATGTATATCTATTTTTGAGAGTGCAAAGGAGGTGCTTTGGCTTATATCTGCGGGGAATAATACGACACGGACGAGTGTCGAAAAGGGTATCTATGAATATGCATTTGTGTTGGAGAGTGCAAAGGGGACGCTTTGGCTTATATCTGCAGGGGATATGAGCTTATATATATATATATTGCTGATGAAATACTGATGGTATTTGTAGGTGACTGGCTCGAACCTGGCTTGTGATCATGCAAATGTTTGATTTTTGCCGTAATGCTCCGTATTAGACGGAATGCTATGCTATCAGTGATTTATGATACGAATGCTATGATTATGCAAAAGAGAAACCGATTCGGGAATCGGATCCTGCTGTGACAAAGATCTCTGGCTGATCTGCTTAGAAAGATATCCCAGCTGGGGAAGAGATCATTGGTAGATTTGTTAGGAGATATAGCTCTGCTTGGGGAAATAGATCATTGGTAGATCTATTCATAAGGAGAACTCAGATGGGGAGGAGGAAACTTTCGTCACTTTGTTGTGTAATAGTTTCAGACATTGCTCTTCTGGGGAGAGGATGGAAACTCTGTGGGGAGATTGGTCGGGGATGCTCCTGTTGAGTAGACCTGTGCTGGGGATGAGGAGGCTTTGACAATTCCACTGGGGAAAAGCATTCCAGATACTGCTTGGGGAGGAGGTATGTTGGGGAAGTGTGCTTGGCATGCCCCATGATGCGTATTGAATACTTGCAATCTGTTAAGACAAGAGAAACGCACAAGTATCCCGAGGTATCCCTTACCGGATTCCGTCATAAGAATTAGATATTCCTGAAAGTAAATATATTTCCCACAAGCAATAAAAAAATGGCTCATTTGTTTTATGCAAATACTTATTATGAATATTGGACATTTTGCAAACAAAACAAAAATGAGGTGTGACTGAAAACTCTGATTTTATTAATCTGGGTGCCCTGAATTGGCAAATACAGTCAAAGAAACAGATCCCCTGGAATGAGGAGATTGTTACAAATTGAAAAAGTAAAAGTGTTGGCAATGTTGACGACACTCCGGTGAACTTCCTTTTCTATGACCTGTATGACCTTGACGTTCTTCTCATCTTTCTTTTTGAAGAAGGTTGATTCTGACTGATGCTTTATCCTTTCGAAGCTTTCCGTATTGTGAACGATACAGACGAATTCAGAATGGAGTTGTTCGCTTATTCCCTGATTTTGCATGGATCGCCCTTTCGGGTTTTCGATCCACCGGGATACCCATTTTTTCCTGAGCTGTCCAATGAGGCTTTCCAACTCAGCGGGTGTACATTTTTTTATTTTTCCCTTATTTTTGCCCGGGTGTTTTATTCTGTTTTTGACTCGCCGGGATGCCCTATTTTTGCCTGGATTTACATTCTGTTTTTATGTCCAGTGGGTCATTTTATGCGAAGTATTTTTTAACTACATCTGAATTCACAGGGGATAAGAAATATTCACCATCCATAGTAGTGAGCATCAGTGCTCCACCAGAGAAAAACTTCTTTACTATGAATGGACCATCGTAATTAGGAGTCCACTTGCCCCTATAGTCTGTATGAGGAGGGAGAAGTCTTTTCAGCACAAGATCTCCCACTTAGTATTCCCGAAGCCTGACTTTCTGATCGAAGGCTTTCTTCATCCTTTTCTGATATAACTGCCTATGAAAAATTGCAGCTAATCGCTTTTCTTCGATCAGATTCAGTTGATTGTACTGAGATCGGACCCATTCTGCTTCTTTCAGCTTTACATCCATTAGTACCCGTAAGGAGGGTAGCTCAACTTCAACAGGTAGGACTGCCTCCATACCTACACAAGCTGGTAAGGCGTTGCCCCAGTAGATGTTCTGATTGAGGTTCGATATCCATGCAAGGCAAACGGTAGCATTTCATGCCAGTCTTTATATGTAACCACCATCTTTTGCACAATCTTCTTGATGTTCTTGTTAGCTGCCTCAACAGCGCCATTCTTCTTTGGCCTGTAAGGAGAAGAATTGTGATGTTGGATTTTGAAGTCCCGACACAGTTCTGCCATCATTTTGTTGTTCAAGTTGGAACCATTATCAGTAATGATTCGCTCGGGAACTCCATATCAACAGATGATGTCTCTTTTCAAAAATCTGGCTACCACTTGTCTGGTGACGTTTGCATATGAAGCTGCTTCAACCCACTTGGTGAAGTAATCAATGGCTATTAAGATGAATCTGTGTCCATTTAAAGCAGTCGGTTCGATCTTTCCAATCATGTCAATTCCCCACATGGCAAAGGGCTAAGGTGAAGACATCACGCTCAAAGGATTTGGAGGCACATGCACTTTATCTGCATAGATCTGGCATTTGTGGCACTTTCTGGCATAGGCACAACAGTCTGCATCTATTGTGATCCAGTAGTAACCTGATCTTAATAATTTCTTTGCCATTGCATGTCCTCCAGCATGGGTACCGAAAGATCCTTCATGCACCTCGTGCATCAGCAAGTCTGCTTCTTTCTTATCAACACATCTGAGTAGTACCATGTCAAAGTTTCTCTTGTATAATGAACCATCAACGTTAAGGAAGAAACTACTGGCCAGCCTTCTTAATGTCTTCTTATCATTGGATGATGCCCCCAGTGGGTATGTTTGATCCTCTAAGAAGCATTTGATATCATGGAACCAAGGCTTGTCATCTTTAGCAATGTCCACAGAGAAAATGTATGATGGTCGGTCTAATATGGATACCGAAATCCGAGGCACAAAATTTGCAGTTTAAACCTTGATCATGGAGGAAATGGTAGCTAAAGCATCTGCGAACTGATTTTCGTCTCGAGGGATGTACTCAAGTTTGACTGTTGTGAAGAAAGTCAATAATCTCCTCATGTAGTCACGGTATGTGATCAGATGCTCTTGGTGAGTGTACCATTTGCCATTGGTCTGATTGATTACCAGAGCTGAATCCTCGAATACATTCAATGTCTTGATCCTGAGGTCAATGGCTTCCTCAAGACCCATGATACATGCTTCGTATTCCACTTCGTTGTTATTGCAGGCAAAGGTGAGTTTTTCCGAGAAAGGCATATGAACTCCTTTAGGTGTAATGAGCATTGCACCAACTCCACGTCCATTCATATTGACAACCCCATCAAACATCATTGTCCACTCTTCTTCTGGGTCAGGCCCTTCAGTGTGAACATGCTCTTCATGATCTTTTGCTTTTAGGTACATGATGTCTTCATCAGGGAAGTCAAATCTCATGGGCTGGTAATCATCAATGGGTTTCTCAGCTAGATAGTCATACAACACACTTCCTTTGATGGCCTTTTGAGATGTGTACTGAATGTCATACTCTGTCAGAATCATTTGCCATCTTGCAACCCTTCCGGTAAGTGCTGGCTTCTCAAATATGTACTTGACGGGGTCCATCTTTGAGATCAACAAATTAGTGTGAGTCAACATATATTGTCTTAGTCGACGAGTAGCCCACGCTAAAGCATAACAAGTTTTCTCGAGCAGTGAATAACGTTGTTCACAGTCGGTAAACTTTTTGCTTAGGTAGTATATTGCATACTATTTTCGACCAGACTCGTCATGCTGGCCCAACACACACCCCATTGACCCTTCTAATACTGTCAGGTACATTATTAGAGGTCTTCCTTCAACTAGAGGCATAAGGATTGGAGGTTCTTGCAGGTACTCCTTGATCTTGTCAAAAGCCTTCTGACAATCTTCGTTCCACCTGACCGTTTGTTCCTTTCTTAACAATTTGAATAGGGGCTCACAGGTTGTAGTGAGGTGAGATATGAACCTTGATATGTAGTTCAATCTACCTAAGAACCCCCGAACTTCTTTTTCAGTCCTAGGTGCAGACATCTCCTGAATGGCTTTGACTTTGTCGGGATTAACCTTAACTCCCTTTTCACTTACGATAAATCCCAACAGCTTACCAGAATGTACCCCGAATGTGCATTTGTTGGGGTTTAGCTTCAGTTGATACTTTCTCAGACGCTTGAACAACTTCAGAAGATTTAACAAATGATCTTCTTCAGTGAGGGATTTGGCAATCATGTCATCCACGTAGCATTCAATTTCTTTGTGGATCATGTCATGGAATAATGTTACCATAGCCCGTTAATAAGTCGCACCGACATTATTTAGTCCAAAAGGCATTACCTTGTAACAAAATGTTCCCCAAGGTGTGATGAAGGTTATCTTCTCCATGTCTTTGGGTAACATTCTGATCTGATTATACCCATAAAAACCATCCATGAAGGAAAACACTAAGAACTAAGCTGTGTTGTCAACCAATACATCAATGTAAGGTAATGGGAAATCATCCTTCGGGCTAGCTCTATTCAGATCTCGGTAATCCACACACATCCGTACTTTGCCATCCACTTTAGGCACTGGTACAATGTTAGCGACCCACGGCGGGTAACTAGTTACAGCAAGGAACCCGACGTCCCACTATTTTTGTACTTCTTCTTTAATCTTCATGGCCATATCTGGACGAGTACGGCGTAGCTTTTGCTTCACTCGATGGCAATCTTCTTTTAATGGTAGCTTGTGCATAACAATATCTGTATCCAGACCTGGCATGTCTTGATATGACCAAGCAAATACGTCGACGTATTCTCGAAGCATGTCAATGAGTTGTTCTTTTACTGAAGCCTGCAGACTGGCCCCATTCTTCACTTCTTTCAAATCCTCTTCGGTACCAAGATTAACTGTTTAAACCTCCTCCTGATAAGGAGTGATTACTTTCTCTTCTTGCCTCAACAACCTGGCTAACTCTTCAGGTAACTCATAGTCTTCTTCAACCCCTTCACCAACTTGATTAATTGGATTGTCAAAGTCATACAAGGTCATAGTAGTGCTGTTGTCGATGCAATCTGGAAGATAATCGCTGCAAGGGTTGAGATTTGTTTGTTTTAGTGATCAATTTTAATCTTGCTTCAAAAATGAAGTTAATTATTTTGAAAAAATTGCCATTTTATTGTTTTGTACAAAAGTAAAAAAATGAAAAGACAGTGAGCGAAAAAGAGACTTGTTTGCAAAAGATGTCTGATATTCATTGATAATCCATTTGCACAAAATTACAATATGGCCCTATTACAAAATGAGTCCCGACACCTTGGGCAAGATGCAAGACTTGATGCATGCTGAAAAAAAAGCAGGAAATAATAATTACTCTGTAGGAGTAACCCTTATAATTTCCTGGGAAGACCAGTTAAGGACTGGGTGCCCCAGGATCCTTGGACATATCCGGCTCTCTAGGTTGCGGTCACTTTCCGCCTCGTCTTTCAGGTTGTTAACATCATCTGGGGTGAGCATCCCCCCACTAATGAACTTGGGCTCCTTAGCAGCCTCTGATTGATCTTGTCAGAATGGTTTGTAACCCAAACCGAATCGGTCCTCCTTCTTCTCCACCGGTAGCAGCTTTCCCCAGCCTTGGGCATTTCCATCTTCAATAACCTTCCGGGCTTGGTGATAAGAGACAATTGAAGTACCCATCCTATCCTCCTGGGATGCAGCAAATACTTCAGTCATCGCCTCATTGATGTTCAGAGCCTCGAACCCCTGGCTCATAGTTTCATGGATTTCACCATCCATCTCAATGTAATTGTATGTAGCCATATGGCTAACAAAGATGTCCTCTTCATCGCAGATGGTGATAATCTGTCCTTCCCACTCATATTTCAATTTCTGGTGAAGGGTTGACATAACTGCGCCAGCGGCGTGAATCCATGGTCGACCCAACAAACAGCTGTAGGCTGGATAAATGTCCATTACATAGAAAGTAGTCTGAAAGACCTGTGGACCGATTATCACAGGAAATTCCACCGCTCCAAGAACAGACCTCTTGGAGCCATCAAAAGCCCTGACCACAAGATTGCTTGGTCGGAGAGCTATCCCATCATATTCGAGCTTGACAAGAGCTTTCTTCGGAAAGACATTGAGTGAAGACCCAGTGTCCACAAGAACATGAGAGAGTATATTCCCTTTGCACTCCAGGGTTATGTGCAAAGCCTTGTTGTGGTGACGTCCTTCTGTAGTCAAATTAGCATTGGTGAAACCTAGCCCATGGCTAGTATTGACATTAGACACCACTATTTCAAGCTGATTCACTGTGATCTCCTCCGGCATGTAGGCAGCGTGCAGAACTTTGAGTAGTGCATCCCGATGAGCCTCGGAACACAACAGTAGGGATAAGATGGAGATCTTAGAAGGAGTTTGGTGGAGCTGATCCATGACTTTGTAGTCACTTCTTTTAATTATCCTCATAAATTCATCCACATCCTGATCAAAGGATGATTTATGAGTCTCTTTTGATGCAGATTCTTCAGGTATCACACTTTTCCCTTTGGCTTTGGCAGCAGCCTCTCCCTCAGTATTAATCTTTGGAGCTTGTGATGCGAAGAGACGTCCGCTTCGGGTGAAACCTCCACCTCCCCTGACATTATCCACTTGTGAGGTAGGAACTGAAGAATCAAGAAGGACTTTTTCTCCATTGCAGTAAAGGTCAGCACCATAATGCCATGGTACAACATTGTCTTTATCATATGGAATTAGCCCTGGCACCGTGATAGTGACTGGACTTACTGCAGCAGAGGTTGGAATCGGTATTGTCTGTGGATCATAGAAGATGGTGACAAGACTTCTTGTGGACATTGGAGGTGATGAATTGAAGCTTGTTTGTTGTCGAAACTGTTGCTGAGATTGTTGTTGAAAGTTACTGGAGTTTGGGACCGTTGTAGGGTCATAATAAATAGTAACTGTGGAGATGTCGTTGTTGGTGGTTGCTGATGTTGTAGAAGTGGATGAAATGGAACTTTTGTTTGTTGAAATGATGGAAGAGTTGATTGTTGATTTTGTAAACGAGTCGGTAGGAACAATTATTGTTGCAGTTGTAGAAGAATCATTTGTACAAGGAGTTGCTGGTGTTGTAGAAGCTATTGTTGTTATTTGCAGAATGACTTATCTAATCAAGCCATTGATGCCATTCTTCAAGCTTGCACATCCGTTCTTGGAAACCCTGCAAGATTCACAACATGCCTTACAACCTGGAAACACTTGGCATTTCAAAAGCTGAGCTTTAACCTCTTCCAGAGGTGTCTGAATACTTGCAGTATCTTCAATCAAATGCAAGGGTGAACCCTCCTCTATTGCGTTTATCCTTGGCCCACCATGGCTGGGCATATGATTCTTCGTGACATTGGGAGGTGATGCAAAATTCAGGGCCTTTGAATCTACCAGATCCTAGACCTTCATATGTAGAGCCCTGCACTTTTCTGTGGAGTGACCATGTGCATTAGAATGAAAAGCACACCTGGCATTGACGTCGTAATTTCTCTGAAGGTTTTGAGGATCTAGTGGAGCCAATGTCCTTAACTCGACAAGGTTAAGCCTTAGGAGTTGAGGTAGCAATGTGGCATATGGCATTGGAATATGGTCAATCACCCTGTTGATCTGAGATGGCCGCTATTGGAAAGGGCGTTGTAGTTGATTGTTGTTATTGTTGTTGTAAGATCTTTGTTAAGGAAACTGTGGCTGTTGAGGAAAGTGTTGTGGTTGTTGAGTATACTGAGGATGTGGAGTAGGAATAGTGACGGTAGTAACTGATCTGGGCAGATATTGGGGCCTTCCTCTTCCCATATGTACAAAATTCATTTCACCAGATCTACGGGGCCCAGCAAATGGCTTCCTTGCACTGCTTGAACTGGCACCGTTGTCGGAGATTTTTCCCATCTTTAGTAAGCTCTCAATTCTTTCTCCAGCTATCACCACGTCTGCAAACCTGGTAGAAGAAAATGCAGCCAATCTGTCAATATAGGTACCCTGGAGAGTATTCATGAACATGTCTACCATCTCCCTTTCTAACATCGGGGGTTGAATGGCAGCAGCTAGTTGCCTCCACCTTTGGGCATACTCTCTAAAGCTTTCACGGGAAGATTGTGACATTCCCATCAGAAGGGTTCTGTTTGGAGCCATATCCAGATTATACTGATATTGACGGATGAAAGCTTCAGCCAAGTCTTTCCAATTTCTCACTGTGGCCCTGGACAAATGGGAATACCATTGTGGGGATGCCCCTGTCAAGCTATCCTCGAAGTAAAACATCCACAGCTTCTCATCCATGGTGTAGGCTTTCAATCTCCCCAGGAAAGACTGAAGATGGGTACGTGGGCAGGATGTGCCATTGTATCTTTCAAAACAAGGAGGTTTGAACTTATGAGGAATTCTCACCCCCTCCACTAATCCCATGCCCATGACATCGAATTCCAGAGAGTTTTGGGATTCAAGAGACCTTAGCTTCTCTGCAATTTCATCCAACCGACGATCGTAAACTTCGTCTCCAGCCCCAACCACAGTAAATTGTTCTTCCTGAGGGTCTTCCTACAAAGCCCTCCCTCCAGTGTTACCTTGGGTGTTTCTTATAGCATTAATGTCTGGGTTCAGATGAGGTCCAAACTCTGGTGGATCAGTACGTGGTTGTACGTGATCGTTGTTACTGGTACCCCTTGTACCTGGATGGTTTTCCTCGGGAGTTTGCCGCTCGACTAACTCTCTCAGTCTTTCCTGGCTTTGAGCTAAGCCAGTCATTACTGCCATAAATTGATTCATTTGGGCCCTCATCTATGTCCTTTCATTAGCCATTTGGGTCCTCACATCAGTCAAATCCTGATGAACCTGATCCATTTGTAATCCCGGAAGGTTGTTTCTTGTCGGATACCGGTGCACTCTATTGACGAGGAATACTCTTCTACGAGCAATGTTTCCTGAAACCACAACAAAGTGAGAAACAACAAAAACAAAAAACCTACAAAACAAAGAAATGATGTTAGTTATGCAATGCAGGATGCCTATTTGTCTTCCAAGGGTATTCGGTTTGGTTCTTTGGTTTTGACCTTTCCAGACCTCGAGGAAATGCTGATGTTGCAGAGAGATTAAACCCACAAAATAATACAAGACATATATTACAAAAATGTGAAGATACATAGTTTGATTACAATAAAGTTCCCATGGCGGGTCAAAATATAACAACGAAATCAAAAGTATAAACAAAGAAAGTAGAAGTACAAAGAAATCAAACATCCAGTCCAAAGTCATCCTCTCTGACTTCCTTCAGGAGAGCTTCAGTCACTGGACCTACTGGGTGTTCTGTGATAGTCCTGATGAGGAGGTTCCTGGTGGCAATGGCATTGGTCAACTTCTTATGCTTATCCTGGTCCTTTGATCACTTCAACCCCGCCCGAAGTTTCAACTCAGAGATCTCCTTCTGTGTTGCTATCAAAGTTGCCTGATTCTTGTTCTCACTAGCCTCCAGCTGCTGTATCCTTGCTTGGGTCCTCTGATCTTCCTGTGCATGGGCCTCAGTGATCCTGTTCCACCTATCCTGGCTCTCCTCTAGATAATTCTCAGCTCTAGCCTTCTGAGTTTTAGCTTCCTTGCAAGTATTCTTTAGTACTAGCTCCCCTGCTCTAGCCTTCCTGATGCAGTCATCTGTCTTCTCAATTTTGGTCAAGTGCTCAACCCAGAGCTTCTCTAACCTTTCATTATCCAGATGGTTGTCATTCCTCTCCCAGAGGGTCTTCTTCAAAGATTCAGAGAGTTGATTATTCCTTTCTTTTAACTTTTCAAACTCCTCCAAGATGACTGTGGTTGCAGGCTGCACTGCTGATGGTCCAGGTACGTCCTCTAAGGTGAATGGCATCTGGGTGATCTGTCCCTTGACACGAGACCAATCAAGATACTGAGCTGAAGCAATGTTGTTACTCTTTCCAAGGATGGTTGTCCCCTTAGTCTGAATGTTGTCCCAAACCCAGGCAGCTTGTTTTACAATAGCTGAGTTGTGCTGGATGTCACAATAGAGGGTTTCTGTCAAATCTTGCCCTCTTGGGGGATGAACCAAAGCATACCCTAACTGCCTCCTGAAAAGCAAAGGGTTGTAGTTGATGCAACCTTTTACTCCAATCAAGGGTACATTGGGATATTGCCCACAACTAGTAATGATATCTTTGCCTTTGGTGCTCTGAGTGCACCATCTGATGTCTTCTGATGTAAGGGCAATCAATCTCTTGGCTCAGTTCCTTGGCTGATGAGGATTCTGGAAAGTGTATGACTTCGGCAAATGTCTTAACAACCAACAATAGAAGAGGGGTGCATAGCATCTAACCAATATTCCCATTTGCTTCTCATTCCTTTGATGCACTAAATAGTAGAAGTCTCCAAGCAAGGTAGGAACTGGGTTCCTCAATAAGAACAAGTGAATAGCATTCTTGCTTACAAACTTTGGCTCGTCTGCAAACAAGATAACTCCATATATGTTGAGGGCTAGAAGTGCACAAACAACATCCCACTTCCCTGCTACAGCATGCAGGGTGGCCTGGGAGATCAAGAAATCCAAGTGAAGGCCTGGAACCCAAACTTGGTGGTCATGCTCTGATAAATGAGGGTAGGCTCCAAATGCAAAGCCTTAGCTATATCTTCATTCTTGGGAGCAACCATCTCAGGGTTGAAAGGAATCCCTCTCCTGATAGGGACACCTAACAACATGGAAAATTCTTCTAGCAAAGGTCCCAACTGAAAATCAGGGAATGTGAAACATCTGAGAGGAGGATCATAAAACTGCAAGCAAGTGGGGATCATGTTCCTCTGGGATGCATCCAGGTCCATGATCATGTCCAATATGCCTCCATAATGTTCCCTAAATAATGGGACATGATCAGGAGTGATGAGAGACTGGATCTGTCTGATGCCTATCAGAGTAGGCTCAAAGAAATGGTATGTGATGTTGCTCTTCCTGGAAGTGTCCATGTTGGATGCTGGTGAAGAAAGCTAGGGAGAAGCCCTGATGAAGGTAACTGCTGAAAACTGATGAGGATAACTGGAGAAGGTGCTGAAGAAGGGTCTCTGATGAAGACAAACTGATGAAGAGTCTCTGATGAAGTGCTGGAGAAGAATCTCTGATGAGGATAACTGGAGGAATCTGAGCAGTAGAACAGGTCAAAACCAAACCAAAGATAAGAAGGTGGATACCCTGTAAAACAAATAGGAAAATGTTAAATGATGCCAAATGATGTATGCAGAATGATATGAAAAGGGTTTGTGATCAACTGCTGGATCTGTTATCTTCCTTGATAGGGTCCATGTGTGTTCATAAGTCCGGATGGAGGCTTAGAAAACCAGTAACCAGGTGGGGGACTCAAATAAAGTGTCAAAAGTCCAGGGTTTCACAAGAACTGTCCAAAATGATATAACCTTAACAAATCAAGTAACAAGGTATGATGGGGCCAAGGGTTCCTGCAAACCTGTAAACATCCTCACCCTCTCACATGTACTGTTCTAGAACAAGGATCCTCAGACTTGGATCAGTTATGAGAAGTGTAAACACTTCTAACCCGGAGACACAGTGTTTACAATAACCATAAAGGATCTTCCTCTAATTCACCTCAGATGCTGAAGGTCATAAAAGGTCATCCAGACTTAGCAGGCTTCCCAGATAGCCCTAGTACTACAGGAAATCTGTAGCACAAAGTTCTCAGGAAGAAACCCATGTCTGAATTGTGTTTCATATTCCCGCACCAGATCGAAATGGAATGGGAAAAAATATGAAGCCACTCTATCCTATGTGTCACTCAGGTCCCCGGTATGGAACCTTAATCACTCAATGATCCCTCCCACCAAGGTAAACACAGATCCAACACCAATGATATGATAATAACAGTATGAAATGCATAAAACTGTAAATGAAAGCAATAAATAAAGCTGTACAGAAAGCAATAAATAAAGCAATGAATAAATAAGCACAAGTAGCACATAAAACCCCCGTAAACACAAATCAAACAAGCGCTAGGAGGAACCCACAAAAATAACCAGAAGCCCTGGTTGCAATATAAGGGTCCCCAGCAGAGTCGCCAAGTTGTCGCTCCCCCGAAAAGACACCGGGTCAGATAGGGTACAGACGCAAACGGTCGGCGAAAGGAGAAATGAGGATGAAGTGAATAGAGTCGCCAGCTAGGCATTTTTATCCCGAAGAAAAGGTAATGTTGCATAAACCTGGAAAAAAGACGGATAAGACGGTTGCGAACCAGAGAAACTGAGAAAGGGGGTTGGTTACAACCTGGGAAAGTATTAGCACCCAGATTGTCCGTCGTACTCGACAGGATCCACGCTTATAAGATTGTGTTTAAAGGGGTAGGTGTATGTGCTATCTGTGTGCAAAAGCTGGAAAAGAATATACAAGTGTCAGTGCAAAAGGTAAATGCTCAGGACTGAGGCTTTTAAAGAATGCTGAAAGAGGGGGAAGACAAAGAGACTTTTGTTCGATAAATGTTAAGTTATGCCTACATATCCTCGCGTACAATGAGGAAGTCAGAAAACCGTAGTTCGACTCAAAGAGACTGAAAAATGAATTGACTATGAACTGCTTGCTTGCCTATGCTCAAGTGTATGACTCGTCTAGCTCGAGTGCTAACTGTCTTGCATTAGACTGAAGAAGCAAGTTCTCGTTTTCAGAATGTGTGTGATGAGAAAAGAATCCCGAAGGAGACGATTATTGTTTGTTTTTGTGTTTTCAGTTTTGTTATTGTTTTTGGTGTTTTGCATATGTAAATGAGCTTAAGCCTAAATCAAGGGTTTGTAAACTCATTATATCCTCCCTGATTAGGGATAATGAGAGTACTTAAGTATGAGATAAGCATCTCAACTTAATTGCCATGATGATATAGGATTTGGATCATTAACCTACTTGTGATTATTGAGATGTTTTTGGGTTTTTGTTTAGTGTTAAGTAATGAGTTTAATCTCTAATCACAGATTAGTGGGCTAATTACACCATCCTAATAGAAGGATAATAGATGAGAACACTTAAGCTGAGGAAGATACCTCAACTTAATCCATGGTTAGGGATTAAATTCATTATATAACAAAGCCTTTATTAAGTGGATTTTAATTAAGGGATGAAATTAAGAAATGAGTTTTATGGTTTGTAAGACAACTTGAGGGGGACTTATCCATTAAACACTAGGGTTAGTCCTTCTTAACCATAAAGGAAGAATTAGAACCCTAATGTAAGGCCCAAGTTACAAGATAAAGTCTTGGTGATTATTAAGGTGATTTGATGAAGAGGTTTAAACAAATTAAAGGTTTAACACTTAGGATTAAAGTTATACACTCCATCCTAATAGAAGGATACAGGCATAACCCTAATTCCAAAGTCCTAAAACTTTAAGAGTTTAGTCTCTGATTAAGAGGTGAGGAGAGAGACTCAAAGAAGACTCAAAGGTGAAAGACTAAAGGGAAACTATATACAACCCTAAATTTATCATGCTTGGTTATCCTATGGTTTGTGAGGCTCAAAAGAAGTCTTCAAGATGGCCACCAAGGAAGAAGCAGATGAAAGAAGGGAAGAAGTAGAAGAAACAAGTTACTTACTTCATTGAAGAAGATAAGTAACTTGAAGAAAGAAGGTGAGAGATGGACATGAGTGAACAAGTTCACTTCAAAGAAACCAACAAGATGCATATGAAAGAGATAAAGTGAAATGAGAAGTGAAGGAAAATTCACTTCTCAAAGTAACTTACCACCTGAAAATGTTAGCATGAGTGCATAAGGTGAGAAACATAAAGAAATGAGATGAAATGAAATGAAATGATCAAAGTCAGAAGTATTTATACAATGTTAATTTCATGTGAGATGATGCAAAGTCACACATGATGCATATGTATGATCATATGAGAGATGAAATGTCATGTAAGCATGCTTTGAAGTTTGAAAGTTCATGAAAGTTAATGAAATGAAATGAATGCAAATCATGGAAAATGAAATAAGAAATGATCAAGCATGATTCTAACATGTCCTAATATGTCTAAGATGACATATGAATGCATGAAATGTCATGGAAAGTTCATGTATGGATGCATATGCAAGATGAATGCATATGAACATGTAAAATTAGGGTTTTATGGAAGTATGAGATGCTCATGACCAAAACAGAAGCAATGCACAAGAAAAAAAATTGAAAATGCACTCAAAGGAACCCTAAACCTATACTAGGTTACCATCCAAAGGGGGAGGTCAGAAGCTAGACCTAGGAGGAGTTATGAATTTTCTAAGTTTGCTTGGGTTTTTGGGTGATCTTAAATGTAAAATGCCAAAAACATTGAAAATGCAAGATAAAAATGAAACAAAAATGTTTTTAGAAACTATAGGCCATGTATGAAACGATACAAAAAGAATCATGTACAAACTCATCTTGGTTTAAAAGTTATGAATTTTTGAAGTTAGGGTTAGAAAATAGGTCATTTTAGGAACCCTAATTCAATGAAAAATGTCAAAGCATGATCAAAACCAAAAAGAAGTTTGAAAGGTGAGTTTGTAAATGTTTCTAAATGTCTAAGGATGCTCTCTGATTTTTTTGGTGATTTTTAAATACTTAAATGTATTTTTAATTAATAAAAATGAATTAATTAATTAAATAAAACATTTAAATGATTTAAAAATACTTTTTAATGCAAAAAATAAAAATAAAAATATTTTTTGTTTCTGAAAATTAATTAAAGTCTTGACAAAAATTTCCAAAATTTTAAATTATTTTTGCTATTTTAAATAAATGAACAAATTAAAATAGAGAAAAATAAAAATAAAATGAAAAGTATGCAGGATGAGAGGCTGAGATTGCAAGTTGGATGGATGGGTGGTCAGGATGCAAAGTCACGTGGACTTGTGGTAATCTGATCCTAAGGCTATGACTTAAACTGGTTAATTAAATGAGATCCAACGGCCATATTTTAAACTGACCTAATTAAATAAATTAAAACTAATTAATTAGGATTAAGGTTAATGAAATGATCTGGACCATTGAAAACGCGCGCCAACACAAGATCCTAGGGTCAGAATTCAAACCTAGCTAATTACACGTCATTAGGGCAAAACAAATTAAGATGACCGGAACAGTGCTCCGGTCATCTTCTCC
Organism: Lathyrus aphaca; assembly: GCA_963966055.1. Taxonomy (NCBI): domain Eukaryota; kingdom Viridiplantae; phylum Streptophyta; class Magnoliopsida; order Fabales; family Fabaceae; genus Lathyrus; species Lathyrus aphaca. Next base: position 482,051,148 of record OZ014525.1, on the reverse strand, counting down.
GGCGAGCCAATCATGCCAACATCTTCCCTAGGCTACCCCAGACCCCCTAAAGCTCCAGATTACATCATCTAACAACCCTAAACACGAATCAAGCATCAAAACACATTTATCAAGCATGAAGAACATGAATCGAATCAAACAAGTTTTAGGTCAAAAATTTCAATAGCTTCATACATACTCAATACTTAACCATTTGCAAAAATAAACATATCAGCATGATCAACACATCACATAGATTCATTTAGGAACTTAAAAACAAGTTTCTAGAAAAAAAAGTTTGAGATGACTACCTGAGATGGAGCTTTGCTATCTGGTGCTTTCTGGCCTCTTCCTTGGTGCTTTTCCACTCCAATGAACCCCTTGGTGCTTCTGGCAAGCTTGAAACAAGTTTATGTTGGCTGTTTTGAAGGTTTCAGTTCAGAGGAAGCTGAAATCGTGTTTTTGTTTGAGATGGTTTCAAGCTAATGTGAGGGGTGGGAAATGATCCTGGTGTTATATGGTGATGATTGGTGAAAGCGTTTTGAAGTTTTGATGGCTGAGTTGGGAGATTCGAAGAGATGAAGTTTTGAGGGGATTTTGTGTAATCTGAGCTTGGGTGTGTTTCAGGCTTCAAGCATTGTGTGTTTTGGTTCCATAATGTTTGTATATCATGTCTTGATTGGTCAGAGAGTGGGTGTGGGCCTGGCTTGATTGGTATGGGTGATTTTGCAAAAAGTCAAGCTTAGGTGTACTTGAGGCATGGCACGAGTTAGAGCTGGATTAGGGGCATGGTTGGGCTCAACATTGATCAAGGAACGCCTTTGGATTGTTTTTGTGCAGCTGTAATGACTGAGGCAAGTGGTAGCATGGCTCTTGCAACTTTTCCCTCTTTGTTGTTTCTTGGGATTCAAGGCATGAAAAGATCCAATTCTTGGGCCAATTTTGATGCTTTGAAGTTTTTTGATCATGTTATGAAGTGTTTGTACACAATTGAAGTCATTTGAGGCCTTGACAAGTGGTTTTGCAAAAATCCCTCTATGGTGCATTCTTGAAAATTATAGGATTTTTGCCAACGTTGAAGGATCATAACTTGAGTTCTATAATGAATTAGAAGGATTTCTTGTACTTTTTGAAAATGGGAAGATCCATCCTACAACTTTCATGACCAAGAATTTTTCATTTGAAGAATTTTTGATCAAGAAAGAGGAGGCTGAAAAACTTTCCCAAAATGGAAAGTTTCCATTACAAGTCATTTCCATTTTTGGCAAGTTTGCCAATGGCTCAAAATTATTCAATCTTGTGAACTTCCAATCACTTCTAAGATCAAATAAAGATCATAGAACTTCAATTTTATGAAAATACCCCTTTGGTTCCATTGTTGGGAGCCTCAGATGCCCTGATTTTGACTTAACTTGCTCAAGAAGTTACCTAGTGAACAGATGACTTCCACAATGAATTTCTTCATCAAACTTGGTACATATGATCCTTGTGACATATTAAGAACATTAGAAACAAGAATGGCCCAAAAAATTGGAGTTAAGGCCTCTCAAACCAAAACCCTAATTTTGGTCATTTGTGTAGTGAAAACCCAAATTTTGGTCATCTGTGCAGTGAAAACCCTGATTTCTTGACTTCCATGAACCTTGAGGGACATAATATGATGATATAACACACATGGACCCTCTTGGTAAGCTTTGAGGCCTTTGGGATCGCTCAGATGGTATCTTGGATTGCTCAGATCACAAACCCTAGATGTAGATGAACTTGAACTTATGCAGTGAAGCAAAAATGCAATATGAGAAAGTATGCTTATGTTAATGCAAACATGAGAGATCACACGCCATGGTGTGATATGAGTGAGGGAAAATTTGGGGTGTTTACAAATATAAATTATCAAACATATAAAATAATGATTTATATGATTCAACACTAAAATGATAAAAAGTTGTAGAGAAAAAGGTGAGTGAATCCAATAAATATGATTTATTTTTATGTTATTCATACATAAATCAGGTATATAATACAAATTTTTATTATTTAAATCCTCTTCAATGTCTCTACTTACTTAAGAAGATGACGATTGGGAAGGGGAAGGTGTCGGAGATGGTGGATGATGATGATGATGTTTCTTGTGTTTCTTATGATGATGATCTGAATCAAGAGAATCAATAGAGGAGGAAGATGGTGATTGAACATGGGAATGAGTTAGGACCTAGGGGTGATGTTGATGATGTTTCTTGTGATGATGATCCACATCAAAGGAATCATTAATGAAAGAAGATGGAGATTGAATAGGGGAAGGGGTTGGGGATGATGAATGATGGCGATGATGCTTCTTGCGATGATGGTCTAGATCAATGGAATCAATAGGGAAGGAAGATTGTGGTTGAGTAGGAGAATTGGTTGGGGTTGATGGATGATGGGGATGATGTTTCTTGTGATGATGATCTAGAGGGGAAAGGGTAGGGGATGATGGGTGATATCGGTGATGTTTCTTTTGATGATGATCCAGTTCAAGAGAATCAAAAGAGTGAGAAGATGGTGATTGAACAGGGGATGGAGTTGGGGCTGATGTGTGATGTTTTGGGTGTTTTTTATGAGTATAAACTCCCTTAGAAAATCCCATGAAAGAGCTCACTTGAAGTAAGACTAGTACTAAGATTAAAATTTTGGCCATATCTCTATGCAAGATACAAGAACTAAAAGTGATGGAGGAAGTGATATTGATATGTTATGAGTTCCCAAAAGATGTTATTTATAGGAGCTTATGTCTAGAATCCAAGTCAAAATATACGATGTATTTGCTCCAAAAAAAACTTTGTGTATATAGACTTTAAAATAGGGTAGTTGAAAATTTTATATTTATATATCAATAGTATTTGTACAAATATATTAATAAATGGATATTATAATATAGTGATGATATTTAAATGAATATACATTTAATCGTTGAATGTTTTAAAAATTACTTCATCGGATCCTTTTAATAATAAAAAGTTCACTTTATAAATTCATTGAATAATTAATTTATATTCTCTATATAACAGTCCAGATACATTGATGGTAAAACTTCTTTTATAATTATGACGAAAAAAATTATTATTTTACTCTTTATTTATATATTTTATTATTATTTAATCATGTAAATTTATAATAAATAATAACACATTTAATGTAATTTATTCCCACAAAACATTTATATATTTAATATTTTTAAATAGGTATATGTCAGTATATTATAAAGAAAAAAAATTATTTGAATTTTTTATAAATATTATAACATTAATATGTTTAATATATATTTTTGATCTTTTTTTAACACACATTTTTAATTAAATAAATACTACTTTTATGTACTTTACCATAACTAACAATATATTTAATATTGAATCAAAATAATAATCAACTATCTATCTATTAAAATAAACTACCAAGATAATATCTATTTTATTTTAATCAACAATTATATTTGTTTGAGAGACAAAATATAGGAGCTTATGTTAAGAATTTGTGCCAAAATATACGATATATTTGGTCCAAAAAAAACCGTGTTTATAAATTTTAAAATAGGATAGTGTTTATACAAATATAATAATAAATGGACATTATAATATGGTGATGATATTTAATTGAAGTTACCTTTAATCTTTGAATGTTTTAAAAATTACTCCATCGAGTCCTGGTAATAATAAAAATTTTACTTTTTAAATTCATTGAATAATACATTTATATTCTCTATATAACAATCCAGATAAATTAATGGTAAAGTTTCTGTTATAATTATGACCAAAAAGAATATTTATTATTTTACTCATTATTTATATCTTTTATTATTTTTTAATCATATAAAGTCTTAATAAATAATAACACGTTTAATGTAATTTATTCCTATAAAATATTTATATATTCATAATACTTTTGAATAGGTATATATTAGCATATTATAAGGAAACCGAAAAGTTTTATTTGAAATTTTAAATATTATAACATTAATATGTTTAATATATATTATTTATCTTGTTTTTTATCACACATTTTTAATTAAATAAATACTATTTTTATGTTATTTACCATAACTAAATAAAACATATTTAATATTGAGTCAAAATAATAATCATCTAACTATCAATTAAAATAAACTCCATCAAACTTCCTAATATATCATTTTCTTCTTAACAATATGTACTAGGAAAAGGGCATATTTGTAATTAACAAATTCTAATAAAATTGAAACTACGTCCTTTTGTGACCTCATGCATTTCTTGGTTTTTATTTTTAACTTTCTCACTCTTCCTTTTCTTATTTGATTCAAATTTAATTTACTCCACAATATTGTCGCTCAGTTTTTGTGGTTTCGAAGCATAACCGATTGTTTCTAAGTTCAATTCATTTTTTATCCAATTAAGCTGATTAAGGAAGGGAAATAGATGTTTCCAATTAACCCTGCTTGAATACTGAGTTTAAACAGATGACTGTTTGTTTACAGATGTTATCTAAAGTGTGAGTCCTTTTTAGATATTCACAATAGGTTTAGGATATATCTGTTGTTTCTTGATATATGTGGTGGTTTCTTGAATTTGGGTTTGAGAATGAGTTGAGATATAGTAAGATAAGTGAGATTTTTGTGTTTTGTATTTTGAAGGATTTTTGGATGTTTTTTGATACGTTTGGGGACCTATTTATTGTTTTTTGTATGGTGTGCTCGCAAAGATCTTACGACATTTTGCCTACTTACCCACAAAAAGAGAATTGAGGGATCAGAGCATTTTAGTTCCTCCTAAGGCTAAGGATAAGGCTAGGAGGATGGTTGTTTGTATCTTGATCAAAGCACAATATGAACGATGCTCAAATGGTTTGCTTGATTTGATTCAAGGCGGAAACTTTGTAGTTGGGTGTTTGAATTGCATAGCTCAAGGCCTAAGCTGAATCTGATATCTTGAATTGCATAGCTTAAGAAAGGCTGGAATTGTACCCTGAATTGCATAGCTCAATAAGGATTGAATGATTATGTTGAATTGCATAACTTAAGAAAGGCTGGATGTTTACCAGAATTGCATAGCTCAGGAAAGCTGAATTTGGATGGATGTCTTAGTTATAGTCCAAGTGTATTACTATATGGAAGTGATCTCAGTTATAATCCAAATGTATAATTGTATTGATTTGGATGATTGTCTTAGTTATACTCTAAGATTATGATTGAATTGTTTGATCGAGGGATGTGAGAATTTGTCATCTCTAAAGTATTTGACTGAAAAGTGTTTGGGGACTTTCTGCGCCTTGATTGAAGCCCAAGGTTGAAGCTCAACAAAGAAAACTGACTCTTTTGAGGAAAGTTTTTCTATATCCTGATTTGGAATCCCAAGTTGGTGAAGCTTATTTGGTGAGAGATTGACTCTTGATTTATTTGTATCTTGAATGAAGCCCAAGATGGGAGGATGGCTTTTGTGGGAGATTTACTCTTGAAGAAGAGTGTATGTCTGTTTATTGTGAAGGTTGAGGTCTTCAGACTTTCCTTTGTCTGGGGAAAATTCTATTACATAAAGCCCAAGAGGAGGCTATCTTGGTCATCCATCGGGGAGAGGAAGACTATTGTATATGTTTGATACTAGTATATGTTCTTATGCTTTTGGGAAGCCTTTGCAGGTCCTTTCATTAAGTCCAAGCAGAAGCTAGATTACCTTTAGGAGGCCCATGGATCCTTAAACTAAGCCCAGTAGAAAGTTGGGAGAGGTTGGGTATTTCTAAGCCTGAGAGAAGGTACCTTTAAGAGGCCAGAAGGTCCCTGAATTAAGACTTAAAGGAGGTTATGTTTTTCCCTAAGAGGGTTCTAAGTTATTCAAAGGTTGGTCTTGTGATTTTAACCTTAACCCGACTACTTAGAGATTCTAGCAGAGATGCAAATATATAAAATAAATATGCATGCAAACAAATAAATGTGTTAGTGAATGTGTTGAACATTTTTAAGTATATCTTTTGCTATAGTTTGAGTATTCTTAAGTGATTTTTAAGAATGATATTGGGGGGTACACTGGGAGGCAGAGGCCCAACATCTCGGGGAAGAAAGATTACAGATAAGTTTTATTGTATCCTCTTTGATTATTAAGAAGTGTATTATTATCGTTGCTTTAATATGAAAAGAAGAAAGATAGTTTTGATTACGACTTTTATTCTAACACTCAGACGACAATTTTAGAAAACAGTGAGAAGTTAGAGGGAGAAAGGATGGCTCAAAAGCCAATAATAGGGTTTAAACATAAGGATGCCTATGGAAATTCCAATAATGGGGTTTTAACATAAGGATGCCTATGGAAATTGTGTATTTAAATTATCTAATGATTTCATACACAGGGTAGGACTTGGGTGCTGAAAAGCTGCCTACCGCCTAGGAAGCAGTTCACCAGAGAGAGGACTTTGTCTAGTTATAGATGTATTAGATCTTTAGTTATAAAAGGGATGGGACTTGTAAACAAGTTTCCCATGAATCTCTGTTTAAGAGATTGATAACTGTTTGTAAAATCAGTGGGGGGAATTAAGATTTATTCAAAAGTCTGACAAAGTTTTAAAACAGATCGTAGAAAGTTTAAAACAAAAAATAATGGGTCATAAATACAAAGGATTCCCCATGACACAATTTCACAATTCATTTTAGAAAACAAAAGGTTATGTGTAAAGAATCAAGGAAAAAGGCGATTGCGCCAAGTATTTGAAAATAGCTGGTATAAAACCTAATGGTCTATGTTTCAAAAATGGGTTGGGACTTACACTCTAATAGAGGCCCAAGAGTGTGTGGTTTTAATATTTGAATAAAAACCACAAGAAAAACCCTAATTACAATTTAGGGATTTATTTGAATTAATAAATGAAATAAAATATAAAAATATAAAATTTGTTCATAAAATATGTTATGACTTTGAAATTATGATTGAAAAATCATATGTTATTTGTATGATAATGTGAAAATTTATTTGTTTGAAGAAATTGATGAAAAGAATTTATTTAAAATGTTTTGAAACAAAATAAATACGAATTCTTATATGTTTTGCAAAACCTACCATAACTCTTTGAATACGTAACCATTTGAGACAAAGTAAAAATGAACATTGTGTGTTTTTAACTCAAGAATTCAGTGGTATAATTTAAATGCATTTATTTTTAGCGTGTACCAAGATATAAGAACATAAGCATATGAACCCTAATTTTGCAAAAGAAACTACACAAATATGTTTGTGGAAGTTTTGATGTAATTTTTTTAGGGGAAACATTTAAAACATTATAATAAACATTCGGAAAAAGTATTGTGTGAGGAAATTGTCGCTCCCCGAAAAGACACTGGGTCAGATAGGGTACAGACGCGAACGGTCGGCGAAGAGAGAAAATGAAGTGAAGATGAATAGAGTCGCCAGCTAGGAATTTTTATCCCGAAGGAAAGGTAATGTTGCATAAACCTAGAAAAAAGATGGATAAGACGGTTGCGAACCAGAGAAACTGAGAAAGGGGGTTGGTTACAACCTGGGAAGGTATTAGCACCCAGATTGTCCGTCGTACTTGACGGGATCCACGCTTTAAAAGATTGTGTTTAAAGGGGTAGGTGTATGTGCTATCTGTGTGCCAAAGATGGAAAAGAATGTACAGGTGTCAGTGCAAAAGAGAAGTGAAATGCTCAGGAACTGAGGCTTAGAAAGAATGCTGAAAGGGGGGAAGACAAAGAGACTTTTGTTTGATAACTGTTAAGTTATGCCTACATATCCTCTCGTGCAATGAGGAAGTCAGAACAACGTAGTTCGACTCAAAGAGACTGAAAAATGAAATTGACTGTGAACTGCTTACTTGTCTATGCTCAAGTGCATGACTCGTCTGGCTCGAGTGCTAACTGTCTTGCATTAGACGGAAGAAGCAAGTTCTCGTTTGTGAGTGAAGATGATGAGAAAAGAATCCTGGGAGAGACAATTATTGTTTGTTATTGTGTTTTCAATCTTTTATTGCTTTTTTGTGTTTGTCATAAGTTAATGAGCTTAAGCCTAAACCGAGGGTTAGTAAACTCATCATATTCTCCCTTTGATTAGGGATAATGAGAATACCTTAAGTAATGAGATAAACATCTCAACTTAATTACCATGATGATGTAGGATTAAGATCGTTAACCTACTTGTGATTACTTAGATGTTTTTGAGTTTTTGTTTAGTGTTAAGTAATGAGTTTAAGCCATAATCAAGGATTAGTGAACCCATTACACCATCCTAATAGAAGGATAATAAATTAGCACACTTAAGCTAAGGAAGGTACCTCAAATTAATCCATGATTAGGGATTAAACTCATGACAAAACAAACCTTTATTAAAGTGGATTTTAATTAAGGGTGAGATTAAGAAGTGAGTTTTATGGTTTGTAAGACAACTTGAGGGGGACTTGTCCATTAACACTAGGGTTAGTCCTTCTTAACCAATAAAGGAAGAATTAGAACCCTAATGCAAGGCCCAAGTTACAAGTTAATGTCTTAGTGATTATTAAGATGGATTGATTAAGAGGTTTAAACAAATTAAGGGTTTAACACTTAGGATTAAAGTTATACACTCCATCCTAAGAGAAGGATGCAAGCATAACCCTAATTACAAAGTCTTAAAACCTTAAAGGCTTAGTCTCTAATGGTGAGATGAGAAGAGAGACACAAAGAAGACACAAAGGTAAAAGCTAAAAGGGGACTAATCAAAACCCTAATTATTGTCATGCTTGGATGTTCCTATGGTTTGTAAGGCTTGAGAAAGATCTTCAGAGAAGCCACCAATGGAAGAAGCAGATGAGAGGAGGAGAAGCAGGAGAAACAAGTTACTTACTTCACTGAAGAAGATAAGTTACTTGGAGAAAGAAAGTGAATGGTGAACATGAATGAGAAAGATCACTCTAAGGCGAAGAAAAATGCATCAATGATGCATATGAAGAATGAGAAGAGAAATGAGAAGTGAAGGCAAATTCACTTCTCAAATTAACTTACCACCTGAAAATGTTAGCATAAGGAAAGAAATGAAATGAAAATGAAACATATGCAAAGGTAAAAACCAAAACCAGAAGAAAATACATGATGCAAATGATGCTATGAGATAATAAAAAGGCATGTCAAGTGCTATGAATGTTCATATAAAGAGAAAGAATGCAAATGAAGCATGTAGGAAGCATGAAAACACATGGATGCTTATGAAATGAAATGAATGCAAAGCATAGAAAATGTATGAAGAAAATGGCCAGGCCGTGTTCAAGAAATGTCTTAAGATGTCTAAGATGGCATACAAGTGCTTAGAATGTCATGACAAGCTCACATGTTCATGCAATGCAATATAAGATGCAAGTATGGATGCAAGATTAGGGTTACATGAAAGGATGAGATGCAAATGACCAAAACAGAAGCAAATCACTTGATAAAAAATTGAAAATGAATTCAAAGGAACCCTAACCCCATATGATATCACACCCCAAAGAAGAAGTTCTAACTCTTAACCTAAAAGAAGTTATGATTTTTCAAAGTTAACTAGGGTTTTTGGTTACCTTAAGAGGGAAAATGTAAACCAAATGGAAAATGCAAGATAGATTTATGACAAAACTATCCTAGAAACTACATGTTATACAGAAAACAATGCAAAAAGAACCATTGTTAAACCCTTCATGGTTGGGAAGAAAAGAACTTTCAAATTTAGGGTTCTAAAAAGGCAATTTTATGAACCCTAAATTCAAGAAAAAATGTCAAAGTTGGATCAAAACCAAAAATAAATTTGTATGAATGGTTTGACAATGTTTCTAAATGTCCTAAGATGCAATGTGAATTTGTTTGGGATTTTTAGAAACCTAAATGATATTTTAATTAACTAATTTCCATTAATTAATTAAAATAAACATTTAAATATTTTTAAAATTATTTTTTAATGCAAAAAAATAAAAATAAAAATGTTTTTGGGTGAAGAAAAATATTTGGAATTAAAATGCATAAGGAAATTTTTTTATGATTTTTCTATGTATTTTAAATAAAATGCACAAAATAAATGGATAAAAATGAAAATAAAAATGAATTAAAGGGAAAGTATGACAATCCAAGGGACCAGATTCAAACTGGGTGGGGGTGCATTGACCAGCGCGCAATCTAAAGGCCCAGATTCAATCTGGCCTAAACCTAATTAATTAATTAAATTAAAAACATTAGGGTTAAGTGAAATGATCTCAGCCCTCCACACACACGCGAGACTCACATCTAACGCTCCAGATTCAAACTCAGCTAATCACCTGAGATTAGCCCTAATTATTTTCAGATGATCGGAACAGTGATCTGGTCATCTTCTCCGGCAGTCCAAAAATGCTATCTCTCTCCCTAAGCCTCTAAAACCTAATCTCTCTGCCCAGAATCAAACCCCACGCATCACATAACAAGAATCATCCATCAAAACAAATTTATTTCACATATTCAAACTGAATCGAAGCAAATTAGTCTTAGGTCAAAAACTTTCAGAGAGCTTATGCATGCTTAATACTCAATCATTTTCAAAACTAAACACATCAGGATCATCACTGAATCATAAAGAATCATTTAGAAACTTAAAAACACATTTCTGGAAAAAAATGTTCTTGAGGTTACATGAGTTGAAGCTTTCAAAACTGGCACTTTCTGAGCTCGTCTTTGGTGTTTTTCCACTCCCTTTGACCCCCTTATGCTTCTGGAATGCTTGAAAGAAGTTTATATGGAGTGTTTTGAAGGTTTCAGTTCAGAGGTGATGAAAATTGTGGTTTTGTTTGAGGTGGTTTCAGGCCAATGTGAGGGGTGGGAAATGATCATGGGGTTATGTGGAGATGATTGGTGAAAGAATTTTGAAGTTTTGATGGCTGGTTTGAAAGTTTCGAAGAGATGAAGTTTTGAGAGGATTTTGACAATCTGAGCTATGGTTGTGTTTCAGGCTTGTGTGTTGTGTGTTATGAGTTCCATAATGCTTGCATATGATGCTGTGATTGGTCAGAGGAGTTGGTGTGGCATAGTGTGATTGGTATGGGTGTTTTTGCAAAAAAATCAAGAATGTGTACTTGAGGTATGGGCATGGTGCAGGCCTGAGATTTTGGGGTGTCTGGCCTCAGTATGGATCAAGGAAGACCATAGGATTGAAACATTGCAGCTGGATCACTTGATGCTAGGGTTTCTATATGTTTTGCAAATTTTCCCTCTTTGGTGTATCTTGTGATGCAAGGCATGAAATGTTGTGATTCCTTGGGCAATTCTCAGAAAAATGAGTCATGTGATGTTGTTATGATGTTTAGAAGTCAATTAGAGGTCACTTAGAAGCTTGGCAAGTGAATTTGCAAAACTCCCTCTTTGGCATGAATGTGAAAATTATGTGATTTTTGCCAACTTTGCAAGGCCATAACTTGAGTTCCATAATGAATTAGAACATGTTCTTGTACTTTTTGAAAATGGAATGATCCAATCTACAACTTCCATGACCAACAATTTTTCATTTGAAGCATTTTTGGTTGAGAAAGAGGAGGTTGAAAAACTTTCCCAAAATGGAAAGTTTCCATTACAAGTCATTTCCATTTTTGGCAACTTTTGGTTTAGCTCAAATTTATTCAATTTTGTGAACTTCCAAGCACTTCAATGATCAAATAAAGATCATATAACTTCAATTTGATGAAAATTCCACTTTGGTTCCAATGTTGGGGGCCTCAGATGCCCTGATTTTGCTCTGACATGCTCAAGAAGTTACCCAGTGAACAAATGACTTCCACAATGAATTTCTTCATCAAACTTGGTACACATGATCCTTATAACATATTGAGACTATTAGAAACAAGAATGACCAAAAAATTTGGAGTTATGGCCTCTGAAACCAAAACCCTAATTTCAGGTCTCCTATGCAATGAAACCCTAGCTCTGCTTCCATGCTTTGCCAGTTCTTGTGATTTCTTGACTTCCTTGATCTTTGAGGGATATAATATGATGATAGAATACACATGGAACCTCTTGGAATGATTGGAGACCTTTGGAGTGGCTCAGATGGATCCTTAGATTGCTCAGATCACACACCCTAGATGCAGATGAATTTGAACTAATATAGTGAAGCAAAGATGCCATATGATATGATATGCTTATGTTTATGCAAAGATGAAAGATAAAAAGCCAATGGTGAAATGAGTGAGGGCAAATTTGGGGTGTTTACAGCTGCCCCTATTCAAACATGAGTTAGTTGTGCAGGATGTAAGCGTCTGGCTTAACAGACAAACAAGATAACTTGTGGTTGAATACCAAAGACAATACGGAATTTGCACTCACTGGGGAGAAGAAGAAAAGGGATATAAATTGTAAAAGACAGTATAATATGATTATTAAAATGCGGGCGATGGAGGACGACCATCGATCAGAGGACGACTGTTGGGGATAAAGCAATGACGGTGACGGTCGACATGCTGGGGAAATAAAGATACCATGATGGGGATGACCATCAGGTAAGGAAGTAAGACTCTCTGGGGATTTAAAGGTAAAGTCAATGATAGGGACGACCATCAGGTTTGCAAAGTAAGGTAAACAACGATGGGGGCGGCCATCGGTTCAAAGAAATAATGAAATAAATGATGAGGGACGGTCATAAAAGGTGAAGGACGATCACCTAGAAGGGGACGAATGCTCTTTATCATGACATAGGACGAATGCCAGATAGAAAAGGTCGACGATGGGGACGGCCATCGGATAAGCATGATGTAGGACGATCATCAAGAGGTGAAGGATGATCACCTAGCAGGGTACGGCTGCTCTCGGGGTTGTATCATGACATAAGACGAATGTCAGATAACAAGATCAACGATGGGGACGACCATCGGATAAAATGATGAAGGACGATCATCAAAAGGTGAAGGACGGTCACCTAGCAGGGGACGGCTGCTAAATATCACGACATAGGACTAATGTCTGATAGAAAAGGGTTCCAATAATGGAGACTCCGCTGGGGGGAAAGGGATGAGGGACGGTCATCCGAAGGTGAAGGACGATCACCTAGCAGGGTACGGCTGCCGGAAGTATCACGACATAAGATGAATGTCGGATAGAAGAAAAGGTTGTTCTGCTAGCGACTTGCTGAGGAATGGTAAACACGGACGAGTGCTTACGCCTAAGAAATAAAAAGTATAAGTGTTTTGACGCTGTGTATAGACTAAAGATGCGAACGAGCATCCTTAAGACCATGATACGAACGAGTATCGGTAGAAACAAACGCTGACGCATGTTCAGAGATGATGATATGGACGAGTACCAACTGGTTAACAAAGAACACGGAGGAGTGTCGAATCTGTGGGGAATAAGTGTATATACAAGATACGGACGAGTATCTGTATAAATATGAACAAATATTATAAAGTATGAGCAAGACACAAACGAGTGTTCAACTTGCTGGGGAGAGGTGACACGGACAAGTGTCAGAAGAGAAAGCGTATAAGTTATGAACTTATATGCATATGAAAGTGTAAAAGGTGTTTCGGCGACCTGCGGGGGTAGGATGACACAGACAGGTGTCGAAAGGAGTATATTCAGCAAGTGTTTGGTTTGCAACAAGTGTTTGGGCAACCGTGCTGGGGAGTGGTGACACGGACGGGTGTCAAGAGAGTGTATAGGTATCTGTAATCACAGAGAATGTTTGTGGCTTATATCTGCAGGGGAGTGATATGACACGGACGAGTGTCAAAAAGGGTACCTATGAACATGTATTTGTGGGAGAGTGCAAAGGGGACGCTTTGGCTTTTTACTTGCAAGGGATGTGAGTTTTTATATACATTGCTGATGAGGTACTGTCGGTGTTTAAAGGTGACTGGTTCGAACCTGACTTGTGATCATGCAAATCTTTGATTTTTGCCGTAATGCTCCGTATTAGACGAAATGCTATGCTCTGTGGGGAAAAATGATGCGGATGCTATGATTATGCAAAAGAAATCAATCCGGGATTCGGATCCTGCTGTAGGAGATCTCTGGCTGATCTGCTTGGAAGGATATCCCAGCTGGGGATGAGATTATTGGTAGATCTGCTAGGAGGTGTAAGTCTTCTTGGGGAAATAGATCACTGATAGATCTATCCGGTAAGGAGAAACCCAGCAGGGGATAAGGAAGCTTTCGTCACTTTCTTGTGTGAGAATTTCAGGCATTGCTCTTCTGGGGAGAGGCTGGAACTCTGCAGGGAGATGGTTCTTTCGTCTTTGAGAGACCTGGCATTCTGTTTGGGGGAGGGAAGATCACTGAACGATCTTCCTAGAGTTCTCTGTGGGGATCCCGACTGGGGATGAGGAGGCTTTAACAATTCCGCTGGGAAAAGCTTTCCAGATACTGCTTGGAGGAGGTGTGCTGGGGAAATGATGCTTGACATGCCCCATGTTGTGTATTGAATACCTGCAACTTGTTAAGACAAAGAAGACGCACAAGTTTCCCGAGGTATCCCTTACCGGATTCCGTCATAGGAGTTAGATATTCCTGAAAGTGAATACATTTCCTACAAGCATTTAATAAGAATGGCTCATTTGTTTTATGCAAATATTATATCATGGACATTGGACATTTTGCAAACGAAACAAAAAGGTACGAAACGAGGTGTGACTGAAAAAACTCTGATTTTATTAATCTGGGTGCCCTGAATTGGCAGATACAGTCAAAGAAACAAATCCCCTGGAATGAGGAGATTGTTACAAATTGAGAAAAGTAAAAGTGTTGGCAGTTTTGACGATGCTTTGGCGAGCTTCCTTTGCTATGACCCGTATGACCTTGACGTTCTCCTTATCTTGCTTTCTGAAGATGGTTGATTATGACCGATGCTTTATCCTTTCGAAGCGTGCCATGTTGTAAGTGATACAGACGAATTCAGAATGCAGTTGTTCGCTTATTCCCTTATTTTGCGTGGATCGCCCTTTCGGGTTTTCAATCCACCGAGATACCCATTTTTGCCTGAGCTGTCCAATGTGGCTTTTCAACTCAGCGGGTGTAAATTTTTTTTTAATTTTTCCCTTATTTTTGCCCGAGTCTTTTATTCTGATTTTGACTCACCGGGATGCCCTATTTTTTCCTGGACTTACATTCTGTTTTTATGTCCAGCGGGTCTTTTTATGCGAAGCATTTTTTAACTGCATTTGAATTCATAGGGGATAAGAAATCTTCGCCATCCATAGTAGTGAGCATCAGTGCTCCACCAGAGAAAACCTTCTTTAGTATGAATGAACCGTCGTAGTTTGGTGTCCACTTTCCCCTGTGGTCTGTATGAGGAGGAAGAAGTCTTTTCAGCACAAGATCTCCTACTTGGTATTCCCGAAGCCTGACTTTCTGATCGAAGGCTTTCTTCATTCTTTTCTGATATAACTTCCCATGACAAATTGCAGCTAATCTCTTTTCTTCGATCAGATTCAGTTGATTGTACCGAGAACGGACCCATTTTGCTTCATTCAACTTTACATCCATCAGTACTCGTAAGGAGGGTAACTCAACTTCAACAGGTAGGACAGCTTCCATACCATACACAAGCTGATACGGTGTTGCCCCAGTGGACGTTCTGATCGAGGTTCGGTACCCATGCAAGGAAAATGGTAGCATCTCATGCCAGTATTTGTAAGTTACCACCATCTTCTACACAATCTTCTTAATATTCTTATTAGCTTCCTCAATAGCGCCATTCATCTTTGGCCTGTAAGGAGAAGAGTTGTGGTGTTGGATTTTGAAGTCCTGGCAAAGTTCTGCCATCATTTTGTTGTTCAAATTGGAACCATTGTCAGTAATGATTCGCTCGGGTACTCCATATCGACAGATGATGTCTCTTTTCAGGAATTTGGCTACCACTTGTCTGGTGACGTTTGCATATGAAGTTGTTTTAACCCATTTGGTGAAGTAATTAATGGCTACCAGGATGAATCTGTGGACATTTCAAGCAGTCGGTTCGATCTTTCCAATAATGTCAATGCCCCACATGTCAAAGGGCCAAGATGAAGACATCACATTCAACGGGTTTGGAGGCACATGCACTTTGTCTGCATAAATCTGGCATTTATGACACCTCCTGGAATAGGCACAATAGTATGTATCCATTGTGATCCAGTAGTAACCTGATCATAATAATTTCTTAGCCATGGCATGTCCTCCAGCATGGGTACCGAAAGATCCTTCATGCACCTCGTGCATCAGCAAGTCTGCTTCTTTCTTATCAACACATCTGAGCAGAACCATATCAAAGTTTCTCTTGTATAATGAACCATCAGCATTCAGGAAGAAACTACTAGCCAGCCTTCTCAATGTCTTCTTATCATTGGATGATGCCCCAGGTGGGTATGTCTGATCCTCTAAGAAGCATTTGATGTCATGGAACCAAGGCTTGTCATCTTTAGCAATGTCCACAGAGAATACGTATGCTGGTCGGTCTAGTCTGGATACCGAAATCCGAGGCACATAATTGGCAGTTTGAACCTTGATCATGGAGGAAATGGTAGCCAAAGCATCTGCGAACTGATTTTCGTCTCGAGGGATATACTCAAGTTTGACTATTGTGAAGAAAGTCAATAATCTCCTCGTATAGTCACGGTATGGAATCAGATGCTCCTGGTGAGTGTACCACTTGCCGTTTGTCTGATTGATTACCAAAGCTGAATCTCCGAATACGGTTAAAGTCTTGAACCTGAGGTCAATGGCTTCCTCAAGACCCATGATACATGCTTCGTATTCAGCTTTGTTGTTAGTGCATGCAAAGGTGAGTTTTGCTGAGAAAGGAATATGAACTCCTTTAGGTGTAATGAGCACTGCACCAACTCCTCGACCATTCATGTTAACAGCCCCTTCAAACATTATTGTCCATTCTTCTTCTGGGTCAGGACCTTCAGTGTGAACAGGCTCTTCATGGTCTTTTGCTTTCAGGAACATGATATCTTCATCAGGGAAGTCAAATCTCATTGGCTGGTAATCATCAATGGGTTGCTCAGCTAGATAGTCAGACAGTACACCGCCCTTGATGGCTTTCTTAGATGTGTACTAAATGTCATAATCTGTCAGAATCATTTGCCATCTCGCAATCCTTCAGGTAAGTGTTGGCTTCTCAAATATGTACTTGACGGGGTCCATTTTTGAGATCAATAAAGTAGTGTGAGTCAGCATATACTGTCTTAGTCGGCGAGCAGCCCACGCTAAAGCACAACAAGTTTTCTCGAGCAGTGAATAACGTTGTTCACAATCGGTAAACTTTTTGCTTAGGTAGTATATTGCATACTCTTTTCGACCAGACTCGTCATGCTGGCCCAACACACACCCCATTGATTCTTCCAATACTGTCAGGTACATTATCAAAGGCCTTCCTTCAACTGGAGGCATAAGAATCGGAGGTTCTTGCAGGTACTCCTTGATTTTCTCAAAAGCCTTCTGACAATCTTCATTCCACCTGACCGTTTGTTCCTTTCTTAACAATTTGAAAAAGGGTTCACAGGTTGCTATTAGGTGAGATATGAATCTTGATATGTAGTTCAATCTACCTAAGAACCCCCGAACTTCCTTTTCAGTCCTAGGTGCAGGCATTTCCTAAATGGCTTTGACTTTGTCAGGATCAACTTCTATTCCCTTTTTACTTACGATAAATCTCAGTAGTTTACCGGACCGCACCCCGAATGTGCATTTGTTGGGGTTTAACTTCAACTGATACTTCCTCAGATGCTTGAACAATTTCAGCAGGTTCACTAGATGGTCTTCTTCAATGAGGGATTTGGCAATCATGTCATCCACGTAGCATTCAATTTCTTTGTGGATCATGTCGTGGAATAACGTTACCATAGCCCGTTGATAAGTTGCACCGACATTCTTCAATCCAAAAGGAATTACTTTGTAACAAAATGTGCCCCAAGGTGTAATGAAGGTTGTCTTCTCCATGTCTTCGGGTGACATTCTGATCTGATTATACCCTGAAAAACCATCCATGAAGGAGAACACCGAGAACTGAGCTGTGTTGTCAACCAATACATCAATGTGAGGTAATGGGAAGTCATCCTTCGGGCTAGCTCTGTTCAGATCCCGGTAATCCACACACATCCGTACTTTGCCATCCTTCTTAGGCACTGGTACAATATTAGCAACCCGCGGCGGGTAACTAGTTACAGCGAGGAAACCGGCGTCCCACTGTTTTTGTACTTCTTCCTTGATCTTCATGGCCATATCTGGACGAGTACGGCGTAGCTTTTGCTTCACTGGAGGACAATCTTCCTTCAAAGGTAGCTTGTGCATAACAATATAAGTATCTAGACCCGGCATGTCTTGATAGGACCAAGCAAAGACGTCGACGTATTCTCGAAGCATATCAATAAGCTGTTCTTTCACTGAAACCTGCTGTAAACACCCCAAATTTGCCCTCACCCATTCACACCATGGCTTGTGATCATTTTCATGTGCATAAGCTCTATCATACAATCTCATATCACATTTTTTGTTTCACTACATGGATTCAAAGTCATCTGCACCTAGGGTTTGTGATCTGAGCAATCCAAGAGCTTCTTGAGCCACTCCAAAGGCCACCAATCACTTCAAAGGGGTCCATGTGTGTTCTTATATCATATTACATCCTATCAAAATCAAAAATGCCAAAGAATCACAAGAACTGGGAATGGTATAGAAGCAGAGCCAGGTTTGACTGCACAGATGACCTAAAATTAGGGTTTTGGTTTCAGAGGCCATAACTCCAATTTTTTTGGTCATTCTTGTTTCTATTGGTCTCTATATGGTATAGGGAGTATGCATATCAATTTTTATGAAGAAATTCCATGGGGAAGTCATTTGATCAAGAGTTAACTTTCTGAACAAGTCAGTGCAAAATCAGGGCATCTGAGGCCCCCAGTGACCCAACCAAGGGGTGATCTTCATCATTTTGAGTGTATATGATCTTTATTTGATCATGGAAGAAGTTTGAAGTTCACAAAATTCAAGAATTACAAGTTTTTGCAAAGTTGACTTTTTTAGGCAAGGTTGACTTTTAATGAAATGTCATTTTATGCAACTTTTTCAACCCTTACTTTTTGATCCAAAAATGCTTCAAATGGAAAAACTTTGGTCATGAAAGTTGTAGATTAGATCTTTCCCTTTTCAAAAAGTACAAGAACATGACCTAATTCATTTTGGATCAAAAGTTATGGTTTGTCAAAGTTGGCAAAAATCACTAAATTTCAAGTTATGCACCAAATGAGAAACTTGCAAAATCATGTACCAAAGGCATTTGTGACTTCTAATTGTTGTCTAACCATTACACAAACATCCCATGTGACCTAAAAATCAGAATGGGCCAAGGGTTTCTCATTTGTTTGGCCTTTGGAGCAAGATATTTTCATGAAGATTCAAAAGCAAGCAAGTTGCAAAAGCTCATGATCACTTCCATCCACTTGCTGCCTATGTTGCTGACCACTCCTAGCCTTTCTCCCTCACCTTGCTGCGCAGACCACACCTCTTGTACTTGGCTGAAACATGGCCCATGCCTCTCTTACAAGAAGTTGACATTTTGGCAAAAGTAGCTACACCTATCACAAAAGCACAAGTCACATCCTCTGACCAATGGCATTTGTTTATACAAAGAAAATGCAAGCCAAACAACATAACACAAGAGCCTGAAACCAGCAAGAACATCACTTTCTCATTTTCACTCTCAAGAGCAAAACCCTTCGAAACTCAGCATACAAGCCACAAACCTACAAACAAACTTCACCAATCATCTCACCATACCTTACTGATCACAAAGCACCCTTCAAAGCAACCCAAAACTCAAAGAATCAGAAACACGATTCCTTCACCTCACTGAACAGAACTTGTTCAAACTCTCAAACCAACCAACATAAACCCCTTCCAAGCATTCAGGCATCATCAAGGGACCAAGAGGAGTGGATTGCACCAAGAGGAGAGGTCAGAAAGTTGCAAAGTTGAAAGCTTCGAAACTTAGGTAGCTCAAGAACTTTTTTTCCAGAAATGATTTTTAAAGTTCCTAAGTTGTTCTTTGTAGTTCACTGATCACTCTGATGCCTTTGGTTTTGAAAATGGTGGGGAGATGAGAGTTTAATCAGTTTCTGAAACTTTTTGCCCTAGGTTTTGTTTGATTCGATTCAGCCAATTTAGGAGTGATAAATATGTTTTGATTGGGGGTTCTGATTCGTTTCTGGGTGGGGATCATTCCTGTTTAGTTAGATTTCATTTTAGATGCGTTTAGAGAGAGTTTGAAGTTTGGAGTGAACGGAGAAGATGACCGGAACACTGTTCCGGTCACCTGAGGGTCATTAACGGTGGGATTAGGGCTTAATCATTAATTAGCTGAATTTGAATGCTGGCCGTGGGATCTGGCGCCAAGTCAATGCGCGCGTGTTTCAGTTTGAATGAGGGCCATTGGATCTGATTACTTTTCCTTTTTTCAGTTTAAAATTCATTTTATTTTCATATTAATCCATTTGTTCTCTATAATTTATTTAAAATAGCAAAATTCATTCAAAAAATCTGAGATTTTTTGTACAAGTTATTATTTAATTTCAGAACACAAAAATATTTTTATTTTCATTTTTTGCATTTAAAAAGTATTTTTAAATATTTAAAAGTTTCTTTTTAATTAATTAATAAGAATTAATTAATTAAAAATACTTTTAGGTATTTAAAAATCACCAAAAAATTCATGAAACATTTAAAAACATTTAGAAACATTGTCCAACCCTCAAACCAAATTTCTTTTTTGATCTTGATGCATTTTGAGAATTTCTTATGGAATTAAAATCATTTTGATGCATTATTTTGATCCAAACTTTCAAAAATCACTTCTGCCTAACCCCAAAGAGTTGGACTTTGATTCTTTTTGCATTGCATTGTGTTTAGCATGTAGTTTGTGAGATTAAATGGCCATGATTTAATCTTTCATTTTCCATTTGTTTGACATTTTTCTTGTTAAGGAACCCTAAAACCCTAGAAAACTTAGGAAAATCATAACTTGAATTTGGTTAAGAGTTGGAACTTCTCCTTTGGGCAGTGAGTTAGTATAGGATTAGGGGTCCTTTGAGTGCATTTTCAATTTTTTATCTTGTTGTTTGCTTCTGATTTTGGTTTGTGCTTGATGATTTGATCATAAACCCTAATTTGGGCTTCCATATGCATACATCTTGCATTTGCTTGCATAACATGACTTGCCATAGCATTTTATGCATCCATTTGATTCATTTGACATCTTAAGATATATTGAAAGCATGTTTGATCATTGCATCTTGCACTTGTCATGTTGTATGCCATATGCATTTCATAACTTTTCATGAATGTTCATGTGTTTTAACTTGCTCCATTTGCATCCATGAGCTTGTATGATCATTTCCATTTGTTGTCTCATGTTTGTAGCATCTCATAGCATCACTATCATCATGTATGTGCTTCTGGTTTTGTTTCTCATCATGCCATTTCATTCCATTTGACATTGCATTGCATTCCTTTATTAACTTTTCAGGTGGTAAGTTACTTTGAGAAGTGAATTTGCCTTCACTTCTCATAACTTCTCTTCATCTCTTTTATGCATCTTTGCTGTGTTTTGCTTTGTGTTTGTGATTTAGCTTGCTCATTCTTCTTCTTCTTACCTTTCTTTCTTCAAGTGACTTGAATTCTTGAATGAAGCAAGTTACTTTGCTTCTCCTGATCTTTTCATCTGCTGCCTGGTGGTTTCTCTGAAGATCTTTCTTGTAAAACCTCACAAACCTTAGGATCAACCAAGCATGACAATGATTAGGGTTTTGATTAGTTTCCCCACTTAGTTTCACCTTTGTGTCTTATTGAGTCTTCTCCTCTCATCTCATAATCAGGGACTAAACCCTAAAGGCTTTAAGGCTTTGTGATTAAGCTTATGCCTGCATCCTTCTATTAGGATGGAGTGTATAACTTTAAGCCTAAGTGTTAAACCCTTAATGTGTTTAACTCCCTTAATTAACCCACCTAATAATCATCAAGACATCACACTTGTAACTTGGGCCTTGCATTAGGGTTCTAATTCTTCCTTAATTGGTTAAGAAGGACTAACCCTAGTGTTAATGGACAAGTCCCCCTCAAGTTGTCTTACAAATCATAAAATTCACTTCATCATCTCACCATTGAATAAAATCCACTTAATCAAAGGTTTATTTTGTCATGAGTTTAATCCCTAATCATGGATTAAGTTGAGGAGCTTTCCTCAGCTTAAACATTCTCATCTATTATCCTTCTATTAGGATGGTGTAATGAGTCTGTTTAATCCTTGATTATGGCTTAACCTCATTACTCAACACTAAACAAAAACACCAAAAACATTTAAATAATCACAAGTAGGTTAATGATCTTAATCCTACACTAAAGGTGATTAAGTGTGAGAAGCTGACTTCACACTTAAGGTATTCTCATTACCCCTAATCAGAGGGAAGATGTGATGAGTTTACTAACCCATTGGTTTAGGCTTAAGCTCATTAACTTATGACAAACTTCCAAAAACAATAAAAGACTGAAAACACAAAAACAAATAATAATCGTCTCCTCCGGGATTCTTTTCTCATCTCATTCACTCATAAGCGAGAACTTGTTTTTTCCGTCTAATGCAAGACAGTTTGCATCTGTGCCAGACAGATCATACACTTGAGCATAGACAAGTAAGCAGTTCACAAGTCAATTCACCTTTCAGTCTCTTTGGGTCGAACTACGGTGTTCTGACTTCCTCATTGCACGAGAGGATACGTAGGCATAACTTAACAGTTATCGAACAAAAGTCTCTGTATATTCCCCCTCTTTCCAGCATTATTCTTTAGCCTCATTATCTTGAGCAATTCATTCTTACACTGACACATCATTTATACACTTTACACTTCCTTTACACTGACACCTGTACATCCTTTTCCAGCTCTTCATACACAAATTGCACTGACACTACCCCTGTGAAACACAAATCTTATAAGCGTGGATCCCGTCGAGTACGACGGATAATCTGGGTGCTAATACCTTCCCAGGTTGTAACCAACCCCCTTTCTCAGTCTCTCTGGTTCGCAACCGTCTTATCCATCTCTTTCTAGGTCTATGCAGCATTACCTTTCCTTCGGGATAAAAATGCCTAGCTGGCGACTCTATTCATTCCCAGTGAGTTCACTGCTGTGTGTTCTCATTGTCTCTCTCGCCGACCGTTCGCGTCTGTACCTTTATCAGGGCTCATTTCCCAATTATCGGGAGCGACAGCTTGGCGACTCTGCTGGGGACCCTTATACTGCAACCAGGGCTTCTGGTTCTTTTTGTGGGTTCCTCCTAGCGCTTGTTTGATTTGTGTTTACTGGGGTGTTATGTGCTATTTGTGTTTGTATATTTTATTTATTGCTTTATGTACAGTTTTGTTTATTGCTTTCTTCTCAGCTTTACATATATCATACTGTCATACTGTGCTGGCTGGATCTGTTTGTTTGCTTTGGTGGGTGGGGATTCTATTGAGAGTTGAGGTCCTACACCTGGGACCTGAGTGACACCTAGGCTAGAGTGGTTCATATTCTTTCCCATTCCATCTCGGTCTGGTGCGGGAATATGAAACACGGTTCAGATATGGGTTTCTTCTTGAGAATTCTGTGTTGCAGATTTCCTGCAATACTAGGGCTATCTGGGAAGCCTGCTAAGTCTGGATGACCTTTATTATTGACCTTCAGAAACTGAGGTGAATTAGAGGAGGAACTTTTATGGTTATTGTAAACACTGTACCTCCGGGTTAGAAGTGTTTACACTTCTCATAACTGATCCAAGTTTGAGGATCCTTGTTCTAGAACATCACCTGTGAGGGGGTTGGGCTGTTTACAGGTTTGCAGGTACCCTTGACCTCAACATACCCTGTTACTTTGTTTTGTTTAAGAGTACTTCATGTTGGGATTGTTCTTGTGATTCTAAACCCTGGACATGTGACTCTTTATTTGAGTCCCTCACCTTGGTTACTGGACTTATAGACCTCCATCTGGATTTCTTGAACATACATGGACCTATATCAAGGCAGTTAATCAGATCCAGCTCAGTCACAAACCCCTGCATATCATTTGCATACATCCTCATTGCATCATTTTAACATGTGTTTATTTGTTTTTCAGGGTATCCATCCTATCATTTTGGCTTGGTTTTGACCCCTTCTTCAGCTTAGACCTGTCTTCATCAGCACTTGCTTCAGCTATCAGCCACCTGCTTCAGGCACCTGCACCCTCAGTCTCAGCCTATCAGTGGCCCATCTTCAGTGTTATTCTCAGTCATCATCATCAGCACCCATTCTTCAGCAGCATGGCACCTAAGAAAAGTAACATCTCCTATCACTTCTTTGAGCCTGAGCTAGCTAGCATCAGGAGGATTCAGACCCTGATTACTCCAGACCATATACCACTTTTCAGAGAACATTATGGAGGAATCCTTGATGTGGTTATGGATTTGGACCCTTCACAGAGGAGCCTGATACATACTTGCCTGCAGTTCTATGATCCCCCTCTGAGGTGCTTCACATTTCAGAATTTTCAGTTGGGACCCTTGCTGGAGGAGTATTCATCATTGGTTGGTGTGCCTATCAGGGGTGGAATACCCTTCAACCCTGAGATGGCTTTCCCAAGCAATGAGGAGATAGCCAAAGCATTGCATCTAGAACCAGTTCTGATTGGGCAGAATTTGACATCTAAAGCTGGAATCTCTGGTTTTCATCTGGATTTCTTGACTTCTCAGGCTAGTTTGAAGGCCTCCCTAGGAGAGTGGAAGGCAGTCTGTGCTCTGTTGGCCCTCAGCATATATGGGGTCATACTTTTTGCAGATGAGCCTAGGTTTGTTAGCAAGAATGCAATCCATCTTTTCATCCTGAGAAACCCAGTGCCTACCTTACTGGGAGACCTTTACTACTCAGTTCATCAAAGGAATGAAAAGCAAAGGGGGAGATTAGTGAGATGCTGTGCACCTTTGTTCCATACTTGGCTGCTCAAGCATTTGCCAAAGACTGATGCATTCTTGAACCCTCACCAGCAGAAGAACTGGGCTAGGAGGCTTGTTGCTCTAACCTCAGATGACATCAGATGGTGTACTCAGAGCACCAAGGGCAGAGACATCATTACAAGTTGTGGGAAATTCCCTAATGTGCCTCTGATTGGAGTAAAGGGTTGCATCAATTACAACCCTCTGCTTTTCAAAAGACAACTGGGCTATGCATTAGTCCATCCTCCTAGGGCACAGGATCTGACTGAGACCCTTTATGTTGAAATCAAGCCTAATCTGGCTATTGTCAGGCAAGCATCATGGGCCTGGGGCAATGTGCAGACTAAGGGGGTGACCATTCTTGGAAGATGCAATAATGTAGCCTCAGCCCAGTACTATGAGTGGTCTCATGCCAGGGCTCAAATTTCTGGAATGCCTTTCACTATTGAAGATATGCCTGGACCCTCCACAGCACCACCTCCAGCAACTGTCAGCTTAGAGGACTTTGAGAAATTGAAAGAGAGAAATGAGAAGCTGACTCAAGCTCTACAGAAGACCCTCTGGGAGAGGAGTGATGGTAGGTTGGATATTGAGAGGTTAGAAAAGTTGAAAGTGGAGCATTTGGCTAGAATTGAGAAGTCTGAGGATTACATTAAGAAGTCTAGGGCTGGAGAACAGATCTTGAAGAATGCCTGCAAGGAAGCTCAGTTCCAAAAGGCCAAGACTGATTTGTATCTGAAGGAGAGTCAGGCTAGGTGGGTCAGGATCACCGAAGCTCGTACTCAAGAGGACAAAAGGACTCAGGATAAGATTGAGCAACTGGGAGCTAGTGCAAAAGAGCAACAGGAAGCCCTGGCAGCAGCCCAGAGGGAAATCTCAGAGTTGAAGATCAGAGCTGGTGTAAAGAGGTCAAAGGACCAAAGTCAGCACAAGAAGCTAACTGCAGCTGTTGCCACAAGGAATCTCCTTATCAGGAATCTTACGGAGCGTCCAGCTGATCCTGTGACTGAAGCACTTCTCAAGGAAGTTCAGGAGGATGAATTTGGTCTTGGTGTTTGACTCTTTGCTTGTTGTTGCTTTCATTTTATGTATTTTTCTTTATGTTGTAAAAGAAATAAACTGTGTACCATTTACCTTTTTGTAATATATGTGTTGGTTTGTTTCATCTGAATTCTTCAAGCAACATCACAAGTATCTTCTTCAAAGGTCTGGAAAGGTCAAAGCCAAGTACCAAGCCGGATACCTTGGAAACAAATAGACACACTGCATTGCATACTAACCTTTTGTTTTGTTTTGTAGGTTTTGTTTTATTGTTACTAACTCTGTTGTGATCTCAGGAATTATTGCTCGACGTCGAGGGTTTCCACTCAACCGTCCACACAGATACCCCACCCGCAACAATCTTCCGGGCATACAGATGGACCAAATGCAGCAGGACCTTACAGAGGTCAGGAATCAAATGACCAACGAGAGGTTGGAAATGAGGAATCAAATGACACAGTTTATGGAGGTGATGAACAATATGGCTCAAAGTCAGGAGAGGTTAAGAGCACTGGTAGAAGGGAGAAACCAGGAAGACCATCAGCCAGGGACTGCTGGGACAAGCAACAATGAAAGAGTCCAACCTCATGTCAATCCCCCAGTCTTTGGACCCCACCAACATCCAGAGATCAACATCCCTGTCAATATACAAGGGACTGCTACAGCAGGTAGAGTGCTGCAAGAAGACCCCCAGGAAGATCAGTTCACAGTGATGGGAGCTGGGGAGGAAGCCTATGATAGAAGGTTGGATGAGATAGATGAGAAATTAAGTTCCTTAGAGTCTCAAAACTCTTTGGGTTTTGATGTTATGGATATGGGCTTGGTAGACGGGGTCAGGATCCCCCACAAATTTAAACCACCATGCTTTGAGAAGTATAACGGGACTTCCTGCCCCCGGACCCATTTACAATCTTTTTTGGGGAGGCTGAAGGCCTATACCATGGACGAAAAGCTATGGATGTTCTATTTTGAGGATAGTTTAACTGGAGCATCGAGGGAATGGTACTCCCACCTGACAAGAGCAACCATTAGGTGCTGGAAGGACCTGGCAGAGGCCTTTATCAGACAGTATCAGTACAACCTGGATATGGCCCCCAACAGGACCCTCCTGATGGGGATGTCTCAGTCATCCAGGGAGAGCTTCCGTGAATACGCTCAAAGGTGGAGACAGTTTGCTGCTGCTGTCCAGCCACCTATGTCAGAGAGGGAGATGGCTGATATGTTCATGAACACCCTCCAGGGGACTTACATTGATAGGCTAGCTGCCTTCTCATCTACCAGCTTTGTAGATGTGGTCGTAGCCGGAGAAAGAATTGAAAGCCTATTGAAGATGGGTAAGATCTCAGACAACGGTGCAAGCTCATCCAGTAACACAAGAAAGCCTTTTGCAGGTGTCGCTCCCGATAAGTGACACAGGGTCAGATAAGGGTACAGACGCGAACGGTCGGCGAGAGGGACAATGAGAACACACAGCCGTGAACTCACTGGAGATGAATAGAGTCGCCAGCTAGGCATTTTTATCCCGGAGGAAAGGTAATGCTGCATAGACCTAGAAAGAGATGGATAAGACGGTTGCGAACCAGAGAGACTGAGAAAGGGGGTTGGTTACAACCTGGGAAGGTATTAGCACCCAGATTGTCCGTCGTACTCGACGGGATCCACGCTTAAAAGATTTGTGTTTCAAAGGGGTAGTGTCAGTGCAATCTGTGTATAAAAGAGTTGGAAAAGAATGTACAGGTGTCAGTGTAAAGTGTATAAGTGATGTGAAGTATGAAAGTGTCAGTGTAAGAACAAGGTGAAATGCTCAAGATCATGAGGCTAAAGAATGAAGCTAGAAAGAGGGGGAATATACAGAGACTTTTGTTCGATAACTGTTAAGTTATGCCTACGTATCCTCTCGTGCAATGAGGAAGTCAGAACACCGTAGTTCGACCCAAAGAGACTGAAAGATAAATTGACTGATGAACTGCTTACTTGTCAATGCTCAAGTGTATGACCTGTCTGGCTCAGGTGCAAACTGTCTTCCATTAGACGGAAGAAGCAAGTTCTCGTTCGTGAGTGAGTGAGATGAGAAAAGAATCCCGAAGGAGACGATTATTGTTTGTTTTTGTGTTTTCAGCCTTTTATTGCTTTTGAGGATTTGTCATAAGATAATGAGCTTAAGCCTAAAACCAATGGGTTAGTAAACTCATCACATCTTCCCTCTGATTAGGGGTAATGAGAATACCTTAAGTGTGAAGTCAGGTTCTCACACTTAATTACCTTTGGTATAGGATTAAGTTCATTAACCTACTTGTGATTATTTAGATGTTTTTGGTGTTTTTGTTTAGTGTTGAGTAATGAGGTTAAGCCATGATCAAGGATTAAACAGACCCATTACACTATCCTAAAAGAAGGATAATAGATGAGAATGTTTAAGCTGAGGAAAACTCCTCAACTTAATCCATGATTAGGGATTAAACTCATGACAAAGCAAGCCTTTGATTAAGTGAATTTTAGTTAATGATATGATGATGAAGTGAATTTTATGATTTGTAAGACAACTTGAGGGGGACTTGTCCATTAACACTAGGGTTAGTCCTTCTTAACCACTTAAGGAAGAATTAGAACCCTAATGCAAGGCCCAAGTTACAAGTGTGATGTCTTGATAATTATTAAGTGAATTGATTAAGAGATTTAAACACATTAAGGGTTCAAGACTTAGGATTAAAGTTATACACTCCATCCTAAGAGAAGGATGCAGGCATAAGCTTAATCACAAAGTCTTAAAGCCTTTAGGGTTTAGTCCCTGATTATGAGATGAGAAGAGAAGACTCAAGAGAGACACAAAGGTAAAGACTATGGGGGAGACTAATCAAAACCCTAATTCATTGTCATGCTTGGTTGACCCTAAGGTTTGTGAGGTTTGCAAGAACAATCTTCAAAGGAGCCACCAGGAAGCAGATGAACAAGACCAAGAGAAGCAAAGTGACTTGCTTCATTCAAGAAGTCAAGTCACTTGAAGAAAGAAAGTAGGAGGAAGAAGAATGAGCAAGCTCAATCTCAAACACAAATAGAAATGCAGCAATGGATGCAAGAGAGAAGAAAAGAAAAGTTATGAGAAGTGAAGGCAAATTCACTTCTCAAGTTTACTTACCACCTGAAATGTTAGAAAGAAATGCAATGCAATGCTAGATGGGATGAAATGGTATGATGCTAGACCAAACCAGAAGCATGTTGATGATGATTATGATTCTATGAGGTGCTATGAACATGAGGCAAGGCATGGAGATGCTCATACAAGATCATGGATGTAAATGATGCAAGTTAAGGAGCATGAACAATCATGGAAAGTTATGAAGCATACAAGACAAATGGCATGGCAAATATGCAATGCAATGATCAAACATGCTTTCTATATGTCTTGAGATGTCAAATGGATCACAAGAATGCACAAAATGCAAAGGCAAGTCATGTTATGCAAGGAAATGCAAGAAGGATGCAAGGGAAAGCCCAAATTAGGGTTTATGAATCAAACAACAAACAAAAACCCAAAACAGAAGCAAACCCTAAGATAAAAAATGGAAAATGCCACTCAAAGAAACCCTAAACCTATACTAAACCAAGGTCCAAAGGGGAGGTCTCAACTCTCAACCAATCTCAAGATATGATTTTTATAAGTTATTAGGGTTTTTAGGGTTCTTAACAAAAGAAATGCCAAACAATTGGAAAATGCAAGATCAAATCATGGCCATTTTACCCTAGAAACTACATGCCAAACACAAAACAATGCAAGAAGAATCAATGTCTCAACCTTCTCCAATAGGCAGAGATGAATTTTTAAACTTATGATCAAATTAATGCATAAAAAATGATTTAATTCAATGAAAAATTCTTAAAATGCATCAAGATCAAAAAATAAATTTGGTTTGAAGGTTGGACAATGTTTCTAAATGTCTTAGAACATTTCATGAATTTTTTGTAATTTTTTAAATACCTAAAAGTATTTTTAATTAATTAATTTCCATTAATCAATTAAAAATAATCTTTTAAATATTTAAAAATACTTTTTTAATGATAAAAAATAAAATAAAAATGTTTTTGGGTCTTAAAAATTAAATAAACTTTTAGGAAAAAGTTTCATAATTTTTAAGAATTTTTAACTATTTTAAAATAATTATGCAAGTTTAATGAAATAAAATGAATTAAAAATCAAATAAAATAAAAGTAAACAGAATGAGAGGCTGAGATGTAATCTGGGGAGGGGACCATTGACTTGGCGCGTGATCTTGTGGTCCAAATTCAAACTTGGTTAAATTAAAATTATGAATTAATTAATCAGGAATTAAATGGATAATCAGGATTAGGGTTTCTAATGGCTCATCTCAGCCTTTCATTCGCGCGCGGGAGAGTCCATCCAAGGGACCAGATTCAAAGTTGCCTAATTAATGACAATTAACCCTAATCACTCTCAGGCTGCCGGAGAAGACTTCCGGTCGTCTTCTCCGGCGAGCAGCTCACCTGAAAACTTCCCAAACCCCTCAAATCGTATCAAAAATGAAAACTAAGAACATAGAAATGATCTCCATCCTCTCACGAATCAAACCCCTCTCTCAAAACACATTTCTTCTTCCTAAACAAGCTGAATCGAAGAAAATGGAAACTAGGGCACGCAGGTTTCAGAGACAAATTAAACTCTCAAATCAAAGCCATTTTCAAAACCAATGACATCAGGATAATCAGTGAATCACATAGAACAAGTTTGTAACAAGAAAAATGATTTCTGGAAAAAATAATTTCAAGCTACCTGAGATTTGGAGCTTTCACCTGGATGACTTTCTGGCCTCTCCTTTCAGTACAAACCACTCCACTTGATCCCCAGAAGATGTTTGAATGCTCAATGAGAGTTTAAGTTGGCTGGATAGTGAGTTTCGAAAGCTCCTGCTTCAGTTCAGTCAGAAATGGCTATGGTGTTCCAGGCACTTTCAGGTCATTGTGAATGGTTGCTTGTGATCCTGAGGATGAATGGAGGAGGTCTGGAGTGTTTGTTTGTATGTTTGCAAGCTGTGGTGAGAGTTTCGAATGAAACTGCAAAATGAAGTGAGAAATGGCAGTGGGATGTTCTGGCTGTTTTAGGCTTGGGTTCTTGGTGCTTTGTGGTCTATGGAGCAAGGTGAGTTGAGTGGTGAAGATGGTTTGAGTGTTTGCAAGCTGTGGAGGCAGATTCGAAGCAACTTGCAATGTGGTGTGTTTTTGTGTATGTGATGAATGAGGATGTTTCAGCCTTGCCTTGTGTTATGTCTAGCTTGCAAATTGTCCACATAACTCTCTCTCATTGGTCAGTTGACAAGACATGCCCTTTATTGATTGGTAAGTTACCTTTTGCAAAAAGTCAAATAATGTGTAAGAGAGGTATGGCTCATGATCTAGGCAAGTACATGGGCTGGTTCTGGTGCAGCAAGGTGAGGTGAGAGGCTAGCAAAGCTCAGCATCCAAGGCTGCAAGTAGGAGGAAGCATGATCATGAGTTTTGCAACTTGTGACTTTTTGTTCACATGTGACCTTTTTTGTCCAACCAAACATAAAACCATGGGCATTCTTAGTTCATTTCTGATTTTTAGGACTTAGAGAAAGTTTATGTGCTGGTTTGAAATGAATTAGAGGCTGCAATATGCATTGGTCCAAGATTTTGCAAAATTCTCACTTAGGGCATGCCTTGAAAATCAATGATTTTAGCCAACTTTGCATTGCCATAACTTTTGATTCAATAAGAGTTTGATCATGTTCTTGTACTTTTTGAAAAGGTAAAAATGAGATCTACAACTTTCATGACCAAAGTTTTTCCATTTGAAGCATTTTTGGATCAAGAATCATGGCTTGAAAAATGACCTAAAATGATGCATTCTTGAAAAGTCAACTATGCCCAAAAAGTCAACATTTGCAAAAACCCTAAATTCTTGATTTCTATGAACTTCAACCTTCTTATATGATCAAATAAAGATCATATACACTCAAAATGATGAAGATCACCCATTGGTTGGGTCATTGGGGGCCTCAGATGCCCTGATTTTGCACTGACTTGTCTGAAAAGTCAACCCTTGATCAGATGACTTCCCCATGGAATTTCTTCATGAAAATTGATATGCATACTCCCTATACCATATAGAGATCAATGGAAACAAGAATGACCAAAAAAATTGGAGTTATGGCCTCTGAAACCAAAACCCTAATTTTCAGTCAACTGTGCAGTTTAGCTTGGCTCTGCATCCACTCAAACCTTAGCTCTTGTGATTCCTCTGCAATTTTGACTTTGAGGAGATGGAATATGACATAAGAACACACATGGACCCCTTTGAGTTGATTAGTGGCCTTTGGAGTGGCTCAAGATGCCCTGAGGTTGCTCAGATCACAAACCCTAGATGCAAATGACTCAGAACCAATGCAGTGAATCAAAAATGAGATATGAGATGATATTATTGTATTTATGCATATGAGATGATCACAAACCATGGTGTGAATGGGTGAGGGCAAATTTGGGGTGTTTACAGCTGCCCCTATTCAAACATGAGTTAGTTGTGCAGGTTGTAAGCGACGGCTTAACAGGCAAACAAGATAACTTGTGGTTGAATACCAAAGACAGTCCAAAATTTGCACTCACAGAATGAAGAAGAAAAGGGATATAGATTGCAAAAGGAAAATAAAGTATATTGTAAAGTGGGCGACGGAGGACGACCGTCGGGCAGAGGACGACTGCTGGGTGAATAGCGATGACGGGGACGGCCGACATGCTGGGAAAAGTGTGCAAAGCGATGACGGGGACGACCAACATGCTGGGGATAAAAAGTAAAGCTAAGACGGGGACGGCCGACTAGCTGGAAAAATAAAATATCATGATGGGGACGGCCATCAAGATAAAGCTGTAAAATTCTCTGGAAATTGATGAGTCATGACGGGGACGGCCATCAAGTTCATAAAGCAAAGTAAACAACGATGGGGACGGCCATCGGGCTAAAAGAAAAGGGACCACGACGGGGACGGCCATCGGGTTAAAGAATAAATGAAATAAACAGATGATGGGGGACGGCCATCAAAGGTGAAGGACGATCACCTAGCAGGGTACGGCTGCTCTGTTGGGGATAAAAGGAATATGATGGGGACGGCCATCAAAGGTGGAGGACGACCACCTGGCAGGGTACGGCTGCCGAAAGTATCGCGACATAGGACGAATGCCGGATAGAAAAGGTCAACGATGGGGACGGCCATCGGACGAGCATGATGGAGGACAACCATCAAGAAGTGGAGGACGACCACTCAGCAGGGGACGGCTGCTCTCAAGGTTTATCATAACACAGAACGAGTGTTAGATAACCGAAAATCAACAATGGGGACGGCCATTGGATAAAGTGATGAA
This sequence comes from Lathyrus aphaca, assembly GCA_963966055.1. Taxonomy (NCBI): domain Eukaryota; kingdom Viridiplantae; phylum Streptophyta; class Magnoliopsida; order Fabales; family Fabaceae; genus Lathyrus; species Lathyrus aphaca. The sequence continues at coordinate 482,017,796 of OZ014525.1, read as the reverse complement.
AGACGATCATCAAGAGGTGGAGGACGACCACCTAGCAGGGGACGGCTGCTAAAAATCAACGATGGGGACGGCCATCGGATGAGCATGACGGAGGACGACCATCAAGAAGTGGAGGACGACCACTTAGCAGGGTACGGCTGCTCTCAGGGTTATCATAACACAGGACGAGTGTTAGATAAAAGAAAATTTGTTGGTGATCTACTGGGGATATAGTAAACACGGACGAGCGTTTACATCCAAGAAACAAAAGGTATAAGTGTTTGGTATTGTGTATAGATTAAAGATGCGGACGAGCATCCTTAAGACTATGATACGGACGAGTATCACGTAGAAACAAACTGACACATGTTCAGAGATGATGATACGGACGAGTATCAACTGGTTAACAAAGAACACGGACGAGTGTTGAATCTGAAAGAATTCTTCTGGGGAATAACAGACACAGACGAGTATCTATATTCAAGGAGACACAAGTGTTTGACACGGTGTATGGGTTAAAGATGCAGACGAGCATCCCTAAGACTATGATACGGACGAGTATCATGTAGAAACAAACACTAGACGCACTGTTCTGAGATGATGGTACGGACGAGTACCAACTGGTTAACAAAGAACAAGGACTACTGTCGAATCTGTGGGGATATAGATGATGTATACAAGATGCGGACGAGTATCTGCATAGGTGTACCATTGAGTAGTGAGTATATATATATAAGTGTTTATCTGCTGGGGAGAGTGACACAGACGAGTGTCAAAAGAGAAAAGTAGCATTATCAAGTATATGGGTGGTAAAGGTGTAAGCGACTGCGCTGGGGATATGACACGGACGGGTGTCGAGAAAGTGTATATATAAGTATATGTGAGTGCCAAGAGGATGTCTTTGGCTTTCTGCTGGTGATTTGACACGGACGGGTGTCAGGAAGTATCTGTAGTACGGGTGATTTTGTTTGTAAAGTGTATTCAGGCAACCTGTTTGGGGAAGTGATGACACGGACGGGTGTCAGAAATATATACTGGTGTTTGGTGATTGGAGAGGCAACTGCTTTTGCTGGGACTCTGGTGGGGATTTTTGTATAATGATGATGAACGGTTTGTTATTCACAAGTGTTACTTCAGAACATGGCTTATGATTATGCTATGCGTTTGATTTTTGCCGTAATGCTCCGTATTAGACGGAATGCTACGCTCTGAGGGGATAATATGATGCGAATGCTATGATTATGCAAAGATACCACACTGGGATTCGGATCCCGTCACTGCGAAGATCTCTGGTCGATCTGTTGGAAATGGACCTCCCAGCTGGGGATGAGATCATTGGTAGATCCAATAAGAGGATATTTGCTTGGGGATATAGGTCACTGGTTGACATCCTTATAATACGGGACCCAGCTGGGGTTTGTAGAAGCTTTCTTCACTCTGTTGTGATCTTCTATGCGCTGCTCTTCTGGATAGAGGCTGAAGATTCTGTGGGGAGATGATTTCCTGACTCCCGTACTCAGCTGAGGATGAAATGGCAGCTCGGCTGGGGAATTATGAGAGGCAACTCAGCTGGGGATAGCAACAAGAGGCAACTCAGCTGGGGATAGAGCATTTCAGATGCTGAGATTGAGTGTATGTTGATTTGGCAACTTTGCTGGGGAAGTGGGCACCTTCCAGTGCCGCGTGGAAGATAGACCGAGTTGATAATGATTCGCCTGCTTGCTGAGACGTAACTTGCATGCCCCAGGTTGCGTTCTGGATACCTGCAATCCTGCAAAGATAAGGAGACGCACAAAAGGTCCCGAGGTATCCTTTACTGGATTCCGTCATAGGAGTCAAGCATTCTCACGAGTAAGTATATTCCCTGCAAGCATGCGTTTTATTATTATTACTTTTGGGAGAAAAACATCTGTACTTGTGCAATTGATTTTTTTGAGACATCAGACATCCTTTGCAAATAAAAATATACAAAATGAAACATGACTGAAAAAAATCTGATTTTATTAATTCATGTGCCCTGAATTGGCAAGATACAGTCAAAGAAACATATCTCCTGAAATGAGGAGACTGTCACAAATTGAGAAACAAAAGTGCTGGCAGTGTTGGCGACGCTTTGAGGAGCTTCCTCTTCTGCTATGACTCGTATGACAATGACGTTCTTCTCGTCTTGCTTTCTGAAGAAAGTTGATTCTGATTGAAGCTTGATTCCGTCGAAGCTTTCTAAGTTGTAAGTGATACAGACGAATTCAGAATGCAGTTGTTCGCTTATTCCCTTATTTTGCATGGATCGCCCTTTCGGGTTTTCAATCCATCGGGATACCCATTTTTGCCTGAGCTGTCCAATGTGGCTTTTCAACTCAGCGGGTGTACATTTTTGTTTATTTCCCTTATTTTTGCCCGAGTCTTTTATTCTGTTTTTGACTCGCCGGGATGCCCTATTTTTGCCTGGACTTACATTCTGTTTTTATGTCCAGCGGGTCATTTTATGCGAAGTATTTTTTAACTGCATCTGAATTCACAGGGGATGGGAAATCTTCACCATCCATGGTGCTGAGCATCAGTGCTCCACCGGAAAAAACTTTCTTTACCACAAATGGTCCTTCATAGTTTGGAGTCCATTTGCCCCTGTGGTCTGTATGAGGAGGGAGGATTCTCTTCAGCACAAGATCCCCTACTTGGTACCCTCGGTGCCTGACTTTCTGATCGAAGGCTCTCTTCATTCTCTTCTGATACAACTGCCCATGACAAATTGCAGCCAACCTTTTCTCTTCAATTAGACTCAGTTGTTCGTATCGGGCCCGAACCCATTCTGCTTCACTCAGTTTGACATCCATCAAGACTCGCAGAGAGGGTAATTCAACTTCAACAGGTAGGACTTCCTCCATACCATACACAAGCTGATACGGTGTTGCCCCAGTGGATGTTCTGATTGACGTACGGTACCCATGCAAGGCAAACGGTAGCATTTCATGCCAGTCTTTGTAGGTGACTACCATCTTCTGCACAATCTTCTTAATATTTTTATTTGCTGCCTCGACAGCGCCGTTCATCTTCGGCCTGTAAGGAGAAGAATTGTGGTGTTGGATTTTGAAGTCCCGGCATAATTCAGCCATCATTTTGTTGTTTAAGTTGGAACCATTATCAGTAATGATTCGCTCGGGAACTCCATATCGACAGATGATATCTCTCTTCAGAAATCTGGCTACCACTTGCCTAGTAACATTTGCATATGAGGCTACTTCGACCCACTTGGTGAAATAGTCAATGGCGACCAGGATGAATCTGTGACCATTTGAAGCAGTTGGCTCAATCTTGCCAATCATATCAATACCCCACATAGCAAAGGGCCATGGTGAAGACATGATGTTCAAAGGATTGGGAGGCACATGCACCTTATCTGCATAGATCTGGCATTTATGACATTTTCTGGCGTAAGCACAACAGTCTGCATCCATTGTGATCCAGTAATAGCCTGATCTTAACAACTTTTTAGCCATGGCATGCCCTCCAGCATGGGTACCAAAAGATCCTTCGTGCACTTCATGCATCAACAAATCTGCTTCTGTCTTGTCAACACATCTGAGGAGTACCATATCAAAGTTTCTTTTGTATAAAGATCCATCAGTGTTCAGGAAGAAACTACCAGCAAGCCTTCTCAAAGTCTTCTTATCATTGGAAGATTCCCCAGGTGGGTATGTTTGATCCTCCAAGAAGCTTTTAATGTCATGGAACCAAGGCTTATTATCTTTGACAACTTCTGCTGCGAACACATATGCTGGTCTGTCGAGTCTGGACACTGAAATCTGAGGTACAAAGTTAGCGGCTTGAACTTTGATCATGGATGAAATGGTAGCAAGAGCATCCGCAAACTGATTCTCGTCCCGAGGGATATACTCAAGCTTGACTGTTGTGAAGAAAGTCAATAACCTCCTTGTATAATCCCTGTAAGGTATCAGATGATCCTGGTGGGTGTACCATTTCCCGTTGGTTTGATTGACTACCAAAGCTGAATCCCCGAATACGGTCAATGTCTTGATCCTGAGGTCAATGGCTTCCTCAAGACCCATAATGCAAGCTTCGTATTCAGCTTCGTTGTTAGTGCAGTTGAAAGTGAGTTTTCCCGAGAAAGGCATGTGAACTCGTTTGGGTGTAATGAGTACTGCACCAACACCACGACCATTCATGTTAACAGCCCCATCGAACATCATAATCCATTCTTCCTCCGGGTCAGGCCCTTCAGTGTGAATAGGCTCTTCATGATCTTTTGTTTTAATGGACATGATGTCTTCATCAGGGAAGTCAAACCTCATAGGCTGGTAGTCATCAATGGGTTGCTCAGCAAGATATTCAGACAGTACACTGCCTTTGATGGCTTTCTGAGATGTGTATTGGATGTCATACTCTGTAAGGATCATCTGCCATCTTGCAACCCGTCCGGTAAGAGCTGGCTTCTCAAATATGTACTTAACTGGGTCCATTTTTGAGATCAATAAGGTAGTGTGGGTCAACATATACTGTCTCAGTCGGCGAGCAGCCCACGCTAAAGCACGGCAAGTTTTCTCGAGCAGTGAATAACGTTGTTCACAGTCGGTAAACTTTTTGCTTAGGTAGTATATTGCATACTCTTTTCGACCAGACTCGTCATGCTGGCCCAGCACACACCCCATCGACTCTTCTAACACTGTCAAGTACATAATCAGAGGTCTTCCTTCTACTGGAGGCATGAGGATTGGAGGTTCTTGTAAGTACTCTTTGATCTTGTCAAAAGCCTTCTGGCAATCTTCGTTCCACCTGACCGTTTGTTCTTTTCTTAACAACTTAAACAAAGGTTCACAGGTTGCTGTAAGGTGAGATATGAACCGTGAGATATAGTTCAATCGACCTAAGAACCCTCGAACTTCTTTCTCTGTTTTAGGTGCAGGCATTTCTTGAATAGCCTTGACTTTATCAGGGTCAACCTCAATCCCTTTCTCGCTTACAATAAAGCCCAGCAATTTACCGGATCGCACCCCGAATGTGCATTTGTTGGGGTTCAACTTTAGTTGGTACTTCCTCAGGCGTTTGAACAACTTCAGCAGATTTACCAGGTGTTCTTCCTCTGTAAGGGATTTGGCAATCATGTCATCCACATAACATTCTATTTCTTTGTGGATCATATCGTGGAATAATGTCACCATAGCCCGTTGATATGTTGCGCCAGCATTCTTCAGTCCGAATGGCATCACTTTGTAACAGAACGTGCCCCAAGGTGTAATGAATGTTGTCTTCTCCATGTCTTCAGGTGCCATCTTGATCTGGTTGTATCTTGAAAATCCGTCCATGAAGGAGAATACCGAGAACTGAGCCGTGTTATCCACCAATACATCAATGTGAGGTAATGGGAAATCATCTTTCGGGCTGGCTCTGTTCAGATCCCGGTAGTCAACACACATTCTTACTTTGCCGTCTTTCTTAGGCACAGGTACTATGTTAGCAACCCACGGCGGATAGCTAGTTACAGCAAGGAACCCGGCGTCCCACTGCTTTTGTACCTCTTCTTTGATTTTCATAGCCATGTCTGGGCGAGTTCGGCGCAGCTTCTGTTTAACTGGTGGGCATTCTTCCCTCAAAGGCAGCTTGTGCATAACAATGTCGGTATCCAACCCTGGCATGTCTTGATACGACCAAGCAAACACATCAACATACTCTTGAAGCAGATCTATCAGTTGTCTCTTCACTGAGTCTTGCAGGCAGGCCCCGATTTTAACCTCTTTCACGTCTTCCTCCGTACCAAGGTTAATCACTTCAATCTCCTCCTGGTGAGGAGTAATGACCTTCTCCTCCTGTCTCAACAACCTAGCTAGCTCTTCAGGAAGCTCATATTCTTCTTCAACCCCTTCATCAGCTTGATTGATCGGATTGTCAAAGTCATACGATGTCATAGCCGTGCTGTTGTCGGTGCTGTCTGGAAGGCACACTCTGCAAGGGTTAAGTTTGTTCATTTTAGTGATTGATTTTAATCTTGCCTTAGAAAAAAGTGAAATGAAGTTATCATTTTGAAAACACCGCCATTTATTTTTGTACAAAAAGAAAAATGGAAAAACAGTGAGCAGAAAAGAAAAGACTCGTTTGCAAAAAGATGTCTGATATTTCATTAATTTAATCTTGTTTGCACAAAAGTACAGATGGCCCTGATTACAAAATGAGTCTTGTCATCTTGGGCAAGATGCAAGACTTGGATGCATGCTATAAAAATACAGGAAATAATAATTACTCTGCATGAGTAACTCTTATAATTTCCTGGGAAGACCAGTTCGAGACACTGCTCCCCGGGATCTTTGGACGAATCCAATTCTCCAGATTGCGCTCCTCTTCCAGCTCGTCTTCCAGGCAGTTGATAGCATCAGGGGTAAGCATTCCCCCACTGACAAAACCTGGCTCTGCAGCAGCCTTTGCTTGATGTTGAGTTGGTCTGTAACCCAACCCAAACTTGTCCTTCTTCTCCTCCACAGCTAAAACCTTGCCCCAGCCTAGGGCAGTTCCTTCTTCAACAACCTTCCGGGCTTGTTGGTAAGACGACATGGAGATACCCGACACAGCATATGCTTCGTTGACATTCAAGGCTTCAAAACCTTGGCTCATTGTTTCATGGATCTCTCCATCCATCTCAATGTATTTGTAAGTAGCCAGATGGCTAACGAAAATGTCCTCTTCCCCACAGATTGTGACAACTTGACCTTCCCACTCAAATTTTAACTTTTGGTGAAGGGTAGACGTTATTGCGCCGGCGGCGTGAATCCAGGGTCTACCCAACAAACAGCTGTAGGCGGGCTGAGTGTCCATCACATAAAAGATAGTTTTAAAGGTTTGCGGGCCAATTGTCACGGGCAGCTCAATCTCTCCCAGAACCGATCTCTTCGAACCATCAAAGGCTCTCACCACCAGGTTGCTGGGTCTCAATGCCAATCCCTCATATTCTAACTTCACCAGAGCCTTCTTTGGTAAGACATTCAGGGAAGAACCTGTGTCCACCAGCACATGAGAAAGGACAGCTCCTTTGCATTCCATGGTTATGTGCAAGGCTTTGTTGTGGTTGCGGCCATCCGCTGTCAAGTCAGAATTGGTAAACCCTAGCCCATTGCTAGCAGTAACATTTCCAACCACGGTTTCCAATTGGTTGACAGTAATCTCCTCAGGCACGTAAGCCGCGTGCAAGACTTTAAGTAGTGCATTCCGATGGGCTTCGGAGCACATAAGCAGTGAGAGGATGGAGATTTTGGATGGCGTCTGGTGAAGCTGATCCACAACTTTATAATCGCTCTTTTTGATGATCCGCATAAACTCATCAACTTCCTGATCGAACGGCGTCTTCAAGGCTTCTTTAACAGCTTGATCTTCCTGCACAGGGCTCTTCCCTTTTTCCTTGGCAGTAGCTTCTGCTTCGGCAGTAGGTCTTTGAATTGGTGGAGCAAAGAGACGTCCGCTTCGAGTGAAGCCTCCGCCTCCCCCCACATTATCTACTTGTGGTGCAGGTGTTGATGTTTCAAGAGTGATTCTTTTTCCTTCGCAATACACGTCAGAGCCATAGTGCCAAGGGATGGCCCTGTTGCTCTCATATGGTACTGGTCCAGGCACCGTGACAGTGACTGGACTGATTGCTGCTGTTGAAGGGACTGTAATCGTTTGTGGATCATAAAAGATTGTAACTGGTGCTCTGATGGGAGCAGCACCTTCTGAATGGTAGGCAGAGTTGTTCTCAGGATTATAAAATATGGTGACAGTAGAGACGTCTTCGTGATTTGTTGCTGGAGTTGTAGGAGCCATTGTTGGAAGTACGGGTGTTGTTGTTGTAGGAGATTCAAGATGGAATGAAGCTGAAGTTGTAGCAGGAGAAATTGTTGAAAACTGATCAGTTGAGACGACTGATGGAGTACTTGTTGATGAAACCGAAGAATTGTCAGGAACAATAGTTGCTGCAGTTGTAGGAGGTTCTGAAATCGTTGCTGACGATATTGCTGGATTTGTTGGAAATGATGTGGTGATCTGAAGTTGGCCACTCCGAATAAGGCCATCTATGCCATTCCTCAAATTATCGCACCCATTTACCGAGATATTGCAGTAAGCACAGCCTAACTCACACCCCGGGAACATTTGACATTCCAAGAGCTGAGCTTTGATTTCTACCAATGGTGTCCTGATCTGTCCCACACTGGTTATTAAATAAGACGGCTTGTCTTTTTCAATAGCGTTAATCCGGGGACCACCATGGTTTGGCATCGGGTTTTTATTGACATTGGGTGGTGGTGCGAAATTCAGAGCCTTTGAGTCTACCAGGTCTTGTACCTTCATATGCAGAGCCCTGCATTTTTCTGTGCTGTGACCAGGTGCGTTCGAATGAAAAGCACACCTAGCATTGGAGTCATAGTTCCTTGGTAGACTATTGGGATCCGGAGGTGCCAACGTTCTTAGCTCAACTAGGTTGAGTTTCAGAAGTTGTGGCAGCAAGGCAGCATACGGCATTGGGATCGGGTCGATTACTCTATTAGCTTGGGATGGCCTTTGTTGGAATGGCCTCTGTTGACTGTTGTTGGTGTTGTTGTTGTTGAAGTTCCTTGGAGGATACTGATTCTGGTGATACTGAGGTTGTTGCTGGTAGTTTTGTTGAGGAGGTTGATAGACAGGTTGAGGATGAGCTGGAGCAGGGATGGTGACTGCTGCTATGGACCTCTGAGCATATTGGGGCCTACCCCTGTTTGAATGGATGGCATTGGTCTCGCCAGTTCTTCTCGGGCCTGCAAAAGGCTTTCTTGTACTGCTGGACGAACTGGCACCATTAACTGAGATCTTTCCCATTTTTAACAAGCTTTCAATCCTCTCCCCGGCTATGACAACATCTGCAAAGCTAGTGGAAGAGAAAGCTGCCAACCTGTCAATATATGTTCCCTGAAGGGTGTTCATGAACATATCTGCCATTTCCCGCTCAGACATAGGTGGTTGAACAGCAGCAGCCAGCTGCCTCCACCTTTGGGCATATTCTCGGAAACTCTCCCTCGAAGACTGTGACATTCCCATCAGGAGAGTCCTGTTGGGTGCCATGTCTAGATTATACTGATACTGTCTGATGAAGGCCTCTGCCAGGTCCTTCCAGCATCTAATTGTTGCTCTTGTCAGATGGGAATACCATTCCCTTGATGCTCCAGTCAAGCTGTCTTCGAAGTAGAACATCCAGAGCTTCTCGTCCATTGTATAGGCCTTCAGCCTCCCCAGAAATGATTGCAAATGAGTCCGGGGGCATGAAGTCCCATTATACTTTTCGAAACAAGGAGGCTTGAACTTATGGGGGATCCTGACCCCGTCTACCAAACCCATGTCCATGACGTCGAAACCCAAAGAATTTTGAGATTCTAAGGACCTCAACTTCTCAGCTATTTCTTCCAACCGTCTATCATAAGTTTCCTCTCCAGCACCCATTACTGTAAATTGGTCCTCCTGAGGGTCTTCTTGAAGTACCCTGGCTGCAGTGGCGGTTCCTTGAATGTTTGCAGGAATATTGATCTCAGGATGTAGATGTGGGCCAAACACAGGGGGGTTAACATGTGGTTGCACCCTTTCATTGTTACTTGTGCCAGCAGTCCCCACATGGGGCTCCTCTGGATTCCTCCCTTCTACCAAAGCTCTGAGCCTCTCCTGGCTTTGAGCTAAATTGTTCATTACTTCCATGAATTGTGTTATCTGGGTTCTCATCTCCAATCTTTCGTTGGCCATCTGGTTTCTGACCTCCGTAAGGTCCTGCTGCATCTGATCCATCTGAATTCCCGGAAGGTTGTTTCTAGTTGGGTACCTGTGTGGCCTATTGAGGGGAAATACCCGGCGGCGAGCAATAATTCCTGGATATCGCAACAGAGGTTAGTAACAACAAAACAAAACCCTACAAAACAAAAAAAGGTTAGCATGCAATGCAGTTATGCTTATTTGCTCTCAAGGTATCCGGTTTGGCCTTCAGTTTTGACCCTTCCAGACCCTTGAAGATGCTGCTGTTGAAGTTGCTTTTGAAGTGAACTTGGATGGAACAAACTAACAAATATATTACATAAGATGAAATAATACAACTTGTTCATTTTACAACACCAGCCCTCAAAGGGGTCAAAATACATCACAAAAAACAAAAGTACATGGAATAGGAATAACAACAAGCAAATGATCAAACTCCAAGGCCAAACTCATCCTCACGAACTTCCTTAAGAAGTGCTTCGGTCACAGGATCAGCCGGATGTTCCGTGAGATTCCTGATGAGAAGGTTTCTTGTTGCAACAGCTGCAGCCAATTTCTTGTTCTGACTTTGGTCTTTAGACCTCTTCACTCCAGTTCTGATTTTTAGCTCTGATATTTCCTTCTGGGCTGCTGCCAGGGCTTCTTCCATCTGTTCCATCTTGTCCTGAACTCTCTTGTCTTCTAGAGTACGGGCCTCAGTGATCCGGACCCACCTGGCCTGACTCTCTTTCAAATACAAGTCTGTCCTTGCTCTTTGGAACTGGGCTTCTTTGCAAGCGTTCTTCAGAATCTGCTCACCAGCCTTAGACTTGTTGATATAATCTCCAGACTTCTCAATCTTAGTCAAGTGTTCCACTCTCAACTTCTCCAGTCTCTCAATCTCCCTCACACCTTCACTCCTCTCCCGGAGGGTCTTCTGCAAAGCCTGGGTTAGCTTCTCATTTCTTTCCTTCAAGCTCTCAAACTCCTCCAAACTGATAGTGGCAGGGGGTGGTGCTGAAGATGACTCAGGCATGTCTTCTATGGTGAAGGGCATTCCAGAGAATTGGGCCCTGGCATGGGACCACTCATAATATTGTGCTGATGCCACATTATTGCACTTCCCCAGAATGGTGACTCCCTTGGTTTGAACATTACCCCAGGCCCAGGCAGCCTGCCTAACAACAGCCAAACTAATCTTGTTCTCACAATAGAGAGTCTCCACCAAGTCCTGTGCCTTAGGAGCATGGACCAGTGCATAGCCTAGTTGCCTTCTGAACAGCAGAGGATTGTAATTAACACTGCCCTTAACTCCTATCAAAGGCACATTAGGAAAATGTCCACAGCTGGTGATGATATCCCTGCCTTTGGTGCTTTGAGTGCACCAACTGATATCTGCTGAAGTTAGAACAGTGAGTCTCTTAGCCCAGTTGCTTTGCTGATGAGGATTTAGAAAGGCATCTGTCTTGGGTAGATGCTTTAGAATCCAAGCATGGAATAATGGAGCACAACACCTCACTAGCCTTCCCCTCTGCTTCTCATTCTTCTGATGTACTGAGTAATAGAGATCTCCTAGCAAAGTTGGCACTGGGTTCTTCAGGATGAACAAATGGATTGCATTCTTGCTGATGAATCGAGGCTCATCTGCAAACAACACAATTCCATATACACTTAAGGCCAACAGAGCACAAACAGCTCTCCACTCCCCCAGGGAGGCCTTCAGACTAGCTTGGGAAATCAGGAAGTCAAGATGAAAACCAGGGATCCCAGCTTTAGAGGTCATATGCTGCTCAATCCAAGCAGGTTCCAGGTGCAGAGCTTTTGCCACCTCTCCATTGCTGGGAAAGACCATTTCAGGGTTGAAAGGGATTTCCCTCTTGATAGGCAAACCAATCAAAGATGAGTATTCTTCTAAAAGAGGCCCCAACTGAAAGTCTTGAAAGGTGAAACATCTCAATGGGGGGTCATAAAACTGAATGCAGGTGTGGATCAAACTCCTCTGGGATGGGTCCAGATCCATGACCAAGTCAAGTATATCCCCATAATGCTCCCTGAATAAAGGTATGTGATCTGGAGTGATCAGGGTTTGGATCCTCCTGATGTCTGATAAGTCTGGTTGGAAGAAATGATAGGTGATGTTGCTTTTCTTTGGAGCCATGATGCTGAAGACTGAGTAGAGTGCTGGTGATAATGCTGAAAGAAAGAGCCACTGATTGGCTGGTGCTGGTGAAGATGGGTCAATACTGCAGATGGGGTCAAAACCAAAACCAGATGAAAATGGATACCCTGAAACACAAATAAGCAAATGTTAATATGATGCAATGGTTATGTATGCAAATGATATGCAAAGGGTTTGTGCCTGAGCTGGATCTGATTAACTGCCTTGGTATAGATCCATGTGTGTTCAAGAATTCCAGATGGAGGTCTAAAAATCCAGTAACCAGGGTGGGGGACTCAAATAAAGAGCCACAAGTCCAAGGTTTTAGAATCACAAGAACTGTCCAACATGGAGTATTCTTAACAAAGTCAAAGTAACAGGGTATTCTGAGGTCAAGGTACCTGCAAACCTGTAAACAGCCCAACCCCCTCACAGGTGATGATCTAGAACAAGGATCCTCAGACTTGGATCAGTTATGAGAAGTGTAAACACTTCTAACCCGGAGGTACAGTGTTTACAATAACCATAACAATTCCTCCTCTAATTCACCTCAGTTTCTGAAGGTCAATACTAAAAGGTCATCCAGACTTAGCAGGCTTCCCAGATAGCCCTAGCATTGCAGGAAATCTGCAACACAGAGTTCTCAAGAAGAAACCCATATCTGAACCGTGTTTCATATTCCCGCACCAGACCGAAATGGAATGGGAAAGAATATGATTCACTCTAGCCTAGGTGTCACTCAGGTCCTAGGTATAGGACCTTAACTCTCAATGAATCACCCACCCACCAAGGCAAACAACCAGATCCAGCCAGCAGCAATGACAGTATGATATAAATAAATGCAATAAAGAAAGCAGTAAAGTAACTGTACATAAAGCAATAAACAAAAATAAATACAAGCACATAATACCCCAGTAAACACAAACCAATCAAGCGCTAGGAGGAACCCACAAAAAGAACCAGAAGCCCTGGTTGCAGTATAAGGTATCCCCAGCAGAGTCGCCAAGCTGTCGCTCCCGATAAGTGACACAGGGTCAGATAAGGGTACAGACGCGAACGGTCGGCGAGAGGGACAATGAGAACACACAGCCGTGAACTCACTGGAGATGAATAGAGTCGCCAGCTAGGCATTTTTATCCCGGAGGAAAGGTAATGCTGCATAGACCTAGAAAGAGATGGATAAGACGGTTGCGAACCAGAGAGACTGAGAAAGGGGGTTGGTTACAACCTGGGAAGGTATTAGCACCCAGATTGTCCGTCGTACTCGACGGGATCCACGCTTAAAAGATTTGTGTTTTAAAGGGGTAGTGTCAGTGCAATCTGTGTATAAAAGAGTTGGAAAAGAATGTACAGGTGTCAGTGTAAAGTGTATAAGTGATGTGAAGTATGAAAGTGTCAGTGTAAGAACAAGGTGAAATGCTCAAGATCATGAGGCTAAAGAATGAAGCTAGAAAGAGGGGGAATATACAGAGACTTTTGTTCGATAACTGTTAAGTTATGCCTACGTATCCTCTCGTGCAATGAGGAAGTCAGAACACCGTAGTTCGACCCAAAGAGACTGAAAGATAAATTGACTGATGAACTGCTTACTTGTCAATGCTCAAGTGTATGACCTGTCTGGCTCAGGTGCAAACTGTCTTCCATTAGACGGAAGAAGCAAGTTCTCGTTCGTGAGTGAGTGAGATGAGAAAAGAATCCCGAAGGAGACGATTATTGTTTGTTTTTGTGTTTTCAGCCTTTTATTGCTTTTGAGGATTTGTCATAAGATAATGAGCTTAAGCCTAAAACCAATGGGTTAGTAAACTCATCACATCTTCCCTCTGATTAGGGGTAATGAGAATACCTTAAGTGTGAAGTCAGGTTCTCACACTTAATTACCTTTGGTATAGGATTAAGTTCATTAACCTACTTGTGATTATTTAGATGTTTTTGGTGTTTTTGTTTAGTGTTGAGTAATGAGGTTAAGCCATGATCAAGGATTAAACAGACCCATTACACTATCCTAAAAGAAGGATAATAGATGAGAATGTTTAAGCTGAGGAAAACTCCTCAACTTAATCCATGATTAGGGATTAAACTCATGACAAAGCAAGCCTTTGATTAAGTGAATTTTAGTTAATGATATGATGATGAAGTGAATTTTATGATTTGTAAGACAACTTGAGGGGGACTTGTCCATTAACACTAGGGTTAGTCCTTCTTAACCACTTAAGGAAGAATTAGAACCCTAATGCAAGGCCCAAGTTACAAGTGTGATGTCTTGATAATTATTAAGTGAATTGATTAAGAGATTTAAACACATTAAGGGTTCAAGACTTAGGATTAAAGTTATACACTCCATCCTAAGAGAAGGATGCAGGCATAAGCTTAATCACAAAGTCTTAAAGCCTTTAGGGTTTAGTCCCTGATTATGAGATGAGAAGAGAAGACTCAAGAGAGACACAAAGGTAAAGACTATGGGGGAGACTAATCAAAACCCTAATTCATTGTCATGCTTGGTTGACTCTAAGGTTTGTGAGGTTTGCAAGAACAATCTTCAAAGGAGCCACCAGGAAGCAGATGAACAAGACCAAGAGAAGCAAAGTGACTTGCTTCATTCAAGAAGTCAAGTCACTTGAAGAAAGAAAGTAGGAGGAAGAAGAATGAGCAAGCTCAATCTCAAACACAAATAGAAATGCAGCAATGGATGCAAGAGAGAAGAAAATAAAAGTTATGAGAAGTGAAGGCAAATTCACTTCTCAAGTTTACTTACCACCTGAAATGTTAGAAAGAAATGCAATGCAATGCTAGATGGGATGAAATGGTATGATGCTAGACCAAACCAGAAGCATGTTGATGATGATTATGATTCTATGAGGTGCTATGAACATGAGGCAAGGCATGGAGATGCTCATACAAGATCATGGATGTAAATGATGCAAGTTAAGGAGCATGAACAATCATGGAAAGTTATGAAGCATACAAGACAAATGGCATGGCAAATATGCAATGCAATGATCAAACATGCTTTCTATATGTCTTGAGATGTCAAATGGATCACAAGAATGCACAAAATGCAAAGGCAAGTCATGTTATGCAAGGAAATGCAAGAAGGATGCAAGGGAAAGCCCAAATTAGGGTTTATGAATCAAACAACAAACAAAAACCCAAAACAGAAGCAAACCCTAAGATAAAAAATGGAAAATGCCACTCAAAGAAACCCTAAACCTATACTAAACCAAGGTCCAAAGGGGAGGTCTCAACTCTCAACCAATCTCAAGATATGATTTTTATAAGTTATTAGGGTTTTTAGGGTTCTTAACAAAAGAAATGCCAAACAATTGGAAAATGCAAGATCAAATCATGGCCATTTTACCCTAGAAACTACATGCCAAACACAAAACAATGCAAGAAGAATCAATGTCTCAACCTTCTCCAATAGGCAGAGATGAATTTTTAAACTTATGATCAAATTAATGCATAAAAAATGATTTAATTCAATGAAAAATTCTTAAAATGCATCAAGATCAAAAAAGAAATTTGGTTTGAAGGTTGGACAATGTTTCTAAATGTCTTAGAACATTTCATGAATTTTTTGTAATTTTTTAAATACCTAAAAGTATTTTTAATTAATTAATTTCCATTAATCAATTAAAAATAATCTTTTAAATATTTAAAAATACTTTTTTAATGATAAAAAATAAAATAAAAATGTTTTTGGGTCTTAAAAATTAAATAAACTTTTAGGAAAAAGTTTCATAATTTTTAAGAATTTTTAACTATTTTAAAATAATTATGCAAGTTTAATGAAATAAAATGAATTAAAAATCAAATAAAATAAAAGTAAACAGAATGAGAGGCTGAGATGTAATCTGGGGAGGGGACCATTGACTTGGCGCGTGATCTTGTGGTCCAAATTCAAACTTGGTTAAATTAAAATTATGAATTAATTAATCAGGAATTAAATGGATAATCAGGATTAGGGTTTCTAATGGCTCATCTCAGCCTTTCATTCGCGCGCAGGAGAGTCCATCCAAGGGACCAGATTCAAAGTTGCCTAATTAATGACAATTAACCCTAATCACTCTCAGGCTGCCGGAGAAGACTTCCGGTCGTCTTCTCCGGCGAGCAGCTCACCTGAAAACTTCCCAAACCCCTCAAATCGTATCAAAAATGAAAACTAAGAACATAGAAATGATTTCCATCCTCTCACGAATCAAACCCCTCTCTCAAAACACATTTCTTCTTCCTAAACAAGCTGAATCGAAGAAAATGGAAACTAGGGCACGCAGGTTTCAGAGACAAATTAAACTCTCAAATCAAAGCCATTTTCAAAACCAATGACATCAGGATAATCAGTGAATCACATAGAACAAGTTTGTAACAAGAAAAATGATTTCTGGAAAAAATAATTTCAAGCTACCTGAGATTTGGAGCTTTCACCTGGATGACTTTCTGGCCTCTCCTTTCAGTACAAACCACTCCACTTGATCCCCAGAAGATGTTTGAATGCTCAATGAGAGTTTAAGTTGGCTGGATAGTGAGTTTCGAAAGCTCCTGCTTCAGTTCAGTCAGAAATGGCTATGGTGTTCCAGGCACTTTCAGGTCATTGTGAATGGTTGCTTGTGATCCTGAGGATGAATGGAGGAGGTCTGGAGTGTTTGTTTGTATGTTTGCAAGCTGTGGTGAGAGTTTCGAATGAAACTGCAAAATGAAGTGAGAAATGGCAGTGGGATGTTCTGGCTGTTTTAGGCTTGGGTTCTTGGTGCTTTGTGGTCTATGGAGCAAGGTGAGTTGAGTGGTGAAGATGGTTTGAGTGTTTGCAAGCTGTGGAGGCAGATTCGAAGCAACTTGCAATGTGGTGTGTTTTTGTGTATGTGATGAATGAGGATGTTTCAGCCTTGCCTTGTGTTATGTCTAGCTTGCAAATTGTCCACATAACTCTCTCTCATTGGTCAGTTGACAAGACATGCCCTTTATTGATTGGTAAGTTACCTTTTGCAAAAAGTCAAATAATGTGTAAGAGAGGTATGGCTCATGATCTAGGCAAGTACATGGGCTGGTTCTGGTGCAGCAAGGTGAGGTGAGAGGCTAGCAAAGCTCAGCATCCAAGGCTGCAAGTAGGAGGAAGCATGATCATGAGTTTTGCAACTTGTGACTTTTTGTTCACATGTGACCTTTTTTGTCCAACCAAACATAAAACCATGGGCATTCTTAGTTCATTTCTGATTTTTAGGACTTAGAGAAAGTTTATGTGCTGGTTTGAAATGAATTAGAGGCTGCAATATGCATTGGTCCAAGATTTTGCAAAATTCTCACTTAGGGCATGCCTTGAAAATCAATGATTTTAGCCAACTTTGCATTGCCATAACTTTTGATTCAAGAAGAGTTTGATCATGTTCTTGTACTTTTTGAAAAGGTAAAAATGAGATCTACAACTTTCATGACCAAAGTTTTTCCATTTGAAGCATTTTTGGATCAAGAATCATGGCTTGAAAAATGACCTAAAATGATGCATTCTTGAAAAGTCAACTATGCCCAAAAAGTCAACATTTGCAAAAACCCTAAATTCTTGATTTCTATGAACTTCAACCTTCTTATATGATCAAATAAAGATCATATACACTCAAAATGATGAAGATCACCCATTGGTTGGGTCATTGGGGGCCTCAGATGCCCTGATTTTGCACTGACTTGTCTGAAAAGTCAACCCTTGATCAGATGACTTCCCCATGGAATTTCTTCATGAAAATTGATATGCATACTCCCTATACCATATAGAGATCAATGGAAACAAGAATGACCAAAAAAATTGGAGTTATGGCCTCTGAAACCAAAACCCTAATTTTCAGTCAACTGTGCAGTTTAGCTTGGCTCTGCATCCACTCAAACCTTAGCTCTTGTGATTCCTCTGCAATTTTGACTTTGAGGAGATGGAATATGACATAAGAACACACATGGACCCCTTTGAGTTGATTAGTGGCCTTTGGAGTGGCTCAAGATGCCCTGAGGTTGCTCAGATCACAAACCCTAGATGCAAATGACTCAGAACCAATGCAGTGAATCAAAAATGAGATATGAGATGATATTATTGTATTTATGCATATGAGATGATCACAAACCATGGTGTGAATGGGTGAGGGCAAATTTGGGGTGTTTACAGCAGGCCCAAGAAGAACTGGTGAAACCAATGCTATCCACACCAACAGGGGAAGGCCCCAATATGTTCATAGATCTGTGGCAGCAGTCACCATTCCCGCTCCAGCTCATCCACAACCAGCCTATCAACCACCGCAACAAAATTATCAGCAACAACCTCAGTACCAGCAACAAACTCAGTATCCTCCGAGAAATTACAACAACGGCAACACCAACAACAATAATCAGCAGAGACCATTCCAATAGAGGCCCTCTCAGGCCAATAGGGTGATCGATCCGATCCCTATGCCCTATGCCACATTACTGCCACAACTCTTGAAACTCAACCTAGTTGAGCTAAGGACATTGGCTCCTCCAGATCCTAACAGTCTGCCCAGAAATTATGACGCCAGCGCCAGATGTGCTTTTCACTCAAATGCACCTGGCCACAGTACAGAGAAGTGCAGAGCTTTGCACATGAAAGTACAGGACTTGGTAGATTCTAAAGCTCTAAACTTTGCACCCCCACCAAATGTAAACAAGAACCCTATGCCACACCATGGAGGACCCAGAATCAATTCTATTGAAGAAGACAAGCCGTCTTACTTGATAACCAGTGTGGGTCAGATTCGGACACCCTTGGTAGAGATTAAAGCCCAACTCCTTGAATGTCAAATGCTCCCGGGATGTGAGCTAGGATGTTCTTATTGCAACATTTCAGTGAATGGGTGTGATAACTTGAGGGATGGCATAGATGGTCTCATCCAGAGTGGCCTGCTTCAAATCACAACATCAATACCTACCAATCCAGCAATCTCCTTAACAACAGTTCCAGAATCGTCTACAACTGCAACAACCATTGTTCCAAACAACTCTTCAATCTTATCAACAAATTCTTCATCTGTTACTTCAACGGACCAAATATCAACAAACATCCCTTCTACAACTTCAACACCCCTTCATTCAGAGTCTCCTACAACAACAACGCCCATCCTTCCAATAATGTCTCCTACAACTTCAACAGAAAATGTCTCAACAGTTACAATTTATTATGATCCTGCCAATGATTCTGCCTACAACTCACAAAATGCCACTCCTACCAGAGCACCAGTCACAATATACTATGATCCACAGACTATCGTGGTCCCTTCTGCAGCTGCCATCAGTCCAGTCACTATCACAGTGCCTGGGCCAGTACCTTATGAAAGCAGTAATGCCATCCCTTAGCATTACGGCTCCGATCTATATTGCGAAGGACAGAAAATCACTCTTGAATCATCAAATTCTTCACCACAAATAGACAATGTGGGGGGAGGCGGAGGTTTCACTCGAAGCGGACGTCTCTTTGCCCCGTCAATTCAAAGACCCACTGCTGAAGCAGAAGCTGCTGCCAAGGCAAAAGGGAAGAGCATGGTGCAAGAAGAACAAGTTGTTAAAGAAGCTTTGAAAACACCTTTTGATCAAGAAGTTGATGAATTCATGAGAATCATCAAGAAAAGTGATTACAAGATAGTGGACCAGCTTCACCAGACGCCTTCCAAGATCTCCATTCTATCATTGCTTATGTGCTCCGAGGCTCATTGGAACGCACTACTAAAGGTCTTCCATGCAGCTTATGTGCCAGAAGAGATCACGGTCAATCAGTTGGAAGCTGTGGTTGGAAATGTTAATAATAGTAATGGACTAGGATTTACCAACACTGATTTGACTATAGAAGGCCGCAATCACAACAAGGCTTTGCACATTACCATGGAGTGTAAGGTGTAAACACCCCAAATTTGCCCTCACCCATTCACACCATGGCTTGTGATCATTTCATATGCATAAACACAATCATATCATCTCATATCACATTTTTGATTCACTGCATAGATTCAAGGTCATCTGCACCTAGGGTTTGTGATCTGAGCAATCCAAGAGCTTCTTGAGCCACTCCAAAGGCCATCAATCACTTCAAAGGGGTCCATGTGTGTTCTTATATCATATTACATCCTCCCAAAGTCAAGAATGTCAAAGAATCACAAGAACTGGGATTGGTATGGAAGCAAAGCTAAGTTTGACTGCACAGTTGACCTAAAATTAGGGTTTTGGTTTCAGAGGCCATAACTCCAAATTTTTTGGTCATTCTTGTTTCCATTGGTATCTATATGGTATAGTTAGTATGCATATCAATTTTCATGAAGAAATTCCATGGGGAAGTCATCTGATCAAGAGTTGACTTTTCAGACAAGTCAGTGCAAAATCAGGGCATCTGAGGCCCCCAATGACCCAACCAAAGGGTGATCTTCATCATTTTGAGTGTATATGATCTTTATTTGATCATGGAAGAAGGTTGAAGTTCACAAAATTCAAGAATTACAAGTTTTTGCAAAGTTGACTTTTTAGGGCATAGTTGACTTTTAAAGAATATGTCATTTTATGCCACTTTTCAAGCCTTGCTTTTTGATCCAAAAATGGTTCAAATGGAAAAACTTTGGTCATGAAAGTTGTAGATTAGATCTTTCCCTTTTCAAAAAGTACAAGAACATGATCTAATTCTTCTTGGATCAAAAGTTATGGTGTGTTAAAGTTGGCAAAAATCACTAATTTTCAAGTTATGCACAAAATGGGAAACTTGCAAAAACTTTGTACCAAGGCATTTGTGACTTCTAATTCATGTCAAACCATTACACAAGCATCATGTAAGTCCTAAAGTTCAGATTGGACCAAGATTTCCTCATGTTTTATGGCTTGTGGGACAAGAAAGTTTCATGTGAACCAAGGATAGTCAAGTTGCAAAACTCATGATCACACTTCACCCACTTGCTGCATTGGCCATTGAACCAGCCCTAGCCTTTCCCCTCACCATGCTGCGCCAGCCCACACACTTGTACTAGCCTAGAACACCACCCATGCTTCTCTTACACAAGAGTGGACTTTTTGCAAAAGGTAGCATACCTATCACAGCAGGCCAAGTCACATCCTCTGACCATTTGGAATTGTTTATACTATCCATTTGCAAGCTAAACGTAACATGAAGCCAGCCTGAAGAAAGCCCTAAGACAGCATTCACAAAAACACTCCATCAAGCATTTCTCTTCGAATATCTCTACACAACACAAAAACACAAAAACCAATTCCACTGATCAACTCACCTTGCTTCATTGAGCCAAAACCAGCAAGACTTAGGCCTGAACCAAGCAAGAACACCATTTCTCCATTTTCACTCCCAAGAGCAAAACCATTCGAAACTCATTCCACAGGCCATAAACACTCAAACAAACTCCACAAACCTTCTCCACTCATCATCCTGATCACAAAGAACCCTTCACCATTGCCAGAAACAGCCTGAATCATAAACACGATTCACACCTGAGCTTGAACAGAACTTGTTCAATCTTTCAAACCAGCCAACATAAAATCCTTCTAAGCATTCAAGGATCATCAGGGGACCAAGTAGAGTGGATTTCATCAAAGGGAGAGGGCAGAAAGTTGCTGGATTGAAAGCTTCGAAACTCAGGTAGCTCAAGAACATTTTTTCTAGAAATCATTTTTTAAGTTCTTAAGTTGTTATTCATGCTTCCCTGATCATAAATATGTCTTTAGTTTTGAAAATGGTGGAGAGATGAGAGTTTAATCAGTCTCTGAAACTTTTTTGCCCTAGATTTTGTTTGCTTCGATTCAGCCATTCCTGGAAAAATAAATTTGTTTTGATTGAGGGTTTTGATTCGTGAGTGAGTGGGGATCATTTCTGTTCAATTAGATTTCATTTTTGTAACGTGTAGAAGGAGTTAGCACTTTGTCTCGCCGGAGAAGATGACCGGAACCACTGTTCCGGTCATCAGAAAGTAATTAGGGTTTGATTAATTAGGGCTAAGTGTAATTAAGCCAGTTTGAACGTAGGCCGTCCAGATGCGCGCCTAGTCAACTCCCGCGCGTGTGACTTTGAATCCAGGCCATCAGATCTGTTGACTTCTCATTAATTCAGTTTAAATTCATTTTTATTTTCATTTAATTCATTTGTTTTGTATAATTTATTTAAAATAGCAAAATTGTTTTAAAAATTATGAAACTTTTTGTCAAGAGTTTCATTAATTTTTAAAACACAAAAATATTTTTATTTTCATTTTTTGCATTTAAAAAATATTTTCAAATATTTAAAAGTTTATTTTTAATTGATTAATGAAAATTAATTCATTAAAAATACTTTTAGGTATTTAAAAATCACCAAAAAAATTCATGAAATGTTCTAAGACATTTAGAAACATTGTCCAACCCTCAAACCAAATTTATTTTCTGATCTTGATGCATTTTAAGAATTTCTCATTGAATTAAAATCATTTTTGTGCATTATTTTGATCCAAAGTTCAAAAAATCATTTCTGCCTATCCATGAGGAGTTGGGCATTGATTCTTTTTGCATTGCATTGTGTTTGGCATGTAGTTTGTAAGATTAAATGGCCATGATTTGATCTTTCATTTTCCATTTGTTTGATAATTTTTTTGTTTGGAAACCCTAAAACCCTAGAAATCTTAAGAAAACCATAACTTGAATTTGGTTAGGAGTTGAAACTTCTCCTTTGGGCATTAGGTTAGTATAGGATTAGGGGTCCTTTGAGTGCATTTTCAATTTTTTATAATGTTGTTTGCTTCTGATTTTGGTTTTTGTTTGTGGTATTGTTCATAAACCCTAGTTTGGGCTTCCATATGCATCCATCTTGCATTCTCTTGCATAACATGACTTGCCATGACATTTCAAGCATCCATTTGATTCATTTGACATCATAAGACATATTGAAAGCATGTTTGATCATTGCATCATGTATTTTCCATGTTGTATGCCATGTGCACTTCATAACTTTTCATGTATGTCCATGCTTCCTAACTTGCTTCATTTGCATTCATGAACTTGTATGGTCATTTCCATGTGCTGCCTCATGTTTGTAGCATCTCATAACATCATTAGCATCATGTAATTGCTTCTGGTTTTGTTTCTCATCATGTCATCTCATCCCATTTTGCATTGCATTGCATTTCTTTTCTAACCTTTCAGGTGGTAAGTGACTTTGAGAGGTGAATTTGCCTTCACTTCTCATACTTTCTTCTCATCTCTCTCTTGCATCCATGCTGCATTTTTATATGTGTTTGAGATTGAGCTTGCTCATTTCTCTTCTTCTTACTTTCATTCCTCAAGTGACTTGTCTTCTTCAATGAAGCAAGTTGCTTTGCTTCTCTTGATCCTTTCATCTGCTTCCTGGTGGTTCCATTGAAGACTTCTCTTGAAAACCTCACAAACCTTAGGAACAACCAAGTTTGACAATGATTAGGGTTTTGATTAGTCTCCCCTCTTAGTTTTACCTTTGTGTCTCTTTTGAGTCTTCTCTTCTCACCTCATAATCAGGGACTAAACCCTAAAGGTTTCAAGGCTTTGTGATTAAGCTTATGCCTGCATCCTTCTATTAGGATGGAGTGTATAACTTTAATCCTAAGTGTTAAACCCTTAATGTGTTTAAATCTCTTAATCAATCCACTTAATAATCATCAAGACATCACACTTGTAACTTGGGCCTTGCATTAGGGTTCTAATTCTTCCTTAAATGGTTAAGAAGGACTAACCCTAGTGTTAATGGACAAGTCCCCCTCAAGTTGTCTTACAAATCATAAAAATCACTTCATCATCATATCATTAAATAAAATCCACTTAATCAAAGGCTTGTTTTGTCATGAGTTTAATCCCTAATCATGGATTAAGTTGAGGAGCTTTCCTCAGCTTAAACATTCTCATCTATTATCCTTCTATTAGGATGGTGTAATGGGTCTGTTTAATCCTTGATTATGGATTAACCTCATTACTTAACACTAAACAAAAACACCAAAAACATCTAAATAATCACAAGTAGGTTAGTGATCTTAATCCTACCTCAAAGGTGTTTAAGTGTGAGAATCTGACTTCACACTTAAGGTATTCTCATTACCCCTAATCAGAGGGAAGATGTGATGAGTTTACTAATCCATTGGTTTAGGCTTAAGCTCATTAACTTATGACAAACTTTCAAAAGCAATAAAAGACTGAAAACTCAAAAACAAGCAATAATCGTCTCCTCCGGGATTCTTTTCTCATCACCTTCACTCACAAACGAGAACTTGCTTCTTCCGTCTAATGCAAGACAGTTTGCACCTGAGCCAGACAGGTCATACACTTGAGCATAGACAAGTAAGCAGTTCATAAGTCAATTTTCATCTTTCAGTCTCTTTGGGTCGAACTACGGTGTTCTGACTTCCTCATTGCACGAGAGGATACGTAGGCATAACTTAACAGTTATCGAACAAAAGTCTCTGTATATTCCCCCTCTTTCTAGCTTTATTCTTTAGCCTCATAGTCTTGAGCAATTCATTCTCATTCCTACACTGACACTGTATATATTACACTTTACACTCCCTTTACACTGACACCTGTACACTCTTTTCCAGCTATTTTACACACAGATTGCACTGACACTACCCCCTTTAAAACACAAACCTTTTAAGCGTGGATCCCGTCGATTACGACGGACAATCTGGGTGCTAATACCTTCCCAGGTTGTAACCAACCCCCTTTCTCAGTCTCTCTGGTTCGCAACCGTCTTATCCATATCTTTTCCTAGGTTTATGCAGCATTACCTTTCCTCCGGGATAAAAATGCCTAGCTGGCGACTCTATTCATCTCCAGTGTGTTCACGGCTGTGTGTTCTCACTGTTCTTTTCGCCGACCGTTCGCGTCTGTACCTTTATTTGGGTTAGTCCCAATCTTTGGGAGCAACAGCTTGGCGACTCTGCTGGGGAAACCCCTATACTGCAACCAGGGCTTCTGGTTCTTTTTGTGGGTTCCTCCTAGCGCTTGATTGATTTGTGTTTATTGGGGTGTTATGTGCTACTTGTGTTTGTTTACTTGTTTTATTTTTACTGCTTTATGTACAGTTGCTTTACTGCTTTCTTTATTGCTTTTGTATATATCATACTGTCATGCTGCTGGCTGGATCTGTTGTTTGCTTTGGTGGGTGGATGTTCCATTGAGAGTTGAGGTCCTATACCTGGGACCTGAGTGACACCTAGGCTAGAGTGGTTCATATTCTTTCCCATTCCATCTCGGTCTGGTGCGGGAATATGAAACACGATTCAGATATGGGTTTCTTCTTGAGAACTCTGTGTTGCAGATTTCCTGCAATGCTAGGGCTATCTGGGAAGCCTGCTAAGTCTGGATGACCTTTTAGTATTGACCTTCAGAAACTGAGGTGAATTAGAGGAGGAACTTTTATGGTTATTGTAAACACTGTACCTCCGGGTTAGAAGTGTTTACACTTCTCATAACTGATCCAAGTCTGAGGATCCTTGTTTTAGAACACCACCAGTGAGGGGGTTGGGCTGTTTACAGGTTTGCAGGTACCTTGACCTCAGAATACCCTGTTACTTTGATTTGATTAAGAATACTCCATGTTGGAACAGTTCTTATGATTCTAAACCCTGGATATGTGGCTCTTTATTTGAGTCCTCCACCTTGGTTACTGAACTTATAGACCTCCATCTGGATTTCTTACACACATGGACTTATATCAGAGCATTTGATCAGATCCAGCTCAGTCACAAACCCTTGCATATCATTTGCATACATAATCATTGCATCATATTGACATTTG
Organism: Lathyrus aphaca; assembly: GCA_963966055.1. Classification (NCBI taxonomy): domain Eukaryota; kingdom Viridiplantae; phylum Streptophyta; class Magnoliopsida; order Fabales; family Fabaceae; genus Lathyrus; species Lathyrus aphaca. Next base: position 481,992,162 of record OZ014525.1, on the reverse strand, counting down.
CTTATTTGTGTTTCAGGGTATCCATCTTCATCTGGTTTTGGTTTTGACCCCATCTTCAGTATTGACCTATCTTCATCAGCACTTGCTTCAGCTATCAGTTATCTACTTCAGCCAATCAGTGGCCCAGTCTTCAGTATCATCATCAGCACTTGTCTCTACTCAGTCTCAACATCATGGCACCTAAAAAGAGCAACATCACCTACCACTTCTTCCAGCCAGAGTTAGCAGACATCAGGAGGATTCAGACCCTGATCACTCCAGACCATATACCACTGTTCAGGGAACACCATGGAGATATACTTGATATGGTTATGGATCTGGACCCCTCACAGAGAAGCCTGATCCACACTTGCCTTCAGTTTTATGATCCCCCACTGAGATGTTTCACTTTTCAGGACTTTCAGCTGGGCCCCTTATTGGAAGAATACTCATCATTAGTTGGTATACCTATCAGAGGTGGAGTCCCTTTCAACCCTGAGATGGTCTTTCCTGGTAATGAAGAGGTAGCAAAGGCATTGCATCTGGAACCAGTCCTGATTGGGCAGCATATGACTTCTAAGGCTGGAATCCCTGGCCTGCATCTGGATTTCTTGATCTCTCAAGCTACCCTGAAAGCTTCTTTAGGAGAATGGAAAGCAGTCTGTGCTTTGCTGGCCCTGAGCATATATGGGATTGTGTTATTTGCAGATGAGCCTCGATTCATTAGTAAGAGTGCAATCCACCTGTTCATTCTAAAGAACCCAGTGCCAACTTTATTGGGGGATCTCTACTATTCAGTGCATCAGAGGAATGAAAAGCAAAGGGGAAGATTAGTGAGGTGCTGTGCTCCTTTGTTCCATACTTGGCTTCTCAGGCATCTACCCAGGACAGATGCATTTTTGAATCCTCATCAGCAGAAAAACTGGGCTGGAAGACTTACTACTCTAACTTCAGCTGATATCAGGTGGTGCACTCAAAGCACAAAAGGCAGGGATATCATCACCAGCTGTGGGCATTTTCCCAATGTGCCCCTAATAGGAGTTAAGGGTAGTATTAATTACAACCCTCTGCTGTTCAAAAGACAACTGGGCTATGCACTGGTCCACACTCCTAAGGCACAGGACTTGGTTGAGACTCTTTATTGTGAGAACAAGCTTAATTTGGCTATTGTTAGGCAGGCAGCCTGGGCCTGGGACAATGTGCAGACTAAGGGGGTAACCATCCTGGGGAAGTGCAACAATGTGGCATCAGCACAATACTATGATTGGTCCCATGCCAGGGCTCAATTCTCTGGGATGCCCTTTACTATAGAAGATATGCCTGGGCCTTCCACAACACCACCTCCAGCAACTATCAGCTTAGAGGAGTTTGAGAAGTTGAAAGAGAAAAATGAGAAGTTGACTCAAGCTCTACAGAAGACCCTATGGGAGAGGAGTGATGGTAGGTTGGATATTGAGAGGTTAGAAAAGTTGAAGGTGGAGCATCTGGCTAGAATTGAGAAGTCTGAAGATTACATTAAGAAGTCTAGGGCTGGAGAACAAATCCTGAAGAATGCTTGCAAGGAAGCCCAATTCCAGAAAGCCAGGACAGACTTGTATCTGAAGGAGAGTCAGGCTAGGTGGGTCAGGATCACCGAGGCTCGTACTCTGGAGGACAAGAGGGTCCAAGACAAGATAGAGCAGATGGAAGCTAGTGCAAAAGAGCAACAAGAAGCCCTGGCAGCAGCCCAGAGGGAAATATCAGAGCTGAAGATCAGAGCTGGAGTGAAGAGGTCAAAAGACCAAAGTCAACACAAGAAGCTAACTGCAGCTGTTACTACCCGGAACCTCCTTATCAGGAACCTCACGGAGCGTCCAGCTGATCCTGTGACCGAAGCACTTCTCAAGGAAGTTCGGGAGGATGAGTTTGGTCTTGGTGTTTGACCATTTGTTTGTTGTTGATTTCATTCCATGTACTTGTATTTTCTTGTAATGTATTTTGACCCCTCAGAGGGCTTGTATTTGTAAACAAACTATGTACCAGTGGCCTTTTGTAATATATGTATTAGTTTGTTCCATCCGAGTTTACTTCGAAAGCAACATCAACAGTATCATCTTCAAGGGTCTGGAAGGGTCAAAACTGAATGCCAAGCCAGGATACCTTGAAAACAAATAAGCATACTGCATTGCATGCTAACCCTTTGTTTGATTTGTAGGTGTTTGTTTTTATTGTTGCTAACTCTGTTGTGATGTTCAGGAACTATTGCTCGACGCCGAGTATTTCCCCTCAACCGTCCGCACCGATATCCAACCCGTAACAATCTTCCGGGCATACAGATGGATCAGATGCAGCAGGACCTTACTGAGGTCAGGAACCAAATGACCAACGAGAGGTTGGAAATGAGGAACCAAATGACACAGTTTATGGAAGTAATGAACAACATGGCTCAAAGCCAGGAGAGGCTCAGGGCATTAGTGGAAGGGAGAAATCAGGAAGATCATCAGCCAGGGACTGCTGGGACTAGTAACAATGAAAGAGTCCAACCTCATGTCAATCCCCCAGTCTTTGGACCCCATCTCCATCCAGAGGCCAACATCCCTGTCAATATACAAGGAACTGCCACAGTAGGGAGGGTACTGCAGGAAGACCCTCAAGAAGACCAGTTCACAGTGATGGGAGCCGGGGAAGAGGCCTATGATAGAAGGCTTGATGAGATAGCTGAGAAATTAAGATCCTTAGAGTCTCAAAACTCTTTGGGTTTTGATGTTATGGATATGGGCTTGGTAGACGGGGTCAGGATTCCCCACAAGTTTAAGCCACCATGCTTTGAAAAGTATAATGGGACTTCCTGTCCCCGAACCCATCTACAATCTTTTCTCGGGAGGCTAAAAGCCTATACCATGGACGAGAAGCTTTGGATGTTCTATTTTGAGGATAGCTTGACTGGAGCTTCGAGGGAATGGTATTCCCATCTGACAAGGGCAACTATTAGATGCTGGAAGGACCTGGCAGAGGCCTTCATCAGACAGCATCAGTATAATCTGGATATGGCACCCAACAGGACCCTCCTAATGGGAATGTCACAGTCATCTAGAGAGAGCTTCCGAGAGTATGCTCAAAGATGGAGACAGCTTGCTGCTGCTGTCCAGCCACCTATGTCAGAAAGGGAGATGGCTGATATGTTCATGAACACCCTTCAGGGGACTTACATTGATAGGCTAGCTGCTTTCTCATCTACCAGCTTTGCAGATGTTGTCATAGCCGGGGAGAGAATTGAAAGCCTATTGAAGATGGGGAAGATCTCAGACAACGGTGCAAGCTCATCCAGTAATGCAAGGAAGCCTTTTGCAGGCCCAAGAAGGACTGGTGAGACCAATGCCATCCACACCAACAGGGGCAGGCCCCAATATGTTCATAGATCTGTGGCAGCAGTCCCCATCCCCGCTCCAGCTCATCCATAACCAGCTTATCAACCTCCGCAGCAAAACTATCAGCAATCACCTCAGTACCATCAACAAAATCAGTACCCTCCGAGAAATTACAACAACAACAACACCAACAACAATAACCAGCAAAGGCCATTCCAACAGAGGCCATCTCAAGCCAACAGGGTGATCGATCCGATCCCTATGCCATATGCTACATTGCTGCCACAACTCCTGAAACTCAACCTAGTTGAGCTAAGGACATTGGCACCTCCAGATCCCAACAGTCTACCTAGGAATTACGACTCCAACGCCAGATGTGCTTTTCACTCGAATGCACCTGGCCATAGTACAGAAAAGTGCAGAGCCTTGCACATGAAGGTACAAGACCTGGTAGACTCAAAAGCTCTGAATTTCGCACCACCACCCAATGTCAACAAAAATCCTATGCCACACCACGGTGGTCCCAGAATCAACGCTATTGAAGAAGACAAGCCGTCTTATTTAATAACCAGTGTGGGTCAGATTCGGACACCGTTGGTGGAGATTAAGGCTCAGCTCCTCGAATGTCAAATGTTCCCGGGGTGTGAGTTAGGGTGTGCTTACTGCAATATTTCAGTAAATGGGTGCGATAACCTGAGGAATGGCATAGATGGTCTTATTCAGAGTGGCCAGCTTCAGATCACCACATCATTTCCAACAAATCCAGCAATCTCATCAGCAGCAATTCCTGTAGCTCCTACAACTGCAACAACCATTGTTCCTGACAATTCTTCGGCTTCATCAACAAGTACTTCATCTATCATCTCAACTGATCAGCTGTCAGCAAATTTTTCTTCTACAACTTCAGCACCACTCCAATTTGAATCTCCTACAACAACAACATCCATTCTTCCGACAATATCTCCTACAACTCCAGCAACAAATCATGAAGATGTCTCAACTGTCACCATATTTTATGATCCTGAAAACAACTCTGCCTATAACTCAGAAAGTGCTGCTCCCATCAGAGCACCAGTTACAATTTATTATGATCCGCAAACTATCACAGTTCCTTCTGCAGCTGTCATCAGTCCAGTCACTGTCACAGTGCCTGGATCAGTACCTTATGAAAGCAATAGGGCAATCCCTTGGCACTACGTCTCTGACGTATACTGCGAAGGAAAGAGAATCACTCTTGAATCATCAACACCTGCACCACAAATAGACAATGTGGGAGGAGGCGGAGGCTTCACTCGAAGCGGACGTCTCTTTGCGCCACAAATTCAAATACCCACTGCCGAAGCAGAAGCTGCTGCCAAGGCAAAAGGAAAGAGCCTGGTGCAGGAAGATCAAGCTGTTAAGGAAGCTTTGAAAACACCATTCGATCAAGAAGTTGATGAGTTTATGAGAATCATCAAAAAGAGTGATTACAAAATAGTGGATCAGCTTCACCAGACGCCATTCAAGATCTCTATCCTATCATTGCTTATGTGCTCCGAAGCCCATCGGAATGCACTACTCAAAGTCTTGCACGCAGCTTACGTGCCTGAAGAGATCACTGTCAATCAGTTGGAAACCGTGGTTGGAAATGTTACTGCTAGCAATGGGCTAGGGTTCACCAATACTGACTTGACAACGGAAGGCCGCAACCATAACAAGGCCTTGCACATCACCATGGAATGTAAAGGCGCAGTCCTTTCCCACGTGCTGGTAGACACAGGATCATCCCTTAATGTCTTACCAAAGAAGGCCCTGGTGAAGCTAGAGTATGAAGGATTAGCATTGCGTCCCAGTAACCTGGTAGTAAGAGCCTTTGATGGTTCTAAGAGATCGGTGCTGGGAGAAATTGAGCTACCTGTGACAATTGGCCCACAAACCTTTAAAACGATCTTCTATGTGATGGACATTCAGCCTGCCTACAGCTGTTTGTTGGGTAGACCGTGGATTAATGTCGCTGGCGCAATAACGTCTACCCTTCACCAGAAGTTAAAATTTGAGTGGGAAGGCCAAGTTGTTACCATCTGTGGGGAGGAGGATATATTTGTTAGCCATCTGGCTACCTATAAGTATATTGAGATGGATGGGGAGATTCATGAAACAATGAGCCAAGGGTTTGAGGCCCTGAATGTTAATGAAGCATCTGCTGTGTCTGGAATCTCCATGTCATCTTACCAACAAGCCCGAAAGGTTGTTGAGGAAGGAACTGCCCAAGGCTGGGGCAAGGTTTTAGCTGTGGAGGAGAAGAAAGACAAATTTGGGTTGGGTTACAGACCAACTCAACAGAATCAAGCAGAGGCTGCTGAGAAGCCCGGTTTTGTCAGTGGGGGGATGCTCACCCCTGATGCTATCAACAATTTGGAAGACGAGCTGGAAGAGGAGCGCAATCTGGAGAATTGGATTCGTCCAAAGATCCCGGGGAGCAGTATCTCAAACTGGTCTTCCCAGGAAATTATAAGAGTTACTCATGCAGAGTAATTATTATTTCCTGTATTTTTATAGCATGCATCAAAGTCTTGCATCTTGCCCAAGATGACAAGACTCATTTTGTAATCGGGCCATCTGTACTTTTTGTGCAAACAAGATTAATCAATGAGATATCAGACGTCTTTTTGTAAATGAGTCTTTTTCTTCTCTGCTCACTGTTTTTCCATTTTTCTTTTTGTACAAAAAAAATAAATGGCGATGTTTTCAAAATGATAACTTTATTTCACTTTTCTAAACAAGATTAAAATCAATCACTAAAATGAACAAACTGAACCCTTGCAGAGAGTGCCTTCCAGACAGCACCGACAACAGCACGGCTATGACTTCGTATGACTTTGACAATCCGATCAATCAAGCTGATGAAGGGGTTGAAGAAGAATATGAGCTTCCTGAAGAGCTAGCCAGGTTGTTAAGACAAGAGGAAAAGGTTATTACTCCTCACCAGGAGGAGGTTGAAGTGATTAATCTTGGTACATATGAAGACGTGAAAGAGGTTAAAATCGGGGCTTGCCTGCAAGACTCAGTGAAGAGACAACTGATTGATCTGCTTCAAGAATATGTGGATGTGTTTGCTTGGTCTTATCAAGATATGCCAGGGTTGGACACCGACATTGTGGTACACAAGCTGCCTTTGAGGGAAGAATGCCCACCGGTCAAACAGAAACTGCGTCGTACTTGCCCAGACATGGCAATGAAAATCAAAGAAGAGGTACAAAAGCAGTGGGACGCCGGGTTCCTTGCTGTGACTAGCTATCCGCCGTGGGTTGCTAATATAGTACCTGTGCCTAAGAAAGATGGAAAAGTAAGAATGTGTGTTGACTATCGGGATCTGAACAGAGCTAGCCCAAAAGATGACTTCCCATTACCTCACATTGATGTATTGGTGGATAACACGGCTCAGTTCTCGGTATTCTCCTTCATGGACGGATTTTCAGGATATAATCAGATCAAGATGTCACCTGAAGACATGGAGAAGACAACATTCATTACACCTTGGGGCACGTTCTGTTACAAAGTGATGCCATTCGGACTAAAGAATGCTGGCGCCACATATCAACGGGCTATGGTGACATTATTCCACGATATGATCCATAAAGAAATAGAATGTTACGTGGATGACATGATCGCCAAATCCCTTACTGAAGAGGATCACCTGGTAAATCTGCTGAAGCTGTTCAAGCGTCTGAGGAAGTACCAACTAAATCTGAACCCCAACAAGTGCACATTCGGGGTGCGATCGGGTAAGCTGCTGGGTTTTATTGTGAGAGAGAAAGGGATTGAAGTTGACCCTGATAAAGTCAAGGCTATTCAAGAGATGCCTGCACCGAAAACTGAGAAAGAAGTTCGAGGGTTCTTAGGTCGATTGAACTACATCTCGCGGTTTATATCTCACCTTACAGCAACCTGTGAACCCTTATTCAAGCTGTTAAGAAAAGAACAGACGGTCAGGTGGAACGAAGACTGCCAAAGGGCTTTTGACAAGATCAAGGAGTACTTGCAAGAACCTCCGATCCTTATGCCTCCAGTTGAAGGAAGACCTCTGATAATGTACTTGACAGTATTAGAAGAGTCAATGGGGTGTGTGCTGGGCCAGCATGACGAGTCTGGTCGAAAAGAGTATGCAATATACTACCTGAGCAAAAAGTTTACCGACTGTGAACAACGTTATTCACTGCTCGAGAAAACTTGATGTGCTTTAGCGTGGGCTGCTCGCCGACTGAGATAGTATATGTTGACCCACACTACTTTGTTGATCTCAAAGATGGATCCAGTCAAGTACATATTTGAGAAGCCAGCTCTTACCGGACGGGTTGCAAGATGGCAGATGATTCTCACAGAATACGACATCCAGTACACCTCTCAGAAAGCCATCAAGGGCAGTGTGCTATCTGAATATCTTGCTGAGCAACCTATTGATGACTACCAGCCTATGAGGTTTGACTTCCCTGATGAAGACATCATGTTCATAAAAGAAAAAGGTCATGAAGAGCCTGTTCACACTGAAGGGCCTGACCCTGAAAAGGAATGGACTATGATGTTTGACGGGGCTGTTAACATGAATGGTCGTGGTGTTGGTGCAGTACTCATTACACCTAAAGGAGTTCACTTGCCTTTCTCGGCAAAGCTCACTTTCAACTGCACTAACAACGAAGCTGAATACAAAGCTTGCATTATGGGTCTTGAGGAAGCCATCGACCTCAGGATCAAGACATTGACTGTATTCGGAGATTCAGCTCTGGTAGTTAATCAAACCAACGGAAAATGGTACACCCACCAGGATCATCTGATACCTTACAGGGATTATACAAGGAGGTTGTTGACTTTCTTTACAACAGTCAAACTTGAGTATATCCCTCGGGACGAGAATCAGTTTGCAGATGCTCTTGCTACCATTTCATCCATGATCAAAGTTCAAGCTGTTAACTTTGTACCTCAGATTTCAGTGTCCAGACTCGACAGACCAGCATATGTATTTGCAGCAGATGTTGTCAAAGATGATAAGCCTTGGTTCCATGACATTAAATGCTTCTTGGAGGATCAAACATACCCACCTGGGGCATCTTCCAATGATAAGAAGACTTTGAGAAGGCTTGCTGGTAGTTTCTTTCTGAACACTGATGGGTCTTTATACAAAAGGAACTTTGATATGGTACTCCTCAGATGTGTTGACAAGACGGAAGCAGATTTGTTGATGCATGAAGTGCACGAAGGATCTTTTGGTACCCATGCCGGAGGGCATGCCATGGCTAAGAAACTGTTAAGATCAGGATATTACTGGATCACAATGGATGCAGACTGTTGTGCTTATGCCAGGAAATGCCACAAATGCCAGATTTATGCGGATAAGGTGCATGTGCCTCCCAATCCTTTGAACATAATGTCTTCACCGTGGCCCTTTGCCATGTGGGGCATTGATATGATTGGCAAGATTGAGCCAACTGCTTCGAATGGCCATAGATTCATCCTAGTTGCCATTGATTATTTCACTAAGTGGGTCGAAGCAGCCTCATATGCAAATGTTACGAGACAAGTGGTAGCCAGATTCCTGAAGAGAGATATCATCTGTCGATATGGAGTTCCCGAGCGAATCATTACTGATAATGGTTCCAACTTAAACAATAAGATGATGGCTGAATTATGCCGGGACTTCAAAATCCAACACCACAATTCTTCTCCTTACAGGCCAAAGATGAATGGCGCTGTTGAGGCGGCTAACAAGAATATCAAGAAGATTGTGCAGAAGATGGTAGTCACCTACAAAGACTGGCATGAAATGCTACCATTTGCCTTGCATGGGTACCGCACGTCAATCAGAACATCCACTGGGGCAACACCGTATCAACTTGTGTATGGTATGGAGGCAGTCCTACCAGTTGAAGTTGAATTACCCTCTTTACGAGTATTGATGGATGTTAAACTGAACGAAGCAGAATGGGTTCGGTCCCGATACGAACAACTGAGCTTGATTGAAGAGAAAAGATTGGCTGCAATTTGTCATGGGCAGTTATATCAGAAAAGAATGAAGAAAGCCTTCGATCAGAAAGTCAGGCACCGAGAGTACCAAGTAGGAGATCTTGTGCTGAAAAGAATTCTCCCTCCTCATACAGACCACAGGGGGAAATGGACTCCCAATTATGAAGGACCATTCGTGGTAAAGAAAGTTTTCTCTAGTGGAGCACTGATGCTCGGCACCATGGATGGTGAAGACTTCCCGTCCCCTGTGAATTCAGATGCAGTTAAAAAATACTTCGCATAAAATGACCCGCTGGACATAAAAACAGAATGTAAGTCCAGGCAAAAATAGGGCATCCCGGCGAGTCAAAAACAGAATAAAAGACTCGGGCAAAAATAAGGGAAAATAAAAAATGTACACCCGCTGAGTTGAAAAGCCGCATTGGACAACTCAGGCAAAAATGGGTATCCCGATGGATTGAAAACCCGAAAGGGAGATCCATGCAAAACAAGGGAATAAGCGAACAATTGCATTCTGGATTCGTCTGTATCCGTTTACAACTTGGTCAGCTTCGAAAGGATCAAGCTTCAATCAGAATCAACCTTCTCCAGAAAGCAAGACGAGAAGAACGTCAAATGTCATACGAGTCGTAGCAAGAGGAAGCTCCTTTGAAAGCGTCGTCAACATCGCCAGCACTTTGTTTCTCAATTTGTAACAATTTCCTCATCTCAGGAGATGTGTTTCTTTGACTGTATCTTGCCAATTCAGGGCACATGAATTAATAAAATCAGATTTTTCAGTCATGTCTCGTCTTATACATTTTTATTTGCAAATGATGTCTGATGTCTCTAAAAAACTAATTGCATGAGTACAAATGCTTTTCTCTAAAAAAATAAAAACACGTGCTTGCAGGGAATATACTTACTCTCGAAAGTGCTTAACTCCTATGACGGAATCCAGTAAAGGATACCTCGGGACCATTTATGCGTTTCCTTATCTTTGCAGGATTGCAGGTATCCAGAATGCAACTTGGGGAATGAAAGTTACATCCCATCAAGCTGGCAAATCAACACTCACCCTTGGCACCAGAGGTGTTTTCTCCCCAGTTGAGTTGCCGACAACCTTCCCCAGCTAGTTTGCCACTTGTCACTCCTCCCAGTCGAGATGTCAAGCTTTCTTCCTCATCAGAATGCAGAAGTCAGGGAACCGTCTCCCCCATAGAATCCTCAGCCTCTATTCAGAAGAGCAATGCATGAAGGAATCACAACAGAGTGACGAAAGCTCCTACAAACCCCAGCGGGGTCCTATATTACAAGGATATGTCAATCAGTGACTTACATCCCCAAGCAGATACATCTCGTCAGATCCACTAATGATCTCATCCCCAGCTGGGATGTCCATTTCAAGCAGATCGACCAGGGATCTTCACAGCAACAGGATCTGAATCCCGGATCGGTATCTTTGCATAATCATGGCATTCGCATCATATTCACCCACAAAGCGTAGCATTCCGTTTAACGCGGAGCATTACGGCAAAAATCAAACACATAGCATAATCATAAGCCATGTTGTGAATCGAACACTTGTGAATAATAACCATTCATCAACAATGTACAGAAATCCCCCCAGAGTCCCCAGCAAAAGCAGTTGCCTCACAAATTCACAAACACCAGTATATACTCCTTTTGGCGCCCGCCTGTGTCATCACTCCCCAATAAAGTCGCCTGAACACTCTTTACAAACAAGATCACCCGTATTACAGATACCTCCTGACACCCGTCCGTGTCATATCACCAGCAGAAAGCCAAAGACACCATCTTTGCACTCACCTACACTTGTATATACAATTCCCTTGACACCCGTCCGTGTCATATCCCCAGCGCAGTCACCTACACTTTCACAACCCATATACTTGTTGATACTATACTTCTCTCCCTTTTGACACTCGTCCGTGTCACTCTCCCCAGCAAAAAAAAAAAAAAAAAAAAACAAACTCATCAATACTCATACTCACTACTCATGTTACGACGCTTATACAGATACTCGTCCGTATCTTGTATGTACCACTTGTATATCCCCACAGATTCGACATTGGTTCATATTCTTTGTTAACCAGTTGGTACTCGTCCGTACCATCATCTCAGAATGTGCGTCAAGTGTTTGTTTCTACATGATACTCGTCCGTATCATAGTCTTAAGGATGCTCGTCCGCATCTTTAATCCATACACCGTGTCAAACACTTTTGTCCTCTTGGATATAGATACTCGTCTGTGTCTACTATTCCCCAGAAGAGCCCCTTCAGATTCAGCACTCGTCCGTGTTCTCTGTTAACCAGTTGATACTCGTCCGTATCATCATCTCTGAACACGTGTCAGTATTTGTTTCTACCCGATACTCGTCCGTATCGTAGTCTTAAGGATGCTCGTCCGCATCTTTGATCTATACACAACACCTAAACACTTATACTTTCTTTTCTTGGTTGTAAACACTCGTCCGTGTTTATCATATCCCCAGTAGATCGCCAAGTAAGCAAATTTTTTCTTCTTATCTGACGCTCGTCCTGTGTCATGATAAAACTTGAGAGCATCCGTACCCTGCTAGGTGGTCGTCCTCCACCTCTTGATGGTCATCCTCCATCATGCTCATCCGATGGTCGTCCCCATCGTTGATATTTAGCAGCCATCCCCTGCTAGGTGGTCGTCCTCCACCTCTTGATGATCGTCCTTCATCATTTTATCCAATGGCCGTCCCCATTGTTGATTTTTGGTTATCTGGCACTCGTCCTGTGTCATGAGAAACCTCGAGAGCAGCCGTCCCCTGCTAGGTGGTCGTCCTCCACCTCTTGATGGTCGTCCTCCATCATGCTCGTCCGATGGCCGTCCCCATCGTTGACCTTTTCTATCCGGCATTCGTCCTATGTCGCGATATTTTTGGCAGCCGTACGCTGCCTGGTGGTCGTCCTCCACCTTAGATGACCGTCCCTCATCTTAACCTGATAGAGCAGCCGTCCCCTGCTAGGTGATCGTCCTTCACCTTTGATTACCGCACCTCATCATCTGTTTATTTCATTTATTCTTTAACCCGATGGTCATCCCCGTCGTGGTCCCTTTTTCTTTTTAGCCCGATGGCCGTCCCCATCGTCGGTTACCTTGCTTTATGAACTTGATGGCCGTCCCCGTCATGTTTCATTAACTCCCAGAGAATCTTACGACTTTATCTTGATGGTCGTCCCATCATAATTTCTTATTTTTTCCAGTTAGTCGGCCGTCCCCGTCTGGGCTTTACCTCATATCCCCAGCATGTCGGCCGTCCCCGTCATTGCTTTATTTCCCACGCTTTTCCCAGCATGTCGGCCTCCCCCGTCATTGCTATTTACCCAGCAGTCGTCCTCTGCTCAACGGTCGTCCTCCGTCGCCCACCCTTTACAATATACTTCAGTTTCCTTTTACAATCTATATCCTTTTTCTTCTTCATTCTGTGAGTGCAAATTTTGGACTGTCTTTGATATTCAACCACAAGTTATCTTGTTTGCCTGTTAAGCCGTTGCTTACATCCTGCACAGCTAACTCATGTTTGAATAGGGGCAGCTGTAAACACCCCAAATTTTCCCTCACCCATTCACACCATGGCTTGTGATCATTTCATATGCATAAACACAATCATATCATCTCATATCACATTTTTGATTCACTGCATAGATTCAAGGTCATCTGCACCTAGGGTTTGTGATCTGAGCAATCCAAGAGCATCTTGAGCCACTCCAAAGGCCATCAATCACTTCAAAGGGGTCCATGTGTGTTCTTATATCATATTACATCCTCCCAAAGTCAAGAATGTCAAAGAATCACAAGAACTGGGATTGGTATGGAAGCAGAGCCAAGTTTGACTACACAGTTGACCTAAAATTAGGGTTTTGGTTTCAGAGGCCATAACTCCAAATTTTTTGGTCATTCTTGTTTCCATTGGTCTCTATATGGTATAGGGAGTATGCATATCAATTTTCATGAAGAAATTCCATGGGGAAGTCATCTGATCAAGAGTTGACTTTTCAGACAAGTCAGTGCAAAATCAGGGCATCTGAGGCCCCCAATGACCCAACCAAAGGGTGATCTTCATCATTTTGAGTGTATATGATCTTTATTTGATCATGTAAGAAGGTTGAAGTTCACAAAATTCAAGAATTACAAGTTTTTGCAAAGTTGACTTTTTAGGGCATAGTTGACTTTTAAAGAATATGTCATTTTATGCCACTTTTCAAGCCTTGCTTTTTGATCCAAAAATGCTTCAAATGGAAAAACTTTGGTCATGAAAGTTGTAGATTAGATCTTTCCCTTTTCAAAAAGTACAAGAACATGATCTAATTCTTCTTGGATCAAAAGTTATGGTGTGTTAAAGTTGGCAAAAATCACTAATTTTCAAGTTATGCACAAAATGGGAAACTTGCAAAAACTTTGTACCAAGGCATTTGTGACTTCTAATTCATGTCAAACCATTACACAAGCATCATGTAAGTCCTAAAGTTCAGATTGGACCAAGATTTCCTCATGTTTTATGGCTTGTGGGACAAGAAAGTTTCATGTGAACCAAGGATAGTCAAGTTGCAAAACTCATGATCACACTTCACCCACTTGCTGCATTGGCCATTGAACCAGCCCTAGCCTTTCCCCTCACCATGCTGCGCCAGCCCACACACTTGTACTAGCCTAGAACACCACCCATGCTTCTCTTACACAAGAGTGGACTTTTTGCAAAAGGTAGCATACCTATCACAGTAGGCCAAGTCACATCCTCTGACCATTTGGAATTGTTTATACTATCCATTTGCAAGCTAAACATAACATGAAGCCAGCCTGAAGCAAGCCCTAAGACAGCATTCACAAAAACACTCCATCAAGCATTTCTCTTCGAATCTCTCTACACAACACAAAAACACAAAAACCAATTCCACTGATCAACTCACCTTGCTTCATTGAGCCAAAACCAGCAAGACTTAGGCCTGAACCAAGCAAGAACACCATTTCTCCATTTTCACTCCCAAGAGCAAAACCATTCGAAACTCATTCCACAAGCCATAAACACTCAAACAAACTCCACAAACCTTCTCCACTCATCATCCTGATCACAAAGAACCCTTCACCATTGCCAGAAATAGCCTGAATCATAAACACGATTCACACCTGAGCTTGAACATAACTTGTTCAATCTTTCAAACCAGCCAACATAAACTCCTTCTAAGCATTCAAGGATCATCAGGGGACCAAGTAGAGTGGATTGCATCAAAGGGAGAGGGCAGAAAGTTGCTGGATTGAAAGCTTCGAAACTCAGGTAGCTCAAGAACATTTTTTCCAGAAATCATTTTTTAAGTTCTTAAGTTGTTATTCATGCTTCCCTGATCATAAATATGTCTTTAGTTTTGAAAATGGTGGAGAGATGAGAGTTTAATCAGTCTCTGAAACTTTTTTGCCCTAGATTTTGTTTGCTTCGATTCAGCCATTCCTGGAAAAATAAATTTGTTTTGATTGAGGGTTTATATTCGTGAGTGAGTGGGGATCATTTCTGTTCAATTAGATTTCATTTTTGTAACGTGTAGAAGGAGTTAGCACTTTGTCTCGCCGGAGAAGATGACCGGAACCACTGTTCCGGTCATCAGAAAGTAATTAGGGTTTGATTAATTAGGGCTAAGTGTAATTAAGCCAGTTTGAACGTAGGTCGTCCAGATGCGCGCCTAGTCAACTCCCGCGCGTGTGACTTTGAATCCAGGCCATCAGATCTGTTGACTTCTCATTAATTCAGTTTAAATTCATTTTTATTTTCATTTAATTCATTTGTTTTGTATAATTTATTTAAAATAGCAAAATTGTTTTAAAAATTATGAAACTTTTTGTCAAGAGTTTCATTAATTTTTAAAACACAAAAATATTTTTATTTTCATTTTTTGCATTTAAAAAATATTTTCAAATATTTAAAAGTTTATTTTTAATTGATTAATGAAAATTAATTCATTAAAAATACTTTTAGGTATTTAAAAATCACCAAAAAAATTCATGAAATGTTCTAAGACATTTAGAAACATTGTCCAACCCTCAAACCAAATTTATTTTCTGATCTTGATGCATTTTAAGAATTTCTCATTGAATTAAAATCATTTTTGTGCATTATTTTGATCCAAAGTTCAAAAAATCATTTCTGCCTATCCATGAGGAGTTGGGCATTGATTCTTTTTGCATTGCATTGTGTTTGGCATGTAGTTTGTAAGATTAAATGGCCATGATTTGATCTTTCATTTTCCATTTGTTTGATAATTTTTTTGTTTGGAAACCCTAAAACCCTAGAAATCTTAAGAAAACCATAACTTGAATTTGGTTAGGAGTTGAAACTTCTCCTTTGGGCATTAGGTTAGTATAGGATTAGGGGTCCTTTGAGTGCATTTTCAATTTTTTATAATGTTGTTTGCTTCTGATTTTGGTTTTTGTTTGTGGTATTGTTCATAAACCCTAGTTTGGGCTTCCATATGCATCCATCTTGCATTCTCTTGCATAACATGACTTGCCATGACATTTCAAGCATCCATTTGATTCATTTGACATCATAAGACATATTGAAAGCATGTTTGATCATTGCATCATGTATTTTCCATGTTGTATGCCATGTGCACTTCATAACTTTTCATGTATGTCCATGCTTCCTAACTTGCTTCATTTGCATTCATGAACTTGTATGGTCATTTCCATGTGCTGCCTCATGTTTGTAGCATCTCATAACATCATTAGCATCATGTAATTGCTTCTGGTTTTGTTTCTCATCATGTCATCTCATCCCATTTTGCATTGCATTGCATTTCTTTTCTAACCTTTCAGGTGGTAAGTGACTTTGAGAGGTGAATTTTCCTTCACTTCTCATACTTTCTTCTCATCTCTCTCTTGCATCCATGCTGCATTTTTATATGTGTTTGAGATTGAGCTTGCTCATTTCTCTTCTTCTTACTTTCATTCCTCAAGTGACTTGTCTTCTTCAATGAAGCAAGTTGCTTTGCTTCTCTTGATCCTTTCATCTGCTTCCTGGTGGTTCCATTGATGACTTCTCTTGAAAACCTCACAAACCTTAGGAACAACCAAGTTTGACAATGATTAGGGTTTTGATTAGTCTCCCATCTTAGTTTTACCTTTGTGTCTCTTTTGAGTCTTCTCTTCTCACCTCATAATCAGGGACTAAACCCTAAAGGTTTCAAGGCTTTGTGATTAAGCTTATGCCTGCATCCTTCTATTAGGATGGAGTGTATAACTTTAATCCTAAGTGTTAAACCCTTAATGTGTTTAAATCTCTTAATCAATCCACTTAATAATCATCAAGACATCACACTTGTAACTTGGGCCTTGCATTAGGGTTCTAATTCTTCCTTAAATGGTTAAGAAGGACTAACCCTAGTGTTAATGGACAAGTCCCCCTCAAGTTGTCTTACAAATCATAAAAATCACTTCATCATCATATCATTAAATAAAATCCACTTAATCAAAGGCTTGTTTTGTCATGAGTTTAATCCCTAATCATGGATTAAGTTGAGGAGCTTTCCTCAGCTTAAACATTCTCATCTATTATCCTTCTATTAGGATGGTGTAATGGGTCTGTTTAATCCTTGATTATGGCTTAACCTCATTACTTAACACTAAACAAAAACACCAAAAACATATAAATAATCACAAGTAGGTTAGTGATCTTAATCCTACCTCAAAGGTGTTTAAGTGTGAGAATCTGACTTCACACTTAAGGTATTCTCATTACCCCTAATCAGAGGGAAGATGTGATGAGTTTACTAATCCATTGGTTTAGGCTTAAGCTCATTAACTTATGACAAACTTTCAAAAGCAATAAAAGACTGAAAACTCAAAAACAAGCAATAATCGTCTCCTCCGGGATTCTTTTCTCATCACCTTCACTCACAAACGAGAACTTGCTTCTTCCGTCTAATGCAAGACAGTTTGCACCTGAGCCAGACAGGTCATACACTTGAGCATAGACAAGTAAGCAGTTCATAAGTCAATTTTCATCTTTCAGTCTCTTTGGGTCGAACTACGGTGTTCTGACTTCCTCATTGCACGAGAGGATACGTAGGCATAACTTAACAGTTATCGAACAAAAGTCTCTGTATATTCCCCCTCTTTCTAGCTTTATTCTTTAGCCTCATAGTCTTGAGCAATTCATTCTCATTCCTACACTGACACTGTATATATTACACTTTACACTCCCTTTACACTGACACCTGTACACTCTTTTCCAGCTATTTTACACACAGATTGCATTGACACTACCCCCTTTAAAACACAAACCTTTTAAGCGTGGATCCCGTCGAGTACGACGGACAATCTGGGTGCTAATACCTTCCCAGGTTGTAACCAACCCCCTTTCTCAGTCTCCCTGGTTCGCAACCGTCTTATCCATATCTTTTCCTAGGTTTATGCAGCATTACCTTTCCTCCGGGATAAAAATGCCTAGCTGGCGACTCTATTCATCTCCAGTGAGTTCACGGCTGTGTGTTCTCACTGTTCTTTTCGCCGACCGTTCGCGTCTGTACCTTTATTTGGGTTAGTCCCAATCTTTGGGAGCGACATAAGGGTGCAGTTCTTTCACATGTACTGGTAGACACAGGGTCATCCCTCAATGTCTTACCTAAAAAAGCCCTTGTGAAGCTGGAATATGAAGGATTGGCATTACGTCCCAGCAACTTAGTAGTGAGAGCCTTTGACGGTTCTAAGAGATCAGTTCTGGGAGAAATTGAGTTGCCTATAACGATTGGCCCACAAACTTTCAAAACGACCTTCTACGTGATGGACATTCAGCCTGCCTACAGCTGTTTGTTGGGTAGACCATGGATTCATGCCGCTGGCGCAGTTACGTCTACCCTTCACCAGAAGTTAAAATTCGATTGGGAGGGCCAAGTCGTTACTATTTGTGGAGAGGAAGATATTTTTGTTAGCCATCTGGCTACATACAAATATATTGAGATGGATGGGGAGATCCACGAGACCATGAGTCAAGGGTTTGAGGCCCTGAATGTTAATGAAACATCTGCTGTACTTGGGACTTCCATGACATCCTACCGGCAAGCCCGGAGGGTTGTGGAAGAGGGGAATGCTCAAGGCTGGGGCAAACTTTTGCCTGTGGAGAAGAAAGAGGATAGATTTGGGTTGGGTTACAAACCAACTCAACAAGATCAAGCAGAGGCTGCTAAGGAGCCCAACTTTGTTAGTGGGGGGATGCTCACCCCTGATGCTGTCAACAACTTGGAAGATGAGTCGGAAGATGAACGCAACCTGGAAAGCTGGATTCGTCCAAGGATCCCGGGGAGCCGTATCTCAAACTGGTCTTCCCAGGAAATTATAAGGGTTACTCCTGCAGAGTAATTATTATTTCCTGTATATTTTAAGCATGCATCAAGTCTTGCATCTTGCCCAAGATGACAAGACTCATTTTGTAATCGGGCCATCTGTAATTTTTGTGCATTAAGATTAATCAATGAAATATCAGACATCTTTTGCAAACAAGTCTTTTTCTTTTCCGCTCACTGTTTTTCCATTTTTCTTTTTGTACAAAAAATAAATGGCGATGTTTTCAAAATGACAACTTTATTTCACTTTTCTAAACAAGATTAAAATCAATCACTAAAATGAACAAACTGAACCCTTGCAGAGAGTGCCTTCCAGACAGCGCCGACAACAGCACGGCTATGACTTCGTATGACTTTGACAATCCGATCAATCAAGCTGATGAAGGGGTTGAAGAAGATTACGAGCTTCCTGAAGAGCTAGCCAGATTGTTGAGACAAGAGGAGAAGTTTATCACTCCTCATCAGGAGGAGGTCGAAACAATTAATCTTGGTACAGTTGAAGATGTGAAAGAGGTTAAAATCGGGGCCTGCTTGCAAGACTCAGTGAAGAAACAACTGATTGACCTGCTTCAAGAATATGTGGATGTGTTTGCGTGGTCTTATCAAGATATGCCAGGGTTGGACACCGATATCGTCATGCACAAGCTGCCTTTAAGAGAAGAATGCCCACCGGTCAAACAGAAACTGCGCCGTACTCGCCCAGACATGGCAATGAAGATCAAAGAAGAGGTACAGAAGCAGTGGGACGTCGGGTTCCTTGCTGTGACTAGCTATCCACCGTGGGTTGCTAATATAGTACCTGTGCCTAAGAAAGATGGCAAAGTAAGGATGTGTGTTGATTACCGGGATCTGAACAGAGCCAGCCCGAAAGATGATTTCCCATTGCCTCACATCGATGTATTGGTGGATAACACGGCTCAGTTCTCGGTATTCTCCTTCATGGACGGATTTTCAGGATACAACCAGATCAAAATGT
This sequence comes from Lathyrus aphaca, assembly GCA_963966055.1. NCBI lineage: Eukaryota > Viridiplantae > Streptophyta > Magnoliopsida > Fabales > Fabaceae > Lathyrus > Lathyrus aphaca. Next base: position 481,972,500 of record OZ014525.1, on the reverse strand, counting down.
CACCTGAAGACATGGAGAAGACAACCTTCATCACCCCTTGGGGCACGTTCTGTTACAAAGTGATGCCATTCGGACTGAAGAATGCAGGTGCAACATATCAACGGGCTATGGTAACGTTATTCCACGATATGATCCATAAAGAAATCGAGTGTTATGTGGATGACATGATTGCCAAGTCCCTTACAGAGGAAGACCACCTGGTAAATCTACTGAAGCTATTCAAGCGTCTGAGGAAGTACCAACTAAAGCTGAACCCCAACAAGTGCACATTCGGGGTGCGATCCGGTAAGCTGCTGGGATTTATTGTAAGTGAGAAAGGGATTGAAGTTGATCCTGATAAAGTCAAAGCCATTCAAGAAATGCCTGCACCGAAAAACTGAGAAAGAAGTTCGAGGTTTCTTAGGTCGATTGAACTACATCTCGCGGTTCATATCTCACCTTACAGCGACTTGTGAACCTTTGTTCAAACTGTTAAGAAAAGAACAGACAGTCAGGTGGAATGAAGACTGCCAGAAGGCTTTTGACAAGATCAAGGAATACCTGCAAGAACCACCAATCCTTATGCCTCTAGTTGAAGGAAGACCTCTGATAATGTACCTGACAGTATTAGAAGAGTCGATGGGGTGTGTGTTGGGCCAGCATGACGAGTCTGGTCGAAAAAAGTATGCAATATACTACCTGAGCAAAAAGTTTACCGACTGTGAACAACGTTATTCACTGCTCGAGAAAACTTGTTGTGCTTTAGCGTGGGCTGCTCGCCGACTGAGACAGTATATGCTGACCCACACTACTTTATTGATATCCAAAATGGACCCAGTCAAGTACATTTTCGAGAAGCCAGCTCTTACCGGACGGGTTTCAAGATGGCAGATGATTCTCACAGAATATGACATCCAGTACACATCTCAGAAAGCCATCAAGGGCAGTGTATTGTCTGAATATCTTGCTGAGAAACCTATTGATGACTACCAGCCTATGAGATTTGACTTCCCTGATGAAGACATCATGTCCATAAAAGCAAAAGATCATGAAGAGCCTGTTCACACTGAAGGGCCTGGCCCGGAAGAGGAATGGACTATGATGTTTGACGGGGCTGTTAATATGAATGGTCGTGGTGTTGGTGCAGTACTCATTACACCCAAAGGAGTTCACATGCCTTTCTCGGCAAAACTCACTTTCAACTGCACTAACAACGAAGCTGAATACGAAGCTTGCATTATGGGTCTTGAGGAAGCCATTGACCTCAGGATCAAGACATTGACTGTATTCGGAGATTCAGCTCTGGTAGTTAATCAAACCAACGACAAATGGTACACACACCAGGATCATCTGATACCTTACAGAGATTATACAAGAAGGTTATTGACTTTCTTTACAACGGTCAAACTTGAGTATATCCCTCGGGACGAGAATCAGTTTGCAGATGCTCTGGCTACCATTTCATCCATGATCAAAGTTCAAGCTGCCAACTTTGTACCTCAAATTTCAGTATCCAGACTTGACAGACCAGCATATGTATTTGCAGCAGATGTTGTCAAAGACGATAAGCCTTGGTTCCATGACATTAAATGCTTCTTGGAGGATCAAACATACCCACCTGGGGCATCTTCCAATGATAAGAAGACTTTGAGAAGGCTTGCTGGTAGTTTCTTCCTGAACACTGATGGGTCTTTATACAAAAGGAACTTTGATATGGTACTCCTCAGATGTGTTGACAAGACAGAAGCAGATTTGTTGATGCATGAAGTGCACGAAGGATCTTTTGGTACCCATGCTGGAGGGCATGCCATGGCTAGGAAACTGTTGAGATCAGGTTATTACTGGATCACAATGGATACAGACTGTTGTGCCTACGCCAGAAAATGCCATAAATGCCAGATTTATGCGGATAAGGTGCATGTGCCTCCCAATCCTTTGAATATAATGTCTTCACCTTGGCCCTTTGCCATGTGGGGCATTGATATGATCGGCAAGATCGAGCCAACTGCTTCAAATGGCCACAGATTCATCCTGGTCGCCATTGACTATTTCACCAAGTGGGTTGAAGCAGCCTCGTATGCAAATGTTACAAGGCAAGTGGTAGCCAGATTTCTGAAAAGAGACATCATCTGTCGATATGGAGTTCCCGAGCGAATCATTACTGATAATGGTTCCAACTTGAACAACAAAATGATGGCTGAGCTATGCCGGGACTTCAAGATCCAACACCACAATTCTTCTCCTTACAGGCCAAAGATGAACGGCGCTGTTGAGGCAGCTAATAAGAATATCAAGAAGATTGTGCAGAAGATGGTAGTCACCTACAAAGACTGGCATGAGATGCTACCGTTTGCCTTGCATGGGTACCGCACGTCAATCAGAACATCCACTGGGGCAACACCGTATCAGCTTGTGTATGGTACGGAAGCAGTCCTACCTGTTGAGGTTGAACTACCCTCCCTACGGGTACTAATGGATGTTAAGCTGAACGAAGCAGAGTGGGTTCGATCCCGGTACGAGCAACTGAGTCTGATTGAAGAGAAAAGATTGGCTGCAATCTGTCATGGACAGTTGTATCAGAAAAGAATGAAGAAAGCCTTCGATCAGAAAGTCAGGCACCGAGAGTACCAAGTAGGAGATCTTGTGTTGAAAAGGATTCTCCCTCCTCATACAGACCACAGGGGCAAATGGACTCCAAATTATGAAGGACCATTCGTGGTAAAGAAAGTTTTCTCTGGAGGAGCACTGATGCTCAGCACCATGGATGGTGAAGATTTCCCGTCCCCTGTGAATTCAGATGCAGTTAAAAAATACTTCGCATAAAAATGACCCGCTGGACATAAAAACAGAATGTAAGTCCAGGCAAAAACAGGGCATCCCGGCGAGTCAAAAACAGAATAAAAAGACTCGGGCAAAAATAAGGGAAAATAGATAAAGAATGTACACCCGCTGAGTTGAAAAGCCGCATTGGACAACTCAGGCAAAAATAGGTATCCCGATGGATTGAAAACCCGAAAGGGCGATCCATGCAAAATAAGGGAATAAGCGAACAACTGCATTCTGAATTCGTCTGTATCACTTACAACCGGTTAAGCTTCAAAAGGATCAAGCTTCTGTCAGAATCAGCCTTCTTCAGAAAGCAAGACGAGAAGAATGTCAAATGTCATACGAGTCATAGCGAAAGAGGAAGCTCCTTCAAAGCATCGTCGACGTTTCCAGCATTTTGTTTCTCAATTTGTAACAATCTCCTCATTTCAGGGGATATGTTTCTTTGACTGTATCTTGCCAATTCAGGGCACATGAATTAATAAAATCAGATTTTTCAGTCATGTTTTGTCTTGAACTTTTTATTTGCAAAAATGTATGATGTCCTAAAAATTGGTTGCATGAATACAGATGCTTATCTCCAAAAATAATAAAACACATGCTTGCAGGAAATATACTTACTCTTGAGAGTGTTTCACTCCGATGAAGGAATCCAGTAAGGGATGCCTCGGGATTACTTGTACGTTTCTTTGTCTTTGCAGGATTGCAGGTATCCGAAGCGCAACATGGGACATGGAAACTTCACCCCAGCAAGCTGGCAAATCCACACTCACTCAGTCTTAACACTCAAAGTGCCTTCTCCCCAGCTGAGTTGCCACTTGTTGCTTCTCCCCAACCGAGTTGCTAACCATTCTTCCTCAGTCAAGTATAAAATCCAGGGAACCATCTCCCCACAGAATTTCAGCCTCTATTCAGAAGAGCAACGCATGAAGAAGTCACAACAGAGTGAAGAAAGCTTCTACAAAATCCCCAGCTGGGTTCCCCATTACAGGAATAGGTCTATCATTGACCCGTTTCCCCAAGCAGAATCTTTTTCATCAGATCTACCAACTATCTCATCCCCAGCTGGGATATTCACTTCAGACAGATCGACCAGAGATCTTCACAGCAATGGGGCTCGAATCCCGGTTTGGTATCTTTGCATAATCATGGCATTCGCATCATATTCACCCTACAAAGCATAGCATTCCGTCTAAAACGGAGCATTACGGCAAAAATCAAACATATAGCATAATCATAAGCCATGTTTTGAATCGAACACTTGTGAATAATGACAATCCATCAGTATACAGAAAACATCCCCCAGAGTCCCCAGCAAAAGCAGTTGCCTCACACTCAGAAACACCAGTATATACTCCCTTTGACACTCGTCCGTGTCACATCCCCAGCAGAAAGCCAAAGACACTCTCTTTGCACTCACAGATGCTTATATATATACATTCCCTTGACATCCGTCCATGTCACTTTTCCCAGCACAGTAATGTAAACACTTTGTATACCAGATATTTGTTTATACTATACTTTTCTCCTTTTGACACTCGTCCGTGTCACTCTCCCCAGCAAATTGAACACTCAAATATATATCACTCATACTTTTCACTCTCATTTCACTTATACACATACTCGTCCGCATCTTGTATACATCATTTATATCCCCGCAGATTCGACACTAGTCAGTGTTCTTTGTTAACCAGTTGGTACTCGTCCGTATCATCATCTCAGAACATGCGTCAAGCGTTTGTTTCTACATGATACTCGTCCGTATCATAGTCTTAAGGATGCTCGTCCGCATCTTTAATCCATACACTATGTCAAACACTTGTGTCTTCTTGAATATAGATACTCGTCTGTGTCTACTATTCCCCAGGAGAATTCTTTCAGATTCAACACTCGTCCGTGTTCTTTGTTAACCCGTTGATACTCGTCCGTATCATCATCTCTGAACATGTGTCAGTACTTGTTTCTACCTGATACTCGTCCGTATCATAGTCTTAGGGATGCTCATCCGCATCCTTAATCTATGCACAGCATCTAAACACTTATACCTTTTGTTTCTTGGATATAAACACTCGTCCGTGTTTACTATTCCCCAGTAGATAGACAACAAAGCAAGTTTCTCCTTTATCTGACATTCGTCCTATGTCATGATAAACCCTGAGAGCAGCCGTACCCTGCTAGGTGGTCGTCCTCCACCTCTTGATGGTCTTCCTCCATCATGCTCATCCGATGGTCGTCCCCATCGTTGATACTTTAGCAGCCGTCCCCTGCTAGGTGGTCGTCCTCCACCTCCTGATGATCGTCCTTCATCGTTTTATCCAATGGCCGTCCCCATTGTTGATTTTTGGTTACCTAACATTCGCCCTATGTCATGACAAACCTTGAGAGCAGCCGTTCCCTGCTAGGTGGTCGTCCTCCACCTCTTGATGGTCGCCCTCCATCATGCTCGTCCGATGGCCGTCCCCATCGTTGACCTTTTATCCGGCATTCGTCCTATGTCGCGATACTTTTCGGCAGCCGTACCCTGCCAGGTGGTCGTCCTCCACCTTAGATGACCGTCCCTCATCTTAACCCCTACATAGCAGCCGTCCCCTGCTAGGTGATCGTCCTTCACCTTTGATGACCGTACCTCATCATCTGTTTATTTCATTTATTCTTTAACCCGATGGCCGTCCCCGTCGTGGTCCCTTTTCTTTTTAGCCCGATGGCCGTCCCCATCGTTGGTTACTTTGCTTTATGAACTTGATGGCCGTCCCCGTCATGTTTCATTAATCCCCAGAAAATTTTGCAGCTATACTTGATGGCCGTCCCCATCATAACCCCTTTTATCCCCAGCATGTCGGCCGTCCCCGTCATTGCTTTATTTTCCGCACTTTCCAGCATGTCGGCCGTCCCCGTCATCGCTCTTTACCCAGCAGTCGTCCTCTGCTCGACGGTCGTCCTCCGTCGCCCATACTTCCCAATATACTTTATTTTCCTTTTACAATCTATATCCCTTTTCTTCTTCATTCTGTGAGTGCAAATTTTGGACTGTCTTTGGTATTCAACCACAAGTTATCTTGTTTGCCTGTTAAGCCGTTGCTTACATCCTGCACAGCTAACTCATGTTTGAATAGGGGCAGCTGTAAACACCCCAAATTTGCCCTCACCAATTCACACCATGGCTTGTGATCATTTTCATGTGCATAAGCTCTATCATACAATCTCATATCACATTTTTTGTTTCACTACATGGATTCAAAGTCATCTGCACCTAGGGTTTGTGATCTGAGCAATCCAAGAGCTTCTTGAGCCACTCCAAAGGCCACCAATCACTTCAAAGGGGTCCATGTGTGTTCTTATATCATATTACATCCTATCAAAATCAAAAATGCCAAAGAATCACAAGAACTGGGAATGGTATAGAAGCAGAGCCAGGTTTGACTGCACAGATGACCTAAAATTAGGGTTTTGGTTTCAGAGGCCATAACTCCAATTTTTTTGGTCATTCTTGTTTCTATTGGTCTCTATATGGTATAGGGAGTATGCATATCAATTTTTATGAAGAAATTCCATGGGGAAGTCATTTGATCAAGAGTTAACTTTCTGAACAAGTCAGTGCAAAATCAGGGCATCTGAGGCCCCCAGTGACCCAACCAAGGGGTGATCTTCATCATTTTGAGTGTATATGATCTTTATTTGATCATGGAAGAAGTTTTAAGTTCACAAAATTCAAGAATTACAAGTTTTTGCAAAGTTGACTTTTTTAGGCAAGGTTGACTTTTAATGAAATGTCATTTTATGCAACTTTTTCAACCCTTACTTTTTGATCCAAAAATGCTTCAAATGGAAAAACTTTGGTCATGAAAGTTGTAGATTAGATCTTTCCCTTTTCAAAAAGTACAAGAACATGAACTAATTCATTTTGTATCAAAAGTTATGGTTTGTCAAAGTTGGCAAAAATCACTAAATTTCAAGTTATGCACCAAATGAGAAACTTGCAAAATCATGTACCAAAGGCATTTGTGACTTCTAATTGTTGTCTAACCATTACACAAACATCCCATGTGACCTAAAAATCAGAATGGGCCAAGGGTTTCTCATTTGTTTGGCCTTTGGAGCAAGATATTTTCATGAAGATTCAAAAGCAAGCAAGTTGCAAAAGCTCATGATCACTTCCATCCACTTGCTGCCTATGTTGCTGACCACTCCTAGCCTTTCTCCCTCACCTTGCTGCGCAGCCCACACCTCTTGTACTTGGCTGAAACATGGCCCATGCCTCTCTTACAAGAAGTTGACATTTTGGCAAAAGTAGCTACACCTATCACAAAAGCACAAGTCACATCCTCTGACCAATGGCATTTGTTTATACAAAGAAAATGCAAGCCAAACAACATAACACAAGAGCCTGAAACCAGCAAGAACATCACTTTCTCATTTTCACTCTCAAGAGCAAAACCCTTCGAAACTCAGCATACAAGCCACAAACCTACAAACAAACTTCACCAATCATCTCACCATACCTCACTGATCACAAAGCACCCTTCAAAGCAACCCAAAACTCAAAGAATCAGAAACACGATTCCTTCACCTCACTGAACAGAACTTGTTCAAACTCTCAAACCAGCCAACATAAACCCCTTCCAAGCATTCAGGCATCATCAAGGGACCAAGAGGAGTGGATTGCACCAAGAGGAGAGGCCAGAAAGTTGCAAAGTTGAAAGCTTCGAAACTCAGGTAGTTCAAGAACTTTTTTTCCAGAAATGATTTTTAAAGTTCCTAAGTTGTTCTTTGTAGTTCACTGATCACTCTGATGCCTTTGGTTTTGAAAATGGTGGGGAGATGAGAGTTTAATCAGTTTCTGAAACTTTTTGCCCTAGGTTTTGTTTGATTCGATTCAGCCAATTTAGGAGTGATAAATATGTTTTGATTGGGGGTTCTGATTCGTTTCTGGGTGGGGATCATTCCTGTTTAGTTAGATTTCATTTTAGATGCGTTTAGAGAGAGTTTGAAGTTTGGAGTGAACGGAGAAGATGACCGGAACACTGTTCCGGTCACCTGAGGGTCATTAACGGTGGGATTAGGGCTTAATCATTAATTAGCTGAATTTGAATGCTGGTCGTGGGATCTGGCGCCAAGTCAATGCGCGCGTGTTTCAGTTTGAATGAGGGCCATTGGATCTGATTACTTTTCCTTTTTTCAGTTTAAAATTCATTTTATTTTCATATTAATCCATTTGTTCTCTATAATTTATTTAAAATAGCAAAATTCATTCAAAAAATCTGAGATTTTTTGTACAAGTTATTATTTAATTTCAGAACACAAAAATATTTTTATTTTCATTTTTTGCATTTAAAAAGTATTTTTAAATATTTAAAAGTTTCTTTTTAATTAATTAATAAGAATTAATTAATTAAAAATACTTTTAGGTATTTAAAAATCACCAAAAAATTCATGAAACATTTAAAAACATTTAGAAACATTGTCTAACCATCAAACCAAATTTCTTTTTTGATCTTGATGCATTTTGAGAATTTCTTATGGAATTAAAATCATTTTGATGCATTATTTTGATCCAAACTTTCAAAAATCACTTTTGCCTAACCCCAAAGAGTTGGACTTTGATTCTTTTTGCATTGCATTGTGTTTAGCATGTAGTTTGTGAGATTAAATGGCCATGATTTGATCTTTCATTTTCCATTTGTTTGACATTTTTCTTGTTAAGGAACCCTAAAACCCTAGAAAACTTAGGAAAATCATAACTTGAATTTGGTTAAGAGTTGGAACTTCTCCTTTGGGCAGTGAGTTAGTATAGGATTAGGGGTCCTTTGAGTGCATTTTCAATTTTTTATCTTGTTGTTTGCTTCTGATTTTGGTTTGTGCTTGATGATTTGATCATAAACCCTAATTTGGGCTTCCATATGCATACATCTTGCATTTGCTTGCATAACATGATTTGCCATAGCATTTTATGCATCCATTTGATTCATTTGACATCTTAAGATATATTGAAAGCATGTTTGATCATTGCATCTTGCACTTGTCATGTTGTATGCCATATGCATTTCATAACTTTTCATGAATGTTCATGTGTTTTAACTTGCTCCATTTGCATCCATGAGCTTGTATGATCATTTCCATTTGTTGTCTCATGTTTGTAGCATCTCATAGCATCACTATCATCATGTATGTGCTTCTGGTTTTGTTTCTCATCATGCCATTTCATTCCATTTGACATTGCATTGCATTCCTTTATTAACTTTTTAGGTGGTAAGTTACTTTGAGAAGTGAATTTGCCTTCACTTCTCATAACTTCTCTTCATCTCTTTTATGCATCTTTGCTGTGTTTTGCTTTGTGTTTGAGATTGAGCTTGCTCATTCTTCTTCTTCTTACCTTTCTTTCTTCAAGTGACTTGACTTCTTGAATGAAGCAAGTTACTTTGCTTCTCCTGATCTTTTCATCTGCTGCCTGGTGGTTTCTCTGAAGATCTTTCTTGTAAAACCTCACAAACCTTAGGAACAACCAAGCATGACAATGATTAGGGTTTTGATTAGTTTCCCCACTTAGTTTCACCTTTGTGTCTTATTGAGTCTTCTCTTCTCATCTCATAATCAGGGACTAAACCCTAAAGGCTTTAAGGCTTTGTGATTAAGCTTATGCCTGCATCCTTCTATTAGGATGGAGTGTATAACTTTAATCCTAAGTGTTAAACCCTTAATGTGTTTAACTCCCTTAGTTAACCCACCTAATAATCATCAAGACATCACACTTGTAACTTGGGCCTTGCATTAGGGTTCTAATTCTTCCTTAATTGGTTAAGAAGGACTAACCCTAGTGTTAATGGACAAGTCCCCCTCAAGTTGTCTTACAAATCATAAAATTCACTTCATCATCTCACCATTGAATAAAATCCACTTAATCAAAGGTTTGTTTTGTCATGAGTTTAATCCCTAATCATGGATTAAGTTGAGGAGCTTTCCTCAGCTTAAACATTCTCATCTATTATCCTTCTATTAGGATGGTGTAATGAGTCTGTTTAATCCTTGATTATGGCTTAACCTCATTACTCAACACTAAACAAAAACACCAAAAACATTTAATTAATCACAAGTAGGTTAATGATCTTAATCCTACACTAAAGGTGATTAAGTGTGAGAAGCTGACTTCACACTTAAGGTATTCTCATTACCCCTAATCAGAGGGAAGATGTGATGAGTTTACTAACCCATTGGTTTAGGCTTAAGCTCATTAACTTATGACAAACTTCCAAAAACAATAAAAGACTGAAAACACAAAAACAAATAATAATCGTCTCCTCCGGGATTCTTTTCTCATCTCATTCACTCATAAGCGAGAACTTGTTTTTTCCGTCTAATGCAAGACAGTTTGCATCTGTGCCAGAAAGATCATACACTTGAGCATAGACAAGTAAGCAGTTCACAAGTCAATTCACCTTTCAGTATCTTTGGGTCAAACTACGGTGTTCTGACTTCCTCATTGCACGAGAGGATACGTAGGCATAACTTAACAGTTATCGAACAAAAGTCTCTGTATATTCCCCCTCTTTCCAGCATTATTCTTTAGCCTCATTATCTTGAGCAATTCATTCTTACACTGACACATCATTTATACACTTTACACTTCCTTTACACTGACACCTGTACATCCTTTTCCAGCTCTTCATACACAAATTGCACTGACACTACCCCTGTGAAACACAAATCTTCTAAGCGTGGATCCCGTAGAGTACGACGGACAATCTGGGTGCTAATACCTTCCCAAGTTGTAACCAACCCCCTTTCTCAGTCTCTCTGGTTCGCAACCGTCTTATCCATCTCTTTCTAGGTCTATGCAGCATTACCTTTCCTTCGGGATAAAAATGCCATGCTGGCGACTCTATTCATTCCCAGTGAGTTCACTGCTGTGTGTTCTCATTGTCCCTCTCGCCGACCGTTCGCGTCTGTACCTTTATCAGGGCTCATTTCCCATTTATCGGGAGCGACACCTGCAGACTGGCCCAAATCTTCACTTCTTTCAAATCCTTTTCGGTACCAAGATTATCTATTTCAACCTCCTTCTGATGAGGAGTGATCACTTTCTCTTCTTGCCTCAACAAGCTGGCTAACTCTTCAGGTAACTCATAGTCTTCTTCAACCTCTTCATCATCTTGATTAATTGGATTGTCGAAGTCATACAAGGTCATAGCGGTGCTGTTGTCGGTGCAATCTGGAGGATAATCTCTACAAGGGTTGAGATTTGTTTGTTTTAGTAATCAGTTTTAATCTTGTTTAGAAAAAGTGAAAATGAAGTTATTTATTTTGAAAACATTTCCATTTTATTGTAAAAGATGTCTGATATTCATTGATTAATCATTTGCACAAAATTACAATATGGCCCTATTACAAAATGAGTCCTGACACCTTGGGTAAGATGTAGGACTTGATGCATGCTAAAAAAGACAGGAAATAATAATTACTCTGCAGGAGTAACCCTTATAATTTCCTGGGAAGACCAGTTAAGGACTTGGTTCCTCGAGATCCTTGGACGTATCCAGCTCTCCAGGTTGCGGTCGCTTTCTGCCTCGTCTTCCAGATTGTTAATAGCATCTGGGGTGAGCATCCCCCCACTGATGAATTTGGGCTCCTTTGCAGCCTCTGATTGATCTTGTCGGAATGGTCTGTAACCCAAACTGAATCTATCTTCCTTCTTTTCTACCGGCAGTAGCTTGCCCCAGCCTTGGGCATTACCGTCTTCAACAACCTTCCAGGCTTGCTGATAGGAGACAATTGAAGTACCCATCCTGTCTTCCTGGGATGCAGAAAATACTTCAGTAGCCTCATTGACATTCAGGGCCTCGAACCCTTGGCTCATTGTCTCATGGATTTCACCATCCATCTCAATATACTTGTACGTAGCCAGATGGCTAACAAAAATGTCCTCCTCACCACAGATGGTGATAATTTGTCCTTCCCATTCATACTTCAGTTTCTGGTGAAGGGTCGACGTTACTGCGCCTGCGGCGTGAATCCAAGGTCGACCTAGCAAACAGCTGTAAGCAGACAGTATGTCCATCACATAGAAAATGGTCTTGAAGACCTGTGGACCGATTATCACTGGCAGCTCCACCTCTCAAAGAACAGATCTTTTGGAGCCATCAAAAGCCCTGACCACAAGGTTACTTGGCCGGAGAGCTATCCCATCATACTCGAGCTTGAAAAGAGATTTCTTTGGTAAGACGTCGAGTGAGGACCCAGTGTCTACAAGAACATGAGATAGTACAGCTCCTTTGCACTCTAAGGTTATGTGCAAAGCTTTGTTGTGGAGACGTCCTTCTGTTGTCAAATCAGCATCAGTGAAACCTAGCCCATGGCTAGTATTGACATTTGACACCACTATTTCCAGCTGATTTATTGTGATCTCTTCTGGCACGTAGGCAGCGTGCAGAACTTTGAGTAGTGCATCCCTATGGGCTTCGGAACACAACAACAGTGATAAGATTGAGATCTTTGAAGGAGTCTGGTGGAGCTGGTCCACAACTTTATAGTCACTTCTTTTAATAATTCTCATAAACTCATCCACATCTTGATCTAAGGATGATTTATGAGTTTCTTTTTGTGGAGATTCTTCTGGTATCACACTTTTCCCTTTGGCTTTGGCAACAGCCTCTGCCTCAGTGTTGATTCTGGGGACCTGTGATGCGAAGAGACGTCCGCTTCGGGTGAAGCCTCTGCCTCCCCCAACGTTATCCACTTGGGGAGTGAGAACTGGAGAATCAAGAAGGACTTTCTCTCTGTTGCAGTACAGATCAGCACCATAATGCAATGGTATAGCACTGTCTTTATCATATGGGATTGGCTCGGGCACCGTGATAGTAACTGGGCTCACTACAACAGATGTTGGGACTGTAATAGTCTGTGGATCATATAAAATGGTAACAGGACCTCTGGTGGATGTGAACTGAATCTTTGTTGAGACTGTTGTTGATGTTGTTGAAAGTTGCTGGAGTTCGGGACCGTTGTCGGGTCATAATAAATTGTGACAGTGGAAACATCATTATTGGTAGTTGTTGAAGTTGTAGTAGCTGGTGCAAATGAATTGTTGTGTGTAGAAGTGACAGATGGAATGATTGCTGAAGTTGTAGCCGAATCAGTTGGAACAATGGTTGTTGTAGTTGTAGAAGAATCACTAGGAAAGTTGGTTGTTGTTTTTGTAGAAGATTCACTTGTTGTTGACAAAAGAGTTGTTGGTGTTGTAGAAGCTGTGGTTGTAATTTGCAGAATGCCTTCTTTGATCAAGCCATTAATTCCACTCCTCAAGCTAGCACACCCATTCTCAGAAACTTTGCATAATTCACAACAGGCCTCACAACCTGGGAACACTTGGAATTTTAAAAGCTGGGCTTTAACCTCTGCCAGAGGTGTCTGAATACATGTAATGTCTTCTATTAAACTCATGGGTGAACCATCCTCTACAACATTAATCCTTGGCCCACTGTGGCTTGGCATATGATTCTTCATTACATTTGGAGGAGGTACAAAGTTCAGGGCTTTTGAATCTACCAGATCCTGAACCTTCATATGCAGAGCTCTGCATTTTTCCGTAGAATGACCAGGTGCGTTAGAGTGAATAGCACACCTAGCATTGACATCATAGTTTCTAGGAAGGTTTTGAGGATCAGGTGGAGCCAATGTCCTCAAATCAACAAGATTGAGCTTTAGGAGTTGTGGTAGTAGTGTAGCATACGACATTGGAATGGGGTCAATTACCCGGTTGACCTGAGATGGCCGTTGTTGAAACGGGCGTTGTTGTTGGTTGTTGTTATTACTATTGTATGATCTCTGTTGCGGAAACTGTTGTTGTTGCAGAAACTGTTGTGGTTGTTGAGTATACTGAGGAGGTGGAGCAGGGATAGTAACAGCAACAACTGTTCTGGGAAAGTATTGGGGTCTCCCTCTTCCCATGTGCACAGAGTTTGTCTTACCAGATCTACAGGGCCCAGCAAATGGTTTCCTTGTATTGCTTGAACTGGCACCATTATCGGAGATCTTTCCCATCTTCAATAGGCTCTTTATCCTTTCCCCAACTATCACCACATCTGCAAAGCTGGTAGAAGAAAATGCAGCCAATCTATCAATGTAGGTTCCTTGGAGAGTATTCATGAACATGTCTGCCATTTCCCTTTCAGACATGGGGGGTTGAACTGCAGCAGCAAGTTGCCTCCACCTTTGGGCATATTCCCTAAAGCTTTCACGGGAAGATTGAGACATTCCCATTAGAAGGGTCCTGTTTGGAGCCATGTCCAAGTTATATTGATACTGACGGATAAAAGCCTCAGCCAAGTCTTTCCAGTTCCTTACTGTGGCTCTAGTCAAATGGGAATACCATTCTCGGGATGCCCCTGTTAGACTATCCTCGAAGTAAAACATCCACAACTTTTCGTCCATGGTGTATGCTTTTAACCTTCCCAAGAATGATTGAAGGTGGGTGCGTGGGCAGGATGTGCCATTATACCTTTCGAAACACGGGGGTTTGAACTTGTGAGGAATTCTCACCCCTTCCACCAGTCCCATGTCCATGACATCAAACCCTAGGGAATTCTAGGATTCAAGAGACCTCAGCTTCTCTGCAATTTCATCCAGCCTACGGTCATAAACATCGTCCTCAGCTCCAACAACTGTAAACTGCTCTTCTTGAGGATCCTCTTGCAAGACCCTTCCTCCAGTAGTGTTACCCTGAGTATTTCTTATGGCATTGATTTCTGGGTTCATATGAGGCCCAAATTCTGGTGGATCAGTGCGAGGCTGCACGTGATCGTTGTTACTGGTACCTCCTGTACCTGGATGGTGTTCTTCAGGAGTTTGTCTCTCAACCAACTCCCTCAGCCTTTCCTGGCTTTGAGCTAAACTAGTCATCACAGTCATGAATTGGGTCATCTGATTTCTCATCTCAACCCTCTCGTTGGCCATTTGGGTCCTCACTTCATTCAAGTCTTGCTGAACTTGATCCATCTGGAGTCCCGGAAGGTTGTTTCGCGTCGGGTACCGGTGTATTCTGTTGACAGGGAACACTCTTCTGCGAGCAATGTTTCCTGAAACCACAACAAAGTGAGAAACAACAAAAACAAAAAACCTACAAAACAAAGAAATGATGTTAGTTATGCAATGCAGGATGCCTATTTGTCTTCCAAGGGTATCCGGTTTGGTTCTTTGGTTTTGACCTTTCCAGACCTCGAGGAAATATTGATGATGTTGTAGAGATAGATAGAGCCCATAAAAAATAATACAAACTGATATATTACAAAGAGTAAAAATACATAGTTTGATTACAAATAACATTCCCATGGTGGGTCAAAATACAACAACAAAATCAAAAGTACAACAAAAGAAGAGTACAAGCAAAAGAGTCAAACATCTAATCCAAAGTCATCCTCCCTGACTTCCTTCAGGAGGGCCTCAGTCACTGGACCCACTGGGTGCTCCGTGATAGTCCTGATGAGGAGGTTCCTGGTAGCAATGGCACTGGTTAACTTCTTATGCTTGTCCTGATCCTTTGACCTCTTCAACCCCGCCCGGAGTTTCAATTCAGATATCTCCTTCTGTGCTGCCAATAATGCCTCTTGACGCTTCTTCTCACTAGCCTCCAACTGCTCTATCTTAGCCTGAGTCCTTTGATCTTCTTGTGCATGGGCTTCAGTGATCCTGATCCACCTAACCTGGCTCTCCTCTAGATAATGCTCTGCCCTAGCCTTCTGAGTCTTTGCTTCCTTGCAAGCATTATTCAGTACTAACTCCCCTGCTCTTGCCTTCCTGATGTAGTCATCCGTCTTCTCAATCTTGGTCAAGTGCTCAATCCTGAGCCTTTCCAATCTCTCATTATTTAGACGGCTGTCATTTCTCTCCCAAAGAGTCTTCTTCAAGGCTTTGGATAGCTGAGTATTCCTTTCTTTTAGCTTTTCAAAATCTTCCAGACTAACAGTAGCTGCAGGCTGTACTGTTGAAGGTCCAGGTATATCTTCTAAGGTGAATGGCATACGGGTGATCTGAGCTCTGGTACAAGACCAATCTGAATACTGTGCTGAAGCAATGTTGTTGCACTTGCCAAGGATGGTTGTTCCCTTGGTCTGAATGTTATCCCAAGCCCGGGCAGCTTGTCTGACAACAACAGAGTTGGGTTGGATTTCACAGTAAAGAGTCTCATCCAAATCTTGTCCTCTGGGAGGATGAACCAAAGCATACCCTAATTGTCTCATAAACAGCAAAGGGTTGTAGTTGATGCAACCTTTCACTCCTATCAAAGTCACATTAGGATATTGCCCATAGCTAATAATGATGTCCTTGTCTTTGGTGCTCTGAGTGCACCATCTAATGTCTTCTGATGCCAACACAATAAATCTCTTAGCCCAGTTCTTCTGCTGATGGGGGTTCAGGAAAGTATATGACTTTGGCAAGTGTCTTAACAGCCAAGAGTAATAAAGAGGAGCACAACATCTGACCAGTCTTCCTCTTTGCTTCTCATTCCTCTGATGTACTGAGTAGTAGAAATCTCCCAGCAAGGTAGGAACTGGATTCCTCAATAAGAACAGGTGAATGGCATTCTTGCTCACAAACTTTGGCTCATTTGCAAACAAGATAACCCCATATATACTGAGGGCTAGAAGTGCACAGACAGCCTTCCATTCCCCCATTGCAGCCTGCAGGGTGGCCTGGGAGTCAAGAAGTCTAGGTGAAGGCCTGGAACCCCAGCCTTGGTTGTCATGTTCTGATCAATAAGGGCAGGCTCCAAATGCAATGCCCTGGCTATGTCTTCATTTTTGGGAGCAACCATCTCAGGGTTGAAAGGAATCCCTCTCTTGATAGGAACTCCTAACAACATGGAAAATTCTTCTAAAAGAGGTCCCAACTGGAAATCAGGAAATGTGAAACATCTGAGTGGAGGATCATAAAACTGCAAGCAAGTAAGGATCATGCTCCTCTGAGATGCATCTAGATTTGACCATGTCCAATATGCCTCCATAATGCTCTCTGAATAGTGGGACATGGTCAGGAGTAATGAGGGACTGGATCTGCCTGATACTAGTCAGGGTGGGCTCAAAGAAGTGGTATGTGATGTTGCTCTTTCTGGAAGTGTCCATGGATGCTGGTGAAGAAGCTGAGAGAAACTGCTAATGAAGGTCACTGAATGAGATGTTGGAGATGAGTCTCTGATAAAGATAGCTGGAGAGGAATCACTGACAAAACTGATGGAGATGCTGGAGAAGATAACTGAAGCAGTCTGAGCAGCAGAAGGGGTCAAAACCAAACCAAAGATAAAGATGGATACCCTGTAAAACAAATAAGCAAATGTTAAATGATGCAGAAATGATGTATGCAAAATGATATGCAAAGGGTTTGTGATCAAGTGCTGGATTTGTTTATCTGCCTTGGTAAAACTCCATGTATGTTCATAAGTCCAGATGGAGGCTTAGAAATCCAGTAACCAGGTGGGGGACTCAAATAAGGAGTCACAAGTCCAGGGTAATCACAAGAAATGTCCAAATAATGCAACCTTAACAAATCTAGTAACAAGGTATGATGAGGCCAAGGGTTACTGCAAACCTGTAAACATCCCAACCCCCTCACATGTATTGTTCTAGAACAAGGATCCTCAGACTTGGATCAGTTATGAGAAGTGTAAACACTTCTAACCCGGAGGTACATTGTTTACAATAACCCTAAAGGATCCTCCTCTAATTCACCTCAGATGCTGAAGGTCATAAAAAGGTCATCCAGACTTTGCAGGCTTCCCAGATAGCCCTAGTACTACAGGAAATCCGTAGCACAGAGTTCTCAAGAAGAAACCCATGTCTAAATTGTGTTTCATATTCCTGCACCAGACCGAAATGGAATGGGAAAGAATATGAAGCCACTCTAGCCTATGTGTCACTCAGGTCCCAGGTATAGGACCTTAATCACTCAATGAACCCCACCCACCAAGGGAAACACAAATCCAACACATGATAATGACAGTATGAAATGCATAAAACTGTAAAAGAAAGCAATAAATAAAGTTGTACATAAAGCAATAAATAATGCAAATAAATAAGCACAAGTAGCACATAACACCCCCGTAAACACAAATCAAGCAAGTGCAAGGAGGAACTCACAAAAAGAACCAGAAGCCCTGGTGTAACACCCCAATTTTGCCCTCTTCTTTTTAAGCATTATCACCATATCATATTCATCATAAGCATATCATATCCTTGGCATCTTAGCATGGAAAGATGAGGCATAACATTCTCATGACCTAGCATTAGGCATATGATCATCTATGGAGGGTTTTGAGGCATCACAAGCTATGACAAGGGGCCCAATGTATTTTTTCAAGTCCTATGAGAAGTCTACATTGCATTCACAAAAGCTCAGAAGGTTGGAAGATCATCAGGGAATTCAAGCTAGGGCAAAGCTCCTACACAATGATCCAAAATTAGGGTTTGAGTTTCAAGCATGAAAACCTTGTGATTTTGGCCATTTCATTTGGGAAAAGTCTCTTATATGTTAAGAGGATCCTAGGGATGAAATTTGGTGAGAAAATTCCTTGTGGAAGTCAAGTATTTCTTTAGTTGCTTGAAAATGAAGAAATTGGTCAACTGTGCATTCTAAAAGTCAACTGTGAGATTTCAAAGGGTCCAACCCTAGTTTTCTAGCCAAGGGATGTTCTTATAACCTTATAAGAGGTTTGGAAAGATCAAATATCAAGAATCATGAGGTTTTGAGGTGTTTTGCAAAATTGGCATATGTTTGGTCATGAAAATTTCCATTTTTAGTAACATTTTGCCCTAATTTTCAAGTAAGCATAACTTGGTGAAAAAAGCTTCAAATGAACCACAACCAAACATGAAAGTTTAAGATTAAAGTCTCCCATTTTCAAAAAGTACAAGAGCATTTTCATAGCCCTCATGGTTTAAGAGGAATGCCCTTCGAAAGTTGGTGGATTTTTAGGGCATGGCATGCATTTCAAGCATCCTTCAAATGCAAAACTTCATGAACTTTATTTTGAGTGACATAATGAACCAAGTGAGGTCACAAACTTACAAAGCAATGCCAAGAGTCCATTTTGCTCCAAAACTAATGCCTAATTCGTGCATGGAATGAGGTATAATTCACAAGAGGGAAATTTGCATGAACATGGGAAAAACATGATCCTCACATCCAAGGGCTAGGATAATTTCTGTTTTGAATCAAGGGTGAGATATGGATCACACATGTTCAAGAAGTGATAGGGATGCACGAGCCAAGCATGACTTCACAAGAATTTTGCCAAATTTGCAATTTCACTCTCACACTCTCTTCTCACGTGCACTTTCCCTCATTCTTCCAGTATTGCATTTTGAGATCATATAAAAGAAAATTAGGGTTTCATTTGAGGCCAGATCCATCACATTTCATCATTCCAAAGTTTTTGCACCAAGAGAATTTTCTTTCGAATCTCCTCATTCTCTCACTCTCTTCACAAACAAATCACATCTTCTGAATCCTTGAGTCATAAGGATCACTAATCCACCACTCACTCTGGCTGAAAGTGAAAGATTGGAAAGGTGCCATTCCAGGGCAGGTTGACTTGAAACTTAAGATTCAAGCTCTCTTAAGCTTCCTCTTGCATTTATTTTGCAAGTGGAGATCAAAAGGAGTAGATCTGCAGCATCTGGAGCTTTATCTTGGTGATTTTGAAGTGGTTCCATCTCAGGTAACTCACTGAATCCATGGATCTGAAACTTGTTTTTCTTGTATGCATTATGATCTGTGAAGTATGTTGATGATTCTGTAATGTTTGATTTTGAAAATGCTTGAGAGTTGAAGTTGTATTGATGATTTGAAGTTTTATGGTTACAACTGTTTTGCTTCGATTTGTTTGCTCCTTTGATCCATTGTGAATTTCGTGACCATATTTGAAATCAGCATCGTTTAATTGTGTGATCTAGAGTTTTTGAATCATTTCTATTATGATTTGTTCATGGTCTGTGTTTTCCGGTGCCGGAGCCCTAGCTCCAGTCACCGGATTCTGGAAATATGTTGATCTGAGTTTGTTGAAGAAGATGACCCCTGAGCCGTAGGATCTTTCATCTGGACGTCCATCATGCTGCCAACGCATAAATGACCTCACCCTCTCCCTCACGTACTTTTCTTTTTTCAAATTAATCTGAATTAAAAAATTTGTGTCTCACCTCACCATAAATAATATGTTACCTCACCCCTGACCAATCAATGCGTTTACTGGGTTTAATGAGTTGACCTATCTCACGCGTCCATTTGATCCATTGGTCCTTGATTTTTCCTGATTTATTGAATTTCCATGTTAATTAATATGAGCTGCACTGACTTTTGACTGGGCTTGACCTACTAATCCCACCCCCTGTCTCTGAGGCCCAACATAATTGAACTGGAATCCATTTCTATTCGCACCCCTTGGCTCATCCTTTATTTTTATTTATTTTTTTATTTCCCTTTTATTTTCAGTTTGGTTTTTAATTTTTAAAAATAATTTTAAGTTTCAAAAAATTCTAAAATAATTCATGAATGATTGTTTGAGTTTTCTCTAATTTTTGATATTTTTATTTTTCATTTATTTTCATCTGACACATGGAAACTAATTGTTCTTTTTTATTATTTCATTTTATTCCATTTTGAAGCATGCTAACTTGTCCATTTTCCATATTGATCATTATTTTGAATTTTTGGTTGTTTCTTTTTGCTCTAGATTCATGATAGAGTGTAGTTTATTGTTGATTTTTATTCTGATATTTAGAATCTTGATTAATTGATTTTGGTCTCTAACTTGTGAGTGAAGCCATCTAACCCTAATCCATGTTTGACCTCTCTTTTGACTTGTTTAGCCTCTGAATTTCTTTCCCTCCTTTTGGCAGGTTATTATGTTATGATTGAAGATCACTTGTGCAAAGTTATGGAATTTTTGAATGCTCATGTGATTTGATTTGAATTTTTGTTCTTGACTTGTCCCATTTTGCTTCTCTTGGATCATTTTCTCTCTCCTTAGCTTAGAAGGGCACTTGTGCCGACTTCTTCAACTTGCTTAGAGCCTTATTAGGATGTGGATACCTATCTGATCTTAAGTTTTGGTTGTTACCTTGAGGATTTTGTGTTTGGTTGTTCTTGAAGTTCATTCACACTTATGCATATCCACCTCAATTCCTTTACTTCTTTCTTCTCATAATGTAAATGCTTGGCCATATTCCTTTCTTCTCTTCATCTTTCATGCTCCTTAGACACTCTTTTAACATGATTAGGGTTCTGATCTTGCACCTTGAGTTTGTAATTTGTTTATTTTGCTTTGCATCTTCTCAAGTTTGTTTTGTTTTGCCATGGTAATTCATGTTGCTTCATGTTTGGTTATGTGTTTCTCTTCTCATTCTTGTGACTTGTATTTGCATTGGATGTTTATGACTTCACTTCTGGTTGTATGGTTGTGGTGTGGCATTATGTTCATTTTGTATTGCCTTTATACTTGTGTCACTAACCATTTCAGGGGCCTTGTGTAAACACCCCAAATTTGCCCTCACCCATTCACACCATGGCTTGTGACCTTTTCATATGCATAAATTCAATCATAGCATCTCATACCACATCTTTGTTTCACTGCATTGCTTCTAGGTCATCTGCATCTAGGGTTTGTGATTTGAGCTATCCAAGGGCCATTTGAGCCACCCCAAAGGTCTTCATTCACTTCAAAGGGGTCCATGTATGTTCAAGCATCATATTATACCCTCACAAAGTCAAGAAAGTCAAAGAATCACAAGAACTGGGAAAGGCATGGAAGCAGAGCCAGGTTTAACTGCACAGATGACCTAGAATTAGGGTTTTGATTTCAAAGGCCATAACTCCAAATTTTTTGTTCATTCTTGTTTCTATTGGTCTCTATATGTTATAAAGATCATGCATATCAAGTTTCATGAATAAATTCCATGGGGAAGGCATCTGATCAAGGGATGACTTCTTGAGCAAGTCAGTGTAAAATCAGGGCATTTGAGGCCCCCAATGACCCAACCAAAGGTTGTTCTTCATCATTTTGAATGTATATGATCTTTATTTGATCATGGAAGATGTTAGAAGTTCACAAAATTGAAGAATTTCAAGCCATTTGCAAAGTTGCCTTTTTGGGAAAATGACTTGTAATGGAAACTTGCCATTTTGGGAAACTTTTTCAACCCTTACTTTTTGATTCAAAAATGCTTCAAATGAGAAAACTTTGGTCATGAAAGTTGTATAATGGATCATTCCCTTTTCAAAAAAGTACAAGAACTCATTCTAATTCATTTTGGATCAAAAGTTATGGCTTGTCAAAGTTGGGAAAAATCACATAATTTCAAGTTATGTACCAAAGAGGCATTTTGCAAAATGATATGATCAAGCATTCCAAAGACTTCAAATGTGCACAAACTCATTACAACATACTCACATGACCTCTAAAGATCAGAATTGGCCTAATAATATTGCATTTTGGTGCCTTGAACTTCATGAATTTCCAAAAGGGCCAAAGATGTGCCAACTTGCATAAACTCATGAAGCCATGCCTCTACTTGTTACAGCTCATAGAATCTGATCCATATGAACTCCTTGATCTCTACTGAGCCCAACCATGCCCCTATCACAACCTCACACTTGCCCATACCTCAAGTACACCTAGACTTGACTTTTTGCAAAAAAAAACCCATACCAATCCCACAGTGCCACACCAACTTCTCTGACCTCTCTAGTTGTGATAAGTGGACCAAATGCAGCATAACACACCACACACACAAGCCTGAAACTCTCTCCAAGCCATAGCACCAAGTTTATGCCTCTTATGCATTTTCATTCGAAACACATCACACAAGCATCAAACATAAAAACAAACTCCATAGAATCACTCAGCATGCTCCCCTGATCATTTCCCTACCCTCATTCATCCTTGAAACCTCCTCAAACTGAAACACGATTCCTTCACCCTCCTGAACAGAACTTCTTCAAACTCATAAACCAACCATTTTAAACTCCAAGCAAGCTTCATAACTTCATCAAGAGGACCATTGGGACCATTTTGAGGCAGAGAAGCAAGCAGAAAGCTCCTGGGTTGAAAGTTCCATTTCAGGTGAGCTCAAGAACTTTTTTTCCAGAAATGCATTTTTAAGTTCTTAAATGAATCTATGTGATGTGCTGATTATGCTGATATGTTTAGTTTTGCAAATGGTTAAGAACTGAGTATGTATGAAGCTTCTGAAACTTTTTTGACCTAAACCCCTTTTGATTCGATTCAGCTTTGATACGAAAAATAAATGCATTTTGTTTGTTGATTCGTGTTATATGATGTGTGGGGATGAATTCTGGGCAGAGAAATCAAGCTTTAGTGACCTAGGGAGTGAGTTAGCAATTTTCAGGGAGGATGGTGGCCGGAGAAGACGACCGGAGGTCATTTCCGGCTACCTGAGAGTCATTAATGTGTTAATCACGTTTAGGGTTCAGTTTGAATATAGGCCTTTGATCTGGTTGACTTCCATTGACCCGCGCGCGTTTTGATGGCCTGGATCATTTCATTAAACCTTAATCTCATTTAATTAAATTAATTAATTAGGTTTAGTCAGTTTGAATTTCAGCCACAAGATCTGGCGCCAGTCAACTCCCGCGCGTCCCATTTAAATCTCAGCCACTGGATCTGTTGACTTCTCATTAAAATTCATCTTAATTTCATTTTTCTTGCATTTTCTTTCTCATTTTATTAAAAATAGTAAAACAAATCACAAAAATCTCATTTTTTGCTTGCTGACTTATAATATTTTTCTCATTCCAAAAACATTTTTATTTTTATTTTTTGCATAAAATTTGTATTTTTAAAATATTTAAATGTTTATTTTAATTAATTAATGGTAATTAATTAATTAAAATACCATTTAGGTTTCTAAAAATCACCAAAAAATTCACATTGCATTTAGAAACATTTAGAAACATTGTCCAACTCTCAAACCAAATTTCTTTTTTGTTCTTGATGCCTTTTGATCATTTTCATTGGATTTAATTTCATTTCAAGGCAATATTTTATGTCAAACTTCAAAAATTCATTTCTGCCTAACCCTTGAGAGTTGGATGATGATTCTTTTTGCATTGAATCTTGCATAGCATGTAGTTTATAGGATAAAATTGATTTGAATTGATCTTACATTTTCAATTTGTTTAGCATTTTTCTTGGTGAAGTACCCCAAAACCCTAGCAATCTTAGGAAATTCATAACTTTCATTAGGTTAAGAGTTGGATCCTCTCCTTTGGACAGTGAACTTGTATAGGTTTAGGGTATCTTTGATTGCATTTTCAATTTTTTATCATGGTGTTTGCTTCTGGTTTTGGATTTTTGCTTTGCATGATGCATGAAACCCTAATTTGTGCCTTCTTTTGCATCTATCTCTCATTTGCTTACATCCAATGACTTGCCATGACATTTTGTGCACCCATTTGATTCATAAGACATCTTAGGACATATTAGAATCATGTTTGATCATTGCATCTTTCATTTGTCATGTTGTATGTCATTTGCATTTCATAACTTTTCATGTACATTCATGGTTCAATACATGCCTCATTTGCATCCTTATGTTTGTTTGATCATTCTCATGCCTTGCCTCATGATTGTATCAACTCTTAGCATCATTAACATCATGTTCTTGCTTCTGGTTTTGGTTTGCATCATGACATTGCATCTCATTTGCATTGCATTTCATTTTCTTATGCTAACATTTCAGGTGGTAAGTTGTCTGAGAAGTGAATTTGCCTTCACTTCTCACAATCTCTTTTCATCTCTTTCATACTTTCTTTGCTGCCTTTTGTATGTGTATTAGAGTGAGCTTTCTCATTCATGTTCATCTCTTACTTTCTTCCCTCAAGCAACTTGTCTTCTTAAGTGAAGCAAGTTGTTTTGCTTCTCTTTGCTTCTTGTTCCTTTCATCTGCTTCCTTCCTGGTGGTTTATCTGAAGATCTTCTTGCAAACCTCATTAACCCTAGGAACAACCAAGCATGATAACAATTAGGGTTTTGATTAGTCCCTATTTAGCTTTTACCTTTGTGTCATCTTTGAGTCTTCTCTTCTCATCTCATAATCAAGGACTAAACCCTAAAGGTTTTAAGGCTTTGTGATTAAGCTTATGCCTGCATCCTTCTATTAGGATGGAGTGTATAACTTTAATCCTAAGTGTTAAACCCTTAATGTGTTTAACTCCTTTAATCAATCCACTTAATAATCACTAAGACATCAAGCTTGTAACTTGGGCCTTGCATTAGGGTTCTAATTCTTCCTTAATTGGTTAAGAAGGACTAACCCTAGTGTTAATGGACAAGTCCCCCTCAAGTTGTCTTACAAACCATAAAAAACACTTATTCATCATATCATTAAATAAAATCCATCTAATAAAGGCTTTGTTTTTTCATGAGGTTAATCCCTAATCATGGATTAAGTTGGGGAGTTTTTCTCAGCTTAAATGTTCTTATTTATTATCCTTCTATTAGGATGGTGTAATGAGTCCATTAAATCCTTGATTATGGCTTAATCTCATTACTTAACACTAAACAAAAACAACAAAAACATCTAAATAAACAACAAATAGGTTAATGATCTTAATCCTACATCAGGGTGATTAAGTATGAGATGCTGACTTCACACTTAAGGTATTCTCATTACCCCTAATCAGAGGGAGGATGTGATGAGTTTACTAACCCATTGGTTTAGGCTTAAGCTCATTAACTTATGACACATTTCCAAAAGAAATAAAAGATTGAAAACACAAAAACAAACAATAATCGTCTCCTCCGGGATTCTTTTCTCATCATATTCACTCACAAACGAGAACTTGCTTCTTCCGTCTAATGCAAGACAATTTGCACCTGAGCCAGACAGGTCATACACTTGAGCATAGACAAGTAAGCATTTCACCAGTCAATTTTTCTTTCAGTCTCTTTGAGTCGAACTACGGTGTTCTGACTTCCTCATTGCACGAGAGGATACGTAGGCATAACTTAACAGTTATCGAACAAAAGTCTCTGTATATTCCCCCTCTTCCCAACCTTATTCTTTAAGCCTCATGATCTTGAGCATTTCATTCCTGTCCTTACACTGACACTGTACATACTACACTTTACACTTCTTTTACACTGACACTTGCATTCTTTCCAGCTTTGATACACAGATTGCACTAACACTACCCCTTTAAAGCACAAATCTTTTAAGCGTGGATCCCGTCGAGTACGGCGGACAATCTGGGTGCTAATACCTTCCCAGGTTGTAACCAACCCCCTTTCTCAGTCTCTTTGGTTCGCAACCGTCTTATCCATATCTTTCTAGGTTTATGCAGCATTACCTTTCCTTCGGGATAAAAATGCCTAGCTGGCGACTCTATTCATTTCTCTTTTCGCCGACCGTTCGCGTCTGTACCCTATTTGACTTAGCCTCATTTAGAGGGAGCGACACCTTGGTAAGTGATAGGTGTGGATGTGATTCCCACATCTCCAATTCTTATCTCTTCTTCTTTTCTCATTATTATTTTTCTAACCTTGTGATCGTTGGGCTTAGGCCTTACTCCTCCTCTTCTTCTTCTTCTTCTTCTTCTTTTCTTTCCTTCTTCTCCATTAGGATAAAATTCAAACCTCACTAACCTAGGTTCATCCATGCATGACAACATTTAGGATTCTTAGTCCCCCATTAGACTTTTACCTTTGAGATCCTTTTGGTGCTCTCTCTTCTCATCTTCAAACTTAATTTTAATTCACTCTAATAAAGGTTGAGTCTTCTCATGTGACATGAGACTTTGCTATGAGATACTTGCACGCATTCCGTTTCGGGGCGAGGTGTAGGTTATCCCTCGTGGTGGATAGGTCTTAGCATGAGATTACCTCACAAAGAAAAGCATAAAAAATACTTCTTAACCAAAATCATAAAAACACTTAATAAATGTTAATAGGTCAGTGTGTCTAAGCCTTCACTTGTGGGACTAGATTTGGGGATTTCCTCCATAGATAGGCGTACCTCTTGCGCATTCCATTTCGGGATGATGTGAGACGTACACATCCCAGTGAGTAAGACTTAGGTACACTTACCTATGCAAACTTCAAAGTAGAAAACTCATAAAAAACACAAACAAACAATAAGCGTCTTACCTTCGGGAATTCTTTTCTCATCTCCTTCGCTCCATCCGCGAACTTGCTACTACTTGTCATTTTGCAAGACGGTAACGCACTCGTCGTCCGAGCCTGCAACACCTGAGCATTGACATAGGCAGTTCAAGCCTTAAGACACAAGCAATCTTTTTCACCCCTAGTTAGGGGAACTACGGCGACTCTGATCCTCATTGTCCAGATGAGGTACGTAGGCAGCGGGGTAGGGCCCGTTCGAGCACAATCTTTATTTTCCCTACATTTTTCCTTTTCATTTCTTTTTCAGTTCCCTTTTCATATCTTTTATCCAGTCCCAATTCATTTTCTTTAGCAGCAGCTTTCATTTCTTCACCCTTTGAAACAGTTTCTTTGCTAGCGTGGATCCCTTCGGGTACGGTGGACGATCTGGGGTGCTAATACCTTCCCAGGTCGTAACCGACTCCCTAACTCAGTTTCTTTGGTTCACAGGACCCGTGTCCTTCCTTTTCTTTTCTTCTGGTTTGCGCAGCATTAACATTCTCGTTCCTTCGGGATAAAAATGCCTGGCTGGTGACTCTATTCTTTTCCGTGCGACTTTCGCGTTTGTACCAGGATGGAAATCTGGGGAGCGACACCTGGTTGCAATATGAGGGTCCCCAGCATAGTCGCCAAGCTGTCGCTCCCCCGAAAAGACACCTGGTCAAGATAGGGTACAGACGCGAACGGTCGGCGAAAAGGAGAAGATGAAGTGAAGATGAATAGAGTCGCTAGCTAGGCATTTTTATCCCGAAGGAAAGGTAATGCTGCATAAACCTAGAAAAAAGATTGATAAGACGGTTGCGAACCAGAGAAACTGAGAAAGGGGGTTGGTTACAACCTGGGAAGGTATTAGCACCCAGATTGTCCGTCGTACTCGACGGGATCCACGCTTTAAAAGATTATGTTTAAAGGGGTAGGTGTATGTGCTATCTGTGTGCCAAAGCTGGAAAAGAATGTACAGGTGTCAGTGTAAAAGAGAAGTGAAATGCTCAGGAACTAAGGCTTAGAAAGAATGTTGAAAGGGGGGAAGACAAAGAGACTTTGTTCGATAACTGTTAAGTTATTCCTACGTATCCTCTCATGCAATGAGGAAGTCAGAACACCGTAGTTCGACTCAAAGAGACTGAAAGAATCCCGGGGGAGACGATTATTGTTTGTTATTGTGTTTTCAATATTTTATTTCTTTTTTGTGTTTGTCAAAGTTAATGAGCTTAAGCCTAACCCGAGGGTTAATAAACTCGTCATATCCTCCCTTTGATTAGGGAAAATGAGAATACCTTAAGTATGAGATAAACATCTCAACTTAATTACCATGTTGATGTAGGATTAAGATCATTAACCTACTTGTGATTACTTAGATGTTTTTGATTTTTTGTTTAGTGTTAAGTAATGAGTTTAAGCCATAATCAAGGATTAGTGAACCCATTACACCATCCAAATAGAAGGATAATAGATGAGCACACTTAAGCTGAGGAAGATACCTCAACTTAATCCATGATTAGGGATTAAACTCATGACAAAACAAACCTTTATTAAAGTGGATTTTAATTAAGGGTGAGATTAAGAAGTGAGTTGTATGGTTTGTAAGACAACTTAAGGGGGACTTGTCCATTAACACTAGGGTTAGTCCTTCTTAACCAACAAAGGAAGAATTAGAACCCTAATACAAGGCCCAAGTTACAAGTTAATGTCTTAGTGATTATTAAGATGTATTGATTAAGAGGTTTAAACAAATTAAGGGTTTAACACTTAGGATTAAAGTTATACACTCCATCCTAAGAGAAGGATGCAAACATAACCCTAATTACAAAGTCTTAAAACCTTAAAGATTTAGTCTCTAATGGTGAGATGAGAAGAGAGACACAAAGAAGACACACAGGTAAAAGCTAAAGGGGGACTAATCAAAACCCTAATTATTGTCATGCTTGGATGTTCCTATGGTTTGTAAGGCTTGAGAAAGATCTTCAGAGAAGCCACCAATGGAAGAAGTAGATGAGAGGAGGAGAAGCAGGAGAAATAAGTTACTTACTTCACTGAAGAAGATAAGTTACTTGGAGAAAGAAAGTGAATGGTGAACATGAATGAGAAATCTCACTCTAAGGCAAATAAAAATGCAGCAATGATGCATATGAAGAATGAGAAGAGAAATGAGAAGTGAAGGCAAATCCACTTCTCCAATTAACTTACCACCTGAAAATGTTAGCATAAGGAAAGAAATGAAATGAAAATGAAACATATGCAAAGGTAAAAACCAAAACCAGAAGCAAATACATGATGCAAATGATGCTATGAGATGATACAAAGGCATGTCAAGTGCTATGAATGTTCATACAAAGAGAAAGAATGCAAATGAAGCATGTAGGAAGCATGAAAACACATGGATGCTTATGAAATGAAATGAATGCAAAGCATAGAAAATGTATGAAGAAAATGACCAGGCCATGTTCAAGCAATGTCTTAAGATGTCTAAGATGGCATACAAGTGCTTAGAATGTCATGACAAGTTCACATGTTCATGCAATGCAATATAAGATGCAAGTATGGATGCAAGATTAGGGTTACATGAAAGGATGAGATGCAAATGAACAAAATAGAAGCAAATCACATGATAAAAAATTGCAAATGAACTCAAAGGAACCCTAACCCCATATGATATTACACCCCAAAGGAGAAGGTCTAACTCTTAACCTAAAAGAAGTTATGATTTTTCTAAGTTAACTAGGGTTTTTAGTTACCTTAAGAGGGAAAATGCAAATCAAATGGAAAATGCAAGATGAATTTATGACAAAAATATCCTAGAAACTACATGTTATATAGAAAACAATGCAAAAATAACCATTGTCAAACCCTTCATGGTTGGGCAGAAAAGAACTTTCAAAGTTAGGGTTCTAAAAAGGAAATTTTATGAACCCTAAATTCAAGAAAAAATGTCAAAGTTGGATCAAAACAAAAAATAAATTTGTATGAATGGTTTGACAATGTTTCTAAATGTCCTAAGATGTAATGTGAATTTTTTTGGGATTTTTAGAAACCTAAATGATATTTTAATTAACTAATTTCCATTAATTAATTAAAATAAACATTTAAATATTTTTAAAATAATTTTTTAATGCAAAAAATAAAAATAAAAATGTTTTTGGGTGAAGAAAAATATTTGGAATTAAAATGCAGAAGGAAATTTTTTTATGATTTTTCTAAGTATTTTAAATAAAATGCACAAAATAAATGGATAAAAATGAAAATAAAAATGAATTAAAGGGAAAGTATGAAAATCCAAGGGACCAGATTCAAACTGGGTGGGGGTGCATTGACCAACGCGCAATCTAAAGGCCCAAATTCAATCTGGCCTAAACCTAATTAATTAATTAAATGAAAAAGATTAGGGTTAAGTGAAATGATCTCAGCCCTCCACACACGCGCGAAACTCACATCTAACGCTCCAGATTCAAACTCAGCTAATCACCTGAGATTAGCCCTAATTATTTTCAGATGACCGGAACAGTGCTCCGATCATCTTCTTCGGCAGTCCAAAAATGCTATCTCTCTCCCTAAGCCTCTAAAACCCAATCTCTCTGCCCATAATCAAACCCCACGCATCACATAACAAGAATCATCCATCAAAACAAATTTATTTCACATATTCAAGCTGAATCGAAGCAAATTAGTTTTAGGTCAAAAAAATTCAGAGAGCTCATAAATGCTTAATACTCAATCATTTTAAAAACTAAACACATTAGGATCATCAGTGAATCATAAAGAATCATTTAGGAACTTAAAAACACATTTCTAGAAAAAAATGTTCTTGAGGTTACTTTAGTTGAAGCTTTCGAAACATGCACTTTCTGAGCTCTTCTTTGGTGCTTTTCCACTCCCTTTGACCCCCTTATACTTCTGGAATGCTTGAAAGAAGTTTATATGGAGTGTTTTGAAGGTTTCAGTTCAGAGGTGATTAAAATCGTGTTTTTGTTTGAGGTGGTTTCAGGCCAATGTGAGGGGTGGGAAATGATCATGGGGTTATGTGAAGATGATTGGTGAAAGAATTTTAAAGTTTTGATGGCTGGCTTGAAAGTTTCGAAGAGATGAAGTTTTGAGAGGATTTTGACAATCTGAGCTATGGCTGTGTTTCAGGCTTGTGTGTTCTGTGTTATGAGTTCCATAATGCTTGCATATGATGTTGTGATTGGTCAGAGGAGTTGGTGTGGCATAGTGTGATT
This sequence comes from Lathyrus aphaca, assembly GCA_963966055.1. NCBI lineage: Eukaryota > Viridiplantae > Streptophyta > Magnoliopsida > Fabales > Fabaceae > Lathyrus > Lathyrus aphaca. Next base: position 481,941,324 of record OZ014525.1, on the reverse strand, counting down.
GGTATGGGTGTTTTTGCAAAAAAGTCAAGAATGTGTACTTGAGGTATGGGCTTGGTGCAGGCCTGAGATTTTGGTGTGTCTGGCCTCAACATGGATCAAGGAAGACCATAGGATTGAAACATTGCAGCTGGATCACTTGATTCTAGGGTTTTTATGTGTTTTGCAAATTTTCCCTCTTTGGTGTATCTTGTGATGCAAGGCATGAAATGTTGTGATTCCTTGGGCAATTCTCAGCAAAATGATTCATGTGATGTTGTTATGATTCTTAGAAGTCAATTAGAGGTCACTTAGAAGCTTGGAAAGTGAATTTGCAAAAATCCCTCTTTGGCATGAATGTGAAAATTATGTGATTGTTTCCAACTTTGCAAGGCCATAACTTGAGTTCCATAATGAATTAGAACATGTTCTTGTACTTTTTGAAAAGGTAATGATCCAATCTACAACTTACATGACTAACAATTTTTCATTTGAAGCATTTTTGGTTGAGAAAGAGGAGGTTGAAAAACTTTCCCAAAATGGAAAGTTTCCATTACAAGTCATTTCCATTTTTGGCAACTTTTGGTTTAGCTCAAATTTCTTCAATTTTGTGAACTTACAAGCACTTAAATGATCAAATAAATATCATATAACTTCAATTTGATGAAAAATCCACTTTGGTTCCAATGTTGGGGGCCTCAGATGCCCTGATTTTGCTCTGACTTGCTCAAGAAGTTACCCAGTGAACAGATGACTTCCACATTGAATTTCTTTATCAAACTTGGTACAGATGATCCTTATAACATATTGAGACTATTAGAAACAAGAATGACCAAAATATTTGGAGTTATGGCCTCTGAAACCAAAACCCTAATTTCAGGTCACCTATGCAGTGAAACCCTAGCTCTGCTTCCATGCTTTCCCAGTTCTTGTGATTTCTTGACTTCCTTGATCTTTGAGGGATATAATATGATGATAGAATACACATGGACCCTCTTGGAATGATTGGATACCTTTGGAGTGGCTCAGATGGATCCTTAGATTGCTCAGATCACAAACCCTAAATGCAGATGAATTTGAACTAATGCAGTGAAGCAAAGATGCCATATGATATGATATGCTTATGTTTATGCAAAGATGAAAGATCACAAGACAATGGTGAAATAAGTGAGGGCAAATTTGGGGTGTTTACAGAAATATGCATGAATTATGAGATGGCTAAGTTTAGGGTTACTTGAGTGTCGTGGCAGCAAGAGCGACTTGATTTTGATGTAGGAGGTGTTACTGGTGTTTTTTATTGATCTAGACAACTCCAATGGATGATTTTGAGTGGATTGCAAGCTTTGAACCCCTTTGAAACTCCTTAGATCAAACTGTGGTATCCCAACTACATAATGAATGCATAATGGATAGGTCGAAAAGTGATTTTTGGATAGAGGTGTTCCAGAAGTGATTTAAGTGTTTGGACACCTCATATACATCATATATGATGTGTTTGAGAAATTGGTTTGAGTTTCTTGTGGCTGCAACTCAAAACCTGATAGTGGTTTCTCAAACTATGGAGTTTTGGAGCATTGAGAGTGAAAGAGAGAAATCATGGAACTGAGATTCTTTGAGGTGAGTTTATGGATAATTTGGAGCCTCTATTTATAGGAAAATATGTTGCAAATACTTGGACAATGTTATTTGAAGAGATAGACTCTAAAATTATTGATAATTGTTTTGCCAAATATCTCTTACAAGTAGAATGATGAGATGCTTCAATAACTTAGCATATCTGTAGCTAATTCCACATTTTATAGTCTCTCTATTGTTTGATTTAGAGAGCGTCTTGACTGATGATTAGAGGAATCTTGAATATGCACTATTAGCTCATGACTGTACAATTTGATTTCAAGTATCTACATCATTATCTATCATTGCAACTTTCTCATTGGATGCCCTTGAACTGAATTGGAAGTGCATAAGAGTTTACGATTATCAAAGTGATTGAATTTGGATCTTATGATCGTTACTTGATGACTCATAATCGAGCAAAACACTTAAGCAACAATTCTGCAGCAAGAAATCAGTGTTGGATGGTGTGATTGGCAAGATATTTCTTCATGCTCAAGTATGATCAATTCATGCCAATAAGTTCCTTGTATTCTTGGTATGATTTGTGACAACATTAGTGTTTACATGAACATCTGATTCAACTTGGAACTATATGAAAAAAACATCCAAGTTTTGGTGTTTTGACTAATTTTTGACTTAGACAAATTTTGTCTAAGTGTTGTGTTAGTTCTGTATTTCTAGGATTGGCATCATTTTTGTAAAACAAATATAGCAACAATATATTGTATAGGATCTTGCTAAATAAGAACAGGTTAAGCAAAGAAGTCCTATTGTGCACCTGAACATGTTGAGTTGAAGTGTTTCAACATTTGGAGCAACATGTCGAAGAAGATGTTTTATGCAGTCCATTCGACACCATGAATTGGTACAAGTGGATTGAAGATTCTGTTATAATTATATAGAAGCAAAATATTCAAAGAATATAAAGCAATCCAATGTGGCATTGGTTTATAAATCTTGAAGATTAAAATCTGAAATAGGGAAGAATATTGGATAAATATAGAATTTCTAAATATAGAGATATTTTAGGAAGTTATAGATTGAAAATCTTTTTGTAAGTAGATTTTTCTGCATATTTGTAGTAGTTATTATGCTGCGTTTTAAGAGGCCCAAATCTAGTTTGGAATATGTTATAAAAAGAAGTATTGTAACCTAGTTTTAGTATCCAACCAAAGATGTAAAAATTGTATTATTAGGATTGAGTTCTTGTAGAAGCCTATACTAAGAGATGTAACCTTTAAAGATGTTTCTTTATAAACCTCGAAGCTGTTAAGTAAGAGGTATATTATTCTTGGAGGAAGCTTTTAAGCAAACTCTAAGGTGGTGTCATGGAAGTGTATCTTCTGGTTCTTTATTTTTATTTTGTTATCACTATTGTAATTGAGGGGGAGTGAGATGGGTTTCTCATATCTAAGTGTTGTTTAGATAGAAGTTGCACTGATAGTGATTAAGTGATTAGATTGTAAACTGAGGGGTTTGTTGTGGATCTTTGAATTGATACTACATAGTGGATTTCCTTCCTGGCTTGGTAGCCCCCAAAGTAGATGTGTGTTCATCAAACTGGGTTAAAAATCTTGATGTGTTATTTATGCTTTACTGTAATGTATTATGCATTGTCTTGCTTGATATGTCAGTACAAATGTCTAAACATCCTGTGTTATTTTGGAATCTGTCATATCAAAATGTTGTACTGTAATTATTTATACCTTGCCATGCTATCTATAACAAACCAGATGTCTCGACATTGTATTCGAAATATAGTTTTGTCATACTAGAATTTCAATTAGTATCAGAGAAGGCATCATGTATTTTTTTGGATGAGATCTTAGGAGGATACTTTCTGGTCAATTGTCAAGGTAGAAGATTTATACTGAAAATATGTTTGAACTTGATAGGTCCATATTGTTGAGTGAATGGTCCCTAGAAGTGGAGAATGGACTATTTTGTTGTTGTAGCTGGTGATGAGCTGCGGTCGGGGCAAGATTGATTTATTTTCAAACCTATGGTATTTTGGTGTCATCTGGTGTATGTTGGTATGACTAACATGTGACACCTGAAGTTTTTGAGGAGTTTGTGTATTGATCCGCTGCGTATTTATTTGAAAACTCTTGATTTTGAGAAGGTTGTTCTTCTCTGGAGATATATCCTATGGTGTTGGGATATATGCACGTCTTCTCCCATTGACTTTTCCAAAGATATTTGAAGATTATTGTTTAAGTCCACTTATAAAGGAATTGTTAAGTAAAGTTTGTGTAAGGAGATCTAAAGATAGCAGTAGTATTTGTTTTCCAGACCTATCTCCAGTCTGTGGATCTATTGATGTGTTCCTTGGAATGATGTCATATCTCAAGATAGAACATCACATCAGAATTATGCTTAATTCTGTTATCTAAAGGAATGGTTAAATATATTATTTGGGAACTAAACTAATGTGTTTGAATCACATGTGTTTGGAGCCTACTCCTGATCTGGAAGAGGAGGCATCTGGATGGTGTGTCTGAGAAGGTTCTAGCCCTGGAACTTATCTTATATGTGTATGTTGATCATGGTGTGATCAACATGTTTTGTTACCTCTAAGAGACTCCTTGTACATGAAGGTTAAGCTGTTAAGCTTTTGTGTGTCATCTCAAAGATTCTTCTGTATAGATGTGTGTGATCTTATGGAGCCAGAAGATTTTTGTCTGTATGTGCTTAAGGTAGATAGAATCTAACCACAATTTGTGTTGCTTTTGAAGGGGAGATAATGTGTTTCTCTAAAGTGCTCTTGGAAGAAACTGAGGGGGAGTTACTACTATGTTGGAAGACCTCGGAGGCATAGCAGACAAGTTGTCTTGACACTTCTATATTGAGACATCACTCCTCTCAACATGTATGGCTGCTAGGTTCCTATAAATAGTATAAAGGTTGTTTACTCAAACTTGATATTACATGTCAAGTATATGAGAACATGGAACTCTTATTCTGGTATTGTGATGTTGTATCAAACTGTATAAGATGATTGATGTCAATATGGTTGGAGGTTCTTTCAAGTTGACTGAGATCAGGGGTCTAGTTGTTGTCTAGAAAAGGTGGATTAGGTGTGAAGAAATCTTATATCTCAAAATCAGACAAGAGATCTAAAATTTTGAGCTCTAAGTAGAAGGTTCTTGAGATGTCTCTACGTTGTCTGTGTTTGTGGTTCTGCTTGGAAGCTTGATCAGCTACTGATGGTTGATTCCATTGTATTCCCCTAAATGTGTATAGAGGTTGACTTAAGAGCCATAGTAATTTGTGAAGTATTTTGTGACTATGAATGATAATTGAAAAGATGTTAGAATATCATCTCAGATGTGTGTCATTGTTCAGCCAATGTTGTTTTGCTCAGGACAGAGTAAAGGATCAAGCCACCGATCCTCTAGATGTCCTGACTAGTTGTAAAAAATAGAAGATGGCAGATGGTTGTAGAAGAAGTCAGATCACTTTCCCTACCTTTTGTAAATATGTAATCATCTGAATAATAGTAAATACTTTGACGGGAGACTTAGTATTTGTTTATTGTTGTTTGTTGTGCATATAATTAAGGATGAATACTTAGATGGAGACTTGGTATTTGTCTGGAAGCTATGCATGTTAACATTTTGAACATTATGGTTCAGGAAGTATGCTGAGAAGTTTTTTTCTCTTAGTGGTTGTGATCGTGAAGATGACTGTCTGAGGTGGTCCTTTGCAGCTAATTGTATCAGAAGTAAGGTGTGTTCTTATGTCTGTAATGTGATGCTGATATCCTACATGATGTTGCAACATCATTGCGATATTATGCTAGAAGGTGATTTGGGACTATGTTTGTGAAGTTGGAAGAGCAACATTATTGTCAAGTGTGGCGGTTTTGACATAATGTAGGTTAGAATGGGCAGATTCTGATCTTGGTGTTAGTAGTATGCTTTGGAAATACATAACTGCTTTCATGGTGAAGACTTCATTTGGTGTAAGGAAAGAAGCTTGTAGTGTGATCTAATCAGAAGGGTTGTATTATGTGGTTGTATAACTGGTAGTTTCTCTACTACTAGTCATGGATAATGGCTATCTGGATCATATGTAGTAAGCAAGCTAAGAGAATTTGTTTTGAAATATGTAAAATCAAGTGTGTCTTGTGTGGATATATAAGGATGTTAATCATTTGTACTCTTGATGATATTCTCAGAGAGCTAGTGTATCTGAATTTGTAAGAGTCATGATTGATCTCTCAGCTTGAGAGTATGTTCATCAGGTGTGTGAAGCTGAGAATTAGGGAGAGCTTGCTAATCTTATCTGGAAATAACAACTATATGACTATATGATAAGGTTATTATACACGGATTTAAGATCAATTGTTGTTTGTGATGTTTACAAATATTTGATTGATTATCCTTGTGATTCAAGACTGATGATGTTCAACAAGATGTTTGGAACATCTCAGAGTTTATCCGGAATCATGGGAGGGGTACTGCATAAGCCTTAACATTTCTTGGGAATTGGCCTGAGAATTGATTCGGTCTGGTGTGGCAAGAGTTGTATTTCTGGAAATTTTCCTGGCTAGAATTTAGTCTGAATATCGTTGATGCCGAAGATGGAGATGAAAGACTATGAAGACATCAAAATCTTGATGACTACATGGATTGGGTTATTTATGATCCAGGTATAGGTCAGAATGCTCATCATGTAGTTAAGATAGGTGGCATCCTTGGTATATCTATAAGGTGTAATTCTTAACTATTCCTTCTGAAGATTCAGACAATGACAGGTTTGAGGGATGTGGAGAAGCACTGGTAGATTTTCATCAATGTGTGAGATTGGTTGGAATTACTGCAAAATCAACAGAATGGAGGTTGTCTACTCAAACTTGATTGATGAATCAAGTCTATGAGAGCATGTAACTCTTGTTATGTTAAGGGAGGAGGTTCTTTCAAGTGGCAGAAGAAGGAGTTGAATTCAACAGCTGGATGTTGAATTATTATTTTTTAAGCATATAGTTCAACATCAGAATCTCAGTTGGTGAAGGGATACATCAACTTAAGATAGGATGATCTACATGAATGAAAAATTGAATGCTTCAAAAAGATTGATCTCTTGACAGTTTGCTGGAGCTGCAAGAAGATAAACATATTGCATGACTTAGAGATTCAAAGTGTATTTTGAAGATCAATTTTAGTTGGTAGATCAGGACATCCACTATGCCAAAAATGATATTTAACAGCGTACCTTAGACAACACTTAATTAAAAAAGCGCTGCTATAAGTTAAAAAATAAAAAATAAAACACAGAAATTGTTCACAAAAAATATTAAAAAGCGATGTCTAAGGTGCTCTTTAGACAGCGCTTTCTCAAAGCGCTTTTAAAGGTATATCTTAGACATCGCTTTCTCAAAAGCATTGTCTAAGGTCTTATAATTTAAAACAAAAATATCAAAAGCGCTGTCTAAGGTCAACCTTAGACAACGCCTTCAAAAAGTGCTTTTAAAGGTCGCCCTTAGACAACGCTTTTCTCAAAAGCGCTTTCTAAGGTTTAATTAAATTAAAATATTACAATAGTCAGTTTCTATTTTCATTCTTTTCCTCTTTCTTCTCCCCTGCGAACGCGAATGATCTGCGAAACCTAACACACTAAAACTCTATAAACGTTGACTGAGTTCTTCGTTCTTGTTGAAACCTCCATTACTGCGAACAAAAAACCTCCATTGTTGTTACTTCGTTCTTGTTGACTGAGTTCATGAAGTTACCGAGTTCGTCCAATTCTTCTTGACTGAGTTCGTCTATTACTTGTTGACTGAGTTCGTGAAGTTACCCGAGTTCGTCCTCTACTGAGTTCTCATAAGGTACATTGTTGTTGTTATGTTGATTTTGTGAAGAATAGTGAAAATAGGATATTGTGAAGAATAGGGCAATGTCATTGTTATGTATTTCTTTGATAAATTTGATTTTGTGAAGAATAGTGAAAATATGCATTGTTGTTGTTATGATTCTGTGAAGAATAGTGAAAAATCACATTGTTGTTGTTATGTTGATTTTTTGAAGAATAGTGAAAATAGGATTTTGTGAAGAATAGGGCAATGAGAAATGTTAAATTCTTGATTTTATACTTCATCTAACTATTTATATGATATGTAGCTTCGTGATAAGGAGGTTAGTAACGTCTCCACACAAAAAAAGGTTGGTGCTAAGAAGACCGTGGCTAGAAATAAACCTACCTCTAAGTATAGGTCGTGCCTTCAGACGTTTCTAGAATTGATAGATATTCTGACCGGAGGTATTCGTCTTATACATATGGAGGAAGGTATTTATGGCTTTGAATATGAATAATCACTTGCTAATGAAGAATTTGTGCAATTTTTTTGTCATGAAGAAATAGGCGTCAATGTTGTCAATACATACGCGAGGTATATTGGTCTACTTTGTTATACTAATTGAACAACTTATTTACTTTATGTTTCAAATGAATAGTCTAATGTTAATGATGTTTTTATTTAAGGTTTTGGTATGACAAAGTGATGCGCTCAAGTGGATTGGACGAAAGATTTGAATTCTTAAGCCCTGCATCCGTCAACTTAGCTTTAATATTAAGTAAACCATATGAGGTCATGGTGTATGTACGCAACCTCTTCATGACCAACAAAGATACGGAAAAGTTGTTCTTTTTACCGTTTAATACTGGGTTAGATTTTCATTCTAAATTCATCTATTATAATTATTTTGTATTTTGACGTCGTGTAGAAAATTTTCATCTAACATTTGTTTAATCTTACAATGGACATTGGTTGTTGGTCGCAATTAATCCTATCTGAGAAATTGTTTATTATCTTGACTCATTAGGAAATGACTGGACAACATACCCGGATATGAAGAACATGACTGACACGTAAGTGAGATTGTTCTAAATATTCTTGTGTTTATTTATTTATTTATGTGAATTGTTCTAAATATTCATTTATATTTTATTAGAATTATACAAGCTTTTCGAGCCCAACGAGATATCCAAGTATCAAAGAGAAGAGCCAACAACATTACATGGATAAAAGTGGCGGTATATTATTAATTATCACATTTTTATTATATTAGTGATGATACTTGATAAAACTTAGGATTTATCCATATTTTCTTTTCATGTGTAGTGTCCTCTGCAACGTAATGGTATAGATTACAGATATTTCATGTTGAGGTTTATGAGAGAAACTTTTTCTTTGGGTCGATTAGAGATTCCATCCGATGTATGTATTTCTAACTTATGAGTTATTTTAATATTTAACACATATTTATCATATAATTAAATAGTTGAAACTAAATCAAACTATGTTATATTATTATGTAGTACTTTGATGAATTCAAGTGTGCATATTATTCAAAAGACCATCTGGAAGAAATTAAAGAGGAATGGTGTCAATTCATTATGGAGCTCAGGGTGTTATAAGGTATATTGTACTCTTACTTTAATTGATGAAAATTTTGAGTATGTGTATCTAACTATAGACATATTGATTATGACTTGTTTTAATTGATCAATTAAAATATTTTTGTGTTGTTTCAGGTTATAGTATAGTTGCAATTGGATGAAAATGTATAGCTTGGAGTGTTATCACATTTTTGTTTATGTAGATTTCATTTGAAACAAAATGTATAGTTGGATTAAATGATTTGTAAAAACTATGTTGTATATTTAAATTGGTTCGTAAATTGGTACGATTGTATGAATTGTTTCGTAGGTATTGGTTTGAAAATCCGATTGTTTTGTATCTATAAATCGGTGCCTAAATTAGTAGGTTTAAATAGGATAATTTGGTGCAAATTCTGGATTGGAAAACAAATACAAATTTTGGTTTAAAAACCAGGTGAAAAAGTAGATACAAAACAGGTGCCTATAATTTGGCAACCTTTGACAATGCTTTTTAAAGGAAAATATTTTAAAACTTTCCTATACCTTAGACATCACTTTCAACAAAAAGCGTTGTCTAAGGTGGGCTTTAGAAAGTGCTTTCACTAAAAGCGTTGTCTGAGGTAGGGTTTAAAAAGCGCTTTTAGTGAAATAGTTGTCTAAGGTATACCATTAAAATAAAAAAAGTGGTGTCTAAGGTATATTAAAAAAAAGGCAAAAAGCGCTGTCTAAAGTGGGGTTTAGAAAGCGCTTTTGACAGTAAAAGCAATGTATAAATCCCATTTAGACAACACTTTTGACATTAACCAAAGCGCTGTCTAAACCTTTAGCGGCGCAGATTTAGACATCGCTTTAAAGCACTGTCTAAGGGCAAAAAAAGAGTTGTCTAAGGCCTTGTTTGACACAGTGATCTTTGTGAGAATTTTGAAAAATGTGAAGAAGATAATTTGTAGCAGTTGGATTTTTCATATAAGGATTCATAAATAAGGTGATCACACTGTGGCAATTGGTTGATCTCTATAGTGGATTCAAAGAATCAAGATAATCAGAGTGTGGCAGCTGGTTGGCCTTGAGGATTGCCTTGGAACAAGTTGCTCTTGGGCAGAAGAGTGATGAGTTGAAGACTCGTGGAGTTTTGTATTTCTTGAAGGTGGATGAGAGGTTATTTCTCTTTCTAGAATTCTGATTCAAGTTGGTGGCACAGTGTTGTTGAACATTTTCAGTTCTTGGTTTACTATGTTATAGTAAGTCCAGTTGGTAGAGTATGTAAGGAATCATGGTGATGATGTCTTGATGTGTAGAAGATGTTCTAACTGGTGTTAAGAAATTATCTTGGATGATTGTCAACATTGTATCTAAATAGAGTCTACCTAATCATACGGGAGAATGATGAAGTAGAAAATCTGCCTTGAAAGGAGAATGTAAAGAAAACTGAAGTAGATCAGGTGTTGATTGCTTGAAATTATGAATGTAGAGATTCATCAACTGATCATAATGTCCAAGTTAAAGGATTGAATGAGTATTGTTTTGGAGTGTCTGGATAAGAAGAAAAGCATGTTAATGGGACATATCCCTATTGTCAATTATGCTAGTTGATCAGCATGTCAAGATGTGATGTTGTAGAGTATGTAAAATCAACAAGCCAATAGGGAATCATGTGAGTTTTGATACAAGGGATGATTGTGTTCAACTTATAAGTTAAACAAAGGGTGAGCTCTTGAAGACAAGAAGATGCATCTAATGTTTTCCAGTCATTAAGGTAAAAATAAACACATGTCATTCTTGAAAGGAGAAGAGTGTCACAACTTTGTGCAACTGGATTTGTGATGTTAAGGGGGGAGAAATGTTTCTCTTGGTGCTCTAGACAATGCATGTCATGGCTAAAAAGAGAGAGAGTGAAGTAAGTAATATCAGGGGACCTTTGGTTATTTATGATCAGGTTTGTATAGAATGATTACTTCTGATAAGGATATGGGATTTCACACATCATGTTGTAACATGTTATTTTAAGTGGGGTTGATTGATTCTCAGGCTGATATGTTTTCTTAGTTAGTTGAGATGGAACATAAGCTCACTCAGGAGGAGTCTGAAGATCAATTGTGGTTGTTGTTGGGTAAGATTGGATGATGGCAATAATGATGTCATGACTCTGAATCATGATAAACCTGAGTCTTTGTTTTGTGTCCTTTGTTACTGTGTGCTCATATCCTTTGGTTGAATAGAGTTCGTTTTTGTTATGTTTGTCAATTTGTGGCAAACATAGGGTAAAGGGTATTCAGACATTGCTTAGTCTGAGGTCAATCTTTGCAGTTATTTTACAAAGATGCTCTATTCTGAGTCTATTTGTTTCCTATCCTGCACGTTTTGTTGTGTCCGCAATGTGATCTCTTCTATTTCAAACACAAATAAAGTCATGTCTTTATAATGTGTTCTCTTTTGTTCCATGTGTGGTTAAAGAGAAGTGTGGTTCCATATGGAATAAGGTGTTCTGAAGTTCTAAGAGAATCCAAAAAGGATTGTGAACTATGCATGTAGTGTTGCTTTGTTTGAACTAGCAGACATTATATGGTAAGATGTCAGAACATGTTCCAAGACATGTTTTTCTTGAGCCAAACAAGGGGCTATTATGGACGGCGTTGGCAGAAGGATATGAAATAGGTATTTTTATTCATGCATGTTTGTTATTGGTCCATCTTGTTTGGGAGAATAAAGTCAGATGTTCAAGGGTTGTTTTGGACGATTCACATTAATTGGTGTAGAGATTTATTAATGCTCAAGTGAGATCAATTCATGCCTATAAGTTCCTTGGAATTTTGGTATGATTTGTGACAACATTAGTGTTTACATGAACATCCAATTCAACTTGGAACTATGTGAAAAAACCTCCAAGTTTTGGTGTTTTGACTGATTTTTGACTTAGACAAATTTTGTCTAAGTGTTGAAACTTTATTAATATTTTTATTTTATTTTGATCAGTCTATAACTTGAAATCCATGAGGAATTAGAGTTTCATGTAGTTGAATATTTTGTAGAATGTGATGAAATCTATCGTTCATGCTTTGGTTCACAAAAATAAGATGCTTGGATCACAAATTATGATGCTTGGAAGTAGGGTATATGAACACTTTTTTTCATTACTTAGAAATTTTTTCAAATTTTCTAAGTTAACCCCTTTTACAAGTTACCTCCAATTCTTGATTTTTTTTGGGTTCAAATGCATCAATGGACCATATATTCTTGTAATATATGTCATGGAGATCATTTATGTCAAAAAGTTAAACTTTGACTTTTTTGTCCTCAGATGAAATTACACTGTAAAAACCCTAATTTCTGATTTTTTTTTTACTGGGCATCCTCTAATGTATTTCAAACTTGTGAAGAGACTTTCAAGATGTATGTGGGCTATTTAAACCATTTCCTATGGTATTGGCTCATGTCCAAATGAAACTTTCAATTTTGGGTTCCCCGATCAGTCAAAACCCAAATTTGGAACTATGAAACCATAATTTTGTGATACTTGATCTTTGCATCCTTTGAACTTGATTCACACTTTTATATGGTCTATTAGGGTTGTGTTGAGCTTCTTAGATGTCATGTGAAGTTCTTGGCTCATATTTCCATAAAAAAATTCCTCTGGAGGGCACAATCGACTAAAATCCCTAATTTGTGACATTGAGGGATCAGGGCTCAGATCACTGATTCGTTTTGCAATTTTTGAATGAATCTTCACCATTTGAGATTCCTTGATCCTTTTAAGATGTTTAAAAGCTTAAAAATCTTAGGAATTTATTACCGATCCTTTGCCTGTATCCTCTAAGGGACTCAAGAATCCTAATTCACTTGCGGGATATGATCTGGTGAACTACAACACTGTCCATTTAGCTGATGGGTGTGTGGGTATCTTAGTTTCAAAAGTTAGGGTATGATAGATGCCTCTATTTAGTGTTCTTGGAGCCGAAGATAAGAATGGTGAAAGCATTCTAAGATTCGGGCTACAAGAGGATTAAATTTCTAGAATACCCAAAATTTTGATCATAAGATGTCAGATTGTTCATTACGTTGATAATCTTGATGTCGCGAAGGATCGGTTGTAGCGTTGCTGTAGAGGTTCAACTTTTCAAAAGCTTGAGGACTGACGTCCTATCCAGGAAAGAACTGGAGAGAAGACTCTTTTAACATGCGATTATGATTATGAGAAATATGAAAGCAAATACAACTATGTATGAATGAATGAATGTGTGTGTTGACAAAATAAACACAACACCTAAGATGACAAGACAGAGAATACTGGGCCGATCGGAAGATGGAAGTATTACTGCAACTTTTGATGGATTGTTCATTATAGATACTCAAGGAGGCTTGGTTGGAGATTTTTCAAGAAGCGGTTGAAAGAGTTCAATTAACTAAGGTATGAGGAGTAATTTTTCGTTCAATATTCATAATGTAGAGGTAGGTCTTATGAGAAAGGGGGTTTTGAGGGATATCATAGGGTTAGGAGGATTATTGGAAGAGTTTTGTAAAAAAGATGATGTTAGATGTTGTAGTTAATGAATATATGATGATAGTTGGTTATTAGAATGAACTATGCATTTTTCTATTGTTAAAAGATGATTTTTAAGGAATTTTATCGAAGCTGAGTCGTCCTGAAATCGCAGGTTTTTTTGCGTGAAATTGTTGTCTCGCTTAGTGAGCAGATGCTCGCTTAGTGAGCAAGTGGAATTCTGAATTTCCCGCAGCGCGAGACCAGGTCGCTTAGCGAGTCCGATGCCCGTTTAGCAATGTAACACCCCAAATTTGCACTCTTCTTTTTAAGCATCATATCACATCATATTCATCATGAACATATCATATTTTCAGCATCTTAGCATAGAAAGATGAGGCATAACATCCTCATGACCTAACATTAGGCATATGATCATCTGTGGAGGTTCTTGAAGCATCACAAGCCATGACAATGGGCCCAATTGATTTTTACAAGTCCTATGAGGGGTCTACATTGCATTCACAAGTTCAATATCATTTACAAAAGCTCAGAAGGTTGGAAAATCATCAGGGAATCCAGGCTAGGGCAAAGCTCCTACACAATGGTCCCAAATTAGGGTTTGAGTTTCAAGCATGAAAACCTCAAGACTTTGTCCATTTCATTTGAGCAAAGTCTTTTACATGTTAAGAGGATCCTAGGGATGAAATTTGGTGAGAGAATTCCTTGTGGAAGTCAAGCATTTCTTCAGTTGCATGTAAATGAAGAAACTGGTCAACTGTACCTTATAAAAGTCAACTGTGAGATTTCAAGGGGTCCAACCCCATTTTTTCAAACAAGGGATGTTCTTATAATGTTAAAAGATATTTGGCATGATCAATGATCAAGAATCATGAGGTTTTGAGGTGTTTTGCAAAATTGGTGTGAAGTTGGTTATGGAAAATGCCATTTTTAGCAAGTTTTTGCCCTAAATTTCAAGTGAGCATAACTTGGTGAAAAATTCTTCAAATGGACCAAAGTCAAATATGAAATTTAGAGATTAAAGCCTCCCATTTTCAAAAAGTACAAGTACTTTTTCATATCCTTCATGGTTAAGAAGATAGAGCCCTCGAAAATTGGTGTAAAATTAGGGCAAAACTTGATTTTTCATTTGTACACAAGAGCAAAAAGTCTTGAAAGTTGTTTTTGGGTGTTGGTACATACCAAATAAGGTTACCATGTTACAATGCAATACAAATGGCCTATTTTGCTCCAAGAATTACACCAAATTCGTGCATGATGATAATTTTATTCCCTAAGTGTAATTTTTGCATGATCATGAGAATTGTGTGATACTTTCATCCAATGGTCAGGATCTTTGTGGATTGAAATCAAGGGTCAGATTGTGAATGCATATGGGCAAGAAGCAAGGCAATGCATGTGTGTTTCATGCTATCACCACAAATTTGCAAATTTTGCAAAATCTCTCACAATCTCTCTTCACACGTGCAAAGGCCCTCATCCTTTCAGCATTGATTCATGACCTCATTTATAAGCAAATTAGGGTTTTAGAAGGATCCAGATCTCTCTCATTTCATCACTCACAAGTTTTGGCTCAGTTTGCAAATTCCTTCGAATCTTTCTTCACACTTGCTCTCTTCACAAACCAACCACAGATCCTTAATCCTTGAGAGCTCAGGATCACAAATCCATCCATTGTTCAAGCTAATTCTCAAGATCTCATACTTTGCCATTTCAGAGAAGATAGCTTCAAACACTTAGATCCAGCAACTTTCAAGGCTCTAGTTGCATTTATTTTGCAACTAGAGTGCATTTGGAGTGGATTGGCAGCATTTTCTTGGCTTATCACAAGCTATTTCTAGATCTGCAAGCTTCAGGTGAGTTCAAAATTCTTAGATCTGGAAGTGAAAATATATGTGTGCATTGTGATCTTCTGCTTGTACTGATGATTCTGCTTGTTTTAGTTTAGAATTTGGTGCATTATTGAGCTTTATATGTTGATCTGAACTTTCATGGTGCAAATTGTTTGCTTTCGATCCAGTTAATCCTTTGATCTATTTAGAATTGCATTGCCATTTTTGAATTCAGGGTGACTTAATGACCTAATCTGGAGCTTTTGATGCATTTTTATTGATGTTTGATCATTGTTTGCATTTTCCGGTGCCGGAGCCCTAGCTCCGGTCACCTGATTCTGGACTGTGTGTTTAGGGTTTTCAAATGGAGAAGATGACCTTAGAGCCATTAGATCTTTCCATCTCAATGCACCTCATGTTGCCACCTCAATTAATGAACCTCATCCCCCTCACGTGCTGTTTCTTTTATAATTTGAGTCTGATAATTCAACATGTTGCGCACCCCATGTTAGTTAGTGTGAACACTCTCTCTGATCCAATCATTCTGCCACGTCAATTAATGAGTTGACTGTTTGGATGCGTCCATTTGATCCTTTGGCTATTGATTTTCCCAGATTTTCTTGAATTTCCACCATATATATTATAGGCTACGCTGAGTTGGGTGGACTTGTCCCTGCTATCCACACCCCCCGTCTTTAGGCCCATTGATATTTGAACTAGATTTCTTTCTCTTCACACCCCTAGCTTCTTCTTTCATTTTATTTCTTTTTCTCTTATTTCTTTTTATATCATTTTGGTTTCTAATTTTTAAAAATAGTTCTAAGTGTCCAAAAATTCTGAAATAATTCATGGATGTCACTTTGATTTTTCTTTAATTTTTCATATTTTTATTTTCCATTTATTTCATGTTCACAGGTGTAAATTAATTCCCCCATTTAATTTATTCATTTTAATTCTTTTTTGAGCAAGCTGTCTTGTCCATTTTCCACATTGATCCTCATTTTGAATTTCTTGTTGGTTCTTTTTGCTCTGGATTCATAAGAAGATGTAGTTCATGTGTGATTTTTTCCCTGATTTTTAGAATCTTGTACATTTGGTTTTGGTCCTTGACTTGTGATTGAAGTTTCTTAACCCTAATTGATGTTTGAGCCCTCTTTTGACTTGCATGGCTTCTGAATTTCTTCTTATCCTTTTTGCATGTTGTTATATCATGATTGAAGACCTCTTGTCCAAAGATATGGAATTTTTAGGTGCATTGTTGATTTGATTTGAATTTTGGTTCTTAACTTGTCCCATTTTAATTCTTTTTTATCATAAGTCATCTCCTAGGTTAGAAGGGCACTTGTGCCAACTTCTTCATCTCATTTGGGGCCTCTTTAGGGTATTGATACCTTTCTGATCTTGGTTTAGGGTTTCTGTTTTGGAAATCTGTATTTGGTTTACTTTTGAAGTTCTGTCTTTCTTTTGTACATCCATCTCACTTCTTTGCTTCTTTCTTCCCATAATGTGATTGTTTAGCTTTGTGTTTCTCTTCTCTTCATTTCTCTTGCTTCTTAAGCACTTCTTTAACTTGACTATGGTTCTGGTCTTGTGCCTTGAGGTTGTGTTTTGTTTATTTTGCTTTGCATCTCACTAAGTTTGCTTTGCTTTGCCATGTGATTCATGTTGCCTCATATTAACTTGTGTGCTTCTTTTCTCATTCTTGTAACTTGCATTTGCATTGAGCATTTGTGTGTATGACTTCACTTCTATTTGTATGATGTTGGTATGGCATTGTGGTCATTTTATTTTGCTTGTATGCTTGTGTCACTAACCATTTCAGGGGCTATGGTAAGTGAGAGGTGTGGATGTGATTCCCATATCTCCAAATCTTATCCCTTCTCTTCTTATTCTTACTTGTACTAACCTTGTGATTGTTGGGCTTAGGCCTTACTTCCCTCCTTTCCTATTCTTCTTTCTTCTTTTTCTCTTCTTCTTTCTTTTTTTCTCTTCTTCTTTCTTTCTTCTTTAGGATAGTAAACCTCACTAACCTAGGATATCCATGCATGACAACACTTAGGATTCTTTAGTCCCCCATTAGACTTGTGCCTTTGTGATCCTTTTGGTTTCTTTTCTCTTCTCATCTCAAAACTCTAAAGAAAGCACCTAATAAAGTTTGAAGTGATACCTTGAGCAATAGCCTTATCCCATGAGATACTTGTAGTCTTCCCATCTTGGGATAGTACAAGCCTATCTTGTGATGCACAAGTCTGATCAAGATATCATCTTCACAAAGAAAATCATAAAAAACACTTCTTCATTGTAAATACAAAACACTTAATAAGTTAATGAGTTAGTGAGCTTAAGCCCTAATCTCTGGACTCAAGTTTTGGGGATCTTCTCCTTACTTGAGTTTGCTTGTTCTATTATTCCATCTTGGAATGTAGTGACAAGTGCACATTCCATGGAAAAGAGCTTGAGTTCAATTTCCTGTGACACACTCATAAAAAGCTTCATAAAAAACACAAACAAACAATAAGCGTCTTTCCTTCGGGAATTCTTTTCTCATCTCCTTTGCTCCGTACGCGAACTTGCTCCTACTTGTCATTTTGCAAGACGGTTACGCACTCGTCGTCCGAGTCTACAACACCTGAGCATTGACATAGGCAGTTCAAGCCTTAATTCACAAGCAATCTTTTCCACCCCTAGTTAGGGGAACTACGGCGTCTTTGATCCTCATTGTCCAGATGAGGTACGTAGGCAGCGGGGTAGGACCCGTTCGAGCACAATCTTTATTTTCCCTACATTTTTCCTTTTCATTTCTTTTTCAGTTCCCTTTTCTTTTCTTTTATCCAGTTTAGTTCATTTTCTTTGCAACAACTTTCATTTCTTCACCCTTTGAAACAGATTTCTTTGCAAGCGTGGATCCCGTCGGGTACGACGGACGATCTGGGTGCTAATACATTCCCTGGTCGTAACCGACTCCCGAACTCAGTCTCTTTGGTTCGCAGGACCCGTGTCCTTCCTCTTCTTTCTTCTGGTTTGTGCAGCATTACCATTCCCGTTCCTTCGGGATAAAAATGCCTGGCTGGCGACTCTATTCTTTTCCGCACCACTTTCGCGTTTGTACCAGGATGGAAATTCGGGATGCGACAGCTGGCGACTCTGCTGGGGAAAGAAAACGAGCAATACCAAAGGGATAACACAAACGAGTGTTGGGAGATGCAGACGAGTGGCAATAAAGTATGAACACAAACGAGTGTTGGATAATGCTTCTCTGATGACTAGGAAGATACTTCCTCAAATATCCTGTGCTTGTGGCAAGAGTTTTGACAGATAAACTTTGTGGGGAATGGGTCTCCCACAAAGTTAAAAAATACTTTGCATAAATAGACCCGCTGGACATAAAAACAGAATTAAAGTCCAGGAAAGAAAAGGGCATCCCGGCGAGCTAAAAACAGAATAAAAATCTTGGGCAAAAGTTAGAGAAAATAAATAAAAAATGTACACCCGCTGAGTTGAAAAGCCACATCGGACAGCTCAGGCAAAAAAGGGTATCCCGGTGGATTGAAAACCCGAAAGGGCGATCCACGCAAAACAAGGGAATAAGCGAACAACTGCGATTCGAGTAATCTGAACTACATCATCGTTTCATACAGCCTGACAATATCAGAAGGATAGGAATCAGTCCCCTCATCTTCTCAGAAAGCAAAGGTAAGAATGGAGAGTTTTGAAGACATGCTGGTCATAGCAGAAAGGGAACTCATTGGAATGCCGTGTCCTTTGCCATTAGGATAGTTTATTTTCTCAATTTTATGGTGGCTACCTCTTTCCAGGTGGTTGCTTCCTGATGTAAAATCTTTGCCAATTCAGAGGCCCTTCAATAAAAATAATATTCAGTCAAAAAGTTGTGTTGTGTTTATTTTTGTTTGCAAAATGTCCTGAATTTTTGGCAAAAATAGCATTGCATTTAAAACATGGTGATAATTTGAAAGAAAATGAAATTGCAGGAAATATTTGAAATCCTCTTTGAGTGTCGGGTGATGATGGATGAACAGATCATACCATGCAAGTCCCCGAGGCACATATGTGTTTTCTGTTGTTGCAGGTTGCAGGATGGCGTCACATTCTCCCAAGCAGAATTTTTCCCAGCTAAGTCTTGGCAGGTAGCCCAAGCAGTTTATCTTCCCCAGTGAAGTATACCCAGCAAGCAGTGGGAGACCCATTCCCCACAAAGTTTATATGTCAAAACTCTTGCCACAAGCACATGATATTTGAGGAAGCATCTTCCCAGTCATCAGAGAAGCATTCTCCAGCACTCATTTGTGTTCATACTTTATTGTCGTTCGTCTGCATCTCTCAACACTCGTCTGTGTTATCCCTTTGGTATTGCTCGTTTGCTTTCCCCAGCAGTGGCCCATGATTACTTTGTTGTTGCTCGTCTGCACTCCCCAACGCTCGTCTGTGTTTGAGATTTGTTATTGCTCGTCTGCACTTCCCAAAAACTCGTCTGTGTTTGATATCTAATATTTATGGCTCGTCTGAATTCCCCGGCACTCGTCTGTGTATTATCTGTTTGAAGCTCGTCTGCACTGTTTGGATACTCGTCTGTATCATCTCTAACACTTGTCTGTGTTAACTTATATCCGTATGTGATGTGTTGATAATTATCCTGGTACTCGTCTGTATGACCACTCCAAATGCTCGTCTGTGTTTGGATTTATGGTATTCGTCTGTACCAGTGGCTAATACTCGTCTGTATCATTGCTTGAAGCGCTCGTCTGTGTTTCCTAGATCATCGTCTGATATTCGTCTGTATCATTGACTTGTGGCACTCGTCTGGGTTATCTTGATGATCATCCAATACTCGTCTGTATTGAAGAGGTTTAAAGTCCTGACTGTGGGAATAAATGTCAAAATGGTTACCGGTCCTGGCGTAACAGGATTATTCGAAGGAGGCTCGTCTGTCTCAGGCACCAATTATTAAAGTTGCACCTGGCATAACAGGTTTGCTCGAAGAAGGCTCTTCTGTCTTATACCATATATCCACGGATAATATATGAAGAGGGTTCGTTGTAAACACCCCAAATTTGCCCTCACCCATTCACACCATGGCTTGTGATCTTTTCATATGCATAAACTCAATCATAGCATCTCATACCACATTCTTGATTCACTGCATTGGTTCAAAGTCATTTGCATCTAGGGTTTGTGATATGAGCAATCCAAGAGCTTTTTGAGCCACTCCAAAGGTCTTCAATAACTTCAAAGAGGTCCATGTGTGCTCAAGCATCATATTGTATCCCCACAAATTCAAGAAAGTCAAAGGATCAACCAAAGGGTGTTCATCATCATTTTGATTATGTATGATCTTTATTTGATCATAGAAGATGTTGGAAGTTCACAAAATTGAAGAATTTCAAGCCATTTGCAAAGTTGCCATTTTGGGAAAAGTGACTTGTAATGTAAACTTGCCATTTTGGGAAACTTTTTCAACCCTTACTTTTTGATTCAAAAATGCCTCAAATGAGAAAACTTTGGTCATGAAAGTTGTAGAATGGATCTTTCCCTTTTCAAAAAGTACAAGAAGTCATTCTAATTCATTTTGGATCAAAAGTTATGGCATGTCAAAGTTGGGAAAAATCACATAATTTCAAGTTATGTACCAAAGAGGCAAAGTTTCAAAATCCCTTGCCAAGGAAAATTGAAACCTCAAAGTGACTTCTAACCTTTGTAGAAACATAAATCAAGGCCTAAAATTCAGAATGCACCAAGAGTTTGTCCATTTTCATGACTTATGGATCAAGAAACTTCAAAAGGGCCAAAGTTGATTAAAGTTGCAAAACATCCTTCAAACCCTAATCCATTTGCTGGCTGGCTTCAAAACTGATCCCATGGCCCTCCTCATTTCTTGCTGCGTAGGACACCCCTCTTGTCCTTGGCTAACTATTGGCCCATACCTCTCTTACACAAAGCTTGACTTTTTTGCAAAAGACCCATACCAATCACAATAGGGCACAACCACTCCACAGACCTATCCATGAGTGATAAGTGGACCAAAGGCAATCCATAACACCACACAACTCATGCTGAAACAGACCCCAAGCCATAGTTATCAAAAATCCTCCAACTTGCAAAACGATTCGAATCTCTCAGCTCACTCAACCATTCTTCAAACCAACTTCACCATTGATCTCAAAATGACTCACTGATCACAAACCATCCATCAAAACAGCCAAGAGCCTCACATAAACCAAATACAATTTCTTCCCCTCTCTGAACAGAACTCAATCAATCTCACAAACTAGCCAAAATAAACTCCAGATAAGCTTTGCAAACACTTGAGGAAGGTCAGTAGAGTTGATTGGAAGCAAGGAACTGGTCCAGAAGCTCTTGGGTTGAAAGCTTCGATTCAGGTAGCCATTGAAATTCATTTTTCCAGAAGGTCTATTTTAAGTTGTTAAATGGTTAAGTTTGATTCCCTGAGTTCAATGAACCTTTTATTTTTGAAAATGATGAAGAAATGAGTGTGTATGATCTGACTGAAATTTCTTCCATTTTTGAACTTTGTTTCGAATCTTGTTTATGGTGAGGAATAAATTCCATTTGAGGGCAGGGATGAGCTTAGGGAAGTGAGAGGAAGTGATCTAGAGCTTTAGAGCTCCAGAAATGACCTAGGGAGTGAGTTTGAGTTTTTCAGGGAAGGGGGTCACCGAAGAAGACGACCGGAGCTCGTCTCCGGTGACCTGAAAATAATTAGGGTTAATTAATTAGGGTTAGCCAGGTTAGAATATGGATCCTTGATTCAGTGGACTTTGGTTGACTTGCGCGCAAACGTGTGGCCAGGATCTCATCATTATGCCTTAATCCTCAATTAATTAAATAAATCCAGTTTAATTAATTTTAAAAGAGAATTAGCCAGGTTTGAATTTCAACCCTCAGATCACGCGCCAAGTCAATTCCCGCGCCCTAGGTTCAAATCTCAGCCACTGGATCTGTTGACTTTCCATTTAATTCATTTTAATTTCATTTTTCTTTCATTTTCTATCTCATTTTATTAAAAATAGTAAAACAAATCACAAAAATCTCATTTTTTGCATGCTGACTTAGAATATTTTTCTCATTCCAAATTATTTTTATTTTTATTTTTTGCATTAAAAATTATTTTTAAATCATTTAAATGTTTATTTTTAATTAATTAATGGAAATTAATTAATTAAAAATACATTTAAGTATTTAAAAATCACAAAAAAAATCATATTGCACTTTAAAACATTTAGAAACATTGTTCAACTCTCAAACCAAATTTCTTTTTTGTTCTTGATACCTTTTGATAATTTTCAATGGAATTAAATTCATTTTGAGGTAATATTTTGGTTCAAACTTTGAAAATTCTTTTCTGCCTAACCATTGAGAGTTGGATGATGATTCTTTTTGCATTGTGCTCTTCATAGCATGTAGTTTATAGGGTAAATTTGGTTTGAATTGATCTTGCATTTTCATTTTGTTTGGCATTTTTCTTGATAAGGTACCTCAAAACCCTAGCAATCTTAGGAAATTCATAACTTTCACTAGGTTAAGAGTTGAATCCCCTCCTTTGGGCAGTGAGTTTGTATAGGTTTAGGGTATCTTTGATTGCATTTTCAAATTTTTATCATCATGTTTGCTTCTGGTTTTGGATTTTTTCTTTGCATGATGCATGAAACCCTAATTTGTGCCTTCTTTTGCATCCATCTTCCATTTGCTTGCATACCATGAATTTCCATGACATTTTGTGCATCAATATGATTTATAATGCATCTTAGGACATGTTAGAATCATGTTTGATCATTGCATCTTTCATTTGCCATGTTGTATGTCATTTGCATTTCATAACTTTTCATGTATGTTCATGGTTCAAAGCATGCCTCATTTGCATCCTTATGTTTATTTGATCATTCTCATGCATTGCCTCATGTTTGTATCAACTCAATGCATCATTAACTTCATGATCTTGCTTCTGGTTTTGGTTTTCATCATGGCATTGCATCTCATCCTCATTGTGTTTCATTTTCTTATGTTAACATTTCAGGTGGTAAGTTGTTTGAGAAGTGTATTTGCCTTCACTTCTCACAATCTCTTTTCATCCCCTTCATACTTTCTTTGCTGCATTTTGTATGTGTATTAGAGTGAGCTTGCTCATTCATGTTCATCTCTTACTTTCTTCCTTCAAGCAACTTGTCTTCTTAAGTGAAGCAAGTTGTTTTGCTTCTCTGCTTCTTCTCCTTTCATCTTGTTCCTCCTTGGTGGCTCTTTGAAGATTATTTCTCTCTTAAGCCTCACAAATCCTAGGAATACCCAAGCATGATCACAATTAGGGTTTGATTAGTCCCCCATTTAGTTTTACCTTTATGTCATCATTGAGTCTTCTCTTCTCACCTCATAATCAGGGACTAAACCCTAAAGGTTTTAAGGCTTTGTGATTAAGCTTATGCCTGCATCCTTCTATTAGGATGGAGTGTATAACTTTAATCCTAAGTGTTAAACCCTTAATGTGTTTAACTCCTTTAATAAATCCACTTAATAATCATCAAGACATCAAGCTTGTAACTTGGGCCTTGCATTAGGGTTCTAATTCTTCCTTAATTGGTTAAGAAGGACTAACCCTAGTGTTAATGGACAAGTCCCCCTCAAGTTGTCTTACCAATCATAAAATCCACTTCTTAATCTCACCATTAACTAAAATCCACTTAATAAAGGCTTTCTTTTGTCATGAGGTTAATCCCTAATCATGGATTAAGTTGAGGAGTCTTTCTCAGCTTAAATGTTCTCATCTATTATCCTTCTATTAGGATGGTGTAATGGGTCCATTTAATCCTTGATTACGGCTTAAACTCATTACTTAACACTAAACAAAAACAACAAAAACATCTAAATAAACAACAAGTAGGTTAATGATCTTAATCCTACATCAGGGTAATTAAGTGTGAGATGCTGACTTCACACTTAAGGTATTCTCATTACCCCTAATCAGAGGGAGGATGTGATGAGTTTGCTAACCCTTGGTTTAGGCTTAAGCTCATTAGCTTATGACAAACTCCAAAAAGCAATAAAAGATTGAAAACACAAGAACAAAAAATAATCGTCTCCTCCGGGATTCTTTTCTCATCTCATTCACTCACAAACGAGAACTCGCTTCTTCCGTCTAATGCAAGACAGTTTGCACCTGAGCCAGACAGGTCATACACTTGAGCATAGACAAGTAAGCAGTTCACAAGTCAATTTATCTTTCAGTCTCTTTGAGTCGAACTACGGTGTTCTGACTTCCTCATTGCACGAGAGGATATGTAGGCATAACTTAACAGTTATCGAACAAAAGTCTCTGTATATTCCCCCTCCTTCTAGCATCATCCTTTAAACCTCATAGTCTTGAGCATTTCATTCCTGTTCTTACACTGACACTGTACATACTACACTTTACACTTCTTTTACACTGACACTTGCATTCTTTCCAGCTTTGATACACAGATTACACTGACACTACCCCTTTAAAACACAAGTCTTTTAAGCGTGGATCCCGCCGAGTACGGAGGACAATCTGGGTGCTAATACCTTCCCAGGTTGTAACCAACCCCCTTTCTCAGTCTCTCTGGTTAGCAACCGTCTTATCCATATCTTTTCTTAGGTCTATGCAGCATTACCTTTCCTCCGGGATAAAAATGCCTAGCTGGCGACTCTTGTCTTCTGAGTTCACCCTTGTGTGTTCTCTCTTCTTTTCACCGACCATTCGCGTCTGTACCCCTTCTGACCATGTGTCATTTTGGTGGGAGCGATAGCTTGGCGACTCTGCTGGGGAGCCTTATACTATAACCAGGGCTTCTGGTTCTTTTTGTGGGTTCCTCCTAGCGCTTGTTTGATTTGTGTTTACTGGGGTGTTATGTGCTAATTGTGTTTATATAATTGCTTTATTTATTGCTTTATGTACATCTTTATTTATTGCTTTCCTTTACAGTATTTCATACTTCATACTGTCATTATCATTGCTGGATCTGTTCTTTTGTCTTGGTGGGTGGGGTTCTACTGAGAGTTTAAGGTCCTATACCTGGGACCTGAGTGACACCTAGGCTAGAGTGGTTCATGTTCTTTCCCATTCCATTTCGGTCTGGTGCGAGAATATGAAACACGGTTCAGATATGGGTTTCTTCTTGAGAACTCTGTGCTACAGATCTCCTGTAGTGCTAGAGCTATCTAGGAAGCCTGCTATGTCTTGATGACCTTTATTATGACCTTCAGAAACTGAGGTGAATTAGAGGAGGATCCTTTATGGTTATTGTAAACACTGTACCTCCGGGTTAGAAGTGTTTACACTTCTCAAAACTGATCCGAGTCTGAGGATCCTTGTTTTAGAACACTACCCGTGAGGGGGTTGGGCTGTTTACAGGTTTGCAGGTACCCTTGACCACAGCATACCCTGATACTTTATTTTTGAATAAGAGTACTCCATTTTGGGACAGTTCTTGTGATTTTAACCCTGGACATGTGACTCTTTATTTGAGTCCCCCACCTTGGTTACTGGACTTTTGAACCTCCATCTGGACTTCTTAGACATACATGGACTTATATCAAGGCAGCAATCAGATCCAGCTTGATCACAAACCCTTGCATATCATTTGCATACTCATCATTTGCATCATTTAACATTTGTTTATTTGTTTTTCAGGGTATCCACATCATATTTGGCTTGGTTTTGACCCCTTCATCTGCATAGACCCCTGCTCATCAGTTATCTGCTTCAACTATCAGTTGCTTGCTTCAGCTACTTTTATCACCAGCCTCAGCCTATCAGTGGCTCAACTCCAGTGTCAGTCTTCATCATCAGCATTTGTTTCAACTCTTCATCAGCAGTCATGGCACCCAAGAAGAGCAACATTTCATACCATTTCTTTGAGCCTGTGCTGACTGGCATCAGGCAGGTCCAGGCACTTATCACTCCAGACCACATCCCATTATTTAGAGAGCATTATGGAGGCATCCTTGATATGGTTATGGACTTAGACCCTTCTCAGAGGAGTTTGATCCACACTTGCCTACAGTTTTATGACCCTCCTTTGAGATGCTTCACTTTCCAGAACTTTCAGTTGGGACCTCTTTTGGAAGAGTTCTCATCTTTGATTGGAGTACCTGTCAGGGGTGGTGTACCCTTCAACCCTGAAATGACTTCTCCCAGCAATGAAGAAGTGGCAAAAGCACTGTGCCTGGAGCCTGTTTTGATTGAGCAGAACATGACAACAAAGGCTGGGAGGGCCTGCACTTAGACTTTTTGACTTCTCAGGCCTTCCTGAAGGCCTCCTTGGGAGAATGGAGGGCAGTTTGTGCATTATTAGCCCTCAGTATATATGGGGTTATACTATTTGCAGATGAGCCCAAGATTATCAGCAAGAATACCATTCATCTTTTCATTCTGAGGAACCCAGTACCCACCTTGCTGGGAGATTTCTATTACTCTATCCACCAAAGAAATGAGAAGCAAAGAGGGAGGTTGGTGAGATGCTGTGCTCCCCTGTTTCATACCTGGCTGCTTAAACACTTACCCAAGACAGATGCCTTCCTGAATCCTCACCAACAGAAGAATTGGGCTAAGAGACTTATTGCTTTGACCTCAGATGACATCAGGTGGTGCACCCAGAGCACCAAAGGCAGGGATATAATTACTAGCTGTGGACAAATCCCCAATGTACCTCTAATAGGAGTGAAGGGTTGCATCAACTACAACCCTTTGTTGTTTAAGAGACAGTTGGGCTATGCTTTGGTTCATCCTCCTAGAGTGCAGGACTTGGCTGAAACCCTGTATTGTGAGATAAAACCTAATCTAGCTATTGTCAGACAAGCATCCTGGGCTTGGGACAACATCCAGACCAAAGGGATGGCCATTCTTGGGAGATGCAATAATGTGGCTTCAGCTCAGTATTATGAATGGTCTCATGCTAGGGCTCAGATTTCTGGGATGCCTTTCACCATTGAGGATGCACCTGGACCTTCCACAGTACCACCTCCAGCCACTGTCAGTCTGGAAGAATTCGAGAAACTGAAGGAGAGGAATGAGAATCTGTCTCAAGCTCTGAAGAAGACCCTCTGGGAGAGGAGTGATGGTCGTCTAGACATTGAGAGGTTGGAAAAGCTTAAGGTGGAGCAAGACAGGCACAAGAAGCTGACCACTGCTATTGCCACCAGAAACCTTCTTATCAGAAACATTACAGAGCATCCGGCTGGTCCTGTAACTGAATCACTTCTGAAGGAGGTTAAGGAGGATGAGTTTGGATTAGATGTTTGACTTCTTTGCTTGTTGTTATTTCCATTTCATGTACTTTTCCTTTTATGATTATATTTTGACCCCTCAGGGGCATGTGTTGTAAAAAACAAACTATGTATGATCCACCATTTGTAATGTATTTGTCAGTTTGTTTCATTTGAGTTTCTTTTCTCAAGCAACATCACATCATCTTCCTCAGGGTCTGGAAAGGTCAAAACCAAGAGCCAAGCCGGATACCTTGAAAAATAAATAAGCATACTGCATTGCATACTAACTTTTGTTTTGTTTTGTAGGGTTTTTGTTTTGTTTGTTACTAACTCTGTTGTGGCTCAGGAATTATTGCTCGCCGTCGGGTGTTCCCTCTCAACCGTCCGCACAGGTATCCTACTCGCAACAATCTTCCTGGTATCCAAATGGACCAAGTACAGCAAGATCTGACAGAGGTCAGAACTCAGATGGCTAATGAAAGGCTGGAGATGAGAAACCAAATGACCCAATTCATGGAAGTAATGAATGGCTTGGCCCAAAGTCAAGAAAGGTTGAGGGCATTGGTAGAAAGACAAACCCTGGAAGAACCCCATCTGGGAACTGGAGGAACAAGTAACAGTGAAAGGGGTCAGCCCCATGTTAACCCACCAGTATATGGGCCTCATCTACATCCGGAAGTCAACATCCCGGGTAATGTGCAAGGAAATACTACTGCAGGCAGGATCTTGCAAGAAGATCCTCAAGAGGAGCAGTTCACTGTAATGGGAGCTGGGGATGAAGTTTATGATAGAAGGTTTGATGAAATTGCTGAGAAGTTGAGATCTCTGGAGTCTCAAAATTCCCTGGGTTTTGATGTCATGGATATGGGGTTAGTGGATGGGGTAAGGATTCCCCACAAGTTTAAACCTCCGTGCTTCGAGAAGTACAACGGAACTTCCTGTCCACGAACTCACTTACAGTCCTTTCTGGGAAGACTTAAAGCATACACCATGGATGAAAAACTGTGGATGTTTTACTTTGAAGATAGTTTGACTGGGGCTTCAAGGGAGTGGTACTCACACTTGACCAGAGCTACTATCAGATGCTGGAAGGACCTAGCTAAGGCCTTCATCAGGCAGTACCAATACAATCTGGACATGGCTCCTAACAGGACCCTTTTGATGGGAATGTCTCAGTCCTCCAAAGAAAGCTTCAGGGAATATGCCCAGAGGTGGAGACAGCTTGCTGCTGCTGTCCATCCACCCATGTCGGAAAGAGAAATGGCCGACATGTTCATGAATACCCTGCAAGGAACATATATTGATAGGCTAGCTGCTTTTTCTTCCACCAGTTTCGCTGACGTAGTTATAGCTGGAGAAAGAATTTAGAGCCTTCTGAAGATGGGTAAGATTTCTGATAATGGTGCAAGTTCGTCTAGTAACCCCAGGAAGCCTTTTGTGGGACCTAGAAGAACTGGTGAGACAAATGCCATTCATGCCAGCAGGGGCAGACCTCAGTATGTTCACAGGTCAGTGGCAGCTGTCACTATTCTAGCTCCGATTCCTCAGCAACCAACATATCAACCACAACAACAACCCCACTATCAACAGCAAGTTCAGTATCCGCCACAAAGGACCTACAACAAGAATAACAACAATCAACAGCAAAGACCCTTTCAACAAAGACCATCACAGGAAAATAGGGTGATTGACCCTATCCCTATGCCTTATGCCGCTTTATTGCCACAACTCCTGAAACTTAACTTGGTTGAGCTAAGGACATTGGCACCACCAGATCCCTCTAACCTCCCAAGAAATTATGATGTCAACGCCAGATGTGCTTTCCACTCTAATGCACCTGGCCACAATACGGAAAAATGCAGGGCTTTACAAATGAAGGTACAAGACCTGGTGGATTATAAAGCCCTCAACTTTGCACCCCCTCCAAGTGTCACCAAGAATCCCATGCCCAATCATGGAGGACCAAGAATTAATGCCATTGAGGAAGACAAGCCATCTTTCTTAATCACCAGTGTTGGACAGATTCGGACACCTTTGGTCGAAATTAAAGCTCAGCTCCTAGAGTGTCAGATGTTCCCCGGGTGTGAGCTCGGTTGTGGGTATTGCAACATTTCGGTCAACGGGTGTGATAATTTGAGAAGCGGCATAGTTGGTCTTATCAAAAGTGGTATACTTCAGATCTCAACAACGGCGCCTACAAATCCAGCAATCCCTTTGACAATAATTCCTGACTCTTCTACAACTGCAACAACAATCATTTCGAACGATTCATCAATATCAACAACAATGGCTTCATCCATCACTTCAACAAACCAAATGTCAACAACCATTTCTTCTACAACATCAGCACCCATTTATTCAGCAGAATCTTCTACAACACCAACAACAATTAATGAAGATATCTCAGCAGTCACTATCTACTATGATCCGCCAAGTATTCCTCCAAACAACAACTTTCAACAACAAACAGTGGCACCTCCTTCCAGGTCACCAGTCACCATTTACTACGATCCACACACCATTTCAGTACCCTCCTCTGCAGCAGTCAGTCCAGTTACCATCACGGTGCCTGGACCCGTTCCATATGAAAGCAACAATGCCATAGCTTGGCATTATGGCTCTGACCTCTACTGCAACGGGGAGAAAATCACTTTGGACTCTTCAACTTCCTCTCCACAGATTGATAATGTTAGGGGAGGAGGAGGCTTCACCAGAAGCGGACGCCTTTTTGCCTCACAATTGCAAAGACCTAATGCCGAAGCAGAAGCTGCTGCCAAAGCAAAGGGAAAGAGTGTGATATCTGAAGAACCAATTATCAAGGAAACTCAGAAGACATCTTTTGAAAAAGATGTAGACGAGTTTATGAGGATTATAAAGAAAAGTGATTATAAAGTGGTGGATCAGCTTCACCAAACTCCCTCAAAAATCTCCATATTATCCCTGTTGATGTGTTCTGAAGCTCACAGGAATGCATTACTGAAAGTCTTGCACGCAGCATATGTGCCTGAGGAGATCACCGTTAATCATCTAGAAACTGTGGTGGCAAATGTCAATACCAGTCATGGACTGGGCTTCACCAATGCTGACTTAACAACTGAGGGACGTAACCATAACAAGGCTTTACACATCACTCTAGAATGCAAGGGTGTTGTTCTATCCCATGTACTGGTGGACACTGGGTCTTCACTCAATGTTCTACCAAAGAAAGCCTTGGTGAAGCTGGAGTATGATGGCTTGGCACTGCGTCCGAGTAATTTGGTGGTGAGAGCGTTTGATGGCTCTAAAAGATCAGTGCTAGGGGAGATTGATCTGCCTGTGATGATTGGCCCGCAGACTTTTAAAATTACCTTCAATGTGATGGACATTCAGCCGGCCTACAACTGTTTGTTGGGTAGACCTTGGATCCATGCCGCTGGTGCTGTTACATCTACCCTTCACCAGAAGCTGAAATTCGAGTGGGAAGGCCAGATCATCACCATCTGTGGTGAAGAAGACATCTTTGTTATCCATCTGGCTACATATAAGTATATTGAGGTGGATGGAGAGATCCATGAAACCATGAGCCAGGGATTTGAGGCCCTGAACATAAATGAAGCATCTGCTGTACTGGGAACCTCCATGACATCTTATCAACAAGCCAGGAAGGTTGTTGAAGAGGGGACTGCCCAAGGCTGGGGCAAGCTGTTGCCCGTGGAGAAGAAGGAGGACAGATTTGGGTTGGGTTAAAAACCAACTCAACAAGATCAATCAGAGGCTGCCAAGAAGCCCAGTTTTATCAGCGGGGGGATGCTCACCCCTGATGCAGTAAACAACTTGGAAGACGAGGAAGAAAGCGACCGCAACCTGGAGAGCTGGATACGTCCAAGGATCCCGGGGAGCCAAGTCCTTAACTGGTCTTCCAAGGAAATTATAAGGGTTACTCCTGCAGAGTAATTATTATTTCCTGTATTTTTAAGCATGCATCAAGTCTTGCGTCTCGCCCAAGATGACAAGACTCATTTTGTAATCGGGTCATCTTGTAATTTTGTGCAAACAGATCAATCAATGAATATCGGACATCTTTTGCAAATGAGTCTTTTTCTTTTCCGCTCACTGTTTTTCATTTTTCTTTTTGTACAAAAAATTAAATGGCAATGTTTTCCAAAATGAAAATTTCATCTCACTTTTTTCTAAAACAAGATTAAAAATGATCACTAAAATGAACAATCTAAACCCTTGCAGAGAGTGCCTTTCAGACTGCACCGACAACAACACTGCTATGACTTCGTATGACTTTGACAATCCAATCAATCAAGCTGATGAAGGGGTTGAAGAAGATTATGAGCTTCCTGAAGAGCTAGCCAGGTTGTTAAGGCAAGAGGAGAAGGTTATCACTCCTCATCAGGAGGAGGTCGAAACGGTTAATCTTGGTACGGAAGAAGATGTGAAAGAAGTTAAGATTGGGGCCTGCCTACAGGATTCAGTGAAAGAGCAACTGATTGATATGCTTCGGGAGTATGTGGATGTGTTCGCTTGGTCTTATCAGGATATGCCAGGGTTGGACACCGATATTGTCATGCACAAGCTGCCTTTTAAAGAAGACTGCCCACCCGTAAAGCAGAAGTTGCGCCGTACTCGCCCAGATATGGCAATGAAGATAAAGGAAAAGGTGCAAAAGTAGTGGGATGCCGGTTTCCTTGCTGTAACTAGCTATCCTCCGTGGGTTACTAATATCGTACATGTTCCTAAGAAAGACGGCAAGGTGAAGATGTGTGTTGACTACCGGGATCTGAACAGAGCCAGCCCGAAAGATGACTTCCCTTTACCTCACATTGATGTATTGGTTGATAATACGGCTCAGTTCTCGGTATTCTCCTTCATGGATGGATTTTCAGGATACAATCAGATCAAAATGTCACCTGAAGACATGGAGAAGACAACTTTCATCACACCCTGGGGCACATTCTGTTATAAGGTGATGCCATTCGGACTAAAGAATGCTGGTGCAACCTATCAACGGGCTATGGTAACGTTATTCCACGACATGATCCATAAAGAAATCGAATGTTATGTGGATGACATGATCGCCAAGTCCCTCACAGAAGAAGACCACCTGGTGAATCTGTTGAAGTTATTCAAACGTCTGAGGAAGTACCAATTGAAGTTAAACCCCAACAAGTGCACATTCGGAGTGCGATCTGGTAAGCTGCTGGGCTTTATTGTAAGTGAAAAAGGGATTGAAGATGACCCTGACAAAGTCAAAGCCATTCAAGAAATGCCTGCACCGAAGACAGAAAAAGAAGTTCGAGGGTTTCTAGGTAGATTGAACTACATTTCAAGGTTCATATATCACCTTACAGCAACCTGTGAACCCTTGTTCAAACTACTAAGAAAAGAACAAACGGTCAGTTGGAACGAAGACTGTCAAATGGCTTTTGACAAAATCAAGGAATACTTACAAGATCCTCAAATCCTTATGCCACCAGTTGAAGGAAGACCTCTAATAATGTACTTGACAGTATTAGGAGAGTCAATGGGGTGTGTGCTGGGCCAGCATGACGAGTCTGGTCGAAAAGAGTATGCAATTTACTACCTAAGCAAAAAGTTTACCGACTATGAACAACGTTATTCACTGCTCGAGAAAACTTGTTGTGCTTTAGCGTGGGCTGCTCGCCGACTGAGACAATATATGTTGACCCACACTACTTTATTAATATCAAAGATGGACCCAGTTAAGTACATTTTTGAGAAGCCAGCACTTATCGGACGGGTTGCAAGATGGCAAATGATCCTCACAGAATACGATATCCAGTACACATCTCAGAAAGCCATTAAGGGCAGTGTATTGTCTGATTATCTTGCTGAGCAACCCATTGATGATTACCAGCCTATGAGATTTGACTTCCCTGATGAAGACATCATGTTTATAAAAGCAAAAGATCATGAAGAGCCCGTTCACACTGAAGGTCCTGACCCGGAAGAGGAATGGACTATGATGTTTGATGGGGCTGTTAACATGAATGGTCGTGGTGTTGGTGTAGTACTCATTACACCTAAGGGGGTTAACATGCCTTTCTCGGAAAAGCTCACCTTTAACTGCACTAACAACGAAGCTGAATACGAAGCTTGTATTATGGGCCTTGAGGAAGCCATTGACCTCAGGATCAAAACATTGACTGTATTCGAAGATTCAGCTCTGGTAATCAATCAAACTAACGGCAACTGGTACACCCACCAGGATCATCTGATACCTTACAAGGACTATACAAGAAGGTTATTGACTTTCTTCACAACGGTCAAGCTTGAGTACATTCCCCGAGACGAGAATCAGTTTACAGATGCTCTGGCTACCATTTCATCCATGATCAAAGTTCAAGCTGCCAACTTTGTACCTTGGATCTCAGTGTCCAGACTTGACAGACCAGCATATGTATTTGCAGCAGACATTGTCAAAAATGATAAGCCTTGGTTCCATGATATTAAGTGCTTCTTGGAGGATCAAACATACCCACCTGGGGCATCTTCCAATGATAAGAAGACTTTAAGAAGGCTTGCTGGTAGTTTCTTTCTGAACACTGATGGTTCCCTGTACAAGAGAAACTTTGATATGGTACTTCTCCGGTGCGTTGATAGAACAGAAGCATACTTGTTGATGCACGAAGTGCACGAAGGATCCTTTGGTACCCATGCAGGAGGGCATGCCATGGCCAAGAAGTTGCTAAGATCAGGTTATTACTGGATCACAATGGATGCCGACTGTTGTGCTTATGCCAGGAAGTGCCATAAATGCCAGATTTATGCGGATAAAGTGCATGTGCCTCCCAACCCTCTGAATGTGATGTCTTCACCCTGGCCTTTTGCTATGTGGGGCATTGATATGATTGGCAAGATTGAACCGACTGCTTCAAATGGCCACAGATTCATCCTGGTAGCCATTGACTATTTCACCAAGTGGGTTGAAGCAGCTTCCTATGCAAATGTTACAAGGCAAGTGGTAGCCCGATTTCTGAAGAGAGATATCATTTGTCGGTATGGAGTGCCCGAGCGAATCATTACTGATAATGGTTCCAACTTGAACAACAAAATGATGGCAGAGTTATGCCGGGACTTCAAGATCCAACACCACAATTCTTCTCCTTACATGCCAAAGATGAATGGCGCTGTTGAGGCAGCTAACAAGAATATCGAGAAGATTGTGCAGAAGATGGTGGTTACCTACAAAGACTGGCATGAAATGCTACCGTTTGCCTTGCATGGGTACCGTACGTCAATTAGAACATCTACTGGGGCAACACCGTATCAGCTTGTATATGGTATGGAGGCAGTCCTACCTGTTGAAGTTGAATTACCCTCCCTACGGATACTAATGGATGTTAAGCTGAACGAAGCAGAATGGGTCCGATCCCGATACGAACAACTGAATCTGATTGAAGAGAAGAGATTAGCTGCAATCTGTCATGGGCAGCTGTATCAGAAAAGAATGAAGAAAGCCTTCGATCAGAAAGTCAGGCTCCGAGAGTACCAAGTAGGAGATCTCGTGCTGAAAAGACTCCTCCCTCCTCATACAGACCACAGGGGCAAGTGGACTCCGAACTATGAAGGGCCATTCGTAGTAAAGAAACTTTTCTCCGGTGGAGCACTGATGCTCAGTACTATGGATGGTGAAGACTTCCCGTCCCTTGTGAATTCAGATGCAGTTAAAAAATACTTCGCATAAAATGACCCGCTGGACATAAAAACAGAATGTAAGTCCAGGCAAAAATAGGGCATCCCGGCGAGTCAAAAACAGAATAAAATACTCGGGCAAAAATAAGGGAAAATAAATAAAAAATGTACACCCGCTGAGTTGAAAAGCCGCATTGGACAACTCAGGCAAAAATGGGTATCCCAATGGATTGAAAACCCGAAAGGGCGATCCATGCAAAATAAGGGGATGAGCGAACAACTGCATTCTGAATACGTTTGTATCACTTGCAACTTGGAAAGCTTCGAAAGGATCAAGCTTCTTTCAGAATCAGCCTTCTTCAGGAAGCAAGACGAGAAGAACGTCAAAAGTCATATGAGTCATAGCAAAGGGGAAGCTCCTTGAAGCGTCATCAACATTTCCAACATCTTTTTGTTTCTCAATTTGTAACGATCTCCTCATTTCAAGGGATCTGTTTCTTTGATTGTATCTTGCCAATTCAGGGCACATGAATTAATAAAATCAGATTTTCAGTCATGTTTCGTACATTTTATTTTCATTTGCAAGAATGTCCGATGTCTTTAAAGATCCTGGTTGCATAAATACAAATGCTTCTCTTCTAAAAAAAATACGTGCTTGCAGGAAATATACTTACTCCCGGGAGTGTCTAAACTCCTACGATGGAATCCGGTAAGGGATACCTCGGGATTACTTGTGCGTTTCTATGCCTTTTCAGGATTGCAGGTTTTCAAAGCACAATATGGGGCATGAAAGCTTCACCCCAGCAAGCTGGAAAATCATTATCTACTCAGGCTATCTCCCAATTAGCACCGGAGGTGCTTTCTCCTCAGCTGAGTTGCCATTCATTATTCCTCCTCATCAAAGTACAAAAGCCAGGGAACCATCTCCCCACAGAGTGTCAACCTCTACCCGGAAGAGCAACGCACGAAGAAACCACAACAGAGTGAAGAAAGCTTCTACAAACCCCAGCTGGGACCCTCATTACCAAGACGGGTCTATCAGTGACTTACTCCCCCATGCAGAGTCACATCTTATCAGATCTACCAACGATCTTATCCCCAGCTGGGATGTCCACTTCAAGCAGATCAGTCAGAGATCTTCACAGCATTGGGATCCGAATCCCGGACCTATCTTTGCATAATCATAGCATTCGCATCATATCCTCCCCACAGAGCGTAGCATTCCGTCTAATACGGAGAATTACGGAAAAAAATCAAACATATTGCATAATCATAAGCCATGTGTCGAACTGAACACTTGTAAATACTGACAATCCATCAACGATGTACAGAAAACTCCCCAGATTCCCCGGAAGAGAGCCAAAGCCCTTCCCGTAAAGATACAGATACTTCCTGACACCCGTCCGTGTCATATCCCCAGTAGAAAGCCAAAGCGCCCCTTTTGCACTCGTAGATACTTATACACAACTTCCTTGGTACACATGCACTTTTTAAGACACCCGTCCGTGTCGTGCTCTCCACAGCAAGATAGACACTCGTTCGTGTCCCACTCATACTTGTTTTACTCATACAGATACCGGTCCGTATCTTGTATACACCACTTATCTTTCTTAGATTCGAAACTCATCCGTGTTCTTTGTTAACCAGTTGATACTCGTCCGTATCATCATCTGTGAACATGTGTCAGCGTTTGTTTCTACTGATACTCGTCCGTATCATAGTCTTAGGGATGCTCGTTCGCGTCTTTAATCCATACACAATGTCGGTTACTTTTACCTCTTTTTAGAATTTAGACACTCGTCTGTGTCTATTATTCCCCAGAAGAGTCCTCTCAGATCCGACACTCGTCCGTGTTCTTTGTTAACCAGTTGATACTCGTCCGTATCATCATCTCTGAGCATGCGTCAAGCGTTTGTTTCTACCCGATACTCGTCCGTATCACGGTCTTAAGGATGCTCGTCCGCATCTTTAATCTATACACAATGTCCAAACACTTATACCTTTCATTTCTTGGATGTAAAAACTCGTCCGTGTTTACTATTCCCCAGCAAAGTCCCCAACAAAACTTGTTAAACTATTTCCTTTCTATATGACAGGATACCCTTTCGGCAGCCGTACCCTGCCAGGTGATCGTCCTTCACCTATTGGATGACCGTACCTCATCCTTTCCCCAACGGAGTCTCCATCATTGGAACCCCTTCTTATCTGACATTCGTCCTATGTCGTGATATTTTCGGCAGCCATACCCTGCCAGGTGATCGTCCTTCACCTCCTGATGATCGTCCTTCATCACTTTATCTGATGGCCATCCCCATCGTTGATCTGGTTATCTGACATTCGTCCTATGTCATGATAAACCCTGAGAGCAGCCATACCCTGCTAGGTGATCATCCTTCACCTCTTAATGATCGTCCTTCATCATGCTTATCCGATGGCCGTCCCCATCGTCGACCTTTTTATCCGACATTCGTCCTATGTCGTGATACTTTTTGGCAACCGTACCTTGCCAGGTGATCGTCCTTCACCTTAGATGACTGTCCCTCATCTTATCCTCAAACAGAGCAGCCGTCCCCTGCTAGGTGATCGTCCTTCACCTTTGATGACCGTACCTCATCATTTATTTCGTTTACCTATAATCCCCAAAGAGTCTTATAACTTTATCTTGATGTTCGTCCCCATCATAATTTCCTGCATCCCCAGCTTGTCGACCGTCCCCGTCACTGCTGTATTTTCTGCATCTTCCCCAGCGTGTCGGTCGTCCCCGTCATTGCTTCATCCCCAGCAGTCGTCCTCTGCCCGATGGCCGTCCTCCGTCGCCCGCACTTATAATCATACTTTACTTGCTTTTACAATCTATATCCCTTTTCTTCTTCATTCTGTGAATGCAAATTTTGGACTGTCTATGGTATTCAACCACAATTTATCTTGTTTGCCTGTTAAGTCGTTGCTTACATCCTGCACAGCTAACTCATGTTTGAATAGGGGCAGCTGTAAATGTAAAAGCCCGGGGCCCTCGCAAGGCAATCCCGACACTGCCACCTCACGATCTTCTCTACCCCCCTCACTAGTAGAGTTTTTGCCTTCCGTGGGAATCGAACTCTGTACCCTGGGGTTCAAGTACATGTTCATTCCATTCCCACTACCAATTGTAACACCCAGTTTTCCCATTTTCTAAAATAACATAAGTTTTCAGATAAATCAGAGTTTAATTAACAAGTGAGTAGCTACATTTTCAAAATCAACTAAAAGTATAATCATTTATTAAAAACAGCGGAAATATCTTTTTATTCAACAATCGGCAATTCACCAAATATCCACAAATTCATCAATCCACTTAATTTATAAGTTTCAATAAAATATGATACGTAACTATTACTAACAAGAATAATTAAATAACAAATATCCCCATTTTCCGTGTTACGTATCAGAGCGACTCCTAGGACTCGACCAAACAACTTGTACTCCAAGCATACTCAAGTACCTGAATCATTTGTACTTCCGAAGAAGCACAGACGCAACCAAACAACAAAGGGGTGAGAAAATAATTCAATATATTAACGGTGCAAATAACATCTTACAGGGTAGTCTCACCTCTATTCATCAAATACACATCATACATCATACAATTAATCAATATCTCAAATAGTTCATCAACACATATCATACATCATTAATTCAATCAATGCAAAGTGACTCAATGACACAATGCAAATGCGGTACCGACTCACAATAACGGTTCATCAAATAGAACCCCGAATGCATCGTTAACGTCTCCAACAAGACACGATCATCCCTGCAACCACGATTCTCAACGAATCCCGAATAATCACATCCATGACATGATTATTCCATCAAACGTATGCGCATGCAGACACAACAACGCATACCATATCATAACATACATGAACACATCATGCTTTACGATCCTCATGATCCTTATCAAAACATAAATGTCATTTCTTCATATAAATAGCACTAAACACATAGCACACATCAACATAATTACACATGAATACAATCATGTCAACACGATCCTCGTGATCTAACACATATCCCATCACGTGGGTCACATAGATAGTCCAACAATATCCATACACATTGTCAACACCATTAATATGGTTCACCATTAAGAGTCATACAAAACAACATAAGCATGTATATTCATACACGCTAATTACCAAATGTCATATCTTCTGAATTCCTCATTAATTTCACTCTCATTTATTCCCTATACATATATTCTAATACCACATGATCCTTCCGATCCTCACCGCTACAAACACTTACATCATGGGGTCTAAGCAAGACTTATAATCAACTATGTTACCAATCATCACGATCCTCTTCGTTTATCACTATTCCTTCATATAATTGTGCAAGACTTATAGTAAAAATTTCCATCATCAACACCTTCTAATTGACATATTAATAAAGTTATAATATCCCCACTAATCACATAACACACATACTATATCTCAATACATATATCTCATGTTATTCATAATTATAACAATCTACATATTCATATAATTCAATTAAACACTTAGGATTTCTTATGCAACTAATCATCAAGTCCTATATTCACTATTAGAACATCCTCAAAGTCTTATTTCATTAATATAATCCTACGTTGGAAGAATGAGTCAAATCCACCTTAAAACGGACGAAAAATTACATTTACAGGGGCCTAACACGGCCGCCCGTGTTGCCTGACACGGCCCGTGTCAGGTGGCCTGGGACACGCCCCTCAAAATCCACAAAAACTCATTTTCCAAGAGGACAACACGGCCGCCCGTGTTGTACAACACTGCCCGTGTTGTGGCACCTTTACCCCAAAAATTCAATTTTTCCAAAAGTCCCAATTTCTTCCCTCTTCCTCACATGCACGAATCCCAACCATTCTAAGCCAAATTTAACACTAAAAACCAACCAATTCACATGTTTATTATCCATTTAAACATATAACATCAACTAGTTTTATTAATAAACTTTCCTAGATCAATTAAGGAACCCATGAGGTTTAATCTTCTTCTCTGTTCATCATATCCCCCATAACCTTCATATGCCATTCCTCCTAATACCAAACTTATCATATAACTCAAATCACCACCATTCCAATTACAACAATCAAGCATATAATTCAATAATAATTTCACACAACCATAATCAATCATCATAACATATATATACATCATATCACAATTTCATCATAATCAACAACATTAGACATTCCCTAGGGAGTAAGGAACTCCCAATTACCCTTCAATGTTAGGTCACCAATAAAGAACCCTTTCTCCCCCCTTACCTCGAATTTGACAAAATCCTTGCAAAGCCTTGATCTTGAAGCTTTACGATTCTTGATTTCCCTTCTCCTTTCCCTTTTTCTCCAGAGCCCTCTTTCCTTCGTCAAAATACGATAATGAGAAAATGTATCGTGTTCTCCCCTTTTGATAACAGAATCCAATTACAGCCTTACCCCTCAGACCTCCAACTTATATTTTATTTTATTTATTAAATAATAACATTATAATAATAATACAACCTCATTATATTATCATTATTTAAATAAAATACCTCATCTACTTACTATTCAAAATACACCATCATACTCTTGATATTTATTTTATAAAAATACTTTATAAAATTGGGGCGTTACAACTCTCCCCCACTTATTTTATTTTCGTCCTTGAAAATAGTACTCAATGGCATCACTTAGATATACTCTTGCACCTGACTAATCACTCCCTTGCCAAAGCCAGCAACTCCGCAACCAACTCAAAACAACAACGCCGATGCCAGGACAACCTCCCTAACAACATGCACCACCATTATCAATGCTCAACACGCAGGTATATACCTGAAAAAGAACACAACGAAAGTCGCTACCATCACCGTAGGTAACACTCTCCTAATTCCCCATCATAGGAATTAGTCAACCGCACTCGTACAATCACCGTAGGTAACGAGGCGACAACCAGGACAAACTCAAAGTTTCACAATATACCTCCTCTAGATACAACAACACTGATAACGGACTAACCTTTTAGTTTCCTCTACCAAAACAACATAATTATAACCCATCAAGGAACCACATACCTCATTCATATTAATATCTCTACATATCCCGCCACCCGCGCTATGTAGATACTCGCTCACCATTATCCATTTCGGAACGCCCAATAGTCTCAAAGCCTCAACTGATCTTGTTACTCAATATCTTGAGTCTTTACTAATCATTCACATATAATCAATTACACCACTCCACGCTCCCGCTGCTCACTCTGATTACCCGCAGCCATCTATTCCATAAAGTTCGCGTTC
Source organism: Lathyrus aphaca (assembly GCA_963966055.1). NCBI lineage: Eukaryota > Viridiplantae > Streptophyta > Magnoliopsida > Fabales > Fabaceae > Lathyrus > Lathyrus aphaca. The sequence continues at coordinate 481,899,798 of OZ014525.1, read as the reverse complement.
TAACTTTAATCATTTCCAATCATCATCACAATTACCATAATAATTCACTTATCATAATCTAAATTTTGAACGCAAGTCTCTTAGTCGTTAATTCCATTCCAACTCTTTAACCATTAATGCGAACATAGGAAAATTCTCGACTCTATACTTCAACATTCTAATTATCTTAGTCGTCTCATCTTCCATCTTTCCGATCTAATCGGAACCGTATGCCCATGTGATTACCAAACGCTTCAATTCTTCAATCATAACAACAATACTATCAGATATTCCCCCAATTCTACTCTAATCCACTTTCAATTCATGGGTAAGATAGATACTTCCGTAATTCCTTTCTCATTGTATAATACCGACTATGACTTTATGATCAAGTACCGATGACTTATCAACTTATCACAACCTTATTCCAAATTCTATCCACAACTTGTTAGAATCAAACAAAATCAGACTACAACTGTAGCTAGCTCTTATTCCGGCTCTTTATAACTTTCTCTCACAACATCCATTCTCAACGAATAACTTAGCTTTCACGATTTATACGAAACAACAAAAAAAATACCAACTTGGAAAACTTTTTATAACTTGCAATAACTACTAAATGAATCCAATTACATTCTAACCTCTTATAACTTACTTATTTCCATCATTATAGATCTGTATTCACTTCGGACGAACTCGTACTGATATTTTCCCCTGAATCACACAATCAAACACTTATACACCTAATCATAAAATCATCCTCGATTACTTAGTGTATAACTGTATCTTTTCTAATTCTCATATTTCAATTTTCCAACATTTTACAAATCTTTTTTCTACTTTCATCATAATTCATGACATCTTTAAAAAGTCACCATCTCTAAATTATCCAAGCCACATTGAAAGGCACAATCCATACTCCATACCTACCTTAATACATACCAATCACCATTATCTTCTACGCAACATCTATGATCATTTCACAGTTACACATTACTTCTACTCTCTCGTTGGATCATTCTTCCAACGTTTCAAATTCCACGTTAACTAGACTCTGAATTCATAAATTTCAGAAAAATAAATATTGCACACTTATTATTTTACCTTTGTCTTAATAGTCCAACACATACAGTGATACTTATATTTCCCTTGCTTCATCCCATAATTCCCGGTTCATCGTTTCAAACATCTATGAAACTATCCATACTCTGCCGTATCAACGTACACCATACTACTAAGGCACTAGCTCAACATCACTACATTGTGCAGACACCTAGTTATAATTAATTTTCATAAAAATTGTACCTTCAAAGTTTCGAAAACTCATCCACCTCTTATCATACTATGCCAAAATTAACTCAACACTTACTTCTTCAATCTCCATCCCACATCCTTCAACGTAGTAAATTCATCCAACATGATCTGTCAACATCTAGTTATTATTACCATATTCCTCTTACACTAGGCTTGCAAAATCCCAACTAACTCGAAGTCCTGGTAGGTATGACAATCCAATTCACAACAACAGCAATACTACCGATGAATTTCAGCTCACTATTGATCCTTTATCAATCAAATCCAATTTATTCCTATTGCAATTGTGAATTCTTATACTATTCACTAATCGACATGGAACTTCATATCCTTCAAAACACAATTATAATTTGTACTCTACAAACGGTCCATCGTTGTGACCTTATTCCCAATCAAATCATCTATGCAACCAAATCAGACATCGGAGTCCTCTCTCAAAAGTTCCTCTATGTACCCAGTAGATACAACGTTCGACTGTTTACAATCATTCATCTCAAATCCACTTTCTACTCACTGAGGAGTAACTATTAGTAATATCTAATCAACATAACCAATCCTTAGATTCATATCTTTTCCGGATACCGGAATCTACATCTACTCCTTCATACCACTAATAGCTCTGGCTCAACTCCAAAAGGTCTACTGAACATACTATCTCAGCTGAAAGATATGTCTTTTACATCAAACATGATTCTTCCAACTATTAACAAGGGATTGAGGGTGATCAGTTCCTCAATTTGCCAATAGATAGCCGACAATCATGATGGCCATAAGCCATATTTTCCAACTTTAATAGCGTTTCTTGCATCTTACGAAATAAGTTGTTCCACGAGTGAATCCTTAGTCAACGCCAACCTTAGCAACCTCTGCCACAACGCAATTCCAACACACCACAAGCCATCTCTCAGGAGAAGAAATAACTCCTACCCACTTATATGCAACAAACATCTGCAAACAAACAGCTATCAAACAAGCAAGTATCGATAGTGTTTCACACACACATCGCATACTCCGGGACAAACAACACGCGACAACCTGGCCGGACGGACCGACCTGCTCTGATACCAATTGTAACACCCAGTTTTCCCATTTTCTAAAATAACATAAGTTTTCAGATAAATCAGAGTTTAATTAACAAGTGAGTAGCTACATTTTCAAAATCAACTAAAAGTATAATCATTTATTAAAAACAGCAGAAATATATTTTTATTCAACAATCGGCAATTCGCCAAATATCCACAAATTCATCAATCCACTTAATTTATAAGTTTCAATAAAATATGATACGTAACTATTACTAACAAAAATAATTAAATAACAAATATCCCCATTTCCCGTGTTACGTATCAGAGCGACTCCTAGGACTCGACCAAACAACTTGTACTCCGAGCATACTCAAGTACCTGAATCATCTGTACTTCCGAAGAAGCACAGACGCAACCAAACAACAAAGGGGTGAGAAAACAATTCAATATATTAACGGTGCAAATAACATCTTACAGGGTAGTCTCACCTCTATTCATCAAATACACATCATACATCATACAATTAATCAATATCTCAAATAGTTCATCAACACATATCATACATCATTAATTCAATCAATGCAAAGTGACTCAATGACACAATGCAAATGCGGTACCGACTCACAATAACGGTTCATCATATAGAACCCCGAATGCATCGTTAACGTCTCCAACAAGACACGATCATCCCTGCAACCACGATTCTCAACGAATCCTGAATAATCACATCCACGACATGATTATTCCATCAAATGTATGCGCATGCAGACACAACAACGCATACCATATCATAACATACATGAACACATCATGCTTTACGATCCTCATGATCCTTATCAAAACATATATGTCATTTCTTCATATAAATAGCACACATCAACATAATTACACATGAATACAATCATGTCAACACGATCCTCGTGATCTAACACATATCCCATCACGTGGGTCACATAGATAGTCCAACAATATCCATACACATTGTCAACACCATTAATATGGTTCACCATTAAGAGTCATACAAAACAACATAAGCACGTATATTCATACACGCTAATTACCAAATGTCATATCTTCTGAATTCCTCATTAATTTCACTCTCATTTATTCCCTATACATATATTCTAATACCACATGATCCTTCCGATCCTCACCGCTACCAACACTTACATCATGGGGTCTAAGCAAGACATATAATCAACTATGTTACCAATCATCACGATCCTCTTCGTTTATCACTATTCCTTCATATAATTGTGCAAGACTAATAGTAAACATTTCCATCATCAACACCTTCTAATTGACATATTAATAAAGTTATAATATCCCCACTAATCACATAACACGCATACTATATCTCAATACATATATCTCATGTTATTCATAATTATAACAATCTACATATTCATATAATTCAATTAAACACTTAGGATTTCTTATGCAACTAATCATCAAGTCCTATATTCACTATTAGAACATCCTCAAAGTCGTATTTCATTAATATAATCCTACGTTGGAAGAATGAGTCAAATCCACCTTAAAACGGACGAAAAATTACATTTACAGGGGCCTAACACGGCCGCCCGTGTTGCCTGGCACGGCCCGTGTCAGGTGGCCTGGGACACGCCCCTCAAAATCCACAAAAACTCATTTTCCAGGAGGACGACACGGCCGCCCGTGTTGTACAACACTGCCCGTGTTGTGGCACCTTTACCCCAAAAATTCAATTTTTCCAAAAGTCCCAATTTCTTCCCTCTTCCTCACATGCACGAATCCCAACCATTCTAAGCCAAATTTAACACTAAAAACCAACCAATTCACATGTTTATTATCCATTTAAACATATAACATCAACTAGTTTTATTAATAAACTTTCCTAGATCAATTAAGGAACCCATGAGGTTTAATCTTCTTCTCTGTTCATCATATCCCCCATAACCTTCATATGTCATTCCTCCCAATACCAAACTTATCATATAACTCAAATCACCACCATTCCAATTACAACAATCAAGCATATAATTCAATAATAATTTCACACAACCATAATCAATCATCATAACATATATATACATCATATCACAATTTCATCATAATCAACAACATTAGACATTCCCTAGGGAGTAAGGAACTCCCAATTACCCTTCAATGTTAGGTCACCAATAAAGAACCCTTTCTCCCCCCTTACCTCGAATTTGACAAAATCCTTGCAAAGCCTTGATCTTGAAGCTTTACGATTCTTGATTTCCCTTCTCCTTTCCCTTTTTCTCCAGAGCCCTCTTTCCTTCGTCAAAATACGATAATGAGAAAATGTATCGTGTTCTCCCCTTTTGATAACAGAATCCAATTACAGCCTTACCCCTCAGACCTCCAACTTATATTTTATTTTATTTATTAAATAATAACATTATAATAATATTACAACCTCATTATATTATCATTATTTAAATAAAATACCTCATCTACTTACTATTCAAAATACACCATCATACTCTTGATATTTATTTTATAAAAATACTTTATAAAATTGTGGCGTTACAGTAAACACCCCGAATTTTCCCTCACCCATTCACACCATGGCTTGTGATCTTTTCATATGCATAAACTCAATCATAGCATCTCATACCACATTCTTGATTCACTGCATTGGTTCAAAGTCATTTGCATCTAGGGTTTGTGATATGAGCAATCCAAGAGCTTTTTGAGCCACTCCAAAGGTCTTCAATCACTTCAAAAAGGTCCATGTGTGCTCATGCATCATATTGTATCCCCACAAAGTCAAGAGAGTCAAAGGATCACAAGAACTGGGATTGGCATGGAAGCAGAGCCAGGTTTAACTACATAGATGACCTAGAATTAGGGTTTTGGTTTCAGAGGCCATAACTCCAATTTTTTTTGTCATTCTTGTTTCTATTGGTCTCTAAATGTTATGAGGATCATGCATACCAATTTTCATGAAGAAATTCCATGGGGAAGGCATCTAATCAAGAGTTGACTTCTTGAGCAAGTCAGTGCAAAATAAGGGCATCTGAGGCCCCCAATGACTCAACCAAAGGGTGTTCATCATCATTTTGATTATGTATGATCTTTATTTGATCATAGAAGATGTTGGAAGTTCACAAAATTGAAGAATTTCAAGCCATTTGCAAAGTTGCCATTTTGGGAAAAGTGACTTGTAATGTAAACTTGCCATTTTGGGAAACTTTTTCAACCCTTACTTTTTGATTCAAAAATGCCTCAAATGAGAAAACTTTGGTCATGAAAGTTGTAGAATGGATCTTTCCCTTTTCAAAAATTACAAGAACTCATTCTAATTCATTTTGGATCAAAAGTTATGGCATGTCAAAGTTGGGAAAAATCACATAATTTCAAGTTATGTACCAAAGAGGCAAAGTTGCAAAATCCCTTGCCAAGGAAAATTGAAACCTCAAAGTGACTTCTAACCTTTGTAGAAACATAAATCAAGGCCTAAAATTCAGAATGCACCAAGAGTTTGTCCATTTTCATGACTTATGGATCAAGAAACTTCAAAAGGGCCAAAGTTGATTAAAGTTGCAAAACATCCTTCAAACCCTAATCCATTTGCTGGCTGGCTTCAAAACTGATCCCATGGCCCTCCTCATTTCTTGCTGCGCAGGACACCCCTCTTATCCTTGGCTAACTATTGGCCCATACCTCTCTTACACAAAGCTTGACTTTTTTGCAAAAGACCCATACCAATCACAATAGGGCACAACCACTCCACAGACCTATCCATGAGTGATAAGTGGACCAAAGGCAAGCCATAACACCACACAACTCATGCTGAAACATACCCCAAGCCATAGTTATCAAAAATCCTCCAACTTGCAAAACGATTCGAATCTCTCAGCTCACTCAACCATTCTTCAAACCAACTTCACCATTGATCTCAAAATGACTCACTAATCACAAACCATCCATCAAAACAGCCAACAGCCTCACATAAACCAAATACGATTTCTTCCCCTCTCTGAACAGAACTCAATCAATCTCACAAACTAGCCAAAATAAACTCCAGATAAGCTTTGCAAACACTTGAGGAAGGTTAGTAGAGTTGATTGGAAGCAAGGAACTGGTCCAGAAGCTCTTGGGTTGAAAGCTTCGATTCAGGTAGCCATTGAAATTCATTTTTCCAGAAGCTCTATTTTAAGTTGTTAAATGGTTAAGTTTGATTCCCTGAGTTCAATGAACCTTTTATTTTTGAAAATGATGAAGAAATGAGTGTGTATGATCTGACTGAAATTTCTGCCATTTTTGAACTTCGTTTCGAATCTTGTTAATGGTGAGGAATAAATTCCATTTGAGGGCAGGGATGAGCTTAGGGAAGTGAGAGGAAGTGATCTGGAGCTTTAGAGCTCCAGAAATGACCTAGGGAGTGAGTTTGAGTTTTTCAGGGAAGGGGGTCACCGGAGAAGACGACCGGAGCTCGACTCCGGTGACCTGAAAATAATTAGGGTTAATTAATTAGGGTTATCCAGGTTTGAATATGGATCCTTGATTCAGTGGACTTTGGTTGACTTGCGCGCAAACGTGTGGCCAGGATCTCATCATTATGCCCTAATCCTCAATTAATTAAATAAATCCAGTTTAATTCATTTTAAAACAGAATTAGCCAGGTTTGAATTTCAACCCTCAGATCACGCGCCAAGTCAATTCCCGCGCCCTAGGTTCAAATCTCAGCCACTGGATCTATTGACTTTCCATTTAATTCATTTTAATTTCATTTTTCTTTCATTTTCTTTCTCATTTTATTAAAAATAGTAAAACAAATCACAAAAATCTCATTTTTTGCATGCTGACTTAGAATATTTTTCTCATTCCAAAATATTTTTATTTTTATTTTTTGCATTAAAAATTATTTTTAAATCATTTAAATGTTTATTTTTAATTAATTAATGGAAATTAATTAATTAAAAATACATTTAAGTATTTAAAAATCACAAAAAAATTCATATTGCACTTTAAAACATTTAGAAACATTGTCCAACTCTCAAACCAAATTACTTTTTTGTTCTTGATACCTTTTGATAATTTTCAATGGAATTAAATTCATTTTGAGGTAATATTTTGGTTCAATCTTTGAAAATTCTTTTCTGCCTAACCATTGAGAGTTGGATGATGATTCTTTTTGCATTGTGCTCTTCATAGCATGTAGTTTATAAGGTAAATTTGGTTTGAATTGATCTTGCATTTTCATTTTGTTTGGCATTTTTCTTGATAAGGTACCTCAAAACCCTAGCAATCTTAGGAAATTCATAACTTTCACTAGGTTAAGAGTTGAATCCCCTCCTTTGGGAAGTGAGTTTGTATAGGTTTAGGGTATCTTTGATTGCATTTTCAAATTTTTATCATGATGTTTCCTTCTGGTTTTGGATTTTTGCTTTGCATGATGCATGAAACCCTAATTTGTGCCTTCTTTTGCATCCATCTTCCATTTGCTTGCATACCATGAATTTCCATGACATTTTGTGCATCAATATGATTTATAATGTATCTTAGGACATGTTAGAATCATGTTTGATCATTGCATCTTTCATTTGCCATGTTGTATGTCATTTGCATTTCATAACTTTTCATGTATGTTCATGGTTCAAAGCATGTCTCATTTGCATCCTTATGTTTATTTGATCATTCTCATGCCTTGCCTCATGTTTGTATCAACTCAATGCATCATTAACTTCATGATCTTGCTTCTGGTTTTGGTTTGCATCATGGCATTGCATCTCATCCTCATTGTGTTTCATTTTGTTATGCTAACATTTCAGGTGGTAAGTTGTTTGAGAAGTGTATTTGCCTTCACTTCTCACAATCTCTTTTCATCCCCTTCATACTTTCTTTGCTGCATTTTGTATGTGTATTAGAGTGAGCTTGCTCATTCATGTTCATCTCTTACTTTCTTCCTTCAAGCAACTTGTCTTCTTAAGTGAAGCAAGTTGTTTTGCTTCTCTGCTTCTTCTCCTTTCATCTTGTTCCTCCTTGGTGGCTCTTTGAAGATTCTTTCTCTCTTAAGCCTCACAAACCCTAGGAATACCCAAGCATGATCACAATTAGGGTTTGATTAGTCCCCCATTTAGTTTTACCTTTATGTCATCATTGAGTCTTCTCTTCTCACCTCATAATCAGGGACTAAACCCTAAAGGTTTTAAGGCTTTGTGATTAAGCTTATGCTTGCATCCTTCTATTAGGATGGAGTGTATAACTTTAATCCTAAGTGTTAAACCCTTAATGTGTTTAACTCCTTTAATCAATCCACTTAATAATCATCAAGACATCAAGCTTGTAACTTGGGCCTTGCATTAGGGTTCTAATTCTTCCTTAATTGGTTAAGAAGGACTAACCCTAGTGTTAATGGACAAGTCCCCCTCAAGTTGTCTTACCAATCATAAAATACACTTCTTAATCTCACCATTAACTAAAATCCACTTAATAAAGGCTTTGTTTTGTCATGAGGTTAATCCCTAATCATGGATTAAGTTGAGGAGTCTTTCTCAGCTTAAATGTTCTCATCTATTATCCTTCTATTAGGATGGTGTAATGGGTCCATTCAATCCTTGATTACGGCTTAAACTCATTACTTAACACTAAACAAAAACAACAAAAACATCTAAATAAACAACAAGTAGGTTAATGATCTTAATCCTACATCAGGGTAATTAAGTGTGAGATGCTGACTTCACACTTAAGGTATTCTCATTACCCCTAATCAGAGGGAGGATGTGATGAGTTTGCTAACCCTTGGTTTAGGCTTAAGCTCATTAGCTTATGACAAACTCCAAAAAGCAATAAAAGATTGAAAACACAAGAACAAACAATAATCGTCTCCTCCGGGATTCTTTTCTCATCTCATTCACTCACAAACGAGAACTCGCTTCTTCCGTCTAATGCAAGACAGTTTGCACCTGAGCCAGACAGGTCATACCCTTGAGCATAGACAAGTAAGCAGTTCACAAGTCAATTTATCTTTCAGTCTCTTTGAGTCGAACTACGGTGTTCTAACTTCCTCATTGCACGAGAGGATACGTAGGCATAACTTAACAGTTATCGAACAAAAGTCTCTGTATATTCCCCCTCCTTCTAGCATCATCCTTTAAGCCTCATAGTCTTGAGCATTTCATTCTTGTTCTTACACTGACACTGTACATACTACACTTTACACTTCTTTTACACTGACACTTGCATTCTTTCCAGCTTTGATACACAGATTACACTGACACTACCCCTTTAAAACACAAGTCTTTTAAGCGTAGATCCCGCCGAGTACGGCGGACAATCTGGGTGCTAATACCTTCCCAGGTTGTAACCAACCCCCTTTCTCAGTCTCTCTGGTTAGCAACCGTCTTATCCATATCTTTTCTTAGGTCTATGCAGCATTACCTTTCCTCCGGGATAAAAATGCCGAGCTGGCGACTCTTGTCTTCTGAGTTCACCCTTGTGTGTTCTCTCTTCTTTTCGCCGACCGTTCGCGTCTGTACCCCTTCTGACCATGTGTCATTTTGGTGGGAGCGACATTCGTCTACCTTGTTTATGCATGTCTATCCCACAGACTTAAGTGCATCACCGGTCCTGGCGTAACAGGTTTATCCAAAGGAGATTCGTCTGTCTCAGGTTATATGTCTTGCAAAGTATGTAAGGGCTCGTATGTCCAGTTCCTGGCGTAACAGGATGGTTCAAAGAAGACTCGTCTGTCAAAGTATATTCTGATCCCAGATTTTAGTTTCAACTTGGAAGAAGCTCGTCTGCTTTCTCTTCACTTCAGCTACCAAAGCTTCATTTGGTTGGGTTTATTTCCCAGTTTCTGCATTCTTCGTCAGAGTGCAAATTTCAGGTTTTCTTGGTATTCAACCACAGTTTATCTTGAAGGGTCGATAGCCCGTGCTACCGTCCTTTTCAGATTAACAGTTGTTTGAATAGGGGCAGCTGTAACACCCCAAATTTGCCCTCTTCTTTTTAACCATCATATCACATCATATTCATCATGAACATATCATATTTTCAACATCTTAGCATAGAAAGATGAGGCATAACATCCTCATGACCTAGCATTAGGCATATGATCATCTGTGGAGGTTCTTGAAGCATCACAAGCCATGACAAGGGGCCCAATGGATTTGTACAAGTCCTATGAGGGGTCTACATTTCATTCACAAGTTCAATATCATTTACAAAAGCTCAGAAGGTTGGAAGATCATCAGGGAATCCAGGCTAGGGCAAAGCTCCTACACAATGGTCCCAAATTAGGGTTTGAGTTTCAAGCATGAAAACCTCAAGAATTTGGCCATTTCATTTGGGCAAAGTCTTTTACATGTTAAGAGGATCCTAGGGATGAAATTTGGTGAGAAAATTCCTTGTGGAAGTCAAGCATTTCTTCAGTTGCTTGTAAATGAAGAAACTGGTCAACTGTGCCTTATAAAAGTCAACTGTGAGATTTCAAGGGGTCCAACCCAATTTTTCTAGCCAAGGGATCTTCTTATAATGTTAAAAGAGATTTGGCAAGATCAAAGATCAAGAATCATGAGGTTTTGAGGTGTTTTGCAAAATTGGTGTGAAGTTGGTTATGGAAAATGCCATTTTTAGCAAGTTTTTGCCCTAAATTTCAAGTGAGCATAACTTGGTGAAACATTCTTCAAATGGACCAAAGTCAAACATGAAAGTTAGAGATTAAAGCCTCCCATTTTCAAAAAGTACAAGTAATTTTTCATAGCATTCATGGTTAAGAAGATAGAGCCCTCGAAAATTGGTGTAAAATTAGGGCAAAACTTGATTTTTCATTTGTACACAAGAGCAAAAAGTCTTGAAAGTTGTTTTTGGGTGTTGGCACATACCAAATAAGGTTACCATGTTACAATGCAATACAAATGGCCCATTTTGCTCCAAGAATTACACCAAATTCGTGCATGATGAGAATTTTATTCCCTAAGTGTAATTTTTGCATGATCATGAGAATTGTGTGATACTTTCATCCAATGGTCAGGATCTTTGTGGATTGAAATCAAGGGTCAGATTGTGAATTCACATGGGAAAGAAGCAAGGCAGTGCATGAGTGTTTCATGCTATCACCACAAATTTGCAAATTTTGCAAAATCTCTCACACTCTCTCTTCACACGTGCAAAGGCCCTCATCCTTTCAGCATTGATTCATGACCTCATTTATAAGAAAATTAGGGTTTTAGAAGGATCCAGATCTCTCTCATTTCATCACTCTCAAGTTTTGGCTCAGTTTGCAAATTCCTTCGAATCTTTCTTCACACTTGCTCTCTTCACAAACCAACCACAGATCCTTCATCCTTGAGAGCTCAGGATCACAAATCCATCCATTGTTCAAGCTAATTCTCAAGATCTCATACCATGCCATTTCATAGCAGCTAGCTTCAAACTCTTAGATCCAGTAACTTTCAAGGCTTTAGTTGCATTTATTTTGCAACTAGAGTGCATTTGGAGTGGATTGGCAGCATTTTCTTGGCTTATCACAAGCTATTTCCAGATCTACAAGCTTCAGGTGAGTTCAAAATTCTTAGATCTAGAAGTGAAAATAGATGTGTGCATTGTGATCTTCTGCTTGTACTGATGATTCTGCTTGTTTTAGTTTAGAATTTGGTGCATTATTGAGCTTTATATGTTGATCTGAACTTTCATGGTGCAAACTGTTTGCTTTCGATCTAGTTAATCCTTTGATCTATTGAGAATTTCATTGCCATTTTTGAATTCAGGGTGATTTAATGACCTAATCTGGAGCTTTTGATGCATTTTTATTGATGTTTGATCATTGTTTGCGTTTTCCGGTGCCGGATCCCTAGCTCCGGTCACCGGATTCTGGACTGTGTGTTTAGGTTTTTCAAATGGAGAAGATGACCTTAGAGCCATTAGATCTTTCCATCTCAATGCACCTCATGCTGCCACCTCAATTAATGAACCTCATCCCCCTCACGTGCTGTTTCTTTTATAATTTGAGTCTGATAATTCAATGTGTTGCACACCCCATGTTAGTTAGTGTGAACACTCTCTCTGATCCAATCATTCTGCCACGTCAATTAATGAATTGACTGTTTGGATGCGTCCATTTGATCCTTTGGTTATTGATTTTCCCAGATTTTCTTGAATTTCCACCATATATATTATAGGTTGCGCTGAGTTGGGTGGGCTTGTCCCTGCTATCCACACCCCCTGTCTTTAGGCCCATTGAGATTTGAACTAGATTTCTTTCTCTTCACACCCCCAGCTTCTTCTTTCATTTTATTTATTTTTCTTTTATTTCTTTTTATATCATTTTGGTTTCTAATTTTTAAAAATAGTTCTAAGTGTCCAAAAATTCTGAAATAATTCATGGGTGTCACTTTGAGTTTTCTTTAATTTTTCATATTTTTATTTTCCATTTATTTCATGTTGACACGTGTAAATTAATTCCCCCATTTAATTAATTCATTTTAATTCTTTTTTGAGCAAGTTGTCTTGTCCATTTTCCACATTGATCCTCATTTTGAATTTCTTGTTGGTTCTTTTTGCTCTGGATTCATAAGAAGATGTAGTTCTTGTGTGATTTTTTCCCTGATTTTTAGAATCTTGTACATTTGGTTTTGGTCCTTGACTTGTGATTGAAGTTTCTTAACCCTAATTGATGTTTGAGCCCTCTTTTGACTTGCATAGCTTCTGAATTTCTTCCTATCCTTTTGGCATGTTGTTATATCATGATTGAAGACCTCTTGTCCAAAGTTGTGGAATTTTTGGGTGCATTGTTGATTTGATTTGAATTTTGGTTCTTAACTTGTCCCATTTTGCTTCTTTTTTATCATAAGTCATCTCCTTAGCTTATAAGGGAACTTGTGCCAACTTCTTCATCTCATTTGGGGTCTCTTTAGGGTATTGATACCTTTCTGATCTTGGTTTAGGGTTTGTGTTTTGGAAATCTTGTATTTGGTTTACTTTTGAAGTTCTTTCTTTCTTTTGTACATCCATCTCACTTCTTTGCTTCTTTCTTCCCATAATGTGATTGTTTAGCTTTGTGCTTCTCTTCTCTTCATTTCTATTGCTTCTTAAGCACTTCTTTAACTTGACTATGGTTCTGGTCTTGTGCCTTGAGGTTGTGTTTTGTTTATTTTGCTTTGCATCTCACTAAGTTTGCTTTGCTTTGCCATGTGATTCATGTTGCCTCATATTAACTTGTGTGCTTCTTTTCTATTTCTTGTAACATGCATTTGCATTGAGCATTTGTGTGTATGACTTCACTTCTGTTTGTATGATGTTGGTATGGCATTGTGGTCATTTTATTTTGCTTGTATGCTTGTGTCACTAACCATTTCAGGGGCTATGGTAAGTGAGAGGTGTGGATGTGATTCCCATATCTCCAAATCTTATCCCCTCTCTTCTTATTCTTACTTGTACTAACCTTGTAATTGTTGGGCTTAGGCCTTACTTCCCTCCTTTCCTATTCTTCTTTCTTCTTTTTCTCTTCTTCTTTCTTCTTTTTCTCTTCTTCTTTCTTTTTTTCTCTTCTTCTTTCTTTCTTCTTTAGGATAGTAAACCTCACTAACCTAGGATATCCATGCATGACAACACTTAGGATTCTTTAGTCCCCCATTAGACTTGTGCCTTTGTGATCCTTTTGGTTTCTTTTCTCTTCTCATATCAAAACTCTAAAGAAAGCACCTAATAAAGTTTGAAGTGATACCTTGAGCAATAGCCTTATCCCATGAGATACTTGTAGTTTTCCCATCTTGGGATAGTACAAGCCTATCTTGTGATGCACAAGTCTGATCAAGATATCATATTCACAAAGAAAATCATAAAAAACACTTTTTCATTGTAAATACAAAATACTTAATAAGTTAATAAGTTAGTGAGCTTAAGCCCTAATCTCTGGACTCATGTTTTGGGGATCTTCTCCTTACTTGAGTGTGCTTGTTCTATTATTACATCTAGGAATGTAGTGACAAGTGAACATTCCATGGAAAAGAGCTTGAGTTCAATTTCTTGTGACACACTCATAAAAAGCTTCATAAAAAACACAAACAAACAATAAGCGTCTTTCCTTCGGGAATTCTTTTCTCATCTCCTTCGCTCCGTATGCGAACTTGCTCCTACTTGTCATTTTGCAAGATGGTTACGCACTCGTCGTTCGAGCCTGCAACACCTGAGCATTGACATAGGCAGTTCAAGCCTTAATTCACAAGCAATCTTTTCCACCCCTAGTTAGGGGAACTACGGCGTCTCTGATCCTCATTGTCCAGATGAGGTACGTAGGCAGCGGGGTAGGGCCCGTTCGAGCACAATCTTTATTTTCCCTACATTTTTCCTTTTCATTTCTTTTTCTGTTCCCTTTTCTTTTCTTTTATCCAATTTAGTTCATTTTCTTTGCAGCAGCTTTCATTTCTTCACCCTTTGAAACAAATTTCTTTTCAAGCGTGGATCTCGTCGGGTACGGCGGACGATCTGGGTGCTAATACCTTCCCAGGTCGTAACCGACTCCCGAACTCAGTCTCTTTGGTTCGCAGGACCCGTGTCCTTCCTCTTCTTTCTTCTGGTTTGTGCAGCATTACCATTCCCGTTCCTTCGGGATAAAAATGCCTGGCTGGCGACTCTATTCTTTTCCGCGCCACTTTCGCGTTTGTACCAGGATGGAAATCCGGGGAGCGACAAGCAAGACTTGACACTTTTTGAAAAATGTTTTCTTCTTCCAAATGATTTGAAATGACTTGTTTTGTTGTCTTAAGTTTCTATGAGGTTGTTTTGAATTCTTGCCATGATAAAAATATGCTAAATGTGTAGGAATTCATGATGAAATTATGTTTATATGATTTATGTTGTATTATGATGATATGTAGTATTGATGATATGAGTAGGCAAATTATTAGATATGTGAATCATGAATGAGTAATGATGATGAATGCGGATACAACAATTGATGTGTTTTGATGATATATTATTGTATTGCATCTTACATTCATGGCATAATTATGATGGGACTTTGGTTTGTTGGTAGGTTCAACCCCATCGTGCGGATTGAAGTGATATGTTGCTTATATTGTGATCCCTTGTAAATGGTTGATGACCCAATGTCCATCCAGGATGATGATTCGGTACCATATGCATACTATGAGGATTGCATTTCATTCTTGGTGGCATAACACAGATTGAATTTGTATTTTATGTGATGATGTGATTGATTTTATTGTACATGGATAAGACTTAAAATGATTGATCTATTGATGCATGTTGACTTGTAATTCCTTCTTTATATTATTTATATTGAATGTTAATTTATTCTCCCTGCCTGCCTTAGGCGATGGTCTATTATGCCATCCTGCAAATACTCAAGAATAAGTTGGTGCATGGACGTAGCTTGTAGTATATGTCTTTTGTCGTTTATAGAGTTTAGGGTGGTATTCTGCATTGTGTCATGTAACATCTGGAACGCTTGAGAATTGTTGGTTTTTGTTTGTTTTAGTTTGAGTTAAGGATGTTTTGGAATAAAACATGAATTTTTATATTTGAGTAATTGAGTTGCTGAATTATGATCCAATCCGTATAAATGTTGTTGATATTAACTATGAATTCATGTTGTAACCCAAGTTATGGGATAGGACACAAAGATGAGTTTTATTAATGTTTGTTGGAATGTGATAACTTTTATGTTGAAAACTCTTATTTTTATTGAATAATTTCGCATTATTATATTGTGGGGTAAAAGGGTGTTACACATACGACATTTGTCATTATACCTTTTATACAAAATCAAAAGATGATCGTAATGGTGTACACATTGATGACTTAGGATTCACCCAGTTCGACTTTGGCAAGACATCTTTTTATGACTGAACCATTCATCATGGTTTCTCAAGCAAAACAAGTTTTCTTTGTTACCGCCCATCAAATATATCGGGAAAATTGTCAATCATTCTCCAAGGAACATACATTCCTCTTAGTGATGAAATTCTTGATATTCTATTCACACATTCTTACACAACTTAAGTTCCTACATCATATGATGAAGTTGATAGAGATGTCGTGCATGCTATACGACTCGATCATGAAGAAGACATATGGGAAAATTAACAAGTACATAATTTATTATTTATTTATAATATATTAATTGTATGTTATAGTTTATAAGTATTTTTACTAAGTATAATTATTTTAAATTATAGGTATTTAGAGTCAAGACACCAAGAGACAAGAAACCAATACACCAAGTTATAATTATGTGAAGTTATGTAATGTGAGTAAATTGTAGGTTGTTTGTTCTTATAAATTGTAGGATGGTGTTCTGATAAATTGTAGGATATTGTTCTGATATAATTGAATATGATACAATTATGTAATATTATGAATATGATATAATTAATATTATTATGAAAACTTTATCACTAATGTGAGTTTTATTTTTTGTTGTGTTGTGATATGGAGAACAATAATACAGGTTAAAAAATGAGATTGATTATAAAAGCAAGATATGATACAATTAATATTATTATAAAAACTTTATCACAAATGTGAGTTGTAATTTATGTTGTGCTGTGATATAGAGAATAATAATACATGTTAAAAAATGGGATTAATTATAAAAGCAGGATAATATTTGTGATTTTATTTCATAACCGTTATAATAACTAGCGCGTTATCCAGGAAAAATAAATATCAAATTGACGCAGCAGGGAATCGAACCTAAGACAATTTTTTTATTACAATTGTGTATTGTAAAATCTGTTGTGATATGTAGCACGTTTTCCAGTTTATTACAACGCCTACTAGGCCGTGATTGTAAATATCATATATATAACGACAATCTACATAATAACGCTTTCGCATGCATCATTAGATGGCATTCCCATCCGTTGTTAAATTGGATTTTCGTAGTAGTGAAATGTATTAATTAAATACATGTACTTAATTTAATTAAAAATAAAGAATTTATAATGTTGAAACTAACATTACTAGGTGATTTCTATAAGTATTATGAATATTTATCCTTTTACATGATTATATTGTATTTTAAACCATTAAATATATGTCCAATAAAAATATTTAAAAAAATACTAGTATGAGACTAAAACTTGAAGATTTTAAAATGGTGAGATCATTTTTGTGTGCTATAGAAAATAAGGGGCCAAAATTATAATTAAGTTTTTTTTTATAATTTCTCTATTAGTCAAGTTGTCACTCCATACTCTAAGAAATATTTACACATACGAGAAAAAATGATGACCGAAGTTTGAACCCGAAATTCTGTATAAAACATCTTTAAGACCATATTAATTGCTTGTGAAAAGAATGAATAATAATTTAATTAATATCATTAATAATTAATTGAGTGTTTAAAAAAAATATTATTTAGATGATTCTATAAATTGAAATATTTTAAAGATATTTGGTGTTTAAATTTGTTATTAATCTAACTTTCAAATAAACGTATTTATTTATTTATTATCTTTTATATATATTTATTAGTTTTAGTAAATGAAATGTAAGATATCTCTTTAAACGTAGTTAAAGAGGTCCTTATATAGAATAATAAAGATAAAAAACAATTGATATAGCCTCAAACCTATGTATGAATAAGTAATATACGTGCAAAAGAAATACTAGAGACTAATGGCATGATATAAATTATCAAATATATAAAATAATGATTTATATGATTCAACACTAAAATGATAAAAAGTTGTAGAGAAAAAGGTGAGTGAATCCAATAAATATGATTTATTTTTATGTTATTCATACATAAATCAGGTATATAATACAAATTATTATTATTTAAATCCTCTTCAATGTCTCTACTTACTTATGCAGATGGCGATTGGGAAGGGAAAGGTGTCGGAGATGGTGGATGATGGTGATGATGATGTTTCTTGTGATGATGATCCAAATCAAGAGAATCAATAGAGGAGGAGGATAGTGATTGAACAGGAGAATGAGTTGGGGCTGAGGGGTGATGGTGATGATGTTTCTTGTGATGATGATCCACATCAAAGGAATCATTAATGAAAGAAGAAGTAGATTGAACAGGGGAAGGAGTTGGGGATGATGAATGATGGAGATGATGCTTCTTGCGATGATGGTCTAGATCAATAGAATCAATAGGAAAAGAAGATGGTGGTTGAGTAGGAGAATGGGTTGGGGTTGATGGATGATGGGAATGATGTTTATTGTGATGATGATCTAAAGGGGAAGGGGCAGGGGATGATGTGTGATGTTGGTGATGTTTCTTCTGATGATGATCCAGATCAAGAGAATCAAAAGAGTGAGAAGATGGTGATTGAACAAGGGATGGAGTTGGGGCTGATGGGTGATGTTTTGGGTGTTTTTTATGAGTATAAACCGCCTTAGCAAATCCCATGAAAGAGCTCACTTGAAGTAAGACTAGTACTAAGATTAAAATTTTGGCCATATCTCAATGCAAGATACAAGAACTAAAAGTGATAGAGGAAGTGATATTGATATGTTATGAGTTCCCAAAAGATGTTATTTATAGGAGCTTATGTCTAGAATCCAAGCCAATATATACGATGTATTTGGTCCAAAAAAATACTATGTATATAGACTTTAAAATAGGGTAGTCGAAAATTTTATATTTATATATTGATAGTATTTGTACAAATATATTAATAAATGAATATTATAATATAGTGATGACATTTAAGTGAAGATACATTTAATCTTTGAATGTTTTAAAAATTACTTCATCCGATCCTTTTAATAATAAAAAGTTCACTTTATAAATTCATTGAATAATTCATTTATATTCTCTATATAGCAGTCCAAATACATTGATGGTAAAACTTTTTTTTATAATTAGGACGAAAACAAATTATTATTTTATTCTTTATTTATATCTTTTATTATTATTTAATCATGTAAGTTTTTAATAAATAATAACACATTTAATGTAATTTATTCCCATAAAATATTTATATATTCATAATACTTTTAAATAGGTATATGTTAGTATATTATAAAGAAAAAAATTATTTGAATTTTTTTTTATAAATATTATAACATTAATATGTTTAATATATATTATTTATCTTTTTTTAACACACATTTTTAATTAAATAAATACTACTTTTATGTTTACTATAACTAACAACATATTTAACATTGAATCAAAATAATAATCAACTATCTATCCATTAAAATAAGGATTTAATTGAAACGCATTGACAATGTAAAGAAATTTTACACAGTCGGTGAGTCATAGACGTTGGATGTTGGAACAACTTTGACTTTTATTTTAAAAACCTATAAAGTAATGCAAACTGATGATGTCAATGAATTGACAGTGTAAAACTTTTTGCACTATTAGTGCATAACAATTAATCTCTTAAATTAAACTACCACCAAACTTCATAATATATCTTCTTTTTTTTTTTTAAAATGTACCAACAACAAGACATATTTGTAATTAACAAATACTAATAAAATTGACACTACATCCTTTTGTCACCTCATTCATTTCCCGTTTTTTATTTATAATTTTCCCACTCTTTCTTTTCTTATTTTTATTTTAAACTTTAAATTTCTCTCATGTTTCTTTTTCTCACTTTCATTTTAATTTTCTCTCTTTCCATTTTCTTTTTCCTATTTAATTTTCTTAAGTATAAATAACAAAATTTGAATCTCTGTTTAATTTAATAAAGAAGAACATATAAAAATTTTAAATTATAAAATAATAATTTATCTAAAACATAAAAATTATTATTTTATAAATATTATATATAAAAATTATTCATAATTTATATGATTATTGTTCTTTTATAATTAAGTAGCACATTCGAAATTGATATGTATATCTAAATACATTTTATACTGTATCAAATTGGATATCACTCAATATCTATTTTATTTCACGAGTCAATTTCAGGATAATATCTATTTTATTTTAATCAACAATTATATTTGTTTGAGAGACAAAATATAGGAGCTTATGTCAAGAATCAGTGCCAAAATATACGATGTATTTGGTTAAAAAAATCGTGTTTATAAACTTTAAAATAGGATAGTATTTGTACAAATATAATAATAAATGGACATTATAATATGGTGATGATATTTAAGTGAAGTTAACTTTAATCTTTGAATGATTTTAAAATTACTCCACCGAGTCCTATTGATAATAAAAAGTTTACTTTTTAAATTCATTGAATAATCCATTTATATTCTCTATATAACAGTCCAGATAAATTCATGGTAAAGTTTATGTTATAATTATGACCAAAAAGAATATTTATTATTTTACTCATTATTTATATCTTTTATTATTTTTTTAATCATATAAAGTCTTAATAAATAATAACACATTCAATGTAATTTATTCCTATAAAATATTTATATATTCATAATACTTTTGAATAGGTATATATTAGCATATTATAAGGAAACCGATAAATTTTATTTGAAATTTTAAATATTATAACATTAATATGTTTAATATATATTATTTATCTTGTTTTTTATCAAACATTTTTGATTAAATAAATACTGTTTTTATGTAATTTACCATAATAATAAAACATATTTAATATTGAGTCAAAATAATAATACAACTAACCATCAATTAAAATAAATTACCACCAAACTTCCTAATATATCATTATCTTCTTAAAAATATGTACTAGCAAAAGGGCATATTTGTAATTAACAAATTCTAAAAAATTGAAACTACGTCCTTTTGTGACCTAATCCATTTCTTAGTTTTTATTTTTAACTTTCTCACTCTTCCTTTTCTTCTTTGATTCAAATATAATTTACTCCACAATATTGACGACCTTTTGCCTACTTACCCACAAAAAGAGAATTGAGGGATTAGAGCATCTTAGTTCCTCTGAAGGCTAAGGCTAGGAGGAGGGTTGTTTGTATCTTGATCAAAGCACAAGATGAATGATGCTCAAATGGTTTGCTTGATTTGAGTCCAAGCGAAAACTTTGTAGTTGGGTGTTTGAATTGTATAGCTCAAGGCATAAGCTGAATCTGATATCTTGAATTGCATAGCTCAAGAAAGGTTGGATTGGTACCCTGGATTGCATAGCTCAATGAGGATTAAATGGTAATCTTGAATTGCATAACTTAAGAAAGGCTGGATGTTTACCTGAATTGCATAGCTCAGGAAAACAGAATTTGGGTGGATGTCTTAGTTATAGTCCAAGTGTATGACTGTATGTAAAGTGATCTTAGTTATAGTTCAAATGCATGATTGTATTGATTTGGATGATAGTCTTAGTTATATTCCAAGATTATAATTGAACTATTTGATTGAGAGATGTGAAAGTTTTTCATCTCTAAAGTGTTTTACTGGAAAGTGTTTGGGGACTTTATGTGCCTTGATTGAAGCCCAAGGTTTAAGCTCAACAAAGAAAACTGACTCTTCTGAGGAAAGTTTTTCTATATCCTGATTTGGAAGCCCAAGATGGTGAAGCTTATTTGGTGAGAGACTGACTCTTTATTTATTTGTATCTTGAATGAAGCCTAAGATGGGAGGATGACTTTTGTAGGAGATTAACTCTTGAAGAAGAGTGTATGTCTGTTTATTTTGAAGGTTGAAGTCTTCAAACTTTCCTTTGTTTGGGAGAAATTCTATTGCATAAAGCAAAAAAGGAGGCTATCTTGGTCATCCATCGGGGAGAGGGAGACTATTGTATATGTTTGATACTAATATATGTTCTTATGCTTTTAGGAAGCCTTTGCAGGTCCTTGCATTAAGCCCAAGCAGAAGCTAGATTACCTTTATGAGGCCCATGGATCCTTAAACTAAGCCCAGTAGAAAGTTGGGGAGCCTGGGTATTCCTAATCCTAAGAGAAGGCACCTTTAAGATACCTGAGGGTCCTTGAACTAAGCTCAAAATGAGGTTATGTTTTTCCCTAAGAGGGTTTTAAGTTATTCAAAGATTAGTCTGGTGATTTTAACGATAACCCGACTACTTTGATATTCTAGCAGAGATGCAAATATATAAAATAAAGATGCATGCGGGAAAAATAAATGTGTTATTGAATGTGTTTAACATTTTTAAGTATGTCTTTTGTTATGGTTTTAGTATTCTTAAGTGATTTTTAAGAATGATATTGGGTGTTACATTGGGAGGCAAAGGCCCAACATCCCGGGAAGAAAGATTACAGATAAGTTTTATTGTATCCTCTTTGATGATTAAGAAGTGTATTATTATCTTTGCTTTAATATGAAAGGAAGAAATATAGTTTTGATACGACTTTTATTCTAACACTCAGACGACAGTTTTAGAAAACGGTGAGAAGTTAGAAGGAGAAAGGATGGCACAAAAACCAATGATAAGGTTTAAACATAAGGATGCCTATGGAAATTGTGTGTTTTTAACTCACTAATTCAGTGGTATAATTTAAATGCATTTATATTTAGTGTGTAGAAAGATATAAGAACATAAGCATATGAACCCTAATTTTGTAAAAGCAACTACACACACATGTTCGTGGAAGTTTTGATGTAATTTTTTTGGGGAAAACATTAAAACCATTATAATAAACATTTGGCAAAAGTATTGTGTAAGGAAATATGCATGAATTATGAGATGACCAAGTTTAGGGTTACTTGAGTGTCGTGGCAGCAAGAGCAACTTGATTTTGATGTAGGAGGTGTTACAGATGTTTTTTGTTGATCTGAACAACTCCAATGGATGATTTTGAGTGGACTGCAAGCTTTGAACCCCTTTGAAACTCCTTAGATCAAACTGTGGTATCCCAACCGCATAATGAATACATAATGGATAGGTCGAAGAGTTATTTTTGGCTAGATATGTTCCAGAAGTTATTTAAGTGTTTGGACACCTCACATACATCATATATGATGTGTTTGAGCAATTGGTTTGATTTGCTTGTGGCTTCAACTCAAAACCCGATAGTGGGTTCTCAAACTATGGAGTTTTGGAGCATTGAGAGTGAAAGAGAGAAAGCATGAAATTGAGATGTTTTGAGGTTTTTTTATGGATCATTTGGAGCTTCTATTTATAGGAAAATATGTTGCAATTACTTGGCCAACATGATTTGAAGAGATAGGCTCTGAAATTGTTGATCATTGTTTTGCCAAATATCTCTTACAAGTAGAATGATGAGATGATTTAATAGCTTAGCATATCTGTAGCTAATACCACATTCTATAGTCTCTCTATTGGTTGATTTAGAGAGCATCTTGACTGATGATTAAAGGAATCTTGAATATGCACTATTTGCTCATGATTGTACAATTTGATTCCAAGCAACTTCATCATTACATATCATTGAAACTTTCTCAATGGATGCCCTTGAACTGAATTGAAAGTGCATCATAATTTTGTGATTATCAATGTGAGTGAATTTGACTCTTATGATCATTACTTGATGACTCATAATCGAGCAAAACACTTAGGCAACAATTTTGCAGCAAGAAATCAATGTTGGAGGGTGTGTTTGGCAAGGGATTTATTCATGCTTAAGTAGGATCAATTCATGCTAATAAGTTCCCTAGATTGTTGGTATGATTTGTGACAACATTAGTGTTTACATTAACATCTGATTCAACTAGGAACTATGTGAAAAAACCATCCAAGTTTTGGTGTTTTGACTAGTTTTTGACTTAGACAAATTTTGTCTAAGTGTTGTCTTAGTTATGTATTTCTAGGA
The DNA here is from genome assembly GCA_963966055.1 of Lathyrus aphaca. Taxonomy (NCBI): domain Eukaryota; kingdom Viridiplantae; phylum Streptophyta; class Magnoliopsida; order Fabales; family Fabaceae; genus Lathyrus; species Lathyrus aphaca. Next base: position 481,875,847 of record OZ014525.1, on the reverse strand, counting down.
TTGACATCAATTTTGTAAAACAAATATAGCAGCAATATATTGTATAGGATCTTGCTAAATAAGAACAAGTTAAGCAAATAAGTCCTATTGTGCGCCTGAACATGTTGAGTTGAAGTGTTTCAACATCTGGAGCAACATGCCGAAGAACATGTTCTATGCAGTCCATTCGACATCATGAACTGGTGCAAGTGGATTGAAGATCTTTTAGAAAGTTATAGATTGAAGATCTTTTTGTAAGCAAATTTTTCTGCATATTTGTAGATGTTGTTATGCTGTGTTTTATGAGGCCCAAATCTAGTTGGGATTAGGTTATAAAAAGAAGTCTTGTAACCTAGTTTTAGTAACCAACCAAAGATATAAAAATTGTATTATTAGGGTTGAGTTCTTGTAGAAGCTGTATACTAAAAGATGTAACCTTTAGAGATGTTTCTTTATAAACCTCGAAGCTGTTAAGTAAGACGTATATTATTCTTGGAGGAAGCTTTTAAGCAAACTCTAAGGTGGTGTCATGGAAGTGTATCTTCTAGTTCTTTATTTTTATTTTGTTATCACTACTGTAATTTAGGGAGAGTGATATGGGTTTCTCATATCTAAGTGTTGTTTAGATAGAAGTTGCACTGATAGTGATTAAGTGATTAGATTGTAAACTGAATGGTTTGTTGTGGATCTTTGAATTTATACTACATAATGGATTTCCTTCCTGGCTTCGTAGCCCAAAGAGTAGATGTGTTTTCCTCGAACTGGGTTAACAATCTTGATGTGTTATTTATGCTTTACTGTAATGTATTATGCATTGTCTTGCTGGATATACCAGTACATGTGTCTAAACATCCTGTAGGATATTTGGAATATGTCATATCAGAATGCAGTACTATAATTTTTTATACCTTACTATGTTATCTGTAACAGACTAGATGTCTCGACATTGTATTAGATATATAGTTCTGTCATACCAAAATTTCAATTGGTATCAGAGCAGACATCATGTCTGTTTTTGGATGAGATCCAAGGAGGATACTTTCTGGTTCATACTATTTAGTGAATAGTCCCTAGAAGTAGAGAATAGACTATTCTGTTGTTTTAGCTGGTGATGAGCTGCAATTGGGGTAGGTTTGATATATTTTCAAACCTATGGTATTTTGGTGTCATTTGGTGTATGTTGGTATGATTGACATGTGAAAACTGGTGTTTTTGAGGAGTTTATGTATTGATCCACTGTGTATTTATCTGAAAACTCTTGATGTTGAGAAGGTTGTTCTTCTCTAGAGATATATCATATGTTGTGGGATATATACACGTCTTCTCCTGTTGACTTTTCCAAAGATACTTGAAGATTATTGTTCCACTCATAAGGGAATTGTTAAGTAAAGTTTGTGTAAGGAGATCTGAAGATAGCAGAAGTATTTTTTTTCATACCTATCTCCGGTCTGTGGATCTCTTGATGTGTTCCTTGGAATGATGTCATATCTCAAGATAGAACATCACATCTGAATTATGCTTAATTATGTTATCTAAAGGAATGGTTAAATAGATTATTTGGGAACTAAACTAATGTGGTTGAATCACATGTGTTTGGAGCCTACTCCTAATCTGGAAGAGGAGGCATCTGGATGGTGTGCCTGAGAAGGTTCTAGCCCTAGAACTTATCTTATATGTGCGTGTTGATCATGGTGTGATCAACATGTTTTGTTACTCCCAAGGACAGTTTATTTTTGGATTCTACTACAGGAGTGAAGAACCTGAGCTTCTAAGAGTATTACCTCTAAGAGACTCCTTGTACATGAAGGTTAAGCTGTTAAGCTTTTGTGTATCATCTAAAAGATTCGTCTATATAGATGTGTGTGATCTTATGGAGCCAGAAGAGTTTTTTTTGCCTGTGCTAAAGGTAGATAGGATCTAACAATAATCTGTGTTGCTTTTGAAGGGGAGATAATGTGTTTCTCTAAAGTTCTCCTGGAAGAAACTGAGGGGGAGTTCCTGCTATGTTGGAAGACCTTGGAGAAATAGCAGACACGTTGTCTTGACACCTCTGTATTGAGACTTCACTCCTCTCAACAGGTCTGGATACTAGGTTTCTAAAAATAGGATAGAGGTTGTTTACTCAAAATTTATATTACATGTCAAGTATATGAGAACATGGAACTCTTGTTCTTGTATTGTGAAGTTGTATCAAACTGTATAAGTTGATTGATGTCAATATGGTTGGAGGTTCTTTCAAGTTGACTGAGATGAGGGGTCTAGTTGTTGTCTGGAAAAGGTGGATTAGGTGTGAAGAGATCTTATATCTCAAAATCAGATAAGAGATCTGAATTTTTGAGCTCTAAGTAGAAGGTTCTTGAGATGTCTCTATTGCTACTTGTGTTTGTGGTTCTGCTTGCAAGCTTGATCAGCTACTGATGGTTGATTCCCTTGTATTCCCCTACATGTGTATGGAGGTTGACTTCAGAGCCATAGTAATCTGTGAAGTCTTTTGTGACTGAGACTGATGTTTGAAAAGATGTTAGAACATCATCTCAGGTGTGTGTGATTATTTATCCAATGTTCTTTTGCTCAGGATAGAGTAAAATATCAAGCCACCGATCCTCTAGATGTCATCACTAGTTGTTAAAAAAAGATGTCAGATGGTTGTAGAAGAAGCAGATCATTTTCCCTACCTTTTGTAAAAATGTAATCTTATCTGAGTAATAGTAAATACTTTGATGGGAGGCTTAGTATTTTTCTATTGTTGTTTGTTGTGCATATAATTAAGGATGAATACATAGACGGGAGACTTGGTATTTGTTTGGAAGTTATAGATGTTAACATTCTGAACATTATGGTTTAGGAAGTATGCTGAGAATTGTTTTCTCTGAGTGGATGTGATCGTGAAGATGATTGTCTGAGGTGGTTCTTTGTAGCTAATTGTATCAAAAGTAAGGTGTGTTCTTCTATCTATAATGTGAAGCTGATATCCTACTTGATGTTGCAACATCATTGTGATATTATCCTAGAAGGTGATATGGGACTATGTTTGTGAAGTTGAAAGAGCAAAATTATTGTCAAGATTGGCGGTTTTGACATAATGTTGATTAGAATGGGCAAATTCTGATCTTGGTGTTAGTAGTATGCTCTGGAAATACATAATTGCTTTCAGGGTGAAGACTTCATTTGGTGTAAGGAAATAAGCTTATAGTTTGATCTAATCAGAAGGGTTGTATTATGTGGTTGTTTAACTGGTAGTTTCTCTACTACTAGTCATGGATATTGGTTATCTCGATCATATGTAGCAAGCAAGCTAAGAGCATTTGTTTTGAAATATGTGAAATCAAGTGTGTCGTGTGTGGATATATAAGCATATTAGTCAGTTGTACTCTTGATGATATTCTCAGAGAGGTAGTGTATCTGAATTTGTAAAAGTCATGATTGATCTCTCAGTTTGAGAGTATGTTCATCAGGTGTATGAAGCTGAGAATTAGTGAAGTTTATGCTCAGTTGGAGTATTGTTTATCCATGACATAGGGAGAGCTTGCTAATCTTATCTGGAGCTAACAACTATATGAATATTTGATAAGGTTATTATACAAGGATTTAAGATCAATTGCTATTTGTGATGTTCACAAATATTTGATTGATTATCCTTGGGATTCAAGACTGATGATGTTCAACAAGATGCTTGGAACATCTCAGAGTTTGTGCAGAATCATGGAAGGGGTACTGCATAAGCCCTAAAATTTCTTGGGAATTGTCTTGAGAATTGGTTCAGTCTTGTGGGACAAGAGTTGTGTATTACGGGAAAGTTTCCTGGCTAGAAGTTGGTATGGATATCGTTGATGCTAAAGATGGAGATGAAAGACTATGAAGACATCATAATCTTGATGACTACTTGGATTGGGTTATTTCTGATCCAGGTGCAGGTCATAATGCTCATCATGGAATTAAGATAGGTGGCATACTTGGTATATCTATGAGGTGTAGTTCATAACTATTCCTTCTGAATATTCAGACAGTGTCAGGTTTGAGGGATGTGGAGAAGCATTGGCAGATTTTCATCAATGTGTGAGATTGGTTGAAATTGATACAAAATCAACAAAATGGAGGTTGTCTACTCAAACTTGATTGATGAATCAATTTTATAAGAGCATGTAACTCTTGTTCTATTAAGGGAGGAAGTTCTTTCAAGTGGAAGAAGAAGGAGCTGAATTCAATAGTTAGATGTTGACTTATTATGTTCTAAACAACTAGTTCAACATCCAAATCTCAGTTGGTGAAGGGGTACATCAACTAAAGATAGGATGATCTACAGGAATGAAAAATTGAATGCTTCAAAAAGATTGATCTCTTGACAGTTTGCTGGAGCTACAAGAAAAAGAACATATTGCATGACTTAGAGATTCAAAGTGTATTTTTAAGATCAATTTTAGTGGGTAGATCAGGACATCTTTGTGAGAATTTTGACAAACGTGAAGAATACAATTTGTGGCAGTTGGCTTTTTCATTTGAGCATTCATAAATGAGTTGATCACACTATGGCAATTGGTTGATCTCTATAGTGGATTCAAAGAATCAAGATAATTAGTGTGTGGCAGTAGGTTATTGTCGCTCCCACCAAATGACACCGGGTCAGATAGGGTACAGACGCGAATGGCCGGCGAAAGAGAACATGAAGATGAACTAAAAAGAGTCGCCAGCTAGGCATTTTTATCCCGAAGGAAAGGTAATGCTGCATAAACCTAGGAAAGAAATGGATAAGACGGTTGCGAACCAGAGAAACTGAAAAAGGGGGTTGGTTACAACCTGGGAAGGTATTAGCACCCAGATTGTCCGTCGTACTCGACGGGATCCACGCTTGAAAGATTTGTGTTTAAAGGGGTAGGGGTAGTGTCAGTGCTATCTGTGTGCAAAAGCTAGAAGAGAATGTACAGGTGTCAGTGCAAAAGAAGATGTGAAGTGCAGGAAAGGAGTGTCAGTGTAAGAAAAGAGTGCAATGCCCAAGACTATGAGGCTAAAAAGAATAATTCTAGAAGAGGGGGAATATACAGAGACTTTTGTTTGATAACTGTTAAGTTATGCCTACGTATCCTCTCGTGCAATGAGGAAGTCAGAATACCGTAGTTCGACTCAAAGAGACAGAAAGATGAATTGACTTGTGAACTGCTTACTTATCTATGCTCAAGTGTATGACCTATCTGGCTCAGGTGCAAACTGTCTTGCATTAGACGGAAAAAGCGAGTTCTCGTTTATGAGTGAAGGAGGTGAGAAAAGAATCCCGAAGGAGACGATTATTGTTTGTTTTTTGGGTTTTCAATCTTTTATTGCTTTTTGGAATTTTTCATAAGAAAATGAGCTTAAGCCTAAACCAAGGGTTAGTAAACTCATCACATCCTCCCTCTGATTAGGGGTAATGAGAATACCTTAAGTATGAAGTAAACACCTCAAACTTAATTACCATGATGTAGGATTAAGATCATTAACCTACTTGTGATTATTTAGATGTTTTTGGTGTTTTTGTTTAGCGTTAAGTAATGAGTTTAAGCCATAATCAAGGATTTAATGGACCCATTACACCATCCTAATAGAAGGATGATAGATGAGAACATTTAAGCTGAGGAAGATACCTCAACTTAATCCATGATTAGGGATTAACCTCATGACAAAACAAAACCTTTATTAGAGTGGATTTTAGTTAATGATAAGATTAAGAAGTGAATTTTATGGTTTGTAAGACAACTTGAGGGGGACTTGTCCATTAACACTAGGGTTAGTCCTTCTTAACCAATTAAGGAAGAATTAGAACCCTAATGCAAGGCCCAAGTTACAAGCTTGATGTCTTAATGATTATTAGATGAATTGATTAAGATATTTAAACATATTAAGGGTTTAACACTTAGGATTAAAGTTATACACTCCATCCTAAGAGAAGGATGCAGGCATAACCTTAATCACAAAGCCTTAAAACCTTGAAGGTTTAGTCTCTGAATATGAGATGAGAGGAGAGACACAAAAGATAACACAAAGGTAAAACTAATGGGGGACTAATCAAAACCCTAATTGTTATCATGCTTGGGTGTTCCTAGGGTTTATGAGGCTTACAAGAGATCATCAAGAAAAGCCACCAAAGAGAAGGAAAGATAGAAGGAGGAGGAGCAGAAGAAGCAAGTCAACTTACTTCACTTAAGAAGATAAGTTGCTTGAAGAAAGAAAGTGAAGGAGGGACAAGAATGAGCAAGCTCACTCTAAAACATATACAAAATGAAGAAATGAATGCATAAGAGAGATGAGAAAATATTGTGAGAAGTGAAGGCAAATTCACTTCCCAAATACTTACCACCTGAAAAGTTAGCAAAAAGAAATGAAATGAAAAGAAAATGAAATGAATGCAAGGATGAAAACCAAAACCAGAAGCATGTTCATGATGCAAATGATGCTAAGAGATGATGCAAATGTATGTAAAGAGTGGTGGTGATCATACAAGTGAGGAGAATGCAAATGAAGCATGAAAGGAGCATGAAAGTTCATGAAAGCACATGAAATGAAATGAAATGAAATGAATGCATAACATGGCAAATGGATGAAGAAATGATCAAGTATGATTCTAATGTGTCCTAGGATGTCTTATATGTCATGTGGATGCAATAAATGTCATGGCAAGTTCATGAATGCAAGCATATGCAAGATGTATGCAAAGGAAGATGAGAAATTAGGGTTTTCATGCAACATGAGATGCAAAACTCAAAAACAGAAGCAAATGACAAGATAAAAAATTTAAAATGCAAACAAAGAAACCTAACCTCATATGATTCCAAACCCCAAAGGAGAATATCTAACTCCTAGCCCTAAGGAAGTTATGATTTTCCTAAGTTATCTAGGGTTTTAAGGTACTTAAAGGGAAAAAATGCAAATCAATTCAAAAAGCAGAAGAAATTTATGACAAAATTATGTTAGAAACTACATGTCAAATGAAGATCAATGCAAAAAGAACCATTGTCATACCATTCTTGGTTAGGCAGAAAAAAATTCTTGAAGTTAGGGTTCTAAAATGTGAATTTTATGAACCCTAAATTCAAGAAAATTATCAAAAATGGTTCAAAACCAAAAAGAAATTTGTGTGGATGGTATGAAAATGTCTCTAAATGTTTAAAGATGCAATATGAATTTTTTTGGGATTTTTTAGAAACCTAAATGATATTTTAATTAATTAATTTTCATTAATTAATTAAAATAAATATTTAAATGTTTAAAAAATGATTTTTTATGTGAAAAATAAAAATAAAAATATTTTTGGGTTAAGAAAATTATTTGAAACAAAAATGCAGAATAAAAATTTTTTTGGAAATTTTTAGCTATTTTTTATAAATGATACAAAATTAAATGAAAAAAAATGAATTAATGGGCTGGTCAACTGATCTTGTGGCTCACATTCAAATCTGGAGATGGAGGGAAGACTTGGCGTGTGATCTAAGGGTCAGCATTCAAATCCTATTAAACCTAATTAATTAATTTTTAAATCCAGATTAATAACTAATGAACTAATCTGGTCCATTCAACGCGCGCGGGAGATGAAGATCCAAGGGTCCTAATTTAAACAGAAGCCCTAACCCTAATTACACATTAATGACATTCAGGTCACCGGAGAAGAGCTCCGGTCGTCTTCTCTAGTGACACCCTCACCTGAAAAACCCTAACTTCTTCCCTAGGTTATTTCTGGAGCTTTAAAGCTCCAGATTAACTCCTCTCACTTCCCTGAATCCAAATCCACCCTCAAATCTCATTTATTTTCACTCAAACTCATGATTCGAAGAGAAAACTCAAACATGGTGAAACTTTCAGAAGTTCATAAAATACTCAAATCACAACCATTTTCAAAAATAAAAGTATCAGCGTGATCAGCACAATAAGAGGAACGATTCTATAACCTAAAATCACATTTCTGGAAAAATGTTTAAAGAAGTTACCTGAGCTTGAGCTTCCTCGGTTTGGAGCTTTCAGGCTGCTTCTCCTGTGCAAGCTGACTCCAATGACCTTCCTGAAGAAGCTTTGATGCTTGGAAAGCTTTGAGGATGGATGGTTTGTGAGTTTGCAACCCAAACTGGTCAGAAATCGTGTTTGGTGTATGGAGTGTTTTTGGCTGTTTCAATGGTGGGTTTGTGATCAGTGAGTGATTTAGAGATGAATGGTGGAATTTGTTTTGAGTTTGAGTATGTGTGCTATCAGTTTCGAAGGAAAATGCAAGAGGGAGAGTTTTTGTGAATTTGATGATTCTGAGCATTCAGGTTGGCTTGTTGTATGTTATGGCTATGGTTTGATCCACATAACATGATGTGATAGGCCAGAGAGTGGGTGGTGGACTGTGGTGATTGGTATGGGTGTTTTTGCATAAAGTCAACATTTCTTGTACTTGAGGTATGGGCAAGTGGCAGGCTTGGATCTGGGCATGTCCTGGTTCAGCTGAGATCAAGGAATGTTTGTGAATCAGATTTTATGAGCTGTAGCAAGTGGATGAGAGGTTTTGTGCCATTTTGCAAATTCATGAAGTTTTGGCCACTTTTGGATTTCTTAATGTGCAAGACATGGAATAACATGATTCTTTGGCCAATTATGAGTTTTAGGCAATGCACAATGTTTGTATGATGCTTAGAAGTGTGTTTGAAGTCACAAAATAGCTTGGCAAGTGGTTTTGCAAAAATCCCTCTTTGGTGCATTCTTGAAAATTATGTGATTTTTGCCAACTTTGAAAGATCATAACTTCAGTTCCATAATGAATTAGAACTTGTTCTTGTACTTTTTGAAAAGGGAATGATCCAATCTACAACTTTCATGACCAACAATTTTTCATTTGAAGCATTTTTGGTTGAGAAAGAGGAGGTTGAAAAACTTTCCCAAAATGGAAAGTTTACATTACAAGTCATTTCCATTTTTGGCAACTTTTGGTTTAGCTCATTTTTATTCAAATTTGTGAACTTCTAAGCACTTCAATGATCAAATAAAGATCATATAACTTCAATTTGATGAAAAATCCACTTTGGTTCCATGGATGGGGGCCTCAGATGCCCTGATTTTGCTCTGACTTTCTCAAGAAGTTACCCAGTGATCAGATGACTTCCACAATGAATTTCTTCATCAAAATTGGTACACATGATCCTTATAACATATTGAGACCAATAGAAACAAGAATGACCAAAAAATTTGGAGTTATGGCCTCTGAAACCAAAACCCTAATTTTAGGTCATCTATGTAGTTAAACCCTAACTCTGCTTCCATGCTTTGCCAGTTCTTGTGATTCTTTGACTTCCTTGATCTTTGGAGGATAAAATATGATGATTGAACATACATGGACCCTCTTGAGATGATTGAAGACCTTTGGAGTGGCTCAGATGGATTCTTGGATTGCTCAGATCACAAACCCTAGATGCAGATGACTTGAACTACTGCAGTGAAGCAAAAATGCAACATGATATGATATGATTAAACTAATGCAAATATGAAAGATCACAAGCCATGGTGTGAACTTAGTGAGGGCAATTTTGGGGTGTTTACATCTTCCCCTATTCAAGTATGAGTTAGCTGTGTAGGATGTAAGCGCCGGGCCTAACAGACAAACTAGATAACTTGTGGTTGAATACCAAAGAAAGTCCAAAATTTGCACTCATTGGGGAGAAGAAGAAAAGGGATATAGATTGTAAAAGGAAAGTATGGCATGATTATAAAGTGAGGGCGATAGAGGACGACCATCGAGCAGAGGACGTCTGCTGGGGATAAAGCAATGATGGGGACGACCGACATGCGAGGGAAATAAAGAGATCATGACGGGGACGACCATCTAGCAAAATTCTCTGGGGATTAAAATAAAGGCAATGATGGGACGGCCATCATGTTCAGAGACTGAATGAAGTAATGATGAGGGACAGTCATCAATGGTGAAGGACGATCACCTAGCAGGGTACGGCTGCTCTCGGGGTTTATCACGACATAGGACGAATGCCGGATAACAAGATCAACGATGGGGATGACCATCGGATAAAATGATGAAGGACAATCATCAAGAAGGTGAAGGACGATCACCTAGCAGGGGACGACTGCTAAATATCACGACATAGGACGAATGCCGGATAACAAGATCAACGATGGGTACGGCCATCGGATAAAATGATGAAGGACGATCATCAAGAAGGTGAAGGACGATCACCTAGCAGGGGACGACTGCTAAATATCACAACATAGGACGAATGCCGGATAACAAGATCAACGATGGGGACGGCCATCGGATAAAATGATGAAGGACGATCATCAAGGAGGTGAAGGACGATCACCTAGCAGGGGACGGCTGCTAAATATCACGACATAGGACAAATGCCAGATATAAAAGGGTTCCAATAATGGAGACTCCGCTGGGAGAAAGATGAGGGACGGTCATCCAAAGGTGAAGGACGATCACCTGGCAGGGTACGGCTGCCGAAAGTATCATGACATAGGACGAATGTCAGATAGAAAAGAAGTTTTGCTGGGGACTTCGCTGGGGAATAGTAAACACGGACGAGTGTTTACATCCAAGAAATGAAAGGTATAAGTGTTTGACACTGTGTATAGATTAAAGATACGGACGAGCATCCTTAAGATTATGATACAGACGAGTATCGGTAGAAACAAATGCTAACGCATGTTCAGAGATGATGGTATGGACGAGTACCAACTGGTTAACAAAGAACACGGACGAGTGTTGAATCTGAGGGGAAATAAGTGGTGTATACAAGATATGGACGAGTATTTGTATGAATAAAGATTAGCATTGGTGAGACACAGACGAGTGTTCAACTTGAGAGTATGACACAGACGGGTGTCATAAGAGGAAACATATAAGTTATGAACTTATAAGTTTAAAAGGTGTTCTGGCAACCTGTGGGGGTAGGATGACACAGACGGGTGTCAACAAGAGTGTATTATAATAAGTGTTTGGGTAACCATGCTGGGGAGTGGTGACACGGACGGGTGTCAAAAAGAGTATGGAAGTTTCTGTATTCAAAAGGATATTTGTGGCTTATATCTGCAGGGGGATGATATGACACGAACGAGTGTCGAATGAGTATATATAAACATGTACTTGTGTTGGAGAGCGCAAAGGGGACGCTTTGGCTTTTTGTTGGGGAAATTGAGATGACACGGACGAGTGTCGAGAAGGACATGGTATGGATAACGATTTGGGCGAAAGTTTTCTGGTGCATTTTCTGGGGCACAGTGGCACGTGCATGAGATTTTACAACAAAATGTTTGCATTCATCACGATACCCAATACTAGTGCTTGGCTATGCAAAACATAACTACATATCAGAGTGCGAAATATGACCCAGAAAATCCCCTCTATTATTTTATCTAGTGTTGCCACAGCAAGATAGTATCCCAAATCCTTTGTTGCCTTTTTAGCAACAAAATTGCTTAGAAGGCGAATCAGAATTGCCCGCTGAAGCATAAGACTGTCTGGCTTCGGATTTTCTGCAGCAATGATGACATTCCGAGCAAGCTGCACTTTGATAAACATGGTGTTATGCCTAGTAATGTCGAATGAAGCTACGAAAAGAAGGGGAAGAGAGGGGGGTGAAGAGTGTGTCTAGGGTTTACTTTTAATTTGGGTCTTGAAATGAAATGAAGAAGAAGCCCTTTCGTACACTAAATACCCCTTTTTTTAAATATTTTTTTTAACAAAAAAGAGGGATGTACTGGGTGCGTTGTTGATGAGGTACTTGGTATTCGCAGGTGACTGGTTCGAACCTGACTTGTGATTATGCAATATGTTTGATTTTTGCCGTAATGCTCCATATTAGACGGAATGATACGCTCTGGGGGAAAATTATGTAAATGCCATGATTATGCAAAAGATACCGATCTGGGATTCGGATCCCGTTGCCAGTGGAGATCTCTGACTGATCTTCTCAAAAGGATATCCCAGCTGGGGATGAGATCATTGGTAGACCTGATAAAATATATGACTCTGCTTGGGGAATTAGATCGCTGATAGATCTATCCGGTAATGGTATAACCCAACTGGGGATGAGGAAACTTTCGTCACTTTGTTGTGGAGAGATTCAGACATTGCTCTTCTGGAGCTCTATGGGGAGATGATTCCCTGTCTGGTACTCTGTTGGGGGACGAAAGACCACTGAACGATCTTCCTAGAGATTTCTGTGGGGATCTTGCTGAGGATGAGGAGACTTTGACAATTCAGCTGGGGAAATGAGCATTCTCTGATGCTGTTTGAAGAAGATGTGTTGGAGAAGTGATGCCTGGAAACTCTAATGGGGAGCAAGCATTTCCGGTGTTGTTTGGAGGTTGTGCAGAGGAAACAATGATTTGGCAACTTTGTTGGGGAAAACATTTCATGTCCCATTTGTGCTTTGAATACCTGCAATCCTGTTAAGACAAAGAAACGCACAAGTGCCCTGAGGTATCCCTTACCGGATTCTCTCATAGGAGTTTAGATACTCCTGGGAGTAAAATACATTTCCTGCAAGCATTTATTAGAAAGGCACATCCTTTTTTATGTAAGTATCATATCATGAATATTAGACATTTGCAAACGACACAAAAATGTACAAGACGAAGTGTGACTGAAAACTCTGATTTTATTAATTTGGGTGCTCTGAATTGGCAAATACAGTCAAAGAAACAAATCTCCTGAAATGAGGAGATTGTTACAAAATTGAGAAAAGTAAAGGTGTTGGTGTTGCACCCCAAAATTTGCTCTCACCAAGACAAGACATTGTGTACTAAGGTATCCCTAGAGGTTCACAAGATTCACAAGGTATCTCAAGAGGTTCACAAGGTTCACAATTAGTCAGAAAGTGTGACAATTCCCTCAGACAATGCCTCCTCCTAAGTAATGCATCCTAAACTAGGGTTTTGACTTTCATCAGGATAAATGGACTTTAAAGGCTTCAAGTGAGCTTCATAGCATCCTATATGTCTTCAAGAATCCCTATGTCAAGTTTCAAGGCCTTCCCAAAAGCTTTGCTCAATCAGATGATCAGATAAGTTAAAATCAGTCAAAGTAGTTAAAAAGTCAAACTGAGGTCAACTGTGGTCAAACCAAAGTCAAACTTCATGATTGTTTGCCAACATCAAGTATATGAAGTAAAATTCATCATTTGGTCAAGGGTTGATCATGATTCATCAAGGAAATTTCAGATCATCAAGAATCAGGAGTTTCTAAATTAGGGTTTTCATAGGAAAAGTCAACTGAACTTTGACCAGCCATAACTTTCACATGCTTCATCAAATATTTTCCATCCAAAGCTCATTTTGAAGGAAATTGAATTCTCTACAACTTTGTGTCTCACAAGACAAGCCCAAAAATGCTTCATTTGGAAGGTATGAGCTAACACATTATAGGTCCTTTTAAAAGTCAACAAAAAGTCAACAACTTCCAAAGAGCATAACTTGAGAATGGTAAAAGATATGGACATGATACCAAAGAGGTTGGTTAGAGGACTCTTTAAGATTTCCAAAATGTCCAAGAACACCTTCATAGCATTAAAATTGATGGATTTGTGCCCTTGCAAAGTTGGGAAATTTTTTAGAGGTTTATGAAGCAAATGGGGTCTTAAAACCAAAATCCACCAAATGGGCTTGCTTTTTTATGATCCAAACACTTCCATGACATCATGCACGAATTAAAAACTATTTATTCATATTTTTATTCATTTTATTTTATTTATTATGATTTTTTACATTAAAAATCATTTTAAATTAAAATAAAATATAAAAGGATGAATATTTGATTTGATTTTGGTTCTAGAAAGTTTTAATATTCATTTAGAAGTGATTGGTATCATATAATTTCAGATCATACAAATATAGCAAGGTTAGATCAAAGAAATTCAATTTTTAAAGATGAATCTTTTTCAATCTCCATAGGTCCAAAAGTCCAAAGGAGGAACTATTTTTTTGACCTAATTCTGATATGTGATATATAAACAACATAAGAGAAGCAAGACACACGAATTTGGGCAGCCTCAAGAGCAATTTTCAAACTTCAAATTTCATCAAAAAAATTGAAATTCAGATTCACCTTTAAAGGACAGTAAAAGGTATTTTGAACACATAGAGATGATCCTTGGACATCACTGAATCTATCCCAACCCTCAAAAGCATCAGAATCATGCTCATAACCCGAATCCTCTTTGTTCTTGAATTTGCAAACTTTCGATTTCCATTATTCATGCATTACTAATGACTTTTGATGTTGTTTTCTTGTTTGTGATAAGCTTTAGATCTTACTTGGATCAATTAATTGGGGTTTCACTGCCTAAAACGAATTCGGCCATAGCTAGGGTTTATGACTCTCATTTAGGGTTCTTCGATTTAGACTATATAAATTGATTTTAAGACCATAAATGAACTGTATGAAGGTTGGGGATCACAACCATGTAATTAATTTGATGAATCGTTGCATATTGATGATGGTATAAGATTGGCAGGTTTCATATGCAGGTAAATTCGTAGGAAATATGGTGGATAAATTCGCAGGTAAATTCGTAAGTTTGGAGGTTGAAGAAGAAGCAGCTTGGCGCGAAATCTGAATTCAAAATTTAACTTGTTTCTATAATATGTGTTTGTTAGTCTATTATCAGGTAACGCGCCTGGCTTAGTTGGTAGAGTGTTGATGGTTGTAGGCATCAGGGCGTGGGTTCAAGTCCAGCCCTCAGCAATTTTTTTACTTTTCTCAATTATTTCATCTGATTTATCATATAATGTTTGATTGATGGTCTTAGATCACCAGGTGTGTGCGCAACCCAGAGGTAATCCCCCATTCAGGTACAGGGGAGGTCCTGGGTTCAAATCCAGGCCTCCCCATTTTTTTTAAAACTTTCTTTTCTTATTTTTTTTTCTAATTATTATTTTCTATTATATATTATTATTATTATGAAATTTGTTTTATATTTAACTAAAAAAAATCTATTTTAAACTTAATTAAGTTTTTATTTTCATAAATCTCATAATATATTTTATAAAGTAAATTTGTATATAATGTTAATTTTCATTTATAATTTGTAAATAAATCAATTAATATTTTAATTAAACATTAAAACCCTAATTTTATTTTCTTAAATATGTAAACCCTAATTTCTAACCCTAATTTTTATTTAACTTTAAATATTAAACTTAATTAATTTTTCTAATATATAATTAAATAATTAGTTATATTTTGTAAATTATTATTATAATTGTTTATTATCATAATTACTTTCCTTTCTCTTAAAAATTCTTAAAAATTATTTGTTTAAAAATGTTCTCTTAAATTATATATATTTTTGTATATTTGTGCTAACCTTTTCTTCTTATGATTATTTTTATTACTAACCATTTTAATTATAGTTTCTTTATTATATATTTATTATTAATTATTCCTATATTTATGTAATTGCGAAAGCCTTGTAATAGCCGTAGATTTATTTGTGTCTTTATTTTATTGTTTATAAATATTTTTTCCATGGTTAGTAACTATAGGGAGTGATAACATGTTTGTGATTTAAAATTAACTTAGAAAAATAATTTAAATAAGATGAATATATGAATATGAACACTCACACACGTAAGTCGATCTTTGATCGCCATCTCACACTTTCTAAGGTTACTCCTCATGTTGCCTAATTATAAGGTCAAGTAAGGTGTCTTAAAGCAAATTCCCTTCATTAATATCATCAAGTCCCTTCAAAATTATAAGATCAAGTCCCTTCGAGGTTGCCTACGATAAATGATCTTGTCCCTTCGAATAAAAGATGATAAGTCCCTACGTATTACTAAAAACACCTTACAGTTGCCTAAATTCAGATGTCCCTTCACATGTCCCTTATTACATCCAAGGTAATGACTACCTATTCCTTAATAATAGGGATAGTTTTACCATTGAAAGAACATACAAGAACAGTAAAGACTTAGTATAGGGTAGGTTCCTCTTAAGTACTTGCTCACTTTTCTTCAAGATACTTCATTACACTTCACATTTCAAACAAATTTTCAAAACAAAGTCTTTATATACATCCATATGAGGATCATTATAAAGTACTTAGAAAATTTTTAATCACACACTACACTTTCTCGAAACAATTTAAAGTGAGCTAAGTAACTAAGAGCCCATGGACAACCATGGATATAAAGGGTGCTAACACCTTCCCTTTGTATAACCTACCCCCCGAACTCAAAATCTTTTTAAGGTCTTTCCTGCTCTTTTATGCCCTTTCCTTTTGGATAAAATAAAAGTCGGTGGCGACTCTTGCTATCCGCAACATTTATAGAAAGTCAGTTCTCCCACCGTGTTACAGCTGGCAATGTTGGTGATGCTTTAGTGAGCTTCCCTTTTTCTATGACCCGTATGACTTTTACGTTCTTCTCATCCTGCTTTCTGAAGAAGGTTGATTCTGACCGATGCTTTAACCTTTCGAAACTTGCAATGTTGTAAGTGATATAGACGAATTCAGAATGCAGTTGTTCACTTATTCCCTTATTTTGCGTGGATCGCCTTTTCGGGTTTTCAATCCACCGGGATACCCATTTTTTCCTGAGCTGTCCAATGCGGCTTTTCAAATCAGCGGGTGTACATTTTTTCCCCTTATTTTTTCCCGAGTCCTTTTATTTTGTTTTTGACTCGCCGGGATGCCCTATTTTTGCCTGGACTTACATTTTGTTTTTATGTCCAGCGGGTCATTTTATGCGAAGTATTTTTTAACTGCATCTGAATTCACAGGGGACAGGAAATCTTCACCATCCATAGTAGTGAGCATCAGTGCTCCACCAGAGAAAACCTTCTTCACTATAAATGGACCATCATAATTCGAAGTCCACTTGCCCTTGTGGTCTGTATGAGGAGGAAGGAGTCTTTTCAGCACATGATCTCCTACTTGGTATTCCTGAAGCCTGACTTTCTGATCGAAGGCTTTCTTCATCCTTTTCTGATATAACTGCGCATGAAAGATTGCGGCTAATCTCTTTTCTTTGATCAGAGTCAATTGATTATACCGAGATCAGACTCATTCTGCTTCACTCAACTTTACAACCATCAGTACCCGTAAGGAGGGTAATTCAACTTCAACAGGTAGGACTTCCTCCAAACCATACACAAGCTGATACGGTGTTGCCCCAGTGGATGTTCTGATGGATGTACGGTATCCATGCAAGGCAAATGGTAGCATTTCATGCCAGTATTTGTATGTAACTACCATCTTTTGCACAATCTTCTTAATGTTCTTGTTAGCTGCCTCAACAGCGCCATTCATCTTTGGCCTGTAAGGAGAAGAGTTGTGATGTTGGATCTTGAAGTCCCGACACAGTTCTGCCATCATTTTATTGTTCAAGTTGGAACCATTATCAGTAATGATTCGCTCGGGTACTCCATATCGACAGATGATGTCTCTCTTCAGGAATCTGGTGACCACTTGTTTGGTGACATTAGCATACAAAGCTGCTTCAACCCATTTGGTGAAATAGTCAATGGCTACCAGGATGAATCTGTGGCCATTTGAAGCAGTCGGTTCAATCTTTCCAATCATGTTAATTCCCCACATTGCAAAGGGCCAAGGTGAAGACATTACATTCAAAGGATTCGGAGGTACATGCACTTTGTCTGCATAAATCTGGAATTTATGGCACTTTCTGGCATAAGCACAACAGTCTTCATCCATTATGATCCAGTAGTAACCTGATCTCAACAATTTCTTAGCCATTTCATGTCCTCCAGCATGGGTACCGAAGGATCCTTCATGCACCTCATGCATCCGCAAGTCTGCTTCTGTCTTATGAACACATCTGAGAAGTACCATGTCAAAGTTTCTCTTGTACAAGGAACCATCAGTATTCAGGAAGAAACTACCAGCTAGCCTTCTTAATGTCTTCTTATCATTGGATGATGCCCCAGGTGGGTATATTTGATCCTCTAAGAAGCATTTGATGTCATGGAACCAAGGCTTGCCATCTTTAGTAATGTCCACAGAGAATACGTATGTTGGTCTGTCAAGTCTGGATATTGAAATCCGAGGCACACAGTTGGTAGCTTGAACTTTGATCATGGAGGAAATGGTAGCCAGAGCATCTGCAAACTGATTTTCATCTCGAGGGATATACTCAAGTTTGACTATAGTGAAGAAAGTCAGTAATCTCCTCGTATAATCACGGTATGGAATCAGATGCTCTTGGTGGGTGTACCATTTGTCGTTGGTCTGATTGATTACCAGAGCTGAATCTCCGAATATAGTTAAAGTCTTGATCCTGAGGTCAATGGATTCCTCAAGACCCATGATACAGGCTTCGTATTCAGCTTCGTTGTTAGTGCAGTTAAAGGTGAGTTTTGCCGAGAAAGGCATATGAACTCCTTTAGGTGTAATGAGCACTGCACCAACTCCACGACCATTCATATTAACAGCCCCATCAAACATCATTGTCCATTCTTCTTCTGGGTCAGGCCCTTCAGTGTGAACAGGCTCTTCATGATCTTTTGCTTTCAGGAACATGATGTCTTCATCAGGGAAGTCAAATCTCATAGGCTGGTAATCATCAATGGGTTGCTCAGCCAGATAGTCAGACAGTACACTTCCCTTGATGGCCTTTTGAGATGTGTACTGAATGTCATATTCTATTAGAATCATTTGCCATCTTACAACCCTTCCGGTAAGTGTTGGCTTCTCAAATATGTACTTGACTGGATCCATCTTTGAGATCAATAAGGTAGTGTGGGTCAACATATATTGTCTTAGTCGGCGAGCAGCCCACGCTAAAGCACATCAAGTTTTCTCGAGGAGTGAATAACGTTGTTCACATTCGGTAAACGTTTTGCTTAGGTAGTATATTGCATACTCTTTTCGTCCAGACTTGTCATGCTGGCCCAACACACACCCCATTGATCCTTCTAATACTGTCAAGTACATTATTAGAGGTCTACCTTCAACTGGAGGCATAAGAATTGGAGGTTCTTGTAAGTATTCCTTGATTTTTTCAAAAGCCCTCTGGCAGTCTTCATTCCACCTGACCGTTTGTTCTTTCCTTAACAACTTGAACAGGGGCTCACATGTTGCTGTAAGATGAGATATGAACCTTGATATGTAGTTCAATCTACCTAAGAACCCCCAAACCTCTTTTTCAGTCTTTGGTGCAGCATCTCTTGAATGGCTTTGACTTTGTCAGGGTCAACTTCAATTCCTTTTTCACTTACAATGAACCCCAGCAGTTTACCGGAACGTACCCCGAATGTGCATTTGTTGGGGTTTAGCTTCAGCTGGTACTTTCTCAGAAGCTTGAACAGCTTTAACAGATTTACCAGATGGTCTTCTTCTGTGAGGGACTTGGCAATCATGTCATCCACATAACATTCAATTTCTTTGTGGATCATGTCGTGGAATAATGTTACCATAGCCCGTTGATAAGTGGCACCAGCATTCTTCAGTCCAAATGGCATTACCTTGTAGCATAATATGCCCCAGGGTGTGATGAAAGTTGTCTTCTCCATGTCTTCAGGTGACATCTTGATCTGATTATATCCTGAAAATCCATCCATGAAGGAGAATACCGAGAACTGAGCCGTGTTGTCGACCAATACATCAATGGGAGGTAATGGGAAGTCATCTTTCGGGCTAGCTCTATTCAGATCCCAGTAATCCACACACATCCGTACTTTGCCATCCTTCTTAGGCACATGTACAATGTTAGCAACCCACGGCGGGTAACTAGTTACAGCAAGGAAACCGGCGTCCCACTGTTTTTGCACCTCTTCTTTTATCTTCATGGCCATATCCGGACGAGTACGGCGCAACTTCTGTTTTACTGGAGGACGGTCCTCTTTTAGTGGCAGCTTGTGCATAACAATGTCGGTATCCAGACCTGGCATGTCTTGGTAGGACCAAGTAAAGACATCAACGTACTCTCGTATCATGTCAATAAGTTTTTCCTTCACTGAATCTTGTAGACGGGCCCCGATCTTCACTTCTTTCAAGTCTTCTTCGGTACCAAGATTAACTGTCTCAACTTCCTCCTGATGAGGAGTGATAACCTTCTCCTCTTGCCTTAGCAGTCTGGCTAGCTCTTTAGGTAGCTCATAATCTTCTTCAACCCCTTCATCAGCTTGATTAATCAGATTGTCGAAGTCATACGAAGTCATAGCAGTGTCGTTGTCAGTGCAGTCTGGAGGGCACTCTCTGCAAGGGTTTAGATTTGTTCATTTTAGTGATCAGTTTTATCTTGTTTAGAAAAAGTGAAATGAATTTGTTATTTTGAAAACATTGCCATTTTATTGTTTTGTACAAAAAATAAAAATGAAAAACAGTGAGCGGAAAAAGAGACTCGTTTGCAAAAAGATGTCCTGATATTCATTACTTGATCATTTGCACAATTACAAGATGGCCTTATTACAAAATGAGTCCTGGCATCTTGGGCAAGATGCAGGACTTGATGCATGCTTAAAAGACAGGAAATAATAATTACTCTGCAGGAGTAACTCTTATAATTTCTTGGGAAGACCAGTTAGAGACTTGGTTCCCCGGGATCCTTGGACGTATCCAGCTTTCCAGGTTGCGTTCGTCTTCTTCCTCGTCTTCCAGACTGTTCACAGCATCCGGGATAAGCATTCCCCCGCTGACAAATTTGGGCTCTGCTGCAGCCTCTGGTTGATCTTGTCGAGTTGGTCTGTAACCCAACCCGAATCTGTCTTCTTTCTTTTCTACTGGCAGCAACTTGCCCCAGCCTTGAGCAGTACCCTCCTTAACAAACTTCCGGGCCTATTGATATGAAGTGATGGAAGTTCCAGACATAGCAGTTGCTTCATTGATGTTAAGGGCCTCAAACCCCTGACTCATAGTCTCATGGATCTCTCCATCCATCTCTATATACTTGTAAGTAGCTAGCTGGCTAATGAAAATGTCTTCCTCCCCGCAAATTGTGATGATTTGGCCTTCCCACTCAAATTTTAACTTCTGGTGAATGGTAGATGTAACAGCGCCAGCGGCGTGAATCCAGGGTCTACCCAACAAACAGTTGTAGGCCGACTGTATGTCCATCATGAAGAAGGTCGTTTTTAAGGTTTGTGGGCCAATCAACATAGGTAAATAAATCTCTCCAAGCACTGATCTCTTAGAGCCATCAAATGCTCTCACCACCACGTTACTTGGACGTAATGCTAAACCATCATATTCCAACTTCACCAAGACTTTCTTTGGGAGGACATTGAGCGAAGACCCAGTGTCTACCAGTACATGAGAAAGAACAACACCTTTGCATTCTAAGGTGATGTGTAAAGCCTTGTTATGATTGCGTCCCTTCGTCGTTAAATCAGCATTTGTGAAGCCCAATCCATGACTGGTGTTAACATTTGCTACCACTATTTCCAGCTGATTAACCGTAATCTCTTTCGGCACGTAGGCTGCGTGCAGGACCCTCAACAATGCATTCCTATGGGCTTCGGAGCACATTAACAATGATAATATAGAGATTTTGGAGGGTGTCTGATGAAGCTGGTCCACCACTTTGTAATCACTCTTTTTGATTATTCGCATGAACTCGTCTACCTCTTGTTCAAAAGACGTCTTCAGAGTTTCTTTAACAGTTGGATCTTTAAGTACCACATTCTTCCCTTTTGCCTTAGCAGCAGCTTCTGCTTCAGCATTGGGCCTCGGTGTTTGTAAGGCAAAAAGGCGTCCGCTTCTGGTGAAGCCTCCGCCTCCCCCAACATTGTCAACTTGTGGTGAAGAGGTTGATGAATCTAGAGTAATATTCTTTCCGTCGCAGTAGAGATCAGAGCTTTAGTGCCAAGTTATGGCATTACTGCTTTCATAAGGAACAGGTCCAGGTACCGTAATGGTGATCGGACTAATTGCTGCAGCGGAAGGAACTGTGATGATATGCAGGTCGTAGTAGACTGTGACTGGAGATCTGACAGGAGGTGTTACAGTTTGTTGTTGGAAATTTTTGTTGGGATGAACATTTGCTGGGTCATAATAGATCGTGACCGTTGAGACATCTTCATTAATGTTTGCTGGTGTTGTAGGCGTTTCCGTTGATAAGATGGGTGCTGATGTTGTAGAAGTAAATGTTGCTGAACTTTGACTTGTTGAAATAATGGATGGAGTAATTGCTGGAGTTGTGGATGAATCAGTGGGTATGATAGTTGTTGCAGTTGTAGGAGGATCTATTGTTGCTGAAGAAAGAGTTGTTGATGTTGTAGGAGCCGTTGTGGTAATTTCCAAAATTCCATCTCTGATAAGGCCATCTATGCCAAGCCTTAGCCTCTCACAACCATTAATAGCAGTTTTGCACAATTCGCAGCAGGCCTCGCAGCCCGGGAACACCTGGCATCTTAGGAGTTGAGCTTTGACTTCTGCCAGCGGTGTTTGAATCTGTGCAACATTATCAATCAGTGCAGATGGTTGATCTTCCTCTATGGCATTGATCATGGGCCCACCATGATTAGGCATAGCATTTCTGTTAACATTCGGGGGAGGTGCGAAATTGAGAGCTTTGGAATCGACCAAATCCTGAACCTTCATTTGCAAGCCTCTACATTTCTCAGTATTGTGACCAGGTGCATTGGAATGGAAGGCACACCTAGCATTGGCATCATAATTCTTTGGGAGATTGAGAGGATCTTGTGGAGCCAACGTCCTTAACTCAACCAGGTTAAGCTTCAGGAGTTATGGCAGTAGAGTGACATAAGGCATAGGGATGGGATCAATCACCCTATTTGCCTGAGATGGTCTCTGTTGAAAGGGGCGCTACTGTTGGTTGTTGTTGTTGCTGTTGTGTGTTCTTTGTTGAGGAAAATGAGGTTGTTGCTGATAGTGATGTTGTTGTGGTTGTTGTTGAGGAAAAAGTGGTTGTTGTGGAGATGGAGCCGGGATGGTAATAGCTATTATTGATCTGTGAGAATACTGGGGTCTGCCCCGGCCTGCATGGATAACATTTGTTTCACCTGCCCTTCGGGGTCCTGAAAAAGGTTTTCTGGGGTTGTTGGAGGAACTTGCACCATTGTCAGAGATTTTGCCCATCTTCAAAAGACTCTCAATTCTCTCACCAACTATAACTACATCGGCAAAACTGGTGGAAGAGAAAGCGGCAAGTCTATCAATATAAGTTCCCTGCAAGATGTTCATAAACATGTCAGCCATTTCTCTTTCAGACATGGGTGGCTGGACAGCAGCAGCAAGCTGTCTCCACCTCTGAGCATAATCCCGGAAGATTTCCCTTGAAGAATGAGGCATGCCCATTAGAAGAGTTCTATTGGGGGCCATGTCTAGGTTGTACTGGTATTTCCGGATGAAGGCTTCGCCCAAGTCTTTCCAACATCTTATAGTGGCCCTCGTCAGATGCGAATACCATTCTCTTGATGCCCCAGTCAGGCTGTCCTCAAAATAGAACATCCATAACTTCTCTTCCATGGTATAAGCCTTGAGTCTCCCTAAGAAATATTGTAGATGAGTACGCGGGCAGGTGGTACCATTATATTTTTCAAAGCATGGGGGTTTGAATTTGTGGGGAATCCTCACCCCATCTACCAGCCCCATATCCATTACGTCAAAGCCTAAAGAATTTTAGGATTCCAAGGACCTCAGTTTTTCAGCAATCTCATCCAGCCTTCTTTCATACACCTCATCCCCAACCCCAATAACTGTGAACTGCTCCTCCTGAGGATCTTCTTGCAAGATCCTTCCTGCAGCAGTGTTTCCTTGAATATTCCTTGGGACATTAACATCTGGGTTCAAATGGGGCCCAAATTCTGGTGGGTCGATACGAGGCTGCCCTCGTTTATTATTGTTGGTTCCTCCTGTTCCAGGGTGGGGCTCTTCAGGTGTCTGCCTTTCTACCAGCTCTCTCAGCCTTTCCTAGCTCTGAGCTAAGCCAGTCATCACAGCCATAAATTGGGAAATTTGGTTTCTCATTTCAACCCTTTCGTTTGCCATTTGATTTCTTACTTCATTCAGGTCCTGCTGTACCTGATCCATCTGAATGCCTGGAAGGTTGTTTCGCGTTGGGTACCGGTGCGTACGGTTGACAGGGAACACTCTACGACGAGCAATGTTTCCTGAAACCACAACAAAGTGAGAAACAACAATAAAACAAAAACCTATAAAACAAAGAAAAATGTTAGTATGCAATGCAATATGCTTATTTGTTTTCCAAGGTATCCGGTTTGGTTCTTGGTTTTGACCTTTCCAGACCTCGAGGAGATGCTTGATGATGTTGAGAAATGAAGCCCACCAAAATAAAACAAACTGATATATTAAAAATGATGAAAATACATAGTCTGTTTATAATACATGCCAATGGTGGGTCAAAAATGCAAAAATCAAAAGAAAAAGAGTACATCAAAAGAAAAGAAATACAAGCAAAGAAGAATTAGACATCCAATCCAAAGTCATCTTCCCTGACTTCCTTCATGTGTGCCTCAGTCACCGGACCAACTGGGTGCTCTGTAATGGTCCTAATGAGGAGGTTCCTGGTAGCAATGGCATTAGTCAGCTTCTTATGTCTGTCCCGGTCCTTTAATCTCTTTAACCCCGCCCGGAGTTTCAATTCTGATATCTCCTTCTGAGCTGCCAACAAAGCTTCCTGCTGCTTCTTCTCATTGGCCTCCAGCTGCTCAATCTTGGCCTGAATCCTCTGGTCTTCTTGTGCACGGGCTTCGGTGATCCTGATCCACCTAGCCTGGCTTTCCTCCAGGTAATGCTCAGCCCTAGCCTTCTGAATCTTGGCCTCCTTACAGGCATTCTTCAAAACCAACTCTCCTGCTCTTGCCTTTCTTATGTAGTCATATGTCCTTTCAATCTTGGTCAGATGCTCAGTCTTGAGCCTTTCCAATCTTTCAATGTCCAGACGACTGTCATTTCTCTCCCGGAGAGTCTTCTTCAAGGCTTCAGCTAGCTGATCATTCCTCTCTTTCATTTTTTCAAATTCCTCCAGGCTAACAGTTGCTGCAGGCTGTACTATAGAAGGTCCAGGTGTGTCTTCCAAGGTGAAAGGCATTCTGGTGATCTGAGCTCTAGTACGGGACCAGTCAAAATACTGGGCTGAAGCAACATTGTTACATCTTCCAAGGATGGATGTACCTTTGGTCTGGTTGTTGTCCCAAGCCCAGGCAGCTTGTCTGACAACAGCTGAATTAGGTTGAACTTCACAGTATAGGGTCTCAGCTAAACCTTGTCCTCTGGAAGGATGAACCAAGGCATATCTCAATTGTCTCTTAAACAGTAAAAGGTTGTTGTTGATGCAACCTTTTACTCCTATTAGAGGCACATTAGGGTATTGCCCATAGTTGGTAATAATCTTTTTGCCTTTGGTGCTCTGAGTGCACCATTTGATATCATCTGATGTTAAGGCAATGAACCTCTTGGCCCAATTCTTCAGCTGGTGTGGGTTTAAGAAGGTATCTGATTTAGGCAAGTGTTTGAGTAGCCAAGAGTAGAAAAGAGGAGCACAACATCTGACTAGCTTCCCCCTTTGCTTTTCATTTCTCTGATGGATGGAGTAGTAGAAGTCTCCCAGCAATGTAGGCACTGGGTTCCTCAACAAGAACAGGTGGATGGCATTCCTACTCACAAACTTGGGCTCATCTGCAAACAAAATAACCCCATATATACTGAGGGTTAAAAGTGCACAGACTGCCTTCCATTCTCCTACTGTAGCCTTCAGAGTGGCCTGAGAGATCAAGAAGTCTAGGTGGAGGCCTGGAACTCCAGCTTTGGTTGTCAGGTTCTGCTCAATGAGGGCAGGCTCCAAATACAATGCCCTGGCTATCTCATCATTTCTGGGAGCAGTCATCTCTGGGTTGAAGGGGATCCCTCCTCTGATAGGCACTCCAATCAACTAGGAAAACTCTTCCAACAGAGGCTCCATCTGAAAAATATGGAAAGGTGAAGCACCTGAGTGGGGGGTCATAAAACTGCAAGCATGTGTGGATCATGCTTCTCTGAGAAGAATCAAGATCCATGACCATGTCCAAGATACCCCCATAGTGCTCTCTAAATAGTGGGATGTGGTCAGGTGTGATAAGAGACTGGACCTGCCTGATACCAGTCAATATGGGCTCAAAAAAGTGATAAGATATGTTGCTTTTCCTTGGAATATCCATGAGTGCTGAAGAAGCTGAAGACAAATGCTGATGAAGATCACTGACTGACAAGCTGGAGGCAAATCTCTGACAGACTGATGCAGGTGCTGAAGGAGATAGCTGAAGCAAATGCTGAAGAAGATAACTGAAGCAGAGGTCTAAGCAGTAGAAGGGGTCAAAACCAAATATAATGAGGTGGATACCCTGAAAAACAAATAAACAAATGTTAAATGATGCAATGATAATATGCAAATGATATGCAAGGGTTTGTGATCAAGAGCTGGATCTGATTATCTGTCTTGGTATAAGGTCCATGTATGTTCAAAGATCCGGATGGAGGCTTAGAAGTCCAGTAACCAGGGTGTGGGACTCACATAAAGAGTCACATGTCCAGGGTAATCACAAGAACTGTCCAAAATGATGCATTCTTAAAACAAAACAGTAACAGGGTATGATGTGGTCAAGGGTTCCTGCAAAACCTGTAAACAACCCAACCCCCTCACATGTAATGTTCTAGAACAAGGATCCTTAGACTTGGATCAGTTATGAGAAGTGTAAGCACTTCTAACCCGGAGATACAATGTTTACAATAACCATAAAAGTTCCTCCTCTAATTCACCCCAGATTCTGAAGGTCAAAATAAAGGTCATCCGGATTTAGCAGGCTTCCTAGATAGCCCTAGCACTACAGGAAATATGTAGCACAGAGTTCTCAAGAAGAAACCCACATCTGAACCGTGTTTCATATTCCCGCACCAGACCAAAATGGAATGGGAAAGAATATGAACCACTCTAGCCTAGGTGTCACTCAGGTCCTAGGTATAGGACCTTAATCACTCAGTGAAACCCCACCCACCAAGGAAAACTAGATCCAGCATAATGACAATGACAGTATGAATATGCATAAAACAATAAAGAAAAGCAGTAAATAAAGTTGTACATAAAGCAATAAATAAAGCAAATAAACAAGCACAATTAGCACGTAACACCCCCATAAATACAAATCAAACAAGCACTAGGAGGAACCCACAAAACGAACCAAATGCCCTGGTTGCAGCATAAGGGTCCCCAGCAGAGTCGCCAAGCAGCCGCTCCTACCAAATGACACCGGTTCAGATAGGGTACAAACGCGAACGGTCGGCGAAAGAGAACATGAAGATGAACTGAAAAGAGTCGCCAGCTAGGCATTTTTATCCCGAAGGAAAGGTAATGCTGCATAAACCTAGGAAAGAAATGGATAAGACGGTTGCGAACCAGATAAACTGAGAAAGGGGGTTGGTTACAACCTGGGAAGGTATTAGCACCCAGATTGTCTGTCGTACTCGACGGGATCCACGCTTGAAAGATTTGTGTTTAAAGGGGTAGGGGTAGTGTCAGTGTTATCTGTGTGCAAAAGCTGGAAGAGAATGTATAGGTGTCAGTGCAAAAGAAGATGTGAAGTGAATGAAAGGAGTGTCAGTGTAAGAAAAGAGTGCAATGCCCAAGACTATGAGGCTAAAAAGAATAAGGCTAGAAGAGGGGGAATATACAAAGACTTTTGTTCGATAACTGTTAAGTTATGCCTACGTATCCTCTCGTGCAATGAGGAAGTCAAAACAATCGTAGTTCGACTCAAAGAGACAGAAAGATGAATTGACTTGTGAACTGCTTACATATCTATGCTCAAGTGTATGACCTGTCTGGCTTAGGTGCAAACTGTCTTGCATTAGACGGAAGGAGCGAGTTCTCGTTTATGAGTGAAGGACGTGAGAAAAGAATCCCGAAGGAGACGATTATTG
The DNA here is from genome assembly GCA_963966055.1 of Lathyrus aphaca. Lineage (NCBI taxonomy): Eukaryota > Viridiplantae > Streptophyta > Magnoliopsida > Fabales > Fabaceae > Lathyrus > Lathyrus aphaca. The sequence continues at coordinate 481,848,023 of OZ014525.1, read as the reverse complement.
TTTGTTTTTTGGGTTTTCAATCTTTTATTTCTTTTTGGAATTTGTCATAAGAAATGAGCTTAAGCCTAAACCAAGGGTTAGTAAACTCATCACATCCTCCCTCTGATTAGGGGTAATGAGAATACCTTAAGTATGAAGTAAACACCTCAAACTTAATTACCATGATGTAGGATTAAGATCATTAACCTACTTGTGATTATTTAGATGTTTTTGGTATTTTTGTTTAGCGTTAAGTAATGAGTTTAAGCCATAATCAAGGATTTAATGGACCCATTACACCATCCTAATAGAAGGATGATAGATGAGAACATTTAAGCTGAGGAAGATACCTCAACTTAATCCATGATTAGGGATTAACCTCATGACAAAACAAAACCTTTATTAGAGAGGATTTTAGTTAATGATAAGATTAAGAAGTGAATTTTATGGTTTTTAAGACAACTTGAGGGGGACTTGTCCATTAACACTAGGGTTAGTCCTTCTTAACCAATTAAGGAAGAATTAGAACCCTAATGCAAGGCCCAAGTTACAAGCTTGATGTCTTAATGATTATTAGATGAATTGATTAAGAGATTTAAACACATTAAGGGATTAACACTTAGGATTAAAGTTATACACTCCATCCTAAGAGAAGGATGCAGGCATAACCTTAATCACAAAGCCTTAAAACCTTGAAGGTTTAGTCTCTGAATATGAGAGGAGAGGAGAGACACAAAAGACGACACAAAGTAAAACTAATGGGGGACTAATCAAAACCCTAATTTTTATCATGATTGGGTGTTCCTAGGGTTTACGAGGTTTGCATGAGATCTTCAAGAAAAGCCACCAAAGAGAAGGAAAGATAGAAGGAGGAGGAGCAGAAGAAGCAAGTCAACTTACTTCACTTAAGAAGATAAGTTGCTTGAAGAAAGAAAGTGAAGGAGGGAAAAGAATGAGAAAGCTCACTCTAAAACATATACAAAATGTAGCAATGAATGCATAAGAGAGATGAGAAAATATTGTGAGAAGTGAAGGCAAATTCACTTCCCAAATACTTACCACCTGAAAAGTTAGCAAAAAGAAATGAAATGAAAAGAAAATGAAACGAATGCAAGGATGCAAACGAAAACCAGAAGCATATTCATGATGAAAATGATGCTAAGAGATGATGCAAAGGTATGTCAAGAGTGGTGGGTGATCATACAAGTGAGGAGAATGCAAATGAAACATGAAAGGAGCATGAAAGTTCATGAAAGCACATGAAATGAAATGAATGCATAACATGGCAAATGGATGAAGAAATGATCAAGTATGATTCTAATGTGTCCTAGGATGTCTTATATGTCACGTGGATGCAAGAAATGTCATGGAAAGTTCATGAATGCAAGCATATGCAAGATGTATGCAAAGGAAGATGAGAAATTAGGGTTTTCATGCAACATGAGATGCAAAACTCAAAAACAGAAGAAAATGACAAGATAAAAATTGAAAATGCAATCAAAAGAAACCTAACCCCATATGATTCCAAACCCCAAAGGAGAATATCTAACTCCTAGCCCTAAGGAAGTTATGATTTTCCTAAGTTATCTAGGGTTTTAACGTACTTAAAGGGAAAAAATGCAAATCAATTCAAAAAGGCAGAAGAAATTTATGACAAACTTATGTTAGAAACTACATGTCAAATGAAGATCAATGCAAAAAGAACCATTGTCATACCATTCTTGGTTAGGCTGAAAATAATTCTTGAAGTTAGGATTCTAAAATGTGAATTTTATGAACCCTAAATTCAAGAAAATTATCAAAAATGGTTCAAAACCAAAAAGAAATTTGTGTGGATGGTATGACAATGTCTCTAAATGTTTAAAGATGCAATATGAATATTTTGGGATTTTTTAGAAACCTAAATGATATTTTAATTAATTAATTTTCATTAATTAATTAAAATAAACATTTAAATGTTTAAAAAATGATTTTTATGTGAAAAATATAAATAAAAATATTTTTGGGTTAAGAAAATTATTTGAAACAAAAATGCAGAATAAAAATATGTTTGGAAATTTTTAGCTATTTTTTATAAATGATACAAAATTAAATGAAAATAAAATGAAAAAAAATGAATTAATGGGCTGGTCAACTGATCCTGTGGCTCACATTCAAATCTGGAGATGGAGGGAAGACTTGGCGCGTAATCTAAGGGTCAGCATTCAAATCCTATTAAACCTAATTAATTAATTTTTAAATCCAGATTAATAACTAATGAACTAATCTGGTCCATTCAACGCGTGCGGTAGATGAAGATCCAAGGGTCCTAATTTAAACAAAAGCCCTAACCCTAATTACACATTAATGACTTTCAGGTCACCGGAGAAGAGCTCCGGTCGTCTTCTCCGGTGACACACTCACCTGAAAAACCCTAACTTCTTCCCTAGGTTATTTCTGGAGCTCTAAAGCTCTAGATTAACTCCTCTCACTTCCCTGAATCCAAATCCACCCTCAAATCTCATTTCTTTTCACTCAAACTCATGATTCGAAGAGAAAACTCAAACATGATGAAACATTCAGAAGTTCATAAAATACTCAAATCACAACCATTTTCAAAAATAAAAGTATCAGCGTGATCAACACAACAAGAGGAACGATTCTATAACCTAAAATCACATTTCTGGAAAAATGTTTGAAGAAGTTACCTGAGCTTGAGCTTCCTCAGTTTGGAGCTTTCAAGCTGCTTCTCCTGTGCAAGCTGACTCCAATGACCTTCCTGAAGAAGCTTTGATGCTTGGAATGCTTTGAGGATGGCTGGTTTGTGAGTTTGCAACCCAACTGATCAGAAATCGTGTTTGGTGTATGGAGTGTTTTTGGCTGTTTCAATGGTGGGTTTGTGATCAGTGAGTGATTTAGAGATGAATGGTGGAATTTGTTTTGAGTTTGAGTAAGTGTGCTATCAGTTTCGAAGGAATATGCAAGAGGGAGATTTTTTGTGAACTTGATGATTCTGAACATTCAGGCTGGCTTGTTGTGTGTTATGGCTATGGTTTGATCCACATAACATGATGTGATAGGCCAGAGAGTGGGTGGTGGACTGTGGTGATTGGTATGGGTGTTTTTGCATAAAGTCAACATTTCTTGTACTTGAGGTATGGGAAAGTGGAAGGCTTGGATTTGGGCATGTCCTGGTTCAGCTGAGATCAAGGAATGTTTGTGAATCATATTTTATGAGCTGTAGCAAGTGGATGAGAGGTTTTGTGCCATTTTGCAAATTCATGAAGTTTTGGCCCCTTTTGGATTTTTTGATGTGCAAGACATGGAATAACATGATTCTTTGGACAATTCTGAGTTTTAGGCAATGCACAATGTTTGTATGATGCTTAGAAGTGTGTTTGAAGTCACAAAATAGCTTGGCAAGTGGTTTTGCAAAAATCCCTCTTTGGTGCATTCTTGAAAATTATGTGATTTTTGCCAAATTTGAAAGATCATAACTTGAGTTCCATAATGAATTAGAACTTGTTCTTGTACTTTTTGAAAAGGGGATGATCCGATGTACAACTTTCATGGCCAACAATTTTTCATTTGAAGCATTTTTGGTTGAGAAAGAGGAGGTTGAAAAACTTTCCCAAAATGGAAAGTTTACATTACAAGTCATTTCCATTTTTGGCAACTTTTGGTTTAGCTCATTTTTATTCAAATTTATGAAATTCTAAGCACTTAAATGATCGAATAAAGATCATATAACTTCAATTTGATGAAAAATCCACTTTGGTTCCATGGATGGGGACCTCAGATGCCCTAATTTTGCTCTGACTTGCTCAAGAAGTTACCCAGTGATCAGATGACTTCCACAATGAATTTCTTCATCAAACTTGGTACACATGATCCTTATAACATATTGAGACCAATAGAAACAATAATGACCAAAACATTTGGAGTTATGGCCTCTGAAACCAAAACCATAATTTTAGGTCATCTGTGCAGTTAAACCCTTGCTCTGCTTCCATGCTTTGCCAGTTCTTGTGATTCTTTGACTTCCTTGATCTTTGGAGGATAAAATATGATGATTGAACATACATGGACCCTCTTGAGATGATTGAAGACCTTTGGAGTGGCTCAGATGGATCCTTGGATTGCTCAGATCACAAACCCTAGATGCAGATGACTTGAACTAATGCAGTGAAGCAAAAATGCAACATGATATGATATGATTAAACTAATGCAAATATGAAAGATCACAAGCCATGGTGTGAACTTAGTGAGGGAAAATTTGGGGTGTTTATAGTTATCCTTGAGGATTGCCTTAGAACAAGTTTCTCTGGGGCAGAAGAGTGATGAGTTGAAGGCTCGTGGATTTTTTTACTTCTTGAAGGTGGATGAGAGGTTATTTCTCTTTCTGGAATTCTGAATCAAGTTGGTGGCATAGTGTTGTTGAACATTTTCAATTCTTGGTTTACTATGATATAGTAAGTCCAGTTGGTGGAGTATGTCAAGAATCATGGTGATGATGTCTTTATGTGTGGAAGATGTTCTAAATGGTGTTAAGACATAATCTGGGATGATTGTCAACATTGTATCTTAATAGAGTCTACCTAATCATACGGGAGAATGATGAAGTAGAAAATATGCCTTGAAAGGAGAATGTAGAGAAGACTAAAGTAGATCAGGTGTTGATTGCTTGAAAGTATGAATATGGATATTCATAAACTGATCCTAATGTCCAAGTTAAAGGATTGGATGAGTATTGTTTTAGAGTATTTGGCTAAGAAGAAAAGCCCGTTAAGGGGACATAGCCCTATTGTTAGTCATGCTAGTTGATCAACATGTCAAGATGTGATGTTGTAGAGCATGTAAAAACAATAAGCCAATAGGAAATCATGTGAGTTTTGATACAATGGATGATTATGTTCAAATTATGATTTAAACAAAGGGTGAGCTTTTGAAGACAAGAAGATGTGTCTTATGTTTTCCACTCATTAAGGTAAAAATGAACACATGTCATTCTTGAAAGGAGGAGAGTGTCACAACTTTGTGCAACTGGATTTGTGAAGTTAAGGGGGAGAAGTGTTTCTCTTGGTGTTCTAGAAAATTCATGTCATGGATAAAAATAGAGATAAGTAAGTAATATCAGGTGACCTTTGGTTATTTATGATCAGGTTTATACATAATGATTGCTTCTTGTAATACTCCAAAATTTGCCCTCTGATTTTCAAATACTAATTGGCTTATGTTCACATTCATCTGCATTTCTCCATTAGGTCATAACATCATAATCATGCATTTCATGGATTCATAAGACATGGGATCAAAGTGTTCTATGTTGATTTGATTTTTCCTATTCAGAGGTGATTTATTGGACTATCGAGACGAAGATTGAGTTCCCAATATCATAAATATCTTTTTATCTAAATATCAAGTTTACCTTCTCCAAGGTGTCTTAACATCATCGGGTGTTATGCTGAGAAAGCTGTAAATTAGGGTTTGACCATTTGTCAACATATCAAAAGAAAATGAAGTACGATTTCTATTCTTTGTGTTTGGACTGGGCAAAATTTCTTCAATAAAGGTTGATATTGCTAGGGTGTTTCTTCGAATCCATATTGAGTATTCTTCTTCGTTGTAACTTCAACATCATTCAATGGGCAATTTGGTTTTCGTCAAGTCAAGACAAATATCGATATGTTAAGTTTGGGACTTTCAAGTGAATTGGTTGTGAGTTTGAGGAATGTAAATCATTAGTCAAGCACGACATGGATGGTTATTTTATTCATTTTGAAACAGGGTATCGATTCAGGAATAATCAAGTGGTTCAAACTTACGCGTGGGGTTCAAATAGAAATTAAATCCCATTTAATTTCTAATCCCATTTTTCGTTTTCCAAATACCTCCTCTAATCTAAATTCCTTCATTTTTCCAAATCATCTTAAAGAAAGTCATAACTAAGTCATGTTTGTGTCAATGTCCACAAATCAATTATTCATTCAGATTGCTAACATAAACCACATTTCGATCCATATCCATAATAATTAATTTTTTGTCCTAATGAGCTCATGTCTTATTTAATTCCAAACTTCCTTCTTTATAATTTTTCTTAATCTATGTCCACACTTTAAATCCAATATCCATATTTTTCTCTAAGCCCATTAGCTTTCAGAAAAGTGTTTAGTTTTCATTATTCTTTAACTGATCTTGGTAAGAATGCAAAAGTTAGTTAATCAATGAAGAGGTGTCTATTATTGAAGGTATAATTTGACAGAATATTTGCCAGAAAGGAGGGTGAAAGTGAATGAATTTGCATTATAGGCATGTCTAAAGTCTTTATTTAATAAGTTTCGTGGCGTTTACTTTTTGTTTCCAAGGAGGGTGCTCTAGGCAATGCGCGGCACAAGTCGGATCCATGCCAACCAAACATTTCTTTCATCTGTGGATCTATTAAATGATAATTTTGATTCTTTACAAAGAGGTATAATCTGCTGTGTGTGGGTATCAGTGAGCAACTTAACAAAAGCCAATACAAAATCACATATCAGAAAAAGCTGTAACAATACAAAAACGGATTACAAACTGATAGCAGCAAAATTTTTTCCAAAAAAGGAAAAAGAAACAGAATCAGTTACAAGGATTCTAACAGAAAATCAGATAAGATGATTATTGAGTATGAAAAACTCAGATAACAGAAAACTGAAAAGGGAGAGGGAGAATAATTTAATGAAAAAACTCAGCAAAGCAATCTCCCAATCACTCTCTAATTATTTCCTTCAGCTTCTAACAAACTCAACACTTCAATCTTCTTCTACAATCCTCCAATCTACATTATAATCTCAGAAAAAATCTTCAAATCATCTTCATCAATCCTTCCGCAACATTTTCCAGCAAATCTTCATCCTTCACCATAACATAGAAATCACTCTTCATCATCCAAGAATCATCAAATTCAGAATAAAGACCTGCATCATCATCACCAAGAACAAACATCAATTCGTCTGAAGAACTCAGCATCGCACAAACCACGAACATGGCAATTTCGCAGAAGTAGAAGAAGATCAAGAATAATACCTGCAAACTGAATTACCTTCACTGCATCAATCCGCATCAATTCATCTCCTAATAAACAATCCATTTTCATCAATCTCACCGAAACGAAACATTCATCAAGTTTAACAATAATCTGCATCAAGAACACAGTTGCATCGATCACCTTCATCAACCACGAATTCCGTGGATTCAATCGCATCAACATTTTGAATCTTCTTCAAATGCTTTCAACGGAAAATAACTTCACCAATACCAAGAACCTTCAGCAACCGTCTTCAATCAACTCAACTTCAAGACCGAACCTGTAACACAAAATTTGTCGCAACACAACATCACGAAAACAAAAACGAAGAAGAATAAGGGATATCTGAACTCGCATTAATAATAATCATCATTCAACAGCAACAAACTCATATCCATACCTAAAGTGCTTCCAATCGAGATTTGCGCAAGGTGATGACGTAGTTAGTTGTTCCTCCGCCACGGCGCGGGGGAAATCGTTATCGCAGAGGCCTATTGATCGTTGTTGAGGTGATGATGGTGACGAACGGAGAACGAAGATACGAAGGCGGCATTGCGATATAAAAAAGAGCGTTGATGGAGTTGTTGTGCACTAGCACCGACGGACATTGAAGAGAAATAGAAGAAGATCGTGACATCAGTGAAGGGGAGCTTGGCGTTATGTTGTTGTTCGACGGAGGGAGACGCGATTTCGGCGACAGAATGAAGTCGTCGTTGTGGATGTCGTGGCTATGAAAACGGCGTGCTGAAGAAGATAAGGAAGAGAGGGGGACGACGCCTCAAATGGTGAAGGAGAGGATTTAGGGTTTTTCTGCTGATAATTTAGGTTAAGATTCTAACCTATTGGATTAGGCTTAACCTGTTTCTCCATGGAAGTTGCTATCTACACATTTTTTCCAGTCACACCTCCTCCTCAAGAATGGAAATTCGATTTGGGCCTTAGGCCATTAAAATTATATTCGCACCACCTTATTCACTACTTGTACCCCCTCCTGCGGGTTTGACTTTGAGATGGGCTTTGGGCCATTTTTTTGTTATTTACAACTCCTAGATTTCTTGTTACACACCCTATGTTCTTCATCATTTTTTTAGAAATTTTCTAATTAATTTTTGTTAATCATGATTAATTTTATTGTCAACTAATTTTTGTGGATTAACATCTTGATCCATTTCTTGACAATTTTTTTAATTAGAATTTTTGTCATGATTTTAATTTTTTGGAATTAATTATGAATAAAAGTGTTTATGAGTTTTTTTTATCGATACGGATCGATTTCGATTATGGTGGATCTTCACAAAGAAATTATGGAAGATAAGTGTTTATTTTGCTTATGGAGATTACAAGCCCTTGCATGGAGTTTTTTTTGGATTTCTTTTATGCGAAAAATCGTCACTTCAATCAAGTAAGTAATCTCGACTTCTCCACGATAATGCACCATTCTAGTTTGTATGCGGCTTAGGTGAAGGAAAATTGCGATCTAAACGCAGCGGAAAACAAAAATTTTCCTTTAGTGATCCTTACGAATGAGCATGGTCAGTGATAGAATCGTTACCTCTTTGTGGCGATTCAGATCTTTGATGCAGCGATCACAAGCGTTGATGAAGTGCAACGCCTCTACTCAGTCCACACGAACAGCTTCCGGTCACAGTGCTAGCTGCTTACGAACGGAATTATTTGATTGAGAATCAAAAACGAAATTGCATCAAGTAAAAGCTTCATCACAAGGGTTCCTTTTATAGACTCTCTTGTGGGCTGCGGGCTAAAAGCCCAATTCACATGATCCATAATAATATTCTATATTATTATAATAACTATTATTATAATAAATATATTTATTTTATTATTATTTTATAACCATTATAAAATAACAATAATTATTATTATATTATCCGAATTTCTATTTTTCACTTAAGTGCACCGTACCTTACGGTGTTCCTTTGATTTCTCTATCTCTCATCAAATTGTCCTTATGTGTGTGACCCTGTAGGATTTTGTAACGTTGGTAATTATATTAAATTATATATTTAACATAATAAACAGTGAGCGGTATCTAGCAACACATCACTGCTACCCAAGTCACGAAAATGTCATGTGATCTGACAAAACCTTTTTCGTGATAATATATGTTTGTACAATTACCCTTTTGCCCCTATGTCTATATTGAACACAAGGCATACACTGTGTCATCCTTGTCCAGTTCAATATTGGGCCCTTAGACATTTCTCCTGTTATGCAGGATTGGCAAATTCCATCTAGGACACTCATGTCCCTCAGCATGCTTCGTGGAGTGCCCATCAACTGTCTTTATGATCATCCAGTTACGGATAATGTTTGATCAGCAATAAAGCACCCGACTCTACATCTAGGGTCCATAGTGGTTTCAGGTCGAAGGGTGGTAATACACCATTATCACCATGAGAATAACTTATGACACTTTGCATAACATACTATGTAGTATTCTCATAGCGGGTCAATCCGGTATAAATATTACTCCTAATATTTATACCTATGTCAAGACTTGATAACTCTTTATCCATGATCCATGAGATGTGATCATCAGTCTATCTTCATAATAGTCTCAATGCTTTAATGTTATCCCACTTTGCAATAAAGCTTGACTACGGATATTTTAAGAATAATGTCTTTATGTTTAATGGGATCTCATGATTAAGTCACACTTAACATTTCATTAAACAGACTAACTATTCTAGGGACTTTATTATTCTGAAAGACAAACATAATAAAGAAATGCCTTTTATTATTAAACGAATAATCCGATACAAGTACCAAAAAGTATTGGCCTCTAGGGCTTACACCAACATTAGGATCATATAAATTAAGGTGCATAATGAGCCCTCCCACCTGAGGAACTGGATTTATTTGTGATATATGTTTTTATGTGTCGATTTTGGAGCTTAGGGATTAGGTTACGAATTGTAGAATTCACTTCCTTTCGATTTCCCTTAAAACACTGTTTTTTACCCGTTTTGTCGCAATTATTAAAAATAGTTTCGTCTGTGATAAAATTCTGGAAAAATTCATGAGTTATCCTTATCCTCTTAATTAATTTTGTAAAATATTTTTCCAGGTTTTGTTGGGTTTAGTAATTAATTTGGATTTTTCTTTCCAAGCTGTCCCAAAATAAATGGTTTTGACACAAGGGACCAAAAACCATTTTTTCTCATAAGTGTGAGACCTATTTTTTGTATGTGATTAGAAACTGGAATTTGTGACATTTTGATGCTCCTTAGGAATTTTTTCCATAATTTTTGGTGCCATTTTTTATCCATTTTGTGGAGTTGTTTTTTGGCGGTCATGCCTTGTTATCTTAATCATTAAGGGAATTATTTTGGCACTTTGGTGCATAATTTTGAGGAATCCTTTTAGACCATAAAATTTACTGACTTTATCATTACAGGTATTTAATTTCATAATTTTTCAAGTCTTTTTGCTATTTTTCATGTCACCTAGATCATAGGTTGATTTATGTGTTAATTCGTTGCATAACCTAGATGTTAGGAAGGCATTCATTCCATTTTCTTGAGGTAACTTTAGGTAAATTTTAGGAGTTAATTATAGGTCACTTTTAGGTACTTAATTCCAGTTATAGGTCACTTATTGAACCATATTCATTTGATTTGTTTTGGTGTTTCAAAGTGCATACTTATTTGAAATATGTTTAACCTAAACTTGTTTCTCTTCTCCTCTAAATGTTAACATGAATCATGTGGGAATCATAAATGGATATTCATGCATTATAATTGCATCTCATACATTTTATGCTACTGATCCATAATCATCTCATGCATATTCACATGTCATTCATCTTTAACTTGCATTCTTTGTGATCATACGCAATGTTTGCTACACTTCTTCCCACATCTTCTTATCCTTGCTCCATATGCTTAAACCATTGCATCCATGAGGGTATGTTCATTCATAAGCATTAATTACTGACTTTGATACTCATTTCATGTATTAATTCATGCTTATATGCCATATGCACTCATACTTCATCCATAAACCCTAACTTGCATTCATGTGAACTTATGTGAACTTCTTGTACATAGTTTGACATAGTTCGATCTATTAAGGTATCCTAGCATAGTTAGGGGTCTATAGAATGTAGATAACGACTTTAGAAGTCATGTAACCTTTTGGTACCTTCACCTTTAGACTTAGATCTTATTTTGAACCCTAGTTCCATTCTAGGACGTATGGGGTACTTAATCGCTTTTATGCTTTGTTTATGCTTTCAATATGCATTGTTAAGCTAACATTTTTTTTGTAGGGGGGAAGATTGAGGTAAATATTACTTCTTTCTCATCTCTTTATGCTTTCTAATGGTGTTTGCCTTGGCACTTTGTGCTTAGCTTTTATAGGTTTCCCTTTTGTTCTTTAGAACCAACTTAACTTCCTTACGAAGTAAGTTGAGTTCTAACTCTCTTTTCTTCTTTTTCTTTTCTCCCTTAGGAATAGAAAAACCTCACAAACCATTAGGATCACTTTTGAATTCAATAAACTACTTAGGGTTGTGTCTTAGTCCCCCTTAGTTTGTCCTTTTGCAACTTGAGTCTTTCTTTCTCATCTTATGAAGAAAATAATAAAATACCTAATAAAGGTTGAATGTTCTTATACGCCATGAGAATTTGTTGCGAAGTACTTATACGCGTTCTGTTTCAGGGCGAGGTGTAAGCTATCTACCACGATGGATAGGTCTTAGTATGAGAATATTCACAAACAAATTCAAAATATTTCTCATAAAAGACAAAAACAAACAAATAATAAGCGGCTATCCTGCGGGTACTTCTCTTCTCATCTCATTCACTCACAACGCGAACTTGCAACGACTTGTCTCGCATGCAAGACGGTAAACACACTCACACAAGTCGAGCCTGCAATACCTAAGCATAGACATACGCAGTTCCAGCTATAAAAAGCACAAATAAATAGTTCCCGCCTTAGTTAGGCGAACTACGTCGACTCTGATCCTTATTTTCCCGATGAGGTACATAGGCAGCGGGGTAGGGCCCGTGCGAGCACATTCTTTATTTTCCCTACATTTCATGTTGTAACATGTTCTTCTAAGTATGGTTGATTGATTCTCAGGCTGATATGTTTTCTTAGTTAGTTGAGTTGGAACATAAGCTCACTCAGGAGGAGTCTGAAGAACAATTGTGGTTATTGTTGGGTAAGATTAGATGCTGGAAATAATGATGTCATGACTCTGAATCATGATAGACCTGAGTATTTTTTTGTGTCCTTTGTTGCTGTGTGCTCATATCCTTTGGTTGGATATAGTTCGTTTTTGTTATGTTTGTCAATTTGTGGCAAACATAGGGTAACAGATAATGTTCAGACATTGCTTAGTCTGAGGTCAGTCTTTGCCGTTATTTTGCAAAGATGCTTTATTCTGAGTCTGTTTGTTTCTCAATTTGCAAGTTTTGTTGTGTCCACAATGTGTTCTCTTCTATTTCAAACACAAATAAAGTCATGTCTTTACAATGTGTTCTCTTTTGTTCCGTGTGTGGTTAAAGAGCAGTGTGGTTCCATATGGAATAAGGTGATCTGAAGTTCTGAGAGAATCCATAAAGGATTTCGAACTATGCATGTAGTGTTGCTTTGTTTGAACTAGCAGACATTATGTGGTAAGATGTCAGAACATGTTCCAGGACATGTTTTTCTTGATCCAAACAAGGGGCTATTGTGGACAGCGCTGGCAGAAGGATGTGAAATTGGTGTTTTATTCATGCGTGTTTGTTATTGGTCCATATTGTATGGGAGATTAAAGTCAGATGTTCAAGGGTTGTTTTGGACTGTTTAGATTAATTGGTGTAGAGATTTCTTCATGCTCAAGTGAGATCAATTCATGCCAATAAGTTCCTTGGATTGTTGGTATGATTTGTGACAACATTAATGTTCACATGAAAATCCAATTCAACTTGGAACTATGTGAAAAAACCCTCCAAGTTTTGGTGTTTTGACTCATTTTTGACTTAGACAAATTTTGTCCAAGTGTTGAAACTTTCTTAATTTTTTATTATTATTTTGACCAGTCTATAACTTGAAATCCATGAGGAATTATAGTTTCATGTAGTTGAATCTTTTGTAGTATGTGATGAAATCTATCATTCAAGCTTTGGTTCACAAAAATATGATGCTTGGATCACACCTTAGACAAATTTTCAAAATTTCTAATTTAGCCCCTTTTACAAGTTACCTCCAATTCTTGATTGTATTTGGGTTCAAATGCATCAATGGACCATATATTCTTGTAATATATGTCATGGGGTTCATTTTAGGTCAAAAAGTTAAACTTTGACTTTTTGGTCCTCAGATGAAATTACACTGTGAAAACCCTAATTTCTGATATTTTTTTACTGGGCATCCTCTGATGTACTTCAAACTTGTGAATCGATTTTCAAGGTGTATGTGGGATATTTAAACCATTTCCTATGGTATTAGCTCATGTCTAGATGAAAATTTCAATTTTGGGTTCCCCGAACAGACAAAACCCTAATTTGGAACTATGAAACCATAATTTTGTGATACTTGATCTCTGCATCCTTTGAACTTTATTCACACTTTTATATGGTCTATTAGGGTTTTGTTGAGATTATTAGATTTAATTTGAAGGTCTTGGCTAATATTTCTATGAAAAATTTCCTCTGGAGGGCACAGTCGACTAAAAACCAAATTTGTGACATTGAGGGATCGGGGCTCAGATCACTATTTGTTTTTGCAATTTTTGAATGAATATTCACCATTTGAGATTCCTTGATCCTTTAAAGATGTTTGAAAGGTTGAAAATCTTAGGAATTTATGATTGATCCTTTGCTTGTATCCTCTGAGGGACTCAGGAATCCTGATTCACTTGCGGGATATGATCTAGTAAACTTCAACACTGTCCATTGAGTTGATGGGTGTGTGGGTATCTTAGGGTCAAAATTTAGGGTATGATAGATGCCCTTATTCAATCTTCTAAGACTTGAAGATAAGAATGCTGAAAGAATTGTAATATTCGGGCTACAAGAGGATTAAATATCTAGAATACCCGAAAGTTTGATCATTAGATGCCAGGTTGTTCATTATGTTGATAATCTTGATGTCGTGAAGGATTGGTTGTAGTGTTGCTGTAGAGGTTCAAGTTATCAAAAGCTTAAGGACTGACGTCCTATCTAGGAAATAACTGGAGAGAAGACTCTTTTAACATGCTATTATGATTATGAGAAATATGAATGCAAATACAACTATGTATGAATGTATGAATGCGTGTGTTGACAAAACAAACACAACACCTAAGATGACAAGACAAAGAATACTGGGTCGATCGGAAGATGGAAGTATTACTGCAACTTTTGATGGGTTGTTCATTATAGATACTCAAGGAGGCTATGTTGGAGATTCTTCAAGAAGCGATTGATAGGTTGTAGAGGTAGGTCTTATGAGAAAGGGGATTTTGAGGGAAATCATAGGGTTAGGAGGATTATTGGAAGTGTTTTGAATAAATGATGATGTTATATGTTGTAGTTGATGAATATATGATGATTGTTGGTTATAGGAATGAATTCTTCATTTTTCTATTCTTAAAAGATGATTTTTGAGGAATTTTTTCGCAGTTGAGTCATCCTGAAATCGTAGGTTTTTTTGCGTGAAATCGTTGTCTCGCTTAGCGAGCAGATGCTCGCTTAGTGAGCAAGTGGAATTTTGAAAATCCCGCAACCCAAGACCAGGTCGCTTAGCGAGTCCGATGCCCGCTTAGCAATACCTGGCACTTTTTCAAAAATGTTTTCTTCTTCCAAATGATTTGAAATGACTTGTTTTGTTGTCTTAAGTTGCTATGAGGTTGTTGTGAATTCTGTCCATGATAAAATACGCTAAATATGTAGGAATACGTGATGAAATGATGTTTAGATGATTTATGTTGTATTATGATGATATGTAGTATTGATGATATGAGTAGGCAAAGTATTAGATGTGTGAATGATAAATGTGAAGTGATGATGAATGCCGATGCAACCTTTGATGTGTTTTGATGATATATGATTGTATTGCGTCTTGCATTCATGGCATAATTATGATAGGACTTTGGTTCGTTGATAGTTTCAACCCCATCGTTCGGATTGAAGTGATATGTTGCTTATGTTGTGCTCCCCTATGGAGGGTTGATGGCCCAATATCCATCCATGATGATGATTCGGGACACATGCATACTATGAGGATTTCATTTCATTCTTGGTGGCATAGCAGAGATTGCATTTTTATTTTATGTACATGGATGAGACTTGAAATGATTGATCTATTGATGCATTTTGACTTGTAATTCCTTCTTTATATTATTTATATTGAATGTGAATTTACTCATGTTGTCTGCCTCAGGTGATGGTCTATTATGCCATCCTGCAAATACTCAAGAATAAGTTGGTGCGTGGACGTAGCTTGGAGTATATGTCTTTTGTCGTTTATATAGTTTAAGGTGGTGTTCTTCTTTGTGTCATGTAACATCAGGGACTCTTGAGAATTGTTTGTTTTTGTTTGTTTTATTTTGAGTTAAGGATGTTTTTGAATTAAAACTTAAATTTTTATATTTGAGTAATTGAGTTGCTGAATTACTATCCAATCCATATAAATGTTGTTGATATTAATTATGAATGCATGTTGTAACCCGTGTTACAGGACATGGCACAAATATGAGTTTTATTGATGTTTGTTGGAATGTGATACCCTTTATGTTGAAAACTCTTAATTTTAGTGAATAATTTTGTGTTATTATGTTGTGGGGGTAAAAGGATGTTACACATATGACATTTGTCATTATACCTTTTATACAAAATCAAAATATGATCATAGTATATTGAAAAATAGTGGGGTTATGGTTGAAGCTGAATCGATGTATTTCTCTAGTTTGAAAGATAAGAATCCACTATTGGCAACTACTGTGTTTTATGGTGTCATTGATGAGATTTGAGAGATTGATTATGTTATTTTCAAAGTGACTTTATTTAAATGCAAGTGGGTCCCTAATAATAGTAATGGTGTACACATTGATGACTTAGGATTCACCCGGGTTGACCTTGGCAAGGCATCTTTTTATGACTGAACCATTCATCATGGCATCTCAAGAAAAACAGGTTTTCTATGTTACCGACCCATCAGACATATTGGGAAAATTGTCAATCGTTCAACAAGGAAAACATATTCCTCTTAGTGATGAAAGTCATGATATTCTGTTCACACCTTCTTACACAACACAAGTTCCTACGTCATATGATGAAGTTGATAGAGACGTCGTGCATGTTATACGACTCAATCATGAAGAAGGCATATGGGAAAATTAACTGGTACATAATTTATTATTGATTTATAATATATTAAATGTATGTTATAGTTTATAAGTATTTTTACTAATAAGTATAATTATTTGAAATCATAGGTATTTAGAGTCAAGACACCAAGAGACAAGAAACCAATACACCAAGTTATAATTATGTGAAGTTGTGTAATGTGTGTAAATTGTAGGTTGTTTGTTCTTATAAATTGTAGGATGGTGTTCTAATAAATTGTAGGATATTATTCTGATATAATTGAATATGATACAATTATGTGATATTATGAATATGATATAATTAATATTATTATGAAAACTTTATCACTAATGTGAGTTGTATTTTCTGTTGTGTTGTGATATGGAGAACAATAATACAGGTTTAAAAATAAGATTAATTATAAAAGCAGAATATAATAAAATTAATATTATTATGAAAACTTTATCACAAATGTGAGTTGTTTTTTTTGTTGTGTTGTGTGTCGCTCCCGGGATTTTCATCCTAGTTCAAACGCGAAAGTGGCGCCGCAAAGGTAGAGTCGCCAGCCAGGCATTTTTATCCGGAATGAATTGGAAAGGTAATGCTGCATGTAACGTCCGTATTTAATTAATTAATTTAATTATACATTATTGCGTATTTTTCCCGATTATAAGTTGTTACGTGTTGTTTTTTCGTCCTTGTCGTTAAGTCGTTTAAGTTGTTTAAGTTGAATTTGTGTTGCGGGATTAAGTTGTGTTTGGGTGGTTTAAGTAATTTAATTAAGTCGAATAAATGAAATATGTATTATTGAGATAATTTAAGTTGGGTCTATTTTGTGGTGTAAGAGTAGTAAGTTGGGTGTGCTAAGTTGGACCCATTAGTAATTAGGTAATTAATGGGAGTTTAGTAAAAACAATGCTAAAACCTAATTAGAGAGCATAATCAGAATTTGGTGAGAGGAGGAAGAACAAGTCTTAGAGAGAGATCAAGGAGAGGCTAGGTCAAATATTTTCACGGAAAGTTTGCGATGAATTTGAGCTGCCTTCAATCCAAGGTAAGGGTGGGGTTCGAATTCCATAACCGAGACTAGATGATCATATGTAGGTTGGGATTTCCGTGTAAATTCATTGCTGTGTTTTTGGTATGATTTGTTGCTGTTTAGTTCGTGTTGATATATGATGAAAGACATGTTGTTCCTATTGTATTGCTGATATATTCGTTGTTGCATCTGTTGTCTGTGTTGTTGTAGAATTCGTGTAAAAGGAGTTAGGTTTCGTAAAATTAACCATAGGAATTGATAGACGAATAGTTGTAGAAGTTTTTGAGAGTTAAATCGATGTAGAAACCCAATTAAGATTGAACAGAATGGTGAAAATATGAGAAATCACAGAAAAGCTGAAACTATAGGCTTTCTGTCCATTTGCGTAACAGATTTGGTGTTACGCGTATCAAGCATGGCAATACGCGTAACAAGACCCTCATACGCAGGCCTTACGGGTATCAGTCAAGGCGATACGAGTATGAAAGAGGCCATACGCATATGAGCAGGGCATGTGCAGAAAAATGTGGTTTTTGGCGATTCGACCTGTTTTCGCATGCGTTTCAAGTTGGATTGATCTTAGACTTAAAGTAAAGATAAAATAAGTTGTTTATAGTAGATTTGAGAGTTTAAAATGATTAATTTAGTCAATTAAGTCGTAAATTGTCGTTTTCACGTTGAAGTGGTGTTAAAGTTGTTATAAGCATTGTTGTCCCGGTTTTTCGGAAGATTAATATGATGTAGGTCCTATGACCAATGTTGATTCATGTTGCTGAGTGTAAACACCCCAAATTTGCCCTCACCCATTCACACCATGGCTTGTGATCATCTCATATGCATAAACACAATCATACAATCTCATATCTCATGTTTGATTCACTGCATAGTTTCTAAGTCATCTGCACCTAGGGTTTGTGATTTGAGCAATCCCAAAGCTTCTTGAGCCACTCCAAAGGCCACCAATCATCTCAGAAGGGTCCATGTGTGTTCTTGTATCATGTTACATCCTCACAGAGTCAAAATTGCAGAGGAATCACAAGAACTAGGGTTTGAGTGGATGCAGAGCCAGGTTGAACTGCACAGTTGACCTAAAATTAGGGTTTTGGTTTCAGAGGCCATAATCTCAAATTTTTTGGTCATTCTTGTTTCCATTGGTCTCTATATGGTATAGGGAATATGCATATCAATTTTCATGAAGAAATTCCATGGGGAAGTCATCTGATCAAGAGTTGACTTTTCAGACAAGTCAGTGCAAAATCAGGGCATCTGAGGCCCCCAATGACCCAACCAATGGGTGATCTTCACCATTTTGAGTGTATATGATCTTTATTTGATCATGGAAGAAGGTTGAAGTTCATAAAAATCAAGAATTTAGGGTTTTTGCAAATGTTGACTTTTTGGGCATAGTTGACTTTTCAAGAATACATCATTTTAGGTCATTTTTCAAGCCTTGATTCTTGATCCAAAAAGGCTTCAAATGGAAAAACTTTGGTCATGAAAGTTGTAGATCTCATCTTTCCCTTTTCAAAAAGTACAAGAACATGATCAAACTCTTCATGGATCAAAAGTTATGGCATTGCAAAGTTAGCAAAAATCATTGATTTTCAAGTTATGCACAAAAAAGGAAATTTTGCAAAGTCTTGAACAAATGCATTATGCAGCCTCTAATTCATGTCAAACCATTATGTAAACATTCTCTAAGTCACAAAAATCAGAATTTGACCAAGGTTCACATGTGCTTAGTTCATGTAACAAGACATTTTTATCATGAAAATCCATAAAGCTAACCAAGTTGCAAAACACTCATGAGCTTTTCACCAACTTGCTGCATTGAGCCTTGGGTCAAGCCAGCCTCTCACACTCACCATGCTGCACCAGAACCCAACTTGTACTTGCCTAAACTTGAGCCATGCCCTATCTTACACAAAAGTGGACTTTGAGCAAAAGTAGCCACACCTATCTCTGCAGGCCAGGTCACATCCATCAGCCACTTGCATTTGTTTATTGAATCAGTTTGCTGGCCATAACACATGAGAACCAAGGCTGAAGCACACACATTCACAACTTACACAAAAACTCACCTCATTGCAAGTTCTTTGGAATCACTCTCCACAGTCTTCAAACACTTAAACTCTCATCATCACTCAACTCACCACACCTCATAGACAAGAAACACCCCAAGCATAAGCCTGAAACAAGCCTGAAAACTCCATTGCCATCATTCACCTCAAGCTGCAGATTCTATCGAATCTCTCACCCTAGCTCATAAACACACAAACCAACACCACAGATCATCTCTACACATCCTCTGGACCTCAAACACCCCATCACCATGACCTGAAAGTGCCAGAATTTCATCTGCCATTTTTGACTGAACTGAAGCTGAAGCATTCGAATCTCATTATCCAGCAAATCTAAACTCCATTTGAGCATTCAAGCACCTTTGGGGGATCAAGTGGAGCAGCTTGCATCAAAGGAAGTGGCCTGAAAGTTCCTAAATCAAGAGCTGCAAATCTCAGGTAACTCAAAAATAATTTTTCCAGAAATCTCTTTTTATGTTACAAACTTGTTCTTCATGATGCACTGATCATTCTGGTACCTTTAGTTTTTGAAATGGTTTTGTTTTAAGCATTTAATTTGAGTTTGAAGCTCACGAACCCTAGAACTTAGTTTCTTCGATTCAGATGATTTAGGTAATATAAATTTGTTTTAGGTTAGGGTTTTGGTTCGTGAGAGTGAGAGGAACATTTCCCTGGCTTTAGTTTTCATTTTTATTACGTTTTGAGGAAGTTAGGTGTTTCTCAGGTGAGGGCTGGCCGGAGAAGATGACCGGAAGTCTTCTCCGGCAGCCTGAGAGTGATTAGGGTTAATTGCATTTAATTAGGGCAAGGTTCAAACGTGGGCCATTGGATCAGGTTTCGCGCGCGTGTTTGAGTGGTTCAGATCAGTTCATTAGTTTTAATTAGGTTTAATTAAATTAATAAATCAAGATTAATTCAGTTTGAATCCTGGCCACAGGATTGCGCGCCAGTCAACCTTTTTAAACCCAGACACAATCCTAGCCATCCATTCAGCTTACTTTCCATTTAATTTGATTTTAATTCATATTTATTTCATTTATTTTGCACATTTATTTTAAAATAGTTAAAAAATCATAAAAATTATGAAACTTTTTCTTTAAGGTTTTATTAATTTTTATGACATAAAAATATTTTTTATTTTATTTTTATCATTAAAAAAAGTATTTTTAAATATTTAAAAGATTATTTTTAATTGATTAATGAGAATTAATTAATTAAAAATACTTTTAGGTATTTAAAAATTACAAAAAAATTCATGAAATGTTCTAAGACATTTAGAAACATTGTCCAACCTTCAAACCAAATTTCTTTTTTGATCTTGATGCATTTTAAGAATTTTTCATTGAATTAAATCATTTTTGATGCATTATTTTGTTCATAAGTTTGAAAATTCATTTCTGCCTATTGGTGAAGGTTGAGACATTGATCCTTCTTGCATTGTTTTCCATTTAGCATGAACTTTCAAGGATAAAAAGGCCATGATTTGATCTTGCATTTTCTAATTGATTGGCATTTCTTTTGTTACAAACCCTAAAAAGCCCTAATAACTTGCAAAATTCATAACTTGAGTTTGGTTGAGAGTTGAGAGCTCCCCTTTGGGCAGTGGTTCATTATAGGCCTAGGGTTTCTTTGGGTACCATTTTCCATTTTTTAGGTTAAGGTTTGCTTCTGTTTTTGGTTTGTGTTTGATGTTTGATCCATGAACCCTAATTTGGGCTTTCATTTGCATCCTTCTTGCATTTCCTTGCATAACTTGACTTGTCATTTCACTTTGTGCATTCTTATGATTCATTTGACATCTTAAGACATATAAGAAACATGTTTGATCATTGCATTGCATATTTGCCATGCCATTTGTCTTGTATGCTTCATAACATTTCATGTTTGTTCATGCTCCTCAGCTTGCATCATTTGCATCCATGATTTTGTATGAACATCTCATTGTCTTGCCTCTTGTTTGCAGCACCTCATGGCATCATAATCATCATCACCATGCTTCTGGTTTTGTTTAGCATCATACCACTTCATCTCATCTTGCATTGCATTGCATTTCTTTCTAACATTGCAGGTGGTAAGTAACTTGAGAAGTGAATTTGCCTTCACTTCTCATAACCTCTATTCTCATCTCTCTTGCATACCTTGCTGCATTCTTATGTGTGTTTGAGTTTGAGCTTGCTCATTCTTCCTCCTCCCACTTTCTTTCTTCAAGTGACTTGACTTCTTGAATGAAGCAAGTCACTTTGCTTCTCTTGATCTTGTTCATCTGCTTCCTGGTGGTTCATCTGAAGATTGTTCTTGAAAACCTCACAAACATTAGGACCAACCAAGCATGATAATGAATTAGGGTTTTGATTAGTCTCCCCCATAGTTTTTACCTTTGTGTCTCTCCTTGGGTCATCTCCCCTCACCTCATAATCAGGGACTAAACCCTCAAGGCTTTAAGACTTTGTGATTAAGATCATGCCTGCATCCTTCTTTTAGGATGGAGTGTATAACTTTAATCCTAAGTCTTGGACCCTTAAGGTGTTGAACTCTCTTAATTAATCCATCTAATAATCATCAAGACATTACACTTGTAACTTGGGCCTTGCATTAGGGTTCTAATTCTTCCTTAATTGGTTAAGAAGGACTAACCCTAAAGTTAATGGACAAGTCCCCCTCAAGTTGTCTTACAAATCATAAAAAACACTTCATCATCATATCATTAATAAAATCCACTTAATCAAAGGTTTGTTCTGTCATGGGTTTAATCCCTAATCATGGATTAAGCTGAGGATCCTTCCTCAGCTTAAACACCCTCATCTATTATCCTTCTTTTAGGATAGTGTAATGAGCCTGTTAAATCCCTGATTATGGCTTAACCTCATTACTTAACACTAAACAAAAATCACAAAAAAACATCTAATTAATCACAAGTAGGTTAATGATCTTAACCCTGCATCAAAGGTGATTAAGTGTGAGAATCTGACTTCACGCTTAAGGTAATTCTCATCACCCCTAATCAGAGGGATGATGTGATGAGTTTACCAAATCCATTGATTTAGGTTTAAGCTCATTATCTTATGACAAACTCCAAAAAGAAATAAAAGACTGAAAACACAAGAACAAACAATAATCGTCTCCTCCGGGATTCTTTTCTCATCATCTTCACTCACAACCGAGAACTTGCTTCTTTCGTCTAATGCAAGACAGTTTGCATCTGTGCCAGACAGATCATACACTTGAGCATAGACTGCAAGCAGTTCACCAGTCAATCCTTTCAGTCTCTTTGGGTCGAACTACGGTGTTCTGACTTCCTCATTGCACGAGAGGATAC
Source organism: Lathyrus aphaca (assembly GCA_963966055.1). Taxonomy (NCBI): domain Eukaryota; kingdom Viridiplantae; phylum Streptophyta; class Magnoliopsida; order Fabales; family Fabaceae; genus Lathyrus; species Lathyrus aphaca. The sequence continues at coordinate 481,825,261 of OZ014525.1, read as the reverse complement.
GTAGGCATAACTTAACAGTTATCGAACAAAAGTCTCTGTACATTCCCCCTCCTTCCAGCTTCATTCTTTAGCCTCATATTCTTGAGCATTTCATTCCTGATCTCACACTGACATTGTATATATCACACTTCACACTTCATTTACACTGACACCTGTACATCTTTTTCCAGCTATTTTATTCACAAATTGCACTGACACTACCCCTTTAAAACACAAATCTTTCAAGCGTGGATCCCGTCGAGTACGGCGGACAATCTGGGTGCTAATACCTTCCCAGGTTGTAACCAACCCCCTTTCTCAGTCTCTCTGGTTCGCAAACCGTCTTATCCATCTCTTTCTAGGCTTATGCAGCATTGCCTTTCCTCCGGGATAAAAATGCCTAGCTGGCGACTCTTTTCATCTCCAGTGAGTTCACGGCTGTGTGTTCTCACTGTTCCCTTCGCCGACCGTTCGCGTCTGTACCTTCATTTGATCCATTTTCATTTGTCGGGAGCGACAGCTTGGCGACTCTGCTGGGGATGCTTATACTGCAACCAGGGCTTCTGGTTCTTTTTGTGGGTTCCTCCTAGCGCTTGATTGATTTGTGTTTATTGGGGGTGTTATGTGCTTGTTTGTGCTTATATTTATTTTTATTCATTGCTTTATGTACAGTTACTTTACTGCTTTCTTTATTGCATTTATATATATCATACTGTCATGCTGTCTGTGCTGGATCTGGTTTTGTTTTAGTGGGTGGGGTTCTATTGAGAGCCAAGGTCCTATACCTGGGACCTGAGTGACACCTAGGCTAGAGTGAATCATATTCTTTCCCATTCCATTTCGGTCTGGTGCGGGAATATGAAACACGGTTCAGATATGGGTTTCTTCTTGAGAACTCTGTGCTACGGATTTCCTGTAGTGCTAGGGGGATCTGGGAAGCCTGCTAAGTCTGGATGACCTTTTAGTATTGACCTTCAGAATTTGAGGTGAATTAGAGGAGGAATTGTTATGGTTATTGTAAACACTGTACCTCCGGGTTAGAAGTGTTTACACTTCTCATAACTGATCCAAGTCTGAGGATCCTTGTTCTAGATCACTACCTGTGAGGGGGTTGGGCTGTTTACAGGTTTGCAGGTACCTTGACCTCAGAATACCCTGTTACTTTGACTTTGTTAAGAATGCTCCATGTTGGATAGTTCTTGTGATTCTAAAACCCTGGACATGTGGCTCTTTATTTGAGTCCCCCACCTTGGTTACTGGATTTATAGACCTCCATCCGGAATTCTTGAACACACATGGATCTATACCAAGGCAGTTTATCCAGATCCAGCTCAGTCACAAACCCTTTGCATACCGTTTGCATACATCCTCATTGCATCATATTAACATGTGCTTATTTGTTTTTCAGGGTATCCATTTTCATCAGGTTTTGGTTTTGACCCCATCTGCAGCTTTGACCCATCTTCACCAGCATCTGCTTCAGTTTAGCTGTCTGCTTCAGCACCAGCCAGTCAGTGGTTTTCTCTACTTCAGCATTGTCATCAGCACTCTACCCAGTCTTCAGCATCATGGCTCCAAAGAAAAGCAATATCACCTATCATTTCTTCCAACCAGACTTGTCAGACATCAGGAGGGTCCAAACCCTGATGACCCCAGATCACATACCTCTGTTCAGGGAGCATTATGGGGATATACTTGACTTGGTTATAGACATGGACCCATCTCAGAGGAGCCTGATCCATACCTGCATCCAGTTCTATGACCCCCCATTGAGGTGTTTCACCTTTCAAGACTTTCAGTTGGGACCTCTCTTAGAAGAATACTCATCATTGACTGGTCTGCCCATCAAAAGAGAAATCCCTTTTAACCCTGAAATGGTCTTTCCCAGCAATGGAGAGATAGCAAGAGCTTTGCACCTGGAACCTGCTTTGATTGAGCAGCATATGACCTCTAAAGCTGGGATCCCTGGTTTTCATCTGGACTTCCTGATTTCTCAAGCTAGTTTGAAGGCCTCCCTGGGGGATTGGAAAGCTGTTTGTGCATTGTTGGCCTTGAGTGTATATGGAATTGTGTTGTTTGCAGATGAGCCCAGATTCATCAGCAAGAATGCCATCCACCTGTTCATCCTGAAGAACCCAGTGCCAACCTTGTTGGGTGACCTCTATTACTCAGTACATCAGAGGAATGAGAAACAGAGGGGTAAGCTAGTGAGGTGTTGTGCTCCACTATTCCATGCTTGGCTTCTCAAGCATCTACCCAGGACAGATGCATTCCTGAATCCTCATCAGCAAAGCAACTGGGCTAAGAGGCTCACTACTCTCACTGCAGCAGACATCAGATGGTGCACCCAAGGCACCAAGGGCAGAGATATGATCACAAGCTGTGGGCACTTTCCCAATGTACCTTTGGTAGGAGTTAAGGGAAGTATCAACTACAACCCCCTGCTGTTCAAGAGGCAATTAGGCTATGCACTGGTTCATGCTCCTAGGGAACAAGACCTGGTTGAGACCCTCTACTGTGAGAACAAGATCAGTTTGACTGTTGTTAGGCAGGCTGCCTGGGCCTGGGATCATGTTCAAACCAAGGGAATCACCATTCTGGGGAAGTGCAATAATGTGGCATCAGCCCAATATCATGAGTGGTCCTATGCTAGGGCCCAAATCTCAGGATTGCCCTTCACCATCAAAGACATGCCTGAGTCATCATCAGCACCACCCCCTGCTACTGTCAGTTTGGAAGAGTTTGAAGGCTTGAAAGAAAGAAATGAGAAGCTATCCCAAGCCCTGCAGAAGACCCTCAGGGAGAGGAGTGAAGGTGTAAGGGAGATTGAAAGATTGGAGAAGCTGAGAGTGGAACACTTGACTAAGATTGAGAAGTCTGGAGACTATATCAACAAGTCTAAAGCTGGCGAGCAGATTCTGAAAAATGCTTGTAAAGAAGCCCAGTTCCAAAGAGCAAGGACAGACTTGTACTTGAAAGAGAGTCAGGCCAGGTGGGTCCGGATCACTGAAGCCCGTACTCTAGAAGACAAGAGAGTTCAAGATAAGATGGAGCAGATGGAAAAAGCCCTGGCAGCAGCCCAGGAGGAAATTTCAGAGTTAAAAATCAAAGCTGGAGTGAAGAAATCCAAAGACCAAAGCCAGAACAAGAAGTTGACTACAGCTGTTGCAACAAGAAACCTTCTCATCAGGAATCTTACGGAGCATCCGGCTGATCCTGTGACCGAAGCACTTCTTAAGGAAGTTCGCGAGGATGAGTTTGGCCTTGGAGTCTGATTATTTGCTTGTTGTTGTTCCTTTTCCATGTACTTTTGCTTTTTGGTGATGTATTTTTGACCCCTTAGAGGGCTAGTGTTGTAAAAAATGAACAATTTGTATTATTTTACCTTTGTAATATATTTGTGTTTGTTTCCATCTGGGTTCACTTCAAAAGCAACTTCAACAGCATCATCTTCAAGGGTCTGGACGGGTCAAAACTGAAGACCAAGCCGGATACCTTGATAGCAAATAAGCATACTGCATTGCATACTAACCCTTTTTGTTTGTTTTGTAGGTTTTGTTTTATTGTTTCTAACCTCTGTTGTGACATTCAGGAATTATTGCTCGCCGCAGGCTATTCCCTCTCAACAGGCCACACAGGTACCCTACAAGAAACAACCTTCCGGGCATCCAGATGGACCAGTTGCAGCAAGACCTCAATGAGGCCAGAACCCAGATGGCTAATGAAAGGGTGGAGATGAGAACCCAAATAACTCAGTTCATGGAAGTGATGAATAATTTAGCTCAAAGCCAGGAGAGGCTTAGAGTTCTGGTAGAGGGGAGAACTCAAGATGACCCCCATGTGGGAACTGCTGGCACCAGTAACAATGAAAGGGTGCAACCACATGTTAACCCCCCTATATTTGGTCCACACCTACATCCTGAGATTCATATTCCTGCAAACGTTCAAGGAACAGCCACTGCAGCCAGAGTACTTCAAGAGGATCCTCAGGAGGATCAGTTTACAGTCATGGGTGCTGGAGAGGAAACCTATGATAGGAGATTGGATGAGTTGGCTGAGAAGTTGAGGTCTTTGGAATCCCAAAATTCTTTGGGGTTCGATGTCATGGACATGGGTTTAGTAGAGGGGGTCAGGATCCCTCATAAGTTCAAGCCTCCTTGTTTCGAAAGATATAATGGGACTTCATGCCCCCGGACTCATTTGCAATCGTTTCTGGGAAGGCTGAAGGCCTATACAATGGATGAGAAGCTCTGGATGTTTTACTTCGAAGACAGTTTGACGGGAGCATCAAGGGAATGGTATTCCCACTTGACAAGGGCAACTGTAAGATGCTGGAAGGACCTGGCAGAGGCCTTCATCCGACAGTATCAATACAACTTAGACATGGCACCCAACAGGACTCTCCTAATGGGAATGTCACAGTCGTCAAGGGAAAGTTTCCGAGAATATGCCCAGAGATGGAGGCAATTGGCTGCTGCTGTTCAACCACCAATGTCTGAGAGAGAAATGGCAGACATGTTTATGAACACTCTCCAGGGAACGTATATTGACAGGTTGGCTGCTTTCTCGTCCACTAGCTTCGCAGATGTTGTTATAGCTGGGGAGAGAATTGAAAGCCTGTTAAAAATGGGTAAAATTTCCGATAATGGCGCCAATTCGTCCAGCAGTACAAGGAAGCCTTTTGCAGGCCCTAGAAGAGCTGGCGAGACCAATGCCATTCATACCAACAGGGGTAGGCCCCAATATGTTCCAAGGTCCATAGCAGCAGTCACTATCCCTGCTCCAGCACATCCTTTGCCAGTCTATCAACCTCCTCAACAAAACTTCCAACAACAATCCCAGTATCATCAGAATCAATATCCACCAAGGAACAACTACAACAACAACTCCAACAACAACAATCAACAGAGGCCATTCCAACAAAGGCCCTCTCAAGCTAATCGAGTGATCGACCCGATTCCAATGCCGTATGCTGCTTTGCTGCCACAGCTTCTGAAACTCAACCTGGTTGAGCTAAGAACGTTGGCACCTCCGGATCCAAACAGTCTACCAAGAAACTATGACTCTAATGCTAGGTGTGCTTTTCACTCAAACGCGCCTGGTCACAGTACAGAAAAATGCAGGGCACTGCATATGAAGGTACAAGACTTAGTAGACTCCAAGGCTTTGAACTTTGCACCTCCGCCCAACGTCAACAAAAACCCAATGCCACACCATGGTGGTCCCCGTATTAACGCAATTGAAGAAGACACACCGTCTTATTTCATAACCAGTGTGGATCAGATCAGGACACCATTGGTGGAAATCAAAGCTCAACTCCGTGAAAACAATATATTTCCGGGGTGTGAACTAGGGTGCCCCTACTGCAATATTTCTTGGAATGGGTGTGAAGACTTGAGGAATGGCATTGACAGCCTTATTAAGAATGGCCTGCTACAGATCACTACATCATTTCCGGCAACTCAAGCAACTCCATCGACAACGGTTTCAGATCCTCCTATAAATACAGCAACAATTGTTCCCAACAATTCATCAGCAACATCAGCAAATACTTCATCTGTTCTACCCAATGATCGGTTTTCAACAGTTTCTCCTGCTACAACTTCAGCTTCATTCCATTTCGACTCTCCATCAACAACAACAACAGTCCTTCCAACGGTACCTCCTACAACTCCAGCAAACAATCATGAAAATGTCTCCACTGTTACCATATTCTACGATCCAGAAAATAACTCCGCCTACCATTCAGAAGGTGCTGCTCCCGCTAGAGCACCAGTCACAATCTTTTATGATCCACAAACAATAACAATCCCTTCAGCAGCAGCAACCAGTCCAGTCACTGTCACGGTGCCTGGACCTGTACCATATGAAAGCGATAGGGCCATCCCTTGGCACTATGGCTCTGACGTGTACTGCGAAGGAAAAAGAATCACTCTTGAAACATTGGCACCTGCACCACAAATTGATAATGTGGGCGGAGGCGGAGGCTTCACCCGAAGCGGACGTCTCTTTGCTTCACAAGTCCAAAGACCTACTGCCGAAGCAGAAGCTGCTGCCAAGGCAAAAGGAAAAAGCCCGGTACAGGAAGATCCAGCTGCCAAAGAAACCCTGAAGACTCCATTCGATCAGGAAGTTGATGAGTTTATGAGGATCATCAAAAAGAGTGATTACAAAATTGTGGATCAACTTCACCAGACGCCATCCAAAATCTCCATCCTCTCTCTGCTTATGTGCTCCGAAGCCCATCGGAATGCGCTACTGAAAGTACTGCACGCAGCTTACGTGCCCGAGGAGATTACTGTCAACCAATTGGAAACCGTCGTTGGAAATGTTACTGCTAGCAATGGGCTGGGGTTTACCAATTCTGACCTGACAGTGGATGGCCGCAATCACAACAAAGCCTTGCACATAACCATGGAATGCAAAGGAGCTGTCCTTTCACATGTGCTGGTGGACACAGGATCATCCCTGAATGTCTTACCAAAGAAGGCTCTGGTGAAGCTTGAATATGATGGACTGGCATTGAGACCCAGCAACCTGGTGGTTAGAGCTTTTGATGGCTCGAAGAGATCGGTTCTGGGAGAGATTGAGCTGCCCGTGACAATTGGCCCGCAGACCTTTAAAACTATCTTTTACGTGATGGACATTCAGCCCGCCTACAGCTGTTTGTTGGGTAGACCCTGGATTCACGCCGCCGGCGCAATAACATCTACCCTTCACCAAAAGTTAAAATTTGAGTGGGAGGGTCAAGTTGTCACAATCTGTGGAGAAGAGGACATCTTTGTTAGCCATCTGGCTACTTACAAGTACATTGAGATGGATGGAGAAATCCATGAAACGATGAGCCAAGGTTTTGAAGCCTTGAATGTCAATGAAGCATCTGCTGTTTCAGGAATCTCCATGTCGTCATATCAACAAGCCCGGAAGGTTGTTGAGGAAGGAACTGCCCTGGGCTGGGGCAAGGTCTTAGCTGTGGAGGAGAAGAAGGATAAATTTGGGTTGGGTTACAAACCAACTCAACGTCAAGCAAAGGCTGCTGCAGAGCCAGGATTTGTCAGTGGGGGAATGCTAACCCCCGATGCTATCAACTGTCTGGAAGACGAGCTGGAAGAAGAACGCAACCTGGAGAATTGGATTCGTCCAAAGGTCCCGGGGAGCAGTGTCTCGAACTGGTCTTCCCAGGGAATTATAAGTGTTACTCGAGCAGAGTAATTATTATTTCCTGTATCTTTTATAGCATGCATCAAAGTCTTGCATCTTGCCCAAGATGACAAGACTCATTTTGTAATCAGGGCCATCTGTACTTTTGTGCAAACAAGATTAAATTAATGAAATATCAGACAATCTTTTTGCAAACGAGTCTTTTTCTTTTCTGCTCACTGTTTTTCCATTTTTCTTTTTGTACAAAAATAAATGGCGGTGTTTTCAAAATGATAACTTCATTTCACTTTTTTCTAAGGCAAGATTAAAATCAATCACTAAAATGAACCGACTTAACCCTTGCAGAGAGTGCCTTCCAGACCGCACCGACAACAGCACAGCTATGACATCGTATGACTTTGACAATCCGATCAATCAAGCTGATGAAGGGGTTGATGAAGAATATGAGCTTCCTGAAGAGCTAGCCAGGTTGCTGAGACAGGAGGAAAAAGTTATTACTCCTCATCAGGAGGAGATTGAAGTGATTAATCTTGGTACGGAGGAAGACGTGAAAGAAGTCAAAATCGGGGCCTGCCTGCAAGACTCAGTGAAGAGACAGCTGATAGATCTGCTTCAAGAGTATGTTGATGTGTTTGCTTGGTCCTACCAAGATATGCCAGGGTTGGATACCGATATTGTTGTGCATAAGCTGCCTTTGAGGGAAGAATGCCCACCAGTCAAACAGAAGTTGCGCCGAACTCGCCCAGACATGGCTATGAAAATCAAGGAAGAGGTACAAAAGCAATGGGACGCCGGGTTCCTTGCTGTGACTAGCTATCCTCCGTGGGTTGCTAACATAGTACCTGTGCCTAAGAAGGACGGAAAAGTAAGAATGTGTGTTGATTACCGGGATCTGAACAGAGCCAGCCCGAAAGATGACTTCCCATTACCTCACATTGATGTATTGGTGGATAACACGGCTCAGTTCTCGGTATTCTCCTTCATGGATGGATTTTCGGGATACAATCAGATCAAGATGTCACCTGAAGACATGGAGAAGACAACATTCATCACACCTTGGGGCACGTTCTGTTATAAAGTGATGCCATTCGGACTGAAGAATGCTGGTGCAACGTATCAACGGGCTATGGTAACATTATTCCATGATATGATCCACAAAGAAATAGAATGTTATGTGGATGATATGATTGCCAAGTCCCTTACAGAGGAAGATCACCTGGTGAATCTGCTCAAGTTATTCAAGCGTCTGAGGAAATACCAACTAAAGTTGAACCCCAACAAATGCACATTCGGGGTGCGATCCGGTAAGCTGCTGGGCTTTATTGTAAGTGAGAAAGGGATTGAAGTTGACCCTGATAAAGTCAAAGCTATTCAAGAAATGCCTGCACCGAAAACTGAGAAAGAAGTCCGAGGGTTCTTAGGTCGATTGAACTACATTTCACGGTTCATATCTCACCTTACAGCGACTTGTGAACCCTTATTCAAGCTGTTAAGAAAAGAACAAACGGTCAGGTGGAACGAAGATTGCCAAAGGGCTTTTGACAAGATCAAGGAATATCTGCAAGAACCTCCAATCCTCATGCCGCCAGTTGAAGGAAGACCTCTGATTATGTACTTGACAGTATTAGAAGAATCGATGGGGTGTGTACTAGGTCAGCATGACGAGTCTGGTCGAAAAGAGTATGCGATATACTACCTAAGCAAAAAGTTTACCGACTGTGAACAGCGTTATTCACTGCTCGAGAAAACTTGCTGTGCTTTAGCGTGGGCTGCTCGCCGACTGAGACAGTATATGTTGACCCATACTACTCTATTGATCTCAAAAATGGATCCAGTTAAGTACATTTTCGAGAAGCCAGCTCTTACCGGACGGGTTGCAAGATGGCAGATGATTCTCACAGAGTACGACATACAGTACACATCTCAGAAAGCCATCAAGGGCAGTGTACTATCTGAATATCTTGCTGAGCAACCCATTGATGACTACCAGCCTATGAGGTTCGACTTCCCCGATGAAGACATCATGTTCATTAAAGCAAAAGATCATGAAGAGCCTATTCACACTGAAGGGCCTGACCCAGAAGAAGAATGGACTATGATGTTTGATGGGGCTGTCAACATGAATGGCCGTGGTGTTGGTGCAGTACTCATTACACCTAAAGGGGTTCACATGCCTTTCTCGGCAAAGCTCACTTTCAACTGCACTAACAACGAAGCTGAATACGAAGCTTGCATTATGGGTCTTGAGGAAGCCATTGACCTCAGGATCAAGACATTGACCGTACTCGGAGATTCAGCTTTGGTAGTCAATCAGACCAACGGAAAATGGTACACCCACCAAGATCATTTGATACCTTACAGGGATTATACAAGAAGGTTATTGACTTTCTTCACAACAGTCAAGCTTGAGTATATCCCTCGGGACGAGAATCAGTTTGCGGATGCTCTTGCTACCATTTCATCCATGATCAAAGTTCAAGCTGCTAACTTTGTACCTCAGATTTCAGTATCGAGACTTGATAGACCAGCATATGTATTTGCAGCAGATATTGCTAAAGATGATAAGCCTTGGTTCCATGATATTAAGTGCTTCTTGGAGGATCAAACATACCCACCTGGGGCATCTTCCAATGATAAGAAGACTTTGAGAAGGCTTGCTGGAAGTTTCTTTCTGAACACTGATGGGTCTTTATACAAGAGGAACTTTGATATGGTACTCCTCAGATGTGTTGACAAGACGGAAGCAGATTTGTTGATGCATGAAGTGCATGAAGGCTCTTTTGGTACCCATGCTGGAGGACATGCAATGGCTAAGAAGTTGTTAAGATCAGGCTATTATTGGATCACAATGGATGCAGACTGTTGTGCCTATGCCAGGAAATGCCACAAATGCCAGATCTACGCAGATAAAGTGCATGTACCTCCGAATCCTTTGAACATCATGTCTTCACCATGGCCCTTTGCCATGTGGGGCATCGACATGATTGGCAAGATTGAGCCAACTGCTTCGAACGGCCACAGATTCATCCTGGTCGCCATCGATTATTTTACAAAGTGGGTTGAAGCAGCCTCATATGCAAATGTCACAAGGCAAGTGGTAGCCAGATTTCTGAAAAGAGATATCATCTGTCGGTATGGAGTGCCCGAGCGAATCATTACTGATAATGGTTCCAACTTGAACAACAAAATGATGGCAGAGCTGTGCCGGGACTTCAAGATCCAACATCACAATTCTTCTCCTTACAGGCCAAAGATGAACGGCGCTGTTGAGGCAGCAAATAAGAATATCAAGAAGATTGTGCAGAAGATGGTAGTCACTTACAAAGATTGGCATGAAATGCTACCGTTTGCCTTGCATGGGTACCGCACATCAATCAGGACATCCACTGGGGCAACACCGTATCAACTTGTGTATGGTATGGAAGCAGTCCTACCTGTTGAAGTTGAACTACCCTCCCTACGGGTACTGATGGATGTTAAGCTAAACGAAGCAGAATGGGTTCGGGCCCGATACGAACAACTGAGTCTGATCGAAGAGAAGAGATTGGCTGCAATCTGTCATGGGCAGTTATATCAGAAGAGAATGAAGAGAGCCTTCGATCAGAAAGTCAGGCACCGAGAGTACCAAGTAGGAGATCTTGTGCTGAAAAGAATCCTTCCTCCTCATACAGACCACAGGGGCAAGTGGACTCCCAATTACGAAGGACCATTTGTTGTGAAGAAAGTCTTCTCTGGTGGAGCACTGATGCTCAGCACCATGGATGGTGAAGATTTCCCGTCCCCTGTGAATTCAGATGCAGTTAAAAAATACTTCGCATAAAATGACCCGCTGGACATAAAAACAGAATGTAAGTCCAGGCAAAATAGGGCCTCCCGGCGAGTCGAAAAACAGAATAAAAGACTCGGGCAAAAATAAGGGAAAATAAACAAAAAATGTACACCCGCTGAGTTGAAAAGCCGCATTGGACAGCTCAGGCAAAAATGGGTATCCCGATGGATTGAAAACCCGAAAGGGCGATCCATGCAAAATAAGGGAATAAGCGAACAACTGCATTCTGAATTCGTCTGTATCACCTACAACTTGGTAAGCTCCAAGGGATCAAGCCGCAATCAGAATCAACTCTCTCCAGAAAGCAAGACGAGAAGAACGTCATTGTCATACGAGTCATAGCGGAAGAGGAAGCTCCTTGAAAGCATCGCCAGCACCGCCAGCACTTTATTTCTCAATTTGTAACAATCTCCTCATTTCAGGAGATATGTTTCTCTGACTGTATCTTGCCAATTCAGGGCACACGAATTAATATAATCAGATTTTCAGTCATGTCTCGTTTTTTACATTTATGTTTTGCAAAGAGTTGTCTGATGTCTCTAAAAACACAATTGCATAAGTACAGATGCCTCTCTCTAAAAATAAAAACACATGCTTACAGGGAATATACTTACTCTCGAAAGTACTTATTTCCTATGACGGAATCTCAGTAAAAGATACCTCGGGACCATTTGTGCGTTTCTTTATCTTTGCAGGATTGCAGGTATCCAGAACACAACTTGGGGCATACAAGTTACGTCTCAGCAAGCTGGCAAATCTACAAAAGATATCGGCATCCGAAATGCTCTATCCCCAGTCGAGTTGCTTCCCATTGCTCGCCCCAGCTGAATTACCAACAGCATCTCCCAGCTGTAATACCAACCATTATTCCTCAGCAGGATGCGAGAATCGAGGAATCATCTCCCCACAGAGCTTCAGGCCTCTATTCAGAAGAGCAGCGCACGAAGAAGTCACAACAGAGAGAGAGAAAGCTTCTACAAACCCCAGCTGGGTCCCGTATTATAAGAATATGTCAATCGATGACGTATATCCCCAAGCAGATACAACTACAGATCTATCAATGATCTCATCCCCAGCTGGGATGTTCACTTCAAGCAGACCGATCAGAGATCTTTGCAGCAACGGGATCCGAATCCCGGATCGGTGCCTCTTTGCATAATCATAGCATTCGCATCATATTCACCCCCAGAGCGTAGCATTCCGTCTAATACGGAGCATTACGGCAAAAAAAAATCAAATGCATAGCATAATCATAAGTCATGTTGTGATTTGAACACTTGTAAATATTGACAATCTGTCGGCATACAGAATACATCCCCATCAGAGTCCCAGCAAAAGCAGTTGCCCCATATCACAAACACCAGTGCATATCTCCTTTTTGATACCCGTCCGTATCATCATTTCCCAGCAGGTTGCCTGAATACACCTTACAAACCAAGATCACCAGTTTTGCAGATACATCCTGACACTCGTCCGTGTCGTGTCACCAGCAGAAAGCCAAAGACACCCTCTTTGCACTTACATATACCTATGCACTTTCTTGACACCCGTCCGTGTCATATCCCCAGCGTGGTCGCCTATACTTGTATATACACTTTCCTGACACCCGTCCGTGTCATATCCCCAGCAGATAAACACTCACCTATACATTATATACTCACTACTCATTGGTACACCTACTCAGATACTCGTCCGTATCTTATATACACCATGTATATCCCCGCAGATTCGACAGTAGTCCTTGTTCTTTGTTAACCAGTTGGTACTCGTCCGTACCATCATCTCAGAACATTGCGTCTAATGTTTGTTTCTACATGATACTCGTCCGTATCATAGTCTTAAGGATGCTCGTCCGCATCTTTAATCCATACACCGTGTCAAACACTTATGTCTTCGTGAATATAGATGCTCGTCTGTGTCTACTATTCCCCAGAAGGATACTTTCAGATGCAACACTCGTCCGTGTTCCTTGTTAACCAGTTGATACTCGTCCGTATCATCAGCTCTGAGCACGTGTCAGTTTGTTTCTACATGATACTCGTCCGTATCATAGTCTTAAGGATGCTCGTCCGCATCTTTAATCTATACACAATACCAAACACTTATACCTTTTGTTTCTTGGATGTAAACGCTCGTCCGTATTTACTATATCCCCAGTAGATCGCAGTCAAATTTCCTTTTTATCTAACACTCGTCCTGTGTTATGATAAGCTTTGAGAGCAGCCGTCCCCTGCTAAGTGGTCGTCCTCCACTTCTTGATGGTCGTCCTCCATCACGCTCATCCGATGGCCGTCCCCATCGTTGATTTTAGCAGCCGTCCCCTGCTAGGTGGTCGTCCTCCACCTCTTGATGATCGTCCTTCATCATTTTATCCAATGGCCGTCCCCATTGTTGATTTTGGTTATCTGACATTCGTCCTATGTCATGATAAACCCTGAGAGCAGCCGTCCCCTGCTGAGTGGTCGTCCTCCACTTCTTGATGGTCGTCCTCCATCATGCTCGTCCGATGGCCGTCCCCATCGTTGACCTTTTCTATCCGATGGCCGTCCCCATCGTTGATATTTTGGCAGCCGTACCCTGCCAGGTGGTCGTCCTCCACCTTTGATGGCCGTCCCCATCATATTTACTTTTTATCTCCAACAGAGCAGCCGTCCCCTGCTAGGTGATCGTCCTTCACCTTTGATGGCCGTACCCCATCATCTGTTTATTTCATTTATTCTTTAACCCGATGGCCGTCCCCGTCGTGGTCCCTTTTCTTTTTTAACCCGATGGCCGTCCCCATCGTTGGTTACTTTACCTTTGTGAACTTGATGGCCGTCCCCGTCATGTTTCACCAATCCCCAGAGAATGTTACTACTTTATCTTGATGGCCGTCCCCATCATATTATCTTGTTTTTCCCCAGCTAGTCGGCCGTCCCCGTCTTAGCTTTACTTTTTATCCCCAGCATGTCGGCCGTCCCCGTCATTGCTTTATTTCCTGCACTTTACCAGCATGTCGGCCGTCCCCGTCATCGCTCTTTACCCAGCAGTCGTCCTCTGCTCGACGGTCGTCCTCCGTCGCCCACACCTTTACAATATACTTTGTTTTCCTTTTACAATCTATATCCCTTTTCTTCTTCATTTCTGTGAGTGCAAATTTTGGACTGTCTTTGGTATTCAACCACAAGTTATCTTGTTTGCCTGTTAAGCCGCCGCTTACAACCTGCACAGCTAACTCATGCTTGAATAGGGGCAGCTGTAAACACCCCAAATTTGCCCTCACCCATTCACACCATGGCTTGTGATCATCTCATATGCATAAACACAATCATACAATCTCATATCTCATGTTTGATTCACTGCATAGTTTCTAAGTCATCTGCACCTAGGGTTTGTGATTTGAGCAATCCCAAAGCTTCTTGAGCCACTCCAAAGGCCACCAATCATCTCAGAAGGGTCCATGTGTGTTCTTGTATCATGTTACATCCTCACAGAGTCAAAATTGCAGAGGAATCACAAGAACTAGGGTTTGAGTGGATGCAGAGCCAGGTTGAACTGCACAGTTGACCTAAAATTAGGGTTTTGGTTTCAGAGGCCATAATCTCAAATTTTTTGGTCATTCTTGTTTCCATTGGTCTCTATATGGTATAGGGAATATGCATATCAATTTTCATGAAGAAATTCCATGGGGAAGTCATCTGATCAAGAGTTGACTTTTCAGACAAGTCAGTGCAAAATCAGGGCATCTGAGGCCCCCAATGACCCAACCAATGGGTGATCTTCACCATTTTGAGTGTATATGATCTTTATTTGATCATGGAAGAAGGTTGAAGTTCATAAAAATCAAGAATTTAGGGTTTTTGCAAATGTTGACTTTTTGGGCATAGTTGACTTTTCAAGAATACATCATTTTAGGTCATTTTTCAAGCCTTGATTCTTGATCCAAAAAGGCTTCAAATGGAAAAACTTTGGTCATGAAAGTTGTAGATCTCATCTTTCCCTTTTCAAAAAGTACAAGAACATGATCAAACTCTTCATGGATCAAAAGTTATGGCATTGCAAAGTTAGCAAAAATCATTGATTTTCAAGTTATGCACAAAAAAGGAAATTTTGCAAAGTCTTGAACAAATGCATTATGCAGCCTCTAATTCATGTCAAACCATTATGTAAACATTCTCTAAGTCACAAAAATCAGAATTTGACCAAGGTTCACATGTGCTTAGTTCATGTAACAAGACATTTTTATCATGAAAATCCATAAAGCTAACCAAGTTGCAAAACACTCATGAGCTTTTCACCAACTTGCTGCATTGAGCCTTGGGTCAAGCCAGCCTCTCACACTCACCATGCTGCACCAGAACCCAACTTGTACTTGCCTAAACTTGAGCCATGCCCTATCTTACACAAAAGTGGACTTTGAGCAAAAGTAGCCACACCTATCTCTGCAGGCCAGGTCACATCCATCAGCCACTTGCATTTGTTTATTGAATCAGTTTGCTGGCCATAACACATGAGAACCAAGGCTGAAGCACACACATTCACAACTTACACAAAAACTCACCTCATTGCAAGTTCTTTGGAATCACTCTCCACAGTCTTCAAACACTTAAACTCTCATCATCACTCAACTCACCACACCTCATAGACAAGAAACACCCCAAGCATAAGCCTGAAACAAGCCTGAAAACTCCATTGCCATCATTCACCTCAAGCTGCAGATTCTATCGAATCTCTCACCCTAGCTCATAAACACACAAACCAACACCACAGATCATCTCTACACATCCTCTGGACCTCAAACACCCCATCACCATGACCTGAAAGTGCCAGAATTTCATCTGCCATTTTTGACTGAACTGAAGCTGAAGCATTCGAATCTCATTATCCAGCAAATCTAAACTCCATTTGAGCATTCAAGCACCTTTGGGGGATCAAGTGGAGCAGCTTGCATCAAAGGAAGTGGCCTGAAAGTTCCTAAATCAAGAGCTGCAAATCTCAGGTAACTCAAAAATAATTTTTCCAGAAATCTCTTTTTATGTTACAAACTTGTTCTTCATGATGCACTGATCATTCTGGTACCTTTAGTTTTTGAAATGGTTTTGTTTTAAGCATTTAATTTGAGTTTGAAGCTCACGAACCCTAGAACTTAGTTTCTTCGATTCAGATGATTTAGGTAATATAAATTTGTTTTAGGTTAGGGTTTTGGTTCGTGAGAGTGAGAGGAACATTTCCCTGGCTTTAGTTTTCATTTTTATTACGTTTTGAGGAAGTTAGGTGTTTCTCAGGTGAGGGCTGGCCGGAGAAGATGACCGGAAGTCTTCTCCGGCAGCCTGAGAGTGATTAGGGTTAATTGCATTTAATTAGGGCAAGGTTCAAACGTGGGCCATTGGATCAGGTTTCGCGCGCGTGTTTGAGTGGTTCAGATCAGTTCATTAGTTTTAATTAGGTTTAATTAAATTAATAAATCAAGATTAATTCAGTTTGAATCCTGGCCACAGGATTGCGCGCCAGTCAACCTTTTTAAACCCAGACACAATCCTAGCCATCCATTCAGCTTACTTTCCATTTAATTTGATTTTAATTCATATTTATTTCATTTATTTTGCACATTTATTTTAAAATAGTTAAAAAATCATAAAAATTATGAAACTTTTTCTTTAAGGTTTTATTAATTTTTATGACATAAAAATATTTTTTATTTTATTTTTATCATTAAAAAAAGTATTTTTAAATATTTAAAAGATTATTTTTAATTGATTAATGAGAATTAATTAATTAAAAATACTTTTAGGTATTTAAAAATTACAAAAAAATTCATGAAATGTTCTAAGACATTTAGAAACATTGTCCAACCTTCAAACCAAATTTCTTTTTTGATCTTGATGCATTTTAAGAATTTTTCATTGAATTAAATCATTTTTGATGCATTATTTTGTTCATAAGTTTGAAAATTCATTTCTGCCTATTGGTGAAGGTTGAGACATTGATCCTTCTTGCATTGTTTTCCATTTAGCATGAACTTTCAAGGATAAAAAGGCCATGATTTGATCTTGCATTTTCTAATTGATTGGCATTTCTTTTGTTACAAACCCTAAAAAGCCCTAATAACTTGCAAAATTCATAACTTGAGTTTGGTTGAGAGTTGAGAGCTCCCCTTTGGGCAGTGGTTCATTATAGGCCTAGGGTTTCTTTGGGTACCATTTTCCATTTTTTAGGTTAAGGTTTGCTTCTGTTTTTGGTTTGTGTTTGATGTTTGATCCATGAACCCTAATTTGGGCTTTCATTTGCATCCTTCTTGCATTTCCTTGCATAACTTGACTTGTCATTTCACTTTGTGCATTCTTATGATTCATTTGACATCTTAAGACATATAAGAAACATGTTTGATCATTGCATTGCATATTTGCCATGCCATTTGTCTTGTATGCTTCATAACATTTCATGTTTGTTCATGCTCCTCAGCTTGCATCATTTGCATCCATGATTTTGTATGAACATCTCATTGTCTTGCCTCTTGTTTGCAGCACCTCATGGCATCATAATCATCATCACCATGCTTCTGGTTTTGTTTAGCATCATACCACTTCATCTCATCTTGCATTGCATTGCATTTCTTTCTAACATTGCAGGTGGTAAGTAACTTGAGAAGTGAATTTGCCTTCACTTCTCATAACCTCTATTCTCATCTCTCTTGCATACCTTGCTGCATTCTTATGTGTGTTTGAGTTTGAGCTTGCTCATTCTTCCTCCTCCCACTTTCTTTCTTCAAGTGACTTGACTTCTTGAATGAAGCAAGTCACTTTGCTTCTCTTGATCTTGTTCATCTGCTTCCTGGTGGTTCATCTGAAGATTGTTCTTGAAAACCTCACAAACATTAGGACCAACCAAGCATGATAATGAATTAGGGTTTTGATTAGTCTCCCCCATAGTTTTTACCTTTGTGTCTCTCCTTGGGTCATCTCCCCTCACCTCATAATCAGGGACTAAACCCTCAAGGCTTTAAGACTTTGTGATTAAGATCATGCCTGCATCCTTCTTTTAGGATGGAGTGTATAACTTTAATCCTAAGTCTTGGACCCTTAAGGTGTTGAACTCTCTTAATTAATCCATCTAATAATCATCAAGACATTACACTTGTAACTTGGGCCTTGCATTAGGGTTCTAATTCTTCCTTAATTGGTTAAGAAGGACTAACCCTAAAGTTAATGGACAAGTCCCCCTCAAGTTGTCTTACAAATCATAAAAAACACTTCATCATCATATCATTAATAAAATCCACTTAATCAAAGGTTTGTTCTGTCATGGGTTTAATCCCTAATCATGGATTAAGCTGAGGATCCTTCCTCAGCTTAAACACCCTCATCTATTATCCTTCTTTTAGGATAGTGTAATGAGCCTGTTAAATCCCTGATTATGGCTTAACCTCATTACTTAACACTAAACAAAAATCACAAAAAAACATCTAATTAATCACAAGTAGGTTAATGATCTTAACCCTGCATCAAAGGTGATTAAGTGTGAGAATCTGACTTCACGCTTAAGGTAATTCTCATCACCCCTAATCAGAGGGATGATGTGATGAGTTTACCAAATCCATTGATTTAGGTTTAAGCTCATTATCTTATGACAAACTCCAAAAAGAAATAAAAGACTGAAAACACAAGAACAAACAATAATCGTCTCCTCCGGGATTCTTTTCTCATCATCTTCACTCACAACCGAGAACTTGCTTCTTTCGTCTAATGCAAGACAGTTTGCATCTGTGCCAGACAGATCATACACTTGAGCATAGACTGCAAGCAGTTCACCAGTCAATCCTTTCAGTCTCTTTGGGTCGAACTACGGTGTTCTGACTTCCTCATTGCACGAGAGGATACGTAGGCATAACTTAACAGTTATCGAACAAAAGTCTCTGTACATTCCCCCTCCTTCCAGCTTCATTCTTTAGCCTCATATTCTTGAGCATTTCATTCCTGATCTCACACTGACATTGTATATATCACACTTCACACTTCATTTACACTGACACCTGTACATCTTTTTCCAGCTATTTTATTCACAAATTGCACTGACACTACCCCTTTAAAACACAAATCTTTCAAGCGTGGATCCCGTCGAGTACGGCGGACAATCTGGGTGCTAATACCTTCCCAGGTTGTAACCAACCCCCTTTCTCAGTCTCTCTGGTTCGCAAACCGTCTTATCCATCTCTTTCTAGGCTTATGCAGCATTGCCTTTCCTCCGGGATAAAAATGCCTAGCTGGCGACTCTTTTCATCTCCAGTGAGTTCACGGCTGTGTGTTCTCACTGTTCCCTTCGCCGACCGTTCGCGTCTGTACCTTCATTTGATCCATTTTCATTTGTCGGGAGCGACACTGAGTTATTCAAGTTGTTATGTTGATAGGTTGATGATTATATTGTTGTTGTTGTATGCCATTCATAGTTGCATACATGTGCATATTTCAAGTTGTAGCGTATGCTCGATTCAAGTTGGCCTGGATTGGCAAATAAGTTGATAATGCCTTGATAACATGGAAATGTTTCAAGTTGGGAGTTTACTCAAAATGGTACCACATGCATATTTAAGTTGAGTTGCATTCACTTTGTATTATTTACGTTGTTATCCGTTGTTCGTTGCAAGACTGTGTGTTAATTGTAGGAAGTGGTGTGATTATATGACTATCTCATTTACATATTGATTATCGTATCATGTTTATGTTATTCGATATCTCACCCCTTCTGTTTGAATGTTGCCCTCTGTTGGTAATGTGCAGGTAACAAAGAGTCCAGTTCTTAGTAGCTTCGAGTTGGTGTTTGTCGCTCTGATACGTAGCAGTTCGGGGGGATAAACGCTTGTTTTGCCTTTATGATTTTGTTTAAGTTTATGAATTAGTTTTAAGTCATTTTATGATTGAAGAACCAAGTTGAGATTATTTTGATGATTGATTTATTTGAAGTTGTTTAAGAGTTGAAACATGTTGATCCACTGCGTTGTTTTTTGAAGTTATTATATTATTGAAATTGTTATTTGATTTTAAAAGTTGGAAAAATGTGACATCCATGTTTGTTGATAAAATTTTATAACTTTGATTTAATTTATAAAGTCGGGTAGAAATGGCGTGTTACATTAGTGGTATCAGAGCATATCGGTTTGTTTGACCAAGTGTTGAGTCGTAGTTGTCTAGCATTCAATTAATGTTACATAGTTCTAACTTTTGTTGTGTTGTAGTGTTAAGTTGAGATGGCTGGAAGAAATGATGTTGTGATGACTGCCGCAATGAAAGCTATGGCACAAGCTATGTAGAACTTTCCGAATGCTGGTGGGAATGATGAGTCTCGTACCTTTGCGACTTTCCAGAGGGAGAAACCGCCTACCTTCAAGGGCAAGTATGACCTCGATGCTGCATTGGTTTGGTTAAAAGAAATTGAGAGGATTTTCTGCGTGATGGATTGCACTCCAGCACAGAAGGTCCGTTATGGGACTCATATGTTGGCAGTTGAAGCTGATGACTGGTGGTTGGAGACTAGAGAAATATTGGAAGCTGCAGGTGAAGAGATCACTTAGGTTGTTTTCTATAGAGAGTTTATGAGGAAGTATTACCCTGAAGATGTGCGTGTTAAGAAAGAAATTGAATTTCTTGCGCTGAAGTAGGGATGTATGTCAGTAACGGATTATGCTGAGAAGTTTATGGAGTTATCAAAGTTTTATACTCGCCATGATGCAGCAACTGCTGAGTTTTCGAAGTGCATCAAGTTTGAGAACAGGTTGCACTCCGAGATTAAGAAGGTTGTGGGGTATCAGAAGATTCGTGTTTTTGCTGATCTGGTGGATAGTTGCAGAATATTCGAGGAAGATAACAATGCTCATTACAAGATTGTTACTGATCGGAGAGGTAAGAATCAGTAGAATCGTGGCAAGCCTTATGATGCACCAATTGGTAAGGGTAAGCATAAAGTTTCTCCGGGTCAAAGAACTAGTGGGGGAGATGCTCCTGCTAGTATTGTTTGTTTTAAGTGTGGGTAACCGGGACATAGGAGTAATGTGTGCACATCTGAGGTGAAACGTTGTTTCCTTTGTGGAAAAGTTGGGCATGCGATATCTGATTTCCCGCATAAAGAGATGATTTGTTTTAATTGTGGAGAAGAAGGGCATATTAGTAGCCAGTACCAGAATTTGAAGAAAGCAAAGTTTGGATGGAAAGTGTTCGCTTTAGCTGGGACTCAGACCACTAATAAGGACAAGCTCGCCAGAGGTACGTGTTTCATTAATAGTATCCCTTTAATTACTATTATTGACACGGGTGCTACCCACTGTTTTATTGCTGCTGATTGTGTTAAGAGGTTGGGTCTTAAGTTGTCTGAGATGAATGGGGAAATGGTCATAGAGATTCCGGCTAAGGGATCAGTGACTACTTCTCTAGTTTGTTTGAGTTGTCCGTTGTCTATCTTTGATATAGACTTTTATGTTGATTTGGTGTGTTTTCCATTGACTGGGATAGATGTGATCCTAGGTATGAACTGGTTAGAGTATAACTATGTTCATATTAATTATTTTCATAAGTCGGCGAGGTTTTCTACTCCAGAAGAGGAAGAAGTTGGATTATTTTCGTTTAGAGAATTGCAGAAGTTAATGAATGAGGAAGCTCAGATGTTTATGTTGATGGCGTCGTTGTCCTTAGATAGTAAATCTAAGATTGAAGAGTTGCATGTAGTGAATGAATTTCCTGAGGTGTTTCCTGATGAAATTCCTGATGTGCCGCCCGAAAGAGAAGTTGAGTTTGCGATTGATCTTGTACTTGGTACTAGACCTGTGTCTATGGCGCTGTATAGGATGTCTGCATCTGAGTTGGCTGATTTAAAGAAGTAGTTGGAAGAGTTGCTTGAGAAAACGTTTGTGAGACCAAGTGTATCATCGCGGGGAGCTCCAATATTGTTAGTTAAGAAGAAAGATGGAAGTATGAGGCTTTGTGTGGACTATAGACAGTTGAATAAAGTGATGATTAAGAACAAGTATTTGTTACCCCAAATAGATGATTTGATGGATCAGTTGGTAGGTGCTCTTGTGTTTAGCAAGATCGATTTGAGATCGGGCTATCATCAGATTAAGGTGAAAGATGAGGATATTCAGAAGACGGCATTCAGAACATGGTATGGATATTACGAGTGTTCAGTGATGCCTTTCGGTGTGACTAATGCGCTGGGAGTATTCATGGAGTACATGAATCGTATTTTTCATACTTATCAAGATCCTTTTGTGGTTGTGTTCATAGATGATATTTTGGTTTATTCCAAGACAGAAGAAGAACATGTAGAACATTTGAGAACAATATTGAAAGTTTTGAAGGAGAAGAAGATGTATGCGAAGTTTTCTAAGTGTAAATTTTGGTTGAAGGAAGTCAGTTTTCTTAGTCATGTGATTTTAGGTAGTGGTATTGTTGTAGATCATTCTAAGATAGATGATGTGTTGTAGTGGGAAACTCCAAAGTCGGCTACTGAAATTAGAAGTGTCTTGGGATTGGCCGATTATTACCGAAGATTTATTGAAGGATTTTCTAAGTTAGCACTTTCGTTGACTCGGTTGACTTATAAGAGTAAAGCGTTTGTGTGGGATGTCCATTGTGAAAAAAGTTTTGCATAGTTGAAAAAGAGATTGACATCGGCTCCAGTGTTGACTCTACCGAATTCAGAAGAACTGTTTCTTGTATATTGTGATGCTTTGTTGATGGGTTTAGGAGGTGTTCTTATGCATAATGGTAAAGTGATTTCTTATGCGTCGAGACAGTTGAGGGTTCATGAGAAGAACTATCCTACGCATGATTTGGAACTTGCTGCAGTTGTTTTTGTATTAAAGATCTGGATACATTATCTTTATGGTTCTAGATTTGAAGTGTTTAGTGATCATAAGAGTTTGAAGTATCTGTTTGATCAGAAAGATTTAAATATGAGGCAACGAAGATGGTTGGAATTGTTGAAAGACTATGATTTTTGTTTGAATTACTGTAGCGGTAAAATCGTGAGTGTAAGTTATTGATTAACTTAACTCGATTAACACAGAGTCGCCACCGCGCTTTTCTTTATTTCCGAAAGGAAAAAGGTAAAAGAACGAATAAAAACCTAGGATTCTAAAAGAAAAAGCTAAAAGAAATAAACAGAGATTGGGTAAGGGGATTGGTTATGAACCGGGAAGGTTTTAGGCACCCGACTCATCCGTGGTACTCCACGGGAGCCCTTTGAAATATTTATTGCTTTTTGGTCTGAAATTGGTTTGTTTAAAATGATGGAAGAGATGAGGAGAAGAATATTTTTTAATGATTTTGTGTTTGATAAGGTTTTAACACCTTATGCCTACGTACCCACAAAGTGCAATGCGAGATCAAAACCTCGTAGTTCGTGGTACAAAATTTGAAAAGAACAAATGAGTTGAGTTGATTTTAGAATGTAGAGATAAGTAGTCATCCTTTAGCGAATAATTCCGCTAGAAAAGATGAATCATATCTAAACATGTGAAAAAGAAAAGGTGCACAAGGCACAAAAACAATTGAGTGAGTTTTGAGTTTTTTAAAGTATATGAGAAAATGGTTTTGATATATTTACATGAATTAACATTGATTAAGAAACAAAGTGAAAAGATTAAAAAATCGCTTGACCTAAGTCAAGGTTTATTTATGAAAGTGTTTGAAGTTTAGAAAACAAGAAGGTTTTGAAATAGGAAGAAGTTTTGAAAATTAAAGAATGGGGAGGAGATGAAGAGACTAGTCCTAATGCTTGAATTAAAAGCTAAGGAAAGAATTTATTAAACCAATATGTACAGTTCTTCAGCATATACTGGCGAAGACGCTTTGCAGCCCAAGATAAGGCACAACAAGTTTTTTCAAGCATGGAATACCGAGACTCACAATCAGTGAATTTCTTACTCAAGTAGTAAATTGCATGTTCTTTTCTTCCAGTTTCATCTTGCTGACCAAGCACACAACCCATGGAATCTTCCAACACAGTCAAGTACATGATCATCGGTCTACCTTCCACCGGAGGAGACAAAATAGGAGGTTCAAGCAGATATTCTTTAATACTTTCAAACGCCTTCTGGCAATCATCTCTCCAGACACAACCTTTATCTTTCCGAAGCAACTTGAAAATCGGAGCACATGTGGAAGTCATGTGGGAGATAAACCTCGAAATATAATTCAATCGGCCCAAGAATCCTCTGACTTGCTTTTCGGTTCTTGGAGCAGGCATTTCCTGAATAGCTTTCACTTTATCAGGATCAACTTCGATGCCTCTTTGGCTGACAATGAAACCTAGCAACTTTCCAGAACGTACACCAAAGGTGCACTTGTTCGGATTCAGACGAAGCTTATACTTTCTCAACCTTTGAAACAACTTCAGCAAATGTTCAACATGATCCTCTTCAGTCTTCGACTTGGCGATCATATCATCAACATATACTTCGATTTCTTTGTGCATCATATCATGGAAAAGTGTGGTCATAGCTCTTTGGTACGTCGCACCAGCATTCTTCAATCCAAAGGGCATCACTCTGTAACAGAATGTTCCCCATGGTGTAATAAATGTGGTCTTTTCCATGTCCTCGGGTGCCATCTTTATTTGATTATAACCGGAAAATCCGTCCATAAAAGAGAACACATCAAACTTAGCCGTATTATCTACCAACATATCAATGTGTGGTAATGGAAAATCATCTTTCGGACTGACTTTGTTCAAATCTCTGTAATCTACGCACATTCGGACTTTTCCGTCTTTCTTCGGAACAGGAACGATATTGGCCCCCCATTCAGGATAAGTTGATGTCACAAGAAAACCGACATCAATCTGCTTTTGAACCTCCTCTTTGATTTTTACTGCCATGTCTGGATGAGTTCTTCTGAGCTTCTGCTTTACAGGTGGACATTCAGGCTTCAACGGCAATCTATCCACAATATCAGTATCAAGACCTGGAATGTCCTGATAAGACCAAGCAAATACATCAACACATTCTCTGAGAAGCCCTATAATCCTTTTCTTAACATCAGGATCAAGCAATGCTCCAACTTTGACTTCTCTCTTTTCATCTTCAGAACCCAAGTTGACCATCTCTATAGACTCTCCATGAGGCTGAATAATCTTCTCCTCGTGCTCAAGCAACCGAGAAATTTCATCTGGAATCTCTTCATCATCCTCTTCCTCAGCTTCAAACACAGGGAATTCAAAGTTGGGAGAGGGCATAGGACCATTGTTTTCAATGGGTTTATCAGTCAATCTGCACAATGATTTTATTTTTATTTTAGAGAATGAACAAAAGTGCAAACAATATGCAGATAAACAATCATTATATTTTGGGTTTATTATGTTACCATTTTATTAGAATAAAGTAAAAATGAAAAACACATATGGAAATAACAAAATAACATTTTATTGATGATGATAAAATTTGAAACAAAGCCCGACAAACATCACTTTCACCTTGGGTAGAGTGAAAGGATTTTTGAAAGAAAATAAAAACAAATTACTTTGAAGAATGAACGATAAAAGGAACATCAACAGCAATCCAGTTCTGGCAAATCTTTCCATGTGTAACGAAGTCAGACATTTCTTCGTCTTCATCATCGTCAATGATGGCGGCAGCGGAATGATCATTGATAAATCCAGCACTTCTGAAGCCTTCTTGAATAGTCTTAGGATCTTTGATAATTGCACCTGGCGCAAAGCCGATACCGAACCCTTCCTTGTTGTCGACAGCATCGATAATTCGTCCCCAACCATCAGACTGACCAGCTTCAGTCACTCGCAGAGCATCCTTGAAAGAGGACATGGGCATGGCATTCTTCTTGGCAACATTATTCACAACAGAAAGAGCTTGAAACGAAGTTCCCATTTCTTCCTCAGCATCAATATAAGAGAAAGAAGACAAATTACTCACAAGCATCGCTCTTTCACCTTCAATGGTCACCAATTTCCCTTCTCTCACAAACTTCAACTTCTGATGAAGAGTGGATGTTACAGCTCTTGCCTCGTGGATCCATGGTCTTCCGAGGAGACAACTATATGCGGGATGTATATCCATTACTTGGAAAGTAATCTTGAATATAAATGGTCCAATAAGAATAGGAAGATCCACTTCTCCAATCGCTGTCTTCTTCGACCCATCAAACGCTTTCACTATAATCCCACTGTGCGTCATGGGAGCACCTTGAAACGCAAGCTTTGACAATGTCGATTTTGGCATAACATTCAGAGACGATCCGGTATCAACTAGCACCTTAGATAAAGCATCTTCTCGACAATTCACCGAGATGTGCAAAGCCAAGTTATGATTTCTTCCTTCTTCAAGCAGATCGTCATCACAGAAGCTCAAATTGTTGCATGACGTGATATTCGCCACAATACTATCAAATTGATCAACTGTCACGTCTTGATCAACATAGGCTTGATCAAGAATCTTCTGCAAAGAATGCCTATGAGCCTCAGAACTCATCAAAAGAGACAACACTGATATCTTCGAGGGAGTCTGCAATAACTGCTCAGTGATGTTATACTCACTCTTCTTTATCAACTTTAGCACTTCATCATCACTATTACCAGATTGGCCCGATTGGGAAACAGCATCCATAATCTGTTTACTTGCACTTGTATCTTCAACTCTCTTTGGAGGATCTGAAGCATACACTCTACCACTTTGGGTAACCTTCGTCACATCAGCAATGCTAACCACAGACTTCGGAGTAGGAAGAGGAATTTCCCTACCATTTTCTATCATCGTAGCATTATACCGGTACGGAACAGCTTTGTCAGACTCATATGGCATTGGACCAGGTACATTAATCACCAATGGAGTAACAACAGTCTTGCGACTATCAAAAGAAATAACCACCCTCTCAAGAGCAGCCCTCTCAGGAAGATTGAACTGAGGCATAATGACATTCACTTCATTCTCATATTCATCTCTCTTTGCTGTTACTTCAATCAGCTTATCATCCATCATCTTCTGAATATCCCTCTTAACAATCACGCAACCACGAGGATTCACCGAGCAGATACAACATCCAGCATAGTTGTGATCAATATCGTGATATTCACTCAAGAAATCATGCATCTCCACCAAAGATCTTCGGATATGACGAACTTCATAGATCTTGAACAAACCAGGACAACCAGCAACCATATTCACAGACGCATTACCATGCTTCGGCAACGGATTCTTCTACACATTTGGATTAACATCATTGAAATACAGAACATTGTTCCTCATTAATTTCTGTACTTCGAACTTCAATGGATAACAATTCTCAACATCATGCCCCGGGGCACCTTGATGAAAAGCACAGCGAGCCTCTGGCTTATACCACCATGGAATGGTCTCTGGAACTGGAGGTGGAAGACGAGTTTGCACAAGATTCTTTGCAATCAAAGACGGAAGCGAGTCTGCATACGGCACAGGAATAGGATCAAAACTTGGTTTAGCCTGAGCTTGTTGATTACCACCTTGTTGCACAGAAGGTTGCTGATAACGGGGTTGGAACTTTGGAACAGGTGGCACCGTTGGAGCCACGTTAATCATCGGTGTTACAGAAGCCACATGCTGCGAATGATGATTCCCATGACTATGAGGTCTTCTATAACTTTCACGGGATATTGCATTAGTCTCATTTTCTTTCTTTTTCCCAAAGTTGAACCTTCTAGAGCTTGAACCATTGCTATTCTCTTGACTCAACCGTCCCTCACGGACACCTTCTTCTAAACGCATCCCCATACTCACCATTTCAGTAAAATCAGAAGGAGCGCTTGCTATCATCCTCTCATAATAAAAAGAACCCAACGTCTTCAAGAAGATCTTCGTCATTTCTTTTTCTTCCAACGGAGGAACAATCTGGGATGCCAGCTCACGCCATCTTTGCGCATATTCTTTAAAAGTCTCTTTGTCCTTCTGGGACATAGCACGAAGTTGATCTCTATCTGGCGCCATATCAACGTTGTACTTGTACTTCCTCACAAAAGCTTCTCCCAAATCATTGAAGGTCTTGATTTGGCTATTATCCAGACTCATATACCACCTCATGGGTGCACCGGTCAAACTGTCCTGGAAATAGTGAATCAACAGCTTATCATTATTAGTCTGAGCAGACATCTTCCTTGCATACATAGTCAAATGGCTCAATGGACAAGTGTTGCCTTTGTACTTCTCAAACTCGGGCAGCTTGAATTTGTAAGGAACTTTAACATTCGGGACCAGACAAAGGTCATAAGAATCTTTTCCAAACAAATCCTTATGCTTCAGAGCTCTCATCTCCCTCTGGATCTCAACAAAGCATCCCTGGAAGTCATCAAGTCTTTCAGCAACTCCAGCACCTTCACTAGGCTCAGCATGGTAAATCATTTCATCATGGTGTGGAATATTGTGCACCACGGGCGGTACAGTAGTCACAACTGGAGGAAGAGTAGTCCAAACTGGTGGTGGGAGATTATTAAATGCAGCAGTCTCCAGACGATGAGCAGGACGGTAACCAGCAGGAAAAAAGTCAACCGGCATGCCCCAAGGTGTGCTAGCAGGTATACGATGGCGAGGAGAAATAACAGTCTCAACAGGAATGGATGCGGTAACAACCTCGGATATGACCGTATTCTGAGCAGGAGGACTAGGAGGTGGCTGATTCTGAGCAGCCATCAAATTTTCCATCATAGCAGTCACTCTTTCCAAGCTTTCCCTCAAATAAGTAACCTCTTCGCGCAGCTCGCGATTCTCTTGTTGCAAAGTTTCAAGGAACACTGGATGAAGACCAGAAAACAACATAAGATCCCTGGAGAACACTCAAAAAGAAAGACACATGCAAGTATGATGCATGCTATGCGTATGCAAATGCAGAGATTTCAAAGGATTATAAGATAACTTGCAATATTCATAAAGAGACATTTTTGAAATACTTAAAAACTCATTCTCATTAATATCAAAGTGAGGATTACAAATGAAGTACAAACATCAATAATCCTAATACATAAGAGTACAAGTAAACTAGGCCTATGGAATCATATCCGAAGAAGTCCCAAATCCTGGCTGATACTTCGTACGAATCCTCTTGATCTCATTCTTGTACCGCTCTTCCATATCTTCCTTATCCTTCACTAACTTGTCGACAATGGCCTTCCAAGCACCGGAAGTAGGAGGAATAGTAGCTGGAGTACTAGAGGAAAGTAAATCCTCTCTTGGTCTCTTCATGACACGCCGCTCAAGTAGCTCGATAAGATCATCCTTCTCTTTCAGCTGCTCCTGCATAGTAGTCCTCTCAAGTAGCCATTCTTCTTTTTCTTTCTTCATCTTCTCTAACTCTTCTTGAAGAACCAACTTCTCATCAACGGGAGGAAGAAAAGCAGACAAAGGCAATATGGGAAACATAGGATCTTCAGGTGGATAAGGCATCTTGAGCTTGGAAGCTCTAGATCGAACCCACTGAATATAACAATTGGAAGGAGGAAGGTGTTGTCTACCCAGCTGACCTCTCTCTTTCCTATGAACAGCATGCCAAGAATGAGCAATCCTTTTCTTCATATCTATATGATCATCACCATTAAGAAATAAGAAACGAGATAAGGCAATATTGTTTGGAACATCCTTCAAACAATAACCAAACTGTCGTCTAGCCAAAATGGGATTGTAGCTAATTCCCCCACGTGTACCAAGAAGAGGTACATTAGGAAATTCTCCACAACTATCAATAAGAACTCCATTTTCATAATGAGAACTATACCATGTCATGTCCTTATGATAAAGCGACATCAATCTCTGAGACCATCTTCGATTCTCTCTATTGTCCTTGAAAACATCCGACTTCGGTAGGTGCGAAATAAACCACCTATAAAGAAGAGGTGCACAACATACAATCTCTCCGTCACCTTTGTAGGTCCTATAATGAAAAGCATGATACATATCTCCAAGCAAATTAGGAACCGGGTTCTTCTTCAAGAAGATCTGAATAGCATTCTCATTCACAATACCATCCAAGTTCGGAAACAAGACAATCCCGTAGATAAGCAAAGCAAGAATAGCCTCAAATGCATCCTTATGACCCAAAGTAAGTGAAGTAGAAGCCTTTCCCATCAAGAATTTAGCATTAATACCACGAACACTCCCCTTTGGAAGAAACTTCCCATTAAGATCAGATTCATTAAGAAACAGTGCTTTAGCGATGACCTTGATAGTAAGCTCCTTATCTAAACCAGTGAAAAGAAACTCCTTGTCCAGAATAGGCAAACCTAACCAATAAGAATACTCCTCCAAAGTTGGCACAAGTTGATAATCCGGAAAGGTGAAACAATGGTGCAACGGGTCATAAAACTGAGCCAAAGTAGGGAGAATCCCCTCAGGTATATCAATATCCAACATATACAAAAGCTTCCCATGACATCTTCGGAACTCTTGGGTATCAACAACCAAAGCTCCTAGTGTAAACACCCCAAATTTGCCCTCACCCATTCACCATGGCTTGTGATCATTCTCATATGCATAAACACAATCATATCATCTCACATCTCATTTTTGAGTCACTGCATTGGTTCTAAGTCATCTGCATCTAGGGTTTGTGATCTGAGCAATCTCAAGGCTTCTTGAGCCACTCCAAAGGTCACCAATCAATTCAAAGGGGTCTAATTGTGTTCTTATATCATGTTATATCCCCACAAAGTCAAAAATGCAAGGGAATCACAAGAACTAGGGTTTGAGTGGATGCAGAGCCAGGATTGACTGCACAGTTGACCTAGAATTAGGGTTTTGGTTTCAGAGGACATAACCCCAAATTTTTTGGTCATTATTGTTTCCATTGGTCTCTATATGGTATAGGGAGTATGCATATCAATTTTCATGAAGAAATTCCATGGGGAAGTCATCTGATCAAGGGTTGACTTTTCAGACAAGTCAGTGTAAAATCAGGGCATCTGAGGCCCCCAATGACCCAACCAATGGGTGATCTTCATCATTTTGAGTGTATATGATCTTTATTTGGTCATGGAAGAAGGTTGAAGTTCATAAAAATCAAGAATTTAGGGTTTTTGCAAATGTTGACTTTTTGGGCATAGTTGACTTTTCAAGAATGCATCATTTTAGGTCATTTTTCAAGCCTTGATTTTTGATCCAAAAATGCTTCAAATGAAAAAACTTTGGTCATGAAAGTTGTAGATCTCATCTTTCCCTTTTCAAAAAGTACAAGAACATGATCAAACACTTCTTGGATCAAAAGTTATGGTGTGGCAAAGTTGGCCAAAATCATTGATTTTCAAGGCATGCCCCAAATGGAAATTTTGCAAAATCATGAACCAATGCCTCTTGTGACCTCTAGTTCATTTCAAACCAGCATACAAACATTCTATAAGTCATAAAATCAGAATTGAACCAAGAATGCCCATGAATTATGGCTTGTGGGATTAGGAAATCACATGTGAACCAAAAGGCCAACAACTTGCAAAATCATCATTGTGCTTCTACCACTTGATGCATTGGATGCTGCACTTTGGCTAGCCTCTCACCTCACCTTGCTGCACCAGAACCAGCCCATGTACTAGCTATAGATCAACCCATACTTTCCTTACACAAATTTGACTTTTTTGCAAAAGGTGACTTACCAATCAATAAAGCACATGTCCAATCAACTGACCAATGAGAGAGGTTTTTGTGGACAAATTGCAAGCCATTTCATGTACAAGGCAAGGCTGAAACTCATTCATACAACACATACACAAAAACACACCAAGCTGCATAAGCCTTCGAATCTCTCTGCCCAGCCTTCAAACACTCAAACCATTTCCACACTTCAAATCACCATGATCCATTGAGGAGAAACCAGCCAAGAACCAGGCCTGAAACCAACCACAAAGCCACTTCACCATTTTCACCTCAGCCTGCATTTCTCCTCGAATCACCTTCCACAGTTTACAAACACCCAAACAAACCTTGCAAAGCTTCTCCATTCACCCTCAGGATCACAAACAACCCCTCACAATGACCTGAAAGTGCCTGAAACTCCATTGCCATTTCTGACTGAGCTTGATCAGAAGCTTTCGAAACTCATTATCCAGCCAACATAAACTCTTCTTGAGCATTCAAACATCATCTGGGGATCAAGTGGAGTGGATTGCACAAAGAGAAGTGGCCAGAAAGTCATCAGAGTGAAAGCTTCGAATCTCAGGTAGCTTGAAATTTATTTTTCCAGAAATCATTTTTCATGTCATAAACTTGTTCTATGAGCTTCACTGATCATCCTGATGTCATTGGTTTCGAAAATGGCTTTGAAATGAGTATTTAATTTGCTTCTGAAACCTGCGTGCCCTAGAATTTGTTTTGTTTGATTCATGGATTTGGGGAAGAATAAATTAGTTTTGACTTAGGGTTTTAGTTCAGGGGATCATGGGAATCATTTCTGGGCATTTAAGTTTCATTTTTGTTACGATTTGAGGGGTTTTGGGGATTTTCAGGGGAGGTGCTGGCCGGAGAAGACGACCGGAAGTCTTCTCCGGCCACCTGAGAGTGATTAAGCCCTAATTGCGTAGTTAAGACCATTTGAATGTGGACCACTGGATGCGTTGACATGTTTGACTCCCCGCGCGAATGAAAGGCCAGGATCAATCTGCTTAGCCCTAATCTCTCTCATTAGTTTTATTTAATTTTAATTAAGTTAATTAACTCAGGAGCCATCTGGGCCCTTCATTTGTGCGCTGGTCAACAGATTCAAATACAGAATGAATCTCATCCCTCCATCCTGATTACTTTCATTTTATTTATTTTTAATTCATTTTCTTTTCAATTAATTTGCATATTTATTTTAAAATAGCAAAAAATTCTTAAAAATTATGAAACTTTTTCCTAAAAGTTTTATTAATTTTTAAGACCCAAAAATATTTTTATTTTATTTTTTATCATTAAAAAAGTATTTTTAAATATTTAAAAGATTATTTTTAATTGATTAATGAAAATTAATTAATTAAAAATACTTATAGGTATTTAAAAATCACCAAAAAATTCATGAAATGTTCTAAGACATTTAGAAACATTGTCCAATCTTCAAACCAAATTTCTTTTTTGATCTTGATGCATTTTGATAATTTTTCATTGAATTAAATCATATTTTATGCATTAATTTGATCCTAAGTTCAAAAATTCATTTCTGCCTATTTGAGAAGAGTTGGACATTGATTCTTTTTGCATTGCATTGTGTTTAGCATGTAGTTTCTAGGATTAAATGGCCTTGATTTGATTCCTCATTTTCAGTTTGATTGACATTTCTTTTGTTTAAGAGCCCTAAAAACCCTAACAACTTAGAAAAATCATAGCTTGAGATTGGTTAAGAGTTGAGAGCTCCCCTTTGAACCTTGGTTTAGTATAGGTTTAGGGTTTCTTTGGGTAGCATTTTCCATTTTTTATCTTAGGGTTTGCTTCTGTTTTTTGGTTTTGGTTTGATGTTTGATTCATAAACCCTAATTTGAGCTTTCATTTGCATCCTTCTTGCATTCTCTTGCATAACATGACTTGCTATGACATTTCAAGCATCCTTTTGGTTCATTTGACATCATAAGACATATAGAAAGCATCTTTGATCATTGCATCTTGCATTTGCCATGTTGTATGCCATGTATGTTTCATAACTTTTCATGTGTATCCATGCTTCTAAGCTTGCACCATTTGCACCCATGAACTTGTATGAGCATATCCATGCCTTGCCTCATGTTTGTAGCACTCCATAACATCATTATCATCATCAACATGCTTCTGGTTTTGTTTAGCATCATACCATTTCATCTCATTTTGCATTGCATTGCATTTCTTTCTAACATTTCAGGTGGTAAGTAACTTGATAAGTGAATTTGCCTTCACTTCTCATAACCTTTCTTTTCATCTCTCTTGCATCCATTGCTGCATTTCTATATGTGTTTGAGATTGAGTTTGCTCTTTCTTGTTTCTCCCACTTTCTTTCTTCAAGTGACTTGACTTCTTGAATGAAGCAAGTTACTTTGCTTCTCTTGATCCTGTTCATCTGCTTCCTGGTGGTTCCATTGAAGACTTCTCTTGTAAACCTCACAAACCTTAGGAACAACCAAGCATGACAATGATTAGGGTTTTGATTAGTCTCCCCTCTTAGTTTTACCTTTGTCTCTCTTTGAGTCCTCTCTTCTCACCTCATAATCAGGGACTAAACCCTAAAGGCTTTAAGGCTTTGTGATTAAGCTTATGCCTGCATCCTTCTATTAGGATGGAGTGTATAACTTTAATCCTAAGTGTCAAACCCTTAATGTGTTTAAATCTCTTAATTAATTCACATAATAATCATCAAGACATCACACTTGTAACTTAGGCCTTGCATTAGGGTTCTAATTCTTCCTTAATTGGTTAAGAAGGACTAACCCTAGTGTTAATGGACAAGTCCCCCTCAAGTTGTCTTACAAATCATAAAATCCACTTCATCATCATACCATTAAATAAAATCCACTTAATCAAAGGTTTGTTTTGTCATGAGTTTAATCCCTAATCATGGATTAAGTTGAGGAGTTTTCCTCAGCTTCAACATTCTCATCTATTATCCTTCTCTTAGGATGGTGTAATGAGTCTGTTAAATCTCTGATTATGGCTTAACCTCATTACTTAACACTAAACAAAAACCACAAAAACATCTAATTAATCTCAAGTAGGTCAATGATCTTAATCCTACACCAGAGGTGATTAAGTGTGAGAATCTGACTTCACACTTAAGGTAATTCTCATTACCCCTGATCAGAGGGAAGATGTGATGAGTTTACTAACCCATTGGTTTAGGCTTAAGCTCATTAACTTATGACAAACTTCAAAAGCAATAAAAGACTGAAAACTCAAAAACAAACAATAATCGTCTCCTCCGGGATTCTTTTCTCATCTCATTCACTCACAAACGAGAACTCGCTTCTTCCGTCTAATGCAAGACAGTTTGCACCTGAGCCAGACAGGTCATACACTTGAGCATTGACAAGTAAGCAGTTCACAAGTCAATTCATCTTTCAGTCTCTTTGGGTCGAACTACGGTGTTCTGACTTCCTCATTGCACGAGAGGATACGTAGGCATAACTTAACAGTTATCGAACAAAAGTCTCCGTATATTCCCCCTCTTCCGGCTTCATTCTTTAGCCTCATGATCTTGAGCATTTTACTCCTGTCCTTACACTGACACTTTCATACTTCACATCACTTATACACTTTACACTGACACCTGTACATTCTTTTTCCAGCTCTTTTACACACAGATTGCACTGACACTACCCCTTTAAAACACAAATCTTTTAAGCGTGGATCCCGTCGAGTACGACGGACAATCTGGGTGCTAATACCTTCCCAGGTTGTAACCAACCCCCTTTCTCAGTCTCTCTGGTTCGCAACCGTCTTATCCATGTCTTTCTAGGTCTATGCAGCATTGCCTTTCCTCCGGGATAAAAATGCCTAGCTGGCGACTCTATTCATCTCCAGTGAGTTCACGGCCGTGTGTTCTCATTGTCCCTCTCGCCGACCGTTCGCGTCTGTACCTTCATATGACCCTGTTTCATTTGTCGGGAGCGACACCTAGCTTTCTCAACTCTACAACATTAGGATTCTTGAAAGTGTACTTCTTTGTGTTCCTTCTTTCAAAAGTCATAGCCATGGACATCTGAAATTTTGCAAAAGTTCCTTATAAGTCCTTTGAAATCTTACGAACAATGCTCATGAATGTATGATGGCATGTATGCAACAAACACAAACAAGATCACACAAGGCACACGAGCTTAGGTTCCGAGTCACGAGCATGAAGTCAAGGTAATAGAACACCAACCCACACAGGTAAGTACTAAGGTTTTGTCTTCATTGTACCTGCAAGAAACCAAAAGGGTGCTAACAGAGGTGCCCAGAGTTAACAGTCATCTTTAGAATATCATCGGTACGTTGGATTACTCCCCAACCGATAACATTCTTAAAATAGACCTCGTCCGAGTGTAGTATCGCGTGACAACCGCCTTAGATTTACATCTAGACAGCTTCCGCACTACTTTCCTAAATTGGCTTAGATGGGTTAAGGGTTCTAAGGTCCTCAGTATGATCAGCTCAAGGTCGGAAAATAATGCCACGTATGATTACTCGTCATGACATTGATAGTCCAAGAGAGCCTAACCGAGTGGAGATTATCAAATTGATATTGCTTTGGACTACTCCATCACATATCGCTTCGAATATCGCCGTCCTATCATAAGTTTCAACTCAGATCCGGGTTAGAATCTATCTCACACAGAGGATCACCAAAAACCAAAACGGAACAAACAAATAACAAACAATTCAAACCAAAGCAGTAAATAAATCAAAGTAGGCTAAATCCGCTTAGAGATTATTCCCCAGCAGAGTCGCCACTTTTCTGTAGCGGTAAAATCGTGAGTGTAAGCTATTGATTAACTTAACTCGATTAACACAGAGTCGCCACCGCGCTTTTCTTTATTTCCGAAAGGAAAAAGGTAAATGAACGAATAAAAACCTAGGATTCTAAAATCAAAAGCTAAAATAAATAAACAGAGATTGGGTAAGGGGATTGGTTATGAACCGGGAAGGTTTTAGGCACCCGACTCATCCGTGGTACTCCACGGGAGCCCTTTGAAATATTTATTGCTTTTTGGTCTGAAATTGGTTTGTTTAAAATGATGGAAGAGATGAGGAGAAGAATATTTTTTAATGATTTTGTGTTTGATAAGGTTTTAACACCTTATGCCTACGTACCCACAAAGTGCAATGCGAGATCAAAACCTCGTAGTTCGTGGTACAAAATTTGAAAAGAACAAATGAGTTGAGTTGATTTTAGAATGTAGAGATAAGTAGTCATCCTTTAGCGAATAATTCCGCTAGAAAAGATGAATCATATCTAAACATGTGAAAAAGAAAAGGTGCACAAGGCACAAAAACAATTGAGTGAGTTTTGAGTTTTTTAAAGTATATGAGAAAATGGTTTTGATATATTTACATGAATTAACATTGATTAAGAAACAAAGTGAAAAGATTAAAAAATCGCTTGACCTAAGTCAAGGTTTATTTATGAAAGTGTTTGAAGTTTAGAAAACAAGAAGGTTTTGAAATAGGAAGAAGTTTTGAAAATTAAAGAATGGGGAGGAGATGAAGAGACTAGTCCTAATGCTTGAATTAAAAGCTAAGGAAAGAATTTACTAAACCAATATGTACAGTTCTTCAAAGTTCGAACTTCCATCTTCAAAGACTAAGGACATAACTTGAGACCGAGGTTTCTAATCCATTCCAACTTGAGCAAGGGAAAGATCTTAAGGTCTAAGTCCATTCTCCAAAAGCAAAAGGATAGTAACCATAGTCCACAATTAGAAGTCACAAGTCTTTTAGGTGTTCAATCCTTTATTAAGTGTTTTGATATCCAAATGGACAAAATAAAAAAAGAAGCACAATATGAATATAAACAAATGATATATGATATAATATGACAAAATATAATAAGGAGATAAGGGAGCAAGAGATTAAAATAAAAGGATAAGGTGCGAGAGATTAAATTTAAACAATTATATTCACATTATTATAATATTTACAATATAAGTGGTATGATGAACTTAATCAAACACAACCACAACAAGGAATGATAAAAATCGAGGCAAACGTATCCAAGTGGATCTTAATTCGAATCGGGACAAATTTAGGTCTATGTTAAGCAATCGCCGAGTAATTTACGAAGTAATTACCCTACAAATGAGGCCGGCCACCACTAATTAAAGTGGGACATATTCGTGTTAATACATGTTAGAGAAACGATATAATGGATCGTTCTCCGAAAACATGCCACACTAAAAGAAAAAGGAAGGTCTAATCTTAATCGAGATTATCGTTGAATTTCATCGAAAAGCAACCTATCACGATCTCAAAGTATGGAGAATGATCCAAATGATCATTCATCAATAGATTTGAAATAATGAAGATTAAACTAATCGGAAATCAACCATCCGAATCAGAAGATTGTCATCGACCAAAGTTAAAAAGATGAAGAAAATGGATCTAAAAGAAATAGATCCAAAAAAAGAAATTGAAATAATTTTTAAATTCTTTTCCTAAAATCTTTTTCTAAACATATTTTCTTAACACTTTTCTAAAATAAAATTCTAAAAAAAAACTTTTCTAAAGTAATTTCTACATTTCTTTAAAACACTTTTATAATTCTTTTTTCAATCAAAATAAAAATTTGAAAACTAAATTTAAAGAACTAAAATCTAATACTCATAATAAATAAAAAAACAAAAAGGAAAGGGGATGGTGATGGAG
Organism: Lathyrus aphaca; assembly: GCA_963966055.1. Classification (NCBI taxonomy): domain Eukaryota; kingdom Viridiplantae; phylum Streptophyta; class Magnoliopsida; order Fabales; family Fabaceae; genus Lathyrus; species Lathyrus aphaca. The sequence continues at coordinate 481,787,027 of OZ014525.1, read as the reverse complement.
CAACCCGCGGGTGGTATGAGTAACAAATGGATCCACACAGGCCCAAGCTCAATTCATTTTAAAAATTAGAAAGAATAATTTACATAAAATAAATAAAAAAACAAAGAAGTCAAAGACTTCTTCTTCTTCTTCACGGATATGGACGCAGAAACAGGGAAAGAAACGAACACATCTCCTCACCTTCAAGATCAAAAGACAAACGGCACACTTCTCTCTTCTCTCTTCCCAATCGCGATTTTCTTCTTCTTCTTCACGAGGTTTTCTAAGGATGTTTATGATTAAAGATTGGAAAGGATCAAGCAAAAGGGATTTAGGGATTTTGGTAGAGATAGAATTGGGCAGAAATTTGGAAGGCTATTGAAGCTTAGATTTCGAAATGAGAGGGGGTTGCTTTTATAGGATGAAGAGGAGAAATCTTTGAAGTCGTTTTGAAAGGATTTTGAGCGTTTGGGAAGGTCACAAGAATCCCGTGCGTTTGAGTTTGAATTTGCTGTGCATTTTGATTTCATTTTGTTTTGCGTTTTATTTGTGATTGCTGTTGCGTTTTAATTGTTGGATCTTGCTGCGTTTTGATTCCATTTGCTTGCGTTTTGATGCTGTGTATTATTCGTGTTTCAGGTGTGCGAATACGGCTTATTTTTTGTTGACGGCTAGTGTTTATGTCGCGGCTGGAGTTTGTGTGCGTGCGAGAAAGCGTTGGCTTCGGCTGTTGCTCTAGCTTGTGTTGTTTCGGCTGAGGCTTACGGATTTGCTGGTTTGTTGGGCCTGGAAAATGTTGCGGTAAGGCTTGGCATTTGTTGTGGGCCAGCAAAAATTGAGGGCAAGACTTGCGTGGTACGGATTGAAGCTGCTGGGAGTTAGCTTGGCTTGTCGTACGGATTATTGCTGATGTATGCAGGGTGGCTTGTTGGTACGCATGTTTGGCAAACTGGTGATGCGCAGGTGGGATGATGTTCAAAGTGACTTTTACGGATTGAAGGCTTGCTGTGGGCCAGGGATTTCGGCTGCTAGGATGGGAAAATTGGCATGAGCAAGTGTGGAAATGCTGGCTGATGATGATGTGGCTTAGAAAAAAAATAAAAATAACATGACTTGATATTATTTACATTATACTTTTTTTTTGTAAATGGAATGAAATAGAACAAATAGAAAAATGTATAATGGGCTTTTTCTTATAAATTTGTGAATCAAATAAAAAAAAGGTTTAGATTAAAATGGACAATAGAAGAAATGGATTAAAAAATGATTAATAAATTTGGACAAAACAAAATTAATATGAAGCAATTGATATGGATAATGAATTAATGGGTATATATGTAAGAAATGGAGATCTAAAATAATTGGGTAAATAAAAAAAATGATTAAAAAAATGGATATTGAATGAAAAAAAAATAATGGTGATCTGGACGATTGAACAAAAAAATGAGTCTGATAATCAGGGAAGAATGGAAATAATGGTTATTGAGAATAGGGTGATCTGATGGAAAACGGATAATGGATGAATAATGGATATATAAAAAAAAGTTTAATCGGAAAGAAAATGGATAATGGATAGAATTTGGTTTTCAAGCCCACAACAAATCTCGGTTTCTCTTGCACAAGCCCTTGATAATGAATACAGCCAACACAGACCCACTGAACAGTCAGATAATTTGCAACTTGCCATAACTGTCATCTGAAAATTGTCTGATTCATGCCCTGATAATTCGAAACCAAACTGAGGAAAATAAATCCTCAGATGAATCACTGATGAACTGATAAACACTTGAAGATTCAAACCAAACTTCGCATAAAACATTGCCTGATAACTGATGACTTTACACTCAACACCACCTGAACTTTGAAAACGCATTGCCTGATGAATGAATTACTGGCACACAAAACTGGCAGTCGAAACAATTTATCTGATAGTTTGACCAATATTAGGTCAAACATCCACTTGAAATCGAATTGTGACTGAACAAACGCATCTGAATGAAATTACTATCTCATCTTCGCAAACCTGCAACACAGAGAAGAAGAAGAACACTGCAACATATTTTTTTGTATTTTGGTTAGAAGTCAGTAAATATAACAAATGTAAAACAGTAAAAACAATGGTGATACCCCTGCGAAGCATAGACCCGATCTGAGAAGAAACTCGAAAGCCAGTACGATCTTGTTTGTATGCAAAATGCAGATGATATGCGAAGAAACTTAGGGCAAAAATTAGGGTGTTACAATTACCATCCGGGTAAAGCTAATGTTGTAGCTGACGCTTTAAGTCGGAAGACATTGCATATGTCAGCAATGATGGTTAAGGAGTTATAGTTGATTGAGCAATTTCGAGATATGAGTTTAGTTTGCGAAGTGACGCCGAAGAGTGTTATGTTGGGTATGCTGAAGATTAATAATGATTTTATGGAAAATATCGGAGAAGCTCAAAAGTTGGACATGAAACTAGTGGATATCATGGTGAATTATGGTGAATTGGAAAATAATGGTTTTAAGTTAGATGTGCATGGTTTTTTGAGGTTTCATGATCGGATTTGTATTCCCGATAATGAAGATATGAAGAAGATGATTCTTGAGGAAAGTCATAGAAGTAATTTGAGTATTCATCCAGGAGCGACTAAGATTTATCGGGATTTGAAGAAGTTGTTTTGGTGGCCTTGGATGAAGAATGATGTAGCGCATTTTGTGTATGCTTGTTTGTTTTGTGAGAAGTTGAAAGTTGAACATCAGAAGCCTGTTGGTCTGATGCAACCGTTGGAAATTCCAGAATAGAAATGGGATAACATATCTATGGATTTTGTAATGGGATTACCTAATACTCCAAGAGGACATGATTCGATTTGGGTGATTATTGATAGGCTTACTAAGTGGGCTCATTTTATTCCTATTAACATCAGTTTTCCAGTATCGAAGTGGGCTGAGATTTATGTTAGAGTGATTGTAAAGTTGCATGGTGTTCCTTTGTGTATTGTGTCGGATAGAGATCTGAGATTTATGTCAGAATTTTGGAAGAATTTGCAAGAAGCGTTGGGTTCTAAGTTGAGACTAAGTTCATCATATCATCCTCAGACAGATGGTCAAACAGAGAGGACGATTCAGTCGTTGGAGGATTTGTTAAGAGCTTGTGTACTTGAGCAAGGAGGTTTGTGGGATACTTATCTTCCATTGATCGAGTTCATGTATAATAACAATTATCATTCTAGTATCAGAATGGCACCTTTCGAGGCGTTGTATGGTCGGAGATGTAGGACTCCGATGTGTTGGTATGAATCTGGAGAGAGTGTAGTGCTTGTACTGGAGATAGTTCGAGAGACTACCGAGAAGGTGAAGTTGATTCGAGAGAAGATGAAGGCTTCTCAAAGTCGGCAGAAAATTTATCATGATAAGCGAAGGAAAGATTTATAATTTCAAGCTGGTGATCATACATTCTTGAGAGTTACACCTGTGACCGGTGTTGGGCGAGCATTAAAATCTAAGAAGCTTACTCCTCATTTTATTGGTCCGTATCAGATTTTGGATAGAGTTGGAAATGTTGCTTATATAGAGGCTTTACCGCCGAACTTGTTGAATTTGCATGATGTGTTCCCTGTGTCGCAACTCTGGAAGTATATTTCAGATCCTTCTCATGTGATTAGTATGGATGATGTGCAAGTACGGGATAATCACACTGTAGAGACTACGCCAGTACAAATTGAGGGTCGTGAAATGAAGACTTTAAGAGGCAATGAGATTGCTTTAGTGAAAGTTGTTTGGTTGGGAGCTGCTGGAGAAAGTATAACTTGGGAGTTAGAAAGCAAGATGCAAGAATCATATCCTGAGTAGTTTGAGCGAGGTAAGATTTTTGAGGACGAAAATGTTCTAAATGGGAGATAGTTGTAATGCCCGTATTTAATTAATTAATTTAATTAGATATTATTGCGTATTTTTCCCGATTATAAGTTGTTACGTATTGTTTTGTCGTCCTTGTCGTTAAGTCGTTTAAGCCGTTTAAAGTGTAATTTGTGTTGCGAGATTAAGTTATGTTTGGTTGGTTTAAGTAACTTAATTAAGTCGAATAAATGAAATAGGTATTATTGAGATAATATTAAGTTGGGCCTATTTTGTGGTGTAAGAGTAGTAAGTTGGGGGTGCTAAGTTGGACCCATTAGTAATTAGGTAATTAGTGGGAGTTTAGTAAAAACAATGCTAAAACCTAATTAGAGAGCATAATCAAAATTTGGTGAGAGGAGGAAAAGCAAGTCTTAAAGAGAGATCAAGGAGAGGCTAGGTCAAAGATTTTCGCGGGAATTTTGCGGTGAATTCGAGCTGCCTTCAATCCAAGGTAAGGGTAGGGTTCGAATTCCATAATCGGGACTAGATGATCGTATGTAGGTTGGGATTTTCGTGTAAATTCATTGTTGTGTTTTTGGTATGAATTGTTGTTGTTATTTCGTGTTGATATTTGATGAAAGACATGTTGTTCCTGTTGTATTGCTGATATATTCTTTCTTGCATTTGTTGTTTGTGCTGTTGTTGGACTATTGTTGCAGAATTCGTGTAGAAGGAGTTAGGTTTCATAATATTAACCATAGGAATTGATAGACGAATAGTTGTAGAAGTTTTTGAGTGTAAAATCGATGTAGAAGCCCAATTAAGATTGAACAGAATGGTGAAAATATGAGAAATCGCAGAAAAGTTGAAATTGTAGGCTTTCTGTCCATTTGCGTAACAGATCTAGTGTTACACGTATCAAGCAAGGCAATACGCGTAAAAAGACCCTCATACGCAGGCCTTACGCGTATCAGTCAAGGCCATACGCGTATGAAGGAGGCCATAGGCGTATGAGCAGGGCATGTGCAGAAAAATGTGATTTTTGGCGATTCGACCTGTTTTCGCATCCGTTTCAAGTTTGATTGATCTTAGACTTAAAGCAAAGATAAAATAAGTTGTTTATAGTAGATTTGATAGTTTAAAATGATTAATTTAGTAATTTAGTCGATTAAGTCGTAAATTGTCGTTTTCACGTTGAAGTGGTGTTAAAGTTGTTATAAGCTGTGTTGTCCCGATTTTTGGGAAGATTAATATGATGTAGGTCCTATGACTAATGTTGATTCATGTAGATGAGTTATTCAAGTAGTTATGTTGATAAGTTGATGATTATATTGTTGTTGTTGTATGCTATTCATAGGTGCATACATGTGCATATTTCAAGTTGGAGCGTATGCTTGATTCAAGTTGGCCTGGATTGGAAAATAGGTTGATAATGCCTCAATAACCTGGAAATGTTTCAAGTTGGGAGTTTACTCCAAATGGTACCACATGCATATTTAAGTTGAGTTGAATTCACGTTGCATTATTTACGTTGTTATCCGCTGTTGGTTGCAAAATTGTGTGTTGATTGTAGGAAGTGGTGTGATTATATGACTATCTTGTTTTCATATTGATTATTGTATCTTGTTTATGTTATTCGATATCTCACCCCTTCTATTTGAATGATGTCCTTTGTTGGTAATGTGCAGGTAACGAAGATTCCATTACTTTGTAGCTTCGAGTTGGTGTTTGTCGCTCTGATACGTAGCACTTCGGAGGGATAAACACTTGTTTTGCCTTTATGATTTTGTTTAAGTTTATGAATTAGTTTTAAGTCGTTTTATGATTAAAGAACCAAGTTGAGATTATTTTGATGATTGATTTATTTGAAGTTGTTGAAGAGTTGAAACATGTCGATCTGCTGCGTTGTTTTTTGAAGTTATTATATTATTGAAGTTGTTATTTGATTTTAAAAGTTGGAAAAATGTGACATCCATGTTTGTTGATAAAATTTTATAACTCTGATTTAATTTATAAAGTCGGGTATAAATGGGGTGTTTCACTGCATAAACCCAAGGAAGAAGGAAATGACAAGTTCATGCGAACCAAAGATCTGGGTTTGGGAGTCGGTTACGACCTGGGAAGGTATTAGCACCCTAGACCGTCCTCCGTACCCGACGGGATCCACACTTGTAAGTCTATTTCAAAGGGTAAGGAATAAGGTGATGCTGAACAAAAACCGCTAACTTTAATGGAAGTAAGAAAGGGAACTGGAAGGAGGAAGAATGGAGAAAATGTAGCGAAAATAAAGAATGTGCTTGATCGGGCCCTACACTGCTGCCTACGTACCTTATTGGGAATATGAAGTTCATAGTTGACGTAGTTCGCTTAACCAGGGCAGGAACTTGTTTGTGTTTCTTGTGAGATGAATTGCTTATGTCTATGCTCAAGTGTTGCAGGGTTGCCTTGAACTAGTGGGTTTACCATCTTGCAAATGAGACAAGTCGACACAAGTTCATGTTGAGAGTGAATGAGGTGAGAAGAGAATTCCCGCAGGAAAAGACGTTTATTGTTTGTTTTCTGTCTTTTAGAGAAATGTTTTGATTTTGTTTATTGTGAAACATTCTCATACTAAGACTTGTTCATCGTTGTAGATACCTTACACCTCGCCCCGAAACAGGACGTGTATAAGTAACCCATGGTAAAGTCTCCTAGCGTATGAGAAAGTTCAACCTTTATTAGGTGTTTTGTTATTTCTTTATGAGATGAGAAATAATGACTCAAATTGGAAAAGGACAAAAACTAGGGGGACTAAGACCAACCATAAGTTGTTTATTCATGAGATGTCCTATGGTTAATGAGCCTTTCTAATCCTAATGAGAAAAGGAAAAGAAGAGAAGAGGACTTAGAAATCAACTTACTTCCTAAGGAAGTAAAGCTGTTTCTAAAGAAGGTGAAAGCTTATGCAAGCAAAGCACAAAATGCTAAGGCAAATGCAAATAGAAAGCGTAAAGAAGTAAAGGAAGAAGTTGTATGGAGAAAACTTACTTCAACCTCCCTACAAAACAAAGGTTAGTAGCACATGTAATAAAAAGAGTGAGGTAAACAACTACCAAACAATTCCTAATGCACTATGACTTAACTAGACTCAATCTTAGTCTAAAGCACTAAAAGCTAGGAAAAGCCTAAAGTCAGTAGCTACTACAACTCTCTATGACACAATCAGCTACTATATGCAACACACATTGAAAACAACCTATTACAGCTACCAAACAACATGAAAATAGGTGTAAAAAGTATGAAAACAAAACAAACAACACACATTTAACAGCTCCTGCTTCAAAATACAGCAATGAAAAGCATGACAGATTTGGATTATTTTCAAAAGTGATTACATGAGTGACAATTAGTGAACAAACATCAGATAACATCATCAATGGAAAACAACATGAATGTCATAAGCATGAATATGAACATGAACATGTAAGCATTTCAAGATTTTTGCATTAAAGGATGCACACAAAAAGCAACAAAACATGTGTAATATCTCAAAATTTGCCCTCATTCTTTTTTACCTTAGCTGGCGTATCATTTCGCATTCATCTGCATTTCTCATTAGTTCATTAATATCATAATAAGTGCATTTCATGGATTACTGAGGAATGTGATTCAGGCTCTTCGAATCCAGGATTTCGTTCCTTATCTGTACCTGCCAGGGCTGGAAATGGGGAAGAATATTCATTGGACAACGATTCCACTTCAAACGCAGTTGTTCAGTTATGTTTCGATTCAGATGGGAGTTTGACGTAATTTCTGTCAAACTATCAAAAGATTACTACAACTTCCAGATTATTTGGGCCACTGGTCTATTTCTTAGACAATGCATATTCAAAGTTCAGTTTGTCGTGCGCTGAGATTCGTCAGTTTATCGAGCATTGTTTTGTGTGAAGTTTGGTTTGAATCTTCAGTTTATCAGTAATTCATCTGGTTTTGAATGGTCATGGCATGTTTCAGACGATTCAAAAGGGGTGTGATTTATCTGGAAAATTATTCAGTGGTTCAGAAGTGGACGTGTTCATGGGCTTGTGGAAAGAACTCAAATAGGCATTGGGCTAAAATCGAGATTTCATATCCAGTCACTGCTTTGATCTCATTGTTATAAACCATTCCCGATCATTCATTTCCACTTTCATTTTTTTTTCAATTTCTATCATTCTCTATGTTTTCATTAATCCATTTTTTTAATTTCTTTTATTCATCTTCCCATTTATTTTTGTCCACCATCCAAATTGAGCCCATAAACTTTGTTTTAGTTCATTATCCACGTTAAGCAATTCAATTCTAACCTCCACTTTGGATCCCTTTTATAATCTAATTTCTATTCAAATCTGTACATGATTCATTCAAGAATATCCATTTGAAAATCCAACTAACCCATATACTTTAGATCATTCCATTATTCAAGAGCCCATTGGTCACTTAATGTTTTCTTTCTCGCATTGTCCAATTGCTAGAATATCATTAAACTAACTTTTCCTTTGAGTTAGGACCATTTTAATTAAAAGTCATATAATTTAAACCAATGTTATTTCTAATAACTTCAATTTTATCCCCATTCAATCTCAATGTTCTAGTTTGGCAGAAACAGAAATAAAGGCAAGAGGGTTGAAAGGACTTTGTCCTTGGCTGTATCATCACCTAATAAATACACAGGAATTGTTTAAAAAGGGGGGATAAGTGTATGCCAGGAAAACCAGAAATATGGACAAGAAATCTAAAATAAATTAAGAATTTTCCAATAACAATTACAAAGAAAAAAGCTCCTTCAAGAAATATTCATGACAAAAATTCGGTTAGCTACCAATGGAAAAAGAAGGATAATCGGTTACAAAGGGGACTTGCTAGCGGGAACATAACACAAGAAGAGTGAGAAGAATCCGCAGATGAACTTAAAAAGAAAATCTCTCCATTCTTTCTGATCAAGGCTCGTGACTTCACAACCACCATCTGCAACCTCCGTAATCTTCAACATCACTCTTCAATTAACCTGCCAATCAATACAATTGCAACCATATCAGAAATTCCAGCATTCAATGAGTCGCAATTATTTCGATCACTCCCAACAAATTTCATAAGTGAAAGAATCCGGCATAACAGTTATAAGCAAGTCAGAAAAGAAGAGATTAAGACCAAGCTCAAAAGGAAAACTCAAGCAAGGAAAGCATTTCAGTTACAATAGTTCTAACCAGAATCACAATCTCATAACTAATCCTAACAGAATTTTACAAGAACCAAAACTCAGCAGTGAAAGGCAAGAGGAAGTTTCAGAATTGAAAGTCAGTTACAAACTCTAACAACCACAACTGAATTCTAACCAACTTTACAATAGAAGTCTAACTGAATTTACCTGGGGAACATTCCAGAATTTGATCCTTGGCTATAAATCAGAGCCATACAGTTGCTTCATTTTTTTTTCTTCGGTTTTTCCTCAGTTTTGCCATTCTGCAACCCACCATTTCCACTTCTCCTTCACCATTTTTTCTTTTCCATTATTCATCACCCTTCATCATTTTCCCCCAACCTCCATCACAATCATCATCACCTTCAAAAACTCTTCTGCACAACTTCTACAGGAATCATCTTTAATCTTCAAGGTCCTCTCATCAATCATCTTCACAATATCAGTCCTTCTCCACCTTCATTAATCAACAAAGGCTCTGCAAAATCATCCACAAGACAACAATTCAATGCCATCAGCATCATGGCATCGTTTCCCTGTGAGCAAATTCGATATTCAGTGGAAATTCACAAGAAGAAGAACACTGAAAAGAGCGAACAAGTCAGGATTTCATACCTGATAGCTTTCGATCCTTAGAGGGCGTCGCGACCTGTACGCAGAATGCGGTTCTGCCTTGTTTTCATCGCTGCGGTGCGATAGTGACGGCGTACAGATTTCGTCGGCGTTGAAGCAAGGGCACTATGAAGCTAAAGCTATGTCGGCAAGAAGTTCTGGAGAATGCAAGAAACAATAACAACATCACTCAGAAGGTTAGAAGAATTCGAAGGAAGAAGAGAGAATCGAGGCACGATTCATACCTTAGCAAGCAAAGCTTTCATCAAATCCATAAAACAACCCCTCTCAGTTCCCGTCATCTCTGCCACAAGAGTCGGCCACTTCGTCGAAGCGTAAATCCTCGAAGCCATCGGCGTCGATTACATCGACGAAACCGAAATTCTCACTCTCGCCGACGACCAGAATCACATCAACAAACATAATTTCAAAATCCCGTTCATAAGCGGAGCCCGAAGCCTCGGAGAAGCACTTCACAGAATCAGAGAAGGCGCAATTATCATAAGACTCCAAGGAGAGTTAACAAACTCAGGTAACATTTCCGAAACTGTCAAGAGCGTAAGGTGTCGAAGAATGAACATGGCAATGGTGATTGTTGATTCACGAACTTAGGTGAGCGGCTAAGATGGAAAAAGCAAGGACGACGCCGTGAACTGTTGGTCGGCGATCTGGTTTTGTTGGAGAAGAAGAACAACTCAGCGAACAGTATTGTAGATATTATGATTGTGGCGGAGGAAACCATTGCTTCAATGGGGATTTGATATGAACAGCAAGAAGAAGCCACAGCGGTTTTGATAAAGAAGAAGAGGATTGCAAATTTTAGTTATTAGGGTTTTCAAGAAACTAGTGGATCGGGCCTTTGGGCTTTCTTCATCATCAAATCGCCATCAACACCTTCAATTTCGGCATACACCCCCCTCCTGCGATCCTGGGTTTGAAGAGATGGGCCTTGGGCCATTCTTTTATGTCCTGCACCTCCGTTTTCACTTATTACACCCCCTGGTGCCTTCTTCACTTGGGCTGGGCCTTTGGCCACGAAACTACTATAAGTACCACAGAATTATGTTTTCACCTCTCCCTGTTTTTCTTAATTTTCTTAGAAAATTATTGTAAATATTCTTGTAAATTTTCTATTCATATTTAATTTTCTTGTTTTTATCTTAATCCATTTTTTTTGTGATTTTTCTTATTAGAGTTTTGTTGCTAATTTTAAATTATGGTTTAGTCCTAATTATGGATTAAATTGGTTCATTCACGTTTTTGATCGATTTGAATCGATTTCGATTATGGCCAAAGCTTCACAAAGTAATTATGGAAGATGGGCATTTATTTTGCTCATAGGAGACTACAAGACCTTTCTTGGGGTATTTTTTCGGATTTTTTTTTATGAAGAATTGGCACTTCGATCAAGTAAGTAATTTCAAGTTTTTTCGGCCTTTACGCATCATTTTAGTCGTATGCGGCTTAGGATCATATAACTTAAGGTGCATATTGGGCCCTCCCACCTGAGGAATTGGTTATATTTGTGATTTTTGATGATATGTATCGATTTCGGAACTTAGGGATTAGGTTAAGAACCATTAGGATCACTTCCCCTTAAAATTCACTTTTTTTGCTCGTTTCGTCGCATTTTTTAAAAATAGTTTTAGGTGAGATAAAATTCTGGAAAAATTCATGAGTGATCCTCATCCTCTTAATTAATTTGTCATATTTTTTGTTTCCAGATTTGGGTGGTTTTAATAATTAATTTGGATTTTAGATCATAAGCTGTCCCAAAAAGGAAGGTTTTGGCATAAGGGACCGAAATCGATTTTTCCCCATAGGTGTGAAACCTATTTTTTGTGTGTGATTAATCACTGTAATTTGTGACATTTTGATGCTCATTATGAATTTTTTTCATAATTTTTAGTGCACTTTTTGATCCACTTTGTGGAGTTGTTTTTTGGTGATCATGTTTTGTTACCTTGCTAATCAAGGAATTGTTTTGGCACTTTGATGCATAATTTTGGGGAATCCTTTTGGACAATGTGAGATAATGATTTTATTATTCCAGGGATTTAATTTCATAATTTTTAAAGGCTTTTTGCTATTTTTCCATGTCACCTAGATCCTAGGTTGATTCATGTGTGTATTTGCTCCATAACCTAAATGTTAAGAAGGCATTCATGCCATTTTCTTGGGATACTTTTTGGTAACTTTTAGGAGTTATTTATAGGTCACTTTTAGGTCCTTAATTCCAGTTATAGGCCACTTTTTGAACCATACTCATTTGGTTTGTTTTAGTGTTTCAAAGTGTATACTTATGTGAACTAATTTTAACTTAAACGGGTTGCTAATCTCTTCTCATGTTTAACTTGAATTATGTGGAAATCATTAATGCCTATTCATGCATTCTAATTGCATATCATACCTTGTATGCTACTGACCCATAATCATTTCATGCATATTCACATGCCATTCTTCCTTAGTTTGCATCATGTGCGATCTTATGCGGTGTTTGTTCCATTTCCTCTCACATCTTCTTCTCATTGCTCCAAATGCTCAATCCATTGCATCCATGATTGTATATTCATTCATCCATCTTCATAAGAATTCACTACTAACTTTGATGTTCATTTCATGTACTAATTCATGTTTGTAAGCCATATGCATTCATACTTCATCCATAAACCCTAATTTGCATTTAAGTGAATTTATGTGAACTTTGTGTACATAGTTTAACATTAGTTTGATCTTGTGAGGTATCCTAGCATACTTAGGGACCTATAACATGTAGCTACTGACTTTAGAAGTCATTTAACCTTTAGGTACCTTCACCTTTAGACTTAGGTCTTATTTTGAACACTAGTTCCATTCTAGGATGTTTATGGTACTTAATCGCTTTCATGCTTCGATTTTACTTTCAATATGCATTGTCATGCTAACCTTTGTTTTGTAGGGGGGAAGATTGAGGTAAGCATTACTTCATTCCTATCTCTTATGCATTTTAATTGTGTTTGCTTTAGCACTTTGTGCTTTGCTTTTAGGCTTTCCCTTTCTTTAGAGACAACTTAACTTCCTTAGGAAGTAAGTTAGTTTCTAAGCTCTCTTTTCTTCTTTTCCTTTTCTTTCTTAGGATTAGAATACCTCATTAACCATAGGACCTATCTTGTACATAATAACTAACTTAGGGTTGTGTCTTAGTCCCCTTAGTTTGTCCTTTTATCAACTTGAGTCATTCTTTCTCTCCTCATAAAGAAAAGCAATAAAACACTTAATAAAAACCGAACAATCTTGTACGACACGAGACTTTGTTGCGGAGTGTTTATACGCATCCTGTTTCGGGGCGAGGTGTAAATACTTCCCGCGATGGATAGGTCTTAGTACAAGACCGTTCACAAACAAATTCAAAACACTTCTTTTAAAAGACAAAAACAAATAACAAGCGACTATCCTGCAGGAAATTCTCTTTCTCATCTCATTCACTCACAACGCGAACTCGCGACGACTTGTCACACATGCAAGACGGTAAACGCACTCGTACCAGACGAGCCTGCAACACCTGAGCATAGACATACGCAGTTCCAGCTGTAAAAAACACAAACAAATAGTTCCCGCCTAGGTTAGGCGAACTACGTCGACTCTGATCCTCATTATCCCGGTGAGGTACGTAGGCAGCGGGGTAGGGCCCGTTCGAGCACACTCTTTATTTTCCCTACATTTTTCCCTTTCTTTCCCTTTTCCTATTTCAATTCTCTTCTCATTTCCATTCCATTTCCAGTTAGTGGTTTTATTCAGCAGCATTTATATTTTTCTCACCCTTTGAAACAAACAAGCAAGCGTGGATCCCGTCGGGTACGACGGACGATCTGGGGTGCTAATACCTTCCCAGGTCGTAACCGACTCCCGAATTCAGATCTTTGGTTCGCAGGACCTTGTCCTTTCCTTCTTCCTCAGGTTTGTGCAACATTACCTTTCCCTTTCATTCGGGATAAAAATGTCTGGCTGGCGACTCTAACCTTTCCGCGCCACTTTCACGTTTGTACTAGGATGAAAATCCCGGGAGCGACAGCTGGCGACTCTGCTGGTAAGCCTGATTCTTCCGGTTTCCCTTGTAGAGTCAATCCTAGCGCCTGTTTGGTTTTGTTTCTTTGGGTGTTTATCTGTTTGCTGTTGTGTGCTTTAGTTTAGCTTTACTGTTTTTATTTACAGTTCTTTACAGCTTTACTTTACCGCATTTATTTACCGCTTTCAGTATTTTATTTTCCATACATCATATTATACTGGACTGTCTGGTTGTGCTGGTTTTCATTTTTTCTGTGGGTTGGGAGTTACTGTGAGATAAGCCAAATACCCGGCTTGAGTGCACCATAGGATTAGCGTGGACAGACATTGTACTCTTATGGTATCTCACCATGATGGGTGGCGATGTGTTCCACACACAGATTGCGACCGTCTTGGAACTATTCTGTGTGGGGATTACCTCACTTCAGGGTACGACCTTGATAGTTATGTGCATCTGGTGACCGATCTTCGAGGACCTTAATAGGAACACCCCTCTCCAGTGATGACAGTGGCAGACCACATTTGTTGGCAAACCCACTCGCATCCGAGGGTCCATTGGGAACTCGCATAGGATGGTCTGGTTCTCTCATAGGAATTCAGTTAAAGCAAACTGTTCGTATGACGATAATATTGTACCCTTCGGGATGAATGTACTATTGTTTCTCGATTCAGTGCTTGAAGCTGGAGACTTATGAGGGATGCTTGTTTCCTTGGACTCAGCTGAGGCCTCCCTGAGTAGTACATAATGCCAAACCGATTCCCTGATTTGGTCATGAGCCATTTCTCGGAAATGGTGAACGTATTATTGCTATTCGGCTTTGAGAGTCCGTGATGTTGACCCGAGTAGCACACCCGTGAGATTGGGAGGGGTTTACAGGTTTGCAGGAACCCTAAACTTCAACATACCCACTTTGTCAGTATTGTTCAGTGTTCTATGGTTCTCTGATTCTGAGATCCGGGATTTCTATTCAGAGAGATTGTTACTGTGATTACCATTGTGACCCTGATATTGTGACTGTTATTATGACTCTCCACAGACACTTGGCTCGTTGTTCAGCTTCAACACCATCAGTGACTGTCCAATTATGTGATCCAGTTCTACAGTTATTGGGTTCTCAGTTATGGGGTTCTATATAGAGATGGTGTTACTATTATGGTTCTATTCAGACAGTTGGTTCACTGCTCAACACCAACATCAGACCATTGATCACATGCATGTTGCATACATGACATCATAGCATTTCTGCACACATGTTTAATTATTTCTGTGGATCACATATCTGAATCATGTTGTTGGATTTTTCTGTATTAAAACTTGAATCAAAGCAGATAGATTCCTCAGAAATAATTGAACATGGCATTTGCATACATCCTTGCATTCTTGACAGGTGTTCCGAGACAAATTCTTTTCCTGACTTGATTTCTCATCAGAATGGACAACTTGAATCACAATCATCAAGGTATATATTTGAAGTAACTCCGGGTGGAGGTAATCGAAGGAAGACCCAGCTGAGGCCATTCAGGACAGAGGTATAAGCTTTATTTCAAAACCAGAAACTGCTGAAACAGGAAGTCAACCAGATGAAGACTCAGATGAGCTTGGTTATGGAAATTCTGAACAAAGCTATTTTCATCCCTATTGAGGGGAACTATGCTGCTCTGATTCTCCATTGGTCAATGGAGATACGTAGGCAGGAGATCGTGCAAGATCTTTCCGAGCAACCTTATCTATTAACTTTATCAACCTCTTCCCTCCAGATGTCATTGTCAGCATCCAAACTCAGCTTCCCAAGAGAGTCCTAGGACCAAAGCATACAGGTAAAGGCCAAAACAACTTGAGAAGAAGTTTGATCATATTCTGATGTCGTACGCGCAACAAGTTTCCTCATTTGCTCAGATTCAAATTGGTTGAGCTAGCCGCATCAGGATCATCTCCGACAAAGCTTCCTTTGGGGTTTCAATTCCAAGTACGATTACCATTTTGGGGCACCTGGCCTTTTAATTGAAGATTGCAAGTCTTTCAGAGGCAAAAGTGAAGACGAGGTCCCAAATGTGGTCGACTCAAAGGTCATCATGCCAGAAGGTCTGCTCACATATTGAAATCTCCTTATCAAATTGGCATCCTAGTTTGCAAGGGCATCTTCAGAAGCAATAAGTCCAGACGGAGTCAAGTCTCCTCAATGATGGCAATGTTCAGCTTCTTTACTGCAGTTTCATTTGTAGTTTATATTATTTGTCTAGACATTTGTATGCATGCATGAAACTTATTTGTTTTTGAATGATAACCATAATAAAATGCACATGTTTCTCTTGAAGTAATCCATTCGTATTCACTCATGATTTTGTGTATGTGCATTGCAATACCAACTGTTGTGATTAAACTCTATCAGGGAGGATGACGAAATGGAAACGCAAAAATCTCTAATTGTGTGCTTTTGAGAAAGACCCTGTTGACGATGTACAGGCATTGTTTCAAATCCTAAACACCGGAGATATAAGGGAGATAGACCCTCGCCAACCCATTTGAGCCTTGAAGTAGGAGTTTCCTTTCGCATGAAAAAACCCTTGCACGTAACCCAGGGACAGGGTAGGCGTCAGTTAGTTTGACCGAGCGTTCAAATTTCAAAAAGGAGTGCAAATCTGGGGATCCATTACCTTTCGTTGTACCAAATCAAGAGGTCCAATGACCAGAAACCACGATGGTTATCCCAATCAAGAGGTCCAAAGACCGGAGACCACAATGGTTATTCCTCAACAACAAAGGAGTGAGACAGTCACGACCCTCGCAAAGCATTCAAGACAAATAGTGTCACACGATTTGTTCAAAAAAAAAAGAATTAAAAAAAATGAATGAGAAAGCCCGCTAAGTCGAAACTTGAAAACAAGCGACTTAGGCAAAAATTAGGGCATCCCGCTGGACTTCACAATCAAAGATTCACAAGAATCAGTCCAGGCAAAAGTTAGGGATAAGAAAAATAATGCAAAAGCGAAAGACGAAAAGGATTTCACAAGAAAGATCCTTAAAAAAGAACAAAGTCGTGTGGCACAGACACCAAGGATAAGAGGGGTGGCTGGCTCCCAATGACAACCTAATTGGTGCTTAAACGGTTAGCGTAATTGGTTCCTCAACCATCACAAAACCCTTTTTGAGAGGTGAGCGCTTGTGAAAGCTAGCTGAACATAGGAATGGAGAACATCATGAAGATGGGTGGGCACAAATAAACTTCGAGCCTATATCTTTTGTTTCTATAACCGTGAACCAGGCCACGATACAACCCTCAAAAGTCCTAACTGAAACAGGGTTATTTTTGAGAGCGTACTACCACGAGACTGCGTTCCTGACTCCTATGAGTGGTGTTGAAAGATCTTTGTTAGTGTTGCATGTGCATGCTTTCTATTATTCAAAAAAAAAATTAATGTCGTATCTTAACCAGTGATCCGCTCACAAAGGTTTGCGACATCTTTTTCAGTAAAACTTCAAAATTAACATGTGTGTTGCATTAGAATTTTCATTCTAAAAAATAAACATTTTCTGCTTGCATACATTTGTTTGGCATCATAAAAGTCCATGTATGGAATCTCAGTCCAAAAGCTTAATCTTGCCAAGTTGAGAAGTCTGAAACTTCCGAAGGACAATCTGTCGAGGTGTACTTTTCAAGAAAACTCCATTGAGTAGGGACTTTCCCAACAGTCGTGGTAAGAGCCAACTAATCTGGTGAAATCATGGCGAGCAATCTCTTCAAAGTTCAGCCAAGCTGGGGCAATCACTTCGAGATACAAATCTCTCAAAGAGCCATCAGGCGGAGGCATCATTCAAATTTCAACCAAACTGGGGCAATCACTTCGAGATCAAATCTCTCATGAGTCTGAGGCATGTATTCAAATTTCAACCAAACTGGGGCAGTTACTTCGAGATCCAATCTCTCAAAGAACAGTTGATCTGGGTTTTTTCTTCAAAGCACAGTCATTCAGAGGTGATCACTTTAAGACTTGTACCGGGTAGGCCACCCCAAGAGCATGAGAAGTTACTTCCTCCTGAAGACGGTTAATCAGAAGCACCTACCCAAGGTTCAAAATACTAGGATACACTATCTCACAGTGATATGAGGTTTTTCATGAATCCTCGCGAGGAAAATTCTTGCATAGACCATGCAGTCTGGGGCAGTTATTTCGAGATCCAACGAATCTCTCCAAGAGTTTGAAGACACTGAGGCATTTCATATGCCATGTTTTCTGTAAAATCCTCTTGAGACATTTACTTCTGACGGACCTTAATCTGAGGCGAGTTGAAAATTGCAAAGAACCATTGTTCACTCATAGTTGACAACCTATCAACCCGGGGCTAGGGGCAAAGCCATTGTCAGCACAATACTTCAAGAGTTATTTCATCAGCAAGCTTCATTGATCAAAATTCCTTAGCAAGTCTCATTAGACAATCCCTTCTCCAGTAGTGCGGCAGATGGAAGATTACTTCTTGAGCAGAAGGATATCATTGTCTCTCTTCCCCGGCATGAGACGCTTTACATCTCTCATTCCCAACATGAGAGGATTTATCTTTTATCCCCAGCAAGTGGCAGCTTGAGCTCTTATCTTCAGCGGGATGCTTTATCATTGACATTATTTGTCATCCCCAGTAAAATGGAAGTTGAAATCTCTCCCAGCAAGGCAGCAGAATGTGGGTGTCATCCCCAAGTAGAAGTTTCCCTTCAGACAGGGGCAATCCTCAACAGTACAAGGAGTTCTTTCCTCCCCGGCAAGGTGTTTCCTCAACAGTATCATGCCTTTGGTCCCCAGCCAAGCCAGGGGGTCCTCACTTCCCCACCAGAGTTCAACAAGGGTCCCTCTCCAGCAGGGTCTTGGTACTCCAATCTCAAAGTCCAATTTATTTTTGGCAGTGGCGGCAGTTCATAGCCGGTGTATCATTGACAACATTCCCCGCAGAGTTGTTTCCTCCTCACAAGGATTAACTAGATCAATGTAGTGATTATCATTTCCTCCCCAGTCAAGCCATCTGGGATACCTGCAGTCTCCTTATCAGGAGATCTCTTTGCATTTGCATATGCATAATCATCATTACACTTGCATCCTCCAAAGCGTAGCATTTCCCTCATGGAGCATTACGCCATAAATCCAAACATATGCATACCAGCATGGGCCAGTTTTGAGGTATTACATAAGACCCGTTACATCTCCAATCAGATTGAAATGTTACCCACAGAATACAACTTCATTTCCCAGGATGGATACTTCCACCAAGTCTTGTTGTTATCCCCAATTGAGTCTTGTTTCCGTACAACAGTCTCATTTCTTCGCGTCTCCGTTTCAGTACAACGGTTGCGTCTTGGGCTCTCGTTTAAGTACAATGATCCCATTCATTTCGAGTATCCATTTAAGTACAATGGTCTCGTCTTTGAGTCTTGTTTCAGTACAACAATCTCATTTTTTCGCGTCTCCGTTTCAGTACAACGTTCGCGTCTTGGGCTCTCGTTTAAGTACAATGATCCCGTTCCTTTCGAGTCTCCATTTAAGTACAATGGTCTCGTCTTTGAGTCTTGTTTCAGTACAACAGTCTCATTTGTCCGCGTCTCCGTTTCAGTACAACGGTCACGTCTCGGGTTATCATTTAAGTACAATGATACTGTTTGCTTGGGCTCTCGTTTAAGTACAACGATCCCGTTCCTTTCGAGTCTCCATTTAAGTACAATGGTCTCGTCTCTGAGTCTTGTTTCAGTACAACAGTCTCATTTCTTCGCGTCTCCGTTTCAGTACAACGGTCGCGTCTTGGGCTCTCGTTTAAGTACAACGATCCCGTTCCTTTCGAGTCTCCATTTAAGTATAATGGTCTCGTCTCTGAGTCTTGTTTCAGTACAACAGTCTCATTTTTTCGCGTCTCCATTTCAGTACAACGGTCGCGTCTTGGGCTCTCGTTTAAGTACAACGATCCCGTTCCTTTCGAGTCTCCATTTAAGTATAATGGTCTTGTCTCAGTGCAAAGATAATGGATCGGTTGATACCATTTATGTTAGATCGGTTGATCTTATTTGAGTTATGAATCGGTTGATATCATTTCTCTTCGAGTTGTAAATCGGATGATATTGCATTCTCGCTTTCCGGGGTGGATCGGTTGATACCATTTCCGTGTTAGATCGGTTGATCTTATGTGAGTTAAGAATCGGTTGATATCATTTCTCTTCGAGTTCTAAATCGGATGATATTACACTCTCGCATTTCTTGTTTTATGGATCGGTTGATACCATCTCCATGTTAGATCGGTTGATCTTATTTGAGTCATGAATCGGTTGATATCATTTCTCATCGAGTTGTAAATCGGATGATATTGCATTCTCGCTTTCCGGGATGGATCGGTTGATACCATCTCCGTGTTAGATCGGTTGATCTTATTTGAGTCGCAAATCGGTTGATGTTGCGTTAAGTCCTGTGTCGCCAACAGGCACCCTCCTTGTGGTTTCGGTTCGTTCAGCAGTCGCAGTGATTGCATTGATTCTATTCCACCTGGTTCTATCCCCGTTACCTATTCAGAGGTCAAAAATCAAAAAATACATAAATAAATAAATGGGCGAATGGCATTTCCATTACCCTCAGTGTGCAAATTTTCAGGTTTTATTCGAGTATTCAATCACTCCATACCTTGAACGTCTAAAAGTTGTTGCAATTATTCGTTCAGGTCTGCAGATGATTGAATAGGGGCAGCTTTAATACCTCAAAATTTGCCCTCATTCTTTTTTACCTTAGCTGGCGTATCTTTTCGCATTCATCTGCATTTCTCATTAGTTCATTAATATCATAATAAGTGCATTTCATGGATTACTGAGGCATGTGATTCAGGCTCTTCGAATCCAGGATTTCGTTCCTTATCTGTACCTGCCAGGGCTGGAAATGGGGAAGAATATTCATTGGACAACGATTCCACTTCAAACGCAGTTGTTCAGTTATGTTTCGATTCAGATGGGAGTTTGACGTAATTTTGGTCAAACTATCAAAAGATTACTACAACTGCCAGATTATTTGGGCCACTGGTCTATTTCTTAGACAATGCATATTCAAAGTTCAGTTTGTCGTGCGCTGAGATTCGTCAGTTTATCGAGCATTGTTTTGTGTGAAGTTTGGTTTGAATCTTCAGTTTATCAGTAATTCATCTGGTTTTGAATGGTCATGGCATGTTTCAGACGATTCAAAAGGGGTGTGATTTATCTGGAAAATTATTCAGTGGTTCAGAAGTGGACGTGTTCATGGGCTTGTGGAAAGAACTCAAATAGGCATTGGGCTAAAATCGAGATTTCATATCCAGTCACTGCTTTGATCTCATTGTTATAAACCATTCCCGATCATTCATTTCCACTTTCATTTTTTTTCAATTTCTATCATTCTCTATGTTTTCATTAATCCATTTTTTTAATTTCTTTTATTCATCTTCCCATTTATTTTTGTCCACCATCCAAATTGAGCCCATAAACTTTGTTTTAGTTCATTATCCACGTTAAGCAATTCAATTCTAACCTCCACTTTGGATCCCTTTTATAATCTAATTTCTATTCAAATCTGTACATGATTCATTCAAGAATATCCATTTGAAAATCCAACTAACCCATATACTTTAGATCATTCCATTATTCAAGAGCCCATTGGTCACTTAATGTTTTCTTTCTCGCATTGTCCAATTGCTAGAATATCATTAAACTAACTTTTCCTTTGAGTTAGGACCATTTTAATTAAAAGTCATATAATTTAAACCAATGTTATTTCTAATAACTTCAATTTTATCCCCATTCAATCTCAATGTTCTAGTTTGGCAGAAACAGAAATAAAGGCAAGAGGGTTGAAAGGACTTTGTCCTTGGCTGTATCATCACCTAATAAATACACAGGAATTGTTTAAAAAGGGGGATAAGTGTATGCCAGGAAAACCAGAAATATGGACAAGAAATCTAAAATAAATTAAGAATTTTCCAATAACAATTACAAAGAAAAAAGCTCCTTCAAGAAATATTCATGACAAAAATTCGGTTAGCTACCAATGGAAAAAAGAAGGATAATCGGTTACAAAGGGGACTTGCTAGCGGGAACATAACACAAGAAGAGTGAGAAGAATCCGCAGATGAACTTAAAAAGAAAATCACTCCATTCTTTCTGATCAAGGCTCGTGACTTCACAACCACCATCCGCAACCTCCGTAATCTTCAACATCACTCTTCAATTAACCTGCCAATCGATACAATTGCAACCATATCAGAAATTCCAGCATTCAATGAGTCGCAATTATTTCGATCACTCCCAACAAATTTCATAAGTGAAAGAATCCGGCATAACAGTTATAAGCAAGTCAGAAAAGAAGAGATTAAGACCAAGCTCAAAAGGAAAACTCAAGCAAGGAAAGCATTTCAGTTACAATAGTTCTAACCAGAATCACAATCTCATAACTAATCCTAACAGAATTTCACAAGAACCAAAACTCAACAGTGAAAGGCAAGAGGAAGTTTCAGAATTGAAAGTCAGTTACAAACTCTAACAACCACAACTGAATTCTAACCAACTTTACAATAGAAGTCTAACTGAATTTACCTGGGGAACATTCCAGAATTTGATCCTTGGCTATAAATCAGAGCCATACAGTTGCTTCATTTTTTTTTCTTCGGTTTTTCCTCAGTTTTGCCATTCTGCAACCCACCATTTCCACTTCTCCTTCACCATTTTTTCTTTTCCATTATTCATCACCCTTCATCATTTTCCCCCAACCTCCATCACAATCATCATCACCTTCAAAAACTCTTCTGCACAACTTCTACAGGAATCATCTTTAATCTTCAAGGTCCTCTCATCAATCATCTTCACAATATCAGTCCTTCTCCACCTTCATTAATCAACAAAGGCTCTGCAAAATCATCCACAAGACAACAATTCAATGCCATCAGCATCATGGCATCGTTTCCCTGTGAGCAAATTCGATATTCAGTGGAAATTCACAAGAAGAAGAACACTGAAAAGAGCGAACAAGTCAGGATTTCATACCTGATAGCTTTCGATCCTTAGAGGGCGTCGCGACCTGTACGCAGAATGCGGTTCTGCCTTGTTTTCATCGCTGCGGTGCGATAGTGACGGCGTACAGATTTCGTCGGCGTTGAAGCAAGGGCACTATGAAGCTAAAGCTATGTCGGCAAGAAGTTCTGGAGAATGCAAGAAACAATAACAACATCACTCAGAAGGTTAGAAGAATTCGAAGGAAGAAGAGAGAATCGAGGCACGATTCATACCTTAGCAAGCAAAGCTTTCATCAAATCCATAAAACAATCCCTCTCAGTTCCCGTCATCTCTGCCACAAGAGTCGGCCACTTCGTCGAAGCGTAAATCCTCGAAGCCATCGGCGTCGATTACATCGACGAAACCGAAATTCTCACTCTCGCCGACGACCAGAATCACATCAACAAACATAATTTCAAAATCCCGTTCATAAGCGGAGCCCGAAGCCTCGGAGAAGCACTTCACAGAATCAGAGAAGGCGCAATTATCATAAGACTCCAAGGAGAGTTAACAAACTCAGGTAACATTTCCGAAACTGTCAAGAGCGTAAGGTGTCGAAGAATGAACATGGCAATGGTGATTGTTGATTCACGAACTTAGGTGAGCGGCTAAGATGGAAAAAGCAAGGACGACGCCGTGAACTGTTGGTCGGCGATCTGGTTTTGTTGGAGAAGAAGAACAACTCAGCGAACGGTATTGTAGATATTATGATTGTGGCGGAGGAAACCTTTGCTTCAATGGGGATTTGATATGAACAGCAAGAAGAAGCCACGGCGGTTTTGATAAAGAAGAAGAGGATTGCAAATTTTAGTTATTAGGGTTTTCAAGAAACTAGTGGATCGGGCCTTTGGGCTTTCTTCATCATCAAATCGCCATCAACACCTTCAATTTCGGCATACACCCCCCTCCTGCGATCCTGGGTTTGAAGAGATGGGCCTTGGGCCATTCTTTTATGTCCTGCACTTCCGTTTTCACTTATTACACCCCCTGGTGCCTTCTTCACTTGGGCTGGGCCTTTGGCCACGAAACTACTATAAGTACCACAGAATTATGTTTTCACCTCTCCCTGTTTTTCTTAATTTTCTTAGAAAATTATTGTAAATATTCTTGTAAATTTTCTATTCATATTTAATTTTCTTGTTTTTATCTTAATCCATTTTTTTTGTGATTTTTCTTATTAGAGTTTTGTTGCTAATTTTAAATTATGGTTTAGTCCTAATTATGGATTAAATTGGTTCATTCACGTTTTTGATCGATTTGAATCGATTTCGATTATGGCCAAAGCTTCACAAAGTAATTATGGAAGATGGGCATTTATTTTGCTCATAGGAGACTACAAGACCTTGCTTGGGGTATTTTTTCGGATTTTTTTTATGAAGAATTGGCACTTCGATCAAGTAAGTAATTTCAAGTTTTTTCGGCCTTTACGCATCATTTTAGTCGTATGCGGCTTAGGATCATATAACTTAAGGTGCATATTGGGCCCTCCCACCTGAGGCATTGGTTATATTTGTGATTTTTGATGATATGTATCGATTTCGGAACTTAGGGATTAGGTTAAGAACCATTAGGATCGCTTCCTTTCACTTCCCCTTAAAATTCACTTTTTTTGCTCGTTTCGTCGCATTTTTTAAAAATAGTTTTAGGTGAGATAAAATTCTGGAAAAATTCATGAGTGATCCTCATCCTCTTAATTAATTTGTCATATTTTTTGGTTACATATTTGGGTGGTTTTAATAATTAATTTGGATTTTAGATCATAAGCTGTCCCAAAAAGGAAGGTTTTGGCATAAGGGACCGAAATCGATTTTTCCCCATAGGTGTGAAACCTATTTTTTGTGAGTGATTAATCACTGTAATTTGTGACATTTTGATGCTCATTATGCATTTTTTTCATAATTTTTAGTGCACTTTTTGATCCACTTTGTGGAGTTGTTTTTTGGTGATCATGTTTTGTTACCTTGCTAATCAAGGAATTGTTTTGGCACTTTGGTGCATAATTTTGGGGAATCCTTTTGGACTATGTGAGATAATGATTTTATTATTCCAGGGATTTAATTTCATAATTTTTAAAGGCTTTTTGCTATTTTTCCATGTCACCTAGATCCTAGGTTGATTCATGTGTGTATTTGCTCCATAACCTAAATGTTAAGAAGGCATTTATGCCATTTGCTTGGGATACTTTTTGGTAACTTTTAGGAGTTATTTATAGGTCACTTTTAGGTCCTTAATTCCAGTTATAGGCCACTTTTTGAACCATACTCATTTGGTTTGTTTTAGTGTTTCAAAGTGTATACTTATGTGAACTAATTTTAACTTAAACGGGTTGCTAATCTCTTCTCATGTTTAACTTGAATTATGTGGAAATCATTAATGCCTATTTGTTGCACCCCAAAATTTGCCCTCACAATACAAGACTTTGTGTTCTATGAAGGTTCACAAGGTTCACAAGTTTCCCAATGCTTTCAAGACCTTTCATGAGGCTCATGAAGTCTACAAGTTACTTTATGAAGGTTCACAAGGTTCACAAGCTTCTCAACATTTACAAGACCTTTCATGAGGTTCATGAAGTCTACAAGTTACTTTATGAAGGTTCACAAGGTTCACAAGTTCCACAATGCTTTCAAAACCTTTCATGAGGTTCGTGAAGTCTACAAGTTACTTCTTGAAGGTTCACAAGGTTCACAAGCTTCTCAAATGTTTACATAACCTTTCATGAGGTTCATGAAGTCTACAAGTCACTTTATGAAGGTTCACAAGGTTCACAAGATTCACAATGATTACAAAGCTTTCCTGAGGTTCATGAGGTCTACAGAGTCACTTTATGAGGTTCACAAGGTTCACAAGCTTCACAATACCTCCCATGAGATTCACAAGACATTTTATGGTGGTTCACAAGGTTCACAAAGTTCACAATTGGTCAGAAGAGTTGACAATTCCCTCAGACAATGCACCTCCTAAGCAGTGCATCCAAAACTAGGGTTTTGACTTTAATCAGGCTAAATGGATTTCCAAGACTTCAAGTGAGCTTCATAACATCTTATATGTGTGTAAGAACCACCATGACAAGTTTCAGGACTTTTCTCAAAGGTTTGCTCAGTCAGATGATCAGATAAGCCAAAATCAGTCAAAGCAGTTAAAAAGTCAAACTGAGGTCAACTGTGGTCAAACCAAAGTCAAACTTCATGATTTTTTGCCAAAATCAAGTATATGAAGTAAAATTCATCATTTGATCAAGGGTTGATCATGATTCATCAAGGAGATTTCAGATCATCAAGAATCAGGAGTTTCTAAATTAGGGTTTCCTCAGTAAAAGTCAACTGAACTTTGACCATCCATAACTTTCACATACTTCATCATCAAGTCTCCACTCAAAGCTCATTTTGAAGGAAATTGAATTCTCTACAACTTTGTGTCTCACAAGCCAAGCCCAAAAATGCTTCATTTGGAAGGTATGAGCTAAGACATTATAGGTCCTTTTGAAAGTCAACAAAACGTCAACAACTTCAAAAGGGCATAACTTGAGATTGGTAAATGATATGGACATGAAACCAGTGGGGTTGGTTAGAGGACTCTTCAAGCTTTCCAAAATGTCCAATAACACCCTCATAGCATTAAAAATGAAGGATCTGTGCCCTTGCAAAGTTGGGAAATTTTGAGTTGGTCTATGATGAAAAAGGAGGTCTAAAACCAATTCTTTCCAAATGGGCTTGGCAAATTATGATCCAATCCATACACTATCATCATGCACGACCCAAATGATTAAAATTCAGAATTTTTATTATTTTATTTTTATTTATTTTGATTTAATTCATAAAAAATCATTTTAAATAGAAATAAAATATGAAAATATGTTATTTAATGGAGATTGAGCTTCTAGAATATCTTCAATACTGATTGGAATTGAAAGGGAAGGAAATCATAAGATTGGTTCCAAAATAGCAAGCCTTCATGCACAAATATTTGAACTTTAAAACATGATCTTTTTCAATCTTCAAATATCAAAATTTCCACATGATCAATCAATGTTATGACCTAAATTCCATCTCCTATAAGTACTAAACATAATGCAATCACCCAAGGACGAATTTTTCTACCCTAAAGGTAAGTTCACAAAGTCAAAAAACCATTGAAAAAGTCACATTCAGATTCCTTGATCTAGGACATTTGAAGGAAAAATAAGAACATGAAGAGCTTCCTTGGACTTCTCTGATCCTAAACCATCCCTCATATGCATCCCATACATGCTATAATGCTCTACCCGAATCAATTTTCGTCTTGAACTTTAATTTTTCGAATTCAATAATATGTGCATTATAAATTGTTTTTAATGACTGATATGTGTTTGTCTTGGTGCTTAGAATGATTCTGGACAATTGGATTGAAGATTCATAGCCTGAATCGTGATTCACCATACTTAGGGTTTACGGCTTCAATTAGGGTTTTGTTATCCAGCCAATATAAATGGATTGCAAGAACATAGAATGATTGGAAATCTTGTTAGGAACTCAATGGTGTAATCAATTTCATGAAATTTTACTGTTTTGTCCATGTTCGAATTTCGTAGGTTTTGCTGGAACTTGTTTTTCGCAGGAAATATCGTAGCTGGATTCGCAGGAAAACTCGAAGGTCCTGAGGTTGAAGAAGAAGCAGGTGGCGCGCTCAGGAAATTTGAATTTTTGTTTAAAATATTTTATCTTATGTTGTTGGTTCGTTAGCACAAGCCAGTGCTTGGCCCAGTGGAGAAGTACGCGTGCGTTTGATGAAAGGGGAGGGGATCGAATCCTGGCCATGACAAAATTTTGGTTTTTTCCTTATTTACGCATTGATTATCATATATTATGAATTGGTGTTGGTTTATAAGCAGATGGGCTCTTCCAGCCAGGCGGTCATGCGTGTTTGCTTGTGTTCAAAGGTCCTGGGTTCAATCCTACCCCAGGCCTTTTTGCTTTCTTTTATTTTCTGGATTTTTCAAAGTCAAAGCACAAAACAAATTGGATCTGTTTCCTTATCACCTATGCTTGGCTGGCCTGGTGGTGGGTTTTGGTGTTTGCAGGCAGAACGTCCTGGGTTCAAACCCAGCCAAGGTAAGTTTCCTTTTTACTATTTTTCTGTTTTATTGTATTTAAATAATTGGCTTAAATTGTTTTCTTATTTTAAAAAATAAATTATAAATGCATATATATTTAAAATGTCTAAAAAACAACAATTATATTTTCTAAAATTCTAAACTCTTGTTTTTCTCAATTTAAATTTTTATTATTATTCATGTAATTAAATTATAATATGTGTATATTAATTAAAATAATCTTATATTAAAAACTCTTAAATATGTTTCTAACAAACCCTAATTGTAAAAAAAAAAACCTTAATTTATTTTCTAAATAACTATTAAGCACCTAATTTTATCTTTCCTAATTTTTGTAAATATAATATTTAGTATAATTAATTTTAATAAATATAAATATAATCAAACTTTTCTTTATGTAATTATAAATTGTCTATAATCTAAATTGTTATTCTTTTAATATATATATATATATATATATATATATATATATATATATATATATATATATATATATATATATATATATATATATATATATATATATATATATGTTTAAAAATAGTTAAAATTATGCTAATATTATAATTACAATTTTTATTTTAATGTTTTATAATTAAATTGTTTATATTTTCTTAATAATGTCTAATTCTTATTTGCTATTTTATTTTGTTTACTAATCCATTATTATTATTTCACTAACCTTGTTTATTTTTTTAATTTTTATTATTACTAACCCCTAATTATAATTTGCTTATTTATTTATTTTGCTTATTATTTATATTTTTCTATTATATTTATTTATTTGCTATTTATTTTTTATTTTCTTATTATAATTATTATGTAATTGCTCCTTGGTGTAAATTTTGTAAATATTTAATTTATTTAATTTCATGCTATGGTTAGTAATTTAGGGAGTGTAAACATGTATTCAATTTAAAATAAAATTTAGATCACTTTAATTATAAGATAAAATATAAATTAAACACTCACACACGTAAGTCGATTTTTAATCGCCATCTCACATTTCTAAGGCTATCCCTCAATGTTGCCTAATCATAAGGTCAAGTGGGGTGTATAAAGCAAGTCCCTTGAAAGAAAAATCATCAAGTCCCTAATGGTTGCCTTTAAAGATCAAGTCCCTATTCGAATAATGATGATAGTCCCTCCTAAATGCTTAATACACCTCACAGTTGCCTTCATAAACAGATGTCCCTCACATGTCCCTCACATCCAAGGTAATGACTACCTACTCCTTAATAGTAGGGATAGTCTTACCAATTAAAGGATAAAGAACAAGAAAGACTTAAAACTTTTGGGTAGGTACCTCATAGTTGCTTGCTCACTTCATTCAAAACTTTTCAAACACTTAACAATTTTCAAACACAAGTTTTTACGCATCCGTACATGGATCATTATTAACTCTTATGAAAATTTTCTATTCATACACTTCACATTTTCAAAAACAATTCAAAAGTGAGCTAAGTAACTAAGAGCCCATGGATAACCATGGATGTAAAGGGTGCTAACACCTTCCCTTTACATAACCTACCCCCCGGACCCAAAAATCTTTTAAAAAGGTCTTTCCTGTTCTTTTATGCCTTTCCTTTGGATAAAATAAAAGTCGGTGGCGACTCTTGCTATCCGCAACATAACTAAAAGTCAGTTCTCCCACCGTGTTACAGAACTGGCGACTCTGCTGGGGATAGTATAAAAGAGGGGTACCCTTAGGAATTAGATCACTTTAAATTGTTTGCCTTGTTTGCTTTATACTTACTTGTTGGGTGCTCTTATGTGTGAAAGATCCTAACCCGGATCTAGTGTACCTTAGGTAAATGGCAATAGACCAAGGAAACTGTACGACATATATCGATACGGTTGATCTGGTGGCCATAGTTAGTGTGACTTCTTGGTTGGTGCTTATGTTCCTTAAGTCAAGTTGAGGATAATATGAGGCTGCCATATGTTGTCAATGCACTAACTAACTTTTAGAACCCTAGTTAACTCATCTTGGCCTTTAGAAAAGTAGTGAGGTAACCGGCTTTGGTGCAGACTGAAGTTGGTTGACACTCGATACTACACTCATTGAGATCTTAAACTTGGAGGGTTTTGGTTGGCAAGTAAGTTGCCTTCTGATCAACCACCCTTGTGAAGGATCAATGATATTGAGATCCCTTAGAACCTGGTTACTTTTGTAGGACAGGATGAACCATCTAACTTCAGGGGAGGGTACTTACCTTTGAACCTCATGCAAGCCTTTAAACCTAGGGCTATTGTGTGACTTGCTTGTGTGTGCCACATGTTTGTGATTGAACATAACATCATGACATCATCATGCATCATGAGCATAGCATTTTCACTAACCATTTCAAGGACCAAAGGATTTATCTTTGTTCTTTGTTGCAGGTCATGGCTTCTGCTCGTAGAAACACCATCAGGATCAACTTTGTAGGGATACCTCCCAAGCTTAAAGAGTTGGTTTCTCAGGTATCTGATCATTCCCAGTTCAACAAGAGACATGGTCACCTATTGGATCTAGTCACTTCAGGGTTCAATGAAGACATGATGAGTGTGCTATTTCAGTTCTTTGACCCTAAGCACCACTGCTTTACATTCCCTGACTATCAGCTGGTTCCTACAATGGAGGAGTTCTCCAAACTTCTGGGTGTACCTATTCTTGATCAGAGACCCTTCACAGGCTTGGAGAAGGAGCTTAAACCTGAAGTTATTGCTGCAGCTCTACATCTGAAGAAGTCTGACATTGTTCTAGAAACGAGAAGTGGAGTCAAGGGTGTTCTAGCTAAGGTGTTGATAGAGAAGGCTCAAATGTTCTTGAAGGCCATGAGTCATGATGATTTTGAGGAGATCTTAGCCTTGCTGATATATGGCTTAGTACTGTTCCCCAATCCAGATCAGTTCATAGATGTTCATGCCATCAACATTTTTCTGAGTCACAATCCAGTGCCTACATTGCTTGGAGACATCCTACACTCTCTTCACACCCGTACTACAAGGGCAAGAGGAACTTTGATGTGTTGCATACCTTTGCTATCTAGGTGGTTTATTTCTCACCTTCCTCGCTCAGTAATGAAGAATGAGCAAGGGTTCAGGTGGTCCAAAAGGATCATGTCACTCTCACATTCAGATATTCATTGGTGCTCCAGATCTATGGAGAATGTCACTATCATTGACCGTTGTGGGGAGTTTCCTAATGTGCCACTTCTAGGCATAAGAGGAGGCATCACCTACAACCCCTCTCTAGCTTTACGACAGTTTGGTTATGCTCGGAGTGAAAGTCCACATGACATGTTGATTCAGGGCATTGTGTTCGACTACGACAACGATCTTCAGGGTTACCGTCAGAGATTCATACGAGCTTGGGGAAAAGTAAACAAGGTTGACAGCAAGACACTGGAACCTAAGTACACTATTCCTATGGAAGCTTATCTCAGATGGGTGCGATCTCGTGCTCAGACTCTCATGATGCCATATCCTGCCGTCCTACCAGTTACTATGGAACCTGTTGCTGAAGGAGACACAGCCTATACCATCCTTCACCCAGACATGCCTACTGATATGGAAGACTTGCAGAGATCATGGATCCAACTGAAGGAGCAAAGGGATACTTTCGAGGCTCATTACAAAGCAAGCCAAGAAAGAATCCTGGAACTAACAAAGCAACTTCACGAGGAACGGAATATCAACTCATACCTCAACACAAAGAGGAAACGTCCATGGGAGACTTAAAACCCCATTTTTTTGTACTTATTTCATTTTCATTTTTGTAAGCCCAAGAGGCAAAACAAATTTATTACTAATAAAAGTTTACCTTCTTGGTTGTTTAAGCAAATTTAAATCTTGCGGTCCTTGAAAACATTGCATACGCATTAAAACATCATATCATTGCATCACAGGTTTATTTGTGCACAAGTTTCTCATTTTCTCGCTGTTTATTTCAGTAATGGCTCTTGAACAAACAGTTAAGGATCTCCAGGCACAGAATGCACAGTTCCAAGAGCTGATCCTGAACCTATCCAAGGGACAGGATGAATTGAAGACACTGCTGGCCAAGAAGACTAAGAAGACTAGAAGGTCAGGTGGCCTGCTCAACATGGGAAGAAGGTTCAGAGGTCTTGTCAAGACCAAAGAACAGGTTGAAGACTATGAATCTGAGGAGTCTGAGCAAGAGATAGGCAGTCTCCACCATACAATGGGGGACTCTGATTCTGAGGCCAATTATTACCATGATCCTAATGAGGACAAATTCAAGATGCTGGTGGATAGGATGGATGCCATGGAGTTGCAGAAATCTTCTGGGCTGGATTTTGAAGATTTGAGTCTGATATCTGGGGTTGTCATACCCATTGGTTTCAAGGTTCCTACCTTTGTTGTTTATGATGGGGTCTCTTGTCCCAAGTTGCATTTGAGGTCTTATGTCAGAAGGATTCAACCTCACACTGCTGACAAGAAGTTGTGGATCCACTTTTTCCAAGAGAGCTTATCTGGAGCTCAGTTGGAGTGGTATTATCAGTTGGAGAGTGTCAACATCAGAGATTGGAATGATCTTGCTGAAGCTTTCTATAAGCAGTATCAATACAATGCTGACTTAGCTCCCACTCGCATGCAGTTGCAAAGCATGTCCATGGGTGTCAAAGAAAGTTTTAAGGAGTATGCTCAGAAATGGAGAGACTTAGCTGGAAGAGTTCAACCCCCTTTGACTGACAGGGAATTGGTTGATATGTTCATGTGTACGCTGAATGGTCCGTTTTACAGTCATCTCATTGGAAGCTCATCATCTGGCTTCACTGAGTTGATCATGACAGGAGAGCGAGTAGAGAATGGTATAAAGAATGGCAAGATCCATGTGGGTACTTCTTCATCAGGTGCTGCAAAGAAGCCTCCCACAGGGAAGAAAGAATCTAATGTTGTTTATGGTCAACCTGATCGTAACAGAAGGCATCAGTCTGTTAGTGCAGTTCATATTTCAAATCCAACTCCTGCAACAACAGAGCAACCTCAGGGCAACCAACAGAGGGCTAGAAGACAGTTCACGAAGATCAACATGTCAATGGCTCAGGCATTGCAACATTTGTTGAAGGCTGAACTCATTACTTTGAAAGAGGCTACTCAGAATCCTAATGTTACCTCACCCAAGTACAATCCCAATGCACGATGTGCTTATCATTCAAACTGTCAGGGTCATGATACTAATAACTGCTGGGTCTTGAAGAACAAAATTCAAGACATGATTGAGGCTGGAGAGATTGAGTTTGACCCACCAGGTACTCCAAATGTGATTACAGCTCCAATGCCAAATCACGAGAAGACTGTCAATGCCATTGATGAAGATCTACATGTCTATTCAGTTATGGAGTTGACCACACCATTGTCTGTTATCAAAAAGAGGTTAGTACAAGCTGGGATTTTTCCAGGTTGTCGTGAAGATTGTTTGTATTGTACCTATAAGCCGGATAGTTGCTTCATATTGAGAGATGGAATTCAACGTCTCATGGATAAGTATACTATAGTGTTTGAGAGGACTCCGTCGTCTGTAGAGAGTATGGTGGATCATCTGACTCAAGGTAGGAAGATTGAAGAGGTTGATATGGTTGACAAAGTACCGGTAAGAATCACTTCAAAGAGACCTATTAAAATCACTCATCAGGGTCCAATCAAGATCACTGCTGAAGGCCCTGTGAAAGTTGTTGCTGAAGCCAGAGTGGCTCCTCTGATCATTACTACTCCTGGTCCTATTCCTTATACATCTGATAAAGCTGTGCCTTGGCACTATGGGTCTGATGTTTACATCCATGGTGTCAAGCAGGAGCCCTTAGCTGATGTGCCTGTTGACATTGATAATATTGCTGGATCTAGCAAGATCACTCGTAGTGGAAGAGTCTTCTCTCCTCCAGTTGCTTCTAAGAATGCAGTTACTCCTGCTACTACTTCCACCACTGATGCTCGGGGCAAAGGTCCTGTTATTGAGCCTGTATCTACTGATGTGCCAGCTGCTGATGATCTCTCTAAGTAGATGGAAGAAGTATTGAAAATCATTCGCAAGAGTGATTATGACATTGTTGATCAATTGGGGCATACTCCCTCAAAGATTTCCATGTTGTCCTTGTTGCTATGTTCTGAGGCTCATGCCAAGTCTTTGATCAAGTTTCTGAAGACTGCTCATGTACCCAATGCTATCTCTATTGACCAGTTTGAGAATTGTGTTGCCCACCTGACCTATGATAATGGGTTAGGGTTTTCTGATGCTGATTTGACCCCTGCCAAGAGGGACCATAACAGGGCCTTGCATATTTCAATTGAATGCAGGGGCACTACCCTGTCACATGTATTGATAGACAATGGTTCTTCTCTAAATGTGTTGCCTAAGGAAGTCCTGAATAAGCTAAGTCCTGAAGATGCTGTGCTGAAGCCCAGTAATATTGTGGTGAAGGCTTTTGATGGTTCTAGAAGAGTAGTGCATGGGGAAATTGATCTCCCAATCAAAGTTGGCTCCCAGGTTTTTACTGCTACATTTTATGTGATGGATATTCGTCCTTCATACTCTTGTCTGCTTGGTCGTCCCTGGATCCATGGGGCAGGTGCTGTAACCTCTACATTACACCAAAAGTTGAGATATCCTGTGAACGGAAAGGTTGTTACTGTCTATGGAGAAGAATAATACTTTGTCAGCCATGTAAACACTTTCAAGTATCTGGAAATGGAAGGTGAATACATTGAAACCCCATGTCAGACATTTGAAGTGGTTCCCTGGGTTGTTAATGATTATGTAGCTCCTCCTGTTGTGAAGAAAGTTCCTGTGGTCACCAGAAAACCTCCAACAATGGCAATGGCCTCCCTCAATGATGCTAGAGCTGTGGTGGATGAAGGTGGTTGTACTATTTGGGGTCAGCTTCCTGATATTCCATACAAGTCTGACAAGTTTGGTTTGGGTTTCACTGCAGAGTCCCAGAAGGCTGTTCGTCGTGTTCGTGCTGCTCGTATCACCAATCAAGGGGTTATGAAAGATCAGATCAATGCTGTGGGAGACTATGATGAAGACTACAATCTGGATGCTTGGATTTTTCCTACTGTGGGTGCTGGACTCAATAATTGGAAAGCTGAAGATGTTATCCCTATCTCTTTTAGTCAGGAGTAAATACTATTACTGTGTTGCTGCTTTTAAGTTTGTAATTTCTTGAACAATTGAACTTTCAAGCCTTGTGCCTTGCCCGGGGCACAATGGTGTGCTTGTTACGGGATGTCATTTCATTTGCATACTTCATTCAATAAAATCAGTGGACGTTTCGTTTTCGTAAATATTGCGTTCCTTGTCTTTCTTTTCTTTTATTTTTGTTTTATCAGCTATGTGTTCTTACACACACCCACATCACTAAATGCAGATCCTCATCCACTCTGGATCCTGTTGATAACAGTTCTACTATTGCCAATTATAATTTCGAGAAACCGATCTATCAAACTGAAGACGGAAATGAGGACGATTGTGAAATACCGGTAGAGCTTGCTAGGTTGTTACAACAAGAAGAGAAAGCTATACAGCCACATGAAGAGCCAGTCGAAATTGTGAATCTGGGAACTGAAGAAAACAGGAAAGAGGTCAAGATAGGGGCTGATTTAGAGGGCAGTGTCAAGAGCAGATTGATTCAGATGCTACGTGACTATGTGGAGATCTTTTATTGGTCTTATGAAGATATGCCAGGGTTGGATACAGACATTGTGGTTCACCGTTTACCAGTGAAAGAAGATTGTCGTCCAAAGAAGCAGAAGGTTCGTCGTATGCGTCCTGAGATGTCAGAAAAGATCAAGGCAGAGGTAATGAAACAATTCAATGCAGGGTTCTTAGCAGTGACTTCTTATCCTCAGTGGGTTGCAAATGTGGTACCGGTTCCTAAGAAAGATGGTAAGGTACTTATGTGTGTAGACTACAGAGATTTGAACAAGGCTAGCCCCAAAGATGACTTTCCACTTCCTCATATTGATATCCTGGTAGACAACACTGCTCAGCATAAGGTATTCTCTTTTATGGATGGTTTCTCTGGTTACAATCAAATCAAGATGGCTCCTGAAGACATGGAGAAGACAACATTTGTGACACAGTGGGGGACTTTTTGTTATAAGGTGATGCCATTTGGTTTGAAGAATGCAGGGGCAACATATCAGCGTGCTATGGTGGCTTTGTTTCATGATATGATCCATCATGAGATAGAGGTATATGTAGATGATATGATAGCCAGATCTCAGAATGAAGAGCAACATCTTGATCATCTGCATAAGTTGTTTGAGAGGTTGAAGAAATACAAGTTGAGATTGAATCCAAACAAGTGTACTTTTGGAGTTAGATCTGGAAAGCTCCTGGGTTTCATTGTCAGTGGAAAAGGTATTGAAGTGGATCCTGCAAAAGTGAAAGCTATACGAGAGATGCCAGCTCCCCGTACTGAAAAGGAGGTTAGAGGTTTCTTGGGACGATTGAATTACATTGCAAGATTTATTTCCCAATTAACTGCCATCTGTGAGCCAATCTTCAAGTTGTTGAAGAAAGATCAGGTGATGGAATGGAATGATGAGTGCCAGACTGCCTTTGATGAAATCAAGAGATATCTGCTAGAACCTCCAATTTTGATGCCACCAGTTGATGGAAGACCCTTGATTATGTACTTAACAGTGTTAGACAACTCAATGGGGTGTGTGTTGGGGCAACATGACGAGTCTGGTCGAAAAGAGCAGGCAATATACTACCTTAGCAAAAAGTTTACCGACTGTGAAACAAGATACTCACTGCTCGAGAAAACTTGCTGCGCTTTGGCATGGGCTGCTCGCCGACTAAGACAGTATATGTTGACCCATACCACCTTATTGATTCCGAAGATGGATCCAATCAAGTACATATTCGAGAAACCTGCTCTCTCCGGAAGAATTGCAAGATGGCAAATGATATTGACAGAATATGACATACAGTACACTACTCAGAAGGCCATCAAAGGAAGTGTTGTTGCTGATCATTTGGCTCATCAAGCAGTGGATGATTATCAGTCAATGAGTTTTGAGTTCCCTGATGAAGACATTATGATTATTACCAAAGAACCTGGACAATATGACGGACCTGAACAAGGATCCCGATGGACTATGGTTTTTGATGGTGCCTCTAATGCACTTGGTAATGGTGTTGGTGTTGTGATTAGTTCCCCTGAAGGTTGTCATACCCCGATTACTGCCAGACTTTGTTTCTACTGTACCAATAACATGGCTGAGTATGAGGCATGTATCCTGGGTATTAAAGCTGCTATTGATATGAAGATTCAGTTCCTTGATGTGTATGGAGATTCAGCTCTGGTAGTAAGTCAGATTAAAGGAGATTGGGATACTAAACATGATAACCTCATTCCTTACAGAGAGCATGTGTTGTCCTTGATCCCACATTTCAAAGATATTACCTTTGGACATATTCCCCGAAGAGAGAATCAGTTGGCAGATGCATTGGCTACCATGGCATCTATGTTTGAGATCAGCTGGGATGATGAAGCTCCCAAGATTACTATTGATAGATTTGAAAAGCCCGCATACTGCAATGAGATTGACACTGAAGGGGCAGAGGAGAAGCCTTGGTTCTATGAAGTGAAAAGATATCTTGAAGCTCAGGAGTTCCCTGAAGGGGCATCTGTCAAAGATAGGAAGTTTCTGAGAAGATTCTCTGCTAAGTTCTTTTTGAGTAATGGCATTCTGTACAAGCGCAATCATGATTCAACTTTGCTTCGTTGTGTGGATAAGAAGGAAGCAACTAAGATTATGGAAGATATGCATGATGGGATCTTTGGAACTCATTCTAGTGGTCATACTATGGCAAAGAAGATATTGAGAGCATGTTACTATTGGTCTACCATGGAAGCTGATTGTTATCAACACTCCAGAACATGTCACAAGTGTCAAATTTATGCTGATAAAGTCCATGTACCCCCATCACCATTGAATGTGTTGACTGCTCCTTGGCCCTTTTCCATGTGGGGCATTGATATGATTGGTGAGATCAAGCCTACTGCTTCTAATGGGCATCGTTTCATCCTGGTTGCTATTGATTACTTCACGAAGTGGGTAGAAGCAGCTTCATTTGCATCTGTTACCAAGAATGTTGTGGCTCGATTCATTAAGAATAATCTCATATGTAGGTATGGCATCCCTGAGAGGATTATCACTGACAATGGCTCTAATCTGAA
This sequence comes from Lathyrus aphaca, assembly GCA_963966055.1. Taxonomy (NCBI): domain Eukaryota; kingdom Viridiplantae; phylum Streptophyta; class Magnoliopsida; order Fabales; family Fabaceae; genus Lathyrus; species Lathyrus aphaca. Next base: position 481,749,023 of record OZ014525.1, on the reverse strand, counting down.
CAACACTATGATTACTGATCTCTGCACGCAGTTCAAGATTAAGCATCACAACTCTTCTCCGTATCGTCCAAAGATGAATGGGGCAGTTGAAGCTGCTAATAAGAACATTAAGAAGATTGTACAGAAGATGACTGTTACCTACAAGGATTGGCATGAGATGTTACCATTTGCTCTTCATGGTTATCGTACTACAATACGTACTTCAACAGGGGCAACCCCATTCTCCTTAGACTATGGTATGGAAGCAGTTCTGCCCATTGAAGTTCAGATCCCCTCCTTGAGAATTATGAAGGATGCAGGCTTGGATGAAGATGAGTGGATTCAGACTCGACTGGACCAGATAAATTTGATTGATGAGAAGAGGTTAGCAGCAGTTTGTCATGGCCAGATGTACCAGAAGCGAATGATCAAAGCTTTTAATAAGAAAGTTAAACCAAAGGTATATCAGGCTGGTGACTTGGTAGTCAAGCGTATTATATTACCACAGGGTGATCCTAGGGGCAAGTGGACTCCTACATATGAAGGACCATTTGTAGTCAAGACAGTGTTCTCAGGAGGTGCCATGATACTTACTACAATGGATGGTGAAGACTTCCCACAGCCTGTAAACGCAGACATAGTTAAAAAATACTACGCATAAAAAGAGACCCGCTAGGTTGACAGGCCTAGGCAAAAATAAGGGCATCCCGGCAAACCAAAAGGGTTTGGGCAAAAATTAGGGATATATATAAAAAATATGTACACCCGGCAAGTCGAAAACCTGAAAAGGCGGCTTGGGCAAAAAAGGGTATCCCGGTGGATTAAAAACCTGAAAGGGCAATCCAGGCAAAAGTTAGGGATTAAAGCGTATGACTATGTCTCGTTTAGATCACCCATGAAACTGCAACCAGTTGTACTACTTACTCAAGCTCGAACAGATAAAGCTCAATCCAATCGTTTCCGTCTCAGCAGCAGAAGATGAGATACTTGAAGATAATGGCAATAGTAGAGTTGAAACTCAATAGGATTATTTCCCACATAGCTGATTTTCCTTGTTTGTAAAAACTTTATGACAAAATCCTCTTACTAGGGTTTATGTCTCCTTGTACAAACTTACCCATGTACGGGTCACTTTTTGATATAAATAAATTCCATCTTTTGAATCCAGATTTACTTTTACCCTATTTACATAGGCGAAACGTCCATTGGTTGTATTTGAATGTATGTATGCTTTTGAATATGATTGATGTTTACCAGAAATGCATGTATGCTTAATATGATTAATGTTTACCAGAAATGCATGAAAATGCAGTAATAGTATTTACTAAGGACGAACGAGGGAAGGATTTCAATGAAGCTTCGCCGGTTCATCTCTAACAAGACAGCTACAAAACCCTCAGTAGGACAAATCCATCTTCATAAAGTCTCATCTCCCCTGGAATTTATATCCATCTCTTTTATCCTCATACGGATATACGGGAAATTACTTTCCAATAAGAGTACGACGAACGAAGACGGGAGGTTATATATACCTTACTATCCCCAGCAGACGGGAGGTTATATATACCTTGCTATCCCCAGCAGACGGGAGGTTATATATACCTTATTATCCCCAGCAGACGGGAGGTTATATCTATCCTTACTATCCCCAGCATACGGAAGGTTATGTATACCTCATCATCAAACAAGACAGGGATAAGTTCCTCATATTCTTCATCAACGAATCGGGATTTATTTTCCCTGGCCAGCAGTTGTTATATGAAGATATCCAGACGCTTCAGGCAGTGTCATATCATACATACATCATTTACATCATACCATAACATACATATCCATAGATACATAATACATTACTTAAGTGCATCATACTATACATGCATACATAATGCATAAACTAATATTATTATACAAATGCTACCTTGTTTCAGGTTATTAGTCCAGCAAACAAACTTATGATTATCAGGACTGCTTTATCCTCCTGAAAACTTATCATCTCTCAAGATTGCTTCATCCTCTTGGGAACATATTACTACCTCAGGATTGCTTCATCCTCCTGACAGCTTCTTATACTTCAGGATTGCTTTATCCTCCTGACAACTATTATCATTATTTCAGGACTGCTTTATCCTCCTGAAAACTCCTATTACATCAGGATTGCTCCATCCTCCTGAAAGCACATCATTACATCAGGATTGCTTCATCCTCCTGAAAGCATATTATCAAATACCTCAGGGCTGCTTTATCCTCCTGACAGCTTATTGTACCTCAGGATTGCTTTATCCTCCTGAAAGCTTATTATTACCTCAGGACTGCTTCATCCTCCTGACAGCTTTTTATTATATCAGGATTGCTCCATCCTCCTGACATCTATTATCATTACTTCAGGACTGCTTTATCCTCCTGGAAACTCCTATTACATCAGGACTGCTTCATCCTCCTGAAGATTCCTAGTACATCAGGATTGCTTCATCCTCCTGGAATCATACCTCAGGGTTGCTTTATCCCCCTGACAGCTATCATTATACCCCCATATTTTGGACTGCTTCATCCTCTAAGACATGTATCTGAAGAATTTTCCTTCAAGTGGCATCTTTAAGCCCACTCAATCATGTTCAACTAGCCATCTGTACCACTTTATGCACTGGTGAGTGCAAATTTTTGGGCTTTTGTGTTCAATCCCCTTCAACATTCCAGGTCACGACTGGAAAACATACCAATCTAGCCCCTCAGGTTTCAGAAAATTGAACAGGGGCAGCTGTTGCACCCCAAAATTTGCCCTCACAATACAAGACTTTGTGTTCTATGAAGGTTCACAAGGTTCACAAGTTTCCCAATGCTTTCAAGACCTTTCATGAGGCTCATGAAGTCTACAAGTTACTTTATGAAGGTTCACAAGGTTCACAAGCTTCTCAACATTTACAAGACCTTTCATGAGGTTCATGAAGTCTACATGTTACTTTATGAAGGTTCACAAGGTTCACAAGTTCCACAATGCTTTCAAAACCTTTCATGAGGTTCGTGAAGTCTACAAGTTACTTCTTGAAGGTTCACAAGGTTCACAAGCTTCTCAAATGTTTACATAACCTTTCATGAGGTTCATGAAGTCTACAAGTCACTTTATGAAGGTTCATAAGGTTCACAAGATTCACAATGATTACAAAGCTTTCCTGAGGTTCATGAGGTCTACAGAGTCACTTTATGAGGTTCACAAGCTTCACAAGCTTAACAATACCTCCCATGAGATTCACAAGACATTTTATGGTGGTTCACAAGGTTCACAAAGTTCACAATTGGTCAGAAGAGTTGACAATTCCCTCAGACAATGCACCTCCTAAGCAGTGCATCCAAAACTAGGGTTTTGACTTTAATCAGGCTAAATGGATTTCCAAGACTTCAAGTGAGCTTCATAACATCTTATATGTGTGTAAGAACCACCATGACAAGTTTCAGGACTTTTCTCAAAGGTTTGCTCAGTCAGATGATCAGATAAGCCAAAATCAGTCAAAGCAGTTAAAAAGTCAAACTGAGGTCAACTGTGGTCAAACCAAAGTCAAACTTCATGATTTTTTGCCAACATCAAGTATATGAAGTAAAATTCATCATTTGATCAAGGGTTTATCATGATTCATCAAGGAGATTTCAGATCATCAAGAATCAGGAGTTTCTAAATTAGGGTTTCCTCAGTAAAAGTCAACTGAACTTTGACCAGCCATAACTTTCACATACTTCATCATCAAGTCTCCACTCAAAGCTCATTTTTAAGGAAATTGAATTCTCTACAACTTTGTGTCTCACAAGCCAAGCCCAAAAATGCTTCATTTGGAAGGTATGAGCTAAGACATTATAGGTCCTTTTGAAAGTCAACAAAAAGTCAACAACTTCAAAAGGGCATAACTTGAGATTGGTAAATGATATGAACATGAAACCAGTGGGGTTGGTTAGAGGACTCTTCAAGCTTTACAAAATGTCCAAGAACACCCTCATAGCATTAAAAATGAAGGATCTGTGCCCTTGCAAAGTTGGGAAATTTTGAGTTGGTCTATGATGAAAAAGGAGGTCTAAAACCAATTCTTTCCAAATGGGCTTGGCAAATTATGATCCAATCCATACACTATCATCATGCACGACCCAAATGATTAAAATTCAGAATTTTTATTATTTTATTTTTATTTATTTTGATTTAATTCATAAAAAATCATTTTAAATAGAAATAAAATATGAAAATATGTTATTTAATGGAGATTGAGCTTCTAGAATATCTTCAATACTGATTGGAATTGAAAGGGAAGGAAATCATAAGATTGGTTCCAAAATAGCAAGCCTTCATGCACAAATATTTGAACTTTAAAACATGATCTTTTTCAATCTTCAAATATCAAAATTTCCACATGATCAATCAATGTTATGACCTAAATTCCATCTCCTATAAGTACTAAACATAATGCAATCACCCAAGGACGAATTTTTCTACCCTAAAGGTAAGTTCACAAAGTCAAAAAACCATTGAAAAAGTCACATTCAGATTCCTTGATCTAGGACATTTGAAGGAAAAATAAGAACATGAAGAGCTTCCTTGGACTTCTCTGATCCTAAACCATCCCTCATATGCATCCCATACATGCTATAATGCTCTACCCGAATCAATTTTCGTCTTGAACTTTAATTTTTCGAATTCAATAATATGTGCATTATAAATTGTTTTTAATGATTGATATGTGTTTGTCTTGGTGCTTAGAATGATTCTGGACAATTGGATTGAAGATTCATAGCCTGAATCGTGATTCACCATACTTAGGGTTTACGGCTTCAATTAGGGTTTTGTTATCCAACCAATATAAATGGATTGCAAGAACATAGAATGATTGGAAATCTTGTTAGGAACTCAATGGTGTAATCAATTTCATGAAATTTTACTGTTTTGTCCATGTTCGAATTTCGTAGGTTTTGCTGGAACTTGTTTTTCGCAGGAAATATCGTAGCTGGATTCGCAGGAAAACTCGAAGGTCCTGAGGTTGAAGAAGAAGCAGGTGGCGCGCTCAGGAAATTTGAATTTTTGTTTAAAATATTTTATCTTATGTTGTTGGTTCGTTAGCACAAGCCAGTGCTTGGCCCAGTGGAGAAGTACGCGTGCGTTTGATGAAAGGGGAGGGGATCGAATCCTGGCCATGACAAAATTTTGGTTTTTTCCTTATTTACGCATTGATTATCATATATTATGAATTGGTGTTGGTTTATAAGCAGATGGGCTCTTCCAGCCAGGCGGTCATGCGTGTTTGCTTGTGTTCAAAGGTCCTGGGTTCAATCCTACCCCAGGCCTTTTTGCTTTCTTTTATTTTCTGGATTTTTCAAAGTCAAAGCACAAAACAAATTGGATCTGTTTCCTTATCACCTATGCTTGGCTGGCCTGGTGGTGGGTTTTGGTGTTTGCAGGCAGAACGTCCTGGGTTCAAACCCAGCCAAGGTAAGTTTCCTTTTTACTATTTTTCTGTTTTATTGTATTTAAATAATTGGCTTAAATTGTTTTCTTATTTTAAAAAATAAATTATAAATGCATATATATTTAAAATGTCTAAAAAACAACAATTATATTTTCTAAAATTCTAAACTCTTGTTTTTCTCAATTTAAATTTTTATTATTATTCATGTAATTAAATTATAATATGTGTATATTAATTAAAATAATCTTATATTAAAAACTCTTAAATATGTTTCTAACAAACCCTAATTGTAAAAAAAAAACCTTAATTTATTTTCTAAATAACTATTAATCACCTAATTTTATCTTTCCTAATTTTTGTAAATATAATATTTAGTATAATTAATTTTAATAAATATAAATATAATCAAACTTTTCTTTATGTAATTATAAATTGTCTATAATCTAAATTGTTATTCTTTTAATATATATATATATATATATATATATATATATATATATATATGTTTAAAAATAGTTAAAATTATGCTAATATTATAATTACAATTTTTATTTTAAAGTTTTATAATTAAATTGTTTATATTTTCTTAATAATGTCTAATTCTTATTTGCTATTTTATTTTGTTTACTAATCCATTATTATTATTTCACTAACCTTGTTTATTTTTTTAATTTTTATTATTACTAACCCCTAATTATAATTTGCTTATTTATTTATTTTGCTTATTATTTATATTTTTCTATTATATTTATTTATTTGCTATTTATTTTTTATTTGCTTATTATAATTATTATGTAATTGCTCCTTGGTGTAAATTTTGTAAATATTTAATTTATTTAATTTCATGCTATGGTTAGTAATTTAGGGAGTGTAAACATGTATTCAATTTAAAATAAAATTTAGATCACTTTAATTATAAGATAAAATATAAATTAAACACTCACACACGTAAGTCGATTTTTAATCGCCATCTCACATTTCTAAGGCTATCCCTCAATGTTGCCTAATCATAAGGTCAAGTGGGGTGTATAAAGCAAGTCCCTTGAAAGAAAAATCATCAAGTCCCTAATGGTTGCCTTTAAAGATCAAGTCCCTATTCGAATAATGATGATAGTCCCTCCTAAATGCTTAATACACCTCACAGTTGCCTTCATAAACAGATGTCCCTCACATGTCCCTCACATCCAAGGTAATGACTACCTACTCCTTAATAGTAGGGATAGTCTTACCAATTAAAGGATAAAGAACAAGAAAGACTTAAAACTTTTGGGTAGGTACCTCATAGTTGCTTGCTCACTTCATTCAAAACTTTTCAAACACTTAACAAATTTCAAACAAATTTTCAAACACAAGTTTTTACGCATCCGTACATGGATCATTATTAACTCTTATGAAAATTTTCTATTCATACACTTCACATTTTCAAAAACAATTCAAAAGTGAGCTAAGTAACTAAGAGCCCATGGATAACCATGGATGTAAAGGGTGCTAACACCTTCCCTTTACATAACCTACCCCCCGGACCCAAAAATCTTTTAAAAGGTCTTTCCTGTTCTTTTATGCCTTTCCTTTGGATAAAATAAAAGTCGGTGGCGACTCTTGCTATCCGCAACATAACTAAAAGTCAGTTCTCCCACCGTGTTACACTATTCATGCATTCTAATTGCATATCATACCTTGTATGCTACTGACCCATAATCATTTCATGCATATTCACATGCCATTCTTCCTTAGTTTGCATCATGTGCGATCTTATGCGGTGTTTGTTCCATTTCCTCTCACATCTTCTTCTCATTGCTCCAAATGCTCAATCCATTGCATCCATGATTGTATATTCATTCATCCATCTTCATAAGCATTCACTACTAACTTTGATGTTCATTTCATGTACTAATTCATGTTTGTAAGCCATATGCATTCATACTTCATCCATAAACCCTAATTTGCATTTAAGTGAATTTATGTGAACTTTGTGTACATAGTTTAACATAGTTTGATCTTGTGAGGTATCCTAGCATACTTAGGGACCTATAACATGTAGCTACTGACTTTAGAAGTCATGTAACCTTTAGGTACCTTCACCTTTAGACTTAGGTCTTATTTTGAACACTAGTTCCATTCTAGGATGTTTATGGTACTTAATCGCTTTCATGCTTCGATTTTACTTTCAATATGCATTGTTATGCTAACCTTTGTTTTGTAGGGGGGAAGATTGAGGTAAGCATTACTTCATTCCTATCTCTTATGCATTTTAATTGTGTTTGCTTTAGCACTTTGTGCTTTGCTTTTAGGCTTTCCCTTTCTTTAGAGACAACTTAACTTCCTTAGGAAGTAAGTTAGTTTCTAAGCTCTCTTTTCTTCTTTTCCTTTTCTTTCTTAGGATTAGAATACCTCATTAACCATAGGACCTCTCTTGTACATAATAACTAACTTAGGGTTGTGTCTTAGTCCCCTTAGTTTGTCCTTTTATCAACTTGAGTCATTCTTTCTCTCCTCATAAAGAAAAGCAATAAAACACTTAATAAAAACCGAACAATCTTGTACGACACGAGACTTTGTTGCGGAGTGTTTATACGCATCCTGTTTCGGGGCGAGGTGTAAATACTTCCCGCGATGGATAGGTCTTAGTACAAGACCGTTCACAAACAAATTCAAAACACTTCTTTTAAAAGACAAAAACAAATAACAAGCGACTATCCTGCAGGAACTTCTCTTTCTCATCTCATTCACTCACAACGCGAACTCGCGACGACTTGTCACACATGCAAGACGGTAAACGCACTCGTACCAGACGAGCCTGCAACACCTGAGTATAGACATACGCAGTTCCAGCTGTAAAAAACACAAACAAATAGTTCCCGCCTAGGTTAGGCGAACTACGTCGACTCTGATCCTCATTATCCCGATGAGGTACGTAGGCAGCGGGGTAGGGCCCGTTCGAGCACACTCTTTATTTTCCCTACATTTTTCCCTTTCTTTCCCTTTTCCTATTTCAATTCTCTTCTCATTTCCATTCCATTTCCAGTTAGTGGTTTTATTCAGCAGCATTTATATTTTTCTCACCCTTTGAAACAAACAAGCAAGCGTGGATCCCGTCGGGTACGACGGACGATCTGGGGTGCTAATACCTTCCCAGGTCGTAACCGACTCCCGAATTCAGATCTTTGGTTCGCAGGACCTTGTCCTTTCCTTCTTCCTCAGGTTTGTGCAACATTACCTTTCCCTTTCATTCGGGATAAAAATGTCTGGCTGGCGACTCTAACCTTTCCGCGCCACTTTCGCGTTTGTACTAGGATGAAAATCCCGGGAGCGACAACATGCATTTCCAAGACTTGAGCTAATATTGCAAATAAATGTGAAGTGTGAACACGTATTACTAGTAAGCAACAAGATAAGCATGCACTTTGATACATTCAAATTAGCAGCAAAAATCAATATTGAAATGCAATTAGTAAGCAAGAATGAGTGTACATGTGAACATCCATTTTCAATCAATACACAATATAGCATTATGCATTCAAGAAGTCGAAACATGCATTAATCACAAAGATGAAGCAAAAAATAACTTGGAACAATTATTTGCATGCTAATAAAGGAGTTAAAACTTGGCCACAACATTCACAATTTGTTTTAAGCATTATTTCACAATTAAGCACAAAACCAAAAAGTAGCAAAGGTGTGTATCTAAAGAACTCGAAACTACGAAATCTAGCACCTAAAATGCTCTTAAAAATTCACTAAAATCATGACCTATGATGACTAAAGGAAGATATATCACACAAACATGCATTAAACCAACCAAAATACATAATTCAGCATAGTGTTAACCGGTTAACGGACTTCAAACAACAGCAAACAGAACAACACAAATAAGTGTTAACCGATTAACACTGAACCAGAATGAAAAAAAACAGTGGAAAAAGGCACTTCTAGCTACCTAATTATTCCCTAAAGCTTCTAATACAACCATTACCTAGTTAGCACAAATTCTACACCTAAAGGAAACAATCTAACACCTATTGGAACTACAATCACGCTACAACTCTAGCTACCAAAGATCAAACCGAATAAAGCGTCGTAAAAGCATGAAATCAAAGAATGTCGTACGGTGAGATGAAGAGAATTAAATTAAAGCAAGAAACAGTTTCAGATCCACCAACCTATAAAGCAGAGGCTTGCTTTAGTGATTGTTGTGAGGTTGATCGATGCACAAACAAAGACAATACCAAAGATTCGAGCTTCAATCCGTGAGAATGCAAAATAAATGCGATTGATATGAAACGCTTCCAAACAGTGAAATAAACACCGTAATCGTGCCGAATCTTTGATCTACCACTGAATTGGTGAAGATGATGAAGGCTAAGCTTCCGATCATTCGAGTTTTGATGCGAAACTTGAAGGATCTAGATGATGAAGCTTTGGTGAGCTTAGGAAAATGGAAGAAAATGAGAGAATTGTGCAAATGGTGAATTTATGAAGAAATGGCTAAGAGTGTTCAACCCTTTTTTCCTTGATGAAACAAGTTTATATAGACCTTAGGTTTGGAGTGAGGATTAGGTTAGGGCATAAGGCTTGGATCCTAAGCTAAGGGTAGGTTGGGAATATTCTGAGAATATTCCTTGGCATACTCTTGGAATATTCCTTGGAATATTCTAGGAATATTCCTCAAGAAGGGTGTGGAACGTTCTAGAGCATGGTAGAAAAATGAATCAAAGTGGAAAGTGGAAAGGAGTGGGAACACCAACTAACTTTTGAAAGTTTTACCCAAATTTCGCAGCCATTAACTGGTTAATCCCTGGCGTTAACCGGTTAACGGATGGAAATTTTGAATTTCCCTCCTTTTGGTGGGAAACCCTCAGGATTCATCTCCACCGTCCGTTCTGAACTTGTTTCAACCTTGAGTTCTGATAGTTGATCTGACCACTGAGTAAACCTCGATCACATGCCTCATAAGCTAATCAATGATGAATGATTTATTTATTTTTTATTATTTTTGAATGCAATGCAATATGGACGAATATCCAAAATGATGTGGTAACGAAGCATAAGCCACTTGAGGTTGGTAATAAATTAAGAGGGCAAATTTTGGGGTGTTAAAGTTGCCCCTATTCAATCATCTGTATACCTGAATGGATGATGGTAATGGCTTTCAGACATTCGAGGTATGGAGTGATTGAATTCCCGGATAAACTGGAAAATTTGTACTTTGTGGGAAATGAAAGGTGATTGGTAAGAAAATGCCATTCTTGGATGACAACTCAAAACAAGAGACTGACCTCGGACTGAATCAAGGGGAACGAGCTCTTCGTACTTAGATGAAAACTTAAAGAAAACGAGACCATCGTACTTAGACGGAATTGGAAAAATGAGACCATTGTACTGAAATGGAATTAAAAAAATGGGCTCATTGTACTTAAATGACAACCCGACACGAGACCATTGTACTGAAACGGAGACGCGACAACACGAAACCATTGTACTTAAATGGAATCTAAGAAATGAAATCATTGTATTTAGATGAAATCAAAGGAACAAGATCATTGTACTTAAATGATTAACCGACACGAGACCGTTGTACTGAAACGGAGACGCGAAAAAATGAGACCGTTGTACTTAAACGGAGACTCAAAGATACGAAACCATTGTACTTAAATGGAACCGAAAGAGATGAAATTATCGTACTTAGATGAAATCACAGGAACGAGATCATTGTACTTAAATGATTACCCGACACGAGACCGTTGTACTGAAACGGAGACGCGACAACACGAAACCATTGTACTTAAATGGAATCAAAGAAATGAAATCATTGTACTTAGAAGAAATCAAAGGAACGAGATCATGTACTTAAATGATTACCCGACATGAGACCGTTGTAATGAAACGGATATGCAAAAAAAATGAGACCGTTGTACTTAAACAGAGACTCAAAGATACAAAACCATTGTACTTAAATGGAATCGAAAGAGATGAAATCATCGTACTTAGATGAAATCAAAGGAACTATATCACTGTACTTAAATGATAACCAGACACGAGGTCGTTGTACTTAAACAGAGATGTAGAAAAATGAGACTGTTGTACTTAAACGGAGACTCAAAGATACAAAGCCATTGTACTTAAATGGAATCGAAAAAGATGAAATTATCGTACTTAGATGAAATCAAAGGAACAAGATCATTGTACTTAAATGATTACCCGACACGAGACCGTTGTACTAAAATGGAGAAGCAAAAAAATGAGACCGTTGTACTTAAACGGAAACTCAATTGGGGATAACCAATGTGAATTGGAAGAAATAAAAGTGTTGAGGCATAGACTTGGCATTCTCTGTGGGGATGCTTCGGTCTGATTGAAGAAATGATGTTTCAGGCTTTTGTGCAAGGTACCAAAACTGGCTTATGCTTCATATGCATATGTTTGAATTTTTCCATGCAATAATGCTCCATAATGATGGAAATGCTATGCTTTTGAGGATGCAAATGTAATGATGATCACAAAATGAAAATGCAAGGGTGACCTCCTGATAAGGAGATAACAGGTATCCTAGGCAACTTCGCTGGAGAAGAAATAATCACTGCATTGATGTAATGAATCCCTGTGGGGAAGAGCAACTCTGTGGGGAATAATGTTATTGATACACTTACTCTGAATTGTCGCCATTGCCAAAAATAAATTGGACTTTGATATTGGAGAGCAAAGACCCTGTTGGGGATGAACTTTATTCGAGAAGTACGCTACCCGTTGAACTCCGCTGGGGAAGTGACATCCTTCTGACCCGTTTGGAGAATTAGACGTGTGGATACCATGCTGAGGAAGAAATCTGTTGGGGAATCCCACAGGTACACAATCTTCTTCTTGGGGAAGAAATTCCAATGAGGATTGGACTTTAGTTGGCGACTCCACCTGGGAAATGCAAACACTTCTAGGTGAGAAAGAAAACTCTCGGGCTCTTCCATATTTTCACCTCTGCTAGGGATGGGGACACCTCCATGTATTGCTAGATATAAGAAGTCTCTGGCGAGGAATACTTCTCTGTTGAAGAAGGTAAACTCTCTGCTTGGGGAGAACATGAATCTTCTATCACTTTGATCGGGAGACTTCAATTTCTGTCTCTACTTGGGATGACAAAGAATGCAGTTGGGGATACTTCCTGCTAAAGATAAGAGTTTTGATCACCTCTTGTTGGGAATACAGGATATGGAGAGTCTCATGCTGGGGGTGAGAAATCATGATGCTCTTATGCTCAAGAAATATCATCCTTTTTGTTGCTTTGCTGGAGAAGGGATATTCTAATGAAACTTGTTTAGGAATCTTGTTCCATGATTTGTTGAGGAAAAGCTTCCTGAAGTTTTGTGTTAGCAATGGCTTTGCTTGCAACACTCGTACCTGCATGTTAATGAACACAACTGATATTACCTGCAAAAGAGAGAGTTAATTTGGCCTGCATGCCCCAGGTTCATGGTGTAATACGGTGGGAGAACTGACTTTAGTTATGTTGCGGATAGCAAGAGTCGCCACCGACTTTTATTTTATCCAAAGGAAAGGCATAAAAGAACAGGAAAGACCTTTTAAAAGATTTTTGGGTCCGGGGGGTAGGTTATGTAAAGGGAAGGTGTTAGCACCCTTTACATCCATGGTTATCCATGGGCTCTTAGTTACTTAGCTCACTTTAAAATGTTTTTGAAAATGTGAAGTGTGTGAATAGAAATTTTCATAAGAGTTTGATAATGATCCATGTACGGATGCGTAAAAAAACTTGTGTTTGAAAATTGTTTGAAATTGTGAAGTGTTTGAAAAGTTTTTGAATAGTGAGCAAGTAACTATGAGGAACCTACTCTAAAGTCTAAGTCTTTCTGTTCTTGAATCCTTTGAATGGTAAGACTATCCCTATTATTAAGGAATAGGTAGTCATTACCTTGGATGTGTGGGACAAGTAAGGGTCATCTGTTTAATATAGGCAACTGTGGGGTGTATTAAGCAATTTTGAAGGGGCTGTCATCTTTATTCGAAAGGGACAAGATCATTATGAAGGCAACATTCGAAAAGGGACTTGATCTTTTATTGCTAAGGGACTAGATGACTTTATTTGGAGGGAATTTTTGCTTTATACACCCTACTTGACCTTTTGATTAGGCAAAAATGAGAGGTAACCCTAGAAAGTGAGACGGCGATCCAAGATCGACTTACGTGTGTGAGTGTACAATTTAATATTTATCTTTTGAATTAAGTGATCTAAATTAATTTTAAATAACATACATGTTACACTCCCTATTTTTACTAACCATGGCATAAAATGAATAATTTAAATATTATAAAATATTACATCCAGAAGCAATTACAATAATAATAATAAAAGCAATTTAAATAAATAAACAAAATAAATAAATAAGCAAAATAAATAAGCAATTATAATTGGATTAGTAGAAATAATAATAATAACAATTTAAAAATAAATGGGGTTAGTGATGATCATATAAACATAATTAATAATAACGAAATAAGCAAAAATATTATAATAAACAAAATTTTTAATGGTTAAATAAGAAAATATGAACAATTATATTAATTATAAAAAATTTTAAATTATGTATAAATTATAGAGAAAAATTGATTATGAACATATTATAAAAAAATAAATTATAATTATAAAAATTTAACAGTTTTCACATATTTTTAAATTATTTACATGCAAAAAATTAAATTCTAAACACTTAGAGAATATTTTCATATTATAAAAATAAATTAAGCATTTTGATTTTAAATTATACTTACATACAAAGATTTAAATTATAAACAATTTATATATTAACAAAAATTAACTCAAGAATTTTAATGAAGTTTATGAATATAAATAATAAAAGAAGAAAATTAGGGTTTGAGAAAAAAAATATGTTTTTAGGTTTTTTAAAAAAAATAAATTAAGTTTCATATACAAAAAATTCTAAATATTAAATATTAATTCAATTATAAACTATATACATACATATTAATAATTTATAAAATAAGGTATCAAGACAAAATATATATATAATTTATTTTATAGAAAACATAATTATTAATTAAAATTTAAAAGAATAATATAAGAAAAAGGAAAATATAAAGAAAATAACTTGGTTTTAAAAAAAATTGGGAGGCCTGGATTTGAACCCAGGACCTCCCTAGAACCTGGATGCAGCATTACCACTGGGCCAGCCTGTGCGCAGGTGAAGAAAGAGTAAGTCCAATTGTTTTTATGCCTTAAACCTAAAAATCAGAAAAAAGAAAGAAAAAGCAAAAGGCCTGGGGGAATCGAACCCAGGACCTTGCAAGCAATCACACAAACACGTTACCAATCCAACTGGGAGAGCGAACCTGTTGACATAACCACTTTAATTCATAATATATTAAGGCTGCAATAAAAATGGAAAAATAACAAAAACTGGTTGGAGCCAGGATTCGAACACTAGCCCTCCAACAATACGCGCGCCTGCCTTACCACTGGGACAAGCATAAGCTTGTGATATAAAACAGCAATTAATTCATAAAATATTATACACAATATTTGAATTCTGGAAAACGCGCGCAGGGTCTTCATCTTCTTCATATTACCTGCGGAAATTACTACAACTTTTCCTGCGAAATTTCATACAAGTTCTTCCATGTTTATGTCCTGCGAAATCCAAACACCAAGCAAACAGTACAGTTACATCAAATTGTTTATACCAATGAGTTCCTTATGATTCATACAATCAATCCACGTTGTTAGAATTTATTTATATTGTCTAAATCGTAAAACCCTAAATTGGCCATTCAAACCCTAACAATGGTGAAATACGATTGGGGTTACCAAACTTCAAGGTTGCTGTCCAGAAACATTCCTATCATCATCACAAACATCAAACAATCATCAAATATCATTTAAATTAAGCAAATATGTGAAATCGAAAACTCATTTTCAAGAACAAAACTTGATTCGGTTTGAATGATTTAAGGTGTTATGGATGCATATGAACATTGGTACACATTCAGTGAAGCCTAGGGATCATTGTTGTGTCCTTAGAATACCTTCAAATGCCCTCAAATGAAGAACCCGAAAATTGATTTTTGGATGATTTTTGGTTTTTGAAACTTACTCTTGGGAGGCAGAAATTCGTGTCCTCTTGTTAGGGTTATGTAATGTACTTATAGTATGATCAATTAGGTCAGAAAAGTTGGATACTTGTGTGAGAAGTTTGATCCAAAAAGATTCAAAAAGATAGGCTTAAAAAATCAAATATTTTTGCATAAACACTTGCTATTTTAGGCCAATCATCATGATCTTCTTTCCACTTTAATTCCAATCATATTTATGAATTTCTAGAAGCTTGATCTTTTTTAAATCTTAGACTTTTATATTTTATTTTAATTTAAAATGATTTTTAACGAATTAAATCAAAATAAATAAAAATAAAATGATAAAAAATCTGATTTTTGTTGACTTGGGTCGTGCATGAGGTCATAGTATGGATTGGGTCATCATATGGCAAGCCCAATTAGAAGAAATTGGTTTTAGACCTCCATTTTCTTCATAAATCAACGAAAAATTTCCCAACTTTGCAAGGGCACATATCCTTCAATTTTAATGCTATGAAGGTGTTCTTGGACATTTTGGAAATCTTGAAGAGTCCTCTAACCAACCCCACTGGTTTCATGTCCATATCATTTACCAATCTCAAGTTATGCCCTTTTGAAGTTATTGACTTTTTGTTGACTTTCAAAAGGACCTATAATGTCTTAGCTCATACCTTCCAAATGAAGCATTTTTGGGCTTGGCTTGTGAGACACAAAGTTGTAGAGAAATAAATTTCCTTAAAAATGAGCTTTGGATGGAGACTTGGTGATGAAGCATGTGAAAGTTATGGCTGGTCAAAGTTCAGTTGACTTTTACTGAGGAAACCCTAATTTAGAAACTCCTGATTCTTGATGATCTGAAATCTCCTTGATGATTCATGATCAACCCTTGATCAAATGATGAATTTTACTTCATATACTTGATGTTAGCAAAAAATCATGAATTTTGACTTTGATTTGACCACAGTTGACCTCAGTTTAACTTTTTAACTGCTTTGACTGATTTTGACTTATCTGATCATCTGACTGAGCAAACTTTAGACTTCATGAACCTCATGAAAGGTCTTGTAAGTATTGTGAACCTTGTGAACCTTCTTAGCACACAAAGTCTTGTATTGTGAGGGCAAATTTTGGGGTGCAACACATGGTTTGAATCACCATCCCTGTCACCCAACACATCCGATATATGTCGGATGTTTTTACTCTCATGCATATATTTTAAAATATTCATGTATTCACCATGCAATATTTATCACAATTTTTTTGGACGTTTTTGCAATCAATCAATGGTAGATGAAAAACAAAAACATATGTGAGCAAACTGAATGAACTTGCACTTTTGTTGATTGAAAAATGGCCATGAATAGGCAGTACACCGGGAAGCAATCCCTGGAAAGAGGAAATTGCACAAAAGGAAAATAAACTATCCTAATGGAAATGTGAAAATTAAATCTCATCAAGCTCCGACCCGACTATGACTTGTATTTCCTCAAGACTCTCCGCATGCTTCGCTTTTGAGGAAGACAATTGAGTTGACCATTAACCTTCAGATTGTCCTTGATTTCAAATGAAGAATCATAGATCTTGCAGACCGCAGTTGTTCGTTTTAGTCCCTCTTTTGTGTGGATCGCCCTTTCGGGTTTTCAATCCACCGGGATACCCCTTTTTTCCTGAGCTATCCGATGTGGCTCTTCAACTAAGCGGGTGTACATTTTTCAGATATTTCCCTAACTTTTACCCGAGCTTTTTATTTTGTTATTGGCTCGATGGGATGCCCTTTTTTTCCTGGACTCTTATTCTATTTTTGTTTAGCGGGTCTCTTTATACAAAGTATTTTCTAACTACGTTTGCGTTGACAGGAGATTGGGAATCTTCGCCATCCATGGTTGTTAACATTAAGGACCCGCCCGAGAAGACCTTTTTGACCACGAATGGACCTTCATAATTGGGTGTCCACTTTCCCCTGTGATCTGTTAGAGGAGGAAGGATCCTTTTCAGCACTAAGTCACCGGGTATGTAGCGCTGAGGCCGTACTTTCTGGTCGAAAGCCCGTTTCATCCGCCTTTGATACAACTTTCCATGGCATACAACTTCTAGGAATTTCTCTTCAATGAGGCTCAGTTGATTGTATCTGGATCGGAGCCACTCAGCTTCATCAAGCTTGACGTCCATCATTATTCAAAGTGAAGGAATCTCGACTTCAACCGGTAGGACTGCCTCTATACCGTACACAAGCAAGAATGGGGTTACCCCGATTGAGGTGCGTACATATGTTCAGTACCCATGTAGTGCAAACGGTAGTATCTCATGCCAATCTTTGTACGTCACAACCATCTTCTGAACAATCTTTTTAATGTTCTTGTTGGCCGCCTCGACGGTGCCATTCATCTTCGGTAGGTACGAAAAAGAGTTGTGATGCTCGATCTTGAAATCCCGACACAAGTCTACCATCATCTTATTGTTGAGATTAGAACCATTGTCAGTAATGATTCTTTCGGGAATTCCATATCGATAGATAATGCCTCTCTTGATGAATCGGGCTACCACTTGTTTAGTGGCATTGACATAAGACGCCACTTCGACCCACTTCGTGAAGTAGTTTATGGCAACCAGGATGAAGCGATGATCGTTGGAAGTAGTGAGCTCAATCTTGCCGATCACATCGATGCCCACATGGCGAAGGGCTAGGGTGAAGACATGACACTCAATGGATTCAGAGGTAAATACACCTTATCTTCGTAAATTTGGCACTTGTGGCACTTGAGGGAGTATTTACAGCAATCAAATTCCATGGTGATCCAATAATATCCCGACCTTAGAAGTTTATTTTCCATAGCATGCCCTCCACCATGGTTATCTAAGGAGCCTTCATGAACTTCTTGCATCAACATGTCTTCTTCGTATCTATCCACGCATCTGAGCAAGACCATGTCGAAGTTCCGCTTATAGAGCATATCATCCTGGTTTAAGAAGAATTTGCATGCTAACCTCCTAAGGGTCTTCTTGTCTTTGCTGGATGCCCCTGCTGGGTATTCTTGAGACTTCAGAAAGCACTTGATATTGTGGTACCAAGGTTTGTTGTCTTCCACACTGTCAACTGCGAACACATATTCTGGTCTATTGAGACGAGACATATCGATCATGGGCACATAGTTATCTTGGTGAACCTTAATGATGGAGGAAAAGTTTTCCAAAGCATCAGCAAATTGATTCTTGTCTCGAGGTATATAGTGCGGCTTGACCTTTGTGAAGAAAGTTAACAACCTTTTGGTATAGTCCCTGTAAGGAGTCAGATGAGGTTGATGAACCAGCCATTTTCTGTTAACTTGATTGATAACTAAAGTCGAATCACCGAATATCTCGAGGTTCTTGATTCTCAAACCAATTGCTTCCTCGAACCCCATTATACAGGCTTCATACTCTGCTTCATTATTAGTGCATTCGAATGTCAACCGGGTAGTGAAGGGCATATGGATCCCTTCCGATGAGATAATAACAACACCAACTCCACTTCCGTTCATATTAACAGCTCCGTCAAACATCATACTCCATTTGGATTCAAGGTCTGGCCCTTCCTCCGGGAGTGGTTCTTCACAGTCTTTCGACTTGATGAACATGATGTCCTCATCCAGGAACTCGAACCTCATCGATTGGTAATCCTCAATCAATCGCTGGGCCAGATAATCCGATAATACACTTCCCTTGATAGCTTTTTGTGAAGTATATTGAATGTCGTATTCTGTCAGAATCATCTGCCATCAAGCTACTCTTCCAGTTAGAGTTGGCTTTTCAAAGATGTATTTAACTGGGTCCACCTTGGAAATCAGTAGATTGGTATGAGTCAGCATGTAATGCCTTAGTCGGCGAGCAGCCCATGCCAAAACACATCAAGTTTTCTCGAGAAGTGAGTATCATGTCTCACAGTCGGTAAACTTTTTGCTAAGGTAATAGATTGCATGCTCTTTTCGACCAGACTCGTCCGGCTGACCCAGTACACAACCCATTGATCCCTCAAAGACTATGAGGTACATGATTAAAGGTTTCCCTGGCACTGGAGATATGAGAATCAGAGGTTATTATAGATACTCCTTGATTTGGTCGAAAGCTTGTTGGCAGTCATCATTTCATTCGATGGCCTGATTCTTCCTCAGAAGTTTGAATATAGGTTCACACGTAGCCGTTAGGTGAGAGATAAACCATGCAATGTAGTTCAAACACCCTAAGAAGTCGCCTACTTCTTTCTCATTTCTCGGCTCATGCATTTACTGGATTCCGTTCACCTTCATAGGGTCGACCTCAATCCCCCTTTCACTAACAATAAAGCCCAGCAATTGTCTAGAGCGTACCCCGAATGTGCACTTGTTCGAGTTTAACCTTAATCTGAATTTCCGAAGCTTGTCGAATAGCTTGGCTAAGTTGACTAGATGTTCCTCCTCTATTTGTGACTTTGCTATCATGTCATCAACCTAGACCTCTATCTCGTGATGAATCATGTCGTGGAATAGAGTCACCATTTCTCGTTGGTATGTTGCCCCAACATTTTTCAAAATGAATGGCATTACCTTGTAACAGAAGGTGCCCCATGGGGTGATGAAAGTAGCATTTTCCATGTCATCTGGCGACATCTTGATCTGATTGTAGCCTGAGAAGCCATCCATGAAGGAAAACACAGAGAATTGGGTAGTGTTATCAACTAGCACGTTAATATGTGGCAACATGAAGTCATCTTTGGGGTTGGCTCGGTTAAAGTTTCGATAATCCACACACATTCTGACTTTACCATCCTTTTTAGGGATCGGTACAATGCAACCCATGGAGGATAACTTGTCACAACTAAGAATCAAGTTTCAAACTACTTTTGAACCTCTTCCTTGATTTTTATAGCCATGTCAAGTCGAGTTTGTCTCAGTTTCTGCTTTACCGGCGGACCGTCGTCTCTAAGCGGCAGCTTGTGCACTACGATATCAGTGTCCAACCCTGATATGTATTGATAAGACCAGATGAAGACGTCAACATATTCTTAGAGAATGGAGATCAGACAGCTCTTGACAGGTTCTTCCAAAGAAGCCCCAATTTTGATCTCTTTCTTGTCCTCTTCAGTACCCAAGTTTACCACCTCAATGGCTTCTTCGCGCGGCTGAATCACCCTCTCCTCCTACTTGAGTAATCTGGATAATTCTTCAGGTAACTCACAATCTTCTTCACCTTCCTCGTCGGCTAGGTAAATTGGATTTTCGAAGTCATACAGAGCCATAGTAAGGTCGTCACTGATGAGACCCGATGAGGTACATCTGCATGAATGATGATGCATGCTAGATTTTAGAAAAGGTGGGAGACATGGAAAACATTGCCAATTATTTTTAAAACAAAAATAAAAAATGAAAGACAAGGAACACCATGAATGAATGCAAAAACGTCCACTTTATTAATGATTATGATATTGCATCATGAACAATGAACCCTTACAATGAGCTGCTATGCCCCGGGAAAGGCATAGAGCTTGCATACAAGAGAATAGAAACATATAACTATTACTCTTATGGTTGAGTGACGGAGATGATCGCTTCGGCCGACCAATAACTTAGTTTCACGCCTAGAACATAGGGCCTTATCCACTCGTCCAATTCACAATCACTATCAACCGTTTCATTTTGCACTGCATAGATGCTGTCGTGATCAAACCATCCTGCATTGGTGAAGGTAATTGGACCTTTCCGACCTCTAGCGCTCTGACTTGATGTTGATTGACTCGGATGGTATCCAACCCCGAACATATCCTTTTTCTCTAGGATTTTAACCACTTTCCCCAGCCCCTGTTTTCACCTATTTCGACAACCTTCAAGGCTTGCTTGTAAAATGCTATGGATGCTCATTTCTTCTTATCCTCTGACAAGGCAGCCGATGACGATGTACCCTCAATCCTGACGAGATCGAAGGCTTAGCAAGGAGTTTCAACAATCTCTTTGTCCATCTCTACGTACTTGAAAGAGGCCAAGTGGATGATGAAGATATCTTCTTCCCCCACACACTGTAACGATTTGTCCTTCCCAGACGAATTTGAGCTTCTGGTGGAGGATCGAAGACACAACCCCTTCCGCATGTATCCAGGGTCGTCCCAGCAAATAGCTGTAAGCTGGTTGGATATCCATAACATAAAAGGTAATATTGAAGACCTGTAATCCTACCTTGATCGACCGTTCCACCTCTCCAAAGACAAACCTTTTCGAGCCGTCGAACGCTCGGACGACCAAGTCACTTGGCCTAAGCACAACCCCATCATAATCCAACTTAATTAGTGCTTTCTTCAGAAGTACGTTCAAGGATGATCTTGTGTCCGCAAGCACATAAGAGAGCACATCTCCTTTACATTCCATATAAATGTGTAGAGCACGATTGTGGTTGCGTCCCTCAGAGGTCAGATCCATATCAGTGAACCCTAAACCATGGCTAGAATTCACACTGGAAACCACAGTCTCAAGCAGGTTGACTGATATGTCTTGCGTCACGTAGGCATTATTCAAAATCTTTAACAGAGCTTTCCTGTGTAAGTATAAAAACATCAACAAGGATAAGATTGAAATCTTAGAGGGAGTTTGCTGCAAGTGATCAACTATTTTGTAATCGCTCTTTTTAATTATTCTCAGAAATTCCTCAACTTCTTTGTCAAAAGTGATATCAGGCTCTGGTACAGGAGCACCACTGGTCATGGCTTGCTTTCCCTTTGCTCTTGTTTGGGCCTCTGCATTGTCCTTTGGCGGTAACACATTATTTCTTAATGTATCTGGTGCAAATAATCTACCACTCCTGGTGAACCCTCCAATTCCAACATTTTCAACTTGGTGCTGAGATGAGCTGGATGTGGTTATGTCTTGATTCTGACCATTATAGTAAACTTCTCACCCATAGCCCCATGGGACGACTTTTCCACTTTGGTACGGAATTGGTCCAGGAGTAGTAATGATTACCGGTGCCACTTTTGCTGGTACTGGAATTTGTGCTGGATTATAGTAGATTGTGACTGTTGAGATTTCATCTTCTTTCACGATTCTGTCAAACTGAATACTGCCCTCGTCAATCATTTCTTGTATCCCCTATCTCAATCGGTCACAACCATCAACGAAATTGTCACAATCTGAACAACCCTCTTCACAGCCCGAAAATACATTCTTCTTGACTAGGAAACCCTTCACGGCCGATAATGAAGTCCTCAAGGCATTGACGTCATATATCAAATTCAAGCACTCACCATTATCAATAGCTCCTACAGTCCTACCATGATGAGGCATGGTGTTTTGCAACACGTTCGGGGTTGGAGCGAAATTGATTGCCTTGGAGTCTATCAGGTCCTGGACGACATGCTTCAAAGCCTTACAATTTTCAATACTATGGCCCAGCGCTCTAGAATGGAATTCACAATGGGTGTTAGCATCGTAGCCTTCGGGAATTTCCCCCGGCTCGGAGGCTGCAAGGTTCTAAACTGGATCATTTGAAGCTGAAGAAGGTTTTGCAAAAGCTGATAATAAGACATCAGAGGCATCTCAAGATTCATATCCTTTGTGTCGCTCCCACCAAATGACACCCGTTCAAGAGGGGTACAGACGCGAATGGTCGGCGAAAGAGAGAACATGAAGATGAACTGAAAAGAGTCGCTAGCTAGGCATTTTTATCCCGAAGGAAAGGTAATGCTTCATAAACCTAAAGAAACGATGGATAAGACGGTTGCGAACCAGAGAAACTGAGAAAGGGGGTTGGTTACAACCTGGGAAGGTATTAGCACCCAGATTGTCCGCCGTACTCGACGGGATCCACGCTTGAAAGATTTGTGTTTTAAAGGGGTAGTGTCAGTGCTATTTTGTGTACAAAAGCTGGAAAAGAATGCAAGTGTCACTATAAAAGAAATGTGAAGTGAAATGAAGAAGTGTCAGTGTAAGGAAAGAGTATGAAGCTCAAGATTATGAGGCTTAAAAGAATAATGCTGGAAGAGGGGGAATATACAGAGACTTTTGTTCGATAACTGTTAAGTTATGCCTACGTATCCTCTCGTGCAATGAGGAAGTCAGAACACCGTAGTTCGACTCAAAGAGACTGAAAGATAAATTGACTGATGAACTGCTTGCTTGCCTATGCTCAAGTGTATGACCTGTCTGGCTCAGGTGCAAACTGTCTTGCATTAGACGGAAGAAGCAAGTTCTCGTTTGTGAGTGAAGATGGTGAGAAAAGAATCTCGGAGGAGACGATTATTGTTTGTTTTTGGTGATTTCAATCTTTTATTGCTTTTTGGAGTTTGTCATAAGAAAATGAGCTTAAGCCTGAACCAAGGGTTAGTAAAATCATCACATCTTCCCTCTGATTAGGGGTAATGAGAGTACCTTAAATATGAGATAAACACCTCAAACTTAATTACCATGATGTAGGATTAATATCATTAACCTACTTGTGATTATTTAGATGTTTTTTTTGAGTTTTTGTTTAGTTTTAAGTAATGAGTTTAAGACATAATCAAGGATTTAATGGACTCATTACACCATCCTAATAGAAGGATAATAGATGAGAACATTTAAGCTGAGAAAGGCTCCTCAACTTAATCCATGATTAGGGATTAACCTCATGACAAAACAAGGCCTTTATTAAAGTGGATTTTAGTTAATGGTAAGATTAAGAAGTGAATTTTATGGTTTGTAAGACAACTTGAGGGGGACTTGTCCATTAACACTAGGGTTAGTCCTTCTTAACCAATTAAGGAAGAATTAGAACCCTAATGCAAGGTCCAAGTTACAAGCTTGATGTCTTAGTGATTATTAGATGGATTGATTAAAGGATTTAAACACATTAAGGGTTTGACACTTAGGATTAAAGTTATACACTCCATCCTAATAGAAAGATACAGGCATAACCCTAATCACAAAGCCTTAAAACCTTTAAGGTTTAGTCCTTGATTAAGAGATGAGAAGAGAAGACACAAAGATGACACAAAGGTAAAACTAATGGGGGACTAATCAAACACTAAGTGTGATAATGCTTAGATATTCCTAGGGTTTATGAGGTTTGCAAGATATCTTCAAAAGAACCACCAAGGAAGAAGCAGGATGAAGGAAGGAGAATCAGAAAGAAGCAAGACAACTTACTTCACTTAAGAAGATAAGTTGCTTGAAGAAAGAAAGTGGGGAGGGAGCATGAATGAACAAGCTCACTCTAATACAAAAGTAGAATGCAGCAATGAATGCATAAGAGAGATGAGAAAGGATTGTGAGAAGTGAAGGAAAATTCGCTTCTCAAACACTTACCACCTGAAAAGTTAGCAAAAGGAGATGAAATGAAATGAAATGAGATGAAATGCCAAGATGAAAGCCAAAGTCAGAAGCATATTCATGAAGCAAATGATGTTATGAGATGGGATGAAAGCAAACCAAGTGTTATGAATGTTCATACAAGAGATGGGAATGCAAAGGAGACATGTAAGGAGCATGAAAGTTCATGAAAACTTATGAAATGCAATGGATGCATAACATGGCAAATGGATGATGCAATGATCAAAGATGATTTCAATATGTCATAAGATGTCCTATATGTCATGTGGATGCACAAAATATCATGGCAAGTTCATGTATGCAAGCTTATGAAGAATGAATGCAAATGAAGGCAAAGATTAGGGTTTATGTACAAGATGCAATGCAAAATTCAAAATTAGGAGCAAATGAAAAGATAAAAAATTAAAAATGGAATAAAAGGTACCCTAAACCTATACAAGTTCACTTCCCAAAGGGGAAGGTCAAAAGCTAAACCCTAAGGGACTTATGATTTCCTAAATTTCTAGGGTTTTAAAGGTGATCCTAAAGGGAAAATTCCAAACAAATTGAAAATGCAAGATAAAAATGAAACAAAAATTCTTTTAGAAGCTTGAAAGTATGTAGAACACAATGCAAAAGGAACCATTCACAAACTCAACTTGGATCAAAAGTTATGAATTTTTTAAGCTAGGGTTAAAAATATTCAAATTAAAGAACCTTAATTCAAATGAAAATTGTCAAAATATGATCAAAACCAAAAAGAAATTTGTCTTGTGAGTTTGTAAATGTTTGTAAATGTTTTAAAATGCTCTCTGAATTTTTTTGGGATTTTTAAATACTTAAATGTATTTTTAATTAATTAATTATCATTAACTAATTAAAAATAATCATTTAAATGATTTAAAAATATTATTTAATGCAAAAATAAAAATAAAAATATTTTTGGGTTATGAAAATTAATTAAAGCTTGGATAAAAAATTTCAGAATTTTTGAAGTCTTTTTTCTATTTTTAAAAATTCATAGAAATTAAATAGAAGTAAAATGAAATAAAACAAATTAAATGGAAAAGTATGAGGATCCTGAGGCTGAGATTTAAAGCTGAGGTTCCAGGGTTGACTGGCGCGCTAATGGATGGCCAGGATCTCATCTGAGCTAATTAACCTAATTAAATTAAATAAATCATGGATTAGGGCTAATGACATGATCTGAGCCCTTGAAACACGCGCGGGAACAAAGATCTGATGGCTCACGTTTAAACTCAGCTAACCCTAATCACAAACCCTAATTACTTTCAGGTGGCCGGAAATGACCTCCGGTCATCTTCTCCGGCCACACCCTTCCCTGAGAAATGCTATCTCACTCCCCTGGCCATGCCAAACCCCCCAAATCTCCAGAAATGATCCCTAAACCCCATAGAACAAGAATCCATCATCATATTTCATTTATCTTTCATTAAAAACAAGATTCGAACAAAAACATAAAACTGGACAAAATTTCAGAACATGCATACACACTCATTTCTCCACCATTTTCAGTGATTCAAAGCTTAACATGATCAGGGCAACACACTCTATCATTCTATAACAAGAAATTACATTTCTGGAAAATTTGTTCTTGAGGTTACCTGAACTGAAGCTTTCACCTTTGGAGCTTTCTGACCAGATCTTTGCTTCAAATCACCTCCAATGATCCCCCTCAAGAGTTTGCAATGCTTGGTTGTAGTTTATATGGCCTCTATGTGAAGTTTACTGAAGCTCAGGTCAAGGGAGGTGAAAATCGTATTTTTGATATGGGGTGTTTAAAGGCAAAATGAAGGGTGGGAAATGATCAGTGATGAATGTGGAGTTGAATGGTGGAAAAAGTTTGGAGTTTTGTTGGCTGAGCTATGAGTTTCGAAGAGAAATGCATAAGGGGAAGTTTTGATGAATGCTGAGTTGTGGGAGGATTCAGGTTGTGTTCTTGTGTGTGTTGAGTTGCTTTTGGTCCATGTATCAATCCTGGATAGGTCAGAGAGTTGTTGTGGAATAGTTTGATTGGTATGGCTCAATTTGCATAAAGTCAAGAAAGTTGTCTTTGGAGGTATGGGCTCATGGCAGTCCAAGAACAAGGGCATGTCCTGCGCAGCTGGCTTTAGGGAAGTCCATGGAATTCAGATTTTGTAGCTAGCACAAGTGGATGTCAGGATTTGGGGCATTTTACAATTTGTGAAGATTTTGGCCCCTTTTGAAATACTTGATGATCAAGGCATGAAAATTAAGAATTCTTTGGGCAATTTTGAATTATAGGTCATGTATGATGTTTGTGTAATGGTTAGAAGTCACTTTGAGGTTACATTTTGCCTTGGTATGAGTTTTTGCAAGTTTCCCTCTTTGGTACATAAGTGAAATTTTGTGATTTTTCCCAACTTTGCAAGGCCATAGCTTGAGTTCTATGATGAATTAGATCAAGTTCTTGTACTTTTTGAAAAGGGAATGATCCAATCTACAACTTTCATGACCAAGAATTTTTCATTTGAAGCATTTTTGAATTAAAAAGAGGAGGTTGAAAAACTTTCCCAAAATGGCAAGTTTGCATTACAAGTCACTTTCCCAAAATGGCAACTTTGCAAATGGCTTGAAATTCTTCAATTTTGTGAACTTCTAACTTCTTCTAAGATCAAATAAAGATCATATACACCCAAAATTATGGAGAAGACCCTTTGGTTGGATGATTGAGGGCCTCAGATGCCCTGATTTTGCACTGACTTGTTCAAGAAGTCATCTATTGATCAGATGCCTTCCCCATTGAATTTCTTCATGAAAATTGGTATGTATGATTCTTATAACATATAGAGACCAATAGAGACAAAAATTACCAAAAAATTTGTAGTTATGGCCTCTAAAACCAAAACCCTAATTTTAGGTCATCTGTGTAGTTAAACCTGGCTTTGCTTCCATGCCTTTCTCAGTTCTTGTGATTTTCTGACTTTCTTGATCTTGGGGGGATAAAATATGATATTTGAACATACATGGACCCTCTTGAGATGATTGAAGACCTTTGGAGTTGCTCAGATAGCTCAGGGATTGCTCAGATCACAAACCCTAGATGCAGATGACTTTGAACCAATACAGTGAAACAAAAATGCAATATGAGATGATATGATTGAACTTGTGCAAATGAAAAGATCATGAACCATGGTGTGAAATTAGTGAGGGAAAATTTGGGGTGTTTACAGCTGTCCCTATTCAAACATGAGTTAGCTGTGCAGGATGTAAGTAACGGCTTAACAGGCAAACAAGATAACTTGTGGTTGAATACCAAAGACAATCCAAAATTTGCGCTCACCAGTTATGAAGAAGAAAAGGGATATAGATTGTAAAAGGAAGTAAAGTATGATTATAAAGTGAGGGCGATGGAAGACGAACATCGAGCAGAGGACGACTATTGGGGATAAAGCAATGACGGGGACGACCGACATGCTAGGGTGATGGAGGCATCATGAAGGGGACGGCCATCAGGTTTTATAAAGTAAAAGGGTAAAAAACGATGGGATACAGCCACCGGGTTAATGAGATCAAAGGTGAAGGACGATCACCTAGCAGGGGACGGCTGCTCTTTTGGGGATAAGATGAAGGACGGTCATCTATTGGTGAAGGACGATCACCTGGCAGGGCACGGCTGCCGAAAGTATCACGACATAGGACGAATGTCGGATAAAAGAGGTCGACGATGGGGACGGCCATCAGATAAGCATGATGAAGGACAATCATCAAGAGGTGAAGGACGATCACCTAGCAGGGTACGGCTGCTCTTGGGGTTTATCATAACATAGGACGAATGTCAGATAACAAGATCAACGATGGGGACGGCCATCGGATAAAATGATGAAGGACGATCATCAAGAGGTGAAGGACGATCACCTAGCAGGGTACGGCTGCAAAAAATATCACGACATAGGACGAATGTCGGATAGGAAAGGGTTCCAATAATGGAGACTCCGCTGGGGATGATGAAGGACGATCATCAAAAGGTGAAGGACGATCACCTGGCAGGGTACGGCTGTCGGAAGTATCATGACATAGGACGAATGTCATATAGAAGAAAAGTAATTCTACTGGGGAGTGGTAAACACAAACGAGTGTCTACATTCAAGAGATTAAAGGTATAAGTGTTTGACACTGTGTATAGATTAAAGATGTGGACGAGCATCCTTAAGACTACGATACGGATGAGTATCGGTAGAAACAAACGCTGACGCATGCTCAGAGATGATGATACGGACGAGTACAAACTGGTTAAAAAAGAACACGGACGAGTGTTGAATCTGGGAAAGGATAAGTGGTGTATACAAGATACGGACGAGTATCTATATGAGTGAAAATAAACATGAGCGAGACACAAACGAGTGTTCAATATACTGGGGAGGATACGACACAGACGAGTATCATGAGGGAAAGTGTATAAGTTATGAACTTATGAGTGTAAAAGATATTCTGAAGATCTGTGGGGATAAGATGACACTGACGGGTGTCGGAAGAAGTGTGTTATAAACAAGTGTTTGATTTACAATAAGTGTTTAGGCAACCATGCCGGGGAATGGTGACACGGACGAGTGTCCAGAGAGTGTGTATAAGTATATCTGTTTGTGGTTTATATCTGCAGGGGAGTGATACGACACGGACGAGTATCGGAAAAAGTATATTAATATGTATTAGTGAGTGCAAAGGGGAGGCTTTGGCTTTCTGTTGTGACTGTGGGTTTTTGTATATATATATTGCTGATGGAATGTTGGTATAGACAGGTGTCTGATTCAAAACATGGCTTATGATTATGCAGTATGTTTGATTTTTGCCGTAATGCTCCGTATTAGACGGAATGCTACGCTCTGAGGGGAAATATGATGCGAATGCTATGATTGTGCAAAAGATACCGATCCGGGATTCGGATCCCGTTGCTGTGAAGATCTCCGGCTGATCTATTTGAAGGAAACATCCCAGCTAGGGATGAGATCATTGGTAGATCTGATACATGGCTCTGCTTGGGGGAAAATAGGTCACTGATAGACCCATCTTGGTAATGAGGAGCCCAGCTGGGGTTTGTGGGAGCTTCCTTCACTTCGTTGTGAGATCTTCAGACATTGCTCTTCTGGACAGAGGCTGGAGCTCTACGGGGAGACGGTTCCCTGTCTTTGTACTTGGCTGGGGAGGAATGATCACTAAGAGACCCTCCTAGAGATTTCTGTGGGGATTGTGCTGAGGATGACGTGCTTAGCTGGGGAAATGAGCCCCTTTTGATGCTGATTTAGGGAAAGTGCTGGAGAAGTGGTGTCCAACAACTCTTGATAGGAAGAGAACACCTCTGAAGACGTGTCGAGGAAATAATGATTTGACGGCTTTCTGGGGAAAAGATTTCATGCCCCATGTTGCGCCTTGAATACCTGCAATCCTGTTACGATAAAGAAACGTACAAGTACCCCGAGGTATCCCTTACTGAATTCCGTCGTAGGAGTTTAGGCACTCCCGGGAGTAAGCAATATATTTCCCGCAAGCATGTGATTAGAAAGGCATTTCTGTTGTTATGAAAACGTTATATCAAGGATATCAGACATTTTTGCAAATAAAATGTACGAGACGGAGTGTGACTAAAAATATGATTTTATTAATTTGTGTGCCCTGAATTGGAAAGTACAGTCAAAGAAACAGATCCCCTGAAATGAGGAGATTGTTACAAATTGAGAAACAAAAAGATGCTGGCAATGTTGATGACGCTTCAGTGCTTCCCTCTTGCTATGAATTGTATGACATTTGATGTTTTTCTCATCCTGCTTTTGAAGAAGGTTGATTCTGACCGATGTTTTAACCTTTTCGAAGTTCACCATGTTATAAGTGATACAGACGAATTCAGAATGCAGTTGTTCGCTTATTCCCTTATTTTGCATGGATCTCCCTTTCGGGTTTTCAATCCACCGGGATACCCATTTTTGCCTGAGCTGTCCAATGTGGCTTTTCAACTCAGCGGATGTACATTTTTTATCTATGTTCCCTTATTTTTTCCCGACTCTTTTATTCTGTTTTTGACTCGCCGGGATGCCCTATTTTTGCCTGGACTCACATTCTGTTTTTATGTCCAGCGGGTTATTTTATGCGAAGTATTTTTTAACTGCATCTGAATTCATAGGGGATAAGAAATCTTCACCATCCATAGTACTGAGCATCAGTGCTCCACCGGAGAAAACTTTCTTTACTATGAATGGACCATCGTAATTAGGAGTCCACTTGCCCCTGTGGTCTGTATAAGGAGGAAGGAGTATTTTCAGCACAAGATCTCCTACTTGGTATTCCCGAAGCCTGACTTTCTGATTGAAGGCTTTCTTCATTCTCTTCTGATACAGCTGCCCATGACAGATTGCAGCTAACCTCTTCTCTTCGATCAGACTCAGTTGTTCGTACCAGGATCGGACCCATTCTGCTTCATTCAGTTTAACATCCATTAGTACTCGCAAGGAGGGTAATTTAACTTCAACAGGTAGGACTGCCTCCATACCATACACAAGCTGATACGGTGTTGCCCCAGTGGATGTTCTGGTTGAGGTACGGTACCCATGCAAGGCAAATGGTAGCATTTCATGCCAATCTTTGTAGGTAACCACCATCTTCTGCACAATCTTCTTGATATTCTTGTTAGCCGCCTCTACAGCGCCATTCATCTTTGGCCTGTAAGGAGAAGAATTGTGATGTTGGATCTTGAAGTCCCGGCATAGTCCTGCCATCACTTTGTTGTTCAAGTTGGAACCATTATCAGTAATGATTCGCTCGGGCACTCCATATCGGCAAATGATGTCTCTCTTTAGGAATCGGGCTACCACTTGTCTGGTGACATTGGCATAGGAAGCTGCTTCAACCCACTTGGTAAAATAGTCAATGGCAACCAGGATGAATCTGTGGCCATTTGAAGCAGTCGGTTCAATCTTCCCAATCATATCAATTCCCCACATTACAAAAGGCCAGGGTGAAGACATCACATTCAAAGGATTCGGAGGCACATGCACTTTATCAGCATAAATCTGGCATTTATGGCATTTCTTGGCATAAGCACAACAGTCTGCATCCATTGTGATCCAGTAGTAGCCTGATCTTAACAACTTTTTAGCCATTGCATGCCCTCCAGCATGGGTACCAAAAGATCCTTCGTGCACCTTGTGCATCAACAAGTTTGCCTCTGTCTTATCAACACATCTGAGAAGTACCATATCAAAGTTTCTCTTGTACAAGGAGCCGTCAGCATTCAGAAAGAAACTACCAGCAAGCCTTCTTAATGTCTTCTTGTCATTGGATGATGCCCCAGGTGGGTATGTTTGATCCTCCAAGAAGCGTTTGATGTCATAGAACCAAGGCTTATTATCTTTAGCAAGGTCTGCTGAGAATACATATGCTGGTCTATCCAGTCTGGATACTGAAATTCGAGGCACAAAGTTGGCAACTTGAACTTTGATCATGGATGAAATGGTAGCCAGAGCATCTGCAAACTGATTTTCGTCTCGAGGGATATACTTAAGCTTGATTGTTGTGAAGAAGGTAAGTAACCTCCTTGTATAGTCCCGGTAAGGTATCAGATGCTCCTGGTGAGTATACCATTTGCCGTTGGTTTGATTAATTACTAGAGCTGAATCTCCGAATACAGTTAAAGTCTTGATCCTGAGGTCAATGGCTTCCTCAAGACCCATAATACAAGCTTCGTATTCAGCTTCGTTGTTAGTGCAGTTAAAAGTGAGCTTTGCCGAGAAAGGCATGTGAACTCCCTTAGGTGTAATGAGTAGTGCACCAACACCACGACCATTCATATTAACAGCCCCGTCAAATATCATAGTCCATTCTTCTTCTGGGTCAGGCCCTTCAGTGTGAATAGGCTCTTCATGATCTTTTGCTTTTATGAACATGATGTCTTCATCAGGGAAGTCAAATCTCATAGGCTGGTAATCATCAATGGGTTGCTCAGCAAGATAATCAGACAATACACTGCCTTTGATGGCTTTCCGAGATGTGTACTGAATGTCATATTTTGTGAGAATCATTTGCCATCTTGCAACCCGTTCGATAAGCGCTGGCTTCTCAAAAATGTACTTGACTGGGTCCATCTTGGAAATCAACAAGGTAGTGTGGGTCAACATATACTGCCTTAGTCGGCGAGCAGCCCACGCTAAAGCACATCAAGTTTTCTCGAGTAGTGAATAACGTTGTTCACAGTCGGTAAACGTTTTGCTTAAGTAGTATATTGCATACTCTTTTCGACCAGACTCGTCATGCTGGCCCAGCACGCACCCCATTGACTCTTCTAATACTATCAAGTACATTATTAGAGGTCTTCCTTCTACTGGAGGCATGAGGATTGGAGGCTCTTGTAAGTATTCCTTGATTTTGTCAAAAGCCCTTTGGCAGTCTTCATTCCACCTGACTGTTTTTTCTTTTCTTAACAACTTGAACAAAGGCTCACAGGTTGCTGTAAGGTGAGATATGAACCTTGAAATGTAGTTCAATCTACCTAGAAACCCCCGAACTTCTTTTTCAGTATTTGGTGCAGGCATTTCTTGGATGGCTTTGACTTTATCAGGGTCAACTTCAATCCCTTTCTCACTTACAATAAATCCCAGCAGCTTACAGGATCGCACCCCGAATGTGCATTTGTTGGGGTTTAACTTCAATTGGTACTTCCTCAGACGCTTGAATAACTTCAACAGATTCACCAGGTGGTCTCCTTCTGTGAGGGACTTGGCAATCATGTCATCCACATAACATTCAATTTCTTTGTGGATCATATCATGGAATAATGTTACCATAGCCCGTTGATAAGTGGCACCAGCATTCTTCAGTCCGAATGGCATTACCTTATAACCGAATGTGCCCCAGGGTGTGATGAAAGTTGTCTTCTCCATGTCTTCAGGTGACATATTGATCTGATTATATCCTGAAAATCCGTCCATGAAGGAGAACACCGAGAACTGATCCGTATTGTCGACCAATACATCAATGTGAGGTAATGGGAAGTCATCTTTCGGGCTGGCTCTATTCAGATCCCGGTAATCCACACACATCCTCACCTTGCAATCCTTCTTAGGCACAGGTACAATGTTAGCGACCTACTGCGGGTAACTGGTTACAGCAAGGAAACCGGCGTCCCACTGTTTCTGTACCTCTTCTTTTATTTTCATTGCCATATCTGGGCGAGTACGACGCAACTTCTGCTTTACTGGCGGACAGTCTTCTTTTAGAGGCAGCTTATGCATAACAATGTCGGTGTCCAACCCTGGCATATCGTGATAAGACCAAGCATAAACATCCACATACTCCCGAAGCATGTCAATAAGCTGCTCCTTTACTGAATCTTGCAGACAGGCCCCGATTTTAACTTCTTTCAAGTCTTCTTCCGTACCAAGATTAACCGTCTTAACTTCCTCCTGATGAGGAGTTAAAACCTTCTCCTCTTGTCTTAACAACCTGGCTAGTTCATTAGGTAGGTCATAATATTCTTCAACCCCTTCATCGGCTTGATTAATCGGATTGTCAAAGTCATACGAAGTCATAGCGGTGTTGTTGTCGGTGCAATCTGGAGGGCACTCTCTGCAACGGTTTAGATTGGTTCATTTTAGTGATCAGTTTTATCTTGCTTAGAAAAAGTGAAAATGAAGTTATTATTTTGAAAAACATTGCCCTTTTATTTTTGTACAAAAAATGAAAAATGAAAAACAGTGAGCGGAAAAGGAAAGACTCATTTGCAAAAGATGTCCTGATATTCATTAATTGATCATTTGCACAAAATACAAGATGGCCCGATTACAAAATGAGCCCTAACATCTTGGGCAAGATGCAGGACTTGATGCATGCTTAAAGGCAGGAAATAATAATTACTCTGCAGGAGTAACTCTTATAATTTCCTGGGAAGACCAGTTTGAGACATGGTTCCCCAGGATCCTTGGACGTATCCAGCTTTCCAGGTTGCGCTCGTCTTCTGACTCATCTTCCAAACTATTCACAGCATCTGGGGTGAGCATCCCCCCACTGATAAACTTGGGCTCCATTGCAGCCTTTGGTTGATCTTGTCGAGTTGGTCTGTAACCCAACCCGAATCGGTCTTCTTTCTTTTCTACTGGCAGCAGCTTGCCCCAGCCTTGAGCGGTACCTTCCTCAACAACCTTCCGGGCTTGTTGGTATGATGTGATGGAAGTCCCAGACACTACAGATGATTCATTGATATTAAGGGCTTCAAATCCTTGACTCATGGTTTCATGGATCTCCCCATCCATTTCTATGTACTTATACGTAGCCAGTTGGCTAACAAAGATGTCCTCCTCCCCACAGATGGTGATGATTTGGCCTTCCCACTCGAATTTTAACTTCTGGTGAAGGGTAGACGTAATAGCGCCAGCGGCGTGGATCCAGGGTCTACCCAACAGACAGCTGTAGGCCGGCTGTATATCCATCACAAAGAAGGTAGTTTTGAAGGTCTGCGGGCCAATCAACACAGGCAGATCAATCTCACCAAGCACTGATCTTTTAGAGGCATCAAATGCCCTCACCACCAAATTACTTGGGCGTAATGCCAATCCATCATACTCCAGCTTCACTAAGGCTTTCTTTGGTAGAACATTGAGTGATGACCCGGTGTCCACCAGTACATGAGACAGAACAACACCCTTGCATTCCAAGGTGATATGCAAAGCCTTGTTGTGGTTACGCCCCTCCGTTGTTAAATCAGTACTTGTAAAGCCCAGTCCATGAATGGTGTTGACATTTGCAACCACGGTTTCTAACTGATTAGCAGTGATCTCCTCCGACACATATGCTGCATGCAGGACCTTTAACAGTGCATTCCGGTGAGCTTCGGAACACATCAACAGTGATAATATGGAGATTTTGGAGTGTGTTTGGTGAAGCTGGTCCACCACCTTTGTAAACACCCCAAATTTTCCCTCACTCATTTCACCATGGCTTGTGATTCTTTTCATTTGCATAACTTCAATCATATCATCTCATATTGCATTTTTGCTTCACTGCATTGGTTCAAAGTCATCTGCATCTAGGGTTTGTGATCTGAGCCATCCCTGAGCTATTTGAGCAACTCCAAAGGGCTTCAATCATCTCAAGAGGGTCCATGTATGTTCAAGCATCATATTATATCCTCCCAAGATCAAGAAAGCCAGAAAATCACAAGAACTGAGAAAGGCATGGAAGCAGAGCCAAGCTTAACTGCACAGATGACCTAAAATTAGGGTTTTGGTTTCAGAGGCCATAACTCCAAATTTTTTATTAATTCTTGTTTCTATTGGTCTTTATATGATATGAGGATCATGCATACCAATTTTCATGAAGAAATTCAATGGGGAAGGCATCTGATCAATAGATGACTTCTTGAACAAGTCAGTGTAAAATCAGGGCATCTGAGGCCCCCAATCATCCAACCAAAGGGTCTTCTCCATCATTTTGAGTGTATATGATCTTTATTTGATCTTAGAAGAAGTTATAAGTTCAAAAAATTGAAGAATTTCAAGTCATTTGCAAAGTTGCCATTTTGGGAAAGTTTTTCAACCTCCTCTTTTTGATTCAAAAATGCTTCAAATAAAAAATTCTTGGTCATGAAAGTTGTAGATTGGATCATTCCCTTTTCAAAAATTACAAGAACTTGATCTAATTCATCATATAACTCAAGTTATGGCCTTGCAAAGTTGGGAAAATCACAAAATTTCACTTATGTACCAAAGAGGGAAACTTGCAAAAACTCATGTCAAACCAATTTGTAACCTCTAATTGACTTTTAACCATTACACAAACATCATACATGACCTATAATTCATAATTTCCCAAAGAAATCTCAAGTTTCATGCCTTGAATCACAAGCTACCATAAGGCATTTTTCATGAATTTTCAAGAAGGGAACTTTTGCAAGAAGAACTTTTAATGATTGGTTTGATTGTTAATTGATCTCAATGCATCATAACAACTTCATATGGTCCATTTTGCTGCAAATTGGCCAAGAACTCATAAGTTTCCTTGCCTTGATTCACAAGAAACTCCAAAGAGGGAAATATGCAAGAACATTGGAAACTCTTGATCAAGACCATCCAGTTCACAAAACCTGATCCAAAGGCCTTCCTTGACTCAAGCTGAAGCAGGACAAGCCCTAAGATCTCCTCTGACCCGAGACATACCTATGGTACACAAAATCTTGACTTTTTGCATTTTTGCCCATACCAATCAAACTGCTCCACAACAACTCTCTGCCCAATCAGAACATGTTATGTGGACCTCAAGGACTTGAAACATACACACACACAAGCCAGCATCCTCCCATAAGCCAGGATTCACAAAAACTGCCAAAAATCTTCACCTCTTAGAAACTTCTTCCACAACCATCAAACTTCCATTTTTCTTCACCAATGAGTTACATATCATCCAAGGAACAATAATCAACCACCAAAACAGCCTGAAACACCACATACCCAAACCTCAAAACCTGCTACACCAGAGCTGAAACTTCTGAGCCAACCATTCCCAAGGTTTTCTAAGCTTCATTTCATCATCAGGAGGTTCAGAGAGGTGGACTTGCAACAAAGGAAAAGCCAGAAATCCCAGAACCAGAAGGTTCAACCTCAGGTATAGCTCATGAACTTTTTTCCCAAAAGCTTGTTTTTAAGTTCTTGTATGGTTCTTTGTGCTCCCCTGATCATGGGGATATGATTATTATTGGAAATGGTTGAGAAATCTCCATGTATGCAAGCTCTGAAATTTTTGCTCGTTTCACGTTTTTGTTCGAATCTTGTTCATGATGCGAAATAAATGAGTTTTGATTGGGGATTTAGGTTTAGGAATGTTAGAGGATCATTTCTGGGCAAGAAATTTGGAGATTATAGGCCTAGGGAAGAAGTTAGGGTTTGTGTTCGCCGGATAAGATGACCGGAACACTGTTCCGGTCACCTGAAAATAGTTATGCCCTAATCCTGTAATTAGGCTGAGTTTAAATAATGACCTTTGGATCTTGTGTTTGCCGCGTGTATGGACGTTCCAAATTGCTTGATTAAGCCTTAATCCATCATTAAATCATTTAATTAGGTTAATTAGCTCAGGAAAAATCCTAGCCCTTAAAACGCGCGCCAGTCAACCTTTTTCTCCCAACTTCAAATCTGGATCATTGGATTTGTTTACTTTTCCATTTAAATTGAATTTATTTCATTTTATTTTGCATTTCTTTGTGCATTTTATTTAAAATAGCAAAACACTTTCAAAAAATTTTATTTTTTGCATTATGACTTTAAATATTTTTCTCATTCTGAAAATAATTTTTATTTTATTTTTTGCATAAAATTTGTATTTTTAAAATATTTAAATGTTAATTTTAATTAATTAATGGAAATTAATTAATTAAAATACCATTTAAGTTTCTAAAAATCACCAAAAAAATCACATTGCATCTTGACACATTTAGAGACATTATCAAACCATTCATACAAATTTCTTTTTGGTTCTTGATCCATTTTGACATTTTCTTTGGATTTAGGGTTCTTAAAAATCAATATTTTTGACCCTAACTTAGAAAAATCTTTTCTGCCTAACCATGAAGGGTTTGATAATGATTCTTTTTGCATTGCATCCCACATATCATATAGTTTCTAGGATAAAATTGGCATGAATTTATCTTTCATTTTTAATTTGTTTTGCATTTTTCTTTGTGAGGTACCTTAAAACCCTAGCAAACTTAAAAAAAT
The DNA here is from genome assembly GCA_963966055.1 of Lathyrus aphaca. Taxonomy (NCBI): domain Eukaryota; kingdom Viridiplantae; phylum Streptophyta; class Magnoliopsida; order Fabales; family Fabaceae; genus Lathyrus; species Lathyrus aphaca. The sequence continues at coordinate 481,710,494 of OZ014525.1, read as the reverse complement.
CATAAGTCCTTTAGGGTTTAGCTTCTGACCTTCCCCTTTGGGTAGTGAACTTGTATAGGTTTAGGGTACTTTTGATCCAATTTTCAATTTTTTATCTCATGTTTTGCTTCTGATTTTGAATTTTGCATTGCATCTTGAACATAAACCCTAATCTTTGCCTTCATTTGCATTCATCCTTCATAAGCTTGCATACATAAACTTGCCATGACATTTTGTGCATCCAAATGACATATAAGACATCTTAGGACATATTGAAATCATGTTTGATCATTGCATCACCCATTTTCCAAGTTATGCATCCATTGCATTTCATAAGTTTTCATGAACTTTCATGCCTCCTTTTATGTCTCATTTGCATCTTCATTACTTGTATGATCATCCACATCTCTTGACATGCTTTCATACCATCTCATAGAATAATTTGAATCATGATTATGCTTCTGACTTTGGTTTTCATCTTTGCATTTCATCTCATTTTCATTTCATTTCATTTCTTGTTGCTAACTTTTCAGGTGGTAAGTGTTTGAGAAGTGAATTTTCCTTCACTTCTTATAATCTCTTCTCATCTCTCTTATGCATCCATTGTTGCATTTTACTTGTGAATTAGAGTGAGCTTGCTCATTCATGCTCCTTCTCCTCTTTCTTTCTTCAAGCAACTTATCTTCTTAAGTGAAGTAAGTTGTCTTGCTTCTTGCTGCTTCTTTTCCTTCCATCCTGCTTCTTCCTTGGTGGCTCTCTTGAAGATCTCCTTGCAAGTTTCATAAACCCTAGGAACACCCAAGCATGATCACAATTAGGGTTTGATTAGTCCCCCCATTAGTTTTACCTTTGTGTCATCTTTGAATCTTCTCTTCTCATCTCTTAATCAAGGACTAAACCTTAAAGGTTTTAAGGCTTTGTGATTAAGGTTATGCCTGTATCCTTTTATTAGGATGGAGTGTATAACTTTAATCCTAAGTGTTAAACCCTTAATGAGTTTAAACCCTTTAATCAATTCACCTAATAATCAATAAGACATCAAGCTTGTAACTTGGGCCTTGCATTAGGGTTCTAATTCTTCCTTAATTGGTTAAGAAGGACTAACCCTAGTATTAATGGACAAGTCCTCCTCAAGTTGTCTTACCAACCATAAAATCCACTTCTTAATCCTACCATTAACTAAAATCCACTTTAATAAAGGCTTTGTTTTGTCATGAGGTTAATCCCTAATCATGGATTAAGTTGAGGTATCTTCCTTAGCTTAAATGTTCTCATCTATTATCCTTCTATTAGGATGGTGTAATGGGTCCATTAAATCCTTGATTATGGCTTAAACTCATTACCTAACACTAAACAAAAACTCCAAAAACATCTAAATAAATACAAGTAGGTTAATGATCTTAATCCTACATCATGGTTATTAAGTGTGGGGTGTTTACTTCATACTTAAGGTATTCTCATTACCCCTAATCAGAGGGAGGATGTGATGAGTTTACTAACCCTTGGTTTAGGCTTAAGCTCATTAACTTATGACAAACCTCAAAAGGCAATAAAAGACTGAAAACACAAAAAACAAACAATAATCTTCTCCTCCAGGATTCTTTTCTCACCTCATTCACTCACAAACAAGAACTTGCTTCTTCCGTCTAATGCAAGACAGTTTGCACCTGAGCCAGACAGGTCATACACTTGAGCATAAACAAGTAAGCATTTCATCAATCAATTTATCTTTCAGTCTCTTTGAGTCGAACTACGGTGTTCTGACTTCCTCATTGCACGAGAGGATACGTAGGCATAACTTAACGGTTATCGAACAAAAGTCTATGTATATCCCCCCTCTTCCAGCATTATTCTTTAAGCCTCATAGTCTTGAGCTTCATTCTTTCTTTACACTGACACTCTTTTATTTCACTTCACATTTCTTTTGCACTGACACTTGCATTCTTTTCCAGCTTTTGCACACAAAATAGCACTGACACTACCCCTTTAAGCACAAACTTTCAAGCGTGGATCCCGTCGAGTACGACGGACAATCTGGGGGCTAATACCTTCCCAGGTTGTAACCAACCCCCTTTCTCAGTTTCTCTGGTTCGCAACCGTCTTATCCATATCTTTCTAGGTTTATGCAGCATTACCTTTCCTTCGGGATAAAAATGCCTAGCTGGCGACTCTTTTCAGTTCACCCTAGTGTTCTCCCTTTCGCCGACTGTTCGCATCTGTACCCCTCTTGGCCAGGTGTCATTTGGTGGGAGCGACAACCTTGTAATCACTTCTTTTTATGATTCTCATGAACTCGTCTACATCTTGCTCAAAAGATGTCTTCTGAGTTTCTTTGGCAGATGGCTCTTCAGATACCACATTCTTTCCTTTTGCCTTAGCAGCAGCTTCTGCTTCAGCATTAGGTCTTTGTGTTTGCGAGGCAAAAAGGCGTCCGCTTCTGGTGAAGCCTCCGCCTCCCCCAACATTATCAATTTGTGGTGAAGAGGTTGATGAATCCAAGGTGATTTTCTCCCCATTACAGTAAAGATCAGAGCCATAATGCCAAGGGATGGCATTGCTGCTTTCATAAGGAACAAGCCCTGGTACCGTAATGGTAACTGGGCTGATTGCTACAGAGGAAGGTACTGTAATGGTGTGAGGGTCATAGTAAATAGTGACCGGAGATCTGGCAGGAGGTGCCACGGTTTGTGGTTGGAAATTGCTGCTGGGTGGAACATTTGATGGGTCATAGTAAATTGTAACTGTTGAAACATCTTCATTAACTTTTACTGGCGTTGTAGAAGATTCCTTTGGTAAAATGGATGATGACGTTGTAGAAGAAATAGTTGTTGAAATTTGACTTATTGAAATGGCGGACGGAGTAATTCCTGGTGACGTTGATGAATCTGTAGGAATGATTGTTGTTGTTGTTGTAGGAGAATTTGTTGCTGAAGAAATGATTGTTGATGTTGTAGGAGACTCTAATGTTGTGGAGACAAGAGTTGCTGCAGGAGCAGTTGAAGTAATTTGCAATATTCCATCTTGGATAAGGCCATCTATGCCACTCCTTAGCTTCTCACAACCATTAGCAGCTGCTTTACACAGTTCACAGCAGGCCCCACAGCCTGGGAACACCTGGCATCTTAAAAGTTGAACTTTGACTTGAGCCAGTGGTGTTTGAATCTGTGTAACATTATCAATCAATGTAGATGGTTGGTCCTCCTCAATAGCATTAATCCTAGGCGCACCATGATTAGGCATAGGATTTCTGTTGACGTTCGGAGGAGGTGCAAAGTTGAGAGCTTTAGAATCAACCAAATCTTGAACCTTCATCTGTAATGCCCTACATTTCTCAGTATTGTGACCAGGTGCGTTGGAGTGAAAGGCACACCTGGCGTTGACATCATAATTCTTTGGGAGATTGAGAGGATCTGGTGGTGCCAATGTCCTTAACTCAACCAGGTTGAGATTCAGGAGTTGTGGCAAAAGAGCAGCATAAGGCATGGGGATAGGATCAATTACCCTATTTTCCTGAGATGGCCTCTGTTGTAAGGGACGCTGTTGTTGGTTGCTATTGTTGTTGTTGTTGTAAGTTCTATGTTGCGGAAAATGAGATGGTTGCTGATAGTGAGGTTGTTGTTGTTGTTGATATAATGGTTGTTGTTGTGGGATTGGAGCTGGGATAGTAACGACTGCTACTGACCTGTGAGAATATTGGGGCCTGCCCCTACTTGTATGAATAGAATTTGTTTCACATGCCCTTCGGGGTCTTGCAAAAGGTTTTCTAGGATTGCTGGAGGAACTTGCACCACTGTCGGAGATTTTGCCCATCTTTAAGAGACTTTCAATCCTCTCACCAGCTATGACCACATCAGCAAAACTGGTAGAGGAGAAAGCAGCCAGTCTATCAATATAAGTCCCTTGTAATGTGTTCATGAACATGATAGCCATTTCCCTTTCTGACATGGGTGGTTGGACAACAGCAGCAAGTTGTCTCCACCTCTGAGCATAATCCCGGAAGCTCTCTCTAGAAGATTTCCGAATGAAAGCTTCGGCCAAATCCTTCCAACATCTTATGGTGGCCCTAGTCAAATGTGAATACCATTCTCTCGAAGCTCCAATCAGACTGTCCTCAAAGTAGAACATCCATAGATTTTCATCCATGGTATAAGCCTTGAGCCTTCCCAAGAAAGACTGCAGATGAGTACGAGGACAGGAGGTACCATTGTACTTTTCAAAGCATGGGGGTTTAAATTTGTGGGGAATTCTCACCCCATCCACTAGTCCCATATCCATCACATCGAAGCCCAAAGAATTCTGAGATTCCAAAGATCTTAACTTTTTAGAAATCTCGTCTAATCTTCTGTCGTATACCTCATCCCCTGCCCCTATAACAATAAACTGTTCTTCCCGGGGATCCTCCTGCAGGATTCTGCCCCCAGCAGTATTACCTTGACCATTCCTCGATATGTTGACTTCTGGATTCAGGTGAGGTCCATACTCCGGTGGGTCAATACGAGGCTGTCCCCGTTCATTGTTGCTAGTTCCTCCTGTTCCAAGATGAGGTTCCTCAGGAGTTTGTCTTTCCACCAGCTCTCTTAACCTTTCTTGACACTGGGCTAAGCCAGTCATCACTGCCATAAACTGAGACATCTAATTTCTGACCTCATTTAGGTCCTGTTGTACTTGCTCCATTTGAATGTCGGGAAGGTTGTTACGAGTCGGGTACCGGTGCGTGCGGTTGACAGGGAACACTCGGCGACGAGCAATGTTTCCTGAAATCACAACAAAGTTAGAAACAATAATAATAACAAAACCTACAAAACAAAAACAAAGTTAGTATGCAATGCAGTATGCTTATTTGTTTTCCAAGGTATCCGGTTTGGTTCTTGGTTTTGACCTTTCCAGACCTTGAGGAAGATGCTTGAAGTTGTTGAGAGAAGACCCGAATGACAACAAACTAAAATATATTACAAATGATGAACAATACATAGTTTGTTTTACGATACATGCCCATGGAGGGTCAAAATATAACAAAAGGAAAAGTACATCAAATGGAAACAAACAACAAGCAAAGAATCAGACATCCAGTTCAAACTCATCTTCTCTGACCTCCCTCAGGAGTGCCTCAGTCACTGGACCAGCTGGGTGCTCTGTAATGGTCCTAATGAGGAGGTTCCTGGTAGCAATGGCAGTAGTCAGCTTCTTATGCTTGTCCTGGTCCTTTGATCTTTTCAATCCTACTCTGAGCTTCAACTCTGATATCTCTTTCTGTGCAGCCAACAGAGCTTCCTGCTATTTCTTCTCATTGGCCTCTAGCTGTTCAATCTTGGCTTGAGTCTTCTGGTCTTCTTGTGTACGGTGTTGCACCCCAAAATTTGCCCTCACAATACAAGACCTTCCATGAGGTTCATGAAGTTTATAAGACCTCCCATGAGGTTCACAAGGTTCACTAGACCTCTCATGAGGTTCATAAGGTTCACAAGGTTCACAAGACATTTTATGATGGTTCACAAGGTTCACAATACATTTTATGATGGTTCACAAGGTTCACAAAGTTCACAAATAGTCAGAAGATTTGACAATTCCCTCAGACAATGCATCCTCCTAAGCAATGCATCCTAAACTAGGGTTTTGACTTTAATCAGGCTAAATGGACTTCCAAGACTTCAAGTGAGCTTCATAAAATCTTATATGTGTTTAAGAATCCCCATGACAAGTTTCAAGACTTTTCTAAAAGGTTTGCTCAGTCAGATGATCAGATAGGTCAAAATCAGTCAAAGCAGTTAAAAAGTCAAACTGAGGTCAACTGTGGTCAAACCAAAGTCAAACTTCATGATTTTTTGCCAACATCAAGTATATGAAGTAAAATTCATCATTTGATCAAGGGTTGATCGTGATTCATCAAGGGGATTTCAGATCATCAAGAATCAGGGGTTTCTAAATTAGGGTTTCCTTAGGAAAAGTCAACTGAACTTTGACCAGCCATAACTTTCACATGCTTCATCACATTTTTTCCATCCAAAGCTCATTTTGAAGGAAATTTAATTCTCTACAACTTTGTGTCTCACAAGCCAATCCCAAAAATGCTTCATTTGGAAGGTATGAGCTAAGACATTATAGGTCATTTTGAAAGTCAACAAAAAGTCAACAACTTCAAAAGGGCATAACTTGAGAATGGTAAATGGTATGGACATGAAACAAATGGGGTTGGTTAGAGGACTCTTCAAGATTTCCAAAAGGTCCAAGAACACCCTCATAGCATTAAAATTGAAGGATGTGTGCCCTTGCAAAGTTGGGAAATTTTTGGGTGGTTTATGAAGAAAATAGGGTCTTAAAACCAAATTTTTCTAAATGGGCTGAACTTTTTGTGACCCAAAGTGTTCCATGACATCATGCACGAAATTTAATTGATATTTTCATAATTTTATTTTATTTAATTTATTTATTATGATTTTTTATATTAAAAATCATTTTAAATTTAAATAAAATATCAAATGTGAAAATTTAAAATATATTTTTGTTCTAGAAGGTCATGAATATGATTTGGATTGAATTGATTCACAATTGATGAAGATTGGCTTGAAATAGAAAGGTCTCATTCACAAATATATGAAATTTAAGATCTAATCTTTTTCAATCTCCAAAAATCAAAAAGTCCATACAATGATCAAATCTCTTGACCTAATTTGATTCTACTACAAGTATACAAGCTAACACAATGCATAGCCACGAATTTTCTGCCTCAAGGATAAGTTTCATAAGTTCAAAGTTCTTCAAAAATTTGAAATTCGGTTTCTAACTTTGAGTGATTTTTCAGGTGAAATAAGGACATCAATCCCTTCCTTGAACATCCCTGATCATGTAGCAATAGGCATACGCATCTCAAACCTCAAGAATTGATGAACCCGAATCAAACTTTTCATGGCTTAATGATTTTTTCATTTTCTCATATTCGTGTATTATAAATAAGATTTGATCATTGTTTCATGTTTGGTTTGAGTTGTTGATTGATTCTGGATGGTTTAATTGGAGTTTCACTGCAGGTTTAATGAGTTGTCATGGCTAGGGTTTCGGCCAAGCAATTAGGGTTTTACTCTAAACCTAATATAAATGAATTTGGAAAACATAGGATGATTGTGTAAGCCCTGGGGATCACAATGCCCTAATTAATTGAAAAAAATTATACTGTTTGCTTGCTCGTTGAATTTCGTAGGTCCTGTAGGTGCTGGAAATCGTAGGAAACTTCATAGGTAAAATCGCAGCAAAAAACGCAGGGCCAGAGGAGGAAGACGAAGACCTTGGCGCCATCTGGAAATTCAAAATTGAGTTTAATATTTTTAGAATTATTTGCTGTTTTATTTCACAGGCGCGTGTATGGCCCAGTGGTGAGGGATGCGTGTATAATGCTTGAAGGCTTGTGTTCGAATCCTGGCTGCAACAATTTTTCTTGTTTTTCTATTTTAATTGTTAGACTTAATATATAATGGATTATGTTGGTTATACTACCAGATGCGCCCTCCCGGCTGGATGGTAATAATGCTTGTGTGTTGTGTAAGGGTCCTGGGTTCGAATCCCCCCAGGCCCTTTTATGTTGTTTTATTTTTGTTATGATTATTTACAGGAGAAGGAATAAAACCTGATGGTGCTCACTCCCTATCACCTGCGTGCGCATGGCCCAGTGGTTGGTGTGCTGGTCTGGAGGGTTGAAAGCTTAGGGGACTGGGTTCAAATCCCAGCCCAGGTAAGTTTTTGTTTTTCATTCTTTTTCTGTTTTTTTTCTTATTTATCTAATTTATATTTAAATAAACTTAAATAATAAAAAAATAAATAGAATGTTTATATTATTATATTTTTAGAACTCATTTTTTTTAATTTAAATCTTATTAGAAAAATTATTTATTTTTTGTAAATTATTAATATTGTATAATTTTATATAGTTATTAATTAATCTTTATTTATTATTCTAAAAAATATATAAACCCTAATTTTCTAAAACCCTAAAAAAAATTTATAAAACCTAATTATTTTTATAAACCCTAATTGTAAAATATTAATTTATTTGTTAATTGTAACTTTTAATAAACTTTAATTATATGTATATATTTCATAATTGGTTTGTAATTATTATTTAAATCTTATATGTAAATAATTTTTTTTAGTGTATGCTTAAAAATAATTAAAATTTGCTAATTAAATTTTGTAAATATAATTTATTTTCATAATATGTTTATAATTAACTTTATTTTTATAACATGTATATAATTTAAAACTTTATAATAATTAGTATGAATTGTTTATATTTTCTTCTTAATCTTAAAAAAAATAATTGTTTATAATAAAAATTGAACTTTTAATTATTATGCTAATATTCTTATTTATTTTATTATTAATTCTATTTATGTTCATATGATATTTATTTTATTATTACTAACACCATTTATATATTGTGATTTATTATTATTATTTTTACTAACCCAATTATTATTATTATTATTTTGCTTATTTATTGTGATTTAATTATTATTATTTTGTAATTGTCTCCTTTATGTAATATTTTAATAGTAATATTTAATATTTATTTTAAATGCTATGGTTAGTAAAATAGGGAGTGAAACATGTTTGTATTTAAAATCAATTTAGATCATTAATTTAAAAGATAAAATATTTAAAATTGTACACTCACACACGTAAGTCGATCCTGGATCGCCATCTCACTTTCTAGGGATACCTCTCATGTTGCCTAAACCAAAGGTCAAGTAGGGTGTATAAAGCAAAGTCCCCCATTTCACATCATCTAGTCCCTTAAACAGATAAAAAGATCAAGTCCCTTCGAATGTTGCCTTCGTAATGATCTTGTCCCTTTCGAATAAAGATGATAAATCCCTTCGAATTGCTTATACACCCAAAAGTTGCCTAAATAACAGATGTCCCTTCACTTGTCCCTCACATCCAAGGTAATGACTACCTATTCCTTAATAATAGGGATAGTCTTACCATTTAAAGGATTCAAGAACAGAAAAGACTTAAACTTAGGGTAGGTTCCTCTTAGATACTTGCTCACTCTTCAAAACATTTCAAAAACTTCATACATTTCAAACAATTTTCAAAACAAAGGTTTTATATACATCCGTACATGGATCATTATAAAATACTTAAGAAAATTTCTATTCACACACTTCACATTTCAAAAACATTTTAAAGTGAGCTAAGTAACTAAGAGCTCATGGATAACCATGGATGTAAAGGGTGCTAACACCTTCCCTTTACATAACCTACCCCCCGGACCCAAAAATCTTTTAAAAGGTCTTTCCTGTTCTTTTATGCCTTTCCTTTGGATAAAATAAAAGTCGGTGGCGACTCTTGCTATCCGCAACATAACTAAAGTCAGTTCTCCCACCGTGTTACAGAACTGGCGACTCTGCTGGGGATTTAATAAAAGAGGGGTACCCTTAGGAATTAGATCACTTTAAACTTGTTTGCTTTGTTTGCTTTACTTTACTTGTGGGGTGCTCTTATGTGTGAAAGATCCTAACCCGGATCTAGTGTACCTTAGGTAAATGGCAATAGACCAAGGAAATTGTACGGCGTATACCGATATGGTTGATCTGGTGGCTGTAAACACCCCAAATTTGCCCTCACCCATTCACACCATGGCTTGTGATCATTTCATATGCATAAACACAATCATATCACCTCATATTACATTTTTGGTTCACTGCATAGTTTCTAAGTCATCTGCACCTAGGGTTTGTGATCTGAGCAATCCAAGAGCTTCTTTGAGCCACTCCAAAGGTCAACAATCAATTCAAAGGGATCCATGCATGTTATTATATTATATTACATCCCCTCAAAGTCAAAAATGCCAAATAATCACAAGAACTGGGATTGGTATGGATGCAGAGCCAGGTTTGACTGCACAGTTGACCTAAAATTAGGGTTCTGGTTTCAGAGGCCATAACTCCAATATTTTTGGTCATTCTTGTTTCTATTGGTCTCTATATGGTATAGGGAGTATGCATATCAATTTTCATGAAGAAATTCCATGGGGAAGTCATCTGATCAAGAGTTGACTTTCTGAACAAGTCAGTGCAAAATCAGGGCATCTGAGGCCCCCAATGACCCAACCAAGGGGTGATCTTCATCATTTTGAGTGTATATGATCTTTATTTGATCATGGAAGAAGGTTTAAGTTCACAAAATTCAAGAATTTGAAGTTTTTTGCAAAGTTGACTTTTTAGGACATGGTTGACTTTTAAGGAATATGTCATTTTATGCCACTTTTCAAGCCTTGCTTTTTGATCCAAAAATGCTTCAAATGGAAAAACTTTGGTCATGAAAGTTGTAGAATACATTTTTCCCTTTTCAAAAAATACAAGAACATGATCTAATTCATTTTGGATCAAAAGTTATGGTGTGTTAAAGTTGGCAAAAATCACTAATTTTCAAGTCATGCACCAAAAGGCAAAGTTGCAAATTCTCCTTTCAAGGCCAATTCAGTCATCATATGGGCCTCTAATTCACTCAACATGATCACATAACTTCTAAAAATCAGAATGGGCCAAGAAATCACATGTTTGTATGGCCTTTGGAGCAAAATCTTTCCATGAGAACCAAAGGAAACCAACTTGCAAAAACCATCATAACACTTCACCCACTTGCTGCCTATGTTGCTGACCACCCCTAGCCTTTCTCCCTCACCTTGCTGCGCAGCCCACACCCATTGTACCAAGCTAGAACTTGACCCATGCTTTCTCTTACATAAAGTTGACAATTTGCAAAAAGCACCATACCAATCACAAAAGCACAAGTCACATCACCTGACCAATAAGATTTGTTTATGTGGATCAAATGCCAGCCATTTCATACATCAAGCAAGGCTGAAACAAACAAGATCATAACATTCACAAACTCACTCCCTCAAGCTTTTCTCTTCGAATCTCTCTGCACAAGCCACAAACATTCAAACAAGTTTCACTAATCATATCACCATGCTTCATTGAGCCAAAACCAGCAAGACTTAGGCCTGAATCAAACAAGAACACCATTTCTCCATTTTCACTCCAACCTGCACTTTCCTTCGAAACATCTTCCACAGGCCATAGACACTCAAACAAACTCCACAAACCTTCTCAAAACATCACCCTGAGCACAGAGAACCCCTCACCCATGCCTGAAACAGCCTGAATCACCATCACCATTTTCAACTGAGCTTGAGCAGAAGCTGTTCAAACTCCTTAACCAGCCAACATAAATTTCTTCTAAGCATTCAAGCATCATCAGGGGATCAAGTGGAGTGGATTGCATCAAGAGGGGAGGTCAGAAAGTTGCAGGATTGAAAGCTTCGAAACTCAGGTAGCTCAAGAACATTTTTTCCAGAAATCATTTTTTAAGTTCTTAAGTTGTTCTATATGCCTTCCTGATCATGAATATGTCTTTAGTTTTGAAAATGGTGGAGAGTTGAGAGTTTAATCAGTCTCTGAAACTTTTTGCCCTAGATTTTGTTTGCTTCGATTCAGCCATTTCTGGAATGATAAATATGTTTTGATTGGGGGTTTTGATTCGTGAGTGAGTGGGGTTCATTCTTGTGTTTTTAGAATTCATTTTAGATGCGTGTGGAGAGAGATTGGTTTTTGGGGTGAACGGAGAAGATGACCGGAACACTGTTCCGGTCATCTGAAAGTGATTAACGGCAGGATTAGTGCATAAACATTAATTAGCTGATTTTGAATTCTGGCCCTTGGATGTGGCGCCAAGTCAATTCCCGCGCGCGTGACTTTGAATCCAGGCCTTAGGATCTGTTGACTTCTTCAATAATTCATTTAAATTCATTTTATTTTCCTTTTATTTCATTTGTTTTATACAATTTATTTAAAATAGCAAAATTGTTTTAAAAATTATGAAACTTTTTCTCAAGAGTTTCATTAATTTTTAAAACACAAAAATATTTTTATTTTTATTTTTAGCATTAAAAAAGTATTTTTAAATATTTAAAAGTTTATTTTTAATTGATTAATGAAAATTAATTTATTAAAAATACTTTTAGGTATTTAAAAATCACCAAAAAATTCATGAAATGTTCTAAGACATTTAGAAACATTGTCCAACCTTCAAACCAAATTTATTTTTTGATCTTGATGCATTTTGAGAATTTTTCATTGATTTAAAATCATTTTTATGCATTAATTTGATCCAAAGTTCCAAAAATCATTTCTGCCTATCCATGAGGAGTTGGACATTGATTCTTTTTGCATTGCATTGTGTTTAACATGTAGTTTGTGAGATTAAATGGCCATGATTTGATATTTTATTTTCAATTTGTTTGACATTTCTTTTGTTTGGAAACCCTAAAACCCTAGAAATCTTAGAAAAATCATAACTTGAAATTGGTTAAGAGTTGAGACCTCTCCTTTGGGCATTGGTTTAGTATAGGATTAGGGGTCATTTGAGTGGCATTTTCAATTTTTATCTTAGGGTTTGCTTCTGATTTTGATTTTTGTTTGATGTATGGTTCATAAACCCTAATTTGGGCTTCCATATGCATCCATCTTGCATTTCCTTGCATAGCATGCCTTGCCATGACATTCCATGTTTCCATTTGATTCATTGAACATTATAAGACATATTGAAAGCATGTTTGATCATTACATCATGTATTTTCCATATTGTATGTCATGTGCACTTCATAACTTTTCATGTATGTTCATGGTTCCTAACTTGTTTCATTTGCATTCATGAACTTGTATGATCATTTCCATGTGCTGCCTCATGTTTGTAGCATCTCATAGAATCATTAGCATCATGTTTATGCTTCTGATTTTGTCTCTCATCATGTCATCTCATCCCATTTTGCATTGCATTGCATTTCTTTTCTAACCTTTCAGGTGGTAAGTGACTTTGAGAAGTGAATTTGCCTTCACTTCTCATAACTCTTCTTTTCATCTCTCTTGCATCCATGCTGCATTTTATCTTGTGTTTGAGATTGAGCTTGCTCATTCTTCTTCTGCCCACTTTCTTTCTTCAAGGGACTTGACTTCTTGAATGAAGCAAGTCACTTTGCTTCTCTTGATCCTTTCATCTGCTTCTTGGTGGTTCCACTGAAGATTTCTCTTGTAAACCTCACAAACCCTAGGAACAACCAAGCATGACAATGATTAGGGTTTTGATTAGTTTCCCCTCTTAGTTTTACCTTTGTGTCTCTTCTGAGTCATCTCTTCTTATCTCATAATCAGGGACTAAACCCTAAAGGCTTTAAGGCTTTGTGATTGAGCTTATGCCTGCATCCTTCTCTTAGGATGGAGTGTATAACTTTAATCCTAAGTGTTAAACCCTTAATGTGTTTAAATCTCTTAATCAATTCACTTAATAATCATCAAGACATCACACTTGTAACTTGGGCCTTGCATTAGGGTTCTAATTCTTCCTTAATTGGTTAAGAAGGACTAACCCTAGTGTTAATGGACAAGTCCCCCTCAAGTTGTCTTAAAAATCATAAAACTCACTTCATCATCATACCATTAAATAAAATTCACTTAATCAAAGGCTTGTTTTGTCATGAGTTTAATCCCTAATCATGGATTAAGTTGAGGGGCTTTCCTCAGCTTAAACATTCTCATCTATTATCCTTCTATTAGGATGGTGTAATGAGTCTGTTTAATCCTTGATTATGGCTTAACCTCATTACTTAACACTAAACAAAAATCACAAAAACATCTAAATAATCAACAAGTAGGTTAATGATCTTAATCCTACACCAAAGGTGATTAAGTGTGAGAAGCTGACTTCACACTTAAGGTATTCTCATTACCCCTAACCAGAGGGAAGATGTGATGAGTTTACTAAATCCATTGGTTTAGACTTAAGCTCATTAACTTATGACAAACTTCCAAAAGCAATAAAAGACTGAAAACACAAAAACAAACAATAATCGTCTCCTCCGGGATTCTTTTCTCATCTCATTCACTCACAAACGAGAGCTCGCTTCTTCCGTCTAATGCAAGACAGTTTGCACCTGAGCCAGACAGGTCATACACTTGAGCATAGACAAGTAAGCAGTTCACAAGTCAATTCATCTTTCAGTCTCTTTGGGTCGAACTACGGTGTTCTGACTTCCTCATTGCACGAGAGGATACGTAGGCATAACTTAACAGTTATCGAACAAAAGTCTCTGTACATTCCCCCCCTTCCAGCTTCATTCTTTAGCCTCATGATCTTGAACATATTCTTGTTCTCACTGACACATCATTTATACATACCACACTTCACTTCTTTTACATTGACACCTGTACATCTTTTTCCAGCTATTTTATACACAAATTGCACAGACACTACCCCTTTAAAACACAAATCTTTCAAGCGTGGATCCCGTCGAGTACGGCGGACAATCTGGGTGCTAATACCTTCCCAGGTTGTAACCAACCCCCTTTCTCAGTCTCTCTGGTTCGCAACCGTCTTATCCATCTCTTTCTAGGTCTATGCAGCATTGCCTTTCCTCTGGGATAAAAATGCCTAGATGGCGACTCTTTTCATCTCCAGTGAGTTCACGGCTGTGTGTTCTCATTGTCCCTCTCGCCGACCGTTCGCGTCTGTACCTTTATCTGGGCCTGTTCCCATTTATCGGGAGCGACAGCTTGGCGACTCTGCTGGGGACCCTTATACTGCAACCAGGGCTTCTGGTTCTTTTTGTGGGTTCCTCCTAGCGCTTGATTGATTTGTGTTTACTGGGGTGTTATGTGCTTATTTGTGTTTGTACATTTGTGATTATTTTTGCTTTATGAACAGTTGTTTACTGCTTTCTTTATAGCCTTGCATTATATCATATTGTCATACTGTGCTGCTGGCTGGATCTGTTTGTTTGCTTTGGTGGGTGGGTGTTCTATTGAGAGTTAAGGTCCTATACCTGGGACCTGAGTGACACCTAGGCTAGAGTGAATCATATTATTTTCCATTCCATCTCGGTCTGGTGCGAGAATATGAAACACGGTTCAGATATGGGTTTCTTCTTGAGAACTCTGTGTTGCAGATTTCCTGCAATGCTAGGGCTATCTGGGAAGCCTGCTAAGTCTGGATGACCTTTTAGTATTGACCTTCAGAAACTGAGGTGAATTAGAGGAGGAACATTTATGGTTATTGTAAACACTGTACCTCCGGGTTAGAAGTGTTTACACTTCTCATAACTGATCCAAGTCTAAGGATCCTTGTTTTAGAACACCACCTGTGAGGGGGTTGGGCTGTTTACAGGTTTGCAGGTACCTTGGCCTCAGAATACCCTGTTACTTTGATTAAGAATACTCCATGTTGGGACAGTTCTTGTGATTCTAAACCCTGGACATGTGGCTCTTTATTTGAGCCCCCCACCTTGGTTACTGGATTTATAGACCTTCATCTGGAATCCTTGAACATACTTGGGCATATACCAGGGCATTTGATCAGATCCAGCTCATGTCACAAACCCTTGCATCTCATTTGCATACATAACCATTGCATCATATTGACATTTGCTTATTTGTGTTTCAGGGTATCCATCTTCATTTGGTTTTGGTTTTGACCCCATCTTCAGTATTGACCCATCTTCATCAGCATCTGCTTCAGTAATCAGCTATCTATTCCAGTCACCTGCACCAGCCAATCAGTGGCCCATTCTTCAGTGTTATCATCAGCACCTGTCTCTACTCATCTTCAACAACATGGCTCCTAAAAAGAGTAACATCACCTACCACTTCTTCCAGCCAGAGCTATCTGACATCAGGAGGATTCAGACCCTGATCACTCCAGACCACATACCATTGTTCAGGGAACAATATGGGGATATACTTGATATGGTTATGGATCTGGACCCTTCACAGAGAAGCCTGATCCACACTTGCATTCAGTTTTATGATCCCCCACTGAGATGTTTCACTTTTCAGGACTTTCAGTTGGGCCCCTTATTGGAAGAATACTCATCATTAGTTGGTATACCTGTCAGAGGTGGAGTCCCTTTCAACCCTGAGATGGTCTTTCCTGGTAATGAAGAAGTAGCAAAGGCATTGCATCTGGAACCTGTTCTGATTGAGCAGCATATGACTTCTAAAGCTGGAATCCCTGGTTTCCATCTGGATTTCTTGATCTCTCAAGCTACCCTGAAAGCTTCTTTAGGAGAATGGAAAGCTGTATGTGCTTTATTGGCCCTGAGCATATATGGAATTGTATTGTTTGCAGATGAGCCTCGATTCATTAGCAAGAATGCAATCCATCTTTTCATCCTGAAGAACCCAGTGCCCACTTTATTGGGAGATCTCTATTACTCAGTGCATCAGAGGAATGAAAAGCAGAGGGGAAGATTAGTAAGGTGTTGTGCTCCATTGTTCCATACTTGGCTTCTCAGGCATTTACCCAAGACAGATGCATTTTTGAACCCTCATCAGCAGAGAAACTGGGCTAAGAGACTCACTGCACTAACTTCAGCTGATATCAGATGGTGCACTCAAAGTACCAAAGGCAGGGATATCATCACTAGCTGTGGGCATTTTCCCAATGTGCCCCTAATAGGAGTTAAGGGTAGTATTAACTACAACCCTCTGCTGTTCAAAAGACAACTGGGCTATGCACTGGTCCACACTCCTAAGGCACAGGACTTGGTTGAGACCCTTTATTGTGAGAACAAGCCTAATCTGGCTATTGTTAGGCAGGCAGCTTGGGCCTGGGACAATGTTCAAACCAAGGGAGTGACCATTCTGGGGAAGTGCAGCAACGTGGCATCAGCACAATATTATGAATGGTCCCATGCCAGGGCCCAATTCTCTGGAATGCCCTTTACCATGGAGGATATGCCTGGACCATCCTCAGCACCACCCCCTGCCACTATCAGTTTGGAGGAGTTTGAGAGCTTGAAAGAAAGAAATGAGAAGTTGACCCAGGATTTGCAGAAGACCCTCCGGGAGAGGAGTGATGGCAGGTTGGATATTGAGAGGCTAGAGAAGCTGAGAGTGGAGCATCTAGCTAAGATTGAGAAGTCTGGAGATTATATCAAAAAGTCTAAGGCTGGAGAACAAATTCTGAAGAATGCTTGTAAGGAAGCCCAGTTCCAGAGAGCAAGGACAGACTTGTATCTGAGGGAGAGTCAAGCCCGGTGGGTCAGGATCACCGAGGCTCGTACTCTGGAGGATAAGAGGGTCCAAGACAAGATAGAGCAACTGGAAGCTAGTGCAAAAGAGCAGCAAGAAGCCCTGGCAGCAGCCCAGAGGGAGATATCAGAGCTGAAGATCAAAGCTGGGGTGAAGAGGTCAAAGGACCAAAGTCAGCACAAGAAGCTAACAGCAGCTGTTACTACCCGGAATCTCCTCATCAGGAATCTCACGGAGCGTCCGGCTGATCCTGTGACCGAGGCACTTCTCAAGGAAGTTCGGGAGGATGAGTTTGGTCTTGGTGTCTGACCATTTGTTTGTTGTTGTTTTCATTCCATGTACTTTTGTTTTCCTGTAATATATTTTGACCCCTCAGAGGGCTTGTATTTGTAAACAAACTATGTACCATTTGCTTTTGTAATATATGTATTAGTTTGTTCCATCCGAGTTTATTTCGAAGGCAACATCAACAGCATCTTCAAGGGTCTGGAAGGGTCAAAACTGAATGCCAAGCCGGATACCTTGAAAACAAATAAGCATACTGCATTGCATGCTAACCCTTTGTTTGTTTTGTAGGTTTTTGCTTTATTGTTGCTAACTCTGTTGTGATGCTCATGAATTATTGCTCGACGCCGGGTATTTCCCCTCAACCGTCCGCACCGTTATCCAACCCGTAACAATCTTCCGGGCATACAAATGGATCAGGTACAGCAGGACCTTGCAGAGGTCAGAAATCAAATGGCAAACGAAAGATTGGAGATGAGAACACAGATGACGCAGTTTATGGAAGTGATGAACAACATGGCTCAGAGCCAGGAAAGATTGAGGGCCATGGTGGAAAGGCAAAATCAATAAGATCCACATATAGGGACTGCCGGCACCAGCAACAATGAAAGGGTCCAACCTCATGTTAACCCCCCTGTATTTGGCCCCCACCTCCATCCTGAGGTCAACATCCCTGCAAATGTTCAAGGGACTGCCACTGCAGGCAGGGTACTGCAAGAAGACCCCCAAGAGGATCAGTTTACAGTAATGGGTGCTGGGGAGGAAGCTTATGATAGAAGGCTGGATGAGATAGCTGAGAAATTGAGGTCCTTAGAGTCTCAAAACTCTTTGGGTTTCGATGTCATGGACATGGGCTTGGTAGACGGGGTCAGAATTCCCCATAAGTTCAAGCCTCCTTGTTTTGAAAAATACAACGGGACTTCATGCCCCCGGACTCATTTACAATCATTTCTGGGAAGGCTGAAGGCCTATACTATGGATGAGAAGCTCTGGATGTTCTATTTTGAGGATAGTTTGACGGGAGCGTCAAGAGAATGGTACTCTCATCTGACGAGAGCAACTATTAGATGCTGGAAGGACCTGGCAGAGGCCTTCATCAGACAATATCAGTACAACTTAGATATGGCACCCGACAGGACCCTCCTAATGGGAATGTCACAGTCGTCAAGGGAAAGTTTCTGAGAATATGCCCAGAGATGGAGGCAACTGGCTGCTGCTGTTCAGCCACCTATGTCTGAGAGGGAAATGGCAGATATGTTTATGAACACCCTTCAGGGGACATATATTGACAGGCTGGCTGCTTTCTCTTCCACCAGCTTTGCAGATGTTGTCATAGCTGGGGAGAGAATTGAGAGCCTGTTAAAGATGGGCAAAATCTCTGACAATGGTGCCAGCTCGTCCAACAATGCAAGGAAGCCTTTTGCAGGCCCAAGAAGAACTGGCGAGACCAATGCCATCCACACCAACAGGGGCAGGCCCCAATATGTTCACAGGTCTGTAGCAGCAGTCACCATTCCCGCTCCAGCTCATCCACAACCAGCTTATCAGCCTCCGCAGCAAAACTATCAGCAACAACCTCAGTACCATCAACAAGCTCAATATACTCCAAGGAATTACAACAACACCAACAACAACAACCAGCAAAGGCCGTTCCAACAGAGGCCATCTCAAGCCAACAGGGTGATCGATCCGATCCCCATGCCATATGCTACATTGCTGCCACAACTCCTGAAACTCAACCTAGTTGAGCTAAGGACGCTGGCACCTCCAGATCCCAACAGCCTACCCAGGAATTGTGACTCCAACGCCAGATGTGCTTTTCATTCAAATGCACCTGGCCACAGTACAGAAAAGTGCAGAGCCTTGCACATGAAGGTACAAGACCTGGTGGACTCAAAAGCTCTGAACTTCGCACCACCACCCAATGTCAATAAGAACCCCATGCCAAACCACGGTGGTCCCAGAATTAACGCTATTGAAGAAGACAAGCCGTTTTATTTAATAACCAATGTGGGTCAGATCCGGACACCGTTGGTGGAAATTAAGGCTCAGCTCCTCGAATGTCAAGTGTTCCCGGGGTGTGAGTTAGGGTGTGCTTACTGCAATATTTCAGTAAATGTGTGTGATAACTTGAGGAATGGCATAGATGGTCTCATTCAGAGTGGCCAACTTCAGATTACAACATCGTTTCCTACAAATCCAGCAATCCCATCAGCAACAATTCCAGCAACTCCTACAACTGCAACAACCATTGTTCCCGACAATTCTTCGGCTTCATCAACAAGTACTTCATCTGTCTTCTCAACTGATCAGTTATCAACAAATGTTCCTTCTACAACTCCAGCACCACTTCATTTCGAAACTCCTACAACAACAACATCCATCCTTCCGACAATGTCTCCTACAACATCAGCAACAAACTCTGAAGACGTCTCAACTGTCACAATATTTTATGATCCTGAAAACAACTCTGCCTACAACTCAGAAGGTGCTGCTCCCATCAGAGCACCAGTCACAATTTATTACGATCCACAGACTATCACAATTCCTTCCGCAGCTACAATTAGTCCAGTCACTATCACGGTGCCTGGGCCGGTACCTTATGAAAGCAGCAATGCCATCCCATGGCATTACGGCTCTGATTTGTATTGCGAGGGACAAAAAATCACTTTTGAATCATCAACCCCTGCACCACAAGTAGATAATGTGGGAGGAGGCGGAGGCTTCACTCGAAGCGGACGTCTCTTTGCTCCACAAACCCAGAGACCCACTGCCGAAGCAGAAGCTGCTGCCAAGGCAAAAGGGAAGAGCTTGGTGCAGGAAGACCAAGCTGTTAAAGAAGCTTTGAAAACACCATTCGATCAAGAGGTTGATGAGTTCATGCGAATCATCAAGAAGAGTGATTATAAAGTAGTGGATCAGCTTCATCAGACGCCTTCCAAGATCTCAATCCTATCATTGCTTATGTGCTCCGAAGCCCATCGGAACGCACTACTCAAAGTCTTGCACGCAGCTTACGTGCCTGAAGAGATCACTGTCAATCAGCTGGAAGCTGTAGTTGGAAATGTTAATGCTAGTCATGGACTAGGGTTCACCAACACTGATTTGACAACGGAAGGCCGCAACCATAACAAGGCTTTGCACATAACCATGGAATGTAAAGGTCTTGTCCTTTCCCATGTGCTGGTAGACACGGGGTCATCCCTCAATGTCTTACCTAAAAAGGCCCTGGTGAAGCTAGAATATGACGGATTGGCGTTAAGACCCAGCAACCTGGTGGTGAGAGCCTTTGATGGCTCAAAGAGATCGGTTCTGGGAGAGATTGAGTTGCCCATAACGATTGGCCCGCAAACTTTCAAAACGACCTTCTACGTGATGGATATACAGCCTGCCTACAGCTGTCTATTGGGTAGGCCATGGATTCACGCCGCTGGCGCCGTGACCTCCACCCTTCACCAGAAGTTAAAATATGAGTGGGAGGGTTAAATCGTTACAATCTGTGGAGAGGAGGATATTTTTGTCAGCCACCTGGCTACCTATAAGTATATTGAGATGGATGGGGAGATCCATGAAACAATGAGCCAAGGTTTTGAAGCTTTGAATGTCAATGAAACATCTGCTGTACCTGGAACTTCAATATCATCATACCAACAAGCCCGGAAGGTTGTTGAGGAAGGAACCGCCCAAGTCTGGGGCAAACTGTTATCGGTGGAGAAGAAAGAGGATAGATTTGGGTTGGGTTACAAACCAACTCAACAAGATCAAGCAGAGGCTGCAAAAGAGCCCAACTTTGTCAGTGGGGGGATGCTCACCCCTGATGCTATCAACAATTTGGAAGACGAGCTGGAAGAAGAACGCAATCTGGAGAATTGGATTCGTCCAAAGATCCCGGGGAGCAGTATCTCAAACTGGTCTTCCCAGGAAATTATAAGAGTTACTCATGCAGAGTAATTATTATTTCCTGTATTTTTATAGCATGCATCAAAGTCTTGCATCTTGCCCAAGATGACAAGACTCATTTTGTAATCGGGCCATCTGTACTTTTTGTGCAACAAGATTAATCAATGAAATATCAGACATCTTTTTGCAAATGAGTCTTTTTCTTTTCCGTTCACTGTTTTTCCATTTTTCTTTTTGTACAAAAAATAAATGGCAGTGTTTTCAAAATGACAACTTTATTTCACTTTTCTAAACAAGATTAAAATCAAATCACTAAAATGAACAAACTGAACCCTTGCAGAGAGTGCCTTCCAGACAACACCGACAACAGCACGGCTATGACTTCGTATGACTTTGACAATCCAATCAATCAAGCTGATGAAGGGGTTGAAGAAGATTACGAGCTTCCTGAAGAGCTATCCAGATTGTTGAGACAAGAGGAGAAGTTTATCACTCCTCATCAGGAGGAGGTGGAAACGATTAATCTTGGTACAGATGAAGATGTGAAAGAGGTTAAAATCGGGACCGGCCTACAAGACTCAGTAAAGAAACAACTGGTTGACCTGCTTCAAGAATATGTGGATGTGTTTGCTTGGTCTTATCAAGACATGCCAGGGTTGGACACCGACATTGTTGTGCACAAGCTGCCTTTGAGAGAGGAGTGCCCACCGGTCAAACAGAAGCTGCGCCGTACTCGCCCAGACATGGCTATGAAAATCAAAGAAGAGGTACAAAAGCAGTGGGACGCCGGGTTCCTTGCTGTGACTAGCTATCCACCGTGGGTTGCTAACATAGTACCTGTGCCTAAGAAAGACGGCAAAGTAAGAATGTGTGTTGACTACCGAGATTTGAATAGAGCTAGCCCGAAAGATGATTTCCCATTACCTCACATTGATGTATTGGTGGATAACACGGCACAGTTCTCGGTATTCTCCTTCATGGATGGATTTTCAGGATACAATCAAATTAAAATGTCACCTGAAGACATGGAGAAGACAACTTTCATCACACCCTGGGGCACGTTCTGCTATAAGGTAATGCCATTTGGGCTCAAGAATGCTGGTGCCACATATCAACGGGCTATGGTAACATTATTCCACGATATGATCCATAAGGAAATCGAGTGTTATGTGGATGACATGATTGCCAAGTCCCTTACAGAGGAAGATCACCTGGTGAATCTACTGAAGTTATTCAAGCGTCTGAGGAAGTACCAATTGAAGCTGAACCCCAACAAGTGCACATTCGGGGTGCGATCCGGTAAGTTGTTGGGCTTTATTGTAAGCGAGAAAGGGATTGAAGTTGACCCTGATAAAGTCAAAGCCATTCAAGAGATGCCTGCACCAAGGTCAGAGAAAGAAGTTCGAGGGTTCTTAGGTCGATTGAACTACATTTCACGGTTCATATCTCACCTTACAGCA
This sequence comes from Lathyrus aphaca, assembly GCA_963966055.1. Classification (NCBI taxonomy): domain Eukaryota; kingdom Viridiplantae; phylum Streptophyta; class Magnoliopsida; order Fabales; family Fabaceae; genus Lathyrus; species Lathyrus aphaca. The sequence continues at coordinate 481,687,786 of OZ014525.1, read as the reverse complement.
ACCTGTGAACCCTTGTTCAAGCTACTGAGAAAAGAACAGACGGTCAGGTGGAACGAAGACTGCCAGAAGGCTTTTGACAAGATTAAAGAATATTTGCAAGAACCTCCGATCCTTATGCCTCCAGTTGAAGGAAGACCTCTGATAATGTACTTGACAGTATTAGAAGAGTCAATGGGGTGTGTGCTGGGCCAGCATGACGAGTCTGGTCGAAAAGAGTATGCAATATACTACCTAAGGAAAAAGTTTACCGACTGTGAACAACGTTATTCACTGCTCGAGAAAACTTGCTGTGCTTTAGCGTGGGCTGCTCGCCGACTGAGGCAGTATATGTTGACCCACATAACTTTGTTGATCTCAAAGATGGACCCAGTCAAGTACATATTTGAGAAGCCAGCACTTACCGGACGGGTTGCAAGATGGCAGATGATTCTCACAGAATATGACATCCAGTACACATCTCAAAAAGCCATCAAGGGCAGTGTATTGTCTGAATATCTTGCTGAGCAACCTATTGATGATTACCAGCCTATGAGATTTGACTTCCCTGATGAAGACATCATGTTCATAAAAGCGAAAGATCATGAAGAGCCTGTTCACACTGAAGGGCCTGACCCGGAAGAAGAATGGACTATGATGTTTGATGGGGCTGTTAATATGAATGGTCGTGGTGTTGGTGCGGTACTCATTACACCCAAAGGAGTTCACATGCCTTTCTCGGCAAAACTCACTTTCAACTGCACTAACAACGAAGCTGAATACGAAGCTTGCATTATGGGTCTTGAGGAAGCCATTGACCTCAGGATCAGGACATTGACCGTATTCGGAGATTCAGCTCTGGTAATCAATCAAACCAACGGCAAATGGTATACACACCAGGACCATCTGATACCTTACAGGGATTATACAAGGAGGTTATTGACTTTCTTTACAACAGTCAAGCTTGAGTATATCCCTCGGGACGAGAATCAGTTTGCAGATGCTCTGGCTACCATTTCATCAATGATCAAAGTTCAAGCTGCCAACTTTGTACCTCAAATTTCAGTGTCCAGACTTGACAGACCAGCATATGTGTTCGCAGCAGATGTTGTTAAAGATGATAAGCCTTGGTTCCATGACATTAAGTGCTTCTTGGAGGACCAAACGTACCCACCTGGGGCATCATCCAATGATAAGAAGACTTTGAGAAGGCTTGCTGGTAGTTTCTTTCTGAACACTGATGGGTCTTTATACAAAAGGAACTTTGATATGGTACTCCTCAGATGTGTTGATAAGACGGAGGCAGACTTGTTGATGCATGAAGTGCACGAAGGATCCTTTGGTACCCATGCAGGAGGGCATGCCATGGCTAAGAAATTGTTAAGATCAGGTTATTACTGGATCACAATGGACACTGACTGTTGTGCCTATGCTAGAAAATGCCATAAATGCCAGATTTATGCGGATAAGGTGCATGTGCCTCCCAATCCTTTGAACGTGATGTCTTCACCCTGGCCCTTTGCTATGTGGGGCATTGACATGATTGGCAAGATTGAGCCAACTGCTTCGAATGGCCACAAATTCATCTTGGTTGCCATTGACTACTTCACCAAGTGGGTTGAAGCAGCCTCATATGCAAATGTTACAAGGCAAGTGGTAGCCAGATTTCTGAAGAGAGATATCATCTGTCGATACGGAGTTCCCGAGCGAATCATTACTGATAATGGTTCCAACTTGAACAACAAAATGATGGCTGAGTTATGCCGGGACTTCAAGATCCAACACCACAATTCTTCTCCTTACAGGCCAAAGATGAATGGCGCTGTTGAGGCAGCAAATAAAAATATCAAGAAGATTGTGCAGAAGATGGTAGTTACCTACAAAGACTGGCATGAAATGCTACCGTTTGCCTTGCATGGGTACCGCACGTCAATCAGAACATCCACTGGGGCAACACCGTATCAGCTTGTGTATGGTATGGAAGCAGTCCTACCTGTCGAAGTTGAATTACCCTCTCTACGGGTACTAATGGATGTTAAGCTGAACGAAGCAGAATGGGTTCGGGCCCGATACGAACAACTGAGTCTGATCGAAGAGAAAAGATTGGCTGCAATCTGTCATGGGCAGTTATATTAGAAGAGAATGAAGAAAGCCTTCGATCAGAAAGTCAGGCACCGAGAGTACCAAGTGGGAGATCTTGTGCTGAAAAGAATCCTCCCATCTCATACAGACCACAGGGGCAAATGGACTCCAAATTATGAAGGACCATTCGTAGTAAAGAAAGTTTTCTCTGGTGGAGCACTGATGCTCGGCACCATGGATGGTGAAGACTTCCCGTCCCCTGTGAATTTAGATGCAGTTAAAAAATACTTCGCATAAAAATGACCCGCTGGACATAAAAACAGAATGTAAGTCCAGGCAAAAATAGGGCATCCCGGCGAGTCAAAAACAGAATAAAAGACTCGGGCAAAAATAAGGGAAAATAAATAAAAGAATGTACACCCGCTGAGTTGAAAAGCCGCATTGGACAGCTTAGGCAAAAATGGGTATCCCGATGGATTGAAAACCCGAAAGGGCGATCCATGCAAAATGAGGGAATAAGCGAACAACTGCATTCTGAATTCGTCTGTATCACCTACAACTTGGTAAGCTTCAAAAGGATCAAGCTTCAATCAGAATCAACATTCTTCAGAAAGCCAGATGAGAAGAACGTCAAAAGTCATACGAGTCATAGTAAAGGGGAAGCTCCTTAAAGCGTCGTCAACATTGCCAGCACTTTGTTTCTCAATTTGTAACAATCTCCTCATTCCAGGGGATTTGTTTCTTTGACTGTATCTCGCCAATTCAGGGCATATGAATTAATAAATCAGATTTTCAGTCATGTCTCGTCTTGTAGATTTTCATTTATTTGCAAAAAAATGTCTGATGTCTAAAAGAAACTGATTGCATAAAATACAGATGTTTATCTTCAAACAAAAACATGCTTGCAGGAAATATACTTACTCTCAGAAGTGCCTAACTCCTATGACGGAATCCAGTAAGGGATACCTCGGGATTATCTTGTGCTTTTCTCTATCTTTTCAGGATTGCAGGTATCCAGAACGCAACTTGGGGCATGTAAGCTTCATCCCAGCAAGCTGGCAAACCAACATTCAATTTTAGCACCCAAAGTGCTCTCTCCCCAGCTGAGTTTCCTTTCATGACTCCTCCCAGCTGAGTCTGCCACTTATTACTCCTCCCCATCAGAGTTGCCAGGCATTACAAAAGGCGCCCATATCCCCGGCTGAGTCAAGAATCTACTTCAGCAGAATCCCTAGGGAGATTTCAATGATTTCTTTTTTCTCCCCAGCCGAGTTGTCACCCTCAGTCGAGCACAAAAGTCAGGGAATCGTCTCCCCACAGAGCTCCAGCCTCTATCCAGAAGAGCAACGCATGAAGAATCACAACAGAGTGAAGAAAGCTTCTATAAACCCCAGCTGGGTCTCTCATTTATTGGAATAGGTCTCTCAGTGACCCGAATCCCCAAGCAGATACATCTCATCAGATCTACCAATGATCTCATCCCCAGCTAGGATGTCTACTACAAATGGATTGATCGAAGATCTTCGCAGCAACGGGACCCGGATCCCGGTTTGGTATCTTTGCACAATCATAGCATTCGCATCATATTCACCCACAAAGCGTAGCATTCCATTTTAACACGGAGCATTACGGCAAAAATCCAACACATAGCATATTCATAAGCCATGTTTTGAACCAACACTTGTGAATAATGACAGTTCATCAACGTACAGAAAAATCCCCACCAGAGTCCCCAGCAAAAGCAGCTGCCTCACAATCACAAACATCAGTATATACTCATTTTGACACCCGTCCGTGCCATCTTTCCCCAGTAAAGTCGCCTGAACACTCTTTACAAACAAGATCACCCGTATTACAGATACTTCCTGACACCCGTCCGTGTCATGCTCCCAGCAGAAAGCCAAAGACATCATCTTTGCACTCACATATACCTATATACACTTTCTTGACACCCGTCCGTGTCGTATCCCCAGCGCAGTCGCCTACACTTTTACAACCCATATACTTGTTGATATTATTATACTTTTCTCTCTTGACACACGTCTGTGTCACCCTCCCCAGCAGATAAATACTCATCTATACAATATTCACACTCATGCTTATACAGATACTCGTCCGTGTCTTGTACATATCACTCAAATCCCCTCAGATTCAGCACTAGTCCTTGTTCTTTGTTAACTCGTTGGTACTCGTCCGTACCGTCATCTCAGAACATACGTCTAGAGTTTGTTTCTACATGATACTTGTCCGTATCATAGTCTTAAGGATGCTCGTCCGCATCTTGAATCCATACACTATGTCAAACACTTTTGTCTTCATGAATATAGACACTCGTCTGTGTCTACTATTCCCCAGAAGAATCCTCTCAGATTCAACACTCGTCCGTGTTCTCTGTTAACCAGTTGATACTCGTCCGTATCATCATCTTTGGACACGCGTCAGTATTTGTTTTTATCCAATACTCGTCCGTATCATAGTCTTAAGGATGCTCGTCCGCATCTTTAATCTATACACAAATACCAAACACTTATACCTTTTGTTTCTTGGATGTAAACACTCGTCCGTGTTTAATATTCCCCAGTAGATCGCCAACAAAGCAAATTTTCCTTCTTATCTGACACTCGTCCTGTGTCATGATAAACCCTGAGAGCAGCCGTACCCTGCTAGGTGGTCGTCCTCCACCTCTTGATGGTCGTCCTCCATCATGCTCATCCGATGGCCGTCCCCATCGTTGATATTTTCAGCAGCCGTCCCCTGCTAGGTGGTCGTCCTCCACCCCTTTGATGATCGTCCTTCATCATTTTATCCAATGGCCGTCCCCATTGTTGATTTTGGTTATCTGACATTCGTCCTATGTCAAGACAAACCTTGAGAGCAGCTGTCCCCTGCTAGGTGGTCGTTCTCCACCTCTTGATGGTCGTCCTCCATCATGCTCATCCGATGGCCGTCCCCATCGTTGACCTTTTATCCGGCATTCGTCCTATGTCGCGATACCTTTCGGCATCCGTACCCTGCCTGGTGGTCGTCCTCCACCTTAGATGACCGTCCCTCATCTTAACCCCAACAGAGCAGCCGTCCCCTGCTAGGTGATCGTCCTTCACCTTTGATGACCGTACCTCATCATCTGTTTATTTCATTTATTCTTTAACCCGATGTCCGTCCCCGTCGTGGTCCCTTTTCTTTTTAACCCGATGGCCGTCCCCATCGCTGGTTACTTTGCTTTGTGAACTTGATGGCCGTCCCCGTCGTGTTTCATTAACTCCCAGAGAATCTTACGACTTTATCTTGATGGCCGTCCCCATCATAATCTTATTGTTTCCCAGCTAGTCGGCCGTCCCCGTCTTGGCTTTACCTTTTATCCCCAGCATGTCGGCCGTCCCCGTCATTGCTCTTTCCCCAGCAGTCGTCCTCTGCTTGACGATCGTCCTCCGTCGCCCACACTTTACAATATACTTTATTTTCCTTTACAATCTATATCCCTTTTCTTCTTCATTTTGTGAGTGCAAATTTTGGACTATCTTTGGTATTCAACCATAAGTTATCCTGTTTGCCTGTTAAGCCGTTGCTTACATCCCGCACAGCTAACTCATGCTTGAATAGGGGAAGCTGTAAACACCCCAAATTTGCCCTCACCCATTCACACCATGGCTTGTGATCATTTCATATGCATAAACACAATCATATCACCTCATATTACATTTTTGGTTCACTGCATAGTTTCTAAGTCATCTGCACCTAGGGTTTGTGATCTGAGCAATCCAAGAGCTTCTTTGAGCCACTCCAAAGGTCAACAATCACTTCAAAGGGATCCATGCATGTTCTTATATTATATTACATCCCCTCAAAGTCAAAAATGCCAAAGAATCACAAGAACTGGGATTGGTATGGATGCAGAGCCAGGTTTGACTGCACAATTGACCTAAATTTAGGGTTCTGGTTTCAGAGGCCATAACTCCAATTTTTTTGGTCATTCTTGTTTCTATTGGTCTCTATATGGTATAGGGAGTATGCATATCAATTTTCATGAAGAAATTCCATGGGGAAGTCATTTGATCAAGAGTTGACTTTCTGAACAAGTCAGTGCAAAATCAGGGCATCTGAGGCCCCCAATGACCCAACCAAGGGGTGATCTTCATCATTTTGAGTGTATATGATCTTTATTTGATCATGGAAGAAGGTTGAAGTTCACAAAATTCAAGAATTTGAAGTTTTTTGCAAAGTTGACTTTTTAGGACATGGTTGACTTTTAAGGAATATGTCATTTTATGCCACTTTTCAAGCCTTGCTTTTTGATCCAAAAATGCTTCAAATGGAAAAACTTTGGTCATGAAAGTTGTAGAATACATTTTTCCCTTTTCAAAAAGTACAAGAACATGATCTAATTCATTTTGGATCAAAAGTTATGGTGTGTTAAAGTTGGCAAAAATCACTAATTTTCAAGTCATGCACCAAAAGGCAAAGTTGCAAATTCTCCTTTCAAGGCCAATTCAGTCATCATATGGGCCTCTAATTCACTCAACATGATCACATAACTTCTAAAAATCAGAATGGGCCAAGAAATCACATGTTTGTATGGCCTTTGGAGCAAAATCTTTCCATGAGAACCAAAGGAAGCCAACTTGCAAAAACCATCATAACACTTCACCCACTTGCTGCCTATGTTGCTGACCACCCCTAGCCTTTCTCCCTCACCTTGCTGCGCAGCCCACACCCATTGTACCAAGCTAGAACTTGACCCATGCTTTCTCTTACATAAAGTTGACAATTTTCAAAAAGCACCATACCAATCACAAAAGCACAAGTCACATCACCTGACCAATAAGATTTGTTTATGTGGATCAAATGCCAGCCATTTCATACATCAAGCAAGGCTGAAACAAACAAGATCATAACATTCACAAACTCACTCCCTCAAGCTTTTCTCTTCGAATCTCTCTGCACAAGCCACAAACATTCAAACAAGTTTCACTAATCATATCACCATGCTTCATTGAGCCAAAACCAGCAAGACTTAGGCCTGAATCAAACAAGAACACCATTTCTCCATTTTCACTCCAACCTGCACTTTCCTTCGAAACATCTTCCACAGGCCATAGACACTCAAACAAACTCCACAAACCTTCTCAAAACATCACCCTGAGCACAGAGAACCCCTCACCCATGCCTGAAACAACCTGAATCACCATCACCATTTTCAACTGAGCTTGAGCAGAAGCTGTTCAAACTCCTTAACCAGCCAACATAAATTTCTTCTAAGCATTCAAGCATCATCAGGGGATCAAGTGGAGTGGATTGCATCAAGAGGGGAGGTCAGAAAGTTGCAGGATTGAAAGCTTCGAAACTCAGGAAGCTCAAGAACATTTTTTCCAGAAATCATTTTTTAAGTTCTTAAGTTGTTCTATATGCCTTCCTGATCATGAATATGTCTTTAGTTTTGAAAATGGTGGAGAGTTGAGAGTTTAATCAGTCTCTGAAACTTTTTGCCCTAGATTTTGTTTGCTTCGATTCAGCCATTTCTGGAATGATAAATATGTTTTGATTGGGGGTTTTGATTCGTGAGTGAGTGGGGTTCATTCCTGTGTTTTTAGAATTCATTTTAGATGCGTGTGGAGAGAGATTGGTTTTTGGGGTGAACGGAGAAGATGACCGGAACACTGTTCCGGTCATCTGAAAGTGATTAACGGCAGGATTAGGGCATAAACATTAATTAGCTGATTTTGAATTCTGGCCCTTGGATGTGGCGCCAAGTCAATTCCCGCGCGCGTGACTTTGAATCCAGGCCTTAGGATCTGTTGACTTCTTCAATAATTCATTTAAATTCATTTTATTTTCCTTTTATTTCATTTATTTTATACAATTTATTTAAAATAGCAAAATTGTTTTAAAAATTATGAAACTTTTTCTCAAGAGTTTCATTAATTTTTAAAACACAAAAATATTTTTATTTTTATTTTTAGCATTAAAAAAGTATTTTTAAATATTTAAAAGTTTATTTTTAATTGATTAATGAAAATTAATTTATTAAAAATACTTTTAGGTATTTAAAAATCACCAAAAAATTCATGAAATGTTCTAAGACATTTAGAAACATTGTCCAACCTTCAAACCAAATTTATTTTTTGATCTTGATGCATTTTGAGAATTTTTCATTGATTTAAAATCATTTTTATGCATTAATTTGATCCAAAGTTCCAAAAATCATTTCTGCCTATCCATGAGGAGTTGGACATTGATTCTTTTTGCATTGCATTGTGTTTAGCATGTAGTTTGTGAGATTAAATGGCCATGATTTGATCTTTCATTTTCAATTTGTTTGACATTTCTTTTGTTTGGAAACCCTAAAACCCTAGAAATCTTAGAAAAATCATAACTTGAAATTGATTAAGAGTTGAGACCTCTCCTTTGGGAATTGGTTTAGTATAGGATTAGGGGTCCTTTGAGTGGCATTTTCAATTTTTATCTTAGGGTTTGCTTCTGATTTTGATTTTTGTTTGATGTATGGTTCATAAACCCTAATTTGGGCTTCCATATGCATCCATCTTGCATTTCCTTGCATAGCATGCCTTGCCATGACATTCCATGTTTTCATTTGATTCATTGAACATCATAAGACATATTGAAAGCATGTTTGATCATTACATCATGTATTTTCCATATTGTATGTCATGTGCACTTCATAACTTTTCATGTATGTTCATGGTTCCTAACTTGTTTCATTTGCATTCATGAACTTGCATGATCATTTCCATGTGCTGCCTCATGTTTGTAGCATCTCATAGCATCATTAGCATCATTTTTATGCTTCTGATTTTGTCTCTCATCATGTCATCTCATCCCATTTTGCATTGCATTGCATTTCTTTTCTAACCTTTCAGGTGGTAAGTGACTTTGAGAAGTGAATTTGCCTTCACTTCTCATAACTCTTCTTTTCATCTCTCTTGCATCCATGCTGCATTTTATCTTGTGTTTGAGATTGAGCTTGCTCATTCTTCTTCTGCCCACTTTCTTTCTTCAAGGGACTTGACTTCTTGAATGAAGCAAGTCACTTTGCTTCTCTTGATCCTTTCACCTGCTTCCTGGTGGTTCCACTGAAGATTTCTCTTGTAAACCTCACAAACCCTAGGAACAACCAAGCATGACAATGATTAGGGTTTTGATTAGTTTCCCCTCTTAGTTTTACCTTTGTGTCTCTTCTGAGTCATCTCTTCTTATCTCATAATCAGGGACTAAACCCTAAAGGCTTTAAGGCTTTGTGATTGAGCTTATGCCTGCATCCTTCTCTTAGGATGGAGTGTATAACTTTAATCCTAAGTGTTAAACCCTTAATGTGTTTAAATCTCTTAATCAATTCACTTAATAATCATCAAGACATCACACTTGTAACTTGGGCCTTGCATTAGGGTTCTAATTCTTCCTTAATTGGTTAAGAAGGACTAACCCTAGTGTTAATGGACAAGTCCCCCTCAAGTTGTCTTACAAATCATAAAACTCACTTCATCATCATACCATTAAATAAAATTCACTTAATCAAAGGCTTGTTTTGTCATGAGTTTAATCCCTAATCATGGATTAAGTTGAGGGGCTTTCCTCAGCTTAAACATTCTCATCTATTATCCTTCTATTAGGATGGTGTAATGAGTCTGTTTAATCCTTGATTATGGCTTAACCTCATTACTTAACACTAAACAAAAATCACAAAAACATCTAAATAATCAACAAGTAGGTTAATGATCTTAATCCTACACCAAAGGTGATTAAGTGTGAGAAGCTGACTTCACACTTAAGGTATTCTCATTACCCCTAACCAGAGGGAAGATGTGATGAGTTTACTAAATCCATTGGTTTAGACTTAAGCTCATTAACTTATGACAAACTTCCAAAAGCAATAAAAGACTGAAAACACAAAAACAAACAATAATCGTCTCCTCCAGGATTCTTTTCTCATCTCATTCACTCACAAACGAGAGCTCGCTTCTTCCGTCTAATGCAAGACAGTTTGCACCTGAGCCAGACAGGTCATACACTTGAGCATAGACAAGTAAGCAGTTCACAAGTCAATTCATCTTTCAGTCTCTTTGGGTCGAACTACGGTGTTCTGACTTCCTCATTGCACGAGAGGATACGTAGGCATAACTTAACAGTTATCGAACAAAAGTCTTTGTACATTCCCCCCCTTCCAGCTTCATTCTTTAGCCTCATGATCTTGAACATATTCTTGTTCTCACTGACACATCATTTATACATACCACACTTCACTTCTTTTACACTGACACCTGTACATCTTTTTCCAGCTATTTTATACACAAATTGCACAGACACTACCCCTTTAAAACACAAATCTTTCAAGCGTGGATCCCGTCGAGTACGGAGGACAATCTGGGTGCTAATACCTTCCCAGGTTGTAACCAACCCCCTTTCTCAGTCTCTCTGGTTCGCAACCGTCTTATCCATCTCTTTCTAGGTCTATGCAGCATTGCCTTTCCTCTGGGATAAAAATGCCTAGCTGGCGACTCTTTTCATCTCCAGTGAGTTCACGGCTGTGTGTTCTCATTGTCCCTCTCGCCGACCGTTCACGTCTGTACCTTTATCTGGGCCTATTCCCATTTATCGGGAGCGACAGTGGCCATAGTTAGTGTGACTTCTTGGTTGGTGCTTATGTTCCTTAAGTCAAGTTGAGGATAATATGAGGCTGCCATATGTTGTCAATGCACTAACTAACTTTTAGAACCCTAGTTATCCCATCTTGGCCTTTAGAAAAGTAGTGAGATAACCGGCTTTGGTGAAGACTGAAGTTGGTTGATACTCGATACTACACTCATTGAGATCCTAAACTTGGAGGGTTTTGGTTGGCAAGTAAGTTGCCCACTGAACAACCACCCTTGCGAAGGATCAATGATATTGAGATCCCTTAGAACATGGTTACTTTTGTAGGACAGGATGAACCATCTAAACTTCAGGGGAGGGTACTTACCTTTAAACCTCATGCAAGCCTTTAAACCTAGGGCTATTGTGTGACTTGTTTGTGTGTGCCACATGTTTGTGATTGAGCATAACATCATGACATCATCATGCATCATAAGCATAACATTTTCACTAACCATTTCAAGGACCAAAGGATTTATCTTTGTTCTTTGTTGCAGGTCATGGCTTCTGCTCGTAGAAACACTATCAGGATCAACTTTGTAGGCATACCTCCTAAGCTTAAAGAGTTGGTTTCTCAAGTGTATGAAAACTCCCAGTTCATCAAGAGACATGGTAACCTTCTGGATCTAGTCACCTCAGGGTTCAATGAAGACATGATGAGTGTTCTGTTTCAGTTCTTTGATCCTAAGCACCATTGCTTCACATTCCCCGACTATCAGCTGGTTCCTACAATGGAAGAGTTCTCCAAACTTCTGGGTATACCTGTTCTTGATCAGAAACCATTCACAGGCTTGGAAAAAGAGCTTAAACCTGAGGTTATTGCTGCAGCTCTACATCTGAAGAAGTCTGACATTGTTCTAGAAACAAGAAGCGGAGTTAAGGGTATTCTTGCTAAGGTGTTGATAGAGAAGGCTCAAATGTTCTTGAAAGCTATGAGCTATGATGCTTTTGAGGAGATCTTAGCCTTGTTGATTTATGGCTTAGTGTTGTTCCCCAATCCTGATCAGTTCATAGACGTTCATGCCATCAATATATTCCTGAGTCACAATCCAGTGCCTACATTGCTTGGAGATATTCTGCACTCTCTTCATACTAGTACTACAAAGGCACGAGGAACTCTGATGTGCTGCATACCTTTTCTATCTAGGTGGTTTATTTCTCACCTTCCTCGCTCAGTAATGAAGAATGAATAAGGGTTCAGGTAGTCCAAAAGGATCATGTCACTCTCGCATTCAGATATTCATTGGTGCTCCAGATCTATGGAGAATGTCACTATCATTGACTATTGTGGGGAGTTTCCTAATGTGCCACTTCTAGGCATAAGAGGAGGCATTACCTACAATCCTTCCTTAGCTCTACGTCAGTTTGGTTACGCTCGGAGTGATGGTCCACATGACATGTTGATTCAGGGTATTGTGTTTGATTACGACAACGATCTGCAAGGTTACTGTCAGAGATTCATACGAGCATGGGGAAAAGTAAACAAGGTTGACAACAAGACTCTGGAGCCTAAGTATACTATTCCTATGGAAGCTTACCTCAGATGGGTGCGATCTTGTGCTCAGACACTCATGATGCCATATCCTGCTATCCTGTCAGTTACTATGGAGTCTGTTGCTGAAGGAGATACCTCTTATACCATCCTTCACCCAGACATGCCCACTGACATGGAAGACTTACAGAGGTCCTGGATCCAGTTGAAGGAGCAAAGGGATACTTTCGAGGCTCATTACAAAGCAAGCCAAGAAAGAATCCTGGAACTAACAAAGCAACTTCACGAGGAACGAAATCTCAACTCATACCCCAACACAAAGAGGAAACGTCCATGGGAGACTTAAAACCCCATCTCTTGTATTTATTGCATTTCATTTTCTATAAGCCCAAAAGGGCAAAACAAATTTATTACTAATAAAAGTTTACCTTCTTGTTTGTTTAAGCAAATTTAAATCCTGCGGTCCTTGAAAACATTGCATACGCATTAATACATCATATCATTGCATCACAGGTTTATTGTGCACAGGTTTCTTATCTTCTCACTGTTTATTTCAGCAATGGCTCTTGAACAAACAGTTAAAGATCTCCAAGTACAAAATGCACAGTTCCAAGAGCTGATCCTGAACTTGTCCAAGGGGCAGGACGAATTGAAGACACTGCTGGCCAAGAAGACTAAGAAGACTAGAAGGTCAGGTGGCCTGATCAACATGGGAAGAAGGTTCAGAGGTCCTGTCAAGACCAAAGAACAAGTTGAAGATTATGAGTCTGAAGAGTCTGAGAAAGAGGGAGGCAGTCTCCATAATACAATGGGGGACTCTGATTCTGAAGCTAACTACTATCATGAGCCTAATGAAGATAAGTTCAAGATGCTGGTGGATAGAATGGATGCTATGGAGTTGCAAAAGTCTTCTGGGCTGGATTTTGAAGATCTGAGTTTGATATCTGGGGTGGTTATACCCATTGGTTTCAAGGTTCCTACTTTTGTTGTTTATGATGGTGTCTCTTGTCCCAAGTTGCATCTGAGGTCTTATGTCCGGAGAATCCAACCCCATACTGCTGATAAAAATTTGTGGATCCATTTCTTCCAAGAGAGCTTATCTGGAGCTCAATTGGAATGGTACTATCAGTTGGAGAGTGTCAACATCCGTGATTGGAATGATCTTGTTGAAGCCTTCTATAAGCAATATCAATACAATGCTGATTTAGCCCCTACTCGCATGCAACTTCAGAGCATGTCTATGGGTGCTAAAGAGAGCTTCAAGGAGTATGCTCAGAAGTGGAGAGATTTGGCTGGAAGAGTGCAACCACCTCTAACTGACAGGGAGTTGGTTGATATGTTCATGTGTACGTTGAATGGTCCTTTTTACAGTCATCTCATTGGAAGCTCATCATCTGGCTTCACTGAGTTGATAATGACAGGAGAGCGTGTAGAAAGTGGTATCAGGAGTGGCAAGATTCAAGTGGGTACTTCTTCATCAGGTGCTGCAAAGAAGCCTCCCAGTGGGAAGAAAGAGTCAAATGTTGTTTATGGTCAACCTGATCGTAATAGAAGGCATCAGTCTGTAAGTGTAGTTCATATCTCCAATCCAACTCCTACAACACCAGAGCAGCCACAGGGAAATCAACAAAGGGCTAGAAGGCAGTTCACTAAGATCAACATGTCAATGGCCCAAGCCTTGCAACACTTGTTGAAGGCTGAACTTATCGCTCTGAAAGATCCTCCTCATAATCCTAATGTTACCTCTCCCAGGTACAATCCTAATGCACGATGTGAATATCATTCGAATTGCCAGGGACATGATACCAATAGTTTCTGGGTATTAAAAAACAAAATTCAAGATATGATTGAGGCTGGAGAGATTGAGTTTGACCCTCCGGGTACTCTAAATGTGATTACTGCTCCCATGCCAAATCATGAGAAGACTGTCAGTGCAATTGATGAAGATTCACATATTTCTTCAGTTGCAGAGTTGACCACACCATTGTCTGTTATCAAGAAGAAGCTGGTACAAGCTGGGTTCTTTCCAGGTTGTCGTGAAGATTGTTTATATTGTACCTATAAGCCAGATAGCTGTTGGAGGTTGAGAGATGGAATTCAACGCCTCATGAATAATTACACCATAGTGTTTGAGAGGACTACATCTTCTGTGGAAAGTATGGTTGATCATATAACTAAAGGTGCGAAGGTTGAAGAGGTAGATATGGTTGATAAAGTGCCGGTGAGGATTACTTCCAAGGGTCCTGTCAAAATCACTCATAAGGGTCCAATTAAGATTACTGCTGAAGGCCCTGTGAAGATTGTTGCTGAAGCTAGAGTGGCTCCTATGGTCATTACCACTCCTGGTCCTATTCCGTATACTTCTGATAAAGATGTGCCTTGGCATTATGGGTCTGATGTTTATATCCATGGTGTTAAGCAGGAACCCTTAGCTGATATGCTTGTTGATGTTGATAATATTGCTAGATCTAGTAAGATCACACGAAGCGGAAAAGTTTTCTCTCCTCCAATTACTTCCAAGAATGCAGTTACTCCAGCAGCTACCTCCACCACTGATGCTCGGGGCAAAGGTCCTGTTATTGAACCTATACCAACTGATGTGCCAGCTGCTGATGATCTTTCTAAGCAGATGGAAGAAGTATTGAAAATCATTCGCAAGAGTGATTATGACATTGTTGATCAATTGGGGCATACTCCCTCCAAGATTTCTATGTTGTCTTTATTGTTGTGTTCTGAGGCTCATGCCAAAGCCTTGATCAAGTTTCTGAAGACTGATCATGTACCAAATGAAATTTCTGTTGACCAGTTTGAAAATTGTGTTGCACACTTGACCTATGATAATGGGTTAGGTTTCTCCGATGCTGATTTGACTCCGGCCAAAAGAGATCATAATAGGGCTCTACATATCTCTATTGAATGCAGGGGCACTACCCTGTCACATGTATTGATAGACAATGGTTCCTCTCTGAATGTGTTGCCCAAAGAAGTTCTGAATAAGCTTAGTCTTGAAGATGTTGTGTTGAAGCCCAGTAATATAGTGGTGAAAGCTTTTGATGGCTCGAGAAGAGTGGTACATGGAGAAATTGATCTCCCGATAAAAGTAGGTTCTCAGGTCTTCAATGCTACTTTTTATGTAATGAATATTCGACCGTCGTATTCTTGTCTGCTTGGGCGTCCCTGGATCCATGGGGCAGGTGCTATAACCTCTACATTACATCAAAAGCCGAGGTATCCAGTAGAGGGGAAGATTGTTACTGTTTATGGAGAGGAAGGGTATATGATTAGCCATGTGAACACCTTTAAATATCTGGAAGTGGAAGGTGAATACGTTGAAACTCCGTGTCAGACATTTGAAGTGGTTCCTTGGATTGTTAATGATTATGAAGATCCTCCTGTTGTCAAGAAAGTTCCTGTGGTCACCAGAGTACCTCCAATAATGGCCTCCCTCAAAGATGCTAGAGCTGTGGTGGATGAAGGTGGTTGTACTATTTGGGGTCAGCTTCCTGACATTCCTTACAAGTCTGACAAATTTGGTTTGGGTTTTACTGCAGAGTCTCAGAAGGCTGTTCGTCGTGCTCGTGCTGTTCGTATCACCAATCAGGGGATTATGAAAAATCAGATCAATGATGTGGGTGACTATGATGAAGAATACAACTTGGATGCTTGGATTTTTCCTACTGTGGGTGCTGGGCTCAATAATTGGAAAGCTTAAGATGTTATTCCTATCTCCTTTAGTCAGGAGTAAATACTATTACTGTGTTGTTACTTTTAAGTTTGTAATTTCTAGAACAATTGAACTCTTAAAGCCTTGTGCCTTACCCGGGGCACAATGGTGTGCTTGTTACGAGCTGTCATTTCATTTGCATACTTCATTCAATAAAAATCAGTGGACGTTTCGTTTTAGTAAATATTGTGTTCCTTGTCTTTCTTTTCTTTTAGTTTTGTTTTATCAGCTATGTGTTCTTACACACACCCACATCACTAAAATGCAGATTCTCATCCACTCTGGATCCTGTTGATAACAGTTCTACTATTGCCAATTATAATTTCGAGAATCCGATCTATCAAGCTGAAGACGGAAATGAGGACGATTGTGAAGTACCTGTAGAGCTTGCTAGGTTGTTACAACAAGAAGAGAAAGCTATACAGCCACATGAAGAGCCAGTCGAAGTTGTGAATTTGGGAACTGAAGAAAACAGGAAAGAGGTCAAGATAGGGGCTGAATTAGAGGATAGTGTCAAGAGCAGATTGATTCAGATGCTACGTGACTATGTGGAGATCTTTGCTTGGTCCTACGAAGATATGCCAGGGTTGGATACAGACATTGTGGTTCACCGTTTACCAGTGAAAGAAGATTGTCGTCCAAAGAAACAGAAGGTTCGTCGTATGCGTCTTGAAATGTCAGAAAAGATTAAGGCAGAGGTAATGAAACAGTTTGATGCAGGGTTCTTAGCGGTGACTTCTTATCCTCAGTGGGTTGCAAATGTGGTGCCGGTACCTAAGAAAGATGGTAAGGTACGTATGTGTGTAGACTACAGGGATTTGAACAAGGCTAGCCCCAAAGATGACTTTCCACTTCCTCATATTGATGTTCTGGTAGACAACACTGCTCAGCATAAAGTATTCTCTTTCATGGATGGTTTCTCTGGTTACAATCAAATCAAGATGGCACCTGAAGATATGGAGAAGACAAAATTTGTTACACAGTGGGGCACCTTTTGCTATAAAATGATGCCATTTGGTTTGAAGAATGCAGGGGAAACATATCAGCGTGCTATGGTGGCTTTGTTTCACGATATGATTCATCATGAGATAGAGGTGTATGTGGATGATATGATAGCCAGGTCCCAGAATGAAGAACAACATCTTGATCATTTGTATAAGTTGTTTGAGAGGTTGAAGAAATACAAGTTGAGATTGAATCCAAACAAATGTACTTTTGGAGTTAGGTCTGGTAAGCTCCTGGGTTTCATTGTCAGTGGAAAAGGTATTGAAGTGGATCCTGCAAAAGTGAAAGCTATACGAGAGATGCCAGCTCCCCGTACTGAGAAGGAGGTTAGAGGTTTCTTGGGACGATTGAACTACATTTCAAGATTTATTTCCCAATTAACTGCCACCTATGAGCCAATCTTCAAGTTGTTGAAGAAAGATCAGGTGATGGAATGGAATGATGAGTGCCAGACTGCCTTTGATGAAATCAAGAAATATCTGCTAGAACCTCCAATTTTGATGCCACCAGTTGATGGAAGACCCTTGATTATGTACTTAACAGTATTAAACAACTCAATGGGGTGTGTATTGGGGCAACTGACGAGACTGGTCGAAAAGAGCAGGCAATATACTTCCTTAGCAAAACGTTTACCGACTGTGAAACAAGATACTCACTGCTCGAGAAAACTTGCTGCGCTTTGGCATGGTCTGCTCGTCGACTAAGACAATATATGTTGACTCATACTACCTTATTGATTTCGAAGATGGATCCAATCAAGTACATATTCGAGAAACCTGCTCTTTCCGGAAGAATAGCAAGATGGCAAATGATCCTGACAGAATATGACATACAGTATACTACTCAAAAGGCCATTAAAGGAAGTGTTGTGGCTGATCATTTGGCTCATCAAGCAGTGGATGATTACCAGTCAATGAGTTTTGAGTTCCCTGATGAAGACATTATGATTATTACCAAAGAACCTGGACAATATGACGGACCTGAACAAGGATCCCGATGGACTATGGTTTTTGATGGAGCTTCTAATGCACTTGGTAATGGTATTGGTGTTGTGATCAGTTCCTCTGAAGGTTGTCATACCCCGATTACTTCCAGACTTTGTTTCTATTGTACCAATAACATGGCTGAGTATGAGGCATGTATCCTGGGTATCAAAGCTGCCATTGATATGAAGATTCAGTTCCTTGACGTGTATGGAGATTCAGCCCTGGTAGTAAGTCAGATCAAAGGAGATTGGGATACCAAGCATGATAATCTCATTCCTTACAGAGAGCATGTGTTGTCTTTGATCCCACATTTTAAAGAGATTACTTTTGGACATATTCCACGAAGAGAGAATCAGTTGGCAGATGCATTAGCTACCATGGCATCTATGTTTGAGATTAGCTGGGATGATGAAGCTCCCAAGATTACTATTGATAGATTTGAGAAGCCTGCATACTGCAATGAGATTGACACTGAAGAAGCAGAAGAGAAGCCTTGGTTCTATGAAGTGAAAAGATATCTTGAAGCTCAGGAGTTCTCTGAAGGGGCATCTGTCAAAGATAGGAAGTTTCTGAGGAGGTTTTCTGCTAAGTTCTTTTTGAGTAATGGGATTTTGTACAAGCGCAATCATGATTCAACTATGCTTCGTTGTGTGGATAAGAAGGAAGCAATTGAGATTATGGAAGACATGCATGATGGGATCTTTGGTACTCATTCTAGTGGTCATACTATGGCAAAGAAGATATTGAGAGCGGGTTACTATTGGTCTACCATGGAGGCTGATTGCTATCAACATTCCAGGACATGTCATAAGTGTCAAATATATGCTGATAAAGTACACATACCTCCATCACCATTGAATGTGTTGACTGCTCCTTGGCCTTTTGCCATGTGGGGCATTGATATGATTGGCGAGATCAAGCCCACTGCTTCTAATGGGCATCGTTTCATTCTGGTTGCTATTGATTACTTCACGAAGTGGGTGGAGGCAGCTTCATTTGCATTTGTTACTAAGAATGTGGTGGCTCGATTCATCAAGAATAATCTCATATGTAGGTATGGCATCTCTGAAAGGATTATTACTGACAATGGCTTTAATCTGAACAATACTATGATTACAGATCTCTGCACGCAGTTCAAGATTAAGCATCACAACGCTTCTCCGTATCGTCCGAAGATGAATGGGGCAGTTGAAGCTGCTAATAAGAACATTAAGAAGATTGTACAGAAGATGACTGTTACTTACAAGGAATGGCATGAGATGTTACCGTTTGCTCTTCATGGTTACCGTACTACAATACGTACTTCAACAGGGGCAACCCTATTCTCCTTGGTCTATGGTATAGAAGCAGTTCTACCCATTGAAGTTCAGATTCCCTCCTTAAGAATTATGAAGGATGTAGGCTTGGATGAAGATGAGTGGATTCAGACTCGACTTGACCAGATAAATTTGATTGATGAGAAGAGGTTAGCAGCAGTCTGTCATGGCCAGATGTACCAGAAACGGATGATCAAAGCTTTTAATAAGAAGGTTAAGCCAAAGGTATATCAGGCTGGTGACTTGGTAATCAAGCGTATCATATTACCACAGGGTGATCCTAGGGCCAAGTGGACTCCAACATATGAAGGACCATTTGTAGTCAAGACAATATTCTTAGGAGGTGCCATGATACTTACTACTATGGATGGTGAAGACTTCCCACAGCCTGTAAACGCAGACATAGTTAAAAAATACTACGCATAAAAAGAGACCCACTAGGTTGACTGGCCTAGGCAAAAATAAGGGCATCCCGGCGAACCAAAAGGGTTCGGGAAACAATTAGGGATATATATATATAAAAAAAAAATATGTACACCCGGCAAGTCGAAAACCTGAAAAGGCGGCTTGGGCAAAAAAGGGTATCCCGGTGGATTGAAAACCTGAAAGGGAAATCCAGGCAAAAGTTAGGGATTAAAGCATATGACTATGTCTCGTTTGGATCACCCATGAAACTACACCCAGTTGTGTTACTTACTCAAGTTTGAACAGATAAAGCTCAATCCAATCATTCCCGTCTCAACAGCAGAAGATGAGATACTTGAAGATAATGGCAATAGTAGAATTGAAACTCAATAGGATTATTTCCCACATAGCTGATTTTCTTTGTTTTGTAAAATTTTTATGACAAATTCCTCTTACTAGGATTTCTGTCTCCTTGTACTAACTTACCTATGTATAGGTCACTTTTTGATATAAATAAAATCCCATCTTTGAGTCCTGATTTACTTTTACCCTATTTACATAAGCGAAACGTCCATTGGTTGTGTTTGAATGTATGTATGCTTTTGAATATGATTGATGTTTACTAGAAATGCATAAATGCTTAATATGATTGATGTTTACCAGAAATGCATGAAAATGCAGTAATAGTATTTACTAAGGATGAACGAGGAAGGATTTCAACGAAGCTTCGCCGGTTCATTCCCACAAGACAGCTACAAGTTCCCCAGTAGGGCAAATCCATCTTCATAAGTACTTCGAGTCACATCTCCCCTGGAATTTATATCCATATCTTTTATCCTCATACGGATAGACGGGAATTTATGTTTCCCATAGGAATACGACGAACGAAGACGGGAGGTTATGGATACCATATTATCAAACAAAACGGGAACAAGTTTCTCATATTCTTCAGCAACGAATCAGGATTTATTTTCCCTGGCCAGCAGTTGTTATACAAAGATATCCAGACGATTCAGACTCATGATTCATACATACATCATTTACATCATAACATATATATCCATAAGTACATAATACATTACTTAAGTGCATCATATTATACATGCATACATAATGCATAAACTAATATTATCATGTTATAATCTTGTTTTTTCAGGTTAATTCTCCAGCAGACAAACTTCATCAACAACTTGTGACCTTGGGTCGTTGTTTATCTTCCCAAAGGTTACTTCATACCTCAGGACGTTGTTTATCCTCCTGAAAGCAATCATTACCTCAGGACATTGTTTATCCTCCTGAAAGCATATCATGACTATTGGGCCGTTGTTTATCCTCCCAAAAGTTATACTTATACCTCAGGATGTTGTTTATCCTCCTGAAAGAAATCATGACTTTGGGTCGTTGTTTATCCTCCCAAAGGTTACTTCATACCTCAGGACGTTGTTTATCCTCCTGAAAGCATATCATGACTTTGGGCCGTTGTTTATCTTCCCAAAAGTTATACTTATACCTCAGGATATTGTTTATCCTCCTGAAGGTTATACCTTTACCTTGGGCCGTTGTTTTTCTTCCCAGAGGTTATCTCACTATCATGGGACGTTTTTTATCCTCCCAGAAAGTTATATCTTCATATCTTGGACTGCTTTATCCTCCAAGAGACACATTTGAAGAACTTTGATCCAAGTGGCATCTTTAAGCCCACTCAAAGCATATACAACAAGTCATCGGTATCACTCTACGCACCGGTGAGTGCAAATTTTTGGGCTTTTGTGTTCAATCCCCTTCAACCTTCCAGGTCACGACTGGCAAATATACCAATCTAACCCCTCAGGTTTCAGAAAATTAAACAGGGGCAGCTGTTGCACCCCAAAATTTGCCCTCACAATACAAGACCTTCCATGAGGTTCATGAAGTTTATAAGACCTCCCATGAGGTTCACAAGGTTCACAAGACCTCTCATGAGGTTCACAAGGTTCACAAGGTTCACAAGACATTTTATGATGGTTCACAAGGTTCACAAGACATTTTATGATGGTTCACAAGGTTCACAAAGTTCACAAATAGTCAGAAGATTTGACAATTCCCTCAGACAATGCATCCTCCTAAGCAATGCATCCTAAACTAGGGTTTTGACTTTAATCAGGCTAAATGGACTTCCAAGACTTCAAGTGAGCTTCATAAAATCTTATATGTGTTTAAGAATCCCCATGACAAGTTTCAAGACTTTTCTCAAAGGTTTGCTCAGTCAGATGATCAGATAGGTCAAAATCAGTCAAAGCAGTTAAAAAGTCAAACTGAGGTCAACTGTGGTCAAACCAAAGTCAAACTTCATGATTTTTTGCCAACATCAAGTATATGAAGTAAAATTCATCATTTGATCAAGGGTTGATCGTGATTCATCAAGGGGATTTCAGATCATCAAGAATCAGGGGTTTCTAAATTAGGGTTTCCTTAGGAAAAGTCAACTGAACTTTGACCAGCCATAACTTTCACATGCTTCATCACATTTTTTCCATCCAAAGCTCATTTTGAAGGAAATTTAATTCTCTACAACTTTGTGTCTCACAAGCCAAGCCCAAAAATGCTTCATTTGGAAGGTATGAGCTAAGACATTATAGGTCATTTTGAAAGTCAACAAAAAGTCAACAACTTCAAAAGGGCATAACTTGAGAATGGTAAATGGTATGGACATGAAACAAATGGGGTTGGTTAGAGGACTCTTCAAGATTTCCAAAAGGTCTAAGAACACCCTCATAGCATTAAAATTGAAGGATGTGTGCCCTTGCAAAGTTGGGAAATTTTTGGGTGGTTTATGAAGAAAATAGGGTCTTAAAACCAAATTTTTCTAAATGGGCTGAACTTTTTGTGACCCAAAGTGTTCCATGACATCATGCACGAAATTTAATTGATATTTTCATAATTTTATTTTATTTAATTTATTTATTATGATTTTTTATATTAAAAATCATTTTAAATTTAAATAAAATATCAAATGTGAAAATTTAAAATATATTTTTGTTCTAGAAGGTCATGAATATGATTTGGATTGAATTGATTCACAATTGATGAAGATTGGCTTGAAATAGAAAGGTCTCATTCACAAATATATGAAATTTAAGATCTAATCTTTTTCAATCTCCAAAAATCAAAAAGTCCATACAATGATCAAATCTCTTGACCTAATTTGATTCTACTACAAGTATACAAGCTAACACAATGCATAGCCACGAATTTTCTGCCTCAAGGATAAGTTTCATAAGTTTAAAGTTCTTCAAAAATTTGAAATTCGGTTTCTAACTTTGAGTGATTTTTCAGGTGAAATAAGGACATCAATCCCTTCCTTGAACATCCCTGATCATGTAGCAATAGGCATACGCATCTCAAACCTCAAGAATTGATGAACCCGAATCAAACTTTTCATGGCTTAATGATTTTTTCGTTTTCTCATATTCGTGTATTATAAATAAGATTTGATCATTGTTTCATGTTTGGTTTGAGTTGTTGATTGATTCTGGATGGTTTAATTGGAGTTTCACTGCAGGTTTAATGAGTTGCCATGGCTAGGGTTTCGGCCAAGCAATTAGGGTTTTACTCTAAACCTAATATAAATGAATTTGGAAAACATAGGATGATTGTGTAAGCCCTGGGGATCACAATGCCCTAATTAATTGAAAAAAATTATACTGTTTGCTTGCTCGTTGAATTTCGTAGGTCCTGTAGGTGCTGGAAATCGCAGGAAACTTCATAGGTAAAATCGCAGCAAAAAACGCAGGGCCAGAGGAGGAAGACGAAGACCTTGGCGCCATCTGGAAATTCAAAATTGAGTTTAATATTTTTAGAATTATTTGCTGTTTTATTTCACAGGTGCGTGTATGGCCCAGTGGTGAGGGATGCGTGTATAATGCTTGAAGGCTTGTGTTCGAATCCTGGCTGCAACAATTTTTCTTGTTTTTCTATTTTAATTGTTAGACTTAATATATAATGGATTGTGTTGGTTATACTACCAGATGCGCCCTCCCGGCTGGATGGTAATAATGCTTGTGTGTTGTGTAAGGGTCCTGGGTTCGAATCCCCCCAGGCCCTTTTATGTTGTTTTATTTTTGTTATGATTATTTACAGGAGAAGGAATAAAACCTGATGGTGCTCACTCCCTATCACCTGCGTGCGCATGGCCCAGTGGTTGGTGTGCTGGTCTGGAGGGTTGAAAGCTTAGGGGACTGGGTTCAAATCCCAGCCCAGGTAAGTTTTTGTTTTTCATTCTTTTTCTGTTTTTTTTCTTATTTATCTAATTTATATTTAAATAAACTTAAATAATAAAAAAATAAATAGAATGTTTATATTATTATATTTTTAGAACTCATTTTTTTAAAATTTAAATCTTATTAGAAAAATTATTTATTTTTTGTAAATTATTAATATTGTATAATTTTATATAGTTATTAATTAATCTTTATTTATTATTCTAAAAAATATATAAACCCTAATTTTCTAAAACCCTAAATTTTTTTTATAAAACCTAATTATTTTTATAAACCCTAATTGTAAAATATTAATTTATTTGTTAATTGTAACTTTTAATAAACTTTAATTATATGTATATATTTCATAATTGGTTTGTAATTATTATTTAAATCTTATATGTAAATAATTTTTTTTAGTGTATGCTTAAAAATAATTAAAATTTGCTAATTAAATTTTGTAAATATAATTTATTTTCATAATATGTTTATAATTAACTTTATTTTTATAACATGTATATAATTTAAAACTTTATAATAATTAGTATGAATTGTTTATATTTTCTTCTTAATCTTAAAAAAAATAATTGTTTATAATAAAAATTGAACTTTTAATTATTATGCTAATATTCTTATTTATTTTATTATTAATGCTATTTATGTTCATATGATATTTATTTTATTATTACTAACCCCATTTATATATTGTGATTTATTATTATTATTTTTACTAACCCAATTATTATTATTATTTTGCTTATTTATTGTGATTTAATTATTATTATTTTGTAATTGTCTCCTTTATGTAATATTTTAATAGTAATATTTAATATTTATTTTAAATGCTATGGTTAGTAAAATAGGGAGTGAAACATGTTTGTATTTAAAATCAATTTAGATCATTAATTTAAAAGATAAAATATTTAAAATTGTACACTCACACACGTAAGTCGATCCTGGATCGCCATCTCACTTTCTAGGGATACCTCTCATGTTGCCTAAACCAAAGGTCAAGTAGGGTGTATAAAGCAAAGTCCCTCATTTCACATCATCTAGTCCCTTAAACAGATAAAAAGATCAAGTCCCTTCGAATGTTGCCTTCGTAATGATCTTGTCCCTTTCGAATAAAGATGATAAGTCCCTTCGAATTGCTTATACACCCCACAGTTGCCTAAATAACAGATGTCCCTTCACTTGTCCCTCACATCCAAGGTAATGACTACCTATTCCTTAATAATAGGGATAGTCTTACCATTTAAAGGATTCAAGAACAGAAAAGACTTAAACTTAGGGTAGGTTCCTCTTAGATACTTGCTCACTCTTCAAAACATTTCAAACACTTCATACATTTCAAACAATTTTCAAAACAAAGGTTTTATATACATCCGTACATGGATCATTATAAAATACTTAAGAAAATTTCTATTCACACACTTCACATTTCAAAAACATTTTAAAGTGAGCTAAGTAACTAAGAGCCCATGGATAACCATGGATGTAAAGGGTGCTAACACCTTCCCTTTACATAACCTACCACCCGGACCCAAAAATCTTTTAAAAGGTCTTTCCTGTTCTTTTATGCCTTTCCTTTGGATAAAATAAAATTCGGTGGCGACTCTTGCTATCCGCAACATAACTAAAGTCAGTTCTCCCACCGTGTTACATACGGCCTTCAGTGATCCTGACCCATCTAGCCTGGCTTTCTTGCAAATAGTGCTCAGCCCTAGCTTTCTGAATCTTGGCCTCCTTGCAGGCATTCTTTAATATTTGTTCCCCAGCCCTTGCTTTCCTTATGTAGTCTTTTGTCTTTTCAATTTTGGTAAGATGCTCCACCCTGAGCTTTTCCAATCTCTCAATGTCCAGACGACCATCACTCCTTTCCCAAAGAGTCTTCTTCAAGGCCTGGGATAGCTGCTCATTCCTTTCCTTCAACTTTTCAAATTCCTCCAGGCTAACTGTTGCTGCAGGATGTACTGTGGATGGTCCAGGTGTGTCTTCCAAGGTGAAAGGCATCCTGGTAATCTGAGATCTAGTACGGGACCAGTCTATATACTGAGCTGAAGAAACATTATTACATCTTCCAAGAATAGCTACCCCTTTTGTCTGGGTGTTGTCCCAAGCCCAGGATGCTTGTCTGACAATAGCTGAATTAGGTTATACTTCACAATATAGGGTCTCAGCTAAATCCTGTCCTCTGGGAGGGTGAACCAAGGCATAACCCAGTTGTCACTTAAACAGTAAAGGATTGTAGTTGATGCAACCTTTCACTCCTATCAGAGGCACATTTGGGTATTGTCCACAGCTGGTGATAATGTCCTTGCCCTTGGTGCTCTGGGTGCACCATCTAATATCATCTGAAGTCAAGGCAATGAACCTCTTAACCCAATTCTTCTGTTGGTGAGGGTTCAATAAAGCATATGATTTAGGCAGGTGTCTGAGCAGCCAGGTGTAAAACAAAGGAGCACAACATCTTACCAACTTCCCCCTTTGTTTCTCATTCCTCTGATGGATGGAATAGTAGAAATCTCTCAGCAATGTAGGTACTTGGTTCTTCAGAAGAAACAGATGGATGGCATTCTTGCTGACAAACTTAGGCTCATCTGCAAACAGTATAGCCCCATATATGTTAAGGGCTAACAGTGCACAGACTGCCCTCCACTCACCCAAAGAAGCCTTCAGGATGGCCTGAGAAATCAAGAAATCCAGATGCAAACCAGGAATCCCATCTTTTGTTGTCATACTTTTCTCAATCAGGGCAGGCTCCAAGTATAGTGCCCTTGCTATCTCTTCATTCCTAGGAGCAGTCATCTCTGGGTTGAAAGGGATTCCACCTCTGATAGGTACTCCAATCAATAAAGAAACCTCTTCCAGAAGAGGCCCTAACTGAAAGTCTGGAAAGGTGAAGCATCTCAATGGTGGATCATAGAACTTCAAGCATGTGTGGATCATGCTTCTCTGAGAAGGATCAAGGTCCATAACCATATCCAGAATACCCCCATAGTGTTCCCTAAACAGTGGGATGTGATCAGGTGTGATAAGTGACTGGACCTGCCTGATACCAGTCAACACAGGCTCAAAAAAGTGGTAGGATATGTTGCTCTTTCTGGGAGTAGCCATGAGTGCTGTTGAAGGAGCTGAAGACAGATGCTGATGAAGATCACAAACTGGAGATAACTGAAGCAGATACTGAAGAAGACAACTGAAGCAGAGGTCTAAGCAGAAGAAAGGGGTCAAAACCAAAACCAAGATACAATGAAGTGGATACCCTGAAAAGCAAATAAACAAATGTAAAATGATGCAATGATGATATATGCAAATGATATGCAAGGGTTTGTGATTAAGATGGATCTGATTATCTGTCTTGATATAAGGCCCATGCATGTTCAAAAAGTCCAGAGGGAGGCTTAGAAATCCAGTAACCAGGGTGGGGGACTCAAATAAAGAGTCACATGTCCAGGGTTAATCACAAGAACTGTCCAAAGTGGGGTACTCTTAAAAAAAACAGTAACAGGGTATGATGTGGCCAAGGGTTCCTGCAAACCTGTAAACAACCCAACCCCCTCACAGGTAGTGTTCTAGAACAAGGATCCTCAGACTTGGATCAGTTATGAGAAGTGTAAACACTTCTAACCCGGAGGTACAGTGTTTACAATAACCATAAAAGATCCTCCTCTAATTCACCTCAGTTTCTGAAGGTCATAATAAAGGTCATCCAGACTTAGCAGGCTTCCCAGATAGCCCTAGCACTACAGGAAATCTGTAGCACAGAGTTCTCAAGAAGAAACCCACATTTGAACCATGTTTCATATTCCCGCACCAGACCAAAATGGAATGGGAAAGAACATGAACCACTCTAGCCTAGGTGTCACTCAGGTCCCAGGTACAGGACCTTAAACTCTCAATGGATCCCCACCCACCAAAGAAAACCAGATCCAGCAATGACAGTATGATGCATATAAAACTGTAAAGAAATCAATAAGTAAAGCTGTACATAGATCAATAAATAAAGCCAAATAAAATAAACACACATAGTACATAACACCCCAGTAAACACAAATCAAGCAAACGCTAGGAGGAACCCACAAAAAAGAACCAGAAGCCCTGGTTGCAATATAAGGATCCCCAACAGAGTCGCCAAGCTGTCGCTCCCACCAAATGACACCCGGTCAAGAGGGGTACAGATGCGAATGGTCGGCAAAAGAGAGAACATGAAGATGAACTGAAAAGAGTCGCCAGCTAGGCATTTTTATCCCGAAGGAAAGGTAATGCTGCATAAACCTAAAGAAAAGATGGATAAGACGGTTGCGAACCAGAGAAACTGAGAAATGGGGTTGGTTACAACCTGGGAAGGTATTAGCACCCAGATTGTCCTCCGTACTCGAAGGGATCCACACTTGAAATATTTGTGTTTTAAAGGGGTAGTGTCAGTGCTATTTTGTGTACAAAAGCTGGAAAAGAATGCAAGTTTCAGTGTAAAAGAAATGTGAAGTGAAATGAAGAAGTGTCAGTGTAAGGAAAGAGTATGAAGCTCGATATTATGGGGCTTAAAAGAATAATACTGGAAGAGGGGGAATATACAGAGACTTTTGTTCAATAACCGTTAAGTTATGCCTACGTATCCTCTCGTGCAATGAGGAAGTCAGAACACCGTAGTTCGACTCAAAGAGACTGAAAGATAAATTGACTGATGAACTGCTTGCTTGCCTATGCTCAAGTGTATGACCTGTCTGGCTCAGGTGCAAACTGTTTTGCATTAGACGGAAGAAGCAAGTTCTCGTTTGTGAGTGAAGATGGTGAGAAAAGAATCCCGGAGGAGACGATTATTGTTTGTTTTTGGTGATTTCAATCTTTTATTGCTTTTTGGAGTTTGTCATAAGAAAATGAGCTTAAGCATAAACCAAGGGTTAGTAAACTCGTCACATCTTCCCTCTGATTAGGGGTAATGAGAGTACCTTAAATATGAGATAAACACCTCAAACTTAATTACCATGATGTAGGATTAAGATCATTAACCTACTTGTGATTATTTAGATGTTTTTTTGAGTTTTTGTTTAGTTTTAAGGAATGAGTTTAAGCCATAATCAAGGATTTAATGGACTCATTACACCATCCTAATAGAAGAATAATAGATGAGAACATTTAAGCTGAGAAAGGCTCCTCAACTTAATCCATGATTAGGGATTAACCTCATGACAAAACAAGGCCTTTATTAAAGTGGATTTTAGTTAATGGTAAGATTAAGAAGTGAATTTTATGGTTTGTAAGACAACTTGAGGGGGACTTGTCCATTAACACTAGGGTTAGTCCTTCTTAACCAATTAAGGAAGAATTAGAACCCTAATGCAAGGTCCAAGTTACAAGCTTGATGTCTTAGTGATTATTAGATGGATTGATTAAAGGATTTAAACACATTAAGGGTTTAACACTTAGGATTAAAGTTATACACTCCATCCTAATAGAAGGATACAGGCATAACCCTAATCACAAAGCCTTAAAACCTTTAAGGTTTAGTCCATGATTAAGAGATGAGAAGAGAAGACACAAAGATGACACAAAGGTAAAACTAATGGGGGACTAATCAAACCCTAAGTGTGATCATGCTTGGATATTCCTAGGGTTTATGAGGTTTGCAAGAGAACTTCAAAAGAACCACCAAGGAAGAAGCAGGATGAAGGAAGGAGAATCAGAAAGAAGCAAGACAACTTACTTCACTTAAGAAGATAAGTTGCTTGAAGAAAGAAAGTGGGGAGGCAACATGAATGAGAAAGCTCACTCTAATACAAAAGTAGAATGCAGAAATGAATGCATAAGAGAGATGAGAAGGGATTGTGAGAAGTGAAGGCAAATTCACTTCTCAAACACTTACCACCTGAAAAGTTAGCAAAAGGAGATGAAATGAAATGAAATGAGATGAAGTGCCAAGATGAAAGCCAAAGTCAGAAGCATATTCATGATGCAAATGATGTTATGAGATGGGATGAAAGCAAGCCAAGTGTTATGAATGTTCATACAAGAGATGGGAATGCAAAGGAGACATGTAAGGAGCATGAAAGTTCATGAAAACTTATGAAATGCAATGGATGCATAACATGGCAAATGGATGATGCAATGATCAAAGATGATTTCAATATGTCCTAAGATGTCCTATATGTCATGTGGATGCACAAAATATCATGGCAAGTTCATGTATGCAAGCTTATGAAGAATGAATGCAAATGAAGGCAAAGATTAGGGTTTATGTACAAGATGCAATGCAAAATTCAAAATCAGGAGCAAATGACAAGAAAAAAATTGAAAATGGAATAAAAGGTACCCTAAACCTATACAAGTTCACTGCCCAAAGGGGAAGGTCAGAAGCTAAACCCTAAGGGACTTATGATTTTCCTAAATTTCTAGGGTTTTAAAGGTGATCCTAAAGGGAAAATGCCAAACAAATTGAAAATGCAAGATAAAAATGAAACAAAAATGCTTTTAGAAGCTTGAAAGTATGTAGAACACAATGCTAAAGGAACCATTCACAAACTCAACTTGGATCAAAAGTTATGAATTTTTTAAGCTAGGGTTAAAAATATTCAAATTAAAGAACCTTAATTCAAATGAAAATTGTCAAAATATGATCAAAACCAAAAATAAATTTGTCTTGTGAGTTTGTAAATGTTTGAAAATGCTCTCTGAATTTTTTTGGGATTTTTAAATACTTAAATGTATTTTTAATTAATTAATTCTCATTAACTAATTAAAAATAATCATTTAAATGATTTAAAAATATTTTTTAATGCAAAAATAAAAATAAAAATATTTTTGGGTTCTGAAAATTAATTAAAGCTTGGATAAAAAATTTCAGAATTTTTGAAGTCTTTTTTCTATTTTTAAAAATTCGTAGAAATTAAATAGAAGTAAAATGAAATAAAACAAATTAAATGGAAAAGTATGAGGATCCTGAGGCTGAGATTTAAAGCTGAGGTTCCAGGGTTGACTGGCGCGCTAATGGATGGACAGGATCTCATCTGAGCTAATTAACCAAATTAAATTGAATAAATCATGGATTAAGGCTAATGACATGATCTGAGCCCTTGAAACACGCGCGGGAAGCAAGATCTGATGGCTCACGTTTAAAATCAGCTAACCCTAATCACAAACCCTAATTACTTTCAGGTGGCTGGAAATGACCTCCGGTCATCTTCTCCGGCCACACCCTTCCCTTAGAAATGCTATCTCACTCCCCTGGCCATGCCAAACCCCCCAAATCTCCAGAAATGATCCCTAAACCCCATAGAACAAGAATCCATCATCATATTTCATTTATCTTTCATTAAAAACAAGATTCGAACAAAAACATAAAACTGGACAAAATTTCAGAACATGCATACACACTCATTTCTCCACCATTTTCAGTGATTCAAAGCTTAACATGATCAGGGCAACACACTCTATCATTCTATAACAAGAAATTACATTTCTGGAAAATTTGTTCTTGAGGTTACCTGAACTGAAGCTTTCACCTTTGGAGCTTTCTGACCAGTTCTTTGCTTCAAATCACCTCCAATGATCCCCCTCAAGAGTTTGCAATGCTTGGTTGGAGTTTATATGGCCTCTATGTGAAGTTTGCTGAAGCTCAGGTCAAGGGAGGTGAAAATCGTATTTTTGATATGGGGTGTTTAAAGGCAAAATGAAGGGTGGGAAATGATTAGTGATGAATGTGGAGTTGAATGGTGGAAAACGTTTGGAGTTTTGTTGGCTGAGCTATGAGTTTCGAAGAGAAATGCATAAGGGGAAGTTTTGATGAATGCTGAGTTGTGGGAGGATTCAGGTTGTGTTCTTATGTGTGTTGAGTTGCTTTTGGTCCATGTATCAATCCTGGATAGGTCAAAGAGTTGTTGTGGAATAGTTTGATTGGTATGGCTCAATTTGCATAAAGTCAAGAAAGTTGTCTTTAGAGGTATGGGCTCATGGCAGGCCAAGGACAAGGGCATGTCCTGCGCAGCTGGCTTTAGGGAAGTCCATGGAATTCAGATTTTGTAGCTAGCACAAGTGGATGTCAAGATTTGGGGCATTTTGCAATTTGTGAAGATTTTGGCCCCTTTTGAAATACTTGATGATCAAGGCATGAAACTTGAGAATTATTTGGGCAATTCTGAATTATAGGTCATGTATGATGTTTGTGTAATGGTTAGAAGTCACTTTGAGGTTACATTTTTCCTTGGTATGAGTTTTTGCAAGTTTCCCTCTTTGGTACATAAGTGAAATTTTGTGATTTTTTCCCAATTTTGTGATTTTTCCCAACTTCCCAACTTCTAACTTCTTCTAAGATCAAATAAAGATCATATACACCCAAAATGATGGATAAGACCCTTTGGTTGGATGATTGGGAGCCTCAGATGCCCTGATTTTGCACTGACTTGCTCAAGAAGCTATCTATTTCACTTATGCATCAAGTTATGGCCTTGCAAAGTTGGGAAAAATCACAAAATTTCAATCATCCAACTCAAGTTATGGCCTTGCAAAGTTGGGAAAAATCACAAAATTTCACTTATGTACCAAAGAGGGAAACTTGCAAAAACTCATACCAAGGCAATTTGTGACCTCTAATTGACTTCTAACCATTACACAAACATCATACATGACCTATAATTCAGAATTGCCCAAGGAATTCTCAAGTTTCATGCCTTGATCATCAAGTATTTCAAAAGGGGCCAAAACCTTCACAAATTGCAAAATCACCCAAAAACTTCATTCCACTTGATATTTTGCCTCAATCTCAATTCCATGGACCTCCCTAAAGCCAGCTGCGCAGGACATGCCCTTGTCCTTGGCCTGCCATGAGCCCATACCTCCAAGGACAACTTTGTTGACTTTATGCAAAATGAGCCATACCAATCACACTGCTCCACAACAACTCTTTGCCCAATCAGAACATGTTATGTGGACCTCAAGCAAGCCATTTCATACAACAACACAACCTGAATCCTCCCACAACTCAGTATTCATCAAAACTTCCCCTTTTGCATTTCTCTTCGAAACTCATAGCTCAACCAACAAAACTTCAAACTTTTTCCACCATTCAACTCCACACTCATCACTGATCATTTCCCACCCTTTATTTTGCCTTTAAACACCCCATATCAAAAATACGATTTTCACCCTCCTTGAACTGAACTTCAGCAAACTTCCAAAGCAGCCCACAAAAGCTTCATCCAAGCATCCTAGAAGCAAGAGGGAGTCAAAAGAAGGAGAAAAGCACAAAGGAAAGGTCCATACAGTGCCATTTTCGAAAGCTCCATCTCAGGTAACATCAAGAACAAATTTTCCAGAAATGATTTTTCAAGTTCTTAGATTGTTCTCCATGCTTCACTGATCACACTGCACCTTTTGGTTTTGAAAATGATTAAGTTTTAAGCATGTATGAAGCTTCTGAATTTTCTGAACAATTTTCTGTTTTGCTTCGAATCTGTGTGTTCATGTGAAATAAATGTTGCTTGATGGTTGATTCTTGTTTAGAATGGGGTGGGGATCATTTCTGGAGAGTTTGGTGGTTTAATTTTACGATTTGAGTGAGTTAGCAAGAGAGGATGGCCGGAGAAGATGACCGGAACACTGTTCCGGTCACCTGAGAGTGGTTAGGGTACAATTAGGGCTAATTGTGTGATTAGGCTGAGTTTAAACCTGAGCCCTTTGATCTGGGCTTCCCGCGCGTGTTGAGTGGTCAGGATTACACCATTATTAATTAATTAGGATTATTTATTTAATTAAATAGGATTAGCTCAGTTTGAATTTGGACCACAGGATAAGGCGCCAGTCAATTCCCGCGTCCCCAGTTTAAACTATGGCCCTTGGATCTGTTGACTTCTCATTTAAATTGAATTTATTTCATTTTTATTTTGCATTTATTTGTGCATTTTATTTAAAATAACTAGAAGCTTTCAAAAAATTATATTTTTTGTGCCATGTCTTTAAATATTTTTCTCATTCTGAAAATAATTTTTATTTTATTTTTTGCATAAAATTTGTATATTTAAAATATTTTAATGTTTATTTTAATTAATTAATGGAAATTAATTAATTAAAATACCATTTAAGTGTCTAAAAATTACAAAAAAAATCACATTGCATCTTGACACATTTAGAGACATTATCAAACCATTCATAAAAATTTCTTTTTGGTTCTTGATCCATTTTGACATTTTCTTTGGATTTAGGGTTCTTAAAAATCAATATTTTTGACCCTAAATTAGAAAAATCTTTTCTGCCTAACCATGAAGGTTTTGATAATGATTCTTTTTGCATTGCACCCCACATATCATATAGTTTCTAGGATAAAATTGGCATGAATTTATCTTTCATTTTTAATTTGTTTTGCATTTTTTCTTGTGAGGTACCTTAAAACCCTAGCAAACTTAGAAAAATCATAAGTCTTTTAGGGTTTAGCTTCTGACCTTCCCCTTTGGATAGTGAACTTGTATAGGTTTAGGGTACCTTTGATCCCATTTTTAATTTTTTATCTCATGTTTTGCTTCTGATTTTGAATTTTGCATTGCATCTTGTACATAAACCCTAATCTTAGCCTTCATTTGTATTCATCCTTCATATGCTTGCATACATGAACTTTCCATGACATTTTGTGCTTTCACATGACTCCTAAGACATCTTAGGACATATTAAAATCATGTTTGATCATTGCATCATCCATTTACCATGTTATGCATCCATTGCATTTCATAAGTTTTCATGAACTTTCATGCTTACTTTCATGTCCCATTTGCATCTTCATTACTTGTATGATCATCCTCATCTCTTGACATGCTTTCATACCATCTCATAGCATCATTTGCATCATGATCATGCTTCTGACTTTGGTTTTCATCTTTGCATTTCATCTCATTTTCATTTCATTTCATTTCTTGTTGCTAACTTTTCAGGTGGTAAGTGTTTGAGAAGTGAATTTGCCTTCACTTCTCATAATCTCTTCTCATCTCTTTTATGCATCCATTGCTGCATTTTACATGTGAATTAGAGTGAGCTTGCTCATTCATGCTCCTTCCTCACTTTCTTTCTCCAAGAAACTTATCTTCTTGATTGAAGTAAGTTGTCTTGTTTCTTTCTGCTTCTTCTCCTTCCATCTTTCTTCTTCCTTGGTGGCTTTTCCTTGAAGGTCTCTTGAAAACCTCATAAAACCTAGGAATACCAAGAATGATAACAATTAGGGTTTGATTAGTCCCCCCATTAGTTTTACCTTTGTGTCATCTTTGAGTCCTCTCTTCTCATCTCTTAATCAAGGACTAAACCTTAAAGGTTTTAAGGCTTTGTGATTAAGCTTATGTCTGCATCCTTCTATTAGGATGGAGTGTATAACTTTAATCCTAAGTGTTAAACCCTTAATGTGTTTAAATCCTCTAATCAATTCACTTAATAATCACTAAGACATCAAGCTTGTAACTTGGGCCTTGCATTAGGGTTCTAATTCTTCCTTAATTAGTTAAGAAGGACTAACCCTAGTGTTAATGGACAAGTCCCCCTCAAGTTGTCTTACAAACCATAAAATCCATTTCTTAATCTTACCATTAACTAAAATCCACTCTAATAAAGGCTTTGTTTTGTCATGAGGTTAATCCCTAATCATGGATTAAGTTGAGGAGCCTTCCTCAACTTAAATGTTCTCATCTATTATCCTTCTATTAGGATGGTGTAATGGGTCCATTAGATCTTTGATTATGGCTTAAACTCATTACTTAACACCAAACAAAACTCCAAAGACATCTAAATAAATGCAAGTAGGTTAATGATCTTAATCCTACATCACGGTGATTAAGTGTGAGGTGTTTACTTCACACTTAAGGTATTCTCATTACCCCTAATCAGAGGGAGGATGTGATGAGTTTACTAACCCTTGGTTTAGGCTTAAGCTCATTTTCTTATGACAAATTCAAAAAGTAATAGAAGATTGAAAATACCAAAAACAAACAATAATCGTCTCCTCCGGGATTCTTTTTTCACCTCATTCACTCATAATCGAGAACTTTCTTCTTCCGTCTAATGCAAGACAGTTAGCACCTGAGCCAGACATGTCATACACTTGAGCATAGACAAGTAAGCAGTTCACCAGTCAATTCATCTTTCAGTCTCTTTGAGTCGAACTACGGTGTTCTAACTTCCTCATTGCACGAGAGGATACGTAGGCATAACTTAACTGTTATCGAACAAAAGTCTCTGTAAATTCCCCCCTCTTCCAACATTATTCTTTAAGCCTCATAGTCTTGAGCTTCATACTCTTTTCTTACACTGACACTCTTTTAGTTCACTTCACATTTCTTTTGCACTGACACTTGCATTCTTTTCCAGCTTTTGCACACAAAATAGCACGGACACTACCCCTTTTAAACACAAACTTTCAAGCGTGGATCCCGTCGAGTACGGCGGACAATCTGGGTGCTAATACCTTCCCAGGTTGTAACCAACCCCCTTTCTCAGTTTCTCTGGTTCGCAGCCGTCTTATCCATCTTTTCTTAGGTCTATGCAGCATTACCTTTCCTTCGGGATAAAAATGCCTAGCTGGCGACTCTTTTCAGTTCACCCTTGTGTTCTCTCTTACGCCGACCGTTCGCGTCTGTACCCCATCTGACCAGGTGTCATTTAGTGGGAGCGACAGCTTGGCGACTCTGCTGGGGACCCTTATATTGTAACCAGGGCTTTTGGTTCTTTTTGTTGGTTCCTCCTAGCGTTTGTTTGATTTGTGTTTACTGGGGTGTTATGTGCTATGTGTGTTTATTTATTTTTCTTTATTTACTGCTTTATGTACATCTTTATTTATTGCTTTCTTTACAGTCTTTTGCATATTTCATACTGTCATTGATGGATCTGGTTTTCTTTGGTGGGTGGGGTTCCATTGAGAGTTTAAGGTCCTATACCTGGGACCTAAGTGACACCTAGTCTAGAGTGGTTCATGTTCTTTCCCATTCCATTTCGGTCTGGTGCGGGAATATGAAACACGATTCAGATGTGGGTTTCTTCGTGAGAACTCTGTGCTACAGATTTCCTGTAGTACTAGGGCTATCTGGGAAGCCTGCTAAGTCTGGATGACCTTTATTATGACCCTCAGAAGCTGAGGTGAATTAGAGTAGGATCTTTTATGGTTATTGTAAACACTGTACCTCCGGGTTAGAAGTGTTTACAATTCTCATAACTGATCCAAGTCTGAGGATCCTTGTTCTAGAACATTACCTGTGAGGGGGTTGGGCTGTTTACAGGTTCGCAGGAACCCTTGGCCACATCATACCCTGTTATTATTTAAGAGTACCTCACTTTGGACAGTTCTTGTGATTAACCCTGGACATATGACTCTTTATTTGAGTCCCCCACCCTGGTTACTGGATTTCTGAGCCTTCATCTGGACTTTTGAACATACATAGGCCTTATATCAAGACAGATAATCAGATCCAGCTTGATCACAAACCCTTGCATATCATTTGCATATATCATCATTGCATCATTTGACATTTGTTTATTTGCTTTTCAGGGTATCCATTTCATTGTATCTTGGTTTTGGTTTTGACCCCTTCTTCTGCATAGACCTCTGCTTCAGCTGTCTTCATCAGTTATCTGCTTCAGTTATCTCCACCCTCACCAACACCAGTCTGTCAGTGGTCCACCTTCAGCATCTCAGTTTGTGATCTTCATCAGCACTTATCTTCAGTTTCTTCAGCAAGCATTCATGACTACTCCCAAGAAGAGCAACATATCCTACCACTTTTTTGAGCATGTGTTGACTGGTATCAGGCAGATCCAGTCACTCATCACACCTGACCACATCCCACTATTTAGAAAGCACTATGGAGGTATCCTGGACATCGTTATGGACCTTGAACCTTCTCAGAGGAGCATGATCCACACATGCTTACAGTTTTATGACCCTCCATTGATATGTTTCACCTTTCCAGACTTTCAGCTAGGACCTCTACTGGAAGATTTTTCTTCATTGATTGGAGTACCTATCAGAGATGGAATCCCTTTCAACCCAGAGATGACTGCTCCCAGAAATGAAGAGATAGCAAGGGCAATGTACTTGGAGCCTGCCCTTATTGAGCAAAGTATGACAACAAAAGCTTGGATTCCTGGTTTGCATTTAGACTTCTTGATCTCTCAGGCCATCCTGAAAGCTTCATTGGGAGTGGAGAGAAGTCTGTGCACTGTTAGCCCTCAGTATATATGGGGCTATACTGTTTGCAGATGAGCCCAAATTTGTCAGCAAGAATGCCATCCATCTGTTTCTCCTGAAGAACCTAGTACCCACGCTGCTAGGAGATTTTTACTAATCCATTCATCAGAGGAATGAGAAACAGAGGGGGAAGTTGGTAAGTTGTTGTGCTCCTTTGTTTTACACCTGGCTACTCAGGCACCTGCCTAAGTCAGATACTTTCTTGAATCCCCACCAGCAGAAGAATTGGGCCAAGAGGTTCATTGCCTTGACTTCAGATGATATCAGATGGTGCACCCAGAGCACCAAAGGCAAGGACATTATCACCAGCTGTGGAAAATACCCAAATTTGCCTCTGATAGGAGTGAAGGGTTGCATCAACTACAATCCTTTACTGTTTAAGAGACAATTGGGATATGCCTTGGTTCACCCTCCCAAAGGACAGGATTTAGCTGAGACCCTATACTGTGAAGTGCAACCTAATTCAGCTGTTGTCAAATAAGCATCCTGGGCTTGGGACAACATCCAGACAAAAGGGGTAGCTATTCTTGGAAGATGTAACAATGTTGCTTCAGCTCAGTACTCAGACTGGTCCCGTACTAGAGCTCAGATTACCAGAATGCCTTTCACCATGGAAGACATACCTGGGCCATCCACAGTACAGCCTGCAACAATAGTTAGCCTGGAGGAATTTTAAAATTTGAAGGAAAGGAATGAGCAGCTATCTCAAGCCTTGAAGAAGACTCTTTGGGAAAGAAGTGATGGTCGCCTGGACATTGAGAGATTGGAAATGCTCAGGGTGGAGCATCTTGCCAAAATTGAGAAGACAGAAGACTACATAAGGAAAGCAAGGGCTGGGGAACAAATATTGAAGAATGCCTGTAAAGAGGCCAAGATTCAGAAGGCTAGGGCTGAGCACTATCTGCAAGAGAGCCAGGCTAGGTGGGTCAGGATCATCGAAGCCCGTACACAAGAAGACCAGAAGACTCAAGCCAAGATTGAACAGCTAGAGGCCAATGAGAAGAAATAGCAGGAAGCTTTGTTGGTTGCACATCAAGAGATATCAGAGTTAAAGCTCAGAGCAGGATTGAAGAGATCAAAGGACCAGGACAGGCATAAGAAGCTGACTATTGGCATTGCTACCAGGAATCTCCTCATTAGGACCATTACAGAGCACCCAGCTGGTCCAGTGACTGAGGCACTCCTGAAGGAGGTCAGAGAGGATGAGTTTGGACTGGATGTCTGATTCTTTGCTTGTTGTTTGTTTCCATTTAATGTACTTTTCCTTTTGTTGTATTTTGACCCTCCATGGGCATGTATTGCAAAACAAACTATGTATTGTTCACCATTTGTAATATATTTTAGTTTGTTTTCATTTGGGCTTTTCTTTCAACAACATCACACATCTTCCTCGAGGTCTGGAAAGGTCAAAACCAAGAACCAAACCGGATACCTTGGAAAACAAATAAGCATATTGCATTGCATACTAACTTTGTTTTTGTTTTGTAGGTTTTGTAATTATTATTGTTTCTAACTTTGTTGTCGTCTCAGGAAACATTGCTCGTCGCCGAGTGTTCCCTGTCAACCGCACGCACCGGTACTCGACTCGTAACAACCTTCCCGGTATTCAGATGGAACAAGTGCAGCAGGATCTGACTGAGGTCAGGAATCAGATGGTCAATGAGAGGTTGGAGATGAGAAACCAGATGTCTCAATTCATGGCAGTGATGACTGGCTTAGCCCAGAGTCAAGAAAGGTTAAGAGAGCTGGTGGAAAGACAAACTCCTGAGGAGCCTCATCTTGGAACAGGAGGAACTAGCAACAATGAGCGGGGCCAGCCTCGTATTGACCCACCAGTATTTGGACCTCATCTGGATCCAGAAGTTAACATCCCAAGAAATGTGTAAGGTAATACTGCTGGGGGGAGAATCTTGCAAGAGGATCCCCAAGAAGAACAGTTTACTGTTTTGGGGGCTGGAGATGAAGTATATGACAGGAGATTGGACGAAATTGCTGAAAAGTTAAGATCTTTGGAGTCTCAGAATTCTTTGGGCTTCAATGTGATGGATATGGTACTAGTGGATGGGGTGAGAATTCCCCACAAATTCAAACCCCCATGCTTTGAGAAATACAATGGTACTTCCTGTCCACGCACTCACCTGCAGTCTTTCTTGGGGAGGCTCAAAGCTTATACTATGGATGAAAAGTTGTGGATGTTCTACTTCGAGGACAGTCTAACTGGGGCTTCGAGAGAATGGTATTCGAATTTTGTCTAGAGCCACCATAAGATGTTGGAAGGATTTGGCCGAGGCTTTCATCCATCAGTATCAATACAACCTGGACATGGCTCCCAACAGGACCCTTCTGATGGGAATGTCTCAATCTTCTAGAGAGAGCTTCAGGGAATATGCCCAAAGGTGGAGACAGTTTGCTGCTGCTGTCCAACCACCCATGTCAGAGAGGAAAATGGCTGACATGTTCATGAATACATTGCAAGGGACCTATATTGATAGACTGGCTGCTTTTTCCTCTACCAGTTTTGCTGACGTGGTCATAGATGGTGAAAGGATTGAAAGTCTATTGAAGATGGGCAAGATCTCCGACAGTGGTGCAAGTTCATCCAGCAATCCCAGAAAGCCTTTTGTGGGACCCCGAAGGGCAGGTGAAACAAATTCCATTCATACAAGCAGGGGCAGGCCTCAGTATGTTCGCCGGTCAGTAGCAGCAGTTACCATTCCAGCTCTGATTCCTCAACAATCATCATATCCTCAACAACAACAACCACAGTATCAATAACAAGCTCATTATCCGCAAAAAAGGTCGTACAACAACAACAATAGCAACCAACAGCAACGCCCCTTCCAACAAAGGTCATCACAAGCAAACAGGGTAATTGACCCAATCCCAATGTCGTATGCTGCACTCTTGCCACAACTCCTAAAGCTCAACCTAGTTGAGTTAAGGACATTGGCACCTCCAGATCCTCTTAATTTGCCAAAGAACTATGATGCAAATGCCAGGTGTGCATTCCACTTAAACGCACTGGGGCATAAAACTGAAAAGTGCAGGGCCCTACAGATGAAAGTCCAGGATCTGGTGGACTCAAAATCTCTCAATTTTGCGCCTCCTCTGAACGTCACAAGAAATCCAATGCCTAGTCACAACGGGCCTAGGATTAATGCTATTGAAGAGGGAAAACCATCCACATTAATTAACAGTGTTGCACAAATCCGAACACCCTTGGTTGAAATCAAAGCTCAGCTGTTAGAATGCCAAGTGTTTCCCGGATGTGAGGTCGGTTGTGGATATTGCAACATTGCCGTTAATGGATGTGAGAGACTGAGAAATGACATAGATGGCCTCATTAGAGATGACATTCTTCATATTACGACAACAGCGACCACAACTCCAACAATTCCTTCATCAATAATCACAGATACTCCTACAACGTCAGCAACCATTGTTCCAACAGATTCTGCTACAACTCCAACAATTATTCAATCAATCACTTCAACGGATACAAGTTCAGTCACAATTCCTTCTGCAACGACAACACCCCTTACTCCATCAGTTCCTGCTACAACTCCAACACACGTCCAGTCAACAGTATCGTCTACAACATCAGCAACAGTTAATGAAAGTGTCTCAACGGTTACGATATACTACGATCCCGCAAATGTTCCTTCCAACAACTCGCAACAAAATGCTACTCCTGTCAGAGCCCCATTTACCATATATTATGATCCAGACACCATTGTGGTCCCCTCTGCAGCTGCTATTAGTCCAGTCACTATCACAATGCCTGGGCCAGTTCCTTACGAAATCAATAATGCCATCCCTTGGCATTATGGCTCAGATCTATATTGCGAGGGGCAGAAAATCACTTTAGAGTCATCAACTTCTTCACCTCAGATAGACAATATGGGGGGAGGCGGAGGCTTCACTAGAAGCGGACGTCTCTTTGCCTCGCAAATACCAAGACCTATTGCTGAAGCAGAAGCTGCTGCTAAGGCAAAAGGGAAGAATGTGGTGCAAGAAGAACTAGTTGCTAAAGAAACTTTGAAGACTCCTTTTGATCAAGAGGTTGATGAATTCATGCAGATAATCAAGAAAAGTGATTATAAGGTGGTGGACCAGCTTCACCAGACACCTTCCAAAATCTCCATACTATCATTGCTAATGTGCTCTGAGGCTCATCGGAACGCACTATTAAAAGTCCTGCACGCAGCTTATGTGCCGGAGGAGATTACTGTCAATCAGTTAGAGGTTGTGGTTGGAAATGTCAACACTAGTCATGGACTAGGATTTACCAATGTTGATCTGACAACGGAAGGTCACAATCACAACAAGGCTTTGCACATTACCTTGGAGTGTAAGGGTGCAGTTCTTTCTCACGTATTGGTGGACACAGGGTCATCACTCAATGTCTTACCCAAG
This sequence comes from Lathyrus aphaca, assembly GCA_963966055.1. Lineage (NCBI taxonomy): Eukaryota > Viridiplantae > Streptophyta > Magnoliopsida > Fabales > Fabaceae > Lathyrus > Lathyrus aphaca. The sequence continues at coordinate 481,645,294 of OZ014525.1, read as the reverse complement.
AAAGCCCTTATGAAGCTGGAGTATGATGGTTTGGCATTGCGCCCAAGAAACTTGGTGGTGAGAGCCTTTGATGGTTCTAAAAGATCAGTTCTAGGAGAGATAGAGTTGCCAATAATGATTGGCCCACAAGTTTTCAAAAGGACCTTCTTTGTGATGGATATACAGCCTGCCTATAGCTGTCTATTGGGTAGACCATGGATACATGCCGCTGGCGCCGTGACATCAACCCTTCACCAGAAGTTCAAATTTGAGTGGGAGGGCCAAGTCATTACCATTTTTGGGGAAGAGGATATCTTCGTTAGCCAGCTGGCTACTTTCAAATACATTGAAATGGATGGGGAGATCCATGAGACCATGAGTCAAGGGTTTGAAGCCCTTAATATCAATGAAACATCTACTGTGTCTGGGACGTCCATCACATCATATCAACAAGCCCGAAAGGTTGTTGAGGAAGGTACCGCTCAAGGCTGGGGCAAGCTGCTGCCAGTTGAAAAGAAAGAAGACCGATTCGGGTTGGGTTACAAACCAACTCGACAAGATCAACCAGAGGCTGCAACGGAGCCCAAGTTTGTCAGCGGGGGGATGCTCACCACAGATGCTGTGAATAGTTTGGAAGATGAGTCAGAAGACGAGCGCAACCTGGAAAGCTAGATACGTCCAAGGATCCCGGGGAACCATGTCTCAAACTGGTCTTCCCAGGAAATTATAAGAGTTACTCCTGCAGAGTAATTATTATTTCCTGTCTTTAAAGCATGCATCAAGTCCTGCATCTTGCCCAAGATGTCATGGCTCATTTTGTAATCGGGCCATCTTGTATTTTGTGCAAACGATCAATTAATGAATATCAGGACATCTTTTGCAAATGAGTCTTTTCTTTTCCGCTCACTGTTTTTCATTTTTCATTTTTTCTACAAAAATAAAATGGAAATGTTTTTCAAAATAACAACTTCATTTTCACTTTTTCTAAACAAGATAAAACTGATCACTAAAATGAACCGATCTAAACCATTGCAGAGAATACCCTCCAGACTGCACCTACAACAACACCGCTATGACTTCGTATGACTTTGACAATCCGATTAATTAAGCTGATGAAGGGGTTGAAGAAGATTATGAGCTACCTGAAGAACTAGCCAGGTTGTTAAGACAAGAGGAGAAGGTCATCACTCCTCATCAGGAGGAAGTTGAGACGGTTAATCTTGGTACAGAAGAAGACCTGAAAGAAGTGAAAATCGGGGCCTGCCTGCAAGATTCAGTGAAAGAGAAACTTATTGACATGCTTCGGGAGTATGTGGATGGTTTTGCTTGGTCTTAATAGGATATGCCAGGGTTGGACACCGACATTGTTATGCACAAGCTGCCTCTAAAAGAAGACTGTCCGCTAGTAAACAGAAGCTGCGCCGTACTCGTCCGGATATGGCTATGAAGATAAAAGAAGAGGTACAAAAACAGTGGGACGCCGGTTTTCTTACTGTAACTAGTTACCCGCCGTGGGTTGCTAACATTGTACCTGTGCCTAAGAAGGATGGCAAGGTGAGGATGTGTGTGGATTACTGGGATCTGAATAGAGCAAGCCCGAAAGATGACTTCCCATTACCTCGCATTGATGTATTGGTTGACAATACGGCTCAGTTCTCGGTATTCTCCTTCATGGATGGATTTTCAGGATATAATCAGATCAAAATGTCACCTGAAGACATGGAGAAGACAACTTTCATCACACCTTGGGGCACGTTCTGTTATAAGGTAATGTCATTCGGACTGAAGAATGTTGGGGCCACTTATCAACGGGCTATGGTAACATTATTCCACGACATGATCCATAAAGAAATTGAATGTTATGTGGATGACATGATTGCCAAGTCCCTCACAGAAGAAGACCACCTGGTGAATCTGTTTAAGTTATTCAAGCGTCTGAGGAAGTACCAATTAAAGTTAAACCCCAATAAATGCTCATTCGGGGTGCGATGCGGTAAGCTGCTGGGATTTATTGTAAGTGAGAAAGGGATTGAAGTTGACCCTGATAAAGTCAAAGCCATCCAAGAAATGCCTGCACCGAAGACTGAGAAAGAAGTTTGAGGGTTCCTAGGTAGATTGAACTACATTTCAAGGTTCATATCTCACCTTACAGCAACCTGTGAACCTTTGTTCAAGTTGTTAAGAAAAGAACAAACGGTCAGGTGGAATGAATACTGCCAAAGGGCTTTTGACAAAATCAAGGAATACTTACAAGAGCCTCTAATTATTATGCCTCCAGTTGAAGGAAGACCTCTAATAATGTACTTGACATTATTAGAAGAGTCAATGGGGTGTGTGTTGGGCCAGCATGACGAGTCTGGTCGAAAAGAGTATGCAATTTACTACCTAAGCAAAAAGTTTACCGACTATGAACAACGTTATTCACTGCTCGAGAAAACTTGTTGTGCTTTAGCGTGGGCTGCTTGCCGACTGAGACAGTATATGTTGACCCACACTACTTTATTGATCTCTAAGATGGACCCAGTCAAGTACATTTTTGAGAAGCCAACACTTACCGGACGGGTTGCAAGATGGCAAATTATTCTCACAGAGTATGACATCCATTACACCTCTCAGAAAGCCATCAAAGGCAGTGTATTTTCTGATTACCTTGCTGAGCAACCCATTGATGATTACCAACCTATGAGATTTGACTTCCCTGATGAAGACATCATGTTCATAAAAGCAAAAGATCATGAAGAGCCTATTCACACTGAAGGGCCTGACCCAGAAGAAGAATGGACTATGATGTTTGATGGGGCTGTTAATATGAATGGTCGTGGTGTTGGTGCAGTACTCATTACACCTAAGGGAGTTCACATGCCTTTCTCGGCAAAACTCACCTTTAACTGCACTAACAACGAAGATGAATATGAAGCTTGTATTATGGGTCTTGAGGAAGCCATTGACCTCATGATCAAGACTTTAACTGTATTCGGTGATTCAGCTCTGGTAATCAATCAGACCAACGGCAAATGGTACATTCACCAGGAGCATCTGATTCCATACCAGGACTATGCGAGGAGATTACTGACTTTCTTCACTACAGTCAAACTTGAGTATATCCCTCGAGATGAAAATCAGTTCGCGGATGCTTTTGCTACCATTTCCTCAATGATCAAGGTTCAAGCTGCCAAATTTGTTCCTCGGATTTCAGTATCCAGGATTGATAGACCAGCATATGTATTCTCAACAGACCTTGCTAAAGATGATAAGCCTTGGTTCCATGACATCAAATGCTTCTTGGAGGATCAAACATACCCACCTGGGGCATCTTCCAATGATAAGAAGACATTAAGAAGGCTAGCTGGTAGTTTCTTCCTGAATGCTGATGGTTCCTTGTACAAGAGAAACTTTGATATGGTACTTCTCAGATGTGTTGATAAGGCAGAAGCAGACTTGCTGATGCACGAGGTGCACGAAGGATCGTTTGGTACCCATGATGGAGGGCATGCTATGGCTAAAAAGTTGCTAAGATCAGGCTATTATTGGATCATAATGGATGCAGACTGTTGTGCGTATGCCAGGAAATGCCATAAATGCCAGATTTATGCAGATAAAGTGCATGTGCCTCCGAATCCTTTGAATGTGATGTCTTCACCCTGGCCTTTTTCCATGTGGGGCATTGATATGATTGGCAAAATTGAACCGACTGCTTCAAATGGCCACAGATTCATCCTGGTAGCCATTGACTATTTCACCAAGTGGGTTGAAGCAGCTTCGTATGCAAATGTCACAAGGCAAGTGGTAGCCCGATTTCTGAAGAGAGACATCATCTGTCGGTATGGAGTGCCCGAGCGAATCATTACTGATAATGGTTCCAATTTGAACAATAAAATGATGGCAGAACTGTGCTGGGATTTCAAGATCCAACACCACAATTCTTCTCCTTACAGGCCAAAGATGAATGGCGCTGTAGAGGCAGCTAACAAGAATATCAAGAAGATTGTGCAAAAGATGGTGGTCACCTATAAAGACTGGCATGAAATGCTACCCTTTGCCTTGCATGGGTACCGTACGTCAATCAGAACATCCACTGGGGTGTCGCTCCCGGGATTTTCATCCTAGTACAAACGCGAAAGTGGCGCGGAAGAAGAATAGATAGAGTCGCCAGCCAGGCATTTTTATCCCGAAGAGAGGGACTGGTAATGCTGCACAAACCAGAAGAAAGAAAGAGGAAGGACACAGGTCCTGCGAACCAAAGAGACTGGGCTCGGGAGTCGGTTACGACCTGGGAAGGTATTAGCACCCAGATCGTCCGCCGTACCCGACGGGATCCACGCTTGCAAAGAAACTGTTTCAAAGGGTGAGGGTATGAAAAATGCGGCAAAGAAAAGAAAACGAAAAGAAACTGGAACTGGAAAAGAAATGAAATAAGAAAAGAAAAGGAAAAATGTAGGGAAAATAAAGATTGTGCTCGAACGGGCCCTACCCCGCTGCCTACGTACCTCATCAGGATAATGAGGATCAGAGACGCCGTAGTTCCCCTAACTAGGGGTACTAAAAGGAAATTGCTTGTGAATTAAGGCTTGAACTGCCTATGCCATTGCTCAGGTGTTGCAGACTCGGACGACGAGTGCGTAACCGTCTTGCAAAATGACAAGTAGGAGCAAGTTCGCGTACGGAGCGAAGGAGACGAGAAAAGAATTCCCGAAGGAAAGACGTTTAATGTTTGTTTTGTGTTTTTTAGAAGCTTTTATGAGTGTGTCACAAGGAAGTGAACTCAAACTCTCGCCAATGGAATGTGCACTTGTCGCTACATTCCAAGATGGAATAATAGAACAAGCACACTCAAGTAAGGAGAAGATCCCCAAAACTTGAACCCAAAGATTAGGGCTTAGGCTCACTAATTTGCTTAATTATTAAGTGTTTTTTTGGTTATTTACATGAAGAAATGTTTTTTATGCTTTTCTTTATGAAGAAGATACCTTGATCAGACTTGTGCATCACAAGGTAAACATGTACTATCCCAAGATGGGAAGACTACAAGCATACCTCATGGAATAAGGCTATGGATCAATGCATCGCTTCACATTTATTAAAGTGTTTTCTTTTTAAGAGTTATGAGATGAGAAGAGAAGAAGAACCAAAAGATCTCAAAGGTAAAAATTCTAAAGGGGGACTAAAATAATCCTAAGTATTCACATGCATGGAAGTCCTAAGAGTTAGTGAGGTTTCTACCCTAATGAAGAAGGAAGAAGAAGATAGAAGAAGGGATGAGAAAGGCCTAAGCCCAACAACAAAGGGTTAGTAACATAAACATAAGAGGAGGATGAGAATTGGAGATGTGGAACTCAATTCCCACATCTCTCACTTACCATAGCCCCTGCAATGTTAGCAAAAATCCAGCAAATTGACCAACACAATCATGGAATTAGCCATGCTCAAAGGCTCTTGTGAACAAGAATCAAACATCATGCCAAACATTACAAGTACACGACTTACGCGTCGAAAACATGAAAGCATACGTCAACCAGCAAGCAAATCACCCTAAAATCTCATGTTTAATGATCATGCAATGATCCACGGCAATTAGAACAAGCAAAGGGATCAAACAAGCTCAAAACAACACTAAAAAACCATTCTGCTTCAGTGTTAACCGGTTAACCATATGCGTTAACCGGTTAACCAGCTCAAACCTGCACAAAATACACACAAAACAGGGGCGTTAACCGGTTAACCATATACGTTAACCGGTTAACACTGATAAAACAGCAGCAAATCCTGCAGAAAACAGCACTTCAAAACAGCTTATCCAAATAAGCTTGCACCAGACCAGCAATCAATTACACATGGAAAATTAGATCAATTCACATTAATCCATATCATTAAGCTCATGAACCATAACATTCGGATCCGGATACAAATCAAACAATCAAATCATGCAACACAATCAAATACACAAACACATGGTGGATCTAAAGCACAAGCATGCAAATAAGCTAAAAACAGAGCTAGATCTGAAATTAACCAACCTACAAAGCTGAGGTATGCTTTGGTAATTGTTGATTGAGCTGAAAACGGTAGATCTCGCGCAAAACTTTGAAGATCTGATGCTAAGCTCCACACTCCATGCAAAATAAATGCAAGAACAAGCTCTTGATGCAGAATTTTGGATCCAAAAGCACTTCTAGATCCCAAACCAGATCTGAATCTCCAATAAAACCAGCAAAAAGATGCAAAGAAGCTATGAATGGAGGTTTAGTTCCAAGATCTACACACCTCAAGGCAAGGTTGTGTGATCTTCAAAGAGGAACTTTGAGTGATTTGGAAAATTGGGAGAGAAAAGTGAGAGAATTGTGAGTGAGAGGAATGAAAATTCAGAAATGAGAGTGAAAAAATGAGTGAGACCCCTTTGGTTTGGAAGGAAATGGAATAAATATGATTTAGGTTTGGGGCCCAAAATTTTGGTTTGGGATCCAAAATTATGGTTTGGGTAGTGTGATTAGGATTTAGGGTTGGAATGAGGCTTGGATAAATGCTCTAGATCTTTCTCCCAAATTCAAATTAATTCAAATGAATAAAAAATCAGAAAATTGGAAAATGGAACCAAAACACACATGCTGAAAATGCTGCTGGAAATTCAAATTTCGCAGCTGTTAACCGGTTAACCATATGCGTTAACCGGTTAACGCATGAAAAATTTGAATTTCCCTCCTTTTGGTGGGAACCTTCAAAAATAGACCTGCATCAACCGTTTCAAGCAAATTTTGATCCATCTTCTCTTTCTAGGGCTCTGAACATGATACCAGGCTTGCGCAAAATGATCCTGTGAGATTCTTGCCAGATCACCATGCTCTTGATTTTGCCTTGCAGATTCAGATTTTCCCAGATGACCGATCATATGCCTTATGCTAGAACATGTGAGTGTTATGCTTCATTTTTCTATGCTAAATGATAAGGATATGGTATGCTCATGATGATTATGATATGATAACGATGCTAAACAAGAAGAGGGCAAATTTGGGGTGTTACAGCTGCCCCTATTCAATCAACTGTTAATCTGAAAAGGATGAGAGCAACAGCTATCAGACATTCGAGATAAACTGTGATTGAATACCAAGAAGACCTGAAATTTGCACTCTGACGAAGAATGCAACACTGGGAAATAAACCCAACCAGATGACGCTCTGGGGATAAGAAGGAGAGAAAAAGCAGACGAGCTTCTTCCCAGTTGAAACTGATATCTGAAATACTATCATGCTGACAGACGAGTCTTCGCATGACCTGTGACGCCAGGTACAGAGAGCGGACGAGCCCTTAAGGATCTTCAAAGTAACCTGAGATGGACGAATCTCCTTCACTAATCCTTACGCAGATAAGTGGAATAAGACGGACGAGTCTTCATCGGATAACCCTTACGCAGGCTCCAGGAATGCATATAAGTCTGTGGGATAGACATGCAATCAAGGTAGACGAACCTTCCTCATATATTATCCGCGGATATATGGCATAAGACAGACGAGTCTTCTGAGCAAACCTGTTACGCCAGGTGCAGCAACCATAATAATTGGTGCTTGAGACGGACGAGCCTCCCTCGGATTTACCTGTTACGCCAGGCCCGGTAACCATTTCGACATTTAATTCCCACTGTCAGGATTTTAAACCTCTTCAATACAGACGAGTATTGGATGATCATCAAGAGAACACAGACGAGTGCCAATAGTCAAAAATACAGACGAGTATCGGACGATGATCTGAGAAACACAGACGAGCGCTTCAGGCGATGATACAGACGAGTATCAGCCACTGGTATAGACGAATACCAGAAATTCAAACACAGACGAGCATTTGAAGTAGCAACAGAGATATCAGGGTAAACAGCAAATCTTCACATTCAGGCGCAAGCTAGCACAGACGAGTGCTGAGTATGATACAGACGAGTATCCGGGCAAAGCAGACGAGCTTCAGAACACAAACGACTTCTGGGGGATAAAAGCAGACGAGCTTCAAACACACACAGACGAGTGCTGGACAGTTGCAAACGAGCAACAACAGAGAATACATATCAAGGCACAGACGAGTGCAGCGAAGGATCCAATACCAAACACAGACGAGTGTTGGAAGGTTGCAGACGAGCAACAGCAAATATCATCTCAGAACACAGACGAGTGTTGAGGAGTTGCGGACGAGCAACAACGGAGGCATCATGACACAGACGAGTGTTGGAAATTGCAGACGAGCAATAACAAGGTAATCACTTCAAAACACAGACGAATGTCGAAAATTGCAGACGAGCAAACAGCAACACAGAGCTAACACAAACGAGTGTTGAAAGATGCAGACGAGCAACAAAAAAAAGCAGTGATATGTCCTTGCTGGGGAAACTTGCTTAGGAATAACACATACAAGTGTTGAAGATTGCAGACGAGCAATAAACGAATGCTTGATCGGCAACAAGAGATACAACTCTGCCGGGGAGAAAAAGTCAAGAGGTCTGGATACCCACTCCGACTGAGGTGATGAATACCTGGCTGCATCATCAAATAAACCAACAATGGGGCAAATCTGCTGGGGAATACTTCACGGACGGAGGTGAAAATCAAATATGAACTCTGTGGGGGGGACAGATCATCTTCAGATTTGGCTGGGGAAGCTTCCTGGGCAAATACTTTGGCTGGGGAGAGCATCCGATGATTCAAGACTCTGAGGGGATATCAGGCTTTCGGGTACCTGATAGGCAAGGACTCTTGCTGGGGAATAATCTTGTTGATGATAAAATACTGTCAATTCCACCTCTGATGATGACCTGCTCTCAGGTATTTGCTAGGCACATTCCGCTGGGGAAGAATGGACTACTACTTCGCTTGGGAAGGAGAACCTGCTTGGGCTGCTGCCAAGACTTAGTCGGAGGAAAATATCTATTTAGACAAGCCAGGCTTTCAGCTACCTGCTGGAGAAGAAAAATCTCTGCTTGGGGAGATACTCTACTGGGGAAGAGTAAATTGCTTGATGTGACGCCATCCTGCAACCTGCAACAACAGAAAACACACGTGTGTCCCGGGGATTTGCATGGCGTGATCTGTTCATCCATTATCACCCGACACTCAAAGAGGGTTACAGTTTCCCTGCATGTCAGTTTTCTTTTCAAGATTATCACCATGTTTAGATGCAATGCTATTTTTTTTGCCAAAAATTCAGGACATTTTGCAAACAAAAATAAACACACACAGCTTTTTGACTGAATATTATTTTTATTGAATGGCCTCTAAATAGGCAAAGATTTACATCAGGAAGCAACCACCTGGAAAGAGGTAGCCACTATAAAAATTGAGAAAAGAAACTATCCTAATGGCAATGTACACGGCATTCCAAGGAGTTCCATTTCTGCTATGACCTGCATGTCTTCAAGACTCTCCATTCTGCTTTGGCTTTCTGAGAAGACAAGGGGACTGTTTCCTATCTTTCCGATATTGTCAAACCGTACGAAACGATGACGTGGTTCAGATAACTTGGATCACAGTTGTTCGCTTATTCCCTTATTTTGCGTGGATCGCCCTCTCGGGTTTTCAATCCACCGGGATACCCTTTTTTGCCTGAGCTGTCCAATGGGGCTTTTCAACTCAGCGGGTGTACATTTTTTTTTGTTTATTTTCCCTAATTTTTGCCCGAGCTTTTTATTCTGTTTTTAGCTCGCCGGGATGCCCTTTTCTTGCCTGGACTTACATTCTGTTTTTGTGTCCAGCGGGTCTCTTTATGCGAAGTATTTTTTAACTGCGTCCGAGTTAACAGGGGATGGGAAGTCTTCTCCATCCATAGTGGTGAGCATCAGTGCCCCTCCTGAGAATACTTTCTTCACTATGAATGGTCCTTCGTAGTTTGGGGTCCACTTGCCCCTGTTATCTGAACCTGGAGGAACGATCCTCTTCAATACAAGCTCTCCCACTCGATACTCTCGAGTACGTACTCGTTGGTCGAATGCCCGCTTCATTCTCCTCTGATAAAGCTGACCATGACAGATAGCCGCTAATCTCTTTTCCTCAATTAGACATAGCTGATTGTAACGAGCACGCACCCATTCAGCCTCATCTAGCTTGACATCCATCATCACGCGCAGTGAAGGAATCTCTACTTCAACAGGCAGGACTGCTTCCATGCCATACACTAGAGAGAAGGGAGTTGCCCCTGTTGATGTCCTGACCGACGTTCGGTACCCATGCAAAGCAAACGGTAACATCTCATGCCAATCCTTGTAGGTGACAACCATTTTCTGCACAATCTTCTTGATATTCTTGTTAGCTGCCTCTACCGCACCATTCATCTTTGGTCGGTAAGGAGAAGAATTGTGATGCTGTATTTTGAAGTCCCGACATAAGTCTGCCATCATCTTGTTGTTGAGATTAGAACCATTATCAGTAATGATCCTTTCGGGTACTCCATATCTGCATATGATATCTCTTTTCAGAAATCTTGCCACCACTTGACGAGTGACATTGGCATAAGACGCTGCTTCTACCCACTTGGTAAAGTAATCAATCGCGACTAGGATGAAGCGATGACCGTTCGAAGCAGTCGGTTCAATCTTCCCGATCATGTCAATGCCCCACATAGAGAAAGGCCAAGGAGATGACATGACGTTGAGCGGATTTGGAGGAACATGCACTTTATCTGCATATATTTGGCACTTGTGGCATTTACGAGCGAATGAACAACAGTCTGCATCCATTGTCATCCAGTAATACCCTGATCTCAGCAGTTTCTTTGCCATAGCATGCCCTCCTGCATGGGTACCAAAAGATCCTTCATGGACTTCCTGCATCAACAGGCTTGCTTCGTGTCTATCCACGCATCTGAGCAAGACCATGTCGAAGTTCCTCTTGTACAAAACCCCGTCTGTGTTCAAGAAGAAACTAGCAGCAAGTCGTCTCAAGGTCTTCTTGTCTTTGGAAGATGCCCCTGTTGGGTATTCTTGCTTCTCCAGGAACAGCTTGATATCAAAATACCAAGGTTTCTCGTCAGACACGGCGTCTACAGAGAAAGCATAAGCTGGAGAGTCAAGCCTGGAGATGTCAATTCTGGGCACAAAGTTCCAACATAGGACTTTAATTGACGAAGAGAGAGTGGCCAAAGCATCGGCAAATTGATTTTCGTCACGTGGTATGTACTTGAGCTCAACTGTCGTGAAGAATGTCAACAGTTTTCTAGCATAATCCCTGTACGGAACTAGATGCTCTTGATGTGTGTACCACTTGCCGGTAATTTGGTTAATGACGAGGGCTGAATCTCCGAATATATCGAGGTTCTTGATCCGAAGATCAATTGCCTCCTCTATTCCCATTATACACGCCTCGTATTCCGCTTCATTGTTGGTGCAGCCAAAAGTAATTCTGGCAGCGAAGGGTAAATGAACACCTTCAGGAGTAATGAGTACGGCACCAACTCCACGACCATTGATATTGACGGCCCCATCAAACATCAACTTCCATTTGGATTCAGGGTCAGGCCCCTCCTCCGGAAGTGGTTCCTCATAATCGTTTGTTCTGAGGTACATGATGTCCTCATCAGGGAAATCAAATCTCATCGGCTGATAGTCATCCTCAAGAGGTTGCTGAGCAAGGTATTCCGACAATACACTTCCTTTGATGGCTTTCTGAGAAGTGTACTGGATGTCGTATTCAGTTAAAATCATCTGCCATCTAGCAACCCTTCCGGTCAATGCTGGTTTCTCAAAAATGTACTTGACAGGATCCATCTTGGAAATGAGAAGTGTAGTATGGGTCAACATGTACTGCCTCAGTCGGCGAGCAGCCCATACCAAAGCGCAGCAAGTTTTCTCGAGCAGTGAGTATCGGGATTCACAGTCGGTAAACTTTTTGCTAAGGTAATAAATGGCGTACTCTTTTCGACCAGACTCGTCATGTTGGCCAAGCACACACCCCATCGACCCTTCTAGCACGGTCAAGTACATGATTAACGGTCTCCCCTCCACTGGAGGCATCAGAATTGGAGGCTCCTGCAAATATTCCTTTATTTTGTCGAAAGCCCTTTGGCAATCATCATTCCACCTGACTGTTTGCTCTTTTCTTAGCAGTTTGAATATCGGTTCGCACGTGGCAGTTAGGTGAGATATGAACCGAGAAATGTAGTTCAATCTACCTAAGAACCCGCGCACTTCTTTTTCTGTCTTTGGTGCAGGCATATCTTGAATAGCTTTCACTTTAGCAGGATCCACCTCAATTCCTCTTTGACTTACAATGAAACCCAGCAACTTTCCAGAACGCACTCCGAAAGTGCACTTGTTCGGATTCAACCTCAATTTATACTTGATCAATCTGTCAAACAACTTCTTTAGGTTAACCAAATGCTCCTCTTCGTCTTTGGACTTTGCAATCATATCATCCACATAACATTCGATCTCCTTGTGGATCATGTCATGGAACAACGTGACCATTGCCCGTTGATAAGTTGCCCCAGCGTTCTTCAAACCGAAGGGCATGACCTTGTAGCAGAATGTTCCCCACGGGGTAATGAACGTTGTCTTCTCCATGTCTTCCGGCGCCATTTTTATCTGATTATAACCGGAGAATCCATCCATGAAGGAGAATACTGAGAATTGAGCAGTACTGTCGACCAACACGTCAATGTGTGGCAACGGAAAATCATCCTTTGGGCTTGCTCTGTTCAAATCTCTATAGTCAACGCACATCCGGACCTTGCTGTCCTTTTTAGGCACTGGTAAGATGTTAGCTACCCAAGGTGGGTAACTAGTCACGGCAAGGAACCCGGCATCCCACTGTTTCTGTACCTCCTCTTTAATCTTCATCGCCATATCCGGGCGAGTTCTTCTCAATTTTTGCTTTACAGGAGGACAGTCTTCTCTCAAGGGTAGCTTATGCATCACGATGTCGGTATCCAACCCTGGCATATCTTGATATGACCAAGCAAAGATATCCACATACTCTCTCAACATACTGATCAGTTCTTGTTTGACGTCGTCCTGCAGATTGGCCCCTATCTTGATTTCTTTCTTTGCATCTTCACTGCCAATATTGATGGTCTCAATCTCTTCTTGATGAGGCTGAATAACTCGTTCCTCTTGTTTCAACAATCTGACCAACTCTTCAGGGAGGTCACAGTCTTCCTCAACCCCTTCATCAGCTTGGTAGACTGGATTATCAAAGTCATGCATAGTCATAGCAGGAACGTTATCCGTGGAATCCGGATGATCAATACTGCACAAATGATGTGCTTATTCAGAATCTGCTTATTTTGAAAAGAGACGCTAATACAAAGCAAAAAAATGAAAAAACACATTGCCATTTTTATATTGTTTTTTTGTGAAAAATTTAAAAACAAAGAAAGAGAGCACAATTTGTCTGAAAATGTCCTTTTATTTCATGGCAAAAATAACGATGCAATACAAAACATGGTGGCCCAGTACAATGGATCCAAACATCTTGGGCAGAATGCTGGATTTGACAATGCAGTATGCTAATAAAAGGAAACAAAACAATTACTTTGAGAGCCAGGTGACTTGAACAATGTCCTCAGCAGACCAATTTCCTAGCTCCTCGCCGGGTGCACACGGGCGGATCCAATTGTTGTCCCATTCTCTGCCACTATCCCCGTCTTTGTTCGCCGTACAGATTTGATCGCGGTCGAGCAGACCAGCACTTGTGAATGAGATAGCTTTACCACTCTGAATAGACCCCCCAGGTTGATACCCTAAGCCGAATTTATCATCCTTCTTTTCCATCTCCAACAACTTGCCCCAGCCCTGGGCATTGCCTGATTGGACGGCCTCTTTTGCTTCCCGGTAGGAATGAATTGACGTGCCTTCATTGTTTTTCTTCACCGGAGTCAAGATACTGACATCTGCCTCAAAAGCTTGGCACAAAGTCTCGTGAATTTCTCCGTCCATTTCCACATATTTAAACGTCGACAGGTGGCTGACGAAAATATCTTCTTCCCCGCAAACTGTGATGACCTGGCCATCCACCACATATTTAAGCTTTTGGTGCAGGGTTGAAGTGACAGCTCCAGCTGCGTGTATCCACGGTCTGCCCAACAAGCAACTATACGCAGGCTGGATGTCCATGACATAGAAGACACTCTTGAAGACTTGAGAGCCTATCTTGACAGGCAACTCAACCTCTCCGAAAACTGATCTTCTTGAACCATCGAAAGCTTTAACCACCAGATCACTCGGCGTCAGGATAACCCCATCAATGTTAAGCTTCATCAGCGCCTTCTTCGGGAGCACATTCAAAGAAGAGCCTGTGTCTACAAGGACGTGAGACAGCACAGCACCCTTGCATTCCGTCGTGATATGCAGTGCTTTATTGTGATTCCTTCCCTCCGAGGTGAGATCTCGGTCAGTAAAGCCTAAACCATGGCTGGCATTAACACTTCCAACAACAGCTTCGAGTTGATTAACAGTGATTTCTTGAGGAACATAGGCCATTTGAAGTACTTTCAGTAAAGCTTCTCTATGCGCGGGAGAGCACATCAACAGTGACAAGATAGAAATCTTTGAAGGCGTCTGGTTCAGTTGATCAACCACCTTATAGTCACTCCTTTTGATGATCTTCATGAACTCCTCTACCTCCTTTTCAAACGTCCTCTGCCCAGCCACAGGAGTATCTGACTCATCATTCGCAGTCTGCTTCCCTTTGTCTTTGGACGAAGCTTCGGCCTCGGGATCCTTTCTCAATGCAGGGGGAGCAAATAAACGGCCACTTCGAGTAAATCCCCCAACACCTCCCACATTTTCAATAGTCGGGTCAGCAACAGGTCTACTTTCCATCTTCTGTCCCGCCACATAGACATCAGAACCATAATGCCACGGAATAGCCCTATCATCGGTGTACGGCACTGGCCCGGGTACAGTTATAGTCACAGGACTAATCTGAGGAGCGTAAACGGTAACAGGCTCTTGTCGAACGGGCATGTCAGCCTCATCGTAAAAGATAGTAATGGTTGACACATCATCAGCCTTTTCATTACTAATCTTGCTAAATTGTAGAGATCCAGCATCAATCAACTCTTGCAAACCCGTCTTCAATTTCTCGCAGCCATTCACAACACTTATACAGTCTTCACAATCGAGAGAACAACCAGGAAACACTTGACCTTTCAACAGTCTCTCTTTCACCACCTTCAACGGCGTCTTGACTTCATCAATTCTCAGTACCAAACTCAACTTGTCATCACGCTCAACAGCATTAACTCTTGCCCCTCCATGATTAGGTATAGGGTTCGAGTTGATATTCGGTGGTGGCGCAAAGTTGATTGCCTTTGAATCCACGAGATCTTGAACTTTGTGATGTAGCGCCCTGCACTTCTCGGTTGAGTGCCCGGGTGCCCCTGAATGAAAAGCGCATCGCGCGTTGACGTCGTAACCAGCTGGAAGCTCTCCAGGAGGTGGTGGTGCCAAAGTCCTTAATTGAATAAGGTTCAAGTCTAGTAGTCTCGGCAACAAGGCAGCATATGTCATCGGAATAGCTTCAATCACCCTGTTAGCAGGACGAGTCTGCCTCGGATGATAAGGTCTTTGCTGGTAGTTGGCTCTAGGTTGTTGTTGTTGTTGTGGTTGAGGTGGCATCTGTTGTACGGGAGCTGCAGGAATAGTGACAGCTGCCACATGTTCATATGGTCTTCTGTAACCACGGCCCTGGCTTCGGCCGAATACAGCATTGGTCTCTCCTTCTCGCCTTCTTGGAGGTCCGCTAAAAGCTTTCCTCGCTCCATTTGAGCTACTAGCACCTGGGTCTTGTATCTTCCCCATTTTCAACAGCGTTTCGACCCTTTCTCCCGCAATGACAATATCGTTGAACTTTGTAGCAGAACTTGATGCCAATCTCTCAAGAAATACCCCCTGGAGGGTACCCATAAACATATCGGCCATTTCATTCTCTAACAAGGGTGGCTGCACCCTGGCAGCTAGCTGACGCCACCTCTGGGCGTATTCTTTGAAGCCTTCTTTTGCTGTCTGAGCCATATGTTGCAACTGGGTGCGATTCGGAGCCATGTCCATGTTATACTGGTACTGCTTCACGAAGGCCTCAGCGAGATCTTTCCAGCTCTTAACATTGACCCTGCTGAGCTTCATGTACCACTCAAGGGAAGCTCCCACCAAGCTGTCCTGAAAGTAATACATCCACAGTTTTTCATCGTCTGTATGCGCGGCAATTCTCCCGACATACGATTGCAGATGGGTCTTTGGGCAAGCAGTGCCGTTATACTTCTCGAAAGTAGGAACCTTGAATTTGTACGGGATTCTGACTCCCGGAACCAAACCCAAGTCCGTTATATCGAACCCCAAAGAACTCTGGGACTGAATAGCCTTGATTTGCTCAGCCATCTCTTCAAACCTCTTGTTCATTTCGACCCCTTGACCCTCGGTCTCATCAAGTAAAGTGAACTGGTCCTCCTGGTGGTCCACATGAATGTTATGCATCCCGTCATTGACTACGGTCGCCCCTGGTTGTATAACATGAGGTCCACCCTGACGTGCGCCCGCACCGGTATGATTATCAGCATTAGCAGCAGCAGCAGCGTTTCTGTTCTGATTCTCCACCAACTCTCGCAGCCGTTCTTGATTCTGCCCCATGCCGGTCATTAACGTCATGAAGTTATCCATTCTCTGTCTTAGGTCTGCCAAATCTGCCTGCATTTGATCCATGGCTCTCTCTCTGTTAACCTTGGTTGGGTACCTGTGTACTGCCGGTTGTTGTCGAACTTTTCGAGGAGCTATAGTGCCTGAAACACAAAATACATTAGTAATTGATGCGACACCTGCAAAACAGACAAACAGGTTATATGCAATGCAATGTAACTGTTCATGTTCCCAATTCTAAGCATTTGGCATGCCCCAGTTCTGGTATCTATCTCGGCAATCACTTTCAGTGTTTAGCTTTCAAACTTTCTCTTTGATAAGTGTTCAGACGTTAGTAGTATCCAGACAAACGAGTCTTGCACATTCAAAACGATAACTTGCACATTAATACTGAATATGGACAAACCACTATAGGCTAAAAGTCAGAATACATCCAAGAATATTCCCCGAAGGGTTACAAATCAGTACATAAAGACAAAAGAAATAAAAGCAAGACTCCTACAACAAGCCTGTAGGTAGTCTGAAAAATAAACTAAACTAAAGACCCCGGCTCTGCCACCTCTGCCCTGCTCTTCTTGACGCCTGCTCTCAGCTTGAGCTCTTCAATCTCTTTCCTGGCTTCCTCCAGAGCTAATTGGCTTTGGACTAGCTGTTGGGTCTCCTCCCTCCGGATGGCGTGGGCTTGTTCCACTTCCTCCTTCTTGAAAGCCATCTGAACTTCAAAGAACTCTTCCTTCTCTTTGAATTTCTTTTGCTCTTCCTCCCTTTGGCCTTTCAACCAAACGATGGACTGTCGAGCACTCCTGAGAATCTTTAAAGTCTCCTTGTGCTTGGCTTCTCTTTGCGCTTCCATCATACCCAATCGGTGGAAATGGGCTTCTCTTCCAGCAAAATCCTTCTCTTTGTTTTCCAAAGAGGCTTGGAGCTCCTGCAGCTTGTCTTCAGCTTCCTTCTTGGCTCCATTGGCCTGGTGGTATAAGCTTACCATCTCAACATTCTCTACTCTGACCGCATGCAGCTGAGCTTCTAGCTTCTTGTACTCCTCCAAGAAAACCGTACCGCTCGGACCTGGTACCTCTCGAGGATAAAGTGGAGCTTCGACTGAAAAAGGCATGAGAACTGACTCGATATGCCTTTGCAACCATTCAACGTATGGTGGATATGCTTTGGGATCAACTCGGCCGAAGTCCTTCTTCCCTTTCCTTTTCCTGTGATCCCAGGATTGAACTGCTTGTTGGACTAGCTCTCTGTTTCCATCAACAGGAAAATACAAAGATTCAGCAAACATTTCCATCTGAGGAGGATCCTTCAAAGGGTAGCCAAACTGCCTTCTGGCTAATGTCGGGTAGTAACTGATGACACCTTTCCTTCCCAGCAAAGGTACTCCGGCAAACCTTCCGCAGCTAACCATCACCTCTTTTCCTAGCAAATCCCTGTCATAACCCCAAGCAATGTCTTCTTCAGTCAAACCCATCAGTCTTCTGGACCATCTCCATTCGTCTCGTATATCCTTGAAGGCACCTGATTTAGGCAACTGTCTAGCGAACCATTCAGCAAACAAAGGAGCACAGCAGACCACTGGACCACCTCTACCTTTCTCGTTTCTGTAATGGACACTAAAATAAAAGTCACCCAATAAAGTGGGCACTGGATTGCCTTTTGCGAAGATTGAGATCACTTCTAAGCTGACAAACTCTTTCTCTCCGGGGAACAAGCTAGACCCATATACCATCAATGCGAGCAAAGCTCCAAAGTCATTCCACTTAGCTTCTGTAGCATACTTCTCAGCTTCTGGGATAAGCACACTCCATGGTAGACCTCTGCCTTTACTCTCTTGCAAAGCTTTTCTGACTGAAGCAACTGGCAACCTACAAACCTTGGCTATGTCTTCATCTCTGAGCACAACCTCTGACCCGTAGAACGGCAATGTCTCTCTGATCGGAACACTCAGCATGCTGGAGACCTCTTCTAATGTCGGAGCTAAGATGTAACCTGGAAGAATAAAACAACGCAACAAGGGATCATAAAATTGCAACAAGGTATGCAAACTGTCCTTTTGGTCTGTAGTAGGCTTGTCCACAAACTTCAGTATCTGGCCATATCTTTTCTTGAAATTTCCTAAGACTTGATCATTCATCAGACCTGCTAACCTCTGAACACTTTTGACTTCCGGCTGAAGAAAGGTGTAATGCACATTCTTTTTTCTCGGATCGCTTTTAATTTCTGCCATGGAGATAAGAGTACCAGAACCGGGAACAGATGTGATTAATGACCTGAAAAATGGGAAACATAAGCAGTTAATGCAAAGAATGATGCAGATGTAATGCAATGCAAGCATATGACCAACTGGGACCATCTGAACTGGCACACTGACAAGGGCCCCTCGGAACAACTGGCAAACTCAACAGTTCACTGAGTCACACCCTCTGATAATCACAACCCTCTGATAGAAGATCTCAGACCCACAGTATCAAGAAATCCAGAATTCCAGGACCATAACTTCGGAACCATAGAATCAATAAAACCACCGGTCATATTCACAGGACCAAAGATCATAACTGAATAGACGAGTGTATGTTGAGGTCATGGGTTCCTGCACACCTGTACACCCCCCCCCCCAATCTCACGGGTAAAAGGCTCCGGGTCAGACATCACGGACTCTCAAAGCCACATAGCAATAATACTGTCACCATCTCCGAGAAATGGCTCATGACCAAATCAGGGAATCGGTTAGGCATTATGTACTATGCAGGGAGGCCTCAGCTGAGTCCGGGAAAAACAAGCATCCCTTATAAGTCCCTAGCTTCAAGCGCTGAAATCAAGAAACAATAGTACATTCAGCCCGTAGGATACAGTACTAATGTCATATGACCAGATGCTTTAACTGAGTTCTTATAAGAGAACCAGGCCATCCTATGCGAGTTCCCAGTGGACCCTCGGGTGCGAATGGGTTTGCCACAAAATGTGGTCTGCCACTGTCACCACTGGAGAAGGTTGTTTCCACAAAGGTTCTCAATGATCGGTCCCCAGCTGCACATAACTGTCAGGGTTATGTAATGAGAGAGGAAGATCCCCAAATCAAGACATTTCCAAGACAATCGCAACCTGGGTGTGGAACTCACTACTACCCCCATGACAAGATCTCATGAGGCCAAAGTGGAACCACTCTAAGTCCTATGGTGCACTCGAGCCGGGTACTTGGCTCATATCTCTCAAGAACCAGTAACTCCCATCCCACCAAAGGAAACCAGTCCAGACAGTCCAGTATGATATATGATGCAGAAAATAAATACTGAAAACTGTAAATAAAGCTGTAAATAAAGCTGTAAATAAAGCAATAAACAAACAGCAATATAATACAACAAGCCACACCAAACAAACATCACCCAATGAAACAGCAACACACAAGCGCTAGGAGAGACTCACAGGGGAACCAGAGATTCTGGGTTCGATCCCCAGCAGAGTCGCCAAGCTGTCGCTCCCGGGATTTTCATCCTAGTACAAACGCGAAAGTGGCGCGGAAGAAGAATAGATAGAGTCGCCAGCCAGGCATTTTTATCCCGAAGAGAGGGACTGGTAATGCTGCACAAACCAGAAGAAAGAAAGAGGAAGGACACAGGTCCTGCGAACCAAAGAGACTGGGCTCGGGAGTCGGTTACGACCTGGGAAGGTATTAGCACCCAGATCGTCCGCCGTACCCGACGGGATCCACGCTTGCAAAGAAACTGTTTCAAAGGGTGAGGGTATGAAAAATGCGGCAAAGAAAAGAAAACGAAAAGAAACTGGAACTGGAAAAGAAATGAAATAAGAAAAGAAAAGGAAAAATGTAGGGAAAATAAAGATTGTGCTCGAACGGGCCCTACCCCGCTGCCTACGTACCTCATCAGGATAATGAGGATCAGAGACGCCGTAGTTCCCCTAACTAGGGGTACTAAAAGGAAATTGCTTGTGAATTAAGGCTTGAACTGCCTATGCCATTGCTCAGGTGTTGCAGACTCGGACGACGAGTGCGTAACCGTCTTGCAAAATGACAAGTAGGAGCAAGTTCGCGTACGGAGCGAAGGAGACGAGAAAAGAATTCCCGAAGGAAAGACGTTTAATGTTTGTTTTGTGTTTTTTAGAAGCTTTTATGAGTGTGTCACAAGGAAGTGAACTCAAACTCTCGCCAATGGAATGTGCACTTGTCGCTACATTCCAAGATGGAATAATAGAACAAGCACACTCAAGTAAGGAGAAGATCCCCAAAACTTGAACCCAAAGATTAGGGCTTAGGCTCACTAATTTGCTTAATTATTAAGTGTTTTTTTGGTTATTTACATGAAGAAATGTTTTTTATGCTTTTCTTTATGAAGAAGATACCTTGATCAGACTTGTGCATCACAAGGTAAACATGTACTATCCCAAGATGGGAAGACTACAAGCATACCTCATGGAATAAGGCTATGGATCAATGCATCGCTTCACATTTATTAAAGTGTTTTCTTTTTAAGAGTTATGAGATGAGAAGAGAAGAAGAACCAAAAGATCTCAAAGGTAAAAATTCTAAAGGGGGACTAAAATAATCCTAAGTATTCACATGCATGGAAGTCCTAAGAGTTAGTGAGGTTTCTACCCTAATGAAGAAGGAAGAAGAAGATAGAAGAAGGGATGAGAAAGGCCTAAGCCCAACAACAAAGGGTTAGTAACATAAACATAAGAGGAGGATGAGAATTGGAGATGTGGAACTCAATTCCCACATCTCTCACTTACCATAGCCCCTGCAATGTTAGCAAAAATCCAGCAAATTGACCAACACAATCATGGAATTAGCCATGCTCAAAGGCTCTTGTGAACAAGAATCAAACATCATGCCAAACATTACAAGTACACGACTTACGCGTCGAAAACATGAAAGCATACGTCAACCAGCAAGCAAATCACCCTAAAATCTCATGTTTAATGATCATGCAATGATCCACGGCAATTAGAACAAGCAAAGGGATCAAACAAGCTCAAAACAACACTAAAAAACCATTCTGCTTCAGTGTTAACCGGTTAACCATATGCGTTAACCGGTTAACCAGCTCAAACCTGCACAAAATACACACAAAACAGGGGCGTTAACCGGTTAACCATATACGTTAACCGGTTAACACTGATAAAACAGCAGCAAATCCTGCAGAAAACAGCACTTCAAAACAGCTTATCCAAATAAGCTTGCACCAGACCAGCAATCAATTACACATGGAAAATTAGATCAATTCACATTAATCCATATCATTAAGCTCATGAACCATAACATTCGGATCCGGATACAAATCAAACAATCAAATCATGCAACACAATCAAATACACAAACACATGGTGGATCTAAAGCACAAGCATGCAAATAAGCTAAAAACAGAGCTAGATCTGAAATTAACCAACCTACAAAGCTGAGGTATGCTTTGGTAATTGTTGATTGAGCTGAAAACGGTAGATCTCGCGCAAAACTTTGAAGATCTGATGCTAAGCTCCACACTCCATGCAAAATAAATGCAAGAACAAGCTCTTGATGCAGAATTTTGGATCCAAAAGCACTTCTAGATCCCAAACCAGATCTGAATCTCCAATAAAACCAGCAAAAAGATGCAAAGAAGCTATGAATGGAGGTTTAGTTCCAAGATCTACACACCTCAAGGCAAGGTTGTGTGATCTTCAAAGAGGAACTTTGAGTGATTTGGAAAATTGGGAGAGAAAAGTGAGAGAATTGTGAGTGAGAGGAATGAAAATTCAGAAATGAGAGTGAAAAAATGAGTGAGACCCCTTTGGTTTGGAAGGAAATGGAATAAATATGATTTAGGTTTGGGGCCCAAAATTTTGGTTTGGGATCCAAAATTATGGTTTGGGTAGTGTGATTAGGATTTAGGGTTGGAATGAGGCTTGGATAAATGCTCTAGATCTTTCTCCCAAATTCAAATTAATTCAAATGAATAAAAAATCAGAAAATTGGAAAATGGAACCAAAACACACATGCTGAAAATGCTGCTGGAAATTCAAATTTCGCAGCTGTTAACCGGTTAACCATATGCGTTAACCGGTTAACGCATGAAAAATTTGAATTTCCCTCCTTTTGGTGGGAACCTTCAAAAATAGACCTGCATCAACCGTTTCAAGCAAATTTTGATCCATCTTCTCTTTCTAGGGCTCTGAACATGATACCAGGCTTGCGCAAAATGATCCTGTGAGATTCTTGCCAGATCACCATGCTCTTGATTTTGCCTTGCAGATTCAGATTTTCCCAGATGACCGATCATATGCCTTATGCTAGAACATGTGAGTGTTATGCTTCATTTTTCTATGCTAAATGATAAGGATATGGTATGCTCATGATGATTATGATATGATAACGATGCTAAACAAGAAGAGGGCAAATTTGGGGTGTTACATGGGGCAACATCGTATCAGCTTGTTTATGGTATGGAGGTAGTCCTACCTGTTGAAGTTGAATTACCCTCCTTGCGGGTACTAATGGATGTCAAATTGAATGAAGCAGAATGGGTCCGATCCCGATACGAACAACTGAATCTGATCGAAGAAAAGAGGTTAGCTGCAATTTGTCACGGGCAGTTATATCAGAAAAGGATGAAGAAAGCCTTCGATCAGAAAGTCCGACTTCGGGAATACCAAATAGGAGATCTCGTGCTGAAAAGGCTCCTTCCTCCTCATACATACCACAGGGGCAAGTGGACTCCGAATTACGATGGTCCGTTAATAGTAAAGAAAGTATTCTCTGGTGGAGCACTGATGCTCAGTACTATGGATGGTGAAGACTTCCCGTCCCCTGTGAATTCAGATGCAGTTAAAAACTACTTCGCATAAAATGACCCGCTGGACATAAAAACAGAATGTAAGTCCAGGCAAAAATAGGGCATCCCGGCGAGTCAAAAATAGAATAAAAGACTCGGGAAAAAATAAGGGAAAAAAATAAAAAAAATGTGTACACCCGCTGAGTTGAAAAGCCGCATTGGACAGCTCAGGCAAAAAAATGGTATCCCGGTGGATTGAAAACCCGAAAGGGCGATTCACGCAAAATAAGGGAATAAGCGAACAACTGCATTCTGAATTCGTCTGTATCACCTATAACATGGCAAGCTTCGAAAGTTTCGAACGTCGGTCAGAATCAGCCTTCTTCAGAAAGTGGGATGAGAAGAACGTCAATGTCATACGAGTCATGGCAAAAGGAAAGCTCACTGAAGCGTCATCAACATTGCCAACACCCTTTTTGTTTCTCAATTTTGTAACAATCTCCTCATTTCAGGGGATCTGTTTCTTTGACTGTACTTGCCAATTCAGGGCACACAAATTAATAAAATCAGATCTTCAGTCACACTTAGTCTCGTACATTTTACTTTCATTTTGCAAAAATGTATGATGTCCTTAAAATATTGATTGCATAAATACAAATGTGTCTTTTCTAAATTACATGCTTACAGGAAATAGATTCGCTCCCAGGAGTGTCTAAATTCCTATGATGGAATCCAGTAAGGGATACCTCGGGATACTTGTACGTTTCTTTATCATGACAGGATTGTAGGTATTCAAAGCGCAACACGGGGCATGAAAGCTTCTCCCCAGCAAAGCTGTCAAATCATTATCCCCTCGACACGTCTTCCAAACAACATCAGAGGTGCTCTCTCCCCATCAAGAGTTGTTGGACACCACTTCTCCAGCACTCTCTAAAAGCAGCATCAGAAGGGGCTCATTTCCCCAACTGAGTTCGTCATCCTCAGCAGGATCCCCACAGAAATCTCTAGGAAGATCGTTCAGTGATCATTCCTCCCCAGCCAAGTGTCAGGCAGGGAATCATCTCCCCGCAGAGTTTCAACCTCTATCCAGAAGAGCAATGTCTGAAGATCTCACAACAAAGTAACGAAAGCTTCCACAGACCCCAGTTGGGCTCCTCATCATTAAGATAGGTCTATCAGTGACCTGTTTTCTCAAGCAGTCATACACCTTATCAGATCTACCAATGATCTTTTCCCCCAGCTGGGATATTCTTTCAAAGCAGATCATCCAGGGATCTTCACAGCAACGGGATCCGAATCCCATATCAATATCTTTGCATAATCATAACATTCGCATCATATTTCCCCCAGAGTGTAACATTCCGTCTAATACGGAGCATTACGGCAAAAATCAAACATATTGCATAATCATAAGCCATGTTTTGAATCAAGCACCTGTATGTACCAACATTCCATCAGCAATATGTATATACAAAGACTCACAGTCACAACAGAAAGCCAAAGCCTCCCCTTTGCACTCACTAATACACATATACTTTTTCCGATACTCGTCCGTGTCGTATCACTCCCCTGCAGATATAAACCACAAACAGATATCTATACACTCTCTGGACACTCGTCCGTGTCACCATTCCCCCAGCATGGTTGCCTAAACACTCATTGTAAACCAAATACTTGTTTATAACACACTTCTTCTGAAACCCGTCAGTGTCATCTTATCCCCACAGGTCTTCAGAATATCTCTTACATTCATAAGTTCATAACTTATACACTTTCTCTTATGATATTCGTTTGTATCATCCTCTCTACAGCAATTTGAACAATCGTCTGTGTCTCACTCATGCTTGCTTTTTACTCATACAGATACTCGTCCGTATCTTGTATACACCACTTATCTTCCTCAGATTCGACACCCGTCCGTGTTCTTTGTTAACCAGTTGGTACTCGTCCGTACCATCATCTCTAAACATGCGTCAGCGTTTGTTTCTACCGATACTCGCCCGTATTATAGTCTTAAGGATGCTCGTCCGCATCTTTAATCTATACACAATGTCAAACACTAATACCTTTTTTCCTGAATTTAGACGCTCGTCCGTGTCTACCCTTCCCCAGAAGAGTCCCCAGCGAATCCCAATAAATTATTTCCTTTCTATCTGACATTCGTCCTATGTCATACTTTCTGCAGCCGTACCCTGCCAGGTGATCATCCTTCACCTTTTGATGATCGTCCTTCATCCCCCCAACGGAGTTTCCATTATTGGAACCCTTCCCTATCCGACATTCGTCCTATGTCGTGATATTTTTAGCAGCCGTACCCTACTAGGTGATCGTCCTTCACCTTTTGATGATTGTCCTTCATCATTTTATCTGATGGCCGTCCCCATCGTTGATCTTGTTATCTGACATTCGTCATATGTCATGATAAACCCCGAGAGCAGTCGTACCCTGCTAAGTGATCGTCCTTCACCCTTTTGATGATCGTCCTCCATCATGCTTATCCGATGGCCGTCCCCATCTTTGACCTTTTTATCCGACATTCTCCCTATGTCGTGATATTTTCGGCAACTGTACTTTGCCAGGTGATCGTCCTTCACCTTAGATGACTGTCCCTCATCTTATCCCCAACAGAGCAGCCGTCCCCTGCTAGGTGATCGTCCTTCACCTTTGATGACCGTCCCTCATCATTTTTCTTCAACCTGATGGTTGTCTCCATCATTGCCTTTACTCTTAATCCAGAGAACCTTGTTACTGTATTTGATGGTCTTCCCCATCATAATCTTTTCATTTCCCCAGCATGTCGGCCGCCCCCGTCATTGCTTCATCCCCAGCAGTCGTCCCCTGCTCGACGGTCGTCCTCCGTCGCCCGCACTTTATAATCATATTTTACTTCCTTTTACAATCTATATCCCTTTTCTTCTTCATCTAGTGAGTGCAAATCTTGGACTGTCTTTTGTATTCAACCACAAGTTATCTTGTTTGTCTGTTAAGCCAGGCGCTTACATCCTACACAGCTAACTCATGTTTGAATAGGGGCAGCGGTAAACACCCCAAATTTGCCCTCACTAAGTTCACACCATGGATTGTGATCTTTTCATTTTCATAAGTTCAATCATATCATCTCATAGTGCATTTTTTTGCTTCACTGCATTGGTTCTAAGTCATCTGCATCTAGGGTTTGTGATCTGAGCAATCCAAGAGCCATATGAGCCACTCCAAAGGTCTCCAATCATCTCAAGAGGGTCCATGTATGTTCAAGCATCATATTATATCCTCCCAAGATCAAGGAAGTCAAAGAATCACAAGAACTGAGAAAGGTATGGAAGCAGAGCCAAGTTTAACTGCACAGATGACCTAAAATAAGGGTTTTAGTTTCAGAGGCCATAACTCCAAATTTTTTGGTCATTCTTGTTACTATTGGTCTCTATATGTTATAAGGATCATACATACCAATTTTCATGAAGAAATTCAATGGGGAAGGCATTTGATCAATAAATAGCTTCTTGAACAAGTCAGTGCAAAATCAGGGCATCTGAGGCCCCCAATCATCCAACCAAAGGGTCTTCTCCATCATTTTGGGTGTATATGATATTTATTTGATCTTATAAGAAGTTAGAAGTTCACAAAATTGAAAAATTTCAAGCCATTTGCAAAGTTGCCATTTTGGGAAAGTGACTTGTAATGCAAACTTGCCATTTTGGGAAAGTTTTTCAGCCTCCTCTTTTTTATTCAAAAATGCTTCAAATGAAAAATTCTTGGTCATTAAAGTTGTAGATTGGATCATTCCCTTTTCAAAAAGTACAAGAACTTGATCTAATTCATCATAGAACTCAAGTTATGGCCTTGCAAAGTTGGGAAAAATCACAAAATTTCACTTATGTACCAAAGAGGGAAACTTGCAAAAACTCATACCAAGGCAATCTGTGACCTCTAATTGACTTCTAACCATTACACAAACATCATACATGACCTATAATTCAGAATTTCCCAAGGAATTCTCAAGTTTCATGCCTTGATCATCAAGTATTTCAAAAGGGGCCAAAACCTTCACAAATTGCAAAATCACCCACAAACTTCATTCCACTTGATATTTTGCCTCAATCTGAATTCCATGGACCTCCCTAAAGCCAGTTGCGCAGGACATGCCCTTGTCCTTGGCCTGCCATGATCCCATACCTCCAAGGACAACTTTGTTGACTTTATGCAAAATGAGCCATACCAATCACACTGCTCCACAACAACTCTCTGCCCAATCAAAACATGTTATGTGGACCTCAAGCAAGCCATTTCATACAACAACACAACCTGAATCCTCCCACAACTCAGCATTCATCAAAACTTCCCCTTTTGCATTTATCTTCGAAACTCATAGCTCAGCCAACGGAACTTCAAACTTTTTCCACCATTCAACTCCACACTCATCACTGATCATTTCCCACCCTTCATTTTGCCTTTAAACACCCCATATCAAAAATACGATTTTCACCCTCCTTGAACTGAACTTCAGCAAACTTCCAAAGCAACCCACAAAAGCTTCATCCAAGCATCCCAGAAGCAAGAGGGAGTCAAAAGAAGGAGAAAAGCACAAAGGAAAGGTCCAGACAGTGCCATTTTTGAAAGCTCCATCTCAGGTAACATCAAGAACAAATTTTCCAGAAATGATTTTTCAAGTTCTTAGATTGTTCTCCATGCTTCACTGATCACATTGCACCTTTTGGTTTTGAAAATGATTAAGTTTTAAGCATGTATGAAGCTTCTGAATTTTCTGAACAATTTTCCGTTTTGCTTCGAATCTGTGTGTTCATGTGAAATAAATGTTGTTTGATGGTTGATTCTTGTTTAGAATGAGGTGGGGATCATTTCTGGAGAGTTTGGTGGTTTAATTTTACGATTTGAGTGAGTTAGCAAGAGAGGATGGCCGGAGAAGATGACCGGAACACTGTTCCGGTCACCTGAGAGTGGTTAGGGCATAATTAGGGCTAATTGTTTGATTAGGCTGAGTTTAAACCTGAGCCCTTTGATCTGGTCTTCCCGCGCGTGTTGAGTGGTCAGGATTACACCATTAGTAATTAATTAGGATTATTTATTTAATTAAATAGGATTAGCTCAGTTTGAATTTGGACCACAGGATAAGGCGCCAGTCAATTCCCGCGTCCCCAGTTTAAACCATGGCCCTTGGATCTGTTGACTTCTCATTTAAATTGAATTTATTTCATTTTTATTTTGCATTTCTTTGTGCATTTTATTTAAAATAGCTAGAAGCTTTCAAAGAAATTTATTTTTTGTACCATGACTTTAAATATTTTTCTCATTCTGAAAATAATTTTTATTTTATTTTTGCATAAAATTTGTATTTTTAAAATATTTTAATGTTTATTTTAATTAATTAATGGAAATTAATTAATTAAAATATCATTTAAGTGTCTAAAAATCATAAGTCTTTTAGGGTTTAGCTTCTGACCTTCCCCTTTGGGTAGTGAACTTGTATAGGTTTAGGGTACCTTTGATCCCATTTTCAATTTTTTATCTCATGTTTTGCTTCTGATTTTAAATTTTGCATTGCATCTTGTACATAAACCCTAATCTTTGCCTTCATTTGCATTCATCCTTCATATGCTTGCATACATGAACTTGCCATGACATTTTGTGCTTTCAAATGACTCCTAAGACATCTTAGGACATATTAAAATCATGTTTGATCATTGCATCATCCATTTACCATGTTATGCATCCATTGCATTTCATAATTTTTCATGAACTTTCATGCTTACTTTCATGTCCCATTTGCATCTTCATTACTTGTATGATCATCCTCATCTCTTGACATGCTTTCATACCATCTCATAGCATCATGATCATGCTTCTGACTTTGGTTTTCATCTTTGCATTTCATCTCATTTTCATTTCATTTCATTTCTTGTTGCTAACTTTTCAGGTGGTA
The DNA here is from genome assembly GCA_963966055.1 of Lathyrus aphaca. Lineage (NCBI taxonomy): Eukaryota > Viridiplantae > Streptophyta > Magnoliopsida > Fabales > Fabaceae > Lathyrus > Lathyrus aphaca. The sequence continues at coordinate 481,616,013 of OZ014525.1, read as the reverse complement.
AGTGTTTGAGAAGTGAATTTGCCTTCACTTCTCATAATCTCTTCTCATCTCTTTTATGCATCCATTGCTGCATTTTACATGTGAATTAGAGTGAGCTTGCTCATTCATGCTCCTTCCTCACTTTCTTTCTTCAAGAAACTTATCTTCTTGATTGAAGTAAGTTGTCTTGTTTCTTTCTGCTTCTTCTCCTTCCATCTTTCTTCTTCCTTGGTGGCTTTTCCTTAAAGGTCTCTTGCAAACCTCATAAACCCTAGGAATACCAAGCATGATCCCAATTAGGGTTTGATTAGTCCCCCCATTAGTTTTACCTTTGTGTCATATTTGAGTCCTCTCTTCTCATCTCTTAATCAAGGACTAAACCTTAAAGGTTTTAAGGCTTTGTGATTAAGGTTGTGCCTGCATCCTTCTATTAGGATGGAGTGTATAACTTTAATCCTAAGTGTTAAACCCTTAATGTGTTTAAATCCTCTAATCAATTCACTTAATAAACACTAAGACATCAAGCGTGTAACTTGGGCCTTGCATTAGGGTTCTAATTCTTCCTTAATTGGTTAAGAAGGACTAACCCTAGTGTTAATGGACAAGTCCCCCTCAAGTTGTCTTACAAACCATAAAATCAATTTCTTAATCTTACCATTAACTAAAATCCACTCTAATAAAGGCTTTATTTTGTCATGAGGTTAATCCCTAATCATGGATTACGTTAAGGAGCCTTCCTCAGCTTAAATGTTCTCATCTATTAACCTTCTATTAGGATGGTGTAATGGGTCCATTTGATCTTTGATTATGGCTTAAACTCATTACTTAACACCAAAAAAAACTCCAAAGACATCTAAATAAATGCAAATAGGTTAATGATCTTAATCCTACATCATGGTGATTAAGTGTGCGGTGTTTACTTCACACTTAAGGTATTCTCATTACCCCTAATCAGAGGGAGGATGTGATGAGTTTACTAACCCTTGGTTTAGGCTTAAGCTCATTTTCTTATGACAAATTCAAAAAGTAATAAAAGATTGAAAATACCAAAAACAAACAATAATCGTCTCCTCCGGGATTCTTTTCTCACCTCATTCACTCATAATCATGAACTTTCTTCTTCCGTCTAATGCAAGATAGTTAGCACCTGAGCCAGACAGGTCAAACACTTGAGCATAGACAATTAAGCAGTTCACCAGTCAATTCATCTTTCAGTCTCTTTGAGTCTAACTACGTTGTTCTGACTTCCTCATTGCACGAGAGGATACGTAGGCATAACTTAACTGTTATCGAACAAAAGTCTCTGTACATTCCCCCCTCTTCCAGCATTATTCTTTAAGCCTCATAGTCTTGAGCTTCATACTCTTTTCTTACACTGACACTCTTTTATTTCACTTCACATTTCTTTTGCACTGACACTTGCATTCTTTTCCAGCTTTTGCACACAAAATAGCACTGACGCTACCCCTTTTAAACACAAACTTTCAAGCGTGGATCCCGTCGAGTACGGCGGACAATCTGGGTGCTAATACCTTCCTAGGTTGTAACCAACCCCCTTTCTCAGTTTATCTGGTTCGCAACCGTCTTATCCATCTTTTCTTAGGTCTATGCAGCATTACCTTTCCTTCGGGATAAAAATGCCTAGCTGGCGACTTTTTTCTGTTCACCCTTGTGTTCTCTCTTTCGCCGACCGTTCGCGTCTGTACTCTATCTGACCAGGTGTCATTTGGTGGGAGCGACAGGACGCCACTCTCTGAAGTTAGGGGTGTGTTAGCCCTAGGTTGAGTAGGATTTCCCTGAGCATCCAAGGTGACAACTAGAGGGTCCACTTGCGGTGGATTGAGCCTTTGCATAGCAACCCTTATCTCTTGCTTCCCCAGGGCCATACCCTGCATCATAGTCATAAACTCAGCCATCCTTTTGCGGAGTTCGTTCAGCTCAGTCTGTATTATATCCATGATGTTTCTCTGGTTACAGCGAGTAGCGTACTGGTGTGGAGGTAAATCGTGTCAGAGAAGACGAGTCTTTGCGGCTCTCACAATATCTCCTGAATAAATAGATAAGTTAAGAAATTTGGATAACTTGCAAAAGAAAAAAATGCAAATGACATGAATGCATCAAATGTTGTGTTCTCTTCATTCTCCAGGTTTTTTACATTCCTGTTCCGGTATTTAGAGAACTCGGATAACCTTTGAAAATTCATATTTTGAGGAAGAAGACCCCGCATGAAGCTCAAATCAGATAATAATGGAGAACTGGTGCTTATAACCCCGTGTTGGTTCAAGGTTAACCATTAGAGATTCAAACCAAGTCAAACATATCATAAAATGAAATCTGAAGATAACAAAGTCCCCAAAGGGTGCCAATTCATACATCAAGAGATAATAGCACAAAGTAAAGAGGAGTCCCACAACAGGCCTGTGGGTAATCCAAGTACAAGAATATGAAACTAAGCCCTAGGAAGCTCCATGTACTGCAGTCTCCAGCTAAGACGCTTGACCACTTGGAATAGCCAAGCTATGTCTGGATGATTTGGCTCTTGGATGAGCTTCTGAATAAGGAGGTCCCTCTGATCAAAGGAGGAAGCAAATTCGTTGATCTGTTGCAGGAACAACTCTTCATTCTCATTGCTAGGACTTGGCTCAGTCTTGACTTTCTTGACATCGGCCTGAAGCTTCAGCTTTTCTACCTTCTTCTGACTAACTTCAAAGGCTTGTTGACCTTTTTCTATCTTCTGAAGGTAATCTCCATGCTGCTCATGGACTTTCTGGAGTAGCTCTTCCTGTTCATCCAGGAGCTCTTGAAGATTTTTGATCTTCAGTTTGTACTCAATCTCTACCTCCTTTTGCTTTTTCAGATTGTTATCCCACGTTTCTTGCCAAAGGGTCACAGATTTGTTGGCTTCGTCCAAAGACTTCTTCTTCTTCTTATAGCGGTAAAATCATGAGTATAAGTTATTAGTTAACTTAACTCAAAGTAAACAGAGTCACCACCACGCTTTTATTTTATTCCAAAAGGAAAGGGAAAAAGAACGAATAAATCCTAATGAATCTAATAGAAAAAAGCTAAAGAAACACAACAAAGAACCGGGTAAGGGGATATGTTACACAATGGGAAGGTTTTATGCACCCGAAATGTATGTGGTACTCCACGGGAGCCCTTTGAAAAATTTATTACTTTTGGTTTGAAAAAGTTTGTAAAAGAGAGTGGAGGGATGAGAAAAGAATTTTTTTTTTATATTTTTATGTTTGGAGAGGTTCACCACCTCATGCCTACGTACCCATAAGGTGCAAAGCGAGATCAAAACCCCGTAGTTCATGGTACAAATAGTGAAAAGTATTGGTTGTAATTGATTTTATTAAGTGAAGAGAATTTGTCATTTTCAAGTGGATAGCCAAACAAATCTACCATGAGAATGAAGGCATGGACTCATACATCATTATGTGGAGGGCGCCAATTCAGATTAAATCGACGAGTATGCCACTAAACCCCCACGAATGACAAGAGACTCAATTACGTCAAACTACAACCATGGAGATTGAGAGACTTGCACCCGACTAAAGAATAATGACTTATAATCGACACTTTTTTAAAGAAAACAAACAAAAGTGCACAAAGGCACAAAACAATTTGAGTGAGTTTGGTTCTTTTTATTTTATTTTTGAATTAAAGTCAAAATGATTAAATTCATTGGTTTTAAAAGAAAATAAAAATAGTAAAATTCCACTTGACAAAAGTCAAGGTTTTATTTATTAAAGAAGTGATAATTTATTTTTAAAACAAGAATCCTTTGAAAATGGAGGGAGATTTCGAAAATTAAAGAAGGGGAGGAGATGAAGAAAGTATCCTAAAAACGAAAATAAAGAGATAAAGAAGGAAAGGTCTAACCAGACTTGATGATACTTCCAATTATGAGCATAAGCTAGTAAATGGCCAAATAAAGGCGAGTCTACCAACTTCACGAAGATCATACCAAAGGAGAGGTATCCTAAAATCTAAGTCCAAACACCGATTTCAAAGCTTAGGATAGTAACCAATAGTCCAAAGTCAAGATCACAAGTTTTTTAGAGAATTAATCCTTTATTAATATTTTTGTGTCCAAATGGACAAAAGGAAAATCAACACAATAATAATAAGAGCAACAAATATAAACATGATTATGAATGATAAAACATAATAAAGCATAATAAAAGTAAAAGAAATAAAAGTGCAATAAAGAATTAAAGTGATAGTATAGTAATAGCATAATAATATTCACATAATATTGGTATGGTGAACTTAATCATCCACACCCAAAAAAGTAACCAAAATCGAAAGGCAACCAGATCTGTTTAGTATCTTAAACTATAGCAATTAATCAAGGCAAATATGACCAAATTCAATGAAGTTTGAAAGGAGTTTGGGAGACCCAAAGCACCTACGCATCAAAAATTCATAAGTCTTGGTTTTTAATGCAAAATGATCAATCACTTTGGGATTACGCGATCAACAAGTGGTCCGGTCCATGAAAGTGCAAGTATCCAATTGGATTTTTATTCCGAATTTGGGACACATTTAGGTTTATGTTGAACAATCTCAGAGTAATTTACGAAGTAATTACCCTAAAAATGAGGCCGGCCAACACCAATTAAAGTGAAAAATATTTTTGCTAATACATGTTAGAGAAATGATATAGTTAATCATTCTCCGAAAACATGTCTCACTAAAAGAAAAAGTGGTAACGGTCTAATCTTAATCGAGATTTAATATTGATTTATCAAAGGCAACCTATCACAATTCCAAAGTATAGAGAATGATCCAAATGATCATTCAACCATAGATTTGAAATAATGAAGATTACACATCTTTGAAAATCAACAATCTTCGAATCGGAGATCTCATCGACCAAAAGAAAAAGAATAAGATGAAGAGAAATATGGATTTAATATTTATAATCCATAAAAAAATACTATAAATATTTTTAAAACTCTTTTCAAAAATCATTTTCAGAATTAATAAAACAAATCAGAGGAAAACAAAATTTAAGAAGAAATAAAAATAACAAAAATTAAAATGAGCTTAAAAAAATTAAGAAGAAAATAAGGGGGAGTATGGCGCAGGAATTGAAGGTGGACCAAAGTTCTTCACTAAGCCTAAACCAACACTCATTAACTCTTATAAAACTATTTATAAAAAGAAAACGAAAAAAAAATATCATTATTCATCTTCTTCTTCTAATTTCCGCGGGTTACACTACAAGAACACCAATCTTCAAAATTTTGAGCTCCATCAAATCGGAGTGACGGAGCTCGAACCACATACCGTTGTGATCGTGAGACGGAGAGGGTCAAGAATATGCAATTAGAATTATCAGAGGATGCAAGAGTAAAGAGAAACAACTCCGAATAACCGACGGAAATTTCCAACTACCTTTAAAAATTAAAGCAAGACTCCTCTTCAACTTCTAATCTCTTCCTCTTGTTGTTTTATGGAGAATTTCACTCTTAGAAACGATTTTTGATGAAGATTTGAAGAATTGGTTGAAGTTTTGGTTATGGAGTTTTCATGGAGTTTTTTGAATTTAGAGGTGTTTTTGCAGGGGTTCAAGAAGCTCTCAAAGCTTGGAAAATGAATGAATATTTGGCTCTATTTATAGAACAATTGGTGGAAATTTGAATGGAAAATTTTTCAATCCAATTTTTGAAGTTTTGCTGTGTTTTGCTTCTATGAAGGATGCGTTTAGCTCGGCATAATTCGCGTGTTATTGTTGACTTTATTCTTGCATTTTGTTTGATTATTACTTGTGTTTTAGTCATGAAAATATGCATTCAACTGCAGCGTTTTTAGTTTACATCGCTTGCATTTTGAACATGAGCTAGTTGCGTTTTGATGCTGAAAACACATGCTTGTTGGAGTGTGGGTGGTGTGATGCTGTTCATGCGTTGCATTTTAGGCTTGTGTAGTATGCGGCTTGAGCAGGTGGAGACATATTGTTGTATCACATGAAAGTGGCTGATGAAGTAAATGGTTGGGATCTTGCTTGTGTTCGGCTAACATGGCTTCAGGTGGAGTTGGATGAAGCTGGCTGGAGTGAAGATATGATGCGCTGATATTGGCTTCATCATATTTTTTTTTATTTTACTTAATTTGGTTTTATAAAAAAAATAAAAGAATTAAGCCTCTAATATAATGGGCTTATTATTTTTGTTTTGTGATTTGAATAATAGGCTAAATATTGATAGAAATGTATATAAAAAAATGGATAGTGAAGAAATAAAAAATGGATGGATAAAAAATATATGACTATTTTTTTTTGTAATGACTTGAGAGCTTTAATTTGTAAATGGGCTTTAAGTCATGAAATAGATTCTTCAATAATTTTTGTGGTAATGATAAAAATTGATATGATAATTGGATAATTGGAATAGAATGAAATAAGAAAAATTGGATGAAATAAATTGGGTTATAAAAATGGATATTGAACGAAAAATCGGTGGAATATGGGTATGATATATAATTGGATAATGGTTGGAAATATATGGATAGAAAATAATTGGATAATGGAAATATGGATGAAGTAAAAAATGGTGACTAGAAAAAATATATGAATCAAATAATAGATGAAACGATGATTTTTTATTTTAAGCCCAGAACCAAATTTAAACTTTTCCACACGTCTGATGAATTAAACCAACCACAAGCCACTGAACAAATCACCACTAAAATAACGACCATCAATTTTTTATTTTCTGAATCTTTTCAAATAAGTCTGAATTGATCTCTGAAAAATAAATCCATAGATGAACCATTGATGAACTGATGATCCCTCAAACCTAATCAAACTTCACACAAACCACTGCTCGATAAACCAGATAACTTTCGCACACAACACAACTTATCATTGAATACACACTGCCTGAGAAATAACCATCAGCATAAATAATTTGCAGCTGAAACAAACTCCTGATAGTATGACCAAGAATAGGTCAAACTTCCATCTGAATCGAATCATAATTGGACAACCACATCTGAAATAAAATCATTGTCTGCCTCTGAAAACCTTGTAACTCCTGAAAGTACACAGAAGAAGAAGAGAACTACAACATGTTTTTGGTATTTTGGTTAGAAGTTAGTAAACATAAACAAATATAAAGAAAATAAAAACAATGGCGATCCCCTGTGAGGCATAAACCTACGCCTGAGAAGAACCGAGGAACTAGTGTGATCTTGTTTGTATGCAAGATGCAGATGAAATGCGAAAAAATCTTAGGGCAAAAATTAGGGTATTACAGCTGCCTCTATTTAAGTTTCTTCAATCAAAAGATATGAAGATTGACATTTCCGTTTCTACAAGATGGGAGAGACTTAAATATAGAAAAACCAAAAGGAGGAAAGAAAAAGCTTAAATATGATATGATATGCAAACCCAAGATCTCTGTAGGGAGAACACGACCACTAGAGGAAAGAAAAAGCTTGGGTACACAGAAGAAAAATCCCGCTGGGGAAAACAACAGACACCAAAAGAGTTTTCGAGGAAAATAAATCATTGGATAGCTAACTCAACATGGGAAAGGATTGTGTACGAAAATAGGCCACAACATAATCGGTAACAAGGCTCAACATAGAAGGATATGACTTCATTGGAGAAAATATCAAATTAACAAAATGTTCGAATCCATAATAAATGGAAGGAAAGATTACCCACTACCAGACAAGGAATAACTTAATTCCAAAGTAATTGATCAAAAGGAGAAGAAATATTACCCACTATCAAACAATTGATAGCTTAATTCCAAAGTAATATACTCAAGCTGGAGAAAATATTGCCCACTACCAAACATGTGATAGCTTAATTCCAAAGCAATAAGACTCAACGGGAAAGATTACCCACTATCAAATATTGATAGCTTAATTCCAAAGTAATCAATCAAATAAAAGGGGAGAAATATTACCCACTATCAAACAAGTGATAACTTAATTCCAAAGTAATATACTCAAGCTGGAGAAAATATTGCCCACTACCAAATAAAGATAGCTTAATTCCAAAGGAATATAACTCACAAGAGGGACCAAAATTCAATCCAAGAACAAGTTGAAGAGAAACGGTCAAAAAAGACTCATCCCGAGGAGGAAATATCTCAACTAGGGAAAATTCCATCCAGATAATAAACTGGGGAGGAAACTGAATCAATATCATCCACGAGGAACAAACTCAGTGGAGAATTTAGAAAGGATAAACACTTTCTGCTTAATGGATGACACTCTAACTTGAGAGGAAAACAACACACACACACACACACACTCTGTAGGAAAATTCACACCAAAGAGCGGGGAACAATGATAAATCAAAATGCAAGAATGCAAACATATGATGTTATACATAAAGAGAATGCATGAATATGCGTATGAATATGCTGACAAAATAGACATCAAGATGAGAAACATGTGACATAAACACCACAACAATTGGATACTCAGCTAATCCCAAGACAACAAGGTTGAGGAATCCTGCTGGAAATTCAACTTGAAATCCTGCAGGGGAACATCAAAAGCCATCAAAGGAATAAAATTCTACAACAAGGCTTAACTCATAATGAGGAAACGTCTATTAGGGATCCAATCCACAAAGCAATCTTCGATAATCCATGAAGAATAACACCAACACAAAATCTTCCGCTCTTTGAGGAAATAGGGAAGTGTACCTGTTAAACTATGATGGGGACAAATATCTTTATAACTCTGTTTGGAGAAACAAGGTAAAGATCTACCAGTGATGCAAATAAAGCATAACCTACTGTAATATCAACATCAACTCTGCATAGAGATACCACCATACTGAGGAAAGGTAATAATCTACCGGGGATGGGGAAAAGCTTCCACAATCCTTGTTAGGGACATAAGTATTATTGTTAAGAATCAAACTCTGCAAGGAATAACCATCATACCACTCCTACTTCACTTAGGGGAAGGGTGCAAGATTTGTTGAGGATCACATAGGAACCTGTTGAAAACCATCACACGCAAACCTATTGGGGATCCGTGGGAAATATCTATGGAGATCATTCATCACTAAAAATTTTGGAATTATTGACCCACGTGGGGATACCAGAAGTTAACATCATAGCCAAAACACAGTTACAAGGGATTTTAAATCAATATCCACCATCAAGTGAAAGAAAACTTCTAAACTGACTGCTAGATCAATATTTCTGCTAGGGTATACAACCAATTCAAGCCGAGGAACAAGAACTCAGCTGAGGATTCCTAATGCTTCTCAAGTCAAAGATAAACTGCTGAGGAAGAGATCAAAACTTGGTTGGGGATTCTCAAGTGACATGAATATCACTTCCAACAACTCTTCTAGGGAAAAGATTGGAACTTAATCTGGGAAGGTTCATATAATCCTGTAGCGGTAAAATCGTGAGTGTAAGCTATTGATTAACTTAACTCGATTAACACAGAGTCGCCACCGCGCTTTTCTTTATTTCCGAAAGGAAAAAGGTAAAAAGAACGAATAAAAACCTAGGATTCTAATAAGCAAAGGCTAAAAGAAATAAACAGAGATTGGGTAAGGGGATTGGTTATGAACCGGGAAGGTTTTAGGCACCCGACTCATCCGTAGTACTCTACGGGAGCCCTTTGAAATACTTATCACTTTTGGTCTGAAATTGGCTTGTTTAAAATGATGGAAGAGATGAGAAGAAGAATATTTTTTAATAATTTTGTGTTTGATAAGGTTTTAAAGCCTTATGCCTACGTACCCACAATGTGCAATGCGAGATCAAAACCTCGTAGTTCGTGGTACAAAGTTTGAAAAGAATAAGTGGGTTGAGTTGATTTTAAGATGTAAAGATAAGTCGTCATCCCTTAGCGAATAATTCCGCTAAAAGGGATGAATCATATCTAAACATATGGAAAAGAAGAAAGGTGCACAAAGCACAAAAAAAACATTTGAATGGATTTGTATTTTTTAAAGTATGTACAAAAATGGTTTTAATATATTTACATGACTTAATATTTGATTAAGAAAATAAAAGGAAGAGGTTAAAAATCGCTTGATCGAAATCAAGGTTTGTCTTTGAAATTGTTTGAAGTTTAAGAAACAAGAAGGTTTTGAAAAAGGAAGAAGTTTTGAAAATTAAAGAATGGGGAGGAGATGAAGAGACTAGTCCTAATGCTTGAATTAAAAGCTAAGGAAAGAAGTTACCAAGACCAATATGTACAAATCTTCAAAATTTGGACTTCCATCTTCAAAAATTAATGACATTATTTGAGGCCAAGATTTCTAACCACTCCAACTTGAGCAAAGGGAATCCTAGAAGATCTAAGTCCAATCTCCAAAAGTTCGGGATAGTAACCATAAGTCCAAAGTTAGAAGTAACAAGTTTTTTAAGAGTTTAATCCTTTATTAAGTGTTTTAATATCCAAATGGACAAAAAATAAAGAGCAAGCACAATATGAATATATACAAGCATAATATGAATATATACAAGCATAATATGATATAATATGGCAAAATATAATAAGGAGATAAGGGAGCAAGAGATTAAAATAAAAGGATAAGGTGCAAGGGATTAAACTTAAACAATTATATTCACATTATTATATTATATACAATATAAAGTGGTATGATGAACTTAATCAAGCACAACCACAACAACGAAAATAAAACCGAGGCAACCGGATCCAAGTGGATCTTTAATCGAATCGGGACAACTTTAGGTCTATGTTAAGCAATCGCCGAGTAATTTACGAAGTAATTACCCTACAAATGAGGCCGGCCACCACTAATTAAAGTGGAAAATATTCGTGTTAATACATGTTAGAGAAACGATATAATGAATCGTTCTCCGAAAACATGCCACACTACAAGAAGAGGAAGGTCTAATCTTAATCGAGATTATCGTTGAATTTTCTCGATTAGAAACCTATCACGATCTCAAAGTATGGAGAATGATCCAAATGATCATTCATCCATAGATTTGAAATAATGAAGATTAAACTTAATCGGAAATCAACAATCTCGAATCGGAAGATTGTCATCGACCAAAATTAAAAAAATAGATGAAGAATCATAGATCTAAAAATAGATCCAAAAAGAAAATCAAAACATTTTAAATCCTTCTTAAAAATTCTTTTTAAATTCTTTTATAAACACCTAAAAATCTTTTTAGATAATCTTTTCTAAATCTCTTTTTCTAAACATCTCTTTTCTAAATATCTTTTTAGAATACTCTTCTAAAATTTTCTAAAATCTACTTATTAAGAGAATTATTTTAATAATATTCTAAAAAAAATATTATTAAAATAATTCTCTATTTAAAAAGAAAAACCTCTTTGAAAACAAAAATGAAAAAAATAAGAATAAATTAATGGAGGATGTATAACCCGCAGGCAATGGATAATACTGGATCCAAGATAGATCCAAACCCAAGTACATAATTACATATTCAATTTTCTTAAAAAAAAAGAAAAATAAATAAACAGAATTATTAAAGAAAGAAAAAGGAAAACGAAGACACAGTCTTCTTCTTCTATGTGGACAAACGCAAACAGGGGAAATTGAGAATACGGCTCGCGGCAACCTCACCTTCAACAATCGAACACACACAACAACGATCCTTTCTCTTTTTTCCAACACAGCGAACCTCTCTTCTTCTCAATCACGAATCGAAACAAATCTCTCTTCTCTCCTCTTCTTGCGATTAAATTAGGTTTTGAGAGTTGTTGAGATTGAAGGTTATAGGTAGCGAAAGGAATTAGGGATTTGGGGGTTTTGAAACTGTAGAGTTAATTTTGGCAGAATTTTCTTGGCTCTTGAAAGCTTGAGAGATTGAAGAGAAAAGTCTTTTTTAAATAGAAGAATGAATGAGGATTTTAAGATGAAATGGAGGTGAGGAAAGCGTGAATTCCCTCTGAGTTTGCAATTTGATGACTGCGTTTTGTTATTTGTGATTTGCGTTTTGATTTCTGTGAAATTCTCGTGCGTTTTGATTTGTGATGCAGGTGCGAAGTCCGTGCGGGAATAATTGAAACTGGTTTCGGCTTATGCAGGATGTAGGATACGGAAGGCGTGACTTGTGGTTCGTACGGCTGCTTAATTTTGATACGGCTGAGGCGTATTTTTGATGGGACACAGCTTGAAGGCTTGATGTTTGAAGCTTGCTCAGCTGTGCAGCTTGGTTTGTGTGCGCGTACGGCAGCTGATAGAAGTGTGTATGCTTGGTAGCTTGGCTGGAAAATATGAAGCCGATTGTTGTGCAGGATGTGGCTTAGCAAAAAGCTGTGATACGGATAGTTGCTGCTGGCTTTTGTTTTGTTGCTGAGTTTTCAGGGGTTGGCTTGCTTAGCTTGTGGACTGTGGCTGAAGTGAGCTACGTACGGGTGTTTGGATGTGTACGGCGCGGGAGTTGAAACTTTGTGCAGCTTTGGCTGAAGTTGTTTTTGATATATGGCGGTAGCTGGATTCATGTGATTTGGGCCTGCATGGTGTAAGGCTTGCGGCTTTTGTTTTGGCTAGCTCATGAATTGTTTTTGCTAGCAAGCTTTTGTTGTGAAGTATAGGTGTGTGGGGTCAGCTGCAGTATGCAACATTTGGAAAAAGGCTGATGGGGAGTTTTGTGGCTAGCTGGATGTGAAGTAGGAGTTTTGGCTGGGTGATGGAAGTGGGCTTCATATATTTTTATAAATTGTATCATGAGAAATAACAATGGGCTAACAAATGATATAGGTTTTTTATAAGGTAAAAAATAAAATGAAATTGATTTGTTTGTTTTTTATAATTGTGGATAGGTGATGATTATGAACAAAAATTAGAGAAAGAAAAATGAAATATGGTAAAGTATAAAGAAGAAGAAAAAGAATGGATTAAAATGGATAATATCGGATGGATAAAAATAAATTGGATTATGAAATATAAAAAAATGAATAATGAAAATTCTTGTGAACTGGATAAAAGAAATCGAAAATAATAGAAATTTTGGAAGACGAATTTATGGAAATAGAAAATGAATAGAACTAAAAAATAAAAGAAATGGTTTAATCGGAAAACGGGTATTGGATGAAATGGATATGGAAATAATGTTTTTAAATCCCACGACCGATTTCTGATTTTTCTTGCACAAGCTCCTGATAATGAATACAGCCAATCACAGAACCAATGAACTTCTTGCCAACACCACAGTCACTGATGATTTGAAACCGAACTGAGAAAAATAAATCCTCCGATGAATCACTGATGAACCGATGAACTGATAACCATTTGAAGATTCAAACCACACTTTGCACAAAAACACAGCCTGACGACTGATGAACAAATCAAATTTCGCACAAGAAACACTGTCACATAAACCAACTTATACTTGGAAAACGCATTGCCTGATGAATGAATTATTGTCACACACCACTGGCAGTCAACACAATCTTTTAATAGTTTGACCAAATTAGGTCAAACATCCACTTGAAATCGAATCGTGACTGAACAAACGCATCTGAATCAAATTCACTGCCCTGTTTTTGCAAACCTGCAACACAGAGAAGAAGAAGAACACTGCAACATTTTTTTTTGTATTTTGGTTAGAAGACAGTAAATATAAATAAATATAAAACAGTAAAATAATGGTGATCCCCTGCGAAGCATAGACCCTCATCTGAGAAGAAACTCGAAACCAGTGCGATCTTGTTTGATATGCAAAATGCAGATGATATGCGAAACAACCTTAGGGCAAAAATTAGGGTGTTACAGCTGCCCCTATTTAAGTTTCTTCAATCCGGAGATATGAAGATTGACATCTTCGTCTCTACAAGATGGGAGAGACTTAAATACAGAAAACCCAATTTTTGTCCTAAGAGAACAAATGATATGATATGAATATGATATGCAAACCCGAGATCTCTGTGGGGAAAATAATGACCACCAGAGAAAAAGCACAACTTGGGGACACAGAAGAAAATCCCGCTGGGGAAACAACAGACAACCAAAGAGTTACCAGGAAAATAAATCACTGGACCACAGACTCACTTGGGAAAAGATATGAAATAATCAGGAACAAGATTCAACCAGGGAAAAATAAACACCCTGCCAGGAATATCAATCAAACAAAATATTCGAAATTCAAGAATGGAGAAATACTGTGTTGGAAAAGAAATCATCAACTACCTGATTTACTGGGTAGGAAATACAACAGACTCGACTATCAATTTACTGGATAGGAGCAAAATTCGGAGGGATATCCTCAATTACCTTTTTACTGGGTAAGAAACTCTCAACTACCTGATTTACTGGGCAGAAGAAAAATAAAGGACTCGACTATCGATTTACTGGATAGGAGCATGGTCAACTACCTGATTTACTGGGTAGGAACTCGATCAAAGAGAAACAACTTCTATTTCCTTTTTACTGGGTAAGAAGAAGAAATATCGGCTACCGGATTTACTGGGTAGAAACTCAATCAGATTACCTTTTTACTGGGTAGATGAAAATATCTGATTCTATTACCTTTTTACTGGGTAAGAGGAAAATAACTTGACTACCGGATTTACTGGGTAGAACAATTCTCGACTACCGAATTTACTGGGTAGGAGCTTAAGCAAGTGAAAACAAACTCTATTACCTTTTTACTGGGTAAGAAAATAACTTGACTACCGAATTTACTGGGTAGAACAAATTCTCGACTACCTGATTTACTGGGTAGGAGCAAAAGGGACTCGACTATCAATTTACTGGATAGGAGTATGATCAACTACCTGATTTACTGGGTAGGAACTCAATCAAATTACCTTTTTACTGGGTAAGAGAAAAAAAAAATATATCTGATTTTATCACCTTTTTACTGGGTAAGAGGAAAAAATAACTTGACTACCGGATTTACTGGGTAGAACAAATCACGACTACCTGATTTACTGGGTAGGAAATATAAAGGACTCGACTATCGATTTACTGGATAGGAGTAAAATACGGAGGAATAAACTCAATTACCTTTTTACTGGGTAAGAAAACTTCTCGACTACCTGATTTACTGGGCAGGAGTATAAGGGACTCGACTATCGATTTACTGGATAGGAGTATGATCAACTACCTGATTTACTGGGTAGGAACTCAATCAAAGTGAAACAGCTTCTATTACCTTTTTACTAGGTAAGAAATTTTCAACTACCTGATTTACTGGGTAGAGAACTCAATCACATGGAAATAGTTTTTGTTACCTTTTTACTGGGTAAGAAGAAGAAATATCGGCTACCGGATTTACTGGGTAGAAACTCAATCAAATTACCTTTTTACAGGGTAAGAGAAAAAAAATATCTGATTTTATCACCTTTTTACTGGGTAAAAGAAAAATAACTTGACTACCGGATTTACTGGGTAGAACAATTCTCGACTACCTGATTTACTGGGTAGGAGCTTAAGCAAACAAACTCTATTACCTTTTTACTGGGTAAGAGGAAAATATTTCGACTACCTGATTTACTGGGTAGGAGCACAAGTAAAAGAACTTGATCAAATCTGATAATATTACTCACTATCGATTTACTGATAGCTAAATCCAGAGCAAATATACGCAAGCTGGAGAAAATGTTGCCCACTATCAAACAATGATAGCTTAATTCCAAAGCAAATATATCCACAAAAGGGGACCAAAGTTCAATCCAAGAACAAATTGGAAAGAAACGGTCAAACAAGACTCATCCCAAGGAGGAAATATCTCAACTGGGGAAAATCCATCCAGATAATAAACTGGGGAGGAAACTGAATCAACATCATCCACGAGAAACAAACTCAGTGGGGATTTAGAAAGGATTAACACTTTCTGCTTAATGGTCGACACTCTAAACTTGAGAGGAATACGACACACACACTCTGTGGGGAAAAATCACACCAAAGAGCAGATAACAATGATAAACGCAAGAATGCAAGCAAACAATGCTATGCTTATGCGTATGAATATGTTTATGAATATGTTGACAAAACAGACATAAAGATAAGAAATGGGTGACATGAACACTACAACCACCGGATACTCGGCTAATCCCAAGGCAACAATGCAGGGAAACATGCTGGAGATTCAATCTTGAAATCTGCAGGGGAATATCACAAGCCATCAAAGGAATACAATCCTGCTACAAGGCTTAAATCATGATAAAACAGCATCTGCTAGGAATATCATCCTGCTGAGGAAAAGGTAATAATCTGCTGAGGAAAAGGTAATAATCTTGATAACGATCAAACTTCTCAGAGAATAACTGTCATCCAACTCTTGCTCCACCTGGGGATAGAATGCAAGACCTGCTAAAAATCACATAGGAATCTGCTGGAAATCAACGCATGCAGTCCTACTGGGGATCCATATAAGGATATCAGAAGTTAACATCATAGCCAAAACACAGTTACGAAGGATTTTAAATCAGTACCCAACATAGGGTAAAAGAAAACCTCTAAACTGACTGCTATATCAATACTTCTATATTCAAAGATGCAAACAATCAAGTTGAGGATCATGAGCTCAGCTGGGGATTCCCAATACTTCTCAATTCAAAAGATAACATGCTGAGGAAAAGATCAAAACTCAGCTAGGGATTCTCTTGAAACCTCCCTTCCAACAATTCTTCTGGGAAATGCATACAATCTCCATTCAACATCATGGTTGGGGAACAAAACATCATTAACATCAATCTGTCAAGACTAACCAAGAACTTTACATGGACACAACCGAATCAAACCCTGCTTTGGGAGAGACGAGTTACACACATCCAGACTTTACTGTCTTCGGAATCACTATTGATATCCTTTCTTTGTTCATTGAGATACAATGATCACTATTCTCTCTATCAACTTTGAACTCCACTGTGTCCAAAACTTCAGTCAAGGATGAGTGAATACGAATTTTTGATGAATAATTCTTCTGAGGGATAGAATCTGAAATCCTCGATTGCTACAAGCGATTCAGTCTGTTGACGCAGTTACTTGCCATGATCCCTAACTTTTGCCTAGATTGCCCTTTCGGGTTTTCAATCTACCGGGATAATTATTTTTGTTTTTGTCTCTAATTTTTGCCTGGACCGCCCTTTCGGGTTTTCAATCCACCGAGACGCTCATTTTTGCCTAAGCCGCCCTTTCGGGTTTTCAACTTAGCGAGCTGTTCTTTTATTTTTTAGGCGAAGTATTTCTTGACTGCATCCGCATTCACAGGGCGAGTGATCTCCTCACCATCCATAGTTGCAAGAATTAATGAACCGCCAGAGAAAGCTTTCTTAACAACATATGGTCCATCATAGTTCGGAGTCCACTTGCCCCGAGAATCTTTAAGGAAAGACTGAATCTTTTTGAGCACGAGGTCGCCTTCTCTGAATACACGAGGTTTGACCTTCTTATCAAAAGCTTTCTTCATTCTTTGCTGGTACAACCGACCATGACACAAAGCTTTAATTCTCTTTTCTTCAATCAAATTCAACTGGTCAAATCTACTCTGACACCATTCAGCCTCAGTCAACTTGGCTTCCATCAAAATTCTCATTGATGGGATTTCAACTTCGACGGGGAGCACTGCTTCCATACCATAAACAAGTGAGAAAGGGGTTGCCCCTGTTGAAGTGCGGACAGATGTACGATACCCATGCAAAGCAAAAGGGAGCATCTCATGCCAGTCCTTGGAAACTAGAAATACTACTGCTGAACAAATCTCTGTCCCACCAGTAAATTGCATCAAGTTGAAAATCTTTTGAGAGAAATCATGCAAAGCTACTTGGAGATTCTTGAAAAAAAGTTGCCCCAAGTTCAAAGACTGATAAAGGTAAACTGATAATGGATTAAATTCTTGATTGCTTCCGGAGAAAATACTCAGATCTTTGGAATAACTGTTAAGAGCATAAACTGATCATGGCTTCAGTTCTTGAAATGATTGTTGAGAAAATAACCCAGAAATGAATCTTGCAGAGAATCTTCTGACTAACCATATCTGAGAATAACTTGTACTGATCAACAACTCTTGAACCATAGGACCTGAGGAGAAATTGCCCCTGATAAAATCACCGACCAAGTTTCTCAACTGTTTGAAAATTCCTTGATGAGAAAAGTTTATTTGCAAATAAAAAAATGTTTGTACAAACCTGGTGATTTTAATGCAAAGTTCAATGCAAAGTTTGAAATCAAGAATCATTTTTGGAATTAAATTTATTGATGTACAGTAATTAAAAACATTGTCAAAACCCGGCGGTTGAGACAACATTAAAGATAAAGCAAAGATAAGAAAACAAATGATTGGTAAAGAACTTGGGAGTCAGTTTACGCAACCTCGTTGTAGTATGCTTTTCAAAAGAAACCTGAATTCAATTAGGACTTTTGAAGGTTGTAACGTGGTCTAGTTCACGGTTTATGAAACAAAGGATATAGGCTCAAAGTTTATTTGTACCCAACCCAACTTCGTGATGAACTCCAGTCCTACATTCAATTAATTCAGCCTATGCATTCAAGTTCCCGGACATTTAGGATTGCACAGATGAAGATGGTTCATAAGCCAAAGGATTTTGAGATAACAGTCACATCTTTCCTTTTGTTATTTCTAGTGAGGACTTTGGTCAACTCAACTTATTTTTGCTGAGGATTTTGATGACCTCTGGGTAAATCTTTTTTATTATCCCTAATTTTTGCCTGAACTGTGTCATTTCAACTTACAGCCAGCGGGATGCCCCAATTTTTGCCTAAGTCTCCTTCATAGGTTTTGACTTAGCGGGCTTTAATTTTTTTCAATAATTTTTCAATATCATTTTTTTTTTGAAAGATAATGACTGCATGGCTTAATGATTACGACGAATCATCATTGGCTTTTGAAATGAGAAACATCTTCAACACTTCTTTGATATGTGTGAAGGAAAAACTTGATATTGCAACCTTTGTTGAAAGGTGTCTTGAATGATTCTCTTGTACTTGAATGCACATTCGAATTAATTGAGAACTACCCATCCCCGGGTTAAAACTGAGGTTTTTTCGAATAGAAAGAAACTCCAAACTTCAAGGTTCAAAGGGGTTAACAAAGGATTAACTTCCTTATTTCTCCAGTGTTTAGGATTTGAAACAATGCATGTATATCATCAACCAAGTCTCAATTGAAAGCATACCAACAACAATTATGGGTATCTCGTTTTCGTCATCCTCCCTCCAATCATTATGAAAGCTTGAGACAAGATAAATGAACTTGAAATGTAAAGTATAAAGATGCAAATAGTAAATGAAATCAAAACAAAGCAATGCTCATTTCATTAAAACCAACATGAAAGTACAAACAAGCTTAAATGCAAACAACTTAATATGATTGAAGAAAAAGAAATTGCAAACATAAAGAAACAATGGCCTAATGATCCATCAGCAACAAAGGATGAGCTGCCCCGTCTGAGATTCTGGCCTTGAAGAAAATTTGACAGTTGAATTCCTCTAAAAAATTCATTTCTCATGATTCGGAAAAGGATTGGTGACAACATTAGGATTAGTGTCCTCAAAAGTGATCATCCCATTTCTAACAAGCTCTTTTACTTTAGCCTTCAATGCAAAACAGTGCTCTAGGTCATGACCAGTTCCACCTTGATGAAACTCACAATGAAGATCTGATCTATAACCAACCGGAAGAGGATTTGGAACAGGAGGCGCAGGCCTAGTAGTAATCCAATCATTCTGGACCAAGTAAGGATACAACTCAGCATAATTCATCGGAATAGGATCAAATTTTGGCCTACTCCTAGCATTACGATTCTGGTTCTGACAAATCTTTCCATGCGTAACGAAATCAAACATTTCTTCGTCTTCATTACACGCATTACCAGGACAACCATCAACCATATTCACAGACACATTACCATGCTTCGGCAACGGATTCTTCTGCACATTAGGATTAGCATCATTGAAATACAGAACATTGTTCCTCATCAATTTCTGTACTTCAAACTTCAGCGGGTAACAGTTCTCAACATCATGCCCCGGGGCACCTTGATGAAAAGCACAACGAGCTTCTGGCTTATACCACCATGGAATAGTCTCTGGAACCGGAGGTGGTGGACGAGTCTGCACAAGATTCTCTGCAATTAAAGATGGAAGCAAGTCTGCATACGGCACAGGAATAGGATCAAAACTTGGCTTACTCCTAGCATTACGATTCTGGTTCTGGCCAACATTCCTTTGAATAGATGGACCATTGATCATCAGAGCGACTGCAGTAGGGTATGATTGTTCATGGTGTTGTTGTCTGCGACGAGTCATCCCAACAACACTTGTTTCACCAGCAGAAACATTGACTTGAGGCATGCCAATCCTCTGAGGTTGAGTTTCTCTAATGATCAAAGCCTGTAGCATCTCCATGATCTGACTCACGTTGCTTTTCAACTCATCAAGGTCTTCCCTAACTTTCTTGTTATGTTGGGCTTGATTTTCCATTCTCAATCTAATAACTCTCAATCTGTTAGCAGCTCTAGTACCGTATCTGTGGTGAGGAGTCAGCTTGACGGATCAACAGACAACTGAGGAAAGAAACAACCGGGATGAGTTCCCACACAACTCGGATGAACACAAGAATATGCGTGGATGCAATGATATGCAATGCTCACTCCCATTTTCAGAAAAACAACCCGATTATTGCAAACGTGGTCAACATCGAGAATACTGTCATAAAAAAAAAATCTTGACAAAAAGGAGAATTTACTTTTTTTCTTCAAATATTTGCAATAATCGGAATTGTCTTCCTTGAAAAATGGTTGTGATGATGATCATGATGAATATGTAGATGCAACAACCACAAACAAGATCACATAAAGCACACGGGCTTAGGTTCCGAGTCACGAGCATGAAGTCAAGGTATCAGAACACCAACCCCACAGGTAAGTACTAAGGTTTGTCTTCATTGTACCTGCAAAAAACCAAAAGGGTGCTAACAGAGGTGCCCGGAGTTAACAGCCATCTTTAGAATTTTATCGGTACGTTGGATTACTCCCCAACCGATAAAATTCTTAAAATAGACCTCGTCCGAGTGTAGTATCGCGTGACAACCGCCTTAGATTTACATCCAGACAGCTTCCGCACTACGTTCCTAAATTGGCTTAGATGGGTTAAGGGTTCTAAGGTCCTCAGTATGATCAGCTCAAGGTTGGAAAATAATGCCACGTACGATTACTCGTCATGACATTGATAGTCCAAGAGAGCCTAACCGAGTGGAGATTATCGAATTGATATTGCTTTGGACTACTCCATCGCATATCGCTTCGAATATCGCCGTCCTATCATAAGTGTCACTCAGATCCGGGTTAGAATCTATCTCACACAGAGGATCACCAAAAACCAAAACGGAACAAACAAATAACAAACAATTCAAACCAAAGCGATAAATAAATCAAAGTAGGCTAAATCCGCTTAGAGATTACTCCCCAGCAGAGTCGCCACTTTTCTGTAGCGGTAAAATCGTGAGTGTAAGCTATTGATTAACTTAACTCGATTAACACAGAGTCGCCACCGCGCTTTTCTTTATTTCCGAAAGGAAAAAGGTAAAAAGAACGAATAAAAACCTAGGATTCTAATAAGCAAAGGCTAAAAGAAATAAACAGAGATTGGGTAAGGGGATTGGTTATGAACCGGGAAGGTTTTAGGCACCCGACTCATCCGTAGTACTCTACGGGAGCCCTTTGAAATACTTATCACTTTTGGTCTGAAATTGGCTTGTTTAAAATGATGGAAGAGATGAGAAGAAGAATATTTTTTAATAATTTTGTGTTTGATAAGGTTTTAAAGCCTTATGCCTACGTACCCACAATGTGCAATGCGAGATCAAAACCTCGTAGTTCGTGGTACAAAGTTTGAAAAGAATAAGTGGGTTGAGTTGATTTTAAGATGTAAAGATAAGTCGTCATCCCTTAGCGAATAATTCCGCTAAAAGGGATGAATCATATCTAAACATATGGAAAAGAAGAAAGGTGCACAAAGCACAAAAAAAACATTTGAATGGATTTGTATTTTTTAAAGTATGTACAAAAATGGTTTTAATATATTTACATGACTTAATATTTGATTAAGAAAATAAAAGGAAGAGGTTAAAAATCGCTTGATCGAAATCAAGGTTTGTCTTTGAAATTGTTTGAAGTTTAAGAAACAAGAAGGTTTTGAAAAAGGAAGAAGTTTTGAAAATTAAAGAATGGGGAGGAGATGAAGAGACTAGTCCTAATGCTTGAATTAAAAGCTAAGGAAAGAAGTTACCAAGACCAATATGTACAAATCTTCAAAATTTGGACTTCCATCTTCAAAAATTAATGACATTATTTGAGGCCAAGATTTCTAACCACTCCAACTTGAGCAAAGGGAATCCTAGAAGATCTAAGTCCAATCTCCAAAAGTTCGGGATAGTAACCATAAGTCCAAAGTTAGAAGTAACAAGTTTTTTAAGAGTTTAATCCTTTATTAAGTGTTTTAATATCCAAATGGACAAAAAATAAAGAGCAAGCACAATATGAATATATACAAGCATAATATGAATATATACAAGCATAATATGATATAATATGGCAAAATATAATAAGGAGATAAGGGAGCAAGAGATTAAAATAAAAGGATAAGGTGCAAGGGATTAAACTTAAACAATTATATTCACATTATTATATTATATACAATATAAAGTGGTATGATGAACTTAATCAAGCACAACCACAACAACGAAAATAAAACCGAGGCAACCGGATCCAAGTGGATCTTTAATCGAATCGGGACAACTTTAGGTCTATGTTAAGCAATCGCCGAGTAATTTACGAAGTAATTACCCTACAAATGAGGCCGGCCACCACTAATTAAAGTGGAAAATATTCGTGTTAATACATGTTAGAGAAACGATATAATGAATCGTTCTCCGAAAACATGCCACACTACAAGAAGAGGAAGGTCTAATCTTAATCGAGATTATCGTTGAATTTTCTCGATTAGAAACCTATCACGATCTCAAAGTATGGAGAATGATCCAAATGATCATTCATCCATAGATTTGAAATAATGAAGATTAAACTTAATCGGAAATCAACAATCTCGAATCGGAAGATTGTCATCGACCAAAATTAAAAAAATAGATGAAGAATCATAGATCTAAAAATAGATCCAAAAAGAAAATCAAAACATTTTAAATCCTTCTTAAAAATTCTTTTTAAATTCTTTTATAAACACCTAAAAATCTTTTTAGATAATCTTTTCTAAATCTCTTTTTCTAAACATCTCTTTTCTAAATATCTTTTTAGAATACTCTTCTAAAATTTTCTAAAATCTACTTATTAAGAGAATTATTTTAATAATATTCTAAAAAAAATATTATTAAAATAATTCTCTATTTAAAAAGAAAAACCTCTTTGAAAACAAAAATGAAAAAAATAAGAATAAATTAATGGAGGATGTATAACCCGCAGGCAATGGATAATACTGGATCCAAGATAGATCCAAACCCAAGTACATAATTACATATTCAATTTTCTTAAAAAAAAAAAGAAAAATAAATAAACAGAATTATTAAAGAAAGAAAAAGGAAAACGAAGACACAGTCTTCTTCTTCTATGTGGACAAACGCAAACAGGGGAAATTGAGAATACGGCTCGCGGCAACCTCACCTTCAACAATCGAACACACACAACAACGATCCTTTCTCTTTTTTCCAACACAGCGAACCTCTCTTCTTCTCAATCACGAATCGAAACAAATCTCTCTTCTCTCCTCTTCTTGCGATTAAATTAGGTTTTGAGAGTTGTTTAGATTGAAGGTTATAGGTAGCGAAAGGAATTAGGGATTTGGGGGTTTTGAAACTGTAGAGTTAATTTTGGCAGAATTTTCTTGGCTCTTGAAAGCTTGAGAGATTGAAGAGAAAAGTCTTTTTTAAATAGAAG
Organism: Lathyrus aphaca; assembly: GCA_963966055.1. Classification (NCBI taxonomy): domain Eukaryota; kingdom Viridiplantae; phylum Streptophyta; class Magnoliopsida; order Fabales; family Fabaceae; genus Lathyrus; species Lathyrus aphaca. The sequence continues at coordinate 481,592,175 of OZ014525.1, read as the reverse complement.
AATGAATGAGGATTTTAAGATGAAATGGAGGTGAGGAAAGCGTGAATTCCCTCTGAGTTTGCAATTTGATGACTGCGTTTTGTTATTTGTGATTTGCGTTTTGATTTCTGTGAAATTCTCGTGCGTTTTGATTTGTGATGCAGGTGCGAAGTCCGTGCGGGAATAATTGAAACTGGTTTCGGCTTGTGCAGGATGTAGGATACGGAAGGCGTGACTTGTGGTTCGTACGACTGCTTAATTTTGATACGGCTGAGGCGTATTTTTGATGGGACGCAGCTTGAAGGCTTGATGTTTGAAGCTTGCTCAGCTGTGCAGCTTGGTTTGTGTGCGCGTACGGCAGCTGATAGAAGTGTGTATGCTTGGTAGCTTGGCTGGAAAATATGAAGCAGATTGTTGTGCAGGATGTGGCTTAGCAAAAAGCTGTGATACGGATAGTTGCTGCTGGCTTTTGTTTTGTTGCTGAGTTTTCAGGGGTTGGCTTGCTTAGCTTGTGGACTGTGGCTGAAGTGAGCTACGTACGGGTGTTTGGATGTGTACGGCGCGGGAGTTGAAACTTTGTGCAGCTTTGGCTGAAGTTGTTTTTGATATATGGCGGTAGCTGGATTCATGTGATTTGGGCCTGCATGGTGTAAGGCTTGCGGCTTTTGTTTTGGCTAGCTCATGAATTGTTTTTGCTAGCAAGCTTTTGTTGTGAAGTATAGGTGTGTGGGGTCAGCTGCAGTATGCAACATTTGGAAAAAGGCTGATGGGGAGTTTTGTGGCTAGCTGGATGTGAAGTAGGAGTTTTGGCTGGGTGATGGAAGTGGGCTTCATATATTTTTATAAATTGTATCATGAGAAATAACAATGGGCTAACAAATGATATAGGTTTTTTATAAGGTAAAAAATAAAATGAAATTGATTTGTTTGTTTTTTATAATTGTGGATAGGTGATGATTATGAACAAAAATTAGAGAAAGAAAAATGAAATATGGTAAAGTATAAAGAAGAAGAAAAAGAATGGATTAAAATGGATAATATCGGATGGATAAAAATAAATTGGATTATGAAATATAAAAAAATGAATAATGAAAATTCTTGTGAACTGGATAAAAGAAATCGAAAATAATAGAAATTTTGGAAGACGAATTTATGGAAATAGAAAATGAATAGAACTAAAAAATAAAAGAAATGGTTTAATCGGAAAACGGGTATTGGATGAAATGGATATGGAAATAATGTTTTTAAATCCCACGACCGATTTCTGATTTTTCTTGCACAAGCTCCTGATAATGAATACAGCCAATCACAGAACCAATGAACTTCTTGCCAACACCACAGTCACTGATGATTTGAAACCGAACTGAGAAAAATAAATCCTCCGATGAATCACTGATGAACCGATGAACTGATAACCATTTGAAGATTCAAACCACACTTTGCACAAAAACACAGCCTGACGACTGATGAACAAATCAAATTTCGCACAAGAAACACTGTCACATAAACCAACTTATACTTGGAAAACGCATTGCCTGATGAATGAATTATTGGCACACACCACTGGCAGTCAACACAATCTTTTAATAGTTTGACCAAATTAGGTCAAACATCCACTTGAAATCGAATCGTGACTGAACAAACGCATCTGAATCAAATTCACTGCCCTGTTTTTGCAAACCTGCAACACAGAGAAGAAGAAGAACACTGCAACATTTTTTTTTTGTATTTTGGTTAGAAGACAGTAAATATAAATAAATATAAAACAGTAAAATAATGGTGATCCCCTGCGAAGCATAGACCCTCATCTGAGAAGAAACTCGAAACCAGTGCGATCTTGTTTGATATGCAAAATGCAGATGATATGCGAAACAACCTTAGGGCAAAAATTAGGGTGTTACAAATCCCCGTTCATGCTTGTTGTTGGGGAACAAAATATCATTAACATCAACATGCCAAGAATATTCAGGAATTCTGCATGGATACAACCGGATCAAACCCTGTTCTGGGAGAGGCAAGTTACACACATCAAGACTTTTTCATCCCTGGAATAACTGTTGATATTATTTCTTTGTTCATATATCAAAATAATTATTCTTTGAAGTGACCACTTAAGGTAAATCAAGAGAATAATTTAAAAGAAATCTTCTAATAAATTCCAATCAGAAAACCTACTGTCGAGGTACACTGTAGGAATCTCGAAGATATCAACTGGAAATGTCTACTGCCGAGACTAGCCATGGAATCTACTACCAAGATTCTGAAAAGAAAACATCTTATGTTGAAGTCTGCTGGAGATCTACTGCCGAGATTAACCAGAGAATCTACAAATAAAGCCTCCTCTACCGAGATCAATTATGAGATTCTTCTTTTGAAATCATCCGAGAAATCTACTACCAAGATTCTTGGAAATAAAATAACTTCTGGTCAAGTTAACTGGAAATCTTCTATCGAGACTTACCAGTAAACAAGAGGAAATACCTTCTGCCGAGGCTGATCAAAGAAAATAGAACTACCTTCTGCCGAGGTCTAACGTAATATTTATTTGAAATCATCCAAGTAATCTATTGCCGAGATTCTTGGAGAGAAACTACCTTCTGCCGAGGTTAATTGAGAACACACCTGTTGTCGAGGTATAAAGTTCGTCTTCAAAGGGGAACCTTCAATAGATTCTTCCTAGGGAGACAAAGTATATGTGCAAAATAAATGCACTCTCAATCTAGATTTCATAGTCTAAAGAGATCAAGATTGTTGTAGGGATCAACATCTTATTAACAAATATATGGGGGAGTTCACAATTCATAGCTTTCTCCCCAAACTGTATGTTATACAAAGTATTTTACACCAAGAGGAAACTTTGTACCATAAAAACTTGAGATAATTAGCCTCAGTGTCTTCAACTCTTAGAGGGATTCAACAAATCTCGACGTAACTTCCCCAGATTAACTGAACTTGGCACACTCTCTGACCAACGAAGTCTTCAAACTTTGCCCCATGTGAAATTATCAACTGGGAAAACAGACATGCTCATACTTAACAAAGTCTTCAAGAAACATGCCCCTGTATATGTTCATTCTTGAGATAACTTGCCAATCACTCTTCAGAGTTTCAGACCTAAAAAGATTAAACTCAACACCGATGCTCATATGTAAGCTTTCATATGTCAAACAAATGTATGCAATTAGAAAATTTTGATTCTGAGAATGATAATTCTAATGCCACACATATGTTTATTTTGAACTTTTTATTGAAAATATGTCGCAAAACCTTGTGAACGAATCACTAGTTTGGACACAACATTGACTTTTGAATGCATATGCAATACCAACAGATCTTTTAAGCACAACTCATGGGAGTCAGGAACATTATCTCGGTGAAGTATGCTTTCAAAATAAACCCTGCTTCAATTGGGTCTTTTGAGAGTATAACTTGACAAGGTTCACAGTTTTAAGAAAAAAGGATATTTAGGCTCAAAAATTTATTTGTAACCACCCAATCTCTGTGATGTCCTTCAGTCCTATATTCAGCTAATTTAATACAAAGATTCATCTCTCAAAAGGTTTAAACTAACAGTTTAAGAACCCATGAGGTTTCTAGTTTAAGATCCAGTGAGGATTTTCAGGGAATAACAGTCACCCTGGAAGCTTTTGACTTGATAGTCACACAAATTTGTTCTTTTGATGAGGATATTTATTTGCAATCCTTTCTTTTCGCTTTTTGTGATTCTCATTCTTTTATTTTCCCTATTCCTAGACAATTATTTTTTTGAATTTTTGATGTCCAGCAGGATTTTCCAATTTTTGCCTAAGTCATTTATTTTCAATTGTTTTCGACTTAGTGGGCTTTTACTTTTTCTTTTTCTTTCTATCTCTTTTTTTGAACAAATCATGTGACATTGGCTTATCTAAATTTGTTAAACAAGGTTGTGATTGTCTCCTTCCTTCATGGATGAGGGATAACCATTGTGGTTTTCTTTAGATGCACATTCCTTTTGAAATTTGGACACTTTGGTCAAATTAACTGAAGACTACCCAACCCCAATGTAAAATGTGAGGGTTTTTTCCGATTTAGAAAGGAAACTCCTACTTCAAGGCTCAAAGGGGTTAACAAGGGATTATCTTCCTTATATCTCCGGTGTTTGGGAATTTGAAACAATGAGTACATCATCCGCAGGGTTTTATTCAAAAGTACACAACTACAAATTTTGCGTTTTCACTTCATCATCCTCCCTCCAAGAGTTTAGACAAGAAGTTGGTATTGCAATGCAGAAAACAAATTAAATGAGCGAAAGCGAATGGATCACTTCACGATAAACATACACATCACATTATGATTAATATTCAAAACAAACAAGTTTTTACACGCAAACAAAGCATTATCAATCAAGAAAGATTACAAATAAAGTTGCAGCAAATGAACTAAAGATTTGAGGAGATTGTCACAGTCTGAGCTCTTGACTATAGGCACATTCTCAGCCTTCTTGATTCTTCAGGATAAAGGCACTCCATTCACACATGGGATTTCTCCTTCAAAGGTTAACACCTCATTGTCGATCATCTTTTGAACCTGTTCTTGGAAAACCTTGCATTCTTCAATCAGATTCCCTATCACCCCACCATGAAATTCACACCTGGTATCTGGGTTGTACCAAGGAGGACGATATATCATTGCTCTGGTCTTTCTAGGTGTCATTACTGAGTTTCGAGCAAAATAGGACCACATTTGACTATAAGTCATTGGGTTTGGATCAAACTGTACTTTCTCTTGAACATTGTCTTGCTTAGCAATAGGAGTTACGGATGCCACTTGCCAATGACGTTGATTGTTTCTCCTATACCTCTCTTGAAACATAGCATTGGCTTCGCCATCTTTCTTTTTATGAAATCTAGCAGAACTCCCTTCTTTGGTTAACCGTCCTTCACAAACACCTTCTTCTAGTCTCATTCCCATGTTCACCATTTCAGCAAAGTCAGTGGGTGCACTAGCAACCATTTTCTCATAATAGAAAGGACTGGGAGTTTCCAAAAAGATCTTGGTCATTTCTTTTTCTTCCAATGGAGGACTGACTTGAGCGGAAAACTCGCCCCATTTATGTGCATACCTCTTAAATCTTTCTTTGTTTTTTAGGAACATGGCCCGGAGTTGATCACGATTTGGCTCCATATCAACATTGTACTTGTATTGTTTCACAAAAGCAGCAGCTAGGTTTTCCCAAGATTGAATATCATTCCTTTTAAGTTTCATATACCACATCAAGGATCCTCCATATAAACTTTCTTGAAAGCAGTGAATCACCAGCTTATCATCTTTGACATGAGTGCCCATCTTCCGACAGAACATCGTCAAATGGTACTTTGGAAAAATGACACCCTTGTATATTTCAAAGTCAGGCATCTTGAACTTCGGAGGAATAACCACGTATGGTACTAAACATACATCCTCTGTATTAAATCCATATGTTTTAACTCCTATAATCATCTTCATTTGTTCCTCGAAATCACAACATCCTTTCTCGAGTTTCACGAATCTAGAATCAATAAGCTTTGTCACAGGATGGACACTTTGAGGATTTTGCATATTCATCTGAAATCAGGAATCCCCTTCATCAACTTGAGCAATTAGGCTACCTTGCAAATATTGACACTGAATAGGAACATCCAACTGTGGAACCATGTTGTCCGGAGGAGAGTCATACATAAGATTGGTCATCACCTTGAAACTTGACATGAGATCAACATTCTCTATCCTTTCCATTATACCTAAGTAATCACTTTAGAATCCAATACAAATGCCAAGAAATCCACCAACTGGTAAAAGGACAAAAGGACGAATGAGCTTTTATTCAGGGAAATGCACATGCAAATGATGAATGCAATGCTTTTTACTTTTTTTAAGAAATTGACTCGATTATTGCAAACATGTGAAACATCGAGAGCACGGGCATCTCAACTTTTATTTAAATTTTCCACAAAAGGAACATTTTCCTTGTCCATATCTACAACAATCTGAGTTGTTTTCCTTAAAAACGGTTGCAATGATGTTTATTATGTATGAATGCGTGGATGCAACAACCACAAACAAGATCACACAAAGCACACATGTCTAGGTTCCGAGTGACGAGCATGAAGTAAAGGATAATAACAACAACCCACATAGGTATGTACTAAGGTTTTGTGTTCATTGTACCTGCAGAAAACCAAAAGGGTGTTAACAGAGGTGCTCGGAGTTTGCAGCCATATTTAGAATATTATCGGTACGTTGGACTACTCCACAACCAATAACATTCTTAAGAAAGACCTCGTCCGAGTGTAGTATAGTGTGACAACAACCTCGGGTTTACACCTGGATAGTCTCTGCACTACGTTCCTAAATTGGCTTGGATGGGTTAAGGGTTCAAAGGCCTCAGTATGATCATCTCAAGGTCAGAAAATAATTCCATGTTACGATTAATCATCATGACATTAATAATCCAAGAGAGCCTAACCGAGTGGAGATTATCGTATTGATATCACTTTGGACTACTCCATCGCGTATCGCTTCGAATATCGCCGTCCTATCATAAGTTCAACTCAGATCCGGGTTAGAATTTATCTCACTCACAGAGTATCACCAAAACTGAAATAAAACAAACAAATAACAAACAAATCAAACCAAAGTATTAAATAAATCAAAGTAGGCTGAATCCACTTAGAGATTACTCCCTAACAGAGTCGCCAATTTTCTGTAGCGGTAAAATCATGAGTGTAAGCTATTAGTTAACTTAACTCAAAGTAAACAGAGTCTCCACCGCGCTTTTATTTTATTCCAAAAGGAAAAGGAAAAAAGAGTGAATAAATCCTAATGAATCTAAAAGAAAAACCTAAAGAAACACAACAAAGAACTGGGTAAGGGGATAGGTTACACAATGGGAAGGTTGTATGCACCCAAAATGTCTGTGGTACTCCACGGGATCCCTTTGAAAAATTTATTGCTTTTGGTTTGAAAAAGTTTGTAAGAGAGAGTGGAGGGATGAGAAAAGATTTTTTTTTAATATTTTTGTGTTTGGAGAGGTTCACCACCTCATGCCTATGTACCTACAAAGTGCAATGCGAGATCAAAACCCTGTAGTTCGTGGTACAAATAGTATAAAGGGTTGGTTATAATTGATTTTATTAAGTGAAGAGAATTTTTCATTTTCAAGTAGATAGCCAAACAAATCTACCATGAGAATGAAGACATGGACTCATACATCATTATGGGAAGGGCGCCAACTCGGATAAAATCGACGAGTATGCAACTAAACCCTCACGAATGACAAGAGACTCAATTACATCAAACTACAACCATGCAGATTGAGATACTTGCATCCGACTAAAGAATAATAACTTATAATCGACACTTTTTTAAAGAAAACAAACAAAAGTGCACAAAGACACAAAACAATTTGAGTGAGTTTGGTTCTTTTTTTTTAATTAAAGTCAAAATGATTAAATTCATTGGTTTTAAAAGAAAATAAAAATAGTAAAATTCCACTTGACAAAAGTCAAGGTTTTATTTATTAAAGAAGTGATAATTGTTTTTTTAAAACAAGAATCCTTTGAAAACAGAGGGAGATTTTGAAAATTAAAGAAGGGGAGGAGATGAAGAAACTATCCTAAAAAAGAAAATAAAGAGATAAAGAAGGAAAGGTCTAACCAAACTTTATGATACTTCCAATTATTAGCATAAGAGTTTCATCCTTATAAGCTAGTAAATGGCAAAATAAAGGCGAGTCTACCAAATTCATGAAGATCAAACCAAAGAAGAGGTATCCTAAAATATAAGTCGAAACTCCAATTACCAAAGCTTAGGATAGTAACCAATAGTCCAAAGTCAAGATTGCAAGTTTTTTAGAGATTTAATCTTTTATTAATATTTTTGTGTCAAAATGGACAAAAGATAAATCAACAAAACAATAATAAGAGCAAGAAATATAAACTTGATAATGAATGATAAAACATAATAAAAGTAAAAGAAATAAAAGTGCAATAAAGAATTATAGTGTTAGTATAGTAATAGCATAATAATATTTACATAATATTGGTATGGTGAACTTAATCATCCACAACCAAAAAAGTAACAAAAATCGAAAGGCAACCGGATCCGTTTAGTATCTTACACTATAGCGATTAATCAAGGCAAATATGACCAAATTCAATGAAGTTTGAAAGGAGATTGGGAGACCCAAAGCACCTATGCATCAAACATTCATAAGTCTTGGTTCTTAATGCAAAATGATCAATCACTTTGGGATTACGCGACCAACAAGAGGTCCGATCCACGATAGTGCAAGTATCCAATTGGATTTTTTATTCCGAATTTGGGACACATTTAGGTCTATGTTAAACAATCTTCGAGTAATTTACGAATTAATTACCCTAAAAATGAGGCTATCCAACATCAATTAAGGTGAAAAATATTTGTGCTAATAATGTTAGAGAAATGATATAATTAATCATTCTCCGAAAACATGCCACACTAAAAGGAAAAGTGGTAACGGTCTAATCTTAATCGAGATTTAATATTGATTTATCAAAGGCAACCTATCACGATTCCAAAGTATAGAGAATGATCCAAATGATCATTCAATCATATATTTGAAATAATGAAGATTAAACAACTTTGAAAATGAACAATCTTCGAATCGGAGATCTCATCGACCAAAAGAAAAAGAATAAGATGAAGAGAAATATGGATTTAATATTTATAATCAATAAAAAAATTCTAAAAATATTTTTAAAACTCTTTTCAAAAATTATTTTCAGAATTCATAAAATAAAATCAGAGGAAAACAAAATTTAAGAAGTAAAGATAACAAAAATTAAAATGAGCTTAAAAAAATTAAGAAGAAAATAAGGGGGAGTATGGCGCAGGAATTGAAGGAAAGAAAAAGGAAAAAAAAAAAAATCATTATTCATCTTCTTCTTCTAATTGTTGCGGGTTAGACTACAAGAACACCAAACTTCAAAATTTTGAGCTCCGTCAAATTAGACTACAAGAATATGCAATTAGAATAGTCATAGGATGCAAGAGTAAAGAGAAACAGAGCTCCGAATAACCGACTGAAATTTCCAACTACCTTTAAAAATTAAAGCAAGACTCCTCTTCAACTTCTAATTTCTTCCTCTTGTATTTTTATGGAGAATTCGACTCTTAGAAACAATTTTTGATGAAGATTTGAAAAATTGGTTGAAGTTTTGGTTATGGAGTTTTCATGGAGTTTTTTTAATTTGGAGGTGTTTTTACAGGGGTTCAAGAGGCTCTCAAAGCTTGGAAAATGAATGAATATTGGGCTCTATTTATAGAACAATTGGTGGAAATTTGGATGGAAAATTTTTCAATCCAATTATTGAATTTGTGTCACATTTTGCTTCAATGAATGATGCGTTTTACTATGCATAATCCGCGTGTTATTGTTGGCTTTTATTCTTGCATTTTGTTTGATTATTACCTGCGTTTTAGTCATGAAAATATGCATTCAGCTGCAACATTTTTAGTTTACATTGCTTGCGTTTTGAACATGAGCTAGTTGTGTTTTGATACTGGAAACACGTGCTTGTTGGAGTGTGGGTGGCATGATGTTGTTCATGCGTTGCATTTTGTGGCTTTTGTAGTATGCGGCTTGAGCTGATGGAGACATATTGTTGTATCACATGAAAGTGGCTGATGAAGTAAATGGTTGGGATCTTGCTTGTGTTCGGCTGACGTGGCTTCAGGTGGAGTTGGATGAAGCTGGCTGGAGTGAAGATATGATGCGCTGATATTGGCTTCATCATATTTTTTTATTTTACTTAATTTTGTTTTATAAATAAATAAATAAAAGAAGTGGGCCTCTAATATAATGGGCTTATTATTTTTGTTTTGTGATTTGAATAATAGGCTAAATATTGATAGAAATGTATATAAAAAATGGATAGTGAAGAAATAAAAAATGGACGGATGAAAATATATGACTATTTTTTTTGTAATGATTTGAGAACTTTAATTTGTAAATGGGCTTTAAGTCATGGAATAGATTCTTCAATAATTTTTGTGGTAATGATAAATAATTGATATGATAATTGGATAATTGGAATAGAATGAAATAAGAAAAATTGGATGAAATAAATTGGGTTATAAAAATGGATATTGAACGGAAAATCGGTGGATTATGGGTATGATATATAATTGGATAATGGTTGGAAATATATGGATAGAAAATAATTGGATAATGGAAATATGGATGAATTAAAAAAATGGTGACTAGAAAAAATATATGAATCGAATAATAGATGAAACAATGATTTTTTATTTTAAGCCCAGAACCAAATTTAAACTTTTCCACACGTCTGATAAATGAAACCAACCACAAGCCACTGAACAAATCACCACTGAAACAACGACCATTAATTTTTGATTTTCTGAATCTTTTCAAATAAGTGTGAATCGATCTCTGGAAAATAAATCCATAGATGAACCACTGATGAACTGATGATCCCTCAAACCGAATCAAACTTCACACAAACCACTGTTCGATAAACTAGAGAACTTTCGCACACAACATAACTTATCATTGAATTCGCACTGTCTGAGAAACAACCACCATAACAAATAATTTGCAGTTGAAACAAACTCCTGATAGTTTGACTAAGAATAGGTCAAATTTCCATCTGAATCGGATCATAACTGGACAACTACATCTGAAATAAAATCATTGTCTGCCTCTAAAAAACCCTGCAACTCCTGAAAGTACAAAGAAGAAGAAGAGAACTACAACATGTTTTTGGTATTTTGGTTAGAAGTTAGTAAACATAAACAAATATAAAGCAAATAAAAACAATGGTGGTCCCTTGTGAGGCATAAACCTACACCCGAGAAGAACCGAGGAACCAGTGCAATCTTGTTTGTATGCAAGATGCAGATGAAATGTGAAAAAATCTTAGGGAAAAAATTAGGATATTATACTTTCGGCGCTGACGCGCCTTATGGGTTTCAGCCAACATTCTCTTCTTGAAATAGAGCTCCCTTTCTTCGAAGTCCTTTTGCTTGAGCCTGACAATCTCTTCAGCTTGATATGCTCTTTCCGCTAGCTTCTTGTTATGGATCATCAACTTTTGGAAAGAATCATTGGCCTCCAGTTTTTCGGCTCTGAGCTGTTGGACCAAACCTTCCAATTTCTGATAATCCTCCAACGGAACAATAGTAGGAGATGGAACTGGTGCAGAGAAGGGGATTAAGGCCATTTGAGCTTTCTCCCTTACCCAAGCTTCAAATTTTGGGAACATCTAATTGTTGCTTCGTTCCAAGCATGCTACCCCTTTTCTTTTGATAAGCTTCTAGGAACCTGCAGCTTTCCTGACCAAAGTAAGGTTATCTTTCACCAGGAAGTAAGAAGTCTGGAATAACTCTGGTTCTTTTGGAACATCTTTGAGTGCATATCCCAACTGTCTTCTTAAGAGGATGTGGTTGTAATTGATTCCCCCAGCTACCCCCAATAATGGCACATTGAGATAACTTCCACAGCTAGTGATAATGTTCTTCCCTTTTAGCCTCAGAGTAAACCATCTGATGTCCTTGGCAGACAACACACTCAGTTTCTGGGCATTGGGACCAGTGAAAGCTTCAATGGTGGATAGGTGTCTCATAGACCATTTTTAGAATAGAGGAGCGCAACACCTGACTAGACCACCCCGCTTCTTTTCATTTTTGTAATATACTGAATAATACAAGTCACCCAGAAGAGTGGGCAAACAATTCTTCAACACAAACAAGTGAATGACATTCATGTCCACAAATTTATCCATGTCAACAAATAGGATGATCCCATAGATGGATAAGGCTAAGATAACGCAAATTGAATCCCACTGATCAGCAACAACAATTTCTCCATCTCTTCTAACCAAAAACTCCATAGGAATTCCAAGTACCCCAAATTTGGTAGCAGTCAAGTTTCCATACACTTCAGATGAGCTCAAATAAAGAGCTTTGGCAATGTCAAGATGAGTTGGTCTGGTAATCTCTAAATTGAAAGGGATATGATCTTTGAGTGGTACCCCCAAAAACTCAGCATACTCTTCAAGCAGAGGACCTAGCTGGAAGTCGTGAAAAGTGAAGCAACTGAGCCTAGGATCGTAGTACTACAATAAGGTATGAATTGCACTCTTCTGAGAACTCTCCATATTAACTACCAGATCCAGAATATCACCATAGAGATCCTTGAAGTATGCCATATGACCCGGGGTAATAAGAGACACCATCTGGTTAAGAATATCCACCTTAGTATCAAAGAACTTGTAGTGCACATTCTTCTTTTTGACGTCTTCCATCTCTGAAGAAGTAGTATGACCAGGAACTGGGAATAATATGAACCCTGAAAATGAAAAAGAACACAAATGATTAATGATGTCATGATGCTTATGCAAGGCGAAGCATGTGATCAATGACGTGTCTGTGTTGTGCTGATCAGATAATCAAGTGTATGTGCAGGGTCACAACAATAATCACAACAACAGTTTCTCTGAACGGAAATTCCGGATCTCAGCACCAAGAACCAGATTATAACACTGAACAATACTGGAGAAGTGAGTATGTTTAAAGTTTTAGGGTTCCTGCAAACCTGTAAACCCCTCCCAATCTCATGGGTGTGCTACTCCGGGTCAAAATCACAGACTCTCAAAGCCGAATAGCAATAATACGTTCACCATTTCCGAGAAATGGCTCATGACCAAATCAAGGAATCAGTTTAGCATTATGTACTACTCAGGAAGGTCTCAGCTGAATCCGGGAAAAACAAGCATCCCTCATAAGTTTCCAGATTCAAGCACTAAATCGAGAAACAATAGTACATTCAGCCTTTGGGTACAATACTATAGTCATACGAACAATTTGCTTTAACTGAGTTCCTATGAGAGAACCAGGCCATCCTATGCGAGTTCCCAGTGGGCCCTTGGATGCGAGTGGGATTGACAACAAATGTGGTTTGCCACTGTCATCATTGGAGAGGGTTGTTTCCACTAAGCTCCTCGAAGATCGGTCACACGATGCACATAACTATCGAGGTCGTACCCTGAAGTGGGGGAAATCCCCACACATAATAGTTCCAAGACGGTTGCAGTCTGGGTGTGGAACACATCGCTACCCATCATGTTACCATACGAGTACAATTTATGTCCATGCTAGTCCTAGGTGCACTCAAGTCGGGTATTTGGCTTATCTCATAGTAACCTCATCCCACAGAAAAAACCAAACCAGCACAGACAGTCCAGTATATATGATGTGTGGAAAATAAATACTGAAAGTGGTAAATAAATGTTGTAAAGTAAAACTATAAATAAAGCAGTAAAGCTAAACTAAAGCACACAACAGAACACAGATAAACACCCAAAGAAACAGAAACAAACAAGCACTTTGATTAACTCTCAAAGGGGAAACCAGAGATTCTGGGTTCGGTCCCCAGCATAGTCTCCAAATGTCGCTCCCGGGATTTTTATCCTAGTTCGAACGCGAAAGTGGCGCGGAAAAGGTTGAGTCGCCAGCTAGGCATTTTTTTCCTGAATGAATGGGAAAGGTAATTCTACACAATCCTAAGGAAGAAGGAAAGGACAAGGTCCTGTGAACCAAAGATCTGGGTTCGGGAGTCGGTTACGACTTGGGAAGGAATTAGCACCCCAGACTGTCTGCCGTACCCGACGGGATCCACACTTTTAAGTCTGTTTCAAAGGGTGAGGAATAAGGTGTTGCTGAACAAAAACCGCTAACTGGAATGAAAGTGAGAAAAGGAATTAGAAGTAGGAAGAATGGAGAAAATGTAGGGAAAATAAAGAATGTGCTTGAACGGGCCCTACCCTGCTGCTTACGTACCTCATCGGGAATATGAGGATCAGAGTCGACGTAGTTTGCCTAACTAGGGAGGGAACTTGTTTGTGTTTTTTGTGAGCTGAACTGCTTATGTCTATGCTTAGGTGTTGGAGGCTCGCCTTGAACGCGTGCGTTTACTGTCTTGCAAATGAGACAAGTTGTCGCAAGTTCGTGTTGAGAGTGAATAAGGTGAGAAGAGAATTCTCGCAGAGAAATGTTTTGATTTTGTTGTTTTTGAAACATTCTCGTACAAAGACTTGTTCATCGTGGTAGATTTCTTACACCTCGCCCCAAAACAAGACGTGTACAAGTAACCCACGACAAAGTCTCCTAGCGTACAAGAAAGTTCAACCTTTATTAGGTGTTTTGTTATTTCTTTATGAGATGTGAAAGAATCACTCAAATTGGAAAAGGACAAAACTAGGGGAACTAAGACCAACCCTAAGTTGTTTATCATGAGATGTCATATGGTTAATGAGGCTTTCTAATCCTAATGAGAAAAGGAAAAGAAGAAAAAAGGACTTAGGAATCAACTTACTACCTAAGGAAGTTAAGTTGTTTCTAAAGAAGGGGAAAACCTATACAAGCAAAGCACAAAATGCTAAGGCAAATGCAAATAGAAAGCGTAAAGAAGTAAAGGAAGAATTTGTATGGAGAAAACTTACTTCAACCTCCCTACAATTAGTAGCACATGCGATAAAAAGAGTGAAGTAAATAAATATCAGACAATTCCTAATGCACTATGACTTAACTAGACTCAATCCTAAGTCAAAGGCACTAAAAGCTAGGAAAAGCCTAAAGTCAGCAGCTACTACAGCTCTCTATGATACAATCAACTACTATATGCAACACACAATGCAAACAACCTATTACAGCTACCAAACAACATGAAAATAGGTGTAAAAAGTAGGAAAACAAAACAAACAACACACATTTAATAGCTCATGCTTCAAAATACGTCAATGAAAAGCATGGCAGATTTGGATTATTTTCAAAAGTGATTACATGAGTGACAATTAGCGAACAAACATCACATAACATCATCAAAGGAAAACAACATGAATGTCATAAGAATGAATATGAACATGTAAGCATTTCAAGATTTTTGCATTAAAGGATGCACACAAAAAGCAACAAAACATGCATTTCCAAAATTTGAGCTAACATTGCAAATAAGCGTGAAGTGTGAACATGTATTACTAGTAAGAAACAAGATAAGCATGCACTTTGATACATTCAAATAAGCAAAACACATCAATATTGAAATGCAAATAGTAAGCAAGAATGAGAGTACATTTGAACATCCATTTTCAAGCAATACACAATATAGCACCATGCATTCAAGTAGTCGAAACATGCATTGATCACAAAGATGAAGCAAAACAGAACTTGGAGCAATTATTTGCATACTAATCAAGGAGTTCAAACATGGCCACAACATTCACAATTCGTTTTAAGCATTAATTCACAATCAAGCACAAAACCAAAAAGTATCAAACGTACGTGTCAAAAGAACTCGAAACTACGAAATCTTGCACCTAAAATGCTCTTAAAATTCACTAAAATCATGATCTAATGATCTATGATGAATAAAGGAAGAGATATCACACAAACATGCATTAAACCAACCAAAATACATAATTCAGCACAGTGTTAATCGGTTAACGTTGGGTTTTAACCGGTTAACGAACTTCAAACAGCAGTAAACAGAATAACACAAACACGTGTTAACCGGTTAACCCTGGGTGTTAACCGGTTAACACTGAACTAGAATGAAAAAAAACAGTGGAAATAAGAACTTCTAGCTACCGACTTATTCCCTAAAGCTCCTAATACAACCATTACCAAGTTAGCACGAATACTACACCTAAAGGCAACAATCTAACACCTATTGGCACTACAATCATGCTATGATTCTAGCTACCAAAGATCAAAACGAATAAAGCATCGTAAAATCATGAAATCAAAGAATGTCGTACGGTGAGATGAAGAGAATTAAAGTAAAGCAAGAAACGGTTTCGGATCCACCAACCTACAAAGCGGAGGCTTGCTTTGGTGATTGTTGTGAGGTTGATCGATGCACAAACGAAGAGAATACCGGAGTTCCAAGCTTCAATCCGTGAGAATGCAAAATAAATGTGACCGATCTGAAACGCTTCCAAACGGTGAAATAAACACCATAACCGTGCCAAATCTTTGATCTACCACTGAATTGGTGAAGATGATGAAGGCTAGGCTTCCGGTATTTCGATTTTTGATGCGAAACTTGAAGGATCTTGATGATGAAGCTTTAGTGAGTTTGGGAAAATGGAAGAAAATGAGAGAATTGTGAAAATGGTGGATTTGTGAAGAAATGGCTAAGAGTGTTCAACCCTTTTTTCTTTGATGAAACAAGTTTATATAGGCCTTAGGTTTGGAGTGAGAATTAGGTTAGGGCACAAGGCATGGATCCTAAGCTAAGGGTCGGTTAGGAATATTCCGAGAATATTCCTTGGAATATTCCTTGGAATATTCTTGGAATATTCCTTGGAATATTCTTGGAATATTCCTTGGAATATTCTTGGAATATTCCTTGGAATATTCCTTGGAATATAATATTCCTCAAGAAGAGTGTGGAATATTCTAGAGCATGGTAGAAAAATGATGCAAAGTGGAAAGTGGAAAGGAGTGGGAACACCAACTAACTTTTGAAATTTTTACCCAAATTTCGCAGCCGTTAACTAGTTAACGGATGAAAAATTAGAATTTCCCTCCTTTTGGTGGAAAACCCTCAGGATTCATCTCCACCGTCAATTCTGAACTTGTTTAAACCTTGAGTTCTGATAGTTGATCTAACCACTAAGTAAACCTCGATCACATGCCTCATGAGTTAACCAGTGATGAATGATTTATTTATTTATTTATTATTTTTAAATGCAATGCAATATGGACGGATATGCAAAATGATGTGATAACGAAGCATAAGCCACTTGAGGTTGGTAATAAATTAAGAGAGCAAATTTTGGGGTGTTACACTGTGATATGGAGAACAATAATACATGTTAAAAAATGGGATTAATTATAAAAGCAGGATAATATTTGTTAATTTAAAAAAAATAACAACGATTTTATTTCATAACCGTTATAATATCTGGCGTGTTATCCCGAAAAAAATAAATATCAAAATGGCGCAGCAGAGAATCGAACCTAAGACAATTTTTTATTACAATTGTGTATTTTAAAATCTGTTGTGGTAGGTAGCACGTTTTCTAGTTTATTATTAGGCCGTGATTGTAAGTATTATATATACAACGACAATCTACATAATAACGCTCTCGCCTCTGTCATTATTTGTCATTCCCAACTGTTATTAAATTGGTTTTTCGTAGTAGTGAAATGTATTAATTAAATACATGTACTCAATATAATTAAAAATAAATAATTTATAATGTTGAAACTAACATTACTAGGTGATTTCTATAAGTATTATGAATATTTATCATTTTATATGATTAGATTGTATTTTAAACCATTTAATATATGTCCAATAAAAATATTTAAAAAATACTAGTATGAGACTAAAACTTGAAGATTTTAAAATGGTGAGACCATTTTGCGTGCTAGAGAAAATTAGAGGCCAAAATTATAATTAAGTATTTTTTATAATTTCTCTATTATTCAAGTTGTCACTCCATACTCTAAGAAATATTTACACATACGAGAAAATATGATGACCGCAGTTTGAACTTGAAATTCCATATAAAATATCCTTAAAACCATATTAATTGCTTGAGAAAAGAATGAATAATAATTTAATTAATATCATTAATAAATATTGAGTGTTAAAAAAATATTATTTAGATTTTTCTGTAAATTGAAATATTTGAAAGATATTTAGTGTTTAAATTTGTTATTAGTCTAACTTTCAAATAAACTTATTTATTTATTTATTTATTATCTTTTATATATTTTTATTAGGTTTGGTAAATGTAATTTAAGATATCTCTTTAAACGTAGTTAAAGAGGTCCTTATATAGAATAATAAAGATAAAAAACCATTTGATATAGCCTCAAACCAATGTATGAATAAGTAATATACGTGCAAAAGAAATGCTAGAGACAAATGGCACAATATAAATTATCAAACATATAAAATAATGCTTTTTATGATTCAACACTAAAATGATAAAAAGCTGTAGAGAAAAAGGTGAGTGAATCCAATAAATATGATTTATTTTTATGTTATTCATACATAAATCAGGTATAGAATACAAATTTTTATTATTTAAATCTTCTTCAATGTCTCTACTTACTTAAGCAGATGGCGATTGGGAAGGGGAAGGTGTCGGAGATGGTGGATGATGATGATGATGTTTCTTGTGTTTCTTGTGATGATGATCCAAATCAAGAGAATCAATAGAGGAGGAAAATGGTGATTGAACAGGGGAATGAGTTGGGGTTGAGGGGTGATGGTGATGATGTTTCTTGTGATGATGATCCACATCAAATGAATTATTAATGAAAGAAGATGGCGATTGAATAGGGGAAGGGGTTGGGGATGATGAATGATGGTGATGATGCTTCTTGTGATGATGGTCTAGATCAATGGAATCAATAGGGAAGGAAGATGGTGGTTGAGTAGGAGAATGGGTTGGGGTTGATAGATGATGGGGATGATGTTTCTTGTGATGATGATCTAGAGGGGAAGGGGCAGGGGATGATGGGTGATGTCGGTGATGTTTCTTCTGATGATGATCAGGGGATGGAGTTGGGGTTGGTGGGTGATGTTTTGGGTGTTTTTTATGAGTATAAACCCCCTTAGCAAATCCCATGAAAGAGCTCACTTGAAGTAAGACTAGTGTAAACACCCCAAATTTGCCCCCACCCATTCACACCATGGCTTGTGATCTTTTCATATGCATAAATTCAATCATAGCATCTCATACCACATTTTTGATTCACTGCATTGCTTCTAAGTCATCTGCATCTAGGGTTTGTGATCTGAGCTATCCAAGAGTCATTTGAGCCACTCCAAAGGTCTTCAATCACTTAAAAGGGGTCCATGTATGTTCAAGCATCATATTGTATCCCCCACAAAGTCAAGAAAGTCAAAGAATCACAAGAACTGGAAATGGCATGGAAGCAGAGCCAGGTTTAACTGCACAGATGACCTAGAATTAGGGTTTTGGTCTCAAAGGCCATAACTCCAAATTTTTTGGTCATTCTTGTTTCTATTGGTCTCTATATGTTATAATTATCATGCATATCAAGTTTCATGAAGAAATTCCATGGGGAAGGCATCTGATCAAGGGATGACTTCTTGAGCAAGTCAGTGTAAAATCAGGGCATCTGAGGCCCCCAATGACTCAACCAAAGGGTGTTCTTCAACATTTTGAATGTGTATGATCTTTATTTTATCATAGAAGATGTTAGAAATTCACAAAATTGAAGAACTTCAAGCCATTTGCAAAGTTGCCTTTTTGGGAAAATGACTTGTAATGGAAACTTGCCATTTGGGGAAAGTTTTTCAACCCTTGCTTTTTGATTCAAAAATGCTTCAAATGGAAAAACTTTGGTCATGAAAGTTGTAGAATGGATCATTCCCTTTTCAAAAAGTACAAGAACTCATTCTAATTCATTTTGGATCAAAAGTTATGGCTTGTCAAAGTTGGACAAAATTACATAATTTCAAGTTTTGTACCAAAGAGGCATTTTGCAAAATGGTATGATCAAGCATTCTAAAGACTTCAAATGTGTACAAACTCTTCACAACATGCTCATGTGACTTCTAAAAACCATAAATGGCCCAAGAATTATGCATTTTGGTACCTTGAACTTCATGAATTTCCAAAGGGGGCAAATATGTACCAACTTGCAAAAACTCATGAAGCCATGCCTCTACTTGTTACAGCTCATAGAATCTGATCCACAAGAACTGCATGATCTCAGCTGAGCCCAACCATGCCCCTATCACAACCTCACACTTGCCCATACCTCAAGTACACCTAACTTGGACTTTTTTCAAAAAGACCCATACCAATCAAGTTAGGCCACACCAACTCCTCTGACCTATCCAAGAGTGATAAGTGGACCAAAAGAAACATAACACAACACACACACACAAGCCTGAAACACTCTCCAAGCCAGCATTCTCAAAAACCTCCCCTTGTGCATTTTGCTTCGAATCACACAACACAACCTTCAAACACAAAAACCAACTTCATAGAACATCTCAGCATGTTCCACTGATCATCCCTGACCCTTCACCTTGCCCTAAAACCCCCTGAAATCAAAACACGATTTCCTCCCCTCTCTGAATAGAACTCCATCAATCTCACAAACCAGCCCAAATAAACTCCAAACAAGCTTTGCAAACATCTGAGGGAGGTCATTAGAGTTAATTGGGAACAAGGAAGCAGGCTGAAAGCTCCAAACTGAAAGCTTCACTTCAGGTAGCTTCAAAAATTATTTTTTCCAGAAACCTTGTTTTAAGTTACTAAAATGATCTACATGTTCCCCTGATTGTTTTGCACTTTGTATTTTTGAAAATGATTGAGTATTGAGCATGTACTGCATCTCTGAAAGTTTGGCCATTTTCATGTTTTTGATTCGAATCATGGTTTTGAGTAAAAATAAATGGATTTTGAGTTTAGATTCATGTTTAGGGAGATGGAGAGGTTTGATCTGGAGCTTTACAGCTCTTAAAATGACCAGGAGAGTGAGTTTGAGATTTCTCAGGGAGGGTGTCACCGGAGAAGACGACCGGAGCTCTTCTCCGGTGACCTGAAAGTGATTAAGTGTCTTAATTAGGTTTAGGGTTCAGATTGAATGTAGGTCGTAGATACAGTTGACTGGCATTGACCCGCGCGCAAACAAATGGTCCAGATCTTTCACTTAAGCCCTAATCCACGTCATTAGTCTAATTAATTATGTTTTTAAATTAATCTGGTCAGTTTGAATGTGAGCCGTTGGATGACGCGCCAGTCAATTCCCTCCTTTTCCATTTGAATATCAGCCTTCAGATTTGCATACTTTCCATTATTTTCATTTTTAATTCATTTTCTTTTCATTTTATTTATACGAATTATTAAAAATAGTAAAAATCATTTAAAAATTCTGTAATTTTTTGTCAAAGATTTAATTAATTTTCAGAACCCAAAAATATTTTTATTTTTATTTTTTGCATTAAAAATCATTTTTAAATCATTTAAATGTTTATTTTTAATTAGTTAATGGAAATCAATTAATAAAAAATACATTTAAGTATTTAAAAATCACCAAAAAATTCACATTGCATTTAGAAACATTTAGGAACATTGTCCAACTCTCAAACCAAATTTTGTTTTTTGTTCTTGATGCCTTTTGATCAATTTCATGGGAATTAATTTCATTTCAAGGCAATATTTTGGTTCAATCTTCAAAATTTTCTTTCTTCCTAACCATTGAGAGTTGAATGATGATTCTTCTTGCATTGCACTCTTCATAGCATGTAGTTTATAGGATTAAATTAGTTTGAATTGATCTTGAATTTTCAATTTGTTTGGCATTTTTCTTGACAAAGTACCCCAAAACCCCAGCAATCTTAGGAAATTCATAACTTCCATTAGGTTAAGAGTTGGATCCTCTCCTTTGGACATTGAGCTTGTATAGGTTTAGGGGATCTTTGAGTGCATTTTCAAATTTTTATCAAGTCATTTGCTTCTGGTTTTGGATTTTTGTTTTGCATGATGCATATAACCCTAATTTGTGCCTTCCTTTGCATCCATTCCTCATTTGCTTGCATCCATTGATTTGCCATGACATGTTGTGCATTCACTTGATTCATAAGACATCTTAAGATATATTAGAATCATGTTTGATCATTGCATCTTCTATTTTCCATGTTATATGTCCTTTGCATTTCATAACTTTTCATGTATGTTCATGGTTCAAAGCATGTCTCATTTGCATCCTTGTCTTTGTATGATCACTCTCATCTCTTGTCATATGTTGGCATCATCTCTTAGCATCATTAACTTCATGTTCTTGTCTCTGGTTTTGGTTTGCATCATGACATTGCATCTCATTTGCATTGCATTTCATTTCCTTTGCTAACTTTTCAGGTGGTAAGTTGTTGGAGAAGTGAATTTGCCTTCACTTCTCACAATCTCTTTTCATCTCTTTCATATTTTCTTTGAAGCATTTTGTATGTGTATTAGAGTGGGATTTCTCATTCATGTTCATCCCTTACTTTCTTTCTTCAAGCAACTTGTCTTCTTAAGTGAAGCAAGTTGTTTTGCTTCTCTTTGCTCTTTTCATCTGCTTCCCTCTTGGTGGTTTCTCTGAAGATCTTCTTGCAAACCTCATCAACCCTAGGAACAACCAATCATGATAACAATTAGGGTTTGATTAGTTCCCCATTTAGTTTTACCTTTGTGTTATCTTTGAGTCTTCTCTTCTCACCTCATAATCAGGGACTAAACCCTAAAGGCTTTAAGGCTTTGTGATTAAGCTTATGCTTGCATCCTTCTATTAGGATGGAGTATATAACTTTAATCCTAAGTGTTAAACCCTTAATGTGTTTAAGTCCTTTAATCAATTCACCTAATAATCATCAAGACATCAAACTTGTAACTTGGGCCTTGCATTAGGGTTCTAATTCTTCCTTAATTGGTTAAGAAAGACTAACCCTAGTGTTAATGGACAAGTCCCCCTCAAGTTGTCTTACAAATCATGAAATCCATTTCTTCATCTTATCATTAACTAAAATCCATCTAACAAAGGCTTTATTTTGTCATGAGATTAATCCCTAATCATGGATTAGGTTGAGGTATCTTCCTCAGCTTAAATGTTCTCATCTATTATCCTTCTATTAGGATGGTGTAATGAGTCCATTAAATCCTTGATTATGGCTTAATCTCATTACTCAACACTAAACAAAAACAACAAAAACATCTAAATAATCCCAAGTAGGTTAATGATCTTAATCATACATCATGGTGATTAAGTGTGAGATGCTGACTTCACACTTAAGGTATTCTCAATATCCCTAATCAGAGGGAGGATGTGATGAGTTTACTAACCCATTGGTTTAGGCTTAAGCTCATTAACTTATGACAAACTTCAAAAAGCCATAAAAGACTGAAAACTCAAAAACAAACAATAATCGTCTCCTTCGAGATTCTTTTCTCATCATCTTCACTCATAAACGAGAACTCGCTTCTTCCGTCTAATGCAAGACAGTTTGCACCTGAGCCAGACAGGTCATACACTTGAGCATAGACAAGCAAGCAGTTCACAAGTCAATTTATCTTTCAGTCTCTTTGAGTCGAACTACGGTGTTCTGACTTCCTCATTGCACGAGAGGATACGTAGGCATAACTTAACAGTTATCGAACAAAAGTCTCTGTATATTCCCCCCTCTTCCAGTATTATTCTTTAAGCCTCATAGTCTTGAGCATTTCATTCTTGTTCTTACACTGACACTTCTCTTATACACTTCACTTTTCTTTTACACTGACACTTGCATTCCTTTTAGCTTTGATACACAAATAGCACTGACACTACCCCGTTAAAACACAAATCTTTTAAGCGTGGATCCCGTCGAGTACGGCGGACAATCTGGGTGCTAATACCTTCCCAGGTTGTAACCAACCCCCTTTCTCAGTCTCTCTGGTTCGCAACCGTCTTATCCATATCTTTCTTAGGTCTATGCAGCATTACCTTTCCTTCGGGATAAAAATGCCTAGCTGGCGACTCTTCTCTTTTTCTCTTTTCGCCGACCGTTCGCGTCTGTACCCCTTCTGACCAGGTGTCATTTTGGTGGGAGCGACAGCTTGGCGACTCTGCTGGGGAAACTTATACTGTAACCAGGGCTTCTGGTTCTTTTTGTGGGTTCCTCCTAGCGCTTATTTTATTTGTGTTTACTGGGGTGTTATGTGCTAATTGTGTTTATATATTTGCCTTATTTACTGCTTTATGTACAGTTATTTATTGCTTTCTTTACAGCTTTATACATCATATTGTCATACTGTCATCTTGCTGGATCTAGTTTTTGTTTTGGTGGGTGGGGTTCTACTGAGAGTTTAAGGTCATATACCTGGGACCTGAGTGACACCTAGGCTAGAGTGGTTCATGTTCTTTCCCATTCCATTTCGGTCTGGTGCGGGAATATGAAACACGGTTCAGATGTGGGTTTCTTCTTGAGAACTCTGTGCTACAGATTTCCTGTAGTGCTAGGGCTATCTGGGAAGCCTGCTAAGTCTGGATGACCTTCATTATGACCTTCAGAAACTAAGGTGAATTAGAGGAGGATCTTTTATGGTTATTGTAAACACTGTACCTCCGGGTTAGAAGTGTTTACACTTCTCATAACTGATCCAAGTCTGAGGATCCTTGTTTTAGAACACTACCTGTGAGGGGGTTGGGCTGTTTGCAGGTTTGCAGGTACCATTGGCCACATCATACCCTGTTGTTATTTGGTTTAAGAGTACCTTATTTTGGGACAGCTCTTGTGATTTGAACCCTGGACATGTGACTCTTTATTTGAGTCCCCCACCTTGGTTACTGGACTTCTGAACCTCCATCTGGACTTCTTAAACATACATGGACTTATATCAAGGCAGTAATCAGATCCAGCTTGATCACAAACCCTTGCATATCATTTGCATACTCATCATTTGCATCATTTAACATTTGTTTATTTGTTTTTCAGGGTATCCACATCATATTTGGCTTGGTTTTGACCCCTTCATTTGCATAGACCTCTGTATCATCAAGTATCTGCTTCAGCTATCTTCATCAGGTGTCTGCTTCAGTTACTTTTATCACCAGCTTCAGCCTATCAGTAGCTCATCTCCAGTATCAGTCTTCATCATTAGCACTTGTTTTCAGCTCTTCACCAGCAGTCATGGCACCCAAGAAGAGCAACATTTCATACCATTTCTTTGAGCCTGTGCTGACTGGCATCAGGCAGGTCCAGGCACTTATCACTCCAGACAACATCCCATTATTCAGAGAGCATTATAGAGGCATCCTTGATATGGTTATGGACCTGGACCCTTCTCAGAGGAGTTTGATCCACACTTGCCTACAGTTTTATGACCCTCCTTTGAGATGCTTCACTTTCCAGAACTTTCAGCTAGGACCTCTGCTGGAGGAGCTCTCATCATTGATTGGAGTACCTGTCAAGGGTGATATGCCCTTCAACCCAGAGATGACTTCTCCCAGCAATGGAGAAGTGGCAAAAGCATTGTACCTGGAACCTATTTTGATTGAGCAGAACATGACAACAAAGGCAGGGATCCCTGGTCTGCACTTAGACTTTCTGATTTCTCAGGCTATCCTGAAGGCCTCCTTGGGAGAATGGAGGGAAGTTTGTGCATTGTTAGCCCTCAGTATATATGGGGTTATACTATTTGCAGATGAGCCCAAATTTATCAGCAAGAATGCCATTCATCTTTTCATTCTGAGGAACCCAGTGCCCACATTGCTGGGAGATTTCTATTATTCTGTTCACCAGAGAAATGAGAAGCAAAGAGGGAAGTTGGTAAGATGATGTGCTCCCCTATTCCATACCTGGCTGCTTAAACACTTACCCAAGACTGATGCCTTCCTGAATCCTCGCCAACAGAAGAATTGGGCTAAGATACTTATTGCTTTGACTTCAGATGACATCAGATGGTGCACCCAGAGCACCAAAGGCAGGGACATAATTACCAGCTGTGGACAGTTCCCCAATGTACCTCTAATAGGAGTGAAGGGTTGCATCAACTACAACCCTTTGCTGTTTAAGAGACAGTTGGGCTATGCTTTGGTTCACCCTCCTAGAGTGCAAGACTTGGCTGAAACCCTATATTGTGAGATAAAACCTAATCTAGCTGTTGTCAGACAAGCATCCTGGGCTTGGGACAACATCCAGACCAAAGGGATGGCCATTCTTGGGAGGTGAAATAATGTGGCTTCAGCTCAGTATTATGAATGGTCTCATGTTAGATCTCAGATTTCTGGGATGCCTTTCACCATTGAGGATGCACCTGGACCATCCACAGTGCCACCTCCAGCTACTGTCAGCCTGGAAGAATTTGAGAAACTGAAGGAAAGGAATGAGAATCTGTCTCAAGCTCTGAAGAAAACCCTCTGGGAGAGAAGTGATGGTCGTCTAGACATTGAGAGGTTGGAAAAGCTTAAGGTGGAGCATCTAGCCAAGATTGAGAAAGCAGAGGACTACATCAAGAAATCAAGAGCTGGAGAGCAAATATTGAAGAATGCCTGTAAAGAAGCCCAGTTTCAGAAGGCTAGGACTGATCTCTATCTGCAAGAAAGTCAAGCTAGGTGGGTCAGGATCACTGAAGCTCGTACTCAAGAAGATAAGAGAACTCATGCCAGGATTGAGCAATTGGAGGCCAATGAAAAGAAACAACAGGAGGCTCTGCTGGCAGCCCAGAAGGAGATTTCAGAGTTGAAGCTTAGGGCTGGTTTGAAGAGGTCAAAGGACCAAGACAGGAACAAAAAGCTGGCCACTGCTATTGCCACCAGAAACCTTCTTATCAGAAACATTACAGGGCATCCAGCTGGTCCTGTAACTGAATCACTTTTGAAGGAGGTTAAGGAGGATGAGTTTGGATTAGATGTTTGACTTCTTTGCTTGTTGTTATTTCCATTTCATGTACTTTTCTTTTTATGTTGTATTTTGACCCTCCAGGGGCATATGTTGTAAAAACAAACTATGTATGATCCACCATTTGTAATGTA
Source organism: Lathyrus aphaca (assembly GCA_963966055.1). Lineage (NCBI taxonomy): Eukaryota > Viridiplantae > Streptophyta > Magnoliopsida > Fabales > Fabaceae > Lathyrus > Lathyrus aphaca. The sequence goes on along the minus strand of OZ014525.1, from coordinate 481,565,631 downwards.
TTTGTCAGTTTGTTTCATTGAGTTTCTTTTCTCAAGCGAAATCAAAGCATCTTCCTCAGGGTCTGGAAAGGTCAAAACCAAGAACCAAGCTGGATACCTTGGAAAATAAATAAGCATACTGCATTGCATACTAACTTTTGTTTTGTTTTGTAGGGTTTTGTTTTGTTTGTTATTAACTCTGTTGTGATCTCAGGAATTATTGCTCGCCGTCGGGTGTTCCCTCTCAACCGTCCGCACCGGTATCCTACTCGCAACAATCTTCCTGGTATCCAAATGGATCAAGTACAGCAAGATCTGACAGAGGTCAGGACTCAGATGGCTAATGAAAGGCTGGAGATGAGAAACCAAATGACACAATTCATGGAAGTAATGAATGGCTTGGCCCAAAGTCAAGAAAGGTTGAGGGCATTGGTAGAAAGACAAACCCCAGAAGAACCCCATATGGGAACTGGAGGAACAAGTAACAATGAAAGGGGTCAGCCTCATGTTAATCCACCAGTATATGGGCCTCATCTACATCCGGAAGTCAACATCCCGGGTAATGTGCAAGGAAATACTACTGCAGGCAGGATCTTGCAAGAAGATCCTCAAGAGGAGCAGTTTACTGTAATGGGAGCTGGGGATGAAGCCTATGATAGGAGGTTTGATGAAATTGCTGAGAAGTTGAGATCTCTGGAGTCTCAAAATTCCCTGGGTTTTGATGTCATGGATATGGGATTAGTGGATGGGGTAAGGATTCCCCACAAGTTTAAACCCCCGTGCTTCGAGAAGTACAATGGAACTTCCTGTCCACGAACCCACTTGCAGTCCTTTCTGGGGAGACTTAAGGCATACACCATGGATGAAAAACTGTGGATGTTTTACTTTGAAGACAGTTTGACTGGGGCTTCAAGGGAGTGGTACTGACACTTGACCAGAACTACTATCAGATGCTGGAAGGACCTAGTTGAGGCCTTCATCAGGCAGTACCAATACAATCTGGACATGGCTCCTAACAGGACCCTTTTGATGGGAATGTCTCAGTCCTCCAGAGAAAGCTTTAGGGAATATGCCCAGAGGTGGAGGAAGCTTGCTGCTGCTGTCCAGCCACCCATGTCGGAAAGAGAAATGGCCGACATGTTTATGAATACTCTGCAAGGAACATATATTGATAGGCTAGCTGCCTTTTCTTCCACCAGCTTCGCAGACGTAGTTATAGCCGGGGAAAGAATTGAAAGCCTTCTGAAGATGGGTAAGATTTCTGATAATGGTGCAAGTTCGTCCAGTAATCCCAGGAAGCCTTTTGTGGGACCTAGAAGAACCGGTGAGACAAATGTCATTCATGCCAGCAGGGGCAGACCTCAGTATGTCCATAGATCAGCAGCAGCTGTCACTATTCCAGCTCCGATTCCTCAGCAACCAGCATATCAACCACAACAACAACCACACTATCAACAGCAAGTTCAGTATCCGCCACAGAGGACCTACAACAACAATAACAACAATCAACAACAAAGACCTTTTCAGCAAAGACCATCACAGGCAAATAGGGTGATTGACCCTATCCCTATGCCTTATGCTGCTTTATTGCCACAACTCCTGAAACTCAACTTGGTTGAATTAAGGACATTGGCACCGCCAGACCCCTCCAATCTTCCAAGAAATTATGATGTCAACGCCAGATGTGCTTTCCACTCCAATGCACCTGGCCACAATACGGAAAAATGCAGGGCTTTGCAAATGAAAGTACAAGATCTGGTGGATTCTAAAGCCCTCAACTTTGAACCCCCTCCAAGTGTCACCAAGAATCCCATGCCCAATCATGGAGGACCAAGAATTAATGCCATTGAGGAAGACAAGCCATCTTTCTTAATCACCAGTGTTGGACAGATTCGGACACCTCTGGTCGAAATTAAAGCTCAGCTTCTAGAGTGCCAGATGTTCCCCGGGTGTGAGCTCGGTTGTGGGTATTGCAACATTTCGGTCAACGGGTGTGATAATTTGAGAAGCGGCATAGATGGTCTTATCAAAAGTGGTATACTTCAGATCTCAACAACGGCGCCTACAAATCCAGCAATTCCTTTGACAACAATTCCTGATTCTTCTACAACAGCAGCAACAATCATTCCAGCCGATTCATCAATATCATCAACAATGGCTTCATCTATCACTTCAACAAATCAAATGTCAACAACCATTTCTTCTACAACGTCAGCATCCATTTATTCAGCAGAATCTTCTACAACGCCAACAGAAATTAATGAAGATATCTCAGCAGTCACTATTTACTATGATCCATCAGATGTTCCTCCAAACAACAACTTTCAGCAACGAACAGTGGCACCTCCTACCAGGTCACCAGTCACCATTTACTACGATCCGCACACCATATCAGTACCCTCCTCTGCAGCAGTCAGTCCAGTTACTATCACGGTGCCTGGACCAGTTCCATATGAAAGCAGCAATGCCATACCTTGGCATTATGGCTCTGACCTTTACTGCAACGGGGAGAAAATCACTTTGGATTCTTCAACCTCTTATCCACAAATTGATAATGTTGGGGGAGGCGGAGGCTTCACCAGAAGCGGACGCCTTTTTGCCTCACAATCGCAAAGACCTAATGCCGAAGTAGAAGTTGCTGCCAAAGCAAAAGGAAAGAGTGTGATATCTGAAGAACCAATCATCAAGGAAACTCAGAAGACATCTTTTGAACAAGATGTAGACGAGTTTATGAGGATTATAAAGAGAAGTGATTACAAAGTGGTGGATCATCTTCACCAAACTCCCTCAAAGATCTCCATATTATCCCTGCTGATGTGTTCTGAAGCTCACAGGAATGCATTACTAAAAGTCCTGCACGCAACATATGTGCCCGAGGAGATCACTGTTAATCAGCTAGAAACTGTGGTGGCAAATGTCAACACCAGTCACGGACTGGGCTTCACCAATGCTGACTTAACAACTGAGGGACGTAGCCACAACAAGGCTTTACATATCACCTTGGAATGCAAAGGTGTTGTTCTATCACATGTACTGGTGGACACTGGGTCTTCACTCAATGTTCTGCCAAAGAAAGCCTTAGTGAAGCTTGAGTATGATGGCTTGGCACTGCGTCCGAGTAATTTGGTGGTGAGAGAGTTTGATGGCTCTAAAAGATCAGTGCTTGGAGAGATTGATCTGCCTGTGATGATTGGCCCGCAGACTTTTAAAATTACCTTCTATGTGATGGACATTCAGCCGGCCTACAGCTATTTGTTGGGTAGACCTTGGATTCATGCTGCTGGCGCTGTTACGTCTACCCTTCACCAGAAGCTGAAATTCGAGTGGGAAGGCCAGATCATCACCATCTGTGGTGAAGAAGACATCTTTGTTAGCCATCTGGCTACGTACAAGTACATTGAGATGGATGGAGAAATCCATGAAACCATGAGCCAGGGGTTTGAGGCCCTAAACATTAATGAAGCATCTGTTGTACTGGGAACCTCCATGACGTCTTATCAGCAAGCCAGGAAGGTTGTTGAAGAGGGGACTGCCCAGGGCTGGGGCAAGCTGCTGCCCGTGGAGAAGAAGGAGGACAGATTTGGGTTGGGTTACAGACCAACTCAACAAGACCAATCAGAGGCTGCCAAGAAGCCCAGTTTTGTCAGCGGGGGAATGCTCACCCCTGATGCAGTGAACAACTTGGAAGACGAGGATGAAAGCGACCGCAACCTGGAGAGCTGGATACGTCCAAGGATCCCGGGGAGCCAAGTCCTTAACTGGTCTTCCCAGGAAATTATAAGGGTTACTCCTGCAGAGTAATTATTATTTCCTGTATTTTTAAGCATGCATCAAGTCTTGCATCTTGCCCAAGATGTCAAGACTCATTTTGTAATCGGGCCATCTTGTAATTTTGTGCAAATGGATTAATCAATGAATATCGGACATCTTTTGCAAATGAGTCTTTTCTTTTCCGCTCACTGTTTTTCATTTTTTCTTTTTGTACAAAAATAAAAATGGCAATGTTTTCCAAAATGATAACTTCATTTCACTTTTTCTAAACAAGATTAAAATCGATCACTAAAATGAACAATCTAAACCCTTGCAGAGAGTACCTTTCAGACTGCACCGACAACAACACTGCTATGCCTTCGTATGACTTTGACAATCCAATCAATCAAGCTGATGAAGGGGTTGAGGAAGACTATGGGCTGCCTGAAGAGCTAGCCAGGTTGTTAAGGCAAGAGGAGAAGGTTATTACTCCTCACCAGGAGGAGATTGAAATGGTTAATCTTGGTACGGAAGAAGATGTGAAAGAAGTTAAGATCGGGGCCTGCCTACAAGACTCAGTAAAAGAGCAACTGATTGATATGCTTCAAGAGTATGTGGATGTCTTCGCTTGGTCCTACCAGGATATGCCAGGGTTGGACACTGATATTGTCATGCACAAGCTGCCTTTGAAAGAAGACTGCCCGCCAGTAAAACAGAAGCTGCGCCGTACTCGCCCAGATATGGCAATGAAGATAAAAGAGGAGGTACAAAAGCAGTGGGACGCCGGGTTCCTTGCTGTGACTAGCTACCCGCCGTGGGTTGCTAATATTGTACCTGTGCCTAAGAAAGATGGCAAAGTGAGAATGTGTGTGGACTACCGGGATCTGAACAGAGCCATCCCGAAAGATGATTTCCCATTACCTCACATTGATGTATTGGTTGATAATACGGCTCAGTTCTCGGTGTTCTCCTTCATGGACGGATTTTCAGGATATAATCAGATCAAGATGTCACCTGAAGACATGGAGAAGACAACTTTCATCACACCCTGGGGCACGTTCTGTTACAAGGTGATGCCATTCGGACTGAAGAATGCTGGTGCAACTTATCAACGGGCTATGGTAACATTATTCCACGACATGATCCATAAAGAAATTGAATGTTATGTGGATGACATGATTGCCAAGTCCCTCACAGAAGAAGACCACCTGGTAAATCTGTTGAAGCTATTCAAGCGTCTGAGGAAGTACCAACTGAAGTTGAACCCCAACAAATGCACATTCGGGGTGCGATCCGGTAAGCTGCTGGGATTTATTGTAAGTGAGAAAGGGATTGAAGTCGACCCTGATAAAGTTAAAGCCATTCAAGAAATGCCTGCACCGAAAACTGAGAAAGAAGTTCGAGGATTTCTAGGTAGATTGAACTACATTTCAAGGTTCATATCTCACCTCACTGCAACCTGTGAACCCTTGTTCAATTTGTTAAGAAAAGAACAAACGGTCAGGTGGAACGAAGACTTCCAGATGGCCTTTGACAAAATCAAGGAATACTTGCAAGAACCTCAAATCCTTATGCCTCCAGTTGAAGGAAGACCTCTAATCATGTACTTGACAGTATTAGAAGAGTCAATGGGGTGTGTGCTGGGCCAGCATGACGAGTCTGGTCGAAAAGAGTATGCAATTTACTACCTAAGCAAAACGTTTACCGACTGTGAACAACGTTATTCACTGCTCGAGAAAACTTGTTGTGCTTTAGTGTGGGCTGCTCGCCGACTAAGACAGTATATGTTAACCCACACTACTTTGTTGATATCAAAGATGGATCCAGTTAAGTACATTTTTGAGAAGCCAGCACTTACCGGACGGGTTGCAAGATGGCAAATGATCCTCACAGAATATAACATCCAGTACACTTCTCAGAAAGCCATCAAGGGCAGTGTACTGTCTGATTATCTTGCTGAGCAACCTATTGATGATTACCAGCCTATGAGATTTGACTTCCCTGATGAAGACATCATGTTCATAAAAGCAAAAGATCATGAAGAGCCTGTTCACACTGAAGGGCCTGACCCGGAAGAGGAATGGACTATGATGTTTGATGGGGCTGTTAATATGAACGGTCGTGGTGTTGGTGCAGTACTCATTACACCTAAGGGAGTTCACATGCCTTTCTCGGCAAAGCTCACCTTCAACTGCACTAACAACGAAGCTGAATACGAAGCTTGTATTATGGGTCTTGAGGAAGCCATTGACCTCAGGATCAAGACTTTGACTGTGTTCGGAGATTCAGCTCTGGTAATCAATCAGACCAAAGGCCAAATGGTACACCCACCAAGATCATCTGATACCTTACCGGAATTATACAAGAAGGTTATTGACTTTCTTCACCATGGTCAAGCTTGAGTATATCCCTCGAGATGAAAATCAATTTGCAGATGCTCTGGCTACTATTTCATCCATGATCAAGGTTCAAGCTGCCAACTTTATACCTCGGATATCAGTATCCAGACTTGACAGACCAGCATATGTATTTGCAGCAGATGTTGTCAAAAATGACAAGTCTTGGTTCCATGATATCAAACGCTTCTTGGAGGATCAAACATACCCACCTGGGGCATCTTCCAATGACAAGAAGACATTAAGAAGGCTAGCTGGTAGTTTCTTCCTGAATACTGATGGTTCCCTGTATAAGAGAAACTTTGACATGGTACTCCTCAGATGCGTTGATAGGACAGAGGCAGACTTCTTGATGCACGAAGTGCACGAAGGATCCTTTGGTACCCATGCAGGAGGGCATGTTATGGCTAAAAAGTTGCTAAGATCAGGATATTACTGGATCACAATGGATGCAGACTGTTGTGCCTATGCCAGAAAATGCCATAAATGCCAGATTTACGCGGATAAAGTGCATGTACCCCCAAATCCTCTGAATGTGATGTCTTCACCCTGGCCCTTTGCCATGTGGGGAATTGACATGATTGGCAAGATTGAACCGACTGCTTCAAATGGCCACAGATTCATCCTTGTAGCCATTGACTATTTTACCAAGTGGGTTGAAGCAGCTTCTTATGCAAATGTTACAAGCCAAGTGGTAGCCCGATTTCTGAAGAGAGATATCATTTGTCGGTATGGAGTGCCCGAGCGAATCATTACTGACAATGATTCCAACTTAAACAACAAAATGATGGCAGAGCTATGCCAGGACTTCAAGATCCAACACCACAATTCTTCTCCTTACAGGCCAGAGATGAATGGCGCTGTTGAGGTAGCTAATAAGAATATTAAGAAGATTGTGCAGAAGATGGTAGTCACCTATAAAGATTGGCATGAGATGCTACCGTTTTCCTTACATGGGTACCGTACATCAATCAGAACATCTACTGGGGCAACACCGTATCAGCTTGTATATGGTATGGAAGCAATCTTACTTGTTGAAGTGGAATTACCCTCCCTGCGGGTACTAATGGATGTTAAGTTGAATGACGCAGAATGGGTCCAGTCCCGATATGAACAGCTGAATCTGATTGAAGAGAAGAGACTAGCTGCAATCTGTCATGGGCAGCTGTATCAGAAAAGAATGAAGAAAGCCTTCGATCAAAAAGTCAGGCTCCGAGAGTACCAAGTAGGAGATCTTGTGCTGAAAAGACTCCTCCCTCCTCATACAGACCACAGGGGCAAGTGGACTCCGAACTATGAAGGGCCATTTGTAGTAAAGAAAGTTTTCTCTGGTGGAGCACTGATGCTCAGCACTATGGATGGTGAAGACTTCCTGTCCCCTGTGAATTCAGATGCAATTAAAAAATACTTCGCATAAAAATGACCCGCTGGACATAAAAACAGAATGTAAGTCCAGGAAAAAATAGGGCATCCCGGCGAGTCAAAAACATAATAAAAGACTCTGGCAAAAGTAAGGGAAAAATAACAAAAAACGTACACCCGCTGAGTTGAAAAGCCGCATTGGACAACTCAGGCAAAAAAGGGTATCCCGATGGATTGAAAACCCGAAAGGGCGATCCATGCAAAATAAGGGAATAAGCGAACAACTGCATTCTGAATTCGTCTGTATCACTTACAACATGGTAGGCTCTGAAAGGTTCAAGCTTCGTTCAGAATCGACCTTCTTCAGAAAGCAAGACGAGAAGAACATCAAATGTCATACGAGTCATAGCAAAGGGAGGCTCCTTGAAGCGTCATCAACATTGCCAACATCTTTTGTTTCTCAATTTGTAACAATCTCCTCATTTTAGGGGATTCGTTTCTTGGACTGTATCTTGCCAATTCAGGCCACACGAATTAATAAAATCATATTTTCGGTCATGTTTCGTCTCGTACATTTTATTTTCATTTGCGAAAATGTCTGATGTCTTTAAGATACTGATTGCATAAATACAGATGTTTCTTTTAAATACGTGCTTGCAGGAAATATACTTACTCTCGGGAGTGTCTAAATTCTTAGGATGGAATCCGGTAAGGGATACCTTGGGATTACTTGTCTTTTCAGGATTGCAATGTACCTTGGGATTATCTGTCTTTTCAGGATTGCAGGTATTCAAGGCACAACATGGGGCATGAAAGATTCATCCCAGCAAGCTGGCAAATCATTATCTACTCAGTCTTAGCACCGTAGGTGCTTTCTCCCCATGTGAGTTGCCATTTGTTATTTCCTCCTCGGCCAAGTACAAAAGCCAGGGAACCATCTCCCCACAGAGTGTCAACCTCTATCCGGCAAAGCAGTACCTGAGATCTCGCAACAGAGTGACGAGAGCTTCTACAAACCCCCAGCTGGGTCCCTCATCACCAAGACAGATCTATCAGTGATCTATTTCCCCAAGCAGAGTCATGTGCTAGATCTACCGATGATCTTATCCCCAGCTGGGATACCACTTCAAGCAGATCGACCAGAGATCTCCACCACATCGAGATCCGAATCCCGGATCGTTATCTTTGCATAATCATAGCATTCGCATCATATTCTCCCCGCAGAGCATAGCATTCCGTCTAATAACGGAGCATTACGGCAAAAATCAAACATATTGCATAATCATAAGCCATGTTCTGAATCAAACACTTGTGAATACTGACAATCCATCAACGATGTACATAAAACTCCCCAGGTTCCCCGGCAGAGAGCCAAGGCACTTTCCTTAAAAATACAGATACCTTTTGACACCCGTCCGTGTCATATCCCCAGTAGAAAGCCAAAGCGTCCTCTTTGCACTCACAGATACACATGCATACAAATTCCCTGGCACCCGTCCGTGTCACCTTCCCCAGCAATGTTACCTAAACACCTTGTAAATCATAAAATTTGTTTATAATACACTTTTTCAGACACCCGTCCGTGTCATGCTCTCCTCAGCAAGATAAACACTCGTCCGTGTCTCGCTCTTTACTCATACAAATACTCGTCCGTATCTTGTATACACCACTCAGATCCCCTCAGATTCGACACTCGTCCGTGTTCTCTGTTAACCAGTTGATACTCACCCGTATCATCATCTCAGAACATGCGTCAAGCGTTTGTTTCTACTTGATACTCGTCCGTATCATAGTCTTAAGGATGCTCGTTCGCATCTTTAATCCATACACAATGTCAGATACTTTCACCTCTTTTTAGAATTTAGACACTCGTCTGTGCCTATTATTCCCCAGAAGAGTCCCTTTAGATCCGACACTCGTCTTTGTTCTTTGTTAACCAGTTGATACTCGTCCGTATCATCATCTCTGAACATGTATCAGTGTTTGTTTCTACCTGATACTCGTCTGTATCATAGTCTTAAGGATGCTCGTCCGCATCTTTAATCTATACACAGTGCCCGAACAATTATACCTCTCTTTCCTTGGATATAGACACTCGTCCGTGTTTACTATTCCCCAGCAAGGTCCCCAACAAAGCTTGTTTAACTGTTTCCTTTTTATCTGGCATTCGTCCTATGTCATGATACCTTTTCGGCAGCCGTACCCTGCCAGGTGATCGTCCTTCACCTCTTTGATGATCGTCCTTCATCAACCCCCAGTGGAGTCTCTATTCATTATAACCCCTTTCCATCTGACATTCGTCCTATGTCGTCATATTTTTAGCAGCCGTCCCCCTCCTAGGTGATCGTCCTTCACCTCCTGATGATCGTCCTTCATCATTTCATCCGACACCGTCCCCATCGTTGATCTTGTTATCTGACATTCGTCCTATGTCATGATAAACCCTGAGAGCAGCCGTACCCTGCTAGGTGATCGTCCTTCACCTCTTGATGATCGTCCTTCATCATGCTCATCTGATGGCCGTCCCCATCGTCGACCTTTTTTATCCGACATTCGTCCTATATCGTGATACTTTCGGCAGCCGTACCCTGCCAGGTGATCGTCCTTCACCTTAGATGACCGTCCCTCATCTTATCCCCAACAGAGCAGCCATCACCTGCTAGGTGATCGTCCTTCACCTTTGATGATCGTACCTCATCATTTATTTCATTTACCTATAATCCCCAGAGAGTCTTATAGCTTTACTTGATGGCCGCCTGACCAGTGATATTTAGTGGTAATATTCAAGCCAGTTTTCAACGTCTCTCGAGTCTATTTTTATTTTGTTTGTAGTGTCTCGTTCATGTTTTGCTTAAGTTTTCTCATTATTGCGTGCAAGTTGATATTTATCGTCTTTACTTTGTTTTTATCAGTGGAATGGGTTATGTGGTTGTTTCTTTGTGGTGTTTCAGGTAAATATGTAATCGGTGGTTCGAGGTGTCCGAAAGAGGGTCCGAGCTTTTAAAAACAGATAGAAAATGAGAGTTCAGAGACACAACACGGGTGCCAGTGTTGCACAACACGGCCCGTGTTGTAAAGATCAGAAGAAACAAAGAATTCAGCTCAGAAAATAAGAAGACAGGGGTGTGACACGGGCACCCGTGTTGTACAACACGGCCCGTGTCATGGCAACTGGGAAAGGATGTTTTTGGTTGCAATCCAGAGTCACAACACGGCCACCCGTGTTGCACAACACGGCCCGTGTTGTGAAGACCAGAGAGAATTTTATGTTTTGCTGCTTCGAGGGTATTCCGGACATTTCGCAGTGCTGTTTGAAGACTGATTTATATTTGCCCATGATGACTGTGAAGAGACACTTTTTTGAATTGGGGCTTTTTGGAGAGAACAAAGACGGGAGAAGAAAGATTGATCAAGAGCGGAAGCAATTGACGATCCGACTAATCCAACGTTAATTGTAATGCCTAAATTTGCTTACTCTGTTTTTATTTTCAGTTTGAACATGAGTGGCTAAACCCCCCAATGCCAGGGGGGTGTCCCTGATTTGCATTTTGTAATGACTTGTTGAATTCTTCAATTTGGTATTATGTTTTAGTTTCGTTTCTTTATTTTATCGCAACGTCCTTAATGCTTTATCGGTATTGGAAAATAAGATAATTGATCGTGGTTAGGATTTGGTCTGACCAACCATTCTAACCTTGTTGCATAATTTTATCGTAAAAAATATTACTGAGGAATTGGGATATTTTTATATGAACCTTTTTATGTCAGAATTATTGCTTGATATTCTTCTATGACCTTTGAGGAATCATGGTCTATGAAGAATACCAAAGGTTTTTCTTTAAAGGAATTTTGGAAAAACATTGTAGGCTTAGGAAAGACGCGTTCTAAAGCACATCTCTAAAATTAAGGAACCTATGAGTCATTGCATTGCGAATCATACACCCTACCTGGCATTACTTTTATATAAGTGAAATTATTTGTTTTTACGTTTTATTCTGTTCAATTTATTTAATTTAATCTCAAACCTTGAGTTTTGTCCAATTGAAATTAATCACGAAGAACTTATTTTTAATACGCAGTCCTTGTGATCGATATTTTGGGTTAATCCCTTCTATTACTACATCGGTAAAAATAGTACACTTGCTATTTTCCGGTCAAGTTTTTGGCGCCGTTGCCGGGGACTGCCAAAGAATTAAGTTGTTTGTGTTATATCAATTGGAATTTTGTTGCTCTGCGACTAAAATTTTACTTTACTCTGTATATCATTTTACTGTTATTGAAATTTTGTTTTCTAACTCGTGTCTAACTGTTTATGCGAGGTCAGGCCTCAGCTAAATTTTCTTTTGACACAGAACCAGAAAGAGCCTTGCACGAGAGACGCCGCAAGGCAAGAATTGATAGTCTGGCTAAGACTTGTTCAAGTGTCCCGTATCAGGAAACTGAAGACTATATTTCAGTTCACTCGGAGCACAGTGACTCTGATTCAAACAGAGAAACTGACCCTGAATTCAACGACATGGCAGGAAATCAACCTGCTCCAGAGAGGCTCTTAGGTGATTACGGAGGGGCAAATGCTCAACCTAACAGGATGACGATTGTTAATCAACCGGTGAATGTAGCACACTTCCAGTTACATCCATCTACTATCCGCCAGTTAGAGAGCAAGCCTTTCTCCGGGAGAATTAATGAGGATGCAAATAAGCATCTTCAGAGATTTCTTACTACTACCACTTCTTTGAAGATCGAAGGTCATTCAGAGGAGGCAAAACGACTGGTGATGTTTCCATTCACTCTTACTGACGATGCTGAAGAGTGGTTTTATTCTCTTCCCGCAGCTAGTATCACAACATGGCAAGAGATGGAAACAGCCTTCCTTAACGAATACTTTCCTGCTTCAGTGTTCATCCGGAAAAGATATGATATAGTCAATTTTAAACAAAAAGAGGGTGAATCACTCGGAGATGCTTATAAAAGATTCAAAAGGTGTTTGACTTCGTGTCCTACCCATAACATGGACGCAACAGAGCAAATGCAAAACTTTGTGAATGGGTTGAGACTCAAGACAAAGCAACTGATTGATACTGCTGCAAGTGGCTCAACAAACTTCTCAACAGCCACAGGTATTAAAAGAATCATAGAAGCTATTGCTGCCAATGAACACCTTGAGTTATATGATCGCACCGTGAGTCAACCAGACGGGAAAATCGATCTTAAGCTAACAGAACAGGTTGTAAAAATGGAAGATCAAATTGCCGCAGAAGTTGAAAGAAGGTTAAAGAAGATGAATCTGGGAACTCACACAGTTGCTCAGGTTGAACCCGTTCAAGCGGTGATTTGCGAGATATGTTGTGGTCCACACTTTGCCATGCACTGTTTGGCAACTCAAGAGCAGGTTGAACAGATTAATATGTTGAGGCAAAACAATCCTTATGCCAACACATATAATCCGGGGTGGAAAAATCACCCAAATTTCTCTTGGAAAGATCATCAAGGGAACATCCAGAAACCGGTTCAAGGCCAACAACAGTACCAGCCCCAACAACAACCTTATCAGCCTCCAGTGTCAAGAAAAGCTGATTGGGAGATTGCCATTGAAAAGATGGCAGCTCACAACTGTCAATTTCAAGAAGAAACCAGAAGTAATTTTAAGAACACTGGAGCATCTATAAAGAATCTTGAGGTGCAAATGAGCCAAATTGCTCAACACCTTGCTATCCCTAACGCTCCTGGGACTCTTCCTAGTGCTACTGTAACAAATCCTAGAGATAATCATAAAGTAAATACAGTCACAACGCGAAGAGGTCAAGTTAGTGAAGAGGTTCAAGAAAATTCTGAAGTTGAAAATCAATTGATTGAGGTTGAGCTTGAAATCAAAGACAATGAAGAGGTTGACAACGACAAAGAAGTTACCCAAACACCGGTCATCAAAGAAAAAGCGGTTGAACCTAAACCGGTGGTCAAACTTCCGTATCCTACAAGAAACAAGAAGAAAGGGCAGCAAGAGAAGAATTTTGAAAAATTTCTTGACTTGTTCAAAAAGCTGGAATTGAATATCCCATTGCTTGAAGCTCTTGAACAAATGCCCACTTATGCCAAGTTCATGAAAGATATAATTGCTAAAAAGAGGACTATGGGAGCTGAACCTATTATTCTAACCGAAACTTGTAGTGCTATTTTGCAGGGATTGAAGATTCCGGTGAAGAGAAAAGATAGAGGAGCTGTTACCATTCCATGCACTATTGGTGACCGATCGTTCAAGAGAGCTCTCATCGACTTGGGAGCGAGCATCAGTTTAATGCCTTTATCTATCTACAAAAAGTTAGGTATTGGTGCTGTACAAGACACTAGGATGACTCTCCAATTCGCGGACCATTCGGTGAAGCGACCTTATGGAGTTGTCCATGATGTATTGGTTAGGGTGGACAAATTTGTGTTCCCGGTTGACTTTGTGATCCTTGAAATGCCGGAAGATGAAGAAATTCCCTTGATTTTGGGAAGACCTTTTCTAGAAACCGAGAGAGTTATGATAGACATGGAAGGTGGAACGCTAACAATGAAGGTGTATGATGAAGAGTTAAAAATTGATGTTAGGAACACTTTAAAGCACAAAGATGATGTGGGCACTAGTAGCAACATACAAGTGTTAGACCAAATGGAAGCTAGTGAGCATTTAGAAAGTGTGTCCAAGTTACCTCTAGAGAAGGTGTTGAGTATGTCCATTTTTGAAGGTGATAAGGAAGTTGGAGATAAGGATATGGAAGTGGTTGCTATGCTGGAAGATCAACCTATCTTCAAAAGAAGTAGAATGCACCGGTGGGAAGAGTTGCGACAGCCTACAACAGTTGATGAAGGCAAAGAGAGACCAAAAATATCTGAATTGAAGCAACTTCCCGAGAATCTCAAATATGTCTTTCTTGACACGGAAGAAAAATGTCCCGCTATTATTAGCGCTAATTTGAAAGACATGCAAGAAGGAAAGTTAATTGAAGTTCTTAAAAAATTCAAGGGAGCTATTGGGTGGAAGATTGAAGACCTAAAGGGTATAAGTCCCACAGTGTGTATGCATAAAATTCTGATGGAAGAAGATCACAAACCGGTTGTACAACCTCAAAGGAGATTGAACCCGGTGATGAAGGAAGTTGTGCGAAAAGAAGTTGTTAAGCTATTGGATGCGGGATTGATTTACCCCATATCCGATAGTGCTTGGGTGAGTCCGGTTCATGTGGTGCCCAAAAAGGGGGGAACAACTGTTATAACAAATGAAAAAAATGAGTTGATTCCTACTAGAACCGTTACTGGGTGGAGAGTGTGCATCGATTATAGAAGATTGAATTTGGCTACGAGAAAGGACCATTTTCCGTTGCCATTCATTGACCAAATGTTGGAAAGACTAGCGGGACATGAGTACTATTGTTTTCTTGATGGATACTCCGGGTACAATCAAATCGCTGTTGCACCGGAAGACCAAGAGAAAACGGCGTTTACATGCCCTTATGGCATTTTTGCTTACAGAAGGATGCCATTTGGGCTATGTAATGCCCCCGCTACATTCCAAAGATGCATGACTTCCATTTTTGCGGATATGCTGGAAAAACACATGGAGGTGTTCATGGACGATTTTTCCGTGTTCGGATCCTCATTTGAGCATTGTTTATCTAACCTTTCACTTGTTTTGCAGCGATGTCAAGAAAGCAACTTAATATTGAACTGGGAAAAATGCCATTTCATGGTGAAAGAAGGCATTGTTCTTGGTCACAAGATCTCACAAAAAGGGATCGAAGTGGATCAAGCCAAAGTGGAAGTGATCTCTAAGTTACCTCCGCCAATCAACGAAAAGGGCATAAGAAGTTTTTTGGGACATGCGGGATTTTACCGCAGGTTCATAAGAGATTTCTCAAAGATAGCCAAACCTTTAACTACTCTGTTGGTTAAAGATAAGGCTTTCGTTTTCAATAAGGAATGCAGCGACGCTTTTGAAACACTAAAAAAAGAATTAGTGTCTGCACCTATTGTTATAGCCCCCGATTGGTCCCTACCCTTTGAGATTATGTGCGATGCTAGTGACATTGCGGTGGGGGCTGTTCTTGGACAGCGGAGAGGAAAATTGCTTCATGTGATTTACTATGCTAGTCATGTTCTGAACCCTGCACAGATAAACTATGCAACTACCGAGAAGGAGTTGTTAGCAGTTGTGTATGCCTTCGATAAATTCAGGCAATATCTGTTGGGTTCAAAAGTGATTGTTTATACTGACCATGCTGCTTTGAAATATCTTTTTGCTAAGCAGGATTCCAAGCCCAGGTTGTTGAGGTGGATTTTACTCCTTCAGGAATTTGATGTGGAGATTCGTGACAAGAAAGGGTGTGAAAACACTGTTGCAGATCATCTTTCTCGAATGTCACCAATTGAGGAGACGGAAGAGCAACGCCCTATAAAGGATGAGTTCGCTGACGAACACATCCTAGCTGTTATAGGGGTGCCTTGGTTTGCAGATTATGCAAACTATCTCGTTGGCGGTATTATACCCGACGATTTTGATTCTAACAAGAAAAAAAAGTTTGTTCATGATTGCAGGTTTTATTTATGGGATGATCCGTTCCTCTACAAAAGAGGGGTGGACGGCCTGGTGAGAAGATGTGTACCTGAAGAAGAACAAAAAGATGTGCTGAAAGCATGTCACGACTCTGAGTATGGGGGACATTTCAGTGGTGATCGAACAGCTGCTAAAGTCCTACAATCAGGACTTTATTGGCCATCTTTATTTAAGGATGCGCAAGAGGTAGTGAAAGAGTGTGACAGATGTCAGAGGACTGGGAATATATCAAAAAGAAATCAGATGCCCCAAAATTCTATGCTCGAGGTTGAATTGTTTGATGTATGGGGGATAGACTTTATGGGGCCATTTCCACCATCGTTCGGAAAAAACTATATTTTGGTGGCTGTGGATTATGTTTCCAAATGGGTGGAAGCTGTGGCATTACCCACCAATGATGCTAAGGTAGTGGTAAGATTCCTAAAAGAAAACATCTTCGCTAGGTTCGGTGTCCCGAGGGCGTTGATAAGCGACGAAGGGACACATTTCTTGAATCACCTTATGGAGAAGCTGCTGCAAAAGTACAATGTGAAACACCGGATAGCTACTCCTTACCACCCCCAAACGAGCGGTCAAGTCGAGGTATCTAATAGACAACTGAAACAAATCTTGGAAAAGACAGTGAATGCATCCAGGAAGGATTGGTCTCTTAAGCTGGATGACGCTTTATGGGCGTACCGGACGGCTTTCAAAACGCCTATCGGTATGTCACCATATCAGCTGGTTTATGGAAATGCATGTCACTTACCTTTGGAACTTGAGCATAAAGCTTTTTGGGCATCTAAGTATCTTAATATGGATTTGTCAAAAGCTGGAAGTTCAAGGATTCTTCAACTGCATGAGTTAGAAGAATTCAGGAATCGGGCGTATGAGAATGCCAAGGTATACAAAGAGCAAACGAAAAAATGGCATGATAAAAGGATTCAAAGAAAAGAGTTTTGGGAAGGACAACTGGTCCTTCTGTACAATTCAAGGCTGAAGCTATTCCCAGGCAAATTAAGGTCAAAATGGTCGGGACCTTTTGTTGTTCACAAGGTATTTCCTCACGGAGCTGTTGAGATTAAAAATCAGATCAACGGAGATATTTTCAAAGTGAACGGGCAGAGATTAAAGCATTATTTCAAAGGCCAGCCCACTGGTGATGTGCATGTCACTCGTCTTACCCAGTAGTACGACGGACCGTCGAGCCATGCGACGTTAAACGCAGCGCTTCGTGGGAGGCAACCCACGAGTTTTTCAGTCTGACTTTTGTGTGTTTCTGTTTTGTAGGTTTTGTTTATCACTAATTTTAAGAAGGAATGAATGAGGTTTGAAGTCATAATAGGAAGATCAATAAAGCCAGAAAACGGAAAATCAGAGGTGCAACACGGGTGCCCGTGTTGGGCAACACGGCCCGTGTTGCATGATGCAGACAGATGGTTGTTTTTGGGAAGTTCTGATGGATTCCAGGGATGCAACACGGCCACCCGTGTTGTGCAACACGGCCCGTGTTGCAATGTCTGGAGATTGTTTGATTTCAGCCATTTTGAGAAGAGATACCAGGGGTGCAACACGGGTGCCCGTGTTGTGCAACACGGCCCGTGTTGCAAGTGCTGTTTGACATGAATTTTTGAGCCAGAGAAATTGAAGCATCCAGGGAGGCAACACGGGTGCCCGTGTTGTGCAACACGGCCCGTGTTGCTCATGCGGGAATCCTAAAATTCAAATTTTTTTAAATTTTCCCAATTTTGTCCTGTGGGCCCCACGTGTTTAATTCCATAATTTTTAATTAAAGGCTCATTAACCCACCATTTATCACTTTTCTTTCATCTTCTCCAACCCTTTTCTCTCTAAAAACCCTAACACCATTGTTATACCTCTCAAAACCTCCATTTTCGCAAGCACCCACTCACCGAAACCTACTTCTCCATTCACGAAATTTGTTCCCCATCACTTGCTTGTCACTTCTACGGTGATCGTTTCCTCTAATCTTTAAAAATTTTCGTGTGCTTCATTTGTGCAGGACTGAAAAATGCCTCCTAGAAGGGATACCGGTAAAAATGTTGCTGAATCTTCTCGTCCTCGCAAGAGAGCACACCGGATGCCGAATGCTCATGGCATCTTATTCGAGGACCCGGAGCATCAAGCTAAGTATGCAAAGTTGGTAAGACGTAAGTTGATACCGGCCCGGTACATGTGCAACGAAACTCTTGAAAATCTAGGGCTCAAATTTGAAGTCCATAGAATGTTTCACAGTATCGGGATGTTAAATTTCATGCAGTATGAAGCGCCAACTTTTGAGCGCATAACCTTGGAATTTTTTAGTTCTTTACAGTTTCAGCTCAAGCATACCTGGACCGGATCCGACACTGAGTATTTCGGTACTCTGAAGTTCCGCCTTTATGACAATGATCATGTGATGTCGGTGGCTGATCTGGGGAAGATTTTAGATCTCCCAGTCTATGGGCCTGGTGCACCGCCAAGTACATTCGATGCAGGATCATTCTGGAAGGATATCACCGGCAACACCGAGTATGCCGCATCTGCTGCAAAGGCCTCATGCATTCATAACCCGTCATTCCGGTACGCTCAAAAAGGGTTAGCTTATACCCTTTTCTGCCGAGGCGACAGTACAGGAGTCGCAACTCTGCGGGAGTTATACTTCCTATATGGAATGGCAAACAATGAGCTGATTAATGTTGCGGCCTTCGCAGCAGACCACCTGAAGCGGGTAGCCAATGCTGCCTCGGGTGAGATTTCCGTTGGAGGGATGATTACACAGATTGCTCAGCATCTGGGGTATAATGAGAGGTTGCTTGAAGTGCCTGCAGTGGCAGGTAAGACAAAAATTGACCTTGAAACATTGGTCAACCAAGGTATGATTAAAACTGCTCATAATTATTATGCTGTGATGTCTCGTAACAAGCATTTGATTTCGTTGCCTGCACCTAACATGATTACCATAGATAATAGAGCTAACTGGCTGTATGAGGACCCCATGCTGGGTGGTTCCGATCAGTTTGATGAGTATTTTTCAGATGAGGAGGATGCAGGGAACCAACCTGAAGAGGTCCCGGTGCAAACTGCTGGTGGTTCTTCTAACCAAGCAACTGGTCAGTGGAATGTTTCCAAGGACCAGTGGGACGAAATGATCAGGGAGCAGACCCGGCAAGGGGATTTAATCGACGAGCTGCATGCATGGATGCAGCAGATGAAGCTTCATGGATTTCCTCCCGAACAGTGATAGTTGTGAGTCCCCTCCGACATTGGTTCTTCAACAGTGAGGACACTGTTGAGTTCAAGTGTGGGGGGGTTTAGTTTTATGTTTTCGTTTGTTTTATGTTAATCTTTGTTTATTTTAATAGTGTCGTAGTGTCGGCTTGAAGATTATAGCTTTATGTTATCTGTAAAAACACCCCTAAGTTAACCTGTTGTGCGGTACATGTGAATTATGAAAAAGTATATAGGATGCGAGTGCAAAAGAATCCCGATGAGAAAATATGGAAAATTTCGATGTATAGGTACTACATAAGCACACTGAGTCTTCGGAATTAGGAACGAGTTCGACATGTAGATTCGTGCCATGGTGCTTTGATTTGAGAAGTAAACCCGAAGTAGTTTATATTGATATATCTGGCTTTATCTATAATAATTATGTGTGCAAAGATGGTCCAAAAAGAAAAAAAAGAAGGGCTTCAAGGCACCGGAAAAAAAAATGAATAAAAACATTAGAACAATCGATCCTTCTAAGTTGGGTAACTCTCACAAGGTTATTCAACCTAACGGCGGTTGAACATAAATGTTTCCCGAAGGGACAGAAAAATCGGCGCCAACGATAAAAAGAGGAATCAATCTTGCACACATAGTGAAAATCATTAAAAGCCTTAAAAGTGATTGTCCGAATGAAAAGGGTTGAAAATCGGAAAAATAAGACCTAAGCACGAAGCATAGTCGGAGAGGTTACCGAAAAGGGAGATTCGGATCCGTGGTTTTCCATGGTGTAGTGTTTGTGTGATATCTATACTGAGAGAAAAGTACAAGAAGAACTCATTGGGTGAATTGGAACGAAGGATCCACGTATGAGTATCATAATTCATATTGCTAGTTTTGAAGATGTAAATGCAGGATTTTTGCTTGAGGGCAAGCAAGAATTCAAGTTTGGGGGAGTTTGACCAGTGATATTTAGTGGTAATATTCAAGCCAGTTTTCAGCGTCTCTCGAGTCTATTTTTATTTTGTTTGTAGTGTCTCGTTCATGTTTTGCTTAAGTTTTCTCATTATTGCGTGCAAGTTGATATTTATCGTCTTTACTTTGTTTTTATCAGTGGAATGGGTTATGTGGTTGTTTCTTTGTGGTGTTTCAGGTAAATATGTAATCGGTGGTTCGAGGTGTCCGAAAGAGGGTCCGAGCTTTTAAAAACAGATAGAAAATGAGAGTTCAGAGACACAACACGGGTGCCAGTGTTGCACAACACGGCCCGTGTTGTAAAGATCAGAAGAAACAAAGAATTCAGCTCAGAAAATAAGAAGACAGGGGTGTGACACGGGCACCCGTGTTATACAACACGGCCCGTGTCATGGCAACTGGGAAAGGATGTTTTTGGTTGCAATCCAGAGTCACAACACGGCCACCCGTGTTGCACAACACGGCCCGTGTTGTGAAGACCAGAGAGAATTTTATGTTTTGCTGCTTCGAGGGTATTCCGGACATTTCGCAGTGCTGTTTGAAGACTGATTTATATTTGCCCATGATGACTGTGAAGAGACACTTTTTTGAATTGGGGCTTTTTGGAGAGAACAAAGACGGGAGAAGAAAGATTGATCAAGAGCGGAAGCAATTGACGATCCGACTAATCCAACGTTAATTGTAATGCCTAAATTTGCTTACTCTGTTTTTATTTTCAGTTTGAACATGAGTGGCTAAACCCTCCAATGCCAGGGGGTGTCCCTGATTTGCATTTTGTAATGACTTGTTGAATTCTTCAATTTGGTATTATGTTTTAGTTTCGTTTCTTTATTTTATCGCAACGTCCTTAATGCTTTATCGGTATTGGAAAATAAGATAATTGATCGTGGTTAGGATTTGGTCTGACCAACCATTCTAACCTTGTTGCATAATTTTATCGTAAAAAATATTACTGAGGAATTGGGATATTTTTATATGAACCTTTTTATGTCAGAATTATTGCTTGATATTCTTCTATGACCTTTGAGGAATCATGGTCTATGAAGAATACCAAAGGTTTTTCTTTAAAGGAATTTTGGAAAAACATTGTAGGCTTAGGAAAGACGCGTTCTAAAGCACATCTCTAAAATTAAGGAACCTATGAGTCATTGCATTGCGAATCATACACCCTACCTGGCATTACTTTTATATAAGTGAAATTATTTGTTTTTACGTTTTATTCTGTTCAATTTATTTAATTTAATCTCAAACCTTGAGTTTTGTCCAATTGAAATTAATCACGAAGAACTTATTTTTAATACGCAGTCCTTGTGATCGATATTTTGGGTTAATCCCTTCTATTACTACATCGGTAAAAATAGTACACTTGCTATTTTCCGGTCACCGCCCCCATCACTGTTTCTCATATCCCCAGCTTGTCGGCCGTCCCCGTCATTACTTTATTTCCCGCATTTTTCCCAGCATGTCGGCCGTCCCCGTCATTGCTTCGTCCCCAGCAGTCGTCCTCTGCTCGACGGTCATCCTCTGTCGCCCGCACTTTATAATATACTATATTTTCCTTTTACAATCTATATCCCTTTTATTCTTCATTCCGTGAGTGCAAATTTTGGACTGTCTTTGGTATTCAACCACAAGTTATCTTGTTTGCCTGTTAAGCCGTCGCTTACATCCTGCACAGCTAACTCATGTTTGAATAGGGGCAGCTGTAAACACCCCAAATTTTCCCCCACCCATTCACACCATGGCTTGTGATCTTTTCATATGCATAAATTCAATCATAGCATCTCATACCACATTTTTGATTCACTGCATTGCTTCTAAGTCATCTGCATCTAGGGTTTGTGATCTGAGCTATCCAAGAGTCATTTGAGCCACTCCAAAGGTCTTCAATCACTTCAAAGGGGTCCATATATGTTCAAGCATCATATTTTATCCCCCACAAAGTCAAGAAAGTCAAATAATCACAAGAACTGGGAATGGCATGGAAGCAGAGCCAGGTTTAACTGCACAGATGACCTAGAATTAGGGTTTTGGTCTCAAAGGCCATAACTCCAAATTTTTTGGTCATTCTTGTTTCTATTGGTCTCTATATGTTATAAGGATCATGCATATCAAGTTTCATGAAAAAATTCCATGGGGAAGGCATCTGATCAAGGGATGACTTCTTGAGCAAGTCAATGTAAAATCAGGGCATCTAAGGCCCCCAATGACTCAACCAAAGGGTGTTCTTCAACATTTTGAATGTTTATGATCTTTATTTGATCATAGAAGATGTTAGAAGTTCACAAAATTGAAGAATTTCAAGCCATTTGCAAAGTTGCCTTTTTGGGAAAATGACTTGTAATGGAAACTTGCCATTTTGGGAAAGTTTTTCAACCCTTGCTTTTTGATTCAAAAATGCTTCAAATGGAAAAACTTTGGTCATGAAAGTTGTAGAATGGATCATTCCCTTTTCAAAAAGTACAAGAACTCATTCTAATTCATTTTGGATCAAAAGTTATGGCTTGTCAAAGTTGGACAAAATCACATAATTTCAAGTTTTGTACCAAAGAGGCATTTTGCAAAATGGTATGATCAAGCATTCTAAAGACTTCAAATGTGTACAAACTCTTCACAACATGCTCATGTGACTTCTAAAAACCAGAAATGGCCCAAGAATTATGCATTTTGGTACCTTGAACTTCATGAATTTCCAAAGGGGGCAAATATGTACCAACTTGCAAAAACTCATGAAGCCGTGCCTCTACTTGTTACAGCTCATAGAATCTGATCCACAAGAACTGCATGATCTCAGCTGAGCCCAACCATGCCCCTATCACAACCTCACACTTGCCCATACCTCAAGTACACCTAACTTGGACTTTTTGCAAAAAGACCCATACCAATCAAGTTAGGCCACACCAACTCCTCTGACCTATCCAAGAGTGATAAGTGGACCAAAAGAAACATAACACAACACACACACACAAGCCTGAAACACTCTCCAAGCCAGCATTCTCAAAAACCTCCCCTTGTGCATTTTGCTTCGAATCACACAACACAGCCTTCAAACACAAAAACCAACTTCATAGAACATCTCAGCATGTTCCACTGATCATCCCTGACCCTTCACCTTGCCCTAAAACCCCCTGAAATCAAAACACGATTTCCTCCCCTCTCTGAACAGAACTCCATGAATCTCACAAACCAGCCCAAATAAACTCCAAACAAGCTTTGCAAACATCTGAGGGAGGTCATTAGAGTTAATTGGGAACAAGGAAGCAGGCTGAAAGCTCCAAACTGAAAGCTTCACTTCAGGTAGCTTCAAAAATTATTTTTTCCAGAAACCTTGTTTTAAGTTACTAAAATGATCTACATGTTCCCCTGATTGTTTTGCACTTTGTATTTTTGAAAATGATTGAGTATTGAGCATGTACTGCATCTCTGAAAGTTTGGCCATTTTCATGTTTTTGATTCGAATCATGGTTTTGAGTAAAAATAAATGGATTTTGAGTTTAGATTCATGTTTAGGGAGATGGAGAGGTTTGATCTGGAGCTTTACAGCTCTTAAAATGACCAGGAGAGTGAGTTTGAGATTTCTCAGGGAGGGTGTCACCGGAGAAGACGACCGGAGCTCTTCTCCGGTGACCTGAAAGTGATTAAGTGTCTTAATTAGGTTTAGGGTTCAGATTGAATGTAGGTCGTAGATACAGTTGACTGGCATTGACCCGCGCGCAAACAAATGGTCCAGATCTTTCACTTAAGCCCTAATCCACGTCATTAGTCTAATTAATTAAGTTTTTAAATTAATCTGGTCAGTTTGAATGTGAGCCGTTGGATGACGCGCCAGTCAATTCCCTCCTTTTCCATTTGAATATCAGCCTTCAGATTTGCATACTTTCCATTATTTTCATTTTTAATTCATTTTCTTTTCATTTTATTTATACGAATTATTAAAAATAGTAAAAATCATTTAAAAATTCTGTAATTTTTTGTCAAAGATTTAATTAATTTTCAGAACCCAAAAATATTTTTATTTTTATTTTTTGCATTAAAAATCATTTTTAAATCATTTAAATGTTTATTTTTAATTAGTTAATGGAAATTAATTAATAAAAAATACATTTAAGTATTTAAAAATCACCAAAAAATTCACATTGCATTTAGAAACATATAGGAACATTGTCCAACTCTCAAACCAAATTTTGTTTTTTGTTCTTGATGCCTTTTGATCAATTTCATGGGAATTAATTTCATTTCAAGGCAATATTTTGGTTCAATCTTCAAAATTTTCTTTCTGCCTAACCATTGAGAGTTGAATGATGATTCTTCTTGCATTGCACTCTTCATAGCATGTAGTTTATAGGATTAAATTAGTTTGAATTGATCTTGCATTTTCAATTTGTTTGGCATTTTTCTTGACAAAGTACCCCAAAACCCTAGCAATCTTAGGAAATTCATAACTTCCATTAGGTTAAGAGTTGGATCCTCTCCTTTGGACATTGATCTTGTATAGGTTTAGGGGATCTTTGAGTGCATTTTCAAATTTTTATCAAGTCATTTGCTTCTGGTTTTGGATTTTTGTTTTGCATGATGCATATAACCCTAATTTGTGCCTTCCTTTGCATCCATTCCTCATTTGCTTGCATGCATTGATTTGCCATGACATGTTGTGCATTCACTTGATTCATAAGACATCTTAAGACATATTAGAATCATGTTTGATCATTGCATCTTCCATTTGCCATGTTATATGTCCTTTGCATTTCATAACTTTTCATGTATGTTCATGGTTCAAAGCATGTCTCATTTGCATCCTTGTCTTTGTATGATCACTCTCATCTATTGTCATATGTTGGCATCATCTCTTAGCATCATTAACTTCATGTTCTTGTCTCTGGTTTTGGTTTGCATCATGACATTGCATCTCATTTGCATTGCATTTCATTTCCTTTGCTAACTTTTCAGGTGGTAAGTTGTTGGAGAAGTGAATTTGCCTTCACTTCTCACAATCTCTTTTCATCTCTTTCATATTTTCTTTGCTGCATTTTGTATGTGTATTAGAGTGGGCTTGCTCATTCATGTTCATCCCTTACTTTCTTTCTTCAAGCAACTTGTCTTCTTAAGTGAAGCAAGTTGTTTTGCTTCTCTTTGCTCCTTTCATCTGCTTCCCTCTTGGTGGTTTCTCTGAAGATCTTCTTGCAAACCTCATCAACCCTAGGAACAACCAAACATGATAAAAATTAGGGTTTGATTAGTCCCCCATTTAGTTTTACCTTTGTGTCATCTTTGAGTCTTCTCTTCTCACCTCATAATCAGGGACTAAACCCTAAAGGCTTTAAGGCTTTGTGATTAAGCTTATGCATGCATCCTTCTATTAGGATGGAGTGTATAACTTTAATCCTAAGTGTTAAACCCTTAATGTGTTTAAGTCCTTTAATCAATTCACCTAATAATCATCAAGACATCAAACTTGTAACTTGGGCCTTGCATTAGGGTTCTAATTCTTCCTTAATTGGTTAAGAAAGACTAACCCTAGTGTTAATGGACAAGTCCCCCTCAAGTTGTCTTACAAATCATGAAATCCATTTCTTCATCTTATCATTAACTAAAATCTATCTAACAAAGGCTTTGTTTTGTCATGAGATTAATCCCTAATCATGGATTAGGTTGAGGTATCTTCCTCAGCTTAAATGTTCTCATCTATTATCCTTCTATTAGGATGGTGTAATGAGTCCATTAAATCCTTGATTATGGCTTAATCTCATTACTCAACACTAAACAAAAACAACAAAAACATCTAAATAATCACAAGTAGGTTAATGATCTTAATCCTACATCATGGTGATTAAGTGTGAGATGTTGACTTCACACTTAAGGTATTCTCATTACCCCTAATCAGAGGGAGGATGTGATGAGTTTACTAACCCATTGGTTTAGGCTTAAGCTCATTAACTTATGACAAACTTCAAAAAGCCATAAAAGACTGAAAACTCAAAAACAAACAATAATCGTCTCCTTCGGGATTCTTTTCTCATCATCTTCACTCATAAACGAGAACTCGCTTCTTCCGTCTAATGCAAGACAGTTTGCACCTGAGCCAGACAGGTCATACACTTGAGCATAGACAAGCAAGCAGTTCACAAGTCAATTTATCTTTCAGTCTCTTTGAGTCGAACTACGGTGTTCTGACTTCCTCATTGCACGAGAGGATACGTAGGCATAACTTAACAGTTATCGAACAAAAGTCTATGTATATTCCCCCCTCTTCCAGCATTATTCTTTAAGCCTCATAGTCTTGAGCATTTCATTCTTGTTCTTACACTGACACTTCTCTTATACACTTCACTTTTCTTTTACACTGACACTTGCATTCCTTTTAGCTTTGATACATAAATAGCACTAACACTACCCCTTTAAAACACAAATCTTTTAAGCGTGGATCCCGTCGAGTACGGCGGACAATCTGGGTGCTAATACCTTCCCAGGTTGTAACCAACCCCCTTTCTCAGTCTCTCTGGTTAGCAACCGTCTTATCCATATCTTTCTTAGGTCTATGCAGCATGACCTTTCCTTCGGGATAAAAATGCCTAGCTGGCGACTCTTCTCTTTTTCTCTTTTCGCCGACCGTTCGCGTCTGTACCCCTTCTGACCAGATGTCATTTTGGTGGGAGCGACAACTAGTACTAAGATTAAAATTTTGGCCATATCTCTATGCAAGATACAAGAACTAAAAGTGATGAAGGAAGTGATATTGATATGTTATGAGTTCCCGAAAGATGTTATTTATAGGAGCTTATGTCTAGAATCCAATCCAAAATATACGATGTATTTGGTCCAAAAAAAAAATTTGTGTATATAGACTTTAAAATAGGGTAGTTGACAATTTTATATTTATATATTGATAGTATTTGTACAAATATATTAATAAATACATATTATAATATAGTGATGATATTTAAGTGAAGATACATTTAATCTTTGAATGTTTTCAAAATTACTTCATTGGATCCTTTTAATAATAAAAAGTTCACTTTAAAAATTCATTGAATAATTCATTTATATTCTCTATAGAGCAGTCCAAATACATTAATGGCAAAACTTTTTTTATAATTAGGACGAAAACAATTATTATTTTACTCTTTATTTATATCTTTTATTATTATTTAATCATGTAATTTTTTAATAAATAATAACACATTTAATGTAATTTATTCCCATGAAATATTTATATATTCATAATACTTTTAAATAGGTATATGTTAGTATATTATAAAGAAAAAAATTATTTGATTTTTTTAAAATATTATAACATTAATAAGTTTAATATATATATTATTTATCTTTTTTTAACACACATTTTTAATTATATAAATACTACTTTTATGTACTTTACCATAACTAACAGCATATTTAATATTGAATCATAATAATAATCAACTATCTTTCTATTAAAAAAAACTACCACAAACTTCATAATATATCATTTTTTTTAAATGTACCAGCAATAGAGCATATTTGCAATTAACAAATACTAAAAAAATTGACACTACATCCTTTTGTCACCTCATTTATTTCCCGTTTTTTATTTATAATTTTCTCACTCTTTCTTTTCTTCTTTTTATTTTAAACTTTAAATTTCTCCCATGTTTCATTTTCTCACTTTCATTTTAATTTTATTTCTCTCCGTTTTCTTTTTCCTATTTAATTTTCTTATGTATAAATAACAAAATTTGAATCTCTGTTTAATTTAATAAAGAAGAACACTGAAAAAATTTAAATTTTAAAATAATAATTTATCTAAAACATAAAAATAATTATTTTATAAATATTATATATAAAAATTATTCATAATTTATATGATTATTGTTCTTTTATAATTAAGTAACGCATTTGAAATTGATATGTATATCTAAATACATTTTATACTGTATCAAATTGGATATCACTCAATAATAATGCACACAACTAACTTTCTATTTCACGAGTCAATATCAGGATAATATCTATTTTTATGTAATTTACCATAACTAAAAAAACATATTTAATATTGAGTCAAAATAATAATCAACTAACTATCAATTAAAATAAACTACCACCAAACTTCCAAATATATCATTTTCTTCTTAAGAATATGTACTAAAAAAAGGGCATATTTGTAATTAACAAATTCTAAAAAAAATTTAAACTAAGTCCTTTTGTGACCTCATCCATTTCTTAGTTTTTATTTTTAACTTTCTCACTCTTCCTTTTTCTTATTTGATTCAAATTTAATTTACTCCACAATAATTTCGCTCAATTTTTGTGGTTTTGAAGCATAACCGATTGTTGCTACAATTCAATTCATTTTTTATCCAATTAAGTTGATTAAGGAAGGGAAATAGATGTTTCCAATTAACCCTGATTGAATACAGAGTTTAAACATATGACTGTTTGTTTACAGATGTTATCAAAAGTATGAGTCCTTTTTAGATTATTTACAATAGGTTTAGGATATATCTGTTGTGTCTTGATATCTGTGGTGGTTTCTTGAATTTAGGATTGAGAATGACTTGAGATTTAGTAAGATAAGTGAGATTTTTATTTTTTGTATTTTGGAGGATTTTCCCGATGTTTTTTGATAGGTTTGGGGACCTATTTGTTGTTTCTTGTATGTTGTGCTCTCAAAGATCTTACGACCTTTTGCCTACTTACCCACAAAAAGAGAATTGAGGGATCAGAGCATTGTAGTTCCTCCTAAGGCTAAGTCTAGGAGGAGGGTTATTTGTATCTTGATCAAAGCACAAGATGAACGATGCTTAAATGGTTTGGTTGATTTTATTCCAAGCGAAAACTTTGTATGTGAATTGCATAGCTCAAGGCATAAGCTGAATCTGATATCTTGAATTGCATAGCTCAAGAAAGGCTGGATTGGTACCCTGAATTGCATAGCACAATGAGGGTTGAATGGTTATGTTGAATTGCATAACTTAAGAAAGGCTAGATGTTTAGCTAAATTTCATAGCTCAGGAAAGCTGAATTTGGGTGGATGTCTTAGTTATAGTCCAAGTGTATGATTGTATGGAAAGTGATCTTAGTTATAGTCCAAATGTATGATTGTATTGATTTGGATGATTGTCTTAGTTATACTCCAAGATTTTGATTGAACTGTTTGATTGAGAGATGTGAGAATTTTTCATCTTTAAAGTGTTTGATTGGAAAGTGTTTGGGGACATTTTGTGCCTTGATTGAAGCCCAAGTTTGAAGCTCAACAAAGAAAACTGACTCTTCTGAGGAAAGTTTTTCTATATTCTGATTTGGAAGCCCAAGATGGTGAAGCTTATTTGGTGAAAGAGTGACTCTTGATTTATTTGTATCTTGAATGAAGCCCGAGATCGGAGGATGACTTTTGTGGGAGATTGACTCTTGAAGAAAAGTGTATGTCTGTTTATTATGAAGGTTGAGGTCTTCAGACTTTCCTTTATCTGAGGGAAATTCTATTACATAAAGCCCAAGAGGAGAGGATATCTTGGTCATCCATCGGGGAGAGGAATACTATTATATATGTTTGATACTAATATATGTTCTTATGCTTTTAGGAAGCCATTGCGGGTCCTTGCATTAAGTCCAAGCAGAAGCTAGATTACCTTTAGGAGGGCCATAGATCCTTAAACTAAGCCCAGTAGAAAGTTGTGGGAGGCTGGGTATTTCTAAGTCTGAGAGAAAACACCTTTAAGAGGCCCGAGGGTCCCTGAATTAATCCTAAAAGGAGGTTATGTTTTTTCCTAAGAGGGTTCTAAGTTATTCAAAGGCTGGTCTTGTGATTTTAATGATAACCCAACTACTTAGAGATTCTAGCAGAGATGCAAATATATAAAATAAAGATGCATACAGACAAATAAATGTGTTAGTGAATGTGTTGAACATTTTTAAGTATGTCTTTTTCTATGGTTTGAGTATTCTTAAGTGATTTTTAAGAATGATATTGGGGGTTACACTAGGAGGCAGAGGCACAACATCCCGGGGAAAAAAGATTACAGATAAGTTTTATTGTATCCTCTTTGATGATTAAGAAGTGTATTATTATCTTTGCTTTATTATAAAAAAAAAGAAAGATAGTTTTGATTACGACTTTTATTCTAACACTCAAACGACAGTTTTGGAAAAAGTGAGAAGTTAGAGGGAGAAAGGATTTCTCAAAATCCAATAATAGGGTTTAAACATAAGGATGCCTATGGAAATTCCAATAATAGGGTTTAAACATAAGGATGCCTATGGAAATTATGTACTTTAATTATCTGGGGATTTCATGCACATGGTAGGACTTGGGTGCTGAAAAGTTGCCTACCGACTAGGAAGCAGTTCACCGGAGAGAGCACTTTTTCTAGTTGCGGGTGTATTAGATATTTAGTTATAAAAGGGATGGGACTTGTAAATAACTTTCCCATGAATCTCTGTTTAAGATATTGATAACTATTTGTAAAATCAATGGGGGGGATTAAGACTTATACAAAAGCCTGACAGAGTTTTAAAATAGACCAGAGAAAGTTTAAAACAAAAATAATGGGTCATAAACACAAAGGATTCCCCGTGACACAATTTGATAATTCATTTTATAAAACAAAAGGTTATGTCTAAAGAATCATAGAAAAAAATTCACAAAGGGTATTTACAGTTCAGTGAAAAAGGCGATTGCGCCGAGTATTTGAAAATAGCATGTATAAAACCTAATGGTCTATGTTTCAAAAATGGGTTAGGACTTACACTCTAATAGAGGCCCAAGTGTGTGTAATTTTAATATTTGAATAAAAATCAACAAGAAAAACCCTAAATACAATTTAGGGATTTATTTGAATTAATAAATGAAATAAAATGTTAAAAATATAAAAAGTTTTCATAAAATATGTTATTTGTATGATAATGTGAAATAATAAAATGATAAAATGATAATGTGATAATTTATTTGTTTGAAGAAATTGATGAAAAATTTAAAATGTTTTGAAACAAAATAAATAGGAATTCTTATATGTTTTGCAAAACCTATCATAACTCTTTGAATATGTAACCATTTGAGAGAAAGTAAAAATGAAAATTGTGTGTTTTTAACTCACGAATTCAGTGGCATAATTTAAATGCATTTATTTTTAGTGTGTAGTAAGATATAAGAACATAAGCATATGAACCCTAATTTTGCAAAAGCAACTACAAAAACATGTTCGTGGAAGTTTTGATGTAATTTTTTTAGGGGAAATTTTTAAAACATTATAATAAACATTTGGAAAAAGTATTGTGTGAGGAAATATGCATGAATTATGAGATGACTAAGTTTAGGGTTACTTGAGTGTCGTGGCAGCAAGAGCAACTTGATTTTGATGTAGGAGGTGTTACATGTGTTTTTTGTTGATTTGGACAACTCTAATGGATGATTTTGAGTAGATTGCAAGCTTTGAACCCCTTTGAAACTCCTTAGATCAAACTGTGGTATCCCAACTACATAATGAATGCATAATGGATAGGTCGAAGAATGATTTTTGGCCATAGGTGTTCCAGAAGTGATTTAAGTGTTTGGAAATCTCATATATATCATATATCATGTGTTTGAGAAATTGGTTAGAGTTTCTTGTGGCTGCAACTCAAAACCCGGTAGTGGTTTCTCAAACTATGGAGTTTTGGAGCATTGAGAGTGAAAGAGAGAAAGCATGGAATTAAGATGCTTTGGCTAGATGGTTTCTCAAAATATGTTACAATTACTTGGCCAACATTATTTGAAGAGATAGACTCTGAAATTGTTGATCATTGTTTTGCCAAATATCTCTTACAAGTAGAATGATGAGATGCTTCAATAGCCTAGCGTATCTGTGGCTAATTCCACATTCTATAGTCTCTCTATTGGTTGATTTAGAGAGCATCATGACTGATGATTAGAGGAATCTTGAATATGCACTATTTGCTCATGATTGTAAAATTTGATTCCGAACATCTTCATCATTACCTATCATTGCAACTTTCTCATTGGATGCACATGAACTGAATTGGAAGTGCATCAGAGTTTGTGATTATCAAAGTGATTGAATTTTGATCTTATGATCATTACTTGATGACTCATAATCGAGCAAAACACTTAAGCAACAATTCTGCAACAAGAAAACAGTGTTGGAGGGTGTGATTGGCAAGAGATTTCTTCATGCTCAAGTGAGATAAATTCTTGCCAATAAGTTCCTTGGATTGTTGGTATGATTTGTGACAACATTAGTGTTTACATGAACATCTGATTCAACTTGGAACTATATGAAAAAACCATCCAAGTTTTGGTGTTTTGACAAATTTTGACTTAGACAAATTTTGTCTAAGTGTTGTGTTAGTTTTGTATTTCTAGGATTGGCATCAATTTTGTAAAACAAATATAGCAGCAATATATTGTATAAGATCTTGCTAAATAAGAACAGGTTAAGCAAAGAAGTCCTATTGTGCGCCTGAACATGTTGAGTTGAAGTGTTTCAACATCTGGAGGAACATGTCAAAGAACATGTTCTATGCAGTCCATTCGACATCATGTCGAAGAACATGTTTTATGCAGTCAATTCGACATCATGAACTGGTACAGGTGGATTGAAGATTCTGTTATAATTAGACATAAGAAGAATATTCAAAGAATATAAAGCAATCCAATGTGGCATTGATTTATAGATCTTAAAGATTCAAATCTGAAATAGAGAAGAATATTGAATAAATATAGACTTTCTATATATAGAGATATTTTAGGAAGTTATAGATTGAAGATCTTTTTGTAAGCAGGTTTTTCTGCATATTTGTAGCAGCTGTTATGTTGTGTTTTAGGAGGCCCAAATGTAGTTGGGAATATGTTATAAAAAGAAATATTGTAACCTAGTTTTAGTAACCAACCAAAGATATAAAAGTTATATTATTAGGGTTGAGTTCTTGTAGCAACCGTATACTAAAAGATGTAACCTTTAGAGATGTTTCTTTATAAACCTCGAAGCTGTTAAGTAAGAGGTATATTATTCTTCGAGGAAGCTTTTAAGAAAACTCTAAGGCGGTGTCATGGAAGTGTATTTTCTGGTTTTTTATTGTTATTTTGTTATCACTGTTGTAATTGAGGGGGAGTGAGATGGGGTTCTCATATCTAAGTGTTGTTTAGATAGAAGTTGCACTGATAATGATAAAGTGATAAGATCGTGAACTGAGTGGTTTGCTGTGGATCTTTGAATTGATACTACATAGTAGATTTCCTTCCTGGCTTGGTAGCCCCCAAAGTATATATGTTTTCATCAAACTAGGTTAACAATCTTGATGTGTTATATATGCTTTGTTGTAATATATTATGCATTGTCTTGCTTGATATGACAGTACAAATGTCTAACATCCTGTAGGATATTTGGAATCTGTCATATAAGAATGCAGTATTGTAATTGTTTATACCTTGCCATGCCATCTGTAACAAACCAGATGTCTCGACATTGTATTCGACATCTGGTTCTGTCATACCAGAATTTCAATTGGTATCAGAGCAGGCATAATGTCTATTTTTGGATGAGATCCAAGGAGGATACTTTCTGGTCCATGGTCAAGGTAGAAGATTTATACTGAAAATCTGTTTGAACTTGATAGGTTCATACTTTTGAGTGAATGGTCCCTAGAAGTGGAGAATGGACTATTCAATTTTTTTAGCTGCTGATGAGCTGCAGTTGGGGTAGGTTTGATTTATTTTCAATCTGATGGTATTTTGGTGTCATCTGGTGTATGTTGGTATGACTGACATGTGACACCTGAAGTTTTTGAGGAGTTTGCGTATTGATCTGCTGCGTATTTATCTGAAAACTCTTGATGTTGAGAAGGTTGTTCTTCTCTGGAGATATATCATATGGTGTTGGGATATATGCATGTCTTCTCCTGTTGACTTTTCCAAAGATACTTGAAGATTATTGTTCAAGTCCACTCATAAGGGATTTGTTAACTAAAGTTTGTGTAAGGAGATCTGAAGATAGCAAAAGTATTTTTTTCAGACCTATCTCCGGTCTGTGGATCTCTTGATGTGTTCCTTGGAATGATGTCATATCTCAAGATAGAACATCACATCAGAATTATGCTTAATTATGTTATCTAAAGGAATGGTTAAATATATTAATTGGGAACTAAACTAACGTGGTTGAATCACATGTGTTTGGAGCCTACTCCTGATCTGGAAGAGGAGGCATCTGGATGGTGTGTCTGAGAAGGTTCTTATGCTTTCCAGTCATTAAGTTAAAAATGAACACATGTCATTCTTGAAAGGAGGAGAGTGTCACAACATTGTGCAGCTGGATTTGTGAAGTTAAGGGGGGGAAATATTTCTCTTGGTGTTCTAGACAGTTGATCACACTAAAATTCACCGTATTTCTGACTCCGATTTCGCATGCATTCTTAGCTTTTATTGTTATTTTGTTATGTTATTACTTTGTTTTTCTTTGTTTTCAGGTTTTTTATGTAATCGGGGCTTAAATCGAGAAAAGGAGCGAAAAAGGAGTGGAAACGAACGAAAACCTAGAAATTCAGCGTTTTACACTTACGGCATCCACCGTGGCGGGCGCCATGGTGTCTGCCATGACGTGGCCACGTCTCAAGACCACTCCACAACTGCCAAGACCCACGATCCCCACTCTTTCATTCCCCATTGGTCCTATGGCGGGCGCCATGGCCTTGTGGCGGGCGCCACAAGGCAAAAACAGTTTCCCTCCACTTTTTAGTGGAGGGGGCATCCTGGCCTTTTCCTGCATTTAGTTTTCCTATAAATAGGACCTTAGAATTTTGTTTTTCTTCATCCAAACTTAGAATCTCTTAGGAATATATCAGTTTTAAAGTAGTTATCATTCCACATCGGGGTGTTACTGCAATCGAGTGATCGAGTCTGTAATCTGTTTGTGTGATCGAGTTTTGGAGCACTCTGGGAGGAAGTTAATCCTGCCGCCATTTTAATTCCAGTTCGTATTTTACTTTTCTGCATTGCTTTACTTTATTTATTTTTCGCACTCGCACTCGCACTAATTTTATTTACTTTCCGCACCCGCACTACTTTTATTTACTTTCCGCACTCGCACTAAATTACTTTTATGAAAAATTATAAAAAGAACTTTTACTTTACCATGTCTAACTAAATCTATAAAGGTTAGAATGTAAGGATCGTAATTAAACCAGTAATCCATACAATTGTTCGTGGAAACACTTAAGGGCTATTTTATCTTTCAATTCAAGTAATTGTTTTTAACTATTTCAAAAGGAGCCAAAAGCACTTTGTCTAGTTCATTAGGAGTTTTTAGATTAAAAAGAAAAGAGATTTTAAAACGATTTTCGGACGCGTTATGAAGTTTAGAGTCTGGTTTGTGAGAACCTCTTTTTGCTAAGAAATCCAGGTTAAAGTACTTTTCAACTTAGTTAAGATACTATATTTCTTAAAAATAGGTTTACTACTCTAATGCAGTACGCACCTTTTTATCCGTGACAATAGGAGGGGTTGATTAGAGAGTACAACTTGGTTCTGAATACGCAAAAGCGACAGTTCCTGTTAAATTAGTTCTTTTCAAAGGAGAAAACATTGCCCATAAGTAGTTCCATTAACAAGTATTGGATTATCCATTGATTACGTGAATTACATTCGAGCCTGTCTTTGTTTATTGTTTAAAATTATTATTTTATTTACCATTGCACCCTTCTTAAAACCCCTATATTTAGTTGCCTTAGATACACACCATAACAACAGGTACGATAGATTGACACTTGGTATCTGTGGATTCGACAATCTTTTATATTACTCTGATGTGTTCGTACACTTGCGAAAAACACGCATCAAGTTTTTGGCACCGTTGTCGGGGACCAATTTCGTCAAATTTCATACCCTGTAGTTATACCGTTTAGACTAAGGTTGTTACCCACCGGTCAATGAGAAATACTCGCAGTGCCGGAAGTTTAGTAGACCCTCTAGCTGAACCTGAACGTTACGCTCGCGCACGTTTGTTTTTCCATAGGAATAGGAAAGCTATGGCCGAAGATCAAAACCGAAGACCTCTTAAGGACTTCGCCCAACCATCAAACGAGGAACCTAGTTCTAGTATAGTAAACCCCGCTATCCCAGCCAATAATTTTGAACTTAAACCATCCCTGCTGCAATTAGTGCAACAGAGACAATTCGCAGGTCTTGCTACTGAGAACCCAAACCAACATTTAAAAAACTTTCTTCAGTTAGCAGACACCTTTAAAACCAATGGAGCTTCTCCTGAGGCGATACGCTTAAGATTATTTCCCTTTTCCCTCAGAGATAAAGCTCTATCATGGTTAGATTCCCTTCCACCCAATTCAATAACAACTTGGGATGACCTTAGAAAAGTTTTTCTTGCTAGATATTTTCCCCCAAGTAAGACCGCTCTTCTTCGAAACCTAATAACTAGATTTACCCAACACCAAGGAGAGTCGTTGTTAGAAGCCTGAGAGAGATATAAAGAACTATTAAGAGCATGCCCACATCATGGCTTAGAGAATTGGCTAATCATTCAAACATTCTATAATGGAATTCATTACAACACTAAGATGACCATCGACGCTGTCGCTGGTGGCGCACTGATGAACAAACCTTACCCTGAAGCTAGTTCCCTTATCGAGGATATGGCCCAAAACCATCAATCATGGGGAGTAGAATGAGCAACAGTGGAAAATAAGGAAGCCCAAGGAGGAATACATGAGCTAAGCTCTATGGACATGATGCAGGCTAAAATGGACGCATTGGCCCTTAAGGTCGAACATATGTGTACAACTCTGAATACTGTAGCTGCAGTTTCGCCAAGTTGTGAGATATGTGGGATGCAAGGACACCAATCCGCCGAATGCAATCTGTTAAATGAGACCAACAATAAGCAAGTGAACTACACCCAAGGGAACCCATTTTCAAACACATATAACCCTGGCTGGAGGAATCACCCAAACTTCTCCTATAAAAATAATAACCCTATTCAAAATACCGCTCCTCCGAGACAACAAGGTTACCAAGCCCTAATAACAAATCAACCTATGCAACATGTACCACCAAAACCGAGCCTTGAGAAAATTATGGAAAATTTTATCACCGCTCAAACACAACAAAACAAAGAGTTCATGAACCAAAACGTCCATGTTAACGAACTGATTACCCAGTTGGAAACCAAGGTTGATCAAATTATTACTCATAATAAGATGCTTGAAACCCAGATCTCTCAGGTAGCTTTAAACCAAGCCCCTCAGACTACACCTGGAGGACAGTTCCCTGGACAACCTCAACAAAACCCGAAAGGGCAAGCTAATGCCATTACTCTACAAAGTGGAAACGCTTATAAGGAACCTTTGAACCCTAGATTAAGTGAGCCTGAAACTTCTGAGAGGAATGAGGAGAAGGAACCAGAGGAGTCTGAAACCCCAGAAAGTCAAGAAAAAGGAGAAGAACCTAAAAATTAAACCTATGTACCACCACCGTCATACAAAACACCAATACCTTACCCTCAAAGATTAAAGAAAACCCAAATCGATAATCAATATCAAAAATTCGTTAAGGTTATAGAAAAACTTCACGTAGAAATCCCCTTTACAGAAGCCATCACCCAAATACCTTCTTACGCTAAGTTTCTCAAAGACATACTTACAAATAAACGTAGACTTGAAGATCCAAAACCCGTGGAATGTAATTCTATTTCCGAAAATAGGTTAGCAAAGAAAGATAAAGATCCCGGAAATTTTTCCATTCCTTGTATTTTGGGGAATCAGGTCATCGAAAAAGCTTTTCTAGACTTAGGAGCTAGTGTGAGCTTAATGCCTTTAGCAGTTTGTGAGAGGTTAAACTTAGGAGAATTACAACCTACTAAGATGTCACTTCAATTAGCCGATAGATCCGTTAAATACCCTATTGTAAACACCCCAAATTTGCCCTCACCCATTCACACCATGGCTTGTGATCATTTCATATGCATAAATCCAATCATACCATCTCATACCACATTTTTTATTCATTGCTTTGGTTCAAAGTCATCTGCATCTAGGGTTTGTGATCTGAGCAATCTAAGAGCTTCTTGAGCCACTCCAAAGGTCATCAATCACTTCAAAGGGGTACATGTATGTTCAAGCATCATATTATATCCTCTCAAAGTCAAGAATGTCAAAAATCACAAGAACTGAGAATGGTATGGAAGCAGAGCCAGGTTTGACTGCACATATGATGAAGAATTAGGGTTTTGGTTTCAGAGGCCATAACTCCAATATTTTGGTCATTCTTGTTTCTATTAGGTATAGGGAGTATGAATATCAATTTTCATGAAGAAATTCCATGGGGAAGTCATCTGATCAAGAGTTGACTTTTCAAGCAAGTCAAGGCAAAATCAGGGCATCTGAGGCCCCCAATGACCCAACCAAAGGGTGTTCTTCATCATTTTGATTATGTATGGTCTTTATTTGATCATGGAAGATGTTGTAAGTTCACAAAATTGAAGAATTTCAAGTCATTTGCAAAGTTGACTTTTTGGGAAAGTTTGACTTTTAATGAAATTGCCATTTTGGGAAACTTTTTCAACCCTTGCTTTTTGATTCAAAAATGCTTCAAATGGAAAAACTTTGGTCATGAAAGTTGTAGAATGGATCATTCCCTTTTCAAAAAGTACAAGAACATGACCTAATTCATTTTGGATCAAAAGTTATGGCTTGTCAAAGTTGGCCAAAATCACATAATTTGAAGTTTTCTACCAAAGAGGTATTTTGCAAAATGGTTTGATCAAGTGTTCTAAAGGCCTCAAATGTGTACCATTTCTTCACAACATGATCATATGACCTCTAAAATTCAGAATGGGCCAAAGAACTTTGCACTTTGATGCATTGAAACTCAAGAAATCTCAAAGGAACCAAACTTGAACCAACTTGCAAAACTCATCATAAGTTACAAACCACTTGCTGCATTGCCTCTAAACCTTTTTCACAGCATTCCTTGATTAAAGCTGAGCAAAAGCAAGCCAAAAAGCAAGTTGTACCATAGCCCATGCTTCAAGTACACATCAAGTTGACATTTTGGCCAAAGACCCATACCAATCACCATAGACCACCAACAACTTTCTGACCTATCCCCTTTTGATACCTAGACAAAACCCAGCCTAACACATAACAAAACTCACTCTGATCTTGCCCACAAGCCATAGTTATCAAAATATCTCCCATTTGCAAAAGCCTTCGAAACCTTCCCCACAAGCTGCAAACACACAAACCAACTTCACAAATCAACTCAGCACACTTCCCTGGTCACAAACCACCCCTCACCATAGCCTGAAACTCATTGAAACAAAAACATGATCACCACCTTCCATTGAACAGAACTTCTGCCATCTCTCAAACCATCCATTATAAACTTCAAACAAGCATTGAAAGCTTCTCAGAGGGTCCAGTGGAGTTGATTGAAAGCAAGAAACCAGCCAGAAAGTACCAGGAACCAAAGCTTCAGTTCAGGTAGCCATCTCAAACTTTTTTTCCAGAAACTCCATTTTAAGTTCTTAAATGCTTCTATGCACTCCCCTGATCATGGGGATATGATTATTTTTGAAAATGGTTGAGAAACCAGGATGTATGAATGCTCTGAAACTTTTTTGCCCTAGGAATGTTTTGCTTCGATTTGGCTGATTGATGAATGAAAAATGATGTTTGTTTGGGGGTTTTGATTCAGTGTTGAATGGCGATGAATTCTGGGCAGTTAGATTTCATTTTTATTGCGTGTAGAGGGAGTTAGGGATTTGGCTCGTCGGAGAAGATGAACGGAACCACTGTTCCGGTCATCTGAAAGTAATTAGGGCATTTAATTAGGGCACTAATCATAATTAGCAAATTTGAATGTTGGCCGTCCAGATGCGCGCCAGGTCAATTCGCGCGCGTGTGAGTTCAAACCTCAGCCCTTGATCTTGCTGACTTTTCTATTTTTCAGTTTAAATTCATTTTATTTTTCATTTTACTTGATTTGTTTTGTCCAATTTATAAAAAATAGTAAAACATTTCCGAAAATTCTAAAATATTTTATACAATCTTTTATTAATTTTCAGAAACCAAAAACATTTTTATTTTTATTTTTTGCATTAAAAAATATTTTTAAATCATTTAAAAGTTTATTTTTAATTAATTAATGAGAATTAATTAATTAAAAATACTTTTAGGTATTTAAAAATAACCAAAAAATTCATGAAACCTTTAAAATCATTTAGAAACATTGTCCAACCCTCAAACCAAATTTCTTTTTTGATCTTGATGTCTTTTGACAATTTTTCATGGAATTAATTTCATTTCAAGGC
Source organism: Lathyrus aphaca (assembly GCA_963966055.1). Taxonomy (NCBI): domain Eukaryota; kingdom Viridiplantae; phylum Streptophyta; class Magnoliopsida; order Fabales; family Fabaceae; genus Lathyrus; species Lathyrus aphaca. The sequence continues at coordinate 481,525,099 of OZ014525.1, read as the reverse complement.
ATTATTTTGATCCAATCTTTGAAAATTCATTTCTGCCTAGTCTTTAAGAGTTGGACTTTGATTCTTTTTGCATTGTGTCTTGAATATCATGTAGTTTATAGGATTAAATTGGCATGATTTTATTTTGCATTTTCAATTTGTTTGACATTTTTCTTGACAAGGTACCTTAAAACCCTAGCAATCTTAAGAAATTCATAACTTCCACTAGGTTAAGAATTGGGTCCCCTCCTTTGGGAAGTGAGTTTGTATAGGTTTAGGGTTCCTTTGAATGCATTTTCAATTTTTTATCATGATGTTTGCTTCTGGTTTTGATTTTTGTTTTGTGCATTGATCATAAACCCTAATTTGGGCTTTCATATGCATCCATCTTGTATTTGCTTGCACACCATGACTTGCCATGACATTTTGTGCATTAATTTGATTCATATGACATCTTAAGACATGTTAGAATCATGTTTGATCATTGCATCTTTCATTTGCCATGTTGTATGTCATTTGCATTCCATAACTTTTCATGTATATCCATGGTTCAAAGCATGCTTCTCTTGCATCTATGTGTTTGTATGATCATCTCCATGCCTTGCTTCATGTTTGCATCATCTCATAGAAACATTAGCATCATACTTATGCTTCTGGTTTTGATTTACACCATGCCATTTCATCTCATCTTGCATTGCATTGCATTTCTTTCACTAACTTTTCAGGTGGTAAGTAACTTTGAGAAGTGAATTTGCCTTCACTTCTCACAATTTATTTTCATCCCTCTTATGCATCATTGCTGCATTTTTTCTTGTGCTTGAGATTGAGTTTGCTCATTCTTCTTACTTTCTTCCTTCAAGTGACTTGTCTTCTTAAGTGAAGCAAGTTACTTTGCTTCTCTTTGCTCCTTTCATCTGCTTCCTGGTGGTTTCTCTGAAGATGTCTCTTGTAAACCTCACAAACCTTAGGAACAACCAAGCATGACAATAATTAGGTTTTGGATTAGTCCCCCATTTAGCTTTTACCTTTGTGTCATCATTGAGTCTTCTCTTCTCATCTCATAATCAGGGACTAAACCCTAAAGGCTTTAAGGCTTTGTGATTAAGTTTATGCCTGCATCCTTCTATTAGGATGGAGTGTATAACTTTAATCCTAAGTGTTAAACCCTTAATGTGTTTAAAATCCTTTAATCAATCCACTTAATAATCATCAAGACATCAAGCTTGTAACTTGGGCCTTGCATTAGGGTTCTAATTCTTCCTTAATTGGTTAAGAAGGACTAACCCTAGTGTTAATGGACAAGTCCCCCTCAAGTTGTCTTACAAACCCTAAAACTCACTTCTTCATCTCATCATTAACTAAAATCCATTTAATAAAGGCTTTGTTTTGTCATGAAGTTAATCCCTAATCATGGATTAAGTTGAGGAGCTTTCCTCAGCTTTAACTTTCTCATCTATTATCCTTCTATTAGGATGGTGTAATGAGTCCATTAAATCATTGATTATGGCTTAAACTCATTGCTTAACACTAAACAAAAACAACAAGAACATCTAATTAAATATAAGTAGGTTAATGATCTTAATCCTACACCATGGTGATTAAGTGTGAGGTGTTTACTTCACACTTAAGGTATTCTCATTACCCCTAACCAGAGGGAGGATGTGATGAGTTTACTAACCCTTGGTTTAGGCCTAAGCTCATTTTCCTATGACAAACTCCCAAAAGCAATAAAAGACTGAAAACACAAAAAACAAGCAATAATCGTCTCCTCCGGGATTCTTTTCTCATCACCTTCACTCATAAACGAGAACCTGCTTCTTCCGTCTAATGCAAGACAGTTTGCACCTGAGCCAGACAGGTCACACACTTGAGCATAGACAAGTAAGAAGTTCATCAAGTCAATTCATCTTTCAGTCTCTTTGGGTCGAACTACGGTGTTCTGACTTCCTCATTGCACGAGAGGATACGTAGGCATAACTTAACAGTTATCGAACAAAAGTCTCTGTATATTCCCCCTCCTTCTAGCCTTATTCTTTAGCCTCATTATCATGAGCATTTCATCTTTGTTCTTACACTGACACTTCACTTATACACTTCACTTCTCTTACACTGACACCTATACATCCTTTTCCAGCTCTTTTATACACAAATTGCACTGACACTACCCCTTTAAAACACAAATCTTTTAAGCGTGGATCCCGTCGAGTACGACGGACAATCTGGGTGCCAATACCTTCCCAGGTTGTAACCAACCCCCTTTCTCATTCTCTCTGGTTCGCAACCGTCTTATCCATATCTTTTCTTAGGTTTATGCACCATTACCTTTCCTTCGGGATAAAAATGCCTAGCTGGCGACTCTATTCATTTCCTGTGAGTTCACTCATGTGTGTTCTCACATCCCTCCTTTCGCCGACCGTTCGCGTATGTACCTTTATCTGGAGCCGGTCTCATTTATCGGGAGCTACAGCTTGGCGACTCTGCTGGGGAACCTTATACTGTAACCAGGGCTTCTGGTTCTTTTTGTGGGTTCCTCCTAGCGCTTGTTTGATTTGTGTTTACTGGGGTGTTATGTGCTATTTGTGTTTGTATATTTTGTTTATTTTATTGCTTTATGTACAGTTTGTTTACTGCTTTCTTTACAGCTTTATATACATCATACTGTCATATTATTCTGGCTGGATCTGGTTTTGTTGCTCTGGTGGGTGGGGTTCTATTGAGAGTTGAGGTCCTATACCTGGGACCTGAGTGACACCTAGGCTAGAGTGGTTCATGTTCTTTCCCATTCCATTTCGGTCTGGTGCGGGAATATGAAACACGGTTCAGATATGAGTTTCTTCTTGAGAACCCTGTGCTACAGATTTCCTGTAGTGCTAGGGCTATCTGGGAAGCCTGCTAAGTCTGGATGACCTTTAGTATTTACCTTTAGAAACTGAGGTGAATTAGAGGAGGATCTTTTATGGTTACTGTAAACACTGTACCTCCGGGTTGGAAGTGTTTACACTTCTCATAATTGATCCAAGTCTGAGGATCCTTGTTTTAGAACACCACCTGTGAGGGGGATGGGTTGTTTACAGATTTGCAGGTACCTTTGACCTCATCATACCCTGATACTTTGTTTTGATTAAGAGTACTCCATTTTGGAACAATTCTTGTGATTTTTAACCCTGGACATGTGACTCTTTATTTGAGTCCCCCACCTTGGTTACTGGACTTATGAACCTTCATCTGGACTTCCATAACATACATGGACCTATATCAAGACAGACAAATCAGATCCAGCTTGATCACAAACCCTTGCATATCATTTGCATACATCATCATTGCATCATTTAACATTTGCTTATTTGTTTTTCAGGGTATCCATACTATATTTTGGCTTGGTTTTGACCCCTTCATCTGCATAGACCTATCTTCACCAGTATCTGCTTCAGCTATCCTCATCAGCTACCTGCTTCAGTCACCTGCATCACCAGTCTCAGCCTGTCAGTGGCCCATCTTCTAGTATCAGTCATCATCATCAGCATCTGTTTCAGCTTTTCTTCAGCAACATGGCACCCAAGAAAAGCAACATCTCCTATCATTTCTTTGAGCCTGAGCTGGCTGGCATCAGGAAGGTCCAGGCCCTGATTACTCCAGACCATATACCACTATTCAGAGAACATTATGGAGGCATCCTTGATGTGGTTATGGATTTGGACCCTTCCCAGAGGAGCTTGATTCACACTTGTCTGCAGTTCTATGATCCCCCTCTGAGGTGTTTCACCTTCCAGAATTTTCAGTTGGGACCCTTGTTGGAAGAGTATTCATCACTGATTGGTGTACCTATCAGGGGTGGAGTCCCCTTCAACCCTGAGATGGCTTTTCCTAGTAATGAAGAGGTGGCAAAGGCATTGCATCTGGAACCAGTCCTGATTGAGCAGAACATGACAGCAAAGGCTGGAATCTCTGGTCTACACTTGGATTTCTTGACTTCCCAGGCTATCCTGAAGGCCTCCCTGGGAGAATGGAAGGCAGTCTGTGCATTATTAGCCCTTAGCATATATGGGGTCATATTATTTGCAGATGAGCCTAAGTTTATTAGCAAGAATGCAATCCATATTTTCATTCTGAGGAACCCAGTGCCCACCTTACTGGGAGATTTCTACTACTCTGTTCACCAAAGGAATGAAAAGCAAAGGGGAAGATTGGTGAGATGCTGTGCTCCACTATTCCATACATGGCTGCTCAAACACCTGCCCAAGACTGATGCATTCTTGAATCCTCACCAACAGAAGAACTGGGCTAGGAGGCTTGTTGCTTTGACCTCAGATGACATCAGGTGGTGCACTCAGAGCACCAAGGGCAGGGACATCATTACAAGTTGTGGGCAGTTCCCCAGTGTACCTCTGATAGGAGTGAAGGGTTGCATCAACTACAACCCTCTGTTATTCAAAAGACAATTGGGCTATGCATTTGTCCACCCTCCTAGAGTACAAGATCTAGCTGAGACCCTTTATTTTGAGATCAAGCCTAATCTGGCTATTGTCAGGAAAGCATCCTGGGCTTGGGACAATGTCCAGACTAAAGGGGTAACCATTCTTGGGAGATGCAACAATGTAGCCTCAGCTCAGTATTATGAGTGGTCTCATGCCAGGGCTCAAATTTCTGGGATGCCCTTCACCATTGAAGATGTACCTGGACCCTCCACAGCACCACCTCCAGCCACTGTCATCCTGGAGGAGTTTGAAAAGCTCAAAGAGAGGAATGAGAATTTGTCTGAAGCCTTGAAGAGAACCCTCTGGGAGAGGAGTGATGGTCGTCTGGACATTGAAAGGTTAGAAAAGCTTAAGGTGGAGCATCTAGCCAGGATTGAAAAGTCAGAGGACTACATCAAGAAGTCAAGGGCTGGAGAAAAAATTTTGAAGAATGCCTGCAAAGAGGCCCAGTTCCAGAAAGCTAGGACTGATCTTTATTTGAAGGAGAGCCAAGCTAGGTGGGTCAGGATCACTGAAGCTCGCACTCAGGAGGATAAGAGAACCCAAGACAAGATTGAGCAGTTGGAGGCTAATGCAAAGGAGCAACAGGAAGCCCTAGTAGCAGCCCAGAGGGAGATCTCAGAATTAAAACTCAGAGCTGGTGTAAAAAGGTCAAAGGACCAAAGCAGACACAAGAAGCTAACTGCAGCTATAGCCACCAGGAATCTTCTCATCAGGAACCTCACGGAGCATCCAGCTAATCCTGTGACTGAGGCATTTTTGAAGGAAGTCCAGGAGGATGAGTTTGGTCTTGGTGTCTGACTTTTGCTTGTTGTTGCTTTCATTTCATGTACTTTTCTTTTCCTTATGTTGTATTTTTGACCCCTCAGAGGGCATGTATTGTAAAAAACAAACTGTGTATCATTCACTTTTTGTAATATATTCATTAGTTTGTTTCATTTGGATCTCTCTCTCCTAGGCAACATCAAACAGCATCTTCCTCGGTGTCTGGAAAGGTCAAAACCAAATGCCAAGCCGGATACCTTGGAAACAAATAAGCATACTGCATTGCATACTAACTTTTGTTTTGTTTTGTAGGTTTTTTGTTTTGTTGTTACTAACTCTGTTGTGGTTCAGGAACTATTGCTCGACGACGGGTGTTCCCACTCAACCATCCACACAGATATCCCACCCGCAACAACCTTCCGGGCATACAAATGGACCAAGTACAGCAGGACCTTATAGAGGTCAGGACTCAAATGGCCAATGAGAGACTGGAAATGAGAAATCAGATGACCCAGTTTATGGAGGTGATGAATGGATTGACACAGAGCCAAGAGAGATTAAGGGCATTAGTAGAAAGGCAGACCCAGGAGGAACCCCATCTAAGGACTGGGGGAACGAGCAACAATGAGAGGGTTCAGCCTCATGTTAACCCTCCAGTGTATGGGCCTCACCTTCATCCAGAAATCAAGATCCCTGCTAATGTGCAAGGGAATGCCACTGCAGGCAGAGTATTACAAGAAGACCCCCAGGAAGATCAATTCACTGTGATGGGAGCTGGGGATGAAGCCTATGACAGAAGGCTAGATGAAATTGCTGAGAAATTAAGATCCTTGGAGTCTCAGAATTCCTTGGGCTTTGATGTTATGGACATGGGTCTAGTGGACGGGGTGAGGATTCCCCACAAATTAAAACCTCCGTGCTTCGAAAAGTACAACGGAACTTCCTGTCCCCGAACCCATTTACAATCTTTTCTGGGGAGGCTAAAGGCATATACCATGGATGAAAAGCTATGGATGTTTTATTTTGAAGATAGCTTAACAGGAGCTTCAAGGGAATGGTACTCTCACTTGACTAGAGCAACCATCAGATGCTGGAAGGACCTAGTTGAGGCCTTTATCAGACAATACCAGTATAACTTGGATATGGCTCCTAACAGGACCCTCCTGATGGGAATGTCTCAATCATCCAGGGAAAGCTTCCGGGAATACGCCCAGAGGTGGAGACAGCTTGCTGCTGCTGTCCGGCCACCCTTGTCGGAAAGGGAAATGGCCGACATGTTTATGAACACCCTCCAAGGGACATATATTGACAGGCTAGCTGCCTTTTCTTCCACCAGCTTCCCTGACGTAGTCATAGCTGGGGAAAGTATTGAAAGCCTGTTAAAGATGGGCAAGATTTCTGACAATGGTGCGAGCTCGTCCAGCAACCCCAGAAAACCTTTTGTAGGTCCAAGAAGAACCGGCGAGACTAATGTTATTCAGGCCAGCAGGGGCAGACCACAATATGTTCATAGGTCAGTGGCAGCAGTCACCATTCCCACTCCAATTCCTCAGCAACCGACATATCAACCACAGCAACAACCTCACTACCAGCAACAAACTCAGTATCCTCCTCAGAGAAACTACAACAACAACAACAACAATCAGCAAAGACCATTTCAACAAAGACCGTCTCAGGCCAATAGGGTGATTGATCCAATCCCTATGCCTTATGCCGCTTTACTGCCACTGCTCCTAAAGCTCAACCTGGTTGAGTTAAGGACGTTGGCACCACCAGATCCTTCCAGTTTGCCAAGAAATTACGACGCCAACGCCAGATGCGCTTTTCACTCCAACGCACCTGGCCACAGTACAGAGAAGTGCAGAGCTTTACAGATGAAGGTGCAATACTTGGTAGATTCTAAGGCTCTAAACTTTGCACCCCCGCCAAATGTTAACAAAAACCCCATGCCCAACCATGGAGGGCCCAGAATTAATTCTATTGAGGAAGATATGCCGTCTTTCTTAATAACCAGTGTTGGGCAGATCCGGACACCCCTGGTAGAGATTAAAGCTCAACTCCTTGAATGCCAGATATTCCCTGGGTGTGAGCTCGGGTGCGGTTATTGCAACATTTCGGTAAATGGATGTGATAACTTGAGAAGCGGCATAGACAGTCTTATCCAGAATGGTCTACTTCAAATCACAACATCAATACCTTCAAATCCGGCAATCCCTCCGACAACGGTTCCAGAGTCTCCTACAACTGCAACGACAATTATTCCAAACAATTCTTCAGTTTCATCAACTAATGCTTCAAATATCACTTCAACAAGTCAGACATCAGCAAACATCTCTTCTACAACGTCAGCACCCCTCTATTCAGAATCTTCTCCTACAACACCAGCAAACATCTCAGTAGTCACTATTTATTATGATCCGTCAAGTATTCCTCCGAACAACAATTTTCAACAGCAAACAGTGGCGTCTCCTGCCATATCACCGGTCACTATCTACTATGATCCACATACTATTGCAACACCCCCCACTGCTGCAGTCAGCCCGGTTACCATCACGGTACCTGGGCCCGTTCCATATGAAAGCAGTAATGCCATCCCTTGGCATTACGGCTCAGATCTATACTGCGAAGGGCAGAAAATCACTCTTGAATCATCAACTTCTTCACCACAAATAGACAATGTAGGGGGAGGCGGAGGCTTCACTCGAAGCGGACGTCTTTTTGCCCCACAAATTCCGAGACCCATTGCTGAAGCAGAAGCTGCTGCCAAGGCAATAGGGAAGAGCATGGTGCAAGAAGAACAAGTTGCTAAAGAAGTTTTAAATACCCCTTTTGATCAAGAGGTTGATGAATTCATGAGAATCATCAAGAAAAGTGATTACAAGATAGTGGACCAGCTTCACCAGACACCTTCCAAGATCTCCATTTTATCATTGCTAATGTGCTCCGAGGCTCATCGGAACGCACTATTAAAAGTCTTGCACGCAGCTTATGTGCCAGAGGAGATTACCGTCAATCAGTTGGAAGCTGTAGTTGGAAATGTTAACGCCAGTCATGGACTAGGATTTACCAACACTGATTTGACAATGGAAGGCCGCAATCACAACAAGGCTTTGCACATTACCTTGGAGTGTAAGGGTGCAGTTCTTTCTCATGTATTGGTGGACACAGGGTCATCCCTCAATGTCCTACCTAAGAAAGCCCTTGTGAAGCTAGAGTATGAAGGATTGGCATTACGCCCCAGCAACTTGGTAGTAAGAGCCTTTGACGGCTCTAAGAGATTAGTTCTGGGAGAGATAGAGTTGCCTATAATGATTGGCCCACAGACTTTCAAAACGACCTTCTTTGTGATGGATATACAGCCTGCCTACAACTGTCTATTGGGTAGACCATGGATACACGCCGCTGGCCCGTGACATCGACCCTTCACCAGAAGTTAAAATTCGAGTGGGAGGGCCAAGTCGTTACTATTTGTGGAGAGGAAGATATTTTTGTTAGCCATCTGCCTACATACAAATATATTGAGATGGATGGGGAGATCCATGAAACCATGAGTCAGGGATTTGAAGCCCTGAACATCAATGAAGCATCTGCTGTACTTGGGACTTCCATGACATCCTACCAGCAAGTCAGGAAGGTTGTTGAAGAGGGGAATGCTCAAGGCTGGGGCAAGCTGTTGCCTGTGGAAAAGAAAGAAGACAGATTTGGGTTGGGTTACAAACCAACTCAACAAGATCAATCAGAGGCTGCTAAGAAGCCCAGCTTTGTTAGTGGGGGGATGCTCACCCCTGATGCTGTAAACAACTTGGAAGACGAGGAAGAAAGCAACCGCAACCTGGAGAACTGGATACGTCCAAGGACCCCGGGGAGCCGTATCTCAAACTGGTCTTCCCAGGAAATTATAAGGGTTACTCCCGCAGAGTAATTATTATTTCCTGTATTTTAAGCATGCATCAAGTCTTGCATCTTGCCCAAGATGACAAGACTCATTTTGTAATCGGGCCATCTGTAATTTTGTGCAAACAGATCAATCAATGAATATCGGATGTCTTTTGCAAATGAGTCTTTTTCTTTTCTGCTCACTGTTTTTCATTTTTCTTTTTGTACAAAAATAAAATTGCAATGTTTTCAAAATGATAACTTCATTTCACTTTTTTCTAAACAAGATTAAAATCAATCACTAAAATGAACAATCTAAACCCTTGCAGAGAGTGCCTTTCAGACTGCACCGACAACAGCACAACTATGGCTTCGTATGACTTTGACAATCCAATCAATCAAGCCGATGAAGGGGTTGAAAAAGATTTTGAGCTTCCTGAAGAGCTAGCCAGGTTGTTAAGGCAAGAGGAGAAGGTTATCACTCCTCATCAGGAGGAGATTGAAACAGTTAATCTTGGTGCGGATGAAGACGTGAAAGAGGTTAAGATCGGAGCCTGCCTGCAAAACTCAGTGAAAGAACAACTGATTGATCTGCTTCGAGAGTATGCGGATGTGTTTGCTTGGTCTTACCAGGATATGCCAGGGTTGGATACCGATATTGTCATGCACAAGCTGCCATTAAAAGAAGACTGCCCGCCAGTAAAACAGAAGTTGCGTCGTACTCGCCCAGATATGGCAATGAAGATAAAAGAAGAGGTACAAAAGCAGTGGGACGCCGGATTCCTTGCTGTAACTAGCTATCCACCGTGGTTGCTAATATAGTACCTGTGCCTAAGAAAGATGGTAAAGTAAGGATGTGTGTTGACTACCGGGACCTGAACAGAGCCAGCCCGAAAGATGATTTCCCATTACCTCACATTGATGTATTGGTTGATAATACGGCTCAGTTCTCGGTATTCTCCTTCATGGACGGATTTTCAGGATACAATCAGATCAAGATGTCACCTGAAGACATGGAGAAGACAACTTTCATCACACCCTGGGGCACGTTCTGTTATTAAGTGATGCCATTCGGACTAAAGAATGCTGGTGCAACCTATCAACGGGCTATGGTAACACTATTCCACGATATGATCCATTAAGAAATTGAATGTTATGTGGATGACATGATTGCCAAGTCCCTCACAGAAGAAGACCACCTGGTAAATCTGTTGAAGTTATTCAAGCGCCTGAGGAAGTACCAATTGAAATTGAACCCCAACAAGTGCACATTCGGGGTGCGATCTGGTAAGCTGCTGGGATTTATTGTAAGCGAGAAAGGGATTGAAGTTGACCCTGATAAAGTCAAAGCCATTCAAGAAATGCCTGCACCAAAGTCTGAAAAAGAAGTTCGAGGGTTTCTAGGTAGATTGAACTACATTTCAAGGTTTATATCTCACCTCACTGCAACCTGTGAACCCTTGTTCAAGCTGTTAAGAAAAGAACAGACGGTCAGGTGGAACGAAGACTGCCAGAGGGCTTTTGACAAGATCAAAGAATACCTGTAAGAACCTCCAATCCTTATGCCTCCGGTTGAAGGAAGACCTCTGATAATGTACTTGACAATATTAGAGGAGTCAATGGGGTGTGTGCTGGGCCAGCATGACGAGTCTGGTTGAAAAGAGTATGCAATATACTACCTGAGCAAAAAGTTTACCGACTGTGAACAACGTTATTCACTGCTCGAGAAAACTTGTTGTGCTTTAGCGTGGGCTGCTCGCCGACTGAGACAGTATATGTTGACCCACACTACTTTGTTGATATCAAAAATGGACCCAGTTAAGTACATTTTTGAGAAGCCAGCTCTTACCGGACGGGTTGCAAGATGGCAAATGATCCTCACAGAATATGACATCCAATACACATCTCAGAAAGCCATCAAGGGCAGTGTATTGTCTGACTATCTTGCTGAGCAACCTATTGATGATTACCAGCCTATGAGATTTGACTTCCCTGATGAAGACATCATGTTCATAAAAGCGAAAGATCATGAAGAGCCTATTCACACTGAAGGGCCTGACCCGGAAGAAGGATGGACTATGATGTTTGATGGGGCTGTTAATATGAATGGTCGTGGTGTTGGTGTGGTACTCATTACACCTAAGGGGGTTCACATGCCTTTCTCGGCAAAACTCACTTTTAACTGCACTAACAACGAAGCTGAATACAAAGCTTGCATTATGGGTCTTGAGGAAGCTATTGACCTCAGGATCAAAACATTGACTGTATTCGGAGATTCAGCTCTGGTAGTTAATCAAACCAACGGCAAATGGTACACCCACCAGGATCATCTGATACCTTACAGGGATTATACAAGGAGGTTATTGACTTTCTTCACAACAGTCAAACTTGAGTATATCCCTCGAGATGAAAATCAGTTTGCAGATGCTCTGGCTACCATTTCATCCATGATCAAAGTCCAAGCTGCCAACTTTGTGCCTCGGATTTCAGTGTCCAGACTCGACAGACCAGCATATGTATTTTCAGCAGACATTATCAAAGACGATAAGCCTTGGTTCCATGACATAAAGTGCTTCTTGGAGGATCAAACGTACCTACCTGGGGCATCTTCCAATGATAAGAAGACTTTAAGAAGGCTTGCTGGTAGTTTCTTTCTGAATGCTGATGGTTCCCTGTACAAAAGAAACTTTGATATGGTACTCCTCAGATGCGTTGATAGATCAGAAGCAGACTTGTTGATGCACGAGGTGCATGAAGGATCCTTTGGTACCCATGCAGGAGGGCATGCCATGGCTAAGAAATTGCTAAGATCAGGCTATTACTGGATCACAATGGATGCCGGCTGTTGTGCCTATGCCAGAAAATGCCATAAATGCCAGATCTATGCGGATAAGGTGCATGTGCCTCCCAATCCTCTGAATGTGATGTCTTCACCCTGGCCCTTTGTTATGTGGGGCATTGACATGATTGGCAAGATTGAGCCGACTGCTTCAAACGGCCACAGATTCATCTTGGTAGCCATTGACTATTTTACCAAGTGGGTTGAAGCAGCTTCCTATGCAAATGTTACAAGGCAAGTGGTAGCCCGATTTCTAAAGAGAGACATCATCTGTCGATACGGAGTTCCCGAGCGAATCATTACTGATAATGGTTCCAACTTAAACAATAAAATGATGGCAGAGTTATGCCGGGACTTCAAAATCCAGCACCACAATTCTTCTCCTTACAGGCCAAAGATGAACGGCGCTGTTGAGGCAGCTAATAAGAATATCAAGAAGATTGTACAGAAGATGGTAGTCACCTACAAAGACTGGCATGAAATGCTACCGTTTGCCTTGCATGGCTACCGCACGTCAATCAGAACATCCACTGGGGCAACACCGTATCAACTTGTGTATGGTATGGAGGCAGTCCTACCTGTTGAAGTTGAATTATCCTCCCTACGGGTATTAATGGATGTTAAGCTGAATGAAGCAGAGTGGGTTCGATCCCGATACGAACAATTGAGTCTGATCGAAGAGAAAAGATTGGCTGCAATCTGTCATGGGCAGTTGTATCAGAAAAGAATGAAGAAAGTCTTCGATCAGAAAGTTAGGCTCCGAGAGTACCAAGTAGGAAATCTTGTGCTGAAAAGAATCCTCCCTCCTCACACAGACCACAGGGGCAAGTGGACTCCGAACTATGAAGGACCATTCGTAGTAAAGAAAGTTTTCTCCAGTGGAGCACTGATGCTCAGCACCATGGATGGTGAAGACTTCCCGTCCCCTGTGAATTCAGATGCAGTTAAAAAATACTTCGCATAAGAATGACCCGCTGGACATAAAAACAGAATGTAAGTCCAGGCAAAAATAGGGCATCCCGGCGAGTTAAAAACAGAATAAAAGACTCGGGCAAAAATAAGGGAAATAAATAAAAAATGTACACCCGCTGAGTTGAAAAGCCGCATTGGACAACTCAGGCAAAAAATGGGAATCCCGATGGATTGAAAACCCGAAAGGGCGATCCATGCAAAATAAAGGAATAAGCGAACAACTGCATTCTGAATTCGTCTGTATCGCCTACAACTTGGTAAACCTCGAAGGGATCAAGCTTCTATCAGAATCAGCCTTCTTCAGAAAGCAAGACGAGAAGAGTGTCAAATGTCATAGGAGTCATAGCCAAGGGAAGCTCCTTGAAGCGTCGTCAACATTGCCAACATTTTGTTTCTCCATTTGTAGCAATCTCCTCTTTTCAGGGGATATGTTTCTTTGACTGTATCTTGCCAATTCAGGGCATATGAATTAATAAAATCAGATTTTCAGTCATGTCTCGTCTCGTACGTTTCTTCATTTGCAAAAATGTCTGGTGTCTTTAAAATACTGATTGCATAAATACAGATGTTTCTTTTAAAAGAATACTTGCTTGCAGGAAATATGTTTACTCCCGGGAGTGTCTGGACTCCTATGATGGAATCCAGTAAGAGATACCTCGGGATTACTTGTGCATCTCTATCTTTTCAGGATTGTAGGCATTCGAAGCACAACATGGGGCATGAAAGCTTCACTCCTAGCAAGCTGGCGAATCAATACTCACTCAGCCTTAGCACCGGAAATATTTTCTCCCCAGCTGAGTTGCCACTTGTTGTTTCTCCCCAGCCGAGGTGCCAATCATTCTTCCTCTTCAGCCAAGTACAAAAGCCAGGGAACCGCTTCCCCACAGAGACTCAGCCTCTATCCAGAAGAGCAGCACACGAAAGAATCACAACAGAGTGAAGAAAGCTTCTACAAACCCCAGCTGGGTCCCTCATTACCAAGAATGGTCTCATCCCCAGCTGGGATGTCCACTTCAAACAGATCGGCCAAAGATCTTCACAGCAACGGGATCCGAATCCCGGATCGGTATCTTTTGCATAATCATAGCATTCGCATCATATTCACCAAACAGAGCGTAGCATTCCGTTTAATACGGAGCATTACGGTAAAAATCAAACATATTGCATAATCATAGGCCATGGTTTGAATTAAACACTTGTGAATAATGACAATCCATCAATAATATACAGAATGCTCCCCAGATTCCTCAGCAAAGAGCTAAAGCAGTTGCCTTACACCCACAAACATCAGTACATACTCTTTGTGTCACCCGTCCGTGTCACATCCCCAACAGAAAGCCAAAGTATCCCCTTTGCACTCACAGATACTTATATATAACCTTCTTGACACCCGTCCGTGTCACCATCCCCAGCATAATTGCCTAAACACTTTGTATATCAAATACTTGTTCTTACTATACCTTTTTCCTTTTGACACCCGTCCGTGTCATTCTCCCCAGCAGGTTGAACACTCAAATATACACCACTCATACTTATTACTTTTATACAGATACTCGTTTGTACCTTGTATATATCACTCAAATCCCCGCAGAGTCGACACTCATCCGTATTCTTTGTTAACCAGTTGGTACTCGTCCGTACCATCATCTCAGAACATGCGTCAAGCGTTTGTTTCTACCTGATACTCGTCCGTATCATAGTCTTAGGGATGCTCGTCCGCATCTTTAACCCATACACCGTGTCAAACACTTATGTCTTCTTGAATTTAGACACTTGTCTGTGTCTACTGTTCCCCAGAAGAATCCCCTCAGAACCAACACTCGACCGAGTTCTTTGTTAACCAGTTGATACTCGTCTGTATCATCATCTCTGAACACGTGTCAGTATTCGTTTCTACCCGATACTCGTCCGTATCGTAGTCTTAGGGATGCTCGTCCGCATCTTTAATCTATACACAGCGTCAAAACACTTATACTTTTTATTGCTTGGATATAAACGCTCGTCTGTGTTTACTATTCCCCAGTGAAGCAAAATTTCTTTTCTATCTGACATTCTTCCTATGTCATGATAAACCCTGAGAGCAGTCGTACCCTGCTAGGTGATCGTCCTTCACCTCTTGATGATCGTCCTTCATCATGCTCATCCGATGGCCGTCCCCCATCGTCGACCTGTTATCTGACATTCGTCCTATGTCATGATAAACCTTGAGAGCAGTCGTCCCCTTCTAGGTGAACGTCCTTCACCTCTTGATGATCGTCCTTCATCATGCTCGTCCGATGGCCATCCCCATCGTCGACCTTTTTATCCGGCATTCGTCCTATGTCGCGATACTTTCGGCAGCCGTACCCTGCCAGGTGATCGTCCTTCACCATAGATGATCGTCCCTCATCTTATCCCCAACAGAGCAGCCGTCCCCTGCTAGGTGATCGTCCTTCACCTTTGATGACCGTCCCTAATCATTATTTCATTTATTCTTTAACCCGATGGCCGTCCCCATCGTGGTCCCTTTTTCTTTATAGTTTTAGCCCGATGGTCGTCCCCATCGTTGCTTGCATTACTTCATGAACGTGATGGCCGTCCCCATCATTTTTCATTAGTCCCCAGAGAATCTTATAGCTTTACTTGATGGCCGTCCCCATCATAATCTCCTATATCCCCAGCATGATGGTCGTCCCCGTCATCGCTTTACTTCACACACTCTCCCCAGCATGTCGGCCGTCCCCGTCATTGCTCTTTCCCCGGCAGTCGTCCTCTGCTCGACGGTCGTCCTCCGTCGCCCGCACTTTATATTATACTTTATTTTCCTTTACAATCTATATCCCTTTTCTTCTTCATTCTGTGAGTGCAAATTTTGGATTGTCTTTAGTATTCAACCATAAGTTATCTTGTTTGCCTGATAAGCCGTCGCTTACATCCTGCACAGCTAACTCATGTTTGAATAGGGGCAGCTGTAAACACCCCAAATTTTCCCTCACCCATTCACACCATGGCTTGTGATCATTTCATATGCATAAATCCAATCATACCATCTCATACCACATTTTTGATTCATTGCTTTGGTTCAAAGTCATCTGCATCTAGGGTTTGTGATTTGAGCAATCTAAGAGCTTCTTGAGCCACTCCAAAGGTCATCAATCACTTCAAAGGGGTACATGTATGTTCAAGCATCATATTATATCCTCTCAAAGTCAAGAATGTCAAAAATCACAAGAACTGAGAATGGTATGGAAGCAGAGCCAGGTTTGACTGCACATATGATGAAGAATTAGGGTTTTGGTTTCAGAGGCCATAACTCCAATATTTTGGTCATTCTTGTTTCTATTAGGTATAGGGAGTATGAATATCAATTTTCATGAAGAAATTCCATGGGGAAGTCATCTGATCAAGAGTTGACTTTTCAAGCAAGTCAAGGCAAAATCAGGGCATCTGAGGCCCCCAATGACCCAACCAAAGGGTGTTCTTCATCATTTTGATTATGTATGGTCTTTATTTGATCATGGAAGATGTTGTAAGTTCACAAAATTGAAGAATTTCAAGTCATTTGCAAAGTTGACTTTTTGGGAAAGTTTGACTTTTAATGAAATTGCCATTTTGGGAAACTTTTTCAACCCTTGCTTTTTGATTCAAAAATGCTTCAAATGGAAAAACTTTGGTCATGAAAGTTGTAGAATGGATCATTCCCTTTTCAAAAAGTACAAGAACATGACCTAATTCATTTTGGATCAAAAGTTATGGCTTGTCAAAGTTGGCCAAAATCACATAATTTGAAGTTTTCTACCAAAGAGGTATTTTGCAAAATGGTTTGATCAAGTGTTCTAAAGGCCTCAAATGTGTACCATTTCTTCACAACATGATCATATGACCTCTAAAATTCAGAATGGGCCAAAGAACTTTGCACTTTGATGCATTGAAACTCAAGAAATCTCAAAGGAACCAAACTTGAACCAACTTGCAAAACTCATCATAAGTTACAAACCACTTGCTGCATTGCCTCTAAACCTTTTTCACAGCATTCCTTGATTCAAGCTGAGCAAAAGCAAGCCAAAAAGCAAGTTGTACCATAGCCCATGCTTCAAGTACACATCAAGTTGACATTTTGGCCAAAGACCCATACCAATCACCATAGACCACCAACAACTTTCTGACCTATCCCCTTTTGATACATGGACAAAACCCAGCCTAACACATAACAAAACTCACTCTGATCTTGCCCACAAGCCATAGTTATCAAAATCTCTCCCATTTGCAAAAGCCTTCGAAACCTTCCCCACAAGCTGCAAACACACAAACCAACTTCACAAATCAACTCAGCACACTTCCCTGGTCACAAACCACCCCTCACCATAGCCTGAAACTCATTGAAACAAAAACACGATCACCACCTTCCATTGAACAGAACTTCTGCCATCTCTCAAACCATCCATTATAAACTTCAAACAAGCATTGAAAGCTTCTCAGGGGGTCCAGTGGAGTTGATTGAAAGCAAGAAACCAGCCAGAAAGTACCAGGAACCAAAGCTTCAGTTCAGGTAGCCATCTCAAACTTTTTTTCCAGAAACTCCATTTTAAGTTCTTAAATGCTTCTATGCACTCCCCTGATCATGGGGATATGATTATTTTTGAAAATGGTTGAGAAACCAGGATGTATGAATGCTCTGAAACTTTTTTGCCCTAGGAATGTTTTGCTTCGATTTGGCTGATTGATAAATGAAAAATGATGTTTGTTTGGGGGTTTTGATTCAGTGTTGAATGGGGATGAATTCTGGGCAGTTAGATTTCATTTTTATTGCGTGTAGAGGGAGTTAGGGATTTGGCTCGTCGGAGAAGATGACCGGAACCACTGTTCCGGTCATCTGAAAGTAATTAGGGCATTTAATTAGGGCACTAATCATAATTAGCAAATTTGAATGTTGACCGTCCAGATGCGCGCCAGGTCAATTCGCGCGCGTGTGAGTTCAAACCTCAGCCCTTGATCTTGCTGACTTTTCTATTTTTCAGTTTAAATTCATTTTATTTTTCATTTTATTTGATTTGTTTTGTCCAATTTATAAAAAATAGTAAAACATTTCCAAAAATTCTAAAAAAATTTATACAATCTTTTATTAATTTTTCAGAAACCAAAAACATTTTTATTTTTATTTTTTGCATTAAAAAATATTTTTAAATCATTTAAAAGTTTATTTTTGATTAATTAATGAGAATTAATTAATTAAAAATACTTTTAGGTATTTAAAAATAACCAAAAAATTCATGAAACCTTTAAAATCATTTAGAAACATTGTCCAACCCTCAAACCAAATTTATTTTTTGATCTTGATGTCTTTTGACAATTTTTCATGGAATTAATTTCATTTCAAGGCATTATTTTGATCCAATCTTTGAAAATTCATTTCTGCCTAGTCTTTAAGAGTTGGACTTTGATTCTTTTTCATTGTGTCTTGCATATTATGTAGTTTATAGGATTAAATTGGCATGATTTGATTTTGCATTTTCAATTTGTTTGACATTTTTCTTGACAAGGTACCTTAAAACCCTAGCAAACTTAAGAAATTCATAACTTCCACTAGGTTAAGAATTGGGTCCCCTTCTTTGGGCAGTGAGTTTGTATAGGTTTAGGGTTCCTTTGAATGCATTTTCAATTTTTTATCATGATGTTTGCTTCTGGTTTTGATTTTTGTTTTGTGCATTGATCATAAACCCTAATTTGGGCTTTCATATGCATCCATCTTGTATTTGCTTGCACACCATGACTTGCCATGACATTTTGTGCATTCATTTGATTCATATGACATCTTAAGACATGTTAGAATCATGTTTGATCATTGCATATTTCATTTGCCATGTTGTATGTCATTTGCATTCCATAACTTTTCATGTATATCCATGGTTCAAAGCATCCTTCTCTTGCATCTATGTGTTTGTATGATCATCTCCATGCCTTGATTCATGTTTGCATCATCTCATAGCATCATTAGCATCATACTTATGCTTATGGTTTTGATTTACATCATGCCATTTCATCTCATCTTGCATTGCATTGCATTTCTTTCACTAACTTTTCAGGTGGTAAGTAACTTTGAGAAGTGAATTTGCCTTCACTTCTCACAATTTCTTTTCATCCCTCTTATGCATCATTGCTGCATTTTGTCTTGTGCTTGAGATTGAGTTTGCTCATTCTTCTTACTTTCTTCCTTCAAGTGACTTGTCTTCTTAAGTGAAGCAAGTTACTTTGCTTCTCTTTGCTCCTTTCATCTGCTTCCTGGTGGTTTCTCTGAAGATGTCTCTTGTAAACCTCACAAACCTTAGGAACAACCAAGAATGACAATAATTAGGTTTTGGATTAGTCCCCCATTTAGCTTTTACCTTTGTGTCATCATTGAGTCTTCTCTTCTCATCTCATAATCAGGGACTAAACCCTAAAGGCTTTAAGGCTTTGTGATTAAGTTTATGCCTGCATCCTTCTATTAGGATGGAGTGTATAACTTTAATCCTAAGTGTTAAACCCTTAATGTGTTTAAAATCCTTTAATCAATCCACTTAATAATCATCAAGACATCAAGCTTGTAACTTGGGCCTTGCATTAGGGTTCTAATTCTTCCTTAATTGGTTAAGAAGGACTAACACTAGTGTTAATGGACAAGTCCCCCTCAAGTTGTCTTACAAACCCTAAAACTCACTTCTTCATCTCATCATTAACTAAAATCCATTTAATAAAGGCTTTGTTTTGTCATGAAGTTAATCCCTAATCATGGATTAAGTTGAGGAGCTTTCCTCAGCTTAAACTTTCTCATCTATTATCCTTCTATTAGGATGGTGTAATGAGTCCATTAAATCCTTGATTATGGCTTAAACTCATTGCTTAACACTAAACAAAAACAACAAGAACATCTAATTAAATATAAGTAGGTTAATGATCTTAATCCTACACCATGGTGATTAAGTGTGAGGTGTTTACTTCACACTTAAGGTATTCTCATTACCCCTAACCAGAGGGAGGATGTGATGAGTTTACTAACCCTTGGTTTAGGCCTAAGCTCATTTTCCTATGACAAACTCCCAAAAGCAATAAAAGACTGAAAACACAAAAAACAAGCAATAATCGTCTCCTCCGGGATTCTTTTCTCATCACCTTCACTCATAAACGAGAACTTGCTTCTTCCGTCTAATGCAAGACAGTTTGCACCTGAGCCAGACAGGTCACACACTTGAGCATAGACAAGTAAGCAGTTCATCAAGTCAATTCATCTTTCAGTCTCTTTGGGTCGAACTACGGTGTTCTGACTTCCTCATTGCACGAGAGGATACGTAGGCATAACTTAACAGTTATCGAACAAAAGTCTCTGTATATTCCCCCTCCTTCTAGCCTTATTCTTTAGCCTCATTATCATGAGCATTTCATCTTTGTTCTTACACTGACACTTCACTTATACACTTCACTTCTCTTACACTGACACCTGTACATCCTTTTCCAGCTCTTTTATACACAAATTGCACTGACACTACCCCTTTAAAACACAAATCTTTTAAGCGTGGATCCCGTCGAGTACGACGGACAATCTGGGTGCTAATACCTTCCCAGGTTGTAACCAACCCCCTTTCTCAGTCTCTCTGGTTCGCAACCGTCTTATCCATATCTTTTCTTAGGTTTATGCAGCATTACCTTTCCTTCGGGATAAAAATGCCTAGCTGGCGACTCTATTCATTTCCTGTGAGTTCACTCCTGTGTGTTCTCACATCCCTCCTTTCGCCGACCGTTCGCGTTTGTACCTTTATCTGGAGCCGGTCTCATTTATCGGGAGCGACACCTATAGGCATACTTGAAGACATCCCTGTTAGGATAGGTCAGCTGTTTATACCTACTGATTTTGTTGTCATGGACATTAAAGAAGATGACGACATACCTATCCTCCTAGGTAGACCATTCTTATCGACTGCTGGAGCCGTAATAGATGTTAAAAAAGGGAAACTAACCTTTGAGGTACGTGACGAGAAGATAGAATTTATACTTTCAAAATTTCTTATGGCACCTGTGATAGGAGATGCTTGTTATGCCTTAGATATCATTGAAGAATGCATTAGGGAGTTAGAACAAGAAGAAGAAATTGAATCTATAAAATTGCCATCAACCCTTATTTCGGAAGATGACAATTACAAAGAACCCTACATTGATGATAAACTTCACGAATGTTTATCTCTTACCCCAGATCTTATGCCTTGCCCTATGAAACCAACCGTAAAACTTAAGGAACTGCCTAAAAACTTGAGATATGAATTTCTTGATGAAGAAATGAATCGTCCAGTTATAGTCAGTGCTACCTTAAACCAAGAATAAACAAACCAATTATTAGATGTTTTACATAGGTACCCCTCAGCCTTAGGATATAAGATCTCATATCTAAAAGGAATAAGACCATCCGTATGCATGCATCGGATTTTGCTTGAAGAGGATTCAAAACCCTCCAGAGAACACCAACGAAGAATAAATCCTATAATGAGCATTGTAGTTATGACTGAAGTTCTTAAGTTACTAGAGGCAGGTATAATATATCAGATCTCGGACAGTAAATGGGTGAGTTCTGTGCATGTAATACCTAAAAAGGGAGGCATCACAGTCGTGCAAAACGAGAAGGGCGAACCTGTAGAAAAAAGAACCGATGGAGGTTGGCGTATGTGCATAGATTATAAAAAATTAAATAAAGCAACTAGGAAGGACCATTTCCCATTACCATTCATAGACCAAATGTTGGAGCGCCTAGCCAGACACTCTTACTTTTGTTACCTAGATGGATATTCAGGATTCTTCCAAATACCTATTCACCCCGAAGATCAAGAAAAAACTACATTTACATGCCCAGTTGGAACTTTTGCCTATAGAAGAATGCCTTTTGGAATCTGTAATGCTCCTGCCACTTTCCAACGCTGCATGATGTCTATCTTTGCAGACTATTTAGATGGAATCATGGAAGTATTTATGGACAATTTCTCAGTTTGTGGATCTGACTTCAAAAATTGTCTTATTAACCTTGAGAAAATCCTGGAAAGATATGTGGAGGTAAACCTTGTGCTAAATTGGGAAAAATGTCATTTCATGGTCACCGAAGGGATTGTTTTAGGACACATAGTTTCCGAAAAAGGTATAGAGGTAGATAAAGCTAAAATAGAAGTCATAGAGAATCTAAAACCGCCGAAGACTATCAGGGAGATAAGAAGTTTTCTTGGACATGCCGGATTTTACCGACGTTTTATCAAGGACTTCTCCAAAATAACAAAACCCTTAACTGGTCTTTTAATGAAAGATGTTGAATTCATCTTCGATGAAAAATGTACTGAAGCATTTAATCTTCTGAAGCAAGCTCTGATTTCAGCACCTATAATGAAACCCCCTGATTGGTCAGAAGCGTTTGAGATAATGTGTGATGCTAGTGACTATGTTGTTGGAGCCGTTCTAGGCCAGAGAAAAGATAAGAAGTTACACGTAATTTATTATGCCAGTAGAACCCTAGACACTGCACAGCTCAACTACGCAACAACCGAAAAAGAGCTCCTAGTTGTAGTTTTTGCCATAGACAAATTTAGATCTTATCTAGTAGGAGCCAAAATTATAGTTTACACCGACCATGCTGCCATTCCTTACTTACTAAGTAAAAAGGATGCCAAACCTAGGTTACTTCAATGGATTCTATTATTTCAAGAGCTTGATTTGGATATCCGTGATAAGAAAGGCACTGATAATGTGGTAGCTGATCACCTATCTAGGCTAGAATACCTGAAACCTGACTCAGTACCCATAAATGACGATTTTGCCTATGATAGACTGATAGCCCAACTAGAAACTATTGAAGATGATAACCCAGACCTACATGAGCATTCTCATAAATCCTTAGCTATAAGTAATATACCTTGGTATGTAGACTTTGTTAATTACCTAGCCGCTGACATCATACCCCCTGATCTAAACTACCACCGGAAGAAGAAGTTCTACAGTGATGTGAGAAACTTCTATTGGGACGAACCATTTCTTTTCAAGAGAGGTAAAGATGGCATTTTCCGCCGTTGTGTTCCAGAAGAAGAGGTAAATAATATAATTGAGCATTGTCACTCTGCACCCTATGGTGGACATGCAAGCACATCTAAAACCTACGCCAAGATTCTTCAAGCTGGCCTATTCTGGCCTACTATGTGGCGTGATGTCCATGCTTTCATTGTCAAGTGTGACAGATGCCAATGCACAGGAAATATTTCAAGACGTAATGAAATGCCTCTAAGAAATATCCAAGAAGTAGAACTTTTCGACGTATGGGGTATAGACTTTATGGGACCGTTCCCACCATCTTTTGGAAATCAGTACATCTTAGTAGCTGTTGACTATGTGTCTAAATAGATTGAAGCTATCGCCGCACCCACGAACGACACCAGAGTAGTCATCAAATTATTCAAAAACTATATATTTCCCAGGTTTGGAACCCCCCGTTTAGTCATAAGTGATGGAGGATCACACTTCATATCGAGAATATTTGATAAACTTTTAAGCAAGTATGGAGTTAAGCATAGATTAGCAACGCCATACCACCCACAGACCAATGGACAAGTGGAAGTATCTAATAGGGAGATCAAATAAATTCTTGAGAAGACTGTCTCTATATCTAGAAAAGATTGGTCGCAGAAACTTCAAGAAGCATTATGGGCCTATAGAACCGCTTTCAAAACCCCTATAGGAACAACCCCTTATCAACTGGTCTATGGAAAATCATGTCACTTACCTTTTGAATTGGAGCATAAGTCCTATTGGGCCATCAAAACTTTGAATTTGGATTACCTAACTGCTGGTGAGAAACGTATCCTTGATATCCACAAATTAGAAGAGCTCAGACAATCTGCCTACGAAAATGCCATCATATACAAAGAAAGAACAAAAGCTTGGCATGACAAAAGAATCATAATAAGAGACTTCAAAATAGGCGATCCTGTTCTCTTGTTCGATTCTAGGTTACGACTTTTTCCAGGGAAGCTTCGTTCGAGATGGACTGACCCTTTCGAAGTATCTAAGATTCTAAGATCTGGTGCTATTGAAATCAAGAACCAAACATGTAAACCGTTCATTGTCAATGGACAGAGGTTGAAGCCCTACGAAGGAGGTGACATCCCAACAACATACACCTGTCATACTCTGAGTGATCCACCATATCCTTCCAATGATGTATAAAATCCGGTCGTCAAGCTAATGACATTAAACAAGCGCTGCATGGGAGGCAACCCATGGTTTTCTTATTTACGTACTTTTTATTTATTTTTACTTTTTTTTAATTTTTTTATTTTATTATTATGTCAGGACTAACGATTGAATGTTTTATGTGCTTTCAGGACTTGTTTGCTAACCTTGTGCAGAATGCAGAACCCCGATGACATGCACGTGGCCTTTAGAGACGACGCACAGAGAGAGCGTTAATATGTCCACATGACACGCCCTATGGCTCCTACCAGGTACCCTGACCATGACTACATGGATGCCTTAGGGATAGAGCCAAGCGTCAGATTCTTATGCCATCAACTCTAGTGGGACCAGTTTGACGATAGGAACAACACTTACAGGAACTTGACTCTAGAGTTCCTCAGCTTGTTTCATTATGACCCTTGGGCTGGACCCGATGGATATGATGTTTTCAGGTTGTTCGGGATTGACTACTCCTCCTCTCACAAAGAGTTTGGTGATTTACTAGGTTTTCAAACTACTTATGATGCTATTCCAGAGACACCGATGGGGTATTTTATGAGCAGAGAAGTGGAAAAGTTTTGGTCTAAAATCTCAGGTGAAGGGAGCCAAGATCCTTCCACTCAGTTTTCTCAGGTAATCCACAACCCTGCGTTAAGGTACTTCCAGATGATTCTAACGCATTCTTTCCTAGGTTTGCCAGATACAGAGACTCTGCTAAGTGAAGAGGAGATTTTCCTACTGTTTTGTGCGACTCAGTCTCGCCCAGTTGCTTGTGGCAACTTTCTATTGAAAGGACTTGCTAGTGTTGCCAGATCATCTGTAGGCATCATACATGTCGGTGGGATTATTACATAGATAGCTACTGCATTGGGTTTGTCTCGCAAATTATTGCACCTCAGGACCTTCTGCTGCTACACCACCCTGGATGTTGACTTTTGTCTTGACAGAGGACTGATGAGGAGGGCTTCTTTTGAGCCCAACACTTTTAGATTACTGATCGACGGAGAAATAATACATTACTTTACATTACCAGACCCGTTGATGACCAGTGTCCATGATCCTGCTAATTGGAGTTATGCTTTAGAGGGTTATGGAGAGACTGTCGAAGATCCGGAATCACCTCCCGCCGTTGAGTACACTCCTACACCTCTTACTCCCCGAATCACTGTTATGTCTAACAATATATCTCTGCAGCTGCCTGATCTGTAAACTCAGATTTATGAGCTCCGTAAGGAGACTGCCCTGCTCAAGCAGGAAGTAGAGGACTTGGAATTACAGATTCAAGTTTCTGATCTCACTCATGCCTCAGAGGTCGATGCTCTATATCAGGATATTGAAGAGCTTCGGAGGGAGATAGCTGAGATTCGTGGATCAAACCAGGAGGAGAAGCCTACCACATGATTCGTTCTACACTGACGATATTACCCTAGTATTTAATTTCTTTTTTTTCATGCTTTATTTTATTTCTCGCATCTCCATACATATCTTACATTATTGCATCTATTATATTTTCTTTTTTCATGTACTTTGAATTTATCTTATATATACATATTATTTCATGCACTAATGTCGATTTTTCTCTTTTCTTTTTGATTTTTAATTATTTTATTTTATTTTTGTCAAGCAAAGAAAAAAATATATAAGACAAAAATATTTTCATTTTTTGTCTTCATAAAAAAAATATGCAAGCCTCATGCCTTGGAAAAGAGAAGAAAACACTATCCAGACCCCCCCCCCCCTGAAGACCGAAGGTACAAAGAGGGCCCAAAGGAGGATTAAAAATCCAAGGCCCATCAGGATTTAGCCTTGTGGTGGGCGCCACAGGCCCATGGCGGGCGCCATGACGTTCTCCCTTATTTCGGGGCTGAACATTCATTTTCACCATTTTCATACCTTCCATCTTCAAAAACCCATTTTTATAAGTTTCAAAAACCCCATTGAACCCCATTAAAACTCCCCCATTTCCAAAATACCCACCATCCATAAAACCTATCCAAAATCCATTTTCATTTTCATCCACCACAAACCATAAAAATCAAACCTTTATCATTTCTCTCATAAACCATTTTCTACCATTTTTTCACTTCCTAAGGAGCAACAACAATGGAGTTCAATGGATTTCTTCTTCGTGATGGAAGATCGGGTGATAGGCAAAGGAAAATTATTCAGAGGCTTCAGAGTCGAGAAATTCTCTCGACTAGGTACGTCGATGATAACTGTCTGTATGCTTTGGGTCTTTATCATAGTGTTTTCCATTTATTAGATTTTTTAGGCTTGCATAATATTTTCGTTAATCAGGAACCTACCTATGAGAGGCTAACAGTTGAGTTTTTAAGTTCATTGATATACACTGTCAGTCCTAACACTGCTAGCACAGTCGGTACTATTAATTTTAGACTGTTTGGAATTGAATATGAATTCAGTACCAACGAGCTAGCAGGCTTGTTAGGAATCCCTCATAGGGAAGGTGCGATTTGTGAGGCACCTTTGGATGCGGAATGGTCGGCCGAGGTATTTTCCTTCTGGCAAAGGCTTTCAAGTACTTCAATAAATTCTTTTGAAGGAATACTTGCGTCGACCATTCATAACCCGACCATAAGAGTTTTCAGATATCTTTTGGCATGTACTATTTTTGGTCGGGAGAGTCTGAACAAGGTAAACGCTAGAGAACGAGGAGAGAAGGTGGTTATGAGTTGATGGCTCATGGGGTAGCTATCCCATCTGTTGCTTTACCTTGCATTAGACGTACTTGTAATACCTCAAAATTTGCCCTCTCATTTCCTCAACATTTTGCATAGCATTTTGCATATGTGGATTCATAAAATAACCAAAAACATTGCATCATATATAGCATAGCCGAGGCGTGGGTATGTGATCAATGATCGGAGCAACCGAAAGTTATGAAGAGGCTACCGAAGGGCCACAAAGCTTCTCAACCTTGTGCAAAGGGTTCACAATATCCCACAAGTCTTCACTTGAAGCCACAAGTCATGGAAAGTTTTGGTTTGATTGAAGGAGGCAAGCAGTGCAATACTTCTTGAGGGAAAAGAGCCGAATTAGGGTTTCATTTCTACAGGGCTTCTACATAAATTTTTGAGTCGAAGTGGATTTCTTTGACTTATATATGATGTCAAGTGCCTAGGGTTCAAATCTCGTCCACAAATTCATTTTGGAAGGGGTTCGACTGGCCGGACGACGGAAAATCGAGGAATTGGAGAAAAGGCAATCGGGCTAGGTAAAAAGGGTCGACTCCGGACTTTTAAGATCGAGATCGTGAAATTAGGGTTACAATGATCCTATGGTTCAAGCTTGGTCAAGAAATGATGGAGGAATCATAAAAAAACCAAAGAAAAATCATTTGAAAAGTAGTTGGTTTTGCATTTCCCTCCACCTTTCCTTCCACTTTCTTTCCACACTTCCTTTCATTCTTTCCATCTCATTTTTCCACTCCAATTCCACTCCATTTCCCTTGGAAACTTCCACCACCTTCCACCATCTTCTAGAGTGTTCCAAGGAATATTCCAAGGAATATTCCAAGGAATATTCCCTTTTCCAACCCTAACCCTAACTAACTTCCAAACCTAATTTTGGATCCCAAACCTAATTTTTGGGCCCCAAACCCAAACCTAGCTCCTAGCCTAATCTCTATATAACCATTAATCACTTCCTTGAGAGAGGTTCCGACAATTCCAAATTTTTTCACTTCTTCCATAATCACTTTTTCTCTCTCACTTTTCCTCCATTTTCCCTCCTTTCACCAAAGCTTCTTTGAATAAGCTCTTCAAGTTTCACATTGAAACTTGAAGATCTTGAAGCTTAAGCCTCCAACCTCCATTAATTGTGGATCGTAGAAGAAGAAGCTAGTGATTTTGTTGAAGATTTCGGCTTATCGGAAGTGTGTAAAGATTCAAGCATCAAGAACGCATTTATTTTGCGGTTTCTCGGTTTTCGGTTTTCTCTTCGATTCAAGCTCCGATTATTGCAACAATTACCGAAGCACTCCTCCGCTTCGTAGGTTGGTGATCTTAATCATTTCTTCTTTAAGTTATTCTCTTCATCTCGCCACTTTTGGCATTCTTTAATTGCTTTTTTCGCTTTGCTTGAAATCGTTCCGTTTCAATTATGTTTACTTGTGATTTGTGATTTTTTGTTGATTTAGAAGCTAAGGTGTTAATAGATATAGGTGCTAGCATGTGTAAATAAGCTCAAATTAAGTAGAAATTAGTGTTAGCATGTTCCTAGGAAGGTTAGGGATCCTAAGAAGTGAGTTTGTGGCCAAAAGCACTTATTTCAAAGTTTTTTTCACTTTCTGTTCAGTGTTAACCGGTTAACGCATGGGGTTAACCGGTTAACACGTGCGTTTTGCCACAAATTGCTTCTGTTTTAGGTCTGTTAACCGGTTAACCCATATGGTTAACCGGTTAACGCTGTCGAATTTTGGATTCTTAGCTTATTTGAGAGCTCATTCCTAATTTCTAGTGCCTTTAACGTTCATACATGTTTAGGTAGTGATTTTAGGGAATTTTTTAGTCCATTTCCAGTAGCTAGTTCCCCCATTTCGAGTCGTTTCGACACGATTCCGTTCATGTTGCGTTTTAGGCATTTTTTTGTGTTCTTTGTGCATATCTTGGTTTCTTGCATGTTGTTACCATGTTTGTGCATTATTTGACACATAATAATCATGTTGCATTCTGTTTTATAGGTTGGCATTGCATTAAATCATTTTTTGTATTGCATTATGTTGATGTATGTTGCATTTTGCATAATCATATATATGTGCATTTGGTGGAATTTGTTGCATGTTTGATCATAGCATTTTATCCATTCAATTCTGAATTTTGCATTGAGTTTAGTATGTTTGTTGAGCTATCATATTGCATGTTCATAATCAATAATCACCATGTTCAAGTGCCATGTTCATATGCATGTTTAGGTGCTACTTTGTGCATTTATTTGTTGCATAATTAACCATGTGGTGTATTCTTGCATAATCATCAAAAATGTTCATGTTCTTGTATGATGATCCATGTTCAAAGGCATGTTTGTGATGTGTTTAGTGATTTTTGCATTGAGTTTGTGCATAAAACATAAAAATAATCAAATTTGGATTTTGCATTTCATAGCTGTTTTTGTATATAGCTGCTGTAAATTTTGTTTGTTGTGTGCATGATGTGTGTGACTTTCTACACCTACTTTTTCATGTTGCATGCTGGCTGTAAAAAGCTGGTGGGTGTTAGGCTTAGTTTCATAGCTATTTGTGTATTAGGGGCTGTAATAGGTGCTGTATTTTTGTCCTAGCTTTTTCTAGTTCCTTTAGGATTAAAATAGAGTCTAGTTTAGGTCTAAGGTGCCTTAGAATTTAATTAGGATTTAATTAATGTGTGTTTGCCTTATTCTTTTTAATAAAAATGCATGCTAACCATTTGTTTTGTAGTGGGGAAGATTGAGGTAAGTTTACTCCACTTTATCCTTTATTTTTTATGCATTTCTTTTAGGCTTTTTAATTCATTTTTCCTTCCATGTTTGTGATTGGTAGGATTCCCCATTGTTAGGACCAACTTATCTTCCTTAGGAAGTAAGTTGCATCCTTTTTCCTTTTTTTCTTTTCTTTTCCTTTTTCCATTAGGAATAGAAAACCTCACTAACCCTTAGGATCTCCCTTTGTGCATAATACATTAGGATTGAGTCTTAGTCCCTTAGATTTTTCCTTTTATCAACTTGAGTCATTCTCTTTCTCATCTCAAAAGAAAAGCAATAAAACACTTAATAAAAACCGAACAATCTTGTACGACACGAGACTTTGTTGCGGAGTGTTTATACGCGTCCTGTTTCGGGGCGAGGTGTAAATACTTCCCGCGATGGATAGGTCTTAGTACAAGACAGTTCACAAACAAAGTCAAAAACACTTCTTTTAAAAAGACAAAAACAAACAATAACCGACTATCCTGCGGGAACTTCTTTTCTCATCTCATTCACTCACATCGCGAACTCGCGGCTACTTGTCACACATGCAAGACGGTAAACGCACTCGTACCAGACGAGCCTGCAACACCTGAGCATAGACATACGCAGTTCCAGCTGTAAAAAACACAAACAAATAGTTCCCGCCTAGGTTAGGCGAACTACGTCGACTCTGATCCTCATTATCCCGATGAGGTACGTAGGCAGCGGGGTAGGGCCCGTTCGAGCACATTCTTTATTTTCCCTACATTTCCCCCTTTCTTTCCATTCTCTTTTTTTTTATTCCTTTTTCATTTCCATTCCATTTCCAGTTAGCGGTTCATTTGTTCAGCAGCATTCTTTATTTCTCACCCTTTGAAACAAGCAAGCAAGCGTGGATCCCGTCGGGTACGACGGACGATCTGGGGTGCTAATACCTTCCCAGGTCGTAACCGACTCCCGAACTCAGATCTTTGGTTCGCAAGGCCTCGTCCTTTCCTTTTTCCTCAGGTTTGTGCAACATTACCTTTCCCATTCTTTCGGGATAAAAATGTCTGGCTGGCGACTCTAACCTTTTCCGCGCCACTTTCGCGTTTGTACTAGGATGAAAATCCCGGGAGCGACAGCTGGCGACTCTGCTGGGGATCGAACCCAGAATCTCTGGTTTCCCTTGTAGAGTCAATCCTAGCGCCTGTTTGGTTTTGTTCTTTGGGTGTATATGTGTTTGTTGCTGAGTGCTTTAGTTTAGCTTTACTGTTTTATTTACAGTTTTATTTACAGCTTTACTTTATCGCATTTATTTACCGCTTTCAGTATTTTATTTTCCATGCATCATATTATACTGGATTGTCTGGCTGTGCTGGTTTTCATTTTTTCTGTGGGTGGGAGTTACTGTGAGATAAGCCAAATACCCGGCTTGAGTGCACCATAGGATTAGCGTGGACAGACATTGTACTCTTATGGTATCTCACCATGATGGGTGGCGATGTGTTCCACACCCAGATTGCGACCGTCTTGGAACTATTCTGTGTGGGGATTACCTCACTTCAGGGTACGACCTTGATAGTTATGTGCATCTGGTGACCGATCTTCGAGGACCTTAATGGAAACACCCCTCTCCAGTGATGACAGTGGCAGACCACATTTGTTGGCAAACCCACTCGCATCCGAGGGTCCATTGGGAACTCGCATAGGATGGCCTGGTTCTCTCATAGGAATTCAGTTAAAGCAAACTGTTCGTATGACGATAGTATTGTACCCTTCGGGATGAATGTACTATTGTTTCTCGATTCAGTGCTTGAAGCTGGAGACTTGTGAGGGATGCTTGTTTTTTCCGGACTCAACTGAGACCTCCCTGCGTAGTATATAATACCAAACCGATTCCCTGATTTGGTCATGAGCCATTTCTCGGAGATGGTGAACGTATTATTGCTACTCGGCTTTGAGAGTCCGTGATGTTGACCCGAGTAGCACACCCGTGAGATTGGGAGGGGTTTACAGGTTTGCAGGAACCCTGGTACCTTCAGCATACCCACTTTGCCTTTGGTTCAGTTTTGTGATCTGGATTTCTGTTCTTAAGCTATGGACCCCGGATCAGAGGGATGATTATTGTGATATCTGGATTTTGAGACCGTGCACCGACACCTGATTATATGATTGGCACATCACAGACACTTCACTGATCACATGCCTTGCCTTGCATAAGCATCATATCATCATTAATCATTTGTGTTTCTTTTATTCTCAGGGTTTGCATTATTCCCGGTTCCTGGTCATATCTTTGCTTCAGAATGGAAGACGTCAGAAAGAAGAATATTTTCTACAAGTTTTTTGATACCAAAGTGGACTTGCTCAAGCAGATGGTGTCTCTCATTACCCCGGGTCATTTGGATTTCTTCAAACAGCAGTATGGTGATATTTTGGATATGGTTTTCAGCTTGGATAGTTCACAGAAGAGTGCCATTCATACTTTGCTACAGTACTATGATCCTAGACTCCGATGTTTCACATTTCCGGATTTCCAGCTAGGTCCGTTGCTAGAAGAGTATGTTGAGATTCTAAGACTACCGATTCAGGATCAGATTCCGTTCAATTCAGAGATGACAAGACCAACTCACACCGTCATTGCTAAGGCTCTTTATTTGAGCCCATCAGAAGTATCTGCTAATCTGGTTTCCACCAAGGCCGGGGTGCTTGGTTTTCCCTTAGAGTTTCTGGTCGGAAAAGCTGAAGAGTGTGCCGTGGAAAAGCAGTGGGATTCAGTTTGCGCTATCTTGGCATTATCTGTGTATGGGATAGTTTTGTTTGCTGATATGGACAAGTTTGTGGACATAAATGCAATTCATTTGTTTGTGTTGAAGAATCCGATACCTACTCTCCTAGGTGACTTGTATTATTCGGTGCACTATAGGAATGAGAAGAGACGAGGTGGCTTGGTTAGATGTTGTGCTCAGTTGTTCTACACTTGGTTTATGAGGCACATCCCTATTGTTGGAGTGTTTAGGGATCCCAATGTAATATGGTCGCAGAAGCTCAACACGTTGACTGCCAAAGACATCAGATGGTTCACTTTGAGGTTAAAAGGGAAAGA
The DNA here is from genome assembly GCA_963966055.1 of Lathyrus aphaca. Classification (NCBI taxonomy): domain Eukaryota; kingdom Viridiplantae; phylum Streptophyta; class Magnoliopsida; order Fabales; family Fabaceae; genus Lathyrus; species Lathyrus aphaca. The sequence continues at coordinate 481,492,452 of OZ014525.1, read as the reverse complement.
GCTCATCTCCAGTTGTGGAAAGTATCCTAATGTTCCTCTCTTAGGAGTAGCTGGTTGCATTAACTACAACCCCATACTCTTGAGAAGACAATTAGGGTACGCTTTAAAGAATGTTCCCAAAGATTCAGAGTTGGGTCAGACTTTTTATTTTCCTACAAAGGATAATCTCCCATTGGTGCGTGAGGCTGCAGGTGCTTGGAAAACGGTTATTAAAAAGGGTATAGATCGTTTGGGCAGGAGCAACAATCAAATGTTTCCCGAGTTTGAAGCGTGGGTAAGAGAAAAAGCTCAAGTGACTCTAATCCCTTTCTCTGCACCGTTACCACCACCTACTACGGTGCCTTTGGAAGAATATCAGAAGTTAGAAGCTTTGGTTAAGCAACTGAGGGTTGAAAATCAAGAGGCTCTTAATTCTTGTCAAGCGCTGATGATCCAAAACCGTCAATTGAAAGATAGAGCTGAGCAAGCCGAGGAGATAGTCCGTCTTAAGCAGAAGGGTTTTGAAGATAGAGAGCTCTACTTCCGAAAGAAAGGTTTAGCTGAGACTCATAAGACGGCCCAGCGCCGAAGAGAGAAGAAAGATCTTAGTGAAGCCAATGAAGCTGTTACTTTATGGCAGGAGAAATGGGACGAAAATCTGAAGAAACAAAAAGAGTTAGACGCCAAGCACAAGCAGGAAGTCAAAAGCCTTCAGGATTCTTTAGATGGGCAGAAAGAACTTCTCAGGAAAGCTTATTATCAAGAGGAGGATCGTATCCGGCACGTAACAGAAAGTCAGCAGGCACTGAAGGAAGCTCAAAAGGAGATTGAAGACTTAAAGTTGAAAGCTGATGTGAAAAGGTCGAAGGCCAAATCAAGTCAAAGCAAGGAGAATGAAGCAGCATTTCTACAGCAGATCGAGGGGTTACACGCTTCTTCTGATACGAGGGACCTCCTCATTCAGAAGCTCATCCAGGAACCCGGTCATCCAGATGTGGTTCAGCTGTTCCAGAGCGTCAAATGCCTTAGCTGGAGATTGAAAGATATAGAGCTCCCTAGTGTTTAATTTCACATTGTTGTACTTGGATTACCCACAGGCTTGTTGTGGGATTCCTTATATGTGATGTACTTTTGTTATTGTGATTGGCACCCTTCAGGGACTTTTGTGTTTTCAGACTCCAGTTTATATGATTGATTTGTTCCGGATTTCTTGTTTGTTATTTGCACCGACACGGGGTAATGAGCACCAATTCTTCACAGCCGTCATTATGTCTGAATATCATTTGGGTCTTCTTCCCAATTCTTATCTTCTTAATGCCAAGACCGGACACAGGAAGATACTCGGGAATAAAAGGAACACATTGCATTGCATACGCATCATTTGCATTTTGTCTTTGTCTTTGCAGGTTTTTCTTCGAGATGTTTAATTTATCTGTGTTCACCAGGCAAAGATTGCGAGGGCCGCCAAGACCCGGTACATTCGACAAAATATTCCTCATCGGTACGCGACCCGCAGTAATCAAAGAACAGCAATGGACGCCATGCAGACAGAACTCAACGATGTCCGTACCAAGATGGCAGAATTTGTGACTCTGATGCAGGGGATGGCCCAGGGGCAGCAGGAGCTGAGAAATGCAATTCAAGGGTTAACTCCTCCTAACACTAATGCTCAGGCAACTACTTCCGGCGGACTAGGGGCTCCTCCCAATACCAACAACGGTACAGGTGGACCTCATGTTCCAGATCCAGCTATGGCTACGTATGTTCCTGTGCAGGACAGGCAGGAAGACCAATTCCAGTACTTCAACAATGATATGGGTTTCGGCGGTGACGGAAATCTCAACGACTTCTTGGTGCTTGCAGAGAAGGTCAAGGCCTTAGAGTGCAAGGATACTTTGGGAATTGACGTGTCAGATATGGGTTTAGTACCTGGGGTGGTCATTCCACACAAGTTCAGGCCACCAGCATTTGATAAATACAACGGCAACTCTTGCCCGAAAACTCACCTACAGGCTTTCTACAGGAAGATTGCGGCTCACACGCGAGATGAGAAACTATGGATGTACTATTTCCAGGATAGCCTTTCTGGAGGGTCCTTGGAGTGGTACATGAAGTTGGAAAGAAGTTCTATCAGAAGCTGGAAGGATTTGGGAGAGGCCTTCCTCAGACAATATCAATACAACATTGACATGGCACCTAGCCGTACTCAGCTCCAAAGCTTGACACAGAGGAGCTCGGAGAGCTTCAAAGACTATGCACAGAGGTGGCGTGAGGTGGCCTCCCGAGTGCAACCACCGTTACTGGAAAGAGAGATGGTCGATCTTTTCTTGAATACCCTCCCAGGGCATTTCATGGAAAGGTTGGCTGGTTGTTCCTCAAGTGGCTTCTCGGACATTATCTTGACTGGAGAAAGAATCGAAAGCTGGCTCAAACAGGGGAAGATTCAAAATGGAAGCGCTTCAGTATCTGGCATCAAGAAACCCTTTGTGAAAAGGAGGGAAGGGGAAACAGGAGCAGTATACGCGCAGAGAGGAATGATGCACCAAGGATATTATCAGCAAGTGGCCCCCGTCACTATTTCAACTCCTCCAGTTCAACAACGTGTTCAGCCTCCACAGCCGCAACGCTCACAGGGGTATCAGCCAAGACCCCCTCGTCCGTACTACCCTCAGAAGCCGAGAGATAGACATTTTGAAGCTCCACCAATGTCTTACTCCCAACTGTTGAAGAATCTCCTGCAGCTTCAAATGATTCAGCTCCGTACCTTGCAACCTCCGAGGCCAGGCCAAATTCCTGAAGGTTATGATTCGAATGCTAGATGCGAGTTTCATTCTGGAGCTCCCGGCCATAGTACTGAAAATTGTAAAGCGTTGAAACATGTCGTTCAGGATTTGTTGGATTCTAAAGCGATCAATTTCGCTCCCTCTCCTAATGTGCTGGAAAATCCCATGCCTCATCACAGGGGCACGGTTGGTGCAATTGGTGAAGGGGAGAAATTGAATCTGGTGGATGTTGTAGATGACTTGAAGACTTCATTGGTTGCTATCAAGATTTGTTTGTTAAAGAAAGGTATTTTCCCCGGATGCGAGGATGATTGTCTAGAATGTACAGAAGCTACCAACGGTTGCAAGAGATTGAAGGCCGGAATTCAAGGTATGATTGATGAAGGAGTGCTGCAATTTGACAAGATCGTGAAAGAAAGTGAAGTATCTACGGTGACTATCTTTTATGATCCATCCCAAGTTCCTTCGCGTGCTAGAGTGGCACCAATAACCATTACTACTGCTGGACCCATAATGTACCAAAGTGACAGAGCTGTTCCTTGGCATTACGGTGGTGAAGTGTATTACAATGGTCAGAGGCAAGAATTGGCCACGACTAGTATAACCCCAGCTCAAGTAGAGAATGTTGGAGTAGGGGGTTTTACTCGAAGTGGAAGACTGTTTGCGCCTGAAGCATTGAGAAACAATGTGATACCACCTAGAGATACTGCCGAAGCCCAAGCAAGAGCCAGAGGGAAGCAACCTGTAGTTGTCAATGATCCAACTCCATCGGCTGATCCAGATCTCACCTTTGATAAGGAAACGGAAGAATTCCTGAGGATCATCAAGAAGAGTGACTATAAGATTGTAGATCACTTGCAGCAGACGCCATCAAAGATCTCCATCTTATCATTGCTCATGTGTTCGGATTCTCACAGGAAGGCCCTTTTAAATATTCTGAACAAGGCATACGTGCCTCAGGATATTTCTGTGAATCAGTTAGAAACGGTGGTGTCCAGCGTTAATGCCAGTCATGGATTGGGTTTCACAGACTTGGACTTAACTTCTGATGGGCGTGCTCACAATCGGGCATTGCATATTTCTTTGGAATGCAAAGGTGCGGTGCTCTCCCATGTGCTGGTGGATACTGGTTCATCTTTGAACGTCCTGCCTAAGAAGGCATTGATGAAGCTGGACTATGATGGAGTGGTGTTAAAGCCCAGTGATTTAGTAGTCCGAGCATTTGATGGATCAAGAAGATCGGTATTTGGAGAGGTGGAGTTACCTATCAAGGTAGGACCACAAGTCTTCAATACCACGTTTTATGTGATGGATATCCAGCCGGCATATAGTTGTTTACTTGGAAGGCCCTGGATACACTCGGCAGGAGCGGTTTCTTCTACACTTCATCAAAAATTAAAGTTTGTCTGGGAAGGTCAAGTTGTGACGGTCAGCGGGGAAGAAGATATTTTCGTTAGTCATCTCGCCTCATTCAAATATGTGGAGATGGATGGCGAAATAGTCGAGACCCCTTGTCAAGCTTTTGAGCCTGTGAAGTCCGAGCAAGCATCTGCAGTAGCAATTTCTCCTGAAGAACCGAAGAAGGTGGCTTCCATAGCTTCCTATAAACAAGCGCGCGAATTGGTAGAATCCGGGATCCGAGAAGGCTGGGGGAGCCCGGTAGAAGTGCCAGAGAAGAAGGACATGTTCGGGATTGGTTATCACCCTGGAGGACCTTCGTCTGAAACAGGTGCAAAAGGTTGTCAAAGCCCGGTCACTTTCACAAGTGCGGGAATGGTAAACTACGAGAACATCAGTGCTGTACAGGATGACATCGTCGATAGCGATTGTGACTTAGATGAATGGATCAGGCCTGCCGCTCCAGGAACTCAACTTAGCAACTGGACATCGGAAAGGCTTATTTCGGTCACTTCCTTCGAAGAGTAATAATGTCTTGTTTCTATTTTTCCTGTACTAAAGCACTATGTCTTACCCCGGGGCATAGTGTCTCTTTGTAAGGGTTCATTTGTTCATTAACGCAATCATTAATAAAACTGACGTTTCACATTCATTTCATGTTGTTCTCTGTCTTTCGTTTTTTACTTTTGTTTTTTTAAAAAGAAAGAAAAGTTTTTAAAATGGAAATGTTTCTCAGTTTCTCAAGTTGTTGCTAAAGCCTTGCATGAATCATCATTCATGCAGGTGCTCGTCACCGGATCTTATCAATGACGACCCTGTTATGGCTAAGTATGACTTCGACAATCCAATTTATCAAGCCGATGAGGAAGGTGAAGAGGATTGTGATTTACCCGAAGAATTGGCCAGACTGCTCAAACAGGAAGAGAAGATGATTCAGCCGCATGAGGAAGATGTTGAGGTGATAAACTTGGGTACTGAAGAGGACAAGAAAGAAGTCAAGATCGGAGCTGCATTAGAAGAATCTGTCAAGACTCGTTTGATGGCTATGCTTCGAGAGTACGTTGACGTCTTCGCATGGTCCTACCAAGATATGCCTGGTTTAGACACTGACATTGTGGTACACAAGCTACCTCTCAGAGAAGGTTGTCCTCCGGTGAAGCAGAAGTTGAGGCGCACACGTCCAGACATGGCAATCAAAATAAAAGAAGAAGTGCAAAAACAGTTTGATGCTGGCTTCTTGGCCGTGACTAGTTATCCTCCATGGGTTGCTAACATTGTGCCGGTTCCTAAAAAAGATGGCAAAGTCAGAATGTGTGTGGATTACAGGGATTTGAATAAGGCTAGCCCCAAAGATGATTTCCCTCTACCTCACATAGATGTACTTGTCGATAATACTGCTCAGTTTTCCGTGTTCTCCTTCATGGATGGATTCTCAGGCTATAATCAAATTAAGATGGCTCCCGAGGATATGGAAAAGACAACTTTCATCACTCCTTGGGGCACCTTTTGTTACAAGGTCATGCCGTTTGGTTTAAAGAATGCAGGAGCTACCTACCAACGGGCAATGGTGACGTTGTTTCACGACATGATCCATCATGAAATTGAGGTTTATGTTGATGACATGATAGCAAAGTCCCAGACGGAAGAAGAACACTTGGTCAATCTAGCAAAATTATTTGACAGGCTTCGAAAGTTCAGACTGAGGTTAAATCCGAATAAATGCACCTTCGGGGTTCGTTCTGGCAAGTTGCTCGGCTTCATTGTTAATGAACGAGGAATTGAGGTCGATCCGGCCAAGGTGAAAGCAATCCAGGAAATGCCTGAGCCGAAGACTGAAAAGCAAGTGCGTGGCTTCCTAGGGAGACTAAACTACATTGCACGGTTTATTTCTCACCTAACGGCCACGTGCGAGCCCATCTTCAAGCTTCTGAGGAAGAATCAGGCCATTAAATGGAATGAAGACTGTCAGCGAGCCTTTGACCGAATCAAAGAGTATTTGTTGGAGCCACCAATTCTTATGCCTCCAGTGCCAGGGAGACCTCTGATTATGTATCTCACTGTGCTGGAAGGATCAATGGGATGTGTACTGGGTCAGCAGGACGAGTCTGGTCGAAAAGAGCATGCCATTTATTACCTTAGCAAAAAGTTTACCGATTGTGAGACACGATACTCACTACTCGAGAAAACTTGCTGCGCTTTGGCATGGGCTGCTCGCCGGCTAAGACAGTACATGCTGACTCATACTACTCTCCTAATTTCCAAGATGGATCCTGTAAAATACATCTTTGAGAAGCCGGCTTTGACAGGAAGAGTGGCCCGTTGGCAAATGATACTCACGGAGTATGACATACAATACACTTCACAAAAAGCAATCAAGGGGAGTGTGTTGTCAGAATACTTGGCCCAGCAGCCGATTGATGATTATCAACCCATGAGGTTTGAGTTTCCGGATGAGGACATCATGTTCCTCAAGTCGAAAGACCATGAAGAACCACTTCCGGAGGAGGGGCCTGACCCTGAATCCAGATGGAAGTTGATGTTTGACGGAGCTGTAAACATGAATGGGAGTGGAGTAGGTGCTGTTATTATCTCACCAGAAGGAGTCCACACACCTCTTGCTGCTCGGTTGACCTTCGAGTGTACTAACAACGAAGCAGAGTATGAAGCTTGCATCATGGGGATCGAAGAGGCAATAGACTTGCGAGTCAAGAACCTTGAGATCTTCGGAGATTCTGCTTTGGTGGTAAATCAAGTCAATGGCAAATGGCTAGTTCATCAAGCTCGTTTGATTCCTTACCGAGATTACGTCAGGAGGCTGTTAACCTTCTTTACCAAAGTAAAGCTGAGCTATGTTCCTAGGGACGAAAACCAGTTCGCCGATGCTCTCGCAACTTTATCATCCATGATTAAAGTATGCCAAGAGAATTTCGTGCCTCGAATTTCGATCTCTCGTCTTGAAAGACCGGCTTATGTCTTCGCAGTTGGTGATGGTGAAGATGACAAGCCTTGGTACCATGACATCAAACAATTCCTGAAGGTTCAAGAATACCCGGCAGGGGCATCCAGTAAAGATAGGAAAACTCTTAGAAGACTGGCGGGAGGTTTCTTCTTGAATCAGGATGGTGTGTTGTACAAACGGAACTTTGACATGGTGCTGCTCAGATGTGTGGACAGACACGAAGCAGACATGTTAATGCAGGAGGTTCACGAAGGCTCCTTTGGTACCCATGCTGGAGGACATGCCATGGCCAAGAAGTTATTGAGATCGGGATACTATTGGATTACCATGGAATCCGATTGTTGCAAATATTCCCGCAAATGCCATAAGTGTCAAATTTATGCCGACAAGGTCCATGTGCCTCCGAATCCGTTGAGTGTCATGTCTTCACCGTGGCCATTCGCTATGTGGGGCATCGATATGATTGGAAAGATTGAGCCAACAGCTTCTAATGGACATCGCTTCATCCTGGTTGCTATTGATTATTTCACGAAGTGGGTTGAAGCAGCTTCTTACACCAATGTCACCAAACAAGTGGTTGCTCGGTTTATTAAGCGGGACATCATCTGCCGGTATGGAGTCCCTGAAAGGATCATTACTGATAATGGTTCTAATCTCAACAACAAGATGATGGCTGACTTGTGTCGAGACTTCAAAATAGAACACCACAACTCTTCTCCATATCGTCCGAAGATGAATGGCGCCGTCGAGGCGGCTAATAAAAACATTAAAAAGATTGTTCAGAAGATGGTTGTAACATACAAAGATTGGCACGAGATGTTGCCATTCGCGTTGCACGGGTACAGAACCTCAGTACGCACTTCAACTGGGGCAACTCCATTCTCATTGGTGTACGGTATGGAGGCAGTCCTACCAATTGAAGTAGAAATTCCCTCATTGAGGCTGATGATGGACATCAAGCTAGATGAAGCTGAATGGCTCCGATCCAGATATAATCAATTGAGCCTCATTGAAGAGAAGCGTCTAGCAGCTGTGTGCCATGGACAGTTGTATCAGCGACGAATGAAGCAAGCTTTTGGCAAGAAGGTGCGACCACAGAGGTACATGCCAGGAGATTTAGTGCTGAAAAGGATTCTTCCTCCTCTCAACGATCACAGGGGCAAGTGGACACCCAACTATGAAGGACCGTTCGTGGTTAAAAAGGTCTTCTCAGGCGGAGCCTTAATGCTGACAACCATGGACGGAGAAAACTTTCCATCCCCTGTCAACGCAGACGCAGTAAGAAAATACTTCGTGTAAAAAGGACCCGCTGGATAAAAACAGAATTAAGATCCAGGCAAAAATGGGCATCCCGGCGAGCCAAAAACAGAATAAAAGGCTCGGGCAAAAGTTAGGGAAATATCGAAAAAATGTACACCCGCTGAGTTGAAAAGCCACATCGGACAACTCAGGCAAAAAAGGGTATCCCGGTGGATTGAAAACCTGGAAGGGCGATCCACGCAAAAGAGGGATTAACACGAACGACTGCGATCTGCGAGATCCATGACATACCTACAGTGGAGGCTATACTAAGGGTTGAAGATCAGTTCACTTACTTTTTCTCAAGAGACAGAAGAGCGGAGCGTCTTGAAGACATACGAGTCATAACCGGGTTGATACTTGATGAGATTCATTTTTCACATTGCCAATAGGGTAGTTTGTTTTTCTTTTCAGCTGTTCCCTCATTCCAGGGAACTGCTTCCTTTGTACTGCCTATTCAGGGCTACCTTTCCAAATCAATAAAAATTCAACTTCAGTCAATTGACCATTTTAGCTTTTTGTTTTTACTTTTTCATCTGGCATTGATTGTTTGTGAAAACGTCTATCAAATGGTAACTTGCATTGTGTTATGAACATTTGAATGCTTTTCTAACTCGTGCAGGAGAATAGAAACATTTAATTCAACTCTAAAAGGGTGTTGAGATACCTAGACAATGATTCATGCTATGAGCCTGGGGCAAGCAGGTCCCAAATTAATTCTCTATGTTGCAGGTACTATCGATTGTGTTCATGCAGGTACAGGTACTGGTGTTGCTAACAGAGCTAAAAGATCACTATCCAGGATGGTCATTCCCATTTGTTTGAGCAGAAGCAAATGTCTCCCAGGGTGTTTCCAACTATCCCCAGCCATGTGCAAGTTGAAATTTATCCCAGCTAGACAGCAGAGAGTGGGTGCAATCCCCAAGCAGAAGTTTCCCTTCAGACAGGGGCAATTCTTAACAGCGTAAAGAGTATTTTGCCTCCCCAGCAGGTGTTTCCTCAACAGTGTCATGCCTTTGGTTCCCAGGAAGTCCTCACTCCCCCATCAGAGTTCAAAAAGGGTCCACCTCCAGCAGGGTCTTGGCACTCCAATCTCAAAGTCCAATTTATTTTTGGCAGTGGCGGCTATTCTGAGCCAGCGAATTATTAACAGCTTTCCCCACAGAGTTGTTTCCTCCTCATCAGGACAAACTAGATCGGTGCAGTGATCACTATTCCTCCCCAGCAAGGTGTTTCCTCAACAGTGTCATGCCTTTGGTTCTTCGCCAAGTCAGGAGGTCCTCACTTCCTCACCAGAGTTCAAGAAGAGTCCATCTCCAGCAGGGTCTTGGCACTCCAATCTCAAAGTCCAATTTATTTTTGGCAGTGGCGGCTGTTCGGAGCCGGTGTATTATTGACTACTTTCCCCGCAGAGTTGTCTCTTCCTCATCAGGATGGATCAGGTCAATGTAGTGATCATCTGTTCCTCCCCAATCAAGCCATTTGGGATGCCTGCAGTCTTCTTGTCAGAAGATCTCTTTGCATTTGCATATAGTAATCATCCTTACATTTGCATCCTCCAAAGCGTAGCATTTCCATCATCATGGATCATTACGCCATTAATCCAAACATATGCATACCAGCATGGGCCAGTTTTGAGGTATTACGAATATCTTCTCAACCTGAAGTACTCCGCACAGAGGATACCAATATCATGTTCCAGACATCCTTGTCTTTTCAAGTCAATGTGTGTCACTTATTCCGCATCTTGTTTGGTACAACAGTCGCGTCGCAGGTTCCCGTTTTGTACAACGGTCCTGTTTGCTTGGGCTCTCGTTTATGTACAACGATCTCGTTCCATCTTGTCCTATTTTCTTTGTTTCTGGTTACCGCCTGCGGCCGGTATACCTTTGCGTCTCCATTCGAGGATGGTTTCGTGTTAGATCCGAGGATCTTTTAGATTGTCATTCGAGGATGGCATTTCTTTTCTTCAAGTCCTTCTGCGGTTGGTCTTGTTGTGTGGCTATTATTCGAGGATAGTAGTTCACTTTATGAGCTTATTGATCGAGGTCAGTTTGTCTCTTTTGCAAAGTCTGTCTGAGGTCAGCTTTGTGTTTGGTTATCAGTCGAGGCTGGTATACCTTTGCGTCTCCATTCGAGGATGGTTTCGTGTTAGATCCGAGGATCTTTTGGATTGTCATTCGAGGATGGCATTCTTTTCTTCAAGTCCTTCCGAGGTTGGTCTTGTTGTTTTGTGTGGCTATTATTCGAGGATAGTAGTTCACATTTTGAGCTTATTGATCGAGGTCAGTTTGTCTCTTTTGCAAAGTCTGTCTGAGGTCAGCTTTGTGTTTGGTTATCAGTCGAGGCTGGTATACCTTTGCGTCTCCATTCGAGGATGGTTTCGTGTTAGATCCGAGGATCTTTTGGATTGTCATTCGAGGATGGCATTCTTTTCTTCAAGTCCTTCCGAGGTTGGTCTTGTTGTTTTGTGTGGCTATTATTCGAGGATAGTAGTTCACATTTTGAGCTTATTGATCGAGGTCAGTTTGTCTCTTTTGCAAAGTCTGCCTGAGGTCAGCTTTGTGTTTGGTTATCAGTCGAGGCTGGTATACCTTCGCGTCTCCATTCGAGGATGGTTTCGTGTCAGATCCGAGGATCTTTTGGATTGTCATTCGAGGATGGCATTCTTTTCTTCAAGTCCTTCCGAGGTTGGTCTTGTTGTTTTGTGTGGCTATTATTCGAGGATAGTAGTTCACATTTTGAGCTTATTGATCGAGGTCAGTTTGTCTCTTTTGCAAAGTCTGCCTGAGGTCAGCTTTGTGTTTGGTTATCAGTCGAGGCTGGTATACCTTTGCGTCTCCATTCGAGGATGGTTTCGTGTCAGATCCGAGGATCTTTTGGATTGTCATTCGAGGATGGCATTCTTTTCTTCAAGTCCTTCCGAGGTTGGTCTTGTTGTTTTGTGTGGCTATTATTCGAGGATAGTAGTTCACATTTTGAGCTTATTGATCGAGGTCAGTTTGTCTCTTTTGCAAAGTCTGCCTGAGGTCAGCTTTGTGTTTGGTTATCAGTCGAGGCTGGTATACCTTCGCGTCTCCATTCGAGGATGGTTTCGTGTCAGATCCGAGGATCTTTTGATTTGTCATTCGAGGATGGCATTTCTTTTCTTCAAGTCCTTCCGAGGTTGGTCTTGTTGTTGTGGCTACTATTCGAGGATAGTAGTTCACTTTTTGAGCTTATTGATCGAGGTCAGTTTGTCTCTTTTGCAAAGTCTGTCTGAGGTCAGCTTTGTGTTTGGTTATCAGTCGAGGCTGGTATACCTTTGCGTCTCCATTCGAGGATGGTTTCGTGTTAGATCCGAGGATCTTTTGGATTGTCATTCGAGGATGGCATTCTTTTCTTCAAGTCCTTCTGCGGTTGGTCTTGTTTTTGTTTTGTGTGGCTATTATTCGAGGATAGTATTTCACTTTTTGAGTTTATTGATCGAGGTCAGTTTGTCTCTTTTGCAAAGTCTGTCCGAGGTCAGTCTTTGTTGTTGATGGTTATCGCCTGCGGCCGATATACCATTGTGTTTCTATTCAAGGAGGGTTTTAGTACTGGATCCGAGGATCCCTTATGAGTTGTCATTCGAGGATGACATTCTTCCCAGCATATCTCCGCCTGGCTCTTTCCCTGTTACCTATTCAGAGGTCAAAACAAAAAATATATAAATAAATAAATGGGCGGGTGGCATTCCTGTTATCCCGAGTTCAAATTTTCAGGTTTTATTCGAGTATTCAATCACTCCATACCTTGAACGCCTAAAAGTTGTTGCAATCATCCGTTCAGGTCTGCAGTTGATTGAATAGGGGCAGCTGTAATACCTCAAAATTTGCCCTCTCATTTCCTCAACATTTTGCATAGCATTTTGCATATGTGGATTCATAAAATAACCAAAAACATTGCATCATATATAGCATAGCCGAGGCGTGGGTATGTGATCAATGATCGGAGCAACCGAAAGTTATGAAGAGGCTACCGAAGGGCCACAAAGCTTCTCAACCTTGTGCAAAGGGTTCACAATATCCCACAAGTCTTCACTTGAAGCCACAAGTCATGGAAAGTTTTGGTTTGATTGAAGGAGGCAAGCAGTGCAATACTTCTTGAGGGAAAAGATCCGAATTAGGGTTTCATTTCTACAGGGCTTCTACATAAATTTTTGAGTCGAAGTGGATTTCTTTGACTTATATATGATGTCAAGTGCCTAGGGTTCAAATCTCGTCCACAAATTCATTTTGGAAGGGGTTCGACTGGCCGGACGACGGAAAATCGAGGAATTGGAGAAAAGGCAATCGGGCTAGGTAAAAAGGGTCGACTCCGGACTTTTAAGATCGAGATCGTGAAATTAGGGTTACAATGATCCTATGGTTCAAGCTTGGTCAAGAAATGATGGAGGAATCATAAAAAAACCAAAGAAAAATCATTTGAAAAGTAGTTGGTTTTGCATTTCCCTCCACCTTTCCTTCCACTTTCTTTCCACACTTCCTTTCATTCTTTCCATCTCATTTTTCCACTCCAATTCCACTCCATTTCCCTTGGAAACTTCCACCACCTTCCACCATCTTCTAGAGTGTTCCAAGGAATATTCCAAGGAATATTCCAAGGAATATTCCCTTTTCCAACCCTAACCCTAACTAACTTCCAAACCTAATTTTGGATCCCAAACCTAATTTTTGGGCCCCAAACCCAAACCTAGCTCCTAGCCTAATCTCTATATAACCATTAATCACTTCCTTAAGAGAGGTTCCGACAATTCCAAATTTTTTCACTTCTTCCATAATCACTTTTTCTCTCTCACTTTTCCTCCATTTTCCCTCCTTTCACCAAAGCTTCTTTGAATAAGCTCTTCAAGTTTCACATTGAAACTTGAAGATCTTGAAGCTTAAGCCTCCAACCTCCATTAATTGTGGATCGTAGAAGAAGAAGCTAGTGATTTTATTGAAGATTTCGGCTTATCGGAAGTGTGTAAAGATTCAAGCATCAAGAACGCATTTATTTTGCGGTTTCTCGGTTTTCGGTTTTCTCTTCGATTCAAGCTCCGATTATTGCAACAATTACCGAAGCACTCCTCCGCTTCGTAGGTTGGTGATCTTAATCATTTCTTCTTTAAGTTATTCTCTTCATCTCGCCACTTTTGGCATTCTTTAATTGCTTTTTTCGCTTTGCTTGAAATCGTTCCGTTTCAATTATGTTTACTTGTGATTTGTGATTTTTTGTTGATTTAGAAGCTAAGGTGTTAATAGATATAGGTGCTAGCATGTGTAAATAAGCTCAAATTAAGTAGAAATTAGTGTTAGCATGTTCCTAGGAAGGTTAGGGATCCTAAGAAGTGAGTTTGTGGCCAAAAGCACTTATTTCAAAGTTTTTTTCACTTTCTGTTCAGTGTTAACCGGTTAACGCATGGGGTTAACCGGTTAACACGTGCGTTTTGCCACAAATTGCTTCTGTTTTAGGTCTGTTAACCGGTTAACCCATATGGTTAACCGGTTAACGCTGTCGAATTTTGGATTCTTAGCTTATTTGAGAGCTCATTCCTAATTTCTAGTGCCTTTAACGTTCATACATGTTTAGGTAGTGATTTTAGGGAATTTTTTAGTCCATTTCCAGTAGCTAGTTCCCCCATTTCGAGTCGTTTCGACACGATTCCGTTCATGTTGCGTTTTAGGCATTTTTTTGTGTTCTTTGTGCATATCTTGGTTTCTTGCATGTTGTTACCATGTTTGTGCATTATTTGACACATAATAATCATGTTGCATTCTGTTTTATAGGTTGGCATTGCATTAAATCATTTTTTGCATTGCATTATGTTGATGTATGTTGCATTTTGCATAATCATATATATGTGCATTTGGTGGAATTTGTTGCATGTTTGATCATAGCATTTTATCCATTCAATTCTGAATTTTGCATTGAGTTTAGTATGTTTGTTGAGCTATCATATTGCATGTTCATAATCAATAATCACCATGTTCAAGTGCCATGTTCATATGCATGTTTAGGTGCTACTTTGTGCATTTATTTGTTGCATAATTAACCATGTGGTGTATTCTTGCATAATCATCAAAAATGTTCATGTTCTTGTATGATGATCCATGTTCAAAGGCATGTTTGTGATGTGTTTAGTGATTTTTGCATTGAGTTTGTGCATAAAACATAAAAATAATCAAATTTGGATTTTGCATTTCATAGCTGTTTTTGTATATAGCTGCTGTAAATTTTGTTTGTTGTGTGCATGATGTGTGTGACTTTCTACACCTACTTTTTCATGTTGCATGCTGGCTGTAAAAAGCTGGTGGGTGTTAGGCTTAGTTTCATAGCTATTTGTGTATTAGGGGCTGTAATAGGTGCTGTATTTTTGTCCTAGCTTTTTCTAGTTCCTTTAGGATTAAAATAGAGTCTAGTTTAGGTCTAAGGTGCCTTAGAATTTAATTAGGATTTAATTAATGTGTGTTTGCCTTATTCTTTTTAATAAAAATGCATGCTAACCATTTGTTTTGTAGTGGGGAAGATTGAGGTAAGTTTACTCCACTTTATCCTTTATTTTTTATGCATTTCTTTTAGGCTTTTTAATTCATTTTTCCTTCCATGTTTGTGATTGGTAGGATTCCCCATTGTTAGGACCAACTTATCTTCCTTAGGAAGTAAGTTGCATCCTTTTTCCTTTTTTTCTTTTCTTTTCCTTTTTCCATTAGGAATAGAAAACCTCACTAACCCTTAGGATCTCCCTTTGTGCATAATACATTAGGATTGAGTCTTAGTCCCTTAGATTTTTCCTTTTATCAACTTGAGTCATTCTCTTTCTCATCTCAAAAGAAAAGCAATAAAACACTTAATAAAAACCGAACAATCTTGTACGACACGAGACTTTGTTGCGGAGTGTTTATACGCGTCCTGTTTCGGGGCGAGGTGTAAATACTTCCCGCGATGGATAGGTCTTAGTACAAGACAGTTCACAAACAAAGTCAAAAACACTTCTTTTAAAAAGACAAAAACAAACAATAACCGACTATCCTGCGGGAACTTCTTTTCTCATCTCATTCACTCACATCGCGAACTCGCGGCTACTTGTCACACATGCAAGACGGTAAACGCACTCGTACCAGACGAGCCTGCAACACCTGAGCATAGACATACGCAGTTCCAGCTGTAAAAAACACAAACAAATAGTTCCCGCCTAGGTTAGGCGAACTACGTCGACTCTGATCCTCATTATCCCGATGAGGTACGTAGGCAGCGGGGTAGGGCCCGTTCGAGCACATTCTTTATTTTCCCTACATTTCCCCCTTTCTTTCCATTCTCTTTTTTTTTATTCCTTTTTCATTTCCATTCCATTTCCAGTTAGCGGTTCATTTGTTCAGCAGCATTCTTTATTTCTCACCCTTTGAAACAAGCAAGCAAGCGTGGATCCCGTCGGGTACGACGGACGATCTGGGGTGCTAATACCTTCCCAGGTCGTAACCGACTCCCGAACTCAGATCTTTGGTTCGCAAGGCCTCGTCCTTTCCTTTTTCCTCAGGTTTGTGCAACATTACCTTTCCCATTCTTTCGGGATAAAAATGTCTGGCTGGCGACTCTAACCTTTTCCGCGCCACTTTCGCGTTTGTACTAGGATGAAAATCCCGGGAGCGACAGTACTGATGTACGTAATGAAAGGAACTGGACCTATGATATGAATACTCCACCTGTTTTGGGTCCACTTCCTCCTAATTCCTGATGGGGAGGTACATGACACTGATGAAGAGTATGATCGGAGAGAGCAGTCTCCTATACCTCACATGTCCCCCCATCGTCCTTCACAGTCACACACCGCACCATCTTCCTCTAACCCTGTTGCAGGTGCTGCTCCTGGATTCTATCTCACTGAGGAGATGTGGCGTGATATGACGGCTAGAGAGGAGAAGCGAGACGGCCTTCTCTCTACTATTTCACAACAACTGACGGACAACATGAGCTTCATGCAACAATCGCGATTGGTTTCGGATCGTGCTTACAGCAACGTTTGCCGTACCTTGAATGATATCACATTAGAGCAGGACCGTCAGAGAGAATTCAACCGCCGGCACTACCAGCTTATGGAGGCCACTCAGGGTTCCATCTTAGGTAACCTTCGAGAGGTCCGGGGTGCTCAGGCTGCCTTATCGGCACGACTTGACCGGAGGGACCAGCATCACAGTAGATCCCGTCGCTCCAGACCATCGCAGCAGGACGGCGAGGGCACCAGTGCTCCTCCGTAGTAGTTTTTCAGGTTACCCTCTTTATCTTATTTCGAAACATTGGGGACAATGTTCGATTTAAGTGTGGGAGGGGATTTTATTGCTTTCTGTCATTTCCCTTTTTAGTTATTTATTTCATTTCAGTTATTTCCCTTTTAGTAAGTTATTTAGTTTAATTTTCTTAGATAATGCATGAGTCTGACGAGTCACCAGTATAGTGTATTTTTTAGTACATCCTCATTTTTTCCCATTTCCTTAGCCTTACCAGAAAAATTTTAAAAAGAAAACAATGTTGTTTCACATATTTTTTGGGCTTTGAGACAGGTTTAGATTAGGATGTGGTGACTTAGGTCAACTTTTTGAAACATCAGCACCATTTTAGCACCATAGACCTCTTGAATATAGGAATCACTCCTAAACCCCACCACCATGACCTTTATTATCATTTAAAAAATTGTCCTAAGTAGTTTATTCTAGCAGTCAGGTCCAGCCTAAGCATGCTCTACGTAGGGGGCCGATGAACATAAGTGAATGATCCAGTGCTAAAAAAAATAATAAATAAAAAAAAAAAGAAAAAGACAAACTCTGGGATAGGTGACCCTCACAAAGTCATTTAAACCGAAAAAAGAGAAGAAAAAATTTTTTTGCCACAAAAAGAAAAAATTGCAAGTCACCTATTGTTAGTTGGTTCAGAGGTATCTGGCACTGAACTTGGTAGGGCGGATTACGATCTGATCCCCCGCAGCTACAATTAGGTCAAATAAAACAGGTTTACACATGCTTATGTGCCAGAAACCTTATGTTATGGATCAAAATCACTAACCGGTCACTCTACTATGAAGCATGTACGGATAACGGGCTTAATGTGATTGCGTCTGAATGAAAAGGACACAAAAAGATGAGAAGATAGCCTAGGTATTGTGGGATGACATGGAGTGGTTAATATAGGATTGAAGTTTGTGTTTGTGTTACTATGGTACCCTTGGTTCACTTAGTTAGTACCTGTCACTGCATCCTGACTTGAACTTAGAAGCCCTTTAGCCCAAAGACACGTGTTGACACCATTTTTTCTTGAGCTTTAATGTTTGCTTGAGGACAAGCAAAGGTCTAAGTGTGGGAGAATTTGATCACACTAAAATTCACCGTATTTCTGACTCCGATTTCGCATGCATTCTTAGCTTTTATTGTTATTTTGTTATTTTATTACTTTGTTTTTCTTTGTTTTCAGGTTTTTTATGTAATCGGGGCTTAAATCGAGAAAAGGAGCAAAAAAGGAGTGGAAACGGACGAAAACCTAGAAATTCAGCGTTTTACACTTACGGCATCCACCGTGGCGGGCGCCATGGTGTCTGCCATGACGTGGCCACGTCTCAAGACCACTCCACGACTGCCAAGACCCACGATCCCCACTCTTTCATTCCCCATTGGTCCTATGGCGGGCGCCATGGCCTTGTGGCGGGCGCCACAAGGCAAAAACAGTTTCCCTCCACTTTTTAGTGGAGGGGGCATCCTGGTCTTTTCCTGCATTTAGTTTTCCTATAAATAGGACCTTAGAATTTCGTTTTTCTTCATCCAAACTTAGAATCTCTTAGGCATATATCAGTTTTAAAGCAGTTATCATTCCACATCGGAGTGTTACTGCAATCGAGTGATCGAGTATGTAATCTGTCTGTGTGATCGAGTTTTGGAGCACTCTGGGAGGAAGTTAATCCTGCCGCCATTTTAATTCCAGTTCGTATTTTACTTTTCTGCATTGCTTTACTTTCATTTATTATCCGCACTCGCACTTTATTTTATTTATTTCCTGCACTCGCTTTACTTTATTTATTTTCCGCACTCGCACTAAATTACTTTATTTCTCGCACTACTTTTATTTACTTTCCGCACCCGCACTAATTTTATTTACTTTCTGCACTCGCACTAAATTACTTTTATGAAAAATTATAAAAATAACTTTTACTTTACCATGTCTAACTAAATCTATAAAGGTTAGAATGTAAGGATCGTAATTAAACCAGTAATCCGTACAATTGTTCGTGGAAACACTTAAGGGCTATTTTATCTTTCAATTCAAGTAATTGTTTTTAACTATTTCAAAAGGAGCCAAAAGCACTTTGTCTAGTTCATTAGGAGTTTTTAGATTAAAAAGAAAAGAGATTTTAAAACGATTTTCGGACGCGTTATGAAGTTTAGAGTCTGGTTCGTGAGAACCTCTTTTTGCTAAGAAATCCAGGTTAAAGTACTTTTCAACTTAGTTAAGATACTATATTTCTTAAAAATAGGTTTACTACTCTAACGTAGTACGCACCTTTTTATCCGTGACAATAGGAGGGGTTGATTAGAGCGTACAACTCGGTTCTGAATACGCGAAAGCGACAGTTCCTGTTAAATTAGTTCTTTTCAAAGGAGAAAACATTGCCCATAAGTAGTTCCATTAACAAGCATTGGATTATCCATTGATTACGTGAATTACATTCGAGCCCGTCTTTGTTTATTGTTTAAAATTATTATTTTATTTACCATTGCACCCTTCTTAAAACCCCTATATTTAGTTTCCTTAGATACACACCATAATAACAGGTACGATAGATTGACACTTGGTCTCTGTGGATTCGACAATATTTTATATTACTCTGACGTGTTCGTACACTTGCGAAAAACACGCATCAACAGTGCATGTCATGGCTATAAATAGAGAGAAGTATGTAAGATCGGGTGGCCTTTGGTTATTTATGATCAGGTTTATACAAAATGATTGCTTCTGATAAGGATCTGGGATGTAACACATCATGTTGTAACATGTTCTTCTAAGTGCGATTGATTGTTTCTCAGGCTGATATGTTTTCTTAGTTAGTTGAGTTGGAACATAAGCTCAATCAGGAGGAGTCTGAAGAACAGTTGTGGTTGTTGTTGGGTAAGATTAGATGCTGGCAATAATGATATCATGACTCTGAATCATGATAGATCTGAGTCTTTGTTTGGTGTCCTTTATTACTGTGTGCTCATATCCTTTGGTTGAATAGAGTTTGTTTTTGTTATGTTTGTCAATTTGTGGAAAACATAGGGTAAAGGGTAGTGTTCAGACATTGCTTAGTGTGAGGTCAATCTTTGCAGTTATTTTACAAAGATTCTCTATTCTGAGTTTGTTTGATTCTCATCCTGCAAGTTTTGTTGTGTCCACAATGTGTTCTCTTCTATTTAAAACACAAATAGAGTCATGTATTTATAATGTGTTCTCTTTTGTTCCATGTATGGTTAAAGAGCAGTATGGTTCCATATGGAATAAGGTGTTCTGAAATCTAAGAGAATCCATAAAGGATTGTGAACTATGCATGTAGTGTTGTTGTGTTTGAACTAGCAGACATTATGTGGTAAGATGTTAGAACATGTTCCAAGACATGTTTTTCTTGAGCCAGACAAGGGGCTCTTGGGGACGGCGCTGACAGAAGGATGTGAAATAGGTGTTTTATTCATGCGTGTTTATTATTGGTCCATCTTGTTTGGGAGAATAAAGTCATATTTTCAAGGGCTGTTTTGGACGGTTCACATTAATTGGTGTAGAGATTTCTTAATGCTCAAGTGAGATTAATTCATGCCAATAAGTTCCTTGGATTGTTGGTATGATTTGTGACACATTAGTGTTTACATGAACAATTGATTCAACTTGGAACTATATGAAAAAACCATCCATGTTTTGGTGTTTTGACTTAGACAAATTTTGTCTAAGTGTTGTGTTAGTTCTGTATTTCTAGGATTGGCATCAATTTTGTATAACAAATATAGCAGCAATATATTGTATAGGATCTTGCTAAATAAGAACAAGTTAAGCAAAGAAGTTTTATTGTGCGCCTGAACATGTTGAGCTGAAGTGTTTCAACATCTAGAGCAACATGTCGAAGAACATGTTCTATGCAGTCCATTCGACATTATGTCGAAGAGCACGTTTTATGCAGTATATTCGACATAATTAAATTTAGATTTTCGGGGCGTTAAAACTCTCCCCTACTTAAAGAATTTTCGTCCTCGAAAATTACCTGAAGTAAATAGAGTCGGATACGACTCCCTCATCTAATCTTCTCGCTCCCAAGTCCAACTTTCTCCAGCTGGTACTCCCTACAATACCTTCACTAAAGCAATTTCTTTGCCTCGAAGTTGCTTCAATTCCCTACCATCAATCCTCACTGGTAAAGCTTCAATCGTCAGATTATCCCTCACCTGAACATCATCTATCTGGATTACATGCGACGGGTCCGGAATGTACTTCCTCAACTGTGATACATGGAATACATCATGTAAATTTGCAAGAGAGGGAGGTAAAGCCACTCGATAGGCCACTTCCCCTATCCTCTGCATAATCTGATCCGGACCGATAAAACGTGGAGTGAGCTTTCTAGACATCAAAGCTCTTCCCACACCAGTCATAGGAGTAACTCTTAAGAACACGTGATCTCCCTCTTAGAACTCAAGTGTTTTCCTTCTCTTATCGTGATAACTCTTTTGACGACTCTGCAATGTTTTCATCCTTTCTTGAATCATTTTTATCTTTTCAGTTGTTTCTTGGACAAACTCTGGCCCAAGCACCAAATTCTCTCCTGACTCATACCAACATAATGGAGTACGACAACGTCTACCATACAATGCCTCATATGGAGCCATCCCGATACTAGCATGAAAACTGTTATTGTATGTAAACTCGACCAACGACAAATGACTATCCCAAGACGCTCCTTGATCTAATACACAAGCTCTCAGCAAATCTTCAAAAGATTGGATTATTCTTTCCGTCTGGCCATCCGTTTGTGGGTGATAAGTAGAACTCATCCTCAACTTAGTACCCAAGGCCTCCTACAAACTCTTCCAAAACCTCGACGTAAACCGCGGGTCTCTATCTGATACAATACTTGAAGGTACACCATGCAACTTCACAATTTCCTCAATATAAATCTCAGCTAACCTTTGCATGGAATGGTTAATCCTCATCGGCAAGAAGTGTGTCGACTTAGTTAACTGGTCAACAACTACCCAAATCGAATCATTACCTCTAGCAGTCTTAGGTAACCCAATCACGAAATCCATGGAAATACTATCCCATTTCCACTCAGGGACTTTCAATGGTTGCATCATACCTAAAGGTCTCTGATGTTCTATCTTTGACTTCTGACATGTCAAACAAGCATATACAAATTCAGCAATGTCTCTTTTCATACCCGGCCACCAAAACAACCTGCGTAAATCCTGATACATCTTCGTAGCACCAAGATGAATACTCAGTCGACTCTTGTGCCCCTCTTCTAAAATACTCTTTTTAATTCCTATAATATCCGGAACACATACTCTATCTCGGAATCTCAAAACTCCATCTTCATCAACTCGAAAGTCACCTGCATTACCTTGATCAACTAACATCAGTTGATCGACTAATTTCAAATCAGATTTCTGACCCTTACGAATCTCTTCCAAAATCTCACTGGTCAGCTTTAACATTCCCAATTTCACACTATCAGTAGTAGTTTCACACAACAAGCTCATGTCTCTGAATTGCTCGATCATTTCCAATTCTTTCACCATAAGCATTGAAATATGCAACGACTTCCTACTCAAAGCATCAGCCACAACATTTGCCTTACCCGGATGGTAATTCAAATCAAAATCAAAATCTTTCAATAATTCAAGCCACCGCCTCTATCTCATATTTAACTCTTTCTGATCAAACAAGTACCTTAAACTTTTGTGATCACTGAATACTTCAAATTTCGAACCAAACAAATAGTGCCTCCAAATCTTAAGCACAAACACCACAGTTGCTAACTCTAAATCGTGAGTAGGATAGTTCCTCTCATGAACTCTTAACTGTCTAGAAGCATAAGCAACCACCTTATTATCCTGCATCAAAACTCCACCAAGACCCATCTTGGAAGCATCACAATAAACTACAAAGGACTCATCTGGATTTGGTAAGACCAACACTGGCGCGGTCGTTAATCTTTTCTTCAGTTCTATGAAACTCTCTTCACAAGCAACATCCCACACATACGCTTGACCCTTCCTAGTCAATTGCGTCAACGGTAAAGCTATCTTAGAAAAACCTTCAATGAACTTACGATAGTAACCAGCCAACCCAAGAAAACTACGAATTTCTGTAGCTGACTTCGGAGTCTCCCACTGCAATACCGCATCAATCTTTGAAGGATCCACCGAAATTCCACCACTTGAAATTACATGGCCGAGGAAACTCACTTCCTTTAACCAGAACTCACACTTAGATAATTTTGCAAACAATTTCTTTTCTCTCAACACTTGCAACACAACCCTCAAATGCTCAGCATGTTCCTCTTCTGATTTAGAATATACCAAGATATCATCTATGAAAACCACCACGAATTTATCAAGGTACTCATGAAAGATCCTATTCATATATTCCATAAACACACCAAGTGCATTAGAAACCCCAAACGGCATCACCGTATACTCGTAATGCCCATATCTCGTCCTGAAAGTTGTCTTTGGAATATCATCAGCTTTAACCTGAATCTGATGATAACCAGACCTCAGATCAATTTTACTAAAGACACAAGCACCTACTAGCTGATCCATCAAATCATAGATCCTCGGAAGTGGGTACTTATTCTTGATAGTCACTTTATTCAATTGTCGGTAATCGACACACAATCTCATACTACCATCTTTCTTCTTAACGAGCAACACCGGAGCACCCCAAGGAGAAACACTGGGTCTAATGAACTTCTTCTCTAACAATTCTTCTAATTGTTTCTTCAACTCATTCAAATCTGAAGCTGACATTCTATAAGGAGCCATCGAGATAGGACTCGTACCCGGTACTAAGTCCACATAAAAGTCAATTTCACGTTCCGGTGGTAAATCACTTATATCACCAGGAAACACATCTTGAAATTCACAAACCACAGGCAACTCTGCACTGACAGTCTTATCATCAACTTGCAATGAGGCAGACACTGCGAACATCAAAGCTTCATCTAAAACAAGTTCATCCACTTGCCTAGCAGATAAAAACATCAACTCACCATTCCCGCTCACTTCAGGGAACTTCACTGTCTTACTATAACAGTTAATATGAACATAATTGAATTCCAACCAATTCATACCAAGGATAACATCGATTTGGGTAAATGTTAGGCACACCAAATCCATCACAAAATTCTTCTCAAAAATTGTCAAAGGACACTTCAAACAAACAAGCATGGTAGTCACAGAACCATTAGAAGAAGTCTCTATTATCATATTACCGTTCATATTAGACAACTTTAAACCCAATCTATTAGCACACTCGAGAGAAATAAATGAATGTGTAGCTCCAGTGTCAATAATAGCAATCAATTCAGTATTATTAATAAAACAGGTACCTCTGATCAAGTTGTCCTTCTTTGGAGCTTCTAAACTAACTAACGCAAAAACTCTCCCAGCATTCTGAGCAGTAGCAGCGTTCTTCTTTGGTTTCTGGCATTGGGCGCTGATATGCCCCTGCTCACCACAATTGTAACAGGTTGGGCCCTCATTAGGACAATCACTCTTCTTATGCCCAAGCTTGCCACAATGATAACATTTCATAACTCTAGTGGTACACACATCGGCCTTATGACCTGCCTCTCCACACTTGTAACACTTAACAGGTACATTAGCAGCTCCCCTACTTTGCTTCTTCTCATCAGATGCCTTCTGCTTTCCTCTATCACCAGTAGTCACATAAGGTTTCCCTCTATACTGACTCTTGTCTTTCTTCTCGCTCAGCTGTTTATAGTGAGCTGACCGAGCTTGGCTGTCCTCGTCATAAATACGGCTCTTATCGACCAACTCTGCATACTTGCGAATTTGTTGTCATCCAATTCCCTGCTTAATTTCAGGTCTCAGCCCATTCTCAAACTTAAGGCACTTGGAAAGTTCAGCATCTGCCCTGTTGTAGTGAGGACAAAATTTCACCAGTCTTTCAAATTTGGCAGCATACTCTGCCACTGTCATGTTTCCTTGCTTCAGCTCAAGGATTTCTACCTCCAACTTACCACGAGCATCTTCCGGAAAATACTTCTTAAGGAACTCCTCCTTAAACACAGTCCAAGTCACCACAACACCCTCATCCTCTAGACGCTGACGAGTATTATCCCACCAGTCTTCAGCTTCCTCAGACAACATATGGGTCCCGAATTGAACTTTTTGCGCGTCAACACACGCCATCACTCTGAAAATCTTCTCAATTGCCTTGAGCCACTTCTGTGCGCTCGTTGGGTCATGAGTTCCTTCAAACACAGGTGGATTATTCCTCTAGAACTTCTCCAAGGCACGAAAATCATCATGCGCATTGTTTCAAGCAGCAGTCTGAGCAAGAGCTGCAATAGCATCAGCGAGAGCACGCGTGTTGTTTCCAGCCATTCTGCACAACACTTACCACATCAGAAAAGGATAATCGTTAAGTAAATAACGACTTGACAACTGACTGACAACAACAAAACTTGGCCGGACAGACCGACCTGCACTGATACCACTAATGTAACACCTTTCTACCCCAAACAAAATATTTAAATAATATCAGAGTAATCATCGAGAAAGGGTATCACATTTCATCATAATTCAACACAAACAGTGTCCTATCCCGTAACACAGGTTAATCAACATCAAGAATATCAAAAATCATTTCGCAGCGGAATTTAAACTTCATAATTCAAAACTCTCTAAACATAATTTTCACCGTCCTGAATTTAACATCGTAAAATGGAAAAAAATTATCCAAATAACAACATAACTGCAAACAGTTTAACAAAAGAAAACCCATCCCAGTGTTACATGACACAGAGAAGGACACACAGACCAGAATCACTTCTAAGGAATACTAAGCACGCTCCGAGACTCATGAATTACTCCTAATGCTCTGCAGGACTATTCTTCGACATCTGCAAGTTACCCATGAAGGAGGCAACATTTCCAAGCAGGCAGGGTGACTAATCATAATATATCATAAACGTACAAGAATATGGAATCATAAATAAATTAGTACAACATATCATGACATCATCAACTATAAAATTCAGCAACAACAACAACACGATCATGAAATTAAGCCACACCAACACAATCATGAAATTCATCCAGAATATGCAAATCTAACATCCTGATATGCAATATGCATGTGGACCTTTTTCATCTTGAGATAGATACATGACCATCAACCCTCCACAAAGGAGCACATCGTAAATCATCGAGACACTTCAATCCACACAATGGGATTGAAGTAAATAAATAGGCCGAAGCCCCATCGTGAATGTTATGAAATGCAATGATGCGCTACATCGTAAATTCCTCAAAATAATTCACATCATTCATTTCAATCAGTAAAACAATCATCAAATAAATCATATATATCATCATGACATTACACCCAGAACACTGGTTCTATAACCACTCTGGCACATCAAGAATTGACCCGTACCCGGTAAATTATGAGTCAATTACAAGGTTATTTCATAAATTCATTTATAAAAACTATTGCATTTTTCTCATTTTTATTCATCAAAATAAAGTTCAGTTTATGCTCTTTCTGACACTTCAAACGGAATGTGAATCGAACTTACGGTTTGAAAGTTATGAATTTTTAAAGAAATAAAATTTGTCATCCAAACAGTGTTAACCGGTTAACCAAAGCGTTAACCGGTTAACGCCTGCACAACTTCAGAAAAATGCCCAAAATTTTCAATGGTTAACCGGTTAACCAAAGCGTTAACCGGTTAACGCACGTTTTACAGCAGCAATTTGCTGCTTCGTACAGACTGTTCCAAAACCCCCAAAATTCCATTTTTTCCAATACGGGTTCATCTTATTTCACCTCAAAATCATTCCAATACATCAAATAAAACATCATAATATCATGACAATCATTTATACCATCATTTATAGGATTCAACACATTTTTCTAACTCTATTTCATCAAGATTTTCTCATAAACTCAACCTAACTCAAAACCCCAAAAACTCATAAAACTCATACAATCTTAACCTATTCATAATCCAATTCCTACACATTTACCATAGATTATAAAAACTCCCCATACCTTAGAGAATTTCGCTGCTTTACACTCTTCTCTGGGGTTCTCCACAGCCTCCTGACTCTGAGATTCTCTTTTCTCTCCCTTTTCCTTCAGAGCACCTCTTTTCCCAAAACATGATAATGTTAGAAAACTAATCGTATTCTCCTCTTTGGATATATTATCCCAGTTTAGTCTTTTCCCACTTTACCCTCATAATTTTCACAAAAGGACCACCTTACCTTTTTCTTTAATATATTTTTAATAATAATAATAAAATAGTATAATAAAACACTATTTATCCTTATTATGTAATATAATCTTTTTCTCCAAAATTCTCTAATTAATCCAAACTCTCCACTTTTTCTAAATTAATTAATTAAATAATTAAATTTAGATTTTCGGGGCGTTACACACATAATGTTTATGGATTGCTCACACCCCACACGGGCACACAATCCGATTGCTCACACCCCACACGGGCACACAATCAATGTGAATAAATCACCCATCGCTCACACCCCACACGGGCACACGATGTTTCTGGATTGCTCACACCCCACACGGGCACACAATCTGATTGCTCACACCCCACATGGGCACACGATCGTGTTGTAGTCATCTCTCACACTCCACATTAGCACACGATGCTACAACGGATTCACAAAGAATCCCACAGCACAAGAATGCATACATTATGCTTTACATGCAAAATGACACACAACATTTTTGAAAATGCATACGTTATTCACAACATAATTATGCATTCATCTCATTCAATTAACATACATTGACATTCAATTCAAACAATGTATTCATTTGCCAAACGGCCACAACATCACATCAACCCACATTTCCATGATTAATTCATTTACGTTTTTATCGGAAAAGTTGGGTGGAAGTCGGCTAAAAATTACATTTCTTAGCAACATTAGTTTCTACACGTTTCTATCTTCGAATTGATATAAGGAACACTAAAAACGGACACCCGAAACTAAAGCTACGGATTAAAACACAATTTTCTCAAAAACCTACAGGCTCGCTGAGCTCCCTCTCGCTCGCTGAGCGAGAATTTCCCTGGAACTTTCGTTGAGCGAGGGATAGCTAGTTGAGCGACCACTGTGATTTCCAGAATTTCTCAGCTGCGAACAGATCAACCAAAACCTTCCCAATCTCCACAATACTTCCATAAACATGATCTAAAGCATATATCTAACATCATACTTTGATTACAACGATTTCTAACCGTTTAATTCATCATTTTCTCACATTTTCTCTAAAACCCTAACTACTCATCTTCTCTAAACTCATCAAAACCAAAATCCAACCTATCAAACACATACATAATCATATACAATATCAAGATAACAATGTTTATCACCTTTACCCGATTATTTCGTATACACGGAGCAATCTTGATCAAAACCTAGCTTTTCCTCTTTTTCTCTTCTCTTTTCTCTTCTCTTCCTTTCTTTCTTCTCTTTTTCTTTCAATTTCCTTTTCTTTCTCTTTCCCCTAACTTATACTCTTTTCTCTCTATTTTCTATTCTTTCTCTTACTAACTATTTTCTCCCCCAAATATCATTTTTCTCACAAAATATAATTCCATCTAATTCTAACTTATCACTAATTAGTAAATGTCTAAAATACCCTCTTATCCAATTTTACCTGAAAATTCACAAAATGGTATAATCACATATCACATTAATTCCTCAACATATCATATCATCATGATAATTTCACAAATAAAACAATTATCATACAAATAAAATAAAAGACTCCACAAAAATTGGGAAAATCGAATCCATATTTCTTCATTTATTTTTCTTTTGGTCGATGAGATCTTTGATTCGCCGATTATTGATTTTCGAAGATGTTTAATCTTCATTATTTCAAATTTATGGATGAATGATCATTTGGATCATTCTCCATACTTTGGGATCGCGATAGGTTGCATTTGATTAATCAATGTGAAATCTCAATTAAGATTAGACCGTCACCACTTTTTCTATTCGTGCGACATGTTTTCGGAGGATGATTCATTATATCATTTCCCTAACATGTATTAGAACAAATATCGTTCACCTTAATTGGTGTTGGCCGGCCTCATTTGTAGGGTAATTACTTCGTAAATTATTCGGCGATTTCTTAACATAGACCTAAACTTGTCCCGAATTCGGAATAAAATCCAATTGGATACTTGCACTTTCGTGGACCTGACCAATTATTGGTCGCGTAATCCCAAAGTGGTTGATCATTTTGCATTAAGAATCGAGACTTATGAATGTTTGATGCGTAGGTTCTTTGGGTCTCCCAATCTCTTTTCAAACTTCATTGAATTCGATTCTATTTGCCTTGATTGATCACTATAGTGTAAGATACTAAGCGGATCCGGTTGCCTTTTGATTTTGGTTACTTTATTTTGGTTGTGGATGATTAATTTCACCATACCATTATTATGTAAATATTATTATACTATTACTACACTAACATTTTAATTCTTTCTCGCACCTTATCTTCTTTATTTTAATCTCTTGCTCCTTATCTCTTTTATTATGATTTTATTATACTATATCATTCATCATATTGTTTAAGTTTATATTCATATTCTTGTGTTTTTTCCTTTTTCCATTTGGACACAAAAAATATTAATAGAGGATTAAACATCTAAAAAACTTGTGACTTTAATTTTGGACTATGGTTACTATCCTTGGCATTGGACTTGGATTTTTGGACTTAGATTTTAGGATTTTGCCCTTTGCTTGAACTATTATGGATTGAAGACCTTAGCCTTCATTGGTTCACTTGTCTATGAAGATGAAATCCTATTGCTTCGAAGAATATTCACCATACGGTTTGATCGTTCTTCCTTTAACTTTTACTTTAATTCTTAAGATAGTCTCTTCATTTCCTCCCACTTCTTAAATTTTCATATCTTCTTCCTATTTTCAAAAACCTTCTTTGTTTTCAAACTTCGAAACGTTTTCATAATCAAACCTTGACTTAGGTCAAGCAGTTTTACCTTTTCATTTCGTTTCTTAATAAATGCTAAACCACGTAATCATATCGAAACTTTCTTTTCAAAATACTTTAAAAAATGCAAAACTCATTCAATTTTTTTTGTGCCCTCGTGCACTTTTCGTTTTAAACATTTTTCACATGTTTAGATATGATTCATTCTTTTTAGCGGAATTATTCGCTAAAGAATGATGACTTATCTTTACATTTAAAAATCAATTCAACACATTGTTTCTTTTCACTATTTGTACCACGAACTATGAGATTTTGATCTCGCATTGCACTTTGTGGGTACGTAGGCATGAGACGGACGTCTCTTCAAACACAAAAATCTTAAAAAGTATTTCTCTTCTCATCTCTTCAATCTTTTTTAAACAAACCATTTTCAAACCAAAAAAACAATAAATATTTCAAAGGGCTCCCGTGGAGTACCACATACATTTTGGGTGCGTAAAACTTTCCCAATTTGTAACCTATCCTCTTACCCGTTCTCTGCTTGATTCTTTTAGCTTTTTGCTTTTAGATTCATTAGGATTTTATTCGCTCTTTTTCCCTTTTCCATTTGGAATAAAATAAAAACGTGGTGGAGACTCTGTTTACTTTGAGTTAAGTTAACTAATAGCTTACACTCATGATTTTACCGCTACAAGATGTACTCTCATACTAAACCTAAAGCATATGAAACATGTACTCTCATACTGACTTGAGCATATACAATATGAACAAAGAATAAAGGAATTAAGATATTGAATAATATCATACTTTGAAGTTGTAATCTAATGAACGTAAGGAATGAAGATGTTGAAGATTACCGTACTTTGAAGCTGAAGAATCAAATGAACGAAGATGGTAAATATTTGAGCATGTACATAAACCAAGAAAAAAATGGAATGAAGAAGTTGAAGAGTACCTTACTTCAAATTTGAAGAATCAAATGAACAAAGAGGGTGAATATTTGAGCTTCAAATGAATGGATACGAAGAGGGTAAGATTACGTCACCACATTTGTCTTTGGCTCGCTTGTTCGATTAGTGTGTCTTATGAAAGAAATACATAATAAGTTTTGTTTTAATTTATCAATAAAGCTTTTAATCTCGGTTAGAGAAACAACCCGTAGTGGAATGTTAATTCTCTAACAACGATTGTTTAACATAACTGTTGTAAAATCATTTACAATTTATTTTTTAAATAATGGACTTAAGTGAAGCTTGGAAAAATGTACTCTAAAAATTGGAAAAAATATAGTTGCATGGAATTGAAGCTTGCTACATTTCATTTAATACTACGGTGGTTAAATTCAACTATCATTAAATGATTATTTATACATCCATCTATTGACTTAGCGCGAAATTTTTAACCTATTACAACGATGTAAATAGATGTGTTGTAAGTTTGACGTTGTTTTTTTGCGTATTTTGTAGTAGTGTCTGGTTGTTTCCATAACACTAGATTGTTCAATTTGTCATTTTAAATATGTTACACTATCAAATTTTTATTTAATAAATATTAGGAAGAAACCACAATTGGTTAAATTTTAAAGGGGGAAGCTCTACGAGAGAGTGAAAATAAGGTGACTAAACTATAATTAAATTATAAAAAACTAACCAACTTGATTTTCATCATAAAAAGAATAAATTAACTCATCTCCCTAGATATAATTTTTCAATAAATGTTTACGATGGAATTGAGATGCAAAAAAATAGTCAAATAGTTGTATTTTTTTTTAATAAGGAAACTTCAATAAGAAAGGAAAAAGTGTTACAAAATGGAGAGGGGGACTAGGCCAAAACCCTCTCAAGAAGAGACAAACCTAAAGAAAGGAAAACCAAGCCCATTCTTAACAATATCTGCCCTCAAAAAATCAGGTATATTGTTAAACCTAATCGAGTTAGTCAACAAAAGACCTAACTTAGCAAGAGAATTTGCACAATTGTTCCCTTCCCTATAGATGTGAGACACTACAAAATATATCTTTAAAGTTCTATATACACAATTAATCCACCTGTTACGAATAGTCCAAGGAACCATAGTCGTCTGTTTAAAAGCATGAACCACTGCTAAAGAATATGATTCCAACCAAAGATTACGCCAACCATTCTCATTGGCGAACTCAGTTGCTGACATAGCACCAAAGAATTCAGCAATGAGAGAGTTGGAAATACCTTTAAAAAAGTGGCAAAAGTACCAAGGAACCTCCCCTCCGAGTCCCTGGAAAGACCTCCACAGGCTGAAGACCAGGATTGCCCAAAGATGTACCATCATAGTTAACTTTAACCCAATTAGTTGACAGAGGATTCCAATAACTTCTAGAATTTTTGGATAATTCGACGGACGAATATTAACTCTGAACGACTTTAGAATCTAAAAAATCATTCATATTAACCGAGGAAGAAGCTGCTGAATTCGAACTAGCCAAAGAAACCGCATATTGAATGTCGGAAATAGATGAAGAGATAAAGATAAACTTGTCCTGAAATCTATCTATATTGCGGGCATGCCAAACCGAGTTAAAAATGTAGACGAATGCAACATTGAAAACCAATTTGAACCTGTCAGACCAATTCCTGGTGCAATGAGACCAAAGGGAATCCCAACCATAAATAGGACCAGGAATTTTTAAAGATGATTATAACCACTTCCAAAGGGAAGCAACATAGTTGCATTCGAAGAAGAGGTGAGACAAGGTTTCTTCAAAAAACCAACAGAGACTACATTGTGAGGGGAAAACAAAAATCTTTGCTTCAATTGGTCATTTGTAAGAACTTTTCCAAGAATCAACCTCCAAACTAGACTAGCTTTAGACGGCGGAATGTTTTTCGACCAAAGCCACCTCCACCAATCATTAGAACTCCCATGAATCCTTTTGAAATTATAAGCATCTTTAAGATGAAGGTCTTCCAATGTATTATTCTTCCAACCCCTTTTATCCAGAAGAACTTCGAAGGGGATGTGGTAACTACTAACCTTAAGTTGCAGCAGAATCGACACTGAATTATCAGCACTGGAAAAATCTCATTTATTATTGACAATGAAGCGGCTGACCGAAATTGAGGTATCCCGAGCACCACCTACCGAACCAACCTCCAACGGATCCCTACACATTCATCCAGCCATAAATGTATGCTTTTCACGTATCCCAAAAGCCAAGTGGAGTTGACAATAATAGAAGGAAACTCACTTTTAACAGAGGACCAAATGAAGGATAATATATGATGCTTAATACAAACATTTTTATGCAAAACACGTTGTCTAATAATCTGCACCCAAGGCTCCTCAAAATTGAGACAATCCCACCCAAGTTTGAGATTTGTGGCTTCATTAAGTTGAAATAATGATCGAATACCAAGACCGCCTTCTGAGAATGGAAAACATACTTGATTCCAAGAAATCGTCACCTACTTTTCTCATTTAAATTCCCACTCCAGATAAAGTTCCTCGTTGCCTTTTCCAGCTCCCTAATAAGAGAAATCGACCATGAATAAATGAACATCGAATGAAAAAGCATGCCCTGAATGGTATCTTAGACAAGCTTCACCCTACCGGCAAAATACAAAAGAGAACCTTTCCAAGAAGAAAGCTTGTTGATGACTTTGTCAGCAATCGGACAAAGAAAAATAAACTTTGGCTTTCCTTTAAAAATAGGAACACCGAGATAAACAAAAGGAGAAACACCAACATTAAAACTTGTTAAGGAAGTGCGAATGTGAAACCTAGAGTCAGACATTGCTCCCCCAAAAATAGATGATTTAGCACAATTAACCACTTGGCCCGAAGCTAAGGCGTAATCCTTGAAAATAGAAGTGAGCTCCCAAATATTTGAAGTACTGCCTTTACAAAATATGAAGATATCGTCCACGTACAAAATATGAGAAGGAACCTTGAAACTATTAGGCCCAACAATCAGGGAAAGCTTACCACTCAAAACTAATTGTGATATCTTACGGCTAAGCACCTCTTCCATAAGGCAAAAAAGCAAAGGCGATAGAGGGTCCCCTTGGCGGAGCCCTCTAGTACACTTGAAATAACCGTGAGAAGCACCATTGAACGATATAGAGATGTAAGTCGAATCAAGAATGTTTTGAATCCACATACATAACTTTAAGTTGAAACCAAATTTCTTAAAGACCGCCAAAAGAAACGACCAACTAAGCGTGTCGAAAGCCTTAGCAATGTCCACTTTAAGGGCCACGTTGCCACACCAGACTTTAGAATTAAGAAGATTAAAGGATTCTAAAGCAAGAGAGATACAGTCTTGAATCTTACACCCATGAATAAACCTTTTATGTTCAATAGATATAAGAATAGGCATAATAGACGTCGGCCTTATCGCAATAATTTTTGAAATAATCTTGAATTTGAAGTTAGATAAAGCTATAGGCCGAAACTGGTCAAGCGAGTCAGCATTCTTGACTTTCAGGATAAGCACTAAATTATCCGAGTTGAAACTAGGGAGGATCCATCCCGAAGAGAAAAATGGATAACATCTCTAGAAAAATCTTGCTTGATAATATTACAAAATTCATGGAAAAAACTCTCCAAAACAATTCGGGCCCGGAGCGTTATCCTTGCTAAGAGAAAAATATGTCGCAGTAATCTCTTCCATTAAGGGAAGCATCGTAAGAATATTGCTCAAATCAACATTTACCAAAGAAGGAATGGTGTCTTCAATCAAAGAAACATCCAGCAAAACAAAACTGTTAGCCACAAAAATATTTTCAAAATATTTCATAGTCGTACTCGCAATCTGGGAGGGCTCTGTGAGCACATCAGATCCATGCTTATGAAGAGAAATATGATTTAATGTGTTCTGGATCTTAGAAATTCTATGAAAGTAAGTTGTATTTCTATCTCCCTCCAACTGCCACTTAATACGCGCCATTTCCTTCCAGAAGCACTCTTCCACGTCTAAGGCCAAGGAAAACTTGTCTTGCGCCTCAACCTCTAATTTGGCTAGATTATCATCCACTCCCAAGCTTTGAATCTGCAGATGAACCTTCTCCAAAATGTCCTCAGCTTTTTTGACATTTAATGTAACATTTCCAAAATGAGAATGATTCCAATTCTTCAAAGTACATTTAAGAATTTGAAGTTTCTTATTAAGATTATACATTAGGCAACCCACAACGAAGTTTTTCAAAATCTGCTTACAACAAAAAGAATCAAAGCTCGGCAAAGAAAATTAGACATCAATTGAACTTTAAGATAAATAATACAAAGGAAACACTCCTGATGTTAGACACATTTCCTATTCTCAAAGAAGCATCAAAACCTATTGTATTCTAAGGATCTCTTCTTTATAATATAAAGAAGAAAATAATTGACAAAATATCTATTAATATTTTTTTCTATTTTAATAATATTTTTTTAAGTAATTTTTTATTCTATTTTATTATGTTTTTCTTAAATAATATTTTGTTATATGTCAATCATTTGTTTTTCTTAGTTTTCTATTTTTCTTTATTTTCTTTTGGGGTTTTGGTCTAGTCCCTCCTTGTGTATTTTTATTTTATATATATATATATAGGATAGAAGTCTCTATAATTTTCAACTTAGTTGGGATAGTTTGTTGCTTTTTTAAGGCAAGGTGCTCTTAATTCAGTTAAACAAACTAGTGATTTTAATAAAATAAAGAAAACAATCTCTATTCAAAATTGATGTAGCTTGAATTTCTAATTTCTTCTTTTTAAAGGAAAATGCATTAAAACAAGAATACAAATGGTATTCACCAAACAAAAGAAACACCAACATGAAATTCAACTCCAACGCCTAGGAATACATAGGATTCAAAACAAAAACTAAAAAATTGGAGCTGGGGAGGTGTATTTCACTAAGACAAATCCATCTCCAAACCAAAAACTTTACACCCCATCACATATTATTAACAGACATAACAAAATCTTTAAAAAGTTTGTCATTTCTCGTCCTCCATACTACCCAAACTACAGCGAACCAGATCCATAAAAGTCTCAATTTTTCCTTTGGAGCATTACTGTTATTGCACCAACTCATGAAAAGATTTGAAATGCATCCCTAAAAAACAGGCGAAATGTCGCACTAACAAGAAATAGAGTACCACACCTCTGTTGCTACCGGACAGAGGAAGAATAGATGAATCTAGTCCTCCTGAGAAATTCTACAGAGCGCAAACGAAGGATCAGAGGTGACAATACCGCATTTTTGCAACTGCTCCTGTGTAGGCAATATTTTCCAAAGGAAACACCACCCAAACACTCTGACATTCACTACTATTATATAAAGTTCGAGCTTGCGCGAAATCATCCTGCAATGGAGTAAAAGTTCGAGCTTGCGACAATACCTTCCTGACACTACCAGAATTGAAAACTAAATCAGAACTTAATTTCCAGACAGTAGTATCGTTTACTCCCAACTATGGTAAGGCCTCATCCGCCGACAGCAGCTGCCCGAGCTCTTGTTGCTGGTAGCATCAATGCTAATTCCAAGGTCAATCCAGGACCAAACTCCATCAGTAAAAGACTTCATTGAAGACACTGATGCACTCTTCTTAGAACTGCTAAGAAACAGATCCTGAAAACAATCGCATAAAGGAATACCTCGCAACCAGGATTCCCTCAAAAACAGTGTTAATCTACCTTCTCCAATACTATGAGTGACATACCCTTCAAAAGAAAAATTAATGCTAGTAGTAACAACCTCAATTTTGAGAAAGTCTTTCCACCAACAAGACGCCGACCTCGGAGGCTTAACATTCCCCTTCAAAATGATATCCTCCATCATCCCATATCTCTCTCTCAAAACATCCTTCCACTGCGAGACTTTGTCTTCCAAGAGTCTCCATTTCAACTTTGCAAGAAGCGCAACATTTAAATCGTCTAAACTTAACACCCTCAATCCTCTGTCTT
Source organism: Lathyrus aphaca (assembly GCA_963966055.1). Taxonomy (NCBI): domain Eukaryota; kingdom Viridiplantae; phylum Streptophyta; class Magnoliopsida; order Fabales; family Fabaceae; genus Lathyrus; species Lathyrus aphaca. The sequence continues at coordinate 481,455,853 of OZ014525.1, read as the reverse complement.
CTTTAGTTCTACAAACAACATCTTAGCCCACCCAATGAACCTTAGATTTTTCCTCATTACCACCCCACAAGAAACTATTCCTGATAGAATCAATCTTATTCAAAACTGTTACCAACACTCTATAAAAATCCTATATTTTAGGATCTTTATATGATTAGTTCTTTTATTGTCATCAAAACTATAATATTTTTTAATAATTTTTAGCGTGTCGCACGTTCTTCAATCAAAAATATTTTTTAAAATAAATTTTAAATTTTAAATTCTATACTAAAACCTAAAATTAATTATATTGAGACCGGTGTGATGTCTCGACTTTTTTTTGCTAGTTGAGTTAACCGAGTATAAATTATTTTTCCGAGATTTAATATTTGTCGGCAATATTTATTTTTATTTATCTATTAAAGTAAACATGTTGTTAATATTTATAAATCAAAAAAAAATTTAAAAATAAAGTATATCAATGTTTTATACATAATTGATATACATTTCTTTATTATTATTATTATTATTATTATTATTATTATTATTATTATTATTATTATTATTATTTTGACTCAATATTAAATATATTTTTAATTATGGTAAAGTACATTAAAAATATTATTTGTTTTAATAAAAATGTGTGATTAAAAACAAGATAAATAATATATATTAAAATTTTCAATTTTTCATATAATATTTAAAATTTTCAAAGTTTAAAGGTAACTTTTGATGATGATTCAAATTTTCAAATAAAATTGCTCATTTTTCTTTATAAATGCTAATATATATATATATATATATATATATATATATATATATATATATATATATATATATATATATATATATATATATATATATATATATATATATATATATATATATATATATATATATATAAATGTTCTATATGAATAAATTACATTGATTGTGTTATTATTTAATAAAACCTTATATGATTAAAAAATAATAAAAGATATAAATGAAAATTAAAAGAATAAATAATCCCTTTGGGTTCTAATAATAAGAGAAACTTTACTATTTAGATTCATTTAACCATAAATGTAGTTGGACTGTTATATAAAGATTATAAATAGATTATTTAATGAATTTAAAAAGTAAAAGTTTTTTTATTAATTGGGCATGATGGAGTAATTTTTAAAACATTCAAAGATTTCAAATATTAAAGGTAACTTCACTTAAATATCATCACCCATTTAATATTATATTTGTACAAATACTATAAGTCTATAAATCTATAAAATATAAAATTTTCAACTAATCTATTTTAAAGTTTATAAACACAAAGTTTTTTTGGACCAAATACATCGTATATTTTTGCACGGGTTTTTGACATAAGCTCCTATATTTTATCTCTAAAATTAATATAATTGTTGATTAAAATAAAATAGATATTGTCCTGGTAGTGACTCGTGTAATAGAAAGTTAGTTGTGTGTTCTATAATTGAGTGATATCCGATTTAATACAATATAAAATATATTTAGCCATACATGTCAATTTTAAATGCATTACTTAATTATAAACAAACAATTATCATATAAATTATGGATTTTTATATATAATAATTATAAAATAATTATGTTTTTATTTTAGAAATTTTATATTTTTTTGTGTTCTTCTTCATTAAATTAAAAAGAGATTCAAATTTTGTTATTTATACTTAAAAAAATAAAATAGAAAAAAGAAAATGGAGAGAGAAAAAATTTAAACTAAATTGAGAAAAATAAACGTGGAGTAAATTTAAAATTTGAATAAAAAAAGAAAAGGAACAGTGAGAAAGTTAAAAATAAAAAGTAAGAAATGGATGAGGTGACAAAAGGACATAGTTTCAATTTTTTTAGCATTTATTAATTACAAATATATACTTAGTCTAGTACATGTTTTTAAGAAGAAAATGATATATTAGGAAGTTTGGTGGTAGTTTATTTTAATGGATTATTAGTTGATTATTATTTTGACTCAATATTAAATATGCATTTAGTTATGGTAAAATATATAAAAATAGAATTTATTTAATTAAAAATGCGTGATAAAAAACAAGCTAAATAATATATATTAGCATATTAATGTTATAATATTTTAAATTTTCTAATAAAATTTATCGATTTCCTTATGATATGCTAATATATACCTATTCAAAAGTATTATGAATATATAAATGTTTTATAGGAATAAATTATGTGTTGTTATTTATTAAGACTTTACTAAATAATGAGTAAAATAATAACACATAATTTACTAATTATAAATAATGAGTAAAATAATAAGTACTTTTTTGTCCTAATTATAAAAGAAACTTTACTATTAATTTATCTGGATTGTTATATAGAGAATATAAATGGATTATTCAATGAAATTAAAAAGTAAACTTTTTATTATTAACAAGACTCGATGGAGTAATTTTTAAAACTTTCAAAGATTAAAGGTAACTTCACTTAAATATTATCACCATATTATAATGTCCATTTATTATTATATTTGTATAAATGCTATCAATACGTAAAATATAAGATTCCAACTATCGTATTTTAAAGTTTATAAACACAAAGTTTTTTTGGACCAAATACATCGTATATTTTGGCACAGATTCTTGACACAAGCTCCTACATTTTGTCTCTCAAATAAATATAATTGTTGATTAAAATAAAATAGATATTGTTCGGATATTGACTCGTAATATAGAAAGTTAGTTGTGTGCATTTTTATTGAGTGCTATCTGTAACACCCTTCTAACCCCACGGAATAAAGCACAATAAATACTTAACTAATTCATGGTACATCTTAGAAAGGTGCCACATTTTCTTCATAAAATATCTTAACAAAAATCTTGTTCCATAAAACGGGTTTTCAAAACATTTAGAATATCACTTCTTTTATAAATCAATAATCAAATTAAACTTTGCATTGGAATAATAACTTCATTTATTTCATCAAAATATCAAGACCTTAGGTCATTTTCATCAATTCTCATTAACTAAAAATCAACATCTAGTAACTCATAAAAATCATCCTAACAGACAACATAATATTCACTTAAGCGTGTCACATCCGATGTTACATCTACCAGAGCAAGACACCATATAACTCTACAGGAATAAACTAAACAACTCCAAGTTAAACTTCACGCACTAACAAGTTATCCTTCTTAAGTATCTGCACATTACCCACGTAGAAGCAACATTTAAACAGACGGGATGAGTAATAACAAATCAATATAAACGATATAAAGAAAAGATATTAATGGGTCATATTCATCTTAATCAAACATCACAACAACTCACCCAAAACATCATATAAATCATCAAGACATCAACATCACAACATGCAATCATGCAATGCCACAAAGAATGAAATGCAACATCATAAATGCATGTGGTACCGATTTCAACATGTGTTGGACACTGGGCCATCTACCCTCCACAAGGGAGCACAACATAAACAACATCACCCTGATCCATACGATGGGATCGAAGCCTCCAAGGTCATAGGTATGCCATGAATGAAACGATGTAACAACTTCAACATAATTAACATAATCGACATTTGCATCAGCATTCATGTACAATTCATCATAATACTCAACATACAACATTTATACATCAGTCATATAATCCATCAACATATAATTGTCATCACATAACAATCATAACCATCATAGTATAACATCACAACTTCATTTCAATACTAAATCATCCTAATTCATTTATTCATCATGTTCGTTACATAGCATGTATAAACATCAAAGCATGCACCTCATCTATTTATCTCATCATAACATCATTAAAGAACATCACTAATACATGTCAAAATCTTCATAATAACATCTTTCACATGACCATCATTACATAAGCAATCAACATATAATCATCATACAAGATTCAACATATAATTAACATCGTAACACAACAGTGCCCTATCGTTATCCTCAAGATCAACATAAGTATCATATCATATTCAACACATAGCAAGATCTTTACAACAACAATACCCCACAACATTCGACTACATCATAAACAACCACTATTCTATTTACCGGTTAATTCATAACACATCATATCATAATTGATCACAATTATATGGTATTCCACAACAACTTAATAACAACATCATACAACATCATAATTTACAATCATAACACACATTCATGCGACCGATGTCCATATTTTACGATTCGACGCATCGGAACATACACAAAGAACTCACTTGGTGCATCGAATAGTTCGAAATATTTCATTAAAAACAATTTTAACATAAAGTACATGAAGTTAGCTTTCCAAAGGTTCGAACGGAGACCCAATCGGACTTACGAGTCAAAAGTTATGAATTTTCAAAGTTTTCAAAATCAGGCTGTCGAGGGTACCGCGTTGAGCAGGCTAAGACCGTGCTAAGCGGGCTTTGCGAACAAGTAAAAAATTCATGCGATGACAACACTTCTCTCACTACAATTCTACACCCTTAGATTGCATTTTTAACCCCAATAACCCCAGTTTAAGTCATTAAAACTCTTATCTAACACATATACATCAACAACAACAAACATCACAATACAAATCATCAAAATTCATCAATTCTACATCTTTAATCCTAGGTTTTTCCTTAAAACCCCAAAATCCCTAATAGCAACTAACTCTATGTTATACATATCGAAATATAATACTTCTCATACCTTAAAATGTCGCTTTCTTATGGTTTCTCTTCGAATTCTCCAGGAATTCTCTAAGCCCTAGCCTCTTCTCCTTATTCTTCAGAGCTTTTCTCCTCTTTTCTCTAAATGTTACGAATAATACGATTCTCTTCTCACTAATCAGAATAACATATACCCCAAATACACTTTTTTCCAACTTTGCCCTCAACTTAGTCTCCATAATTGACCAACATATCCCCAAGACCTCTAATTCTTTTATTTTAATTAATTAATAATAATTTGAATAATCTAAAATAATTATCCTTAATATTACTATTTACTAAAATAATTTCGAATAATCTCATCATCAACACAACAATATTCGACAAACACCAAATAATTGACAACAACAAGCTACACAATTAAATCACAAAATCGGGGTGTTACAACTCTCCCCCGCTTAAGGAATTTTCGCCCTCGAAAATTACCCGAAGAAAACAGAGTCGGATACGACTCCCTCATCTGATCTTCATGCCCCCAAGTCCAACACACAAGCCATCAACAAATCCTTTAAAACTAGATACTCTTATATGTCTGACCATTTGTCCGCAAATGATAAGCAGAACACAACCTCAACTTAGTACCCAAATCATCTTGCAAATTCTTCTTAAACCTCGACGTAAATCGCGAATCTCTATCTGATGCAATACTCGACGGTATCCCATGCAATTTCATAATTTCCTCAATGTACATCTCAGCTAATATTTGCATAGAATGACTAATCTTCATCGGAAAGAAATGAGTTGACTTAGTCACTCCATCTACGATCACCCGAATCAAATAATTCCCTTTCACTGTCTTCAACAAACCTAACCCAAAATCCATAGAAATAATATCCAATTTCCATTATGGAATATTCAACGGTCGCATCAGACCCATAGGCCTCTGATGTTCCATCTTCGATCTTTGGCAAATCAAACACGCATACACAAACTCGGCAATATCTTTCCTCATAATCGGCCATCAAAGTAACTTCTACAAATCCTGATACATCTTCGTAGCACCAGGATGAATGTTCAATCTATATCGACGTCCTTCCTCTAAAATACTCTTCTCAATTTTCGGAACATCTAGAATACACACTCTGTCATGGAACCTCATCACATCATTCTCATCAATTCGGAATTCACATCTGTTACCTTGGTTAATCAAAGTCAAATAATCAACCAACTTCAAATCAGATTATTGTCCTACTCGGATCCTCTCCATAATATCACTAGTCAATTTCAACATTTGCAACTTCACACTATCAGAAGTAGTCTCACACAACAAACTCATGTCTTTGAACTGTTCAATCATCTCGATTTCTTTCACCATAAGCATGGACATAGGCAATGTCTTTCTACTTAAGGAATCTTCAATCATATTTTCTTTACCTAGATGGTAACTCAAGTCAAATCCAAACCCTTCAACAATTCCATTTGTCTCTTATGTCTCATATTTTTCAACTATTTATGATCAAACAAGTGCTTCAAACTCTTATGATCGCCGAACAACCTCAATTCTAGATCCAAAAAGATGATGTCGCCAAATCTTCAACACAAACACCACAACTTCCAATTCTAAATCATAGGTAGGATAATTCCTTCATGAACTCTTAGTTGTTTGGAAGCGTAAGCAACCACTTGACCATTTTGTATCAACACTCCATCAATACCCATATCCGAAGCATAAGAATAAACCTCAAAAGACTCACTCGGATTAGGAAAAATCAATATCGGAGCACTCGCTATCTTCTTCTTTATTTCCACAAAATTTTCCTCACATGCAGCACCCCACACATACGTCTGGCCCTCTCGAGTAAACTAGGTCAACGGTAATACTGATTTAGAAAAACCTTTAATAAACTTGCGATAACAACTTACTAATCCCATAAAGCTTCTTATTTCAATGACATACTTCAGATTCTCTTACTACAACACAACATCAATCTTAGAAAGGTTAACAATTATTGCACCACTAGAAATCACCTGACCAAAGAAACTTACTGCCTACAACCAGAACTCACAATTCGACAATTTGGCATGCAACTTCCTTTATCTCAATACTTGCAACACAATTCACAAAGGTGTTATGTGTTTTCCTTCAGACTTAGAATATATCAAAATATCACAAACGAAGGCCACCACAGAATTATCCTCTAATACTCATAAAAAATCTGATTCATATACTCCACGAACACGTCAGGTACATTGGATACATCGAACGATATCACAGTGTTCTCATTATTATTTATAATCACCTCATTTACGTCACAACAACATCGTTAACAAATCACCAATAGGACTTTATAATCAACATCATGTTTATCAAAACACTAATAAAACTCAACCATAATGTAGTTCATCACTTACATCCCTAACTAACCATCATATTGCACGTCAATAAATAACACAAGTCACAATAACACCCACATCCTTACGAAATATATACATGCATGATTCCACTAAATTTCATCAATTAAAACACGTTTTTTAGTCCAGTAATCTGCACTAAGCGAGCTCCTTTCGAAGGTCTCCAGCTCAGGTATAACCTAAGAACTTTTTTCTCAGAACTTCATTTTCTTGTTACAAAATGAATCTACATGTTGCACTGATCATATAGATGTGTTTAGAATTGAAAATAAGCAATAGATGATCATTTTATGTTGTTCTGAAAGTTTGCCCGTGTTTCATGTTTTCCTTCGATTCAGGCTTGTGAGTGAAAATAAATGGATTTGAGATGAGGGGTTAGGTTTAGATTTATGAGTGGTTTGTTTTGGTGGAAGAAATTTCATGTTTAGTGACCTGTAGAAGATTTTAGGGTTTGTGCTCGCCGGGGAAGATGACCGGAACCACTGTTCCGGTCACCTGAAGTTCATTAGCCCTAATTGTGTCATTAATGAAACTTTGAATGTGGACCGTAGATGCGTTTGACTAAGTGTTGCACCCCAAAATTTGCCCTCACAATACAAGACTTTGAGTTCTAAGAAGGTTCACAAGCTTCACAATACCTCACATGAGTATCACAAGACACTTTATGAAAATTCACAAGGTTCACAAAGTTCACAATTGGTTAAAGAAGTTGACAATTCCCTCAAACAATGCACCTCCTAAGCAGGGCATCCATAACTAGGTTTGTGACTTTAATCAGGCTAAATGGACTTCCAATACCTCAAGTGAGTTTCATAACATCTTATGTGTGTATAAGAACCCCCATGTCAAGTCTCAAGACTTTTCTCAAAAGTTTGCTCAGTCAGATGATCAGATAAGTCAAAATCAGTCAATGCAGTTAAAAAGTCAAACTGAGGTCAACTGTGATCAAACCAAAGTCAAACTTCATGATTTTTTGCCAACATCAAGTATATGAAGTAAAATTCATCATTTGATCAAGGGTTGATCATGATTCATCAAGGAGATTCCAGATCATCAATAATCAGGAGTTTCTAAATTAGGGTTTCCTCAGTAAAAGTCAACTGAACTTTGACCAGGCATAACTTTCACATACTTCATCACCAAGTCTCCATCCAAAGCTCATTTTGAAGGAAATTGAATTCTCTACAACTTTTATGTTGAAGGTTAAGCCCAAAAATGCTTCATTTGAAAGATATGATCTAAGACATTATAGGTCATTTCAAAAGTCAACAAAAAGTCAACAACTTCAAAAGGGCATAACTTGAGATTGGTAAATGATATGGATCTGAAACCAGTGGGGTTGTTTAGAGGACTCTTCAAGCTTTCCAAAAAGTCCAAGAACACCCTCATACCATTAAAATTGAGGGAGATGTGCCTTTGCAAAGTTAAGAAATTTTGTGATGGTTTATGTTGAAAAGGGAGGTTCAAAATCATTTCTTTTCAAATGGGCCATTCAATTTGTGACCCAATCCACTTCATAATGCCATGCACGAAACTTTCATGATATTTTCATATTTTTTATTTTATTTTATTAATTTATTATGATTTATTACATTTTAAATCATTTTAAATTTAAAAAAAATATTAAATATGAAAAGATATTTTTGTGATTGGATCTAAAAAATCATAAAGTGTGATTGGAGTCAAAGAAGAAGGAAATCATATGAATCATCCCAGGATAGCAAGGTTTTATGATCAAATATTTGACTTTTACAACTTAATCTTTGTCAATCTTTTTTTGGATCAATTTTTCACATAGCCCATCAATATTTCTGACCTAAATTCATCACACATATATACTTAACACAAACCTAATGTTCAGACACGAATTGGAGCAGCCAAGAGGTAAGAACAAGAACACAAAAATTCTTCAAAAGTTGGAATTCGGTTTTGAAGATTGAAGCCCTTTTGAACCAATTTAAAGGTTGAGACACGTTCCTGAGACATCATTGAAGCATTCCCAATGATCATTTGCATCTGAAACATCATACATGACACAACCCGAATCCATGAATGTTCATCATATTTTGATTTTCGATTTTGCATATTGGCTGATTTTTAACAATTTTTGACCATTGTTTTGTGTTTGTATGGAGTTCTTGATTGTTTCTGGACAGGTTTCGTGAAGAACCATTACCTAATATGGATTTCACCATTACTAGGTTTTTTCGGCCAAATTAGGGTTTATCAATCCACCAAATATAAATGAATTTGGAAAACACAGGATTGTTGTATGAATCATGGGAATCATAAATCATTAATCAATTTTATGAATCTGTACCGTTTTGTCCATGTTTGATTTTCGTAGGTTTTTGATGTTGAAGAACACGCAGTTAAATTCGCAGGAAAAGCCAAAGGAAAATTCGCAGCAAAATTCAGTGAAGAAGATGACCTCTGGCGCCAGTTTCAAAATTCAAATTTTGTTAAAATATTTTATGATTGTTTTGTTATCTCACTTACACACACGCGCATGTGTCCTGGTGGTAAACTATGGTTGTGTATATTGTGAAGTCCATGGTTCGATTCTTGGCCATGGCAATGTTTTGTTTATTTTTCGCAGGATAAAAAGAGGTTTCATATATTATTAGTCGTAGCCGTTTCATGACCAGGAAGGCTCTCCCAGCCAGGCGGTCAAGCGTATGCGTGCACATCCATAAGGTCCTGGGTACGAAACCACCCCAGGCCTTTTGCTTCTTTATTTTTTTTGAATCGTTCAAAATGTGGCATAAAAGCAATCACAGTCATCCTATGGTCACCAACGCATGGTTGGTCTGGTGGAAAGTTTTGATGCTGGCAGGCATGAGGACCTGGGTTCAAACCCAGCCAAGGTAAGTTCTCAAATTTTTGTTATTTTCTCTATTTTTCTTAGTTAAGTGGTTTATTTGTTTTATATTCTTAATAAAATTTAAATTATCTATACATTTCAAATTTTGAAATAACTTCATATTCTCTAAAATTTCTAAATTTTTCTATTATGTTATTCAAAAATTTATTTTATAACAGGTATATTAGTTAATTTTGTATATAAATTAAACCTAATTCTTTAAAACCCTAAAAAAATATTTTTCTAACAAACCCTAATTTATATTTCAAAACCTAATTCTATTTTTTCTTAATAATTTATTTTCTAATTTTTATTATAATTATTATGTATATAATTTTTAATATAGTTAATTTTTGTAAACATAATTATAAGTCAAATTAATTTTCTTTTAATATTTAGAAATAATTTAATTTAGGATAATTATATGATTAAAAATAATTTGTGAATATAATGAATAATAGAAATTGAATTTTAATATGCTATTTAAAAATTCATCTTTTTCTTAGAATATGTATATAAATTGTACATCTATATATTTATAATGATTAAAATTTTGTAATTATAATTTATTTAAAAAATGATTTAATAATTAGTATGTGAATTAGAAAATATTTGGTTGTGCATGTTAATTTCTTGGTTTCTATTATTATTGCTAATTATATTGTTATTAATTTTTGCTTATTATAATTTTATTAACCTCTTAATTAATTTTTATTACTAACCATATCATTATTATTTTATATTTCTAACCTTGTTTATTATTTATAATTACTATTATTATTATATTATTATAACTAACCCTTTTATTTATTTATTGCTAAATTATTAGTTGCTTATTATTTATTTGTGCTTATTATTATAATTTTGTAATTGTTCCTTGGTGTAAAGTTTGTAATAATTTATTTATTTATGTATCATGGTTAATAATTAGGGAGTGTAAAACATATATGTTCTTAAAATTAATTCTAGATCACTTTTTAATCAAAGGTAATTAATTTAAACACTTCACACACGTAAGTCGATTTTAATCGCCGTCTCACTTCCTTAGGGTTATCCCTCATGTTGCCTACGAATAATGGTTAAGTGGGGTGTATAAAAGCAAGTCCCTCGAATAAAAATCATCAAAGTCCCTTATGTTGCCTATACAAATCAAGTCCCTTCGGAAAAAATGATGATAGTCCCTTATAAATGCTTATTACACCCCACCATTGCCTTAAAGATCAAATTGTCCCTCACATGTCCCTTTAACATCCAAAGTAAGGACTACCTACTCCATTATAGTAGGGATAGTCTTACTAAGGAAAGAATAAAAAACAAGAAAGACCTTTAAACATTAGGGTAGATTACTCCTAAGTACCTAAGCTCATTTCAAAACTTTTTCACACTTAAACAAATTTCCAACCAAATTTTCAAACATGTTTTTAACACATCCTTACATGGATTATTTATTAACTATTCTGAAAATTTTCCTATTCACACACTACACTTTCAAAAACAATCTAAAGTGAGCTTAAGTACCTAAGAGCCCATGGATAACCATGGATGAAAAGGGTGCTAACACCTTCCCTTTTCGTAACCTACCCCCCGGGCCCAAAATATTCTCTAAGGTCTTTCCTGTTCTTTTATAACCTTTCCTTATGGATAAAATAAAAGTCGGTGGCGACTCTTGCTATCCGCAACATTGTTTAAAGTCAGTTCACCGGGTTACAGAACTGGCGACTCTGCTGGGGATCTATTTAAGAGGGGTACCCTTAGGAAATAAGATCACTTTAAATTGTTTGCCTTATTTGCTTTATATTATCTTGTTGGGGTGCTCTTATGTGTGAAAGATCCTAACCCGGATCTAGTGTACCTTAGGTAAATGGCAATAGACCAAGGAAACTGTACGACGTATATCGATACGGTTGATCTGGTGGCCATAGTTAGTGCGACTTCTTGGTTGGTGCTTATATTCCTTAAGTCAAGTTGAGGATAATATTGAGGCTGCCATATGTTGTCAATGCACTAACTAACTTTTAGAACCCTAGTTAACTCATCTTGGCCTTTAGAAAGTAGTGAGGTAACCGGCTTTGGTGCAGACTGAAGTTGGTTGACACTCGATGCTACGCTCATTGAGATCTTAAACTTGGAGGGTTTTGGTTGGCAAGTAAGTTGCCTTCTGATCAACCACCCTTGTGAAGGATCAATGATATTGAGATCCCTTAGAACCTGGTTACTTTTGTAGGACAGGATGAACCATCTAACTTCAGGGGAGGGTACTTACCTTTGAACCGCATGCAAGCCTTTAAACCTAGGGCTATTGTGTGACTTGCTTGTGTGTGCCACATGTTTGTGATTGAGCATGACATCATGACATCATCATGCATCATATGCATAGCATTTTCCCTAACCATTTCAAGGACCAAGGGATTTATCTTTGTTCTTTGTCGCAGGTCATGGCTTCTGCTCGTAGAAACACCATCAGGATCAACTTTGTGGGCATACCTGCCAAGCTTAAAGAGTTGGTTTCTCAAGTGTCTGATCGTTCCCAGTTCATCAAGAGACATGGTCACCTATTGGATCTAGTCACTTCAGGGTTCAATGAAGACATGATGAGTGTCCTGTTTCAGTTCTTTGATCCTAAGCACCACTGCTTTACATTCCCCGACTACCAGCTGGTTCCAACCATGGAGGAATTCTCTAAACTTCTGGGTATACCTGTTCTTGATCAAAGACCCTTCACAGGTTTGGAGAAGGAACTTAAACCAGAGGTTATTGCTGCAGCCCTACATCTGAAGAAGTCTGACATTGTTCTAGAAACGAGAAGTGGAGTCAAGGGTATTCTTGCCAAGGTATTAGTGGATAAAGCTCAAATGTTCTTGAAGGCCATGAGCTATGATGCTTTTGAGGAGATCTTAGCCTTGCTGATATATGGCTTAGTGTTGTTCCCCAATCCAGATCAGTTCATAGATGTTCATGCCATCAACATTTTCCTGAGTCACAATCCAGTGCCTACATTGCTTGGAGACATCCTGCATTCTCTTCATACTCGAACTACAAGGGCAAGAGGAACTCTGATGTGCTGCATACCTTTGCTTTCTAGGTGGTTTATTTCTCACCTTCCTCGCTCAGTAATGAAGAATGAGCAAGGGTTCAGATGGTCCAAGAGGATCATGTCACTATCTCACTCAGATATCCATTGGTGCTCCAGATCTATGGAGAATGTCACTATCGTTGACCGTTGTGGGGAGTTTCCTAATGTGCCACTTCTAGGCATAAGAGGAGGCATCACCTGCAACCCATCTCTAGCTTTACGACAGTTTGGTTACGCCCGAAGTGATGGTCCACATGACATGTTGATTCAGGGCATTGTGTTTGATTACGACAACGATCTTCAGGGTTACCGTCAGAGATTCATACGAGCTTGGGGAAAGGTAAACAGGATTGACAGTAAGACACTGGAGCCTAAGTACATTATTCCTATGGAGGCTTATCTCAGATGGGTACGATCTCGTGCTCAGACACTCATGATGCCATATCCTGCCGTCCTACCAGTTACCATGGAACCTGTTGCTGAAGGAGACACAGCTTATACCATCCTTCACCCAGACATGCCTACTGATATGGAAGACTTGCAGAGATCATGGATCCAACTGAAGGAGCAAAGGGATACTTTCGAGGCTCATTACAAAACAAGCCAAGCAAGGATCCTAGAGCTAACAAAGCAGCTTCACGAGGAACGAAACCTCAATTCATACCTCAACACAAAGAGGAAACGTCCATGGGAGACTTAAAACCCCATCTTTTGTACTTATTTCATTTTCATTTTTTGTAAGCCTAAAAGGCAAAACAAGTTATTACTAATAAAAAGTTGCTTTCTTGTTTGTCTAAGCAAATTTAAATTCTGCGGTCCTTGAAAACATTGCATATGCATTCCCATATCATTTCATTGCATCACAGGTTTATAATTGTGCACAGGTTTCTCATCTTCTCGCTGTTTATTTCAGCAATGGCTCTTGAACAATCAGTTAAGGACCTTCAGGCACAGAATGCACAGTTCCGAGAGCTGATCCTGAACCTAACCAAGGGGCAGGATGAATTGAAGACACTGCTGGCCAAGAAGAAGAGTCCTGAGGACAACAAGGATGGTCAGTTGGAACAATTGCAAGCTGAAATAACAGAAATGAGGATCCAGATGAATGGCCAGGTGGCTCTTATCCAAAATTTAGCTCAGAGGCAAGAAGAGCTGAGAACCTTTGTCCAAAAACTTCAAAGTGATAGAGTCAGGGATCTAATTGTCAGTCAACCTCCGTCAAAACAAGCTGATTTGGTTGAAAGGAAGATGAGGATTAAAAAGGGTAAGAGACAGGTTGCCATTGATTATTCTTCAATTGAAGAAGAAAGACCTGGTAAGGTTAATCCACCTCAACACAAGGGATGTAGAAGACAGTTTATCAAGTTCAGCACTCCAATGTCACAAGTTCTGCAATGCTTGTTGGAGATGAAACTAATTTCCTTGAGAAATTCTCCTCAAAATCCTAAAACCTTTTCTCCTCGCTATAATCCCAAGGCAAGGTGTGAGTATCACTCCAACAGTCCTGGACATGATACTAACAACTGCTGGATGTTGAAGAATAAGATTCAAGACCTAATTGACGAAAGAATACTCGAGGTTACGCCAGGAGGCCAGGTTGAGTTCTTCTATCGTCCATCAAGCATCAAAGTTTCCAGAATACTGAAGTGACAAGTTTAGAGGAAGAGACTTTGAGAACATTTGAATTTTCATTTGTAATTTCTCTTATTGGTTTGAACACTTATTATTATGTTAAACTTTTGTCTTCATTAATGCATTGCGTATGTTTGTCTTGAATTAATCCATTCGTTTCACTATGTTTTGAGCTATGTTTCTTATTTCTATCCTGTGATATTTAACTCCTGATAAAGCTATAAGCCTGTAGAGGGAGGATGACGAAAACAATACCATAATCTTATGCAGTATGCTTTTGAACAGACTATGCTGACGATGTACAGGCATTGTTTCAATTCCTAAACAGTGGAGATATAAGGAAGTTAATCCCTAGTCAACCCTTTTGAGCCTATGAAGTAGGAGTTTTTATTCTCGCACAAATTAAAACCCTTATTCATAACCTGGGGCAGGGTAGTTACTCAGTTAACTCAAAATATGCCAATTATATGTACACAGTTAATGATGGTTCTCTATAATCAATAAACCTGACAGTCAATATCCAGCAAAAGAACGATTCACTAAGTCAAAACCTATGAAGGAGACTTAGTAAAACATTAAGACATCCCGCTGACTGTAACCTTGAAATAAGCAGTTCAGGCAAAAAGAAGGGATAATAAAATCAAAAGAAAAAAAAAAGAAGAGGTCACTATGAACCCTCAATAAAGAAAGATAGCTGAATGTTCAAATAAATTTTGGGTTTCTGAACCATCACAAATATCAATGTTACAACTCCAAACTGCTATGGAACTTCAACGCATGAGTTAACTGAGCATAGGACTGAAGAACATCATGGAGATTGGGTTGGGTACAAATAAAATTTGAGCCTTTATCCTTTGTTTCTTAAACCGTGAACCAGGCCACGTTATAACCCTTTAAAAGTCCTAACTGAAGCATGGTTAGTTCGAAAGCGTACTGCTACAAAAGGTATCCTGACTCCTTTAGGGCTTGTCATAAAATTTGAGTTAATATCACAGTTTTTCAAAAAAAAAAAAAAAAAAAAAATTATTATTTTCAAGACAGATATAAGCATTGCATTTTTGAATATATATTGTTTGCATATACCTGAATGTTTGACAAATGGAGAAGCTTACAGGATGAATGTTCAAATGAACTAAGGTCCTTCCGATAAGCAAAGTTGCTTCCTGGATCAAAGTCCATGTATATAAAGGGGCATAGCCACTGTTTCCCAATTCATGGGCATTCCAAGTTACTGTTCAGATCATTCAGGGCAATCAGTTCCAGATCCAACAGTACTTAATGACCAGGGACAGTTATTCTCATATCTTTGAAGTGCCAAGGGTAACATTATAGAATTCATAATGCCAGGGGCATGGTTGTTGTTTCCTAATCAAGGGGGCATTCTAAGTTACTGTTCAGATCATTCAGGGCAATCAGTTCCAGATCCAACAGTGCTTAATAGCCAGGGGCAGTTTTTCTCATATATTTGAATTACCAAGTGTGACATTACAAAGTTCACAATGCCAGGGGCATATGCTTATGGGGCATTCTACTTGTTTCTTTTGAGGTGACTCATTACAGATACTTTCATTATGGGACAATTCATCCTCAACCAAGGGGCAATACTTTCTTTTCAAATATAGTATCCGGAGAGCACATGGTCTATTACGACTTGAAGACCCAGTCCTCTACCTTGATTTGGGATTCTCAGAAGAAGCTATGGTGGAAATTAATTGTCTACGCCAGCAGTATCAGATGGTGTCAATATCATGTATTCAGATCCAGCTATGAGGATTTCTGGAAAGGTACTCAGGAAAGTTAAAGAATTTCAGGAGCCATAGATCCAATTGGTTATACACTCTCGAAGTTGAAACGATTCTGTTTTCAAGTTCAGCTTTACTTTTCCCTTCTGAATCCAGATTTACTTTTACCCTATTTTGCATAAGCGGAACGTCCATTGGTTATGTATGCTTTTGAATATGATTAATGTTTACCAGAAATGCATGTATGCTCTTAATATGATTAATGTTTACCAGAAATGCACGAAAATGCAGTAATAGTATTTACTAAGGACGAACGAGGGAAGGATTTCAACGAAGCTTCGCCGGTTCACCCTTACAAGACAGTTACAAACCCTCAGTAGGGCAAATCCATCTTCATAAAGGTCTCATCTCCCCTGGAATTTATATCCATCTCTTTTATCCTCATACGGATATTCGGGAAATTACTTTCCAATAAGGGTACGACGAACGAAGACGGGATGTTATACTTATCCTACTATCAAACGAAGACGAAGGTTATATATACCTTACCATCCCCAGCATACGGGAAGTTATCTATACCCTGTTATCCCCAGCAGACAGGGGGTTATATATTCTTCAGCAACGAATCGGGATTTATTTTCCCTGACCAGCAGTTATTATACGAAGATATCCAGACGCTTCCGGCAGTATCATATCATACATACATCATTTACATCATACCATAACATACATATCCATAAGTACATAACACATTTACTTAAGTGCATCATATCATACATGCATACACAATGCATAAGCTAACATTATTATACAAAAGCTACATTGTTTCAGGTTAATTATCCAACAAACAAACTTATGAGCTCCAGGACTGCTTTATTGTCACCTCAGGGTTACTTTATCCTCCTAATAACTTCTCGTTACTTCAAGACTGCTTTAGAGTTATCATTATTGATTGCTCTATCCTCCTGAAGCCACTACTTCAAGACTGCTTTGGAGTTGTCATTATTGATTGCTCTATCCTCCTGAAGCCATTACTTCAAGACTGCTTTGGAGTTATCATTATTGATTGCTCTATCCTCCTGAAGCCACTACTTCAAGACTGCTTTGGAGTTATCATTATTGATTGCTCTATCCTCCTGAAGCCATTACTTCAAGACTGCTTTGGAGTTGTCATTATTGATTGCTCTATCCTCCTGAAGCCACTACTTCAAGACTGCTTTGGAGTTGTCATTATTGATTGCTCTATCCTCCTGAAGCCATTACTTCAAGACTGCTTTAGAGTTATCATTATTGATTGCTCTATCCTCCTGAAGCCTTTACTTCAAGACTGCTTTAGAGTTATCATTATTGATTGCTCTATCCTCCTGAAGCCATTACTTCAAGACTGCTTTAGAGTTATCATTATTGATTGCTCTATCCTCCTGAAGCCACTACTTCAAGACTGCTTTGGAGTTGTCATTATTGATTGCTCTATCCTCCTGAAGCCATTACTTCAAGACTGCTTTGGAGTTATCATTATTGATTGCTCTATCCTCCTGAAGCCACTACTTCAAGACTGCTTTAGAGTTATCATTATTGATTGCTCTATCCTCCTGAAGCCATTACTTCAAGACTGCTTTAGAGTTATCATTATTGATTGCTCTATCCTCCTGAAGCCTTTACTTCAAGACTGCTTTAGAGTTATCATTATTGATTGCTCTATCCTCCTGAAGCCATTACTTCAAGACTGCTTTAGAGTTATCATTATTGATTGCTCTATCCTCCTGAAGCCATTACTTCAAGACTGCTTTAGAGTTATCATTATTGATTGCTCTATCCTCCTGAAGCCATTACTTCAAGACTGCTTTAGAGTTATCATTATTGATGGCTCTATCCTCCTGAAGCCATTACTTCAAGACTGCTTTGGAGTTATCATTATTGATTGCTCTATCCTCCTGAAGACATATCACATTATTATTTCAGAACTGCTTTAGAGTCATCATTATTGATTGCTCTATCCTCCTGAAATCATATCATTATTTCAAGACTGCTTTGGAGTTATCATTATTGATTGCTCTATCCTCATGAAGACATGCTGTTACATCAGGATTACTCTAGTATCCTGAAAACATATCATCAATACCTCAGGACTGCTCCAGACTCCTGACAGCTTTCATTATACCCCCATATTTTGGACTGCTTTATCTTCCAAGAAACATATCTGAAGAACTTTCCCCTAGTGGCATCTTTTAAGCCCACTCAATCATATTCAACCAACTATCAATATTACTCTATGCACTGGCGAGTGCAAATTTTTGGGCTTTTGTGTTCAATCCCCTTCAACCTTCCAGGTTACGACTGGCAAATATACCAATCTAACCCCTCAGGTTTCAGAAAATTGAACAGGGGCAGCTGTTGCACCCCAAAATTTGCCCTCACAATACAAGACTTTGAGTTCTAAGAAGGTTCACAAGCTTCACAATACCTCACATGAGTATCACAAGACACTTTATGAAAATTCACAAGGTTCACAAAGTTCACAATTGGTTAAAGAAGTTGACAATTCCCTCAAACAATGCACCTCCTAAGCAGGGCATCCATAACTAGGTTTGTGACTTTAATCAGGCTAAATGGACTTCCAATACCTCAAGTGAGTTTCATAACATCTTATGTGTGTATAAGAACCCCCATGTCAAGTCTCAAGACTTTTCTCAAAAGTTTGCTCAGTCAGATGATCAGATAAGTCAAAATCAGTCAATGCAGTTAAAAAGTCAAACTGAGGTCAACTGTGATCAAACCAAAGTCAAACTTCATGATTTTTTGCCAACATCAAGTATATGAAGTAAAATTCATCATTTGATCAAGGGTTGATCATGATTCATCAAGGAGATTCCAGATCATCAATAATCAGGAGTTTCTAAATTAGGGTTTCCTCAGTAAAAGTCAACTGAACTTTGACCAGGCATAACTTTCACATACTTCATCACCAAGTCTCCATCCAAAGCTCATTTTGAAGGAAATTGAATTCTCTACAACTTTTATGTTGAAGGTTAAGCCCAAAAATGCTTCATTTGAAAGATATGATCTAAGACATTATAGGTCATTTCAAAAGTCAACAAAAAGTCAACAACTTCAAAAGGGCATAACTTGAGATTGGTAAATGATATGGATCTGAAACCAGTGGGGTTGTTTAGAGGACTCTTCAAGCTTTCCAAAAAGTCCAAGAACACCCTCATACCATTAAAATTGAGGGAGATGTGCCTTTGCAAAGTTAAGAAATTTTGTGATGGTTTATGTTGAAAAGGGAGGTTCAAAATCATTTCTTTTCAAATGGGCCATTCAATTTGTGACCCAATCCACTTCATAATGCCATGCACGAAACTTTCATGATATTTTCATATTTTTTATTTTATTTTATTAATTTATTATGATTTATTACATTTTAAATCATTTTAAATTTAAAAAAAATATTAAATATGAAAAGATATTTTTGTGATTGGATCTAAAAAATCATAAAGTGTGATTGGAGTCAAAGAAGAAGGAAATCATATGAATCATCCCAGGATAGCAAGGTTTTATGATCAAATATTTGACTTTTACAACTTAATCTTTGTCAATCTTTTTTTGGATCAATTTTTCACATAGCCCATCAATATTTCTGACCTAAATTCATCACACATATATACTTAACACAAACCTAATGTTCAGACACGAATTGGAGCAGCCAAGAGGTAAGAACAAGAACACAAAAATTCTTCAAAAGTTGGAATTCGGTTTTGAAGATTGAAGCCCTTTTGAACCAATTTAAAGGTTGAGACACGTTCCTGAGACATCATTGAAGCATTCCCAATGATCATTTGCATCTGAAACATCATACATGACACAACCCGAATCCATGAATGTTCATCATATTTTGATTTTCGATTTTGCATATTGGCTGATTTTTAACAATTTTTGACCATTGTTTTGTGTTTGTATGGAGTTCTTGATTGTTTCTGGACAGGTTTCGTGAAGAACCATTACCTAATATGGATTTCACCATTACTAGGTTTTTTCGGCCAAATTAGGGTTTATCAATCCACCAAATATAAATGAATTTGGAAAACACAGGATTGTTGTATGAATCATGGGAATCATAAATCATTAATCAATTTTATGAATCTGTACCGTTTTGTCCATGTTTGATTTTCGTAGGTTTTTGATGTTGAAGAACACGCAGTTAAATTCGCAGGAAAAGCCAAAGGAAAATTCGCAGCAAAATTCAGTGAAGAAGATGACCTCTGGCGCCAGTTTCAAAATTCAAATTTTGTTAAAATATTTTATGATTGTTTTGTTATCTCACTTACACACACGCGCATGTGTCCTGGTGGTAAACTATGGTTGTGTATATTGTGAAGTCCATGGTTCGATTCTTGGCCATGGCAATGTTTTGTTTATTTTTCGCAGGATAAAAAGAGGTTTCATATATTATTAGTCGTAGCCGTTTCATGACCAGGAAGGCTCTCCCAGCCAGGCGGTCAAGCGTATGCGTGCACATCCATAAGGTCCTGGGTACGAAACCACCCCAGGCCTTTTGCTTCTTTATTTTTTTTGAATCGTTCAAAATGTGGCATAAAAGCAATCACAGTCATCCTATGGTCACCAACGCATGGTTGGTCTGGTGGAAAGTTTTGATGCTGGCAGGCATGAGGACCTGGGTTCAAACCCAGCCAAGGTAAGTTCTCAAATTTTTGTTATTTTCTCTATTTTTCTTAGTTAAGTGGTTTATTTGTTTTATATTCTTAATAAAATTTAAATTATCTATACATTTCAAATTTTGAAATAACTTCATATTCTCTAAAATTTCTAAATTTTTCTATTATGTTATTCAAAAATTTATTTTATAACAGGTATATTAGTTAATTTTGTATATAAATTAAACCTAATTCTTTAAAACCCTAAAAAAATATTTTTCTAACAAACCCTAATTTATATTTCAAAACCTAATTCTATTTTTTCTTAATAATTTATTTTCTAATTTTTATTATAATTATTATGTATATAATTTTTAATATAGTTAATTTTTGTAAACATAATTATAAGTCAAATTAATTTTCTTTTAATATTTAGAAATAATTTAATTTAGGATAATTATATGATTAAAAATAATTTGTGAATATAATGAATAATAGAAATTGAATTTTAATATGCTATTTAAAAATTCATCTTTTTCTTAGAATATGTATATAAATTGTACATCTATATATTTATAATGATTAAAATTTTGTAATTATAATTTATTTAAAAAATGATTTAATAATTAGTATGTGAATTAGAAAATATTTGGTTGTGCATGTTAATTTCTTGGTTTCTATTATTATTGCTAATTATATTGTTATTAATTTTTGCTTATTATAATTTTATTAACCTCTTAATTAATTTTTATTACTAACCATATCATTATTATTTTATATTTCTAACCTTGTTTATTATTTATAATTACTATTATTATTATATTATTATAACTAACCCTTTTATTTATTTATTGCTAAATTATTAGTTGCTTATTATTTATTTGTGCTTATTATTATAATTTTGTAATTGTTCCTTGGTGTAAAGTTTGTAATAATTTATTTATTTATGTATCATGGTTAATAATTAGGGAGTGTAAAACATATATGTTCTTAAAATTAATTCTAGATCACTTTTTAATCAAAGGTAATTAATTTAAACACTTCACACACGTAAGTCGATTTTAATCGCCGTCTCACTTCCTTAGGGTTATCCCTCATGTTGCCTACGAATAATGGTTAAGTGGGGTGTATAAAAGCAAGTCCCTCGAATAAAAATCATCAAAGTCCCTTATGTTGCCTATACAAATCAAGTCCCTTCGGAAAAAATGATGATAGTCCCTTATAAATGCTTATTACACCCCACCATTGCCTTAAAGATCAAATTGTCCCTCACATGTCCCTTTAACATCCAAAGTAAGGACTACCTACTCCATTATAGTAGGGATAGTCTTACTAAGGAAAGAATAAAAAACAAGAAAGACCTTTAAACATTAGGGTAGATTACTCCTAAGTACCTAAGCTCATTTCAAAACTTTTTCACACTTAAACAAATTTCCAACCAAATTTTCAAACATGTTTTTAACACATCCTTACATGGATTATTTATTAACTATTCTGAAAATTTTCCTATTCACACACTACACTTTCAAAAACAATCTAAAGTGAGCTTAAGTACCTAAGAGCCCATGGATAACCATGGATGAAAAGGGTGCTAACACCTTCCCTTTTCGTAACCTACCCCCCGGGCCCAAAATATTCTCTAAGGTCTTTCCTGTTCTTTTATAACCTTTCCTTATGGATAAAATAAAAGTCGGTGGCGACTCTTGCTATCCGCAACATTGTTTAAAGTCAGTTCACCGGGTTACACTAAGTTTGACTCCCGCGTGAACGAATGGTCTGGATGCTTCATTAAAGCCCTAATCTCCAATTAATTGTTTAAATCATGTTTAATTAATTTATAAAACCAAATTAGCCAGATTTGAATCTGAGCCTTTGGATCTGGCGTGCAGTCAACCAGTCCAAGCCCAGATCAAATCCTGGCCCTCCTTTTGAATTACTTCCCATATTTTCATTTTAAATTCATTTTCTTTTCATTTTATTTATACATTTTATTTAAAATAGCAAAATACCTTTAAAAATTATGAAATTTTTTGTCAAAGATTTCATTAATTTTTAAAACCCAAAAATATTTTTATTTTCATTTTTTGCATTAAAAATTATTTTTTAAATCATTTAAATGTTTATTTTTAATTAGTTAATGGAAATTAATTAATTAAAAATACATTTAGGTATTTAAAAATCACCAAAAAATTCACATAGCATTTAGAAACATTTAGAAACATTGTTCAACCCTCAAACCAAATTTCTTTTTTGTTCTTGATGCCTTTTGATCATTTTCATTGGATTTAATTTCATTTCAAGGCAATATTTTGTGTCAAACTTCAAAAATTTCTTTCTGCCTAACCATTGAGGGTTGAATGATGATTCTTCTTGCATTGCACTCTTAATGGCATGTAGTTTATAGGATAAAATTAGTTTTAATTGATCTTGAATTTTCAATTTGTTTGGCATTTTTCTTGATGAAGTACCCCAAAACCCTAGCAATCTTAGGAAATTCATAACTTTCACTAGGTTAAGAGTTGGATCCTCTCCTTTGGGCATTGAGTTTGTATAGGTTTAGGGTATATTTGATTGCATTTTCAAATTTTAATCATGTCATTTGCTTCTGGTTTTGGATTTTTGCTTTGCATGATGCATGTAACCCTAATTTGTGCTTTCCTTTGCATCCATTTCTCAGTTGCTTGCATCCAATGACTTGCCATGACATTTTGTGCATCCACATGATTCATAATACATCTTAGGACATATTAGATTCATGTTTTATCATTGCATCTTTCATTTTCCATGTTATATGTCCATTACATTTCATAACTTTTCATGTACACTCATGGTTCAATGCATGCTTCATTTGCATCCTTATGCTTGCTTGATCACTCTCATGCCTTGCCTCATGTTTGTATCATCTCTTAGCATCATTAACCTCATGTAAATGCTTCTGGTTTTGGTTTGCATCAAGGCATTGCATCTCATTCTCATTGTGTCTCATTTCTTCTGTCTAACATTTCAGGTGGTAAGTTGTTTGAGAAGTGAATTTGCCTTCACTTCTCACAATCTCTTTTCATCTCTTTCATACTTTCTTTGTTGCATTTTGTATGTGTATTAGAGTGAGCTTTCTCATTCATGTTCATCTCTTACTTTCTTCCTTCAAGCAACTTGTCTTCTTAAGTGAAGCAAGTTGTTTTTGCTTCTTCCTCCTTCCATCTGCTTCCTTCCTGGTGGTTTCTCTGAAGATATTCTTACAAACCTCATTAACCCTAGGAATGACCAAGCATGATAACAATTAGGGTTTGATTAGTCCCCCATTTAGCTTTCACCTTTGTGTCATCATTGAGTCTTCTCTTCTCATCTCATAATCAAGGACTAAACCTTAAAGGTTTTAAGACTTTGTGATTAGGGTTATGCCTGTATCCTTCTATTAGGATGGAGTGTATAACTTTAATCCTAAGTGTTAAACCCTTGATGTGTTTAAGTCCTTTAATCAATTCACCTAATAATCATCAAGACATCAAGCTTGTAATTTGGGCCTTGCATTAGGGTTCTAATTCTTCCTTAATTGGTTAAGAAGGACTAACCCTAGTGTTAATGGACAAGTCCCCCTCAAGTTGTCTTACAAATCATAAAATCCATTTCTTCATCTTACCATTAACTAAAATCCATTTTAATAAAGGCTTTGTTTTGTCATGAGGTTAATCCCTAATCATGGATTAAGTTGGGGAATCTTTCTCAGCTTGAATGTTTTCATCTATTATCCTTCTATTAGGATGGTGTAATGAGTCCAGTAAATCCTTGATTATGGCTTGATCTCATTACTTAACACTAAACAAAAACAACAAAAACATCTAAATAATCATAAGTAGGTTAATGATCTTAATCCTACATCATGGTGATTGAGTGTGAGATGCTGACTTCACACTTAAGGTACTCTCATTACCCCTAATCAGAGGGAGGATGTGATGAGTTTACTAACCCTTTGGTTTAGGCTTAAGCTCATTTTCTTATGACAAACTTCCAAAAGCAATAAAAGATTGAAAACACAAAAACAAACAATGGTCGTCTCCTTCGGGATTCTTTTCTCATCTCATTCACTCACAAACGAGAACTTGCTTCTTCCGTCTAATGCAAGACAGTTTGCACCTGAGCCAGACAGGTCTTACACTTGAGCATAAGCAAGTAAGCAGTTCACAAGTCAATTTACCTTTCAGTCTCTTTGGGTCGAACTACGGTGTTCTGACTTCCTCATTGCACGAGAGGATACGTAGGCATAACTTAACAGTTATCGAACAAAAGTCTCTGTACATTCCCCTTCTTCTAGCATTATTCTTTCAGCGTCATAGTCTTGAGCTTCATTCATTTCTTACACTGACACCTCACATATCTCACTTCACATTTCTTTTACACTGACACTTGCATTCTTTCCAGCTTTGATACACAGATTACACTGACACTACCCCTTTAAAGCACAAATCTTTTAAGCGTGGATCCCGTCGAGTACGGCGGACAATCTGGGTGATAATACCTTCCCAGGTTGTAACCAACCCCCTTTTTCAGTCTCTCTGGTTCGCGATCGTCTTATCCATATCTTTTCTCAGGTCTATGCAGCATTACCTTTCCTTCGGGATAAAAATGCCTAGCTGGCGACTCTATTCATTCCTTCTCTCTTTCGCCGACCGTTCGCGTCTGTACCCCTCTTGACTTAGGTGTCATTTGGTGGGGGAGCGACAGGATGCAGAATGGCGATGCCGATTCAAGATGATGTAGTTCGCTGTTGTTTAGAGCTCCGAACGTGATCCCCGATTGATAATGGTACGGACAAAGTTGGAGATTTGAAGGTTCAGATTGCAGGTCGTTTGTTCTTGATCTTCTGTGATGCAATTCTGAGTTGGTTGATATTGATTCTTGCAGGTTTTGATGAAACTTGGTAGTATTGATGATTAAAGATGAAACGGCAATGTTGAACAAGATGATGAAGACCTGTTCTTGTTCTGCTTTCCCTGATAATTATTGGCCTGTTTCGGAGTAGAGGTTGCATCGACGCGAATGAATGAAACCAGTAAGCAATCTTCAACCGATTTCCTTTTGCTCTTTCTTCTTACATGATATTCTTGTTGTTTATCTTCGATTGTTTTTGTTGTTGATTCGGTTTTGACAATGCAGGATTATGACTTGTTGATGCAGAAGGTTAATGATGAAGCTGGACTAATGGAGATGTCGAAAATTATCATGAAGGAGAGCCATTGAGAGATATTTGGAGGTTGGGGAGAGATGATGAATGTGAAGGTGTGAAGAGGTGATCTCCTGTGAACAATACAAAAACTGGTGATAATTGGGGAAAAGATTCAGGAAAAAAAAGTGGTTCCCCCCCAAATTTGCAGCTACAAGCCAATATTTCTAAGTGATGGATCCCCCCCCCCTCCAGGATGATGCAACTCGCATACTTATATGGATGAACAATGAGGGTGGATTGGAGATTTCGGTTGAAATTATGTTATGATTCAGTTAGGGAATTAGAACTGTTTTCAATTTGTAACTTTCCTGAGTTTTCTTAGTGAATTTTTGCTCTCATTTTTGTATCCCCTTTGCTGGTGTATAAACTCTTTTGGCATATTTATTTTCCTGATATAAAAAACTCTTCTTGTGTATTTTCTGGTCTAACTGCTGTTATTATAACTGAGATTTCTATACTATTATTTGTTCTTCTGATAACAAAATTCCTGCTTTATTCTGTTATCGCTTTATCATCAATTTTGCGACTGATTTTCCATCTTATTCGTCTTTACTGATATATTCCCTTTATTGAATTCTGATAGTGATAGAAACAGGGAATTCCAGAATTTCCAGAATTTATTTTAATTTCTGATTTTTGTATATACAACTTCGTAAATTTCTCTAATTATGAACATGAGCCTTCTTGCTTCGGTGCTAGTAATAATCTTAGAATTGCTAAAAAAATCTTAACCAAAGACCATTTGATTGAATCTTGGACCTTGAAATGAAAATAACCGTGATCAAGACTTGAAACAATCATAATCACATAATTTGAGTTTTTTAGCATTCACCAACCAATTGACCGTGCGAATGAGGATAGCTCTTCTTGAAATAATATGTTAGAATTATCTTAAGACATTTGTCCGAAGTCATCTTGGAATTAAAATTATTCTGGCTCGTGACTCAAAGATCAACCAAGTTTTTTGTCTTGCAATTTTACTTGCAACAATCCTATTTGATTATGAATTGCTTATATCATGATCCTCCTTGAAACTTTTCTTGTATATGCCCAAATACTCCTTCACTAATCTTGAAACCGAACCAATTGAAAACAAGATATTCAAATCTTAATTCTCAAATTATGAATCCATCTCTCCTTAACCTTCATATACTTGCAAGAGCATATTATAAACAAAGCAATACACAAACCTTTCCATGACTTAAATTTCATAAACCATAACCAAGGACCAAGGACCCGTTATATAATAATCATCAAACACTCCGCTGATTGACATGAGAACGCATAAGGTAGGGCACGCTTGGGGTATGATGCAGAAGAAATAAACGTCTTCCACTTACTGTGGCTTGAAAGGTAACCTTGATCCCACAGTCACAATACAAAATGATAAGTCTGATTATACTTACATGACCTAATGGAGAATGCGGACGTTTTGAAGTATAAGCCAGTTAGTGGTAATTAATTAGCGGGCAAATTTTGGGGTGTTACAGCTGCCCCTATTCAATCATTGTAGACCTGAATGGATGATAGCAGTTGCTTTCAGACATTTGAGGTATGCACGAATTGAATACCAGAAACAACCAGAAAATTTGCACTCAGTTGCAGAAGAACAGGGAAATAAACTCAACCGAATGAACTCTGCTTGGATATAATTACGACGTGAAGAATTGTAAACGCGGGGATGCCATTTGAGCAATTTTAGATGGCTACTGACTTGCCACGTTGTGGGTGGACTTTGATAGGCTGCAACAATGCCTTAATGGTGCATTATTGGATGGAGTTAGACGAATAACGACTTGCCACGCCGTGGGTGGACTTTCACGAGCTTGCGATAAAATTTTAAGATACTTTGCCACCCTGAGGATGGACTTTTGCCAATCTACGGTTGGACTTCACGATACGATCTTCCACGCTGCGGGTGGACTTTCGACAATTTGCCACACCGCGGGTGGACTTTAGAAACTTGCCACTCTGCGGGTGGACTTCTGCTCACTGCGGGAGACTTTTGCTCGCTATGGGAGACTTTTGCTCACTACGGGAGACTTTGATTTCTTGCCACACTACGGGGGCTGATGTTCACTACGGGAGACTTCTGCTCACTACGAAAGACTTCTGCTCACTACGGGAGACTTTAAGAATTCGCCACCCGGAGGATGGACTTTGGCCAGTCTGCGGCTAGACTTTGAAAATTTGCCACGCTGCGGGTGGACTTTGGAAATTTGCCACACTGCGGGTGGACTTCTGCTCACTGCGGGATACTTTTGAAACTTGTCACCCGAAGATGGACTTTGGCCAATCTGTGGTTGAACTTTTACTCACTGTGGGAGACTTTTGCCCACTGTGGGGGACTTTTGCTCGCTGTGGGAGACTTTTGAAATTTGCCACCCGAAGATGGACTTTGGCCAGTCTGTGGCTGGACTTTTGCTCGCTACGGGAGACTTTTTCTCACTACAGGAGACTTCGATTTCTTGCCACACTACGGGGGCTGCTGCTCACTACGGGAGACTTCTGCTCACTACGGAAGACTTCTGCTCACTACGGGAGACTTTGATGGACTTTGGCCAGTCTGCGGCTGGACTTTGAAAATTTGCCACGCTGCGGGTGGACTTTGGAAATTTGCCGCACTGCGGGTGGACTTCTGCTCACTGCGGGAGACTTTTGAAACTTACCACCCGAAGATGGACTTTGGCCAGTCTGTGGATGGGCTTTGGATATGTTGAATTGCATGGCATGTTGTCCCATGACACTGGGGATGTTATGTCTTGAGCATTGTTAATGAACTGGTGCGAATGTAAAGGAATTACTGACTTGGAAGTAATAAATCTCTGCTAACTCTGTGGGGAAACACAATGATCGTGAATTTGATATCAAGAAGCCCTGCGGGGATAACATCTCTATTGGAAAAGAGAGTGAATAATTCATTTGTCCCGAATTATCACTTTTGCAAAAAATAAATTGGACTTTAGACTTGAGGACCGTGCTAGGGAATACTTCGATTATTGAGGATTATCCACTCTTATGGACCTGCTGGGGAGGAGAATGATTTATCTGAAATCTTCTAGGGGAATAGGGATTGCCTTAGATCTGTTGAGGAACCGAGATCATGGAAACCAGCCGAAGTAAAAGCTTGGTGACTCACTGGGGATAACTTCCATTCGTCTGTTGGGGATAACCAAAACTGAGACACGTCCTGCTGAGGAGGAAAGATTTCAAGTTGTCTCATGCTGGGGATCAGTTGCTTCTGTATGGATTTTACCTCAAGAGGATTTTACAAAAGACTTGGTGTCTTTAAACTCTTAGGTATCGCAACGACTGCATGAATTAGCGTAGCAACCTTGCTGGGGAAGTAACCATTGCCAATGCAGATGAGTTTGTATCTGTGAGATAGTTGGCTTGACAAGTGACCATGGTATTCTAAACTCCGGGTAAATGTTTTTGATCGTCTGTCTTCGGGAAAGAATGAACTCTCGTACTATTGGGGTGGCCTGCCCCAGTACGAGTACTTGAATATTTTTGCACTTGACGGACTAATCTTCGCTCTTGGAGAGATTTGAATCTCGAGGTGATTGCCCCAGTTTGACTGAAATTTGAAGAGATTGCTCGACGTAACTGCCCTGGATCGGCTAGCTCTTACCATGACTAGTTGGGAAAGTCCTAACTCAATGAAGCTTTTCTCAGAAAAGTGTACCTCAATGTGATTGTCTTTCAGAAGTTTTGGACTTCTCAACTTGGCAAGCTTAAGCTTCTAGATTGAATTTTTGCGTGTGAACCATTTATGATGCCAAACAAATGTATGCAAGCAAGAAAATGTTTATTCTTAGAATGAAAATTCTAATAAAACACACATGTCAAACTTGAAGTTTTGAAAAGGGATCGTAAACCTTCGTGAGCGAATCACTGGTTAAGATACGACATTATTTTGAATGCAAGTATGTACATGCAATACCAACAAATGTCTTTTAGCATAACTCATAGGAGTCAGGAACACGGTCTCGTAGTAGTATGCTCTCAAATTAACCCTGTTTCAGTTAGGACTTTTGAGGGTTGTATCGTGGCCTGGTTCACGGTTATAGAAACAAAGGATATAGGCTCAAAGTTTATTTGTACCCACCCAATCTTCGTGATGTTCTCCATTCCTATGTTCAGCTAGTTTTCACAAGCATTCACCTTTCATAAGGGTTTCATGTTGATTGAGGAACCATTGCTGCAATTAGTTCAAACACGAATCAGGTTATTGTTGAGAGTCAGTCACTCCTCTATCTTTTGTGTCTATGCCACACGACTTTTGTTCTTATTTGAGGATCTTTCTTGTGTAATCCTTTTTTTCTTTCGCTTTTGCGTTATTTTGCTTATCCCTAACTTTTGCCTGGACGGATTCTTGTGGATCTTTGATTATGAAGTCCAGCGGGATGCCCTAACTTTTGCCTAGTCGCTTGTTTTCAAGTTTCGACTTAGTGGGCTCTTTCTTTTCTTTTTTCTTTTTGTATTTTGAACAAGTCGCGTGATATTGTTTGTCTTGATTGCTTTGCGAGGGCTGTGACTGCCTCATGCTGTGGTCAACGAAGGATCACCATTGTGGTTTTCAATCTTTGGACCTTTTGACTTGGATAACCATTGTGGTTTCGGGTCTTTTGACCTCTGGATTAGCATAGTATAATGCAATGGATCCTCATATACACTCCTTTATGATAGCCTGAACGCTTGGTTCGACTAGCTGACATCTACCCTGCCCCTGGGTTACATGTGAGGGTTTTTTATGCGAAAATAAACTCCTACTTCAAGGCTCGAAGGGGTTAGCGAGGGTCTATCTTCCTTATATCTCCAGTGTTTAGGGATTTGAAACAAAGCCTATACATCGTCAACAGGGCCTTATTCGAGAGCACGCTTTTAAAGATTTTGCGTTTTTGTTTCGTCATTCTCCTTCATAGAATTTAAGCACGACAATTGGTATTGTGATGTACACATGCAAAATTATAAGTGAATGCAAATGAATTACTTCAATAAAAACATGTGAGTTTTATTATTGCTAACATTCAAAAGCAAACAAATTTCATACATGTAGACAAATGTTTAGCATATAAAAGAAACTACAAATGGAAATGCAGTAAAGAAACTGAATATTGCCATAGTTGAGGAGGCTTAGCTCCGTCTGGACCTGTCAGTCTTGGATACTTTCAGTGATCAATAGCTCTTTCACGGACTTGCAATCTTCAATTTGCAGTTGTATACTTAACCAAGGCAATCATACCTCTTCTTCTAGTTATTCTGACTCTGATACGAGACATCTGAAGGAAAAAGTGAAGCTGGGGAGTAAAGTGCCCCATAAGGTTGCTCGGAAAGACCTGATGATCTTCTGCCTACGTATCTCCATTGACTGATGACCAATGAAGAATTAGAGCGACGTAGTCCCCCTCAATAGGGATGAAAATGAACAATGAAGAAAGGCAAACACATAAATGCCATCACTGAGAGTATTTGAATACTGCTGGCTTTATTTGCTTCATGAATACCCTGGCGTCCTGGGTGATTAACTCGAAGACTTTAGCTTAACGTGGACCATCTGGTAGAACAATCATGACACATGTTCCGTCGTGATTAGGCATCGGATTCTGGAGTACCTTTGGATGAGGAGAAAAATTGATTGCCTTCGACTCAATTAGATCTTGTACCTTGTTCTGAAAAGCCCAACATTTCTCAATATTGTGCCCCTAGGCACGTGAATGGAATTCGCACCTGGAGTTTGGATCAAAATTTGGTGGTAGATTATCAGCAGGATGAACCCTCGTGGTACGGAGCTCAACCAGGTTCAACTTCAGCAGCTCTGGAAGCAATACAACATATGGACATGGGATAGGATCAAGTTTGCGGTTCCTCGCTCTTGTTCTTTCCTGGAATGGTCTTTGTGCCTGTTGTTGCTGACCCAGAGTTTGTGATTGAAAACTTCATTGTTGACATTGTATTGGACGCCTGACATGTCCCTGTACTCTCTTACTCATACTCGGCCGAGGAGCGAATGAAGATTGTTGATGTAGCCCCTTTGAAGACTTGGCCTGAGCAATGATTCTAGAAGAAGGAAAATTGACCACTTCTTTTGTATTCCTGCATGCTTTATCTTGCGATACTTCCAACCCGGACAGTCCAAAAGTGATTACGCCTTCATCAATTAAGTCTTGCACTTGTTGTTTAAATGCCTTGCAATCATTAACATCATGTCCAGGAGCTCCCGAATGAAAAACACAGTAGGCATAGGGATTCCAACTTTGGTGAAGTTTACCAGAGGGAGGAGTTAGCTTGTGACACTCAATCAACCCCATTCTGAGAAGTTGTGGGCATAATTCAGCATAAGACATGGGTATCGGATCAATAACCCTTTCTTGCTCCTGTTGATGACGGGTTTCTACCAATGGAGGAGCTATAGACGAAACCTGTTGAAGTATTTCTCCTGGAAACCAAGGCGTAGCAGCTGAGGAGGATCCCTGATAAGGAAAGAAAGTGCTCGCTTCTTTGGTAATGATTGGTGTATGATCATTTGGTTCACATGTGGAGTTGGTTCCTATCTGATGCTCTTCCTGACTGCCATGTGACGATTGCTGGTGAAGAGATTCGAATTGTAGAGGAAACCCACCTAAGGAACCTTGATTTAATGGACATCCCAAAGAGATGGGAGAAACATGACCTTCTGTTTGAAAAGCAGACACACGACTATTTTCCTTTTTTTACATAGCATTCATGATTCCCGTAAGCATCTTTATCTGAGTCTTCATCAAGTTGAATTCTTCTCTCAACAATTCCTGATCCTGGGACAATGCTCGAATGTCCACTATAACATGCCCCAGTTGGGCCTTCATCTCAGTCACCTCCACTCGGAGTTGTTCCATGTCTAAACCTTGACAATCGTGATTCAAATTGGCCATTCTGGAGAGAAACCAAGTCAGGATAAGAATTTGTCCCTGAACACCTGTAAAAAATGCAAGGATGTATGCAAATGCCATGTTCGGTTATTTCCAAGGGATCTATCTGTTTTAACCCAAGTTTTAATGCAGAAAAAATCCGACGATTTAATTCAGATATGTGATCCTTGGAAGTAACTGAACATGTATGCTAAGATGCCATGATGTTATGTATGCAACTGGCATGTGGTCAGCGGTCTGACGCTGGTGTGGATCAGATAACCAAGTGTTGGTGAAGAGTCATAATATCAGTATCTCTGTGCAGAAATTCCAGAATTCTCAACCAAGTATCATATAGGACCGGATCATAACACGGAGTAATACTGGCAAAAGCGGGTATGTTGGAAGCTTAAGGTTCCTGCAAACCTGTAAACCCCTCCCAATCTCACGGGTATGCTACTACGGGTCAACATCACGGACTCTCAAAGCCGAATAGCAATAATACGTTCACTATTTCCGAAAAATGGCTCATGACCAAATCAGGGAATCAGTTTGGCATTATGTACTACTCAGGGAGGCCTCAGCTGAATTCCGGGAAAAAAAAACATCCCTCATAAGTTCCCGGCTTCGAGCACTGAAGTCGAGAAACAATAGTACATTCATCCCGAATGGTACAATACTACCGTTATACGACCAATTTCTTTAACCATGTTCCTACGAGAGAACAAGGTCATCCTATGCGATTTCCTAGTGGGACCTCGGGTGCGAATGGGTTTGCCACGAAATGTGGTCTGCCACTGTCACCACTGGAGAGGGTTGTTTCCACTAAGGTCCTCGATGATCGGTTCCCAGTGTTTGCAGCTCAGGTGGGAACATTCTATGGTCTGCCTAGGCAGTATAGAACATATCCCAAGAGAGCCTGATCTGGGTGTGGGACTCGTGAAAACTACACGTGCTCAAAACCACGCAAGCCACACGACTGCCCACTCTAAATCCTATGTGTATACTAAAGCCGGGTATTTGGCTTATCTCACAATAATCCCATCCCGCCAAGGAAAAACAGAACAGCCAGTACAAAATATGCCAGTATATGCGACAGTAAAATAAAGTGCAGAAAGCTGTAAATAAAGTCGTAAAGGAAAGCGATAAACTGTAAATAGAACAGTAAAGCTAAACTAAAGCACAAAAGCGAATGAACAAGCACCCAATGAAAACAGAAACAGACAAGCGCTAGGACTGACTCTCAAAGGGGAAATCAGAATTTCTAAAAGTCCCCAGCAGAGTCGCCAGTTGTCGCTCCCGGGATTTTCATCCTAGTAGAAACGCGAAAGTGGCGCGGAAAAGTTAGAGTCGCCAGCCAGACATTTTTATCCCGAAGGAATGGGAAAGGTAATGTTGCACAAACCTAAGGAAGAAGGAAAAGGACGAGGCCTTGCGAACCAAAGATCTGGGTCCGGGAGTCGGTTACGAATTGAGAAGGTATTAGCACCCCAATCCGTCCGCCGTACCCGACGGGATCCATGCTTATAAGTCTGTTTTCAAAGGGTAAGAAATAATATGTTGTTTGAATGAAAGAATGATTATCTAGATTGGAATGGAAATGAGAAAAGAAATGGAATTGAAAAATGGGAATAAAAGGGGGAAAACGTAGGGAAAAAGAAAGATTGTGCTCGAATGGGCCCTACCCCACTGCCTACGTACCTCATCGGGATAAATGAGGATCAGAGACGTCGTAGCTCATCTAACTAAGGCTGAAACTTGTTTGTGTTTTTTAGGATGACGTTGCCATAGCTCTAGCTCAGGTGTTACCGACTCTGACTCAAGGGTGTTTACCGTGTCGCTGTTTGAACTGTCGAGATGAGTCATGTTCGTCCGCAAAGAGTATGAGATGAGATGAGAAGACGTGACTTCTTGGTTTGTTTTCTTTTATAAGAAGTGTTTTGAATTTGTGTTTTTGGTATGTACAACGCTAAAGACTATGACACAGGAGCGAATACTTTCCAAGATCGCCCCCAATGGGACGTTTGTAAAGCATCCTAGAAGAGTGAAGGAGACCTCCACTAATCATTTCCCGTATAGCTTAAGGCTCGTGGCGCATTGTACACCTTTTCCTTTATTAAGTGTTTTTGATTTTCTTTTAAAGATGAGAAGTGAGACTCAAGTTATAAAAGGAAGAATTCTAAGGGAAACTAGACTTACCCTACGTTAGTTGAGTTTGAAGATAACCTATGGTTAGTGAGGTTTGAAGGATTAAAAACTACCTAAGAGATTTTAAACTTAGAAATACAAGTACAAAAAGTTATAGTGCACAATATGGTCCTCCTAGGTCATGGTGGGAAAAACGTATGTGAAATGTAAATGGGATGAAACGATGGATCGGGTGGGTCGATTGCGTGGTGCTGAGACATACGACTTATGGTGTGCAACACACAAGGCTTGCTTTTGGTGTAATGGAATGGATCGATGGTAATCGAGGAATCCTAAAGTCACATGCAACTTTATTTATTTTGAAAATTTACTCGACGTTGGATCGAGTCTTTATTTCATTTTTTTTGAGATTTTGGTTTTCTATCGATTCGTTTTATCTTTTCTATGCTAATTATAGAAGCTATACAAGCATACAAGAATTACATCACAAAGTACACAAAATATAATCAAGGCATAAAAATATCCAAGTCCATAAGCAAATTCTCGGAAGATACCTTGCACAAAAAGGAAAATAGTTAGTGGATGACATGAACATGAATATGCATAATATGATGGAAATGAATTAAAATGCCAAAAATATCAAAACTCATGGAAAAAATGTGAAATTAATTTCCTAGGATCTTAAATCTGACTATAACATTTTGTTAAAAAATCTCTTAAAAATTCAAAGTCTAACTATGTCAAATTGCCACCTAAATCTATCTAAGGTTCAATCACAAATTTATACAAATCATACTACCAAAACAGTAGATAAAATGCCCTAAAAAATACATCAAAAATATTCTAGGTACTTTAATTTGTCCTCTAATCATAGCAAAAAGAATGGACAAAAAATGTTATAGGAAGTGGTAGGAATAAAATGTACAAATTTATGTGTTCATGAAGGATTCAATCTAAAATCAATAAAAGTGAAAAATCGAAATTAAATTGAAAAATGCAAAAATTCAGAAAGTAAAAATTGGGAATGTTTCTAAATTGACTTAATATTCTATCCTAATTTTTGGGGATTTTTATTGCTTATTTTAATATTTTTTATTGATTTAATTGAAGATTACATAAAATAGAAATTAAAAGAATAGAAGAATAGAGAAGGGAGGTAGGAAAAGAAACATTCACTAGCTAAAAAAACTACTGGGCCTGTTATGGGGGTGTGAAAAGCACTTATTCTAGGCTCAATGGCGCATAAAGTCTGAGGGAGTATGGTAGCTGCTGTGTGACGGCGCACATGGAATTAAAACAAAGTGGTCCAACCGGACGGTGACAAGTGTCACCGCCGGATTGGACCGAAGGGGAAGAATCTTATCCTCATTGAGTTGGGCGGTGGAGGTTGATTGTGATTAAATGAGTTTCATGACTTTTTTTCAATTTTCTTTAACGCGACAAATCACAATTAAGAGTTTTTAATGGTTTTTATGATTTTAATTCTTTTCAATTATAATTAAAATCTGAAATTGAAAAGTTCATAAATTAAAAAAAAAAGAGAAGTCCAAACCTCACGAAAGAAAACAAACACGTTTTTCCTCTTCTCCCCTCTTACGAAACCCTAGCGGCCGTCGTTGATCCACTTACCCTCACCGAATAACAAAACTCGTCGGCGGTTTTATCACTTTCGTCTGTTTAGCCTCACACCGACACCTCCATTCGATACCTCACTCCGACGTCTCACTCTTCGCCTTCGATTAATGAACACGACGTTGTCTCCAACTTTCTGATTCGTTCTAAGACACATTCCAGCCTCGCATCAAATCTGCCATCGGCACCACCATGTACTCTCAAACCGGTCGAATTCTTCATCAACGCATCGCTCATCAACTCATCACGACTCTACCATGACTTCGTCGCTATTACCAGAAGCAAGAGCTTCATCGTGAATCCTCCGTCTCCTGCTTCGAAATCGCGTCTTGTTGTTGCCGTTGTTATTGATGCCCTGTTATTGATAATTGATTACTGACTTTTTCTGTGTTACAGAGCGATCGAAGATCTAACGAGGGTGATCGAAGCCTCAAATTGAAGACGATGATAATGCCGCGAAGATGATGCGTGCGATGAGTGTTCTTCGGTGATCTCGTTGTTGATTTTATATTGAAACTTGAAGGTGAATCCAGATGCAGAATGGCGATGCTGATTCAAGATGATGTAGTTCGCTGTTGTTTAGAGCTCCGAAAGTGATCCCCGATTGATAATGGTACGAACAAAGTTGGGGATTTGAAGGTTCAGATTGCAGGTCGTTTGTTCTTGATCTTCTGTGATGCAATTCTGAGTTGGTTGATATTGATTCTTGCAGGTTTTGATGAAACTTGGTAGTATTGATGATTGAAGATGAAGCGGAAATGTTGAACAAGATGATGAAGACATGTTCTTGTTCTGCTTTCCCTGATAATTATTGGCCTGTTTCGGAGTAGAGGTTGCATCGACGCGAATGAATGAAACCAGTAAGCAATCTTCAACCGATTTCCTTTTGCTCTTTCTTCTTACATGATATTCTTGTTGTTTATCTGCGATTGTTGTTGTTGTTGATTCGGTTTTGACAATGCAGGATTATGACTTGTTGATGCAGAAGGTTAATGATGAAGCTGGACTAATGGAGGTGTCGAAAATTATGATGAAGGAGAGCCATTGAGAGAGATTTGGAGGTTGGGGAGAGATGATGAATTTGAAGGTGTGAAGAGGTGATCTCCTATGAACAATACAAAAACTGGTGATAATTGGAGAAAAAGATTCAGGAAAAAAAAGTGGTTCCCCCCCAAATTTGCAGCAACAAGCCAATCTTTCTAAGTGATGGATCCCCCCCTCCAGGATGATGCAACTCGCATTCTTATATGGATGAACAGTAAGGGTGAATTGGAGATTTCGGTTGAAATTCTGTTATGATTCAGTTAGGGAATTAGAACTGTTTTCAATTTGTAACTTTCCTGAGTTTTCTTAGTGAATTTTTGCTCTCGTTTTTGTATCCCCTTTGCTGGTGTATAAACTCTTTTGCCATATTTATTTTCCTGATATAAAAAACTCTTCTGGTGTATTTTCTGGTCTAACTGCTGTTATTATAACTGAGTTTTCTATACTATTATTTGTTTTTCTGATAACAAAATTCCTGCTTTATTCTGTTATCGCTTTATCATCAATTTTGCGACTGATTTTCCGTCTTATTCGTCTTTACTGATATATCCCCTTTATGGAATTTTGATAGTGATAGAAACAAGGAATTCCAGAATTTCCAGAATTTATTTTAATTTCTGAATTTTGTATATACACCTTCGTAAATTTCTCTAATTATGAACATGAGCCTTCTTGCTTCGGTGCTAGTAATAATCTTAGAATTGCTAAAAAAATCTTAACCAAAGACCATTTGATTGTATCTTGGACCTTGAAATGAACATAACCGTGATCAAGACTTGAAACAATCATAATCACATAATTTGAGTTGTTTAGCATTCACCAACCAATTGACCGTGCGAATGAGGATAGCTCTTCTTGAAATAATATGTTAGAATTGTCTTAAGACATTTGTCCGAAGTCATCTTGGAATTAAAATTACTTTGGCTCGTGACTCAAAGATCAACCAAGTTTTTTGTCTTGCACTTTTACTTGCAACAATCCTATTTGATTATGAATTGCTTATATCATGATCCTCCTTGAAACTTTTCTTGTATATGCCCAAATACTCCTTCACTAATCTTGAAACCGAACCAATTGAAAACAAGAAATTCAAATCTTAATTCTCAAATTGTGAATCTATCTCTCCTTAACCTTCACATACTTGCAAGAGCATATTATAAACAAAGCAATACACAAAACTTTCCATGACTTAAATTTCATAAACCATAACCAAGGACCAATGACCCGTTATATAATAATCATCAAACACTCCGCTGATTGACATGAGAACGCATAAGGTAGGGCACGCTTGGGGTATGACGCAGAAGAAATAAACTCCTTCCACTTACTGTGGCTTGAAAGGTAACCTTGATCCCACAGTCACAATACAAAATGAAACGTCTGATTATACTTACATGACATAATGGAGAATGCGGACGTTGTGAAGTATAAGCCAGTTAGTGGTAATTAATTAGAGGGCAAATTTTGGGGTGTTACAACAACATCTATACATCAGTCATATAAGCCATCAACAGATAATTGTTATCACATAACAATCATAACCATCATAGTATAACATAGAAACTTCATTTCAATACCAAATCATCATAATTCATTTGATCATCATGTTCATTACATAGCATGTATAAACATCAAAACATGCACCTCATCTATTTATTTCATCATAACATCATTAAAGATCATCACTAATACATCTAAAAATCTTCATAATAACATCATTCACATGACAATCATTAGATAAGCAATCAACGCACAATCATCATACAAGTTTCAACATATAATTAACATCATAACACAACAACCCCTATCGTTATCCTCTAGGTCAATATAAGTACCATATCATATTCAACACATAGAAACATCTTTGCAACAACAATACCCCACAACATTCGACTACATCATAAACAACCACTATCCCATTTACCGGTTCATTTAAAACACATAATATCATAATCGATCATAATTTCATGGTATGCCACAAGAACTTAACAACAACAACATCACACAACATCATAATTTACAATCACAACACACATTCATGCGACCGATGTCCATATTTCATGATTCGATACATTGGAACATACACAGAGAACTCACTTGGCACGTCGAATAGTTGGAAATCTATCATTGAAAACAATTTTAACATAAATTACATAAAGTTAAATTTCCAACGGTTCGAACTGTGACCCAATCGAACTTACGAGTCAAAAGTTATGATTTTTCAAACTTTTCAAAATCAAGTTGTCGAGGAGACCGCGCTGAGCGGGCTCTGCGAACTAGTCAAAAATTCCTGCGATGATAGCATTTCTCCCACTATGATTCTACACCCTTAGATTTCATTTTTAATCCCAATAACCCCATTTTAAGTCATTAAAACCCTATCTAACACATATACATCAATCACAACAAACATCACAAAACAAATCATCAAAATTCATCATTTCTACATCATCAATCCTAAGTTTTTCCTTAGAACTCCAAAATACCCAGTAGCATCTAACTATATATCATACATATTGAAATGCAATACTCCTCATACCTTAAAATGT
The DNA here is from genome assembly GCA_963966055.1 of Lathyrus aphaca. Taxonomy (NCBI): domain Eukaryota; kingdom Viridiplantae; phylum Streptophyta; class Magnoliopsida; order Fabales; family Fabaceae; genus Lathyrus; species Lathyrus aphaca. The sequence goes on along the minus strand of OZ014525.1, from coordinate 481,415,362 downwards.
CGCTTTCTTACGGTTTCTCTTCGAATTCTTCGGGAATCCTCTAAGCCCTAGCCTCTTCTCCTTGTTCTTCAGAGCTTTTCTCGTCTTTTCTCCAAATGTTACGAATAATATGATTCTCTTCTCACTAATCAGTATAACACATACCCCAAATACTCTTTTCCAACTTTGCCATCAACTTAGTCTCCACAATGTACCAACATATCCCCAAGACCTCTAATTCTTTTATTTTAATTAAATAATAATAATTTGAATAATCTAAAATAATTATCGTTAATATTACTATTTACTAAAATAATTTCGATTAATCTCATCATCAACACAACAACATTCGACAAACACCAAATAATCGACAATAACAATCTATACAATTAAATCACGAAATCGGGGCGTTACACTATCCAATTTGATACAATATAAAATGTATTTAGATATACATATCAATTTCAAATGCGTTACTTAATTATAAACGAACAATAATCATATAAATAATGAATATTTTTTTATATAATATTTATAAAATAATTATTTTTATATTTTAGATTAATTATTATTTTAAAATTTAACATTTTTATGTGTTCTTCTTTATTAAATTAAAAAGAGGTTCAAATTTTGTAATTTATACTTAAAAAAATTAAATAGGATAAATAAAATGTAGAGGGAAAAAATTAAAATGAAAGTGAGAAAAAGAAACGAGGGAGAAATTTAAAGTTTGAAATAAAAATAAGAAAAGAAAGAGTGAGAAAATTATAAATAAAAAGTGGAAAATGAATGAGGTGACAAAAGGATGTAGTGTTAATTTTTTTAGCATTTGTTAATTACAAATATGCCATGTTGCTAGTACATGTTTTTTTAGGATTAATAGTCATTTACACCCCTGTAATGTTAGCGAATTTTGCTTTTCCCCCCTCCCTGCCTTTTGGTAACGGTTTTTTCAAAAAAAATTTTGCCAAAACCTACATTTGACAACGGTAGGGGATAAACCGAAACACACTCATATTACAGTGGGGTGAATGCCTATTAACCTTTTTTTTAAAAATAAAATGACATATTAGGAAGTTTTGTGGTAATTTATATTAATGGATAGATAGTTGATTATTATTTTAATTCAATATTAAATATGTTTTTAGTTATGGTAAAGTACATAAAATAGTATTTATTTAATTAAAAATGTGTGTTAAAAAAAGATAAATAATATATATTAAACATATTAATGTTATACTATTTAAAATATTTAAATAAAATTTATCATTTTTCTTTATAAATATACTAACATACACCTATTTAAAAATATTATAAATATATAAATGTTTCATAGGAATAAATTACATTGAATGTATTATTATTTATTAAAAATTTACAAGATTAAATAATAATAAAAGATATAAATAAAGAGTAAAATAATAAATATTCTTTTTTGTGAGAAATTTTACTATCAATGTATTTGGACTGTTATATAAAGAATATAAATGAATTATTCAATAAATTTAAAAAGTAAACTTTTATTATTAATAGGATCTGATGGATTAATTTTAAAATCATTCAAAGGAATAAAAGTATTTTCAATTAAATATCATCACCATATTATAATGTCCATTTATTAATATATTTTTACAAATATTATCAATACATAAATATAAAATTTTCAACTTACCTATTTTAAAGTCTATAAACATAAAGTTTTTTTCTTTGAACCAAGTAAATCGTATATTTTGGCTTGAATTCTTGACATAAGCTCCTATAAATAACATCTTTCAGGAACTCAAAACATATCAATATCATTTCCCCCCAATTCACTTTTAGTTCTTGTATCTTGCATAGAGATATGGCCAAAATTTTAATCTTAGTACTAGTCTTACTTCAAGTGAGCTCTTTCATGAGCTTTGCTAAGGGGGTTTATACTCACAAAAAAAACCTAAAACATCACTCATCAGTCCCAACTCCATCCCCTGTTCAATTTCCATCTTCTCACTATTTTGATTCTCTTGATCTGGATCATCATCACAAGAAACATCACCCATCATCCCCAGCCCCTTCCCCTCTAGATCATCATCACAAGAAACATCATCCTCATCATCCATCAACCCCAACTCATTCTCCTATTCAATCACCATCTTCATTCCCTATTGATTCCATTGATCTAGACCATCATCGCAAGAAACATCATCACCATCCTCCATCATCCCCAACCCCTTCCCCTGTTCAATCTCTATCTTTTTTCATTAAGGATCATCATCACAAGAAACATCATCACCATCACCCATCAGTCCCAACTCATTCCCCTGTTCAATCACCATCTTCCTCCTCTATTGGTTCTCTTGATTTTGATCATCATCACAAGAAACATAAGAAACATCATCATCATCAGCCACCAGCTCCGACACCTCCCCCTTCCCAATCACCATTTGCTTAAGTAAGTAGAGACATCAAAGAAGAACTAAATAATAAAAGTTTGTATTATATACCTGATTTATGTATGAATAACTTAAAAATAAAATCATATTTATTGGATTCACTCACCTTTTTCTCTACCACTTTTTATCATTTTAATTTTGAATCATATAAATCATTATTTTATATTTTTAAATTTTATATGTTTGATAATTTATATCGTGACATTAATCACTAGTATTTATTTTGCACGTATATTACTTATTTATACATAAGTTTGAGGCTATATCAAATATTTTATATCTTTATTATTCTATATAAGGATCTCTTTAACTACCTTTAAAGAGATATCTTACATTGTATGTACTAAAACTAATAAAAATCACTAACTATAATGTATACAATATTTTAGGTAATATTTTTAACAATAAAAATATATAATATATTGAGGGTGATAAAGCATGGAAGGGGAAGGCAAAGGGTGGAAGACTTGTCTAATCCGTAGTGCTGCGGCACAAACGGTTTATGAGATTTGGAGATATAGGAATAATAGAATTTTTGGGAGCCATGTAAATAATAGTGATATTGGGAGTATAATAATAGATACTCTTACTTATAGAAGATGGTGTTATCCTAAGTTTAGACACCATCTAGCTAACCTTATATTATTATTGGATTAGTTTTTAACCTTATATTATTATTGGATTAGTTTTTATTTTGTTGGTTAGTACTTTTGTCTTGTACTCTATTTTCCTATTTGGATTTAATAAAATATCTTTTTATTTCCGGTCATCATATTTTCCTATTTGTGTAAATATTTATTAGAGTATGGAATAACAGGGCTAATAGAGAATTTTTTATAAAAAATAACTTAATTATATTTTTAATCTCTTATTTTTTCCGGAATGTGAAAATAATCTCACCGTTTTAAAATCTTCAAGATTTGGTCTCAAACTCATATTTTTGAAATAACTTTTTAATTTGACATATATTAAATGATTTAAGATACGATCTGATAAATATTCATAATGCTTCTCTCTTAGAAATGTTAGTTTCAACATTATCATTTATTTATTTTTAATTAAATTAATTACATATATTTAATTAATCCATCTAGTCGATTGCATAGCGGTAGATTGTTTATTGTGTCAATTTTTATTTAATTGATATTAGGATAAAACCACACTTGGTTAAATTTTAAAGGAAAATGTTAAAAATAACTTTATTATTATAATTTTGATCCCTTACTTTCTCATGCTCAATAACATAATGTCACCAACTTAAAATTTTCAAATTTTAATCTCAAACTCATATTTTAAATAATTTTTTAGTTAACATATATTAAATGATATTAAATGATTTAAAATATGATCTAATTATGTAAAATGGCTAATATTCATAATACTTCTTAAAATCTCCTAGAAATGTTAATTTCAACATTATAAACTATTTATATTTTTAATTAAATTAATTACATATATTTAATTAATCCATTTGGTTGATTCCATTTAGCTAAATTGTTTATCATGTTATTTTAGACACGCTAAATTACAATCTTTTTTAATTTAATCAATATTAGGAAGAAACCATAATTGATTAAATTTTAAAGGGGGAGGGGCAATTCTAAGAGAGAGATAGAGAGTGAAAATAAGATGACTAAACTATAATTAAATTATAAAAAATGCTTAAATTTTTAAAATAGAATATATGTTGATGTTACTTTTGACTTATTACATCTTTGACCTATTAAGCTTTCCTACAAGTTTTATTTTAAAAATTAGTTGTTATATGCTATTTACCAAGGCAATCATAAATCAAATATACACTTAAACCAATGTTATATGTTGGTAGATATAAAATATATAATTATAACAAGTGTTACCATCTTTGGAGTTCTGGGTTAATCATATTTTTTTTAGGTCGGTCAACATAAAATTTAAGATCTCAGATTCAAATCAGATGTTTATTAAGCTTTTTAGAATATTATCCGTTAGCTGAACCATAAAGACCAGAAAGTAGGAGATTTGTACCCTTAGAGCATCCAACGACTCTTCGCATTCTATGTCGAAAAGATAATAAGACACTTATTCTTTTTCCCTATATATGCGGAATAATGTCATTTCATGTAAATATGTAATAAGTTTCAAACACAATTTAAATATTTTCTCATCATTCACATACTGACTTGAGTGTTAAAGTGCAAACATGACAAATACATCCCTTATTTCATCGCATCAGAAATTCTCCTTCGTTAAAGTTTCCGCAACTTTACACATTTCTTGTTCCGAAACAGAACAATTTTCTTTTGCCCGAGTAAATCTACTTTGGGTTTCATGCAAGTTTCTTACTTCCTTTTTTATCAAGACATAAGTCTCACATGTTCCATCTGAATTTCTAATATTAGTTATTTCAAACTTAAGTGTTCTATTACTTGTTTCCATAAATTCTAGATAATCTTTAAGATCTAATTTAAACTTTATAGTCTTATCATTTTCTTCAATTAACTTAACACTTAATTTAAGCAAATTCTTATTAATCATGTGATAAAATTGGTTAATGACATAATCTTATATTTTTATTTCAAAATAATTCTTTATATATTTCTAAACATATTTATATTATAAATTATTCCGGACTAAATAAATACTCAATGGAGACAATTACGCACAACTCAATTAAGGTGAACTAATGTATATAATAAGTTCATGTAAGATTTAAGATATATTTTTCAATCTCGATTTTTCTACATTCGTCTTAGACTCTGTAATTAACTTAGAGATTTGAATGCTAATTTTGTAAATTCATTCCATATCAACGTCATATCAGAAATCAGCATTGTCGCTTTCAAGTTCTACGTCAACGATACCGACTCTAGTACATGAAATAAATAAAAAATCTTTTTACTATATAAATATGATGAGTAGTATATTATATAAGTACTTATGTAAAATATTTTGTCACCATAACATTATTAAAGTATTTAACATATCATATATCTTGCTAAATGTGATGAGTTTTTTTCTTATTATTATTATTTTATATCTTTTTTGGTAGAAATGGTTAGGAAAAGCACTTGGGTTGTTAGGCCATTGATAACGTAGAAAAGAGAAGAATAGTGCAACAACTACAATGTACTTTACTAATTGGTAACACTATGATAATAATAATAAGTGATAGAAAAAAGTAAGAAACATGATGTGAAGAAAGAGATGTGTGGGTCACACAGAAAGAGAGAGAGGAATGGAAGTTGCAGCTTTTGCTTTTCAAAGTTTTGCTCTTTTGGAACTAATTTAGGGGAATGACTGTCTGCCGTAGGAATTGACCAAACAGACCTAAGTGTGTGATTGTTTCTTTACCTCATAGTGCTTTATGGAATCTATAAAGTAAATCTCATGCCACCATCATCATCCTAAAAAAACTCTAAATCAATTTAATCGCAACAACTAAAAAATAACATAAAATCTATTAAGAAAAAAATTGAATTACATAATTTCAAAGACTTCAAAATATAAAGTTAAAAAAAAAGGTTGTAAGATGTCCACTAATGTCATCTTAATTATTAATAATTTCCCATCCACCAATTTAATTTCTTTATTAAAAACTAAATAACTAAAATCACAGCTAGTGGCATTGCAAAAAGAAGTTCCATTCCAATCAAATATGACACTTAATTGGCATTATTTATTTATTTTTTTATAATAAAACATAACAAAGCCACTAGAGATTTTCATTGTTCATCTTTGGTGGGTCACCAAATCCATCATCAATCTCCATCCTCCAGTACACTCCTCCTCCTCGAGATTCTCACATTCTCTTTTCCTTTATATATATATATATATATATATATATATATATATATATATATATATATATATATATATATATATATATATATATATATATATATATATATATATATATAAAATGCTGAATGGCTAAACCTAGAGAATTTTTAGATTCTTCACATTCTCAAAAAACAAGCATGATTTAATCCATGTATGTAGAATTTTAAAGATGTATATATTGACAATTATTTTTTGTTTTCACCTCATTAATTATATGTATAATTTGTATAGAATAATGTCGTTTTCAAAAATAAATAAATTATATACCACTGTGATGTTATTATTTATTTCTATGTTATAAGCATAAGTGAAAAAAAAAATCTATTTTACTAAGGTATATATAGACCTGTTTTGGCTTTTTATAAAAATAACTTTTATAGTGTAATAAAATTTTATGAAAAAGATTTTTACAAATTTCTTTTTATAAATTTAAATTGAAAAATTGGTTGAATAATTATCCTTAAAATATTATTTTAAATATTTTATTATTTTATCGGAAAAAAATCTGAATATCAAAATTTCAAAAAATCACTTAATTTTGAAGTTATTTCAAATAGATTTTCATAAAAATCATTTTTGAGATATAACTTTTTTCAAAAATTACAATTTCGATTATTTTTTTTATTATTAATAATGTATATTTATGTTGTACGATGTCAAAATTAGTCATTTAAAAAAGTTGAATAAAAAAAATTTATAATATTTTAAAAAACGATTTGAAAAAAAAAAAAAATCAAACATGTAATCACTTTATTTAAGCATGACAATCTTTAGATTTTTAGACTCTACAAAGTAATTTTCTTTATACACCCTAAAAAACAATCTTCATAAAAGGACGCTAAGTCGAAATCAATAATAATAAAACAAAAGATATAAATACATATTGACAGAAGTAAATACAATTGGCCCAAATGTACAAATATGTATTATTTGTAATTTACTTTTCTAAATTAATTCAATTATATATATATAAAATAATTTACTTTTATAACTTTTAAATTTTTAAATAAACCATTATATAATATTGTGACTCAATGACAAGCATGCTAGTTTCCTTTACACTGCACAAATACACATCTTTCTCTTTTCATTTCTTTCCCCTCTCACTCTCTCTGACACAAAATTTTTGTGTGAATAAGATTCTACCATGGAAAGAACAAACTCACTTTCTTTTCTTTTTCTTTTCTTTTTTTGAACATCAAACCAAACTTCAAAAACAACTTCCATTTGGAAACAGTTAAAAAATTTCAACAACATCATCATTATCATTAACATTATCATCAGTTTCAAACTAGTACTATTTGTTTGTTTATGTTCTTGTTTCTTCATATTGAAAATGATAAAGCCTACAAGAATTTTTATAGATTTTCTTTGTTTTGCATTTTTCTTGCTTTGGAGTTGTTCATGTTCAAATGCTTTGCTTTCTTCTAAAGGTGTAAACTTTGAAGGTAAATTTGAATCTTTGTTATTAGTTACATTTCATATAAGATGAATTTGTAGAGATTTGAATTGTTTTTTTTCTTGTTTATTTGTGTATGAAGTTCAAGCTTTAATGGATATAAAAGAGTCTCTAGTGGATCCACATGGTGTTCTTGATAATTGGGATGGTGATGCTGTTGATCCATGTAGTTGGACTATGGTTACATGTTCTAATGAAAATCTTGTCATTGGATTGTAAGTTGCTTAAAGCTTTTTCTTCAAACTACAAGAAAAACCGAGCTCTCATACTTATTGTAACCATGGTTTTAAATTGCGGTTGCAGTTGTCTGATTATATGAAATCGGTGTTGTTTTTGTGTAGGGGCACTCCGAGTCAAAGTTTATCAGGTACTCTATCTCCAAGCATAGGGAATTTAACCAACCTTCAGATTGTGTAAGTAATTGGAATTTCGAAAAAAAAAATTATGCAATTTATCAAGATTATTTGTTTTTTTTCTTGAACGAATCGAAGCGATAACGGATAAGAATTTCAGTAGAAAAATGATTAAGTCATCTGCAAGGCTAGTTTGTCACTCACAATATTGGAAATGTGTTTTAGTCTTTTGCAAAAGAACTAAGATTATTTGTTGTTTTCTTGAACGAATCGAAGCAACAACTATTGAATTTCAATAGAATGTTGAGTCATCTGCATGGCTTAGTTTGTCACTTACAATATCAGTAATGTATTAGTAAAAGCAAAGGAACTAAGACTATTTCTTCTTTTGTTAAACGAATCGAAGCCACAAAGACTGATAGTAAATTCTTATTAAGAGATCTACAAGACCAATTTGTCAGTTACAATACTTTCTCGCGTATTTAAGTCTTCTGCAAAGGAATTGAGATTATTTATTCTTAATTATTTTTCAGGCTGCTGCAGAATAACAACATAACTGGGTCAATCCCGTCAGAATTATGCAAACTTCCTAAGCTTCAGACTCTTGATCTCTCTAACAATTTCTTCCGTGGTGAAATTCCTCCTTCTCTCGGACACTTGAAAAGCCTTCAATACTTGTAAGTTTATATATGATTTTGAAACTTTAAACTTAAACTATTTTTTTTGGTATTAATCTGCGATATTCGAAGCTGAAAAGTCTGTAACTTTATTTTTTTTTTCTTTCAGGAGGTTTAATAATAACAGTCTTGTTGGTGAATGTCCAGAATCACTAGCTAACATGACACAACTTTCTTTTCTGTAATATTCAAAGCCTCTTTCTTTTCTATAATTTTCATTTAATTTTGTTTATATTGTTTACCTGACGAAAGATTTGTTTTGTGATTCACAATTCAGTGATCTGTCTTACAATAATCTCAGTGGACCTGTACCGAGAATTTTGGCCAAATCATTTAGGTAATTTTTCTGAGTAACATGTTTTTCCGCATCGATGCAAAGCAGAAAATTGAGTACTAACTGAAAGATTGTCGAAATTCGTTTTTATTGTTTCAGCATTGTCGGTAATCCTCTAGTTTGTGCTACTGGAAATGAACCAAACTGTCATGGGATAACATTGATGCCAATATCGATGAACTTAAACAATACTAATCAAGGTAAGATCCTCGAAAATAAAATTATGTTGAGCACAGACACTTCAGATTGAAAGCATGTGCGTGTTCGACGCTAGCACGACACTGACACTCATATTATCAGTGTCTACGTGTCGGTATAAGTATCAGTATCATGTCTGGTGTCCTTGTCAGTGCTTCATAGTTAATTCTAATTGCAATATTGTTTTGTTTCCTTAGATGTTTTACCATCGAGCAAACCAAAAAGTCATAAAATGGCGATTGTCTTCGGCTTGAGTCTGGGATGTCTCTGCATGATAGTTATTGGTTTTGGACTTGTTCTTTGGTGGAGACACAAGCATAATCAACAACCATTCTTTGATGTCAAAGGTACTCTTGCATTACAATGTTCATCTGCAATATACTCTCTCTGTTCCAAAATAATGCTTTGATTTGTGACATATTATTAAATGTTTTAGATCGGCATCACGAAGAAGTTTACCTTGGAAACTTGAAGAGGTTTCCATTCAGAGAACTCCAAGTTGCTACTCACAACTTCAGCAACAAAAACTTAGTTGGAAAAGGCGGTTTTGGAAATGTCTACAAAGGAGTTCTCTCGGACGGAACTGCTGTAGCTGTCAAGAGGCTTAAAGATGGAAATGCAATTGGAGGAGAGATTCAGTTTCAGACTGAAGTTGAAATGATTAGCCTTGCAGTACATAGGAATTTGCTTCGACTTTATGGATTTTGCATGACATCGTCCGAAAGGCTTTTGGTTTATCCTTACATGTGCAACGGAAGTGTTGCATCTCGTTTGAAGGGTAAGTTCTCTTTTGTATACTTAGAATATCAAATCCGATTCTTAAGTAAGTAGATAAATAAACGCATACGAACACAACGATCCGTGACGGAATTCAGACAATCGTGTCTATGTCTAGTCTATTTTGGAATGAATTAGGGTTAAAGAGTACAATCAGAGTCGTCTTAAGTTTCGGGGGGCCTTGTGGGGTTGTCTGCTTTGCACGCCCACAAAGACGGCCTTGAGTACAACCCTACTATGCTCGAGTGTGTGCCACAATTATCGGCGAATATGAGTCATACTAAACAATTTCATATTCATATTTATAGTTTCTAATTGAGGTAACTGATTCTGATGCAAATTTCGTGGTTTTTCAGGTAAACCCGTCTTGGATTGGGGAACAAGGAAGAACATTGCGTTAGGAGCAGCGAGGGGACTACTATACCTTCATGAACAATGTGATCCAAAGATAATTCATAGAGATGTGAAAGCTGCAAACATATTACTTGATAACTATTGCGAAGCTGTAGTTGGTGATTTCGGTTTGGCTAAGCTTTTGGATCATCAAGATTCACATGTCACAACAGCAGTGAGAGGAACTGTAGGACATATTGCACCCGAATATCTTTCGACAGGACAATCCTCTGAGAAAACTGATGTGTTTGGATTCGGCATTCTTCTTCTTGAACTAATTACAGGTCAGAGAGCCTTAGAATTTGGAAAAGCTGCTAATCAAAAAGGAGCCATGCTTGATTGGGTAATTAATGCTTCTTTTTTTACCTTAATTAGATATTAATTATAATTATTTCCTCTTAATCTTAATGCATTGATGCAATGATAAGGTTTTCGTTGTAAACTCAGAGGTCGTAGGTTCAATTCTATGTAGCACAGACACTTCAGATTGAGGTCATGTCTAGTGTCCAATATGTGTTGACACATTCAACACCGACATGACGTCAATGTGTCAGTGTCATGTTTAGTGTCTGGTTGAACTGATCAGTTCGATTGAATTGATCAGTACGGTATGATTTTTAAAACATTGATACATCTGGTGAAAAACATTTCTTATTTAATTGACATTCAGGTGAAGAAAATTCATCAAGAGAAGAAACTCGAACTCCTTGTAGACAAAGATCTAAAAACCAACTACGACAAAATCGAGCTCGAAGAAACGGTTCAAGTAGCACTCTTATGCACTCAATATCTTCCAAGCCATAGACCTAAAATGTCAGAAGTTGTAAGAATGCTTGAAGGTGATGGACTAGCTGAGAGATGGGAAGCTTCACAAAGAACAGACACTTCCAAATGGAAACATCATGAATCATCTTTATCAGATAGATATTCTGATCTCACTGATGATTCTGTGTTATTAGTCCAAGCTATGGAGCTTTCAGGACCAAGGTGAATTTTGGTTAGGAAAATATTAAATTTTATGTTAAAGTTTTCTAAAGAATGAAAATGAAATTAAGAGTAGGTTTAAATGTGTTTTTTGTAAGTATGATATTGTTTTGATTTAATCTATGTTGTTTTGAGGTAAGATTGTATGTTGTATGATAGGAGGTTTTGATTAGTTTCAAATGTACAGAATCTGATTCGTTCAATGTTAATTTTGTAATGTTATTAATCAACAAAAACATGGTATATTTTAAGGTCTATCATGTGTATTCTTCATTTTGTTTTAGTCTAGTAGCTTAATGTCGGAATTTCATCCTCTAAAGATGAATAATTTTCTATGTGAATGTCGGAATTTCATCCTCTAAAGATGAATAATTTTCTATGTGAATGGATGTATATTTAATAGTATTAACACATGTGCAATACATGGGAACAAAACATTTAAACAATATTGAGAGAAACAATCAATACTTGAAGTTTAAATATTTTGCTAAGGTGGAGTATGATAGTATAATACATTTTTTACATTTTAAACATTAAAAAGAATATTAAATGACATTTTAAACATTATGTTAATTTGTCATAATTCTCTATGAGGGAACATATGACGTCAAGGATTCTAAAATAAATATGTTTATAGAGGAGTTTGAACTATTTTGTATGAAACTCGAAGAATTTGTGGATTTCATGCAAACTAGATTCCTCCATTTAATCAACAACCTGCGCAATTTGGGTAAAATAATTTCTAACAAAGATTGTACTAACAAAATATTGAAATCTATGTGTAGGGAATGACAACCAAAGGTCAATGCTATAAAAGAATCAAACGATCTTATGACTTTGGATATTACAAAACTGTTTGGAAAGTTAGTCGAGCATGAGAATGAGTTGAAACGACTCGCAGATAGTAAAGTAAAGTAAAAAACGAAAGGGAAAGGTAAATAAGAGAAATGAGATATTTCTTTGAAAGCTCCATCCTCTAAAGGGAAGAAATCAAAGGAATAAAGTGACAACTCTGACGCAGAAATGAGTTTATTTGTCAGATGCTATAATAAATATCTAAAAAGAAACAAGCTCAAACATACCAACAGAGGTATAATGAATTTTAGATAATAAATTCATCCACGCAAGAAATATCACAAGAAAGGTGATGGTGATATCACGTGTTACGAATGTGATATTACACTATATAATCACATGTCCAAGTCTCACCAAACATAATAAAAGCAAAGACAAGGATTTCTATAAGAGGAAAGGAAAGAATAATAATACTGATTTTTATTTTGAAGGAATCACTAAAATATAATAATAATAATACTGGTTTTTTTAAATAATAATAATAATAATAATAATAATAATAGAGGTAAAATAATATGTTTTTTTTTACATAATCACTTATAGTTTCAATAATAAAAATAATATTTAATCCTCTTAAAAATATTTATCCTTGATTATTCGCGCATATATATATATATATATATATATATATATATATATATATATATATATATATATATATATATATATATATATATATATATATATATATATATATATATATATATATATATATATATATATATATATAATTTTTCATATATTATCCATATAATTATCTCGTTATCTTTTATCCCACTATCCTATTTTTTGGGTCGACCGTTATGTTTCATTATCCGAAATTAATAACTCTAATCAGCATGATGATGTCATCTCAGATTAACAATATGTATAGACGCATGATTTTAGATAGATATTATAGTAAAAGTTCATTTCACTTTAGTAGAATAATGTTTTGTTTTCATTATAGTCAAGGTCGACCCTATGCAAGAATAACAAATTCTATCGCACAGGGCTAAAATATTAGAGGGTTCAAAATTTGAAAGGTGCAATTTATTTTAATTAATATTAATAAATATAAAAAGTATTATAATAAAAAATTTAATAAAACAAAAAAAAATGCTATGATAAAAATTCAATCCATAAAAAAAATTAAGATGGATCAAATGTAAAAATAATTATAATTAAAATAAATTTTAATTAATGTATATATATATATATATATATATATATATATATATATATATATATATATATATATATATATATATATATATATATATATATATATATATATATATATATATATATATATATATAATTATATTTTTATATATCACTTTTGATAATTTTAATTGTATTTTTTATTTTTAAAATTGAGTCTATTTTTAAAATTGGAACGGGCCTCCGGGTTTATTGGACCGACTTTGATTGTAGTATTAGAGGATTATTCTTGCCACTCCACTCGTACATGGCACCCCCACAAAATCCGCGCATAATCCATCTTAACCTTGGAAAAACTACCGATTTTCTGAAATTTTCGGGTAAATATCGGTTATTTCATCAAATACCGGATATTTTCATAAAAGTGCATGTGAATGGCAATTTTTTTGGTGAATACCGGTATTTTGAAATATTTGGTACCAATATCACCAAATATTTTAAATTCCCGATATTATTATATCGGTGTTTTTAAATTTACCACAAAAATGGAAGTTACCGGACATTTGAAATTGTCGATATACCGGAAATTTTAGAATCTCTAATTTTCGGTATGTATCCAGAACTTAAAAAATTACATATTTACATTGTATTGGTCACAAAGTCCTGCATAAATATATTAAAACGTAAAAATTACATAATGTCACCAAAATTACATACAAATTTAAGATGAGTTCCAAAGTTCTTCCTCCAAATGCCTAATATGTCCTGCATATGTTGATTCTCATGCTTTTGCCTCTTCAATACAGTTCTCTCTCCACCAGGAAGTGACGGGGGACAAAGGACTATCAAATTTTAATTTCACCTGATCTCAATGATTCTTGTTGACAAAACCAACAACAATGATTTTATGCCTACTCGTATACATCGGTGGAGCTATGGTAAGAGGGGAAAATGTATTGTTAAGTGTTCTTGACAAGGAGACAAAAACCACATTGTACATAGTCGCAATAGGATAATCCATATGAAGAATTATCATCCATTTGTCTCTACCCTGTACACCCAAGTGTTCTACTTTTAAGGAATTTCTAACTTCATCAACAGTGTCATATAATAATTTGGAAAATAATTTTGGGTGTTAATGAATTTGAGTATCCAATTGAGTCTGAATCAATGCCCTTGACTCTTCACCCCATCCAAGTAAAGATGCAATAGCTCGAAAACCATAATTCCCATCATCACCCACATCAATTATGTCATCAATATATGGATGCATGAAACTAGGAAACTGAGACAAGTAAGTATGCCTAGAAGATAAAGTGGACGGTTGGAAACACTTTTGGAAATGTGGAACAACCATAACAGATGTGTTGACTTTGGAAACACATCTTGAAGTGCATTCATCAAGGCAAGTTCTCGTCCCCTCACAACATTTGGTAGCAATTTCTCAGAAAAGAATAACTCTTTCAGCTTCTCCAATGCCTATTTGAAGTTCTCCTCCCTTTCGTGTTCCATATAGGCAAACCCTACTGAAAACATCAACTTTGTTGACATAATGCCAACAATCTCAAGCAACGGTAACCGATACATATTTGTCTTGTATGTAAAATAAAAAATTAACACCAAGTGAAACATATTCAACAACTTCATTGAATCTGAATGTGTCCAGAATATATCAGCAACAAAGTTTGAGTCTTTCATATTTCTTGTCCAACACATGTACTTTTCTTGATGAATAAGACTCAACAACATTTACATTTTCATCAATGAACCTCTCTTGCTTGCATTGTACGTATATCTAGCTTTATACACTTGCGTAACACTAGTGAGGTTTTCTGGATCTTTGTCTTTCAAGGCGGAAATTATGTGTCGCGGAGGCATGTTATACTTCGTCATGCCGTTCACAAAATGTCTCTCATGAGGTTTTAGGTGGCCCAATATGTCATGATCTGATAAATCTTCAGATAGTTTATGATTATCAAACCCACACGAAACACTCACCCTCCAACCAATACCACTTGACGAAGATCTCAGCCGAAAGGGACATTTCACTTTCATAATATATAGACCATCCTTCTTCGAGGATTGACTACTTTAAGACGATTTAATTTTCTAATTTCCTCCTCTCTCACAGCCCATAATTAATTTATCATTCCTACCTCGATGTGGTCACAACTATAATACTATGTTGCTTGCCAATATTTTGTGCCCGGGCTAATACATTGGCTCGACTCTAAAAAATTTGTCATTTAAATACAGAAAATGTATAGTATCAACATTATAAAATGCAATGAAATGATATTAATTTTGAATCGACTAAATATGATACATATTTTGTCTATGGTGTAAAACTGAATGCAATCGCTACACGAATCTGAAGATGACCCTGTCGGCTCCGGACCGCACAACACAAGTAACTTTTCCTAACATACCTGTTATCGGTAGTTTCAAGTATAACTAAAATTTCCGGTATACCGGAAATTTGAAATTCCCAGGGAATTTTGCTAAATACCTAGAAATTGGAATCCTCGATAAATTTTGGGATTTATACCGGGAATACTGAAATCACTGGTAATAAATACCGGGAATTAAGGAATTTCATGAAAAAATTACTGGATATTCCAGATTTACCAGAAAAAGCTTGAAATTACAAATATAAAAAAAAACCCGTAAAGGAGCGTACCGGGAATTTAATTTAGCCCACCGAGAATTTCGTTTTTGTGGGTTGAAAAAAGTGAATTTTTTTGGTGAAAAATGTAATTATTTGGATAAATAAGATCAGAGTTATTTTAGAATTATTCAAAAATTGGGAGTGGCGTTAGATTTAAGTAAGGGGTAACAAGAAAAACCCTCATAGTATTTGCATGGATGACCGATGTCATGATATTCACATTGTCCATCTTTTCTGTTTCAATTAATAGATATTATAGAGGTTAAAGTTTGAATTTAAATGTTAAGATATATATATATATATATATATATATATATATATATATATATATATATATATATATATATATATATATATATATATATATATATATATATAAAGCAATCTTCACTTTAAAAATTGGTTTAATAAAATTAAGTTATAAATAATCATAATTCTAAAATAGTATTAGAATCCCGTTCGAGAGGATTTGTCAATCTAATTGTGACCAACTTGAATAATATATAAGTTTTCATCATAAATTAATTGTGACCAGGGATACTGGGTGGGTGGGTGGAGATTGCCAACCGTGGAGATTCTAAAATAGTATCTTCAAATTAGGAAGCTTCTCTAATGTTACCATTGGATCTTCAACAAGCTTACAGCCCCATAAAGTTAACTTTGAAAGCTGTGGAGGAAATAATTGAGCTTCTGGAAGCGGCTTTAACTCGCTTCCAGCTCTCAACTCTGCATTTCTTATCATGGAAATATACAAGTGATATGAGGTGTTGATTCACTTGCTCATCAGGTGGAATCAATTTATCAACATGTTGATCTAAGAAATTATGCATTCAGGTTATTTGTAGTTGCATTGACGATGGTGGCTCAAGAGTCAAAGGATCTTTAGATAGCAGTCACTGCTTATACATAACATTTTGTTTTTTTGTTGAGGACTTTGGGTCAACTCATCTTTTCATTGTTGAGGAATTATTATTTGTAGCGGCTTTTTTATTCTTATTTTTGCGGTGACACTTGTCACCGTCTGGTTGGCATATCTTGCGGTGGTTTAGATGTGGACAACACACCGTAAGTTTTCATAAGCATGCGTCTGTGATCCATGGGATTAGATTACCATAGGAAGACTTCAGATCAACGATCCATATTGAGTCAAACAAGTTGACCGAGTTCCATGTGATGAAC
This sequence comes from Lathyrus aphaca, assembly GCA_963966055.1. NCBI lineage: Eukaryota > Viridiplantae > Streptophyta > Magnoliopsida > Fabales > Fabaceae > Lathyrus > Lathyrus aphaca. The sequence continues at coordinate 481,398,109 of OZ014525.1, read as the reverse complement.
CCTCATGAAGCCTGCGCAAATGGGCCTAGAACTTCGTTATTCGCACCCCTGTTTTTTTAAGCCCAATGGACTTTAACTAACAAAAACGCTTCCTGCACCCCCTCTCATTAGTTCTTTTTTATTTTATTTTTTGTTTTAGTATAGTTCAAATTTAATCCATAAAAAATAGTAAAACACTCAATAAAATTCCACAATATTCCAGTAGGTTCCTAACTCAATTTAGAACTTTTCTACATTTTTACTTTCTGAATTTTGACATTTTTCAATTTAATTTCGATTTTCCATTTAATTAGCTTTATATTGAATTCTTTTATGAACACTATATTTTGTGCATTTTCTTTCTCCCACCTCCTGTATGATTTTTGGCCCATTCTTTTCGCTATGGTTAGAGGACTAATAATAGGACCTGGAATAATTTTTGTTATATTTTTCAGGCTATTTTATCCACTGTTTTGGTAGCATAGTTTGTGTAGAATTGTGAATGGATCTTAGGTAGATTTAAGTGACCATTTGACATAGTTAGGCTTTGAATTTTTAGGAGATTTTTTAACACAATATTATAGTCAGGTTAGGGACCTTAGGGAACTAATTTCATATTTTTTTCAGGGATTTCACTATTTTTTTTAGTGCATTGATTTTAGTTAATTTTTACATGGTAAATCAACCTAGTTTAGCTTAGGATTTTATGGTTCATTAAGATTTAGTTTAATTAGGTTTGATCTTAGGATATTAGGAGGACTTAATATAGTTTAGCTACTGATTTTAGAATGATGGTATTAAGTAAATTCCTTTAGTTTTAGGACTTAGGATTAGAATTCCCATTATGTATGCTTACATGAGATTTAGCCTTATTTTTAGTTTTTATGCTTTAATATGCATTTTTGGAATTAATTTCTTCTTCCTATTTTCATCTTTTTGCCTTAATATTTGTATTTCTACTTGTATAGGCTTCCCCATTTTTCTTAGAACCAACTTAACTTCCTTAGGAAGTAAGTTGAGTTCTAGTAGTTTTTAGTTCTCTTTTCTTCCTTAGGATTAGAAAACTTCACAAACCATTAGGACCACTTTTTGAATATAATAACTAAGTTAGGGTTCAGTCTTAGTTCCCTTAGTTTTTGCCTTTTGCAACTTGAGTCATTCTTTCTCTCCTCATAAAGAAAATAATAAAAATACTTAATAAAAATTGAACGTTCTTATACGCCATGAGACTTTGTTGCGGAGTACTTATACGCATCCTGTTTTGGGGCGAGGTGTAAGTATTTACCACGATGGATAGGTCTTAGTATGAGAACGTTCACAAACAAATTCAAAACACTTCTCATAAAAGACAAAAATAAACAATAAACGACTATCCTGCAGGAAATTCTTTTTCTCATCTCATTCATTCACAACGCGAACTTGCGACGACTTGTCCCACATGCAAGACGATAAATGCACTCGTACCGGACGAGCCTGCAACACCTGAGAATAGACATACGCAGTTCCAGCGCATAAAAAATACAAAAAAATAGTTCCCGCCTTAGTTAGGAGAACTACGTCGACTCTGATCCTCATTTTCCCAATGAGGTACGTAGGCAGCGGGGTAGGGCCCGTTCGAGCATATTCTTTATTTTCCCTATATTTCCCCCTTTCTTTCCATTCTCTTTTTTAGTTCCCCTTCTCATTTCAATTCCAGTTTCAGTTAGCAGTTCATTTGTTCAGCAGAATCTTATTTCTCACCCTTTGAAACAAACAAACAAGCGTGGATCTCGTCGGGTACGACAGACGATTTGGGGTGCTAATACCTTCCCAGATCTTAACCGACTCCCGAACCCAGATCTTTGGTTCGCAGGACCTTGTCTTTTCCTTCTTCCTCGGGTTTGTGTAGCATTAACTTTCCCGTTCCTTCGGGATAAAAATGTCTTGCTGGCGACTCTACCTTTTCCGTACCACTTTCGCGTTTGTACTAGGATGAAAATCCCGGGAGCGACAACTGGCGACTCTGCTGGGGACCGAACCCAGAATCTCTGGTTTCCCTCGTAGATTCAATCCTAGTGCCTATTTGATTTTGTTTCTTTGGGTGTTTATTTGTTTGTTATTGTGTGCTTTAGTTTATCTTTATTGTTTTTATTTACAGTTTCACTTTACAGTTTTACTTTACAACATTTATTTACTGCTTTCAGTATTTATTTTCCATGCATCATATTATACTGGACTGTCTGGCTGTACTGGTTTTCATTTATTCTGTGGGATGGGAGTTACTGTGAGATAAGCCAAATACCCGGCTTGAGTGCACTATAGGATTAGCATGGACAGACATTGTACTTCCATGGTATCTCACAATGATGAGTGGTGATGTGCTCCACACCCAGATTGCGACCGTCTTGGAACTATTATGTGTGGGGATTATCCCACTTCAGGGTACGACCTTGATAGTTATGTGCATCTGGTGACCGATCTTTGAGGACCTTAATGGGAACACCCATCTCCAGTGATGACAGTGGAAGACCATATTTGTTGGTAAACCCACTCGCATCCGAGGGTCCATTGGGAACTCGCATATGATGGCCTGGTTCTCTCATAGGAACCCAGTTAAAGAAAACTATTCGTATGACGATAGTATTGTACCCTTCGGGATGAATGTACTATTATTTTTCGATTCAGTGCTTGAAGCTGGGGACTTATGAGGGATGCTTGTTTTTCCGGACTCAGTTGAGACCACCCTGAGTAGTACATAATGGCAAATTGATTCCCTGATTTGGTCAGGAGCCATTTCTCGGAAATGGTGAACGTATTATTGCTATTCGGCTTTGAGAGTCCGTGATGTTTGACCCAAGTAGCACACCCGTGAGATTGGGAGGGGTTTACAGGTTTGCAGGAACCCTAAGACCTTCAACATACCCGTTTTTTCAATGGTTCAGTTTTGTGATCTGGTTCTCTTATACTTTGGTTCTAAGATATGGATCTCGGATCAGAGGGATTATTATTGTGATATGTTGACATTGTGACCATGCACCAACACCTGATTATATGATTGGCACATCACAGACACGTCACTGATCACATGCCTCGCCTTGCATAAGCATCATAACATCATTTATCATTTGTTTTCTTTTTATTCTCAGGGTTCGCACTACTCCCGGTTCTTGGTTGTATCCTTGCTTCAAAGATGGAAGATGTCAGAAAGAAAAATGTGTTCTACAAATATTTTGATACCAAGGTGGATTTGCTCAAACAGATGGTGTCTCTTATCATCCCGGGTCATTTGGGATATTTTAAAGAGCGATATGGTGATATTCTGGACCTGATGTTCAACCTGGATAGTTCACAAAGGAGTGTCATCCATACCTTGCTACAATATTATGACCCTAGACTCCGATGCTTCACATTTCCTGATTTCCAGCTAGGTCCATTGCTAGAAGAGTATGTTGAGATTTTGGGAGTGCCTCTCAAATATCAAATTCCCTTCAATTCAAAGATGACGAGACCGACCCATTCTGACATTGCTAAAGCTATTTATTTGAGCTCATCAGATATATCCGCTAATTTGGCTGCCACCAAGGCAGAAGTGCTTGGTTTTCCTTTAGAGTTTCTGGTCAGAAGGGCTGAAGAACGTGTCGTGGAAAAACAATGGGATTCAGTCTGCGCCATCCTGGCATTATCTGTATATGGGATAATTTTGTTTGCAGGCATGGAGAAGTTCGTGGATATGAATGCCATTCATTTGTTTGTGATGAAAAATCCCGTACCCACTCTCTTGGGAGATTTGTATTATTCAGTACACTATAAGAACGAGAAGAGACGAGGTGGTCTGGTTAGGTGTTGTGCCCCGTTATTCTACACATGGTTTATGAGACACATCCCCATTATTGGAGTATTCATTGATCCCAAGGTAATTTGGTCGCAAAATCTAAGCACGTTGACTGCCAAGGATATTAAATGGTTCACCTTAAGGCTAAAAGGGAAATAACTCATCTCCAATTGTGGAGGGTATCCTAATGTTCCCCTCTTAGGAGTAGTCGGGGGCATCAATTACAACCTCATACTCCTGAGAAGAAAATTAGGATACGCTCTAAAGAATGTGCCCAAAGATTTGGAGCTGACTCAGACTTTCTATTTCCCCGTGAAGGATAATCTCCCATTGGTTTGAGAAGCTGCAGGTGCTTGGAAATTGATTAACAGAAAGGGTATAGAACGCTTGGGCATGAGTAATAATCAAATGTTCCCTGAATTTGAAACTTGGGTAAAGGAGAAAGCTCAAGTAACTTTAATCCCTTTCTCTGCACCATTACCACCACCTACTACAGTGCCTTTGGAGGATTACCAAAAATTGGAAGCTTTGGTCAAGTAGCTTAGAGTTGAGAATCAGGAGGCTCACAATTCTCGTCAGAAATTGATGATTCAGAACCAACAGTTAGAAGAGAGAGCTCTCCGAGCTGAAGAGATAGTTTGGCTTAAGCAGAAGGAATTTGATGAAAGAGAACTATACTTTAAGAAAAGAGGATTGGCTGAGATCCACAAGGCGAGTCAACGCCGGAAAGATAAGAAAGAGTTGGATGAGGCTAATGAAGTTATCACACTTTGGCAAGAGAAGTGGAGCAATCACCAGAAAAAGCAAAAGGAGGTAGAGGCTGAATTCGAGTTGAAGATCAAAAGCCTTCAGGATGCCATGGTCGAGCAAGGAAATTTGGTTCAGAAAGCCCAAGAGCAACAAAGAGAATACCTTCATCAAATGACAAAGAGTCAACAAATAGCTGAAGATGTCCATAAAGAAGTTGAAGAGCTGAAGCTTCGAGCTGATGTGAAGAAGTCAAAGGCCGAGTTGGGTCCGAGCAAAGAAAATGAGAAGGCATTCCTGCAGCAGATTGAAGAGTTGCATGCTTCCTTTGATCTAAGGGATCTCCTCATCCAAAGACTCATCTAGGAGCCTGATCATCCGGACATAGCTCAGTTGTTCCAGAATGTCAAGCGCCTTAGCTGGAGGTTGTACGACTCAGAGCTCCCTAGGGTTTAGTTACATGCTTTTGTACCTGGATTACCCACAGGATTGTTGTGGGATTCCTTATATTGATGTACTTTGTTGTTCTTTTGATTGGCACCCTTCGGGGACTTTGTTGTTTCAAACTTCAGTTTATGGGATTGACTTGCTTTGAATCTCTCATTTGTTATCTTTTGCACCGACATGGGCTAATAGGCACCAATTCTCCACGACCGTCACGTTATTTGAACATCATATGGGTCTTCTTCCAAATATTATTCTCCTAATACCAAAACGGGAAAGGGAAAAAACCTTGAGAATAAAAGGAACGCATTGCATTGCATACATATCATTTGCATTGTTTTTTGCAGGTTTCTCCAGGTTACTTAACTTATCTACATTTCAGGAAAAGATTGTGAGAGCTGCTAAGACCCGACACCTTCGATAAGATATTCCTCATTGTTACGCAACATGCAAAAACCAGAAGACATTCATGGATGCTATGCAAATTGAGCTCAATGAACTCCGCACCAGGATAGGGGAATTCATGGTTATGATGCAAGGGATGGCCCAAGGACAACAAGATTTGAGGACTGCAATCCAGGGACTCAACCCTCCTCAGACTAACCCTCATGTAGTCACTCCAGAAGTTCAAGTGAATCCTCCCGACACCAACAATGGAGCAGGTGGACCTCCAGTTCCAGAGACTGGCACACCAACCTTCTTTCCTATGCAAGACCGACAAGAGGATCAGTTTCCTTCCTTTAACAATGATATGGGATTTGGTGTGGAAGGAAATTTTTAAGACTCTTTTATGCTAGCTGAGAAGGTCAAAGCCCTTGAGTGTAGAGACACTCTTGGGATAGATGTATCTGACATGGGCCTAGTCCCTGGGGTGGTCATTCCTCACAAGTTCAGGCCACCTACTTTTGACAAGTATAAAGGTAACTCCTGCCCTAAAACTCATCTGCAGGCGTTCTACCGAAAGATTGTTGCCCACACTAGGGACGAGAAGCTATGGATGTACTATTTCCAGGATAATCTCTCAGGAGGATCCTTGGAATGGTATATGAAGTTGGAGAGAAGCTCTGTTCGAAGTTGGAAAGATTTGGGAGAAGCTTTTCTTAAACAATATCAGTATAACATTGACATGGCGCCTAGCCACACTCAGCTCCAAAGTTTGACACAGAAAAATTCAGAGAGCTTCAAAGATTACGCACAGAGGTGGCCTGAAGTTGCTGCTAGAGTGCAACCGCCTTTGCTAGAAAGAGAGATGGTAGACCTTTTCATGAACACCCTTCCAGGGAACTTTATGGAAAGGTTGGATGGACGTTCTTCAAGAGGTTTTTCAGATATTATCTTAACTGGTGAGAGGATAGAGAGCTTGATTAAGCAGGGAAAGATCCAGAATGGTGGTGCTTCAGCTTCCTGTGTCAAGAAACCTTTCGTGAAGAGGATGGAAGGAGAAACTGGAGCAATGTATGTACAAAGAAACATAGGCTATGGAGGTGTTTATCAGCAAGTGGCTCCTGTTACTATTTCAGCTTAGCCTAATCAACAACAAGTTCAACAACTGCAACGGCAGCGCCAACAAGGTTATCAACAACAAAGGGCCCCTCGTCCCTATTATTCTCAGAAGGCTCAAGACAGACAGTTTGACACTCCACCTATGTCTTATTCACAACTCTTAAAGAATCTTCTCCAGCTCCAAATGATCCAGCTCAGAACTTTACAACCTCTAAGGCCGGGGAAAATCCCTGAAGGTTATGATGCGAGCGCCCGGTGTGAATTCCATTCCAGAGCCCCCGGTCACACTACAGAAAACTGCAAAGCCTTGAAGCACGTTGTTCAGGATTTAATAGAGTCCAAAGCGATTAATTTCGCTCCTACTCCGAATGTGATACAAAACCCCATGCCTCCTTATGGAGGTACAGTTGGGGCAATTGATGACGGAGAGGATCTGAATTTGGTGTGTGATGTCCATGACCACAAACTTCGTTGAGTGCTGTCAAAGCTTGCTTGGCCCAGAAGGGTATCTTTCCAGGTTGTGAAAATAATTGTCCAGAGTGTGCTGAAGTTTCTGATGGTTGTGAGGAGTTAAAAAAGGGGATACAAAGCATGATTGATGAAGGGGTCCTACAGTTTGACAAAATTGTAAAAGAGAAAGAAGTCTCTACAATAACTATTTTCTATGATCCATCCCAACTTCCTCCACAGGCCAGGGTGGCACTAATAACTATCACTACTGCAGGGTCGGTGATGTATCAAAGTGATAAGGCCATTCCTTGGAATTATGGTGGTGAAGTATATTGTAACAACCAGAAGCAAGATTTGGCCACGTCTAGTACGTCCCCAACTCAAGTAGAAAATGTTGGAGTAGGAGGCTTTACTAGAAGTGGAAGGTTGTTTACACCGGAAACACTAAGAAACAGTGTGATACCACCCAGAGACACTGCAGAAGCCCAAGCCAAGGCAAGAGGGAAGGAACCAGTGACTGTTAATGATCCCACACTAGTGGCTGACCCAGACATTACATTTGACAAAGAAGCTAAGGAGTTTTTGAGAATCATCAAAAAGAGAGATTACAAGATCGTGGACCATTTGCAACAGACTCCATCAAAGATCTCCATCTTGTCCTTGTTAATGTGTTCTGACTCCCACCGAAAAGCTCTCTTGAACATCCTGAACAAATCTTATATACCTTAGGATATCTCGGTGAACCAATTGGAGACGGTGGTATCTAAGGTCAATGCCAGTCATGGATTGGGCTTTACAGACATGGATCTAACATCTGAGGGTCGTGCTCATAATCGGGCACTGCATATCTCTTTGGAGTGTAAAGGTGCAATATTATCCCATGTATTGGTGGATATCGGATCGTCCCTGAATGTCCTTCCCAAGAAGGCATTAATGAAGTTGGATTATGAAGGAGTTATTCTGAAGCCTAGTGACCTGGTAGTTCGAGCTTTTGATGGATCGATAAGATCAGTGTTTGGGGAAGTAGAATTGCCAATCAAAGTGGGTCCATAAATCTTCAATGCCACATTCTATATAATGGACATACAACCTGCATATAGTTGTTTGCTGGGGAGGCCCTGGATACATTCGGCGGGGCAGTATCGTCCACACTCCATCAGAAACTGAAGTTCGTCTGGGAAGGACAAATTGTAACGGTATGTGGGGAGGAGGATATCTTCATCAGTCATCTGACTTCGTTTAAATATGTAGAGATGGACGGTGAGATAGTGGAGACTCGGTGTCAGGCTTTTGAGCCCCTGAAGACTGGTTTGGCATCTTCATCAGCAGCTTCTTCTGAAGAATCAAAGAAGGGGGTTTCCATAACTTCTTATAAGCAAGCTTTGAAGGTAGTGGAATCAGGAACGCGAGAAGGCTGGGGCAGTCCAGTAGAAGTGTCAGAAAAGAAGGATATGTTTGGTGTTGGCTACCATCTTGGGCAGTCATCATCTGAACAGAGCGCTAGAGGTCTTTAAGGCCCGATTACCTTCACGAGTGCGGGAATGGTGGATTATGGAAGCATCAGTGCCGTGCAGGATGGCACAGTTGATAGTGACTGTGACTTAGATGAGTGGATCAGACCTTGTGCTCCAGAGACTGAACTCAGCAATTGGTCTTCTGAAAGGCTTATCTCAATCACCTCCTTTGAAGAGTAATTATTTTTGCTTTTGTCTTTCCTGTACTCAAGCACTATGTCTTGCCCGGGGCATAGTAGCTTATTGTAAGGGTTCTTTTGTTCCTAACATAATTCATAATCATTAATAAAGCTGACGTTTTGCATCCATCTATGTTGTTCCTTGTATTTCATTTTTGCTTTTGTTTTTCAAAAAGAATGAAAAGTTTTAAAGTGGCAATGTTTCTCATTTTCTCAAACTCTTTCTAAAGCCTTGCATGAATCACCATTCATGTAGGTGCTCGTCACTGGATTTTATCAATGACGATCCTGCTATGGCTAAGTATGACTTTGACAATCCAATTTACCAAGCTGATGAGGAAGGTGAATAAGATTACGAACTACCTAAAGAGTTATCCAGATTACTGAAACAGGAGGAAAAGATGATTCAGCCGCATGAAGAGGCCATCAAAGTGATAAACCTGGGTACCGAAGAGGACAAGAAAGAAATCAAGATCGGGGTTGCATTAGAAGAATCTGTCAAGACTCGTCTAATCGCCATGCTTCGAGAATATGTTGATGTCTTTGCCTGGTCTTACTAGGACATACCTGGTTTCGACACTGACATCATGGTACACAAGTTGCCTTTGAGAGAAAACTGTCCGCCAGTGAAGCAAAAGTTGAGGCGCACACGCCCTGATATGGAAATCAAGATCAATGAGGAAGTACAGAAGAAATTTGATGATGGCTTCTTGGCTGTGACTAGTTACCCTCCATGGGTTGCTAATATTGTGTCGGTCCCTAAAAAAGATGGTAAGGTCAGGATGTGTGTAGACTACAGGGACTTGAACAGGGTCAGCCCTAAAGATGACCTCCCTTTGCCTCACATAGATGTACTTGTTGATAATACTGCTCAGTTTTCTGTGTTCTCTTTCATGGACGGGTTTTCAGGTTATAACCAGATTAAGATGTCCCCCGATGATATGGAAAAGACTACCTTCATCACGCCTTGGGGCACCTTATGTTACAAGGTCATGCCGTTTGGTCTTAAGAATGCTGGAGCCACTTACCAACGGGCAATGGTGACGCTATTTCACGACATGATTCATCATGAAATTGAGGTTTATGTTGATGATATGATAGCAAAATCTCAAACAGAAGAAGAGCACTTGGTCAATCTAGCAAAGTTGTTTGACAGACTCCGGAAGTTAGGATTGAGGTTGAATCCGAACAAGTGCACCTTTGGGGTCCGTTCCAGCAAGCTACTGGGCTTCATTGTTAGTGAGCGGGGAATTGAGGTTGATCCAGCCAAAGTAAAAGCCATCCAAGAGATTCCTGAGCCAAAGACTTAAAAGCAAGTGCGTAGTTTCTTAGGGAGACTAAACTACATTGCACGGTTTATCTCTCACCTAACAGCCACGTGTGAGCCCATCTTTAAGCTTCTGAGGAAGAATCAGGCCATCAAATGGAATGAAGACTTTCAGCAAGCCTTTGACCGAATCAAGGAGTACCTGCTAGAACCTCTGATTCTCATGCCTCCAGTGCCAGGGAGACCCTTGATCATGTATCTTACTGTGCTCGAAGGATCAATGGAGTGTGTGTTAGGTCAGCATGACGAGTCTGGCCGAAAAGAGCATGTCGTTTATTACATTAGCAAAAAATTTATCGATTGTGAGACACGCTACTCACTACTCGAGAAAACTTGTTGCGCTTTGGCATGGGCTGCTCGCCGACTAAGACAGTATAAGCTGACTCACACCACTCTCCTAATCTCCAAAATGGATCCTGTGAAATATATCTTTGAGAAGCCGGCTCTAACAGGAAGGGTAGCCCGATGGCATATGATTCTAACAGAATACAATATCCATTACACTTTGCAAAAAGTAATAAAAGGGAGTGTATTGTCAGAATACCTGGCTCAGCAGCCAATTGACGATTATAACCCATGAAATTCAAGTTTCCGGATAAGGACATCATGTTCCTCAAGTTGAAAGACTGTGAAGAACCACTTCCGAAGGAGGGGCCAGACCCTGAATCCAAATGGAAGTTGATGTTTGACGGAGTTGTGAACATGAACGGAAGCGGAGTGGGTGATGTTATCATCTCACCAAAAGGGGTCCGTATGCCTTTAGCTGCTCGGTTGACTTTCAAATGCACTAACAATAAGGCAGAGTATGAAGCTTGCATCATGGGGGTTGAAGAGGCAATCAACTTACGAGTCAAGAATCTCGAGATCTTCGGAGATTCTGCTCTGGTGGTGAACCAAGTCAATGGCAAATGGTTAGATCATCAACCTCACTTGGTTCCTTACAGGGATTATACCAGGAGGTTGCTAACCTTCTTCACTAAGGTCAAGTTGAGTTATGTTCCTCGAGATGAAAACCAGTTCGCTGATGCTCTAGCAACTTTGTCGTCTATGATTAAAGTTTGTCAAGAGAATTTCGTGCCTCGAATCATGGTCTCCCGTCTTGAAAGACATGCATATGTCTTTGCAGTTAACAGTGGTGAAGATAACAAACCTTGGTATCATGATATCAAGCAATTCTTGAAGACTCAAGAGTACCCGACCGGGGCATCTAGTAAAGACAAGAAGACTCTCAGAAGACTAGCAGGTGGATTCTTCTTGAATCAAGATGGTGTACTATACAAGCGAAACTTCGACATGGTTCTGCTCAAATGCGTGGATAGACACGAAGCGGACCTGTTGATGCAAAAGGTTCATGAAGGCTCCTTTGGCACCCATGCTGGAGGACATGTTATGGCCAAAACATTGTTGAGATCGGGATATTATTGGATCACCATGGAATCTGATTGTTGTAAATACTCCCATAAATGCCATAAGTGCCAGATTTATGTTTATAAAGTCCATGTACCTCCGAATCCTTTGAGTCTCATGTCTTCACCTTGTCCATTCGCCATGTGGGGCATTGATATGATTGGCAAGATCAAGTCAACAGCTTCCAACGGTCACCGCTTCATCCTGGTTGCTATAGACTACTTCACGAAGTGGGTATAAGTGGCGTCTTATGCCAACGTTACAAAACAAGTGGTAGCCCGGTTTATCAAAAGAGACATCATTTTCCGGTACGGAATTCCCGAAAGAATCATTACTGATAATGGTTCTAACCTTAACAACAAGATGATGGCTGACTTGTGTCAGGATTTCAAAATAGAACATCACAACTCTTCTCCATATCGCCCGAAGATGAATGGCGTCGTCGAGACGGCCAACAAGAATATCAATAAAATTGTGCAGAAGATGGTTGTGACATACAAAGACTGGCTTGAGATGTTACCGTTTGCGCTACATGGGTACCGAACGTCTGAGCGTACCTCAACAGGGGAAACCTCGTTCTCATTGGTATACGGTATAGAGGCAGTCCTACCGATCTAAGTGGAGATCCCCTCGTTGAGGTTAATGATGGACATTAAGCTAGATGAAGTTGGGTGCCTCCGATCCAGATACAATCAACTGAGCCTCATTGAAGAGAAGCGCCTAACAGCTGTATGCCATGGACAGTTGTATCAACGGTACATGAAACAGGCTTTCGACAAGAAGGTACGGCCTCAAAGGTATATACCACGCGATTTGGTGCTGAAAAGGATTCTTCCTCCTCTTAACAATCACAGGGGAAAATGGACACCCAATTATGAAGGACCATTCATGGTTAAGAAGGTTTTCTCAGGTGGAGTCTTGATGCTAACAACCATGGATGAAGAAGACTTCCATTCCCCTGTCAACGCAGACGCAGTAAGAAAATACTTCGTGTAAAAAGACCCGCTGGATAAAAACAGAATAAAGATCCAGGAAAAAATGGGCATCCCGGCGAGCCAAAAATAGAATAAAAGGCTCGGGCAAACAATTAGGGAAATATTGAAAAAAATGTACACCCGCTGAGTTGAAAAGCCACATCGGATAGCTCAGGCAAAAAAGGGTATCCCGGTGGATTGAAAACCCGAAAGGGCGATCCACTCAAAAGAGGGACTAACACGAACGATTGTGATCTGCGAAATTTGTAATCAGTCTGCAACTAAGGTTATTATAAGGGTCGAAGGCCAATCCAATCACTTTTCTCAATGGGCAGAGCAAGTGGATAGTCTTGAAGATATACAAGTCATAGCCGGGTCGAAACTTGATGAAATCCATTTTTCATATTGTCAATAGGATAGTCTATTTTCCTTTTTTGGCTATTTCCTCTTTCCAGGGAATTGCTTCCTATTGTAATGCCTATTCATGGCCATGTTCCAAATCAATAAAATTCAATTTCAGTCAACTTGTGACTAGTTGCTTTTATTTTTGTTTTTCATCTAACATTGATTGATTGCAAAAATGTCTAGCAAATTGTGATTTATTATTGTGTTGTGGACATTCGAATTCTTTCTAACTCATGCAGGAGGACAAAACCATCTAATACAACTCTAAAAATGATTAAGTGGTCGGGATGGTGATTCATACCATAAGCCTGGAGCATACAGGTCCAAACTAACTCTCCATTGCAGGCACTATCAGTTGTGTTTACACAAATGTAGGTACAGGCATTGCTAGCAGAGCTAAAGCGAACTTCCAGGAAGAATATTTCGACAGTACTCGAACAAGAATAGGTGCCTTCCTGTGTGTCTCTTGTTATCCCTAGTAGAAGTGAAGTCGAAGTTCTTCCCCAGCAGTAAGATGTTTGTCCTCCCCAAGCAGAGGTTCCCTTTCAACACAGGGGCAATCCCCAGCAGTGTAAGGAGTGTCTTTCTTCCCCAGCAGGTTGCTTCCTTAGCAGTGCCATACTTCCGGTTCCCAGCCAAGTCAGGAGGTCTCCACTTCCCCATCAGAGTTCAAGAAGAGTCCATCTCTAGCAGGGTCTTGGCTCTCCAATCTTAAAGTCCAATTTATTTTTGGCATTGACGGCAGTTCAGAGCCGGTGTATCATTAACAACGTTCCCCGCTGTCGTACCTCGAAAAATACGATCCCTCGCGAACGCGGTCGCGGCTGGGCTGACTTGAGAGTCGCCACCTAATTTTATTTATTCCCGAAGAGGGAAATGGAAAATATAGATAAAACCACCAAGAAGGGATAAAACAAGGTCATCGCAAACCATTGTCGGGGTTCGGAAGTCGGTTATGTAGGAGGAAGGTATTAGCACCTCCTACATCCATCGTACTCGATGGGAACCATCTAGGTTGTCACGCGCGAAGGGATGTCTATACTTATGATTACTTGTTGAACTAAAGGGTTTATTGATCCTAGGGGCTCGGCAAGGATTGAGATCCTCGTGCCTACGTATTCCCTTGTGCAATGGGAAAGTCAGAGCTTCGTAGTTCGGCCTGATATGGGTATCGGTTGTTGATTTTATTACCTTTCTTCGATGAAAGGATTTAAGAGTCCATTTGCACTAAAGACTATGGATAGTTTATCTCGCCCAACAAGACGGGTGTCCTGCATCGAAATAATCGGAGCGAGTAACGAAAGCTCGTTATCCCCCTTTCTATCGCTTAAGGCTCGTGGCGTGCAATTTTCCTCGTATTTATTGAAGTGTTTTGTTTCCTAAGACCGCTTGATGTTGGATCAAGGGTTTGGATCTAAAAAAGTAACATTTCGGTTTTTGAAGTTTAAGGTAAATGCAAATGGAAGTTTATTTGTTGGTTTGTTAGCGAGGCACAATGTGCTCGACTCGCAAAGTTGAGGAAACAAGCTAAAGACTAGCTATGGAAAACAAGCGCAATGCGTTGATTCGTTAAGTTGGAAAATGTTGCTAAAAGTGTAAGGTGCAAAGTTCGTGCAGATGGCGATCGAGGAACGATCGACTTACGTGTGTGTATGAAGTGAAGTGCATATGGATGTTTATTTGGCGTTGGACCAAAGATTTCGTTTATCTTTGAAATGACTAATCTTAATGTGCGTTCGTTTTTTTACTTAGCAATTTATCGTCAAAAAATGCGAAAAGTAATCACACAAATAAGCATTGTATCATGATGTCACAAGCAAATAGGAATCGAGCATACGCAAAAAACTCATATCACACACATAATCGAGCAAAGGTGAAACATTAATTAACCAAATTAAATAGAGATATTTAATTAGATTAATTATCGATTTAATTAATCAAATTAAATAAGAATATTTAATTAAATTAATCAAAGAAAATATTGTTTTGTTTTTTTTATATATTCAAAAATAGAGAAATTAATCAAAATATGAAAGGATTTAAAACTTGAGAAGAAAAGTTAAGAAAATGCGTTTTATTTAAAAGATAAAATTAATTAATCAATTTATTAAATTAAACTATTCAATAAATTAATTAATAAACTAATTAACCATATTGAATAAAGTAATTTAAATAGTTAACTAATTCAATTCTTTTTTGATCATTTTTTAAGAAAAGAAATTATGGAAAAGGAAAAAAAAGGAAATAAGTGAAAGAACAAGAGAGGTCACACGCAGGTGACAAAACGCCTCCTCCTGGTCCCTATGTGTTGTCGCTTTCACCAAGCAACAAATAACAATCATCGGGAAAAACAATCCTCGGGCAGTGATAAAAATAATAAAGGAGGTACATGCTACAACACATTGGAAACAGAATGAAACTCATTAAACAATGAAAACACAGATCAGATGCAAAGGATGGACAAGAGTCTCATCGCCTCTCTCCCTGTTCTCATCGCACCATCAATGTTCAACTCAGGTGGTGTTCTTCAAGAACACCAACCTTCATCGTATCATCACCATCCTCTTTATCGCAAACCCCGAATTTTCATATTCGTTATGGACCAAACTACACATACAGTGAGACCTAACATACATCAAACAACGAAACCTTCATCCCCAATTCGAAACCCTAAACCCCATTTTCACTACATTTAGTTGGTATTTACATGAATACGAGGAAAGTTCGAGTGATTCAGAGACGAGAAAGACTACCTCAAATGAAGAGACGTATTCCGAGTTGGGTCAAAGGTACGATTTCGCTTTCTCTTGACTCCAATCTCCTTCTCCTGGCTTTTGCTTCTCCCTTCGAGTATTGTCGTTTATTTGCATTCGAATGCGATGAATGGACGAGGTTCAGCTCGTCTTGTTCATAATTTTGATGTAAAATTATGAAAAGATTTTTTCTGAGCTTTAGAGTGATTTAGGGTTTTTTGGTGTGTACTCTAACTTTCGTTTTCGTTTCAGGTCGTCATCCATTGCAAATGATTAGAGTGGTTTTTATAGGGAGTTTGAGGAATATTGGTACGTGTAGGAATCGTGCGAGATGAGTGAGGAATCCGTTATGAATCGTACAACCATTCTCCTGCAAATATCTTGCGTGATTTTGTGGGGACCAAAAGAGGTGAGTCACAAATTGTTTTTGTCTGTAGCAACTTTCTGAAACTTTCGGTGGGCCCTTGTGAACTTGCTCTGAATTTTGACTGTGGTAAACTTAGCCTTTTTACGGTTTATACATTTGAAACTGCTTGACTTTTAACTTGCCCTGTTATTCAATTTTCCTTTCTTTCATGTACATCTTTGGGAAGATTCTATCACCAAGTTCAGAGTTGTTTCCATGATGACTTGTGTATTTTGTATTCCATAAGTTGATGAAATCCTTTAGATGTTTTCTCTTGTGATTGTTTTTCAAATCTTCTCAATTCAGATTCAATCATTTATCCCTATTTGACGAGAAGCTTGATCATGATGATGAATCGAATGTTTTGGTATTTTGCAGGTCCTGACATAATTGTATAACCGATGCTTTGGATGATTGTTGGGACTCGTATCACACTGAGCAAAATGATCATAATGCTTTGGTTTGACTTCTCCGATGTGGCTGTCTTCAAGTCGTTCAGAACACGACAATGGATCATCACTGGGTAGAGATTCAGATTGAAGCAGCTGGTTTTCAGGAATCATATGGAAGTCGACAAAGTGATGGTCATGAGAGTGAGTTTCAGGATGCCCTGACTTTCTTCTTGATACAAAATGCAATTCTAATTTCCTGCCTTGTTTTTTTAGTATGGCTTCCATCAATTGTTTGTATGCCCTTTATGTTTGTTTGTGCTGAATTTTAACTCCTGTGCCTTTTCTTAATCTGTGGTAGAAAAAATCGTGGCAAAACGGATTGCTTTTTTTCGATATTGCTTGGACTGAAGATTTAGTGATGAGCGGAAATTGGAAGCTTGGCACATAAGGTATTAACGCAACACTTGGAGAAGCTTGGATTATGAAGTAAGTTACAAAATTATTTGTAACATTTGAAGTCTGCATCTTTTGTTTTTTTTTGGTGTGAAACTGTATCTTTTGCAAACTTACTAATCATTGGAATAATTGACTGTCTCGTAGGTTGGTAAACATTGGTGCATGGTTAATTAGATGAGATCAATGACTTGATGAACATGCGGTATAAATTAAAGTACCGAAACACAAAGGCTTAAAGACGTGGGCCATGAAGAATATCAGATGGAGTTTTTCCTGACTTCTGTCCTTGCTGAGACTTATCAGAAATTTGTTTCAATGTCATGCCTTGAAGGTAATGTCTTTCTTGATGCCCACCTTTGTTGTTGCTATTCCACAAATTTTCTCTCCTTAAATTCAAACTGCCATTGAAATTCAGGTGTCCTTATTTGGTTTCCAGGTCAAACACCATCTTTGATCTTGTGACGGGCCTTTATTCGACTGCTATCTGTCTATGGCTTCAAAGGTCTGAACTTAGTGGGTGAGTTTTATTGTTTGAACTTTGAACTTTGCCTTGTTTCCATTTACTTTACTGTCAAATCATTTTGCTCCAATTGCTTCAACTTCATAATGCAGGGTGACCTTTCTGGCTTCACATGACTAGTTTTCCGTATTCCATTCTCGGTTATCCGCCTATTTATGAATCTATTCTAACGGATTCTGCAGGTCTTTCATAGCTGCACAACTGATGTTTTTAGC
This sequence comes from Lathyrus aphaca, assembly GCA_963966055.1. Taxonomy (NCBI): domain Eukaryota; kingdom Viridiplantae; phylum Streptophyta; class Magnoliopsida; order Fabales; family Fabaceae; genus Lathyrus; species Lathyrus aphaca. The sequence continues at coordinate 481,380,627 of OZ014525.1, read as the reverse complement.
AAGTTTTTGAATTTTGATAACCTTCCCATTTTAACATGTATTGAATGCGACAGATTCTGGTCATAACAATGCGTGGAGATGGTTTCAAAAACCACATAGAGGTCTGTAAGGTTATTCCTGAATATGATGCACTGATGAATTAAGTTGACTAGGCAAATGCAATTTTGAATTTTGTGCTGCTGCAAACATTTCCTCATTTTGCTGATAACTTTTTCTTTTTCTTTCATGTTTATACTACAGGCCAGTGAGTGTGAAAGTGCAGGCGTGGAGCAAAACATGTTTGGCAATTGTGAGTTCAATTTTTTTGCTGCGTAGTGATACGTTTAGGTATATACCAGGTAATGAAGCTTGCAGATTATGGCAACAAATTAAGAATTGATGAAGCTTTGGATAGGGATTTGGCTTGAAGACGGTTTTAAGCATCCTATATAAGTTTTAGAACCCTTAAGTCTTTTGTACTTTAGGATTGCACTTCTTTAAAGTTCTTTGTATTATTTCCAATTAGTGTGACTTTTGAACTGTAGAATCCAACTTGCTGCTCATAATCTTTGGACTTTGTATCCTTTCAATTTTTTGTGTTGTATTTTTGTAGCTCATAATAGCATTTGCAAATGACATGATCTTTGGGGTTGCATTCACGTAGGAACTACTCTTTTGCCTTTATAACTTTGACTGTAGCAATAGCAGTCGTGTCTTTTCTTCCACAATGAACTTTTGATATTAATGTATTAAAAACTTAAAAGAACAAGCTTCGTGGCTTTTTTTTTCTGAACCAATACGACCCCCTTTCCCCAAATAAATGAACATGGCCCTTGGAACATACAACTTTTGAATAAATGATTGTGGCCTTTTATAACTTCTATCTTTACAGTAGCGCGAGTTCACATCTTGCTTTAGATTGCTAGCACTTCTTCTTGAAACAACCTTTTGATAAATTATAATCCATCATCATCTTGACTAATTTGGAACAATGTTCTTGAAGATAAACCTTAGAATGATCTAGCATAAGGCTTAAAATTTTATTGCAACCAAATTATCATGTTTTGAATGTTTGACCATAAATCACTCTTAAACCAATTCATAATGAAATGAACGAGGTTAATCGTAAATTTATCTTGAACATTGAACGTATTATAGCCTTGAATCAAACTCTTGAGAAATGCCACCAACCAGAGGAATCTATTCTAAAATTTATATGATGAATCTAGGACTTAAATATTCACGGGAATCAAAGAACTACCAATTGAGATATAGATCCCAACATATTGCCCAAACACTGTATTGGGTTCAGATAATCACCAATCATGAAGTATTTGATCTGGTGTAGCCCAACAACTTTTACAAATGTAACACCCTCCTTGGTTAACCCTGCCTAAGCCGAACTCACTAGATCCTTGCTCATCACTTTACATACACTAGACTATGTAGTCTTGTCTAAACCCTGGCGACCACTTGCACAATCTGAACTCGATCAGGTGAACAAACACATGAAACAACAAAACACATCTTTATATTTTTTGCATAGTGGTTAGTAATTATACCACAACACAAAAATGAAAGTAGAAATATATGGGTAGGACAAATTTGGGGTATGACAGATGCCCCTATCTAATTATCTTGAAACCGAAGAAGTTGAAATGCTGCACGGCGTTCAAATTTTAGGTTGAAAGTCAATTAGATACGAACAGACCCCAAAATTTGTCAGACAAGAGAGAAAGTGCTACACCACTGAGGATAAGATTGGAAAATTGTACGAAGAGTCTGAGATTCTTTGTTATCAACAAAGCAACATCCCAATTTGATGAATAAATTTCTCCAAGTCATACGAGGCAGTCTCTTATGCATTAGGGTTTCTTTGAAGACAATATCCTAACAAAAAGTGTGATTCCTTTGGTCATGCGAAGCAGTTCCTTAACAATAAAGGCTCTTCGAAAAATATCCAAATCAGTATCTTAATCAATGATATTCTCTGATCCAACAAAGCAGTTCCTCACACTTAAGGCTCTCCATTGATACTCAGAGAAACATCTCAACAAAGGCATAATATTTTCTAAGTCATACGAAGCAGTTTCCTTTGGTCAGGACTCTTCAATGACTCTAGAACAAGTGTCTTAACAAAGCATGAGATTCTTTTGTCCATCAAAGCAGTACCTTACCAATGAAGGCTCTTTGTGGACGTTAGAACAATGTCTCGAATAAATGGGGTAAGATTTTCATATCATGCGAAGTAGTTCTTTAAACATAAGATCTTCAGTGATACTAGAACAGTATCTTTATCACAACATGAGATTTTCCGAGTCTTGCGAAGCAGTACCTTTTCGATTAAGGTTCTTCGGAGGATTCCAAAGTAGTATTTCGAATAAAATGGTATAAGATTTCCAGATCATGCGAAGCAGTTCCTTATATTCAAGGATCTTCAGTGATACTAGAACAATATCTTTATCACAACATGAGATTCTTCGGATCTTGCGAAGCAGCACCTTTTCGATTAAGGTTCTTCGGGGAAAACCAAAGCAATATCTCGAACAATGAGATTCCCTAGCTCATCAAAGCAGTACCTTACCATAAAGGCTCTTTGGAAATATTTAGGGCAGTATCTCGAATAAATAGTGTAAGACTTTCTAGATGTGAAGCAGTTCCTTAAACCTAGGATCTTCAGTGATATTAGAACAGTATCTTTACACAACACGAGATTCTTCGGATCTTGTGAAGCAGTACCTTCTCGATTAAGGTTCTTCGGAGAAAACCAAAGCAATATCTCGAACAATGAGATTCCCTAGCTCATCAAAGCAGTACCTTACCATAAAGGCTCTTTGGAAATATTTAGGGCAGTATCTCGAATAAATAGTGCAAGACTTTCTAGATGTGAAGCAGTTCCCTATATTTAAGGATCTTCAGTGATACTAGAACAGTATCTTAAACACAACATGAGATTCTCTAATCCAGGCAAAGCAGTACCTTACTAATGAAGGCTCTTTAGGGATACTTAGAGCAGTATCTCTCCCTCATGGCATAAGACTTTCTAGGTCACGTGAAGCAGTTCCCTATGTTCAAGGATCTTCAGTGATACTTAGAACAGTATCTTAACCATAACATGAGATTCTTCGGATCTTGCGAAGCAGTACCTTTTCGATTAAGGTTCTTCAGAGAAAACCAAAGCAGTATCTCAATCAAATCTTCCAGGATGCTCTCTGCTTGGAGAGCAACGAAGATGGTGGACAACATCATCATCAACTATAGAGCTTGAAGAATGATTTGCTGGGGAATAAAATCCGTAAGCGTATGCGAGATATCACCTCCTTTCAGAGTAAAACCATCAACTTTGAGAAATGAAAATCCTGGATGCATGTCCTGGATCCTGTTATGCTATTCAGCTGTGCCCTCGTACATTGCATGATGCACGATGATTCTTATGAAAATGCAATTACAAATGATTCTAATGCAAATGCTTTGTTATATGCTAATGATTAATATGATTGTGTTTGATGACAATTCTTGTTTTTTGGACAAAAATGCTATGCATGTCATGCTTGTGACAATGCAAATGGTTGCGTACGCTGAAGATAAGTTTTGATAATTGCCAAGAGTATTGGGCTTTGGGAGGTGTGCCAAACAAGGTTGGACTTTGGGCTTTCTGGTAGTTGCCACATTAGTGGGCTTTGGGAATTATGAGGGTGCCAATAGAATTGGGCTTGAGCTTTTAGTAGTTGCCAAGGAAATTGGACTTTTAGGTTTTATGAGGGATGCCAGCATGGTGGACTTTAAGCTTTTTGGTGGTTGCCAATGAATATTGGGCTTTCAAAGGTTCTGGAGGACATTAGATTTTCCAACACTTGGTTCATGAGACCTTGATAAAGTTGTGAGCAACGAGGAGAGACATGAGTGCCCCTGGTAAAGTTTTGACTGTAGTTTAACATTCATCAATGGGATATATTGTGTGGAAACAAACACCACGACTGGCAATGATATTAGTTAACGGGAGAACTGTCACGTTCCTTCTATCATCCCAAAAGATAATCGTACTACTTTTCAAATATTGTTTATTATTTTTACCAGAATTTCAAAACAGAGTTTATCATTAATAAAACATTTTGCAAACAAACAGATAAAGTAAAAACGATTGAGCACAATTTGATGAGAAATTTCTCTTTTTATTGCCAAAACCCGCAAAAGGGTATAAATGTACATACAGATGCAATTCCTTAATGAGGTAATTGCTGTGCAAGAAAAGTACAATGACAATGACAATAAATGAAGTTCCATTGAATCTCGACATTGCTATGATCCCTATATCTCTGAAAATCTCATCAGTTAAACTTTGTAGGAAGGCGATTGGATGGATCCTTTTCTTTCGTAGTTCCCCATAATCACCTGAATGTGCAGGTCATAATATTTGCCTTGGAATTAGTCCCTAACTTTTGCCTGGATCGCCCTTTCGGGTTTTCAATCCACCGGGACGCCCTTTTTTGCCTGAGCCGCCCTTTCGGGTTTTCAACTCAGCGGGTTAATTTTTATTTTTATCCCTAACTTTTGCCTGGACCGCCCTTTCGGGTTTTCAGTCCACCGGGATAGCCTATTTTTGCCTAAGTCGCCTTTTCAGGTTTTCGACTTAGCGGCTTTTATTCCAATCTTTTAGGCATAATATCTTTTGACTGCATCTGCATTCACGGGGGTAGGAAGTTCTTCACCGTCCATTCTTGCAAGAATCAAGGCACCTCCAGAGAAAGCTCTCACCACCACAAACGGTCCTTCATAATTAGGCGTCCACTTGCCCCTAGGCTCTCTGTGCATGGTAGTGATTCGTTTGAGCACCAAATCACCTTCCTGGTAAGTCTGAGGACGTACTTTCTTGTCGAAAGCTTTCTTCATACGTCTTTGGTAAAGTTGTCCATGACATAGCGCCGTCATACGCTTTTCTTCAATAAGATTAAGCTCATCAAACCTCGTTCGGACCCACTCAGCTTCATCTAATTTGGTTTCCATCAGAACTCTCATTGAGGGAATTTCAACTTCTATCGGGAGGACAGCCTCCATGCCATATACCAAAGAAAAAGGGGTTGCCCCTGTCGAAGTACGTACTGAAGTACGGTAACCGTGCAATGCGAAAGGCAACATCTCATGCCAATCTTTATACGTGATCACCATTTTCTGAATGATCTTCTTAATATTCTTGTTTGCAGCTTCGACAGCTCCATTCATCTTGGGTCTGTATGGTGTGGAGTTATGGTGCTCAATTTTGAAACTAGTACACAACTCTCCAATCATCTTGTTATTGAGATTTGACCCGTTGTCGGTAATGATCCGGTGAGGAACTCCGTATCTACATATGATGTTATTCTTCAGGAAGCGAGCAACCACTTGCTTGGTAACATTAGCGTAAGAGACAGCCTCGACCCATTTCGTGAAGTAATCTATGGCAACAAGTATAAACCTATGCCCATTTGAAGCCTTTGGTTCAATCATCCCGATCATGTCTATTCCCCACATGGAGAAAGGCCATGGTGAAGTCAAGACATTCAACGGAGTAGGAGGTACGTGTACCCTGTCAGCATAAATTTGGCATTTGTGGCATGTTCGAACATGAGAATGACAATCAGTCTCCATTGTTAGCCAATAGTACCCTGCTCTAAGGATTTTCTTTGCCATTGTATGCCCACTCATATGAGTACCAAACAGTCCTTCATGTATCTCTTTTATAATTTGCTCGGCCTCCTGCTCGTCTACACATCGGAGCAGGATCATGTCATGATTTCTTTTGTACAACACCTCCCCATTCAGAAAGAAATTTGAGGCCAATCTCCTTAGTGTTCTTTTATCCATACTCAAAGCACCTTCTGGGTATTCTTTCTTCTCCAAGTAGCGCTTGATATCATAAAACCAAGGCTTGGCACTTGATTCTTCTTCGGCAGTCAGACAATGAGCAGGTTCTTCAAAGCGCTTGAGATCAAAGGAGGGCCGATGATTGGGCCAAATCAGCTGGTACATGGACGCCAGAGTTGCCAGAGCGTCAGCCATTTGATTTTCACTACGAGGCACATGAGTGAAGGTAATGTCATCAAACCTGGGGAGCAGCTTCAACATATAATCCCGGTATGGAATCAGATGGTCACATCTTACTTCCCAATCTCCTGTAGTTTGATATATCACTAGAGCTGAGTCACCATATACATCGAGTATTTTAATCCTCAGATCAATAGCTTCCTCTAATCCCATAATGCATGCTTCATACTCAGCCACATTGTTTGTACACGGAAAACAAAGCTTAGCTGTAAAAGGTATATGGAAATCCTTAGGAGATGTCAGCACTGCCCCAATTCCACAACCTCGATCATTGGCCGCTCCATCGAACATGAGGGTCCATCGCTCTCCTGGTTCAGGCCCTTCGTCAGGTCCAGGCTCTTCATTGTCTCTAATCAACATGATGTCCTCGTCTGGAAAGTCGAACTTCAAAGGTTGGTAATCCTCCACAGGCTGGTGAGCAAGATGATCTGCTAGTATGCTGCCTTTGATAGCCTTTTGAGTGACATACTGAATATCATATTCCGACAAAAGCATTTGCCATCTGGCGATCCTACCAGTGAGAGCTGGTTTCTCAAATATATATTTAAGAGGATCCATCTTGGAAATCAAATATGTTGTATGGGTCAACATGTACTGTCGGAGACGCTTAGCAGCCCATGCGAGAGCGCAACAAGTCTTCTCAAGTGCTGAATATCTTGTTTCACAGTCGTTGAACTTCTTGCTCAGGTAGTAGACGGCATGCTCCTTCTTGCCAGTCTCATCTTGTTGTCCCAGCACACAGCCCATGGATTCATCGAGAACTGTCATATACATGATGAGAGGTCTTCCAGGCACGGGAGGCACCAAGATTGGTGGTTCTTGCAAGTATTCCTTTACTTTATCAAAAGCTGTTTGACATTCATCATCCCATTCAATTGCTTGATCTTTTCTTAAGAGCTTGAAGATCGGTTTGCAAGTAGCAGTGAGATGCGAAATAAATCTGGCAATGTAATTCAACCTTCCAAGGAAACCTCTGACCTCCTTTTCAGTTCTTGGCGCAGGCATACTCTGAATGGCTCTGACTTTGTCAGGATCAACCTCGATCCCCTTCTGGCTCACAATGAATCCTAGCAACTTTCCGGATCGAACCCCAAAGGTACACTTATTCGGGTTAAGTCTGAGCTTGAAATCTCTTAATCGTACAAATAATTTTTGCAGATTAACCATGTGTTCTTCCTCTGTTTGGGATTTTGCAATCATATCATCGACGTATACTTCAATCTCTTTATGAATCATATCATGAAAGAGAGTTATCATAGCACGTTGATATGTTGCTCCGGCATTTTTGAGTCCGAATGGCATTACTTTGTAGCAAAAAGTTCCCCACGGCGTAATGAACGTGGTCTTCTCCATGTCTTCTGGATCCATTTTGATTTGGTTATATCCAGAGAAGCCGTCCATAAAAGAGAACACTGAAAACTGAGCTGTGTTATCCACCAATACATCGATATGAGGTAATGGGAAATCATCTTTGGGACTAGCCCTGTTCAAGTCTCGGTAGTCGACACACATGCGGACCTTTCCATCTTTCTTTGGAACGGGCACAATGTTGGCGATCCACTGTGGGTATTTAGCTACTGCTAGAAATCCGGCGTCAAATTGCTTTCTTACTTCCTCCCGAATCTTGAGGGCCATGTCTGGGCGAGTCCTTCTCAACTTCTGCTTGACTGCTGGACATTCTTCTTTGAGTGGCAATTTGTGCACGACGATATTAGTATTTAGCCCAGGCATATCCTGATATGACCATGCGAACACATCAGCATACTCGTGGAGGAGCTCTATCAGTTTTGCCTTCACTTCGGGTTGCAAAGAAGCACCTATCTTCACTTCACGCTTATCCTCCTCTGATCCCAAGTTGATGACTTCAATGTCCTCTTGGTGAGGCTGGATGACCTTCTCTTCTTGCTTGAGTAGTCGGGCTAACTCTTCAGGAAGTTCGCAGTCTTCCTCGCCTTCTTCCTCTGCTTGGTTGATCGGATAATCAAAGTTATACGGGACCATAGCAACATCGTTCTCAAGGACTTCGGTGGTGTCTCTGCATGTTTATGATTTATGCATTTATTTTAGAAAAGTGATGTGCATTAAAACATTGTCATTTTATTATAAAAGAAAAATGAAAGAAAGAGAACAAATATTGAATGCAAACTGATTTATTATATTGATAATCAAAGTTTTAAGACAATGGTGGCCCGACAACATCCCAATATGCCTTGGGCAGAGCATATGGTTTTTGGAAAAAGAAGTAGAATTACTTTTTAGGGTAAATAAACTGAGGAATCTCGACAGTTCTCCAGTTCTCTAATTCCTCCCCTGGACCGGCTTGACGAATCCAATTGCAAGTCTCTTCATGGTAGTCTTCGCCTGAGATCATTGCAGCATGATCCTCAAAGATGTATCCAGCGCTTATAAACGTATCACTCACTCGAGGAAATTGGCCATGTTCTTCATATGCTGAGACCGTTGTTGTACTGGAAGATGGCTGGTAGCCAATGCCATGCATGTCTCTCTTGTCTTGCATCTCGACGATTTTGCCCCAGCCTTGCGTGTTCCCGGTCTCCAAGACAGCCAAGGCTTCCTTCAGTGATGTCATTGACATTGATGGCTGTGGGCGCTCAGATTCTCGTTGAACTGCCAGCATGCTCACTATTTCAAAAGATTGAAACGGTGTCTCGACAGTTTCGCCTTCCACATCAATATATCTAAAAGAAGTCAAATGACTCACTAAGATATCCTCTTCACCTCCAATCACCACAATTCGGGTCTGCATAGGGAATTTTAATTTTTGATGGAGAGTGGATGTAACGGCCCCTGCGTTATGAATCCATGGTCTTCCTAGAAGACAGCTATACCCTGGATGAATATCCATTACTTGGAAAGTAATGGTGAACAAAGCAGGTCCTATCTTAATCGGGAGATCCACCTCTCCTATGACCGCACGCCTGGAACCATCGAAGGCTTTCACTATCAATGCGCTTGGCTTCATCACCACTCCTTGTACAGGCATTCTTTCCAATGTCGTTTTTGGCATCACATTTAAGGAGGAGCCCGTATCTACCAACACCCTTGATAGCAACGTATCTTCACACCTTATGGAAATGTGTAAAGCTTTATTGTGATTCTTCTTATCAGCAGTGAGCTCTTCATCATTGAAACCAAGGAAGTTACCAGTGGTAACGCTGGCTATGACGTCATCAAATTGGGCCACTGTGATATCTTTGGTGATGTGCGCCGCACTTAGTACTTTCAGCAGAGAGGATCTATGTGCTTCAGAACTAAGTAGTAAAGCTAACATAGATATTTTGGCGGGAGTTTGGTTCAGCTGGTCGACCACCTTGTAGTCGCTTTTTTTGATGATCCTCAAGAACTCTTCCGCTTCTTTCTGAGAGAATGCAGCTTTGGGCGATGACGGTTCTTCTGGTGACCCCTGAGGAATAGGAGTAACAACCGGTGCAGCAGTCGTCTTTTGCTTTTGCTGGGATGATGACTCCACTGGTCTTGGTGCGAACAATCTTCCACTGCGAGTCATACCACTGGGTCCGGCAATGGCTGTGACAATGGGAAATTCAAGATTAATAGGCTGCCTTCTCCGGCCTTGCCCAGCGTTTGCTGGTTCATAACTCCATGGCACAGCTTGGTTATTTTCCCCGGTGTAGTGAACGGGATACTCTATAACCATAGGAGTACTATTGTTTGGAGTTTGAGGTGCATCATAAAACATCTCTGTTGCAGCCACCATTCTTTTCTCCATTCCACGCCTTTCAATCTGTATCAGACCTTGATTGAGGAGTTTTTGCAAGCACTCCCTGGTATTCTCTTCGGAATGATCAACCCCCTCATCCCTTGCCAGCATCAATCCTGCTTTCTCCAACTGTTTGCCAATCACAGCCAATGGGGTCTGGACGTCTTCTGCCTTCAAGATTAACTCACAATCGTCCTCTTCCTCCACGGCATTAACATTTGCTCCTCCATGAGGCGGCAAAGGGTCATTTTTGATATTTGGACCTCTTGGAGTAAATGTCAAATCCTTCGACTCTACCAGGTCCTGAACGTGATTTTGAAATGCATAGCATTTGTCAATAGTGTGTCCAGGTGCGCCCTTGTGAAATTCACAAGTGGCATTGGCATCGTAATTTGGGGGGTACGGGAAAGTGGCTGGCCTTAGATCCCTTAGAACCAGTTGCCCACGTTGGTTCAACTGATTAAAGATATCCCTATAAGGCATGGGGACTGGATCGATGTGCCTTCTTTGCCTAAACTGCCTTTGCGCCGGACCAGTCCGTCTATATTGTTGATTGGGCTGCTGTGCTGGAGCCTGTTGATATTGTTGTTGTTGGGGAGCTTGCGGTGGATACGGAATTGGCGCAACATTAGCCACATGCCCATAAGGCATGTTATACGGTAAGTTAGCCCTTCCTCTCATGATAGCATTGGCCTCTCCTTCCTTTTTCTTTTGGAAATTAGAAAAAGGTTTCTTGCCAGTATTTGCAGAAGTAGCTGCTCCTTTGCCCTTTTTTAGCTGGCTCTCGATTCTTTCCCCTACAGACACGATTTCAGAGAAACTAGGAAAACTAGCTCCCATCATTCTGTCCATATACTTATCCTCCAGCGTATTTAAGAACATATCCGTCAACTCTTTAGGAAGCAATGGTGGTTGAACCCGTGCAGCGAGTCCTCTCCACCGTTGCGCATATTCTTTGAACGATTCATTGCTACGTTGTGTCATGTCTTGCAATTGAGTACGATTAGGTGCAAGATCAACATTGTATTGATAATGTTCAAGGAATGCGCGTGAGAGGTCATTCCACGTTTTAATTCGGCTTCTCTCCAGCTGGACGTACCACTCCAAAGATGCCCCGGACAAGCTGTCCTGGAAGCAATGAACCAGGAGCTGGTCGTTCCTAGCATATAGAGCCATTTTTCTGCAGTAGGCCCGGAGATGGGTGTGAGGACAGCTGTTCCCTTTATATTTATCGGGAAAATCCGGAGCTTTGAATTTATGCGGAATCACTAGTCCTGGCACCAGGCACATTTCCTCAGCATCTATACCTGGAATGGTGTTGATATCCATCGCCTTGAGTTTTTCCTCCATTGAGCGCAATCTTTCTGCTACTGGATCCAGAAGAGTTTCGGTGCGGTGAGCTGGTGGATCTGCGTAAAGGACATCAGACTGTTCATCCATGTCTTTAAACGACCCATGGTGGACATCTAAAGATGGTACATTGGGTGGATTTACCCCAGCAAGAACGAAATTATCTTTGGCCGCCCCCGAAGTACCGGCCTGCCTAGTGAGTTTCTCAGCTTCTTCCTCCCTCTTAGCCATAGTGATGACCTCGAGGATCTGGTCCAGTTTTCCCTTGAGTGAGTCGATATCAGCTCTCATGGCATTCTGTTCTTCATGAATTTGCTCCAACGTCATTTTGTAGATTTTTCTGGTTTCGTACCTTCGTCGGAAAATCCGGAAAGTCAGCTTTTCTGGAGAGGGAAGGTAAAATGTATGAGTTTGTGTTTTTGTTTGGTTGTAAAGATGAGCGTATGAATGCATATGTTTGATTACAAAGCCCTCAGTCATCTTATCGATTTATTACCAGAGATTTTTAACGTATTTATCATTGCAAATAAGACAAGATTTAAAATCCAAAAGCAACAATTTTCATTCATCTAAATCAAACAAGTACATTAAAGATTCCACGAGTTTTCATATTACAACGCAAAAGACAACAACAACTTTCTTGAACATAAACTATGGTGCAACCCTGAAAACAACCCCTTGAGCTTTGCGGACTGCCACTAGATTTGTGGTGAGCTCCTTGATGGTTCTCTTGCAAACTTTCACACACCGGTAGACTTCTTCAGGCGTGTTTTCTGGGCACATGACATGATCTGCATCTTCAAGCTTCTCAGGAAGGTCTTGACTTGCCAGGTTCAACATGCTAGCCAGGTTTACAAACTTCTGCTTCCACTCTTCGTACAACCCTTGGAGATTTGCAATTACCACATCTCTTCCGCCTATGGCTTCTTCAGCATCTCGACACTTGTTCATCCATTGGATACAAGTATTCTCCAGGTCTTGATAAGCTTTCTGAGATCTCAGGTAATCAATTTGCTCCACAGCTTGCTCATGTTGAAATTTCTCACGGTCGTACTTTCGCTGATAACTGTCCTTTTCCAACTTTTCTGCTGCTAGCTTGTCCTCTTCTCTCTTGAGAGAATCCTCTAAGCTCTTGATCTTTGCTTCTAAAGTGATCCTATCATCCTTCTTGCTCTTAAGGCACACCTCTATGTCCTTCTGTAAATTGATAATTCGAACTTCAGCCCTTCTTAATTGGTCGTTACGATGATCCAGATCCATGCTGGCTCCATAAAGAGCACCCAAGCATTTTTCTCTCTTATCTTCTTCTATTCTGCATCTTTTGTTACTGCTTTCCACTCTTTCTTTCATCTTTTTGCTTTTCTCCTCCCACACTTCTTTCTTTCCTTTGGTTTGAAGGAGTTCGATCCGCATGCGTTCGTTCTCCAATTCTAAGCCTTTGATTCTTTCGTTGAGCTCATCTATGTCTTCAGGTAGCAATGGTATTTTCTCAGGAAGGGGTGGGAAAGCTATTGGATCAAGAAAGAATGGAATCTTAACGATGCGAGCTCTTTCTTTTACCCACAAGACATAAGGTTCCTTCACAGCAATATTCTTGCGGACACTAGGATCACTCGTAACGATCTTCTTCCAAGCCGCCTTGAATTTCTTCAACTCTTCTTTAGATGGGTTATCAACAACAAAAGGTACCAAATGCCTTTCTTCAGGAGGAGTCTCCATAGGGAGCCCAAGTTGTCTCTTAAGCAGCACCGGGTTGTAATTTATGCAACCATGATTTCCTATCAGAGGGACATTAAGGAAACTTCCACATCTAAGCACAATACCCCCAATCTTCCAATCTCTTGAGTACCATGTGAGGTCATTAGCCCTGAGCGAAGCAAATCTGTAAGGCCACGACAAATTCCTAGACACAAAGTAACCCTCCTTAGGCATGTGCATTTTCATCCACATGTGTAACAACGGAGCGCAGCAAAGGAATACACCTCCTCTCTTTGTATGCCGGGTATGGAAAGTGTGATAAAAATCTGCCAATAAGAACGGAACTGGATTTCCTGTCATGAAAATCTCTATAGCAGCACGATCAACAAACTTATCTGACTTTGGGAACAACACGATCCCATACACAAGAAGAGCTAGGATGGCTCCGCAGGAGGACCAGTTTCCTTTCTCAGCACATTGCCAAGCTTGTTTCTCCAAGAACAGTCTCGTGAATCCCTCTTTATCTGACTTGTTGTCCACTAACAAACTTGCAGGAAGTCCCAACACAGTAGCCAACTTAGTCATAGTGACTTCTTCTTCTAGCTTTGGGAATGGATTGCGGTCTCTAATGCGAAGACCCACAAGCAACTCGAATTCTTCCAAAGTAGGAGCAATCTGGAAGTCGGGGAAAGTGAAGCACCGTAGCTGAATGTCGTAATACTGAGCAAGAGCATGAAGAGCATCAATATTTGCTGTCTCGTCCAGTATACTCAGGATTCTTCCGAAGCGAGCCTGAAAGCTGTTGTGTTTGATAGGAGTGATCTTAGCTCTCAAGGCCAGCAGCGAGTCAACCTTTGGCTCCAAGAACTTGAAATTGTAAGTGCTTTTCTTGGAAATTCGATTCATCTTGATTGCTTTGACAAATACTTCAAATCTGCAATAAATATAAGTAACTGAGAGCTATGTATTGTTTTTTATGAATGAATGTATGCAACAATGAACGGGTAAACCCAAAATGCAATGTTTCAGAAACAACTAGAACGGATGAAAGATACTTTGATCACTTTCCTCACAAGGATCTCACTGGGTGACCTCTACAGTTTTAGGGATCCCAAAGTTAATAACTCATATGGATGTTCATTACACGCGCCATCAACATGACGGTTAATTGACTCCACCATATGAATTTCGTTTGGGTGAGATCTTCGTATCGAGTCACACAAGAGAGAAGTCTCCTGGTACCCCATACTACGTGATCATCGACACGAGGTTTAAAACAAAGTCCTGGAGTTATGGAACTTTCTCAAATGTTTGATGCACGTGTCAATTTTGACAGTCAATCAACTCCATTGAGTAAGTCTATTCCAAGTGAGGTTTTCGTATTGAGCCACGCGAGGGCGAACCCTGGTGCCCAATACTACGCAACCATCAACCGATGTTTTAACCAAAAGGTTCTAAAGGTCCTCAGAATCAACGACTTTAATGAAAACAACTGAGCACACACGCCAAAAGCTTGACGGTTGTCAGTATTTCCATTAAAATCTACTCCGAGTGAGGTTTTCGTATCGACAACCCACGAGAGAGGTTCTCTCGGGAGCCCATACTACACAACCTCGCTAACTTATGTTTACACTCATAGACCCGGGTATAGAGCCTTTCCCTCAAGTTGTTTTGATCAAAGTATCAATCCAGTACAAGAGATCCACAATAAGGATATAAAATGTAAAGCAATAAAGAAAGCGATAACAAGTAACACATAAGCAGACATCCAAACAAACGTGGAAACCTAGACTAGGCTCGACTTGCATAGGGGTGAACCAGTCCCCAGCAGAGTCGCCAGCTGTCGTACCTCGAAAAATACGATCCCTCGCGAACGCGGTCGCGGCTGGGCTGACTTGAGAGTCGCCACCTAATTTTATTTATTCCCGAAGAGGGAAATGGAAAATATAGATAAAACCACCAAGAAGGGATAAAACAAGGTCATCGCAAACCATTGTCGGGGTTCGGAAGTCGGTTATGTAGGAGGAAGGTATTAGCACCTCCTACATCCATCGTACTCGATGGGAACCATCTAGGTTGTCACGCGCGAAGGGATGTCTATACTTATGATTACTTGTTGAACTAAAGGGTTTATTGATCCTAGGGGCTCGGCAAGGATTGAGATCCTCGTGCCTACGTATTCCCTTGTGCAATGGGAAAGTCAGAGCTTCGTAGTTCGGCCTGATATGGGTATCGGTTGTTGATTTTATTACCTTTCTTCGATGAAAGGATTTAAGAGTCCATTTGCACTAAAGACTATGGATAGTTTATCTCGCCCAACAAGACGGGTGTCCTGCGTCGAAATAATCGGAGCGAGTAACGAAAGCTCGTTATCCCCCTTTCTATCGCTTAAGGCTCGTGGCGTGCAATTTTCCTCGTATTTATTGAAGTGTTTTGTTTCCTAAGACCGCTTGATGTTGGATCAAGGGTTTGGATCTAAAAAAGTAACATTTCGGTTTTTGAAGTTTAAGGTAAATGCAAATGGAAGTTTATTTGTTGGTTTGTTAGCGAGGCACAATGTGCTCGACTCGCAAAGTTGAGGAAACAAGCTAAAGACTAGCTATGGAAAACAAGCGCAATGCGTTGATTCGTTAAGTTGGAAAATGTTGCTAAAAGTGTAAGGTGCAAAGTTCGTGCAGATGGCGATCGAGGAACGATCGACTTACGTGTGTGTATGAAGTGAAGTGCATATGGATGTTTATTTGGCGTTGGACCAAAGATTTCGTTTATCTTTGAAATGACTAATCTTAATGTGCGTTCGTTTTTTTACTTAGCAATTTATCGTCAAAAAATGCGAAAAGTAATCACACAAATAAGCATTGTATCATGATGTCACAAGCAAATAGGAATCGAGCATACGCAAAAAACTCATATCACACACATAATCGAGCAAAGGTGAAACATTAATTAACCAAATTAAATAGAGATATTTAATTAGATTAATTATCGATTTAATTAATCAAATTAAATAAGAATATTTAATTAAATTAATCAAAGAAAATATTGTTTTGTTTTTTTTTATATATTCAAAAATAGAGAAATTAATCAAAATATGAAAGGATTTAAAACTTGAGAAGAAAAGTTAAGAAAATGTGTTTTATTTAAAAGATAAAATTAATTAATCAATTTATTAAATTAAACTATTCAATAAATTAATTAATAAACTAATTAACCATATTGAATAAAGTAATTTAAATAGTTAACTAATTCAATTCTTTTTTGATCATTTTTTAAGAAAAGAAATTATGGAAAAGGAAAAAAAAGGAAATAAGTGAAAGAACAAGAGAGGTCACACGCAGGTGACAAAACGCCTCCTCCTGGTCCCTATGTGTTGTCGCTTTCACCAAGCAACAAATAACAATCATCGGGAAAAACAATCCTCGGGCAGTGATAAAAATAATAAAGGAGGTACATGCTACAACACATTGGAAACAGAATGAAACTCATTAAACAATGAAAACACAGATCAGATGCAAAGGATGGACAAGAGTCTCATCGCCTCTCTCCCTGTTCTCATCGCACCATCAATGTTCAACTCAGGTGGTGTTCTTCAAGAACACCAACCTTCATCGTATCATCACCATCCTCTTTATCGCAAACCCCGAATTTTCATATTCGTTATGGACCAAACTACACATACAGTGAGACCTAACATACATCAAACAACGAAACCTTCATCCCCAATTCGAAACCCTAAACCCCATTTTCACTACATTTAGTTGGTATTTACATGAATACGAGGAAAGTTCGAGTGATTCAGAGACGAGAAAGACTACCTCAAATGAAGAGACGTATTCCGAGTTGGGTCAAAGGTACGATTTCGCTTTCTCTTGACTCCAATCTCCTTCTCCTGGCTTTTGCTTCTCCCTTCGAGTATTGTCGTTTATTTGCATTCGAATGCGATGAATGGACGAGGTTCAGCTCGTCTTGTTCATAATTTTGATGTAAAATTATGAAAAGATTTTTTCTGAGCTTTAGAGTGATTTAGGGTTTTTTGGTGTGTACTCTAACTTTCGTTTTCGTTTCAGGTCGTCATCCATTGCAAATGATTTGAGTGGTTTTTATAGGGAGTTTGAGGAATATTGGTACGTGTAGGAATCGTGCGAGATGAGTGAGGAATCCGTTATGAATCGTACAACCATTCTCCTGCAAATATCTTGCGTGATTTTGTGGGGACCAAAAGAGGTGAGTCACAAATTGTTTTTGTCTGTAGCAACTTTCTGAAACTTTCGGTGGGCCCTTGTGAACTTGCTCTGAATTTTGACTGTGGTAAACTTAGCCTTTTTACGGTTTATACATTTGAAACTGCTTGACTTTTAACTTGCCCTGTTATTCAATTTTCCTTTCTTTCATGTACATCTTTGGGAAGATTCTATCACCAAGTTCAGAGTTGTTTCCATGATGACTTGTGTATTTTGTATTCCATAAGTTGATGAAATCCTTTAGATGTTTTCTCTTGTGATTGTTTTTCAAATCTTCTCAATTCAGATTCAATCATTTATCCCTATTTGACGAGAAGCTTGATCATGATGATGAATCGAATGTTTTGGTATTTTGCAGGTCCTGACATAATTGTATAACCGATGCTTTGGATGATTGTTGGGACTCGTATCACACTGAGCAAAATGATCATAATGCTTTGGTTTGACTTCTCCGATGTGGCTGTCTTCAAGTCGTTCAGAACACGACAATGGATCATCACTGGGTAGAGATTCAGATTGAAGCAGCTGGTTTTCAGGAATCATATGGAAGTCGACAAAGTGATGGTCATGAGAGTGAGTTTCAGGATGCCCTGACTTTCTTCTTGATACAAAATGCAATTCTAATTTCCTGCCTTGTTTTTTTAGTATGGCTTCCATCAATTGTTTGTATGCCCTTTATGTTTGTTTGTGCTGAATTTTAACTCCTGTGCCTTTTCTTAATCTGTGGTAGAAAAAATCGTGGCAAAACGGATTGCTTTTTTTCGATATTGCTTGGACTGAAGATTTAGTGATGAGCGGAAATTGGAAGCTTGGCACATAAGGTATTAACGCAACACTTGGAGAAGCTTGGATTATGAAGTAAGTTACAAAATTATTTGTAACATTTGAAGTCTGCATCTTTTGTTTTTTTTTGGTGTGAAACTGTATCTTTTGCAAACTTACTAATCATTGGAATAATTGACTGTCTCGTAGGTTGGTAAACATTGGTGCATGGTTAATTAGATGAGATCAATGACTTGATGAACATGCGGTATAAATTAAAGTACCGAAACACAAAGGCTTAAAGACGTGGGCCATGAAGAATATCAGATGGAGTTTTGCCTGACTTCTGTCCTTGCTGAGACTTATCAGAAATTTGTTTCAATGTCATGCCTTGAAGGTAATGTCTTTCTTGATGCCCACCTTTGTTGTTGCTATTCCACAAATTTTCTCTCCTTAAATTCAAACTGCCATTGAAATTCAGGTGTCCTTATTTGGTTTCCAGGTCAAACACCATCTTTGATCTTGTGACGGGCCTTTATTCGACTGCTATCTGTCTATGGCTTCAAAGGTCTGAACTTAGTGGGTGAGTTTTATTGTTTGAACTTTGAACTTTGCCTTGTTTCCATTTACTTTACTGTCAAATCATTTTGCTCCAATTGCTTCAACTTCATAATGCAGGGTGACCTTTCTGGCTTCACATGACTAGTTTTCCGTATTCCATTCTCGGTTATCCGCCTATTTATGAATCTATTCTAACGGATTCTGCAGGTCTTTCATAGCTGCACAACTGATGTTTTTAGCAAGTTTTTGAATTTTGATAACCTTCCCATTTTAACATGTATTGAATGCGACAGATTCTGGTCATAACAATGCGTGGAGATGGTTTCAAAAACCACATAGAGGTCTGTAAGGTTATTCCTGAATATGATGCACTGATGAATTAAGTTGACTAGGCAAATGCAATTTTGAATTTTGTGCTGCTGCAAACATTTCCTCATTTTGCTGATAACTTTTTCTTTTTCTTTCATGTTTATACTACAGGCCAGTGAGTGTGAAAGTGCAGGCGTGGAGCAAAACATGTTTGGCAATTGTGAGTTCAATTTTTTTGCTGCGTAGTGATACGTTTAGGTATATACCAGGTAATGAAGCTTGCATATTATGGCAACAAATTAAGAATTGATGAAGCTTTGGATAGGGATTTGGCTTGAAGACGGTTTTAAGCATCCTATATAAGTTTTAGAACCCTTAAGTCTTTTGTACTTTAGGATTGCACTTCTTTAAAGTTCTTTGTATTATTTCCAATTAGTGTGACTTTTGAACTGTAGAATCCAACTTGCTGCTCATAATCTTTGGACTTTGTATCCTTTCAATTTTTTGTGTTGTATTTTTGTAGCTCATAATAGCATTTGCAAATGACATGATCTTTGGGGTTGCATTCACGTAGGAACTACTCTTTTGCCTTTATAACTTTGACTGTAGCAATAGCAGTCGTGTCTTTTCTTCCACAATGAACTTTTGATATTAATGTATTAAAAACTTAAAAGAACAAGCTTCGTGGCTTTTTTTTTCTGAACCAATACGACCCCCTTTCCCCAAATAAATGAACATGGCCCTTGGAACATACAACTTTTGAATAAATGATTGTGGCCTTTTATAACTTCTATCTTT
The DNA here is from genome assembly GCA_963966055.1 of Lathyrus aphaca. Lineage (NCBI taxonomy): Eukaryota > Viridiplantae > Streptophyta > Magnoliopsida > Fabales > Fabaceae > Lathyrus > Lathyrus aphaca. The sequence continues at coordinate 481,361,109 of OZ014525.1, read as the reverse complement.
ACAGTAGCGCGAGTTCACATCTTGCTTTAGATTGCTAGCACTTCTTCTTGAAACAACCTTTTGATAAATTATAATCCATCATCATCTTGACTAATTTGGAACAATGTTCTTGAAGATAAACCTTAGAATGATCTAGCATAAGGCTTAAAATTTTATTGCAACCAAATTATCATGTTTTGAATGTTTGACCATAAATCACTCTTAAACCAATTCATAATGAAATGAACGAGGTTAATCGTAAATTTATCTTGAACATTGAACGTATTATAGCCTTGAATCAAACTCTTGAGAAATGCCACCAACCAGAGGAATCTATTCTAAAATTTATATGATGAATCTAGGACTTAAATATTCACGGGAATCAAAGAACTACCAATTGAGATATAGATCCCAACATATTGCCCAAACACTGTATTGGGTTCAGATAATCACCAATCATGAAGTATTTGATCTGGTGTAGCCCAACAACTTTTACAAATGTAACACCCTCCTTGGTTAACCCTGCCTAAGCCGAACTCACTAGATCCTTGCTCATCACTTTACATACACTAGACTATGTAGTCTTGTCTAAACCCTGGCGACCACTTGCACAATCTGAACTCGATCAGGTGAACAAACACATGAAACAACAAAACACATCTTTATATTTTTTGCATAGTGGTTAGTAATTATACCACAACACAAAAATGAAAGTAGAAATATATGGGTAGGACAAATTTGGGGTATGACACCCGCAGAGTTGTTTGCTCCTCACCAGGAGGGGTCAGGTCAATACAGTGATCATCAGTTCTCCCTAGTCAATCCATCTGGGATACTTGCAGTCTCCTTATCAGGAGATATCCTTGCATTTACATTTTCATTTAGTAATCATCATTACATTTGCATCCTCTAAAGCGTAGCATTTCCATCATCATGAAGCATTACGCCATAAATTCAAACTTATGCATGCCATCATGGTCCAGTTTTGAGGTATATTATATATGATCTATAATATCTTCTCAACCTGAAATACTCCCCACAGAGGATACCAATATCAGTTTCTAGACATCCTTGTCTTTTCAAGTCAATGTTTGTCACCCATTCCGCGTTTTGTTTTGTACAGCAATCGTGTCACAAGTTCTCGTTTTGTACGGTCTTGTTTTCCTGGGCTCTTGTTTATGTACAACGATCTCGTTCCATATTGTCCTATTTTCTTTGTTGTTTCTGGTTATCGACTGAGGCCGGTACACCATTGCGTCTCCATTCGAGGATGGTTTCGTATTAGATCTGAGGATCTTTTGAGAATTGTCATTCGAGGATGACATTATTTTCTTCAAGTTCTTCTGAGGTTGGTCTTGTTTGTCGTGGCTATCATTCGAGGATGATAGAAAATTTTGAGCTTATTGATTGAGGTCATTTTGTCTCTTTTGCAAAGTCTGTCTGAGGTCAGTCTTTGTTTTTTTTGTTATCGACTGAGGCTGGTATACCATTACGTCTCCATTCGAGGATGGATTCGTGTTAGATCCGAGGAACTTTTGAGAATTGTCATTCGAGGATGTCATTATTTTCTTCAAGTCCTTCTGAGGTTGGTCATGTTTGTTGTGGCTATCATTCGAGGATGATAGACTATTTTGAGCTTACTGATTGAGGTCAGTTTGTATCTTTTGCAAAGTCTGTCTGAGGTCAGTCTTTGTTGTTTCTAGTTATCGACTGAGGCCGGTATACCATTGCGTTTCCATTCGAGGATGGTTTTGTGTTAGATCCGAGGATCTTTTGAGAATTGTCATTCGAGGATGCCATTCTTTTCTTCAAGTCCTTCTGAGGTTGGTCTTGTTGTTGTGGCTATCATTCGAGGATGATAGACCATTTTGAGCTTATTGATTGTGGTCAGTTTGTCTCTTTTGCAAATTCTGTCTGAGGTCAGTCTTTGCATTTTTGGTTATCGACTGAGGTCAGTATGCCGTTGCGTCTCCATTCGAGGATGGTTTCGTGTTAGATCTGAGGATCTCTTAAGAACTGTCATTCGAGGATGGCATTCTTTTCTTCAAGTCCTTCTGATGTTGGTCTTGCTGTTGTGGCTATCATTCGAGGATGATAGGTCATTTTGAGCTTATTGATTGAGGTCAATTTGTCTCTTTTGCAAACTCTGTCTGAGGTCAGTCTTTGTGATTTTGGTTATCGACTGAGGCCGGTATGTCGTTGCGTCTCCATTCGAGGATGGTTTTGTGTTAGATTTGAGGATCTTTTAAGAACTGTCATTCGAGGATGGTATTCTTTCTTCAAGTCCTTCTGAGGTTGATATTGTTGTTGTGGCTATCATTCGAGGATGATAGACCATTTTGAGCTTATTGATTAGGCCAGTTTGTCTCTTTTGCAAATTCTGTCTGAGGTCAGTCTTTGTGTTTTTGGTTATCTACTGAGGTCGGTATACCATCGCGTCTCCATTCGAGGATGGTTTCGTGTTAGATCTGAGGATCTTTTAAGAATTGTCATTCGAGGATGACATTCTTTTCTTCAAGTCCTTCCGAGGTTGGTCTTGTTTGTTGTGGCTATCATTCGAGGATGATAGACCATTTTGAGCTTATTGATTGAGGTCAGTTTGTCTCTTTTTCAAATTTTGTCTGAGTCAGTCTTTGTGTTTTTGGTTATCGACTTAGGCCGGTATGCCGTTGTGTCTCCATTCGAGGATGGTTTCGTGTTAGATCCGAGGATCTTTTGAGAATTGTCATTTGAGGATGACATTCTTCCCAGCATATTTTATTACCCACAGTGTGCAAATTTCCAGGTTTTATTCGCGTATTCAATCACTCCATACCTTGAACGTCTAAAAGATGTTGCAATTATTCGTCCAGGCTTGTAGATGATTGAATAGGGGCAGCTGTAATACCTCAAAATTTTCCCTCATTTTTACCTTAGCTGGCTTTTTCTTCGCATTCATCTACATTTCTCATTAGGTCATATCAATCACAATCTTTCATTTCATTGAGTTCCTCAGGCATGGGGTCAATGCTCTAAAGAACTAGTTTATTCAATTGATTTTTGGTCTACTTCACTAGAGTTTGTTTCACTGGTTATGGAACTAGGGTTTCACACCCTATGTATGGTTATCAGATGGATTCAGGGTTTTGGTCATGTGGCCATCAATAACATCCCTTTCATATGCTTTTTCCACTTAGTTAAGGTTTTATTTCCTTGATTAAGTGGCCTTCAAGGATCGTGCTTGGAAAGACTACTCATTGGTTCGCCAGGTTCATCCTCGAGGTGGGTTAGAGTTTTATTCATGTTTAAGCTCGAGAACATCTCATCAAATGAAGTTCAATGGATTAGGGATCTCGCATTTCAAGACTTTCCTTCATCAAACGAGTCATGGTAATCAAAGCCCTTTATTTGGTGTTCGCAAGTGATTTCAAGCATGCCATTTCTAAGGGATTCGGGAAACATGGTTCGAGGTATTGGTTTGGAGATTTATCATGGCATCATAGTTCTTGGAGAAAGGGGTTTTTGTTCAAAGGTTCGATGGATGAAAAGCGTGTGGCCGTGATTTATTCGAAAGGGGTTGTCCGAGTTTAGTATACGTTCTCATCCGCATTCTTAAACCCTATTAAGCCTAGTCCATTTCTATACTAAAAATAAATCACCAAAGCCCATTGAAAAATCCTGAGTAGAATTATTCTAAGCCCATTTGTTGTCATTTTTTAACTAATTCTAAGTTTCTATCCAAATTCATTCAATAAAGTCCATATTTTTGTACATTTTAAAACCCATGATTGTAGCCCATATCCAATTGTTAGGAAAATTCCTTTGTTTTCCATTCTAGACCATCTATTTTCCTAATATTTTTATTAAACCAAATTCCATCCAATTTCATATTTTTATGTTAATACCCACCAATTCATTTGTATTATTCAAATAACCATTCATCCTATAATTCTATGTCCAAATCCTTTTGTTTAACCAAAAACCATTTTTCATTTTTAAACCATATTCATTGGCCCAATATAACATTAAGTAGAAACAAAATTGACATGTTTAATTTTGATTTTCTTATCGATTTTCATTCACAATTGTCTTCTCTAAAATAAAATCAGGACATGGCGGTCCCGTAGAGATGGATGGCCCGCCATTTGTAGTACCATTTTTAAATACAAAATCACACACTAAAGCAAGGTCATTTTTCCAACATCATTCATAATTTAGTTTGAATTCAGTTACAAAGGCCATCAGGAAAAAATACAGAAGGAGGAGCTTAATAGAGAATCAGTTAGAAAAATTTAGTTACAACTACAACTGACATAACAGAAAATGAACGGAAGAATCTCTCTAACTGAACATAACAGAGAAATTACAGTTATAAGAGGGAACAAGAGGAATAACAGAAAACAAAAAGAAAATCTTCAGGAGGAACTCTCTCCCTCTAATTTTTCTTGGCCTCATTCTTTGCATCAAAACATGGACTCTCCATGCCCTCACTGAAGCCATTCTTCATAACTTTCATCAGAATATCTTCATCAACTCTAACAGGATCATGATTCTCTGCATCATACTTTAACTTCTTCTCAGTTTTTCTTTCTACTCAGCATCAACCCTCGCCAAGAATATCAATAACCTGCACAGTTCAGGTTTCGCACAACGATTCAGATCGAGAACAATGCAAAGTCTGCAAAATAAACAAATCTTTCAAATGCGTCAATAACCGAATCATACTTCAGAATCACCAACTACAAAAGGCTATAGAATTCAGAAGGAAACAAGATCAGCATTACAACAAAGATTCAGAACCGCATCAGTGAGAATGGAAAAGAAGATCGAAGTAATTTACCTGAATCCTTTTATCGATCTGAGTTCACCTTCATCTTGAAGTTAATCTTCAACCAAAATTTAAATAAACTTCAAAAAAAAACCTGCAAGTTCAAATAGCAAAGTCAGTTGCAAAAGATCCTAACCAAAATCACAAACTAATAACAGAATTGAAACTAACTCGAAAAAGCTCATAACTCAAAAATAACAAACCTATAAATGATTGTTTCTGGAAGCTTCACTTGGATTCTCCACAAACGTTGGACCTTCACTTCTATAAAGCAGAATCTTCTTCTTCCCCCAAGTTTCTTCACACAATTCCACCATTTTTCTGAACTCTTCCTCATTTTCTTCACCATTTTCCTCTAGTTGATGATTCATTCACTCTCCTCATTCTGAACCTCATCCTTCACCCTTCCCCTTTTTTCTTTCCTCTACTTTTTTTTCTGCAACCTGCATCCAACAACTCTCATCAGTTTCCTTGGTTTCCGGATTCGATCTTCATCTCTGATTATCTTCACCAATCCTCATTCATCATCCATCATCACAGCATCGTCTTCATTCATCGATCTCCACTATCATCAGCAAATGGAATCCTCATCAATAATCCTGCAATGAATTTGAGACATTCAGCAATTTAGAACCAAACAGCATAAACGAGAACCGCAAGAAGAGGAGTTCTGAACAAATTCAATAACGGTTTCAGAAGCGAAGTAGAAGAATAAAGAAATCGAACAAAGAAAGAAATCACGGAATGACGCAAGTACCTAACTTGTGAATCAAGATTCGGTGCGTTCGGTCCTTGTCTGCGCTTGAACATCAACCTCAACGCCGTCATACGTCGCTTCGGTCATCGCCATAGTTTTCTTCGCGGATCGCTCAACGTTGCCATGACGCCATCACTGTGCACCGTCAGGTAACAAGGTGCGATTTTGTTTTTCGGAGTGCATTCGTCTGGTTGATGTTTGTGGTTAATGATTTCACCGGTGTTTATTAGTTGATGAGGAACCTTTTGAGGTTCAGGTTTTCTTTTTTGTTGTTCAATAGAAGGAGGGAGAGAGTGGTTAGGGTTATGGTGGTGTTGTGATGATGGTGGACCGAACGAAGATGGGGGTGGCGTCGCGAGGGAGATACGATGATGGAGGAGGGAAGAAAAGATTGGCGGCGGCGGAAAATGAAGAGGATGACCCAGATTTTTAGATGTCTTTCTCCAGCCCCTTTTGTATTCTATTTGTATTCTTTTTAGATGACCTTTTCCTTCTTCCTCAGGTTTGTGCAGCATTACCTTTCTTGTTCCTTCGGTATAAAAATGTCTGGCTGGCGACTCTACCTTTTCCGCGCCACTTTCGTGTTTGTACTAGGATGAAAATCTCGGGAGCGACACGTTCGTGGTCGAAACCTGGTCAGCTTCTTTATTAAACCTCTCAATGTATTCTCAGAAGGGCTCTTTTTTTCCTTGAACGGTTGCCTCCAACGATGCCTCAGTTTTGGGATGCCGCCGGGAGGCTTTAAAATGTCGGGAGAACGTCTTTCCCAGCTGCCTTCACGAGGTGATGGACTCGTAGGGAAGGCTCTTGTACCAGGACATGGCCCCCTTTCTCAAAGTCATGGGGAAAAGACGGCATTTGATAGCTCCTCGGACACCTCGATAATCCAGCAAAGCATCGATGTTTCGTCCAGATCGCTCGTGCCATCGTAGGTCCCCAAAGGTGGGGGTTTTTCAAGTCCCTTTGGGAGTCTCATAGACATGATTTCTTCGGATATGGGGCCGAGAGGCTCATTCTCGTCGCTGGAAAATGGGGTGGCTGAATAGGAGCGATCACCAAGATGCCTGCGGGGAGGAGATCTTGATCGATTCCTGTTATCCTCGGGGGTTGGTCGTGCCCCAGGCTGGAGGTTCCTCCGTGTTTTCTTCGTTTGAGGGGACTTGTTACGCCTGGGAGACGAACGGATCCTCTTCTTGATAGAATCAGTAGCTTCTGGTTGTTGATCTTTCCTCTGCCTAGGTGACCTGTTGCGGGACCGACGATGCTTCCTCGTCGCGGGGTAGGTGACCTAGAGCTTCTTAATTTCTCAAGAACGTCCAATCTTTCGCTCTGGCGCAGGAGTAGAAGGTGGATGGTGTTGGTCGCTTCGACCAATGCTGCTAGTGTTTAGTATGTCCCCTCCGGAATGGGGATCAAAGGGATATCAACGGGCGTGATAACTGCTTGATGGGATTTTCAGGGGATGGGGATGTTGTTCGTCCATCATGAGAGCGATCCGGCTCCCCGAGGGGAGGGTTGTTCAAGTCATTGTCCCGTTTCTTAACGAGGATGCTGGAGAGAGCACGAGCTACGACGGAATCCTCTTGGTGAGCCATCAAGAATGAAATCGAGAGTGATGTTTTGTCTTTACGAACGGAGGGTGAAAAGACGGGGAGACGACGCTTCCCACAGACGGTGCCACTGATCTTACCTAGTGATTAGAACTTCTACGGCTATTGACGTGGATCTTCGAGTTTTCTCATGCGATGAGAACGGGAGGGGTGTACCTGCAAGGTACTCTGATGCCAAAGTCAGAACAGGCACAAGAGCTAGAAAGTATGAGTAAAGTGTTTGAGGAAAGAATATTCAATACCTGACCCTCTCTAATGAGAGGGTTTATATAGAGAGCCCCCAGCGCGTGGCCAACGGTCCCTGTTTTTGGGCCTGGATCGTGGATCCCCTAAAAATAGGTAACTTCCAGGAATGGAGCGAGGACTAGCATTATGCTCGGGAGATATGGTGTCGGCCACGAAGCCCCCGAGCGAGAGTTGTCCTGGTCAATTATGTTTGGTCCCTGTCGTAGCCGAGCAGAGACCATGGACGAAGAGGGGGATGACCACTATGGTAATGGGTCCCTTGGATAATAAGTTAATGTCCATTTCATGGTACAAAAAGGGTTTGGCCATACCTAGTCATTGGTCCAGTCTAGAACAGTTATTATGTGAATCAAGATGAAAAATTTATTCTTGTGCCTCAACGAAGATCAAGCTAGCAAAGCTATTAAAGAAGAAGAAGACTTTAACCTTCAAGTGCTCAATGTAAAAGCAATTTGAAGAAGTAGAAGACCATACAACGGAGCAAGAATACAATGTAATATTCTTAGTTTGTATTTAGGTTCTTCTGATGTACTTAAGTAAGTTTACAATATGCTTATTAAGAAGCATATGTGTAATTTACTGACGACAGATTATTGATGTTTCTGACGGGTAATTTGCTAGGTCTTTGAGGAGCATATGTGTTGATAGGTGTTGGTGTAGCGATGGATTCAGTCTTTTCAAATCATTTTCCATGGTTTGACATGCAATCGTCCTCTTCTAATGAATCATTTTTTTAGGATTGTTGTTGCTTAGACATCTTGGATGACTTGAAGGATGAATGATTGTGATGAGCTTTTTTCCAGAAGTGACTAAATGTTAGAAATAGGAATAGTTGAGAGAGATAGCGTCTTAGGTTAAAGAGAGAAGTTTGACTGAGTAACCCTCCATTTTATACATATGCTTGTGTCTTCAGGTTTGAGATATCCTATAGGAAAATTTCCAATTTACCCCCGACGATGTCTTTTGAGATGTTCCAGAGGGATGTCAGGATATGATTTAAAACATATAATGTTCCTGACCTGATTATCTTGAGACAAATGCTTCCTGTTATTGAGAGTTTCAATTTGTTACCTTGTTGATTACTACTAAGTATCTTTCTGAACAAGTTGTATGTGATATTCTTACTTCTGTTATCTTCATCTGTCATCCTTTTGAGACCAATTGTCAAATCTCTGTCCCATGCTTTATTCCTTAGAGAGGGCTTTTGAGGAGACCATTCAATAGATTCAGACAGACCTTCTGACTTGGATAGAATATTTTGACTATGCCTACTTTTAATTGTCGCTCCCAAAGATTTGCATCCTGGTACAAACGCGAACGGTCGGCGAGAGGAGAGAACACAAGGGTGAACTGAAAAGAGTCGCCAGCTAGGCATTTTTATCCCGAAGGAAAGGTAATGCTGCATAGAACTAAGAGAAGATGGATAAGACGGTTGCGAACCAGAGAAACTGAGAAAGGGGGTTGGTTACAACCTGGGAAGGTATTAGCACCCAGATTGTCCGTCGTACTCGACGGGATCCACGCTTAAAAGATTGTGTTTAAAGGGGTAGTGTATGTGTTATCTGTGTGTAAAAGCTGGAAAAGAAATATACAAGTGTCAAATGCAAAAAGTGATTGCTCAGGAATAAGGCTTAGAAAGAATGCTGGAAGAGGGGGATGACAAAGAAAATTTTGTTCGATAACAGTTAAGTTATGCCTACGTATCCTCTCGTGCAATGAGGAAGTCAGAACACCGTAGTTCGACTCAAAGAGACTAAAAGATAAATTGACTTGTGAACTGCTTACTTGTCTATGCTCAAGTGTATGACCTGTCTAGCTCAGGTGCAAACTGTCTTGCATTAGACGGAAGAAGCGAGTTCTCGTTTGTGAATGAGCGTGATGAGAAAAGAATCCCGGAGGAGACGATTATTGCTTGTTTTTGATGTTTTCAATCTTTTATTGCTTTTATGAATTTGTCATAAGAAATGAGCTTAAGCCTAAACCAAGGGTTAGTAAACTCATCACATCCTCCCTCTGATTAGGGGTAATGAGAATACCTCAAGTATGAAGTAAACACCTCACGCTTAATCACCATGATGTAGGATTAAGATCATTAACCTACTTGTATTTACTTAGATGCTTTTGTTGTTTTTGATTAGTTTTAAGTAATGAATTTAAGCCATAATCAAGGATTTAATGGACCCATTACACTATCCTAATAGAAGGATAATAGATGAGAACATTTAAGCTGAGAAAGGCTCCTCAACTTAATCCATGATTAGGGATTAACCTCATGACAAAACAAAACCTTTATTAAATGGATTTTAGTTAATGGTAAGATTAAGAAGTGGATTTTATGGTTTGTAAGACAACTTGAGGGGGACTTGTCCATTAACACTAGGGTTAGTCCTTCTTAACCAGTTAAGGAAGAATTAGAACCCTAATGCAAGGCCCAAGTTACAAGCTTGATGTCTTAGTGATCATTATGTGAATTGATTAAAGGGTTTAAACACATTGAGGGTTTAACACTTAGGATTAAATTTATACACTCCATCCTAATAGAAGGATACAGGCATAACCCTAATCACGAAGCCTTAAAACCTTTAAGGTTTAGTCCTTGATTAAGAGATGAGAAGAGAAGACTCAAAGATGACACAAAGATAAAACTAATGGGGGGACTAATCAAACCCTAATTGTGATCATGCTTGGATGTTCCTAGGGTTTATGAAGCTTGCAAGAAGATCTTCAGAGAAGCCACCAAGGAAGAAGCAGAATGAAGGAAAAGAAGCAGAAAGAAGCAAGACAACTTACTTCACTTAAGAAGATAAGTTGCTTGAAGAAAGAAAGAGGAGAGGGGGAATGAATGAGCAAGCTCACTATAATACAAAAGTAAAATGCAGCAATGAATGCATAAGAGGGATGAGAAGAGATTATGAGAAGTGAAGGCAAATTCACTTCTCAAACACTTACCACCTGAAAAGTTAGCAACAAGAAAATGAAATGGCATGAAAATGAGATGAAATGCAAAGATGAAAACCAAAGTCAGAAGCATAATCATGATGCAAATGATGATATGAGATGGTATGAAAGCATGTCAAGAAATGAGGATGAGCATACAAGTAATGAAGATGCAAATGAGACATGAAAGGAAGCATGAAAGTTCATGAAAACTTATGAAATGCAATGGGTGCATAACATGGTAAATGGATGATGCAATGATCAAACATGATTTCAATATGTCCTAAGAGGTCTTATATGTCATGGGGATGCACAAAATGTCATGGAAAGTTTATGTATGCAAGCATATGAAGGATGAATGCAAATGAAGGCAAAGATTAGGGTTTATGAACAAGATGCAATGCAAAAATCAAAATCAGAAGCAAAACATGAGATAAAAAATTGAAAATGGGATCAAAGGTACCCTAAACCCACATGATATCACACCCCAAAGGAGGAGACCTAACTCTTAACCCTAAGGAAGTTATGATTTTCCTAAGTTTGCTAGGGTTTTAAGGTACCTCACAAGGAAAAATGCAAAACAAATCAAACATGAAGGATAAATTCATGCCAATTTTATCCTAGAAACTACATGTTATGTGGGATGCAATCCAAAAAGAATCACTATCAAACTCTTCATGGTTAGGCAGAAAATATTTTTCAAAGTTAGGGTCACAAATATTGATTTTTAAGAACCCTAAATCCAAAGAAAATGTCAAAATGGATCAAGAACCAAAAAGAAATTTGTGTGAATGGTTTGATAATGTCTCTAAATGTGTCAAGATGCAATGTGATTTTTTTGGTGATTTTTAGAAACTTAAATGGTATTTTAATTAATTAATTTCCATTAATTAATTAAAATAAACATTTAAATATTTTAAAAATGATTTTTTAATGCAAAAAAATAAAAATAAAAATATTTTGGGGTTAAGAAAATTATTTGAAGTGAAATTGTAAAAGGAAATATTTTTTAGGATTTTTTAGCTATTTTAAATAAATGGTATAAGATTAAATGAGAAAAATGAAATAAAAATTAAATAAAACAGAAGTAAACGCAGTAAAGGGCTGGGATTGAATCTGGGGGTTTCCTAGGTTGACTTGGCGCCAGATCTAATGGCCAGTATTCAAATTCCATTAATCCTGATTAATTAATTTTTAAATCCTAATTAAAAACTAATGGAATGATCTCAGCCACACAACACGCGCGGGAGATGAACATCTGATGGTCCACATTTAAACCAAAACCCTAACCCTAATTACACAGTTAATGACTTTCAGGTCACCGGAGAAGAGCTCCGGTCGTCTTCTCCGGTGACGCCCTCACCTGAAAATTTCCAACTTCCTCCCTATGTAATTTCTGGAGCTCTAAAGCTCCAGATCAACTCACCTCACTCTCCTGAACTTAAATCCACTCTCATAACAAATTTATGATGGCTCAATCTCATGATTCGAATCAAAACTCAAAAACTGAAAAAGTTTCAGAACACGCATACAAGCTCATTTCTCAACTATTTTTAAAAGTAAGAAGTGCAGTGTAATCAGTGAAGCATGAAGATCATTATGAGAACTTAAAATAACACTTCTGGAAAAAAGTTTGAAGAAGTTACCTGAGCTTGAGCTTCCTCAGTTTGGAGCTTTCTGGCCACTTCTCTTGTGCAAAATGACTCCCCTTGACCTCCTGATGAAGCTTTGATGCTTGGAAGGAATTTCTTTTGGCTGGTTTGTGAGATTGCACTTCAACTGGCCAAGAATTGTGTTTTGGTTTAGCTGGCTTTTTGGTTGCAATGAAGGGTGGGAAATGTTCTGGAGAGTATATGGAGATGATTGGTGAAGAAATATTTGAGTTTTGATGGATGGATTTTGTGTTTCGAAGAGAGGAAGTTTGAGACCAAATTTTGGTAATCTGAGTTATGTGATGATTTGAGCTCCAAGGTTATGTGAAATGGCTTGCTTCTTGGCCACATAACATCCTGGGATAGGTCAGGGTAGTTGTTGTGGGCTATGCTAATTGGTATGGAGCAAAATGCATAAAGTCAAGAGTTGGTGTACTTGAGGTATGGGCACATGTCAGGCTTGGATTTGGGCATGGTTGTGCGCAACAAAGATCAAGGAAGGCTTATGGATCAGATTTGATGAGTTGTAACAAGTGGAGGTATGGTTACATGAGCTTTTGCAAATTGGTGCAACTTTGGCCCCTTTGTGATTTCTTGATGTGTAAGGCATGAAACTTTGAAATTCTTGGGCCAATTCTGAATTATAGGTCATGTATGATGTTTGTGTAATGGTTAGAAGTCAATTAGAGATCACAAATTGCCTTGGTATGAGTTTTTGCAAGTTTCCCTCTTTGGTACATAAGTGAAATTTTGTGATTTTTCCCAACTTTGCAAGGCCATAACTTGAGTTCTATGATGAATTAGATCAAGTTCTTGTACTTTTTGAAAAGGGAATGATCCAATCTACAACTTTCATGACCAAGAATTTTTCATTTGAAGCATTTTTGAATCAAAAAGAGGAGGTTGAAAAACTTTCCCAAAATGGCAAGTTTGCATTACAAGTCACTTTCCCAAAATGGCAACTTTGCAAATGGCTTGAAATTCTTCAATTTTGTGAACTTCTAACTTCTTCTAAGATCAAATAAAGATCATATACACCCAAAATGATGGAGAAGACCCTTTGGTTGGATGATTGGGGGCCTCAGATGCCCTGATTTTGCACTGACTCGCTCAAGAAGTCATATATTGATCAAATGCCTTCCCCATTGAATTTCTTCATGAAAATATGTATGCATGATCCTTACATCATATAGAGACCAATAGAAACAAGAATGACCAAAAAATTTGGAGTTATGGCCTCTGAAACCAAAACCCTAATTTTAGGTCATCTGTGCAATTAAGCTTGGCTTTGCTTCCATGCCTTTCTCAGTTCTTGTGATTTTCTGACTTTCTTGATCTTGGGAGGATATAATATGATGATTTAACATACATGGACCCTCTTGAGATGATTGAAGACCTTTGGAGTTGCTCAGATAGCTCAGGGATTGCTCAGATCACAAACCCTAGATACAGATGACTTAGAACCAATGCAGTGGAGCAAAACCGCAATATGAGATGATATGATTGAACTTATGCAAATGAAAAGAATCACAAGACATGGTGAAATGAGTGAGGGAAAATTTGGGGTGTTCACAGCTGCCCCTATTCAAACATGAGTTAGTTGTGCAGGATATAAGCGCCTGGCTTAACAGACAAACAAGATAACTTGTGGTTGAATACCAAAGACAGCCCAAAATTTGCACTCACTGGGTGAGGAATAAAAGGGATATAGATTGTAAGAGGAAGTAAAGTATGATTATAAAGTGCGGGCGGCGGAGGACGACCGTCGAGCAGAGAACGACTGCTGGGGATAAAGCAATGACGGGGACGGCCGACATGTTGGGGAAATAAAGGGATTATGATGGGAACGGCCATCAAGTAAAGAAACAAGATTCTCTGGGGATTAGAATAAAGGCAATGATGGGGACGGCCATCAGGTTTAGAGAATAAATGAAGTAATGATGAGGGACGGTCATCAAAGGTGAAGGACGATCACCTAGCAGGGGACGGCTGCTCTGTTGGGGATAAGATGAGGGACGGTCATCTAAGGTGAAGGACGATCACCTGCCAAGGTACGGTTGCCGAAAGTATCACGACATAGGACGAATGTCAGATGGAAAGAGTCGACGATGGGGATGACCATCGGATAAGCATGATGAAGGACGATCATCAAGAGGGTGAAGGACGATCACCTAGCAGGGTACGACTGCTCTCGGGGTTTATCATGACATAAGACGAATGTCAGATAACAAGATTGACGATGGGGACGGCCATTGGATAACAATGATGAAGGACGATCATCAAGAGGGTGAAGGACGATCACCTAGCAGGGGACGGCTGCTAAAATATCACGACATAGGACGAATGTCGGATAGGGAAGGGTTCCAATAATGGAGACTCCGCTGGGAGAATGATGAAGGACGATCATCAAAAGGTGAAGGACGATCACCTGGTAGGGTACGACTGCCGAAAGTATCATGACATAGGATGAATGTCAAAAAGAAATTTGCTTTTTACTGGGGATTTGCTGGGAACTCTTCTGGGGAATGGTAGAGATAGACGAGTGTCTAAATTCAAGAAAGAAAAGGTATAAGTGTTTGACGTTGTGTATAGATTAAAAATGCGGACGAGCATCCTTAAGACTATGATACGTACGAGTATCGGTAGAAACAATGTTGACACGTGTTCAGAGATGGTGATACGGACAAGTATCAACTGGTTAACAAAGAACACGGACGAGTGTCGACTATGAGGGGGGAAAAGGTGTGTATGCAAGATACGGACGAGTATCTGTATGAGTAAAAAGTATGAGTGAGACACAGACGAGTGTTCAACTTGCTGGGGAGAGTATGATACAGACGAGTATCATAAGAGGAAGTGTATAAGTTACGAACTTATGAGTGTAATAGACACTCTGAAGATCTGTGGAGATACGATGACACGGACGGGTGTCGGAGGAAGTGTGTTATAAACAAGAGTTTGATTTACAATAAGTGTTTAGGAAACCATGTTGGGGAATGGTGACATGGACGAGTGTCCAAGGAGTGTACACAGATATATCTGTTTGTAGAGAACGTTCGGGTGACTTTACTGGGGAATAATGACACAGATGAGTGCCAAAAGGAGCCTGTATCTATACTTTGAGAGTGCAAATGGGACGTTTTGGCTCTCTGCCGGGGAATTTGAGAGGTATTTTGTATATTGTTGATGGAATATTGGTATATACAGGTGCTTGATTCAAAACATGGCTTATGATCATGCAATATGTTTGATTTTTGCCGTAATGCTCCGTATTAGACAGAATGCTACGCTCTGAGGGGAAATATGATGCAAATGCTATGATTATGCAAAGACACTGATCTGGGATTCGGATCCCGTTGCGGTGAATATCTCTGGCTGATCTGCTTTGAAGGAATATCCCAGTTGGGGGAAAAGATCATTGATAGATCTAATATATATGATTCTGCTTGGGGAAAATAGGTCACTGATAGACCTGTCCTTGGTGATGGGGAGCCCAGCTGGGGTCTGGGGATGCTTTCGTCACTTTGCTGTGAGATCCTCAAACATTGCTCTTCTAGACGGAGGCTGGAACTCTGCGGGGAGATGATTCCCTGCCTGACACTTGGCTGGGGAGGAATGATCACTGAACGATCTTCTTGGCGATCCTGGCAGTTCTGATGGGAAGAAAACATCTCTGGTGTTGTTTGGAAGATGTGCTGAGTAAAATGATGATTTGGCAGCTTGTTAGGGAACACCTTTCATGCCCTATGTTGCGCTTTGAATACCGGCACTCCTGTCAAGACAAAGAAATGCACAAGTATCCCGAGGTATCCCTTACCGGATTCCGTCATAGGAGTTTAGACACTCACGAGAGCAAATAATATATTTCCTGCAAGCATGTGATTAGAAAGGCACATATGTTTTTATGCAACCATTTTATCAAGGATATCGGACATTTTGCAAATGAGATAAAAATGTACAAGACGGAATGTAACTGAAAATCTGATTTTATTAATTTGGGTGCCCTGAATTGGCAAGTACAGTCAAAGAAACAAATCCCCTGAAATGAGGAGATTGTTACAAATTGAGGAAAATGAAAGTGCTGGCAATGTTGACGACGCTTTAGCGAGCTTCCCTTTGCTATGACCCGTATGACTTTTGACGTTCTTCTCATCCTGCTTTCTGAAGAAGGTTGATTCTGACCGATGCTTTAACCTTTCGAAACTTTCCATGTTGTAAGTGATACAGACGAATTCAGAATGCAGTTGTTCGCTTATTCCCTTTTTTGCGTGGATCGTCCTTTCGGGTTTTCAATCCACCGGGATACCCATTTTTGCCTGAGCTGTCCAATGCGGCTTTTCAACTCAGCGGGTGTACATTTTTTTTTATTTTCCCTTATTTTTGCCCGAGTCTTTTATTCTGTTTTTGACTCGCCGGGATGCCCTATTTTTGCCTGGACTTACATTCTGTTTTTATGTCCAGCGGGTCATTTTATGCGAAGTATTTTTTAACTGCATCTGAATTCACAGGGGACAAGAAATCTTCACCATCCATAGTACTGAGCATCAGTGCTCCACCAGAGAAGACTTTCTTTACTATGAACGGTCCATCGTAATTCGGAGTCCACTTGCCCCTGTGGTCTGTATGAGGAGGGAGGAGTCTTTTCAGCACAAGATCTCCTACTTGATATTCCCGAAGCCTGACTTTCTGATCGAAGGCTTTCTTCATTCTTTTCTGATACAGCTGCCCATGACAAATTGCAGCTAATCTTTTCTCTTCGATCAGGCTCAGTTGTTCGTATCGGGATCGGACCCATTCTGCTTCACTCAGTTTAACATCCATTAGTACCCGCAAGGAGGGTAATTCAACTTCAACAGGTAGGACTGCCTCCATACCATACACAAGTTGATACGGTGTTGCCCCAGTGGATGTTCTGATTGACGTACGGTACCCATGCAAGGCAAATGGTAGCATTTCATGCCAGTCTTTGTAGGTGACTACCATCTTCTGCACAATCTTCTTGATATTCTTGTTAGCTGCCTCTACAGCGCCATTCATCTTTGGCTTGTAAGGAGAAAAATTGTGGTGGTGGATCTTGAAGTCCCGACACAGTTCTGCCATCATTTTATTGTTCAAATTGGAACCATTATCAGTAATGATTCGCTTGGGCACTCCATACCGACAGATGATATCTCTCTTCAGGAATCGGGCTACCACTTTCCTGGTGACATTTGCATACGAAGCTGCCTCAACCCACTTGGTAAAATAGTCAATGGCTACCAGGATGAATCTGTGGCCATTTGAAGCAATCGGTTCAATCTTGCCAATCATATATATGCCCCACATGGCAAAGGGCCAGGGTGAAGACATCACATTCAGAGGATTCGGAGGCACATGCACTTTATCTGCATAAATCTGGCATTTATGACATTTCCTGGTATACGCACAACACTCTGCATCCATTGTGATCCAATAATAGCCTGATCTCAACAACTTTTTAGCCATTGCATGTCCTCCAGCATGGGTACCGAAAGATCCTTCATGCACCTCGTGCATCAACAAATCTGCCTCTGTCTTATCAACACATCTGAGGAGTACCATATCAAAGTTTCTCTTGTACAAGGAACCATCAGCATTCAGGAAGAAACTACCAGTTAGCCTTCTTAATGTCTTCTTATCATTGGAAGATGCCCCAGGTTGGTATGTTTGATCCTCCAAGAAGCATTTGATGTCATAGAACCAAGGCTTATCATCTTTAGCAAGGTCTGCTGAGAATACATATGCTGGTCTATCAAGTCTGGATACTGAAATCCGAGGCACAAAGTTGGCAGCTTGAACTTTGATCATGGATGAAATGGTAGCCAGAGCATCTGCAAACTGATTTTCATCTCGAGGGATATACTCAAGATTGACTGTTGTGAAGAATGTGAGTAATCTCCTCGTATAATCCTGGTAGGGTATCAGATGCTCCTGGTGAGTGTACCATTTGCCGTTGGTTTGATTGATTACCAAAGCTGAATCTCTGAATACAGTTAAAGTCTTGATCCTGAGGTCAATGACTTCCTCAAGACCCATAATACAAGCTTCGTATTCAGCTTCGTTGTTAGTGCAGTTAAAGGTGAGTTTTGCCGAGAAAGGCATGTGAACTCCCTTAGGTGTAATGAGTACTGCACCAACACCACGGCCATTCATATTAACAGCCCCATCAAACATCATAGTCCATTCTTCTTCTGGGTCGGGCCCTTTAGTGTGAATAGGCTCTTCATGATCTTTTGATTTTATGAACATGATGTCTTCATCAGGGAAGTCAAATCTCATAGGATGGTAATCATCAATAGGTTGCTCAGCAAGGTAATCAGACAATACACTGCCTTTGATGGCTTTCTGAGATGTGTACTGAATGTCATATTCTGTGAGAATCATTTGCCATCTTGCAACCCGTCCGGTAAGTGCTGTCTTCTCAAAAATGTACTTGACTGGGTCCATCTTTGAGATCAATAAGGTAGTGTGGGTCAACATATACTGCCTTAGTCGGCGAGCAGCCCACTGTAACACGGTGGGAGAACTGACTTTAGTTAAATGTTGCGGATAGCAAGAGTCGCCACCGACTTTTATTTTATCCAAAAGGAAAGGGTATAAAAGAACAGGAAAGACCTTAAGAGATATTTTCGGGTCCGGGGGGTAGGTTATGTAAAGGGAAGGTGTTAGCACCCTTTACATCCATGGTTATCCATGGGCTCTTAGTTACTTAGCTCACTTTTGAATTGTTTTTGAAAGTGTAGTGTGTGAATAGCAAAATTTTCAGAATAGTTAATAATGATCCATGTACGGATGCGTAAAAACTTGTTTTTGAAAATTTGTTTGAAATTTGTTAAGTGTGAAAAGTTTTTGAAGTGAGCAAGTACATAAGAGGAACCTACCCTAAAGTTTTAAGTCTTTCTTGTTCTTTATCCTTTAATTGGTAAGACTATCCCTACTATTAAGGAGTAGGTAGTCATTACCTTGGATGTAAGGGACATGAGAGGGACATTCTGTTTTATGAAGGCAACTGTGGGGTGTAAGAAGCATAAAGGAGGGACTATCATCATTATTCGAAGGGACTTGATTCGTAAAGGCAACCATGAGGGACTTGATGATTTTTTCTTTTTAAAGGGACTTGCTTTATACACCCCACTTGACCTTATGATTTAGACAACTTGAGGGATAACCTTAGAAAGTGTAGGATGGCGATTAAAAATCGACTTACGTGTGTGAGTGTTCAATATTATTTATCTTGTAATTAAGAGTGATCTAGATTTAATTTTAAGAGAATACATGTTTACACTCCCTGAATTACTAACCATAGCAACAATTAAATATTTAAATATTACAAAATTACACCAAGGAAGCAATTACATAATTATAAGCAAAATAAAATAAATAGCAAAAATAATTAGCAAAATATAAATAAGCAAAAATAATGAATAAGCAATAAATAAATAAATAGGGGTTAGTGATAAATAATAATAAAATAGGGTTAGTAAAAAAATATTAAAAATAAATAAAATGAGTGAAATAATAATAATTAGAAAAATAAACAAAGTTAGAGAAATAATAATAAGAAATATAAGATAATAATAAATAATAATATAGTTAGTAACAATAATTAAAATAAATACAATTAAATAAAAAATATTATAATGACATAATTAGAATAATAAACAAAAAATTGGATTTTAATATATAACATTTAATAAGAATTAATTAAAAAAATTTAAACATAATGCAATTATAAATTTTAATTATTACAAATTTAATCATTTTTTTTTAAACATATATTAGCATTTATTTATTAAAAAAAACAATTATTTACATATTATAAGGAGAAAATAAGTTCTAAATATCATATTTACAAAATTTCTCATATTTATAAAATTTACAAGAATCATATTAAATAAATAAATAAATATACATAATAATTATATTAAGAATAAAATTATTTAGAAAAATAGAATTAGGTTTTATTTTAGAAAATATTTTTTAGGGTTTGTTTATATACAAAATTATTTTAACTAATATATACATATATATTATAATAAAATAAATTTTTGAACTAAATAAAAAATAGAAAGTTTAGAATTTTTAGAGAATAAAAATGTTATTTTAATTTTTAATATATGTATGATTTATTTTTTATTAAGAATATAAAACCAATAAATTAATTAATTAAAGAAAATAGAAAAAGTGACAAAAATAAGAACTTACCTTGGCTGGGTTTGAACCCAGGTTTCTATGCTTGCCAGCACCAAAACACACCATCAGACCAACCATGCGTTGGTGATAATAAAATAAGTCCTGCTAGTTTTGTTCTTGGTTTGCAAAATATCCTGGAAAAATAAAAGACGCAAAAGGCCTGGGGTGTGACTCGAACCCAGGACCTTCTAATTACAAGTATGCGCACGTATCCACCTGGCTGGGAGAGCCTGACTGATAGTGTAATGGCCAGAAATAATAATATATTAAGTATGCTTTTGACATGAAAAATAAGAACAAAAATAATACACTGGCCAAGGATCGAACTGGTGCCCTCACAACATACACGCATCAGTCTTACCACAAGCACGCTTGTGATAAACAAATCAAGCATAATTCATAAAATATTTTCAACAATTTTTAAATTTCCTGAGCGCGCGAAAGACCTTCTTCTTCCCCAAATTTCCTGCGAATTTCCTTTTGAATTTTCCTGCGAAATCTATTGCAAGTTCTTCATAGTGTCAAACCTGCGAAAATCAAACTCATACCAAACAGCAATGATTCATGAAATTAGTTACAGTTTTATGATCCTTGTATCTCATAGAACCTTCCTATGTGTCCAGAATTCATTTAAACTCATTGAATCATCAAACCCCAATTTCAAGAGCTAAACCCTAACAATGGCCGAATCTGTTCTAGGCAAGGAAGCTTCAATTTTTTTGTCCAGAAACGATCTATAGCACATAACAAACAACATTAGCCAAGCAAATTTCATTGAAACACACCAAATTAATGTAATCGAAAAAAGTTATGTTCAAGCATAAACAAGCTTCGGGTTTATCATTAGGGCATGATTTGAATGCTTATGAATGATGATTTATGGTCCATGATGTCCAAGGAAGCCAACCATGTTCTTATTTTACCTTTTAGAGCCTTGGAAGATGAAATCCGAATTCCACTTTTTTGATGAATTTTTGAGTTTTGAAACTTACCTCTTGATGCTGGAAATCGTCTCTCAATGTTAGGTTTGTGTTTAGTATATATATGTGAGTGAATTAGGTTAAGAAAACTCATTGGTTGTGTGGAGATTTGATCCAAAAAAGATTGAAAAAGATCATGGTGTAAAAGTCAAATATTTGTTCATGAAGACTTGCTATTCTTGGATCAATCTCATGATTCCTTTCTCTTTCAAATTCAATCAACATTTATGAAATTCTAGAAGCTCAATCTTCACCCAAAAATAGATTTTCATATTTTATATTTATTTAAAATGATTTTTATGAATTAAATCAATAATAAATAAAAATAAAATAATAAAAATTCTGAATTTTGGTCAATTGGGTCGTGCATGATGATATGATGTGGATTGGATCACAATTTAGCAAGCCCATTTGGAAGGAATTGGTTCTAGACCCCCATTTTCAATATAAACCATCACAAAATTTCCCAACTTTGCAAGAGCATATCTCCCTCAATTTTAAAGGTATGAGGGTGTTCTTGGACTTTTTGGAAAGCTTGAAGAGTCCTCTAAATAACCCCATTGGTTTCAGGTCCATATCATTTACCAATCTCAAGTTATGCCCTTTTGAAGTTGTTGACTTTTTGTTGACTTTTGAAATGACCTATAATGTCTTAGCTCATATCTTCCAAATGAAGCATTTTTGGGCTTAACTTGCAACATAAAAGTTGTAGAGAATTAAATTTCCTTCAAAATGAGCTTTGGATGGAGACTTGGTGATGAAGTATGTGAAAGTTATGGCTGGTCAAAGTTCAGTTGACTTTTACTGAGGAAACCCTAATTTAGAAACTCTTGATTATTGATGATCTGGAATCTCCTTGATGAATCATGATCAACCCTTGATCAAATGATGAATTTTACTTCATATACTTGATGTTGGCAAAAAATCATGAAGTTTGACTTTGGTTTGACCACAGTTGACCTCAGTTGACCTCAGTTTGACTTTTTAACTGCACTGACTGATTTTGACTTATCTGATCATCTGACTGAGCAAACTTTTGAGAAAAGTCTTGAAACTTGTCATGGGGGTTCTTATACACATATAAGATGTTGTGAAGCTTACTTGAAGTCTTGGAAGTCCATTTAGCCTGATTAAAGTCAAAACCCTAGTTTTGGATGTAATGCTTAGGAGGTGCATTGTCTGAGGGGATTGTCAACTCTTTTGATCAATTGTGAACTTTGTGAACCTTGTGAACCAACATAAAATGTCTTGTGAACCTCATGAAAGGTCTTGTAAATGTTGAGAAGCTTGTGAACCTTGTGAACCTTCATGAAGTAACTTGTAGACTTCATGAACCTCATGAAAGGTTATGTAAACATTGTGAATCTTGTGAACCTTGTGAACCTTCAAGAAGTAACTTGTGGACTTCATGAACCTCATGAAAGGTCTTGTAAATGTTGAGAAGCTTGTGAACCTTGTGAACCTTCATAAAGTAACTTGTAGACTTCATGAACCTCATGAAAGGTTATGTAAACATTGTGAATCTTGTGAACCTTGTGAACCTTCAAGAAGTAACTTGTGGACTTCATGAACCTCATGAAAGGTCTTGTAAATGTTGAGAAGCTTGTGAACCTTGTGAACCTTCAAGAAGTAACTTGTAGACTTTATGAACCTCATGAAAGGTTATATAAGCATTGAGAAACTTGTGAACCTTGTGAACCTTCTTAGCACACAAAGTCTAGTATTGTGAGGGCAAATTTTGGGGTGCAACACCCACGCTAAAGCACATCAAGTTTTCTCGAGCAGTGAATAACGTTGTTCACAGTCGGTAAACTTTTTGCTTAGGTAGTAAATTGCATACTCTTTTCGACCAGACTCGTCATGCTGGCCCAGCACACACCCCATTGACTCTTCTAATACTATCAAGTACATTATTAGAGGTCTTCCTTCAACTAGAGGCATAAGGATTGGGGGCTCTTGTAGGTATTCCTTGATTTTGTCAAAATCCCTTTGGCAGTCTTCATTCCACCTGACCGTTTGTTCTTTTCTCAACAACTTGAACAAGGGCTCACAGGTTGCAGAAAGGTGAGATATGAACCTTGAAATGTAGTTCAATCTACCTAGGAACCCTCGAACTTCTTTTCTGGTCCTTGGTGCAGGAATTCCTTGAATGGCTTTGACTTTGTCATGGTCAACTTCAATCCCTTTCTCACTTACAATAAATCCCAGCAGTTTACCGGATCGCACCCCGAATGTACATTTGTTGGGGTTTAACTTCAATTGGTACTTCCTCAGACGCTTAAATAGCTTCAACAGATTCACTAGGTGGTCTTCTTCTGTGAGGGACTTGGCAATCATGTCATCCACATAACATTCAATTTCCTTGTGGATCATGTCATGGAATAATGTTACCATAGCCCGTTGATAAATGGCACCAGCATTCTTCAGTCCGAATGGCATTACCTTATAACAGAATGTGCCCCAGGGTGTAATGAAAGTTGTCTTCTCCATGTCTTCAGGTGACATCTTGATCTGATTATATCCTGAAAATCCATCCATGAAGGAGAACACCGAGAACTGAGTCGTGTTGTCGACCAATACATCAATGTGAGGTAAAGGGAAGTCATCTTTCGGGCTGGCTCTGTCCAGATCTCGGTAATACACACACATCCTCACCTTGCCATCCTTCTTAGGCACAGGTACAATGTTAGCAACCCACGGCGGATAGCTAGTCACGGCAAGGAAACCGGCGTCCCACTGTTTTTGTACCTCTTCTTTTATCTTCATTGCCATATCTGGGCGAGTACGGCGCAGCTTCTGTTTTACTGGCGGACAGTCTTCTTTCAGAGGCAGCTTATGCATAACAATGTCGGTGTCCAATCCTGGCATATCCTAATAAGACCAAGCAAAAACATCCACATACTCCCGAAGCATGTCAATAAGTTTCTCTTTTACTGAATCTTGCAGGCAGACCCCGATCTTAACTTCTTTCAAGTCTTCTTCGGTACCAAGATTAACTGTCTCAACTTCCTCCTGATGAGGAGTGATAACCTTCTCCTCTTGTCTCAACAACCTGGCTAGCTCTTCAGGTAGCTCATAATCTTCTGCAACCCCTTTGTCGGCTTGGTTAATCGGATTGTCAAAGTCATACGAATTCATAGCGGTGTTGTTGTCGGTGCAGTCTGGAGGGCACTCTCTACAAGGGTTTAGATTTGTTCATTTTAGTGATCAGTTTTATCTTGCTTAGAAAAAGTGAAAATGGAGTTATTATTTTGAAAAACATTGCCATTTTATTTTTGTATAAAAAATGAAAAATGAAAAACAGTGAGCGGAAAAGAAAAGACTCATTTGCAAAAGATGTCCTGATATTCATTAATTGATCGTTTGCACAAAATACAAGATGGCCCTATTACAAAATGAGCCCTGACATCTTGGGCAAGATGCAGGACTTGATGCATGCTTAAAGACAGGAAATAATAATTACTCTGCAGGAGTAACTCTTATAATTTCTTGGGAAGACCAGTTTGAGACATGGTTCCCTGGGATCCTTGGACGTATCCAGCTTTCCAGGTTGCGCTCGTCTTCTGACTCAGCTTCCAAACTATTCACAGCATCCGGGGTGAGCATCCCCCCGCTGACAAACTTGGGCTCCGTTGCAGCCTCTGATTGATCTTGTCGAGTTGGTCTGTAACCCAACCCGAATCGGTCTTCTTTCTTTTCAACTGGCAGCAACTTGCCCCAGCCTTGAGCGGTACCTTCCTCAACAACCTTCCGGGCTTGTAGATATGATGTGATGGAGGTCCCAGACACAGCAGATGCTTCATAAATATTCAGGGCCTCAAACCCCTGACTCATGGTCTCATGGATCTCCCCATCCATTTCAATGTATTTGAAAGTAGCCAACTGGCTAACGAAGATATCCTCTTCCCCACAAATGGTAATGACTTGGCCTTCCCACTCAAATTTTAACTTCTGGTGAAGGGTTGACGTCACGGCGCCAGCGGCGTGTATCCATGGTCTACCCAATAGACAGCTGTATGCAGGTTGTATATCCATCACAAAGAAGGTCGTTTTGAAAACCTGTGGGCCAATCATTATTGGTAACTCTATCTCTCCCAGAACTGATCTTTTAGAACCGTCAAAGGCTCTTACTACCAAGTTGCTTGGGCGTAGTGCCAAGCCATCATTTTCCAGCTTCACAAGGGCTTTCTTGGGTAGGACATTGAGTGATGACCCTGTGTCCACCAATACGTGAGAAAGAACTGCACCCTTACACTCCAAGGTAATGTGCAAAGCCTTGTTGTGATTGTGACCTTCCGTTGTCAGATCAGCGTTGGTAAATCCTAGTCCATGACTAGCGTTGACATTTCCAACCACAGCCTCTAGCTGATTGACAGTAATCTCCTCCGGCATATAAGCTGCGTGCAGGACTTTTAATAGTGCGTTCCGATGAGCCTCGGAGCACATTAGTAATGATAGTATGGAGATTTTGGAAGGTGTCTGGTGAAGCTGGTCCACCACCTTATAATCGCTCTTCTTGATTATCCGCATGAATTCATCAACCTCTTGATCAAAAAGAGTCTTCAAAGTTTCTTTAGCAACTGGTTCTTCTTGCACCACGCTCTTCCCTTTTGCCTTAGCAGCAGCTTCTGCTTCAGCAATAGGTCTTGGTATTTGCGAGGCAAAGAGACGTCCGCTTCTAGTGAAGCCTCCGCCTCCCCCCACATTGTCTATCTGAGGTGAAGAAGTTGATGACTCTAAAGTGATTTTCTGCCCCTCGCAGTACAGATCTGAGCCATAATGCCAAGGGATGGCATTATTGCTTTCGTAAGGAACTGGCCCAGGCACTGTGATAGTGACCGGACTGATAGCAACTGCAGAAGGGACCACAATGGTGTGTGGATCATAATATATGGTAACTGGAGCTCTGACAGGAGTAGCATTTTGTTGTGAATTGTTGGAAGGAACATTTGCGGGATTGTAGTATATCATAACCGTTGAGACGCTTTCATTAACTGTTGTTGATGTTGTAGACGGTACTGTTGACTGGACGGGTGTTGAAGTTGTAGCAGGAACTGATGGAGTAATGGGTGTTGTC
The DNA here is from genome assembly GCA_963966055.1 of Lathyrus aphaca. Lineage (NCBI taxonomy): Eukaryota > Viridiplantae > Streptophyta > Magnoliopsida > Fabales > Fabaceae > Lathyrus > Lathyrus aphaca. Next base: position 481,334,853 of record OZ014525.1, on the reverse strand, counting down.
GTTGTAGAAAGAATTGTGACTGAACTTGTATCCGTTGAAGTGATTGATTGAGTAATTGTTGGAGTTGTAGCAGAATCTGTTGGAACAATGGTTGCTGACGTTGTAGGAGTATCTGTGATCGTTGATGAAGGAATTGTTGGAGTTGTAGTCGTTGTTGTTGTAATCTGAAGAATTCCATCTCTAATGAGGCCATCTATGCCGTTTCTCAGTCTCTCACATCCATTAACGGCAATATTGCAATATCCACAGCCGACCTCACACCCAGGGAACACTTGGCATGCTAACAGCTGAGCTTTGATTTCAACCAAGGGTGTTCGGATTTATGCAACACTGTTAATTAAAGTGGATGGTTTGCCCTCCTCAATAGCATTGATCCTGGGCCCGTTGTGACTAGGCATTGGATTTCTTGTAACGTTCGGAGGGGGTGCAAAATTGAGGGCTTTTGAGTCCACCAAATCCTGGACTTTCATCTGTAGGGCCCTGCACTTTTCAGTATTATGCCCCGGTGCGTTTGAGTGGAAAGCACACCTGGCATTTGTTTCATAGTTCTTTGGCATAATGAGAGGATCCGGAGGCGCCAACGTCCTTAACTCAACTAGGTTGAGCTTTAGGAGTTGTGGCAAGAGTGCAGCATACGGCATTGGGATTGGGTCAATTACCCTGTTTGCTTGTGATGGCCTTTGTTGGAAGGGACACTGATGTTGGTTGCTATTGATGTTGTTGTACGACCTTTGTTGCGGATAATGAGCTTGTTGTTGATATTGTGGTTGTTGTTGTTGAGGATATGATGGTTGTTGTGGAATTGGAGCTGGGATGGTAACAGCTACTACTGACCGGTGAGCATATTGAGGCCTGCCCCTGCTTGTATGAATGGAATTTGTTTCACCTGCCCTTCGGGGTCCCGCAAAAGGTTTTCTGGGATTGCTGGAGGAACTTGCACCACTGTCGGAGATTTTGCCCATCTTCAAGAGACTTTCAATCCTCTCACCAGCTATGCCACATCAGCAAAACTGGTAGAGGAGAAAGCAGCCAGTCTATCAATATAGGTCCCTTGCAATGTGTTCATGAACATGTCAGCCATTTCCCTTTCTGACATGGGTGGTTGGACAGCAGCAGCAAGCTGTCTCCACCTTTGAGCATAATCCCGGAAGCTCTCTCTAGAAGACTGAGACATGCCCATTAGAAGAGTTCTATTGGGAGCCATGTCCAGGTTGTACTGATATTGACGGATGAAAGCCTCGGCCAAATCCTTCCAACATCTTATGGTGGCCCTAGACAAATGCGAATACCATTCTCTTGAAGCTCCAGTCAGACTGTCCTCAAAGTAGAACATCCATAGCTTTTCATCCATGGTATAAGCTTTGAGTCTTCCCAAGAAAGATTGCAGATGAGTGCGAGGACAGGAGGTACCATTGTACTTTTCAAAGCATGGGGGTTTGAATTTGTGGGGAATTCTCACCCCATCCACTAGTCCCATATCCATCACATCGAAGCCCAAAGAATTCTGAGATTGCAAAGATCTTAGCTTTTCAGCAATCTCGTCCAATCTTCTGTCATATACCTCATCTACAGCCCCAATGACAGTAAACTGTTCTCCCTGGGGATCCTCCTATAGGATTTGGCCCCCAGCAGCATTACCTTGACCATTCCTCGGGATGTTAACTTCTGGATTTAGATGAGGTCCATACTCCTGTGGGTCAATACGAGGCTGACCCCGTTCATTGTTGCTAGTTCCTCCTGTTCCGAGATGAGGTTCCTTAGGAGTTTGTCTTTCCACCAGCTCTCTTAACCTTTCTTGATTCTGGGCTAAGCCAGTCATCACTGCCATGAATTGAGACATCTGATTTCTCATCTCCACTCTCTCATTGGCCATCTGATTTCTGACCTCAGTCAGGTCCTGCTGTACTTGTTCCATTTGAATGCCGGGAAGATTGTTACAAGTCGGGTACCGGTGCGTGCGGTTGACAGGGAACACTCGGCGGCGAGCAATGTTTCCTGAGATCACAACAAAGTTAGAAACAAAAAATAATAACAAAACCTACAAGACAAAGACAAAGTTAGTATGCAATGCAGTATGCTTATTTGTTTTCCAAGGTATCCGGTTTGGTTCTTGGTTTTGACCTTTCCAGACCTCGAGGAAGATGTGTGATGTTGTTGAGAGAAAAGCCTAAATGAAAACAAACTAAAATATATTACAAATGGTGAACAATACATAGTTTGTTTTACAATACATGCCCATGGAGGGTCAAAATACAACAAAAGGGAAAGTACATCAAATGGAAACAAACAACAAGCAAAGAATCAGACATCCAATCCAAACTCATCTTCTCTGACCTCCTTCAGGAGTGCCTCAGTCACTGGACCAGCTGGGTGCTCTGTAATGGTCCTAATGAGGAGGTTCATGGTAGCAATAGCAGTAGTCAACTTCTTGTGCCTGTCCTGGTCCTTTGATCTCTTCAATCCTGCTCTGAGCTTCAACTCTGATATCTCTTTCTGTGCAGCCAACAGAGCTTCATGCTGCTTCCTCTCATTGGCCTCCAACTGTTCAATCTTGGCTTGAGTCTTCTGGTCTTCTTGTATACGGGCTTCGGTGATCCTGACCCACCTAGCCTGGCTCTCTTGCAGATAGTGCTCAGCCCTAGCTTTTTGAATCTTGGCCTCCTTGCAGGCATTCTTCAATATATGTTCCCCAGCCCTTGCTTTCCTTATGTAGTCTTCTGTCTTCTCAATTTTGGCAAGATGTTCAACCCTGAGCTTTTCCAATCTCTCAATATCCATACGACCATCACTTCTCTCCCAAAGAGTCTTCTTCAGGGCCTGGGATAGCTGCTCATTCCTTTCCTTCAACTTTTCAAATTCCTCCAGGCTAACTGTTGCTGGTATGGGACCAGTCTGAGTACTAAGCTGAAGCAACATTGTTACATCTTCCAAGAATAGCTACTCCTTTTGTCTGGATGTTGTCCCAAGCCCAGGATGCTTGTCTGACAACAGCTGAATTAGGTTGCACTTCACAATATAGGGTCTCAGCTAAATCCTGTCCTCTGGGAGGGTGAACCAAGGCATAACCCAGTTGTCTCTTAAATAGTAAAGGATTGTAGTTGATGCAACCTTTCACTCCTATCAGAGGCACATTTGGGTATTGTCCACAGCTGGTGATAATGTCCTTGCCTTTGGTGCTCTGGGTGCACCATCTGATATCATCTGAAGTCAAGGCAATGAACCTCTTGGCCCAATTCTTCTGTTGGTGGGGATTCAGGAAAGTATCTAACTTAGGCAGGTGTCTAAGCAGCCAGGTGTAAAACAAAGGAGCACAACATCTTACCAACTTCCCCCTTTGTTTCTCATTCCTCTGATGAATGGAGTAGTAAAAATCTCCTAGCAGTGTGGGTACTGGGTTCTTCAGAAGAAACAGATGGATGGCATTTTTGCTGACAAATTTAGGCTCATCTGCAAACAATATAGCCCCATATATACTGAGGGCTAACAGTGCACAGACTGTTCTCCACTCTCCAAATGAAGCCTTCAGGATGGCCTGAGAAATCAAGAAATCCAAATGCAAACCAGGAATCCCAGCTTTTGTTGTCATACTCTTCTCAATAAGGGCAGGCTCCAAGTACAGTGCCCTTGCTATCTCTTCATTCCTAGGAGCAGTCATCTCTGGGTTGAAGGGGATACCACCTCTGATACGTACTCCAACCAATAAAGAAAACTCTTCCAACAGAGGTCCCAACTGAAAGTTTGGAAATGTGAAGCATCTCAGTGGAGGGTCATAAAATTGCAAGCATGTGTGGATCATGCTCCTCTGAGGTGATGGACTCGTAGGGAAGGCTCTTGTACCAGGCCATGGCCCCCTTTCTCAAAGTCATGGGGAAAAGACGGCATTTGATAGCTCCTCGGACACCTCGATAATCCAGCAAAGCATCGATGTTTCGTCCAGATCGCTCGTGCCATCGTAGGTCCCCAAAGGGGGGGTTTCCAAGTCCCTTTGGGAGTCTCATAGACATGATTTCTTCGGATATGGGGCCGAGAGGCTCATTCTCGTCGCTAGAAAATGGGGTGGCTGAACAGGAGTGATCGCCAAGATGCCTGCGGGGAGGAGATCTTGATCGATTCCTGTTATCCTCGGGGGATGGTCGTGCCCCAGGATGGAGGTTCCTCCGTGTTTTCTTCGTTTGAGGGGACTTGTTACGCCTGGGAGACGAACGGATCCTCTTCTTGATAGAATCGGTAGCTTCTGGTTGTTGATCTTTCCTCTGCCTAGGTAACCTGCTGCGGGACCGAAGATGCTTCCTCATCGCGGGTTAGGTGACCTAGAGCTTCTTAATTTCTCAAGAACGTCCAATCTTTCGCTCTGGCGCAGGAGTAAAAGGTTGATGGTGTTGGTCGCTTCGACCAATGCTGCTAGTGTTTAGTATGTCCCCTCCGGAATGGGGATCAAAGGGATATCAACGGGCGTGATAACTGCTTGATGGGATTTTCAGGGGATGGGGATGTTGTTCGTCCATCATGAGAGCGATCCGGCTCCCCGAGGGGAGGGTTGTTCAAGTTATTGTCCCGTTTCTTAACGAGGATGATGGAGAGAGCACGAGCTACGGCGGAATCCTCTTGGTGAGCCATCAAGAATGAAATCAAGAGTGATGTTTTGTCTTTACGAACGGAGGGTGAAAAGACGGGGAGACGACGCTTCCCACAGACGGTGCCACTGATCTTACCTAGTGATTAGAACTTCTACAGCTATTGACGTGGATCTTCGAGTTTTCTCATGCGATGAGAACGGGAGGGGTGTACCTGCAAGGTACTCTGATGCCAAAGTCAGAACAGGAACAAGAGCTAGAAAGTATGAGTAAAGTGTTTGAGGAGAGAATATTCAATACCTGACCCTCTCAAATGAGAGGGTTTATATAGAGAGCCCCCAGCGCGTGGCCAACGGTCCCTGTTTTTGGGCCTGGATCGTGGATCCCCTAAAAATAGGTAACTTCCAGGAATGGAGCGAGGACGAGCATTATGCTCGTGAGATATGGTGTCGGCCACGAAGCCCCTGAGCGAGAGCTGTCCTGGTCAATTCATGTTGGTCCCTGTCGTAGCCGAGCAGAGACCATGGACGAAGAGGGGGATGACCACTATGGTAATGGGTCCCTTGGATAATAAGTTATTGTCCATTTCATGGTCCAAAAAAGGTTTGGCCATACCTAGTCATTGGTCCAGTCTAGAACAGTTATTATGTGAATCAAGATGAAGAAGTTATTCTTGTGCCTCAACGAAGATCAAGCTAGTAAAGCTATTAAAGAAGAAGAAGAATTTAACCTTCAAGTGCTCAATGTAAAAGCAATTTGAAGAAGTAGAAGACCATAAAACGGAGCAAGAATACAATGTAATATTCTTAGTTTGTATTTAGGTTCTTCTGATGTACTTAAGTAAGTTTACAATATGCTTATTAAGAAGCATATGTGTAATTTACTGACGACAGATTATTGATGTTTCTGACGGGTAATTTGCTAGGTCTTGGAGGAGCATATGTGTTGATAGGTGTTGGTGTAGCGATGGATTCAGTCTTTTCAAATCATTTTCCATGGTTTGACATGCAATCATCCTCTTCTAATGAATCATTTTTTTAGGATTGTTGTTGCTTAGACATCTTGGATGACTTGAAGGATGAATGATTGTGATGAGCTTTTTTCCAGAAGTGACTAAATGTTAGAAATAGGAATAGTTGAAAGAGATAGCGTCTTAGGTTAAAGAGAGAAGTTTGACTGAGTAACCCTCCATTTTGTACATATGCTTGTGTCTTCAGGTTTGACATATCCTATAGGAAAATTTCCAATTTACCCCCGACGATGTCTTTTGAGATGTTCCAGAGGGATGTCAGGATATGATTTAAGACATATAATGTTCCTGACCTGATTATCTTGAGACAAATGCTTCATGTTGTTGAGAGTTTCAATTTGTTACCTTGTTGATTACTACTCATTATCTTTCAATACAAGTTGTATGTGATATTCTTACTTCTGTTATCTTCATCTGTCATCCTTTTGAGACCAATTGTCAAATCTTTGTCCCATGCTTTATTCCTTAGAGAGGGCTTTTGAGGAGACCATTCAATAGATTCAGACAGACCTTCTGACTTGGATAGATTATTTTGACTATGCCTACTTTTAATTGTCGCTCCCAAAGATTTGCATCCTGGTACAAACGCGAACGGTCGGCGAGAGGAGAGAACACAAGGGTGAACTGAAAAGAGTCACCAGCTAGGCATTTTTATCCGGAAGGAAAGGTAATGCTGCATAGACCTAAGAAAAGATGGATAAGACGGCTGCGAACCAGAGAAACTGAGAAAGGGGGTTGGTTACAACCTGGGAAGGTATTAGCACCCAGATTGTCCGTCGTACTCGACGGGATCCACACTTAAAAGATTGTGTTTAAAGAGGTAGTGTATGTGTTATCTGTGTGTAAAAGCTGGAAAGGAAATATACAAGTGTCAAATGCAAAAAGTGATTGCTCAGGAATGAGGCTTAGAAAGAATGCTGGAAGAGGGGGATGACAAAGAAAATTTTGTTCGATAACAGTTAGGTTATGCCTACGTATCCTCTCGTGCAATGAGGAAGTCAGAACACCGTAGTTGACTCAAAGAGACTGAAAGATAAATTGACTTGTGAACTGCTTACTTGTCTATGCTCAAGTGTATGACCTGTCTGGCTCAGGTGCAAACTGTCTTGCATTAGACGGAAGAAGCGAGTTCTCGTTTGTGAATGAGCGTGATGAGAAAAGAATCCCGGAGGAGACGATTATTGCTTGTTTTTGATGTTTTCAATCTTTTATTGCTTTTTTGAATTTGTCATAAGAAAATGAGCTTAAGCCTAAACCAAGGGTTAGTAAACTCATCACATTCTCCCTCTGATTAGGGGTAATGAGAATACCTCAAGTATGAAGTAAACACCTCACACTTAATCACCATGATGTAGGATTAAGATCATTAACCTACTTGTATTTACTTAGATGCTTTTGTTGTTTTTGTTTAGTGTTAAGTAATGAGTTTAAGCCATAATCAAGGATTTAATGGACCCATTACACCATCCTAATAGAAGGATAATAGATGAGAACATTTAAGCTGAGAAAGGCTCCTCAGCTTAATCCACGATTAGGGATTAACCTCATGACAAAACAAAACCTTTATTAAATGGATTTTAGTTAATGGTAAGATTAAGAAGTGGATTTTATGGTTTGTAAGACAACTTGAGGGGGACTTGTCCATTAACACTAGGGTTAGTCCTTCTTAACCAGTTAAGGAAGAATTAGAACCCTAATGCAAGGCCCAAGTTGCAAGCTTGATGTCTTAGTGATCATTATGTGAATTGATTAAAGGGTTTAAACACATTGAGGGTTTAACACTTAGGATTAAAGTTATACACTCCATCCTAATAGAAGGATACAGGCATAACCCTAATCACAAAGCCTTAAAACCTTTAAGGTTTAGTCCTTGATTAAGAGATGAGAAGAGAAGACTCAAAGATGACACAAAGGTAAAACTAATGGGGAGACTAATCAAACCCTAATTGTGATCATGCTTGGATGTTCCTAGGTTTTATGAAGCTTGCAAGAAGATCTTCAGAGAAGCCACCAAGGAAGAAGCAGAATGAAGGAAAAGAAGCAGAAAGAAGCAAGACAACTTACTTCACTTAAGAAGATAAGTTGCTTGAAGAAAGAAAGAGGAGAGGGAGCATGAATGAGCAAGCTCACTCTAATACAAAAGTAAAATGCAGCAATGAATGCATAAGAGGGATGAGAAGAGATTATGAGAAGTGAAGGCAAATTCACTTCTCAAACACTTACCACCTAAAAAGTTAGCAACAAGAAAATGAAATGGCATGAAAATGAGATGAAATGAAAAGATGAAAACCAAAGTCATAAGCATAATCATGATGCAAATGATGCTATGAGATGTTATGAAATCATGTCAAGAAAATAGGATGAGCATACAAGTAATGAAGATGCAAATGAGACATGAAAGAAAGCATGAAAGTTCATGAAAACTTATGAAATGCAATGGGTGCATAACATGGTAAATGGATGATGCAATGATCAAAAATGATTTCAATATGTCCTAAGAGGTCTTATATGTCATGGGGATGCACAAAATGTCATGGAAAGTTTATGTATGCAAGCATATGAAGGATGAATGCAAATGAAGACAAAGATTAGGGTTTATGAACAAGATGCAATGCAAAAATCAAAATCAGAAGAAAACATGAGATAAAAAATTGAAAATGGGATCAAAGGTACCCTAAACCCACATGATATCACACCCCAAAGGAGGAGACCTAACTCTTAACCCTAAGGAAGTTATGATTTTCCTAAGTTTGCTAGGGTTTTAAGGTACCTCACAAGGAAAAATGCAAAACAAATAAAAAATGAAGGATAAATTCATGCCAATTTTATCCTAGAAACTACATGGTATGTGGGATGCAATGCAAAAAGAATCACTATCAAACTCTTCATGGTTAGATAGAAAAGATTTTTCTAAGTTAGGGTCACAAATATTTATTTTTAAGAACCCTAAATCCAAAGAAAATGTCAAAATGGATCAAGAACCAAAAAGAAATTTGTGTGAATGGTTTGATAATGTCTCTAAATGTGTCAAGATGCAATGTGATTTTTTTGGTGATTTTTAGAAACTTAAATGGTATTTTAAGTAATTAATTTCCATTAATTAATTAAAAAAACATTTAAATATTTTAAAAATGATTTTTTAATGCAAAAAAATAAAAATAAAAATATTTTGGGGTTAAGAAAATTATTTGAAGTGAAATTGTAAAAGGAAATATTTTTTAGGATTTTTTAGCTATTTTAAATAAATGGTATAAGATTAAATGAGAAAAATTAAATAAAAATTAAATAAAACAGAAGTAGACGCAGTAAAGGGATGGGATTGAATCTGGGGGTTTCTTAGGTTGACTTGGCACCAGATCTAATGGCCAGTATTCAAATTCCATTAATCCTGATTAATTAATTTTTAAATCCTAATTAAAAACTAATGGAATGATCTCAGCCACACAACACGCGCGGGAGATGAACATCTGATGGTCCACATTTAAACCAAAACCCTAACCCTAATTACACAGTTAATGACTTTCAGGTCACCGGAGAAGAGCTCCGGTCGTCTTCTCCGGTGACACCCTCACCTGAAAATTTCCAACTTCCTCCCTAGGTAATTTCTGGAGCTCTAAAGCTCCAGATCAACTCACCTCACTCTCCTGAACTCAAATCCACTCTCATAACAAATTTATGATGGCTCAATCTCATGATTCGAATCAAAACTCAAAAACTGAAAAAAGTTTCAGAACACGCATACAAGCTCATTTCTCAACTATTTTTAAAAGTAAGAAGTGCAGTGTAATCAGTGAAGCATGAAGATCATTATGAGAACTTAAAATAACATTTCTGGAAAAAAGTTTAAAGAAGTTACCTGAGCTTGAGCTTCCTCAGTTTGGAGCTTTCTGGCCACTTCTCTTGTGCAAAATGACTCCCCTTGACCTCCTGATGAAGCTTTAATGCTTGGAAGGAATTTCTTTTGGCTGGTTTCTGAGATTACACTTCAACTGGCCAAGAATCGTGTTTTGGTTTAGCTGGCTTTTTGGTTGCAATGAAGGGTGGGAAATGTTCTGGAGAGTATATGGAGATGATTGGTGAAGAAATATTTGAGATTTGATGGATGGATTTTGTGTTTCGAAGAGAGGAAGTTTGAGACCAAATTTTGATAATCTGAGTTATGTGATGATCTGAGCTCTAAGGTTATGTGAAATGGCTTGCTTCTTGGCCACATAACATGCTGGGATAGGTCAGGGTAGTTGTTGTGGGTTATGCTGATTGGTATGAAGCAAAATGCATAAAGTCAAGAGTTGGTGTACTTGAGGTATGGGCACATGTCAGGCTTGGATTTGGGCATGGTTGTGCGCAGCAAAGATCAAGGAAGGCTTATGGATCAGATTTGATGAGCTGTAACAAGTGGAGGTATGGTTACATGAGCTTTTGCAAATTGGTGCAACTTTGGCCCCTTTGTGATTTCTTGATGTGTAAGGCATGAAAATTTGAAATTCTTGGGCCAATTCTGAATTATAGGTCATGTATGATGTTTGTTTAATGGTTAGAAGTCAATTAGAGATCACAAATTGCCTTGGTATGAGTTTTTGCAAGTTTCCCTCTTTGGTACATAAGTGAAATTTTGTGATTTTTCCCAACTTTGCAAGGCCATAACTTGAGTTCTATGATGAGTTAGATCAAGTTCTTGTACTTTTTGAAAAAGGAATGATCCAATCTACAACTTTCATGACCAAGAATTTTTCATTTGAAGCATTTTTGAATCAAAAAGAGGAGGTTGAAAAACTTTCCCAAAATGGCAAGTTTGCATTACAAGTCACTTTCCCAAAATGGCAACTTTGCAAATGGCTTGAAATTCTTCAATTTTGTGAACTTATAACTTCTTCTAAGATCAAATAAAGATCATATACACCCAAAATGATGGATAAGACCCTTTGGTTGGATGATTGGGGGCCTCAGATGCCCTGATTTTGCACTGACTTACTCAAGAAGTCATCTATTGATCAGATGCCTTCCCCGTTGAATTTCTTCATGAAAATTGGTATGCATGATCCTTACATCATATAGAGACCAATAGAAACAAGAATGACCAAAAAATTTGGAGTTATGGCCTCTGAAACCAAAACCCTAATTTTAGGTCATCTGTGTAGTTAAGCTTGGCTCTGCTTCCATGCCTTTCTCAGTTCTTGTAATTTTATGACTTTCTTGATCTTGGGAGGATATAATATGATGATTGAACATACATGGACCCTGTTGAGATGATTGAAGACCTTTGGAGTTGCTCAAATAGCTCAGGGATTGCTCAGATCACAAACCCTAGATGCAGATGACTTAGAACCAATGCAGTGGAGCAAAAATGCAATATGAGATGATATGATTGAACTTATGCAAATGAAAAGAATCACAAGCCATGGTGAAATGAGTGAGGGAAAATTTGGGGTGTTCACATTAATCATAGTAGAGATAATTGACTTATTCTTATAATCCTTCATAATGTTTTTTCTGTTATTCATTTGTTCATGCCATTCTTTTTCAATAGACCATTCCTTATTGGTAATTATCCTTAAGGGAGTACATACCATGAAGGGATTAATTGTTTCTCTAGCAAATATTCTTCTGGGTTGGCCTTTTGTTCTGGGATAACCATATAATTTGTAGCAGTATGGCTTAGTGACCATCCTTCCCATAAAAGTAACATACAAATATCTGATTTTTTACTCTTGTCAACCATTTTTGATGACCCTTGGTATGTTGAGATATGATACTCGACTTCTGATGACAGGAAGTTATTATAGGCTCTTCCTCTTTAGGTTTGTTCTCTATCAACTTTGAAAGTTTCAAACTAAGAGAGCTGACTTTGGTTTCTAGATCAAAGATGTTAGCTTGAAGAAGCTCGATGATTTTATATTGATTTCTTCCTATTTGGAATATTTCTTCACTTTCGATGAATAATTTCTTAACCTTATTCGCGAGTTCATCATATGTGAGTTTTGATTATTCTTTATACATCCCAATCAACGCAACAAGCCTTTTGGGTGACTCCCTAGAGGTATTATCTTATGCACAGGATACATGAATTTTTTTTTCTTTTGTTGTTTTAACCACGAGGGACACTCTAATCTTTTGTCTCCAAAACCATCACAAACATAACACTGGATGTTCTTTGTAACACCCCTTTTCTATACCCCAAATAAGCAATTAATTAACTTAGGCACATATTAAAATTTCACCAGAGTATAATTGAACACGGTATAAAAAAGGCATGTCACATTATGCTTGAATTTAAAAATATACAACACCTGCTCAATAAAGATATGCAACAAACGGGGTAACTTACATACACAAGGATTTCATCCTTACACCCGTATTCATCAATTCATTAAACAACGGAAACAAGACATAACAATTTCAAACTTATATACTTATCATAAATATATCTGCAAGTTTGAATCACCAGAATACTCCATGTTTACATAAAACACTTCACATCAAAATACATATACAAATGTATCCACAAAAGGCATCAAGCCAACCCTAGCTACCCGGTGCTACATATCATAACCGACCACCAAAAAGATGAAGACGAACTTCACAAAATATCATCCAGCAACCTACTCTGCAATGCCTCATAGAGCATCATAAAACAGCAGAAGGGTGAGAAACATTATCATAATAATATTGCATATAATTATATATCTCAACATATAAAAATGCACATGAAACATATTCTCACCACACATTTCAATCCTCATCACCTATACACATCGCAACGTGTACATATACAAATCAAGCATATTCATCATGCACCAATTCACTAATTCACATAAACTTACATCATTTATGTTTATTCATCAAATCTATTCATTCCGCATAAACATACGACTAGCTATGTTTAATCACACATATACATTACAAATGTATAAATCACATACGTATACATATAAAACATGCATATATATCAGCAAGTATGTTTCATCACACATACTATCACCTCCATAATACTCCAAATAAACATTTACACATACATGTTTATTTCTGCATATCATAATTAAAATGATAAAAATGCAACTCATAGAGACCGACACACGACTCTATGCAGATGCAAATGCGGTACCGACTCAACATTTCAGCAGGTTCTCTCAGGAACCAAATGGAATCATCGCTTGTTACTTAAAGTAACTCCCCGTCGGGCACACGATGTTCACCCATTGCTCACACCCCACATGGGCACACAATGTTTATGGATTGCTCACACCCCACACAGGCACACAAACCGATTGCTCACACCCCACGCGGGCACACAATCAACGTGGATAAATCACCCATCGCTCACACCCCACACGGGCACACGATGTTTCTGGATTGCTCACACCCCACATGGGCACACAATCCGATCGCTCACACCCATGGGCACACGATCTTGTTGTAGTCATCGCTCACACTCCACATGAGCACACGATGCTACAACAGATTCACAAAGAATCCCACAACACAAGAATGCATACATTATGCTTACATGCAAAATGCCACACAACATTCTTGAAAATGCATACATATTCACAATATAGTTATGCATTCATCTCATACAATTAGCATACATTCACATTTAATTTAATCAATGTATCTACTTGCCAAACGGCCACAACACAACAATCAAACCCACAAATCCATAATTAACATAATTACGCTTTATCGGGAAAGTCGGGTAAAAGTCGGCTAAAAATTACATATTTTAGCATCATTAGATTCTACATGTTTTTAGCTTCGAATCGATTTAAGGATCACTAAAGACGGATACCCGAAACTCAAGTTATGAAACTAAACGCAAAACCTAAAAATTCTCCCAGGCTCGCTGAGCGACGAACAGCTCGCTAAGCGAATTCACCCTGGAACTTTCGTTGAGCGAGGGTAGCTCGCTGAGCGACTACTACGATTTCAGCAAAATACCAGCTGCGAACAGTCTAACCAAATGACCCCAAAATGCCTCTTTGCTCATACAAACATGATCAACAACATATATCTAACATCATACTTCGATTATAACGATTTCTAACCGATTAATCTACCAATTTCTCACATTTTCTCTCAAACCCTAACTTATTCATCTTATCTAACTTCCATTAAAACCAAAACTCAAACAATCAAACACATACATAATCATACACAATATTAAGATAACAATGCTTATTACCCTTACCCGATTATTTCGATTTCTTGGAGCAATCTTGAAGCTTTTCCAACTTTCCCTCTTTTCTCTTCTTTTCTCTTCTCTCCTTTTCTTTCTTCTCTTTTTCTTTCTCTTCTTACCAACTTTTATATATATTACTTTATCTCACTCTCTTATATTTTCTTTCTATTTTCTACTCTCTCCAACCAAATATCACTTTTCTCACAAAATACCAATTTCTACTAATTCCTAACTTATCATTAATTAACAAAAGTCTAAAATACCCTTTTATCAAATTTTTACCCGAAAATTCATAAAACGGTAAAATCACATATCACACCAACAAATCACATTAATTCCTCAACGTATTATATCATCATATTAATTCCTCAATATCAAATATCATCATGATAATTTCACAAACAAAATAATAATTACTCAATTAAAATAAAAGACTCCAACAAAATGGGAATTATCGAATCGGGGCGTTACAACTCTCCCCCACTTTAGAAATTTTCGTCCTCGAAAATATTACCTGATTCAAACAACTCCGGATACGACTCGCGCATCCCACTCTCTAATTCCCAAGTCATATTGCCTTCCGCAACGCCTCCCCACGCCACTTTCACAAGCGCAATATCCTTGCCTTTTAGCTTCTTAATTTCACGGTCCAAAATCCTAACCGACAAAGCTTCCACCGTAAGGTTATCTCTTACCTCAACCTCATCCATAGGAATAACATGTGACGGATCCGGAACATACTTCCGAAGTTGCGAAACATGGAACACATCATGCAAATTTGAAAGATTCGGAGGCAACGCCACATGATAAGCCACAACACCAACTCGTGCAGTAATCTGATACGGCCCAATAAAACGAGAAGTCAACTTCTTCGACTTCAAAGCACGACCCACTCCTGTAACCGGTGTAACTCTCAAAAACACATGGTCGCCTTCCTGAAACTCAAGATCCTTCATCCTCTTGTCATGATAACTCTTTTGTCTACTCTGAGAAGCTCTTATCTTCTCCCGAATAAATTTCACCTTTTTCGTAGTTTGTTGTACCATCTCCGGTCCAACTACCGTTCTCTCTCTGGTTTCATGCCAACACAAAGGTGTTCGACATCTCCGACCATATAAAGCCTCAAATGGTGCCATACCAATACTCGAATGAAAACTGTTATTATAGGTGAACTCAATCAACGCTAATTAACTATCCCAAACACCACCTTGTTCTACCACACAAGCACGCAACAAATCCTCTAACGATTGAATCGTCCTCTCGGTTTGACCGTCCGTTTGCGGATGGTAAGCCGAACTCAATCTTAGCTTAGAATCCAAAGCCTTTTGCAAACTTTCCCAAAATCTCGATGTAAATCTAGGATCTCTATCCGATACAATACTCTTAGGAACTCCATGTAACTTTACAATCACAGAAACATAAATCTCGGCTAGCTTCTCCAAAGAATAACTAATATCCATCGGAATAAAGTGAGCAGATTTAGTAAGCCTATCGACAATCATCCAAATAGCATTATGACCTCTTTGCGTATTCGGCAAACCCGTAACAAAATCCATCGATATACTATCCCATTTCCATTCCGGAATATCCAACGGTTGCATCAAACCACTAGGCTTCTGATGTTCCACCTTAGACTTCTGACAAGTCAAACACGCATACACAAAATGAGCTACATCTCTCTTCAATCCGAACCACCAAAAGATCTTCTTCAAATCTTGATACATCTTATTCTCTCCCGGATGAATACTTAAATTACTCCGGTGTCCCTCTTCCAATATCATATTTTTCAACTCCTCATCATCATGAATACAAATACGACCACGGAATCTCAAAACTCCAAAATTATCAACCTTGAAATCCTCATTCCCTTTCATCATCAAATCAACAAATTTCAAATCCAATTTTTCCTTTTCACAAACGGTTGCAAGAAAATCATTTGTAACATGAAGCATACCAAGTCTCACATTTCTCGGCGTCATCTCGCAAACCAAACTCAAATCTCTAAAATTCTCCAAAAGTTCCCATTCTCTTATCATTAATGCGAACATATGTAACAACTTACGACTCAAAGCATCGACCACCACATTCGCCTTACCCGGATGGTAATTCAAACCAAAATCATAATCCTTCAAAAGTTCTAACCATCTCCTTTGTCTCATGTTCAATTCCTTTTTATCGAATAAATACTTCAAACTTTTGTGATCACTAAAAACTTCAAATCTTGCACCATAAAGATAATGCCTCCAAATTTTTAGAGCAAAAACCACGGCCGCTAATTCCAAATCATGCGTAGGATAATTCTTTTCATGCACTCTCAATTGTCTTGAAGCATAAGCTACAACTTTTCTATCTTGCATCAAAACACCACCTAACCCAAACAATGAAGCATCACAAAACACCACAAATGGTTTTGTCGGATTCGGAAAAATCAAGATCGGAGTTGTTGTTAACCTTCTCTTAAGTTCCATGAAACTCTCTTCACAACGAATGTCCCAAATGAAAGCTTTTCCTTTACAAGTCAACTGCGTTAACGGAAGTGTCAACTTTGAAAATCCTTCAATAAACCTCCGGTAATAACCCGCCAAGCCTAAAAAACTTTGAATCTCCGTAACCGATCTAGGAACTTCCCATTGCATTACCGCACCAATCTTGGATGCATCAACACTAATTCCACCATCGGAAATCACATGCCCAAGAAAACTTACCTTTGACAACCAAAACTCGCACTTTGACAACTTAGCATACAATTGCTTCTCTTTCAAAAATCTGTAACACAATCCTTAAATGCTCTTCATGCTCTTCTTGAGACTTAGAATAAATCAAAATGTCGTCGATGAACACAACCACAAAACGATCCAACTGTTCATGGAAAATACGATTCATGTATTCCATAAACACACCCAGCGCATTAGAAACTCCGAATGGCATCACAAAATACTCGTAATGACCATATCGTGTCCTAAAAGTCGTATTTTGAATATCCTCCTCTTTCACACGAATCTGGTGATATCCTGATCTCAAACCAATCTTACTAAAAACACGCGCACCAACCAATTGATCCATCAAATCATCGATCCTCGGAAGCGGATACTTGTTCTTAATTGTCACCTTATTCAACTGTCAATAATCAATACATAATTGCATGCTTCCATCCTTCTTCTTTACCAACAATACCGGTGCACCCCAAGGAGAAACACTCGGCCTAACAAACCTCTTATCCAACAAGTCATTCAACTGCTTCTTCAATTCTACCAACTCTGAAGCTGACATACGATACGGTGCCATAGAAATCGGTCTAGTACCCGGAACTAGATCAATAGAAAACTCAATTTCTCTTTTTGGCGGTACATTCATAATATCGTCCGGAAACACTTCTGGAAAATCACGCACCACTGGAAACCTACTTATCTCCACTTCGCTTTCCACTGACCACGATGCAAACAAACCAAACAATTGAACTTCGTCCACTAAAAGTTTCTTCAACTCTTTCGCGGATAAGAAACTCTCTTCTTCATCGTCCAAAGAAGGAAACCTTACTAACTTATGATAACAATCTATATGAACTCGATTAAATTGCAACCAGTTCATACCCAAGATCACGTCCAAACCTTCCAACGGCAAACAAACTAAATCCATAACAAAATCTTTACCATACATGGTCAAAGAACAACATACACACACCAAAGAAGTAGTTATCGATCCTGAAGCAGAAGTCTCAATAACCATCTCACCACCCCAAGAAGACATAAACAAATTCAAACGCTTAGCGCACTTAAGAGAAATAAACGAATGAGTCGCTCCCGTATCAATAATAGTACCTAAAGGCATACTATTAATAAAGCATGTACCTTTAATCAAACGGTCTGCACTAGTAGTATCCTTCCCTGCTAATGCAAACACCTTTCCGCCCGCCTGAGCTTGCTTCGGCTTAGGACACTTAGTACTAATGTGGCCAACTTCCCCACAATTGAAGCACTTCACAACATTCCTCATACACTCGGTAGTAGCATGTCCAAGACCTCCACAGTTTGAACATTTCACAATATTCTTCCCACACTCAAAAGACTTGTGGCCTAAATCGCCACACTTGTAATACTTAACGGGGCCAAAACTCCCTCCACCAGATCTCCTATCAAATTTTCTCCTATGTTTGCCCTTATCAGCGGGTGTCACATAAGGTCCACTTCTAGCTTGTTGCTTCCCTTTCCTCTCATTCACACTCTTGTAATGTGTAGAACGAGCTCTGTTATCTTCCTCAAAAATTCTACAACATTCAGTCAAATCTGAAAACCTTCTGATTCTCTGATATCCCACAGCTTGCTTAATCTCAGGACACAAGTCATTCTCATACTTAATGCACTTAGAAAACTCAGCAGTAGCAGCAGCATAGTGAGGATGAAACTGAACCAATTCCACAAATTTAGCAGTATAGTCAACCACTGACATACTACCTTGCTTCAGCTCAAGGAATTTCATCCCCTTCTTTCCCTTCACACTCTCAGGGTAGTACTTCCCTAAGAACTCAGTACGAAAAACTTCCCAAGTTATCTCTTCATCCTCCTCCTCAAGAGTTTGACTTCTACCGACCCACAATCATCGGCTTCTTCCTTCAGCATGTGCGAACCAAGTCTCACCTTACTCTCTTCAGCACTGTCCATGAATCTGAAGATTCTTTCAATCTCCTTCAACCAATTCTGAGCACCATCAGGATCAAATCTCCCCTTGAAGACCGGCAGTTGATTCTTCCTAAACTCATCATTCGCATTCATATTCGGCGCTCCCTGCACCGCCCTAGCCATTGCTTCCAAAGCAGCAACCATAGCATTGTCGTTTTTACCAGCCATATTCTGATTATTCCCAAGGACAACAATAAGATTAAACAAAAGTTCAAACACAACAACATCAAAACAGACACAACTGACTCGAACACTGGCTCTGATACCACTTAATGTAACACCCCATTTCTATACCCCAAATAAGCAATTAATTCACTTAGGCACATATTAAAATTTAACTAGAGTATAATTGAACACGGTATAAAAAAGGCATGTCACATTATGCTTGAATTTAAAAACATACAACATATGCTCAATAAAGATATGCAACAAACGGAGTAACTTACATACACAAGGATTTCATCCTTACACCCGTATTCATCAATTCATTAAGCAACGGAAACAAGACATAACAATTTCAAACTTATATACTTATCATAAATATATATATATATGCAAGTTTGAATCACCAGAATACTCCATGTTTACATAAAACACTTCACATCAAAATACATATACAAATGTATCCACAAAAGGCATCAAGCCAACCCTAGCTACCCAGTGCTACATAACAGAGCCGACCGACCAAAAAAATGAAGACGAACTTCACAAAATATCATCCAGCAACCTACTCTGCAATGCCTCATAGAGCATCATAAAACAGCAAAAGGGTGAGAAACATTATCATAATAATATTGCATATAATTATATATCTCAACATATAAAAATGCACATGAAACATATTCTCACCACACATTTCAATCCTCATCACCTATACACATCGCAACGTGTACATATACAAATCAAGCATATTCATCATGCACCAATTCACTAATTCACATAAATTTACATCATTTATGTTTATTCCTCAAATCTATTCATTCCGCATAAACATACGACTAGTTATGTTTAATCACACATATACATTACAAAT
Source organism: Lathyrus aphaca (assembly GCA_963966055.1). Classification (NCBI taxonomy): domain Eukaryota; kingdom Viridiplantae; phylum Streptophyta; class Magnoliopsida; order Fabales; family Fabaceae; genus Lathyrus; species Lathyrus aphaca. Next base: position 481,315,364 of record OZ014525.1, on the reverse strand, counting down.
ATATAAATCACATACGTATACATATAAAACATGCATATATATCAGCAAGTATGTTTCATCACACATACTATCACCTCCATAATACTCCAAATAAACATTTACACATACATGTTTATTTCTGTATATCATAATTAAAATGATAAAAATGCAACTCATAGAGACCGACACACGACTCTATGCAGATGCAAATGCGATATCGACTCAACATTTCAGCAGGTTCTCTCAGGAACCAAATGGAATCATCGCTTGTTACTTAAAGTAACTCCCCGTCGGGCACATGATGTTCACCCATTGCTCACACCCCACATGGGCACACAATGTTTATGGATTGCTCACACCCCACACGGGCACACAATCTGATTGCTCACACCCCACGCGGGCACACAATCAACGTGGATAAATCACCCATCGCTCACACCCCACACGGGCACACGATGTTTCTGGATTTCTCACACCCCACATGGGCACACGATTCGATCACTCACACCTCACATGGGCACACGATCTTATTATAGTCATCGCTCACACTCCACATGAGCACACGGTGCTACAACGGATTCACAAAGAATCCCACAACACAAGAATGCATACATTATGCTTACATGCAAAATGCCACACAACATTCTTGAAAATGCATACATATTCACAATATAGTTATGTTTTCATCTCATACAATTAGCATACATTCGCATTTAATTTAAGCAATGTATCTACTTGCCAAACGGCCACAATACAACAATCAAACCCACAAATCCATAATTAACATAATTACGCTTTATCGGGAAAGTCGGGTAAAAGTCGGCTAAAAATTATATATTTTAGCATCATTAGATTCTACATGTTTTTAGCTTCGAATCGATATAAGGATCACTAAAGACGGATAACCGAAACTCAAGTTATGAAACAAAATGCAAAACCTAAAAATTCTCCCAGGCTCGCTGAGCGACGAACAGCTCGCTGAGCGAATTCACCCTGGAACTTTCGTTGAGCGAGGGTAGCTCGCTGAGCGACTACTGCGATTTCAGCAAAATACCAGCTGCGAACAGTCTAACCAAATGACCCCAAAATTCCTCTTTGCTCATACAAACATGATCAACAACATATATCTAACATCATACTTCGATTATAATGATTTCTAACCGATTAATCTACCAATTTCTCATATTTTCTCTCAAACCCTAACTTATTCATCTTCTCTAACTTCCATTGAAACCAAAACTCAACCAATCAAACACATACATAATCATACACAATATTAAGATAATAATGCTTATCACCCTTACCCGATTATTTCGATTTCTTGGAGCAATCTTGAAGCTTTTCCAACTTTCCCTCTTTTTTCTTCTTTTCTCTTCTCTCATTTTCTTTCTTCTCTTTTTCTTTCTCTTCTTACCAACTTTTATATATATTACTCTATCTCACTCTCTTATATTTTCTTTCTATTTTCTACTCTCTCCAACCAAATATCATTTTTCTCACAAAATACCAATTTCTACTAATTCCTAACTTATCATTAATTAACAAAAGTCTAAAATACCCTTTTATCAAATTTTTACCCGAAAATTCATAAAACGGTAAAATCACATATCACACCAACAAATCACATTAATTCCTCAACATATCATATCATCATATTAATTCCTCAATATCAAATATCATCATGATAATTTCACAAACAAAATAATAATTACTCAATTAAAATAAAAGACTCCAACAAATCGAATCGGGGCATTATCGAATCGGGGCATTACATTCTTCGCTTGATTGTGTTTCAGGCTTCTGTCTTTGACTAGATATATCATTATGTCTAGAATTTTGATTTATCCTTTTCATCATCTGGTCAATTTCTTCTTTTAGAAATTCAATAGTGTTAGGTACACCTCTTATTGATTGTTGATCTTTTCCATGTTCATTGGATTTGAAGGCTATGTTAGTTAATTTCTCAGACCTATTTCTTCCAATTCCAACTTCAAAAGTTTGAAGAGACCCAATGAGCTCATCAACTTTCAAGGTGTTGATATCTTGAGTTTCCTCAATGGTCGTTACCTTTATATCGAATCTCTTTGGAAGAGATCTTAGAATTTTTTGCACCAGTTTTGCTTCTGAGATTTTTTCTCCTAAAGCATTAGACTAATTTGCTAAGTCTACCATTATCATGTGATACTCCTGAATGCTTTCATCCTCCTTCATCTTCAAGTTCTCTAACTTGGTGTCGTACCCCAAAAAATACGACCTCACGCGATCAAAATGGACGGAGTCGCGCGCTGGACGGACTGAAGAGTCGCCACCTAATTCTATTTATTCCCGAATAGGGAAAGGGGGGATATAAATACAACCCGGGGAGAAAAGGATGAGGACAAAGGTCAACGGAACCATTGCCTGGGTTCGGGAGTCGGTTATGCAGGGGGAAGGTATTAGCACCCTCTACATCCATCGTACTCGATGGGAACCATCTAAGTTAACGCGCGTGAAAGGATGTCTATGCTTAAACGAATTGCTTGCTAGAGGGAAATGAGTTGAGTTATAAGTTAGATTGAACCTAGGTGCTCGGCAAGGATTGAGATCCTCGTGCCTACGTACTCCCGTGTGCAATGGGAAAGTCAGAGCCTCGTAGTTCGGCCTACTAAGGGTAATGGTTGTTGATTTTATTACCTTTCGTCGATGAAAGGGTTTAGGAGTTGAAATGTACTAAAGACTATGGATAGTTTATTTCGCCCAACAAGACGAGTGTCCTGCGTCGAAATAATCGGAGCGAGTAACGAAAGCTCGTTATCCCCCTTTCTACCGCTTAAGGCTCGTGGCGTACAAATCTTCTCGTTTTATTAGAATTTTTTATTTCCTAAAGCCGTTTGACGTTGGATCAAGGGTTTGGATCTAATCGAAACGTTTTGGTTTTTTGAGGTTAAAAGGGTAAATGCAGGTGGAGGTTTATTTTTGTGGTTTGTTTAGCGAGGCACAATGCGCTCGGCTCGCAAAGATAGGTGGATCCTAATAAAGAAATAATAACTGGAAAATAAAGTGCGAGTGTGCAAGTGCAATCGCTTGGCGTTGGACCAAGGATTCAAAAATAAATACGGAAAATAAATTGCGTACAAATTAAGGGGAGAGGGATACAAAATAAATACAGGGGATTGCGAGAAATAAAGGGTATCATTGTAGTTTGCCCAAGAGGAAGCGTGTGTGCAGTGTGTTTGAACTATTCGAAGGCGTTCGGCCTTTTTATTCGGGACACAACTATTTGAAGGCGTTGGACCTTTTAATCGAGCGCAACTATTCGAAGGCGTTGGACCTTTTTTGGGACGCGACGAAATTTTGTTCGTGAACTGCCTTAGAATCGGTTCAAAATGGGAACCATTCTATAAGGAGTCGAATCGTAATTTGAAATGCAAAATGAATAAATTAAATTGCGAAATATTAAATAAATAATAAATTGAATAACTAAACAAATTAAATAATGAATAAATAATGAATAAAATGAATTAAATTATATTACAAGTTTTTTTTTTGTTCAAAATAAAAATAATAGAATAAAAATAAAAGAGGGCCTCATATTGACCGCTCATCACCGATTAAATGTAATCGGGCAAAAAAACGGCCTTTTATGATATCATCGGCCCCTCTTTTTTTTAAAAAAAATATTTTAAAGTGAAATGGTGAGAAAAACTTAAGGAATTATTATATAGAATTGTTCATGCATTTTAAATAATAAAACCTAGAAAAAGAACTTTATTAGAATAAATTAGAAGGAATAACTAGAAAATCCAAAAAAAGGAAGCCAATAGCCATAGCTGTTCCGCATCATCGTTCGGCGTAAAAAAATGGGAAAAGAAACTCACAGATTTTGGCAGCTGTAATAGACTTGGGGCAATATAATATTTGTTTTGGAAAGAAAACCTTAATTAAATTCAAAAACAAAACTTTTAAGAAAACAAAATAAATGGACATTAATCCTGTTTAAGAAAACCAAATATACTAAAGATTTTTAATAATCCCTACCCACCTACTGACACGCATTATGAAAAGGAAAATAGGACGCTAGGCATCAGGCATTGGGACAACTGTATAAAAGCCATTTAATATACAAAATAAAAATATAAAACATGAAGAAAATGGTATGTATTGACAAACTGGTCCAAGACCATGGGTTATTCAAACCCGATATGCACAAAAAGAAAAAGGGAGTAAACATTATATATAAAAGAGAAAGAAATAAATAAGAAAAAAAAGAAAACCAATCTCAGTAACCAACACTCCTACGGTTCTCTCTCCCAAATGCATTTCTATTTCTATGGAAAACAAAAACAGTAGCCGAAAAGAATAAAGCATAACCTCACCCACAGCTTTTTCGTCTTCTCGCTCCTTTCATCTCACGGCGACGGCTCTTGCTCCCGCGGCGGTGGGTCTGAACGGCGCTTTTGGTCTCTGCTTCTCTTTCTCACCGCCGTCTTCAAGCTTTCCGCGGCGGCGCGGTTCTGTTGCGGCTGTGTTCGTCGGATGGTGTTGTTGGATGTTGAGCGGTGTTGAGCGGTGGATTGTTCGACAGATCCGCGGTTTTGGCTGGTTCTCTTTGTTCGGTTTCGTCACTGTGCTTGCGGTAACGGAGGAGGTGGATTCGGGTTTGAAGATAGTGATGGTGGTTTTGGAAGCTGAGGATGTGTCGCGGATGGTTCACGATTTACGGCGGGGTGTGTTGTTCTGAGCGTGTTTCACAGCAATGATTTGGAGGAGGTTGTGTTGGTTCGAAGGTGAGCTGAAGTTTCTCGGAAAGGGTTGCGGATTCGTGTTTGAGGGAGGTATATGGAGCTTTGGTTGTTTGATGTGTTCTGGTTTTGGGCGGTTTGCGTTTGGCTGGCCGGTTTCGTGCTGTTTGACTGGCTTTGCGATCTGAGCGATGGATTCAAAGATTCTATTTGCAGATGGAAGATTTGTGTTGGAGGTTTTGGTGGTGGTGGTTATGGCTTTAAGGTGCTTTGGTGGGAGCTGGTTCTGACTCTGCTTCTGTTTCTGGTTTTACGGTGAGTGTGGCTTTCTGCGAATCGGTTTCTGGTTTGGGTTGTGTTGAAGGGTGATTCATAAACGGTGATGGAAGGAGAGTAGGAAGATGCTGAATTTTTGGTTTTTTGTGAACACAGTTTATTTTATTTTTAGCTCTTTTGATGCAGCTTGATTTGATTATTTTTCTGCAGAGGTTTCACAAGTTTTCAAGCTTTCCCATGAGTGAATTTAGTGTTGAATTTATAAAACAAAATATGGAGGGTATGAAAGGTATTTACAGTGAGGATTGGATAAGAATTGTTGATATTGTAAAGATTCTGTGCATTTGTTGCTGAAGATTAAAGTGAGTGGGTGTGCAATTTGTGAATGCTGGTTGTGAGTGCGGTACCGTTAGTGAGTGGAGGCTGGTTATACCATGTGCTGGAGAATAAAAAAATGTTGTAAAGGAGACCTAGAAATAGTACAACTGATGGTGTGATATATAAAAAAAATACAAAATACATAAGGTTGGAAAAAGGAAATATGTTGTAGCGTGAAATTGTGAAGATATTTGCACGAGAGTTATGTAGGGAATACTGAGAAATTATGTGGGATATGATTGTAATAACGATATAACAATGAAAACAATGAAGAGTATAATAGGAAAAATATGATTAAATAATAATAATAGAAATTTTGATAATAAAATAATGATAATAAAAGTAAAATAAAGATAATAATAATAATAGAAATAGGTAACATTAATAAAATGGAAATGGTGAAAATGAAAATGAGAATAATAATTAGAAAAAATATAAAATAAGAGGAAGATAATAATGAGATCTTTATTTTGTAAAGAAAAATGATAAATGGATCCCCTCTTTTTTTTTAAAAATGTAATTGTTTTTTTTTCTTGGAAGAATTTTTTTATGAAAATGATGGTTAGAAATAAGAAGAGTAATAATGAAAAAAAATGGAAGTGATTGGATATAATAATAATAATGATATTAATAATAGTGAAATAATAGGGATTGATAATAGCAATAATAATAAAATGGAATAAAGAAATGAAATTTTTTTTTGTATAGAATGGTAAATGGGCCTAAAATTAATGGGCTTAAATGGATTTTATAAAAGAATTAAAAATGAAAACGACAAATGAACAAATGACTTCCACACTATACTGCACTCGCAAACACCGATGAACCTCAAACTGACTCGATTCTTTTGCACAAAAGAAAAATGACATATATATTTTTTTTAAGTTTGAATATCGGACAGAAAAAAATAAAGTAGCACATAATTTTTGGATATTTTGAAATAATGGTTAGACAGAAAATAAAGGTGCATATTTTAAGACTTTTGAAATAATGTTGGAAAACAAAAGATAAAGGTAGGACAAATTTGGGGTATGACAGATGCCCCTATCGAATTGACTTAGACCGAGTAAAATGAACTGGCTCGCGTTCAATCTTTCAAGGTATAAGATAATTAGATATTAACAGACACCAAATTTGTCCGCCAAAAGAAAATGTGCAGTAAATGGATGATTAAAATTGGAAAATGAAGGCGATATGAAACAGAAACAGGTTGACAGAAATTTGAATAATCGCTTATCACCGCAAGGATGATAATGCGAACTCCGCACTCGATGCTAGATCGATGCTGAGTAACAGAAAATAAAATAAAATAATCGCTTACCACCGCAAGGATGATAATGCGAACTCGGCACTCGATGCTAGGTCGATGCTGAGTAACAGAAAATAAAATAAAATAATCGCTTACCACCGCAAGGATGGTAATGCGAACTCGGCACTCGATGCTAGGTCGATGCTGAGTAACAGAAAATAAAATAAAATAATCGCTTACCACCGCAAGGATGATAATACGAACTCGGCACTCGATGCTAGGTCGATGCTGAGTAACAGAAAATAAAATAAAATAATCGCTTACCACCGCAAGGATGATAATGCGAACTCGGCACTCGATGCTAGGTCGATATGGATGCCGAAAGACAAAAAATTAAATAAACGGAAGAGAAATGCCCAATGGGGGCGCCCACTGAATAACACCTGGAGAATCTTTGGAAATTTCGATCGACCCTGGATCCTGACTTTCGCTGGGGAAAGGTTTGGAATCTTGGATTGACCCTGGATCTTGAACCATGCACGTATGCTTGATTGTTTTTTTGAAATGGTATTCCATAAGGATGGAGTTACAATGCAAATGTTTATGCACTGAGATGTAGGTTGAAAATGTTGGGGATATGAAAAGTCTGATTTATTTAGGTATGCACATGATGCACATGTTGCAAATGATTGATGTAAATGATGCTTATGACTGCATATGATGTACAATGATGCATATGAGCGATTGAAAGGTGCCAGCTTGGTGGACTTTTGGTTTGGTAGTTGCCAATAATGATTGGACTTTGGGTGGGTGGAGGGATCGATTTCCCGACACTCGATCTTTGACGAAGTATGATCCGAAGATGGATCTTGAAAACTTCAAGCTTTGGTTATCTGCTAGTGAGCGAAGCGACTTAATTGCCGCATGAAGACTGATTTTGCTTTGAATGATTGCCAGCGTCTAACAAGGTCTACTTGCTTAGCTGGGGAAAAGAGATAGGAAGAGCTGCTCTTTGTTTGCTTGCCCCTGTCTGTAGGGTATTCAAATAATTCTGGTGGGGAAGCTTTGACAATGGCCACGACATGACCTGCCCCTGATTGAGCCTTTTGAAGGTGATCTGCCCCTGATTGGGCTGTTTGAAGATGAAATGCCCCTGATTGGGCTGTTGAAGTACTCTTGATTCATATTGGCAATGAAGTTCAAGTTTCTCTTTTGATTGCCCCTTGTTGGGATTGTACTAATGTCAAGCCCTGATTTGCAATTAAATTGTTCATACACAAATGGTAGTGTTAATGTAAAGTTCATGTAAGTTTTGAAAAAGTCAATTTATTTGAATGATTGTGATAGTGTGACGAATGGACCGTTAGCCCAAACGAGGTGCTGATTTAGAAAGTGCGTAAAAGATGCAGCAAGAATAATGTGCAAACGAGATTGAAGATTAATAAATATATGGGAGTCAATTTACGCAACCTTGTTGGTAGCATGCTTTCAGAATAAACCGTGCCTCAATTAGGACTTTCGAGGGTTGTAACGTGGTCTGGTTAATGGTTTGAGAAACAAAGGATATAAGGCTCAAATGATTTGTACCCATCCCTTCTCTGTGATGTTCTTCAGTCCTATGTTCAGTTAACTTTACACATGCATTTGTTTTGACTTTGCAAGAGTGAAGATTAAGCTTTAAGATTCGCTTGAGAATGGCAGTCATCTTTTTTGCTGTTGGTGCCCCTTTGATTTTTGATTGGATGGTCACTGATATCTGTTTTTTTTTCTTTTGCTGAGGATTTGAGCTCCTCTTTCTATTTCTTTTTTTTCGACTAAGTCTCCCTTTGGGTGCTCAACTTAGTTGTTTTTTCTTTTCTTTCTTTTTTTTTGTCTGAATGTTGTGACCGCCAAGTCATTTGTTGATGGTCCTCTGACGGGATGTCTCATCTTGCGATTCGAAGGTGTAGTCAGGCTAACTGAACAACTGCCCTGCCCCGGGTTAAATGTAAGGGTTGTATCCGAAAGAAACTCCTACTTCTAGGCTCGAAGTGATTGACTAGGGATTAACTCCTTATATCTCCAGTGTTTGGGGATTTGAAAGAATGCTTGTACATCATTGACAAGGTTTTATCCGAAAGCATACCGAAACAGTTATGGGTATTTCGTTTTCATCATCCTCCCTCAAATATTTGCTAAAGTGAAGTGAGGGAATATTTTTGTGATTTTTGTGATAAATGATAAATATGAGCAAATGTGGATAGATTAATTCAAAACATGCATAAACATAACATTAACATAACCAAGTACAAACGTAACAATGTTCAGAGCAAATAGTACTTAAACAAACATTACAAAACAACAGGAATGCGGAAATAATAAATGGCGATGGCTGCCTTGATTTGAGGAATTGAACTTCTCTTGATTGAATGCTTCAAAGTTGGAGACTACTCAGTTTGGTCTTCAACAACCCCTTCAAATGTCTTCACTTGTTGGCACCATGCGACGGCATTAGATCGTTCTGGACATTTGGATTTCTCGGAGTGAAGGTGAGATCCTTAGAGTCGATTAAATCTTGGACTTTGTGCTTGAATAACCTGCAGTTGTCAATTGTGTGACCTGGAGCACCCTTGTGATACTCACAGCGAGCATTGGCATCATAATTTAGAGCGTTACCAGTTTGAGGTGGCATGTCCTTCAACACAAGAGTTCCCTTTGCCATCAGTCCGTTAAAGATTTCTCCATACGTCATAGGCAAGGGATCAAAGGTTCTTTCAGGCCTTCTTTGCTGATATGGTGGACGCTGTTGAGGAGCGCGCTGTTGCTGTTGACCAGGCCGTGGTGGATAAGCCGGTTGCTGGTATGGATTGGGCGCATACTGCGCTGCTGCAACCATAGGACGTGGTTGGTGAATCATCTGAGGCGGAAATAGATCTTGAAAGGCCTGCTGATAAGGCATTGGAGGAACTGGATGATATGGTATAGGAGCATATTGTGCAGCAGCAACATAGGGGTACTGATAGTAGGGAACTGATGCAGGTGCACTCTGTTGAAAATTCCCACTTGCAGCAGAAATGGCATTTGTTTCACCCTTTTTGTGCCCATTGAAAGGTTTCTTGGCATTGTTTTGGCTGCTAGGACCTCCTTGAATCTTTCCACTCTTCAAACCTTCTTCGATTCTTTCTCCTACCATCACCATGTCAGAAAATCTAGAAGATACGCTGCTGATCAGCTTCTCGTAATATTGTCCCTGTAGGGTACCCATGAAGATATCGATCAATTCACGGTCAACCAAAGGTGGATGAACTCTGGCAGCTAACTCCCTCCAGCGTTGGGCGTACTCCTTAAAGGATTCACTTTCCTTTTGAGACATGCTCTGAAGCTGAGTGCGGTTCGGAGCTAGGTCAGTGTTGTACTTGTACTGCTTTTTGAATGCATCAGATAGATCAAGCCAAGTACGAACATTGTTGCGTTCGAGCTGCATGTACCATTCTAGAGACGCTCCAGACAGGCTGTCTTGGAAGCAATGGATCATAAGCTTATCATCTTTAGCGTGAGCGGCCATTTTTCTGCAGTACATCCTCAAATGAAGCTCAGGACAGCTGAGGCCTTTGTATTTCTCGAATTCTGGCAGTTTGAACTTAGTAGGAATCACAACATCTGGAACTAAGCACATGTCTGAGGCACTCAGAGAAGTTGAATTGTGTCCTTCTATGATTCGGAGTTTTTCAGCTAACTCGCGGCACATCTTCATAGCTTCAGATTCTTGAACAGCATGAGGATTGGTGATTGGAACAGCAGTATGCATCTCATACTCAACTTGATGATTCTCTTCAGTTTGAGGAAACTGGGCTTGAGTTGGAATAGGTTGAGCTTGAGGAATAGCACCAACAGTGACACCAGAAGCAGGTATTGGTTGGGAAGTGACCTCTTCAACAGCAGGAGTGAAACCTAGAGGCAAACCATAGACCAAAGGATTTGGAACTGGAACTGAAGGCATTGCTCGTGAGGTAGATCCTTGCACTTGAGCATTGTTCATTGCGGTAGCAGCTTCGCGACGTTCTTCCATTCTTGCCAAAGATTGCAAAGTCTCATAAATCTGGTCAATCTTGCTCTTGACCGAGTCAATCTCTTCCCTCATAGCAGCTTGTTCTTCCTGAATCACGTCCATCAGTCTTCTAGTGTTTGCTCGAGTTAAGTACGGTCGTCTAGCTCGATACGGGCGTCGGGAAACCAGCTTGATTTACTGAAGATGGAGGAACATGCAATGAGTTCTCGATTTTGGAATGAAATGCAATATGAATAAATGATGCAAATGAAATGATATGCAATACAAGATCAGGGTCTCATGATTCCAAGGTACAGATGGAGGATACTCTAATCAGGAACTCACTGGGTAGACTCTAAGGTTTAGGGACCCCAAAGTTATCAATTCATATGGCTGTTCATCACACGCGCCATAAGCATGACGGTTGATTGACTCCACCATATGAATCTATTTTGGGTGAGATCTTCGTATCGACAACCCACGAGATCAAATTTTCTCGGGAGTCCATACTACGTGATCATCGACACAAGGTTTAAAACAAAGTCCTGGAGTTATGGAACTTTCTCAACTGTTTGATGCACGTGTCAATTTCATACATTCTTGACAGTCAATCAACTCCATTGAGTAAGTCTATTCCAAGTGAGGTTTTCATATCGAGCCACGCGAGGGCGAACCCTGGTGCCCAATACTACGCAACCATCAACCGATGTTTTAACCAAAAGGTTCTAAAGGTCCTCAGAGTCGACGACTTTAATGAGAACAACTGAGCACACACGCCAAGAGCTTGACGGTTGTCAGTATTTCCATTAAAATCTACTCCGAGTGAGGTTTTCGTATCGACAACCCACGAGAGAGGTTCTCTCGGGAGCCCATACTACACAACCTCGCTAACTTATGTTTGTACTCGAAAGCCCGGGCATAGAGCTTTTCCCTCAAGTTTCTTTTGCAAAGTATCAATCCAAATTATAGTACCAAGGAGCCACAAGATATATAATATGGAAGGCGATAAAAATAAACAAGAAAGGCATAAAAGCAAACATCAAAACAAGCACGAAAACCTAGACTAGGCTTGACTCGCATAGGGGTGCACCAATCCCCAGCAGAGTCGCCAGCTGTCGTACCCCGAAAAATACGACCTCACGCGATCAAAATGGACGGAGTCGCGCGCTGGACGGACTGAAGAGTCGCCACCTAATTCTATTTATTCCCGAATAGGGAAAGGGGAGATATAGATACAACCCGGGGAGAAAAGGATGAGGACAAAGGTCAACGGAACCATTGCCTGGGTTCGGGAGTCGGTTATACAGGGGGAAGGTATTAGCACCCTCTACATCCAACGTACTCGATGGGAACCATCTATGTTAACGCGCGTGAAAGGATGTCTATGCTTAAACGAATTGCTTGCTAGAGGGAAATGAGTTGAGTTATAAGTTAGATTGAACCTAGGTGCTCGGCAAGGATTGAGATCCTCGTGCCTACGTACTCCCGTGTACAATGGGAAAGTCAGAGCCTCGTAGTTTGGCCTACTAAGGGTAATGGTTGTTGATTTTATTACCTTTCGTCGATGAAAGGGTTTAGGAGTTGAAATGTACTAAAGACTATGGATAGTTTATTTCGCCCAACAAGACGAGTGTCCTGCGTCGAAATAATCGGAGCGAGTAACGAAAGCTCGTTATCCCCCTTTCTACCGCTTAAGGCTCGTGGCGTACAAATCTTCTCGTTTTATTAGAATTTTTTATTTCCTAAAGCCGTTTGACGTTGGATCAAGGGTTTGGATCTAATCGAAACGTTTTGGTTTTTTGAGGTTAAAAGGGTAAATGCAGGTGGAGGTTTATTTTTGTGGTTTGTTTAGCGAGGCACAATGCGCTCGGCTCGCAAAGATAGGTGGATCCTAATAAAGAAATAATAACTGGAAAATAAAGTGCGAGTGTGCAAGTGCAATCGCTTGGCGTTGGACCAAGGATTCAAAAATAAATACGGAAAATAAATTGCGTACAAATTAAGGGGAGAGGGATACAAAATAAATACAGGGGATTGCGAGAAATAAAGGGTATCATTGTAGTTTGCCCAAGAGGAAGCGTGTGTGCAGTGTGTTTGAACTATTCGAAGGCGTTCGGCCTTTTTATTCGGGACACAACTATTTGAAGGCGTTGGACCTTTTAATCGAGCGCAACTATTCGAAGGCGTTGGACCTTTTTTGGGACGCGACGAAATTTTGTTCGTGAACTGCCTTAGAATCGGTTCAAAATGGGAACCATTCTATAAGGAGTCGAATCGTAATTTGAAATGCAAAATGAATAAATTAAATTGCGAAATATTAAATAAATAATAAATTGAATAACTAAACAAATTAAATAATGAATAAATAATGAATTAAATTATATTACAAGTGTTTTTTTTGTTCAAAATAAAAATAATAAAATAAAAATAAAAGAGGGCCTCATATTGACCGCTCATCACCGATTAAATGTAATCGGGCAAAAAAACGGCCTTTTATGATATCATCGGCCCCTCTTTTTTTTTTAAAAAATATTTTAAAGTGAAATGGTGAGAAAAACTTAAGGAATTATTATATAGAATTGTTCATGCATTTTAAATAATAAAACCTAGAAAAAGAACTTTATTAGAATAAATTAGAAGGAATAACTAGAAAATCCAAAAAAAGGAAGCCAATAGCCATAGCTGTTCCGCATCATCGTTCGGCGTAAAAAAATGGGAAAAGAAACTCACAGATTTTGGCAGCTGTAATAGACTTGGGGCAATATAATATTTGTTTTGGAAAGAAAACCTTAATTAAATTCAAAAACAAAACTTTTAAGAAAACAAAATAAATGGACATTAATCCTGTTTAAGAAAACCAAATATACTAAAGATTTTTAATAATCCCTGCCCACCTACTGACACGCATCATGAAAAGGAAAATAGGACGCTAGGCATCAGGCATTGGGACAACTGTATAAAAGCCATTTAATATACAAAATAAAAATATAAAACATGAAGAAAATGGTATGTATTGACAAACTGGTCCAAGACCATGGGTTATTCAAACCCGATATGCACAAAAAGAAAAAGGGAGTAAACATTATATATAAAAGAGAAAGAAATAAATAAGAAAAAAAAGAAAACCAATCTCAGTAACCAACACTCCTACGGTTCTCTCTCCCAAATGCATTGCTATTTCTATGGAAAACAAAAACAGTAGCCGAAAAGAATAAAGCATAACCTCACCCACAGCTTTTTCGTCTTCTCGCTCCTTTCCTCTCACGGCGACGGCTCTTGCTCCCGCGGCGGTGGGTCTGAACGGCGCTTTTGGTCTCTGCTTCTCTTTCTCACCGCCGTCTTCAAGCTTTCCGCGGCGGCGCGGTTCTGTTGCGGCTGTGTTCGTCGGATGGTGTTGTTGGATGTTGAGCGGTGTTGAGCGGTGGATTGTTCGACAGATCCGCGGTTTTGGCTGGTTCTCTTTGTTCGGTTTCGTCACTGTGCTTGCGGTAACGGAGGAGGTGGATTCGGGTTTGAAGATAGTGATGGTGGTTTTGGAAGCTGAGGATGTGTCGCGGATGGTTCACGATTTACGGCGGGGTGTGTTGTTCTGAGCGTGTTTCACAGCAATGATTTGGAGGAGGTTGTGTTGGTTCGAAGGTGAGCTGAAGTTTCTCGGAAAGGGTTGCGGATTCGTGTTTGAGGGAGGTATATGGAGCTTTGGTTGTTTGATGTGTTCTGGTTTTGGGCGGTTTGCGTTTGGCTGGCCGGTTTCGTGCTGTTTGACTGGCTTTGCGATCTGAGCGATGGATTCAAAGATTCTATTTGCAGATGGAAGATTTGTGTTGGAGGTTTTGGTGGTGGTGGTTATGGCTTTAAGGTGCTTTGGTGGGAGCTGGTTCTGACTCTGCTTCTGTTTCTGGTTTTACGGTGAGTGTGGCTTTCTGCGAATCGGTTTCTGGTTTGGGTTGTGTTGAAGGGTGATTCATAAACGGTGATGGAAGGAGAGTAGGAAGATGCTGAATTTTTGGTTTTTTGTGAACACAGTTTATTTTATTTTTAGCTCTTTTGATGCAGCTTGATTTGATTATTTTTCTGCAGAGGTTTCACAAGTTTTCAAGCTTTCCCATGAGTGAATTTAGTGTTGAATTTATAAAACAAAATATGGAGGGTATGAAAGGTATTTACAGTGAGGATTGGATAAGAATTGTTGATATTGTAAAGATTCTGTGCATTTGTTGTTGAAGATTAAAGTGAGTGGGTGTGCAATTTGTGAATGCTGGTTGTGAGTGCGGTACCGTTAGTGAGTGGAGGCTGGTTATACCATGTGCTGGAGAATAAAAAAATGTTGTAAAGGAGACCTAGAAATAGTACAACTGATGGTGTGATATATAAAAAAAATACAAAATACATAAGGTTGGAAAAAGGAAATATGTTGTAGCGTGAAATTGTGAAGATATTTGCACGAGAGTTATGTAGGGAATACTGAGAAATTATGTGGGATATGATTGTAATAACGATATAACAATGAAAACAATGAAGAGTATAATAGGAAAAATATGATTAAATAATAATAATAGAAATTTTGATAATAAAATAATGATAATAAAAGTAAAATAAAGATAATAATAATAATAGAAATAGGTAACATTAATAAAATGGAAATGGTGAAAATGAAAATGAGAATAATAATTAGAAAAAATATAAAATAAGAGGAAGATAATAATGAGATCTTTATTTTGTAAAGAAAAATGATAAATGGATCCCCTCTTTTTTTTTAAAAATGTAATTGTTTTTTTTTCTTGGAAGAATTTTTTTATGAAAATGATGGTTAGAAATAAGAAGAGTAATAATGAAAAAAAAATGGAAGTGATTGGATATAATAATAATAATGATATTAATAATAGTGAAATAATAGGGATTGATAATAGCAATAATAATAAAATGGAATAAAGAAATGAAATTTTTTTTTGTATAGAATGGTAAATGGGCCTAAAATTAATGGGCTTAAATGGATTTTATAAAAGAATTAAAAATGAAAACGACAAATGAACAAATGACTTCCACACTATACTGCACTCGCAAACACCGATGAACCCCAAACTGACTCGATTCTTTTGCACAAAAGAAAAATGACATATATATTTTTTTTTAAGTTTGAATATCGGACAGAAAAAAATAAAGTAGCACATAATTTTTGGATATTTTGAAATAATGTTTAGACAGAAAATAAAGGTGCATATTTTAAGACTTTTGAAATAATGTTGGAAAACAAAAGATAAAGGTAGGACAAATTTGGGGTATGACACTTGGTAGCAAGGAGTTGAAGTCTTGACATCTTCACCCTTGATGTCCCTTCATGAGATGTCTTTAGGATTTCCCATGTCTGTTTTGCCACAGTGCATTTGTTGATTAATCTGAAGATGTTTCGGTCTACTCCATTGAATATATCATTCAATGCTTTAGAGTTGCCTTGCGCTTGTTTGTCATCTTCATTATCCCAATCTTCTTCTAGTTTCACCATATCAGTGATGACATCATCCTTGTCTTTAACTCTTGGAGAATCTCATCCTTTCACCACAGCTTTTCAGGCCTTGCCATCTATGGATTTAAGAAAGGCTACCATGATTGACTTCCAATAGTCATAGTTTGTTCCATCCAAAATAGGTGGTCTTCCCGCCACTATTTCGTCCTTGTTCATTGTACCAAAAAGTATTGTCCATGAAACTCACCCAATAACATAGTAGGGTGTCAACTCTTGATGTCAATCGAAATTTTAGTGTAACAGATCATAGGTGTCCTGTCAAATGTCGGAACAACTGATCTCTGATGTAGCGCAACAATGAATAATTTAAATATGCATAAAGTAAAAACACACGATCAATTGTTTACCCAGTTCGGTCTAACGCACCTACTA
This sequence comes from Lathyrus aphaca, assembly GCA_963966055.1. Taxonomy (NCBI): domain Eukaryota; kingdom Viridiplantae; phylum Streptophyta; class Magnoliopsida; order Fabales; family Fabaceae; genus Lathyrus; species Lathyrus aphaca. The sequence goes on along the minus strand of OZ014525.1, from coordinate 481,298,838 downwards.
TGGGGGATACTAATCCAGGAATGAAATCCACTAAATAGTATTAATTCGAAGTGAAACAACCTTCGGTTTCCAACTTGTCACTTAATCACTACCCGTGTAATATTTCTACCTAAGACAATTCCTAGGTCGAAGCCCTCCTCATTTCATTAACAATCACAATGTGATTAACAACACACATTATGCTTACCAATCTTAGAGTACATGCTTTATAGTTTCAGTTAAGTTCTCTAATTCTTAACATCCGATACGATCTAGAAAAGGCTCACAAAAGAAAAACCCTAATACTTTTTGTCAAGTAATATATCTTTTTTTCCTTGTTATCAACCTAGGTCTAAACTAACCTATTTATGACAAAAGAACACACTGGGTTTGGGTTCTAAACTCGTAGTATTATGATCCCACAAAATCTGCTCAATTTTTCCAAGAGAATAAAAACTTTCCAATCTTTAGTTTCTATAACAAATCCTCTCTGATTTGTGATTGTCATGCCTTCAATCTTTGCCAATCTTCAATCTTAGACGCCAGTTGTAATCATAAATATTACACTGGACATTCTGTGATTTCCTTCAATTTTAAAAATTACAAAAAACAATCACTGAAGTAGATGTCGAGAAACCGAAGTTGTGACATTTCCTTTGACATCTTCCAAAAACCTGTTTTCCTCAAAATAGAACTTGATCTTCAATCAGTTTTCAACATGTCACGACACCTTGTCCAACATGATGAGCACGGGTTGTTTTACCAAAATTACTGCCAACAAAACTGGGCAGAATTATCAGATAAGAATGTAAAACTTATTTGACAATTTGTGGATTTTTTATTTTCACAATTCTTTGTCTATGAAGCAAACAAGTTTTGACAAAATACCTGCACTCCATCCTAGAGCTTTCCAATTCGTCTATGTTTTATATCATGTTCAACAAGCTTATCTGCAAAAAACCGTGGTGGCAAGGATTTAAATGGAAAACAGTCCAATCTGAAATAACTTATTTCACCAGGCATGCAATCAAGACCTCTGGAAATATGCACATTGATTCTTCTTGTATTGCCTGAGGGTATATAAAATTTCAAAAGCCTTAGCCTGTACAATCTTGGAAATGTTTGAAGGCTTAATGTCAACTCTTTGATTTGTGACATGTCCAATACAATGCATTCAATACTTTCAATACTTTCAATACTCTGACAAAGAAAAGAGTAAACAAATTTAAACATAATGATGGGCATAATAATTTATTAATGTAGTGTGTGGACTAAGCAATTTAATCTCTACCTTGCAATACTTTAGGACATTGTAAACTTCTTTAGGATCCCACAGTCGACTTGGTTCTCCGAAATTTTTCATATATTCTACAAAACGTCCCATTTCTTGTATCAAATCATGCAAATGTATTGTGTTGTTTTTAGAAACATTTATAAGAGACTTGTCTTCAAGGCTTCTCATCCCGATTTTGTTAGAGAAACCACAAGCATCTAATATACTTGTTATTTTGCTTTTTGTTTCTCCTTTCAAGCAGCAGGCAATATCTAGAAATATATTCTGCTCTTCAGGGTCTAACCCTTCATAATTCAATCTCAACACATCAAAAATTTTAGCTTTGGGAATTTTCTTCAGTTTTTCTAATGCACTCTCATATTCTTTTGGTCGTTTGGAACGAAGATGTGATCCCAGAATTTTAAGAGCTAAAGCAAACCGTACAAGCTTCATGCCATGAACATCTAACATTTCCTAAACCCCACTACACACATAAGCTACAAAAATACTCTAAGACAAACCATTATGCAAAATAACATGGACAAAACCATGTATAAACCTACTACCAACCGGCCAATGCACTTTTTCTGCTACCCACACAAACCAAAATTCATTGACTATATCAAGTCTTCATGCTACATGACTTGTACTTTGCAAAACCTAACTTTGACCAAAACCGCAATAAGCCAATACACTCCAAAAACCAACATATTTTGCCCCAAATCTGCCATGAAAATGATGCATCAATACAAGACAAAATTTTAAATTTTAAATTGAACATAAAAGAGTATAGGCATGGGAAGAGAGAGAAAATGAGGGAGGATTCAAAACACATAAAAATTGATTCAACATAAAAAAATACAAACCTTCCACTTCTGCAAAAAGACCCGTCGATTCACATCACCATCCACCCACCATATAAACAACAAGACCTTATTTCAAACCTTCCAAACCTATCCCACAAGCCTCCTCAACAACACAACAATACTTAAATCATCCCTTCACACCTTCATCGCACCAAACAATTGTTAAATACAATCATCATCCGTCTTCAACCTTCAGTCCAACAATACTACCACTCTGTTACAGCCATCGCTTTTATCACACGCACCTTTCTCAAAACTGAAATTGCCTCATCTCATTATCAAACCGAAATCGCCCTATCTCATCATCAATCGGCCATCCACTCTCATATGCCATCTTCCATCTTCATTCGCCCTCTGCTAAAACAATAACCACACGAACCCAAATAGCAACAACCACCCTTCATCAACCCATCAACGATACATCACTCATCATACAACCTCCAACCTGTATACCTATAATTTTGACACCATGAGAGAGTCCCAGCAGTTGGTGGATTTGTCAAGCTTTGTTCCTTACACGTCATCATTATCTAATATAGCAGCTTCTTAGCTTTTCTTATATTTTTTAATAGGCGATGAGCGTGATTTCGAAGGTTTTTCGACCAGATTAGATCACTCTTTCTTCCAAACATGACTAAGAAGATTAGATCACTCTTTCTTCCAAACATGACTAAGAAGATTAGATCACTCTTTCTTCCAAACATGTCCAGAATCTCGAGAAGGTTTGTGATGATTTGGTTTCTTTTTATGGCGAACGGACGTCTGTCGAATGTAGACGAGTTGCTCTTTAGGAAGTTCTTCACATCACTACTAGAAAATCCTTGTATTTTTGATGGGATATGAATACGAGGATTCGACATGGGGACTATTTGAATTTCAAACGGGTTCGACAGGGCGAAGAGATGCGTCGTTTAGTCAGTTTAAAGAGCAGTTTTTATGAATAACGGTTATTCGCCAGATAATAGTACGTGGAAGATTATCATGGATTAGTAACATGCAAGATGCCAAGTGGCGAATTCTTAGGATTTGACCGTTGTTCGACGGTTATGTTATTTGTATATAAATAGGATAGTTTGCTTTGTGAAAAGTGTGTGAAAATTTTGTACAACATTTCTGTGATTACTCTAATACTCGTGTGTAAAGAGAAAGGAGAATTATCTGGAAAAATGTATGTGTAAACACCATCTTGCTTTCAGTTATAAAATTACAGTTTATCATTCATATCTTGTTCAAGTTTACGTTTCCATTTACCTTTAAAGCAATTTATTTTTCAGTCATTTACTTCTTAAATCAATTTACTTTTCAACAAACCATTAAGGCAAACTTTAAGTTTCTTTGTTTAGTTTCATTAGACAAACATCACCTTATTGTAATATCAATATGAATAGTCTTGTTGAGTAATTGTTCGACAAAACATATAAGAATAAATAAAACTCATATTTAGAATCCATCCTTTAATATTTAGCACATGTGTCCTAGGACTTGTGTGGTTGGTCCTGCAAGTGACCCTTTTCCAAGGAATTGGTAAACCAGAGGTTGTTCGCCAAAAACACCAGCGAACACAACCGCACCTCAAAGCCGACCACCTTCAATTTACCTTTCACAACTATGACTCGTACAATAGCTAAAACCGTTATTTGCATAGAACAAAGAGAGACGGCCGCGAGACGTTGATGGCCGGAAAACACACACACACACACACATACACACACACACACAGAGGGCCACAGCGATGGAGCAGCCACAGCCGCGAGAGATTGGGGACAACGGGAACACAGAGACGCGAAGAAGAGGAAAAAATCAGGAAAAAAATGCAAGGACAACAATCGTTCGGCGTAGTGAAAAGAAAAAAGAGAGAGAGATAGCAGATCGTTGGTGAAGAATAGGAGAAGCGAGTTTGAAGAGTCGAATTTTGGGGTAATCAGAATTTTTTTTCTTTGCTTCTAATTTTTTTTTAATTTATTTTATTCATGTATTTAGGGTGTGTTTGTTTGATGGATTAAAACTATAATCCTGTGAATATTATTGTCAGGAACTTTATTCTCATCAATGTGTTTGGCAAATAAAAATAATTTTAAGAATATTTTTAAATTTTATTTTAATTAAATTTTATAATTTTAAAATTAAAAAATAAATGTGTTAAAATAACATGAGAGTGTGAAGTTATGGTTGGTTATTTTATATTCTCATGAGAATGTAAGATTCTCATCCTTTGACTTGGGAATAAAATTGAAGAAATTCATGAATAAAATATATTTCTAGGATTAAAAAGTATTCAGATATAAATTATCAAAACTTCAAACAAACAAGGGCATATGTGAATTCCAATGTCACATTCTCAGGAATAACATTTGTATCCACGAAACAAACACTCCCTTATTTATTTATTAGGTTAGTAATTATTAGGCTTAGCCCATTTGTATTTCACCATTGATTCCTATTAGCACCTCATAATCACTGATATAATTGTTTTTACTTTTTAGTTTGTTATTAATTTTGATTAGAAGTGTTGATGATTTTCAATTAGAAGTTATTAATATTGGTTGATTATGAATTTTGTTTTAATTAGATATTAATTTTGAGGTAGATTTTAATTATTAGTTCTTAGGCCCATTTAATTTTGTTACTATCACACACATCCTTGTTTGGATTTGTATCCATGGCCCCTTTTCTTTTATTTTATTTTTTTAGTTTTGTTAGTTTAGTTAATTTAGTTTTAATTTAGATTTAGGATTTTAATTATTATAACTTAGTTAGGTTTAGGTCAATCTTAGTTTGTTTTGGAATTTGATTTATTTAGTTTATTTATTTTCCAAATATTAAAATCCAAAAGATGTATCTATGTTTCCTATTTCCTTGATGACTACACAATGTTCTTTTGTGTACGTTACTTGTTGTCGACATATATGCTTGTTCGATTTCATGTATTGTTAGACATATTTGACTCAATCTAAGGGAAAGTGGATGTTCTGTTAATTTATTGTCATTTGCGTACCATTTGCGGGTTTCACTCTTTAATCTTTTTTTCACAAGCTTTACATTCAAACTTTTCCCCTTAGTTGTCTTAATTCTTAGGTCCCCTTTTACTCGTAGTTTTTCGAACTACGGCGCTCTGACTTTTCAATTACACGAGGGAATATGTAGGCACAAGTTGATCCTTGGCGAGTATATTTTCCTTTTTTTCATCTTTCTGTCTTTTCTTTTTTTCATTTTTATCTTTCTTTTTCCCTAGATATAACCAATCTCGTATATTTGATCTCTGATTGTTTAGCTTTTAATCTTGCCTTTTAGCTTTGCATATTTTTAGGGTTTATTCGATTTTTTTCTCATTCCCTTGGATAAATTAAAGTTCGGTGGTGAATTTTATGAATTGTGATTCAAGTTAATCAATAACTTGATATCCAATTCTCACCGCGACATACATGTACTCCTAGACTATTAAATCTAGAAAAATGTAGGACGAATGTGACACTCATATGTACTCTATATTAGATTTTAACAAAGAGTGTTGTAGTATGGACGAAGAACAAATAAAACTTGGTGCAACTTGCTTGATCATTGGCAATTATTCCTCCCTACTTTAAGATCGAAAACACCACTAATCCAAAGGTATTTGGGAGTGATAATATTAAATTTTACAAATTTAATTAGAAGGGAAAAAAATTGTAGATTTTTCATTAGACCATGAAGTTAGCATGATTACTATTTACTATTTGGGAAACATATATGTACTGGTAGAAAGACAAAGTTGTGTTGAAAATCTCATGCCACCTACATACATGATGGACTCCTTAAATGAAACAAATGTTTGGGAATAATTGTAGGAATGATGAATAATGAAATTGAAGTGATCAACTTATAAGCTATCATAATTGGAATAGAAACAGTACAACGTGGATTCAGTTACCCTCATGAGGCAAGAAGATTTGTATCAGTAAGTAAGAAATAGAAAATACAATGTAAACATATGCAAATAGAGAACAAATACCTCAGCATCATGTATGATAGCTTCCACATGTTGTTGTCCATTGCGGTCCTTCAGATTGATAGATCGATAACTCGAGCAACAAATGTCCCAACCTTTTTCTCCGGGCTCTATTCAGTAATAAGGAGGATACCTGATATCATGAACATTGCAAAGTTAAAACAAATATGCTGGGCTTATATTGCACACAAAAACATATACAAAGGAGTTAGTAAATGGCCAGAATAATTGATGGACAGAATAATAGAAAACCAAATGGGGAAATCCACGAAAAACATATTTATCAAGTTTTGACACACAAAGCACACCCATTTATAATCATGTCTCTGGAAGGAGAAAACCATGAAAACATGAAGGAAAAAATCAGATGACAAAGCTTTATCATGAAAACCAAACCGAAAACCAAAACACTAAGAGTATAACAGATTAAAGTATTAAAAAACAGATTCACAATGGAAAACGATGTACAAAGATAATCATTATCAATTCAACCAAAGCAGGAAAAAAACACATTTATGGACGAATCCTAAAACCAGATGACATCAACAAAAGAGGACTAAGTGTTGACGTAGGTGGGAAAAACCAGCTCGTGGGAAAAACCAGCTCCTAAAAAAGCTACCAACTAAACAACAACGTAAAACACGATAAAGAACATAAACAGTAACTTCTCACAGTAATTTCTATTGTACAGCTGTCAAGTCTCTCAACATTCCATAACACTGGACGTGAAGTAATATTCAAGATAATATGAGCCATCGAAGGCCCAGTTTTTCCCATGGACCGCCAGTTTATCATATTTGATGCTGGGTCATTAAGTTGTATTCTCGATACTTTTTCAAACACGGTAGGTTTCATTTCATAGAGAAGACTTTCATCCAAAAAAACATCCATGATGTATTCCTTAGAAAATTCAACTGTTTCCAGAGATGTGCAGTTAACAACACGCAAAGTTTCAAGAGATGGTGGAAGCTTGGAGAGAGACCTCAGCCTCTTGCAGTCATAAAATTTAAGATGTTTCAGTCTTGAAAGATTCCAGATTCTAGTAGGCAAGCTCTCAATATTGCAACAACGTACCCCCCAACTTCTCAGGGATGAAAAGATGTCGATATTGTCTAAGAGTTCACCAAAATAACAATAGTCATTCAGAAAGAGTTGGACTAAACACCTCAAATCACGTGGTTGGTGGTGGCTACAACCATTAACGCCAAAATAAACCAATACTTCAGCATGAATATCATCAATGCAGGTGTGTTCCATTTGAATTTCAAGAACACTATCAGCACAATAAGTTTGTGGAATAGGTTCCCCAAATTGTCCATCATGACACTCAGAAATCCTAGGTTGTTTTGATGGAAATCCAAGGAGGTCAAGAGGATGAGCATAGTAGCGAAGAAGCCAGTATTCCCTTGGAATTTTGTGGCATTCCAAGTCATGGTAAGCTCTCTTAGCTTCTATGCTTACTTCTTCATTTAAGCTTTGCATGATGTCAAATGGAGAATACAATGGTCGAATTCCACACTGTTTCACCATAGGTCCTGAACTACCCGAGAAAACAAAAAACTCGAAGGAGACCTTCCAAGGAATATTCCTTGTGAAATTTGCAACATCAAAAATTTGGTCACACCAAATCCATACCTGATCTGATTCAGCATCACTACAACAAGACCTTATAATGGAAGTTCCCTCATATTTGCCATTAAAATAGTATCTACACCCTGCCATAAGACCAGTATTACGAATATTCTTCCTGTTTGATTCGGATGCTCCAAGAACAATGCAAAAGGCAAACTCCAGAAATCCATTCGTTAAATGCAGCAGTGGGGAAAGTTCAATAGCAATGACTAAGGATTCTGTATTTTTATGCATGAACCAATCTGGTACTTCATTTCCCATTAAAATACTATAAAAGGGCCGGGATATCTGTAAAAAATCTTTAGGGTCAAGGTTATGAGAAACTTCATCATCAGTTTCATAACATTCTTCAAACTTTGATGACAGGTAGGCTGCTAGCTGAATTCTAATAAGTGCCTCCTCCAGAACAATTCTGCCTGCTATCTGATCCAATTGTATGCAATTATGAAACTCGAATCTACCTAAATAGTTTTGATGACGAATAGACATGTTTTCTTCCTCTTGAATCTGTCTCAGCAATGTTCTCTTCTTTAACCTACGTAAAGAATCTTGCAACATTGCGATCCCTAAATCTGATACTGTTTCTAAGGAAATGCAATTGTTTACATTCAAGTCTTGTAGCAAGAGCGGGAGCTTGGGCAAGGAACGAAGCCTCCTGCAGTTGCTTACATTGAGAGCTCTCAACAGGGAGAGATATTGTATGCTATCAGGCAAGGTCTCAATATTAGTACCTTGTAATGAGAGTTTATTTAACTTCGGTAAGAGGTTGAGGTTGTCAGGGAGCTCATCAATTGCAGTGCAATCTAAGTTCAAGTACTCCAGTTCCTCTGAAACAACCAAATACTTTGTGAGTCTTGAGCACCCTCTTAGATTAAGCCATCGAAGAGATTTAGATTGCTTCTCACTTTCAATGCGACATAGCTGTTTACAGCCTCTCAGATTTACTGCAAGCAGACTATCAAGTGATAAAATATATGAAGGAACATTCAACAAGCTTGTACAATCATCAAGATGTAGTTTTTCAAGTTTTGAGGCCAAAGATAAATCTGAGAGCTCAACCAAGTTCATGCAACCACTTAGGCATAATGACTTCAAATTCACAAGATCCTGTATGATAAGAATGTAAAACTTATTGACATTTGTGGATTTTTTTACTTTCACAATTCTTTGTCTATGAAGCAAACAAGTTTTGACAAAATACCTGCACTCCATCCCAGAGCTTTCCAATTCGGCTATGTTTTATATCGAGTTCAACAAGCTTATCTGCACAAAACCGTGGTGGCAAGGATTTAAATGGAAAACAGTCCCATCTGAAATAACTTATTTCATCAGGCATGCAATCAAGACCTCTGCAAATATGCACATTGATTCTTCTTGTATTGCCTGGGGGTATATAAAATTTCAAAAGCCTTAGCCTGTACATTCTTTGAAATGTTTGAGGGCTTAATTTCAACTCTTTGATTTGTGACATGTCCAAGACAATGCATTCAATACTTTCAATACCCTGACAAAGAAAAGAGTAAACAAATTTAAATATAATGACGTGCATAATAACTAACTAATGTAGTGTGTGGACTAAGCAATTTGATCTCTACCTTGCAATACTTTAGGACATTGTAAACTTCTTTAGGATCCCACAGCCTATTTCGTTCTCCGGGCTTTTTCATATATTCTACAAAACGTCCCATTTCTTGTATCAAATCATGCATATGTACTATGTTGTTTTTAGAAACAGTTATAAGAGACTTGTCTTCAAGGCTTCTCATCCCGATTTCGGTAGAGAAACCACAAGCATCTAATATACTTGTTATTTTGCTTTTTGTTTCTCCTTTCAAGCAGCAGGCAATATCTAGAAATATATTCTGCTCTTCATGGTCTAATCCTTCATAACTCAATCTCAACACATCATAAATTTCAGCTTTGGGAATTTTTTTCAGTTTTTCTAATGCACTCTCCCATTCTTTTGGTCGTTTGGAACGAAGATGAGATCCCAGAATTTTAAGAGCAAGAGGAATGCCCTTGGCATAATCTACTGCCCTTTCTGACAGTTGTTGGTATTCCCTCAGTGGAGAGTCTTGTTGAAAGGCATTCAAACTAAAAAGCTCTAGTGCTTCACGAGAGTTCAATTCCGTCACTCGGTATACTTCATCAACTCCACTATTTAACACTTCTTTGTTTCGTGTTGTCACTATGATTCGACTGCCTGGTCCAAACCAATCTCGCCCTCCAACAAGATATTCTATTTGTTCGGATAAACTCACGTCATCAAGAACGACGAGGACCTTTTTACATTTAAGTCTTTCTAGGACAAATGTGGAATTCATAGTAGGGGTGTTAATATGGATGCTTTTATCCCCAAACACTCCTGCCAGAACTTCATTCCGCAACTTTATTTGATTTCTCCATTCTTCCCTGACATTGGCAGCAAAGTAACATCCTTCGTATTGATAAGAGACTTTTGCAAACACAGTTTCTGCAATGGTTGTCTTGCCTATACCGCCCATACCCCAAACACCAATAATACGCACGTCAGCTGGCCCAGAGCATAACAATGATTCTACATGCGCAGTGTGTCGAGAAATTCCAACAAGCCCCTTCTTTGGAACACTTGGGCACATACATTTCAGTTTATCTAATATAACTTCAACAATTTCTTTAACTAGAACTGCCTCAGACCTAGATGAAGAAGAAAAATTGCAAAATTATTAGACACGTGAGAGTCAAACAACCACAATTTCTTTGATTGATTATATTTAAACTCATATCATACTCACAAAATAAATATTTTTCAAAATCTATTGCTTTTCTTTCAGAAAAAATCCGATTGACTATTCAATCAAAAATATTTCTCAATGAATATACTAACAACTAAGATTTGCTGATAAAAAATTTAAAAAAAACAGTTATTTTACCACATTTACCTGTTTGTGGAGGAAAACCATCCCGCTAAGTTAGCAGCTTTATGCAAGGAAGTTCTCCACTTGTGTACCTTGGTTAGATTATTCCTGAAACGCTCCTCATGTTTGACAAATGCATCTTGATAAGTTCCCCTCTGGTGTCTTACATGAGATGGATCAATGTGATAGAAAACAGGTATGACAACAAGTTTTTTCTTCTCGTTGTATTCAATAATTTTGGCAAGTTCATCCAAACACCATGTAGAAGAAGCATAATTCTGCGAGAAAATTGTTATGCAAATCTTGGAGTTTTGAATAGCTGAAAGGAGAGTTGGTGAGATATTATCCCCTCTCTGAATTTCCTCGTCATCCATGAATGTGTGAATGTTTTTTCCACACAATGCAGCATAGAGATGGCTTGTAAAATTGCACCGAGTATCTTCCCCTCTAAAGTTGAGAAAAACATGATGCTTTGAGTTTGACTCAGAAGAAGAAGCCATCTATCTATACACCAATAAGCAAGCAAGTTCAGTTGTCAGTTGAGTTCTCGATTCTTCGTCAAGTCTTGGATTGGATGGATATGGATTGTTAATGGATGGATCAAAACGATTCATTAATCCATTAACAATCCACTATAATTTTCTTCAAAAAAAATTCAATCTCATTCATCCATTTAGAAGCACGGACACCCCAAATATGACCCCGACACTGGCACGACGATTCCATAAATAATTTGAAAAAATGAATAAATTAAACGTAATTACAAATATCAATGTAAGTGTTCGACCCGATACAGACACGTCATTTTTCAGAGATATCTATAGGTGTTAAACATCAAACACAAACACTATTGTTATGAGTACTAGTAGCATAAGCAAAAGAAATTAAGAGGTGAGTGAGTAGCGACGTACCATGGTGTTCAAAGGTTAAGCAAAAGAAGTGTGGATGAGACCAAAAGCGTGTGAAAACCGCCTTCCGAGTACCATCATGAGTTGAACTTGTCAATAATGGAGTAAACAACCAATAATGGAGTAAACAACCAACCAAAAGCGTGTGAAAACCGCCTTCCGATTTCTAAAGGGAAAGTGACTCACTCTAAGTTATTAGTGAGCTCGTAGCATTGACTTCGGAAAAAGAGGTCACACAAAGAAAAGGAAATTAAATTCTTTCTAAGTAGAAACATTTTTAACTTTATTTTGTGGTCACAATCAAAAGATAAAAAAATTTAAGTATATGATTTTGATATAATGATTTTCACCTTACTTTAATTTCAATGGAAAAAAAACAGTTAATTGTATCTTAATTTCAATGGAAAAAAAACAGTTAATTGTATCTGGGTCCATGATGTCAATTCTTGATCTGAAAAAAGTGTTAGTTGTTTTTCCTAAAGATCCATATTTATAGATTTTTACTCCATTAGACATATTTTATCCCAAGAGTCATGTCTCTCATAATTCATAAAGAGAGAAGAGGGATTTATATTTTGTATTTCAAAATAAAACTCCACTGGTCTAATTATTCTTCCACCCAAATAATCATCACATTATATCCTTTATTTAAACCAAATTTTTAATTACATGAGTCATAATTATTGAATTAATAAATTAATTCAATAGAGATTTGACTCGTGTAATTAAAAATTTGGTTTAAATAAAGGATATAATGTGATGATTATTTGGGTGGAAGAATAAAACTTGATGTTTCAATCTTATACTATAATTGTGCATCTTTCATTAAAAGCACCCAAGTTATTATCCAAAATATTATGTACATTAAATAACATCTCCAAAATATAAAAATATTTTAATGTAAATTTGGGTTTTGAGTGTGTCTACCTCACTTCATGATGTTGATAAAATAATACCGAAAAAAATTATGTCACGGTTTCTCACTCAACATTATCACAATCTTTTAAATTTGGTTACAAAATATTTTAAAAAACAATTATTTCATGTGTTTTATCATACATTATATAATCAAATAATACCGAAACATGGATTAGTTTAGAACCAGCATGTAGACTTGAAAGAAGTTCCAATTGATATCCATAGTCAAACACAAACCAAAGTATCACAACTCCCAAATAAAGAGAGTGAGCAGATTTAGTAAAATAAAACAAACAGAACAGTTGTAGATCATCAGAGTGCACACAACTTTATTAAGCTTTAAGAGCTTGAGCATGATGCTGAATGTGGTCATCAATGAAGGTGGCAATGAAATAGTAGGAGTGATCATAACCAGGTTGAAGACGTAACAGCAATGGTACGTTGCCATTCTTGCAGGCCTCTTCAAACTTGTGAGGCAACAATTGATCTTGCAAAAACTTGTCACCTTCCCCCTGAAAATTAGAGCAATAGTAAGAATTCAAGAGTGTAGGAGCATATATGTAATAACTTGAAATCTTGCTGTGAAAAAAATTGATTTCTCAAATAAAAATCTAAAAAAATCTGATAGCAGCTCAAATTTTGTCACTCATTTCTATTATACAGTTCACAATTTTAAGAAAAAAGTAAATGAATAAAAATCATAAGATCATGTACCTGATCAATCAAAATGGTGGTAGATACATTGGGATACTTCTTAACCAGATAAGTGGCATCGTAATCCTGCATTTTTCAAATGCTTATAATAATGAAATATCAAAACTTAACAAGTAAAACAGATGTGAAAGTTTCAACCCTAATTTACCTCCCAATCAGATTTATTGCCACCTAGATAATTAGTGAATGCCTTCTGTCCCCAAGGACAATTTGTAGGATTTGCTACTGGTGCGAAGGCAGAAACCGACTGGAACAGCAATCCAAAATAAAACAAGAATAAAAATATGTAAGAATTTCTAGTAACAAAATAGACTCCCATTTGTTGTTTAAGGCAATAGAGTTCTACAAACATCAAAAAACGTTGTCAGACGAATGAGATATTTGGTTCTAACTTGCAAAAATCTTAACCAGTTATGAATACTAAATTTATGTGCAGATTGAAACTCTACTTTGAGTGCCTATTGAACAATAAACTGAAAATGAAACGAGTGTTTATCAATTTGTAAGCAAATGCTACTCCAACTAAACTCATGAATATATTCATTTTTAACTCATGTATGTTCATCAAAGTTATCAATCGCGCGAGTTAGCGGCGCTATCCCGGGATGTTGTCCCGGCGCGGCAACCCTCCGTAGCGGAGGAGTGGTTCGCTTCTCACTTTGAGATCTCGGACCCAATTTGTGGGTTGGGGGGTCGTGGGCGGTTCTCAGCCCAAGCAGGTTTGTCCAAATTTGTTGCAAAAATTCAATTTTACCCCTGAAATAAATGAGGTTGAAGAAGTTTTCTATTCAGGGAAACATGATCTCGTAAACATTTTTTATTTCTCAGACATTATCTTTCAACAACTAGACATGAAAGGTTCAACATAAAAGGTAAGCTTTATAATCATCAAGACTTCGGAAGATCCTGAAAAATATTTGAAGCCGCAAACTTTACAGCAAATAAATCACTGAATATTTCTCAACTGTCCAAAGGCAATTGAGATTGCTAAAAATGAAAATACTAAGACAGCCAACTTGTAGAGCAAAAATATATTGATGTATGATATCTTAGTCAAGGAAAGCAATCAGTAACAAATAATATGTTACGTCAACAGCAATACTACTAGCCCAAGATGAAGATTTTCTATGTAACACAGCAATACTACTAGCCCAAGATGAAAATTTTCTATGTAACTCCTTTCGGCTATATTGAAATGAGAAGTTTTTTGGTTCATCCTTACGACTTACCTTATATTTATCCAGGTTTTTCAGGTAGATAGTTAGTGCACCATGCCCACCCATAGAATGGCCAGATATAGAAGCTTTTGATGTGTCAAGTTGTGGAAAGTTATCACGTAGAAGCTCGGGCAATTCCTTGACAACATAGTCATACATACGCCAATTCTTCCATTTCTCTTGTGTAGCGTTGAGATAAAATCCCGCACCTGTTCCGGAAAATAAATATGCAATTAAGATATCTTCTGCAGAGTAAAATGTATATTCCACATCTTAAGGTAACTTTACCTATATACCAGAACTCATAAATTATTCCACAAAACAACAATGTCTTCAAAATAAGAATGAATATCTTTTTACAATAATTTAAAATTGATATGATAAAAAATTTAATGTATATATACACTAAAACCATCTTAGGTTTATATACTACACAGCAGAGACTATTCAAAATTTAGTGTATATACATTATAACCATCTTAATGTGTATAAAAAATGTGTTAATAGTTTCTAAAAGATCTTTTGGCCTTCTACAACTAACTACCAAGTTATCTTCCACTTGATTAACCCTCCTTGCTTCTATTGGCTAGTATCTTTCTCAAATGACCAAACCCTCTTTAAAACATAATCGCTTAATTAAGATGTATATCGAAAATCCCCCTTGGAGTATGTACAACCAAAATCGCTACAATTTCAATACTATCCAATTTCCTCTCAAGTCTCTAATAGCTTAAGCTTTTTAAGTTCGGTACTTAAAGTTAAATTCAATACTCATGATACCAAATGTGAAGTTAATCCTTCAATTACTCAGCATCAGCATTTTTTTAGATCATGGAATAATCTTAGTGAGCTACTAAATGAGTAAAGAAGGTTGATGTAGCAGTCTTGACCCCCTAAAATCTGCAGCACTAAAACTCGCCCAATTGAGACTGAATATATAAGACGATGAATGCAAGTTGTTGAGAAGATGATGAATGAATGTGAGATGCCAAGAGAAGAGAAAAGGTATGTTGAAGGAAAAATGGTTGGGTTGAGATGTCAGATGGGTGAGTGGAATAAGAATAAACGGTTGAATTCAAGCTCACTGATTAAATGATATTGATAAACTATTTTCCAAAAGAACATAGTTGAGCAAACAGAATAATCAAAACATTATATGATGTGGCAATATGGAGAGGATGTGATTGTGGGTTGGGGAAGGAATGGTTGGAAAGATGGGTAAATATGACAACAGATTTCAGAGTTCACCCTCAAAATTTGTAAGGATATATGTTGAAGGGAGACCCTACCCTCTTCAAAGGGGAGGGTGTCAGCCAAAGCCATAACTTCGAACTACAGGAAGAAGAGCCAATGGAGGACGGGTGCTTAATTGATTGCATGCTGCACCATGTAGAAGCTGCATTTGAGGATGAAATTCCAGGTTGCTTCAAAATTGTTTTTGTAGAATTTGCATAAGTATTTTTCGGTAAAAACCAGGCCTCGCAATGGAGAAGACATGATCATGACATCAGGCTATAAGAAGTCCAGATGGCGTTGCGTAGCACCACCCCCCTAAAATGTTATAGTGGTATAGTGAATAGCCACTATTGCAAAGACTTATAAATCAGTGTAGCACCACCCCCCTAAAATGTTATAGTGGTATAGTGAATAGCCACTATTGCAAAGACTTATATATCAGTGTACAAAGTAATTATAAATACTCAAAAATACACAAAATTAAAGTGACAGTCATACTTAATAGTTAAAGAACCTAAAGGATAGAGCAGTTAAATCTCAAATGAGAAGAACATAACAAAACTAAAAGTAAGAATCAAAACAAAACTGCAGTTTGTGAGCAAGAACACAATATTACTAGTAAAAGGGTTTGGAATCCAATTCATACCATTAAAGAAAAGACAATGGTTTAAAAAAAAAGAATTTGAGGAATTTATCCAAACCCAAACCCAGTCAAAACGGAATTTCCCCGTCAACCCAGTCAAAGCGGATTTTCCCGTCAACTTCGGGACAGGTTCGGGTGGGTACCCGTGGATATGGGTTTTATTGTCATGCCGAAATATCAGAATTTGGGTATACAATCTTAATATGCGAAAATCAACAACAAATTGCGAAAAGGATACGGAAGAAATAAATACAATAATACATACACACATACCTACACCAAAATCCCAGGAATCAGCTTCACCTTCAACATTCAACCCTCCTGTTACAATAATTTTACAGTACAATCGATCAATGGATCATGCATTACAAATTACATAGCTTACGAAAAAGGGAGAGGAACAAAAATTACTCGGAGAAGTGTCGGGAGTGATCAAGGCAACGCCGTGTTGGGAAGCGGCGCGTTGAGCACCGGATTTGAAAATGAAATTCTCATCGGTGCAAGTGAGACCAGATAGCCAGTAGAGAACAGGGAACTTGTGGTGGGGATCAGTGGAATCGGAAGGTGGGAAGTATATGTGGAAGTTCATGGAACATCCAAGGGTATGGCTGTAATGTTTGTATCGCTTATTGTAACCTCCATGCATCTTCGCACTACTCGTCTCAGTCACTCCACCGTCCATTTTCGTTTTCTTCTTCTTTCTCTCTCTACAAATTCTCTCGAACTAAGACTGAATGCAACGACCGGGTACACACACTTTCGAATTATATATGCACCCTACATCCCATATCAGACCTGAACCGGGTCGACCTTACTATGTTTACCGGTTTTTTTTTTTATATTCTCGCGAAATTAATTAAATTCTTTATGTATTCTGTCTGAGCAAATTCAAATTGCAACATGTGTTATCATTCGTCATTGTGTAAGGTTGTTGATACTTTTACCCATCTGAATAAGTAGCTTCAAACACTTGTAAAACATTGACACTCGAATAAAAGATGAGATATTGGCTCCTCACTCCTGTATCCACTGACGCATTAAACCTGATCCTACAGAACGATTCACCTCCTATCTATATTATTCTTAGTTGCAAACCGGACATCATTTCAAACAACAAAATAATCTCATTAATAGATCTAATGTTTGACCATGATTTCTCCTCAATAATCATAGTGTCATTTGTGTATTCTAAATGAGAAAATCTCTTTGACCCACCATTGAATTTATATCCTTGAAATCTCCCCATCTCTATTGCCTTTTTCAAAATTACATTGAGTGTTTCTGCCCCAATTAGGAATAAAAAAGGAGATAACGGATCTCCTTGCCTAAGCCATCGCCCCATCTTGAATTCGTTTGTCGGGCTTCCATTGACCAACACTGATATCGACAATGAACTTAAGCATTCTAGAATCCAATTACACCATTCCAACGGAAAGCCCATATTTTCCATCAAGACTACTAAGAATTTCCAGTCCACACAATCATACGCTTTTTCGAAATCCACCTTAAAAAGTATCACTTCTTTCTTCCATCTTTTAGCTTCATCCACAATTTTGTTTGCCACTAGAACCTCATCCAAAATTTATCTACCCGTAATGAATGTCGATTGTGTTTCTGAAATAACTTAGTTAATCACCCTTTTTAACCTATTTGCCAAGACCTTGAGGATAACCTTATATATACATCCAACTAGGGAGATTGGCATGTAGTCGGTCACCTTTGATGGATTTCTTCTCTTAGAAATAAGTGTAAGAACAAGAGTTATCTCTGCATTTCATCTCTATGTTTTGATGATAACAACAAAGTATTTATGAAATAACCATTTTATGTTCTTATGTTTGTTAAAGTGCAGATCATGAATATTATATATATTAAGATCAAACAAACATAATGAATGAGTCGCGAATACTAATATATGAAGTTACTATATGTAACATTAGTAGCAAGTGTGCTGAAGAATCAAGTGTGCTTATGAATCTAAACACGCTCAAAAAGATCCAAGGATGTGAATGTGATAACAGTGAATAACACTGCATTTTTTACTCTGATTGTGCATGTTTGTTAGTATTTATATTGGCATTTTCTTGTGTTATGCTTTTATTTTGTTTTGTTTTCAGAGCCTAGGTGTTTCCATGTCCGTTCGCAAAGAATCAAAGAAAAAGGAGCAAAAAACCAGTTTTTGAAGGAATGCGTCTTTCAGGAAAAGGCGAGCAATAGGGTATGCGCCTAAAGTAGTACTAATGTCCCTCTTGAAAAAAAAATCCTTTATTTTCTTGAGGATTGGGCCATCATGTAACACCCCAAAATTTGCCCTCTCATTTTCATGTCATTTAGCATATCCTTTCATACATTGCATTGCATTTAGATCACAGTTGCATCATAAATATACATGAACATACATCTCCATTGAGCTTTCACAGGTTGTGACAGACCTTTATTTCATCATGCGGAACATGCACAAGAATCTCAGAAGAAGCTAAAGTTCTCGGTTGATTCAGAGCAATTTAAGCATAATATCAATTTTACGGTGCAGTTTGCAAAAGTTGTAACTCTTGCCCGAAAAATTGTTTTGACTTGAAATTCAATAGTTTATACCTTTTCAGTATTCTCTACAACTTTTATGTTCGGCTCGGAGGCCAATTCATCAAGGAAAGTGGCGGGAATTATTTGTTTCTGAAATTTCGGTTTCGCCGATTAATTGTGCTAGCGGTATTCAAGAGTTCGTAATTTCTGATTGGATTAACACTTCTGAGAGATTCATATACCAAACGTTCTATCTTGATATCCTCTCTAACTTTCGTGTTTTGGCCGAGAGCTAATTCTTTGAAGAAGATCTCCAAATATGCGAGTTTTCAGAGTTGATACAGTGGAAAAATAGTGAAAAATAGTGTTGAACCAATAAGTTTTGGACACTAAAAAATTCATAACTCTCAGCTCGTTCGTCAGATTGATGTTGTTCCGGGGCCTAAAATTTTGTTTAGATGTTATCTTCATTCCATGAATTCAGTTTGGGTTAGGTCTGAGCGGAAGAACCTCGAAAAGGCGAATTACCAGTGGGATTCTTTGATGTAGTGCACAGACTGTCAGATTTTGCAAAATTCATAACTCGGTCAATTTTCATCGGATTGCGTCCATTCTCAAAGCGTTGGTTCAAAAATTTTATCATCTTCAAGTTCCAAGACAAGCTCGAATTCTAACAATGCCCCGAAGATTTTTGTTTTGGTTTATTTTGTAAAACTGAAGTGTTGAACCGAAGAAAAAGGTTGAAAGTGGTTTCACGAGAAAATTCATATCTCCATCTACATTTTTTCGGTTGAGCTCACATTTTAACACGAGTTCATTGACTCATAGATCTACAAATTTGATGACAAATTCAAGTCGAGATTATGCCCCTAAGAGGTTGACCTCGTCACGTTTTCGAGTAGCGGACACCAAATAAGCAGAAAGAACAACTTATTCAGTGACATCTTGCAGCTTAAACGTATCGACCGCACTCGATTTTGATCGTATGACTTCCATTCTTTTTGTGTTGCAACCGCAATTCAGAGGCGGACGATGTTGTGGAAGGCTCAGAGTCGAAATTTCTTGCCGAATATATTGTTATTTTCACTTAAGCCGAAATTCTACCTTTTGCCTTTTATGTTACACTCCACTATATATTCTTTTGACCCGCAATTTGTCTTATAACTTCAATCACAATTCACAAACACCAAAAATACTCAAAAAAAACTCTCTCTAAAGGATCAAAGTTCATTCTCTCAACTTTTTCTCAAGAATACAACAACAACTTCATCAAGAACTCAAGAACACAACAATTCCGATCAAGCTTCTGGTACCCGAACCACCGCGAACCACCACCTCCGGTCAACTCCGCCACCGCGCACCATTTTTCTCCGTCGGCAGCAACGCGGTCTTTCCCCCTCTCCTTCATTCGTGATCGCGTCTCACTCCGTCCGGATTCACAATTTCTTTGTTGATTCTTCATTCGGTTAGCTTCTTAAACTTTAATTCATGAATAATTGTTGAATTGTTTCTTGAATTGAATTTTCAAGTTGAATTAATCTGGTGGAGATTATGTGTATTAATTCTTGAGTTGATCGTTGATTGATGCTTGATTAATTGATCCTAATAATTGTTGTGGTGCATAGTTGGAAATTCTTGTTAAAATTGACTTAGAATAATCGGTGCATGTTAGGTGTTTTGACAAAATTCCTAGGAGAGCTAATTGTTGTAACTTGATATTGATTAAAGTGTTTGACTTTTGAATTCATGCTTGTTTCAATGTGTAAATTCGGAATAGGATAGGTTGAGGCTTACTTGTTGATGTTGTTCATGTGCCGCGTGTCGAAAAATGTGTTTTGGCCATAACTTCCTAACCGTAAGGCGTTTTCGCGAATGTGAATAGTGTAACTTGACTTTGTTGATTTTTTCGGAGCCATTGGTGAACTTTTTAGTCGATTTCAGATAATTTTTTTTGTCCATTTCGCTACTGTCGGCCAACGAAATCGACCAAAAAGTCTCACTTCCGAGGAATTTTCAAAAACCGATTGCATATTTGAATCCGTTGGCATGTTTGCAAGTTACCATACGATTTTTGTTCAATTCCGAGTTGGTGATTTTTGACATGTTTTTTTCCATTTAAAGGCTTTTTAAGTTTGGTTTGGTGCAATTTTGATGCATCGATCTTGTTTTGACTTATACTTATATTTGTTGATCATTTGCCATTCATTGCATGTAAATTTGCTCGATTCCGATTTGAGTTTGCATGTAGTTTATGTTAGTGCATAGGTGTTGTCCCGTTTTGAAGCGTACATTTCAATGCATGTCCATGATTCGTATGCTCATCTTTCTACTTGATTTTGAGTTGTGAGGCATAGGTGAAACTTCCGGTTGCACCTCTTTGTGGTTTCTAATACGTTTGTTGAGTTCATGTAAGGTTCTCGCAAGGATCTTGACGATGGTCGCTTGGTTGGTATTTCACTTTATTTGCGGGATATCTTTGGATTCAAATGATACTTTGTGTCGTTGTTTTTGTATGGATTGTGTTGTGTGCAAGGCATTTGTGTGGTCGCACCCGACTTGCACATCTTGAGTGATTTATTTTCACTTCGATGACTTGAGCTTATATGGGAAATGCGATGCCTGACTTGCTTTGTTTGTGGATGCTAACTTGTTTGAGCGGACCTCTGGGTTTTTATTTTCTGTTTAGCTTATTGGTACTTCAGATTTACATCCACGCGATATAGTTTCTTATCCGATTTACTATTTCCGTACTGTATTGCTTACATAGGCTAGAGTCCTGACCGTTTCTTTTTGGCAGACATTTTCTGGAAGACCTCCTTCAGAGACTTTGTATGTGTTTGTTTACATTTGTGCCAAGACCTCAAAACCGTAATAGCAGGCTGTTTGGGGCCACAATTTTGCCGCTATTAGCAGCCACATCAACTACTATTGTTGATAGTGACTAGCAGCCCAGACCAAAATTGCCACGCCCAATCCTATCAAGTGGTACTACCCCTCCCGATAGGGGTTGCGGGGATCGAACATCGATCCTCCCTACCAAGTTCAGCATCAATCACCACTAAACCAACTAAGTATCAATAATTTGAGTCTACAATCTCAATATGCGAAATTCAACAACAAATTGCGAAAAGGATACGGAAGAAATAAATACAATAATACATACACACATACCTACACCAAAATCCCAGGAACCAGCTTCACCTTCAACATTCAACCCTCCTATTACAATAATTTTACAGTACAATCGATCAATGGATCATGCATTACAAATTACATAGCTTACGAAAAAGGGAGAGGAACAAAAATTACTCGGAGAAGTGTCGGGAGTGATCAAGGCAACGCGGTGTTGGGAAGCGGCGCGTTGAGCACCGGATTTGAAAATGAAATTCTCATCGGTGCAAGTGAGACCAGATAGCCAGTAGAGAACAGGGAACTTGTGGTGGGGATCAGTGGAATCGGAAGGTGGGAAGTATATGTGGAAGTTCATGGAACATCCAAGGGTATGGCTGTAATGTTTGTATCGCTTATTGTAACCTCCATGCATCTTCGCACTACTCGTCTCTGTCACTCCACCGTCCATTTTCGTTTTCTTCTTCTTTCTCTCTCTACAAACTCTCTCGAACTAAGACTGAATGCAACGACCGGGTACACAATTTTGAATTATATATGCACCCTACATCCCATATCAGACCTGAACCGGGTCAACCGTACTATGTTTACCGGTTTTTTTATTTATTTTCTCGCCACAAAATTAATTAAATTCTTTTTATATTCTGCCTCCGAGCAAATTCAAATTGCAACATGTGTTGTCATTCGTCATTGTGTAAGGTTGTTGATACTCTTACCCATCTATATAAGTAGCTTCAAACACTTCTAAAACATTAGCACTCGAATAAAAGATGATATATTGACTCCTCACTCCTGCATCCACTGACGCATTAAACCTGATCCTACAGAACGATTCCCCTCCTATCTATATTATTCTTAGTTGCAAACCGGACATCATTTCAAACAACAAAATTATCCCATTAATAGATCTAATGTTTGACCATGATTTCTCCTCAATGATCATAGTGTCATTTGAAGGCGAAATTTGTTTGGTTATAGTGGGTTAAGTCCTTTTTGAAGGCGTAATCACTTTGGCGGATGGACTGGAGTAACTTATTTAACAATGAACCAGAATAAAAATAACTGTGTTCATTTTTATTATTCACTTGTTAGCTTTGGAGTTTGTGTTTTGAAAAATATTACATTTGGTGAAACCCAATTCAAACCCCTATTTCTTGTGTTTCTCTCACCTTCAATTGGTATCAGAGCTCCGGTTCTGGTATTGATAGTTATCAAACACTTAATCGTGTCAGATAAAGATCCAAACGAGTTTTTATAAACACTTTGGTCGATCTTACTCCATCTCTTGTCAGTCCAGTATCAAATGATATAAATAACTTCAATGTTAAACCTTTCATCTCTGATGGTGAAAAGTTCAAGTACTTGAAAGATATACTAGAAAACCTTTTTAGAATATGTTATTGATCTTTGAAATATGGTATTTGATGACTACGTATCTCCCTCAGATGACGTTGGCAAAAAGGCTTGAAAGAAAAGCTATTAATGATCAGCAGAAAAATGATTATAAGAATCATCAGAAAGCAAGAAATATTTTTGAATCTTATTTATTATACTGAGTATGAGAAGATCACAAATACAGACTCAGCCAAATCTATAATTGACTCTCTCAAAATGACTCATGAAGAAAATAATCAAGTCAAGGAGACCAAGGCTATGGACTTGATTTAGAAGTACGAATACTTCAAGGTGAAGGATAATGAGACTGCTGATACCTCGTTTTCAAGTTTTCAACTTTGGATGCAGGACTTAGGATTTTGAACAAAAGTTTTTAAACCTTAGATCAAGTGAAGAAAATTATTAAAAGTTTGCCATCAAATGGATGCCTATGGTAACTTCATTCAACCGTACACAATATTTGAACAACACTTCTCTAGAGGAACTGGTGAGTTCTTTGAGAAGCCGTGAGATTAATCTAGAATAGGATGAACCTCAGTAAAGAGGGAAATATATTGTGCTTAAATCTGTCAGAAGATCTAAGAAGACCAGATTCCTTATGTTATTTATCTTTAAGCATTTAAAATTTTGTATCATCTAATGGTAGGATAAATTGTTCTTGTAAGTCTACAAATGTTTCAACATCTATCATGACATTGTATTTGATTTTAATATATCAGATTGATTATCCTTATCAAGAATATTGAATGAGTGAGTATGTGTGCGTTGTATACATAATGTGTTGATTACCAGTGTTGTGACATTTGTCTCAACATCTGGTATGTAAGTACCATAATTTCACATACTATAAACCTGACATATTTCCATCCATACTTATCACCATTTTCTTTCATTCAATTTCTATTCCACTCAAATTTACTTTGTTCTTTTCAATTATGCTCACTTCATTCTAATACATATCAACATAGATTTTAGTTGCATTGTTAGAAGAATTTATCTTTCCACCCCTAAATTTAATATGACATTCTCATATATTTTCATAATGGAAAAAATGACATTCCCATTATTTATCTATAAAAAATTTGCATATGATAAAAAATATCACTTTTGCAGAACTGAATAAAAACAAAATCTGATAGGTATGCAAAATTTTTAAAAATCTGGCACATTTATATCAGTTTTTTGAAAAACCGATATGTTTTTGGAAACTTATATCTTCTACCTAATATTTCAAAAAATCCGGTAAAGATCAAACCCTAATGGATATTTGAAAATTTTGGTATACAATATTTTTAGTCTAGTGTGAAAAAATTTGACAGCTTAGAATGCTTCATTTGTACGATTAAGATCCTGATGGTTCGTTTCCCTTTAGATTTTACACAGTTTTTTCACCATTAACACTATATGTTTTACTTCCATACTTTGTTTTTAATTTTTTCAATATTTAATAGGTTTTCAGTATCTCTGATATTTATAATTTATTATGTATTGTTTTTGTGTTATTTCAACTTTACTTGGTTATTTAATTTTTATATGTTATTTGATTTTTAAAAAATATCATGTATATTCTCACTTTTATATATTAAGAAAAGTCATAACTATAAAAACATTGCTAATGTGAAGCCTCAAAAGTTGAATAATTGTGGGGCTTCATCAATTATAAGAAGTAATGTGAAGCCTCAAAAGTTGAATAATTGTGGGGCTTCATCAATTATAAGAAGTATGAAGTAAGAAAAGTCATAACTATAAAAGCATTGCTAATATGAAAAAAAAATTATATTTACATCCAAATACAAATAATGTTTTTGGCAAAATACCCAAATTGGTCTCTTAACTCTACCTCGGGGTCCAATTTGGTCCCTTAATTCAAAAAAGTGTCAAAATGATCCCTTAAGTTTTTAAAAGGTTTCACGTTAGTACTTATCGTCAACACCGTTACTCAAAGTCAAAGGATTTGTACACATGGGATGATTTGTGATGATTCATCTACCATGTGGAGTGTCCATGTTGGATTTAAAAACTTAAAATAGAAACTCTAAGTGATATTGTCACAAAATCCAAAAGGAATACGAAGTGGATACCTTGAACCCTAACGCAACCATGGTTGAATCTTGAAGTTGATTCTGCCATTGTTGTGAAGCAGATTTCTTTATTCTTGTTGAAATCAAAGTTAACCAGGTATGTCTTAGGGTTTTTCAATGCAAATATGTTACGTTTTAGGATTTTTCTTTATTTTATGGTTTTTTCAAAATTAGTTTCTGAAATTGGTATTTTTTATACGAATCTTAATAGGACATAGGAGTTTGGTATAAATGACTGAGTATTTGAATTTAACAATCCACCACAGTGGGGAAGATACGTATGTGAATGAAGATGTTGACCAAGAGGAGAAGATACATATGATGGTTGAATGGACGAGAAGGGTAATACATATGAACTTCAATTGGTTGTAGTAGATAATGTGATTAACATAGAACTAATGATCAAATATTTATTTGATAGGATGACTGAACATTTTTTTGAGGATAACAAGTGCAAAAAACCAGGTCATAATAAACTGACTTGCAAGGACATCAACAATCAACAACAAACATCACAACCATCAACACAAGCTTAACAAGGACATTATCAATCTCAATAGGCATTACAACAACCATTAACAGAAGATTCACAAGGATATCAACAATCTCAACAAGCATCACAACCAAAATCTCAAGGAAAGGATAAGAAACAACCTTTTGCATCAGGATCATGAGCATCCCAGAAATCTCAAGGAAGAGCCAACCAACAACCTCCTGCATCAGGATCACAAGAAAATCCCAAAAAGTTGTCAATTAGAAGGCCAACTAAGCCTTTTATACCACTAGACCCAACCATAAGGATGAATGCAACAAAGAATGTTGTAGGGCCAACAACAAGGAGATCAACACCAACCAAGAGATCAACGAAGAATTGAAAAATTTAGATTGTTGTAGGGCATTTACTCATGTCTTTCTGTATTTTGTCTATCACTTATTGTATGGTATTTTGTTAAGACATGTTGACATTAAGTCTAAGTCTTATGTAATATGTTAAGACAAGCTATGACTTGTGTATTTTGGCTTTCAATTATTATAGTATTTCTTGACATTGTGATATAAACTTATCTGTCACATATTACTAACATACTGATAGAAATTGATCAACAACATCAAATTGATAACAATAAACTGATCAACACCATCTCTTATTTAATTGATAAAAAAAATTGATAGCAACGGGTATAATAACTCGTCTATTCATTTAATTCATCTAAAAACAAGTACAATAAGACAAATGAACAACATCAAATTTCAAAACATTTTCCACTTCATTAGGTTCTTCAATTCACTTTCCACATTGCTTATTTGTTTCCCATATTCTTCAATAGTCAATTAAGCTTCTGCAACTGTCTTTGAAAGCTTTTCAATTATATCCATAAAAAACTGCTCATTCTCATCTCCAACATCTTCATAATACCATCTAAAGTACTCACAACCAGCATGCATTGATCCCTGCAAAATTAATCTCTATACCTCATATATTTGCAGCAAATACTGTTTTGAAAAGAACAAACATGAGATTTACATAGTTCTTAACTATTGTTGCCATTTGAAGAACAGCTAAATCCTCACAATGACAAAACGATTTTCAACCTGTGCTTATGTTGACATTCGACCCTTCCTTCGAAGAACACCCACCATAAGTGCATTTTTGTTTCATCACTGGAGACGAACCATTGGATTTCATGGCTGAAGTTCGATTTGCACAAACCTTGGACTATGTCGTGTATCAATTTGGGGGTGAAGCTCTATTTGCACAAACCCTATGTCGTGAATTATAGTATTAACGAAGAAGAATGCGAAATATGTCATGTCAGTTGCCACACGTGCATAACTAAACGTCCGTTTGGGGATAGTTGACGAAAATGACCAATTTGACACCATTTAAAAACTTAAGGGATCTTTTTGACACTTTTTAGTATTAAGAGACCAAATCGGACCTCGAGGTAGAGTTAAGAGACCAATTTGGATATTTTGTTTTTTTATTTATTTATAAAAAAATAGAATAACATTTACATGTTAGTATTCATGCATGTGCTTATGGACGAGTATCCCACCGGTAACTATAAAAACATTGTTAATGTGAAGTAGGGGTGGCAAAATGGGCCGCCCGTCCTGCCCCGCCTAAAGTCCGCCAAAAAAAGAGCGGGGCGGGCATGCCCGCCAAGTTAAAATGGACATAAAAGTCTAGCCCGCCCCGCTAAGGTGGCGGGTTGGCGGGCTTGTCCGCCTTCATTATTTATTTATTTCTATTTTTTAAAATAAATTAAAAGATTGTTTTATACATTTCAATAAAAAAAATATAAAACCAACATTTAGAAAGCATAAAAGACAAAAGACTAAACCCATAAAATATTGATCTTCAATCAAAAATAGAACTTTCAACCAGCTTTCACCTAAAATATAAGCAAAATATAAATAAAAGTGTTTATTTCATAGGAGCGGTGAGCTTTGGCGGACGACGAATTTTGGCGGGGTGGGCTTTGGCGGGTGACGGTCTTTAGGGGAGTGGGTTTTGATGGGCGGAGGACTCAAAATTTCAACCCAACCCGCAATTTTTAGGCGGGTGCACTAATTGGTCCGACGGACCACGGTCCGTTTTACCACCCTAATGTGAAAAGTCGGTTAAATTTGGGAGTTGGTAGGATAAATTCTCAAAAGTTGAATAACTGCGGGGTTACATCACTTGTATCTTTGTTTTTTTCTTACTCTCTCATTTGTATCTCTCTAACCTCCATCTTTCACAAATTGCAATCAAGTTGTTAGTTGGTAGAAATTCTCTCCACTCTTATCCTGCCAACGCACACCACACATACCAGAAGGTAGGTGATTTTATTCTTAATCTCTTTCTCTTTTCTTTAATCCTTCATGCTATGCTTCTTATGATCCATCAATTCATGGATTTTTCTAGCAGTATGATCTATAGCAACTTTAGTATCTCTAGCAGTATGATCTATAGCAGTATGAAGTGTCTATGTCAGATTTTTTTTTGCAGGAGACAGAATAATGATAATGGTTGAGTCAGTTGTGTCCGTTACAATTGAAAGGCTTGCTGACCTCCTAATTGAAGAGGCCAGTTTGTTACACGGCGTAAGCGGCCAAATCAAAAAATTACAAACTGAACTAAACAGGATGCAATGCTTCTTAAGAGACGCCGAGAGAAAGCAAAATGAAGGCGGCGAA
The DNA here is from genome assembly GCA_963966055.1 of Lathyrus aphaca. Lineage (NCBI taxonomy): Eukaryota > Viridiplantae > Streptophyta > Magnoliopsida > Fabales > Fabaceae > Lathyrus > Lathyrus aphaca. The sequence goes on along the minus strand of OZ014525.1, from coordinate 481,270,259 downwards.
ACTATAAAGAATTGGATATCAGAGATCAGAAAATTAGCTTATGATGCTGAGGATGTGATCGATACTTATGCCATCAACGTTTCAGTTTCGAGCGCAATGATTTCTTTCTATAAACTAAAACATGCTCACGAGGTCGGAAAGAAGATTATATCAATTAATTCTCAAGTAGCTGATCTTACAAGAAGTTTACAGACACATGGTTTGACAGCAACAACAAGAGATAATGAAGAATCACAGTTTGTGTTCGAGACACAAAAGCAATTGAGATGGGCTTATTCTCATGTAATTGAAGAGTTCGTGGTAGGATTGGACGCGGACATAAAGGAAATAGTGGAATGGCTACTAAATCAAGATCGAGATTGTCGAGTGGTTTATATTTGTGGAATGGGCGGTCTAGGTAAAACAACACTTGCTAAAACTGTTTATCACTATAATTCCATTAGGCGAAACTTTGAGGGGTTTGCTTGGGCTTACATATCTCAAAAATGCAATAGAAGAGAGGTTTGGGAGGGAATTTTACTTCAACTTACTACTGCTGCTTCCAAAGAAGAGAGGGATGAGATTAGGAACATGAGAGACGAAGAACTCGCGGAAAAGCTGTACAAAGTTCAACAAGAGAAAAAGTGTTTGATCATCATTGATGACATATGGAGCAATGAGACTTGGGGTATTTTAAGTTCAGCCTTTCCGTTGAAAAATACAAAGAGTAAGATAGTTTTTACATCACGCAATAAATCACTCTCGTCACATGTTGATCCCAAAGGCCTGCTTCATGAACCAGGGTTCTTAAATGCAGAAGATAGTTGGGCGCTGTTTCAGAAGAAAACTTTTCCGACAAAAGATGATCCAGGTGATTCACTTATATCCTTTACCACGAATTGTGTCAGTTTATGTTTTTTTGCTATACTTGTATGGAAACATTATAGTATATGAGGACTTTTTGTTTATTGTTTGCCTGCAATTCTAGGAGTTTTTCATTTAACTTGAATATTATCATATACCTATTGCAGAATTCAGAATCTGCAATGAGTTTGAAAGATTAGGCAGAGATATGGTTGCAAAATGTTCTGGCCTGCCTTTGGCTATCATTGTGCTTGGAGGTCTTTTGGCTACAAAGGAAACAGTCAATGAATGGGAGATGATACATAAACATATAACCTCATACCTAATAAGAGGAGAGGAACTTGAAAGGCAATCGAGAATAACCGAGGTTTTGGACTTGAGTTACCATGACTTGCCGTATCAACTGAAACCGTGTTTTCTCTATCTAAGTCAATTTCCGGAAGATTTTGAAATACCAAAAAATAAGTTAATTCAGTTGTGGATGGCAGAAGGTTTTGTTTCATCTCATTACGAGATGGAAAGGAATGAAACAATGGAAGATATCGCCGAGCGTTACCTAGGTAGCTTAATTAGCCGTTGCATGGTACAAGTTGGTCAGATGGGGTCGACCGGAAAGATTAAGACATTCCGACTCCATGATTTAATGCGCGATATGTGTCTGTCAAAGGCTAGAAAGGAACATTTTCTTTGTGTTATTGGTAGACCGCAACAAAATAGTAGTGGCATAAGTAATGTATCATCATCATCATCGAATATATCATTTGATGCAAGAAAAAGCGATGGAGTACGTCGGCTTGCTTTTTTCTTGGATCAACATGTTGATAAGTTGATTCCACCGAATGAGCAAGCGAATCAACACCTCAGATCACTTGTATATTTCCATGATAAGAAATGCAGAGTTGAAAGCTGGAAGCGAGTTAAAGCTGTTTTTAAGAACTTCAAACTACTTAGAGTTCTTGATCTTGAAGGAGTTAAGGGGCCAAACGAACAAATATTGCCTAAAGAAGTCGGAAATCTGTTTTGGTTGAAGTTCTTGAGTCTCAAAAGAACTTGTATACAAATTCTTCCATCTTCATTAGGCAAATTGGAAAATCTGCAGAGCCTAAATTTGCAAACTATCAGTAAAGTAAGTTGGGATTCAACTGTAGAAATTCCAAAAATTCTATGGAAGTTGAAACGGTTGAGACATTTATATCTTCCGAATTGGTGCGAAAATGTTTCTGGCATCCTGCAACTTGAAAATCTGATCAACTTACAGACACTAGTAAACTTTCCAGCTAGTAAATGTGATGTAAAAGGTTTGTTAAAACTGAAAAACCTCAAAAAATTAGTACTGAATGATCCAAGACATTTCCAGAAGTTCGCCGAAAGTTTCAGTTTCTGTAACGAAAAGTTGGAATGCCTTGAATCATTGTCCTTAAAAACTGATTTGCTCTCTTTGCCTGATCAAGTAGTTGATGTCGAAAAGTTGGTGTTAGGTTGTCCTTCACTTCAGAAACTGCATGTAGAAGGGAGAATGGAAAGGCTTCCAGAAGCTCGATTATTTCCTCCACAGCTTTCAAAGCTAACTTTATGGGGCTGTAAGCTTGTTGAAGATCCAATGGTAACATTAGAGAAGCTTCCTAATTTGAAGTACCTAAGTGTTTGGGAAATGTTTGTTGGAAAGAAAATGGTATGTTCGCGGAATGGTTTTCCTAAACTGAAAATTCTAGCGATCCGCGGCTTTTCGAATTTAGAAGAGTGGGTGGTAGAGGATGAAGCAATGGCTTGTCTCTATAGATTGAGTATATCTGATTGCAACAAGTTAAATAGTGTTCCTGATGGACTAAAATTTGTTGAATGTTTGAGGGAGTTAGAGATTAGATGGATGCCGAAATCGTTCAAGAATCGGCTTGGAGTTGCTGGAGAGGATTATCACAAAGTCCAACATGTTCCATCTATTGTGTTTTTGAACTAGACATGCAATTTGAAATCATGAAATACCAGCTACAAATTACAATACAAGTCTCTTTCTGGAAAACACTTGTTGATATTGTTGATATTGTTGATATTGTTGATTATAGAATCTTTATATGTCATGTTTAATGAATGTGAAGTTTTGTATACACTAAAATTTTCTCATAAAAATTTCTGCACTTCATTTGCAGTCAGAAAGCAGATGTCAGGTCATCCTTTCATGTGCTTCAGAAGATTGAGTTGTGAACTTTTATGATGCATACTTCTATTTTCATGAATGTGAATCCTATGCGGGTATGATGAGTTGTAAAACAGAATGTTACTTAAATCCATGAAAAAGACCCTTTTCAGACATATTGTTAAATCATCTATCTTGAGCCAAATTGAGACATATTGGATAACTCTTGAATCTTTGATACTTAACTTCAATCCATTACATTGAAATTCCTTGCACAATGTTAGGGTTTTACACCAAGATTACTAATTACACCAAGAAATACTCAATACTAATAATAACAAACAGATTACTAAAAGTACCCCAACTTAATAATAAAAATCCTTGAAGTAAAACTGGTACTTTCTTCTCCCTATTGGGCCTTTCCGTAACACACAACCAAATTTTTCATCTTCTGCTGAGAAAAATCGAAGTACATATAAATTTATACTCGCGTAAACGTATTTTGATTTTTCTAAAATTGTCGTATTCCTTATCGGTACCCATACCAAATACTGTTGCAACACTACCCATCTCCCATTAGAATGCTAGAATGCTAGAACTTTCTAGAGAGGAAATTCCTATTCACTAAATAACTCCTTATATTCTTCGCATTGTGTGTTGCAACCCATCTCCCATTAGAATGCTAGAATGCTAGAACTTTCTAGAGAGGAAATTCCTATTCACTAAATAACTCCTTATATTCTTCGCAAAGTGTCAACACACAATGTATTGAGTTTCATGAAATATTTTAGAAAGATTAAAAAAATATTATAAATTAAACTAGTAACAAACTCGTACGGACGCACGGGTTAAAAAAATTGTTTGGTTTAAATTGATAAAATAATAATAATAATAATAATAATAATAATAGAATAAATTCATGACTCATAGTGTCTTGTGTTATAATTGCATTCCATGAGTAATAATTGAAATGTGCAATGAGAGGAAAATTTATTCTTTTTTTTTTCTGCCTGAATTTAACTGATAGTATCCCGTGTTATAATTTTATTTCATGAGCAACACAAATGCACATTGAGAGCAATATTTTTATTGGTTTTTTTCTTGAATCTAATTGGTAGTGTCTCGTGTTATAATTTAATTCCATGAGCAATTCAAATACACATTTAGAGCAATATTTATGCATGTTTTTTTGTCGGAATATAACTGGTAGTATCATGTGTAATTATATAATTGTTATTATGAAATCATTAATAACTATAAATATTTAAAAATAAATTAATTCAGTTGTGGATGGCAGAAGGTTTTGTTTCATCTTATTACGAGATTGAAAGGAATGAAACAATGGAAGATATCGCCGAGCGTTACCTAGGTAGCTTAATTAGCCGTTGCATGGTACAAGTTGGTCAGATGGGGTCGGCCGGAAAGATTAAGACATTCCGACTCCATGATTTAATGCGCGATATGTGTCTGTCAAAGGCTAGAAGGGAACATTTTCTTTGTGTTATTGGTAGACCGCAACAAAATAGTAGTGGCATTAGTAATGTATCATCATCATCATCGAATATATCATTTGATGCAAGAAAAAGCGATGGAGTACGTCGGCTTGCTTTTTTCTTGGATCAACATGTTGATAAATTGATTCCACCGAATGAGCAAGCGAATCAACACCTCAGATCACTTGTATATTTCCATGATAAGAAATGCAGAGTTGAAAGCTGGAAGCGAGTTAAAGCTGTTTTTAAGAACTTCAAACTACTTAGAGTTCTTGATCTTGAAGGAGTTAAGGGTCCAAAGGAACAAATATTGCCTAAAGAAGTCGGAAATCTGTTTTGGTTGAAGTTCTTGAGTCTCAAAAGAACTTGCATACAAATTCTTCCATCTTCATTAGGCAAATTGAAAAATCTGCAGAGCCTAAATTTGCAAACTATTAGTAAAGTAAGTTGGGACTCAACCGTAGAAATTCCAAACATTCTATGGAAGTTGAAACGGTTGAGACATTTATATCTTCCGAATTGGTGCGAAAATGTTTCTGGCATCCTGCAACTTGAAAATCTGATCAACTTACAGACACTAGTAAAATTTCCAGCTAGTAAATGTGATGTAAAAGATTTGTTAAAACTGAAAAACCTCAAAAAATTAGTACTGAATGATCCAAGACATTTCCAGAAGTTCGCCGAAAGTTTCAGTTTTTGTAACGAAAAGTTGGAATGCCTTGAATCACTGTCCTTAAAAACTGATTTGCTCTCTTTGCCTGATCAAGTAGTTGATGTCGAAAAATTGGTGTTAGGTTGTCCTTCACTTCACAAACTGCATGTAGAAGGGAGAATGGAGAATGGTATGCCATGTATTTAAGGTCCAGTCTCACGGCGGGAAGATGAAGAATTTCCCTAGTATTCCCTTCCCCGTTGTTGTGAAGAAGATTGTGGAGGAGTTTGACTTGCTGCATTTTGGCCACTGCTCCCTGACCATGTTGGATGCAGAGTTGCTCAGTGCCTTCGTCGAGAGGTGGCACACGGAGACGTCGTCATTTCATCTCCCATTTGGAGAGATGATTGTGACTTTAGATGATGTCGCTTCCTTGCTTCATCTCCCTATCGACAAAAGATTATGGATGTCTCCTATCATAAGTGTGGCACGACCACATGAGATGGTTATTCGTGATCTATATTTGTTTGAGGCAGTGGTGGAAAATGAGCTCTCTGATACACGAGGTGCTCCCATACGCATGTGGTGGCTCCGGGATAGGTATGACGAGCTTATTTATGTTGAGGTATCAGGTTGCCGCTAGGGTGTACATGTTACATGTAGTAACATGTACTCTCTTTACGGACAAGTCTAGTACATATGTGGATGCTCGCTATTTGTGCCTTTTCAGCGATCTCGAGACGCACAACTGGCCTTGAGGTTGTGCAACTTTGACTCAATTATATCATGCGCTCGAGGAGGCGACCCGGTTTGAGACGAGGCAGCTTGCTGGGTATCTTAAATATTATTATTTCTAATTTACTGTTTGTTGTGATCTCAGTGTTGGATCTATGAGCATTACCCGCTGATATGCGATATGAGGATCCATTCCTATACAGCAAGGGAGCCACATGCGAAGAGGTGGAAGGCGAGGCAGAAACACCCAGGAGACATAGTTGAGTATATGAGGATACTGAATGAGTTGACCGTAGAGGATGTCATATGGACACCCTACGATGATCATAAAGAAGCCTGTGAGTTCGGGGAATCATCATTATACTCCGGTTATATGTGGTGGGATTTGATTGCCAGGCACCTGCCAGAGAGATGCATGCGTCAGTTTTGATACATTCAGACCGTACCATCGATAATCCCGGATACATCCTCTGAGGGTATTGATCGGTGGTTTCAGACGTACTTCCTCAGTTCCGGTTGTGCCATCATAGCTAGATTTGCACCTGTTTAATATCCCTCGTAGTATGAGGATGACTACTTGGAGTAGTATCTCACCGTATCCCATCCACACATCACTCCACCGTCGACTGAGGATGCACCTTCTGAAGATGTACCTTTTGGTGCCCAGGAGCCTGTTGATGACACACCTCTTCCTCCTTCAGCACATCACCCTGATGACACACAACACTTTCATATGATAGCAGTGGTGGCTGATGAGCTCATGGGCTGGGTAGACCCTGATGGTAGTATTTTAGCTGGATTACATAGGATTGCACACTTAACCCGTGAGGGCCTATTTAGTATTACTTGTATTTTCTAGATGATATGTATATTTTTGTATTATATGTATATTATGGCAGACCAATATATTATTATTATTATTATACCTTCATTTATACCCTTACATTGCAGTGGTCTTGATTAAACAACTTAAACAAATAAAAACCCAACATTACAACATGATTAATCAATATTAAAAACCTAAACACTACCAGATGCTTCAGGGCATTTCAGCATCTCCATTATTTCATCAATTGATCTTGATAGTTGCACATCTAATACCACCAGACCCCTTGTTAGCCTACGGCGAAATGATCTCCACATTTTGATGACGTCTTCACCGTTCTTCAGCTCAATTAGGTTGTATTTCACACAATCATCCCCCCAATCCTCCCAAAGCTCGATCTTCAACACCTTTCTGTTGTCACCATCAGGCAACAATTCCTTCAACTTCGAAGTCAGGCCGTCAAAGGAGGTTGTGTCATCGGAGAGCGTGAATTCGATAGGTTGATAAACTCTCTTGAAGAAAACTTATTCATTAATAAAAAATGTTTTTTTTTTCATATTTGTTTAACCAGAAGACCTAAACCCTATTTATACAAACGTGCAACAATTCTGGGCCACACAAATTGTCTGTGCAATCACAACCATACAAAATTGTTGACAAAATGTCGACCGTTAAAAAAATCCTAAAATTATACCTACCGAGAATTTCAATGGATATGAAATTCCCGGTACCAAATTGTACTTTTGATCAATAACCGGATTTTTTGAACATACTGGTGATAACGAGAAATCACATCGTATTATTACTATGTTTTTAGCCCGTTTTTATCATACATTAGTCCTTTTAACTCCCGATTGTTCGAGTTTATATGCCACATTGCAGGTACAATATGTCTAGAGCCAAAATTATGGAAAAAGATCAAAGGAACAAAATTTAGCATGAAAGAAAAGAGAAGAACTCAATTCTGCTAAAAACTTCATAATTTGTTGTTGTCACGGTCGTTACAAGGGTCTTACGACCGTGACGCCTTTTTGATGTGTTACGATCGTCACAATGGTCTCACGACCGTGACGCGCTAAATATGAGAAATCTGCCCGTTACACCAATGTTACGACTGTTACAAGCTTTATTTAATTTATTTGAATATATATATATGAAGACGTGCAACGAATAGAAAGAGTCTTTGTTGACTCCGTATTTATCTCCTCCAACTGAACCAGTAAAGCATGTTCTCCTGGATTTTCTCAAAACTGAAGAACCGAAGCCCATGTCCTTATTCTTCAACTGTCAAAATTCTACTCTATAAATATCAAAGAGTCAATTGAAGAAAGGACACAGTTTTTGATTGGAAAATTTGTGCGAAAGCTCTGCCGTTTTTACAACCCAGTTTTATTTCCAGCTCTTGTTCTTGCTGCTTTTTAATTTCCAAAACCTTTGATAACAATTTCCAACATTAGGAAATTTTTATCTTAATTATATTTCTTTTAGCCTCAGAACTTAGTACTCCATTTTAATTTAGACGCTCCAAGCTTGCCAGATTGTGGAAGAAGGAGCCGAAGAATTTATTTGTTCAGGTTTTTATTTTGCAATTAATATTAAGTTTATTTATTTATGTTAAGTTCCTGTAGACATTATATAATGCATGTTTTAATGCCTATTAATTTCATTTTGTGTTTGTCTGTTGTTTTAATTAATATGAGTAGCTAAATTAACTGAGTCGGTATGTAATAAAGAAACCAAACGTATGAATCGAATCTAAGCTAAAAACATTTACGAACTTATATTCTGGCTGTGACTTTTTATAATTAAAATCAAGCTTTTTGTTACGAGAGTAAGAGAAGTGAAATAGGTTAGGTCGAGACCACGAGAGTGTGAGATTTTAACCGGATAGCTAAAGTTAGGCATTCGATTTAAATACAGCGAGAGCGCTTTAAAACGAGTTAGACTTATTAAGTTTTCAAAAATTATTTTCTAAACACTTATGGGCTAGCGAGAGCAGACATAGGGCTTTAGGAGTATGATCTGAGATAAGACCACGAGAGTGTGAGTCGAGGGTTTTTAAACTGGTAATCTCTACATAATTATTTAAGTGAAACATCTTTATAAGCTTAGGCTAGATTGATTCGCATAGGTTAATATTATTATGTACCGACCGCCTTATCATTATCTCTTTAATTAAGTTTAGTTTCCCATTTTTAATCCCTAAAACCATAACCGTGACAAATTTCCGCCTTAGCTAAACTAGCAAACCTTCTAGCACTAGAGTGATTACAAAGTCCCTGTGGGTTCGACATCTTTTTATTACTATTGCGATAGGCTGTGCACTTGCAGTTTAGATACCGTTAGACACATCACGTCTTTGCACATCAAGTTTTTGGCACCGTTGCCGGGGACCTTGATTTAGTCACTAGTGCACTATTAGAGTAGCACTGTCTAGACTAAGGCAACAATTTATTTTCCCTAATCTAATTTACCGAGTGTATGCCAAGTACTCACTCTCAAGGCGAAGACTTGCAACCTTCAGTCCTTGAATTAGAGCGCTTCTTACATTTAAAAAGACGAATATTCGAATACCAACGAAAATACAACATTCTAGATCTTCAAGTTGATCCACCTAAACCAGTTGGAACATCGAAAGGCGCATAAATGGCTGAAGAACTACATCATCCGCTAAAGTATTACACTAGTCCTTCACAAGCTGAACCGCATTCCAACATTGCCGCGCCAGCTGTCAACCGAAACGATTTCGAGTTGAAACCTTCACTGATATCAGCCGTGCAACAAAACCAATTCGCCGGAAATCCTACCGAGGATCCGAACCTTCATCTTTCGATATTTGTGCAGTACGCAGATACAGTGAAAGCTAATGGAGTTACCCAAGAAGCAATCAGATTACGCCTTTTTCCTTTCTCATTACGAGACAGAGCAAGAGCCTGGCTTCAATCTCTACCCTCGAATTCAGTAACTACGTGGGAGGAGTTAAAGAAAGTCTTCTTGACAAGATATTTCCCACCTAGCAAGACGGCTATGCTAAGAGCTCAAATCAACGGATTTAAGTAAAAGGAAAACGAGTCACTTTTCGAAGCTTGGGAACGCTACAAAAATATGCTGAGACTTTGTCCACATCACGGATTAGTAGAATGGATGGTCATGCATACTTTCTACAATGGACTCTTATACAACACAAGAATGACGATTGACGCTGCCGCAGGCGGCGCACTAATGGACAAAGAACATAATGATGCTTATGCACTTATCGAGAGTATGGCTCAAAATCATTACCAATGGGGAAGCGAGAGAGTGGCAACTGAGAAACCAACAAAAGGAGGTATGTACGAAGTGAGTAGTATGGACCAAGTTAATGCAAAGTTTGACCAACTTAATCAAAATATCGATAACTTCGCCATAACACCAACAACCATCGTGGCTGCGGTAACACCTAACTGTGAGTTATGTGGAGTTCCAGGACATGCTGTCCCTGATTGTCAACTATTAGCAGGAATTCCCACAGATCAAGTGAATTATGCTCAAGGAAACCCGTACTCGAACACATATAACCCAGGTTGGAAGAATCATCTGAACTTCTCTTATAAGAACAACAATGCTTTATACGCATCAGGACAAGCGCCAGCTACACCACCAGGATATCAAAAGGCTGCTCCTAATGTTCCTAGAAAATCAAACCTTGAATTAATGATGGAGAACTTCATAGCTACCCAATCTCAAACAAACAAGGAATTCTTGAACCAAAACATACACACTAGCGAGCAGATTAAGCAATTGGTGAGCAAGGTAGATGCGTTAGCTACACATAACAAAATGCTTGAAACTCAGATTTCACAAGTAGCTCAACAACAAGCACCTACCGCTGCACCATCTGGAGTATTTCCTGGACAACCCCAACCTAACCCAAAAGGACAGGCCAATGTTGTGATACTAAGAAGTGGCAAAGAACTTGACGGACCTGCCGATCCAAGACTTGAAAACCCAACCATGTGCCAAAAGCAGGATAAGCCGACTGAAAAGGAGAATGAACCAGAAGAAAAGGAAGATAATAATCAAGAGGCAGTGGAGAAAGAGAAGCCTTATGTGCCTCCACCACCTTATAAACCACCGATTCTGTACCCTCAGAGATTAACCAATTCCAAGACGATGGGCCAGTTTAAGAAATTTGTTGAACTTCTGAAATAGTTAAATATTACTATTCCGTTTACAGAAGCTATCACTCAAATGCCCTCGTATGCTAAATTTCTAAAGGAAATCTTATCCAATAAGAAGAAGATAGAGGATAACGGAACCGTTACACTTACTGCTGAGTGTAGCGCAATAATTCAAAATAACATGCCTCCTAAGCTAAAAGATCCAGGTAGTTTCTCTATACCCCGTGTAATTGGAAAATTCGTCATTGACAAAGCTCTATGCGATTTAGGAGCCAGTATCAGTGTTATGCCCTTAACAATTTGCAAAAGGCTAGATATGGGAGAGTTAAGACCTACTAAAATGTCTGTTCAATTAGTCGACTGCTCTATAAAATATCCTGTAGGCATACTAGAGAATGTCCTAGTACGGATAGGTCAATTCTACATTCCTACTGATTTTATAATCATGGACATCACTGAAGACTCCACTACACCTATCATACTAGGAAGACCATTCTTAGCTACCGCTGGAGCTATTATAGATGTAAAGAAAGGAAAGCTAACCTTTGAAGTAGGTGAAGAGAAAGTTGAATTTATTTTAACAAAATTCTTACAATCACCAGATATAGAGGACACATGCTATTTATTGGATGTCATTGACGAGTGTGTAAGAGAGATGGGAATGAAAGAAACTACTTATTCTGAAATTATGAAAATTCAAATCCCTCCGATTTTCGAAGATGACAATTGGCGTGAACCGTATCAAGATGATAGTCTAAGAGAAAGTTTAGCACTTACACCGGACCCCATGCCAAGCAAGAAGAAACCTAAATTAGAGTTAAAAACCTTACCTAAGAACCTAAGATACGAATTCCTGGACACTGAATGTACGCGACCAGTTATAATCAATTCCGGTTTAGGAACACTCGAAACGAAGAAACTTTTAGATGTCTTAAAGAAATACCCAACTGCATTAGGATATAACATATCTGATCTCAAAGGAATATGTCCTTCAATCTGTATGCATCGTATTATGCTAGAAGAATATTGCAAAACCTCTAGAGAATCTCAAAGAAGAATTAACCCAATCCTTAGCACTGTAGTAAAATATGAAGTTAAGAAACTACTAGACGCTGGAATAATATATCCAATCTCTGATAGTCAATGGGTTAGTCCAGTACATGTAGTACCAAAGAAATGAGGTATCACTGTTGTGAAAAACGCTAAAGGCCAATCGATATCACAAAAAGTAGTGACCGGACATAGAGTGTGCATCGATTATCGAAAACTAAACAAAGCCACTTGGAAAGATCATTTCCCACTACCTTTTATAGATCAAATGTTAGAACGATTAGCCAAACACTCGTATTTCTATTATCTAGATGGTTACTCAGGATTTTTCCAAATCCCTATTCACCCAGATGATCATGAGAAGACTACATTCACATGTCCTTATGGAACGTTCACTTATAGACGAATTCCCTTTGGATTATGTAACGCTCCTGCAACCTTTCAAAGATGTATGATGTCAATCTTCGCAGATTTCATAGATAACATCATGGAGGTGTTCATGGACGACTTCTCTGTATGCGGGCAAAGTTTTGAAGGATGTCTATCAAATTTAGAAATGGTGTTAGAAAGATGTGTAAAAGTAAACCTCGTACTTAACTGGGAAAAATGCCATTTTATGGTCAGAGAAGGAATCGTACTAGGACACGTTATATCTGAAAAGGGAATTGAAGTTGATAAAGCTAAGATAGAAGTCATAAAAGATCTTCAACCCCCTAAGACCGTTCGAGAAATACGAAGCTTTTTAGGACACGCCGGTTTCTACCGACGATTCATCAAAGATTTCTCGAAAATCACTAAACCTCTTACCGATTTATTAATGAAAGACGCTGAGTTCATATTCGATAAAGATTGTCTTAAAGCATTCGAAACTCTAAAAACAGCCCTCATCACCGCACCAATCATGCAACCACCTGACTGGAGATTACCTTTCGAAATCATGTGCGATGCGAGTGACTATGCTGTAGGCGCAGTTCTAGGACAAAGGAAGGACAAGAAACTTCACGCAATTTACTATGCCAGTAGAACTTTAGATTCTGCTCAATTGAACTACGCCAATACTGAAAAAGAGTTGTTAGCAGTTGTCTTCACGCTTGATAAATTCCGTTCCTACCTAGTAGGAGTGAAAATAATCATCTACACAGACCACGCTGCTATCAGATATTTACTAACCAAGAAATATGCCAAACCAAGACTCCTGAGATGGATCTTACTCTTACAAGAGTTTGATCTCGAAATCAAAGATAAGAAAGGCACTGAAAACGTAGTAGCAGACCATTTATCTAGAATAGAAGGTATTAAACCCGAACAAGTGCCGATTAACGACAATTTTCCGTATGAACAGCTGATAGCACAAATAAAAAGCGACCCAGCTCGGTTAGACATAAATGAACCAAAAGCCGTGGAAGCAATCCAAACAACCGTAGGACTGCCATGGTACGCTGACATTGTCAACTACTTAGCTGCAGGAGCACTTCCACCGGACCTAACCTATCAGCAGAAAAAGAAATTCTTCCACAATCTCAAGTATTACTATTGGGACGAACCATTATTGTTTAAGAGAGGACCTGACGGAATCTTCCGCCGGTGCATACCCGAAGAAGAAATAGAAGATGTCATTGCTCATTGTCATTCATCTCCTTATGGCGGACATGCAAGCACTTCCAAGACTTGTGCAAAAATCTTACAAGTCGGCCTATTTTGGCCTAATCTATGGAAAGATGTCCACATCGCTGTTATAAATTGCGATCGGTGTCAACGCACCGGTAACATTTCAAGACGAGATGAAATGCCTCAAAGAGGAATATTAGAAGTTGAAGTCTTTGATGTTTGGGGAATCGATTTCATGGGACCATTCCCATCATCTTTCAGTAACAAGTACATACTCGTAGCTGTCGATTATGTTTCAAAATGGATCGAGGCTATAGCTTCTCCTACAAATGACACACGAGTAGTAATTAAGCTTTTCAAGAATATAATCTTTCAAAGATTTTGTGTGCCTAGACTCGTCATTAGTGACGGTGGCTCGCATTTCATTTCGAAAATATTCGACAAATTACTATCTTAGTATGGAGTCAGACATCGTGTAGCAACACCGTATCATCCGCAAACAAGTGGACAGGTCGAAGTCTCGAACAGAGAAATAAAACAAATTCTAGAGAAGACTGTCGCCATATCTAGGAAAGATTGGTCATCTAAACTTAATGAAGCTTTATGGGCTTATAGGACAGCCTACAAGACACCCATAGAAACTACACCTTTCAAACTAGTGTATGGGAAGGCCTGTCATCTCCCGGTTGAACTAGAGCACAAAGCATATTGGGCGATTAAAACACTCAATATAAACTACACTGCCACTGGATAAAAGCGAATCCTCGACATTAATGAATTGGAAGAATTAAGGTTGGACGCATACGAGAATGCTAAGATATACAAAGAAAGAACCAAGCGTTGGCACGATAAGCGCCTGTCTAGGAAAGAATTTAGTGTGTGAGACGTTGTGCTCCTTTTCAATTCAAGACTTAGGCTCTTTCCTGGAAAACTAAAATCTAGATGGTCAGGACCCTTTGAAATTACTAAAGTGTTCCCAAGCGGAGCAATAGAAATTAAGGGTAGGAATAGTGAACCGTTCACAGTAAACGGACAACGATTAAAACATTACCATAATATTTAAAACAGAGATTATGCGAATAATTTAAAACTTTTAGAGTTGTCCACTAACTTTCCTAATTAATCTAGCACTAAGCACTATGTCAGGATTATGACGATAAAAACAGCGCTTAGTGGGAGGCAACCCATTTTATTATTTTATTTCATTTTTATTATTGACTTTATTTATGTATTTCTTTCCTTATTTTCTTTATTTTTAACTTTCGTTTTCTAAATCATTTTTAAAATTGCCATGCTACAAATTTTCTAAAGTCTTTTCTACCTTACCTCTTTCTCCCCTGATTTGTTTCTCCCGCTTTAACACTAACTATGGTTAACTAACCAAGGAACTTCATGGAAACCATATTTAGAGGAAGGAACCAAAGGAGGAAATTTGAAGAATTATCACAGAGACATATGGACTTGACTCTGTATTATGATGAACAAACTATGGAAACCTTAGGTATCAATGATATCATCCTATACATGTTTAACCAGCTTGGATGGGAGAAAGCTCTCATAAAATATAAGTTTGTCACTTACCGCGAGCTCACCCTTGAATTTTTAAGCTCCCTAGTTTACCTACCTGAGCGCGGATTTGGACTACGGAAAGGATTTATTGGTTTCCGACTATTCGGTATCGAATATGTCTATAACCACAAGGAACTAGCTGACCTACTAGGATTTCCTAGCGGACCTTTTGCTTTTACTACCACCCAGGTAGAACTGATGGATATTGAGCTAGATTTCTTCTGGGGAACTTTAACAGGAAACTACCACCCTGAGCCGGACAACATGGAAAATAATGAAATACACAACCCCGCTATCCGCTATTTTCACAAAATCCTTGCCCACACCTTGTTTGGAAAGGAAAAGAACCTTACTGAAGTATCTAAGGACAAGATATTCATAATGAACTGTTTGACCGAAGGCAAACCCGTAAATGTTGTACCCTTCATGATGCAGACCTTTACCCGCATTCAGGAGGAACCTAATCTACCAATAATGGTAGGAGGCCTAGTCACCATGATTGCTAACGCCCTCGGACTTAGATATCAGTTACACAAGTGCACCCGTTTCGGTACCATTCGCCCTATGAATTTGAACTTCTGCTTTAACCGCCAAATAATAGGAAACATAGGACAACCACCATTCGAGTACCTGATTAGGAATGAAATCGTAACCTTGTTCACCTTGCCGAACCATGCTAAAGTCAGCGTTCACAACAAAGATAATTGGCTTTATGAGCTTACTCCTCCTGACCATCCAACAACACCTAAAACACCACAATCCTACCAAATTAGGGATGATATGATGACTGATGAAGAAAGTGACCCTAAGACCCCTCCTGGTTACCATGATATCAACCACATTGATGAAGATATTGAGACCCCTGAAATCAACAAAGTAGGATATGTTGAAAGCTTGAACAAAATTTTGACGACTCTAGAAGTATACCAAGCTGACATTAATGTTGTTAAGGATGAAGTTAAGAGCATGAGATTGGACATTATAGGCCTAACTGATTTAACATGTGAACAGTTTTACCATATGAATTCCGCACTTGAAGACCTGAAGAAACGACTTTGATGAGCTGTAGTGATTTGCTTAATTTTACTTTTTGCTTCTTTGTTTCTAGTTAGTTTTAAATTTTTGTAACATTTCATAGTTCAATTTTATCACAACACATTTAAGTTTCTGCAATTTCTTTCTGTTCTGTCAAAAAACAAAGTATTTCAATTAATGCAATTTTTTTCATTCAATCTATTTACGTGTTTTCATAATTTAGTGCATTTACCAAAATTCCCATTGCATGTTTGATTAATGCTGTGTGCAATTTGTTACTATCAGTAATAACATATACTGATACTTTTGATTGCTGGTATTTTGATGAATTTTTGTGTGATGAAATTTAATGATGTTATATATTGGTCCATTGTTATGTTGTTATGTTGAAATTAATTAATTAATATGATATGAATTATAAATGGATTAAAATGAGGTGATGATTCTGTTTAAATTTCAAACTTTGTTAACATCACGGTCGTAAGCCCCCTTTCACGATCGTAACCCACCCCTTACGCGCGTTACGACCGTGACCCACTCCTCACGATCGTGACTATCTGATTGCACGACCTCTGAGTTACAGAGGTCGTTCTTCTTCTTTTCTCCACTTCTATTCTCCAAACATTCTAACCGCCCATTAACCCCTTTCTCTCCCGTAACCACCCATTATTCACCATTAATCCCTCCACTCCATTCCACTTCCCAATTTAATTTCAACTCCACAAATTCCTTTCACTCCACTATAAATCAATCCACTCTCTTCACATTTCCATCACAAATCCTCCAAACACTATCTCACGCTCATATCCCTTTGCATGCAATGGCAAACATTCAATTTAGAGAAGGAGAAATAGGAGCAGCACAGAGAGCTAAGTTTGAAAAGTTTCAAACCCGCGGGCTCCAAACGACTCGGTACGTCGACCTCGACTGTCTGAGAGAGTTAGGCTTGTTCGAAGGAGTGAAGCTACTTCTTGAAAAAGTCGGCTTATGGGACTTATGCAGCCAACCACAACCAACATTTGCAACCCTCACTCTGGAGTTCCTGAGCTCTTTCCAATACATCACACCTTCTGGATCAACAAACCAACTAACAGGTATAGCAAAATTCCGAATGTTGGGCAGAGAGTTTGAACTCACACAAACTAGAGTCGCAGAACTTCTAGGCTTCAGTCACGGTGACGGTGCCCACCTTCGTGTGCCAGACAACTTCAATGAGACGGCTTTTACTTTGTGGTACAACATTACCAACAGCCGTGCTTCAGCCTATCAAAGTCTCAACGCCACTCACATTCATAATCCAGCGATCCGGTACTTTCATCGTATCATCTGCAACACAATCTTCGCAAGAGAGAGCAACCATAAGCTCAATTCTAAGGAGCTCCTGTTCTTGCATTGTGCTCTGAATGAAGAGCGCATCAACGCCGCTCCGTTCCTACTGGCCCACATTCAATCTGTAGCACAAAGAGGCGCCACACCCTTCTATATTGGAGGGATTGTCACTTCCCTAGCTCTACAGTTGAATCTAGGTGCCCACCTCACTGATCTTCCTTATATGGCACCGGAGCTGCTTACAATGAGCTACTGCAAGTCTGCACACATGATCTCTCAGCGTGAGGATGGCAGGTTAACCCTGTGATACAAGGCACCATTTATCATAACATCGTTTTGCCTTGCAGGAACAAAACAGATCCATCAAACAGAGCCAACTGGCTATTTGATTTACCAGCTCCCACAGGCCATGTTCCGATTGTTGAAGACTAGCCTGATGCACCTGTGGATGAGATGCAGGATGAGATGGATCGTGTTGAGCCAGTTCAGGACATACCTGAGTCTTCTACCAGGCAGCCGCCTTCTGTTGAGATCACCCTTGAAGACATCCTCCGTGCCATTCACCAGCAAAATCAGATGAATGCCGCACTTGAGCGGAAGCAGCGGGAGCAGTATGATGCACTCCTTGCCATTGTTATCAAAAACCAGGAAACAACGAATGAGAAGTTATGTGAGATCTTAAGCGAGTTAGAAGCTTTGAGGATGGACGTCACCGCTCTTACTGTCACTGGTTCCGATGAGGAAGCCAATCCTACCAGACGTTCCCGCACCAGAAGCCGAGGCCGTGGTCGTCAGTAGCATTAGTTTTTATTTTTGTTTTTGCATTCTGTTTTTGTATCGTATTTCCCCGCTATTATATCACAACATTGAGGACAATGTCTGATATAGTGTGGGAGAAGTACCTTTCCCGTTTTCCATTCCTTGTATTTTCCCTTTCCGCAATTTAAATTGAACAAGTAATATTTATGATATTTCTTAAGTTTCAATTCTTCCCCGCTTTATTTAGCCATACCAAAATTTTTTTTTGCTCTATCTTCGCATAACTCGACATACCTATGAAATCGTAGTTAGGAAGCTGAGAAAGATCCAACAAGATCAATACAGTCTTGACACCTTAGACTTCCTACTTAAGCAATCCATTTCGATAACTGCTCCCTGACCATGTTGGATGCAGAGTTGCTCAGTGCCTTCGTCGAGAGGTGGCATACGGAGACGTCGTCATTTCATCTCCCATTTGGAGAGATGATTGTGACTTTAGATGATGTCGCTTCCTTGTTTCATCTCCCTACCGACAAAAGATTATGGATGTCTCCTATCATAAGTGTGGCACGACCACATGAGATGGTTATTTGTGATCTATATTTGTTTGAGGCAGTGGTGGAAAATGATCTCTCTGATACACGAGGTGCTCCCATACGCATGTGGTGGCTCCGGGATAGGTATGACGAGCTTATTTATGTTGAGGTATCAGGTTGCCGCTAGGGTGTACATGTTACATGTAGTAACATGTACTCTCTTTACGGACAAGTCTAGTACATATGTGGATGCTCGCTATCTGTGCCTTTTCAGCGATCTCGAGACGCACAACTGGCCTTGAGGTTGTGCAACTTTGACTCAATTATATCATGCGCTCGAGGAGGCGACCCGGTTTGAGACGAGGCAGCTTGCTGGGTATCTTAAATATTATTATTTCTAATTTACTGTTTGTTGTGATCTCAGTGTTGGATCTATGAGCATTACCTGCGGATATGCGATATGAGGATCCATTCCTATACAACAAGGGAGCCACATGCGAAGAGGTGGAAGGCGAGGCAGAAACACCCAGGAGACATAGTTGAGTATATGAGGATACTGGATGAGTTGACCGTAGAGGATGTCATATGGACACCCTACGATGATCATAAAGAAGCCTGTGAGTTCGAGGAATCATCATTATACTTCGGTTATATGTGGTGGGATTTGATTGCCAGGCACCTGCCAGAGAGATGCATGCGTCAGTTTTGATACATTCAGACCGTACCATCGATAATCCCGGATACATCCTCTGAGGGTATTGATCGGTGGTTTCAGACGTACTTCCTCAGTTCCGGTTGTGCCATCATAGCTAGATTTGCACCTGTTTAATATCCCTCGTAGTATGAGGATGACTACTTGGAGTAGTATCTCACCGTATCCCATCCACACATCACTCCACCGTCGACTGAGGATGCACCTTCTGAAGATGTACCTTTTGGTGCCCAGGAGCCTGTTGATGACACACCTCTTCCTCCTTCAGCACATCACCCTGATGACACACAACACTTTCATATGATAGCAGTGGTGGCTGATGAGCTCATGGGCTGGGTAGACCCTGATGGTAGTATTTTAGCTGGATTACATAGGATTGCACACTTAACCCGTGAGGGCCTATTTAGTATTACTTGTATTTTCTAGATGATATGTATATTTTTGTATTATATGTATATTATGGCAGACCAATATATTATTATTATTATACCTTCATTTATACCCTTACATTGCAGTGGTCTTGATTAAACAACTTAAACAAATAAAAACCCAACATTACAACATGATTAATCAATATTAAAAACCTAAACACTACCAGATGCTTCAGGGCATTTCAGCATCTCCATTATTTCATCAATTGATCTTGATAGTTGCACATCTAATACCACCAGACCCCTTGTTAGCCTACGACGAAATGATCTCCACATTTTGATGACGTATTCACCGTTCTTCAGCTCAATTAGATTGTATTTCACACAATCATCCCCCCAATCCTCCCAAAGCTCGATCTTCAACACCTTTCTGTTGTCACCATCAGGCAACAATTCCTTCAACTTCGAAGTCAGGCCGTCAAAGGAGGTTGTGTCATCGGAGAGCGTGAATTCGATAGGTTGATAAACTCTCTTGAAGAAAACTTATTCATTAATAAAAAATGTTTTTTTTTTCATATTTGTTTAACCAGAAGACCTAAACCCTATTTATACAAACGTGCAACAATTCTGGGCCACACAAATTGTCTGTGCAATCACAACCATACAAAATTGTTGACAAAATGTCGACCGTTAAAAAAATCCTAAAATTATACCTACCGAGAATTTCAATGGATATGAAATTCCCGGTACCAAATTGTACTTTTGATCAATAACCAGATTTTTTGAACATACTGGTGATAACGAGAAATCGCATCGTATTATTACTATGTTTTTAGCCCGTTTTTATCATACATTAGTCCTTTTAACTCCCGATTGTTCGAGTTTATATGCCACATTGCAGGTACAATATGTCTAGAGCCAAAATTATGGAAAAAGATCAAAGGAACAAAATTTAGCATGAAAGAAAAGAGAAGAACTCAATTCTGCTAAAAACTTCATAATTTGTTGTTGTCACGGTCGTTACAAGGGTCTTACGACCGTGACGCCTTTTTGATGTGTTACGATCGTCACAATGGTCTCACGACCGTGACGCGCTAAATATGAGAAATCTGCCCGTTACACCAATGTTACGACTGTTACAAGCTTTATTTAATTTATTTGAATATATATATATATATATATATATATATATATATATATATATATATATATATATATATATATATATATATATATATGAAGACGTGCAACGAATAGAAAGAGTCTTTGTTGACTCCGTATTTATCTCCTCCAACTGAACCAGTAAAGCATGTTCTCCTGGATTTTCTCAAAACTGAAGAACCGAAGCCCACATCCTTATTCTTCAACTGTCAAATTTCTACTCTATAAATATCAAAGAGTCAATTGAAGAAAGGACACAGTTTTTGATTGGAAAATTTGTGCGAAAGCTCTGTCGTTTTTACAACCCAGTTTTATTTCCAGCTCTTGTTCTTGCTGCTTTTTAATTTCCAAAACCTTTGATAACAATTTCCAACATTAGGAAATTTTTATCTTAATTAGATTTCTTTTAGCCTCAGAACTTAGTACTCCATTTTAATTTAGACGCTCCAAGCTTGCCAGATTGTGGAAGAAGGAGCCGAAGAATTTATTTGTTCAGGTTTTTATTTTGCAATTAATATTAAGTTTATTTATTTATGTTAAGTTCCTGTAGACATTATATAATGCATGTTTTAATGCCTATTAATTTCATTTTATGTTTGTCTGTTGTTTTAATTAATATGAGTAGCTAAATTAACTGAGTCGGTATGTAATAAAGAAACCAAACGTATGAATCGAATCTAAGCTAAAAACATTTACGAACTTATATTCTGGCTGTGACTTTTTATAATTAAAATCAAGCTTTTTGTTACGAGAGTAAGAGAAGTGAAATAGGTTAGGTCGAGACCACGAGAGTGTGAGATTTTAACCGGATAGCTAAAGTTAGGCATTCGATTTAAATACAGCGAGAGCGCTTTAAAACGAGTTAGACTTATTAAGTTTTCAAAAATTATTTTCTAAACACTTATGGGCTAGCGAGAGCAGACATAGGGCTTTAGGAGTATGATCTGAGATAAGACCACGAGAGTGTGAGTCGAGGGTTTTTAAACTGGTAATCTCTACATAATTATTTAAGTGAAACATCTTTATAAGCTTAGGCTAGATTGATTCACATAGGTTAATATTATTACGTACCGACCGCCTTATCATTATCTCTTTAATTAAGTTTAGTTTCCCGTTTTTAATCCCTAAAACCATAACCGTGACAAATTTCCGCCTTAGCTAAACTAGCAAACCTTCTAGCACTAGAGTGATTACAAAGTCCCTGTGGGTTCGACATCTTTTTATTACTATTGCGATAGGCTGTGCACTTGCAGTTTAGATACCGTTAGACACATCACGTCTTCGCACATCAACTGGGAATTTGAAATTACCGGTATACCGGTAATTTCAAATGAATTATCGAGAATTTTAATCCATACCGGAAATTTATTATATAACTACTGGGTATTTGTTCCAATATTTATTATAAATAATAAGGAGCATTTTTTCCATTATCAAAATATGGGAGGTTCCAGATACGATTGGGAGGTGACAAGTAGGTTCCTTTAATATGTCTTATGGGTTTTGTGGGGTCCAATTTTTTTTTGTTAGCAAGACTACTCGCATCCTATATTTTTATTATTACACTTTAGCTTCTTGAAATTATTTTGGAAGGGAAAATTGTTCAAAAGATTTTCAACAGAAAAGACGTATGGAAAATACACATATAAAATAAAGTTCAAAATCTAAGTGTAATAGAAAAAAAACAGTGTTATTTTGAACCAAATCTAATTATTATTTGCTTTGAGTCTTTAGTCATGAAAATCAAATTTGAAATTCATATTATATTGACAAAAGAAACCGGACGTGTTACCCACACCCAATTGTTTTCTATTTAAACGTCTACCCCTTCTTTTTAAAAACAAAACAAAATCTATTTAATTAGGCCTAATGTCTTTTTGGACATGGACAATGATACGATATAGAGTTCCTTCCATCCGGATTTTGTTCTAGGCCTCATTTGCAGGTAATGATCCACTATATTGTTGGCCCTCTAAATATGAATGAGCTCAATCCTAGGAAATCATTTTTGTATAGTGAGAACATTGTTGCACATTCTCTCCACATTATTTATAATTTCTTTCTTCCATCAATAATATTCTTTATTAGGGTTTTGCTATCGGATTCGAAAATAACCTTATTGAAACAACAATCCACTACAAGTTTAATAGCTCGTTTCATAGTCATGGCTTCCGCTAAGAAGAGAGGGTTGTCATCATTGATTTGGGCTTCGTTGCAAGTCATAAGGGTTCTCCCTTCTTCATCTCTGAAAATGCTACCCAAACCCCAAGCACCTTTCTTATCTAAACTAGCATCCATGTTACATTTAATCCACTCATTCAAAGGAGGATTCTAACCATAAGTTTTGGGATTAGTAAGATTTTGCAGTCAATTTTTCCTTTAGTCTTATTGTTTGAAGATATGTCTCTGATGTTGAACTTGTTATGAATTTTCTCTTCTGTTTGATTTCTAATATGCAAGGTGGAGATATTGTTCATACTGTGCATGTCTTCGATTTTAAGATTAGGGTTTAATTTGTTCGTTCCATTATTGTTCGACATCTGAGTAGGGAGAATGTCTTCAATCCTTTTATGGTCAGAAGTTTCGGGCGTAGCCCACATGATTGGGAATAATATGGTGATTGCGACTATTGTTGATCTGGTACAAAGCATTATTATGACCAAACTTCGAAAGATATGTATTATATGTATCTTCTATTGTCTCTTGAGCATTGTTATTCATTGTGATTAAATGTTTCACATCTCTAACGATGATAGTTCTTTTTTCCTAAATAGGATTCTTCTCCTTAAGAATGATATCACTCTGGAGTTTGAATCTACTGTTATGGAAGCTTTGATCCTCTTTATTCAGGTCAATATCTTCTTTGTTGGAGTTAAGGCCAGGGTTATAAATTCTAGTTTCTGCTTATTTTGAGTTTTGATGTGATCAATATTACCTGACTCGCTAGGGTATGGAAATTCTTAGTTTGTTAGAACTACCCCATTTTTCAAACTAACAACAATTTATATTATTTAAATGTGTGAAAATAGTAAATATAATATCAACTATTTGATTTCAAATTAAAAGCCAATATTTATGATGGTGTGAAACAAATAAGACACAAGATATAGGAGTTTTGAGACAAATGATTAAATGTGATTTTAAAAAATAAAATAAAAAATGCATATGATTCGCAAACGGGGTGATCCAATGACTTTCAACACATTCAAATTCACAATTATTGTTATATTATGTAATAAAGAGTTATTAGGGTTTTGATTTGAGAGATACGGTTGTTATGTGTTGAAGCGATAAATAATTTCGCTTACAAATAAATAAAGTATCACCTTTCATCATAGTTGGAATTGAAAATTATGGTGATATACAAGAGAAATAACATTTTTATCACGAAAAATGATTTATTGTTGGTGTTGGGATTCAAACCATTTTATTTCGTGTAACTTTTCACCACGGTTGCTACATTTGACCGTTGTGACATGTCGTCAAGTAAATACAAAAAAAAAAGCGTCCAAAAATAAATTATTATCACAGTTAACACTATGACCTTGTAAAATAGATGTTACAAAATGTCTATTTAATAGGAGCGTAAATATTTCACATTTTCATAAATAAAATTATATATTATCTATTTTATTATATTTTTATAAAATTCAATATAAAATTAGATTCCCTAATTATTTGAAATTTTATGATGCGGGTTTCGTTGCACATGCATATTATGCAAATGTAACAATTCTGATTCACTTTTTGTTGTTGTTGGTTTTCAACAAAAGTTTAATAAGATTTGTGGGTCAGTTCCGACATCAAGTAGTTCCAATCCCCTTTCGATTGTAGTTGTGGGGGATTAAACAATGGTCATCCCAATCAAATCCAACGTCAATCACCATTGAACCAACTAACGATTGATTGATTCACTATATTTTAGACACACAAAATTATAGTGAATCAACTACACATTTTGGAGTATTAATAGTTATTTGATCAAAATAGGTCTATTTAGATTTTAAATCTTCAGTTTAATATTTTAAATTTAAAAATAAAAATAAAATCATGTATTTTACTACTTTGGAGTTGATGTATTTGACTATAGTTAATTTTTGAGAATTTCTTACTACGCCCCAAAGGTTTCTTAGGCACCGCACAAATTTATGTTTTTGCTCCTAGTTTTCGGATATGCACATCCGGACGCACCATTTTTTTTTAAAATTTGATTTGTTCCAGATGTACATATCAGGAATATTTTTTGATCTGCAGATCAGGAAAAATACTAGAACTTTAATTTTAAAAAAAAGTCAGTTTTGTTGGTTGGTCGTAGATGTTATATCGCCGCAACTTAATATACATTCAAAATTATCCATATATAAAATAAAATGATATTATATATATATATATATATATATATATATATATATATATATATATATATATATATATATATAATACTCTTGTCAAAATACAATACATAAATGTAATAAAAATAGAATATATCAAACAAAAAACTAATGTGTATGCCGAAAGATCTCTCCTGGCTCCCATGCTCCTTTACCCTTACCCGCCGTCCTGACTCGATGTCTGCAGTACTGAAGTGCCTCTGATTAATATCAATAATATTATCCATGGCAAGTCTTCCACCAGAGCCTTCAGGGAGGTGACCGTCCGCAATGGCCGTCCCCAGTTGTACCTATGGATCTTTGTGGGATCCAAAAGGTACCTGAGGTAAACGATATCAACATAAGTGGGGCTGATGTCCACAAACAGTTGTATGATGAGCAAAAACGGATAGTAGCATCTCAAGGCACACTGCTTGTGGATCTCCACCCCAGTTGGATCATCTATTGCCCGTCCTCCCTCTGCAAGCTCCTCATGAAATTTGTGAGTCAGAAAGGAGAACCGGACGTGTGCGCCTCTTAACGTGGTCACCTCCGCAAGTGCAACATATGAGGTAACTCCAAGCTCCTCATTCAACATCTCTATTGCGTCCACCTTCGATATCTTACCGTGACGGAGAAGGGTTACCCTGATCGGTAAATGTAAAAGACACGAGATGTTGTCAAGTGTGATCGTGAGCTCGTCGTACAATAGATGGAATGAGGATGTCTAAGGGTGACATCAACAAAGGTCATCATCATACCGTAACTGATGTAAGAATACCCAATCCAAGAAAGGCCTCTGAGACCAGAAGCAGCAAATGCATACTGAAATCACTCATCTTCTGACAGCTCCACAATCATGTCTATAACCTTGCCCCCATGGTTATAGAGCTTCTGGGAATCCTTCTCCTGAAAATTTCCAAATAAAAAATTGTTACAAACGTAGTCATGGTTAACATAGTATTTGAAAATATTATTTTAATTGTATGAATAAATATTAGTAAATAAAATAAATAAAATATTAAAATCAAATGTAAAGTTGTTCTCATTATTATTTAATAGTTAAATCATTAACTTAATATCATTACGATATGCATGTACCATATTAGTACACGTGTGTTCGTCCGGACAATGACGTGTATTTCAGATAACCGAAGCAAAACAAAGCAAATTAATTTAATTTATGTTTAATCGCTGTAGAAAAGTATACTTCCACTTTAAAACTCGACTAAAATATGTCTCATTACAACTCGTTCTTAAATTTAAAATAATTTAAAATATATGTAATCATTTAGTTGTATAAATATCAACTAATAACATAGTATTTGAAAATATTATTTTAATTGTATAAATAAATATTAGTAAAAAAATAAATAAAATATTAAAATCAATGATAAAGTTGTTCCAATTATTATTTAATACTTAAACCATTAACTTAATATCATTACGATATGCATATACCATATCAGTACCTATGTGTTACTACACACACTTTTATTTTTAAAATGTAATAAAAATATAAATAGACACAGTTTTTTTTAAAATATTTTTGTTCTATCTATTTGTCTATTTTATTTTTAAAAAAATATTAAAATTTTCTTATATATTAATTACTATGACGTTAAAACATTAAAATTAAAAAGATAGAATCAATACCTGTAGACGTCAGTTGGTATTTTTTATAAAAATATTTATACAATGATTTAGTTTTATAAATGTTAATATAAAAAAAATACATTTTACGCAAGTAATATTAGAAATATCAATTTCGTGGAATACTTATATCAGTACCGGTGTGTTCGTCTGAATAGTGATGTGTATTTCAAATAACCGAAGCAAATTAATTTAATTTATGTTTAATTGCTACAGAAAAGTATACTTCCACTTTAATACTCGACTAAAATATGTTTCATTACACCTCATTTTTAAATTTAAAATAATTTCAAATATATACAATTATTTAGTTTTATAAATATCAACTAATAACATAGTATTTGAAAATATTATAATTAAATAAACAAATATTAGTAACAAAATAAATAAAATATTAATGGTAAAGTTGTTCACATTATTATTTAATACTTAAATCATTATCTTAATATCAGTACGATATGCATGTACCATATCAATATCTGTGTGCTCGTACACACATTTTTATTTTTAAAATGTAATAAAAATGTAAATAGACATAATTTTTAAACAAATATTTTTATTCTCTTTATGTCTATTTTATTTTTAAAACAATAAAGTAAAATTTTCTTATATATTAATTACTATGATATCAAAACATTAAAACTTTCTTTTTGCAAAAAAAAAAAAAAATTAAAACTTTCTTATATATTAATTCATTTTTAAAAATACGAATTTATTAAGCATTTATTTTGTCTATAAACGAATTTAAATATATTCTTTGTATTACCTAGCATGATACTCGTTCGCACGGATACCTGTCGGTGACGTACATTTGTCGCAAAAATGTTTTTTTTATAAAAACAAAAAACAAAAAACATCTAATAAAATTAATATATTTGATAAGTCTAAATATTTATAAATTAATTAAAAAAAATATTTGTGTAATAGTGGAATATACTCGTGTTTTCGCCCGGGTACCGAGGAATATCATTGTTGATTAGAAATAAAAAAATAAAAATAAAATATTGAATTAAAGATGAATAAGTAAAAATATGAATAAATGCCTATGTATAAAAATTAAATTGATTTAAAAATGTAAAATTAAAATTAATAAAAATAGTGGTTAAAAATAATGTGTAATGATGTGAAAGACATATTTTGAAATTAAAAAGTGTAACATATGATATTGTAAGTTTTCCATCTAAAATATTAATATTAATTATGATATGGTAAGTTTTGAAATTGAAAAAGTGTAACGTATGAAATTGTAGAAAACCCAATTAATATAATATAACCCAAAATAGATATTGATATATGAAATTTAATCAATAACTTTATGTTACCGTTAATATTCAATAGTTTAATCAATAACTTCATCTTCCCGTTAATATTCAATGTTTTGGTCAGTAATTTTATGTTCTCGTTAATATTTAATTTTTTTATCAGTAACTTCATGTTTCCGCTAATATTCAATATTTTAATCATATTTTTAAAAGAAAGACATATTTTTAAAATGAAAATAAATTTATTTTACCAAAATTGTTTTATATCAATAATAAATATTTCGATTTTCCATATATTATCTTGAATAATTTTGTATCTTGAATTATAAATAATTTTAAACTAAAAATATTAGATACATAAATAATTAAAAAATAGAAACATAATATATTATTTTTAAATTTATTTTCTTTAATTATATAAAAAATATAATAACCCGTATGTTTGCACGGATTTTGATATTGTTACTCGTGGGAATACATGATACATGTTCATGTTATTATTCAATAATTAAATCAATAACTTAAAATCAGTACCATAGGCGCGTGCCATATCAACATCTGTATTTTAAATTTTATAAATGACAAACAAATTGTATGGTTAATAAAATATATTATACAATTTTGATATTATATATTCTTACATTACTTATATTTCGTTTTATTAGTATTTATATTAAAGTTTATCTAAGACATTTAGATTGTATGCTAATTTTGTACCAAAAACATTTGTATGATTATCTTCTGCCATATATATTTTAAAAAATTTAAACCAAAAAAATATGTTGATTCTCCCATCAACTCATAGATTAAAACTCTCTACATTATGTATAGTAATAAAATATATTATTCCTGTTTTTAAATATATAATTGTTTTTATAAAGTTTGTATATATTGTAACTTATAATATAATAATTGTGAACATATTTTTCTTCTTTATTTAAACCAAATCATAATCTCATTTAAAATAAAAATAAAATTATAGTCTATATTATTTAAAACTTAATTAAAAATTATTAAAGAATATTAAATAAATATATATTCTGATATAAACTATAAAGTTAGAATAATAATTATATAATTAATTTGATGATAAGCCTAATGAAAGATTTAAAAAATTTATTTATACTCGTCACTAAATAAAACTTAACCTTCCTTTTAAGAGATATTAAAAAAATAATAAGATAAGTTGTATATGAGTGAATAATATTGTAGAGAAATAACAATTTATTAAAAATAATTAATTTAATCAAATTGATTGTAACTAATTTTTTTATAACTAATATGGTTATTTTATATTTTATAACTAATATAGTTATTTTATATTTTATAACTAATATGGTTATTTTTTACAATGTAAAACAATTTTCAGAAAAGCTACCCAAACTAAATTCTTTTGGGAGCTAATTCGTGGGAAAAGAACGAATCCAAAATTTTCTTGAGTATCCAAAATATCAATATCGATTAAAAAAGATATTTTTTTTGGTGTTAATAATATAGAAATTATGTGAATATGATTCCCTTTGGTCCCTTTGGTCATTAGTTTCATGATTTTCATCCATCATAAAATAATATAATATAGCTCATAAAGAGTTAGTACATTATATGAAACAAAAGTTACGAGAAATTGAGAGTTTAAGTGTTTGGAATGTGAAAAATTAAAGAATGAGGGGAAAAAAAGTTCTGACGCGAAATTACAAAAAAATTGTTCCTGGATTTATACATTATTAAGTATTCTTGATATACATATCCGAAACAAATCAACGTTTTTTTTTAATAAAATAAATAATACCTCCAGATGTACATATCTAAAAACAGAAAATAAAAAAAAAGAATTATACGCTGTGTCTAAGAAAGCTTTTGGATTATTAAAAAATTCACTATTTTTTGTTTGGCACCCACTCACTATAGTTAAATTCATTTGACACCAAGTGTAACTATTTTCTTCTTTTCTTATGGTTGGGGCATTCTTACCCCTAATTAAGTGGAGGAGGTAGAGAGTGACTAGCCATAATTTCAATAATAATCAAATATAGTTAATTTAAATATACATGGCTCTCATTTTATGTTAAGTACACTGAGCAATCCAATCCAAATTCAATTCAAACAAATCAAAATCTAGTTGCAAACAAATTAAGAATGTCTATATAGCATCCACGTTTCTCAACATTTTCTCTTGTTTTTGAGCCACATATTTTTGGCCTATCAGGTGCTCATGCTATAGGTGTTAATCATTATAATCCAAAAGAGTCATTGTAATTTCATGTCACATCTACACACAAAATGAACACGCATATATAACTTCATTGTCATTACTCGCATGCAAATTTTGTTTGTGCTTATCTTTAACCTATCCATCGCCATCTATATTCAAAAGGGCAATGATAAATGTTTCTTACATACTTATTAATTTCTAATAAATGAAGGGGTGTCAAAAGAGGGCACATCTAGTAGGATATGTCCTATTTTTTTGATTTTTTTTTTGGTCTGGTGCACCATATAAGAATGTAATCTCATGATTATCATTGATAAGTTTTATGATATATACAATTGTTTCTGATTCTAATAAGAAAAACTAATAATGCATAAATGTAAATGCATATTTGAGAGAAGTCAATTATACAGTAAATATGATTGATTATATTAATAATGTATAGTAAATATAATTGATTATAATATTCCCTCGGAGTCAAAGTGTGAGGTGGATGAACGTTGTGGTTGTCTTTGAAATCTTGGAACAATATTACGGGAAGACCTTTGGTGAAAACATCTGCAATTTGATATCTTGATGGGATGTGAAGAACTTGGACTTGGCCACAAGTCACTTTTTCATGAACGTAATGAATATCCAGTTTAATGTGTTTAGTTATTTGATGTTGGATCGGGTTGTGAGAGAGATTTGCATTGATGTTGTCATAGTAAACCATGGTGGCTTAGTGAATGAGACAATGTAATTTTAGAAGAAGGTTACGTAACCAACATGATTCAGAGACTACATTTGTAGCTCCATGTATCCGGCTTCAGAACTGGAGCGAGACAATGTTGGTTGTTGTTTTGAGGACCAAGAGATCATGTTATCCCCAAGAAAAACACAAAAGCCAGAAGTTGAGCGTATTGTATCAGGGAACCCACCCCAATCAACATCTGTATATGAAATTAAACAAGTAGTAAAGGAAGGGTAAAAATGTAAACCATATTGGCATATGCCCTGAATATAGCGCAAGATACGTCCTAGGACATTCATGTGGTCTTCCACCGGTTTATGCATAAATAAACATATTTGTTGCACAACATAGGAGATATCAGGGCGAGTGAAACTAATAAGATATTGGAGGGCTCCTGCAAGACTGCAATATAAAGATGAATCCTCACATTGACTACTATTGGTGGCATTAATCTTTTGTTTTGTGTCGATTGGGGTTAGACATGTTTGTAAGATGACATGCCCGAATGTGCAAGAATTTCATCAACATACTTTTTCTATGAGAGAAATATCCCTTGTAGGTGTTATGTCACTGTCATACCCAAGAAATAACTCAAAGAACCTAAATCTTTCATAGAAAAATCAGAACTGAGCAAAGAAATGATAGATTTTCGCAAATCATCAAATGAGGTTACTAGAGTAATATCATCAAAATAAAGTAAAATGTATACCATATGAGTGTTTTTATTGTATATGAAAAGAGAGTGATCAAACTTGCGTATGAAGCATACATGATGGGGTTTTTATGGATTTTTAAAGCCTAAGGGTTGGTGCATGTAAGCTGTTTCTTTTAATTCACC
The DNA here is from genome assembly GCA_963966055.1 of Lathyrus aphaca. Classification (NCBI taxonomy): domain Eukaryota; kingdom Viridiplantae; phylum Streptophyta; class Magnoliopsida; order Fabales; family Fabaceae; genus Lathyrus; species Lathyrus aphaca. Next base: position 481,238,221 of record OZ014525.1, on the reverse strand, counting down.
ATGGAGAAAAGCGTTCTTGATATCTAACTGATGAATTTGCTAAGACCTAGAGGTAGCAATGCTAAGAATTACTCAAATTGTTGTTGGTTTGACAATTGGACTAAAACTTTCTCCACAATAAATGCCAACTTGTTTTTCTGCACCATCACCTACAATTCGGGCTTTATGCCTCTCAAAAGTACCGTCAGATTTTTATTTATGTCTAAGAATCCACATGGAGCAAATAACATTAACATCAAGTTGTTGGGGTAATAAATCCCATGTCTCATATTTAATTAGAGCATTATATTAATCCTACAAAGCCATTTTCCAATTTGGATCTTTAAGGGCAGACATATATTTTTTTAGGGAGAGGGGATTTCGTAACATGGGTGGGAGGCAATAATATTTTTGATTTGGTTTAAAAATTTCATGTTGTCTCCTTGTTATTGGTTTGGTGTTTGCTTGCAAAGTTGGTTGAAAATTTAGAGAGATATGTTGTAGTATGGGACAAAGAGAGGTGGTTAGGTTCGGTTCATGGGTGTGTTGAGGATTAAATATTTCAGTTTTGTGTGAGTCCATTTGATCTTGGTCCATTAGATGTTGTATGTTGTAAGGGGTCAAGTCATTAACTAGGAAATTGTATGTGTTGGGTTAGGGGTATACATTTTTGCATATGGAAAAGTGGATTCGTCAAACAAGAATTGTCGACAAATAATAATTTTATTTGACGATAAGTCTACACATTTATATCCTCGATGGTTTGACTGATACCAAAGAAATACACATTTTGTGGACCAATGTTGAAGTTTGTGTATTTTGGATGAAGGAAAGAGTAGAAAACATAAACAATCAAATGCACGTAAATGAGAGTAGGACGGGTCTTTATGAGACAACATTTTAAGTGGTGATTCAAAATTGATAGTTTTGCTTGGTAAAATATTTATGAGGTATGTTGCCATTTTAGAGCATGATGCCGAAAAGAAGTAGGTAATGATACGTGAATTAATAAATTTCAAATAATATTTTAAATGGAGCGTATTTTTCGTTCAGATTTAGCATTTTGAGAAGATGGGTAAGAGTAGAATAAACGAAAAAACAATTTCATTAGCTTCTCACATTTTTCGAAAATTACTATTGACATATTCACTACCATTGTTACATTGAATAATCTTAATGTCACGCTAGAATTGTGTGTTTATGTATGCTTTTAGTTTTTGAAACATATGATAAACTTGGGATTTATGTGACAGTAGAAAAGTCCATAGAAAGTTTGAATAATTATCCAAAAATAGAACATAATATGTGTGACCAACAAAACTTAAAACATGGGATGTCCATACATCAATATGTAACATATCAAAGGGTAAAAAATTTCTATTATGAAAATTCATGAAAGGAAATTTAACATGTTTATCAAGAGGACAAGATTGAAAAAAATTAGAATGTAATTTCTTAGTGTTATTACAATCAATTAATTTATTTTTCTTAAGAGAATTTAAAACATTGTCTCCCGGATGGCCCAAATGATTATGCCAAAGGGGTGATGACAAAATCACAAATGAAGAGGTAGGCTCGACTTTAATGGTAGAGGCGGAGGTGGTGATGGGGTAAAGATCACCTTGGATCGTATATCTCATTAGGGGAATACCCATCTGAAAATCCTTTACAGAAAAACCAAACGGTTCAAATTCAACCGAAACTTGATTATCTATAGTGAACTTACAAACAAATATTAGGTTTTGTTCAGGACTGGCCTAGAAAGTGCCATACGCCTAATTGAGGCCCAATCTAGTATACATCTCGATATAAGCTCAAGAAGAGACTAGCAAAGATATGGCCATTGAAAAATAGAGTCATTGGCATATATCCGTTGGGGACTTCCCCCACACGCGCCCTAACGCCTTTCATGCGACCAACTACCCTCCGGATTTACAGGAAGCTGTTATGCTCAGTCAAAGGTTATGCACCCACAATTCACGAGCATATGCCCTTATAAATACCCTCCACCTTTGGAGGGCCAGGTATTCAATTCTAATCACTCAATTCTTTCTCATGATTTAGTTTGTCTCACACTTAAACTTACTTGAGTGTCGGACTACCTTGCAGGTACACCACCCCTTCTCCTGAATTATTTATGTACAGTTCCAATTGACGAACAACCTGTTAATCTCTCCATGAAGTTCCCTGGAAGGCTGTCCATGAAGAGATCCACCATTTCTCTCTCCAGCAAATGTGGTTGTACTCTGGCGGCAACCTCACTCCATCTTTGAGCATAATCTTTAAAGCTCTCTGAATTCTTCTGTGACAAACTCCGGAGTTGAGTATGGCTAGGCGCCATATCAATGTTGTACTGATACTGCTTAAGGAAGGCCTCCACAAGATATTTCTAGTTTCGGACATAGTTCCTTTCCAGTTTCATATACCATTCCAGTGAGCCTCCAGAGAGGTTGTCCTGGAAATAGTACATCCAGAGTTTCTCGTCTCTAGTGTGAGCAGCTATCTTTCGGTAAAAAGCCTGTAGATGCGTCTTGGGGCAAGAGTTTCCATTGTACTTATCAAAAATTGGTGGTCTGAACTTAGGAGGAATGACCACTCCGGGGACCAAGCCCATATCAGATACATCTATCCCAAGAGTGTCTCTACATTCAAGGGCCTTAACCTTCTCAGCCAACAACAGAAAGTCTTGAAAGTTTCCTCCCATTCCAAAACCATATCATCAATAGCAGGAGGGAATTGATCCTCCTGGCGGTCTTCCAAAGGGATAAAAGTAGGTCTGCCAGTCTCTGGACCTGGAGGTCCACCTCCTCCATTGTTGTTAGGTGGATTCTCTAGAGTAACCACTGGGGGGGGGGGGGGGGTCAGGAGGAGTAAACCTTTGAATGAAGTTTCTCAAATTTTGTTGTCCTTGGGCCATGCCCTGCATCATAACCATAAGTTCTCCCATTCGGGTGCGGAATTCGTTGAGTTCTGTCTGCACAATGTTCATGGTGTTTCTTTGATTGTCGCGGGTAGCATACCGGTGAGGAATGCTTTGTCTAGGATGACGGGTCCTGGCAGCTCTCGCAATCTTTGCCTGAAATATGGATAAGTTAAGAAACTTGGAGAAACCTGCAAAAGAAAGAAAAATACAAATGATATATATGCAATGATGTATTCCTTTTATCATCAAGGGTTTTGTTTTACTTTCCCATTCCGGTATTAAGAGAAAAGTCTTTGAAAGAAGACCTTGTGTGACATTCAGATGTGAAGAGGTAGCATTTATTGTCCCGTGTCGGTGCAAAAGATAACAACCAAATATTTAAGGCAAATCAAAAGAAATCTGGAATAACAAAGTCCCCATAGGGTGCAAGTTCATACATCAAAGGGGAAAGTACATCATCAAGAGAGGAATCCCACAACAGGCCTATGGGTAATCCAAATATGTGAATACAAGACTAAAGTCTAGGAAAATCTACATCCTGCAACCTCCAGTTAAGGCGCTTGACACCTTGGAGCAACTGGGTTATGTCCGGATGATCTGGTTCATGTTTGAGCTTTTCGATTAGGAGATACATGAGGTCAAAAGAAGCATGCAACTCCTCAATTTGCTACAAGAACACCTTTTCACTTTCTTTTCTTGTACTTGAATCAATCTTGGTCTTCTTAACATCAGCCCAGAGCTTTAACTTTTTTATCTCTTTCTGAGCATCTTCCACTGCCTGTTGACTCTTTGCCATATCCTGAAGATGACTCTTTCCTTGGTGGTGGGCCTTTTGAATGAGCTCTCCTTGTTCAACTAAGGAATCTTGAAGACCTTTGATCTCTAGCTTGTATTTGGCCTCCAACTCTTTATGTTTCTTCAGGTTATCTTCCCCTTTATCCTACCACAAAGTTATAGATTCATTAGCTTCATTAAACTCTTTCTTATCTTTTCGGCGCTAACTCGCCTTGTGAGTTTCAACTAATCCTCTTTTCCTGAAATAAAGTTCTCTCTCCTGGAAGTCTTGCTGCTTGAGCCTGACCATTTCTTCAGCCTGGTGAGCTTTCTCTTCCAACTTTTGATTTTGAATCTTCAACTTCTGGCATTAATTATTGGCCTCTTGATTCTCCATCCTAAGCTGCTTAACCAAGGCCTCCAACTTCTGATAGTCTTTGAGAGGTACTAAATCAAAGGGTACTTCCTCATTAGGGTACAAATGGGATTCCATAGAGAACGGGAGAAGTAAGACCTCTACACGATTTTTCAACCATGTAGCAAAAGGATCATATGTTTTTGGATCCACCTTCCCAAAATATTTCCTTCCTTTCCTTATCCTGACCTCCCAAGCCTGGGCTACCTGTACATACAACTCCCTGTTTCCTTCTATCGAGAAATACAATGACTCGACTACCTCTTCAGCTGATGGTGGAACCTTCAGAGGGTAACCAAACTATTTTCTGGATAATGAAGGATTATAGTTTATTCCCCCTTTCCTTCCCAACAAGGGTACATTGGGAAAGATGCCACATCTAGAAATAATCTCTTTGCCTATCAGGTCCCTATTTTACCCCCAAGCTATGTTATCTGAGGTTAAGCCTATCAATCTTTTGGACCACTTTCAATCCTGTTTCAAGTCTTGGAAAGGTCCTGATTTTGGGAGTTGCCTTACAAACCAGTCAGCAAACAAGGGAGCACAACAGTTCACATGTCCTTTTCTCTTTTCATTCCTGTAATGAACCCCATAGTAGAAGTCACCCAACAATGTAGGCATTGGGGTTCTTTTGATAAAGATGGTGATAGCCTCCATGCTGATTAATCCTTTCTCCCATGGGAACAAGCTTATCCCATATACCATCAAAGCTAGCAATGTACTGAACTTAGCCCACTTGTTCTCTGAGGCCAGATCCCGAGCTTTTTTGACAAGAAGATCCAAGAGAAACCCTTTACCTTTACTGAAATCCAGCCCTCTACTAACTTTGGACAAATCCAAATGAAAAAAGTCAGCTATGTCTCTGCATGAAGGCATCTTCTCTAAGCAATAATAAGAAGCACCACTTTTGATGGGAATCCTAAGGATACTGGAGATCTCTTCCAATGTAGGAGCCAAAAGGTAATCTGGGAACACAAAGACTCGCAACTGTGGATCATAAAATTGTAACAAGGAGTGAATGTTGTCCCTTTGGTCAATTGTTGGTTTATTCACATATTCCAAAATCTTTCCATACTCTTTTTTGAAGTCGTCCAGGACCTTGTCATTCATTAGGCTGATCAACTTTTGAATACCCTCTGTCTTTGGTTGCGGGAAAGTATAGTGAACATTCTTCTTCCTTAGAGTTTCCATCTTGAAGCAGCAATGTGACCGGGAATTGGGAGTAATATGAACCCTGAGAATAAAAAGAACACATATAATTAATGATGTCATGATGCTTATGCAAGGAAAGGCATGTGATCGATGATGTTTCTGTGTAGTGTCAAACATATAAGCAAGTGTTTGTGCAGGGTCACAACATCACCACATCAAAACAAGCATCTCTCTGATTAGAGGTTCAAATCTCAGAATCAAAGTGTAAGAGAACAAATCCCAATACTGAAGCATACTGGAACAATGGGTGTGTAGAAGGTTAAGGTTCCTGCAATCCTGTAAAACCCTCCCAATCTCACGGGTGTGCTACTCGGGTCAACATCACGGACTCTCAAAGCCGAGCAGCAATAATACGTTCACTATCTCCGAGAAATGGCTCATGACCAAACCAGGGAATCAGTTTGGCATTATGTACCATTCAGGGAGGTCTCAGCTGAGTCCAAGGAAACAAACATCCCTCATAAGTCCCCAACTTCAAGCACTAAATCGAGAAACAATAGTACATTCATCCCGAAGGGTACAATACTATCATCATACAAACAGTTTTCCTTAACTGGGTTCCTATGAGAGAACCAGGCCATCCTATGCGAGTTCCCAGTGGTCCCTCAGATGCGAGTGGATTTGCCAACAAATATGGCCTGCCACTGTCATCACTGGAGAGGGATGTTTCCACATAGGTTCTCAATGATCGATCCCCTGACTGCACATAACTATCAAGGTTGTGTATTGCCCCAGAAAGATTCTGGCATCAATACATTCCCAAGAAGGTTGCAAGTCAAGGCATGAAACTCACTAATACATACATAGCTAAATGCCATGAAGCCAAAGTGGAACCCTTACCTGCAAACCCCAAGTTTGTCAAGTTTTTCAGTGTCGAGCCCCAAGTTCGCAATTATTTTGAACCCCAAGTTCAACTTACTTGCAAACCCCAAGTTTGTCAAGTTTTTCTATGCCGAGCCCCAATTTCGTCATTGTTGTGAGCCCCAAGTTCACTTTTTTCCATTGTCGAACCCCAAGTTCGTCAACTTTTTTGTTCCTTACAAACCCCAAGTTTTTCAGGTTTTCTTTTACCGAACCCCAAGTTCGTCATTTCAACTTTTCTTTTTGCCGAACCCCAAGTTCGTCAATTTTATTGTACCAACCATTTTCATTGTCCACAGAGTTCAAATTTTCAGGTCTATTCGAGTATTCAATCACTCCACACCTTGAAAGTCTAAAAGCAGTCGCTATTATTCATTCAGGTTTGCAGATGATTGAATAGGGGCAGCTGTAATACCCCAAAATTTTCCCTCTCATTTTGCATAACATCTAGCATAGCATATTGCATACTCAAATTCATGTCACAACCAAAAACATTGCATCACATTCATCATGGCTGAGGTATAGGTTTGTGATCAGTGATTGAAGCAATTGAAGGCCATACAAAGACAACCAAAAGGCAACAAAGCTCCTCAACATGGGGTAAAGGGTTCACAACATCCCACAAGTCTTCATTTGAGGCCACAAATTCTAAGAAGAAGTGAATTCATCAAAGGATGCAAGCAGTGCAACTATCTTGATGAAAAGGACCAAATTAGGGTTTCCAATTAACTGGGCTTCTCAATGAAGATTTGATCCAAACTTGATTCTATTATTTTCTACATGATGACAAGTACCTAGGGTTAAAATTTCATCCATGGAATCATTTTGGAAGGGCTTCAATTGATCAGTTGATTGAAAATCAGAGAATTGGGGAAAAGTCAACCAGACTGAACAAAAGGTCAACTCCTGACTTTTTGAGATCAAAATCAGGAAATTAGGGTCACAAGAATCCTATGGACCAAATTGGATCAAGAAATGATGGATAAATAAAGAAAAAAACAATTTTGCTTGTGTATGTATCGATACATCCTTGTTTTGCATTGACACAAGTCTTGGTTAATCACAAAAAAGGGAATTTGCTGCTCTATGGATTGATACATGCGAATTTTGCATCGATACATGTTTCATTATGTTATGTATTGATCCATATGAGTGTTGCATCGATGCATTCTTCATTGTGTTTCTGGAAATAGGCTATGTATCGATCTATTTATGTTATGTATCGATACATGATTGAATTAACTTGCTGGAAATTACCAAAGCTTCAGTATGCATCGATGCATACATCTATGTATCGACTCATACATGTTATATTACTAACATGTATCGACTCATACAAAACATGTATCGATACATAAGTCTGTTTTTTCTGCAAACAGATTATGTTTGATACATGAAAGGGGCAATGACAGTTCAAAAAATTGGGGCTGCATTTGTGAGTGAATTGTACTCACAATCAAAGTGAATCAGCTTCACATTTTACTTCAACTCAAGCATAACCATTGCAGGCTGCATCATACTTCACCCTCACCATAACAAGCATAAACATCACAACATAAAATCACACCCTAGAGCTGCATAACTAATTCCAACTCACCTCTAACAAACTTGACTCAGTTAACTCAACTTCTAACTGTTAACTGAGTTGGTTAAAGGCTTAACCCAAGTTATATAAGCCTTCATCTCAACTGAATCCAAGACACTTCATTTTGCTCAGAATCACATAAAAAATCATCAAATTCTCTCTAGCATTGCTTCTGCATTTTGCTTCAAGGAAGCTTCATCTTCATCAACCTTGATCCAAGTTTCATTAATTCATCATCTTCATCACTTCACACACCATTTCCATGGATTAAATGGCTTGAAACTTCAAAGATCAACCTCTTCATCTCCTTGAATTTCAACTGCATTTTGAATCGAATCACCTCAAACTTCATCAATTCAGATCCAATCTTCATCAAACCATCATCAACATCATATTTGGCACTGGATCCATGAAGTTCATAGCTTGAATAATCAAGAACTCACCTCTGCACTCTTTTGCACCAGATCAAATTTAGCAAGATTCTTCAAGCATAGAGTGTTTATTTCACTCCAGCCACATCCAGGATCAATCAAGGAAGTCATAAGAACATCCTCTCTGGATTTCTGTAATTTTGAACCTCACTGCATTTCAGGTTCTTCTTCAAACTTTTCTTGCTCGATTTTAATGTATTTTAATTGTTTTGTGGTGTCTTGAGCTTAATAGAAGCAATGTGGTATCTGGACAGTTGATAGGCTCATTAGAAGCTTAGATTCAGATTTTTAGGTGAAAATGTTTGGCTTCGATTTGTGCAATACATGAACCCTAAGGAGAAACTAAGGCTAGATACATGATCAGAGTGAGGAGAAGAATCTATCCATGGTCTCATTTTTCATTTTGGTAGAGATTTTTGCCAAGCCCTAACCAGAGGTCACCGGAGAAGGTGATCGGAACTCTTCTCCGGTGACCGGAACAGTGCCATAGCTTTAATTGAGAATTATGTCGTGACCGCCTGATTAGTTTGATCTAAGGCTCCAAATATTGCCAACACATTAAAACTCATGTGCCAGTCATGTGCCAATTTTGTGAACAAACTTTTCAGATCACTCTTCACACCCCCCTGTGCGCGCTTTAAGCCCATGTCAGTTATGATCCTCACTATTTGCACCCCCCAGGTCCACCCCATTTATTTCTTTTATTTCTTTTTCTCACTTCTATTTTCATTTCCATTTTCAATTAAATAAAATGCCATTTGATCACCAAAAATTCCAAATAAATTCACACGTGTTCTTGAACATTTTTTCTAATTTTCCACATTTTTTAATTCCATTTTTGCTTTAATTTTGAAGCTGAATTAATTTTCCATTTAATTTCTTCCCTATTTTCTTATTTCTGGACCAATCATTTTGTCTAATTTTGTTCTCTAAAACCACAAATGATAAAATGTTCATTCTATTTTCCATATTCAGAGGACTCATCAAACTTACCAAATATAATTTTTGTTCAATATTTAGGTCATGTTTGGTCTTCTTTTGAACCTATTATTTTGCATAGGTCTCTATGAATCCTAATTCAGTTCTAGCCTTTATTTGACTAGAAAAAAATATGAGTATTTTTGATATTTTTTAGACATGAATCATCTTTTGGATTGTGATCTTAGATATTAAATTTCATAGTTTTTCAAGGTTATTTGATATTTTTCTAAGTGTCTTGCATCATAAGTCATATTTTTGGTCATTTCTCTCACGTCTTCTCATCCTCTTTGAGCAAGGCATTTATGCCATTCATTTGAGGTCCTTAATTTGAGTCTTCTAGGGTCCATTATAGGTCTTTGAATGTTTAGAATCCATTTTAGGTATTTGTATTTTGATTTGTGTTGGTTACTTGAATCATAAGTCACATATGCCTTCATAAACCCTAATTCTTTCCTTCCTTCTACCTTAGCCCTCAAATACCAATCTTGTGATCATTGTGTGAATCCAATTTCCATCTTAACTTTTCATCAAACCCCTGGTTTTTGTATGGGATGTTCAAACTTCATTTTTCATGTTTGGTTTTATTTCTAAGTCATATTTTTTACTTTGAAAACCATGTTTCCATGTTCCTTCCTTCATCTTTCATTCTTATGTTCGAATCCTTATGACTTGAATCTCTTCTTCCTCCTTTTATTTCATGTCATGACACACTTCCATTTAGTATTAGGTTCTGGACTTTACATTCACCATTGACCTTAGGTAATTTTACCTTGTTTAAACACTTAATGTTCCCTTATAACTTCTCATTAGCTTTCATTAGGGTTTAGTGATGCTTTAGGGTATAGTTTGAGTTTGGTTTACTTCATAACTTTAGATCCTTTTGATTTGATATAGCTCCTGCCTTTAGAAGCTAGCTAACATGTAAGATACCTTAGGGCTTTATCTTTAGGCTTAGAAGTTCATTAGTACCTTTGTTAGCTAGTGTGAGTTCTTTCTTTGAATTTTGCCATGCTATAATTGTCCAAATTGCTTCATCATGCTAACATTTGTTTTATAGGGGGGAAGATTGAGGTAAGTATCACTTCATTCTCATTTTTTATTCCTTGTAATTGTGTTTTCCTTTGCCCTTTGTGCTTTGATCCTAGGCTTTCCCTTTTGTTCTCTTAGAAGCAACTTATCTTCCTTAGGAAGTAAGTTGGGTTCTAATTCTCTTTTCTTCTTTTCCTTTTCTTATTAGGACTAGTAAGCCACACAAACCATTAGGCCCCCCTTTTGAATATAATAACTAAATTAGGGTTGCGTCTTAGTCCCCTTAGTTTTTCCCTTTTTTTCACTTGAGACTTTCTCTCTCACCTCATGAAGAAAATAATAAAATATATAATAAAGGTTGAATGTTCTTATACGCCATGAAACTTTGTTGCAGAATACTTATATGTGTCCTATTTCGGGGCGAGGTGTAAGTATCTACCACGATGTATAGGTCTTAGTATGAGAATGCTCATAAACAAATTCAAAACACTTCTCATAAAAGACAAAACAACGAACAATAAGCGAATGTCCTGCAGGAACTTCTCTTCTCATCTCATTCACTCACAATGCGAACTTGCGACGACTTGTCTCACATGCAAGACAGTAAATGCACTCGCACAAGTCGAGCCTGCAACATCTAAGCATAGACATACGCAGTTCCAGCGCATAAAAAACACAAACAAATAATTCCCGCCTTAGTTAGGCGAACTACGTCGACTATGATCCTCATTTTCCCAATGAGGTACATAGGCAGCGGGGTAGGGCCCGCTTGAGCACATTCTTTATTGTGGAAAGCCATATTGCCCATGGATCGAAAAAAATAGATCCTAAGGGAAATGGTCACCCAAATGGGAAGGCCCTTTCCAAGTTGCAAAAGTATTCAATAGCAATGCTTATGAGATACATGAGATTGAAGCTGATTTAAGAATCTTTAAAGTAAATGGGAAATATTTAAAAAGATATAGGCCAATGCTGCACGAAATTCAAATACAAACGTAGAATTTCATTAATCAAGAAGGGGCCATTGATGGCTTACAAAAACAAAAATTCAAAACATGGTTTTATAACCAAAAAAGGAAAAACTATTCCTAAATATCATCCCAGTTAAGGGAGTTAAGGTAGTTGATCCAATCTTCATCAACTTCATCATCTTGGTCTTGAATTTTTGGAGGTTCCTTCTTGAGGGATTTTGCTCTACCCTCCTTGGTTTTGGAGCGAGTCATCACCCCAGCTGAAGTACTAGATGGACCAGGCTTCTTCTCTTTGGTGCCTTCTGAAGGCTTGGGTGGCTCAATAACGTTCACTTTCTTCATGGGACTACTCATGATTTTTTTTTGGTTTGTGAAGAAAATGAGATCAGTTTGGGGTTATTTATAGAGGAAAGTCATGAATGTTGATTGGCTAGCCAAGAGGCAGCAAAAAAGCACATGAAGTCCCCCTTGGGAATAACATCCTAAGAAGATGTTTTAGCTACAACCGTTAAACTGGGGACTTGTGCTATAAAATTATGAGGCATTAAAAGCTAGAATACCGCCACCATGACCAAGGTTAAGGCAACAGTGCTTCTGACCCAAATTTAAGTTGAATATTATTTGACTTAAAGGTTGTTTCGACAATCATTCAAAATATTACTTATGCAGGAAAATAAAATGTAAGTTGAAAATAATAAGACTGAAAGCATAAAGTAAATGGGCCAAAAGCACGCCCAATATTGTCATTACATAAAGGCCTTGGTAAGGCCAAAAGATTAATACGAAGAGGAAAATACAAAGTCCTAAAAAATTACTAAGCCATTGAAGTCAGAAAGGGAGCTTTCCTTGCAGCTAAAGAAAATTATGCTTGCTAATTTGGAGGCGATTCTCACACAAAGCTTTCTCAAGTTTTGCTGCTACAAGCTTCTTGTCGAGAACTTCAGCAGCATCAATAAGGTCAATAGTGTGCTTTAGTTCAGAATCCAAATCAACATTGTCATCTTGGCTTAGCTCAAGGTTATGCATCTTAGCTTCATCAATTTTCATTTGAAGTTTTTTAAGCTCTTTTTCCCAAACTTCAATGACTATGTTATTAGCAGCTATTTTTCTTTCCCTCTTAGCCTTGAGTTCTTCTAGCCTTTCGACCTCATTCCCAGCTTCCCTTGCTCTATCCCATGCGTTGCCACTCTTGACGCCAGTTGACTCAATGATTCCTTCAACCTTGGGAAGGAGTTTGAAATCATAAGACATCTGGTTCACCGGAGTAGTCAGTTCCATAAGAGCGCTGGAAATCTGCGGGTCAATGGTCGAAAGGTTTATCTGGTCCAAAGTCTCTTTCATAAAAATATGGGCGGTAGGTTCAACATTCAAGGTAAGATATATGTCCCTTTTGAAGAATGTGTCTTTGATATTTTTCAGAATAGGGCCAACAAAGTCATATGGAGCTAAGGCCCTAGGAGTTGTCAAAGAGTTGCTTCCAGAAGAGCCAAAACTCTTCCCAAGCTTCAGTCTGGCATACTCCCTAGGATTTGACCATTTCAGGGCCAACAGGCAGTCACCAGCTAAGTCTGCCTTTGGGGTCGAAAGCTGAGAGGAAGGAGGGAATTGAGAATTTTCCTCAAACAAGGGTTGTTGAGTCTTTTCAGGCTCTTTTTCTTCTTTAACCTCATCATTGTTCTGTTGGTCATCTTCCTCACTTTTAGCCTCTTTGTCTTCCTTTTCTTCCTCCTGCTCTGGACTATTTACTTTAACATCCTGAGCATCAACTTGTGGCTCTCCTATATGCTTTGGTTCTTTGTTTTTTGGATTTGAGGGGGTAGGTTCTTCAGTCTTTTCAACTTCTGCCTCTTCAGCAAAAGTTACATGTATCGCCCTGATAGTCTGACTTCCTTGGCCAAGATAGTCTTTGATCGAAAGGTCGTAACGCTCACAATCAGAGTCATCAATATGAGACTGTTGAGTGGCATATTTAGCTTCGATCACAGGGGGAGGAACAACTGATGTATGAGTGGGTTGGTTAATCTCACTTACAGAACTATAACCAGAGCCAAAATAAGAAGTTGGGTGATAAGTGGGATCACCCTGGCTGTTTAAGAGGACTATCAGCGAAGGAGTAGTAGTCGAAGAAGGCTAAGAGGTGCCCACTCTAGCCTAATAAAAGGAAAAAGAAGAGTTAAGTCGAAGCTATAAAAAGAGATTAAAAGGATAAGAGAAAAAGCTAAATACCTCATTCTATTCACCACCTGGACTGGAGTTGGCACTCTCAGGAGCATTGTAACAGCCTGGGCCCCTCGCAAGGCAATCCCGGCACTGTCACCTCACGATCTTCTCTACTCCCCTCACTAGTAGAGTTTTTGCCTTCCGTGGGAATCGAACCCTGTACCCTGGGGTTCAAGTACATGTTCATTCCATTCCCACTACCAGTTGAGCTACTAGCTCAAGTGGTAATGGGAATGGAATGAACATGTACTTGAACCCCAGGGTACAGGGTTCGATTCCCACGGAAGGCAAAAACTCTACTAGTGAGGGGAGTAGAGAAGATCGTGAGGTGGCAGTGCCGGGATTGCCTTGCGAGGGGTTCGGGCTGTTACAAGCATCACCAACAGGCTTTACCGTAGGGGTTGGGAGGTCAGATTCGACACCACCTGTTGAATGTGCCTTTTTTACAACTTTGGCCACCTTAGAGGAAGGTTGGCCTTCAGCTATAGGAGACGGCACAATCTTCCTTTTCCTCTTGAGGGGATGCTCCTCAGGGGATTCATCATCATCTGCTAGGGTAGCAGCACTCGAAGCCTTTTTTCCCTTTTTTGGGGATGTCGAAGGCTTTTCGGTTGTCTGAAAGGAAGAACAAACATTAGGAGGAGAACACATGAGAAGTTGCAAAAATAAGGGTGATGAAATACCTTAGTGCCTTCTTTGTTTTTCAGTCTTTATTACCACGCCTTTGTTGGCAGTGGTTCTTCTGGTAACTATTGGAAATTGCAAAGACAATTGTTATGAGTTAATAATTGATCACTCAGCAAGGGTTAAATAAAGACCTCAAACCTTCATATATGTTGGATTCGACGTGAACGTCTTCGAGCCCTATATGAAGGTGCCCTTTGAAACTGTCTAGTGTGTGCTTAGTTGCAACCACCCTTTGGGCTTTCGGCTAAGACTGTTATAGAAGAATTTTGATAGAATCCCCACAGACGAACCAGACTGGAAATGGAGGGGAAATGGCCACTCCAAAATCAGCAGTGGGCAGTCGATGAAATGTTGGAGGAAAGAGTTGAAAATCCACCTCATACGCTTCTCACGAGGAATGTTTGAAGGGATTTTCAACTTATCCATCTTTTTCAAAAATTTCTCCTTCAAAGTGACTGCAGCCTCACAAACGGTTTGACTAAGATCATCTGGTCGATAGACAGTTTCAAAGTACTTTTGAAAAGCTTGTATCTCTTTGATGTGAGTGAACTTACTTTTCTTGACCTTCTCCTACACATTAACAAAAGCAAGGTCAATGAGGGAAGGAAATTCAATGGCAGTGAGCAAGTTCTCACTGTAATATTTGCACCACCAATCATTAAAGAGATGGGTGTGTTGGATTATAGGTTTAAAATAGACAGGGGATATGACTGCTTTTTGGGCATCCCATCTAGCGAAGATGTCAGCAACGTCATATTCATCGAAGAGGTTGTTGGAAAAAATGACCTGGATTTTTTTATCATAAAGGCATTTGGGGAAGCTCTGGCCCAACCCAGACTGCCTAGAAACTAGGTTTGGTTGATAAGCAATAAGAAATGTGTCTGACTTCCCACCATTCAGCCTATAAACAAAAAATTTGGGAATTAAAAAGGCTTCCTAAACCGAAATAGAGTCCATGTGGAGCTTCTTTGAGGGGGAATTTGGGAAAGCCCTAGTAAACCATCTGGGGCTACACTTCGGCAAAAAGAGCCATGAATGGTACGAAATTGTATTGATGTGCAAACATCATTATATAGCTGGAGAAGGCCCCTTGAAGGGGTTCACCTTCATCACTAGGAGTAAGCTTCGCCAGTCGAACACCTTTAGTGCTCTTGAGCCTAATATCCTCTGATTCCTCATCAACTTTCCCTTTTCTGGGAAGTACAGGTTCGAAATTGGCATTTGGCCAGAGTTGAAGGAGCCAGAGATGGCTAGTAAGACTCATGGAACTAGAGATGGTTAATGGGTTCCTCAGTCGAGTAAATCCTTCACTAAGAGACTCATAACGGCTAGCCAAAATGAGTTCACTCAAGAAAACCACTCTGTTATTATGGAGTTGGTTTACCAAGGGAAGATATTTCTTTGCCACCTGTAAAGACTTGGTGCATAAGACATATCTGGATAACCAGAGAGTAAGGTAGGCAATGCGTTCCTGATCAGAAACTTCTTCTTCATTGGGTTTAGAGTGATGGTTGATGAAGGGGTATATGTTAGCTTCGACTCATTGAAGCCAATAGTATCCTCAGTGTCAACGGAAGGGTCATATACGAGACCATCAGGTCGAAGCCCTGTAATAGCAGCGATGTCGAAGAGAGTGGGGGTGACCATACCTCAAGGAAGATGAAAAGTATAATGGGTGAAATCCTAGAAGTACAGTGGAGCTACCAGAAGGTTCAAACAATAGGGGATATAAGTCTTTGACAGCATCAATAGATCATAGATCCCTATAGTTTTCCAGTGGTCAGCTTTGGTTTTTTTCAATCTAGCCAGCCAAAAATCAAATTCACTAAACTGACTTACAACCCTAACCAACCTAGCACCATCATGAGATATTTCATGTTCAGTTGAGTGAGAGCAGGTGGGCTAGATGATGAGTTATCGACTTTAGGAGTATGTTTATGCCCTAAAGGTTGGGTTTTGCGGTAGCAAGGAAAAAAATCTTTCAGCTTCTCATTTGTGTTCTTAATTGAAGCCAACAGACCAGATAAAGCAAAAGGACAGTCATTGACAGTATAAGGGATCATTACCTGAGACTGGTACAGACATCTGGTTTCAGCATCTCTGGGTTCTAGAGCAAACTGAGGATTTTTGATGGTTTTGGCTCAGTGATTTCATTGAAGGGAGGAAGAGTTTGCTCAAAGTTGAAAGCTTTCTCCTTCCGACCTTTCTTCTGAGAAGTAGTAGCTTTGGAAGACACCATTGATAGAGATGAAAATGGAGTTTTAGAAGTTCTTGGAAGAAAGTAGGGTTTGGAAAGGTTTTTCGTTATGCTGAAGGCTATATTTATAGGCAGAGGAGATGAGAGGTTACAAAGTCCAGCCACTTAATGTAAATGTAATATGGTGGGGCACGTGGCACTTGGGATCTGACTCATTGAGGGAGCAGTTAATGGAAAAGACATTAGCGCAGGAAAAAAACTCATGATCAGAAAGCCGTAGAGACGGTTGATGAGACTTTTGGGATTTTCGCCATTATGACATGACGTCATGCGCGTGGGTGAAGAATCACAGCAGTTTTAGAATGTGGTTTAGGTGGTTTCAAACATGCTTTTGTCTAACCTAAGTTGGTGTCGAAAAAGATGAATATCAAAAAAATGATCTTTTCATCAAGATGGTCGAAAAGAACATTTTTGGGGGGCAATTTGCTATCCCTAAATTCCGACGCTAGCAATTAATGAGGTCATTTGGCTTAATAAAGAGTTTTCTCATTATGAGTTAAAAGTAAGGTTTTCGACCTTACTCATGAAAAGGATGAGAGTCGAAGGAACCTACTTACAAATTTTGTACATAGAGAAATTCTAAGTTAAATTATTTTCTAAGTATTGAGATTATTCGATCATGCTGAGATTCGACGAAAATGGTGAAGGGAAATTCGCGATATAAACGCAGCGGAAAACTAAAATTTCCCTTTAGAGATCCTTACGAAAGGTCATGATCCGTGATAAAATATTTACCTCTTGTGGCGCTTGAAACCTTTGATTCCTATTTGAATACGAGCGTTGTACGACGACCAACGCCTCTACTCAGTCCACACAAACAACTTCCTTCAATCACAGTGCTACCTGGTTACGAATGAAGGTTTAGAGTGAAAGGAGAGGAAAAAGGAATACGGCCAGGGTTTCAAAACAAAAACATATGAGCTTCTTCACAAGGGTTCTATTTATATAACTACTTGTGTGGGCTTTAACCTAAAAGCCCAACTCAATAATAATAATAATAATATATTATAATAACTTTTATTATAATAACCATAATTTTATTATTATTATATTTTATAACTATTATAAAATTAATAATAACTATTATTATTATATTTTATAACAATAAAATTAATAATAACTATTATTATTATATTTTATAACTATAAAATTAATAATAACTATTATTATTATATTTTATAACTATAAAATTAATAATAACTATTATTATTATATCATATGGTAGCTTACCCTATTTCGTATTCCATTCAAGTGCATCGTAGCTTATGGTATGCCTTATTTATTCCACCTCTTCTCTAACTGTCCTTATGTGTGTGACCCTGTAGGATTTCGCGACTTTGCAATTATATTAATTATATATTTAACATAATAAATAGTGAGCGGTATCTAGCAACACATCACTGCTACCCAAGTCACAAATTTTACATGTGATATGACAAAACCTTTTGTGATAGTATTTGCGCATGCAATTACCCTTTTTCCCTTATGTCTATATTGAACAAAATGCATATATCGTGTCATCCTTGTCCTGTTCAATATTGGGCCCTTAGACATTTATCCTGTTATGCAGGATGGGCAAATTCCATCTAGGCTACTCATGTCCCTTAGCATGCTTTGTGAGGTACCCATCAACTGTCTTTATAATCATCCAGTTACGAACAACGTTTGATCAGCAATAAAGTACTTGACTCTACATCTAGGGTCCATAGTAGTTTCAGGTCGAAGGGTGGTATACACCATTATCACCATGAGAGTAACTTATGATACTTTGCATAAAATTCTATGTAGTACTCTCATAGTGGGTCAATCCAGTATAAATATTACTCCTAATATTCATATCTATGTTAAGACTTGATAACTCCTTATCCACGATCCATGAGATGTGATCATCATTCTATCTAAATAATAGTCTTAATGCTTTAAGGCTATCCCATTTCACATTAAAGCTCGACTATGAATGCTTTAATAATAGTGTGCTCATGTTTAATGGAATCTCATGATTAAGTCACACTTAATATTTCATTAAACGAACTAGCTATTCTAGGGACTTTATCATTTTGGAAAAACAAACATAATAAAGAAATGCCTTTTATTATTAATAAATAATTCGATACAAGTACCAAAAGTATTGGCCTCTAGGGCTTACACCAACAATCTCCCACTAGCACTAGAGTCAATCAAGCATACCACTAATACCCATAGATCTAGTATGGACCTCCTGCTTCTGCTGCACAAGAGGCTTTGTCAGTGGGTCTGCAATATTGTCAAGTGTAGGTACTTTGCATATCTTCACATCTCCCCGGTATATTATCTCTCGAATAAGATGATAATGCCTAAGAATGTGCTTGGATCGTTGGTGATATCTAGGCTCCTTAGCTTGTGCGATGGCACTATTGTTATCACAATAATGATCAATGGGATCCATAATGCTAGGGATTATTCCAAGTTCACTAATGAACTTCTTGATCCAAATAACTTCCTTTGTTGTATTTGAGGCAACAATATACTCGGCCTTGGTTATAGAATCAACAACTGTCTCTTGCTTTGAACTTTTCCAGCTTACAGCACCACCGTTTAGGAAGAACATATAACCAGATTGTGATCTGAAGTCATCTTTATCTGTCTGGAAGCTTACATTGGTGTAACCAATTATCGCGAGCTCTTCCTGACCTCTATATATCAAGAATGTATCCTTAGTCCTTCTCAAGTACTTAAGGATATTCTTGACAGCTACCCAGTGAGCATTACCGGGATCAAATTGGTACCTACTCGTTGCACTTAAAGCATATGAGAAATCTGGTCTAGTACATAACATGGCATACATGATAGATCCTATTGTAGATGCATATGGAATCTTATTCATGTGATCTCTTTCATCCTTAGTTAAAAGGGATTGTGTTTTTGATAGACACATGCCATGTTGCCTAGGTATGAATCCTTTCTTGGAATCATGCATATTAAAGCGTCTCAATACTTTGTCTATGTATGTACTCTGACTTAGGCCAAGCAGTTTTTGTGATCTATCTCTATAGATCTTGATTCCTAATATATAGACTGCTTTACCAAGGTCCTTCATAGAAAATCATTTCCCTAAGAAAGCTTTTACTTGTGGCAAGGTAGGGATATCGTTTCCAATGAGTAATATGTCATCTACATATAATACTAGGAAAATAATCATGCTCACACTAACCTTCTTGTAAACACAAGGCTCATCTTCATTCTTTATGAATCCATATTGCTTTACAGTTTAATCAAAAAGAAGATTCCAACTTCTTGAAGTTTGCTTCAATCCATAGATTGATCGTTGTAACTTGCATATCTTATGACCTTCTTTATGTATGTCAAATCCTTCAGGTTGTGTCATGTACACATCCTCAAGAAGATTTCCATTAAGGAAAGCAGACTTGACATCCATCTGCCATATTTCATAATCATGATATGCAATGATAGCAAGTAAAATCCAAACAGATTTAAGCATTGAAACTGGTGAAAAGGTTTCATCATAGTCTATCCCATGAATTTGTTTATAACGTTTAGTAACCAATCTTTCCTTATAGGTATGTACTTTACCATCCATGTCTTTTTTTTTGTGAAGACCCACTTGTATCATATAGGATTAATTCCTACAGGAGGTTCTACCAAGGTCCAAACTTGGTTTGTGTACATGGAAACCATTTCAGATTTCATGGCTTCTAGCCACTTCTCAGACTCAGGACTAGTTATGGCCTCTTGATAGGTTACAAGCTCATCTTGATCCATGAGTAATACATCACCTTGATCAGTTATGAGATATCCATATCTTTCTGGTTGGTGATGTATCCTGCTTGACCTACGCTGGTTTTGTTCTACTTGAGCAGGTTGCTCTTCCACAACTGTTTGTGATTCCTACTCTAATTCCTTCATATGTGTATCAATGCTTTGTGATTCTTGAATTTCTTCAAGCTCTACTTTCCTCCCACTTATTCCTTTTGAAATAAAATCCCTTTCCAAGAAGACTCCAGTTCGAGTGACAAACATTTTGCCCTCAGAAGGATTGTAGAAGTAATATCCTCTTATTTCTTTAGGATATCCTACAAATAAGCATTTGTTAGATTTGGGCTCAAGCTTAGTTGAAACTTGTCGTTTCATATAAACTTCACAACCCCAAACCTTCATGTAAGACATATGTGGTTTCTTACCACTCCATATCTCATATGGTGTATTTTCTACCTTTTTGGATGGAACACAGTTAAGTGTGTAAGCTGTTGTCATTAATGCATGTCCCCAAAAGGAGTTTGGAAGATCGACGTGACTCATCAGGGATCAGACCATGTCTAACAAAGTTCGATTTCTTTACTTAGATACACCTTTCTGTTATGGTGTTCCAGGAGGAGTGAGTTGGGATAACCTCTCACACTCTTTTAGATGGTCATCAAACTCTAGGCTTAAATATTCACCTCCTCGATCTGATCGAAGAGTTTTAATATTCTTACCTAATTGGTTTTGTACTTCATTCTTGAACTCCTTGAACTTTTCAAAGGATTCAAATTTGTGTTTCATTAAATACACATAACCATATCTACTGAAATCATCAATAAATGCGATGAAGTATTGAAAACCTCCTTTTGCTGGTATATTCAGTGGTCCACATACATCAGTATGAATGAGGGCCAACATATCATTTTCCCTTTCCCCTTTTCTTGTGAATGGGGTCTTTGTCATTTTTCCAATTAAACAAGATCTACATGTATCATATGATTCGTAATCAAAAGAGTCCAATAGTCTATCTTTATGGAGTTTGGAAATGCGTTTCTCATTTATATGGCCTAAGCGAAAATGCCAAAGGTAACTTGGATTTAACTCATTAGGTTTCATCCTTTTAGTATTAATGTTATAAATTGGCATTTCAAGATCAAGGACATATAATCCATTGTTCATTTGTGCAATAGCATATAAAATATCATTAAAATAAACCGAGCACCAATTGTTCTTTATTATAAATGAAAAACCAAACTTGTCCAAACAAGAAACGAAAATAATATTCCTGCTAATTGCAGGTACATAATAAAAGTTCTCTAACTGAATTATTAAACCACTAGGTAAAGTCAAATCATAAATTCCTACAGCTAAAGCAGTAACCTTTGCTCATTTATCAACTCGTAGGTCAACTTCACCTTTTTCCAAAACTCTACTCCTTTTTAGTCCATGCACATTAGTACAAATGTGAGAACCACATCCAGTATCTCATACCCATGATGCAGAAGTAGATAAATTAATTTCTATAACAAAAATACCTGAAGTTGAAGTCTCCATTCCATTCTTCTTATCTTCTAGGTACTTTGGGCAGTTTCTCTTCCAGTGTCCGGTCTTACCGCAATAGAAGAAAGTGCCCTCCTTAGTTATGCCTCCACTAGGCTTTAAAGCAGGTGCAATATGTTTGGGTTTGGAAACTTCCTTGCCTTTACATTTACCACCCTGCTTGGCAGGCATTTTGTTTTGTTTCTTTCCATTACTGACCATCAGAATGGATTTCCCTTTTGAATTCAGATTTTGCTCAACAGTTCTTAACATGATTAGAAATTCAGGAAAATATTTGTCCATATCATTCATGTTGAAATTAAGGACAAATTGAGCGAAAATCTCCAGCAACAATTGCAGGATCAAATCAGTTGCAAGCTCTTTCTTGAGGGGAAATCCCAATCTTTCAAGATTCTCCACATTCCCAATCATCTTGAGTACATAGGGACCTACTGGGTTTCCTTCACTTAGCTTGGCTTGGAAAAGGGATTTTGAAGCATCAAACCTCTCATGCCTTGCCTGCTCTTGATAGAGCATATTCAGATGTTCGATCATATCGAACGCTACCATGTTTTCATGATGCTCTTGCAATTCAGAATTCAAAGAAGCCAACATGAGGCAAGCAGTTTCATTGGCATCATCAACATGCTTCTTATAAGCATCTCTTTCAGCCTTAGAAGCAGAACTAGGAGGTTCCTCATCAGGAATAGGTGTCTCTTGTTAGAACAAGATTTTGATTCTACTTATCTTTTATGGTTTTGATGATAAAAATATTTATAAGAACAAAATATAGCACTTAAAACTATCTTCTATGTGTTGGACAAAAGTTCTTATGATAAGATAAATTCTAAAGTTTTCTACATCTTCTATAGTGAATTAAGCAAAGCGCATCATTCAAAGAAGATCTAATATAAAGTCTAATAAGAAGTTCTCATCAAGTAAAGAACCAAGTTGCGAAATTTGAAGATACTCTGAGGTGAATTCAACATATTCTGATTCTCCAAATCATGCTCATTTATGAGAGAATCAAGAAATAGTGGATGGGAACACGATCTATACTTTTGGAAAGGCCTTTATGACATTTATCATGCATCCAAAAATGGCACCACATGTTTCCAACAGATCTCTTCATCAACATGCTATATAAATGGATCATTTCAAGAAATTGAAGCTCTTCCACTTGCGCGAAATTTGAACGATCAATTTATTTTTCTTATTCTTAATTTTGTAAAAACTATCACTGCGTGATAACTGCTTTTAGAAGCATCTTTGTTACAAACCTTGTAAAACAAAATTGATTTTCCTTGAGTGACTAGTGTAGTCAGTAGACTCAAGAAGACTTTGACTATAGGTCTTAGTGATTGTTTTCAAAGTTTTGAAAAGTGTATTAAGACCTCGTTGAGATAGGAAAAATCACCTTGGCGGGTGGACTGGATGTAGTTTGAGTTCAAACGAACCAGGATAAATCAAAGTGTCATTTTCCTTCATTGTTTTTGAAAACCCAATTCCAACCCCCCTTCCTTGTGTTTTTGCACCTTCAATTGGCATCAGAGCTCCAGGTTCTGAGCAATACACTTAACTGTGTCAGAAAAAGATCCAGAAGATAAACTCAATGGCAGATCCAGTCAACAACAACAATGATTACAAAAATGATAAGATAAATGGAAAACCTCCTGTGTTCAGTGGCGACAACTTTGACTATTGGAAGGATGTTCTAGAAAGTTTCTTTCTTGCTCTGGACGGAGATCTATGGGATATGGTGACTGATGGATACATTCATCTTATTGGAGCAGATGGTCAAAAGATTGAAATAAAGAATATGACGGCTCAACAGAAGAAGGAATTCAGAAATCATCACAAGGCCAGAATCATACTTCTGAGTGCTATTTCATGCACATAATATGAAAATATTATAAACAGAGAATCACCCAAACACATGTTCGACTCTCTGAGGATGATACATGAAGGCAACGCTCAAGTCAAGGAGACAAAAGCTCTGGCTCTTATACAGAAGTATGAAGCATTCAAGATGGAAGAAAACCAAATAATTGAGAAGATGTTCTCAAGGTTTCAAATTCTGGTTGCTGGACTGAAAGTTCTGGATAAAGGCTACTCAACAACAGATCATGAGAAAACGATCATCAGAAGCTTGCCAAAGGCTTGGAGACCCATGGTCACTACTCTTAAGCTGTCAAAGAATCTGAATGAAATATCTCTTGAAGAACTTATCAGCTCACTAAGGAGTCATGAGATAGAACTAGAAGAAGATGAACCCTAGAAGAAAGGTAAGTCTGTTTGTAATACCCCGTATTTAATTAAGTTCTCTAGATACTATTGATTAAGTTTAATAGGGTTCCGGTGTACTATGAGAGTTTTCAGTTAAAATAATTAGAGCAACCGACAAACTTAAATTAATTAATTAAGTATTATCTGAATCAGAGACCTTATTAAATATTCAACTCGGAGATATTTTGGATACTCTCAAATTGGACCCGTTAGAGTACTATCTATTGTATATCGATATAATATACATTGTTTGGTTATAAGAGAAAGAAATAAGTTATGTGTTATAAAAAGGAAAAAGAAAAGAAAAGAAAGTTAGTAAGAAGAAGAAAAAAAGCAAAAGGAAAGAAAGGAAGAAAGGAGAAGAGAAGAAGAGGAAGAAAACCTAAGAAGAGGGAAAGTTTGGATCATCACCATTTCTTCATCAAATCTTCATATTCACCAACCTCCTCATTGATTGCAAGGTGGGTTCATAGTTAGAAACTTTTCTTTGAGTTTTGGTTGAGTTTGTGGTTTTAGGGTTTTGTAGAAAATCTTAGAAATCGAAAGAATAAACGTTTAAAACTCGATTAAACTTAAGTATGATGCTTAATATATGACTATAATCATGTTTAGTGTTTGATTCCTCTGTTGGATGATGTTTTTGGATGGGTTTGGCTTGGAAGAGAGTGTTTCCCGTAAGCCCTTTTTTCTGGAAATCGCAGAGCTCGCTCAGCGAGCAGGCTCGCTTAGTGAGCAGTTTGATTCTGTAGAAAAACTTGAGTTATGGTATTGCTTGCTTAGCAAGAAGGAGATCGCCTAGAGAGTGAGTTAATTTCTGGAAAGGCTCAAATGCAAGAGCTTTCTCGCTCAGCGAGCAGACCCTTTGCTCAGCGAGACCTGGGAGTGTTGTTTTTGAGATTTAATTCATAACTTGTGATTTGGGTATCCGTTTTTAGTATTCCACATATTGTTTTGAAGCTAATAATATGTTCTATCTTTTGAGACCGAGAAATATTATTTTGAGACGACTTTTACCCGACTTTTCCGATTAACCGTAATTATGTTAGTTAGGGAATTGGGGTGCTAATCGATTTGTGTCGTATATGTTAAATCATGATAATTGAATGTAGTAGAGACAATGAGATTATTGTGAGAATTGTTTAACGGTGATAATTGAACTAAAATGTTAGAATTATATGTTTAAGGATTTTATGATTTCAAGTACCAATAATGGAGAAAGAGTGAGGAAATCTTACCTTAAACCGATAGTATGGCCTAGTATTGTGACTAGAACTTGTCTAATGGTGCAACTTATGAGATGACTAGGATTACCCTAGATTGTTACGAACCATTAGCGTGCTATACACTAGGCCTCCGTAATAGTCTTGTGTAAGTCTTGAGGTGGATAGATCTTTGTCCCACGGGAAGCATCCGTAAAGGCTAGAGGTGTGTATTACACGAGTCCTCCGTAGAGTCTTGAGTAAGTCTTGAGGTGGGTATTACATTGAGTTCCACGGGAAGCATCCTTAAAGGCTTGAGGTACCGTTGTAAGGCGAGGGTAGTGGTTTGAGTTATGCATCGCGCTAGATCCTTGATGAAGTCTTGAGTAAGTCTTGAGGTGGGTTATTCTGAGTCCCATGGGAAGCATTCGTAAGGACTTGAGGCGTGTATGTTATTAGATCCTCCGTAAGATCTTGAGTAAGTCTTGAGGTGGCTTATTCTGAGTCCCACGGGAAGCATCCGTAAAGGCTTGAGGTGAGTACTACACTGGTTTATGCGGGAAGTCTTGAGTAAGTCTTGAGGTGGGGTGTTCTGAGTCCCACGGGAAGCAGCCATAAAGACTTGGGTAATCCTTGAGGTGGGTTATCTTTAGTCCCACGGGAAGCATCCGTAAAGGCTTGAGGTAGATGTTTCACTTGTTTAGTGGTGTGAGCATTGCTTGGATAATGTTCCATTTTGTTCTGGTTCCTTGTTGATAAGTGAACAAAGACTTGAGTTAGGTTTGATAGAACCTTGTAGAGCCGAGAGAACTCTAAGATAGGGAATCCAATGAGATGTTGTTATCTCACCCTACTATTGTTGTTGCTTTTTAGGTTTCTTTTGCATGTTTTATTTACAAGTGGAGCTATGCTCAGGATGTTTCAAGTGAAGCATTGTTTTAGTCTTTCGCTGTGTATTTTTGTATCTTTGTACAATAATGGATATTGTATTGATCTAATTATTTTTTTGTTTTAGTATAATTTCCATGTCTTGTACCATAATTTTGTATTGTGTTAGAATTGGTCAAGTATGTGAATTTTGCTATTAGGCATCTTATAATGGTGTCAGTACCAAAAATTAACACTTGTGTGATATTATTCTAGATATATATATTATATGGGCATTCTTGAAACATCATAAGTAAATCTTTCTTGTCTCTTAAGTGTGTCTTGCCGGCATGATTGTTTATATCATAGTATGTAGTATTGGGTCTGATCAACCTAACGCTATGTATGTGATAGGTAGAATCATGGTTGTGCGATCATGAGGACTCCGAAGTGTTGTCGTAACTTATGGATCAACCTAACGCTAAGTAAAGTCACTGGTGGATCTGTATTAGTCATTGGTAAGGACAAGAGTGTTGAGAAATCTTATTCTACGAAAAGAGAGGATGCTTCGTGGAAAGTTTGACGTAGGGTTCGAAAATGAGTAAATTGTTAGTGTCTCAATTCTAAGGTCGCGGTGGCATCTTGGATGAGCGAGAGTACTTCAAGGAATTTATTTGGATAATACCTTGCGGATGGATAGAAGTTACAAGTTAAGAACGTTCGTTTTCTTAAGAGAACCTAAAGTCGTGGTGAAACGTGAAGGGAAACACAAAAATGTGATTACGCATTTCAAGTGAGACAAGTATACCCCAGACGAAGAGTAGAAGACTAGTGTTGTATATCTGGTTATGCTCGAGAAGACAAAGTTTAGAGTGATACATCAAGATGTTCTAATTAGTAAGGGATGCCATAAGGTATAGTGCCGGAGAGAGAGAAATCTTTGTTTAGTAACATGAGATGTGTTTGGTATAGCCCAAATGAAGTTGTGTTAAGTGTTAGAGTAAGAGCCTTGGATTCAGGAGAGTTCAATTAAGATGAATTATGTTGGGTATGAGAGGATTACCGCAGAGCGTGAAGTGAGCACGACATGGAAATAGTTTTAATGGTGCATTTGAGGAAGTGACAACAAGATGTATTTTTGAAAAATATGCAATAAATTTGTTAAGTTGTTTAGACTAAAGTTAAGGAAGTGTAAGCTATGATGGTTCGCTCATTAGGACTCTGGTGGTATGATTACGTTTGTGGAGTCGCCGGTTGGTATGGTTGTAACTTTTGGACGTGATTGGAATGAGTTGGGAAGTTTAGGTAACAATGAAAACCAGAATTGTGCTTCTGTGTTGAAGTAATCGGATTACCCTCGGGGTAGTACCCGGTTACAGAATTGTGTCTCTAAATCTCTTTTAGCTACTGGAAGTTCATATTTGCACTGAGTAATTGGTTACCCTCCTGGTAGTAATCGATTACCACTGTTACGTTTTGAAAGCTTGTTTTTCTAAGATTCCTACTTTTGACTTGAGTTCCGGATTCAAGCTTTCTTGGTATCGATAGAAATATGTGGAGACCTTCTATGCGATGATTAGCAGAGGGTAAGGGAAACCCCGGTAATACCTAAGAAGAGACAACAAGGCTCTTCGGAGGAGTGCATTACCTCAGTTTTCAGGCGTAAGGGAAAACTCCCGTGTTTGTAAATAATCGAAGTATTTTTTGAATTTATCTCTAGTGGGATTAAGAATGTTGTTATTTTAAATACTCTCCAGGGAAATAAAGAGAAAGGAAAGATTTGTATGCTAGACATGAGATGTCCATCGTCTTGTTTTACCCGTTAAGGATTGTGTGTTGGTTTTTGCTTACGGACGAACCAAGTGTTAGTTTGTGACTAAAAATCCTTTTGATTTTGTCATTGTCATTTTCCTACTAACGTCGTTGTACGAGTGGAATTAAACTATTCCATTGAGTATTTGTGATGTGAACATAACAGAAAGGTAGTTCTACTTCGTCACTTGTTGTAGTATGTGATCTGCGTGTTGTGCCTGTTTTGTGTTACCTTGAGTTGTGAGCGGTGGGTGAATGTTATACATGGTTAGAAACCGCGAGTGAGAATCATCTTGCAAGTTAATGGGGAATGAATTGATATTTTTGAGTTGGATTATTTGTTGACAAGAGGAACAAGTTTAGTTGTATTCGATCGCTTAGCCTTGGATAGGTAATCGATTGATACATGGCTTTTGGCGAGGACTTTAGAGAATCGTACTTTATGAACTGTAAGTCTGTTTTGGTTTCCATTTGAAGTGTCAAAGGATAAAGTGTTGGACCTCCTTTTGAGAATTTTTGGTAGACAGTAAATGATCTGAATAATTTGAGTGTCGTTGTTGCGACTATTGAGGAATTAAGTTGCGAAGTTATATGAGAATCATGAAGTGTTGATCTTCCAGGAAACATTTTGGTATCCGAATTTTGTGTGGATAAGAGATGAACAATTGGTCAGTTTTAGTATCGTTAATTCTCAACATCAGTTATGGACTCTGTAAGAGTAATACCAGATGTGTGCAGTTGAGTCGTACTTCGATATTTGGAGTTTTAAGTTACCTTCTAGGTAAGAGTGAGAGATGAATGCTCCAAAGTTAAGCATGTAAATTTGATTGTTAAGATACAAGTCCCTTGAGAGAAGTGAATTTGAATGATAAGCTTTGTGTGACCCTAAGAGGTGAGTAAGTGGAATATTGTATGCAAAAGGCAAGTGTTATGGAAATTCGCAAGTGTACTAAGGATGATTTGAATTTAGTATTGGTGACTCACTGGTTATTGTAAGTTTTGTGGAGTTACTATGTTGTTATTGATGGAGACCTTGTGTCAACAGAAACCTTGAGTGAAGGAAATTTTTGTAAAGAGAATTAATATGGAGTATAGTAACCATGGTCAGATTGGTTAAGCTTAATTGGATAAATTGTTTCGAGTTGAGAATGGGATTGGAATTGTATTGGTTATTATTGCAGCAGTATAACCCCGTATCTTTGTCGTTGGAGAGCTTTGACCCGTTGTTATTATTGTGTGGTTTACAAGTGAATTATTCTATCGTTGCATGGTTGCAAGTTCTTATTCTATTGGTTTGTGAGAGCTCTAATGGATAAGTGTTTTCTCCGCATACTATCAACTACTTGGTATCATTTGAGAATTCGTAGTACCTTCATTGTTATACTTTGGAAGCGTAATGGAAGGAAACAAATGAAAGAGTCCAATTGAATTGTTGAGAATCAGGAGAGAATTATTTATTAGTGTTGAGATAAGAGAATTTTTATTCTAAGTGCGTTGTCTATAGTAAGATACTGAAAGAATGAAGTGTCCATTATAAATGGTTACAATTTTGATATAAGATCAAGTGGAATTGGTAATGAAGTCATTTAACAACTTTTAAAATGGCTTTAGTGATTGAAGTATTATAATAAGAGTTTCGTTGGAAAATTGTATGTGGTTAAGATTTCGCCAAGATACCTTGTGGAACTTTGTCGAGTGTTGAATGTTCCGAAATCAAGCCAGAGTGTTATACTTTGTGTTGTGATTCAATGAAAGGAATCTCCGAGGGAGGAATGAAACTAGGTGTTTCGGTATGAAGCAACAGATGAATCGCGGAAATAGTAAGTTGGAAGTTAACCCAATGTTGGAAACAAGCGTATGAGTAAGGACGTAAAGTTTGATTTGTTATGAAACGATAACTTTGAGCCGCAAAGTCAAATTGGAATTTGATTATGTTAGGATATGTATCAGATGTAAGGATGAGTACGGATCTGAGATATTGTTGTAAACTGTCGTTGTTGTTGAGTAAAGGAAATTTGAGGAAGAATTTAAATTTAAGGAGGGGAGAATGTAATACCTCGTATTTAACTAAGTGCTATGGATAATATTGATTAAGTTTAATAGGGTTCCGGTGTACTCTGAGAGTTTTCAGTTAAAATAATTAGAGAAACCGACGAACTTAAATTAATTAATTAATTATTATCTGACTCAGAGACCTTATTAAATATTAGACTCAGAGATATTTTGGATACTCTCAAATTGGACCTGTCAGAGTACTATCTATTGTATATCGGTATAATATACATTGTTTGGTTATAAGAGAAATAAATAAGTTATGTGTTATAAAAAGGAAAAAGAAAAGAAAAGAAAGTTAGTAAGAAGAAGAAGAAAGAAAAAGGAAAGAAAGGAAGAAAAAAGAAGAGAAGAAGAGGAAGAAAACCTAAGAAGAGGGAAAGCTTGGATCATCACCATTTCTTCATCAAATATTCATCTTCACCAACCTCCTCATGGATTGCTAGGTGGGTTCATAGTTAGAAAATCTTATAAATCGAAAGAATAAATGGTTAAACTCAATTAAACTTAAGTATGATGCTTAAAATATGACTATAATCATGTTTAGTGTTTGATTCCTATGTTGGGTGATCTTTTTGGGTGGGTTTGGCTTGGAAGGAAGTGTTTCCCGTAAGCCATTTTCTGGAAATCGCAGAGCTCGCTCAGCGAGAAGTTGATTCTGCAGAAAAACCTGAGTTTTGGTATATCTCGCTTAGTGAGCGAGTTAATATCTGGAAAGGCTCAAATGTAGGAGCTTGCTCACTCAGCGAGCAGACCCCTCGCTCAACGAGACTTGGGAGTGTTGTTTTTGAGATTTAATTCATAACTTGTGATCTGGGTATCTGTTTTTAGTATTCCACATATTGTTTTGAAGCTAATAATATTTTCTATCTTTTGAGACCGAGAAATATTATTTTGAGCCGAATTTTACCCGACTTTTCCGATTAACCGTAATTATGTTAGTTAGGGAATTGGGGTGCTAATCAATTTGTGTCTTATATGTTAAATCACGAGAATTAAATGAAGTAGAGGTAATGATATTATTGTGAGAATTGTTTAATGGTGATAATTGAACTAATATGTTAGAATTATATGCTTAAGGACTCTATGATTTCAAGCACCAATAATGGAGAAAGAGTGAGGAAATCTTACCTTAAACGGATAGTATGGCCTAGTATTGTGACTAGAACTTGTCTAATGGTGCAACTTGTGAGATGACTAGGATTACCCTAGGTTTTTACGAACCATTAGTGTGCTATACACTAGCCCTCCGTAATAGTCTTGTGTAAGTCTTGAGGTGGGTAGATCTTGGTCCCACGGGAAGCATCCGTAAAGGCTAGAGATGTGTATTATACGGGTCTTCCGTAGAGTCTTGAGTAAGTCTTGAGGTGGGTATTACATTGAGTCCCATGAGAAGCATCCGTAAAAGCTTGAGGTACCGCTGATAAGGCGAGGGTAGTGGTTTGAGTTATGCAGCGCGCTAGATCCTCGATGAAGTCTTGAGTAAGTCTTGAGGTGGGTTATTATGAGTCCCACGGGAAGCATCCGTAAGGACTTGGGTGTATGTTACTAGATCCTCCGTAAGGTCTTGAGTAAGTCTTGAGGTGGGTTATTCTGAGTCCCACGGGAAGCATCCGTAAAGGCTTGAGGTGAGTACTACACTGGTTTACACGGGAAGTATTGAGTAAGTCTTGAGGTAGGTTGTTCCGAGTCCCACGAGAAGCATCCGTAAAGACTTGGGTGAGCGTGATATCGAGTCCTCCGTAAAGTCTTGAGTAAGCCTTGAGGTGGGTTATCTTTAGTCCCACGGGAAGCATCCGTAAAGGCTTGAGGTAGATGTTTCACTTGTTTAGTGGTGTGAGCGTTGCTTGGATAATGTTCCATTTTGTTCTGGTTCCTTGTTAAGAAGTGACCAAAGACTTGAGTTAGGTTTGATAGAACCTTGTAGAGCAGAGAGAACTCTAAGATAGGGAATCCACTAAGATGTTGTTATCTCACCCTACTATTGGTGTTGCTTTTCAGGTTTCTTTTGTAGGTTTGATTTACAAGTGGAGCTATACTCGGGATGTTTCAAGTGAAGCATAGTTTTAGTCTTCCACTGTTTATTTATGTATCTTTGTACAATAATGGATATTGTATTGATCTTAGTATTTTTTTTTTGTTTTAGTATAATTTCCATGTCTTGTACCATATTTTTGTATTGTGTTAGAATTGGTCAAGAATGTGAATTATGCTATTAGGCATCTTATGATGGGGTTAGTTCCAAAAATTAACACTTGTATGATATTATTCTAGATATATATTATATGGGCGTTACACTGTCGCTCTTAAATCTAACAAATCTGAATCTAAAGCTTTGCAGGCAGAAGAAGAAAGTTTCGGAGGCTCATCAGAAGAAGATGAACTATCACTTCTTTCCAGAAGAGTTCAACAACTCTGGAAGCATTATCAGAAGAAGTTCAGAAATCCCAGAAGATCAATCAATCACTCTGAATCATCCTCTGGATACAATAAGTCCAGAAGCAAAGAAGTAGTTTTCTATGAATGCAAGGAACCTTGACACTACAAGAGTGATTGTCCCAAACTTCAGAAAGAGAAGCCCAGAATGAAGTTCAACAGAGAGAAGAAGAGAAGTCTCATGGCCACATGGGACGACTCAGAATCTTCTGAAGCTGAATCAGAGTCAAAAGATGAACATACCAACAATGAATTAATGGAAAAGATACTAGAAGATGTCAACTCATCAGAATCAAAATCAGATTCTGATACATAAGAGGTATTCTCTAAACTCTCTAGATCTCAATTAGAACATAGCCTCTCAGAAATTCTTGAAAAGTATCAGAAACTTCAATTCAAATACAAAGACCTGAAACAAAGTCTAGTATCTGAATCGGAGGAAACCAGAAAATGGAAGGTAGAAAATTCTGAGCTAAAAGAAATCATTTTAGAATGCAAAATTTCCTTTGAAAAACTCAAAGCTCAGAAGGAATCTGAATCATAAGTTCTACCTAGTTCTGATAGTATCATAAAACAATATGATTACAGTTTTCAAAAATTTCTAGCTAAAAACATAGATATAAGAAAAATTTCCTCAATGATCTATGGAGTTAGCAGAAATGGCAGAAGAGGTATAGGTTATGTGAAAACCAAAGGAGGAGAACCACTAAAGTTTAAACAAGTTGATGATATGATTATAAAAGTTAACACTTCTTTAAGTTCTCACTTCACCTATGGTCATAATCATGATCTGAAATATACTAGTGAGTCATCATGTTCTAAAAGTTCTGATGAGAAAATCAAACTCAATCAGAAGTTTGTAAAGTCTAACAAACAAGGACCCAGAAAGACATGCGTACCCAAAGATAAAATTGTGTATGTTGCAAGTGTCTTTAACAGCCAGATTGAAACACCAATCTTGGTACTTTGACTCTGGATTCGCGCGACACATGACGAGAAGAAAGTATATATTCCAAAGTCTTGAGCTAAAAGCTGGAGGCTACGTAGGTTTCAGAGGCAATCAAAAAGGAAAAATATTGGTTCTGGAACTATTGGTAACAATACACTTCCCTCTATCTCTAATGTTCGGTTAGTAGAAGGATTAATGCATAACTTGTTATCCATAAGCCAATTAAGTGATAACAGTTATGATATAATCTTCAATCAAAAGTTCTATAAAGTTGTTAGTCAGAAAGATGGAACAATCCTATTTAGTGGAAAGAGAAAGAACAACATTTATAAAATAAAACTTTTTGA
This sequence comes from Lathyrus aphaca, assembly GCA_963966055.1. Lineage (NCBI taxonomy): Eukaryota > Viridiplantae > Streptophyta > Magnoliopsida > Fabales > Fabaceae > Lathyrus > Lathyrus aphaca. The sequence goes on along the minus strand of OZ014525.1, from coordinate 481,204,671 downwards.
ACTAAAAAGTCAAAATGTAAAATCCCTGATGTCTGTGGATAACGAGCAATGGGTCTGGCACATAAGATTGGGTCATGTTAATATGAGAAGATTTTCTCAGATTAACAAACTCAATCTAGTCAGAGGACTTCCAAATTTGAAGTTCAACTCAGAAGCTCTGTGTGAAGCATGTCAGATAGGCAAATTTTCTAAACCTGCTTTTAAATCTAAAAATGTTGTTTCTTCCTCTAGACCATTAGAACTTCTGCACATTGATTTGTTTGGACCAGTGAAAACTTCTTCAATCAGTGGCAAGAAGTATGGATTGGTGATTGTAGATGACTATAGCAGATGGACATGGGTAAAGTTTCTTAGGCACAAGGATGAGTCAATTGCTGTATTTTCTAACTTCTGTAAACAAGTCCAAAACTAAACAAAGTTTAGAATTATCAAAGTCAGAAGTGATCATGGTGGAGAGTTTGAAAACAAAAAATTGGAATTATTTTTTAATGAAAATGGCATCTCTCACAATTTCTCTTTCCCTAGAACTCCACGACAAAATGGAGTTATAGAACGTAAGAACATAACATTGCAAGAGATGGCCATAACCATGATCAATGAGACTAACATGGATAAACACTTTTGGGTAGAAGAAGTAAATACAACATGTTATATTCATAATAGATTTTCTATAAAACCTATTCTGGATAAGACTCCTTATGAATTGTGGAAGAACAGAAAGCCCAACATTTCTTATTTTCATCCTTTTGGATGTACTTGCTTTATCTTGAACACTAACGATCCTCTGAACAAGTTTGATTCTAAGTAACAAAAATGTTATATGTTAGAATACTTTTAACGTTCGAAAGGATACAGAGTATACAATACTTAAACACGAATTGTGATAGAATCCATCTATGTCAGATTTGATGATAAGCTTCGTCCCGAAAAAACCAAAGCAGAATGAATCTCTTGCAGATATAGAAATTCAAATCACTGAAGATATAACATTTGAAGAGAAACCATCCACAGAACAAGACAAGACAACTACACCAACAACTTCTGAAGAACTCAGTCATAAGAGATAATCCAGAAGCACGTTGAATCACCCAAAAGATAAAATTTTGGGAAAGAAAGATGATCTAATCAGAACAAGATCTTCCTTCAAAAACTGTGAAGAATCTTTAATGGGATTTGTTTCACTGATTGAACCAACTTCTGTTGACGAAGCTCTTTCAGAAAATGATCGAATACTTGCTATGCAAGAAGAACTAAATCAATTCACCAGACACGACATATGAGATTTAGTTCTTAGACCAAAAGGATTCAACATCATTGGAACTAAATAGGTATTTAGAAATAAGCTAAATGGACAAGGTGAAGTTGTCAGAAACAAAGCACGACTAGTTGCACAAGGTTAGAGTCAACAAGAAGGAATAGACTATACAGAAACCTTTGCATCAGTCGCAAGGTTAGAATCTATCAGACTTTTAATTTCTTTTGCTGTAAATCATGACATCACTCTTTATCAGATGGATGTCAAGAGTGCATTTTAAAATGGTTATATTGATGAAGAAGTTTATGTGCACCAACCTCCTGGTTTTGGAAACTCTAAATTTTCAGAACATGTTTACAAATTGAAAAAATCTTTATATGGTCTGAAGCAAGCTCCCAAAGCTTGGTATGAAAGACTAAGCAATTTTCTTCTGGAAAATAACTTTACGAGAGGGAAAGTGGACACAACTTTATTATGTAAAACCTTTAAAAAGAACATTCTGATTTGTCAAATTTATGTAGATGATATTATTTTTGGTTCTACTAAAAGTGCCTTGGGAAAGGAATTTGCTAAGTCTATGCAGGCAGAATTTGAGATGAGCCTGATGGGAGAATTGAAGTTATTTCTGGGAATTCAAATAAACCAAACATCAAAAGGAACATATATTCATCAAAGCAAATATGTCAAAGAACTTCTGAAGAAATTTGACATGTCAGACAACAAGATTTCCAAAACTCCAATGCATCCCACATGTATTCTGGAGAAGGAAGAGGTAAGTAAGAAAGTGGATAAGAAGATCTACAGAGGTATGATTGGATCTCTTCTCTACTTAACTTCCTCAACACCAGATATTCTGTATAGCGTTTGTTTATGTGCTAGATTCTAATCATATCCTAGAGAGACTCACTTAAAAGTTGTTAAGAGAATCTTCAGGTATCTGAAAGGTATTACTAATCTTGGATTATGCTAAAGAAAGTCCAGAGAATATAAGCTTGTAGGGTATTGTGATGCTAGTTTTGCTAGAGACAGAACAAAAAGAAAAGTACTTCTGGAAGTTGTCAATTTCTGGGAGACAAGCTAATAACTTGGTCCGGAAAAAGATAATCAACCATTGCACTCTCAATTGTTGAAGCTGAATACATAGCAGCAGCTGGTTGTAGTACTCAGATGCTCTGGCTGAAAAATCAACTTGAGAATTTCAACATTTACGAGAGTAACATTCCTATCCTCTGTGATAATACTTTTGCTATCTGTCTTTCAAAAAATCCTATTTTACATTATAGAGATAAAAATATAGAAGTTAAACATCACTTCATTAGGAACTATACTCAGTAGGGAATATCATTTTTAAAATTTATAGATACAGACCATCAATGGGATGACATATTTACAAAACCCCTTGATAAAGATAGATTTAATTTTATTTTGACTAATCTCAGTATGGAGTTATGTCCAGAATGACAATGTTTAAAATCTATATTTTTAACTTTCAGAATTGCTTTTATATATTATCTTCTGATCAACAGTACTTCTTTTGTTAGAAGGAAAATTGATTCAGAAGTTTTTCTTTTCGATCTGACTGTCTACTTCTTTGACTTTTATGTCAAGAAAATAACATGCAGATCATTACATCAACATCTGTCAATAAAACATTGAGGTATCATCAGAATTAGAATACATGTTCAAAATCTGAGGAAGGACAGAACATGCATTCCAGCTCTTGGACAACTGTCCTCTGAAGAAGAATATGCGTTCAACTTCTGAGAAACTGAAACGGCTGAAAAGACAACATTGAGGAAAGAGCCACGTTGGTAACAGTTTCAAAATCTTTTATTCCACTCCCTTGTCAGAACTCATTTAATGCTGATAATCATGATGTTTGTGCATTAATGTTTTCCACTAATTGCGTTTTTTTACCGTTTCAAAACTCACTATTTATATGATTGTTTTTACCTCACTAATACTTTTCACACTATCACTTCGACTTTCACTCTCTTGTTTCTATTTTCACTGCATTCTTGCTTCAAACCTTTATCTTGGTATCAATGGCTTCCTCCTCTCAAGATGTTCAACAAGCTTCTTCTCAACAAGCTCCAGTTGCTCATACTTCAGAAGAACACCCCACTTCACCAGTCAGAATACTTCTCACTCCTGTAGAGAAACTTGAAGTTCTTTGTGAACTATTTGTTGATTTTGAGAGTTTGAAGGACAATGGGTTATATTTAACTCCAGAAGTCGCATCTCAAGGCTGGGAAAAGTATTTTTAACGTCTGATGGGTCCAACTTTTCCTAAGTTGGTAAAGGAATTCTGGAATTTTTCTACTACTACCCACACTCAAGTAACCTCTTACGTTATAGGTAAGAAGATTGTTATCACGGAAGATCACATTGCCAGGATGATACAATCTGATGGAACTAGATTCAAGTGCAGTGAAATGGATAAAGTTTCTGATACTTCCATCATCTCTCAAGAGATTTTCACAATTGGACAACCCTCTAACAAAATCAAATATCTGAAGGGTCATATGAGAATCTGGGCCAAGATCATTCTGGGTTGCATTAGCCACAGGAAATCCACCAACTCCTCAGATTACATTAACGTGGATCAGTATTTTCTGCTGTACTTCATCTCCACCAAAAAGAAGGTCACCCTTGAATACTCATTGTTCAATCATCTGAAGAATAGTGTGAAGGAAACTAGAGAAGGAGAGAAGACTAAGAGAGATTGAATTCCCTTGGGAAGGCTTATTTCAGACATTCTAACTGAAAATAAGCTTATAGAACATATGGATGAAGCTCAACAGGTTGAAATTCTGGAAATAGATGCTGGAAAGCCTCTTAATTCAAAGAATTTGAAGAAGATGAAGTTCATATAGACCATCAAGAAGGATCCAGTTTTGTATTCTAGAGAAGTTATCACCACCATGAAGATTCCTCTGAAGGATTTTATTCTGATCTCTGCTGATACTCCATCAGAAGTTGTTGTAAGATACTTTGAATCTTGCAAGCATGATGGAGTTGATCCTGACTTCAGTCCTGAAGAACTCAGAAGACCGGCTCCAGAAGTTGCTACAAAGAATAACAAGAAAAGGAAAGCCTCTGAAGGAACCTCTCAGAAGACTCCAAAGATGGCAAAAAGGAAAGGTACTTCTTCCTCATCTGATTTTATTTCTGTTGTAGAATCAGTAACAATGACAACATCTGAAAACCCTTTTGATACCACTCCCTATGTCACTCATATATCCTCTAACCCTATAACTTCTGAAATCCATGTCTTTAATATTCCTCAAACCTCTGAGAATATCCCTCTACCACAACACACTCAACCAGAAACTACCAAATAATCTGAAACAATTCCATTCCAAACTTGTCAACCTGAAAACCCTCCATCATCTCCAAAACCCTCTGAACACCACTCACCACAAAATTTAACTGACTTTGATATGCCTATTGATCCTACACCTCCTTTTGATCTAAACACTTCAACCTTTGTTGAAACCCACTCAGAACTCCAACAAGTTTTGTCTGACATTGATATTTTTCCCTCTTTCGTTGATGCCTCTCAAGCTCAAACCTCTAATCCACCACCACCATCTTCTAGTCTACAGATTCCTGGAATCAACTACCCTCTAAACTCTGACTATCCTAAACTTGTTTTTATTTATCCCCCATACATGAAGAATCCTTATCTTCTTATGACTCAACTTCTCCCCAAACCCCCACATATATTACCATTCTAGATAGTCCCTCTCCAACCAATGAACCTGAAGATCTTCTTAGAACATTCATTGATGTGGAAGCTCTACAAAAACTCTCATCTGTTTCTAACAAAACTGTTATACCCAAACCAAAACGAAAAGCAATCAAATCAGATGTTGGTACATTGTTACTGGCTTTCGAAGCAGAAATGAAAAGCAGGCTGGAAGATTTAAAGACTGCTTGTGCAGAAAATCTTGACCTTGCTTCTTCTGACTTTCTCTGGACAACATTAAGAAAGTGGTTTAATTCTGAAACCAAGACGCTGAAAGATATCTGCTATGATATTGCTCAGCAAAACTTCTGTGAAAGTTTGAAATAAATTGTCACAAACTTGGAGAAAAAGAAAACCCATCTTCTGGATGATAAACCTTGGAAAGAACCAGAACCAAAAGAGTCCCTTTCTGCATTTCAGCTAGTTGTTGTTCCTTCTGCTGAAGATAAAGGTAAAGAATTTGCTGAAGAATCTTTTGCTGAAGAACCTTCTATAGAAACATCTACTCAAGCTGCTGTAATGGTTGAAGAATCTACTCCAACATCTTTGGTACTGAAGACTCTGGATGAACTGAAGAAAGAGAATGAGTCTATTAAATAGAGATTGCATAAGCAAGATGAGACAAATGCTGAACTCAAGCAGATGATTGGGCAACAAGTTGAATCAACTTCTCAAATCACGTCTCTTCTGGAAGCATAGGTCACCAAGATTAACCCCCAGCCTTGATCATTTTATGTGTTGTTTATGTTGCTTATTTTCTTGTTGTTATGTTTACATCTCATATTCTCAATGTATTTTCTTATTAATGAAGATCTGATGTTTTTGGCTATGTTTTCACACCCTTATATTTTTCTGATTATCTGCTTTTTGAATTATGACAAAAAGGAGGAGAACGTAAACTCTTTTGATCTATAAGAGTCTACCAAGACTAAACCTCAAACATCCTAAAACTCTGATAATGTTTCAATGTTTTAAGAACAGGATAAATATTTAACTCAGGGGGAGCATAAGCTAGAAGAACTTCTCATCATTATAAAGGGAGTTTTTCTAACTTTTCTCTAACTTCTATTTTTTGTTCTTAATCAAAATATAGTGTTTTGTCATCATCAAAAATGGGGAGATTGTTAGAACAAGATTTTGATTCTACTTCTTTTTTATAGTTTTGATGATAACAATATTTATAAGAACAAAATATAGCACTTAGAATTATCTTCTATGTGCAGGACAAAAGTTCTTATGATAAGATAAATTCTAAAGTGTTATACATCTTCTAGAGCGAATTAAGCAAAGCACATCATTCAAAGAAGATCTGATATCAAGTCTAATAAAAAGTTCTCATCAAGTAAAGAACCAAGCTGCAAAATTTGAAGATACTCTGATGTGAATTCAACATATTCTGATTCTCCAAATCATGCTCATTTATGAGAGAATCAAGAAATAACGGCTGGGAACACGATCTGTATTTTTGGAAAGGCCTTTATGACATTTATCATGCATCCAAAAATGGCACCATATGTTTCCAACAGATCTCTTCATCAACATGCTATATAAAGGGATCATTTGAAGAAATTGAAGCACTTCCACTTGCATGAAATCTGAACGATCAATTTATTTTTCTTATTCTTAATTTTGTAAAAACTATCACTGCGTGATAACTGCTTTTTGAAGCATCTTTGTTACAAACCTTGTAAAACAAATTTGATTTTCCTTGAGTGACTAGTGTAGTTAGTAAATTCAAGAAGACTTTGACTATAGGTCTTAGTGATTGTATTCAAAGTTTTGAATAGTGGATTAAGACCTCGTTGAGAGAGGCAAAATCACCTTGGCGGGTGGACTGGATGTAGTTTGAGTTCAAACGAACCAAGATAAATCAAAGTGTCATTTTCCTTCATTATTTTTGAAAATCCAATTCCAACCCCCTCTTACTTGTGGTTTTGCACCTTCATCTCTAAGACATACAACTTTTTGTCATGTTTGAGGACAATCCTCAGATTTCGGTGTCAATCTAGAAAATTTGTCCCAGACAAATTTTCCTTATCCAGGATTGTTAGAAAAATGTTATTAGATGTGTTGTTTGTCATGATAATCTACATTAAAAGATGATAGAGATATTAGTATCATTAAACATATTCACTTAGGCCTTTAATTAAATATGCTCCCACTATTTTACTCAAAATAAATGACCCTCATCATTTGATTCGGAAAATACCGTTGGAAGATTTTCTAGTGGATCGAGATCCATATTTCGCTTTGTTTTAACTCAACATTAGACTGATTACACAAAACTAAGCTATTTAGGAAGGAACTCCTTCCAATTGCATCCAATACAATTCTCAAATATTTCAGTTGGGTGAATAACTCCTTATTCTAATCCATCATATGGATCATTCCCAACTCTTACTTCTAAACATATATAATCTTATTTTATTTTGTTTAGATAAGTTTGACCCATTATTTTAGAAATTGGATATTACATTTATCCCATCGCACCTTACCAATATAGAATATGCACCTCGCGTTGGGCGAAACCTATATAATTCAATACTAGTCTTGATGAGTTCTAAATTTTGGAAAGCAAAAACTTAATATTTAGTTTTTAGGGAATTTTAATTAATTTGATCTCACAACTTAATTATCATATATATCGTTCATCACACATACATCAACAAACACACATACATATCTATATAAACATATAAACAAGATATTCACTTCTCCAAGAAAGATCCCCTAGCACAATTGTTCTCCCAAGCCAATGAGAAAACTAAGCTAAACCTAATAACGATCTTCACTTCTCCAAGCAAGATCTCAAAGGTTGTCCTTCTTTGTTTGTAGTATTCTCTTTCTTCATAATAATAAATTACATAAAAAGAAGTTACATTATGAGAAAAGGAGAGAGGCACGACACGTAGATCGTATTTATAAAATCCAAAATAAAGAAAATTAAACTAAGGCCATAACTGATCACCACAAGAAAAAAATATATTATTAATTTAAATCCTGTTAATTAAATAAATCAAATTAATTTTACGGAAAAATAATAATAAACCCTTTTATTATTACTGCAGACATTATTGACGCAACCCTTGCACCGTCAAGTGTCTATGACGCCCATCACAACTCCATGATGACCGTTACAAGTCTACGACAACCGTCACACATTTAGAATGCGCAGACCTCATTGACGGCACAACCCTTGTGTCGTCAAAAATTTTAACGACCTCATTGACGGTGCAATGCTTGTGACGTCACAAATTTTAACGCAACAATCTCATACTATCAAATCAGCATGATTAATAATTCTATATGGTTGATCCGTATGTTATTGCTTCACCATACTAAAGTCGGATTCCGAAGCAGATAACCATAGATCGCACAACTGAATGATAATCATTACGTGATTTGAATCGATGAAATAAATAGTATATCTAATTTACCATCTTTGCATTAAAATTTATCATATCATATATGGATTAGATCGATCATATATGTGTAACTTATGGACGATTGACATATCAGTGCTTCACCATACAATTGTCAGATATCAAAGCCTAGTTAATATCAACCATCCAAACTGTACACAATTTGATGCCAAAAATTCAATATTCGGATTTGATTTAATTTTATGTGTTTTAATTCAATTAAAACAAAATTGACAGAAAGTAAACAATTACCAGATTCATGGTTTCGTAAGTGGCTCTGATACCAATGAAGGGAAATCGCTATAATAAACACAGCGAAAAACTAAAATTTCCCTTTAGAGATCCTTACGAAAGGTCATGATCTATGGTAAAATATTTACCTCTTGTGGCACTAGAAACATTTGATTCCGATTTGATCACGAGTGTTGTACGACAAACAATGCTTTTACTCAGTCCACACAAACAACTTCCTTCAATCACAGTGCTAGCTGGTTACAAATGAAGGTTTAAAGTGAAAGGAGAGGAAAAAGGAATACGGTCAGGGTTTCAAAAAAAAAACATCTGAGCTTCTTCACAAGGGTTCTATTTATAGAACTACTTGTGTGGGCTTTAACCTAAAAGGCCAATTCAATAATAATAATAATATTATATTATTATAATAACTTTTATTATAATAACCATAATTTTATTATTATTATATTTTATAACTATTATAAAATTAATAATAACTATTATTATTATATTTTATAACTATAAAATTAATAATAACTATTATTATTATTATATCATATGGTACCTTACCATATTTCGTATTCCATTTAAGTGCATCGTACCTTACGGTATGCCTTATTTATTCCACCCCTTCTCTAGCTGTCCTTATGTGTGTAACCCTGTAGGATTTCGCGACGTTGACAATTATATTAAATCATATATTTAACATAATAAACAGTGAGCGGTATCTAGAAATACATCACTGCTATCCAAGTCACAAAATTGTTATGTGATATGACAAAACCTTTTGTGATAGTATTTGCGCATGCAAATACCCTTTTTTCCCTTATGTCTATATTGAACACAATGCATATACCGTGTCATCCTTGTCCATTTCAATATTGGGCCCTTAGACATTTATCCTGTTATGTAAGATGGACAAATTCCATCTAGGCTACTAATGTCCCTTAGCATGCTTTGTGAGGTACCCATCAACTGTATTTATGATCATCCAGTTACGGACAATGTTTGATCAGCAATAAAGTACTTGACTCTACATCTAGGGTTCATAGTAGTTTCAGGTCGAAGGGTGGTATACACCACTATCACCATGAGAGTAACTTATGACACTTTGCATAACATTATATGTATTACTCTCATAGTGGGTAAATCCAGTATAAATATTACTCCTAATATTCATACCTATGTCAAGACTTGATAACTCCTTATTCACAATAGTTTGTTTAACTTGGTTTTCAAATACAACTTAATTTATAGATTATAAGTATCTATGCTAATTTAAATGGATGTATTTTAAGTGAGGATTAATGAAAGAAACAATCTACATAAAATATAATAAACTCAAACAACATCATACACTAGAACCAGATATTATAAATTTATCAACAAAACCCTAACCGTATACAATGTCACAAACTATGTTAAACTGTTTAAAGAATGCATCTTTTATTGAAAGTTATCGCGGAACTATGAATTTCATCTAGTTTGTGAAACAATGAAGAAAAATACAAGATAGATGAAGTTTCCACAATGACTTCATACTTCTTGTATTTTTTCCCATTGCTACACAAACCATATGAACCTTATCATCTCATATTATACGCTTCCTACCACCGTTTGCTATCACCATGTATCACCCCCTTAATCTGCAAACTTTAAAAATGAGCATCTTTAGTTAAAACCAAACCCTAAAACCATAATCCAGTGAAAAGTAAAGAGAGATCAAAAGAGAGAGCATGGGAACATACCATATTCGCCACCGTCGTAGTGTGGGTCGTACCATGAATTTCCAAACTATGAATTTCATCTATTGTGAAGCAATGAAAAATAAATACAAGGTGGAAAAAGCTTACACAAAAGCTTCATACTTCTTATATTCTTTTCATTGTTTCTAAAACAGGATGAAGTTTGTTGCCACGATTGTTTCTTCATTTACTAACATCTTGTTTGTGAAGCTATAAAGAAGAAGTACAAGGTGGATGAAGTTTCCATCATAGCTTCATGCTTCTTGTACTTTCTTCCATAGCTACACAAACATTATGTACCATAGCCAAAGTATGGTCTTTGTTAATGTAGTGAAGACGAATCTGAAAAAATGCAAACAATCAACAAAAACAACATGCAACAAATGAGATAATGAGAAATATCTAACAATAGATGGAAGAAGAAAAATATCTTAATGTATGAAGCAAAAGATTCAGGACTAATGGTGAAGAAGAAGAGAAAAAATGGATTATAGGGTTTCGCTATGAAGAAAACGGCGCTACTGTCAATATGTGAAAGTTAATTCGCTTATATATGGGTAAACAATTTCACAACATTTAAAAATAAAGACCGTAATTATAAATATTAATTTATAATAAATATTTCACAACGGTTAACAAGAAGAACCGTATTAATAACCCTTTTAAAAAAATGTATCTTAATTTAAAGGAATAAAATATTTTATGACGATGAAGTTTGAACCGATGAAAGTTTGATTATATCACAACAGTTGATTCTGTAACCGCTGTTATATATAAATAATTTTTAAACAAAAAACAAAATAAATATGATAACGTCTTAATAAATATATGTCACCACGGTATAGATCATAAGCAAACTAAACTAATTTTGAATACCTTGACAATAGAAACTATAATCTCACCCTTTAGTAAATTGTGACAAAACAACTCTTCTCAAGATAAATAGATTTCTTCCGAGTGATAACCAGTAGAACTAAAAATTCAACCCCAAAGGTTTTACCCTCCACTTCAACTTGATCACATAATCATTTGATTTTGATTACTCTATTTGAATACATTGACTTTACCGACATCAACTAAAAATTCTCAATCCAATCAAGAGATATATTGTCAACTACAACATAAGTAAGAAAAAATAATATAAAATAAAAATAGTATGATGAGAAGAATATACCATATTAACTAATTAATTTTATTATTATAGAATAATAGAAATACTATTATTATTTAAGTCGGCTAGATACAATCATAAGATCAAATAAATCGTTGAGTTAGACTCCTGTCAATCTCACTTCACACTTTACATACTACACTATTATATATTATAATATTAGGCATGTAGGTCAAATAGTTTGAAATACTTGTTTCATCTCATAATACATCTAGCCTTTGAATATTTAATTTTAGGATTAATTTTATTTTTTTCTATAAATATTTTATATTTCATTTTTAATCTCTAACAAAAAAAATATAATTTAGTCCCTACAAAAAGTTTAATGTATATAATTTTAGTCTTTATTATTTTTAAAAATTTTAAAAGCTATTTAACTATTCATAAAGTTTTAAATTTTTTTAATAATTATTTCTTACGTAAAATATTTCTTTATTAAATTATATAATTTTTTAAAATGAGAAGAATTAAATATAAATTTTTTAAATTTCAAAAAATAATAATAATAAAAATTTTATAAATCAAATTTTGAGTTTTTTTCAGAAATATTTCATAACAATCTAAAATATATATACTAAATAATCATTCAAAAATACACATTAGTTTAATAATAGACTAAACTACATACATATTTAACGAAAAATTGAAAAAAACACTTAATCTTATAAATTAGTTTTATTTAAAAAACAAGTAACATATTTAATTATATTGACAGAATTTTTGTTATTGAAATTGATTTTTGTATTTAAGAATGGGGGAGGAAATGTTAAAGATTTACAACTGTTAAATGTTTGAAGTTCTATGAATAGTGAAAAAGATTATATCAAGATAAATAACTTACATATTTATTAAGAATGTCGTATTAGATGAGATATATATGTTAAAAATTAATTTTTATATAGTGCGTAATTATTATATTATAATTTTTTTAAAATATGTTTCATTAAATATAAAAATTTAAGATGATATAAAAATTTATTAGGTCACAAGTGAATGTTAGTGCATTTTCGTTTAGATATGTTTTGAATGAAGTTAAAATTAGGAGAAATTTTAGCATTTTTGTATATTGGATGATATCAACCAATTCTATGTGTGTATTGTGCGTTTTAGTATTAGGATGCATGTCAACATGTTTGAAAATGATTTAGAAAGGATCCATGCATCAAGAAAAGACTTTTATGCATCAAAATTGAGTTTTTGTGTGAAAAAACTGCATAGGTCGACACATACGAATTTAGGTCGACCTATAGAATAATTTCTTTAGCATTTAATCAACACATAAAATACATAGGTCGACACACACGCTTCAATATTGAAGTCTGTAGATTTTGTCCATGTGTTGACTGGTTTAGGTAGATCTTAGACTTTCATAGGTCGACACATTACTTTGATAGGTTGACCTATTAATCTAAAATCTTGATTTTTTGTATTCATTTCATTTCCTTTTTGCATGTCCATTGCTCTAACTTGCATACATACTTATCATCTTCAACCTTTCTTCTATACATACACACGATCAAACTACACATAATCATTTTTTGATTGAATGACCATCTAGATTAGAGTTGATAATGTCCAATTAGGTTGTTGTACCGAGAATATTAGGTTGAATTCTTTGAGGGTTTAAAATCAGAAAACCAAGGTGGGGTTTTCCTTCAAGATCATTGAGGATTTGAAGCTTTTGGAAAAGATTACACAATTTGGATCTGATCAAGTGAAAGCCTTGGGATAAAGGGTGCCTTGCAAGGGAGTAGCATGAGATAATGGAACGTGTTGGTAAATCTCTGGTTTCAACAAGTGTGCGTTTGAGATTAATTCATCTAGGTGAAAGCCTTGGGACAATGGGTACCTTGCAAGGAAGTAACAAGAACAAGTGAATTGAAGAGATATTGTTGGTGACTTGATCAATCTTTGATAAAAGGTTTTGGAGGTGGTAAAATCAACAACAAATATAGGTTTTGCAGGGTTAAAGTTCTTCATCTCTTATATATACACCTTTTGCAAAGTAAGGTTAATTGAAATCATCTCGATTCAAATTCGAATTGAGGGTAGACGTATCCATAACAATGCCGATTGGGGAACTGCCTAAACAAATCTCTCTCTCCCTCTCTCTCTCTCTCTCTCTCTCTTAATTTTTGTGTTAGCAAATTGTTGAATTTATTGTTGTTTGATCAATTCTTCTGGGAAATAAGTTTTTATTACATTTTGAAATAGGGTTTGTTGATATATCACAATCCGTTTGATTGTGATTTGTTTTTAGATCAACAAAACAAAGAAAATTTCCAAACTATATCTATTGCACATAAAATGTTTGATACATTGCCTTATTGTGCTTTTGTGTGTCTTGATCATTGGGAATAAGCTCTATGCGTAGCTTTGAATTCAATTCTTTATGATTGATAGTTGTTGGAAAATTTGTGTTCATTATCATACATTTGTGTAACTTTATGCATATTCAAGCTTTTCGATAGAGGTTCGGTTATACGATTCAATTCGGGTTGTTTATCCTATGCCATAAAATTTTGAAAATTATTTTTGCCAGAAATTTGATTTTTAATTTATGATATATTTCACCCCCTCTATATCGAAGTATGTCGTCTAACATTGAATATAACCAACCTAAAGGTAACTTAAAAATGAATTTATAAGTAATAGAATCTCTCTTTTAAATATTTTATGTGGGGAAGTTAGGAAATTATGAAGATTCATTTGATGCATTGAGACAAAGTTTGTCTTGATTATGATAAATGTGGTTTAAAGGTGAGGAAGATATGAGAGTTTTTTTAATGAAATAGTGTTGGAATTTTAGGTCAGATCATGTGAAATTGTGGTATAGAGTGTTGGTTAATAAATATGAGTGTGAAAGATGCAAGGTGAGAGGATGCGAGAATGGCAAAGTGGTTTAGAGAGTTTATTTTTCAAGAGATGGAAAATGGAGAAAACACATATTTCTAGTATAATTCTTGGTGGGATGAAAATTTGTACAAAGATAAGTAAGTTGCATATGTTTTCTTTAGTTAAAGAAATGTATATGGCTAATATGTGTAGATGAGCCGAGGAGTGGGATATGAGTGGTGAAGGTTAAAGGTGGGTACACGATCTTGTTTGGGAAGATGTTTTACTTCAAGATTGTTGTATTTTGTGAGAGAACATTTTTTGAATGGATATTAAAGAAGTCATTTCAAAGATGTTCATCATTTGCTTACCTATGATTTAGAGGTTGGTGTAAGAGTTTCTATTGATTGTATTTGAAATCTTTATCTTTTGTTGGAAGTGAACATGTTCGCTTGGAGATTCTTGTTAAACAAAATCTCGACTAAGATAATTTGAATTATTGCAGAATCATCAATAACAATTTTTTAAGGTGTTTATGAGGTAACAGAAAAGGACGAAAACTTATGTCATCTTTCTTCGAGTGTATTTTTTCGGATTAATGTGGTATACCATTATAAACAATGGCGAAGTCAGAATTTTTTTGAAGCATGGACAAAAATTTGAAGACTGCAAATTCAACAAGTGTATGTATTATATAAATATATAACCGAAAGGAAAAGTTAAACTCACGGATTGATATCTTGAACAAGATAACTACAATTTACAGATCAAAACTTCTTTCATGGTTGACACTTTACGATGCATCCAACACTTCAGACAAATAGAAAAACATGACCATGACAGATACCATAGATTTAAATTTTCTCAAACAATCAAAAAGTTAACTATGTGTACAAAGTACCTAAATTTTAGATCTGATGGTACTAGCTGATCACTCAGAATACGATCTATTGTTAAGCTCAAGTCTCTTTATATTTAAATAAATATATTAAATTAAAAGGTTATGATACCTTCAAGAGATTAAAAATTTTACAATGATATATATGGGCCGGAACAATCTGAATCTTAGGAAACACATAGCTCGTCTTATGTTAGTTACTAGTAGTGATAGAAATTTGTTTTCTTTATTTTCTTGAACTTTTAGTGGTTGGACCCTTGTAATGTGTAACAGGGATGTTTGATGTGCGTTTGAGATGTTTTTTACATTAAAAATTATTTGAATCGCCAGAAGAAAAAAAATTGTGCAGTTTGGTTTGGTTTCAGTTGATCTTTAGAAACCAAACAAAACCAAATCAATGTGGTTTTGTTTTGTTCGATGGGTCGGTTTTTCATTAAAAAAATTGAGTCATACATATATATATATATATATATATATATATATATATATATATATATATATATATATATATATATATATATATATATAGATGACAACATAACTGTGTATTTAGTCAAATACTACCAAATAACAACAAAACTCATTATATTTTGACGACAATTCTCATTTAAATTTAAAAATCAGATTCGACAATTCTCATATAAGTTAAATGTGAGTTAAATATGGATTGATTCGATTTGGTTCGGTTTACAAAAATAAAAACCGCAAAACAAACCGAACTACATGACTTTGTTAAAATATGATGTAAACACATCCGATTAAATGTGGTTTTTTTTTATAATTTCCAATTTAATTTAGATCGATTTATGATTTTTTTTTATCGGATTGTTTCGGTTTCGAACACCTTAATGTGTAATATTCATCATATTGACTCAATAAATCACACTTAGTTGCATTCTTATATCTTATAAAAAAGAAATTCACAATTGCACATATAAATCTCCTTTTATAATATTTTCACTAAGACTTCACTTAGTCTTGGACTAACTTTATAGATGGCAAACCAAATTTGAATTAGTCACCCATCCATCACTACAAGTAATTGAGCCTCATTGGATTAGCAATTAGTGTAAAAACAAACTATTTTTAGTGACCCACAAGGCCATGTGAAGTGAATAGATAAGGGTCAGCATCCTAGTCAGGACCATCAAACTTTGTGGTCGACAACAATCCTAATCTATTTCCACTATTTTTTTATTATTTTATTTGTACACATTTAAAGTATAAAATAGTTTTTACTTGTATTTAAATATTTATATAATTATATTAAAAATTGGTTAATTTAATGCAACATTACAAAATCGATTTATAGAATAAAGATTGCCAAAATATATTAATAATCAAATTTCTTTTTTTGTAAATTTGATATTCAATTTTAAAATTAATTAATTTATAAATTAATTTTACTTTCTACTAGCGGAGTTTAATTAAAGACTGATCAAATATATAAATCGGTTTAATATAAAAATTATTAGTATTTAGAAGTATATTGAATCTTAAACCTTAAGTCAACATTGGAATGCTTATGTGATTTAAATTCTAATGTGCTTAATATCATATCACAATTAGTATTTTATTTTATTTTATTTTGACTCTTATTCGACCCAAACAAAGATATCGTCTTGTAGTTTATCAAAGAGATCACATCCCCAATAAAAAGAAAAAGTTTACTTCCTTAAAACATTTTTATTTTTTATTTTTTTATGGCACTCCACCTCATCATTAACCATTACAAGTTTATATCAAAGTTTCTTTATAAATTCTCACATATCATTTGCAACATATTTTTGACACATCGCTTTCACATTCTTGTTTATGTGAAATCGATAAAGGAAATTAACTGTCTTAGGAAATACTGTTTCAATTGCGTTCATTAAAGTAAAATCTTTATCTGTTAAAATCACTTGTGGCCATAACCCTTGTTTAGTGAATAATTGTTTCAACTTATCTAGTACCCAACACAAAGTCTCTATTTGCTCAGATTCTATATAGGAAAATGCAACAAATGTTAACTCAGTTGATGTCATACCAACTATTTCAAACAAAGGTTACATATACTTATTGGTTTTGTAAGTACTATCCACAATCAACACAATATGAAACATATTCAACAACTTCACTAAGTTTAGATGGGCCAGAAGATATCTCTCACAACTTTTGACTCATCTTTTTTCCAACTCCAATAATCATAATCAGATTCCTCTATCAACTTAAACAATTGTTGTATTTCCGTTCTAGGTCCCTAAATGTTCTTTTGAATCTTACTCTTACGTTTATATATTTGGGTTATTCGATTCACATTCTCCGGATCTCGTTCTTGCAATGACAATAATATGTGTCTTGGTGGAACATGACGTTTTGAAAAATCAATAATATGTTGTTAGTCACCAGCATTGAGTCGACTTACAAACGCATGACCTTCAAATCTATCAGGTAAACCATGGTTGTGAACTCCACATTTTACATCAATATACCAACCAAAATTATTTTTTCAAGGTGTTGACCTAACTTTGAAAGGACATTTACATTTCTTGATAGCACTTTGTGTTTCACTACCCCCTTCTTTGTATTTTCCAACTCTATCACAAGCAAATGTAACTTTGTCATTTCTTCCTCTCTTGCCAGTATTGATGTCCGAACGAGTTATTATAACAGTGACTCTATTTCTGAGTTCAACCTCCCTAATTCACATAGTCGCATCTTCTATTGTAGAAAATTTTTCTGTAGTCGAGAATACCTCCATTATATCTACACTTGTTTGATCTTTGTCGCATATCATCAAAGGAATATCCATGTCTTCTAATAAAAGTGGCAAATATTAATTTAAAATAAATATATTTAAATGCACTTTTGGTTCCCGTAGTTTAATTTTTCTAAATAATTGATCCCTCTTTAAAAAAACTCAGCTTTTAGGTCCCTTATTTTGATTTTATTTTGGATAATTTTGGTCCCTTCATAGTTTAGCTTATGTGGTGCTCCAAATAATGACCTGACAATGTTTATGTTGATCAATTTTGATGACTCAAATTCCAACTCATTTCCCACATCAATAATGTGAATTATAATTTATGAAAATGATTAAATAAATAATCATATTACTTTTTTTTGGCTGAGTATATATAAATGAAGTAAGAAACCCTAAAATCAAATTTAGTATCATCGTGCAGCCTCAATAGAGAAAAGTAAACTTCTGAAGATATCATCAATCATTATCGTTTGTGCATTTCTTCTATTCTTCCATGGAGAAAACCATTCCCAAACACGTTTCCAATTCCGAGAAGAGTAAAAGAGTGAAATTTTGTCTCAGGTACGTCTTGTGCCCCCCACAATACTTGTTTGGTTAGTTTAATGTTAATGGTGGTCCCCTAATATTTTAGGGTTTATTCTGTTGTATTATAATGTACATGGCAGATCCCCAATGTTTTAAGGTTTATAAAGCTTTGTCTTTTAGGGTTTTGTGGTCCTACGTTTTGTTCATATTTAATGTGTTGTTTGTGGTCCCATTCTGACTATAATGTATGTATGATATAATGCATGATAACCAAGTATCTCATAATTAGGTTTAGGATTCATCATGGAGGTGATTTAGTTGATACTCTTGTAAGATTGTATCTTAGTGGGTTTGTGTCAGAAATGAACTGGAAGCATATGAAATATAGGGTTCTCAAAAATGATTTGGGGAAGAACAAGATAACACATACATATTTATAAACTTATTTCTTATAGTTATTTAATTAAAGTTATTTTTTAATATTAAAAATTCATTAAATATGTTTTAATTAATGACAATGCAATTATTTCCAGCTATGAACAACATGCAACATCCCACATCAGCGTTTACAATGTCACATACCCAAAATTAAAGAGGGGACCAAAAATATCCAAAACAAAAAGGCAAAACAAGGGACCTAAAAGCTGAATTTTTTTAAAGGGGGATCAATTGTTTAGAAAAATTAAACTATATATGAAGACCAAAAATGCATTTAAGTTAAATAAATAAATGAAAAAAATACACGCTCCTGATAACTTTGTGCCAAGTTATCCGATTTTCAAAAACTCCAAACCGGATTACTCAACCACAAGTTATCCAGAGTTATAATAAAGATCAACTGAATATCTTACAGACAAGTTATCCGATAGTTTTCTTCCATTAAAAACAATTCGGAAAGCATCCTTATAAGTTCTTCGTCTTTGTAAAATACACAACCAAATTACTTCTCAACATGTTATCCGGTTTGGTAAATTAACATTCCAGAAATCTTTACCTTAAGTTATCCGATTTTCGTCGTATATTGTAAAAAAAATACTTTTGGACTCATTTGATTACACGGCAAAAAGTAAAAAAAATTAAATAAAAATTGAAAAGGATAAAATTGGAATATTTATAAAACTGTAGAAGTATGAAAATAATTTTAGGGTTATAGGATAAAATTTTCGAGACGAAGATGGAATTGATAATGCTAAAATCCGCCATGCTCTGCCCCATTATCATGCTTATTTACCTCTCTCTAGTCTTCCTCCTCTCATGGTAACCCCGGTGGTCATCCCGTGGGCTTGTCTTGACCATCCCAACCCTAACCCACCTTTTCAACCCGTATCTACCACAAATTCTACAATTGCTAAGAAAAAATCATTTGCTCAGGTAGTTTCAAATGTTTGTGACATTCCACCTAGCTAACTACCAAAATCCGTTGTCAATGGAGATAAAATCTCAATTAGAATACAATAAGAAGAATACCAGGCAAGACTTTCCTCTTGCAAGCATAACTTACATGGAAAAATCATCTAGCAAAAAGGATCCACACCATTGAAGGTAGACTCCCTGAAATCACAACTCTCTTCTTTGTGGAATTTTCTGGGAAAAGGGGGATTAATCTCGTCATGGAAATGATTCTTTGAATTTACATTCTCCTCCATTGAAGGCCTTCAGAGGGTTCGCTCATCCAGCTCTTAGAACCTGAATCTGGGTCTCTTGAAGCTCTTTGCCTGGACTAAAGACTCCAACCCTCATGACCAACATCAAACTTCTACCTAGGTATGGATTCGTATCTCTGGACTTGCCCAGGAATACTGGAGGCCTAAAATTCTCTATGTTATTGCAAGTGCAATTGGAAGCCCAATCTGTATGGATGACACAACTACCAAATCCATGTGTTGATAGGTCTTATGGGCATTTTGCTAGAATTCTGGTGGATTTAGATCTGACAGGGGTAATTAGGAATAATATTCTGGTCGAACGAATAAATTTTTCTTTCTTTGTAGAGATTCGCTATGAGAGCATTCCAGATTTTTGTAATCAATGTAATATCATTAAACACAATGTGGGGAATTGTAGAAGAATCAATAAGGGTCTTAACATAGCCTCAACTCTAGTAATTCTAGGGCAAAAAAAGTTTTTGTTGAAAAATAGAAGGATCCAAGTAATAATATGCAACCATAAATGGATCATGCTTACCTTAGTATGGATGAGTATAGTCCCCCACATGTTCATCTCAATGTTGCAACCTCACTTGTAGAGGAAGTCCCCATGTGGAGAATATACCTATTGTCCATGAAGCAGGGTATACGTCTCCTATCTTGAGTCCTACTTTGAATAGGCACTTTGGTTCAATTGTGGAGGTTAGTGACTCTCACATTGAGTCTATCCAAAACTTACTTGATATTCAAGCATCATCTGGCCTTGGTCTAGAAGATAATTCACCCTCTTTTGGGGATGAAAACAATAACTCTAGTGGGTATGAATTTGTTGATGCAACTCAGATGGATGAGGGGCCCATGGACAAGAGTGGTACACCAATTAACAACAATGTGCATCAAGATATGGAATTTCTGAAATAATCCTGGGCCAATATGGCAGAAGAATATGATAACCATGAGGACTTTAGCTCTCAATTTCAACTGGTGATCTCCAATCAAACTAGGAAGAAAGAAAAAAGTGCTCAGAAAGTTCAGGCAGGAACTAGCACCAGAAATAAAGTTGTTACCTTTTAAGCTTCCAATATGAAGTGTCTTTATTTGAATGTGAGAGGGTTTTCCAATCAACCCACTAAATTGGCTTTCAAAAACTTAGTAAGGAAACACAAGCCTGATTTTTGTTTCATATCTGAACCTTGGATGTGTGTGGATAATTTAAAACCAAACTTCCTTTCAAGACTTAATCTTAAACTATTTGCTTGCAACTCTAGACTAGACCTTCTCCCCAATTTGTGGTACTTTTATGCTCCTCATCTTGATCCCTAAATTGTCCTCAATGATGAACAACATGTCTCCTTTTTCATTATGGAAGGAACCAATTGTTTTGGCTTAGCTGCAATTTATGCTTCCACTAACTATATTAAGAGGATGGACCTTTGGGGTTCTCTTTCATCTCTCAAGAATCTGAAGGATATTCCTTGGAACTTTATGGGGGACTTTAACACTATCCAAGGGGCTCATGAGCATAGAGGAAGGAATTCCCCTTTTAGAACACCTATTGAATACTTTCATTCTTGGACTGAAAATAACTCCTTGACCCATCTACCCATAAGAGGTGCTAAATTCACTTGGAAAAATGGTAGAAGTGGTAGTCAACACATTGAAATAAGATTAGACATATCCATTTGCAATCAAATGTGGATTTAATTATGCAGTTCAACTTCTGTTTCTACACTTACCAGACACAAATCAGACTATTTCCCTCTCCTCTTAGATTTCAGCTACAACTCTATCAGAAAGCAGTGTAGCTTCAAATTCCTTAAGATGTGGTCCAATCACCTGAGTGCATAAAGGTTATACAAGATAGTTGGAACACTGACTTTTATGGTTGTCTTATGTACATCTTGTCCCAAAAACTTAAACTTCTTAAAGGAAGACTCAAGGTTTGGAACAAGGAGAGCTTTAGAAATGTTCATGTTATGTTAGATAATGCCAATACACATTTGGATAACATTCAATGTCAAATTCAAATGGAAGGTTACAATGAGGATTTAACTGCCAAGGAATTCAAAGCTCAAGCTGAGTTAGAAAATGCTCTTAGCATGGAACATTGTTTATGGAAATAAAAATCCAAGGCAAAATGGCACTCATAGGGGATAGGAACACTGCCTACTTCCACAAATTAGCTAAAATAAAAAACTATACCAAGTCTATTTCCTCAATTCAGTAGGGAGAGGATGTTTATACCAATCCATAGGATATCTCAAATGTCTTCACAACACACTTTCAGAATTTGTTTAGTAACCCTAATAATTACTCAGATAATGATCTTGTGGAGGAAATTATTCCTAGTATTGTTTCTGAAAACACCAATGCCTTTCTTGTTATGATTCCTAGCTTTGAAGAAGTCAAAACAACTGTTTTTCCTCTGAATTAGGATAGCTCTCCAGGACCTGATGGTTTTGGTGGCATCTTTTTCCATCTTTATTGGGACATCATTAAGATGGATGTCATCAATGCTACCCTCCAATTTTTTTCAGACAGTTGGATGCTACCAAACTAGAATGCTAATTCATTGGTTTTAATCCCTAAATGTGCCAATGCCCATAATGTGGACCAGTTCATGCCAATTGCTTTGGAAATTTCAAATTCAAGATTATTTTTAAAATTATTGCTGATAGACTTTCCAAGATTTTACCAGACATCATTTCTTAGGAACAAAGAGGATTTATCAGAGGTAGGTCTATCTCTAATTGTGTTTTCCTAACATCTGAAGTTGTTAATCTTCTGTATAACAAAGCTTTTGGAGGAAATATTACAGTCAAGATTGATATCAGGAAAGCCTTTGACACTTTTGACTGTAATTTTTTGTTAAAAGTTCTGGAAAAGTTTGGCTTCTGTGATAGATTTTGCAACTAGATCAAATTTTTTCTACATTCAGCAAATCTTTCCATTTCACTCAATGGTGGACACTTTGGTTATTTCAACTATCTTAGGGGAGTGAGGCAAGGAGATTCTCTCTCCCATCTCCTTTTCTATTTAGCTAAAGAAGTCCTTAGCAGAGGAATTTCAAACCTGGTTGCCAAAGGAAAGCTGAATCTAATCAAAGGCCTTAGGGGATCAGTTGTTCCATCATATGTTCTCTATGCGGATGATGTGATGTTTTTTTGCAAAGAAAGAACCTCTAACGTGGAAGACTTAAAACATTTATTTCATAAGTATGTTCAATGTTTAGGTCAGGTAATCAGTCCCCACAAGTCTATAATCTATGCAGAAGCAATCTCTGCTAGCAAGTTTTCTGCCCTGGCTCAGACTCTAGGATTTTTGGAAGGTTCTGTACCTTTTAATTACCTTGGTGTTCCTATCTTCAAAGGAAAGACAAAAGCTCTGCACTTCCAGCCCTTGGTGGACAAAGTGAAAATGAAACTTTCCAACTAGAAAGCCTCTTTGCTCAGTATGTTTGGCAAGGTGCAATTAGTTAAAAGTGTCATTTTTGGAAGGCTTAACCATTGTCTTTTAATCTATGATTGGCATGTTAGTATCATCAAGGTGCTTGAAAGGTACAAGAGGAACTTTATATTGAGTAGAGACATTGCCAAAAGGAAAATTCTGACTATGTCTTGGCACAAGGTTTGTAAGCCATATGCTCAAGGGGGATTGGGATTAAGGTCTATTTCTCACATAAATGATGCTGCAAATCTAAAGACGTGTTTGGATCTCTTTAATTCATCTTTTCAATGGGCTCAACTCCTTAGGCTCAAAGTCCTAAGACAAAACCAACACATCAACTATCACATTTCATATTCTTTATGGGGTGGCATCAAGAACAAATTTCAAACTCTTCTTGATAACACAACTTGGATCCTGGGAGATGGTAGGACTATTAATTTCTGGAATGACTCATGGTGTGGTCTACCTCTAGCTACTCAACTAAACATTAATCCCTCATTGCATCAAGATTTAACCTCCAAGACTGCTGAATTTCTCCAAGACAAGAACTAGCTGGTACCTACTGACTTGCAAACTATGTTTCCTAATCTGACTAATCTGCTGAACCAGGTCCACATCCCTAGTAACCCTGGAAGTGATAAATTATGTTGGATCCACTCTCTAGCAGGATCCCTATCTTTGAAAGAAGCTTATATTCATCTGTCCCCTCATAGTGCCAAGCTTGATTGGGTTGCTTTGATGTGGAATCTTCATATCCCTCCATCCAAGTCTATTCTTTGTGTGGAAATTATTCCTTGGTAAAGTCCCAACTGATTCTGCCTTGGAACACCTTGGTATTTGTACCCTCCCATCAAAATGTCATCTTTGTGGCACTTGTGCTGAATCTAATGAGCATCTCTTTTGGAACTGATCCTTTGCGAAGGACCTTTGGAGTTGGTTCTCTTCTGCTATTGGTGGATCTGCCTCCCTCAATATAACAGAAATTTGGAATTCTTGCATTCTCTCTCATTCGTAACAAGTCAAAATGGTAATTTTGGCAGCTATCATATTTATTTTAAATACTATTTAGAAAGCTAGAAATCACAAAAAGTACAACAACAAAAACACCCTGGTCAAATCTACAATTGCTAGCATCTCTATTTAAATTGGCAAATCTGGTTTGGCTCCATCTCTGGCATCTTCTTGCAACATTACAAATTTTCAAATCCTAAAATACTTCAGGGTTAAAATCCTGCCTCCAAAGTCCTCTAAAATCGTTGAAGTGTTTTGGGTTCCTCCTCTTCACCCTTGGATTAAGTGTAACACGAACAATACTTCTAACGTCTCTTTGTGTAAGGCAGCCTGTAGATGTATCTTCAGGGATCAATTCTCTAATGTTCTTGATTGCTTTGCCGAGAACTTAGGCGAAAATTGCGCTTTGCAAGCCGAATTTATAGGAGTTATGAGAGCCATAAAAATAGCTTGTGACATGAATTGCCTCTGGATAGAAACATACTCAAAAATTGTTTGCTCAGTCATCAATAATCCTCAGCTTGTTCCGAGATCTCTTAAGAATAGGTGACTTAATTCCCTCAATACTTCTAGGTACACCAATTTTTACATTTCACACATCTTTAGGGAAGAGAACCAGTGCGCAGACACTCTAGCTTCATTAGGCCTTACCTCTCATTGTTTTGTTCGGTGAAATGAAGCTCTGGTGTCTGTTTTTGACTCTTTGGTTCGTAATAGACTAGACATTCCCTCTTTCCGTTTTTGTTAATCTTTAGAGGGTTTCGGTTGATGTCCCCCTCTCTGAACTCTTTTTCTTTCGTATACACTTTTCTTTTGATTTAAAAAAAAGGTGATTTTCTTTTTGTAGTGATGATTTCAAAAGACTTACTAAATCATTGAAATAATAATAAAGAGTAAGACTTACCAAATATCAAACCGATCATTAAAAATACTATTGAATTGAATAATTTTTTATTAGTTCAACAAAATGTTCATTGAGTTGTTTGTTATTTGCACTTAGAATATTTATTAATATTCACCTTATTAAATAAAAAATATAATTTTGACATGTAAAAGTATTTCAACCCTGCATTGCTTGACTTGCCTCCCTTTAAGCATCTCAGCAATGACTTAAATAAAAGTATCATTACAAAATGACATAATTGTAAGTTGTAACCAGAAACCAACAAAACATTATATGCAAATTTAGGCATAACATCCAAACCTCAAATCCTATCAAACAGAAATTGTTAGCTATTATATAACCTGCATTTAAGATTATGTTTTCTCATTGAATTGAATGCACCTAAGTGTCACATTCTATATACTTACTCAAATGCTACTCATTCTAATGTCACAATTTTGGTAAGTTCATTAGGTTATAATATTGAATGTAATTTGTGTTTGAGGCAACAATGACACTTTCTCTAACAATTTATGTCCCTCACTATCTCTGTGATTTACTTTCCCACAATCAACTCTATAATACGAGGAGATTCAGATATTTTGCGACATATAAACTATGACAATTATATTAAAACCGTCATCTTTCATATATTACGACAATTGACTACAGATCTAAAATATAACTGTTATAATCTAAATTCTTTTCTGTAGATATTATGGTCACAGATGTAGATGTGGTAGTTGTGTATGCGGTGATTCACTGAATCGTAGTTGATGGTCAACCGTTTCAGTATATGATATTTTGAATTTTATAAATTATATAAATTGATATCATCGTGACCGAGATTTTAAATAATATTTTAAATTTTATAAATTATATAAAGTGACACTAATTTTGAATTTTAATAAAACTTTGACGGTAATATAAAACTATTTATTAATCATAACAAAATAAGTTAACAATTTCCCAACCGTCAACTCCCCAACCATAGTATGCTTACTCTGTTTTGGTATCAACTCTTATTGAGTAAAACTAGTCCAAGACTGTTCAAAACCAATAATTTCAATGTGTTGTACTATGCCATAAATGCATACCACTTTTTGTCTAACTATCATAACAAACATGTCCCTCATGGAAAATTTCAATTATATATATATATATATATATATATATATATATATATATATATATATATATATATATATATATATATATATATATATATATATATATATATATATATATATATATATAAATTGATAAATTAAGGGATAAACATACAAACCCCCATGTGATTAGGGTGTGATTTGATTTTCCCCCCTTAAGATTTTTTTAATAGAGACCCCCTTATAAAATGCAAAACCATATTTCACCATCATTTTACTATCTGTGCAATTAAGGTTCATGTTTTTCCTTTTTCCTGTAATTAGGATTCATGTTCATGTTCATGTTCATGTTCTTCTCAGAACAAACTCAGAACAAAATCAAAATCATACAAGTTCCAATATTTGACACAATGGAGCTAAAATTGAAAAACCCTAAAGTGAAACTACCTGCGAGTACTTTAACAAGTTCATCTTCCACTTCCTTCAAGGTGCTTTTAGTCTTTTCTAGTTGATCTGATACATGAAAAACGAGAGATTAAAAATGAAAACCCTAAGACGAAAGCGGTAAAGTGAATGTTGAAACTTGAAACCCTAAGGAAGAAGATATGAGTGAATGGAAAAGAGGTAAATATCTTGTTTACGAGAAGTTTGTTGTGTTGTGAACTTGAAGGATTGGAAGGATTCAGAAAGAGTTTCAATTTAGGATTCAATTTGAATTAAGATTCTGAGATTTGGGTCTAATGGAAGATAGAGTTTTCAATTTAGTTTATAAGATTCTGGGTTTTGTTCATTTTGCTGGATTTTGTTCCAATTTGGGATTTAGGGAAGATGATGAACAATGGACACAATAATAGAGGGTGGTAATTTCTGGTTTTGGTTTTTATAAAAGGATCTCTATTAAAAAAAAATTAAAGGGGGAAAAACAAATCATACTCTAATGACAGGGAGTTTGTATATTTATCCCATGAATTAAACATCTTCATTTATTTTTAAACTTCAAACCTTGCAATTTAAAAATAAAATTATATATTAATCGATAGATATTTTTGAAGTAAATATTAAATACTTGAAAATAATTACTAAATCAAATGAAAGTTTAATGAATTTATATTTATATTTATATAAATATACTTTATAGTAGGGTATCGTTCCTTGACATTATAGGTATGATCTAAAGTGTTATCCACCACATATTTTCTCCAATTTAAAACAACTACAACTAGTTTGAAGTCAATTGCTATCACATAATAAAGACCTAAAGAGGAAGGAAAGGGTAAACAATTGCACATGGACATGGTCTCACCCTTTGTAGTTAATGAATCATCACTTTATCAATTAATTTTTAAAAGGGGTAAGAAATTTCCATCTCTTATTTTCATTGTTAGATTTGTCTCTTGTTTCAATAGGTAGAGTAGATTATGTAGAGTAGTAGTGTTACACATTAAAATAAACCTCAACCAATTAATATGGGGTGTAAGAACTAAGTGAGACTAAGGTTGACCAATGGATATATGATTCAACACTTCATAGAATTGAATATGAATCATGTAATTGTTATTATTATGGACACACATTATTGACACATGACTTCTGACTTTGTCTTCCAAACAAACAACAAACCAGGCCTCAAGTTAAATGTTTTAACATTGCAATGTCTATATCTATTGCTCTTTATGTCAAGGTTTGTGACATGGTGTACAATCTGAATTAAAAGCAAATGTAGTCATTGTACGAGATCTTAATAAGATTGATCGGTTTATGAAAAATCGTAAATCTCAGAATATTATCATAATACATAAATTTTTATTGAAAAAAAAATGATAAGTAATTTCATATATTTATAATTTTTCTTCAAAAAGCTACGAAATCTTAAGTAGGATTGACTAGTTTGTAAAAAAATCCTAAAACTCATAATATTATTATGATACGTAAAATTTTATTGAAAAAAAAATGACAATTTCATATATATATATATATATATATATATATATATATATATATATATATATATATATATATATATATATATATATATATATATATATATATATATATATATATATATATATATATATATATAATTTTTCTTCAAAAATATCGATTACGAAAACGATCTTTCATTGACCGTAGCACACATACATCTTTAACGCAAAAGATCTCATGATCTTATTGACCAATACTGGATTGTTATAACATTGATAATATCAACTGCTCGGTTGTGTAATTTACTAAAATGAAAAATATTTTACCAGTATAATGCGATGCGATCTGGATAAACCGACCGCAAACTATAACTTAACTAATGAATTAAATTTAAACAAAAAAAACAAAAACCTATCTGAAAAATGATCAAACTAAAAGTACCACATTCATAATTTAACCAATAATTAAAGCTATGTAAGTAAACCTTTGTTATTAGTTTTACTTCTTGTGATAAAGATTGTTAAGCACATTTACAATGACCCAAAACTTGTCCCCACCACAAAGCATAGCCACCCAGAAGATAGATAATGTCACAACTTTCCCACACCACTAATTTTCTGCCACGTGTCCTACACAGATTCTCTTAAAACTCCCAACATCACCAAAAACAGCAAGAACAATCACTGCAAACACAAACTTCACCTATTTTAACATCCTTAACATTGTCTGTCCAAAACTGACAAACAAACCATTCATCACACACTTCCTCACTCCACAAATGTTGGAGCAAAAATTCCTCACCACCACCTCGGCCACCGTCCGGTCTCCGGTCACGTGGCCGCGAACATGCGACACGTGCCGTTCGGCTCCATGCGCGGTATTCTGCCGCGCAGATTCAGCGTATTTATGCGCTGGATGCGACTCTCGCATCCACGCAGCAAATTGTGTAGCCTCGAGGCACGAACGCGTCTGGGTCTGCGAGGCCTGCGAGCGTGCCCCGGCGGCTTTTCTCTGTAAAGCCGACGCTGCTTCCCTTTGCTCCTCATGTGATGCTGATATCCATTCTGCTAATCCTCTCGCCAGCCGTCACCAACGTGTCCCAATTCTTCCGATTTCCGGTTACCTCTACGGTCCTCCGACGACCCTTTTAGGTGCTGACGATGAAGGGTTCGTCGGAGGTGTATGCGGTGGTGGTGAAGCGGATGAAGAGGACGATGAAGGTGTTGATATGGAAGATGAAAATGAAGCAGCTTCTTGGCTTTTGTTGAATCCTTTGAAAACCAACCATAACAATATCAACAACAACAGCAGCAACAACAATAACAACAACAACAACAACGATCATAATCAAGAAGGTAACAACGGATTTTTGTTTAGCGGCGAAGTCGATGAGTATTTGGATCTTGTGGATTGTAATTCTTGTGGTGGTGGTGAAAACACTTTCACTACCAATAACACTACTCATGATCACGACTATAGTCATCATCAACAACAGCAGCATCAACATCAAGAACAACAACAACAACAACAGCAACACGATAATTACGGTGTTCCTCAAAAGAGCTATGTTGGAGATAGTGTTGTTCCTGTTCAACAACATGTACAGAATTTTCAACTTGGGTTGGAGTTTGAATCTTCCAAAGCTGGATTCAGTTACAATGGTGGTTCAATTAGTCAAAGTGTAAGCTTTCTTAAATTCCTTAACTTTTTATGTGTTTTTATTTGACTTGTTTTTTTCTTTATTATTTAAAATTGCTGAAAACTATTAGAGATTCATTTGTTTGAATCTCAAATTAATCCAATTCAAGATCTTGAGCTTCTTTAAAAAAAAATTAAAATTTGGGGAAAATATTTTTTTTGTTAATTAAAGTTAAATTAATGATTAGTTTATATTTCTTTGAATTTATAATTTTAAATTGCAATTAGAATCGTAATAATTGTATTTAAGCTCTGAAGTTTAATATCACGACTATATGTGGCTATATTTTTGTTTGCGAAATCTAAAATGTTTATATTGCCCTCTAAAATATTTATATTGCCATAATTTTGATTGCTGAATGCAATTTAAAATTTTAATTGAATTTAAAATTTATATTTTTTTTTAGTAATGTGAAATGCAAACTCTATATTTATAATTCAAATTTTATATATGGACATATTTTTCTACATAATCTCAATCCTAGATGATTTTGCCATTTTGAACAAGTTCATAAAAACATGATGTTTTAGATTCTTTTTGTAACTTTTCAACTTCTTTACCCATTTTTTCATTTTTCTTTTCCCTTTTTTCTTTACACTTTTTTTTTATTGTAAGAATCTAAGGACCAAGTATCATGCTTTGTTTTTCTCCAAAATTCATAAGATTTTTTTTTCAATTTTCTTAGTATATTCCTTTCTAGTCTTTTATCAGTACAGAACAATAAGTACATGTAGTTGTGTTAATGGCTTTTGTTTTTGGATTCTGAATATTGGAATATTTATCTGCTAGGGAAATATTCTTCATTTTTCCACCGTCTGAAATCTAATTCCTTCAAAATTAGACTTCTGTAGATGCTATTTCATTTTCAAGAAACACTATTCTTAGTTCTGTCGAAACCACAACACCGTGCGCGATTGTAGGTGTTGCAGCCCCGGTTGGTGCAACGCACTTTACGGTTGTTGCAGCGTGAATTTTGATTAGAAGGTGTTTGAAATTCATAGTTGAAAGACGATAAATGTTTTCAGAATAAAATGAGAAAAATTGCATAATGCATTTTTGCCTTTGAAAAAATATTTTCTATTATGATATTTCGTATGATTTTAAATTACATCAGTAGTTGCGAAGACTGATGCATAATAATATTGTGAATGACGTAGTTGTGAAGACGGATGTATAACAATATTGTGAGTTATTGTGAAATTTAAGGAATTAAAAATGTAAAAATTATTGAATTTTATTTCATAAACCTTTGATATTTCATGCATTTTGGTTACTAATTTATAATTTATTCTATCTTATTGAAAATCAGGTTTCAGTTTCATCAATGGATGTTGGAGTTGTACCAGAATCAACCCTAAGAGATGCCACAACAATGTCATATTCAAGAACTCCAAAAGGAACAATTGACCTATTTTCACCTCCTCCTATTCAAATGACTTCTCATTTCTCTCCAATGGACAGAGAAGCCAAAGTCCTAAGGTATCTCGAGAAAAAGAAAACACGAAAATTCGAGAAAACAATCCGGTACGCTTCGAGGAAAGCCTATGCAGAAACTCGACCGCGTATCAAAGGTCGATTCGCGAAACGGACCGACGTAGAAGCGGAAGTCGATCAAATGTTTTCCACATCACTCATTACCGATGTTGGATATGGAATCGTTCCATCGTACGTATAATGTTAAACAAAACGAAATTAAAATATCAGACAACTTCGTGTTTGTTTAGACTTATCTGAATTCGTTGACTTATCTGAATTCGTTCATCTGAAATTTCTAGCACTTATGTTTTATCATTATATATAAGTTTTTCTATTAATATTGTATTTTTTTTTCATATAATCTAATTATTTGCTGTTGCAATAATTAGATATATGTTTTAATAGCTTGTTTATTGTATTTTTTATGAGACTGCTATTTGTAAATAAAATCCTTATATTATCTTAAGTTATTAAATTCTTGTCAATGTATCTTTTGAAAAAGTTGTAATTTTTCTTTATTTGTATTTGGTGTGTAATTTTTATAATAAATATATATTTATATATTATAAAGAGGATTATAATTTATAACCATCATATAGCTTTTGCATTTTATACTATAGTATGTAATTTAATTATCTCTTCTTTATACAAAAAAAATTAACTTTGAGGAACCAAAAGTCATATATAAGACAGAAATTAAGCATGTTTCTCTCTAGTTTTCAAAAGTTTAATTTTAAACTGGTGAAGTGAAGTTTCTTCATGTGCAAGCAATCTCACATATTTTACTTAAGCTCCTTAAGCTTAGATACTTTATACAATTTGCAACCAATTGATTGAACATGACTAAGGTTGAAGAATAAATCAACATTTTAATCGAAACATATTTTCAAAATAAAAATATTACAGTCTGAAAAATGAACTCGTTTCAAATGACTAATAGCATGTTTGATTTGATTTTTGGAAGAAAAACAAAAGCAATTTTAAATATGTAGAATTAATTTGAAGTAATTTTGAGGTGTATGATTCTTCTAAATTTGAATTGATATCGTCTCTAGAGTTCATTCTACTTGATGCTTGAATTTGAAACTTCTGAATTTAAACGTAATTTTTTATTCAACTTTATTTTACATAAATGTATTCAAATGTAAATCAATTATATTAAGCTCAATTCTATTAAACTCATATTTTATCAAATTCAATCAAAATGAATTATGTCCACCACGAATCCAAACATACTAAATCATTTGATCATTATAACTTCATGAACTAAAGTGTCGATATACTTGTGGATTGAAATAGTGAGAATTAAGGGTTAAAAAGAGTTGGAGGTCCAAAGTTCAACAATGGTTCTAAATATACAGTAATAACTAATCGCTAATAATTGTCATTAAAAATATGTAAGAGTGCTCAAAGAAATTGTGAATCGAATCCAACCGCTGGATCAAATCAAATTGCAATTAAAATAATCGAACTGTTAAGTTTGGTTAGTGAACCGAACCATATTATACAAACATTTATAAAATCGAACCATATGACAAATAAACAAAATCAAAACTAAAATCGAACCTAAATTGAAAATGAAAAATACTAAAATTAGTTTTAATTGTTTTTTAAACAATCGAAAAAATAGTTTAACAATTTGGTTCTTTAACAAATTATTCGATTTGAGAAAAATTATCTTTTAATAATTATGGTTTAGAATTTCAAAATGATGTACCAAATCAATAATTTTGATTTAATTTAATTCTGACTAAATCAAAACGGTTCAATTCAATTCAAATAATTTTTTTTAATAAATTAATTTGTTTCGGTTCAGTTTTGTTGATCAATGTACCATGAACAACCCTAAAAACATAACTAATGGACTGAAATATGGTTGATAAGCTAAACCTAATCTAACCAAATCTAACATGATTTGACTATAGTATAAACAAAAAATAAATAAAAGCAAAAGCAATAGGATAGAATATAGTGATTAACAATTATAAACACAAGTCCTTAACCATTCCTCTAAATACAATGGACCTACATCATCCAAGGATCATGGGAGCTTTTGTCATATTCTAAAAGAAGAAAAGAAATGTTTCATGAATGATCTTCTCCTTGCCAAAGTTTCCATAATATACTTTTATATTTTAAAAAGTCATGCACATGCAATGATGGATTTACCACAAACTAAATGTATGAATCATACTTTGAAACTTTAGCTTTAACTTGATTCATGATTAGTCATTTTATAGTTGACATATGATTGGATTGAGATAAAAGAAAACAAAGTAAAGAAACAAATAAAGAAACCTTTTAATCAAATAAAGCTACATGCAAGTGCTTTAAATTTCATCTCAAATGAAAGACAAAACTTATTATAGAGGAATCTATATGACCCTATTGAGCAATAGGTGAAAATGTGATGTTTTGTCCTCTTCTTAATTGGTATATATTATTTTATGCTTGAAACTTGGAGAGCTATAAAAAAGTTGCTTGCACTTTTTGCCATCGTGGAAGTGAATATTTTACAAAAAGAAGTAGAAAAATAAAATAATGAATCAAGTTTTGATGCTTTGTGATCTTTCTTCTTGTTGTCAATGGTCCATAAATATTGGAATAATCAAAATATGCAATACTATTGGTTGATACATATCTTAGTATATCATATAATTTGCATAAAAAATTATTTTCACAATCTCCTTCATCAAGGGTGTGAAATGTTTGTAAAAGTAAGAGATCTTCAAATATTTTAAAAGAAAATATAAAAGAAACAATCTTGAGTTATATAGACTATAGTTAATAGAGTCACATAGTGGTCCTATAAAGTGGTTGCACTTTTTCACTTTTGTGTACAACAAAGTAGAAGAACTTGTGAAGGTTATTCTTGCATATATACTTGGATTAAGACCCCTTGCTTAATATTGATGTCTTTCACTTCATTGGCTATGATATTAGATGAGCTTTATATAGGAACATTATACATATGCACCCACCAACTTTATTACAATGATGGGAAAAACCAAACCGACTCATCAATTTATTGTATTGAGATACTTGATATGAAAATTCAAATATGAAGATAGTATAGAGTCAACTTTATAATGGTATGAGGCTAAGTAATCAAATTCAAAGACTAAGTAATCAAATGCAAGAATATTGTAAAAATTGATAAATAATTCAAAGTATTTTGAAAGAATTATTTAAAGTTCAAGTTGTACATCTAGATATTTTAGGACAAAATGGATCCCATCCCAACTCTTAACCCGACCCGGCTGGACCAACAATGATGTGGAAGTGGAGGAATGTTGATGAGTTATAATATTTTGATCGATGTTACTTTATAAATTGATGATAAAAATTTATTACTTAATTTTTTGGAAAAATATCTTTTTTGGTCTCTTAATATATTATCGGGTTCAGATTGATCCCTTAATTATTTTTCGTGTCAGATTAGTCTCTTAACTCTTAAAACATATCATGTTAGTCCTTTTCGTCTAATTAACGATCGATTTTTGTTTTTTTTTGTCGCTAATTAGACGAAAATGACACATTTTAAGAGTTAAGGGACCAATCTGACATAGAAAAAAATTAAGGACCAATCTGAATCTAAGAGTATAGTTAAGGGACCAAAAATGGTATTTTGCCTAATTTTTTTCCGTCAAATACGACAAAATTTTCTCTCCTTAATTTCTACCTCAACATAGGTAATAGATCATAAACAAAAATATAAACAAATTAAAAGTTGCTAAAATACAATTGTTGAGATTCGAAGACGTGCCCTTAAAATACTTTTCCCCTCGATTGTCAGCTCAACCGAGGGAATATGTAGTATATAAAAAATAAACATAAAATGTGGTGTGCCAATGGTTTATACCTTTGTTCTTTGTTGAGTGAGGTGAAAGTAAATAGTTAAGGTATGAAAGAAAAACACTAGATATTTATAGAAGGTTGGTTGGCTAAAATGATCTACTACTTTCCCCAAGATTTACTTGAGAGTTTCAACAATGGAGTGAGCTTTTGATAGTTTTTTTCCATGAACATCGTTATAGAAGGATTGTAGTTTTTAAATGGATAACTTCCTAACTAAAAGACATTTTAATCATGGAGACCTCTAAAGGTGAGAAAAACACAAGAAGGGGGGAGGGGGTTGAATTGAGGTTTTAAAAAACAAAAGCTTTTTACTCAACCAATAAAAATCATCACTAAAGAACAACAAAGAGAAATACAATTCGATTTTTATACTGGTTCACTTGAAAATCTCAAAGCTAATCCAGTCCATCCACCAAAGTGATCTTGCCTTATACCCAAGGACTTAATCCACTGTAATCAACTAATTACAACTACACTAGCAACCGCTTGTGACTAACAATCCACAGAGACACACAATCTATGTCTTCTCAAGGATTCTGACCTAACTGGTCCCTAAAGGAACTACAAACAACATTTTGAGTAAAAGTTGTGTTTACAAAGATTGCTTATATACAAGCAGGTATAAACAAGTTAAAAGCACAATAAACTTAAGGAAAAATTTTGCACAATATTTCTAACTTGTAGTCAACAGTCTTGTAAATATTCTTGGCAGCCATTCTTCAAGTCTTCAAGTCTTTATATAGCCAGTAGAAAATAGATCCGTTGAAGGGTAGATATGGTATTCTTCATGAATGATTGGCAACTTGAGTAACAATTTGATACGGAGGGACACAAATCGTACTACATCAATTTCCTTACTCCATGAAATCTGCGTAGTGGGAGGAATATTTGATTCGTACTATGTAATATTTTTCCCACGTATAAACTCGTTCTTATCTTCTATTCTTTAGTGGACTCTGGATAAATAGTTATTTGAAGCACGAGTTAGAAGAGTTGGTTTTACTTGAGTTCAAAAACTTCAATCATCAATCAGAAGCTTGATCATATCAATATCTGACTCAAGATTCTTTAGACTTTTTCAGAACCTTCAACGTTTAAACTTCATAAGCTTGAACAATCTTCAAAAGTAAATTGATCAGAGTCATACATAAGAAGAAAGAGTCAAGAGAATGTTGCAACATCAACATACAGTTTTCTTAGAAGCTTTTCATCCGTGAGTTTGAGCATAATCGATTTAGATCAATTTATTCAGAAACTCGTAACGTTTCACATTCAAGAGTCAAAATCAAACTTGTTTACTAAAGACACACAATAACAAACGGTTAGGGTACCCAAATTGTATTCACACAAATACTGACTTTTTATCATCAAAACTTAGAGATATAGATGCATAACCAAATCTTGTTATAACAATCTCCCCCTTTTTATGATGACAAAACATTGTATTTTGATGAATAATTTTTGTCGGGTAATCACCAAAACATATATTAGAAAGAAGCATGAAGCTCCCTCTAAGATGAACAACTCTAAAAAGATAATCAGAATGAAAGAACACTTCCCCGATTAACCTTTTTTTTGAAATAGATGAACCTTCTGTTCAAAAGAACTGGTTTATCTTTTGGAAGTTCCTTGAACTTGTCTTTATTATTGTTAAGCATTATAACAAGGAGGTAACACACAACAATGCTCATCAATTTTTGGTGAGTTTTAATTCTAATAAGTTGGATAAACTTGAATTGTATTCGAAGTCTTTTCTCACTCAAGATGATTCAGAACTTTAAGAAGCTGGTATATCTTCTGAGTTTGAGCTTCATACATTTTGTTCTGATTTTTCAGGAGTTTCTGATATATAATAAGTTTTTCCTGAAAGAAAACAACTAACATAATATCGTTTTAAACAAGGCTTAGTACAAGCATTTGAAATGTTTGGGTTTGATTCAAGAGAAATTTAGGTATATCAAAATCAATACATACTTCCCCTTTTGTTAGCAATAAAAAAAGATAATATGTAATATCATGCAATCATATGCAGCAAAAAGATAATATGTGAGTCTAAAGAATCTGAGACTTAGTATATCATAAACCAAATCAAACATATCTAACCAAAAAGAAATTCATTTAAGATTAAAAAGGTTCAATCGAATTATAAGGACATGATCAAATAAGAGACAAACAAGACACACAAACAAGATGGTTAACAAAACACATAAACTGAGAGAGCAAATTCTGATACACCAACAAGTACATCCACCAATCAAGCATAAAAAAACATGCACCTTATCAACTCTTTCACATCTTTCTTCAATCACATCATTGTCTAGTCCAACTCTTTTCGCTAGTCCAATGATTTTAGCCTTGAAGAACAACTCATACATAATTATTCTATATGGAATGAATGACATATGCTGAATTATAAAAGTTTCAACATAATACTTCAGATGATTAAAGATAATTTGAGGCAGGTTGACCCAAACGTTTGCGCATCAGAAAGTAGATAAAAAGTTTATCATCATGAGACAAAACATTTTTGGCCACTCCATGAGGATATAAGTTGGTTAGCAGGGGTTGAAACCACATCTAGTTGTGGGAAGGAGCCCTTCAAGATTGTTGGATTCATCTCTGGGAAGAGAATCATCAAGAATGGCAATGAGTTTCTCAACAAAGGCGTAGTTCAGATGAAAATATTCTATGACGACTCCATATTGAACACAATTGTTAGCTTCAACAATGGAGTTAGGTGTTATGATGAAATGAACTATGTAAACAAAAGACTAGATAGTGTTGCAATCTTTTCCAACCCTAGCATATTTCCAAAAATCCTTCACAAGGTTAGGATAAATGGGTTCGTGCAAGATTGCATAATAAACAGACTATCCTTGAATTTGCATGCTTATGGTTAAGTTCAAACCCGAGTCTTTTAGTCTAGGAAAGTTAGGCCTTTTCTCAGTGATTACTTCCAAGATTTCTTCATTTCCACAAAAGGTTTTGAGAGACATTGTGACAAAATCAGATAAGGAAGATTTGAGAGACTGAGGTGAAGGAATGAGGAAATACTTGATATATATATATATATATATATATATATATATATATATATATATATATATATATATATATATATATATATATATATATATTGTCATACCCTAAAATTTGACCCTAAGATATATAGCTCATCAATGAAAATCCACTAACCTAAGGCTGTGTCAGATTGGTCTGGACAATATCCCCGCAATGAATCAGGATTCCTGAGTCCCTCAGAGGATTCAGGAAAATGACCAATCATTGATACCTAATATTTTCAACCTTTCAATAATTCTCAAAGGATCAAGGAATCTCAAATGATGAAGAATCATTCAAAGAGTGTACAAAAGTTCCAGTGATCTGGGCCCCGAGTCATCAGTATCACCAATTAGGGTTTCAGTCAACTAAGCCCTCCAGATGAAATTTTTCATGGAAAAAGGATCCAAGTCCTCCACATGTCATTAAGAAAGGTTGACATGACTTTATTTTTTAAAATATAAATTAATTTTTTTATATTTAATGATTTTTATTAATTCTAATTTTTTTTAATTTTAAATGAAAACAAATGCATGTCACCGACGGGTACCCGTGCGAAGACACATGTATCCTTTAAAAGCGTTGACTAATGTCTACCTTAGACAGCGCTTTTGACATTTTTTTTAAAATTTATAAGACCTTAGATAGCACTTTTAAGAAAAGCGATGTCTAATATATTCCTTTAAAAGCGCTTTCAGAAAGTGCTGGCTAATATCAACCTTAGAAAGCGCTTTTCCAAAAGTGTTGTCTAAGGTAGGACTTTTAACAACACTTTTACTATTTTTCGTGAACAGTTTCCGTGTTTTTTTATTTAACTTATTGCAGCGGTTTCGTATTAAAGCGCTGTCTAAGGTGCACTATTAAAAGTCATTTTTGGCATATTGAGAATAAAACATAAATAATGTATAAATAAATAGTATCAAAATTGTATGATTTTTTTTAATCATACAATTTGTTTGTCATTTATAAAATTTAAAATAATATTGATTAAAATATTAATTACTAACGAGAACATTCAAAATATCGATTAAAATATGAAAATGATTTTTGTGCTAAGTACATAACACATGATTTAATCGTCTTTGAGATTATAATTTCATTCAATAAAGACATTGACTACAATTTTATTTGATTTTTGCGAACACATTAGTACTAATTTCATGCCAATTATTTTGTATTGTAAATTGACAATATTATTAGGTCAATCATTTAATAAAAAAATATTGATTCTAAGAATGATATATGATAAATATTTATTGATTTTTGAGTAGATGAAACAATACAAAATATTATTTGGTCCAACTGAAAAAAAAATCATTAACCCTGAGAGTCACTTTATGCTCCAAATGTAATTAAAATTGTTTTTTATATAAATAATAAATTTTTTTGGTTAAATAATTTTGTCTCTTTTAATATCATCTACACCCATTATTATAACTACTATTCTATATGAAATAACTTTATATTTTAATCGTTTTTATCACGATTGTTTTTTTATTTTGTGTATCATTTTTTTTTAAATTTAGAACTACATTTTTATATTTTCAATTTTTTAATATTTCATAACCTATCTAGTGACATATACACCCACACAAGAACCTGTGAGGACGTACGATGTTCCACTAGTTGTTTGTAACTTTCCAATAAACATTATACCTATGTAATTTGAACAATCATTTCAATGCTTTGTCTTGCTAGGGACCCCCTTTTAAAGTAAAATTGTACGTTGGACATTCATCAAAAGATCCTAACCACCCATTGAGACAATTGTATGTTGGACCTTCATGGAAGGATCTTTGCCTCCCTTCGAGGCAATTATATGTTGGAACTTCATGGAAGGATCCTTGTCTCCCCACAAGGCAATGATATGTTAGACTTTCATGGAAGGATCCTTGCCACCCCTTGAGACAATTGTATGTTGGAACTTCATTAAAGGATCCTTGCCACCCCTTGAGGAAATTGTATGTTGGAATTTCATGAAAGGATCATAGCCTTCCCTCGAGAAAATTGTATGTTGGAACTTCATGGAAGGATTTTTGTCGCCCCTCGAGGCAATTGTATGTTGGACCTTCATGGAAGGATCCTTGCCTCCCACCGATGTAATTGTATGTTGGGACTTCATGGAAGAATCATTGCTTCCCCTCGAGGAAATTGTAGTTAAAATTTCATGGAAATATCCTTGTCGCCCCTCGATAAAATTGTATGTTAGACCTTCATAGAAGGGTCTTTGTCGTCTCTCGAGGCAATAATATGTTGGAATTCCACGAGATGATCCTTGCCACCCCTCGAGGCAATTGTATATTGGAGTTCCATGTGAAGATTGTTGTCATCTCTCGAGGAAATCACATGACTGGACTTCCATAGGGAGATTATGGCAACCCTCTCGGGCCTTACTTGATTAACTAAAAGAAAAAGCTTTCGCCGGAGGGACATAATATCTCTTCGAGCGGGATAGCTTCTGAAGTTATAGCTAAGGGGTGCGACGAATACTAAGCCCTAGAGACTTATTGTCAATTCTTGCTAGAGGCCTCGATAGATCTATTTCCTTAAAGGTTAAAACGATCTGTCTAAGGGACTTTTCCTTCCGCCAGTTAGACTACGTGATATAATATCTGATGGACTTATAATCCCCAAAGAAGAAAAAGCTTTTATCTGAGTGACCTAGTATCTCCTTGGGTGAGATAGCTTCTGAAGTCATGCCTAAGGGATGCGACCTGTATCAAGTCTTGATGACTTAGTGTCAGATCATGATAGAGGGTTTGATAGAAGTCCCTCTTGAAAGGTTAAAATAACTCGGTTGAGGGAATTGGTGTTGCCTCAGCCATGCTACGAGATATAATATTTGAGGGACTTAAAATCTCTAGAGTACAAAAAGCTTTTATAGAAGGTACTCAGTATCTCCTGGGGCGAGATAGCTTCCAAAGGCATGCTAAAGTGGCACGACCTGTATTAATCCCCGAAGACTTAGTGTCAAGTATTGCTAGAGGGTTTGATAGAAATCATGCCTGCAAAATAAAACAACCTCTGTGAGGGACTCAACGTCCCCCCATCCAGGCTATGTGATATAATATTTGAGGGACTTAGAATCCTTAATGCAAAAAAAGCTTTCACCCTAGGGGCTCAGTATCTCCTCGGGCAAGATGGCTTCTGAAGTCATGCCTACGGGGCGCGACCTGTCTCAAGCCCCGAAGATTTAATGTCAAGTCTTGCTATAGGACTCGATAGAAGTCCCGCCTATACGGTTAAAATTAACTACTTAAGGGACTAAATATCCCCCTAGTCGGGATACATGATATAATATATTCGAAGCTCAACGCCTTGGTAGCTAAGCAAAATATAGATGGGTTAGTAAAAAACTAAATTCCCAAGGGTCTACAATGGCCTCACATGGGAAAACATCAGTCCTCGTAATA
Source organism: Lathyrus aphaca (assembly GCA_963966055.1). Lineage (NCBI taxonomy): Eukaryota > Viridiplantae > Streptophyta > Magnoliopsida > Fabales > Fabaceae > Lathyrus > Lathyrus aphaca. The sequence goes on along the minus strand of OZ014525.1, from coordinate 481,162,567 downwards.
CTCCCATTAACCGAGAGTGAAAAACACTTTGCCCTTTGCCAAATGACTCATGTCTAACAGATTTTGTAGTGTTATAATTGCAAATATCCTTACCTCGAGCGGTAGCTTGGAGCCATCATATGAAAGGGGAGACGACGCAAGGTCGCCCCAAGGGAGGTATTACATCGCCCCTAAGTTTTCTCAACAATAGGAAGAAAGAAACGTTGGATAAGACATGTCTTGAATAATGAGAAAGTCAAGAGAGTCAATGAACCACATATACCTTGAAAATAGGAATTCAACAATCCTCCCTTTGATTGGGCAGGCAACGAAATTTGTCAAGAGGGTCGTGAGGATCAGGAATCCCTATAAATACCTTATCCCTTAAAATGAGGGATCAAGTGATATTCAGTTAATACCACCCAATACTGTTGAGAGAACACTTCTCTCCCAACAGTCATAACACCAATCATTTAACCGTCCTCCTGCAACCTAACAGTGTTGGTCGCCGCCGACATGGACTCTCACCTCACGTGAGCTGGTCCCTTAAACAACCTCAAAAACCACCATACAGAACTAATCACCGTCGTGAGCTAACTCTCACACAATTTATATAATATACCTATTAGAATTTCCGAGTCTCCTTATCATTATATCCGAGTCTCCTTATCATTATAGGGGAAACACGCACACATGCTATACTCAGTTTGGATGGTACATTTTCAAACAAATAAAGGTATATGCAAATGTTTTAATTTTCATCTCAAACGAAAGACAATTTATATACTACAAAACTTTCAAGTGATTTGAGTTATTATAGAGGAATCTATATGACGATTTTCTCCAATAGGTGAAACTTTGACGTTTTGTCCTCTTCCTAATTGGTATATATTATTTAATGCTTGTAAACTTAGAGAGCTATACAAAAGTTATTTGCACGTTTTGCCATCGTGGAAGTGAATATTTTACAAAAGGTAGGGGGAAAAAAATAATGAATCAAGTTGTGATGCTTTGTGATCTTTCTTCTTGTTGTCAATGGTCCATAAATATTGGAATAATCAAAATATGCAATACTATTGGTTGATACACCATTGATATATTATCTTCGTAGCATATAAATTTCAGAAATATTTTAAAAAATTATGTTCATAAAGTGTGTGAAATGTTCGTAAAAACAAGAGCTCTTCAAATACTATAAAAGAAAAATGTAAAATAAACAATCTTGTGATATATAGACAATAGTTAATAGAGTCACATAGTGGTCCTATAAAGTGGATACACTTTTTCAGTTTTGTGTACAACAAAGTAGAAGAACTTGTGAAGGTTATTCTTGCATATATACTTGGATTAAGACCCTTTGCTTAATCTTGATGTCTCTCACTTTATTGGCTTTAGACAGGTTCATTATACATATGCACCCACCAACTTTATTGCAAAGATAGGAAACACCAAACCGACTTATCAATTTTTGTATTGATGAAAGTAGAAATGAAATTCAAATATAAAGATAGGAGAAAATAATATTCTTTATGGCTTATGTACTACAATGGTATGAGGATTGCTAATATATTCAAGGATCACTATTATCGAAAATCTATATCACAACGTTTGGAAAAAAAAGATATCATCGCACTTGTCTAAGTATTGTAATGTAAAATATGATTGTATGTATGATGGTTTTCATCACAAAGTGCGACCGTAATTGTATTTATGTGACGTACAATTTACCACAACGGTTAGGTTAAACAACCGTTGTGATATATAAAAATGCAACATAGTTAACAATTGTTGTGCTAGACAACCGTTGTGATATATAGCCCCGAGTTTATTATAAATTATGTGGAATGTTTATTTTTCCAATGCTCACTAAACATATTGAAATTGTGGTATGCATATAATAAATGTATCATGAGATGTCGAGACATCGATATCTGTTTTACTGAACAAGGACAAAATAAAACATATTGATATTTTAATTATCAGAACAATGTCATGATAGATGTTCCAATGTTTGTTACAACATGTTAATCAACAAGCAGAACAACTGATATGTAAATAGTAGAATGATAAATAACACCAAGATTTGTTGACACAATTCGGTGCAACAATGAAATTCACTATTACTAGTATTTATTCTAAGTACACAAACTCCAGTGTCTTATCACTTAATTCCCTACCCAGTGCAACTTCTACCTAGAAACCGTCTAGATATGAGAACCCACTCAATTCTTAAATCCCTCAATGATATCTAACAATCACAGTCACATTGATTGTATCAAACTACATAATTGAAAGAAACCTCTTCCATTACAACATTTAGTTATGACTTTTGACTAACAAAGATACTTGGATTTTCTTAAAAGCTTCATCCAAGAACAATATACAATTCATTACCTACATGTTTATGAATGTAAAAACTATGTCTACCACAAAGTATCAATCGATACAGAGGGTGACTTACAATACAAGTTACACGAGAGACTCTCAAACTGTAAACCCTTATTTTTAACACAAGGACTAATAATTATTCATTAAATACTTTTCCTTAGGTCTTCGTCTTCCTTTTATAATATTCTGTTGTCCATGGACTTCTAAAATAACAACCAATTATTCCTTGATCCATGCGCTGATTGTTGCAGATAAAATCTCCTTAAATCTTGAAACAAATCTTCAACTATCTTGATGTATCAGACCAAGATGTCGAGCCTTCATGATAGGACATCTTGTCCGACATGTTGTTCTTCACATATTTATTTATATTAGAACATCTTGTTCAACATCATGTGTTTACCAAAATTTAGTCAAATCTTTAGAGCTTTCAATCTCCCATTTTGAACAATTTTGCCTAAAACTCCTTTTGCACAATATGTTAGACGTTGTGGCTAGTGATCTAGAGGGGGGTGAATGGATCACCTCTTTGTTAACAAGGTTTTAAAAGATTTTTCAAAGTTTTTTAAAGATTAGCGGAAAAACACGGTCCCTAATTGACTTTCGTCTATTCTAGACCAGCCACTAGAAGACCGGACATGTGGTAAAGTGCTGGATTTGCAATTGAGATGTTAAAGACTTAAACACACAAGCTGTAAAAGTATTGAATGCACCAATCACAAAAACTATTTCCAATGAATCAAAACCGATTAAAAACGTAAATAGAGATGGAGAAAGAATACAATACACAGAGATTTGGTAAGGAAGTTCCCCACGTTCGTCCTCGCGTGTGGGTATGTCTCCCTCTCAATTTCAAACCGAAATTGAGAACTTTTATATCGATATTGCTGAAATCGTCGTTTACAAGGTTGCTATACAAAAACCAGAAATCTATACACCTAGATCTTCCTATTGTATGAACCTTCACTTGATCTGAGCCAAATCAAGATTCCCTTGCAAGTAATACAAACAATTCACCGGTTCCACGATCTATTTGCGAAATCTCCCAATTTCCAAACCTTACGCTGCGGCTGAATCTGTTTGGTAAACGTGACTGACAAACCCTCAAGAACACACCCGTTCTTGAAGGACAAACCAGATGGTTTTTCCTTGAAACCTTCTTTCACTTTTCAACTCAGCTAGATCATCGATCGTTCTGCTGATGAATCACTATCACTTTCCGAAGCAATGTAAGCTCTTCTTTGCTTATTGTACCTTTTTGGTGGAGCTTTTCCTTTATCCTTTTTCTTCAAAGGACAATCCGTCTTATAATGTTCGGACTTACCACAATTAAAACAAGACCCTCTTTCTCTATTCTTCTTAATTTCTTCCTGTTTGGAATCTATAGATTGTCTTCTAAACTTTATGAGATTTTTGTCGGAATGCTTGATTCCATTCTTTCGAATGAATCTATTATATCTCCTAACAAAAAGTCCCATTTCTTCGTCACCGGAGTCTTCGTCACTACTTGACTCATTGTTGCTTAGCTCCTTTTGTGAGGACTTTGAGTTAGAAGCCACAAGAGCTATAGGCCTCTTCTCACCCTCTTTGTCTTTATTCTTCTCTGTCATACCCCAAATTTTACCCCTAACTGCTCGCATCATAAATTCATCGCATTTTCCCGATTCATTTTCTGTTTGCTTTCTTCTCATTTTCTAGCTTCCATTTTAATTTAATTTCTTTTTTCTTATTTATGATTTTTTTAACTCATTTTCGTATTTTTTTAATTTTAATTTCTATTTTCGTTTTAAGTTCCTATTTTAAAATTTTATTTCAATTTCTACCTTTAATTTTTAGTTCGTTTTCAAATTTTTTCTAAACCTATTTGTTATTTCTTTTCTTTTCAAGTTCGCATTTTTAAATTAATTTTTATTTCATTTTCAAGTTTTATTTTTGAATTTATTTTCTATTCTTCAATTTTTTTAATTTTATTTCATTTTCAAGTTGTTACTTCTAAATTTAATGTCAATTTCTAATTCATGTATTTATTTTCTAAATTCCAAATTTGTTTCTTTAGTTCTAAGTCATTTTAATTCCAAGTTTAATTATTTAAGTTTATAAGTTATTTTCAATTTTAAGTTTAAATTCCTTTTTATTCACTTCTAATTCAAGTTTTAGTTTTCAACCATTTTTTTCATTTCAATTCATATCCACATGTTTATTTTCTAAATTCCAAATTTATTTCTCAAATTCTAAGTTAATTTTAATTCCAAGTTTAATCATTTAAGTTTCTAAGTTATTTTTCAATTTTAAGTTTAATTCTTTTTTAATTCACTTCTAATTTAAGTTTATATTTAGATTTTCATTTCCAATATTAAGTGTCAATCTCAAATTTTAACCCATAGTGTAAATAATCATTTTTTTATTCCAAATAGTTTGTTTATATTACAATTGCAAGGAAAATATGTACAACACAATCAGCCCCAAAATACAAAAAATGCAGCACAACATAGCAGCCACCCAAGACAAAATTCAGCTCCAAATCAGCCCCCAAAACAGGCCTGCACTCTGCTCCACCTCCCCACTATTGCTGCAGAATTCAGCATTTGTCCCCTTGCCTCCAACCCTTCACCTACAAGTTATACAGTACACATTTTCAAATTCACAAGAAAAAACCCTAAGGAAGTCATACATATAACACTCCACAAACAGCTCACAAATGACAACAAAAAAAGAAGTCCCAAACTCAGCCATAGAACCACAAAAAAATTCAACAGAGAAAGTTCATAAAACAGCCACTAAACTCAGCCATAGAACCAAAATTCAGCATCACAGAACTACAAAAACAACACTGTATCAGCCCTCAAGATACCAAAAACTCAGCCTCAAAAACCACATCAAACCAGTCCCATATAAACCCTGTTACATCAAAACTCAGCACCAAGAGTACCCTCAAAACACAGCACAGAACAGCCATATTTTCACAATCAAAGACATCCTAAACAGTCCCAAAAATCAGCCCCAAATCAAAAACTGAGAACAGCCCCAAAACAGTCACACAACAACAAGCAGCAGCAAGGAGTAGAGGCTCACCACGTGTGGATCCTTCACCCCGATAACGTTCGGGTCGGTATATTTCTATTTCCTTCATCTCTTTTCGCATATTGATTCATGTTTCTTCTTTAAATTCATTTCGTTGCTCCTCATTCTGCATACACAAAACAAAACCTTATATTAAAACTTCACAAAACAAACTTCATGTTAAAACTCCAAAAAAATAAATACTTAAAACCATTTTTGTTTACAACATTAACCAAACAGCCACATTTTTCAACAGCAAGAACTATAACATCATGCACACAAAAACCAGCCCTGCATCTTCTATTAACAAAAACCTAGCCACAAATTCCAGTCATACACAAAACCCTTCAAACTCCTCCCTTATTCAGCACTCCAAAATCCATGACCTGCATAAAAAATACAGTAAGCCAATAACCCTTCCAACCTTTCACCGCATCAAGTCATCACCTTCATTCTAAACCCTTCAAAACTCACAAAAACAATCAAACTCATAAACTCTTCCTCACCTACAGTACAGCACACAAACCGCCAGCCACCATAACATTACCGCTGTGAAACCGTTCTCGTTATCACCACTGTCCCGCATAACCTCTCCAATCATCATACCAGCAACAACAAAACACAGAGACCACCATTAACCATCCTCGAACTGGTTTTTCTAACAGACCTGCAAAACGAACCGTCATGACAATCGCCTTCATTCACACCCACCTTCAAACATCAAAACACAAAATTAGAAAACCCAAACAGAAACCAGAACCATTCACTGAACCGTGAATCCGAAACGAGTGTGAAAACATAACCTTTCAATCTGTCCCGTCATCGCCGCATAAGCCATAAACACCGCCACTGAAACCACAGAAGAAACCATAGCCATAACAACCATAACCATAACCAAAACCAACAAGGAATTCAATTCTGGCATGAACCACAACAATAAATAAAACATGGAGAGAAAGAGAAAGAAAAAATTGAAGCTGAAATGGAAACAAACCTGTGAGAAACCGCGACTTCTTCAAACCCGTAGCCACAGCCAACACTTTTCCTCCCTCGTCACTCTTCTTCATCACCAAGCCATCCCCACCGTGAAAACACTCTTCGCCCCTTCACCATCACAACCCGCTTCACCGTGAACTCACAGAACCGAACCCTCAGCCACCATCTTCATCTTCTCCGAGAACGAACCCACACCCACCAGCCGCGGCCACCACTTCGAACCGCCACCACTAACCATCCTTTTCGCACCCTTCTTCGCGAAACACCCACAAAATCTCAAACACAGAACAACCATCGAAACCCTCATTTTCTTGTATCAAGACCAATAACCCCAGACTCAAAAATTTCCGACCCATCAGAAGCGAACAAGCCTGAGATGAAAAACCCTCACCAAGCCGCGACGTTCACCGCGAACCATCGCTCGTCACCGTGAATCCGCAACACCGCCATCACCATTTTCACAAGCTTCCAGCAAAGCCCAACCGTCGGCTCAGACCCAACCACAGAAAACCGACACGAACAAAACCCACGCCACGAATTCGGACCGAGAGTGACGCAGAGAGTTGAGCGCGAGGACGAGAGAGAGGCCGTGAGAAACGGGTTCCGCCGCGAGCCACGAATCGCAAACCGAAAGTGAAAGAGTTGATTTGAATTAAAGCCAGACTAAGTTTGTGAGAAGGCACCGCGTTTGATCTCAGAGATTGAGGGGGGACCGTTTCTGTCCTTCATGAGGATAATGGATGCATTTTTTTTTTGATTTATTTGTTTATTAATTTTACTTATTTTATTTTATTTGTTTGTTTAAAGAAAATATCATATATGTTTTGAGGTGGGCCTATAATTTCAGCCATTTGTATTCACAGTACCCAACATAAGCCCATCCTGCTTTTTCTACTTCATACACTCGTCACCCAGCAGCACCTCCCCCTCTTGTATTTATATTTTCTTTTCAAAAATTCCATTATTGTGTGATTATTATTTCGTAATATTAAAACTCTTTTTCTGTTTTATATAATAAGTATTATAAGTTTTCTTTAATTTTAATTTATTTGCTATTGACCAATTTTTCTAAGAAAATGCTCTGAAAAATTTAGTAGTGATTTTGGTTTTGTCTTTGGGGCCTATGATAAGAATAGGTGGTTTATTGACATTTGACTTTGTCAACATTGTCTAAACCAATTTGAGGCCATTTTTTTATTTCTTTATCATTTATCGATTTCTCGACTTATACTTTATTATTTTGGGCCGATGATATGATAAAAAGTCACGATAAATCGTTTCCGATTAATCGTGACCAATATGAGGCCATGCATTTATTTATTCTATTACATTCATTTATTTATTTTTATTCTATTCCATTTATTTTATTTAATTTATTTTTATTTAATTTATTCTATTTATTTCAATTTATTTATTATTTATTATTTATTTCTCGCGCCTTTACACCATATTTAAATTTAATTTTCAATAATAAAATCCTTGGTCCAACGCCAAGTGAACTTCACATACACTCACACACGTAAGTCGGTCGTTTACGATCGCCATCTGCACAGCCTTTACACTTCACAGCTTTTTAACTTAAACAAATTGATGCACCACACTTGTTTTCCACCCCCGCATTCTCGATCCATATATCGAGCCATAGCCAGTTACTAAGCCTTTGTCTTTGCACTTCCATTTACTTTATCCATTTTATTTTTGCAAGTAGCAACCTTTGCCTAGTCTTAGGAGCTTGCACCCTCATTTATTCATTTTACCTTTCGTTTTTGCTTTTCGATCCAAAAGGGAAAGAACTCCTGCAGTTGACTCAATGTCATAGGAAGTTTAGCCATCCCTAGTTACCATTTTGACCTTAGCAATTAGGTCCCTCATCCTTAGGTCCTTAGCCATTAGGTCCTTAGTATTTTATTTTACAACTTTTGGTGACTTTCTTAAAGTCACGTGAGTGTTTGCCATAACACTTACCTTCCCCCGCGAACCTTGAGCGTAACCAAGTGTTCGTTAATCCTTAGGAGAACTACGAGTGCTCTGATTCTATACCCGATACGTAGGCATCGATGCGATGTTGTGCGAGCACCATTAGAAATAAAACCTTAGGTTCCCTTAATTTTAACAAGCAATAAATAACAAATAATACAAATATTAATAAGAGGTTCCCGTAGGATACTGCGGATGCTTAGGATGCTAACACCTTCCCTAGGTATAATCAACCCCCGAACCTAGTTTCTCCTCATTTAGGGTTTTTACGATCTTTTTCCCTTTTCCCTTTGGATTAAATTAAAGTCGGTGGTGAACATAAATGTTTTGTGATTCAAGCTCACTTAATAGCTTGGTATCCGATTCTCACCGCAACAGAAAATGGCGACTTCACTGGGGATATCTATTTTTGAGGGTTAAGCCCACCTTGTATATTTGTATATTTGTTGTTGTATTGCTTGTTATTATTTTGGATTTTTGTTGGGTGTTCCATGTGTGGTGAGATAAGTCCTAACCCGGACTTGAGTGCAAAATAAGATAGGACGGTGGTATATTCAAGAAGGCTTGTAGGGAGTTGAGTCCCGACCAAGTTGACTTGAGACACCACCACTCAGCGGAGGCCTCCTCGGATGTAGTTTTGTTGATCGAGTTCAGTCGTGAAAGCATTACTATATTCGACCTGAGAGCCATTAATGCTGAGGACCGTAGAACATTTACCCCCACTTGGCCTTTCTAGGGATGTAGTGCGATGACTATGAGGGTGCAAATCCGAAATAGTTGATACGCGATACTACACTCGGATGAGACTCTCTTGAGAATATTACTGATTACCAAGTCGAGTTGGGAAGTCGGTAATATCCGAAAGATGGGACAGTGATTCTGGGAACTTTTAGAACCCGTTGTACAGGTACAAATAAACTCATAGTACATACCTTTTGGGAGGGTTGAACCTTTGACCTCATGCAAGCTTTGAACCTAAGCCTTGTTTGTGTTTGTGTATTCATTGCATTCACACATCATGAAGCATCATTTTTACCATTTATTCAAGGAACTCAGAAACTCTATCTTTGCAAATATCGTAGGAATCATCATGGACTTTGGAAGAAGAAAGACTGTCAAGTACACATTCAAAACTCCCAAACTCGAAGACCTAAGGAAATTAAGAGATTTGGTTTTGGATCAAGAAGCCTTCATGGAGAAGCATAGGAGACTTTTAGCCTTACTTAAGGCTGATTGGGATGGAAGGTTGCTCTCTGTGATGCTCCAGTTTTATGATCCTCTCTACCACTGTTTTACGTTCCCTGATTACCAATTGGCGCCTACTTTGGAAGAGTATTCAGTTCTGGTAGGATCACGTGTTAAGGATGAGTTTCCATTCCCTTTTCTAGAGAAGGACCCTGAAGAAGCGGAGATTGCAAAGGCGACATATTTGAGTGTTCCTGAGGTCAAGGCAAATATGACCTATAAAGGAAAGATTTTTGGATTCCCTACAAAGTTTTTGATAGAAAAGGCCAAGAATTTTGTTGGTGTGAAGGATATGAAAGCTTTTGAGGCGACCTTTATTCTGCTAATATATGGAGTGTTGCTTTTCCCAAACTTTGAAGACTTTGTCGACCTGAACGCCATCAAGATCTTTCTGAAGAAGAACCCGGTCCCTACTTTGCTCGGAGACACCTACCATTCCATCCATCTGAGGAATCTCCATAAGGGAGGGATGATTACTTGTTGTGCATCATTGTTGTACGAGTGGTTTATTTCGCACTTGCCTAAGTCAGCTTCATTTTGGAATCTTAAGGATGGTTTGTGGTGGTCACAAAGGATCATGTCTCTTACCCACTCTGACATTAGCTGGTACAATCGTGTTTATGATGGAGCATTGATTATTGATAGCTGTGGTGATTTTGCTAATGTGCCTCTTCTTGGCACTAAGGGAGGAATCAACTATAATCCAGTTTTGGCTCGCCGCCAACTCGGATATCCGTTGAAGGACAAACCTAAGAGTGTTGAAGTGGAAGGAATTTTCTTTAAGGATGACGAAGAACCAGAGCTCAAGAAACAGATTATGCAAGCTTGGAAGTACATCCATAGGAAGGGGAGGAGTAGCTTGGGAAAGCCGAATTGTGTTTCTATGGAACCCTATCTCCAATGGGTACGAGATAGGGCAATCAGTCTGAAGATGCCTTACCCTCGCCAGGATCCTATGACCTTCAAGAAGCCCATTCTAATCTTTATGGATGATGCAGAGAAGCTGGAGATTGATTTGGAGAAAGAGCTTCGAGAGAAGAATGCATGGAAGAATCGACACCAGATCATCAGTAGTGAGAATGAAGAGCTTAGAAGACAACTGAAGATGAAGGAAGAAGAAGAGCTCTCCAACAAGAAAAGGAAAGCGCAAGAGGATTTATTTTCCTCCAGCACTCAAGAGGACACTTCTTGGAAGTCGATCGTGGATCAGCTTATGCTTGAAAGGGCTCAGATGAAGGCACAAATCGAGAAGCTCAACTTGAGGCTTTTAGGAGAATTTCCTTAGGACTTTGTCTTTGCTTTTATTAAGCTTTGTTTGGGATTTTTGAAAGTGTACTCAAGACTTTGTATCACTTTTTGAATTTAATGAAATCACATCCTTTTGATTATTATGTGTTCCTTGGTATTTGCAAATTGTTTCTTAAGTTCCTTGAATATAATTTATTTTTCGCATTACATTCATACATTTGGCATTTCATTTGCATTTTTTCATATAAAACTCATTCCCGTCATCTGCTCTCAATTCAGCTTTCACACTGAGGCTCTCACGCAAATACTACACTCGAGCTCAAGCCAGAAAGAGGATGGCTGAAAGAGACCTAGAGATGGACAGAGTTAACGAGGAGCTTACTGATATTCGTGGAGATATGGGTCAGATGATGGAAATGTTGCAAGTCATTCGAGCGAAGTTGGATACCCAGCAGACTGTGGTGTCAGAAATTGTCACTGCAACGACTGAAATTGTCACTGCAACGACCGAGCCTACGTCATCAGTCACTACCCCTGTGACCTGGCCTCCTTTTGGGTTTCCTCCTGGATTTTTACCTCCTTCTCAAGGTTTTGCTTCTCAGAGTGTTTTTCCTTCTTCCCAAGGATTTGCTACTCAGGGTTTTATTCCTTCTTCTCAAGGACTGGCTACTCAGGGTTTCTTCCCTTCTTCCCAAGGATTTGCTGCTCAGGGTTTTATTCCTTCTTCCCAAGGATTTGCTGCTCAGGGTTTCTTCCCCCCGTCCCAAGGTCTAGCTTCTCAAAGTTTTTCACCTCCTTCTCAGGGCATGGTATTTCCTTCCCAAGGTTTTGTGCCTCCTCCTCATGTATTTGCTGCTCAACAGACTATTCCAGTGACTAATGAAGAGAACCATGCAGTTGCTAATTTTACACAAGACATTGTGCACACCCGTGCTCAACCGTACTTCAATGACCATCAGGGGTATGAAGCGCCAGATATGTCTGAAAACGGAGATGAGAAACATGTGAAGATGCAAGAGAATTTTGATACCCTTGAAAAAAGGTTAAGAGCGATTGAAGGTGACCAGATCTTTGGTGCCGCTGCTAGAGAGATGTGTCTGGTGTCTGGATTGGTAATACCCCCAAAGTTCAAGATACCCACTTTTGATATGTATGAGGGTGCAACTTGTCCTAAAAACCATCTCTTGATGTACTATCGAAGAATGGCGGCGCAGGTGGACAATGATAAACTAATGATCCACTGCTTCCAGGACAGTCTGAAGGGAATCTCCTCCAAATGGTATCTGACGCTTGACCAGTCGAAGATTCGCAGTTTCCAAGACTTGGCAGATGCTTTCATCCAGCAATACAAGTATAACATGGACCTTGCTCCCGATAGGAGGCAACTGTTGAGTATGTCACAAAAAGATTCTGAATCATTTAAGGAATATGCTCAAAGGTGGAGAGGGACCACTTCTCAGGTAGAGCCCCCACTGACTGAAAAAGAATTAGCTGACTGGTTTGTTGACACTGTGCGACCAGAATTCTATGAGAGAATGGTGGGAAGCATAACTGCTAGCTTCTCTGATTTAGTGGCTGTGGGAATCAAGGTAGAACTCGGTTTGAAAAGTGGAAAGATGAGTGGTGCATCTGGCAGTTCCAACACTGGCAGTGGAAGTAATGTCATGAAATTTACCAGCAACTTCCACAAGAAGAAAGAGGGTGAGACAAATGCAATAATGGCAAGTCAAAGAAGAAATCCTCTTTGGCAGAGACCTCCACCTATGGCTCAACAGCAGTATGCTCATCAACAGCAGTATGCTCATCAACAACAGTATGCCCAACATCCCTATGTAGCGGCGGTTCAACCGTCGTTTAATCCACAAGTCCCGATGTATCGGCCAACTCAAGCAGTGCCGATGTATCAGCAAGCGACTCCAGTGGTTCCACCTTATCAGCCAATGCTCAACAATCTAGGCTATCAACAAGCGCCCAATGCTTCAGCCTACCAGCAGAGGACTCCAGCTCCTCATCCGAATCCCAACTTTCAGAATAGAAGACCAGGAGGAAGGCCTCCTAATCCTCGAATTCCTATAACTTATACTGAATTATATCCTTCACTGCTAAAGAAAGGTTTGGTTACTCCAAGGCCTTTGGGTCCTCCACCAAATCCACTCCCACCAAATTACAACCCAAATGCCCACTGTTTATTCCATGAAGGTGCCCCAGGGCACGATTTGGAGGGTTGTTATGCTTTGAAGTACATAGTGAAGGATTTGATGGAGAAAAACATTCTGTCATTTGGGAATACTGGTTCGAATGTCAAAGATAATCCTTTACCCAAGCATGGGTCCATAAATGCTATTGTTGACAAGTCTGACGAAGGTTTGATTTTCAACGCCACGGAGATCAAGACCCCGCTTCGAGACTTCCATGCAAAATTAGTGGGGGCGGGTATACTGAAGAGTTGTCATAAGAATTGTGAAGGTTGTGTTGATAGCCCAAAAGGATGTGAATTGGTCTTAAAAGATGTTCAAGATTTAATTGATGAAGGTGTCTTACAAGTGAGCGGTCATATGAAGAGGAATGAGGTGGCAGTGATTGAACCCATTTTCAACTTGCCTGAATCTGATTCTACCTGGGTGCCAGTGTTCAACCTGCCTGAATCTTCAGGAGTTCAACCTATCTTCAATACTCCAGAATCTGTGGTGCCAATTTTCAATATACCTGAGCCAAGATTTGAACAAAGGAGTAACCTTTTCCTTTATGAAGACACTAAAGCAGTTCCATGGAAGTATGATACAGGGAGAGTTCATCAGAAGATTGATAAAGCTAGTCGCCAGGAAGGTTCAAAAGTGGCAAGTGCTGACATAGCGGGTGCAGGTCGTTTAACTCGCAGTGGTCGTGTTTATCAGCAAGCCAATACGGCTCCTCCTAAAGAAGTCATTCCAGCTGTTGCCAACAAGGATAAAGAAGTAGTCTTGGGAGAAGAGGATGCAGAATTTCTCAGAATCATTAAGAAGAGTGATTATAAGGTGATTGATCAGCTACATCAAACGCCTTCCAAAATATATATCCTATCACTTCTTATGCATTCTCCGGCTCATCGAAGTGCGCTTCAGAAGGTTCTAGCCCAAGCTCATGTTACACATGATATAACAGTGAATCAGTTTGATGGAGTCATTGCCAATATCACTGCATGTAACAACCTCAGTTTCAGTACGGAGGATCTTCCAAAGGAGGGCTTGGACCATAACCTTGCTCTCCACATATCTGTGAAATGTCAAGAGGATACTTTAGCAAGAGTTCTTGTGGATACAGGATCTTCATTGAATGTTTTGCCGAAAAGAACACTTGCTAAGTTATCTTATCAAGGGGCAGAGATGATGCCCAGTGCACTGATTGTGAAAGCTTTTGATGGGTCAAGGAGGACTGTTATTGGAGAAGTAGACCTACCAATCTTGATTGGGCCACAGGTCTTCAAAATCACTTTCCAGGTTATGGACATCAATCCTAATTACAGTTGCTTGCTGGGAAGACCTTGGATCCATGCTGCTGGGGCAGTCACTTCTACCCTACATCAAAAGATGAAGTTTGTAGTCAATAACAAGCTGGTGACCGTGTCTGGGGAAGAAGATCTCATGGTTAGCAACCTTTCATCCTTTAGCTATATTGAGGCTGATGAAGATGCTTTGGAAACTTCTTTCCAAGCTCTTGAGATAGCCAATGTTGTCCTTTTGGAAGTAGAGGAACCAAAAGGGAAGGGTATCCCATCTTTTGCATCGCTGAAGAGTACCATTTCCACCATTGAAGAAAGAAGCTATGAAGGTTGGGGTGATGTCATCGAAGTCAAGCAGAAGCTAGATCGTTGCGGGTTGGGTTACAAACCAACTCATGTGAAGGAAGAAGCGTCAACCTCCATTAAAGGACGTCTGAAGACCATTCAAGAGGTGTTTTCCAGTGCTGGTTATCAGGTCAATGCAATTGATGGAGTTTCTGAAGATGAAGATGTGAATCATTTGGTGTATCAGTGTGAAGAAGCCTTGGACAATTGGGAGGCAGTTGAGATCCCAGAGTTTTTTCCATTGTCAAAGTAATTTATTGTTTTTAAATGTTTTCAAAGTTCCCTAGCTTTGCCCAAGGCTATGGGAGTATTTTGTAGGGCCCCTTCTCACTTTTAAAGCTATTATCAATGAAGGCATTTTGTTAAACTCTTATTTTGATCATTTACTGTTTTTCTCTCTTTTCACTTTTAAAAGAAGATGGCAATCTTTCAAAACCAATAAAAAAGCTTTTTCTCTTGCATTTCTCTATTTTCCACTTTTAATAAAAGCAAATCATTATCATATGCAGAATAAATGAAAACCCTGTTGAATCCAATGACTCTACATTCTCTCCTAACTTTGATTCGCCCATCTACCAAGCGGAAGGTGAAAGTGAGGAAGATTGTGACATTCCCGAAGAACTGGCAAGATTAGTTGAGTATGAGAACACAGAGCTTCAGCCACATAAGGAGCAGGTTGAGACCATCAATCTCGGCACTGATGAGGACAAGAAGGAAGTCAAGATTGGTACAACACTTGGGGCAGACATCAGAGAAAGATTGGTCAAGCTTCTCAGAGAATATGCAGATGTGTTTGCGTGGTCGTATCAAGATATGCCCGGTTTAGACACAGACATAGTGGTCCACAAGTTACCTCTTCGACCAGATTGTCCTCCTGTAAAGCAAAAGCTCTGAAGAACAAGACCGGACATGGCTCTGAAGATTCGAGAAGAGGTCAAAAGGCAGTTTGATGCTGGATTCCTTGCAGTTGCAAAGTACCCTGAGTGGGTAGCTAATATTGTGCCAGTCCCTAAAAAGGATGGCAAAGTCAGAATGTGTGTGGACTATAGGGATTTGAACAAAGCCAGTCCGAAGGACGATTTCCCTCTCCCGCATATTGATACTTTGGTTGACAACACTGCTAAATTTGCTGTTTTCTCTTTCATGGATGGGTTTTCAGGATACAACCAGATCAAGATGGATCCTGACGATATGGAAAAGACTACATTCATCACACCATGGGGCACTTATTGTTACAAGGTTATGCCATTTGGCCTCAGAAATGCAGGAGCTACTTATCAGAGGGCAATGGTTACCCTTTTCCATGATATGATGCATAAAGAGATAGAAGTTTATGTGGATGATATGATTGCCAAATCACAGAGTGAGGAGGATCATTTGAATCATCTCTTGAAGTTATTTGAGCGTCTCAGAAAGTTCCAACTGCGTCTGAATCCAGCTAAGTGTACTTTTGGTGTCCGATCAGGAAAGTTACTTGGTTTTATTGTTAGTCAGCAAGGAATTGAAGTAGATCCAGATAAGGTCAGAGCAATTCAAGAGATGCCAGCTCCCAAGACAGAAAAGCAAGTCAGAGGTTTCCTTGGAAGATTGAACTACATCTCCAGATTTATCTCCAACATGACTGCTACTTGTGAGCCTTTATTCAAGTTACTCCGAAAGAATCAAGCAATTGAGTGGAGTCCTGATTGTCAACTGGCTTTTGAGAAGATTAAGGTTTATCTGCAAGAACCTCCTATCTTGGTCCCACCTACTCCAGGGAAGTCTCTTTTCATGTATCTGACTGTGCTCGAGGGATCTATGGGTTGCGTGTTGGGCCAACAGGACGAAACTGGTCGTAAAGAGCACGCCATTTATTACTTAAGCAAGAAGTTCACAGATTGTGAAAGCAGATATTCGCTTTTAGAGAAAACTTGCTGTGCCTTGGCATGGGCGGCCAGACGCCTCAGGCAGTACATGATTTGTCACACTACTTTGTTGATCTCGAAAATGGATCCAATAAAGTACATCTTTGAGCCTAAAGCTTCCAACGGTCATCGGTTTATCTTGGTCGCAATCGATTACTTCACCAAATGGGTAGAAGCAACTTCCTACGCCAATGTAACAAAGCAAGTGGTTACCCGTTTCATCAAGAACCAAATTATTTGCCGTTATGGAATCCCAAGCCGAATCATCACAGATAATGGGACCAATTTGAACAACAAAACAATGAAAGAGCTGTGTGAGACATTCAAGATTGAACATCACAACTCTTCTCCGTATCGTCCGAAGATGAATGGAGCTGTTGAAGCTGCAAACAAGAACATCAAAAAGATTCTGCAGAAGATGGTAAAAACTTACAGAGATTGGCACGAGATGTTACCATATGCTTTACACGGATACAGAACATCAGTTCGCACTTCAACAGGGGCAACCCCTTTCTCTCTAGTGTATGGGATGGATGCAGTTCTCCCTATTGAAGTAGAGATACCCTCTTTGAGAATCTTGATGGAAACCAAACTGGAGGAAGCTGAGTGGGTCCAGAGCAGGTTTGACCAACTGAACCTCATTGATGAGAAGAGAATGACCGCCATGTGTCATGGCCAGTTGTACCAGAAGCGCATCAAGAGAGCATTTGACAAGAAAGTACGTCTCCGAGAATTCAAAGAAGGAGATCTTGTACTCAAGAAAATCTTGCCAGTCCACAAAGACATGCGTGGAAAATGGAGTCCTAACTATGAAGGCCCATATGTTGTGAAGGTAGCATTCTCCGGAGGTTCCTTAATCCTTACAACTATGGATGGTGAACAGCTGAAGCACCCGGTGAATTCTGATGCAGTCAAAAAATATTATGCCTAAATAAAACCCGATAGGTCGAAAACCAGAAATGGCGACCTAGGCAAAAATGGGTATCCCGGTGGATCAAAACCTATGAAGGAGATCCAGGCAAAAGTTAGGGATAAAAATGAAAAATAAGAGCTCGCTAAGTTGAAAACCCGAAAGGGCGGCTTAGGCAAAAAAGAGCGTCCCGATGGATTGAAAACCCGAAAGGGCGGTCCAGGCAAAAGTTAGGGACAAAGGCATTTGACTGTAGCAGATGGTGTTTACCGTTACTGAAGAATCATACTGGAAGATCGATCCAATTGCTCTCGTCGGAAGCAAGGTGTCGGGCAGTCTTAGTTATTAGGGATTGTAGTGGTCGTTGGATTCAATGTAGACCCTTCCCCATTGCCATTTTCAAACTGTAATTTCCCATGGAGTTTTTGCCATCGGCAAGCTACCATTCTTGAATAAAATACAAACTTTGCCTATGAATTTTGTTGTTCAACTTCTTATTTTCTTTTGTTATGCAAAATGCCATCACTTGATTACAATTTAACTCTGAAAATGACAAGTTTTTTTTAAGGAAATATTTTTTTTTGAAAGCCCACTGAAAAACTTTTAAGTTTCTTTGACTTTGGAAAATTGAAAAAAGAACCTTTTGTCCCCCCAAGAAGTCCTGGTTTGCAACAACACTTTTATGCTATTATTACAGAAATCCCCATAGAAGTTCAAAACTGATAACACTCTTGGATGGATCCTTGGACCAAGCACGATTTCCAAGTTCGAAGACATCTCCCCAGTGTTTTTCATATTGCTCATCTAAGTATTGGTGTTGAGAGCCTTCTCCCTCTTTGAGTCTTGTCAAAACTCTTTGTCTTTTTAGAGTCAACATTTGCATATCATGATCATTCGCATCATGCTCAATCATGCGCATTTGACATTAGCATTTGTCTTTCCCCAGTTGTCGTCTGTCTGTCTCCAAGTCCAGATATCATTAGTGTTCGACTTGAGAATTCATTGTTGTTGGTACCCGAAGTGGTTTACCATTTGTTATTGTCCCCAGTAATTGCTGGTGTTCCCCGTGGAATTCTAATTGTGATTGGTACTTGTCTTTATGACCACCAATGTCTCCTTGAAGTCCAATTGTCATTGGCACAAATCTTTCAAGCAGGTCCTGAAACCTTTTGCTTAAAATCCGAGTCCATTTGATTTTGACACATGCTTGTACCCTTTCTCCTGATGGTTCCTGAAGGAATTTCCAGAGGTTGGATATCTTATCTTATTTGAAAACTCCAACATTTTTTGTTGTTACTTTTTCGTGTTAGCCGGTCGCTTAGAGCCGTTGATCTATATTTGGGTGATCTGCATTCTATCCCCAATGCTAGCTGGTCGCATAGAGCCGCTACTAAATCATTGTGATTTCCTTCCTTATCCTTGGTGTCGGCAGTTACACTTGAACCTGCTAATTTACCATTTTTGAATACTTTGACTACTTTGTCTTTATCATTCTTAGTGTCGACCGGTTTTTTAACTTGTTGCGCATTCACTTTGAGTGTATCTTGGCTTTCTTTTTTATTGTCAATAGGTTTCGAACCTATTGTGCTTCCATTTCGAATATTATGATTGTCGTTTTCAGTGACAGTGGTCGCATCGAGCCGCTGTGCATTCATTTTGAGTATTTTTGTTGTTATTCATGGTGTCAGTCGGTCGCATCGAGCCGCTGCGCATTCACCTTGAATAAGCTTGTTGTCATTCTCAGTGACAGTTTGGTCGCATCGAGCCGCTGTGCATTCACTTTGAATGTTTATTTTTGTTGTCATTCTCAGTGACAGTTGGTCGCATCGAGCCGCTGCACATTTCCTTTGAATGTTTATTTTGTTGATTATTCTTAGTGTCAGTGGTCGCATCGAGCCGCTGCGCATTCACTATGAATATGTTTATCTTGTCTTTATTCTCAGTGACAGTTGGTCGCATCGAGCCGCTGTGCATTCGCTCTAAATGTTTATATTTTTGTTGTTATTCTTAGTGTCAGTTGGTCGCATCGAGCCGCTGCGCATTCACTTTGAATATTGTGTCGTCTCTTTTTTCCAGTATCAGTTGGTCGCATTGAGCCATCTGCACATTCTCTTTGGATGTTTAGTTTGTTGTATTCTTAGTGTCAGTTGGTCGCATCGAGCCGCTGCGCATTCACTTTGAATATTATGTTTATTATTTCCAGTGACAGTTGGTCGCATTGAGCCACTGCACATTTCTCTCTGAATATTTTTGCTGTTATTCATAGTGTCAGTTGGTCGCATCGAGCCGCTGCGCATTCACTTTGAATATTACGTTTATCGTTTCCAGTGACAGTTGGTCGCATAGAGCCACTGCACATTTCGCTTTGAATGTTTATTTTGTTGTATTCTTAGTGTCAGTTGGTCGCATCGAGCCGCTGCGCATTCACTTTGAATTTTGTGTCGTTATCATTTCCCGTGACAGTTGGTCGCATCGAGCCACTACGCATTCATTTTGAATATTTTTGTTGATTATTCTTAGTGTCAGTTGGTCGCACCGGGCCGCTGCGCATTCACCTTGAATATTATGTTTATCATGTCCAGTGACAGTTGGTCGCATCGAGCCACTGCACATTCTCTTTGGATGTTAGTTTGTTGTATTCTTAGTGTCAGTTGGTCGCATCGAGCCGCTGCGCATTCACTTCGAATATTTTTGTTGCTATTCATGGTGACAGTTGGTCGCATTGAGCCACTGCACATTCTATTTGGATATTTTTGTTGATTATTCTTAGTGTCAGTTGGTCGCATCGAGCCGCTGCGCATTCACTTCGAATATTATGATTTTCATTTCCAGTGACAGTTGGTCGCCTTGTGCCACTGCGCATTCATTTCGATTCCTTTGTCTTCATCATTCTTAATGACAGTTGGTCGCATTGAGCCACTGCACTTTCCCTTTGATTGTTTATTTTGTTGTATTCTTAGTGCCAGTTGGTCGCATCGAGCCGCTGCGCATTCACTTTGAATATGTTGCTGCTTTTATTTCTCAAAGTCATTTGGTCACATAGAGCCATTGGTCTACCACTTCGATTTATTTCCTTGTCTTATTTGTATTCTTGGTGTCAGTTGGTCGCATCGAGCCACTGTGCAGTCACTTTGAATTTTATTTTATTTTATTTTGTCTGTGTTCGTTGATCCAACGCTTTGGATTTCATTTTGTTCCCGTCTTTTGTTATTCTTAGTGTCAACAGTTACACTTGAACCTGTTGATTTATCACTTTGAATATTTCCCGTTTTCGTTTGTCATCCCCAGTGTTTGTCATCCCCAGTGAGTCTTGGCTTGTGGTCGTCGACATTCTCATTCTGGTCATTCATACCATAATCATCATTTCATTGCATAAGAGTTGCAGAGTTAGATAGGTTTGTAGTCCAACATAGCATTGCATTTAGGGGCAAAATTTCCGGTTATTTCTATATTTAAATACCTTTCACCATGATCTCATGAGTGCCTATCGTCATTCAAACCATCTGGTAAAGTTATTTAAATAGGGGCAACTGTCATACCCCAAATTTTACCCCTAACTGCTCGCATCATAAATTCATCGCATTTTCCCGATTCATTTTCTGTTTGCTTTCTTCTCATTTTCTAGCTTCCATTTTAATTTAATTTCTTTTTTCTTATTTATGATTTTTTTAACTCATTTTCGTATTTTTTTTAATTTTAATTTCTATTTTCGTTTTAAGTTCCTATTTTAAAATTTTATTTCAATTTCTACCTTTAATTTTTAGTTCGTTTTCAAATTTTTTCTAAACCTATTTGTTATTTCTTTTCTTTTCAAGTTCGCATTTTTAAATTAATTTTTATTTCATTTTCAAGTTTTATTTTTGAATTTATTTTCTATTCTTCAATTTTTTTAATTTTATTTCATTTTCAAGTTGTTACTTCTAAATTTAATGTCAATTTCTAATTCATGTATTTATTTTCTAAATTCCAAATTTGTTTCTTTAGTTCTAAGTCATTTTAATTCCAAGTTTAATTATTTAAGTTTATAAGTTATTTTCAATTTTAAGTTTAAATTCCTTTTTATTCACTTCTAATTCAAGTTTTAGTTTTCAACCATTTTTTTCATTTCAATTCATATCCACATGTTTATTTTCTAAATTCCAAATTTATTTCTCAAATTCTAAGTTAATTTTAATTCCAAGTTTAATCATTTAAGTTTCTAAGTTATTTTTCAATTTTAAGTTTAATTCTTTTTTAATTCACTTCTAATTTAAGTTTATATTTAGATTTTCATTTCCAATATTAAGTGTCAATCTCAAATTTTAACCCATAGTGTAAATAATCATTTTTTTATTCCAAATAGTTTGTTTATATTACAATTGCAAGGAAAATATGTACAACACAATCAGCCCCAAAATACAAAAAATGCAGCACAACATAGCAGCCACCCAAGACAAAATTCAGCTCCAAATCAGCCCCCAAAACAGGCCTGCACTCTGCTCCACCTCCCCACTATTGCTGCAGAATTCAGCATTTGTCCCCTTGCCTCCAACCCTTCACCTACAAGTTATACAGTACACATTTTCAAATTCACAAGAAAAAACCCTAAGGAAGTCATACATATAACACTCCACAAACAGCTCACAAATGACAACAAAAAAAGAAGTCCCAAACTCAGCCATAGAACCACAAAAAAATTCAACAGAGAAAGTTCATAAAACAGCCACTAAACTCAGCCATAGAACCAAAATTCAGCATCACAGAACTACAAAAACAACACTGTATCAGCCCTCAAGATACCAAAAACTCAGCCTCAAAAACCACATCAAACCAGTCCCATATAAACCCTGTTACATCAAAACTCAGCACCAAGAGTACCCTCAAAACACAGCACAGAACAGCCATATTTTCACAATCAAAGACATCCTAAACAGTCCCAAAAATCAGCCCCAAATCAAAAACTGAGAACAGCCCCAAAACAGTCACACAACAACAAGCAGCAGCAAGGAGTAGAGGCTCACCACGTGTGGATCCTTCACCCCGATAACGTTCGGGTCGGTATATTTCTATTTCCTTCATCTCTTTTCGCATATTGATTCATGTTTCTTCTTTAAATTCATTTCGTTGCTCCTCATTCTGCATACACAAAACAAAACCTTATATTAAAACTTCACAAAACAAACTTCATGTTAAAACTCCAAAAAAATAAATACTTAAAACCATTTTTGTTTACAACATTAACCAAACAGCCACATTTTTCAACAGCAAGAACTATAACATCATGCACACAAAAACCAGCCCTGCATCTTCTATTAACAAAAACCTAGCCACAAATTCCAGTCATACACAAAACCCTTCAAACTCCTCCCTTATTCAGCACTCCAAAATCCATGACCTGCATAAAAAATACAGTAAGCCAATAACCCTTCCAACCTTTCACCGCATCAAGTCATCACCTTCATTCTAAACCCTTCAAAACTCACAAAAACAATCAAACTCATAAACTCTTCCTCACCTACAGTACAGCACACAAACCGCCAGCCACCATAACATTACCGCTGTGAAACCGTTCTCGTTATCACCACTGTCCCGCATAACCTCTCCAATCATCATACCAGCAACAACAAAACACAGAGACCACCATTAACCATCCTCGAACTGGTTTTTCTAACAGACCTGCAAAACGAACCGTCATGACAATCGCCTTCATTCACACCCACCTTCAAACATCAAAACACAAAATTAGAAAACCCAAACAGAAACCAGAACCATTCACTGAACCGTGAATCCGAAACGAGTGTGAAAACATAACCTTTCAATCTGTCCTGTCATCGCCGCATAAGCCATAAACACCGCCACTGAAACCACAGAAGAAACCATAGCCATAACAACCATAACCATAACCAAAACCAACAAGGAATTCAATTCTGGCATGAACCACAGCAATAAATAAAACATGGAGAGAAAGAGAAAGAAAAAATTGAAGCTGAAATGGAAACAAACCTGTGAGAAACCGCGACTTCTTCAAACCCGTAGCCACAGCCAACACTTTTCCTCCCTCGTCACTCTTCTTCATCACCAAGCCATCCCCACCGTGAAAACACTCTTCGCCCCTTCACCATCACAACCCGCTTCACCGTGAAAACACTCTTCGCCCCTTCACCATCACAACCCGCTTCACCGTGAACTCACAGAACCGAACCCTCAGCCACCATCTTCATCTTCTCCGAGAACGAACCCACACCCACCAGCCGCGGCCACCACTTCGAACCGCCACCACTAACCATCCTTTTCGCACCCTTCTTCGCGAAACACCCACAAAATCTCAAACACAGAACAACCATCGAAACCCTCATTTTCTTGTATCAAGACCAATAACCCCAGACTCAAAAATTTCCGACCCATCAGAAGCGAACAAGCCTGAGATGAAAAACCCTCACCAAGCCGCGACGTTCACCACGAACCATCGCTCGTCACCGTGAATCCGCAACACCGCCATCACCATTTTCACAAGCTTCCAGCAAAGCCCAACCGTCGGCTCAGACCCAACCACAGAAAACCGACACGAACAAAACCCACGCCACGAATTCGGACCGAGAGTGACGCAGAGAGTTGAGCGCGAGGACGAGAGAGAGGCCGTGAGAAACGGGTTCCGCCGCGAGCCACGAATCGCAAACCGAAAGTGAAAGAGTTGATTTGAATTAAAGCCAGACTAAGTTTGTGAGAAGGCACCGCGTTTGATCTCAGAGATTGAGGGGGGACCGTTTCTGTCCTTCATGAGGATAATGGATGCATTTTTTTTTGATTTATTTGTTTATTAATTTTACTTATTTTATTTTATTTGTTTGTTTAAAGAAAATATCATATATGTTTTGAGGTGGGCCTATAATTTCAGCCATTTGTATTCACAGTACCCAACATAAGCCCATCCTGCTTTTTCTACTTCATACACTCGTCACCCAGCAACACCTCCCCCTCTTGTATTTATATTTTCTTTTCAAAAATTCCATTATTGTGTGATTATTATTTCGTAATATTAAAACTCTTTTTCTGTTTTATATAATAAGTATTATAAGTTTTCTTTAATTTTAATTTATTTGCTATTGACCAATTTTTCTAAGAAAATGCTCTGAAAAATTTAGTAGTGATTTTGGTTTTGTCTTTGGGGCCTATGATAAGAATAGGTGGTTTATTGACATTTGACTTTGTCAACATTGTCTAAACCAATTTGAGGCCATTTTTTTATTTCTTTATCATTTATCGATTTCTCGACTTATACTTTATTATTTTGGGCCGATGATATGATAAAAAGTCACGATAAATCGTTTCCGATTAATCGTGACCAATATGAGGCCATGCATTTATTTATTCTATTACATTCATTTATTTATTTTTATTCTATTCCATTTATTTTATTTAATTTATTTTTATTTAATTTATTCTATTTATTTCAATTTATTTATTATTTATTATTTATTTCTCGCGCCTTTACACCATATTTAAATTTAATTTTCAATAATAAAATCCTTGGTCCAACGCCAAGTGAACTTCACATACACTCACACACGTA
Organism: Lathyrus aphaca; assembly: GCA_963966055.1. Taxonomy (NCBI): domain Eukaryota; kingdom Viridiplantae; phylum Streptophyta; class Magnoliopsida; order Fabales; family Fabaceae; genus Lathyrus; species Lathyrus aphaca. The sequence goes on along the minus strand of OZ014525.1, from coordinate 481,137,488 downwards.
AGTCGGTCGTTTACGATCGCCATCTGCACAGCCTTTACACTTCACAGCTTTTTAACTTAAACAAATTGATGCACCACACTTGTTTTCCACCCCCGCATTCTCGATCCATATATCGAGCCATAGCCAGTTACTAAGCCTTTGTCTTTGCACTTCCATTTACTTTATCCATTTTATTTTTGCAAGTAGCAACCTTTGCCTAGTCTTAGGAGCTTGCACCCTCATTTATTCATTTTACCTTTCGTTTTTGCTTTTCGATCCAAAAGGGAAAGAACTCCTGCAGTTGACTCAATGTCATAGGAAGTTTAGCCATCCCTAGTTACCATTTTGACCTTAGCAATTAGGTCCCTCATCCTTAGGTCCTTAGCCATTAGGTCCTTAGTATTTTATTTTACAACTTTTGGTGACTTTCTTAAAGTCACGTGAGTGTTTGCCATAACACTTACCTTCCCCCGCGAACCTTGAGCGTAACCAAGTGTTCGTTAATCCTTAGGAGAACTACGAGTGCTCTGATTCTATACCCGATACGTAGGCATCGATGCGATGTTGTGCGAGCACCATTAGAAATAAAACCTTAGGTTCCCTTAATTTTAACAAGCAATAAATAACAAATAATACAAATATTAATAAGAGGTTCCCGTAGGATACTGCGGATGCTTAGGATGCTAACACCTTCCCTAGGTATAATCAACCCCCGAACCTAGTTTCTCCTCATTTAGGGTTTTTACGATCTTTTTCCCTTTTCCCTTTGGATTAAATTAAAGTCGGTGGTGAACATAAATGTTTTGTGATTCAAGCTCACTTAATAGCTTGGTATCCGATTCTCACCGCAACATTCTCCTTTCCCTTTTTACTCTTGTTCTCAAACTTTTCTAGACTTTCTAGTTCTTGCTGATGTTCCTCCAGCTTTCCAAACAAAGTAGTCATTGAGAGTGTCGTTAGATCGTTGGCTTCCTTGATAGCTGTTACTTTAGGTTGCCATTCCCTGCTAAGACATCTCAGAATTTTATTAGTAGCAATTTCATTGGAAACAGGTTTTCCAAGTGCATTCAAACGATTGATGAGATGAACAAATCTCTTTTGCATGTCGGGGATAGATTCTCCTTGTTTCATGCGAAAGAGTTCGAACTCTTGATTAAGTGTGTTAATACGGGACTGTTTTACTTCAGTTGTACCTTCATGTGCAATTTCTAAAGCATCCCACATTTCTTTAGTTGTCGAGCAATGGGATACTCGATAATACTCATCAGCACTAAGCGTTGAAATTAGCATATTTCGAGCTCTCCAATCACTTGACCACTTTTTCTCATCTTTCTCATCCCAATCATCTTCTGGTTTAGGTACTATGGCACCTACCTCATTCATCATGGTGATTTGAAAATGACCATTTTGAATGGCAGTCCATACGCGCCTATCCACAGAATTTATGTGAACTCACATGCAGTCTTTCCAGTAGCCATAATTTTCACCATTGAAAATAGGAGCTCTATTATACGCCCCCTTTGGTTCAGAATCCATATCGTTACAGGCAGCCACAAAGCACCAGCGAACTGGTGCTCTGATACCACTTGTTAGACGTTGTGGCTAGTGATCTAGAGGGGGTGAATGGATCACCTCCTTGTTAACAAGGTTTTAAAAGATTTTTCAGAGCTTTTTAAAGATTAGCGGAAAAACACGGTCCCTAATCGACTTTCGTCTATTCTGGACCAGCCACTAGAAGACCGAACATGTGGTAAAGTGCTGGATTTGCAATTGAGATGTTAAAGACTTAAACACACAAGCTGTAAAAGTATTGAATGCACCAATCACAAAAACTATTTCCAATGAATCAAAACCAATTAAAAACGTAAATAGAGATGGAGATGGAATACAATACACGGAGATTTGGTAAGGAAGTTCCCCACGTTCGTCCTCATGTGTGAGTACGTCTCCCTCTCAATTTCAAAACGAAATTGAGAACTTTTATATCGATATTGCTGAAATCGTCTTTTACAAGGTTGCTATACAAAAACCAGAAATTTATACACCTAGATCTTCCTATTGTATGAACCTTCACTTGATCTGAGCCAAATCAAGATTCTCTTGCAAGTAATACAAACAATTCACCGGTTCCACGATCTATTTGCGAAATCTCCCAATTTCCAAACCTTACGCTGCGGCTGAATCTGTTTTGTAAACGTGACTGACAAACCCTTAAGAACACACCCGTTTTTGAAGGACAAACCAGATGGTTTTTCCTTGAAACCTTCTTTCACTCTTCAACTCAGCTAGATCATCGATCGTTCCGCTAAATGTTATCTCTTGATCCTCTAATTCACAGGACATCAATGATTATGTGTTGATGTTCTTGAATCAAAGTAATTGAGAAGATGATGAAGATGAATTTTCTCTTAGGTTTCAACCCTGCTCACAATTGAATGCACACTCAAAACTTCTTTTCTTGATTGTGTTCTTCAATTTTCTTGACCTTGAATTCACTTTTTAATTTTTCACACTCCACTGCACTAACTGAAAACATATATATACTTAACAAAGTCTTGTTAGAAATAGAAACATATTAATGCATCGATACGAAGTGCGAATGTATCGATACATGATGGTTTTTACACTGTTATGTATCAATACATAATGGAATGAATCGATACATACTGAACCAATGCAAAAGAAACAGAGAAATGAAAACATAATGAATCGATGCATGTTGCGAATGTATCGATACATAGCAGAAATTCCAGAATCATCTCTACAACATGTATCGATGCATGTTGCAAATGTATCGATACATAGCAGAAATTCCATAATCATCTCTACAGCATGTATCGATGCATGTTGCGAATGTATCGATGCATTTGACTTATTTCAGAATTTCAAGGACATTATGTATCGATACATCTTGCGAATGAATCGATACATACAGAAGCAAAAGTCAAATTTTTGTTTAAAACAAGACATGTGATAAAAGCTTGCAATGCATACAAAGTGTATCAATACAAAGTGTATGTTAAAAGCACAAACGCATAAAATTTATTATCATACAAAACTAAAGAGTTGCTCACAAACTCCCCCTTTTTGATGATGGCAAATTTTTGCAGAAGTGTGAGAACCACTCCCCCTGAGTTTGTGCTTGCTGTCATTTTTCACACTCAAGCCTTTCTCCCCCTTTGTCAACTTCAAAAAAAATTGTATAGGTGAAGCAATATTCAGCAATAAGAGGATATATAAGCTAATCACTCACAAAGAGTGAAACATAAAGTGCAAACCAATTAATCGTAAACAACAAACAAACATAGGCATTTAATTGGTCTAGTAGAGTTAAGAATTACAAAAGCAAACCAAACGCATACAATGTTTAAACATAAAATGAAAAAAAAACTTAAGCAACAAGAAAAAAAAAGGAAATGATGTAATGTAATTATGAAATGCAGCCTTAGTGAGGATAGTAGCCACCACAGGGCTCCGCATCATCTCTATCGGGATCTCTGAAACTTGGAGGAGGAGGTGGAGGAGGCATCTCATCAGGATTTTTCCCCATGAAGTTGTAATGCCTGAACCGATTCTGAACCTCGGTGCTTCTGAATCTGTCCATAATACCCGGATGTGCACGACAATCATCCATGAAACCGGACATCTCATTGTAGAAGACTTGATGCCACTAGACCAAGTCCGTGTGCCATGAGTGTTGGTTATGATACATCCTAGTGTGTTCATCATGCCATTCTCGGTGCTCTTTGTGCCACTCCGTTTGTTCTACATGCCACGCACGGGCTTCTTCATGTCGGGCATTATTGGCAATTTCCATTTGCTCAAACATTTGAGTTAGATATGCAGGAGCAGTAGTAGATGATGTTGGTGGAACAGATGGAGGAACCAGTTCATAGTTAGTAGGAGACCACCTTTGTGGCACCCACTCACCCCAAGCAGTGTTGACATTTGCTTCAGGGGGATTTTCTTCATTTACATCCTCCATATCTTCATCTGTTTGTTCTTCAGCAACAAAAATCTGTTCAGAAGGTGTATCAAAGTTATAAATTCTGGTTCTAGAGCTGCGTTCAAAGAAGTAATAGCATCGACGCTCTGTGTCCCACCTATATCCCATATGAGAAAGAGTAGCACTATTGAATTCTTGAATAGTAGATGAAGATAAGAGAGGAACATGGGGTACGACCACCTTCCAGAACTTAATGATCCGCATAATCTGTGCGGCATAAGCAAGAGTGATGTTCTTCGTACTATTTCTTGTAAGAAAAATACGCTTCACAAAATAATTGGGCCAATTCAACGGAATCTTCTTCTGCAGAATATACAAGAGATGTATGTCTGGCTTATCCAATCTAGAGTGCCCACCGGACCTCGGACGTAAAATATGCGAGAGAATCCAATGCAGAATTCTGGGGACACTCTTAATCATTCCAGAAGTTAAATGCTCATCATCACCTAGAGGCCTTTCCAGTTTTGAAATAGATGCACAACATTCCTTCAGATTAAACTTAGTTTCAAATTTCTGATCATGCCACATCTGCAACTCAGGCGTCGGGGATGGCATTTGGAACACCTTGTTCCAATCACCAGCCTCAAAACAGTAAGTCCTTGTTCCAATAGAGCACTTGAACATGTACCCTTTACCAGATTTTACACCCGCATAAAAAGCACGAATGAAGTCCTCATGATAGTCATCATTAACAGTTAAAAGTGACCCAAGTTTTTGTGCATCAATCAAATCAGCAACTTCATCTAAGCATAGAGTACGCACATCTTGAGTATTGAAGACATGGGGTTTCATGACTAACCTTGTCTTGAAGGAAACCTCAAACTCTTTAGCAATGGCAGGATGGAGAATGGATGACCCAGTGGGAGGAATTTCTGGAGCAGGCGGAGCTTGGTGTGAAGCCTCAACAGGTTCTTTCCCTTTACCTCTACCTTTTGCTCTAGGAAGCATGACTCTTGGAGGCATGATTATGAAGTTAGGGTTTTGGAAGAAAAGGGGTTTTGTGGTGCTAGGGTTTTTTTTTTAATCGTTAATGATGCAAATGGAATGAAGAAGGAGATAAAATAGAGATTATAACTGATGCAAATATCATAACTGATGCTGATGTGTCGATACAAAAAAAAGAAAAGGATTTTATAACAGTATGCATCGATACATAATCGTATGCGTCGATTCATGTTACGAAATTTTGGATTTTCAAGATGCTATGTATCGATACAAACCACGAATGTATCGATACATGTTGCGAAATTTTGGATTTTCAAGTTGCTATGAATCGATACAAACCACAAATGTATCGATACATACTGTAATAATTTTGACAATTTTTAAAAGAAATTGAACATGTATCGACACAAAATGAATATGCATCGATACATAGACCTTATGTATCAATACATGAGACTTATGAAAAACATTTAATGCAGAATGCAGAGTGAATCATAACATTTTAATGATGCTTAAGAATACTTTACAAACTAATGATTAATGCTCAAACAATCATATGTAAAGAAGTACATATAAGCAAGAAATAATTGCTCAAACATACATTTATTACACAATATTAACAAGATGTAGAGAGGAACAATATTACCTCCGTCGTAGTAATCTCATGAAGTACGAGTGAAGTCTACATTCAGATCTCAGTAAACACGATGAGATAAATATAAACTAAATCAAACAAACTTAAGACACCAATGCAGAGAGATCAAGAATCCCTAATTCACGACGAATGTTGAAGAATGGTTCAGTTGCCAATGGTTTAGTGAAAATGTCAGCAAGTTGATTTTTAGTATCAACATGCTCAAAAACAACATCTCCTTTTTCAACATGACCGCGAAGGAAGTGATGTCTAATCTCTATATGTTTGGTGCGTGAGTGTAAAACAGGATTCTTAGTGAGATTAATGGCACTAGTGTTGTAACACTTTATTGGAATACGTTTAAGTTGAATATCAAAATCTTGTAGTTGTTGTCTTAGCCATAAAATTTGAGTGCAACAGCTACCGGCTGCAACATACTCAGCCTCTGCAGTAGACAACGCCACGGATACTTGCTTTTTGCTATGCCAACTTATTAAAGAATTTGAAAATAGATGACATGTACCACTAGTGCTTTTCCTATCTGATTTGCAGCCAGCAAAATCAGAATCAGAGTAACCTACTAAGCTGCAATCGCTCCCTTTGGAATACCAAAGCCCGTATTTAGGTGTTCCATGAAGATACCTAAATATACGCTTGACTGATTTTAAGTGAGATTCTTTAGGATTTGATTGATATCGTGCACACATACAAACACTAAACATGATGTCCGGTCTAGAAGCAGTTAGATACAAGAGAGACCCAATCATACCTCTATACCTTTTGACATCAACACACTTACCATGTTCATCTTTGTCCAAGTTTCCATTGGTAGGCATGGGAGTGTCGATTGATTTTGAATTATTCATTCCAAAGCGCTTGAGCAATTCTCTGCAGTATTTTGTTTGACATACTGTTGTACCTTCATCGAGTTGCTTTATTTGGAGGCCTAAGAAGTAGTTCAACTCCCCCATAAGACTCATCTCAAACTCACCCTGCATAACATTAGAAAGCTCTTCGACCAAGTGTATGTTAGTTGAACCAAAAATTATATCGTCTACATAAACTTGAACTAAAAGAATGTGTTTTCCTTTATGTCTAATGAAGAGTGTATTATCCACTTTACCTCTAGAATATCCATGATCAATTAGAAATTTGCTAAGTCTTTCGTACCACACACGAGGTGCTTGCTTAAGACCATATAAAGCACGCTTTAATTTGTAAACATGATCTAGATATTCAGAATTTTCAAAACCGGGAGGTTGTGAAACATATACTTCTTCATTTATGACACCATTTAAAAACGCACTCTTTACGTCTATTTGGTAAAGCTTGAAATTCATAGAACACGCATAAGCAAGCAAGAGACGTATATCTTCAAGGCGAGCCACTGGAGCATAAGTCTCCTCATAATCTATGCCCTCCTCTTGGTTATACCCTTGTGCTACCAAGCGTGCCTTGTTCCTAGTTATCACTCCGTTTTCATCAAGTTTATTCCTAAACACCCATTTAGTACCTATGATATGATGATCTCGCGGACGAGGGACAAGATCCCAAACGTCATTTCTTTTAAATTGATTAAGCTCTTCTTGCATGGCCATTAGCCAAAATTCATCAATCAAGGCCTCTTTAGCATTTTTAGGCTCTACTTGTGATACAAAAGCGAAGTGAGAACAAAAATTACTTATCTTAGAACGAGTCAACACTCCCTTTGAAATATCTCCCAATATATTGTCTATAGGGTGGTCTTTAGAGGATTTACAAGCTGGTGGAAGTTCATTCACTTCAGATGTTCCTTCCTCTTTATCTTTTTCATGACTAGTATCTTCCTCCTTCTTATTTTCAGCAGTTTCAGATTGATCAATTTCCGTAACAGCTTCTTTGAGTATTTCTTCTGTAGATACACCTGCATCATCAAAAGAGATACCTTTTCCGACAATTTTTGGATAAGACTCATCAAAAGAAACATGGACAGTTTCTTCAACAGAAAGTAAACACCTATTATACACTCTATATGCTTTACTTGATTGAGAGTATCCAAGGAGAATACCTTCATCAGCTTTGGCATCAAACTTCCCAAAGTTTTCCTTACCATTATTTAAAACAAAACACTTACAACCGAACACGTGAAGATGAGACAAGTTTGGCTTTCTACCTTTTAAAATTTCATAAGGGGTTTTATTCAAAATAGGACGAATTAAAATCCTGTTCAGAACATAACAAGCTGTGCTAATTGCATCAGCCCAAAAATATTTTGGTAATCCACCCTTATTGAGCATTGTTCTTGCCAATTCCTCTAAAACTCGATTTTTGCACTCCACAACACCGTTTTGTTGTGGAGTTCGAGGAGCTGAAAAGTTGTGCTCACTGTCAAACTTGTCACAATACTTATCAAAGAGATGGTTTTGAAATTCACCTCCATGATCGCTTCGAATTGTAACTATTTTAGAATTCATTTTGTTTTGGAAAAGTTTTGCAAAACTTTTAAAAGCAGAAAAAGTTTCATCTTTGCTATGAAGGAATATAGTCCAAGTGAATCTAGAGTAGTCATCTACTATTACGAAACCATAATAGTTTCCACCTAAGCTCTTTGTCCTAGATGGTCCAAAGAGGTCCATATGGAGAAGCTCAAGGGGTCTTGAAGTTGAAATTATGTTTTTAGATTTAAAGGAGACCATTGTTTGTTTTCCCATTTGGCAAGCATCACATAGGCGTTCTTTTGAAAATTTTATTTTTGGAAGACCTACTACTAGATCCTTAGATACAACCTTATTAAGCAAATCGAAATTAACATGCGCTAAGCGTCTATGCCATAGCCATGAATCATCATTTAGGGCAACTAAACATTTAGTGCTTGTTAAAGATACATCCAAAAGATCAAGCATATATATGTTGTTTACTCTTACACCTTTAAACACAACATTATGTTCAGTATGTTCAATTTTGCAACAAGTTTTTGTGAAAGAAACTTTATAACCTTTGTCGCATAATTGACTTATACTCAACAAATTGTGTTTAAGTCCCTCTACAAGATGGACATCAGAAATAGTAGTGGTAGAGGGATTACCTACACTACCTTTGCCAAGTATAGCTCCTTTGTTATTGTCTCCATAAGTGACATACCCCTTCTTCTTTGCTTTGAAGTCAATAAAAAGTGATATGTCACCCGTCATGTGCCTTGAACACCCGCTGTCCAGAAACCATCTTCTTTCCATGGATGCAAGACACTCATCCTACAATATCAAAAGAGAGAGGTAGGTACCCAATTTTTATTGGGTCCAAGTGGGTAAGTGGTAACATGGTTGTCTTTAGGCTTCCATTGATAAATACCTTTAGGCACTAGGAATCTTCTAAATTTGCATTTTTCAATGGTATGGCCAGCATGACAACAATAATGACATACACTATGACAATGTTGTTGTTTATGTTTGGTCCTTAAATCCTTTGGAATAAAAGAGTATCTTGCATATGGAGGATTTAATGACTTTTTAAACAACCTAGTGTCAATGGCATAAGTAATCTTAGGTTGTAAAGCTTTTTCCAATTTGACCTTAAGAGAAATGACCTCTTGTTGCCAAATGTGACAAGCTTCACAATACCTCATTTTACTACAACCATCAATATCAATAGCTTTTGAATTTTCTGCAATTCTAGCTTTCAAGTACTCTAGATCTTTTTCAGCATGGAGTACTTTACCTTCCAAGTAAGAAATTATTTTTTATCGGAAGATAATCTTTTAAACGCTTCTATAGCTTCATTATGCAGTTTTTCAAAAGCTATTTTCAATTTAGAAAAGGACATAGAAGAGAAATTGTTATAGTAAGCTTGTTTTACCCTTTTTTCATCAATTTTCTTCTTGTTGTGGGACTGATTTTTGGTGTGAGCCATAAGACACAAATTTGCGGTTTCATCGCTATCACTTGAGCCTTGTGTACTTGATGAATCACTATCACTTTCCCAAGCAATGTAAGCTCTTCTTTGCTTATTGTACCTTTTTGGTGGAGCTTTTCCTTTATCCTTTTTCTTCAAAGGACAATCCGTCTTATAATGTCCGGACTTACCACAATTAAAACAAGACCCTCTTTCTCTATTCTTCTTAATTTCTTCCTGTTTTGAATCTATAGATTGTCTTCTAAACTTTATGAGATTTTTGTCGGAATGCTTGATTCCATTCTTTCGAATGAATCTATTATATCTCCTAACAAAAAGTCCCATTTCTTCGTCACCGGAGTCTTCGTCACTACTTGACTCATTGTTGCTTAGCTCCTTTTGTGAGGAATTTGAGTTAGAAGCCACAAGAGCTATAGGCCTCTTCTCACCCTCTTTGTCTTTATTCTTCTCCTTTCCCTTTTTACTCTTGTTCTCAAACTTTTCTAGACTTTCTAGTTCTTGCTGATGTTCCTCCAGCTTTCCAAAAAAAGTAGTCATTGAGAGTGTCGTTAGATCGTTGGCTTCCTTGATAGCTGTTACTTTAGGTTGCCATTCCCTGCTAAGACATCTCAGAATTTTATTAGTAGCAATTTCATTGGAAACAGGTTTTCCAAGTGCATTCAAACGATTGATGAGATGAACAAATCTCTTTTGCATGTCGGGGATAGATTCTCCTTGTTTCATGCAAAAGAGTTCGAACTCTTGATTAAGTGTGTTAATACGGGACTGTTTTACTTCAGTTGTACCTTCATGTGCAATTTCTTAAGCGTCCCACATTTATTTAGCTGTCGAGCAATGGGATACTCGATAATACTCATCAGCACTAAGCGCTGAAATTAGCATATTTCGAGCTCTCCAATTACTTGACCACTTTTTCTCATCTTTCTCATCCCAATCATCTTCTGGTTTAGGTACTATGGCACCTGCCTCATTCATCATGGTGATTTGAAAATGACCATTTTGAATGGCAGTCCATACGCGCCTATCCACAGAATTTATGTGAACTCGCATGCAGTCTTTCCAGTAGCCATAATTTTCACCATTGAAAACATGAGCTCTATTATACGCCCCCTTTGGTTCATAATCCATATCGTTACAGGCAGCCACAAAGCACCAGCGAACCGGTGCTCTGATACCACTTGTTAGACGTTGTGGCTAGTGATCTAGAGGGGGGGGGGTGAATGGATCACCTCCTTGTTAACAAGGTTTTAAAAGATTTTTCAGAGTTTTTTAAAGATTAGCGGAAAAACACGGTCCCTAATCGACTTTCTTCTATTCTGGACCAGCCACTAGAAGACCGGACATGTGGTAAAGTGCTGGATTTGCAATTGAGATGTTAAAGACTTAAACACACAAGCTGTAAAAGTATTGAATGCACCAATCACAAAAACTATTTCCAATGAATCAAAACCAATTAAAAACGTAAATAGAGATGGAGATGGAATACAATATACAGAGATTTGGTAAGGAAGTTCCCCACGTTCGTCCTCGCGTGTGGGTACGTCTCCCTCTCAATTTCAAACCGAAATTGAGAACTTTTATATCGATATTGCTGAAATCGTCGTTTACAAGGTTGCTATACAAAAACCAGAAATTTATACACCTAGATCTTCCTATTGTATGAACCTTCACTTGATCTGAGCCAAATCAAGATTCCCTTGCAAGTAATACAAACAATTCACCGGTTCCACGATCTATTTGCAAAATCTCCCAATTTCCAAACCTTACGCTGCGGCTGAATCTGTTTTGTAAACATGACTGACAAACCCTCAAGAACACACCCGTTCTTGAAGGACAAACCAGATGGTTTTTCCTTGAAACCTTCTTTCACTCTTCAACTCAGCTAGATCATCGATCGTTCCGCTGAACGTTATCTCTTGATCCTCTAATTCACAAGACATCAATGATTATGTGTTGATGTTCTTGAATCAAAGTAATTGAGAAGATGATGAAGATGAATTTTCTCTTAGGTTTCAACCCTGCTCACAATTGAATGCACACCCAAAACTTCTTTTCTTGATTGTGTTCTTCAATTTTCTTGACCTTGAATTCACTTTTTAATTTTTCACACTCCACTGCACTAACTGAAAACATATATATACTTGACAAAGTCTTGTTAGAAATAGAAACAGATTAATGCATCGATACGAAGTGCGAATGTATCGATACATGATGGTTTTTACACTGTTATGTATCAATACATAATGGAATGAATCGATACATACTGAACCAATACAAAAGAAACAGAGAAATGAAAACATAATGAATCGATGCATGTTGCGAATGTATCAATACATAGCAGAAATTCCAGAATCATCTCTACAGCATGTATCGATGCATGTTGCGAATGTATCGATACATAGCAGAAATTCCAGAATCATCTCTACAGCATGTATCGATGCATTTGACTTATTTCAGAATTTCAAGGACATTATGTATTGATACATCTTGCGAATGAATCGATACATACAGAAGCAAAAGTCAAATTTTTGTTTAAAACAAGACATGTGATAAAAGCTTGCAATGCATACAAAGTGTATCAATACAAAGTGTATGTTAAAATCATAAACGCATAAAATTTATTATCATACAAACTAAAGAGTTACTCAAACAATAAACCCAGGATGGAAGGAGTAAAAAGCCCTGAAGTCATTTCAGCCAGATTACAATGATTGAAATTGACTATAGGATGAGTCGGCCTATGACAAGTCTAGCAGAAAATTATGTGATTCCTGACTAAAGAGATTAGAGGCTCTTGAAATTCATAGGCGCACACCTCACTCAAGTTGGTGTACATGAGGAAGCAGATAACTGACACAGGAAGAAGATAACTGACACTCCCCCTTAGCCCAAGAACCTTTACTTGCCACGAAGGAAATAAATCTTCCTTGGGAGGTGAAGATGCTTCCTCAAGCAACCAAACACCAACCTGGATAACTTAGAACACATAACACAATTGTGTTCATAACTTAGGTCACAAAACATAAAAAGAACAAAAGCTCAGATATTATGTTGTAACATCATATCAAACATCCTTGCAAAACAGCTGTAACAACAAACACATTACTCATATGGTGACCAATACCATCCCCCCCCCCTTTAGCCAAAAATTGACAAAAGTATCCAAAGCAAACCCATATTCAGACAGTACTCACCCAAACACAGACAAAAGCCATAAGAGCACAACCACAACTTAAGACAAAAAGAAGAAAAAATCCCTTTAAATACCCGAGTAGTAACTTAGGAAATGAAGATCCACTGATATTAATGACGGACTATTCAATGAGAATGTATTGAGGAAGAAAACTTCAGAAAAGATAATTGTGCACCATCAAAATCAGTTTTGAAAGTTTCTCCTTTAGTGTGCACTGTCCACAAACAATTCTTCATGCCTTTATTCATTCTGGATTGTATTTCCTTGAAATGAAAGTTCCAATGAATGCACATGCATAGTAAAAACCACATTTTACACGCCCTCCTGACATGCATTTGACTCTACCGTCCATATACAACTACTTTTTAATATTAAAGGAAACAATTCCTGAACAATATCCTAACATCTAATCAGACTTTGTCTACTATCTCTTGTCTTCTCCAAATGAACCAGTAACTTCTTCAACATTCAACAGGAAATATTTTCTGATCATATCCCTACACATACATATTTGAAGAAATATCACAAAGTCTTCCACTAAACTCCAAGCATACTCCAAGCATACATATTTGAAGAAATATCACAAAGTCTTCCACTGAACTCCAAGCATACTCCTATCAGGTAACTCATAAAAACCTTGTACAAATCTGATTCAATCCACAAAACCACAAGAAAACTGCTAAGACCGCCATGAACTATAGTAATGATACAATGTCAGAACATTTTATCTGACATCTCAATCTCATAAGAGATACATAATCTCAAACTGCTTGATCCCCAAGAAATCTAAGTGAGGACTGCATTACTGCAACAACAAATCCTAAACAAGAATTCAACTTCACTTGTCATAGATAACCAGTGCTCCTTCAGAAGAAGAACACCTCACTAGTGAATGAAAGCACAAGACTAATCTTCATGTTTTCATAAAGTAAAGAAACAACTTTTACTTTTCATGTTCAACACACCTGCTAAACACATTCACTTAATGTAAACTCATTCTTGATTCTTACAGACACATACACAATTTACTCCTTGAGAATACATCCAAACACCCTGGATTATTCACACATCAAAGACATAGCCTTACAAATCCTCACAAGTTATATTAACTATTTGGATATGCAAGAAGTCATACCCACTTTGTTTGATCAAATCTCTTGATAACATGAATGATGACTTATAATACCCATAGTTGACCCAAAAAAACTCACGAGTTGACTTTCAGCTTTGACTGGCTGTTAACTTTTAGCTTTGATTGACTGTTGACTTTTTCTCAATGCATTGAATTCCTCTTCAAATATCAATTATAATCCCTTGAAATGCTTTGTGATGATCAATAGGACACATGTGGAAGCCTTAATATGTAATTTGAACAATATAATTATGTTTTGCTCAAAAAATCAACTACATGTTGACTTTGACCAAAACCCTAAGAGCCGATAGATAGAAGCTTAATCAACTGCAAATCCTTTGAAACCCTAATCACGAGTGTGATCTTGTTGAAATAATTATTTGTACCACAGTCAACAAATTTGACCACCTGTACCTCATATCTAAATCACCATCTACGCCTAAATAGAATTAATGATTATATACCCAAGATAGTGCAAGGATCATTTGTATCTAAGTGAACATGGTTGACAATTTAAACCATAATAGAAGAAATGATCACTTTCCCCATATAAAGTAATGATCATTTATACCAAGGTTTTTGTAATCATCTACTCAAGGCAGACCATTTGTACCCAAACATATATGATCATCTATACTAAGTGCAAATTAATGCATGTGCCTAGATGTAGAATTTATTACTAATGCTTAAATGACGAGGGCCTTTTATTTTATGTCACCATGGAGAATATTCTCAACTGTCACATCATGATAATTGTGTCATTATACTCAAAATATGTATGCATGAACTATTCAAAAGATTAAGTTTATTGTGTTTGCATCGAAAAAAAATGTTTTGAGGTGATATAATTTTTTTTGAAGGAATTCAAATTCTACTATATAAGTTTCATTGTTTTGATGAAAATTTTATAATTATTTTTAAAATGATAAGAATTTATAAAATGTTTTGTTGATATAAAACTTAAAATTTCAAATGACTCTTAAAATAAAGAAAATGAAAATTTTCTTACTCTATATAATCTATATAATGTGAATGTCAAATAAATTCTTGCTAATTTTTTTTTACAAGTTTGTCTACATAACACGTTGAACAACAATTTGGGCTTATTTTTACTGTCATGGTATGGCCCAAAATGAAACATTTTCGAACACATATGTATTGGGTCATTATCATCATTATTCAATTTAATGGAGACTTGAAAATAAATATAAATTCATAAGGGTGTTGGTTTCTACACCTTTCTTTTTGCTACACACTTACACGTTTGCATGCCATAATTTTGTTATTGAATACATATCGCTCAACGATATTTAACAGAATAAAATGTAATTTTCATAAAAGAATAACTTGGATATAATTTTTGAAATTTAAAACGTGGAATTTTCGTGCATATTTTATGCCTAATAAGTGTTTCTATAGAAAAAACATGTAACATTTGATGATGAAAATTGAGAAACAATGTTTCAAATAGTTTCAACATGGTCATTTGCGAACAATTTTATGTATAAAAAAAATAAAAATAGAGTTATTTCATTAAAAAATTGTATTAGTTTGATGGTATGCGTGTTTGCCCACTATCCATGTTCTCTACGATTCAACTCTCATTAGATACAAGTTTTTTTATTTTTCGAAAATAAACATATAAAAAAACATTAAAAAGGTTCTATTAGAATTGGAACCGAAGACATTATAATAACACCGACTATTTCAACCATTAGTTCATTTCCTTCTCGGTGCACATTCATACATTCACTGTATTTTAACCACTTATAAAATTTAAAATTTTTTAAATGTATATTTTGGAAAATCTCCAACAATTATATTTGAGAAATTCCTCAACACTTTTAAATCAGTATAAAATAAAATAAAAATACAGGCAAGAAAAGTTGATATTATCGATGGTCAAAAGTTATATTGAGAGTACAACTTTCCGTTAAATGTATTTTCCATAATGTTAAAACTTGGATACTTTAGCATTAATGGATATTTGATTGTATCCTCTAATTTTCGATGTGCATCTTATTATTGGGAAGCATAAAAGAATTTGGAAATAAGTGGGAAAAGCTTCCATGCATCAAAAATATTTTTTTGTGAAAAATCACCTTATAGGGCGACACATGCATACTTCAGGTTGACACATGGAAGAATTTTATTTCCTATGCACACATCTGCTTCATATGTCGGCGCATTCACTACATTATTAAAGCATATGGGCTCTATTAGATGTGTCGCCTCTACATGTCGACACATGACCTATACAGGTCAATACATGCGTCGTCGAACAGGTCGGCACATAGCTTTCAAAGGTCGGCTTGTGAAACGAAATTTTCCAAAAATTCACAATTTTTTTCAAATATTTTGCATTCCATTGCCTTCTAACATGAATGCATATAAATATTTCATACATGCATCATTCCTTTGCAATTAATTTGTTAAAATCATAAATGAAACCTGGAACATACTAAGAGTCTTATCATTTTAAACTTTGGTTTTATGCATACACACAAACAAAGTAAAAATAATCATTCATTTTTTGGGTGCCATCTAGAGTCATATAGATAAGGTCCAATTTAGCTTGTGGTATTGTAAATTGGGTTGAGATCTTAGGGGGTTTCAAATAAGAAAATCAAGGTGGAATTTTCCTTCATGAAAAAGTGTTGATTTGAAGGTTTTGGACAAGATTACTCAAGTTTGGATTCAATAAAGTGAAGGATTTTAAGGGATGCGATTCTTGCAAAGGAGTGACGTGAGAAAGTGGAACATCTTGGTAAATCTTGAGTTACAATAATTCGCAAGTCGAATTCGATCGGGTGAAGGTTTTGAAGGGATGCGGTTCTTGCAAAAGAGTAGGGTGAGATGGTGAGTCGAATTGATATTGTTAGGTGACTTGATCAAGCTCAGATCAAGGGAAAATAAAGGGCTAGGATCAACATTAAACTTATGCTTTTCAAAGTTGCATTTCAACATTTCTCTTGTAAACTAAATTTGCAAAGTAAGGTTAATTTCACAAACTCAATTCGAATTCGATATACAACTGATTCATATACACAGTTGTAATAGGTTAAAATTTTCGTAGCTGGTTTACAACGCCAGATTTAACGACAGTTGGCTTAAAAACCGAAGTAACATATGTTGTGTAACAAACATCGATTCCTAACAACTACTTTTTTTTCTTTCCATTTTTTCCATTTTAAACATATATTTTATTTCATTTTTTAGTGTTACAAGACTTTAACCTCAAAACACAAAATTCATATTTTTTCTATTTTTACGTGAAAGAGAAGAGTTTGATCAAAACTTTGTTCAAATTCAAATTCATCTTATTTCATTTTTTAGTGTTACGACCAGCAAAACTAAAAAATTCATTAAAAAAGTTAAAGAGAAGAGTATATATATATATATATATATATATATATATATATATATATATATATATATATATATATATATATATATATATATATATATATATATAAGAGAAAACATCATTAAAATTCCAAGTAAGAAGAGTACATTGATAATCATGATACATATATTTATCAAATATCTGAGCCCATGGAAACAAATGCATCTTCATAATATGAGACTCTCTCCTCATTACCCTCATTTGGATCATAAAAAGTCCTCTTATGCTTCTTTTTCTTTTTCTTCTTCTTCTTGGCCTTCCTCACCCATAATGTGTCCCTGATAGCCAACGTTCCAGATGGTTGGACCTCCTCATTTGACCGCTGATGGTGTTGTTCATTTCTGACCTCATTGGTGATATTTCTGTTAGCATTCTCATTTATAGAACTCATTGTTACGAAGATTATATTATAAGGAATTGTAAAACTATCTATTTATAGATGAGGTTGAAGAAGCAAAGTCTGATAGTTTAATGCTTGCAATGATGATAACTTGTAATGGTTGATATACTTGAAAGATATTTTTGAAAAATGGAAAAAATTTAAATCATTATTATACTTGGGATGATTCTTTCCCTCTTCCTGGAAGAGCAAAGGTTGTAATATTACAACAGTTGTGTATTAGAACTGTGAATAAATAATTATGTAAAATGGAAAAATATTGTTACCAGGAGTCGAACCTTGTACCAAATAAAAAGGGTAACTCTACAATTCATATGATTAACCGTTGTGATATATTTATAATAAATATATATTTATAATTACAGTTCTTTTCTATAACCATTGTGAAATATTTACCCATATAAGCAAATTAACTTTCCCTTTTTTTACAATAGCGCCGTTTCCTTCACAATGAAACCATAGCACCCATTTTTTCTCTTCTTCTTTACCTTTAGCCGTGAATCTTATGCTTCATACATGAAGGTATTCTTCTTCTTCTTCTATCTATTATTAGATATTTCTCATTATCTATTTTGTTGCATGTTATTTATTATTCTTCTTCTTCCATCTTTGACAACAAACTTCATCTAGTTTTAGAAATAATGAAAAGAAATGTAAGAAGTATGAAGCTTTTGTTTAAGCTTTTTCCTTCTTGTATTTCTTCTTCATTATTTTACAAACTAGATGAACATGGCTATGATGTTGGCAGTAGCAAACTTAATGTACATATTGTTTGTGTAGCTATGGAAAATAAGGTATTTTTCTACTTCGATCTTCTTGTTATATAGTTCCCATTATCTCGTTTGCTTCATGTTGTTTTTGTTGATTGTTCTCATTTTTGCATATTCATCTTTAATGCATTAACAAAGACCATACTTTGGCTATGAGACATATTTTTTGAGTAGAAATGGAAAAAAGTATAAGAAGTATGAAGCTATATATGATGGAAACTTCATCCACCTTGTACTTTTTCTTCATTGTTTCACGAACAAGATTTTTTTCATACTCAGGATGCTTCATAGGCTAAGTAACCTTCATTGTAATGGTATATATGGAAACAATGTATATTAATTTGTTACAGTACCACTTAGGTTACGGTCTCACGTCTTAGGGTTTTGTTTCAAGTTTTGATGGTTTTGTTTTGAATGCTAACTAAGTTTCTTTTATTTGAAATAACTGAAGTTGTATAGTAAAGATGATGCATGGCGATGATGATGGTGGAAGCAAACGTATAGTATGAGTTGATAATGTACATGTATATGAAGTCCTTTTGAGATTGTATATGAAAATTAGTTTATTATATACTATGTATATTGTTTGTTTCACTATCCTTATATTGAAAATGAAATCATTTAAATTGACATAGAAACTTATCATCTGGAAATAAGATTATGTGAAAATCAACATATATCAATCAATGTTTTCCGAATAGCTTGCATCTCATTCTGCACATTTTATGTTCCTTAGTACAAATATATGGTTCAATGGTCTATTTTCTTCAATTCATCGATGTCTACAATTCTATTTTACCTCATCGTCATCACTTATCACCGTGATTGTTATGATCATGATTGTTATGATGATAAAATCATGATGATAAGCGATGATGATGAGGTAAACTATAATAAAAGATATCGATGATTGAAGGAAACCGACCATTGAACCATATTTGTGTTAAAGAACATAAAATTGCACGATGAGACGCATGCAATTCGAAAAACAGTGGTGTGTTTAAGTTGGCTTTCAAGAACAATTTAATTTTCATATTATATAGTTCTTTACCAATTTTAATTGTTGTATTTCTTTAATTAGGTGTACGGTAAACAAGTAATATACATTGGTATGTAATAAACTAACGATACATTCTACAACGGTTGAAACTCATAACCGTTGTGATATTCAGTATATATTACAACGGTTGTAATACATAACCGTTGTAATATAATGCGTACTTTCTAGAATACAAAAAATAGTCCTAGATCTGTGATTATAAGTAGCGTACTTACAACAACACTTTACATAATAATGCCTTGATCTGCGTGATTATATGTAGTTTCCAACTGTTGTTAAATGGGTTTTCCATAGTAGTGATTGGATTCAGGGTTCTAAAGTTATGAGATATGTTTTGCACAAAGTGGTTTGTTTCTCATTATGATGATAAAGTTTTGATTTTTGGGGTTTTAGTGTGTTGTTTTAAGTTTTTGGTAATATAGCTACATTGTTTGTTTATTTTGAAGAATATGACATTTACATTAAGACTTGTTAAAGTTTTACTATGCTATGTTAAAATTTATCGGCCTATTTGGTAAAGATTAACAATTTTGTAAATTATGTAGTAAATCAAATTGTAAGAAAAATTGGCGAGCGAGCCTGCCAACCCGCCAAGTCATTAGTCAACGACACAAACTTGACTTTTGAGCTCGGGCGCCTAAATTGGTCCGCCCCATCCCACCTCACTTTTGGACGGGCTTAAATGAGGCGGGCCTAAACGGGACGGGCCGCCTGCTTTACTACCCATACTCAACAGGAGTAGTGGAACCCTAATGTGATGCTTCCCCCGTTTCAAGAAAAGAATTATTTAGGTTTCCCTCTTTGGCAAAAATAGATACGGTGGAAGAATATACAACACTTTCCCATGGAGATATTGAATTCTTCTGGTTTCATTTTACAATTTTCCTTGATTTTTTCCATATTGCGTTAACTTTCTAAAATATAATAAGAAAAATGTCAAAAGATAAAAGTTAATCGCTAAAGAAGAAGGAGAAAAGAAATATCCAAGTGAAAAAACTTTAGTTCTTCCTAGACTTATGTTATGGCAGTACGAAAAGAAAGGTGTCTTATCAAAGATCATATATCTCGCATGTAACCCTTAAGTGTTTCAGTTCCCCTAATGTTAATAATGACACCCCCAAATAGAAATTTGGTGTTCTAAATAATGAAATCTTGAGTCCCTAGAAAATTGAAGAAATAACCTTTTTCTTTGTAAACAAAGTAAAGGTGATTGGTCATCGAGGGTGAAATTATCCAAAACACCACCTTTCTACTCAAACATAAGAATTTTGGGGGAAACTATTTTGGGTGAAATTCTCCAAAAATTTGTATGTTTATATGTGTGTGTTTATGCGTGTGCGTGTGTCGGTGGGTGGTATGTGTGGGTGAGTGTGTGTGCGCACGTGTGTGTGTGTGTGAAATATCGCTGAATCAGGTAACAAGTTTAAAACACAATTTTAATACTCAATACTCTTTCATATATTGATTTCAGCTTCAGAGTGCTAACTTTATAGGTACACCTTCCTCTCCACCGCACCGGAATCTCTACTTTGTCGTAGGTTCTGCATCTCTCTTTATTTATGGTTCCAAAACGTAACATTACTATTGTTTTTTTTTCACTGAGCAATAATTATTTTTTATTAAAGATGTTTTATTGAATAATAAAAGAAAAATAAAAAGGACGAGGAGACATAAAATCTAAATTATCAAAAAGCTAGCAAAAATGTAAGTTTTAAATTGTCAAACTCCACCATCTCTTCTCCAAGTCGAATGAAACAATTACATCATAATTTTAACTTAGCAATGTAAGTTTTTATTGTTGTGTCAGCTAAAATATTTAATGTTGTCGTTTATATTAAGATTTATTGTTTAACAATTTTATTGATTTGGTTTTTCGTTGTTGTTGTTGTTTAGCTTTAATGTTTAATCATTCCATAGATTTAGATTTTGTTGTTGTTGATATTTAATGTTTAACGACTCTATTGATGTTTTTTTATTGTTTTTATTGAGATTTAATGTTTAACGATTATGTTAATTTTTTTTTATTCTCGTTTTCGTTATGATTTTTGTTGTTATGTTGTTCTTATTGTTGTTGTTGTTTGTTAGAAATATTTAATATTCTATATTGTGATGGATGTTCTCAATGTTGTGAGTCAAAACATGTGGAAAAGTTGAAAAATTCACAATGGTTGTAAATCCCAACCGTGGGAAAATATGAAGTTGACCGTAAAGGTGAGAAAGACACAAGAAGGGGATTGAATTGTGCTGCTTTTTCGTTCTTTTTAAAACTCTTGGTCAAATTCTAAATATAAGGTTGTAGAATTTGATTTAGTTAGGGGTGGGAAACATATATGAAATACAATAAAGAAGAATAACACACAGAGTTATCCTGGTTCCTCTCACAAGTTGAGAGTAATCTAGTTCTTTAATACTTACAAGATATTTTCACTATAATCACACAATATTAGAATTTTCTCAAGCACACAAGAAATATCTTCATTTGCTCAAACACTAAATTAAGAGACATTTATGCTCAAGCACACAAGTAAGAGACTTCCTTTACTCAAATACTAAAGTAAGAGACTTCCTTCGCTCAAATACTAAAGAAGAGATTTCCTTTGCTCAAACACTAAAGAGACTTTTTTTGCTCAAGCACACAAGCAAGAGACTTCCAATACTCAAGTACACAAGCAAGAGACTTCAAATGATCAAACAATTAGTAAGAGACTTCTAAAATCTACCTATAAGATAAACGATTGTTGGAAAAAATATGATATATAATCCGAGATTTATAAAGAATTCAAAGAAAATAAACTCTTTCAAGACTTAGGGATTTCTAAGATATACAAGGATAATAAATCATAATATCAACTTGTGCTTTTATGTTGATAGAGTGACTTCTCTTTTGATGTCAATTGGTGTATATTTTTCTTCAAGACTTTATCTCCTTAAGAGAAGAAAAAAGTCATTGAAGATTCGACTTAGTAGAGTCCTTTGAGAAGCATTAAAAAAGACTTTGGAAATTTTCACCAAATAGTCAGGTTAAGTGAAAGATATTTTAAAAACCCTTTGCTACAAAAAGAATTAGGTATTCACATGAAAACTCTACGAAGAAAATAAAGCTTAGGTATTCACATGAAAAAGTAGACTTAGAGGTTGATAGTGATCTATTAGAGTCACCTTGTTCCTTGCGCTTTTAGTGACTCAAGTTCTGATCACCAAAAGCATTCAAAGTCTGGTCTTTAGAGGCTGACTCCTTCATACGTTGACCTCTTCAAAAGTTGGTCTTCAGCTTCTAATCCTTCAGATTTTGGTCTTTAAGCTTCTCTTTGAATGTTCATAGTCATAACCAATACTTGTATTCTATATGAAATTTTAGTCCATGGTCATGCACACTTGAACAAACATTAGTATACCCAATTATTCTTTAAATACTTTGTTATCATCAAAACATAAGGGATATGAGACAAACAAAATTTGTTCCAATAGATTGACTTTTCACCACTGCTGGAACTCTTAACCATGGTGAAATATGGGCTGATGGAAATTTCACTGTTGTTGGAAGTTCCAAGTGTGGTGAAATGTAACACACTTTCTATCACACTCTTCAGTTTCACGAATTGTCAACTGCAGTAAAATCATTTTCCAAACAGTGAAGATAAATAGTTTTGTAGTAGTGATCCCACCAAGTGTTATAATAACCAAAAAACGTCCATTTCCTAATCTATCTACACATGCATTTCCCCTATCTAAAAACATGAAATATCTTAAATCTAAAGTAGAATATAGTATGTAATATATTCTTCCATTTAACTAAAAGATGTAAATGATCAACATTCACATCAGAAAATGCACTAATTACCAACATTGACTCAATTTCCAGCGAAAGATTTCTCTAATTCTTCTTGTTAACGTATTTGAAAGAAAGCATGATTTCATTCAATTTAGCTTGAAATGATGTGTAAACTCAAATCTTAGCTGAGAAAACTCCCAAGGATGTTCCTAAATTATCTCTAAATATGCCACCACGAGTTAATATTTCAGTATTTCCTCTTGAAGCTACATTTGTGTTGATTTTAATCCAATAATGACTAGAAAATCACCAATTTAGCTTGTATGATTCTAGGTGCGGGAGAAGATCGACATTTGATGTGAAAATATTTAATAATTGTAAACTCGACAATTGAAGAGTATACGCGATCCGTGAAAGATGTTGATATCATATAAATCAATTGGTTAAAATGAAAAATGTCTCTATCAAAGTCAATTTTACCATTTTATAGTCTGATATCATTTATTATGAGTCAAGTTTTCCAACTTCTACCAATAAATATGAATAAGGTTTCACAACTAGTTTTGTCAATGTTCTTGTTTAACAATCGCTTCATCCAATACTACAAAAGAAAAGTATGTCTACATCAAAGAAATAAACAACATGTAGTTTCGACATCCTAATAACGGAGAGACCACCTCAAAATCATATGCATTCTCCTTCGAATTAGATTGTTTTCTATCATTACTTTTCAAATTACTAATGACTTAACAAATGACATATAGGAATATCAAATAAACTTTGTCTAAAAAAAAGACATCTAACTAGTTAGATGGAAAACAAATATAAGGAGAAGCTAACCATTTAAATTGATTTTAAGTATCTCGAGCAATTAAGCTCCACACTTGTTTGTATACACGACAACATATATTGATTTGAAGAGAAAAAAAAAGTTTATATCTTCAATTGTTCAATATGCTTCAGGATCCGATCTTGTATCTTTTAACAATAATTTTCATAACAGAATCTAATCAGTCTATTATTATTAGCACACTATTTGTGAATCTAAACTTTAATCTCAACATTTTTGTCCTTTAGTTAACAGATGAGACACCTCAATCATAAACATCCAGTTTTATGATATGATCTGAATTATTTATATTAATCACTATTCTTAAAGAGATTAGTGTTTGGTTAGCTTCAAAAGCAACTACTGTCATAAATAGATAGTGGCCTCATGTAACTCCATAAGAAACAGAACATATTCCAACTTTAACTCTCAAACTAACAACTTGAAAACCACTTCTTTAGCTTTTTGATCTAATTGGCTGTATTAGGTTTATGATATATTTCATATCATCTCATTTAAGTACATTTAATTGAAAATGATTTAATTCATATACATAGTAATTGTGAATTTCTTTTATACATGTAATCAAGTATACTCTATTATAAAAATATTTGTAGAATTATTTTAGTAATCAACATTGTTTGTGGTGGAATCTGAATAGTTGGGTTAACGATGAAGTGATATTTGTTATGGTGGACTTTAGTTTCCGGTGCGTTAGAGAGGGAGATGATCAATAAGGTTATCGTTCCAACGTCCAGAATGAAAAATGATGTAAGAATGAGAAATAAGTTGAATATGTGAGAATGATGCACTTTTCCTCATATCATGAAACAAAGCCACCATAGCACGCTGATATGTTGCCCCTGCATTCTTCAATCCAAATGGCATCACTTTATAACAAAAAGTCCCCCACTGTGTAACAAATGTTGTCTTCTCCATATCTTCAGGTGCCATCTTGATTTGATTGTAACCAGAGAAACCATCCATAAAAGAGAATACCTTGTGCTGAGCAGTGTTGTCTACCAGAACATCAATATGAGGAAGTGGAAAGTCATCCTTGGGGCTGACCTTGTTCAGATCCTTGTAGTCTACACACATACGTACCTTACCATCTTTCTTAGGTACCGGTACCACATTTGCAACCCACTGAGGATAAGAAGTCACAGCTAAGAACCCTGCATCAAACTGTTTCATTACCTCTGCTTTGATCTTCTCTGACATTTCAGGACGCATGCGACGAACCTTCTGTTTCTTTGGACGACAATCTTCTTTCACTGGTAAATGGTGAACCACAATGTCTGTATCCAACCCTGGCATATCTTCATAGGACCAAGCAAAGATCTCCACATAATCACGTAGCATCTGAATCAATCTGCTCTTGACCCTATCCTCTAATTCAGCCCCTATCTTGACTTCTTTCCTGTTTTCTTCAGTTCCCAGATTCACAATTTCGACTGGCTCTTCATGTGGCTGTATAGCTTCCTCTTCTTGTCGTAACAACCTAGCAAGCTCTACAGGTACTTCAAAATCGTCCTCATTTCCGTCTTCAGCTTGATAGATCGGATTCTCGAAATTATAATTAGCAATAGTAGAACTGTTATCAACAGGATCCAGAGTGGATAAGGATCTGCATTTTAGTGATGTGGGTGTGTGTAAGAACACATAGCTGATAAAACAAAAATAAAAGAAAAGAAAGACAAGGAACACAATATTTACGAAAATGAAACGTCCACTGATTTTTATTGAATGAAGTATTCAAATGAAATGACATCCCGTAACAAGCACACCATTATGCCCCGGGTAAGGCACAAGGCTTAAGAGTTCAACTGTTCAAGAAATTAAAAACTTAAAAAGCAACAACACAGTAATAGTATTTACTCCTGACTAAAGGAGATAGGAATAACATCTTCAGCTTTCCAATTATTGAGTCCAGCACCCACAGTAGGAAAAATCCAAGCATCCAAGTTGTAGTCTTCATCATAGTCACCCACAGCATTGATCTGGTCTTTCATAATCCCCTGATTGGTGATACGAACAGCACGAGCACGACGAACAACCTTCTGGGACTCTGCAGTGAAACCCAAACCAAATTTGTCAGACTTGTACGGAATATCAGGAAGCTGACCCCAAATAGTACAACCACCTTCATCCACCACAGCTCTAGCATCTTTTTGGGAGGCCATTGTAGGAGGTACTCTGGTGACCACAGGAACTTTCTTGACAACAGGAGGAGCTTCATAATCATTAATAATACAAGGAACCACTTCAAATGTCTGACACGGAGTTTCAACGTATTCACCTTCCACTTCAAGATACTTAAAGGTGTTTACATGGCTAATCATATACCCTTCCTCTCCGTAGACAGTAACAACCTTCCCTTCTACTGGATATCTCAGCTTCTGATGTAAAGTGGAGGTTACAGCACCTGCCCCATGGATCCAGGGACGCCCAAGCAAACAAGAATATGACGGACGAATATCCATTACATAAAAGGTAGCATTAAAAACCTGAGAACCCACTTTGATTGGGAGATCAATTTCTCCATGCACCACTCTTCTCGAGCCATCAAAAGCCTTCACCACTATATTACTGGGCTTCAACACAACATCTTCAGGACTCAGGTTATTCAGAACTTCTTTGGGCAACACATTCAGAGAGGAACCATTGTCTATTAATACATGTGACAGGGTAGTGCCCCTGCATTCAATTGAGATATGTAAAGCCCTGTTATGATCCCTCTTGGCAGGAGTCAAATCAGCATCGGAGAAATCTAACCCATTATCATAGGTCAAGTGTGCAACACAATTTTCAAACTGGTCAACAAAAATTTCATTTGGTACATGAGCAGTCTTCAGAAATTTAATCAAGGCCTTGGCATGAGCTTCAGAACACAATAGCAAAGACAACATAGAAATCTTGGAGGGAGTATGCCCCAATTGATCAACAATGTCATAATCACTCTTGCGAATGATTTTCAATACTTCTTCCATCTGCTTAGAGAGATCATCAGCAGCTGGCACATCAGTAGGTATAGGTTCAATAACGGGACCTTTGCCCCGAGCATCAATGGTGGAGGTAGCAGCTGGAGTGACTGCATTCCTTGAGGTAATTGGAGGAGAGAAGACTCTTCCGCTTCGTGTGATCTTACTAGATCCAGCAATATTATCAACATCAACAGGCATATCAGTTAAGGGTTCCTGCTTAACACCATGGATATAAACATCAGACCCATAATGCCAAGGCACAGCTTTATCGGAAGTATACGGAATAGGACCAGGAGTGGTAATGACCACAGGAGCCACTCTAGCTTCAGCAACAATCTTCACAGGGCCTTCAGCAGTAATCTTAATTGGACCCTTATGAGTGATTTTGACAGGTCCCTTTGAATTAATCCTTACCGGCACTTTATCAACCATATCCACCTCTTCAATCTTCTTACCTTTAGTAATATGATCCGCCATACTCTCCACAGAAGGTGGTGTCCTCTCAAACACTATGGTGTAATTATTCATGAGGCGTTGAATTCCGTCCTTCAACCTCCAGCAACTATCCGGTCTATAAGCACAATAGACACAATCTTCACGACAACCTGGAAAGAACCCAGCTTGTACTAACTTCTTTTTGATAACAGACAATGGCGTAGTCAAATCTGCAACTGAGGAAATATGTGAATCTTCATCAATGGCATTGACAGTCTTGTCATGATTTGGCATGGGAGCAGTAATCACATTTGGAGTACCCGGAGGGTCAAACTCAATTTCTCCAGCCTCAATCATGTCTTGAATTTTGTTCTTCAATACCCAGCAACTATTGGTATCATGTCCCTGACAATTCGAATGATATGCACATTGCGCATTGGGATTGTACCTGGGAGAGGTAACATTGGGATTCTGAGGAGCCTCTTTCAGAGTGATAAGTTCAGCCTTCAACAAGTGTTGCAAGGCTTGGGCCATTGACATATTGATCTTAGTGAACTGCCTTCTAGCCCTTTGTTGAGTTCCTTGTGGCTGCTCTGGTGTTGTAGGAGTTGGATTGGAGATATGGACTGCACTCACAGACTGATGCCTTCTGTTACGCTCAGGTTGACCATAAACAGCATTTGACTCTTTCTTCCCACTGGGGGGCTTCTTTGCAGCACCTGATGAAGAAGCACCTACTTGAATCTTACCACTCCTTATACCACTTTCTACGCGCTCTCCTGTCATTATCAACTCAGTGAAGCCAGATGATGAGCTTCCAATGAGATGACTGTAAAAAGGACCATTCAACGTGCACATGAACATATCAACTAACTCCCTGTCAGTTAGAGGTGGTTGCACTCTTCCAGCCAAATCTCTCCACTTCTGAGCATACTCCTTGAAGCTCTCTTTAGGACCCATAGACATGCTCTGAAGCTGCATGCGAGTAGGGGCTAAATCAGCATTGTATTGATATTGCTTATAGAAGGCTTCAGCAAGATCATTCCAATCACGGATGTTGACACTCTCCAACTGATAATACCATTCCAATTGAGCTCCAGATAAGCTCTCTTGGAAGAAATGGATCCATAACTTCTTATCAGCAGTATGGGGTTGGATTCTCCGGACATAAGACCTCAGATGCAGCTTGGGACAAGAGACACCATCATAAACTACGAAAGTAGGAACCTTGAAACCAATGGGTATGACTACCCCATATATCAGACTCAGGTCTTCAAAATCCAGCCCAGAAGATTTTTGCAATTCCATAGCATCCATTCTATCCACCAGCATCTTGAACTTATCTTCATTAGGCTCATGATAGTAGTTAGCTTCAGAATCAGAGTCCCCCATAGTGTTGTGGAGACTGCCTCCCTCTTTCTCAGACTCTTCAGACTCATAATCTTCAACCTGTTCTTTGGTTTTGACAGGACCTCTGAACCTTCTTCCCATGTTGATCAGGCCACCTGACCTTCTAGTCTTCTTAGTCTTTTTGGCCAGCAATGTCTTCAATTCATCCTGCCCTTTGGACAAGTTCAGGATCAGCTCTTGGAACTGTGCATTTTGTGCCTGGAGATCTTTAATTGTTTGCTCAAGAGCCATTGCTGAAATAAACAGCGAGAAGATAAGAAACCTGTGCACAATAAACCTGTGATGCAATGATATGATATGTGAATGCATATGTAATGTTTTCAAGGACCGCAGGATTTAAATTTGCTTAAACAAACAAGAAGGTAAACTTTTATTAGTAATAAATTTGTTTTGCCTCTTGGGCTTACAAAATGAAATGAAATAAATACAAGAGATGGGGTTTTAAGTCTCCCATGGACGTTTCCTCTTTGTGTTGAGGTATGAGTTGAGATTTCGTTCTTCGTGAAGTTGCTTTGTTAGTTCCAGGATTCTTTCTTGGCTTGCTTTGTAATGAGCCTCGAAAGTATCCCTTTGCTCCTTCAACTGGATCCAGGACCTCTGTAAATCTTCCGTGTCAGTAGGCATGTCTGGGTGAAGGATGGTATAAGAAGTATCTCCTTCAGCAACAGGTTCCATGATAACTGGCAGGATAGCAGGATATGGCATCATGAGAGTCTGAGCACGAGATCGCACCCATCTGAGATAAGCTTCCATAGGAATAGTGTACTTAGGCTCCAGAGTCTTGCTGTCAACCTTGTTCACTTTCCCCCATGCTCGTATGAATCTCTGACGGTAACCTTGAAGATCATTGTCATAGTCAAACACAATACCCTGAATCAACATGTCATGTGGGCCATCACTCCGAGCGTAACCAAACTGTCGTAAAGCTAAAGAAGGGTTGTAAGTAATGCCTCCTCTTATGCCTAAAAGTGGCACATTAGGAAACTCCCCACAACGGTCAATGATAATGACATTCTCCATAGATCTGGAGCACCAATGAATATCTGAATGCGAGAGTGACATGATCCTTTTGGACCACCTGAACCCTTGCTAATTCTTCATTACTGAGCGGGGAAGGTGATAAATAAACCACCTAGATAGCAAAGGTATGCAACACATCAGAGTTCCTCGTGCCTTTGTAGTACGAGTATGAAGAGAATGTAGAATGTCTCCAAGCAATGTAGGCACTGGATTGTGACTCAGAAATATGTTGATGGCGTGAACGTCTATGAACTGATCTGGATTGGGGAACAACACTAAGCCATAAATCAACAAGGCTAAGATCTCCTCAAAAGCATCATAGCTCATAGCCTTCAAGAACACTTGAGCTTTATCCATTAATACCTTAGCAAGAATACCCTTAACTTCGCTTCTCGTTTCTAGAACAATGTCAGACTTCTTCAGATGTAGAGCTGCAGCAATAATCTCAGGTTTAGGCTCTTTTTCCAAGCCTGTGAATGGTTTTTGATCAAGCACAGGTATACCCAGAAGTTTAGAGAACTCTTCCATTGTAGGAACCAGCTGATAGTCGGGGAATGTGAAGCAATGGTGCTTAGGATCAAAGAACTGAAACAGAACACTCATCATGTCTTCATTGAACCCTGAGGTGACTAGATCTAGTAGGTGACCATGTCTCTTTATGAACTGAGAGTTTTCAGACACTTGAGAAATCAACTCCTTAAGCTTAGGAGGTATACCTACAAAGTTGATCCTGATAGTGTTTCTACGAGCAGAAGCCATGACCTGCAACAAAGAACAAAGATAAATCCTCTGGTCCTTGAAATGGTTAGTAAAAATGCTATGCTTATGATGCATGATGATGTCATGATGTTATGCTCAATCACAAACATGTGGCACACACAAACAAGTCACACCATAGCCCTAGGTTTAAAAGCTTGCATGAGGTTTAAAGGTAAGTACCCTCCCCTGAAGTTTAGTTGGTTCATCCTGTCCTATAAAGTAACCAGGTTCTAAGGGATCTCAATATCATTGATCCTTCACAAGGGTGGTTGTTCAGTAGGCAACTTACTTGCCAACCAAAACCCTCCAAGTTCAGAATCTCAATGAGCGTAGTATCGAGTATCAACCAACTTCAGTCTGCACCAAAGCCGGTTATCTCACTACTTTCTAAAGGCCAAGATGGGATAACTAGGGTTCTAAAAGTCAGTTAATGTATTGACAACATATGGCAGCCTCATATTATCCTCAACTTGACTTAAGGAACATAAGCACCAACCAAGAAGTCACACTAACTATGGCCACCAGATCAACCATATCGGTATACGCCGTACAGTTTCCTTGGTCTATTGCCATTTACCTAAGGTACACTAGATCCAGGTTAGGATCTTTCACACATAAAAGCACCCCAACAGATAAGTATAAAGCAAACAAGGCAAACAATTTTAAAGTGATCTAATTCCTAAGGGTACCCCTCTTTAATATTAAATCCCCAGCAGAGTCGCCAGTTCTGTAACACGGTGGGAGAACTGACTTTAGTTATGTGTTGCGGATAGCAAGAGTCGCCACCGACTTTTATTTTATCCAAAGGAAAGGCATAAAAGAACAGGAAAGACCTTTTAAAAGATTTTTGGGTCCGGGGGGTAGGTTATGTAAAGGGAAGGTGTTAGCACCCTTTACATCCATGGTTATCCATGGGCTCTTAGTTACTTAGCTCACTTTAAAATGTTTTTTTTGAAATGTGAAGTGTGTGAATAAAAAATTTTCTTAAGTATTTTATAATGATCCATGTACGGATGCGTATAAAATCATTGTTTTGAAAATTTGTTTGAAATGTGTGAAGTATTTGAAATGTTTAAAGAGTGAGCAAGTATCTAAGAGGAACCTACCCTAAGTTTAAGTCTTTTCTGTTCTTGAATCCTTTGAATGGTAAGACTATCCCTATTATTAAGGAATAGGTAGTCATTACCTTGGATGTAAGGGACAAGTGAAGGGACATTTGTGGGGTGTATAAGCAATTCTAAGGGACTTATCATCTTTATTCGAAAGGGACAAGATCATTACGAAGGCAACATTCGAAGGGACTTGATCTTTTTATCTGTTTAGGGACTAGATGATGTGAGATGAGGGACTTTTACTTTATACACCCTACTTGACCTTTTGTAATAGGCAACATGAGAGGTATCCTTAAGGAAGTGAGATGGCGATCAAAGATCGACTTACGTGTGTGAGTGTACAATTTTAAATATTTATCTTTTAAATTAGTGATCTAAATTGATTTTACAATTACAAACATGTTTCACTCCCTATTTTACTAACCATAGCATTTTAAAATAAATATTCAATATTACTATTACAATATTACATAAAGGAAACAATTACAAAATAATCATAATTAAAGCAAATTAAATAAATAAGCAAAAATAAATAATAATAATATAATTGGGTTAGTAAAAATAATAATAAATCACAATATATATAAATGGGGTTAGTAATAAAATAAATATCCTATGAAAAATAAATAGCATTAATAATAAAATAAATAAGAATATTAGCATAATTCAATTTTTTATAAACAATTATTATTTTAAGATTAATAAAAAAAAAATATCAACAATTATATACTAATTATCATAAAGTTCTAAATTATATACATGCTATAAAAATTTAGTTAATTATAAACATATTATGAAAATAAATTATATTTACAAAATTAAGTTAAGAATTTTATTGTTTTAAACATGATTTAAAATTATTTTACATTATTTAGATAAGACTACATATAATGATAATATAAATAAATAATAATAATAAAAATAGAGAAACATAATTAACATTTATATGAAAATAATTAGGGTTTTAACTATATTAAGGTTTTAAGAATTAATTTAAACATTATATAAAATATAAATACATATAAACATAAATACACTAATTTAATTTTTTTAAGAAAATAACAAGAAAATTTTGTTTTAACAAAATAAAGTTTAATTAGAAAATGTTTTTATATATTTTTAGAAATTTATTTTGATTAATTAAAAAATAAAACAAACATATCAAAAATAAATGAAAATAAAACCCTAAAAAATAGGACCTGGGATTTGAACCCAGGTCCTTTACCTGGATGAAGACTCTCCAAAACCATCTGGGCTGCTGCGCGCATGTGATAGCATTCCACCTCCACTTGGTTTTGTTCTCTTCCTGGAAAAATCATGAAAAAACAAAAGAAAATAGCACAAAAGGCATGGGGGGATTCGAACCCAGGACCTTTAAACAATACACAAACGCACTTACCATTCCAGCCGGGAGGGCGCATCTGATAATATATGCATCACAATTCATTATATTTTAAGTTTGATAATTAACTGAAAAAAATAAGAAAAGGGTGATGAACCCAGGATTCGAACCAAAGACCTTCAGGTATAACACAAGCGCTCCCTACCACTGGGCCAACACTGCTGTTGTGAAATAATATCAAACAGAATCAATAAAATATTAAAATTAAATTTTAAATCAAAATTTGGCGCCACTGATTATCTTCTTCTTCCTCCAGACCTGAGAATATTGCTGCGAATATTCCTAGGAAATTTCCTGCGAATTCCAGGTTGTAGCAAAACCTACGAATCCTAACTATCATCAAAACAGTGAAATTACATCAAATTAAAAGCGCAAACAAGGTCTAGAGGTTGATTCGAATCGATCTATGGTTTTAGAATTCGTTTATACTTGATGAATCAGAAAGCCCTAAAGCTCAACCGAAACCCTAAAAATGGTGGATCTCATTCTAGGTGATGGAACTTCACAAAACCTGCCCAGAATCAATCTATAACTTATCACAAACAAGAAACATTAATCAAAATTCATTAAGAACCAGTCAATATTTAGAATCGAAAATCAAAAATTTCATGAATATGATGAATCAGATTATGCATATGAGCTTGTTTTTGATGCTTTTGATGGCTGGGATTGGTTTAGTGATGTCCAAGGAACCCTTCCATGTCTTAAAAATACCTTAAAAGCTCTTGTAGGGAGGAAACCGAATTGAAGTTTTTGTGAGATTTTTGAATGTATGAACTTACTCTTGGAGGCCAGGAATTCGTGTCTTTGTGATTGGGTTATGTTGTATACTTATAGTAGAATCAAATTAGGTCAAGAGATTGGACCATTGTGTGGATTGTTTTGATTTTTGAGATTGAAAAAGATTGGTGCTTAAATTTCAAATATTCTTGAATAAGACCTTTCTATTTCAAGCCAATCTTCATCAATATTGAATCAATTTCATCCAAATTATAATAATGACCTTCTAGAACAAAAAAATATTTTAAATCTTCACATTTGATATTTTATTTAAATTTAAAATGATTTTTAATATAAAAAATCATAATAAATAAATTAAATAAAATAAAATTATGAAAATATCAAATAATTTTCGTGCATGATGTCATGGATCACTTTGGGTCACCAAAAGTTCAGCCCATTTAGAAAAATTTGGTTCTAAGACCCCATTTCCTTCATAAACCACCCAAAAATTTCCCAACTTTGCAAGGGCACACATCCTTCAATTTTAATGCTATGAGGGTGTTCTTGGACATTTTGGAAAGCTTAGAGAGTCCTCTAACCAACCCCATTGGTTTCATGTCCATATCATTTACCATTATCAAGTTATGCCCTTTTGAAGTTGTTGACTTTTTGTTGACTTTCAAAAGGACCTATAATGTCTTAGCTCATACCTTCCAAATGAAGCATTTTTGGGCTTGGCTTGTGAGACACAAAGTTGTAGAGAATTAAATTTTATTCAAAATGAGCTTTGGATGGGAAAAATGTGATGAAGCATGTGAAAGTTATGGCTGGTCAAAGTTCAGTTGACTTTTCCTGAGGAAACCCTAATTTAGAAACCCCTGATTCTTGATGATCTGAAATATCCTTGATGAATCATGATCAACCCTTGATCAAATGATGAATTTTACTTCATATACATGATATTGGAAAAAAATCATGAAGTTTGACTTTGGTTTGACCACAGTTGACCTCTGTTTGACTTTTTAACTGCTTTGACTGATTTTGACTTATCTGATCATTTGACTGAGCAAACCTTTGAGAAAAGTTCTGAAATTTGTCATAGGGATTCTTAGACATATATAAGATGTTATGAAGCTCACTTGAAGTCTTGGAAATCCATTTAGCCTGATTAAAGTCAAAACCCTAGTTTTGGATGCATTGCTTAGGAGGATGCATTGCTTGAGGGAATTGTCAAATCTTCTGACCAATGATGAACTTTGTGAACCTTGTGAACCTCATAAGATGTCTTGTGAATCTTGTGAACCTCATGAAAGGTCTTGTGAACCTTGTGAACCTCATGAAAGGTCTTGTGAACCTTGTGAACCTCATGAAAGGTCTTGTGAACCTTGTGAACCTCATAAAGTGTCTTGTAAACTTCATGAACCTCATGAAAGGTCTTGTGAACCCTGTGAACCTCATAAGCACACAAAGTCTTGTATTGTGAGGGCAAATTTTGGGGTGCAGCAGCCATAACTCCAAATTTTTTGGTCATTCTTGTTTCTATTGGTCTCAATATGTTATAAGGATAATGTGTACCAAGTTTGATGAAGAAATTCATTGTGGAAGTCATCTGTTCACTGGGTAACTTCTTGAGCAAGTCAGAGCAAAATCAGGGCATCTGAGGCCCCCACCCATGGAACCAAAATGGATTTTTTTTATCAAATTGAGGTTATATGGTCTTTATTTTATCATTTAAGTGCTTAGAAGTTCACAAAATTGAAGAAAAGTGAGCTAAACCAAAAGTTGCCAAAAATGGAAATGGCTTGTAATGTAAACTTTCCATTTTGGGAAAGTTTTTCAACCTCCTCTTTATCAACCAAAAATGCTTCAAATGAAAAATTGTTGGTCATGAAAGTTGTAAATTGGATCATTCCCTTTTCAAAATGTACAAGAACAAGATCTAATTCATTTTGGAACTCAAGATATGGCTTGTCAAAGTTGGCAAAAATCCCATAATTTTCAAGAATGCACCAAAAGGGATTCTTTGCAAAACCACTTGCCAAGGCATTTTGTGACTTGAAACACACTTCAATGTATCATAACATCATAGTGCATTGCCTTTAGACCAGAATTGCCCAAATAATTGCAAGATTACATGCCTTGAACATCAAGAATTCTCAAAAGGGCCAAAACTTCACATATTTGCAAAAGGTCCCATAACTTTGCTCCCACTTGCTGAATTGCCTCAAGATTGATTTTGTGGAAATCCTTGAAGTCAGCTGCGCATGGACAAGCCAATGAGACAGCTACACCATTGCCCATACCTCAAGTACACAAGTTGGTGACTTTTTGCAAGAAGCTCATACCAATCACCATAGGCCACAACCACTTCTCTTGAAATTCTGTAATGAGATGTCCTAAGAGATGTTCCAACACTTAATAGGACATTTAACCAAAACTTAAACAGCAGGAAAAATAAACAACACAGAAGTTTGTTAACCCAGTTCAGTGTATAACCACACCTACATCTGGAGGCTACCAAGCCAGGAGGAAATCCACTATTAGTAATATTAATTCTAGACTTAAACCACCCTGTTTAATCTATCACTTAATACTTACCCAATGCAATTTCTACCTAAGACTCACTTAGATAAGAGTACCCTACTCACTCCCCCTCAATCACCCAGTGATCAAGTTTACAAGTTTACATAAATTGAAGACATCCTTCAAACAATACAGCTTGATCTTACTTCACAGTTTCAATCAAGTCACAAATGCACTTTTGCTTAAAAGCTCATAAAGTGGTACATAAAAACAACCTGCTATTAAAACACTAGACACCCTATTTAGTCTTCTGAAATTCGTACTCAATTCTATGAGTTTCTGTTGCTTAAATAGGTATCTGAATTTTGGACTTTCTGTAGAATGATCCAGCCCTAATGTGCAGCAGCTGTCACCTTGAATTTAGGGTTTGTTACCTCCTATATTCTAGGTGCATTAGGTCTTCTGTTTTAATCTGAATCTTCAATTTAAAACTCCCTACAGATGCGCCTTGTTCTGTTTTATATCCATCATTAATTAATTCCAGATAATTCTCCTTAAATATCTCTGATCTGTTAATCAATAATTAATTCTGGTAGCAGGTCTGAGATGTCTCAACATCTGTTGGGACATCCTGACAAAACTGAACTTAGTCATTTACACAATGTCCCAACATCTGGTAGGACATCCTGAAATAAGTTCACACACTCTGTTTGCTAATGTCCCAACATCTGATAGGACATTCTGAACTGAATTTAACATTTCTTGTTTGGTCAAAAATTCTGCCAATTCTTAAACATCTACAAACTCCCCCTTTGGCTAATTTTTGGCTAACATCTTTTCTGGATTTCAGAGTGCAGCAGAAGTTCTTTTTATCAGAGTATAGCATTACTTTTCTGTTGATTCTTATTTGAGATTACTCCCCCTCAAACAAATATGTGTCCAGTCTTGTTGCAACAGAAATACACACTGATTCAGTTCAGACAGAAACAAGCAGATTTCATTCAAAAATTTGTTGTTGTTCTCCCCCTTGGTAGACACAAAATTAGGGGCCAAAGACACTATTACTGTCATTACATTGCTGTCATTACATTTGCCTCACATACATTAATCACTCAGATTCATCACTCTCAGTTGCTTCCTCCACCTCAGTGTCTTCATCTTTATCAGCTTCACTTTCTTCATCAGCCTCACTGTCTTCACCAGATGCAGCATTCTGATCTTCTTCACTTTCCAACCTTTTGATGATTTCCTCAAGCTTCTGCTTTCTAGCTTCAAGCTCTTTGCAGGTGCTTTTGAGTTCAGCAATTAAAGTCTTCCTGGAGATTGGATTCTTAGCAGTGGATGGACCAGCAGATGTCCCAGAAGGAGCTTCAACATCTGCTGCATGATGACTGAGGAATAACTTGTAGTGAAAAGCCAGGGGGCTCTCTCTCTTGCAGACAATGTCCTTCTCAGTTAAAATTCCAGGGTATTGACTTAGAACAATACCACACAGCAATGATGGAAAAGCTATTGGTAGCTTTGTTGCAGTAGAGATGGCATGCTTCATAGTCTGATCAAAAATATATTCTCCATAATCCATCTTGGTTTGAGTCCCCACAGCAAAGATGAATCTGGCCAGACCAGTTGAGATTGATGAAGTGTGGTTGGTAGGCACCCAGTTTGCAGTTCCAATCCTGTTAAGCATGGCATACTTTCTAGTAAGCATGCTCACAGAGAGCTTTCCCTTCACAGGCCAAGCTTTGACCTGATTTGCAGTGATCACCTTACAGATTTGATTATCTGTTTTCCCTAGCTCATTGGGTCCATCTGTGTCCCTTCCTAGATACTGATTAATGATTTGGGGAGAGAACTCAACACACTTACCTCTTACAAATACCTTTCTGAACTCTGAGGACTTACCATTTGAGCACTCCTCCTGAAGATTCACAATGAACTCTTTGACAAGAAGTTCATAGCAGGGAGAGAACTCTGAGACTGTCTTGAATAGTCCTGCAGCAGAGATTAGGTCAATGAGTTCTGTGCACTCAAGTGCATTGCTGCTTAGTTCTCTTTCCAAAGCAACCCTTCTTTGGTACACATATTTCCATCTGTTGACACTGGAGACATGATGGAAGGATATATTGTCCAAGGGAGCTTCTGGAACAACAGTTGAAGCTCTAGCTGGTGCTGGTTTCTTCTTGGGAGGAGATGTTGGGACATCTGATCCAACATCTGAATCTGATGGTGTTGCAGCTTGTCTCTTCTGAGTTTGAACCTTGCTCCATGGTTTTGCTGGACCAAAGGTAGCTTTAGCTTTGCCTTTCTTTGGACTAGCCTTCTTAGTCTCAGGGATGACAGGTTCAGCTCGTATTTTTCCTTTCCTGGACCTTAGTCTTTTAGCAATGCTGGGTTTCACAGATGATATGATCTCTGCATCAGAATCCTATTCCAGATTGACTATTGGAGGGGATTGAGCAGTCTCCTCATCAGCTTGTTGATCAGTAGAAGATTGATCTTCATTTGAATCTTTAGCCTGTTCCATAGAAACTTCTTTATCACTTTCACTTGAGACCTCTTTCTTGTCCTCAGTCTGTTCAGTATCAGCATCAGATGAGTTTGCTTTCTCATCTGCATATGTTCCAACATCCGTTGGGACATCTTGTTCTGCAGCAGTGTTCTTTGTATCTTGAGCAGGTTCTTCTTGAGGTGCAGGAATGGTGTTCAAGGGAACAGAGATTCCTTTCACTACTCTTTGTTCAGAGAAAACTTGGTTGACAATCTCCTTGATGGAATCATCAACATATTTGGAGTATTTAACATGTGAAGGAATTTCTTTAGCTTTGCTTCTGATTTGATCTTTACCTCTTTTTGGTGTTCTTGCCTTCTTAGTGTGAGAGGCATTTCCCCTGAGCTCGTCTAATGGTGTTGATTGTTGGCACCATAGAAATAGGAGTGGCATGAACCACGTCTTCCTGATTGAGAACTTCTTCAGCTGTTTTAGGGTTTTGAGACATTGTTGAGGAAGATGAATGTGCAGCTTTAGGGTTTAAGATTTCTGAAGGATTACTAGTTAATGTGATTCGCTTGTGATGATGTGATGAGACTCTTGATAGCTGCTTATAAGGAATTACTAAATAAATAGCCGTTACAGTCCAAATGATTAGGAATGAAATTCCCAAGGATCTAGTCCAGACTAGCTTTGCCATCTGGAACTTATGCCATGCAATGTCATATGACATGTTGGCACATCTCATTAACTGCTAGATATCACATACACAGATTCCAAGTTTGCCCCTTAAGCTCTCAAATTGTGTAGCATCCAATGCTTTGGTAAAGATATCAGCTAATTGCAGATCTGTAGCAACATGCTCCAATGAAATCACCTTCTCTTCTACAAGATCTCTGATGAAATGATGTCTGATATCAATATGCTTTGTCCTGCTATGTTGAATGGGATTCTTTGATATGTTGATTGCACTTAAGTTGTCACAGTACAATGTCATGACATCCTGTGGGACATTGTACTCAGTGAGCATCTGCTTCATCCAAACCAACTGAGAACAACTGCTACCTGCTGCTATATACTCAGCTTCAGCTGTAGATAATGACACACAATTCTGTTTCTTACTGAACCAAGAAATCAGATTGTTTCCTAGAAAGAAGCATCCTCCTGAAGTGCTTTTTCTGTCATCAGCACTTCCTGCCCA
Organism: Lathyrus aphaca; assembly: GCA_963966055.1. Classification (NCBI taxonomy): domain Eukaryota; kingdom Viridiplantae; phylum Streptophyta; class Magnoliopsida; order Fabales; family Fabaceae; genus Lathyrus; species Lathyrus aphaca. The sequence goes on along the minus strand of OZ014525.1, from coordinate 481,097,417 downwards.
ATCAGCATCACAGAAGCCAGAGAGAATTGGTTTGCAACCATTAAAGTACATTATGCCATAGTCACAAGTACCATTAACATATTTAAGGATTCTCTTGACTTGATTAAGATGACTGACTTTTGGATCAGCTTGATATCTTGCACACACTCCTACTGCAAATGCTATGTCTGGTCTGCTTGCAGTTAAGTATAACAAGCTTCCAATCATGCTTCTATATAAACTTTGATCTACATTCTCACCCTTTTCATCTTTAGTCAGCTTTAAATGTGTAGGAGCAGGAGTTCTTTTATGAGAAGCATTTTCCATTCCAAATTTCTTCACTATGTTCTTGGAGTACTTGCTTTGTGAGATGAATATTGAGTCTTCCATTTGCTTAACTTGCAGACCAAGAAAATAGGTTAATTCACCTACTAGACTCATTTCAAATTCAGATTCCATCTGCTTGACAAAATGTTTGACCATCTTATCAGACATCCCACCAAACACAATGTCATCAACATATATTTGTGCAATCATGACATTTCCTTCTTCATCTTTAACAAACAGGGTTTTATCAATCCCACCTTTTCTGTATCCTTGCTTGATAAGAAATGTGGTAAGTCTTTCATACCATGCCCTTGGAGCTTGCTTCAGACCATAAAGTGCTTTCTTGAGTTTGTATACATGATTTGGACAGCTTGGATCAACAAATCCTTTAGGCTGTTCTACATATACCTCTTCATTAAGATAACCATTAAGAAAGGCACTTTTCACATCCATTTGAAATAGCTTGAACTTTAAGATACAAGCAATTCCCAACAGTAGTCTTATTGATTCAAGCCTTGCTACTGGTGCAAAGGTTTCATCAAAGTCTACTCCTTCAATTTGAGTGTATCCTTGAGCCACAAGTCTAGCTTTGTTCTTTGTAACAATTCCTTGTTCATTTGACTTGTTCTTGTACACCCATTTTGTACCAATCACATTTATGTCATTTGGTCTAGGAACAAGATTCCACACTTCATTCCTTGTGAATTGACCTAATTCCTCTTGCATAGCACAAATCCAGTATTCATCAGTGAGAGCCTCCTTGATGTTTTTAGGTTCTATTTTGGACACAAAACAAGAACCTGAAATCACTTCTCTTGATCTAGTGCTCACACCTCTGTTGGGATCACCAATTATTAAATCTTTGGGATGATCCTTCTGTATTCTGATGGAGGGAGGTTTACTGGATTCTTCTGTCCTTGTATCAGATTGAGTGCAGTTATATTGATCATCCTTTTCTTCAGCTTCAATCTTGATATCAGCAGATGTTCCAACATCTTCTGGGACATCTGTAGGAGCATCATCAATTATCACATTTATGGACTCCATGATAACATTGGTTCTAGAATTAAATACTCTGTATGCTCTGCTGTTTGTAGAGTATCCAAGGAAAAACCCTTCATCACTTTTAGGATCCATTTTTCTCCTTTGCTCCCTGTCTGCCAGAATGTAGCAGTTACTTCCAAACACATGAAAGTACTTAACAGTGGGTTTTCTGCCCTTCCAGACTTCATATATTGTGGACAAAGTTCCTTTTCTCAAGGTAACTCTGTTATGGATATAGCAGGCAGTGTTCATGGCTTCAGCCCAGAAATACAGAGGTAGCTTTTTAGCATGTATCATAGCTCTTGCAGATTCTTGAATAGTTCTATTTTTTCTCTCAACAATCCCATTCTGTTGAGGAGTGATAGGAGAAGAGTATTCATGATTGATTCCTTCTGAAGAGCAGAAATCTAAGAATTTTTGATTCTCAAATTCCTTTCCATGATCACTTCTAATTCTGATCACACAGCTGGATTTTTCCCTTTGTAATCTTTGACATAATTCCTTGAATACATCAAAGACATCTGACTTTTCTTTAATGAAATTTATCCATGTATATCTTGAAAAGTCATCAACCACCACATATGCATACCTCTTACCACCAAGGCTTTCAACTTGCATAGGTCCCATGAGATCCATATGTAACAATTCCAAAACTTTGGAAGTTGTCAGATGTTGGAGCTTTGGATGGGACATCTTGGTTTGTTTGCCTATTTGACATTCACCACAGATTTTGCCATCATCAATCTTCAGTTTAGGGATACCTCTTACAGCATCCATAGATATGATCTTCTTTATGCCTCTGAAATGAAGATGACCTAGCCTTTGGTGCCATAGTTTTACTTCTTCTTCTCTAGCTAGAGAACAAGTTGAAGTGGGGCTGAAGTCTAGTGGCTCCCACATGTAACAGTTGTCTTTAGACCTTGCACCTTTCATGATAACTTTTTGCTCTTTGTTAGTCACTATGCATTCAGTTTTTGTAAAGTTTACACTGTATCCTTGATCACATAGTTGACTTATGCTGATCAGGTTAGCAGTTAAACCTTTAACAAGCAGCACATCATCTAGTCTTGGAACATCTTGACAATCCAAGGTTCCAACTCCCTTGATCTCTCCTTTAGCTCCATCTCCAAAGGTAACATACCTGGATGAATGTGACTTTAAGTTTACTAGCAAATTATTCAATCCAGTCATGTGTCTTGAGCATCCACTGTCAAAGTACCAGTCTTCTTTAGCTGATACTTTCAATGATGTATGTGCTATGTATGCAGTACTTTTCTTTGACCAGATGAGTTGAGATTTCTTTTGATGCCTCTGCTCTGAGTGTTGTTCAGCTGATCTCCAAGCTTGATTGTTGATCTTGTTCTTGTGTATGTGGCTTTGATCAGTCTGAATGTCAGCTTTTGGTCTCCAAACTGTCTTGATTACTTCTGTCTTTTGCTTAGGAGGTTGCTGATTTCTATGCAGCACTTTCTTGGTACCTTCTACTTTCTGCTTGGAAGGTTGCTGACACATCTGATTTGGATATCCATGTAGCTTATAACAGTGAGGTTTGATATGCCCAAATCTTCCACAGTGATGACATCTCCATCTTTGATATTTTTTCTTCATTTTGTTCTTTCCAGAATGTTGAGACATCTGTTGGAACATTATGTTTGTCTTTGTGTTCTGATGTTGGAGCATCTGTTGAGACATCTTGTTTGACTGTATAGTTTTTGAAGTAGTTTTGCTAGAGCTTGCTTCATCTCTGTTATATCCCAGTCCACTTTTGTCCCCTGAATGTTTATTATTGCAGAGAATAGCATCCAGTGTATTTGAGCTGCTGTTCATCATTCTAACAGATTTGGACATATGTTCCAGCTTAGAATTGAGAAGAGTTACTTCACTTTTTAAGGTATCAATGATTACTTGATCACTTGCTTTTTCCTCTTCTAGTACTTCATTCTGCTTCTTTAGCTTTATGACCTCACTGCATACTTCAGTACTTCTCTTGTACAGATCCTTGAAGGCTTGCTCAAGATCTGCATAAGTAAGCTCTTCACAGCTGGAATCACTGTCATATTCACACAGTCCAGCTAAAGCAGCAATGTGCTTAGCTGATTCTTCTTCTGAATCTCCTGAGTCTTCATCAGACCAGGTCACAGAGAGTCCTTTCTTTTGCCTCTTTAAGTAGGTAGGACATTCAAACTTGATATGTCCATATCCTTCACATTCATGGCATTTGACTCCTTTATCTTGACTGGTCTTTTCAGCATACTTTACTCTTTTGTTAGCATCATAAGGTCTTCTGTTCTCAGAGTTTGTGTTTCTTCCACTAGGTTTGGATTTTCCTTCCATTCCTCTGAGAATCTGTTTGAATTGTCTTCCAATCAATGCAAGGTTTTCTGATAAGCTTTTATCATTTGCTGGTTCATCATCTTCTTCTTCATCTGTATTTGAAACCAAGGCAATGCTTTTGTTCTTTTTAGCATGTGTGTCATTCATTCCCATCTCAAAAGTTTGAAGGGAACCAATGAGTTCTTCAGCTTTCATGGAGCATATGTCTTGTGCCTCTTCTATTGCTGTGACTTTCATGTCAAATCTTTTTGGCAAAGATCTGAGAATCTTCCTTACAAGCTTTTCATCAGTCATCTTTTCTCCCAAGGCTCCAGAAGTATTGGCTATATCCAAGATGTTCATGTAGAACTCATGAATTGATTCATCTTCCTTCATTCTCAAGTTTTCAAACTTGGTGGTGAGAAGTTGAAGTCTTGACATTTTTACTTTTGATGTTCCTTCATGAGTTGTCTTGAGGGTATCCCACACATCTTTGGCCAGCTCACAATGATGCACCAGTCTGAAAATATTTCTATCAATGCCATTGAATAAAGCATTTAGGGCTTTTGAGTTGCCTAGTTCTGAATCTTCTTCCTCTTTACTCCATTCTTCTTCAGGTTTCAGAACTTTTGATCCATCTTTGGTGTCTTGGACAGGATGTTTCCATCCAACATTTACTGCTTTCCATGCCCTGTTGTCAAGAGATTTTAAGAATGCAATCATTCTTGGCTTCCAGTAGTCATAATTAGATCCATCCAGAATAGGTGGTCTATTTACTGACCCTATATCTCTGTCCATGTTACAGAATTTGTTTTCCCTAGATCTCACCCAGTATAAACAGGCAGGGTGCCTGCTCTGATGCCAATTGAAATTCTGTAATGAGATGTCCTAAGAGATGTTCCAACACTTAATAGGACATTTAACCAAAACTTAAACAGCAGGAAAAATAAACAACACAGAAGTTTGTTAACCCAGTTCAGTGTATAACCACACCTACATCTGGAGGCTACCAAGCCAGGAGGAAATCCACTATTAGTAATATTAATTCTAGACTTAAACCACCCTGTTTAATCTATCACTTAATACTTACCCAATGCAATTTCTACCTAAGACTCACTTAGATAAGAGTACCCTACTCACTCCCCCTCAATCACCCAGTGATCAAGTTTACAAGTTTACATAAATTGAAGACATCCTTCAAACAATACAGCTTGATCTTACTTCACAGTTTCAATCAAGTCACAAATGCACTTTTGCTTAAAAGCTCATAAAGTGGTACATAAAAACAACCTGCTATTAAAACACTAGACACCCTATTTAGTCTTCTGAAATTCGTACTCAATTCTATGAGTTTCTGTTGCTTAAATAGGTATCTGAATTTTGGACTTTCTGTAGAATGATCCAGCCCTAATGTGCAGCAGCTGTCACCTTGAATTTAGGGTTTGTTACCTCCTATATTCTAGGTGCATTAGGTCTTCTGTTTTAATCTGAATCTTCAATTTAAAACTCCCTACAGATGCGCCTTGTTCTGTTTTATATCCATCATTAATTAATTCCAGATAATTCTCCTTAAATATCTCTGATCTGTTAATCAATAATTAATTCTGGTAGCAGGTCTGAGATGTCTCAACATCTGTTGGGACATCCTGACAAAACTGAACTTAGTCATTTACACAATGTCCCAACATCTGGTAGGACATCCTGAAATAAGTTCACACACTCTGTTTGCTAATGTCCCAACATCTGATAGGACATTCTGAACTGAATTTAACATTTCTTGTTTGGTCAAAAATTCTGCCAATTCTTAAACATCTACATCTCTGACCTATCACAACTTGATATGTGGACCAAACGCAAATCATAACACACAACAATGCAAGCTGAAACCTAAGATTGACCAAGTTCCCAAAATCTCTCCCTCTTGCATTTTCCTTCGAATCTCTCAGCTCACTTACTCAAACTCAAAACCAATTCCACCATTCATCTCAAAATCACTCACTGATCACAAAGCAACCACAAAAACAGCCAATAACACACCATACACAAAACATGATTCTCAGACAGTTGAAGTGTAACCTCACAAACCAGCCATTCTCAAAGCCTTTGAAGCATTCCATTAGCCTCAGGAGGTCAAAGGGAGTCATTTTGCACAAAGGAAGTGGCCAAAAAGCTCAAGTTTGGAAAGCTCCATCTCAGGTAGTCATCTGAATTCATTTTTCCAGAACTCCTATTTTATGTTACAATATGAAAAAGCATGCTTCACTGATCACACTGAGCTTTGAATTTTCGAAAATGGTGTAGAAATGAGTATGTACTGAATCTCTGAAACTTTTGCCATTTTTATGTTTCTCTTCGAATCTTAGGATTGAGCCATAGGAAATGTGTTTTGAAAGTGGATTTGGATTCAGGGAGGTGAGAGGAGTTAATCTGGAGCATTAGAGCTCCAGAAATAACCTAGGGAGAGAGTTGGAGATTTTCAGGTGAGGGGGTCACCGGAGAAGACGGTCGGAGCTCTTCTCCGGTGACCTGAAAATAATTAATATTTGATAATTAGGGTTAGGGCTTTGTTTAAATTTGGACCCTTGGATTTTCATCTCCCGCGCGTGTTGTGTGGCTGAGATCCTTTCATTAGTTTTAATTATGGATTAAATAATTAATTAATTAGGATTAATGAAATTTGAATGCTGGCCATTAGATCTGGCGTGCAGTCAACCCAGGAAACCCCCAGATTCAATCCCAGCCCTTCACTGCGTTTATTTCTGTTTATTTCATTTTTTTATTTTAATTTTCTTATTTATTTTGTTCCATTTATTAAAAATAGTTTTAAAATTCCAAAAATATTTTTATTCTGCATTTTTACTTCAAATAATTTTCTCAACCCAAAAATATTTTTATTTTTATTTTTCACATTAAAAAATCATTTTAAAAATATTTAAATGTTTATTTTAATTAATTAATGAAAATTAATTAATTAAAATATCATTTAGGTTTCTAAAAAATCCCAAAAAATTCATATTGCATCTTTAAACATTTAGAGACATTGTCATACCATCCACACAAATTTCTTTTTGGTTTTGAACCATCTTTGATAATTTTCTTGAATTTAGGGTTCATAAAATTCACATTTTAGAACCCTAACTTCAAGAATTCTTTTCTGCCTAACCAAGAATGGTATGACAATGATTCTTTTTGCATTGATCTTCATTTGACATGTAGTTTCCAGCATAAATTTGTCACTATTTTCTTCTGCATTTTTTATTTGATTTGCATTTTTTCCCTTTAGGTGCCTTAAAACCCTAGATAACTTAGAAAAATAATAATTTCCTTAGGGTTAGGAGTTAGGTCTTCTCCTTTGGGGTGTGATATAATATAGGTTAAGGGATCCTTTGATTGCATTTTCAATTTTTTATCTTGTCAATTGCTCCTGTTTTTGAGTTTTGCATCTCATGAGGTATGAAAACCCTAATTTCTCATCCTCCTTTGCATACATCTTGCATAAGCATTCATGTAATAACTTTCCATGACATTTTATGCATTCACATGACTTCTAAGACATCATAGGACACATTATACTCATGCTTTATCATTTCCTCATCCATTTTCCATGTTATGCATTCATTACATTCCATGAACATTCATAAACTTTCATGCCTCTTTCATGCTTCATTTGCTCTTGACATGTGTTTGCATCATCTTTTAGCATCATTTACATCATGAACATGCTTCTGGTTTTGGTTTGCATCCTTGCATACATTTTATTTTCATTTCATTTCCTTATGCTAACTTTTCAGGTGGTAAGAACTTTGAGAAGTGAATTTGCCTTCACTTCTCACAATCTATTCTCATCTCTTTCATGCATTCATTGCTGAATTTTGATTTTGCTTTAGAGTGAGCTTTCTCACTCATGGTCTTCCTTCACTTTCTCTCTTCAAGTAACTTATCTTCTTAAGTGAAGTAAGTTAGCTTTTTTCTTCTGCTTCTCCTCCTTTCATCTGCTTCTTCCTTGGTGGTTTCTCTTGAAGATCTCTTGCAGGCCTCATAAACCCTAGGAACACCCAAGCATGATAACAATTAGGGTTTTGTTTAGTCCCTCATTAGTTTTACCTTTGTGTCATCTTTTGTGTCTCTTTTCTCATCTCATAATCAGGGACTAAACCTTCAAGGTTGTAAGGCTTTGTGATTAAGGGTATGCGTGCATCCTTCTCTTAGGATGGAGTGTATAACTTTAATCCTAAGTGTTAAACCCTTAATGTGTTTAAATCTCTTAATCAATCCATCTAATAATCACTAAGACCATAAGCTTGTAACTTGTGCCTTGCATTAGGGTTCTAATTCTTCCTTAATTGGTTAAGAAGGACTAACCCTAGTGTTAATGGACAAGTCCCCCTCAAGTTGTCTTACAAACCATAAAATCCACTTCTTAATCTTATCATTAACTAAAATACACTTTAATAAAGGCTTTATTTTGTCATGAGGTTAATCCCTAATCATGGATTAAGTTGAGGTATCTCCCTCAGCTTAAATGTTCTCATCTATTATCCTTCTATTAGGATGGTGTAATGGGTCCATTAAATCCTTGATTATGGCTTAAACTCATTACTTAACACTAAACAAAAACTCCAAAAACATTTAAATAATTGCAAGTAGGTTAATGATCTTAATCCTACATCATGGTGATTAGGGGTGAGGTGTTTACTTCACACTTAAGGTATTCTCATTACCCCCAATCAGAGGGAGGATGTGATGAGTTTACAAACCCTTGGTTTAGGCTTAAGCTCATTTTCTTATGACAAACACAAAAAGCAATAAAAGATTGAAAATACCAAAAACAAACAATAATCGTCTCCTCCGGGATTCTTTTCCCATCATCTTCATTCACAAACGAGAACTTGCTTCTTCCGTCTAATGCAAGACAGTTAGCACTCGGGCCAGACGAGTCATACACTTGAGCATAGACAAGCAAGCAGTTCACAAGTCAATTTATCTTTCAGTCTCTTTGAGTCGAACTACGGTGTTCTTACTTCCTTATTTCACGAGAGGATACGTAGGCATAACTTAACTGTTATCGAACAAAAGTCTCTGTATATTCCCCCTCTTCCAGTCTCATTCTTTTAAGCCTCATTCCTGAGCAATTTCATTTCACATCTCTTTTGCACTAACACCTGTATATTCGTTTCCAGCTTTTGCACACAGATAGCACTGACACTACCCCTTTAAACACAAACTTTCAAGCGTGGATCCCGTCGAGTACGATGGACAATCTGGGTGCTAATACCTTCCCAGGTTGTAACCATCCCCCTTTCTCAGTATCTCTGGTTCCCGACCGTCTTATCCATATTTTTCTAGGTTTATGCAGCATTACCTTTCCTTCGGGATAAAAATGCCTAGCAGGCGACTCTATTCATTTTCATTTCATTTCTCCCTTCGCCAACCGTTCGCGTCTGTACCCTATCTGACCCTGTGTCTCTTAGCGGGAGCGACAGCTTGGCGACTCTGCTGGGGACCCTTATATTGCAACCAGGGCTTCTGGTTCTTTTTGTGGGTTCCTCCTAGCGCTTGTTTGATTTGTGTTTACTGGGGTGTTATGTGCTACTTGTGTTTCCTTATTTGCTTTATTTATTGCTTTATGTACAACTTTGTTTACTGCTTTCTTTACAGTTTTTTATACATCATACTATCATTATCATTGCTGGATCTGGCTTTTGTTTTGATGGGTAGGGTTTCACTGAGTGATTAAGGTCCTATACTTGGGACCTGAGTGACACCTAGGCTAGAGTGGTTCATATTCTTTCCCATTCCATTTCGGTATGGTGCGGGAATATGAAACACGGTTCGGATGTGGGTTTCTTCTTGAGAACCCTGTGCTACAGATTTCCTGTAGTGCTAGAGCTATCTGGGAAGCCTGCTAAGTCTGAATGACCTTTATTTTGACCTTCAGAATCTGGGGAGAATTAGAGGAGGATTTTTTATGGTTATTGTAAGCATTATACCTCGGGGTTAGAAGTGTTTACACTTCCCATAATTGATCCAAGTCTGAGGATCTTTGTTCTAGAACATTACATGTGAGGGGGTTGGGTTGTTTACAGGTTTGCAGGAACCCTTGGCCACATCATACCCTGTTACTGTATTGTTTAAGAATATTTCACTTTGGACAATTCTTGTGATTAACCCTGGACATGTGACTCTTTATTTGAGTCCCCCACCCTGGTTACTGGATTTCTGAGCCTCCATCCGGACCTTTGAACATACATGGACCTTATACCAAGACAGATAATTAGATCCAGCTCTTGATCACAAACCATTGCATATCATTTACATATATCATCATTGCATCATTTGACATTTGTTTATTTGTTTTTCAGGGTATCCATCATATCATATTTGGTTTGATTTTGACCCCTTCTACTGCTTAGACCTCTGCTTCAGTTATCTTCTCTAGCATTTGCTTCAGCTATCTCCTTCAACACCTGCATCAGTCTGTCAGAGACTTACCTCTAGCTTTTTCAGTCTGTGATCTCCATCAGCATTTGACTTCAGCTTCTTCATCAACACTCATGGATGTTCCAAGGAAAAACAACATATCTTATCACTTCTTTGAGCCCACCTTGACTGGTATCAGGCAGGTCCAGTCTCTTATCACACCTGACCACATCCCACTGTTTAGAGAGCACTATGGGGGGTATCTTGGACATGGTTATGGATCTTGATTCATCTCAGAGGAGTATGATCCACACATGCTTGCAGTTTTATGACCCTCCACTCAGATGCTTCACCTTTCCTGATTTCCAGATGGGGACTCTATTGGAAGAGTTTTCCTTGTTGATTGGAGTGCCTATCAGAAGAGGGATCCCTTTTAACCCAGAGATGACTGCTCCCAGAAGTGAAGAGATAGCTAGGGCAGTGCATTTGGAGCCTGCCCTTATTGAGCAAAACTTGACAACAAAAGCTGGGATTTATGGCTTACATCTGGACTTCTTGATTTCTCAGGCCACCCAGTGGGAGAATAGAAGGCAGTCTGTGCACTTTTAGCCCTCAGTATATATGGGGTTATATTGTTTGCAGATGAGCCCAAATTTGTAAGTAAGAATGCCATCCACTTGTTCCTGCTGAGGAACACAGTGCCTACATTTCTAGGGGATTTTTACTACTCCATCCATCAGAGAAATGAAAAGCAGAGAGGGAAGTTGGTCAGATGATGTGCTCCTTTGTTCTACTCTTGGCTACTCAAACACTTGCCTAAATCAGATGCCTTCTTGAACCCTCATTAGCAGAAGAATTAAGCCAAAAGGTTCATTGCCTTAACATCAGATGATATCAGATGGTGCACCCAGAGCACCAAAGGCAAGGATATTATTACCAGTTGTGGGCAATACCCTAATGTGCCTCTAATAGGAGTAAAAGGTTGCATCAATTACAACCCTTTACTGTTTAAGAGACAATTGGGATATGCTTTGGTTCATCCTCCCAGAGGACAGGATTTTGCTGAGACCCTATACTGTGAAGTTCAACCTAACTCTGCTATTGTCAGACAAGCTGCCTGGGCTTGGGACAACATCCAGACCAAAGGGACAACCATCCTTGGAAGGTGCAACAATATTGCTTCAGCCCAGTACTCTGACTAGTCCCGTACTAGAGCTCAGATCACCAGGATGCCTTTCACCTTGGAAGACACACCCGGACCTTCTACAGTACAGCCTACAGCAACTGTTAGCCTGGAGGAATTTGAAAAGCTGAAAGAGAGGAATAATCAGCTATCTGAAGTCTTGAAGAAGACTCTCTGGGAGAGAAATGACAGTCACCTGGACATTGAGAGATTGGAAAGACTCAATACTGAGCATCTGACCAAGATTGAAAAGACACATGACTACACAAGGAAAGCAAGAGCAGGAGAATTGGTTTTGAAGAATGCCTGCAAGGAGGCCAATATTCAGAAGGCTAGGGCTGAGCATTACCTGGAGGAAAGCCAGGCTAGGTGGATCAGGATCACCGAAGCCCGTGCACAAGAATACCAGAGGACTCAGGCCAAGATTGAGCAGCTGGAAGCCGTTGAGAAGAAGTAGCAGGAAGCTTTGTTGGCAGATCAGAATGAGATATCAGAATTGGGACTCCGGGCGGGGTTGAAAAGATCAAAGGACCAGGACAGGCATAAGAAGCTGACTAATGCTATTGCTACCAGGAACCTCCTCATTAGGACTATTACAGAGCACCCAGCTGGTCCAGTGACGGAGGCCCTCCTAAAGGAAGTCAGGGAGGATGACTTTGGGTTAGATGTCTGATTCCTTTTGCCTATATTTCTATCCTTTTAATGTACTTTTTCCTTTTGATCATTGTATTTTTGACCCACCATGGGCATGTATTGTAAACAGACTATGTATTTTCATCATTTGTAATATATCAGTTTGTTTTATTGGGCTTCATTTCTCAACATCATCAAGCATCTCCTCGAGGTCTGGAAAGGTCAAAACCAAGAACCAAACTAGATACCTTGGAAAACAAATAAGCATATTGCATTGCATACTAACATTTTTCCTTTGTTTTGTAGGTCTTTGTTTGTTATTTGTTTCTCACTTTGTTGTGGTTTCAGGAAACATTGCTCGTCGCAGTGTGTTCCCTGTCAACCGAACACACCGGTACCCAACGCGAAACAACCTTCCAGGCATTCAGATGGATCAAGAACAGCAGGACCTGAATGAAGTAAGAAATCAAATGGCAAACTAAAGGGTCGATATGAGAAACCAAATGACCTAGTTTATGGCTGTGATGACTGGCTTAGCTCAGAGCCAGGAAAGGCTGAGAGAGCTGGTGGAAAGGCAGACACCTGGAGAGCCCCACCATGGCACCGGAGGAACCAGCAATAATGAACGCAGGCAGCCTCGCATCGACCCACCAGAGTTTGGGCCCCATTTGAACCCAGATGTTAATGTCTCAAGGAATATTCAAAGAAACACTGCTGGAGGCAGGATCTTGCAAGAAGATCCTCAGGAAGAGCAGTTCACAGTTATTGGGGCTAGGGATGAGGTGTATGACCGAAGGCTGGATGAGATTGCTGAAAAGCTGAGGTCTTTGGAATCCCAGAATTCTTTAGGCTTTGACGTAATGGATATGGGGCTGGTAGATGGGGTGAGGATTCCCCACAAATTCAAACCCCCGTGCTTTGAAAAATATAATGGTACCTCTTGCCCGCGTACTCATCTGCAATCTTTCTTAGGGAGACTTAAGGCTTATACCATGGACGAGAAGTTATGGATGTTCTATTTTAAGGATAGCCTGACTGGAGCATCAAGAGAATGGTATTCGCATCTGACCAGGGCCACTATAAGATGTTGGAAAGATTTGGCCGAAGCCTTCATCCGGCAATACCAGAGGTGGAGACAGCTTGCTGCTGCTGTCCAACCACCCATGTCTGAAAGGGAGATGGATGACTTGTTTATGAACACCTTGCAGGGAACTTATATTGACAGACTTGCTACTTTCTCTTCCACCAGTTTTGCCGATGTAGTTATAGCTGGTGAGAGAATTGAGAGTCTTTTGAAAATGGGCAAAATCTCCGACAATGGTGCAAGTTCCTCCAACAACCCCAGAAAACCTTTTTCAGGACCCCGAAGGGCGGGTGAAACAAATGCTATCCATGCAGGCAGGGGCAGACCCCAGTATTCTCACAGATCAATAGCAGTCGTTACTATCCCGGCTCCAGCTCCACAACAACCACTTTTTCCTCAACAACAACAACAACAACATCACTATCAACAACAATCTTATTTTCCGCAACAAAGAACGTACAACAATAACAAAAACAACCAACAACAACACCCCTTTCAACAGAGGCCATCTCAAGCAAATAGGGTAATTGACCCCATTCCTATTCCTTATGTCGCTCTACTGCCACAACTCCTGAAGCTCAACCTGGTTGAGTTAAGGACGTTGGCTCCACCAGGTCCTCTCAATCTCCCGAAGAATTATGATGCTAGTGCCAGGTGTGTCTTTCATTCCAACGCACCTGGTCACAATACCGAGAAATGTAGAGCCTTGCAAATGAAGGTTCAAGATCTGGTCGATTCCAAAGCTCTCAATTTCGCACCTCCTCCAAATGTTAACAAAAATCCTATGCCTAATCATGGTGGGCCCATGATTAATCCCATAGAAGAAGACCAACCATCTGCACTGATTGATAATGTTGCACAGATTCAAACACCATTGGCAGAAGTCAAGGCTCAAATCTTAAAATGCCAGGTGTTCCCAGGCTGTGAGGCCTGCTACGAATCGTGCAGAACTGCTATTAATGGTTGTGAGAGGCTAAAGTTTGGCATAGATGGCCTTATCAGAGATGGAATTTTGCAAATAACCACAACGGCTCCTACAATGTCAACAACTCCTCCTTCAGCAACAATGGATTCTCCTACAACATCAACAATTCTTTCTTCAGAGATATCAGATCCTCCTACAACTGCAACAACTATCATTCCCACTGATTCATCCACAACTCCAGCAATCACTCCACCCATTGTTTCAACAAACCAGAGTTCAACAACATTTACTTCTACAACATCAACACCCATCTTATCAAAGGAATCGCCTACAACACCAACAAACACTAACGAAGATGTCTCAACGGTCACGATCTATTATGACCCGGCAACTGTTTATCCCAACAACAATTTTCAACAACAAACTGCAACACCCACTGTCAGATCTCCAGTCACAATCTATTACGACCCGCATACCATCAAAGTTCCTTCCGCTGCAGCAATCAGTCCAGTCACCATTACGGTACCTGGACCCGTTCCTTATGAAAGCAGTAATGCCATACCTTGGCACCAAGGCTCTGATCTCTACTGCGAAGGAAAGAAGATCACTCTAGATTCATCAACCTCTTCACCACAAGTTGACAATGTTGGGGGAGGCGGAGGCTTCACCAGAAGCGGACGCCTTTTTGCCTCACAAACACCGAGACCCAATGTTGAAGCAGAGGCTCCTACTAAGGCAAGAGGGAAGAATGTGGTACTTGAAGAGCCAACTGTTAAAGAAACTCAGAAGACGTCTTTTGAACAAGAGGTGGACGAGTTCATGAGAATAATCAAAAAGAGTGATTACAAAGTGGTGGACCAGCTTCATCAGACACCCTCTAAAATCTTTATATTATCATTGTTAATGTGTTCTGAAGCCCATAGGAATGCACTGTTGAGGGTCCTGCACGCAGCCTACGTGCCGGAAGAGATTACGGTTAATCAGCTCGAAACGGTGGTTGCAAATGTTAACACCAGTCATGGACTGGGCTTCACAAATGTTGATTTAACAACGGAGGGACGCAATCATAACAAGGCTTTACATATCACCTTAGAATGTAAAGGTGCTGTTCTTTTTCATGTGCTGGTAGTGTAACACGGTGGGAGAACTGACTTTTAGTTATGTTGCGGATAGCAAGAGTCGCCACCGACTTTTATTTTATCCAAAAGGAAAGGGTATAAAAGAACAGGAAAGACCTTAAGAGAATATTTTGGGTCCGGGGGGTAGGTTATGTAAAGGGAAGGTGTTAGCACCCTTTACATCCATGGTTATCCATGGGCTCTTAGTTACTTAGCTCACTTTTGAATTGTTTTTGAAAGTGTAGTGTGTGAATAGAAAAATTTTCATAATAGTTAATAATGATCCATGTACGGATGCGTAAAAACTTGTTTTTGAAAAATTTGTTTGAAATTTGTTAAGTGTTTGAAAAGTTTGAATAGTGAGCAAGTACATAAGAGGAACCTACCCTAAATTTTAAGTCTTTCTTGTTCTTTATCCTTTAATTGGTAAGACTATCCCTACTATTAAGGAGTAGGTAGTCATTACCTTGGATGTAAGGGACATACGAGGGACATCTATTTATATGAAGGCAACTGTGGGGTGTATTAAGCATACTGGAGGGACTATCATCATTATTCGAAGGGACTTGATTTGTAAAGGCAACCATTAGGGACTTGATGATTTTTCTTTTAAAGGGACTTGCTTTATACACCCCACTTGACCTTATGATTTAGGCAACTTGAGGGATAACCTTAGAAAGTGAGACGGCGATTAAAAATCGACTTACGTGTGTGAGTGTTCAATATTATTTATCTTATAATTAAAATGAGCTAAATTTATTTTAAATAGAATACATGTTTTGCACTCCCTAAATTACTAACCATAGCATGAATTAAATATTTAAAATATTTACAAACTTTACACCAAGGAGCAATTACAAAATAATTATAAAAATAATAAATAGCAAAAATATAAATATATAGCAAAATAAATATAATAAGCAAAAATAATAAATAAGTAAATAAAATAGGGGTTAGTAATAATAAAAATAAAAAATAGGGTTAGTTAAAATAATAATGAAAAATTAAACAGTATTAGTGAGATAATAATCAAAAATTAATAATAATAATAAATAAGGTTAGTAAATAATAATAATAATAAAGTTAGTGAAATAATATATAAGATTAATGAAGCAAAATAAATAATAACATGGTTAATAACAATAATTAAATAAAATTGAATTAAATATTATAAACACAAAATTGGATTTTAATATATAACATTTATTAAAAAAATTTTAAACATAATGTAATTATAAATTTTAATTATTACAAATCTAATCATTTTTAAACATATATTAACATTTATTTATAAAAAAAAATTATTTACACATTATAAGGAGAAAATAAGTTTTAAATATTATATTCACAAAATTAATCCTATTTATAAAATTTAATTTTATTAGTTATTATATTTACAAATTATTTTAGACATATACAAAAATATAATTATTGTAAGTTAAATTGTTTATAAACATATATTAAAAGAAAAATAATTTGGATTATAAATATATTTACAAATAAGTTATAACTATTTTAAATAAACATGTACAATAATAATTACATCACAAATTAGAAAATAAACAATTAGGTTTTAATAGGTATTTAGAAAATAAATTAGGGTTTTATTAGAAAAATATTTTTTAGAGTTTAGTTTATATACAAAAATTATTTTAACTAATATATATATATTATATTTACATAAATAAAAAAATTAAATTGAGAAAACAAGAGTTTGGAATTTTTTTAGAAAATAATATGGTTGTTTTAAATATGCATAATTTATTTTTAATTTATTTTTTAATTGATATTAAGAAAATAATTGAACTAATTAATTAAAGAAAAAATAGAAAAAAAGTAGTAAAAAGAAAACTCACCTGGGCAGGGTTTGAACCCAGGTTCTCCTGCTTGCCAGTATCAAAACATGCCATCAGGCCAACCATGCGTTGGTGATCATAGAATGGTTCCATTTGTTTTTATGCAATGTCTTGAAAAATCCAGAAAAATAATGAAAACAAAAGGCCTGGGGTGGGACTTGAACTCAGGACCTTCTGATTACAAGCATGCACGCGTATCCGCCTGGCTGGGAGAGCCTAACTGATTATAAAACAGCTACGAACAATAATATATTAAGAACGTATTTTAAATGAAAAAATGTTAAAAACTTGGCTGGAGGCTGGACTCGAACTCATGCCATCAGGTCATACAGGCACTCCTCCTACCACTGGACCAAACCTGTTTTGGTGATTAAACATGGAAACGATTTAATAAAATATTATAAACGATTTTTGAATTTCCAGCAGCGCGCCAAAGCCTTCATCTTCAACCTCATGCCCTTCGAAATTTGCTGCGAAATTAACCATGAGTTTTCCTGCGAAAAAGCAATTCCCAGCAAAACCTACAACAATCAATGGCCAACAAAACCGTACAGTTTCACAAAATCAAACACAGCAACATGATTTAGTCATTCACACGATTCGTTCTATGTCTTCAGAATCTATTTATGTTCCCTAAATCAAAAATCCCTAAACCTAGGTCCAAACCCTAACAATGGCATCTTATGAATTAGCCACGGTTTCTTTGATTTTCCTGTCCAGAAACAATCTACACAACATCATAAACATCATTAGACAAGCAAAATCCATTAGTTTACAGTGAATTGGTGTAATCGAAAAAGAGAAAAGCAAGAACAAATATGGTTCGGGTTGAGCAATATGGTGCATATGGGATGCATATGAGTGATGATTTCGCTTCATGGATGATCCAGGAACATCTCTATGTTCTTAGTTTACCTTCTAGAGCCCTGGAAGATGGAATCCGAATTTCACTTTTTGCTTGAATTTTTGAAATATGATCTTACCTTTGGAAGCAGCAAAATCGTCAATGAGGGTTAGGGTTGTGATCAGTACTTATAGGTGAATCATTTAGGTCAGAAAAATTCCTTGGTTGTGTGGAAGTTTGGATATTTGAAGATTGAAAAAGATTATGCCATGAAATTCAAATATTGGCTCATGAAAGCTTGCTATTTTTGGATCAATCACATGATTTCTTTCTCTTTCAACTTCAATCAATATTGATGAGATTCTAGAAGCTCAATCTTCATCCAAAAATATATTTTCATATTTTATATTTATTTAAAATGATTTTTTATGAATTAAATCAAAATAAATAAAAATAAAATAATAAAAATTATGATTTTTAATCAATTGGGTCGTGCATGATGATATGATATGGATTGGATCACAATTTAGCAAGCCCATTTGGAAGGAATTGGTTCTAGGCCCCCATTTTCATTATAAACCATCACAAAATTTCCCAACTTTGCAAGGGCATATCTCCCTCAATTTTAAAGGTATGAGGGTGTTCTTGGACATTTTGGAAAGCTTGAAGAGTCCTCTAAACAACCCCATTGGTTTCAGGTCCATATCATTTACCAATCTCAAGTTATGCTCTTTTGAAGTTGTTGACTTTTTGTTGACTTTCAAAAGGACCTATAATGTCTTAGCTCCTACCTTCCAAATGAAGCATTTTTGGGCTTAACTTGCAAGATCAAAGTTGTATAGAATTCAATTTCCTTCAAAATGAGCTTTGGATGGAGAACTGGTGATGAAGTATGTGAAAGTTATGACTGGTCAAAGTTCAGTTGACTTTTACTGAGGAAACCCTAATTTAGAAACTCCTGATTATTGATGATCTGGAATCTCCTTGATGAATCATGATCAACCCTTGATCAAATGATGAATTTTACTTCATATACTTGATGTTGGAAAAAAATCATGCAGTTTGACTTTGGTTTGACCACAGTTGACCTCAGTTTGACTTTTTAACTGCATTGACTGATTTTGACTTATCTGATCATCTGACTGAGCAATCTTTTGAGAAAAGTCTTGAAACTTGTCATGGGGGTTCTTATATACATATAAGATGTTATGAAGCTCACTTGAAGTATTGGAAGTCCATTTAGCCTTATTAAAGTCAAAACCCTAGTTTTGGATGCACTGCTTAGGAGGTGCATTGTCTGAGGGAATTGTCAACTCTTCTGACCAATTGTGAACCTTGTGAACCTTGTGAACCATCATAAAATGTCTTGTGAACCTCATGGAAGGTATTGTGAAGCTTGTGAACCTCATAAAGTGACTTATGGACTTCATGAACCTCATGAAAGGTTATGTAAACATTGTGAATCTTGTAAACCTTGTGAACCTTCAAGAAGTGACTTGTAGACTTCATGAACCTCATGAAAGGTCTTGTAAATGTTGAGAAGCTTGTGAACCTTGTGAACCTTCAAGAAGTAACTTGTAGACTTCTTGAACCTCAAGAAAGGTATTGAAAGCATTGTGGAACTTGTGAACCTTGTGAACCTTCAAGAAGTAACTTGTAGACTTCATGAACCTCATGAAAGGTTATGGAAATGTTGAGAAACCTGTGAACCTTGTGAACCTTCTTAGAACACAAAGTCTTGTATTGTGAGGGCAAATTTTGGGGTGCAACAGCTGCCCCTGTTCAATTTTCTGAAACCTGAGGGGTTAGATTGGTACATTTGCCAGTCGTGACCTGGAAGGTTGAAGGGGATTGAACACAAAAGCCCAAAAATTTGCACTCACCAGTGCACAGAGTGATATTGATGGTTGGTTGTATATGCTTGAGTGGGCTTAAAGATGCCACTTGGAGGAACTGGTGATGGGCTTAGAGATGCCATCTAAAGAACTGGATGTGATTTATGCAACATGATTTGAGTTGTTGGATGGACCAGTAGAAATAAATCTTGTGATGATTATCTCTTCTGGAAATATTTTTGGATTAGGGAATGGATCTTTGTACAGACCATTTGCCTATTTTCCAAGGGCCAAAAGAACGTCAGGATTTGTTCTTGAGGATCAAAAGAACGTCAGGATTTGTTCTTCTGAATAAGATGTCTTGAACAAGTGGTCGAAAGAGCGTCAGGATTTGCTCTTAATGATCAAAAGAACGTCAGGATTAGTTCCTCTGAAAATGTCTTGAACAAGTAGCCAAAAGAGCGTCAGGATTTGCTCTTGAGGATCAAAAGAACGTCAGGATTAGTTCTTCTGAAAGATGTATCTGGAACAAGAGGTCAAAAGAGCGTCAGGATTTGCTCTTAAGGATCAAAAGAACGTCAGGATTTGTTCTTCTGAAAAATGTCTTGAACAAGGGGTTGAAAGAGCGTCAGGATTTGCTCTTGAGGATCAAAAGAACGTCAGGATTTGTTCTTCTGAAAGAGTATCTGGAACAAGAGGTCAAAAGAGCGTCAGGATTTGCTCTTAAGGATCAAAAGAACGTCAGGATTTGTTCTTCTGAAAATGTCTTGAACGAGTGGTCGCAAGAGCGTCAGGATTTGCTCTTAAGGGTCAAAAGAACGTCAGGATTAGTTCTTCTGAAAGATGTCTTGGAGGATGAAGCAGTCCAGAAGTAATGATGATAGCTATCAGGAGGATGGAGCAATCCTGAAGTAATGATATGATTTCAGGAGGATGAAGCAATCCTGTAATAAAAGCTGTCAGGATACTGGAATAATCCTGAGGTAATAATATGATATGCTTTCAGGAGACTGGAGTAATCCTGATGTAACAGCATGCTTTCAGGAGGATTGAGCAGTCCTGATGAGATTATAAGCTTTCAGGAGGATAGAGCAATCCTGATGATCATAAGTTTGTTTGTTGGATAATTAACCTGAAAACAAAATAGCATTCTGTATGATAGCATTAGTTTATGCATTATGTATGTATGTATAACATGAGGCACTTAAGTAATGTACTATGTATCTATGGATATGTATGGTATGATGTAAATGATGTATGTATGATATGATACTGCCGGAAGTGTCTGGATATCTTCGTATAACAACTGCTGGCCAGGGAAAATAAATCCCGATTCGTTGCTGGAGAATATATTATACATAACCCTCGTCTGCTGGGGATAATAAGGTATGGATAACCTCCCGTATGCTGGGGATAGTAAGGTATATATCACCTCCTGTATGCTGGGGATAGTAGGGTATAGATAACCTCCCGTATGCTGGGGATAGTAGGGTATATATCACCTTCGTCTTCGTTTGATAGTAGGGTAGATATAACTTCCCGTCTTCGTTCGTCGTACCCTTATTGGAAAGTAAATTCCCGAATATCCGTATGAGGATAAAAGAGATGGATATAAATTCCAGGAGAGATGAGACTTTATGAAGATGGATTCGTCCTACTGCGGGTTTTGTAATTTTCTTGTAGAGGTGAACCGGCGAAGCTTCGTTGAAATCCTCCCCTCGTTCGTCCTTAGTAAATACTATTACTGCATTTTCATGCATTTCTGGTAAACATCAATCATATTAAGCATTCATGCATTTTTGGTAAACATCAATCATATTCAAAAGCATACATACATTCAAACACAACCAATGGACGTTTCGCTTATGTAAATAGGGTAAAAGTAAATCTGGATTCAAAAGATGGAATTTATTTATATCAAAAAGTGACCCATACACGGGTAAGTTTGTACAAAGAGACATAAACCCTAGTAGGAGGATTTTGTCATAAAGTTTTTACAAAACAAAGAAAATCAGCTATGTGGGAAACAATCCTATTGAGTTTCAATTCTACTATTGCCATTATCTTCAAGTATCTCATCTTCTGTTGTTGAAACGGAAACGATTGGATTGAGCTTTATCTGTTCGAGCTTGATTAAGTAGCACAACTGGTTGCAGTTTCAGGGGTGATCCAAACGAGACATAGTCATACGCTTTAATCCCTAACTTTTGCCTGGATTGCCCTTTCAGGTTTTCAATCCACCGGGATACCCTTTTTTGCCCAAGCCGCCTTTTCAGGTTTTCGACTTGCCGGGTGTACATCTTTTTATATATATCCCTAATTTTTGCCCAAACCCTTTTGGTTTGCCGGGATGCCCTTATTTTTGCCTAGGCCTGTCAACCTAGCGGGTCTCTTTTTATGCGTAGTATTTTTTAACTATGTTTGTGTTTACAGGCTGTGGGAAGTCTTCACCATCCATTGTAGTCAGTATCATGGCACCTCCTGAGAACACTGTCTTGACTACAAATGGTCCTTCATATGTTGGAGTCCACTTTCCCCTAGGATCACCCTGTGGTAATATGATACGCTTGATTACCAAGTCACCAGCCTGATATACCTTTGGCTTAACCTTCTTGTTAAAAGCTTTGATCATTCGTTTCTGGTACATCTGACCATGACAAACTGCTGCTAGCCTTTTCTCATCAATCAAATTTATCTGGTCAAGTCGAGTCTGCATCCACTCATCTTCATTCAAACATGCATCCTTCATAATTCTCAAGGAGGGAATCTGAACTTCAATGGGCAGAACTGCTTCCATACCATAGACTAAGGAGAATGGGGTTGCCCCTGTTGAAGTACGTATTGTAGTACGATAACCATGAAGAGCAAATGGTAACATCTCATGCCAATCCTTGTAAGTAACAGTCATCTTCTGTACAATCTTCTTAATGTTTTTATTAGCAGCTTCAACTGCCCCATTCATCTTCGGACGATACGGAGAAGAGTTGTGATGCTTAATCTTGAACTGCGTGCAGAGATCAGTAATCATAGTGTTGTTCAAATTAGAGCCATTGTCAGTAATAATCCTTTCAGGGATGCCATACCTACATATGAGATTACTCTTAATGAATCTAGCCACAACATTCTTGGTAACAGATGCAAATGAAGCTGCTTCTACCCACTTTGTGAAGTAATCAATAGCAACCAGGATGAAACGATGCCCATTAGAAGCAGTAGGCTTGATCTCACCAATCATATCAATGCCCCACATGGCAAAGGGCCAAGGAGCAGTCAACACATTCAATGGAGATGGAGGTACATGAACTTTATCAGCATAGATTTGACATTTGTGACATGTTCTGGAGTGTTGATAGCAATCAGCTTCCATGGTAGACCAATAGTACCCTGCTCTCAATATCTTCTTTGCCATAGTATGACCACTAGAATGAGTGCCAAAGATCCCATCATGCATATCTTCCATAATCTCAGTTGCTTCCTTCTTATCCACACAATGAAGCAGAGTTGAATCATGATTGCGCTTATACAAAATCCCATTACTCAAAAAGAACTTAGCAGAAAACCTTCTCAGAAACTTCCTATCCTTGACAGATGCCCCTTCAGGGAATTCCTGAGCTTCAAGATATCTTTTCACCTCATAGAACCAAGGCTTCTCCTCTGCCCCTTCTGTGTCAATCTCATTGCAATATGCAGGCTTCTCAAATCTATCAATGGTAATCTTGGGAGCTTCATCATCCCAACTGATCTCAAACATAGATGCCATGGTGGCTAATGCATCTGCCAACTGATTCTCTCTTCGTGGAATGTGCTCAAAGGTAATCTCTTTGAAATGTGGGATTAAAGACAACACATGCTCTCTGTAAGGAATGAGGTTATCATGCTTGGTATCCCAATCTCCTTTAATCTGACTAATTACCAGGGCTGAATCTCCATACACATCAAGGAACTGAATCTTCATATCAATAGCAGCTTTAATACCCAGGATACATGCCTCATACTCAGCCATGTTATTGGTGCAATAGAAACAAAGTCTGGCAGTAATCGGGGTATGACAACCTTCAGGGGAACTAATCACAACACCAACACCATTACCAAGTGCATTAGAGGCACCATCAAAAACCATAGTCCATCGGGATCCTTGTTCAGGTCCGTCATATTGTCCAGGTTCTTTGGTAATAATCATAATGTCTTCATCAGGGAACTCAAAATTCATTGACTGGTAATCATCTACTGCTTGATGAGCCAAATGATCAGCAACAACACTTCCTTTAATGGCCTTCTGAGTAGTATACTGTATGTCATATTCTGTCAAGATCATTTGCCATCTTGCAATTCTTTCGGAGAGAGCAGGTTTCTCAAATATGTACTTGATTGGATCCATCTTTGAAATCAATAAGGTAGTATGGATCAACATATACTGTCTTAGTCGGCGAGCAGCCCACGCCAAAGCGCAGCAAGTTTTCTCGAGCAGTGAGTATCTTGTTTCACAGTCGGTAAACTTTTTGCTAAGGTAGTATATTGCCTGCTCTTTTCGACCAGACTCGTCATGTTGCCCCAACACACACCCCATTGAGTTGTCTAGCACTGTTAAGTACATAATCAAGGGTCTTCCATCAACTGGTGGCATCAAAATTGGTGGTTCTAGCAGATATCTCTTGATTTCATCAAAGGCAGTCTGGCACTCATCATTCCATTCCATCACCTGATCTTTCTTCAACAACTTGAAGATTGGCTCACAGATGGTAGTTAATTGGGAAATAAATCTTGCAATGTAGTTCAATCGTCCCAAGAAACCTCTAACCTCCTTCTCAGTACGGGGAGCTGGCATCTCTCGTATAGCTTTCACTTTTGCAGGATCCACTTCAATACCTTTTCTACTGACAATGAAACCCAGGAGTTTACCAGATCTAACTCCAAAAGTACACTTGTTTGGGTTCAATCTCAGCTTGTATTTCTTCAACCTCTCAAACAGTTTATGCAAATGATCAAGATGTTGCTCTTCATTCTGAGACCTGGCTATCATATCATCCACATATACCTCTATCTCATGATGAATCATATCATGAAACAAAGCCACCATAGCACGCTGATATGTTTCCCCTGCATTCTTCAAACCAAATGGCATTACCTTATAGCAAAAGGTGCCCCACTGTGTCACAATGTTGTCTTCTCCATATCTTCAGGTGCCATCTTGATTTGATTGTAACCAGAGAAACCATCCATAAAAGAGAATACCTTATGCTGAGCAGTGTTGTCTACCAGAATATCAATATGAGGAAGTGGAAAGTCATCTTTAGGGCTAGCCTTGTTCAAATCTCTGTAGTCCACACACATACGTACCTTACCATCTTTCTTAGGAACTGGCACCACATTTGCAACCCACTGAGGATAAGAAGTCACTGCTAAGAACCCTGCATTGAACTGTTTCATTACCTCTGCCTTGATCTTTTCTGACATTTCAGGTCGCATACGACGAACCTTCTGCTTCTTTGGACGACAATCTTCTTTCACTGGCAAACGGTGAACCACAATGTCTGTATCCAACCCTGGCATATCTTCATAAGACCAAGCAAAGATCTCCACATAGTCACGTAACATCTGAATCAATCTGCTCTTGACACTGTCCTCTAAATCAGCCCCTATCTTGACCTCTTTTCTGTTTTCTTCAGTTCCCAAATTCACAACTTCGACTGGCTCTTCATGTGGCTGTATAGCTTTCTCTTCTTGTTGTAACAACCTAGCAAGCTCTACAGGTATTTCACAATCGTCCTCATTTCCGTCTTCAGTTTGATAGATCGGATTCTCGAAATTATAATTGGCAATAGTAGAACTGTTATCAACAGGATCCAGAGTGGATGAGGATCTGCATTTTAGTGATGTGGGTGTGTGTAAGAACACATAGCTGATAAAACAAAAATAAAAGAAAAGAAAGACAAGGAACACAATATTTACGAAAACGAAACGTCCACTGATTTTATTGAATGAAGTATGCAAATGAAATGACAGCCCGTAACAAGCACACCATTGTGCCCCGGGTAAGGCACATGGCTTAAGAGTTTTATTGTTTAAGAAATTACAAACTTAAAAAACACAACATAGTAATAGTATTTACTCCTGACTAAAGGAGATAGGGATAACATCTTCAGCTTTCCAATTATTGAGTCCAGCACCCACAGTAGGAAAAATCCAAGCATCCAGATTGTAGTCTTCATCTCGATCTCCCACAGCATTAATCTGGTCCTTCACAACCCCTTGATTAGTGATACGAGCAGCACGAGCATGACGAACAGCCTTCTGGGACTCTGCAGTGAAACCCAAACCAAACTTGTCAGACTTGTATGGAATATCAGGAAGCTGACCCCAAATAGTACAACCACCTTCATCCACCACAGCTCTAGCATCATTGAGGGAAGCCATTGCCATTGTTGGAGGCTTTCTGGTGACCACAGGAACTTTCTTTGCAACAGGAGGAGCTACATAATCATTAACAACCCAAGGAACCACTTCAAACGTCTGACACGGAGTTTCAATGTATTCACCTTCCATTTCCAGATACTTGAAAGTGTTTACATGGCTGACAAAGTATTCTTCTTCTCCATAGACAGTAACAACCTTTCCATCCACCGGATATCTCAACTTTTGGTGTAATGTAGAGGTTACAGCACCTGCCCCATGGATCCAGGGACGACCAAGCAAACAAGAGTATGAAGGACGAATATCCATCACATAAAATGTAGCAGTAAACACCTGGGAGCCAACTTTGATTGGAAGATCAATTTCCCCATGCACTACTCTTCTAGAACCATCAAAAGCCTTCACCACAATGTTACTAGGCTTCAGCACAGCATCCTCAGGACTCAGCTTGTTCAGGACTTCCTTAGGCAACACATTCAAAGAGGAACCATTATCTATCAGCACATGTGACAGGGTAGTGCCCCTGCATTCAATTGAAACATGCAAGGCCCTGTTATGATCCCTCTTGGCAGGGGTCAAATCAGCATCAGAGAATCCTAACCCATTGTCATAGGTCAGGTGGGCAACACAGTTCTCAAATTGGTCAACAGAAATTGCACTGGGTACATGAGCAGTCTTCAGAAATTTGATCAAGGACTTTGCATGAGCCTCAGAACATAATAACAAAGACAGCATAGAAATCTTCGAGGGAGTATGCCCCAACTGATCAACAATGTCATAATCACTCTTGCGAATGATTTTCAATACTTCTTCCATCTGCTTAGAGAGATCATCAGCAGCTGGCACATCAGTAGATACAGGCTCAATAACAGGACCCTTGCCCCGAGCATCAGTGGTGGAAGTAGTAGCAGGAGTAACTGCATTCTTAGAAGCAACTGGAGGAGAGAAGACTCTTCCACTACGAGTGATCTTACTAGATCCGGCAATATTGTCAACATCAACAGGCACATCAGCTACAGGCTCTTGCTTAACACCATGGATGTAAACATCAGACCCATAGTGCCAAGGCATAGCTTTATCAGATGTATATGGGATAGGACCAGGAGTAGTAATGACCACAGGAGCTACTCTGGCTTCAGCAACAACTTTTACGGGACCTTCAGCAGTAATTTTGATTGGACCCTGATGAGTGATTTTAATAGGACCCTTTGAAGTGATTCTTATTGGTACTTTGTCAACCATGTCAACCTCTTCAATCTTCCTACCCTGAGTCAGATGATCCACCATACTTTCCACAGACGACGGAGTCCTCTCAAACACTATAGTATACTTATCCATGAGACGTTGAATTCCATCTCTCAATATGAAGCAACTATCCGGCTTATAGGTGCAATACAAACAATCTTCACGACAACCTGGAAAGATTCCAGCTTGTACTAACCTCTTTTTGATAACAGACAGTGGGGTGGTCAATTCCATAACTGAATAGACATGTAGATCTTCCTCAATGGCATTGACAGTCTTCTCGTGATTTGGCATTGGAGCAGTAATCACATTGGGGTACCTGGAGGATCAAACTCAATTTCTCCAGCATCAATCATATCTTGAATTTTATTCTTCAAGATCCAGCAGTTATTAGTATCATGTCCCTGACAGTTTGAATGGTATGCACATCGTGCATTGGGATTGTACCTGGGAGAGGTAACATTGGGATTCTGAGGAGCCTCTTTCAAAGTAATGAGTTCATCCTTCAACAAGTGTTGCAATGCCTGAGCCATTAACATGTTGATCTTCGTGAACTGCCTTCTAGCCCTCTGTTGGTTGCCCTGTGGCTGCTCTGTTGTTGCAGGAGTTGGATTTGAAATATGAACTGCACTAATAGACTGATGCCTTCTGTTACGATCAGGCTGACCATAAACAGCATTAGATTCCTTCTTCCCAGTGGGAGGCTTCTTTGCAGCACCTGATGAAGAAGTACCCACATGGATCTTACCATTCTTTATACCATTCTCTACTCGCTCACCTGTCATGATCAACTCAGTGAAGCCAGATGATGAGCTTCCAATGAGATGACTGTAAAACGGACCATTCAGCGTACACATGAACATATCAACCAGCTCCCTATCAGTCAAAGGGGGTTGAACTCTTCCAGCTAAATCTCTCCACTTCTGAGCATACTCTTTAAAACTTTCTTTGGCACCCATAGACATGCTCTGAAGCTGCATGCGAGTGGGGGCTAAGTCAGCATTGTATTGGTACTGCTTATAGAAAGCTTCAGCAAGATCATTCCAGTCCCTGATGTTGACACTCTCCAACTGATAATACCACTCCAGCTGAGCTCCAGATAAGCTCTCTTGAAAAAAGTGGATCCACAACTTCTTATCAGCAGTGTGGGGTTGAATTCTTCTGACATATGACCTCAGGTGCAGCTTGGGACAAGAGACCCCATCATAGACAACAAATGTAGGAACCTTGAACCCAATGGGTATGACTACCCCAGATATCAGACTCAAATCCTCAAAATCCAGCCCAGATGACTTCTGCAACTCCATGGCATCCATCCTATCCACCAGCATCTTGAATTTGTCTTCATTAGGCTCATGGTAGTAATTAGCCTCAGAATCAGAGTCCCCCATTGTATGGTGGAGACTGCCTACCTCTTGCTCAGATTCTTCAGATTCATAGTCTTCAGCTGGTTCTTTGGTCTTGGCAAGACCTTTGAACCTTCTTCCCATGTTGATCAAACCAGCAGACCTTCTAGTCTTCTTAGTCTTCTTGGCCAGCAGTGCTTTCAATTCATCCTGCCCCTTGGATAGGTTCAGGATCAGCTCTTGGAACTGTGCATTTTGTGCCTGGAGATCCTTAACTGATTGTTCAAGAGCCATTGCTGAAATAAACAGCGAGAAGATGAGAAACCTGTGCACAATTAACCTGTGATGCAATGATATGGTATGCATATGCAATATTTTCAAGGACCGCAGTATTTAAATTTGTTTAAACAAACAAGAAAGTAAACTTTTATTAGTAATAACTTTGTTTTGCCTTTTAGGCTTACAAAAAATGAAATGAAATAAGTACAAAAAATGGGGTTTTAAGTCTCCCATGGACGTTTCCTCTTTGTATTGAGGTATGAGTTGAGATTCCGTTCCTCATGAAGTTGCTTTGTTAGTTCCAGGATTATTTCTTGGCTTGCTTTGTAATGAGCCTCGAAAGTATCCCTTTGCTCCTTCAGCTGGATCCAGGATCTCTGTAAATCTTCCGTGTCAGTAGGCATGTCTGGGTGAATGATGGTATAAGCAGTGTCTCCTTCAGCAACAGGTTCCATGGTAACTGGTAGGACGGCAGGATATGGCATCATGAGTGTTTGAGCACGAGATCGTACCCATCTGAGATAAGCCTCCATAGGAATAGTGTACTTAGGCTCCAGTGTCTTGCTGTCAACCCTGTTTACTTTTCCCCATGCTCGTATGAATCTCTGACGGTAACCCTGAAGATCGTTGTCGTAAACAAACACAATGCCCTGAATCAACATGTCATGTAGACCATCACTCCGGGCGTAACCAAACTGTCGTAAAGCTAGAGAGGGGTTGTAGGTGATGCCTCCTCTTATGCCTAGAAGTGGCACATTAGGAAACTCCCCACAACGGTCAATGATGGTGACATTCTCCATAGATCTGGAGCACCAATGGATATCTGAGTGAGAAAGTGACATGATCCTTTTGGACCATCTGAACCCTTGCTCATTCTTCATTACTGAGCGAGGAAGGTGAGAAATAAACCACCTAGAAAGTAAAGGTATGCAGCACATCAAAGTTCCTCTTGCCCTTGTAGTACGGGTGTGAAGAGAATGCAGGATGTCTCCAAGCAATGTAGGCACTGGATTGTGACTCAGGAAAATGTTGATGGCATGAACATCTATGAACTGATCTGGATTGGGAACAATACTAAGCCATATATCAGCAAGGCTAAGATCTCCTCAAAAGCATCATAGCTCATGGCCTTCAAGAACATTTGAGCCTTATCCATTAGCACCTTAGCAAGAATACCCTTGACTCCACTTCTCGTCTCTAGAACAATGTCAGATTTCTTCAGATGTAGAGCTGCAGCAATAACCTCTGGTTTAAGCTCCTTCTCTAAGCCTGTGAAGGGTCTTTGATCAAGAACAGGTATACCCAGAAGTTTAGAGAACTCTTCTATTGTAGGAACCAGCTGATAGTCAGGGAATGTGAAGCAATGGTGCTTAGGATCAAAGAACTGAAATAGGACACTCATCATGTCTTCATTGAACCCTGAAGTGACTAGATCCAATAGGTGACCATGTCTCTTGATGAACTGGGAGTGATCAGACACTTGAGAAACCAACTCTTTAAGCTTAGCAGGTATGCCCACAAAGTTGATCCTGATGGTGTTTCTACGAGCTGAAGCCATGACCTGCAACAAAGAACAAAGATAAATCCTTTGGTCCTTGAAATGGTTAGAGAAAATGCTATGCTTATGATGCATGATGATGTTATGATGTTATGCTCAATCACAAACATGTGGCACACACAAACAAGTCACACCATAGCCCTAGGTTTAAAGGCTTGCATGAGGTTTAAGGTAAGTACCCTCCCCTGAAGTTAGATGGTTCATCCTGTCCTACAAAAGTAACCAGGTTCTAAGGGATCTCAAAATCATTGATCCTTCACAAGGGTGGTTGATCAGAAGGCAACTTACTTGCCAACCAAAACCCTCCAAGTTTAAGATCTCAATGAGCGTAGTATCGAGTGTCAACCAACTTCAGTCTGCACCAAAGCCGGTTACCTCACTACTTTCTAAAGGCCACGATGAGTTAACTAGGGTTCTAAAAGTTAGTTAGTGCATTGACAACATATGGCAGCCTCATATTATCCTCAACTTGACTTAAGGAACATAAGCACCAACCAAGAAGTCGCACTAACTATGGCCACCAGATCAACCGTATCGATATACGTCGTACAGTTTCCTTGGTCTATTGCCATTTACCTAAGGTACACTAGATCCGGGTTAGGACCTTTCACACATAAGAGCACCCCAACCAGATAATATAAAGCAAACAAGGCAAACAATTTAAAGTGATCTTAATTCCTAAGGGTACCCCTCTTAAATTTAAATCCCCAGCAGAGTCGCCAGTTCTGTAACACGGTGGGAGAACTGACTTTTAGTTATGTTGCGGATAGCAAGAGTCGCCACCGACTTTTAGTTATGTTGCGGATAGCAAGAGTCGCCACCGACTTTTATTTTATCCAAAAGGAAAGGGTATAAAAGAACAGGAAAGACCTTAAGAGAATATTTTGGGTCCGGGGGGTAGGTTATGTAAAGGGAAGGTGTTAGCACCCTTTACATCCATGGTTATCCATGGGCTCTTAGTTACTTAGCTCACTTTTGAATTGTTTTTGAAAGTGTAGTGTGTGAATAGAAAAATTTTCATAATAGTTAATAATGATCCATGTACGGATGCGTAAAAACTTGTTTTTGAAAAATTTGTTTGAAATTTGTTAAGTGTTTGAAAAGTTTGAATAGTGAGCAAGTACATAAGAGGAACCTACCCTAAATTTTAAGTCTTTCTTGTTCTTTATCCTTTAATTGGTAAGACTATCCCTACTATTAAGGAGTAGGTAGTCATTACCTTGGATGTAAGGGACATACGAGGGACATCTATTTATATGAAGGCAACTGTGGGGTGTATTAAGCATACTGGAGGGACTATCATCATTATTCGAAGGGACTTGATTTGTAAAGGCAACCATTAGGGACTTGATGATTTTTCTTTTAAAGGGACTTGCTTTATACACCCCACTTGACCTTATGATTTAGGCAACTTGAGGGATAACCTTAGAAAGTGAGACGGCGATTAAAAATCGACTTACGTGTGTGAGTGTTCAATATTATTTATCTTATAATTAAAATGAGCTAAATTTATTTTAAATAGAATACATGTTTTGCACTCCCTAAATTACTAACCATAGCATGAATTAAATATTTAAAATATTTACAAACTTTACACCAAGGAGCAATTACAAAATAATTATAAAAATAATAAATAGCAAAAATATAAATATATAGCAAAATAAATATAATAAGCAAAAATAATAAATAAGTAAATAAAATAGGGGTTAGTAATAATAAAAATAAAAAATAGGGTTAGTTAAAATAATAATGAAAAATTAAACAGTATTAGTGAGATAATAATCAAAAATTAATAATAATAATAAATAAGGTTAGTAAATAATAATAATAATAAAGTTAGTGAAATAATATATAAGATTAATGAAGCAAAATAAATAATAACATGGTTAATAACAATAATTAAATAAAATAGAATTAAATATTATAAACACAAAATTGGATTTTAATATATAACATTTATTAAAAAAAATTTAAACATAATGTAATTATAAATTTTAATTATTACAAATCTAATCATTTTTAAACATATATTAACATTTATTTATAAAAAAAAATTATTTACACATTATAAGGAGAAAATAAGTTTTAAATATTATATTCACAAAATTAATCCTATTTATAAAATTTAATTTTATTAGTTATTATATTTACAAATTATTTTAGACATATACAAAAATATAATTATTGTAAGTTAAATTGTTTATAAACATATATTAAAAGAAAAATAATTTGGATTATAAATATATTTACAAATAAGTTATAACTATTTTAAATAAACATGTACAATAATAATTACATCACAAAATAGAAAATAAACAATTAGGTTTTAATAGGTATTTAGAAAATAAATTAGGGTTTTATTAGAAAAATATTTTTTAGAGTTTAGTTTATATACAAAAATTATTTTAACTAATATATATATATTATATTTACATAAATAAAAAAATTAAATTGAGAAAACAAGAGTTTGGAATTTTTTTAGAAAATAATATGGTTGTTTTAAATATGCATAATTTATTTTTAATTTATTTTTTAATTGATATTAAGAAAATAATTGAACTAATTAATTAAAGAAAAAATAGAAAAAAAGTAGTAAAAAGAAAACTCACCTGGGCAGGGTTTGAACCCAGGTTCTCCTGCTTGCCAGTATCAAAACATGCCATCAGGCCAACCATGCGTTGGTGATCATAGAATGGTTCCATTTGTTTTTATGCAATGTCTTGAAAAATCCAGAAAAATAATGAAAACAAAAGGCCTGGGGTGGGACTTGAACTCAGGACCTTCTGATTACAAGCATGCACGCGTATCCGCCTGGCTGGGAGAGCCTAACTGATTATAAAACAGCTACGAACAATAATATATTAAGAACGTATTTTAAATGAAAAAATGTTAAAAACTTGGCTGGAGGCTGGACTCGAACTCATGCCATCAGGTCATACAGGCACTCCTCCTACCACTGGACCAAACCTGTTTTGGTGATTAAACATGGAAACGATTTAATAAAATATTATAAACGATTTTTGAATTTCCAGCAGCGCGCCAAAGCCTTCATCTTCAACCTCATGCCCTTCGAAATTTGCTGCGAAATTAACCATGAGTTTTCCTGCGAAAAAGCAATTCCCAGCAAAACCTACAACAATCAATGGCCAACAAAACCGTACAGTTTCACAAAATCAAACACAACAACATGATTTAGTCATTCACACGATTCGTTCTATGTCTTCAGAATCTATTTATGTTCCCTAAATCAAAAATCCCTAAACCTAGGTCCAAACCCTAACAATGGCATCTTATGAATTAGCCACGGTTTCTTTGATTTTCCTGTCCAGAAACAATCTACACAACATCATAAACATCATTAGACAAGCAAAATCCATTAGTTTACAGTGAATTGGTGTAATCGAAAAAGAGAAAAGCAAGAACAAATATGGTTCGGGTTGAGCAATATGGTGCATATGGGATGCATATGAGTGATGATTTCGCTTCATGGATGATCCAGGAACATCTCTATGTTCTTAGTTTACCTTCTAGAGCCCTGGAAGATGGAATCCGAATTTCACTTTTTGCTTGAATTTTTGAAATATGATCTTACCTTTGGAAGCAGCAAAATCGTCAATGAGGGTTAGGGTTGTGATCAGTACTTATAGGTGAATCATTTAGGTCAGAAAAATTCCTTGGTTGTGTGGAAGTTTGGATATTTGAAGATTGAAAAAGATTATGCCATGAAATTCAAATATTGGCTCATGAAAGCTTGCTATTTTTGGATCAATCACATGATTTCTTTCTCTTTCAACTTCAATCAATATTGATGAGATTCTAGAAGCTCAATCTTCATCCAAAAATATATTTTCATATTTTATATTTATTTAAAATGATTTTTTATGAATTAAATCAAAATAAATAAAAATAAAATAATAAAAATTATGATTTTTAATCAATTGGGTCGTGCATGATGATATGATATGGATTGGATCACAATTTAGCAAGCCCATTTGGAAGGAATTGGTTCTAGGCCCCCATTTTCATTATAAACCATCACAAAATTTCCCAACTTTGCAAGGGCATATCTCCCTCAATTTTAAAGGTATGAGGGTGTTCTTGGACATTTTGGAAATCTTGAAGAGTCCTCTAAACAACCCCATTGGTTTCAGGTCCATATCATTTACCAATCTCAAGTTATGCTCTTTTGAAGTTGTTGACTTTTTGTTGACTTTCAAAAGGACCTATAATGTCTTAGCTCCTACCTTCCAAATGAAGCATTTTTGGGCTTAACTTGCAAGATCAAAGTTGTATAGAATTCAATTTCCTTCAAAATGAGCTTTGGATGGAGAACTGGTGATGAAGTATGTGAAAGTTATGACTGGTCAAAGTTCAGTTGACTTTTACTGAGGAAACCCTAATTTAGAAACTCCTGATTATTGATGATCTGGAATCTCCTTGATGAATCATGATCAACCCTTGATCAAATGATGAATTTTACTTCATATACTTGATGTTGGAAAAAAATCATGCAGTTTGACTTTGGTTTGACCACAGTTGACCTCAGTTTGACTTTTTAACTGCATTGACTGATTTTGACTTATCTGATCATCTGACTGAGCAATCTTTTGAGAAAAGTCTTGAAACTTGTCATGGGGGTTCTTATATACATATAAGATGTTATGAAGCTCACTTGAAGTATTGGAAGTCCATTTAGCCTTATTAAAGTCAAAACCCTAGTTTTGGATGCACTGCTTAGGAGGTGCATTGTCTGAGGGAATTGTCAACTCTTCTGACCAATTGTGAACCTTGTGAACCTTGTGAACCATCATAAAATGTCTTGTGAACCTCATGGAAGGTATTGTGAAGCTTGTGAACCTCATAAAGTGACTTATGGACTTCATGAACCTCATGAAAGGTTATGTAAACATTGTGAATCTTGTAAACCTTGTGAACCTTCAAGAAGTGACTTGTAGACTTCATGAACCTCATGAAAGGTCTTGTAAATGTTGAGAAGCTTGTGAACCTTGTGAACCTTCAAGAAGTAACTTGTAGACTTCTTGAACCTCAAGAAAGGTATTGAAAGCATTGTGGAACTTGTGAACCTTGTGAACCTTCAAGAAGTAACTTGTAGACTTCATGAACCTCATGAAAGGTTATGGAAATGTTGAGAAACCTGTGAACCTTGTGAACCTTCTTAGAACACAAAGTCTTGTATTGTGAGGGCAAATTTTGGGGTGCAACAGGTAGACACTGGGTCCTCGCTCAATGTCCTGCCAAAGAAGGCCTTGGTGAAGTTGGAATATGATGGTTTGGCATTGCGTCCAAGTAACTTGGTGGTGAGAGCATTTGATGGCTCTAAGAGATTAGTGCTTGGAGAGATTGATTTACCTGTGATGATTGGCCCACAAATCTTTAAAACTACTTTCTTCGTGATGGACATACAGTCGGCCTACAACTGTTTGTTGGGTAGACCCTGGATTCACGCCGCTGGCGCTATTACATCTACCCTTCACTAGAAATTAAAATTTGAGTGGGAAGGCCAGATCATCACAATCTGCGGGGAGGAGGACATTTTCGT
Source organism: Lathyrus aphaca (assembly GCA_963966055.1). Classification (NCBI taxonomy): domain Eukaryota; kingdom Viridiplantae; phylum Streptophyta; class Magnoliopsida; order Fabales; family Fabaceae; genus Lathyrus; species Lathyrus aphaca. The sequence continues at coordinate 481,061,457 of OZ014525.1, read as the reverse complement.
TAGCTAACTGGCTACTTACAAGTATATAGAGATGGATGGGGAGATCCATGAGACTATGAGTCATGGATTTGAGGCCCTTAACATCAATGAAGCAACTGTTGTGTCTGGAACTTCCATCACTTCATATCAACAAGCCCGGAAGGTTGTTGAAGAGGGTACCGCTCAAGGCTGGGGCAAGCTGCTTCCAGTAGAAAAGAAAGAAGACAGATTCGGGTTGGGTTACAGACCAACTCGACAAGATCAACCGGAGGCTGCAACGGAGCCCAAATTTGTCAGCGGGGGAATGCTTACCCCGAATGCTGTGAACAGTCTGGAAGACGAGGAAGAAGACGACCGCAACCTGGAAAACTGGATAGGTCCAAGGATCCCGGGGGACCAAGTCTCTAACTGGCCTTCCCAGGAAATTATAAGAGTTACTCCTGCAGAGTAATTATTATTTCCTGTCTTTTAAGCATGCATCAAGTCTTGCATCTTGCCCAAGGTGTCAAGACTCATTTTGTAATAGGGTCATCTTGTATTTTGTGCAAATGATTAATTAATGAATATCAGGACATCTTTTGCAAACGAGTCTCTCTTTTTCGCTCACTATTTTTCATTTTTCATTTTTGTACAAAAAAATAAAATGGCAATGTTTTCAAACTAATAATTTCATTTTTTCACTTTTTCCTAAACAAGATAAAACTAATCACTAAAATGAACCAATCTAAACCCTTGCAGAGAATGCCCTCCAGAATACACCAACACTGCTATGACTTCGTATGGCTTCGACAATCCGATTAATCAAGCCGATGAAGGGGTTGAAGAAGATTATGAGCTACCTGAAGAACTAGCCAGATTGTTAAGACAAGAGGAGAAGGTTATCACTCCTCATCATAAGGATGTTGAGACGGTTAATCTTGGTACCGAAGAAGACTTGAAAGAAGTAAAGATCGGGGCCCGTCTGCAAGATTCAGTGAAGGAACAACTTATTAACATGCTTCAAGAATACGTGGATATCTTTGCTTGGTCCTATCAAGATATTCCAGGTCTGGATACCGACATTGTTATGCACAAGCTGCCACTAAAAGAAGACTGTCCTCTAGTAAAACAGAAGCTACGCCGTACTCGTCTGGATATGGCCATGAAGATTAAAGAAGAGGTACAAAAACAGTGGGACACCGGTTTCCTTGCTGTAACTAGTTACCCGTTGTGGGTTGCTAATATTGTACCTGTGCCTAAGAAGGATGGCAAAGTACGGATGTGTGTGGATTACCGGGATCTAAACAGAGCTAGCCCGAAGGATGATTTCCCTTTACCTCACATTGATGTATTGGTCGACAACACGACTCAGTTCTCGGTATTCTCCTTCATGGATGGGTTTTCAGGATATAATTAGATCAAGATGTCACTTGAAGACATGGAGAAGACAACTTTCATCACACCCTGGGGCACATTCTATTATAAGGTGATGCCATTTGGACTGAAGAATGCCGGGGCAACTTATCAACGGCCTATGGTGACATTATTCCACGACATGATCCACAAAGAAATTGAATGTTATGTGGATGACATGATTGCCAAGCCCCTCACAGAAGAAGATCACCTGGTAAATCTGTTGAAGCTATTCAAGCGTCTGAGGAAGTACCAACTGAAGCTAAACCCCAACAAGTGCACATTCGGGGTACGTTCCGGTAAGCTGTTGGGGTTCATTGTAAGTGAAAGAGAATTGAAGTGGATCCTGACAAAGCCAAAGCCATTCAAGAGATGCCCGCACCTAAGACTGAAAAAGAAGTTCGGAGGTTTCTAGGTAGATTGAACTACATATCAAGGTTCATATCTCACCTTACTGCAACCTGTGAACCCCTGTTCAAATTGTTAAGAAAGGAACAAACAGTCAGGTGGAACGAAGATTGTCAGAAGGCTTTTGACAAAATCAAGGAGTACCTACAAGAACCTCCGATTCTTATGCCTCCAGTGGAAGGAAGACCTCTAATAATATACTTGACAGTATTAGAAGGATCAATGGGGTGTGTGTTGGGCCAGCATGACAAGTCTGGTCGAAAAGAGTATGCAATATACTACCTAAGCATAAATTTTACCGACTGTGAACAACGTTATTCACTGCTCGAGAAAACTTGTTGTGCTTTAGCGTGGGCTGCTCGCCGACTAAGGCAGTATATGTTGACTCACACTACCTTATTGATCTCAAAGATGGACCTAGTCAAGTACATATTTGAGAAGCCAACACTTACCGGGAGGGTTGCAAGATGGAAAATGATTCTGACAGATATTGACATTCAGTACACATCTCAAAAGGCCATCAAGGGCAGTGTACTGTCTGACTATCTTGCTGAGCAACCCATTGATGATTACCACCCCATGAGATTTGACTTCCCTGATGAAGACATCATGTACTTAAAAGAAAAAGATCATGAAGAGCCTATTCACACTGAAGGGCCTGGCCCAGAAGAAGAATGGACAATGATGTTTGATGGGGCTGTCAACATGAATGATCGTGGAGTTGGTGCAGTGCTTATTACACCTAAAGGAGTTCACATGCCTTTCTCGGAAAAACTCACCTTTAACTGCACTAACACCGAAGCTAAATATGAAGCTTGTATCATGGGTCTTGAGGAAGCCATTGACCTCAGGATCAAGACTTTAACAGTATTCGGAGATTCAGCTTTGGTAGTCAATCAAACCAACGACAAATGGTACACTCACCAAGAGCATCTGATTCCATACCGCGACTACACGAGGAGATTACTGGCTTTCTTCACAACAGTCAAGCTCGAGTACATCCCTCGAGATGAAAATCAGTTTGCAGATGCTCTGGCTACCATTTTCTCCATGATCAAAGTTCAAGCTGCCAACTTTGTGCCTCGGATTTCAGTGTCCAGACTTGACAGGCCAGCATACGTGTTCTCTGTGGACATTGCTAAAGATGACCAGTCTTGGTTCCATGACATCAAATGCTTCTTAGAGGATCAAACATACCCACCTGGGGCATCATCCAATGATAAGAAGACATTAAGAAGGTTGACTGGTAGTTTCTTCTTGAATGTTGATGGTTCCTTGTACAAGAGAAACTTTGACTGGTGCTTCTCAGATGTGTTGATAAGAAAGAAGCAGAATTGCTGATGCACGAGGTGCATGAAGGATCTTTCGGTACCCATGCTGGAGGACATGCAATGGCTAAGAAATTGTTGAGACCAGGTTACTACTGGATCACAATGGATGCAGACTGTTGTGCCTATGCCAGAAAGTGCCACAAATGCCAGATTTATGCAGACAAAGTGCATGTGCCTCCGAATCCTTTGAACGTGATGTCTTCACCTTGGCCCTTTGCCATGTGGGGCATTGACATGATTGGAAAGATCGAATCGACGGCTTCAAATGGTCACAGATTCATCCTGGTAGCCATTGATTACTTCACCAAATGGGTTGAAGCAGCTTCGTATGCCAACGTCACCAGGCAAGTGGTAGCCCGATTCCTAAAAAGGGACATCATCTGTCGGTATGGAGTACCCGAGTGAATCATTACTGATAATGGTTCCAATTTGAACAACAAAATGATGGCAGAACTGTGTCGGGACTTCAAAATCCAACACCACAACTCTTCTCCTTACAGGCCAAAGATGAATGGCGCTGTTGAGGCAGCTAACAAGAATATCAAGAAGATTGTGCAAAAGATGGTGGTCACCTACAGAGACTGGCATGAGATGCTACCATTTGCCTTGCATGGGTACCGACCCTCAATCAGAACATCCACTGGGGCAACGCCGTATCAGCTTGTGTATGGTATGGAGGCAGTCCTACCTGTTGAAGTTGAATTACCCTCTTTACGGGTACTGATGGATGTCAAGTTGAGCGAAGCAGAATGGGTCCGATCTCGGTACAATCAACTGAATCTGATCGAGGAAAAGGGATTAGCTGCAATCTGTCATGGGCAGTTATATCAGAAAAGAATGAAGAAAGCCTTCGATCAGAAAGTCAGACTTCGAGAATACCAAGTAGGAGATCTTGTGCTGAAAAGACTCCTTCCTCCTCATACAGACCACAGGGGCAAGTGGACTCCGAATTACGATGGTCCGTTCATAGTAAAAAAAGTTTTCTCTGGTGGAGCATTGATGCTCACTACTATGGATGGTGAAGATTTCTTATCCCCTGTGAATTCAGATGCAGTTAAAAAATATTTCGCATAAAATGACCCGCTGGACATAAAAACAGAATGTAAGTCCAGACAAAAATGGGGCATCCCGACGAGTCAAAAACAGAATAAAAGACTCGGGCAAAAATAAGGGAAAATTGAAAAAAATGTACACCCGCTGAGTTGAAAATCTGCATTGGACAACTCAGGCAAAAATAGGTATCCCGGTGGATTGAAAACCCGAAAGGGAGATCCATGCAAAATCAGGGAATAAGCAAACAACTGCATTCTGAATTCGTCTGTATCACTTACAACATGGAAAGCTTCGAAAGGTTGAAGCATCGGTCAGAATCGACCTTCTTCAGAAAGCAATATGAGAATAACCTCAGGGTCATACAGGTCATAGCAAAGGAAGCTCACCGGAGCGTCGTCAACATTGCCAACACTTTTACTTTTTTCAATTTGTAACAATCTCCTCATTTCAGGGGATCTGTTTCTTTGACTGTATTTGCCAATTCAGGGCACCCAGATTAATAAAATCAGATTTTCAGTCACACTTCGTCTTATACATTTTATTTCATTTGCAAAAATGTCCATATCCTTTATATAACGTTTGTATAAAAACAAATGTGCCTTTCTAATCACATGCTTCACTACAACAAGACAAGACCTTAGACAGCGCTTTTTTTAGCCTTAGACAGCGCTTTAAAGCGCTGTCTAAACCTCCGCTGCTAAAGGTTTAGACAGCGCTTTTTAAAATGTGAAAAGCGCTGTCTAATCCCCCACCCTTAGACAGCGCTTTGGCCAAAAGCGCTTTAAAAGACCCTCTTAATTTAAATTTTTTAGGTACCCCTTAGACAGCGCTTTTCAAAAGCGCTGTCTAAGCCCCCTACCTTAGACAGCGCTTTGGCCAAAAGCGCTGTCTAAGCCCCTCCCATTTTAATTTTTTTAGGTATACCTTAGACAGCGCTTTTCACAAAGCGCTGTCTAAGCCCCCCCCCTTAGACAGCGCTTTTGCCTAAAGCGCTGTCTAATCCCCCCCTTAGACAGCGCTTTTGCCAAAAGCGCTGTCTAAGGTATACGAAATTTTTTGTAGGATTTGTTTGTAACCACATTTTTTCCAGGTTTATAAACCAGAATTGGTACCTGTTTTCAACCAGATTTTTTCAGACAATTATAAACCTTTTATATATGCCATTTTGGCCTTTTTTTACCAAAATTTGGCTAACCAATTCAAACCAATTCAAACCAAATTTGCCATAAATGTATCAAAATATATACAAATTTATGTTTACATTTATAAGTCATTACATATACTACTACAAATGTACACATTAATTACACACTTTGAGCTCTATCATGTATTGACACCACTCCTCTTTGATTTCGTCCACTTGATCCTTTGTATAAGATGCACACTTGAATTCATCAAAGTACTAAATAATAATATAACATATTTTGAATTAATTCCAACTATTTAATTATATGAGATATGTGTAAATATAAAAATAACTCATAAGTTAGAAATACATACATCGGTGGGAATCTCTAATCGGCCCAACATGAGAGTATCTCGCATAAACCTCAACATGAAATACCCGCAATCTATTTCATTACGTTGAAGAGGACACTACATATGAAAAAAAAATATGAATTATAAATCCTAAGTTTTATCAAGTGTAGTCATCACTAATATAATAAAAAACGCGGTAATTAAAAATATACCGCCACTTTAATCCATGAAATGGAGTTGGCGCCCCTCCTTGAGGTCTGGATAACTCGTTGGGCACGAAAAGCTTGTAGGACGCTAATAAAATAAAAATGAAGCAATTAGAACAATTCACATAAACTTAGAAAAATTTTGAACATTCTCACTTACGTGTCAATTAGGTCCTTCATAACCGGGTATGTTGTCCAATCATTTCCTAACGAGTCAAGATAATACACAATTTCTCGGATAGGATTGATTGCGAGCAACAACCAATGTCCACTGTAATGATTAGGCAAATGTTAGATGGTAACTTGGAAAATAATTATAATAGATGAATTTAGAATGAAATGCTAACCCGGTATTAAACGGTAAAAAAAACAACTTCTCCGCATTTTTATTCTCCACGAGGATCCGAAGAACGTACTCCGTCACGGTATCCGGTCTACTTATCATTAAAGTATAGTTGACGGTCGCGGGTGCTAAGAATCCGAATGACACGTCCAAACCATTGGGGCGCATCAATTTGTCATACAAAAACCTAATATAAAAACATCATTAACATAAAGTAAACATCATTAAAATAAGTTGTTTAATTAATAAAACAAAGTATGCCGAATTTACCTAACATATGTATTGACAACGTTGACGCCGATTTCTTCACGACCAAAAACTTGCATGAAGTCCTCATTACCAATCATTTGTTCGTAATCAAAGCCGAAAATCCCTACCTCCATAGGTATAGTCCGAACACCTCCGGTCGGTATATCGGTCATCTCTAGAAATGTCCTGAGGCACGACCTATACTTGGTGGTAGGTTTTTTCCTAGCTACGGACTTCTTAGCACCAGAACTTTGTACCCGTGCGGAGGCGTTGCTAACCTCCTTTTTTTGTTGTGCGGAGGCATTGCTAGACTCATTTTCTTGAACCTACATGTTATATAAATAGTTATATCAAATTAAGAATGTAACAACTTCCATGAATATATGTCATATAATTGTATATTACCTCTTTTCTTGAAACCGTGGACTCGGTATGCTGTGGAATCGCAGTTTCTTTTGATTTGGATTGTGTGGGAGTCTATTTAACATAGGAAAATATGTAAGTAAAATTTTAAGCATAAATTTTAAACTTTGAATATACCAAGGAAAGTTAACATAAGTTTTAATCATACCTCATATCCTACGCATATGAGGTTTGTCGGCCATGCAACAAACGAACCTACTGCTTCGTGCACCGTTGTTGCATCCGAATCATCGCTAGGATATGGTAATGCTGCATTCGGCTCAACTGCAATATCAACTGATACCTTCAAACATCCAGCAGGGAGCTCTCTAGTGTGGAGTAATACTCCGCTAACGTTATGCACTTTTCCCTTGCCAACCATCCGATAGTATGGTGACGACAAATACAGCTGACAATGGGAAATGCCCTAAAACCAATAATAACAAGAAATCGTTAATGTGTATATATGTCAAATACATAATTTAAGAAAATAGTTCAATTTAAGACAATTATATGTAATTACCTCTGGAATGTTCGGCTGAAAGGTACAGTTGATACTGTCTTTGTCCGAAGCATCTCTGTATACTGTTGAGGCGCTAGCCTCTCTTTCTCTCCTCAATGCATCAAGCTCAGCTTGCATGGCTTCCATTCTTGCATGAAGCTCCCGATTACTAGGAGCCTTTCCTTTTTTAATACTCATGGAGGTCGGAGTGACTCCAAATCCCTTACCCCTCACCCGACCAGAGTACTCAGGGACATCTAATGCCCGACCAAGTATGCTCCTAGTATCATCGGGAGATAAAGACTGAGATAGCTCCTCCTGAAAAATAAGATGAATATCGTACAATTGTCAAATATTAGTGTATAAAAATGTTATTCAATTAATGAAAAAATGTTATACTTACACATTTCTGGTATACTTGTAAAACTTCTTCTTGAGGAACTCCAGATTTGCCCACACGGGCTTCCTTCCACAAAACATGTGCAGGAAGAGATGATTCTGAACTTTCCTCCTTCTGCAGCTACACATTAAGTCATACAATTTGATCAGATAAAACTAATATATGATGAACAAATTTGTTATCGCAATTTAAAAATACGTACCATGGATTGTTCTAAACGTCCATATCCGACACGTCCTTTTCGGTACGGATATGCGGGACTTGATGCTCTTTCCCGATTTGTAGCACTTATTCTTTGAAAAACCGGGTCTTGTCTTTTGGATTTGAACGCTTCCCATTCTTCAGCCGATATCAAACTTTCATATTTTTTGGGAAGCTCCGCATCCACAAAATTACCATCCGCATCCTTAAGGAACTTGGATGATAAAAATGTCCGAAACCCTCTTAGAAGCTTTCCGGCCAATTTCATACAAAAGCCTCTTCTTTCTTCTTCGATGTTAAAACATCGCTAAGAAAAACATACAGATTGATAGTTAGTATCGGTAATTGAAAAAACATAATTGATACCGTATAATTAAGGGCCAAATGATTGTACCTTTATCTCACTCCAAATTTTATCTTTGGACTCTTTCAGCTCTTTGTTTCTCCAATCATCACATGTAATGGGAATTTCATTCCTTACTAGTGCACCGATAAAACTAGTTAAGGTATGCCCATTAGGTTCTATAAGCTGTCCCTGGGTGCTCCAATAGACATCTAGTATGATGCCTCGAGATCTTCCTTGGACCACCCTTCTCATTACTGTGATGCCTCTTCGAATTTCTTCTTCCGCGGATACTTTTTTAGGAACTTCCTCAGGTTGGTCATCAGCCATGTCTAACCTGTAATAAACCAAGGAAACCATCAAATATCAAATATAACTTATAATCAAAGCAATTGAAAACAAAAAAATAAAGAAATCATGCATTATCATATATAACTTATAATCAAAGCAATTGAAAACAAAAAAATAAAGAAATCATGCATTATCACATATAACTTATAATCAAAACAATCGAAAAAATAAAATAAAGAAACCATGGATAATTTACCTAAGTCACTAACATCTCTTTCTTTTCTTTGTTGGAATATTAATCACTTGTTTCTTAGCAATGCGTACGGATGAATTGATCCAAATTCCCTCATTATGATCGTTTCTTATATATGACTCATCCGGTATAAGATCCTCAACTTCATCATTTCTATTCAACTCATTCCGTCTAATGCATGACTCATTCTCAACATCAATATCACATTGATCGACACCGCTATCATCAGTCACTTTGTTAGAGAAAAGCACTATAGACCATTTTGTACTCTTCGGGTCATTCACATAGAACACTTGTTTAGCCTGAGATGCTAGAATAAAAGGTTCATCTTTGTACCCCACCCTAGTAAGATCAACTTGCAAAAATCCAGACTTATCCATTCGTATGCCACTACTATTCACCCACTTGCAACCAAAGATGGGAATCTGAAACTTCTCGTAATCAAACACCCAAATGTGCTCAATAACTCCAAAATATGACAAATTTGCATATTTGGGGTTTAAGTCCTTCATGCTTGATATATGCATTGCTTCAGCTAGCACGGTGACACCACTATTTTGCATAGTACTCTTATCATCTTGTTCTTTGGTATAAAATGTGTATCCATTAATTGAATATGCGCTATGAGAAAACACATGCAAACTTGGACCATATGCCAAACATCTCAACCTTTCTGTTACCGAAGAAGGATCTGAAGAGCGCTTCAAATAAATATGATCCTTCAACCATTGTATGAAACTTTGATTGTGCTCTATAACTATCCAATTTTCATTTCTGTTCGGATTTAACCTTCGGAGTACATCCTTGTGCATTTCAACATATGGCTCAACCTCATTATTATTGTGCAGAACATACAAATGAACTTGATCCCGTTCATCCCTTGATATTGTCACAATTTTATTCCCAATTAATTTTTTACCTTCCATTTTGTTGAATATCTGAGCTTTGGGGAGTCCAATCGATTGAACGTTAGACAAATATTCAGTACAAAACTCAACAGCTTCTTCAACAATGTATCGTTCAACAATACAACCCTCTGGTCGACTTCGGGATTTCACGTACCCTTTTAATATTTTCATATACCGTTCAGCAGGGTACATCCATCTCATATAAGCTGGTCCACACAACTGTGTCTCTTTCACAAGATGAACAACTAAATGAACCATTATGTCAAAAAAAGACGGAGGAAAATACATTTCAAGCTCACACAAGGTAATTACAATCTCTTTTTGTAGTGTTGGTAAGATCTCGGGATCGATCACCTTACTACAAATTGACCTAAAGAAAAAACACAATTTAGTTATGGAACTTCTTACTTTTTCTGGCAAAATAGAACGTATACCGATCGGTAGAAAATGTTCCATTATAACATGACAATCATGTGTCTTCAAATTCTTCAACTTGAGGTCTTTCATAGAAACAAGTCTTCTGATATCAGATGAGTATCCTTCTGGAACCTTAACTTCACTCAGAGACTTACACAAAATTTTTTTCTCCTTTCTAGATAAAGTAAAAGCAGCAGGTGGTAGATATGTTCGTCTTCCTTTCTTCACGGGTGCTAATTCAGTTCTCATTCCCATTTTTAACATGTCCTCCCTTGCTTTAAGGCCATCCTTAGACTTGCCTTTTATATTGAGTAATGTACCGATAACACTTTCAAATACGTTTTTTTCAATATGCATAACATCGAGAAAATGTCTCACGTACAAAGACTTCCAATATGGCAATTCAAAAAATATCGACCTTTTCTTCCACCCACCTTTCACAATCTTATGTGCAAAAGGCTTGCCAAACTCAGTACGCACATCTTTCACCTTTTCAAAAACTTGTTCACCTGACAATGCGGGTGGAGCTCTACGATGTTCGGTGTCTCCATTGAATGCTTTTCTCCACCCACGGTAGTGATGTTTAGAATGTAAGAATCTACGATGACCGAGAAACACATTCTTCTGACAAAGTTCCAATCGAATCGTATCGGTTCCGTCTTCACAAACAGGACACGCACGTTGACCTTTAATGCTATACCCAGATAGATTCCCGTATGCTGGAAAATCATTAATTGTGCCAAACAACATCGCCCTCAAATTGAAACTTTCTTTCCTATATCCATCATAAACCTCCACACCGTTCTCCCACAAAATCTTTAAATCTTCGATCAGAGGTGTCAAGTATACGTCTATGTCATTACCTGGTTGTTTAGGCCCAGAGATTAACATAGATAACATCATGTACTTACGCTTCATACATAGCCACGGAGGTAGGTTATAAATCATAAGAATCACAGGCCATGTGGTATGTGAGATACTTTGAAGACCATGTGGGTTCATTCCATCAGTAGATAATGCCAATCGAAGGTTTCTTGCTTCTGATCCAAACTCAGGATAATCATTATCAATCTTCGACCACTGTGGTGAATCAGCCGGATGCCGATACTTTCCATCAGTAATTCTTTCATCTGCATGCCAAGTAAGATGTCTTGCATCGGTTTCACTACGAAACATGCACCTAAATCTCGGAATTATCGGAAAATACCATAAGACTTTTGCGGGAGATAATCTTTTCTTATATCGAGACAAACCGCATTTGGGGCACTCAGTTAACGTTGCATATTCGTTACGAAACAAAATGCAATCGTTAGGACAAGCATGTATCTTATCATAGCTCATGCCAATAGAGCACAACATTTTTTTTGCCTCATAGGTTCGATTAGGAAGAACATTATCATCCGGTAGCATTTCTCTCATAAGGGCCAACAACTCTGTGAAACTTTTATCCGACCATCCATTGCCCGCCTTTAAGTTGTACAACTTTAATACCGCAGAAAGTCTTGAGAATTTAGTGCAACCTTTGTACAACGGTTTCTCTGCATCGCTTACCATCCTCTCAAACATTTCAGGACAATCATGAAGATCTTCTTCCAGTGCTTCTACAATCTCTTCAACTCGATCACAATCATATCCTTCCGTGTCTTTGTCGTATGAAGCATAGGTCGTATTACTTTTTCCACTCGATTCAACATTCCCGTTAATTTTCTCACCATGAAATATCCAACACTGATAACTTTGATCAATTCCATGCCTCAGCAAATGCGATTTCAATCCATGTGCGTCAACCTTACCAATATAACAACAACGCAAGCAAGGACAATGCATTCGTCTGGGGTTTTCAGCGTGTTGAACAGCATACTTAACGAATTCCGCAACCCCACTCTCGTACTCTTTGGTCATTCGATCGGCACAGATCCATGTTTTATCCATGGTTTTCCTACTTAAAAAACGTATACATAACCAATGTTAATATAAACTTCAATAACGTATCCGATACGCCAATAAACTTGTGCATGATACATCATCCAAGATGCCTGCCTATGTATGCTAAAATTCGACTGTATTCAATACATAATCAAATTGTCTTGTTAATTTAAGCTAACAGTTATACACAAGTTTGTAAACACAGGACACTCTTTACTATTGGTAAACTTATACAAGATGAAGTGAACTTTAACAAAATAATAAACTCTGGATTATGTTAGCAGGTTTATAAAGTTATGCAAAAGTGAGCGTAGGAGTATTTAATGACACTCATGGCCATCAAAGCAAACTGTTACAGATGTTAAACCTGCTAATACATAAGTTAATGGTTAGTTTTGATATTCTCTTTTACAATCCACAAATAATTTTTTAATCCCCATTATTCACGCTTGCCATTTTCAGGGCTGTCATTGCAGTTCATAAGATTTTGTCATTCATACTCAAATCTAAGCAGCTTAAAGACATTGATGGACACAGGTTGTGTAGGCACCACATCACCGGCTATTATTTCTTAATCTGTATTTTATGTTAAAAACTAAAATACAATCAAAATTCTATTAACCTATTAACCATGGAGAATTATATCTTTTTCCTGCAAATTTGTTCATCAATGTGTTAAGCAATGTGAAGGGTAAAATGTTGTGTTTTATCTGCAAAAAAATGACTGATTCTTCAAAACTGAAACACATACCGTAATGAGATTCTTCAAACACTTTCAGAAATGAACGATTTAACTCTTGCAATGCCTGAGACGAAGAACTGAAACGAAGAACATGAATGAATGAATGAAAACCTGAACGAATGAAAACTGAAACGTGAACGTGAAACTGAAATACATACCGCGATGAAGACGTGAACGTGAACGATTCAAACGTGAACGATGAACACTGAAACGTGAACGTGAATGACTTCAATGACTTCAAGTTCTTCTGGAAATGTTAGGGTTCGCTCTGAAAACGTTCGCAGGAGGGAAAACGAAAACAACAGAGAATGAAAATAGAAGTATGAAATTTAATTTTAATTAGACCTTAGACAGCGCTTTTGGTAAAAGCGCTTTCTAAGGTATGCCTTAGACAGCGCTTTCCAAAAGCGCTTTCTAAACCCCCCCTTTAGACAGCGCTTTTGGTTTTATTTTTTTTTTAATTTAAAATCTTTAAACAGCGCTTTATCAAAAGCGCTGACTAAGTCATATATTTAAAAGCGCTTTCTACAAGCGCTGTCTAAGGGGGGGTCTTAGACAGCGCTTTTAGAAAGCGCTGTCTAAGACCCCCCCTTAGACAGCGCTTTCATTATTTTTTTGGACCATTTTCCGTGTTTAATTTTAATTTTAACCTTAGACAGCGCTTTCTCTTAAAAGCGCTGTCTAAGATGCGCTGTTAAAAAGCATTTTTGGCGTAGTGCTTGCAGGAAATATATTTTACTTCCAGGAATATCTAACTCCTATGACGGAATCCGGTAAGGGATACCTCGGGATACTGTTGCGTTTCTTTGTCTTAACAGGATTGCAGTATCCGGAATACGTTTCCCCAGCAAGATTGCCAAAGCACCACTCCTCCAGCACATCTTCAAGCAGCATCAGAAAATGCTCATTTCCCCAGTTGAGTTGTCAAATCTCCTCATCCTCAGCAGGATCCCCACCAAAAATCTCTAGGAAAATCGTTCAGTGATTTTCCCTCCCGACAGAGCGCCATATCTCTCATCATCAGCAAAGACAGGGAACCATCTCCCCACAGAGCTCTAGCCTCTTCCCAGAAGAGCAATGTCTGAATTTCCCACACAACAAAGTGACGAAAGCTTCCTCATCCCCAGCTGGGTTATCTCATTACCGAATAGATCTATCAGTGATCTAATTCCCCAAGCAGAGTCGTATATTTTATCAGATCTACCAATGGTCTCATCCCCAACTGGGATATCCTTTCAAGAAGATCAGTCAGAGATCTCCACAAGCAGCAGGATCCGAATCCCGGATCGGTATCTTTGCATAATCATGGCATTCGCATCATAAATCACCACAAAAGCATATCATTCCGTCAAATACGGAGCATTACGGCAAAAATCAAACATATTGCATAATCACAAGTCAGGTTCGAACCCTTCACCTGTAAATACCAACAACACTTCATCAGCAGTATACAAAATACGTCTCAATTTCCCCAACAGAAAGCCAAAGCATCCCCTTTTCACTCTCCAACACAAATACATGTTTATTCGACACTCGTCCGTGTCATATCATCTCCCTGCAGATATAAACCACAAATATCTTTTTTTGAATACAGAGACTTCTATACTCTTTTGACACCCGTCCGTGTCACCATTCCCCAACATGGTTACCCAAACACTTATTGCAAATCAAGCACTTATTATAATACACTCTTATTGACACCCGTCTGTGTCATCTTATCCCCACAAATTGCCTGAATACCTTTTACACTTATAAGTTCATAACTTATACACTTTCTCTTCTGACACTCGTCCGTGTCACCATTCCAGCAAGTCAAGCACTCGTCTGTGTCTTGCTCATACTTCACAATGCTTATTTTTACTCGTACAGATACTCATCCGTATCTTGCATACACACTTATTTCCCCTTAGAGTCGACACTTGTCCGTGTTCTTTGTTAACCAGTTGATACTCGTCCGTATCATCATCTCTGAACATGCGTCAGCGTTGTTTCTACCGATACTCGTCCGTATCGTAGTCTTAAGGATGCTCGTCTGCATTTTTAATCTATACACAGTGTCAAACACTTATAACTTTTCTTCTTAAAAGCATAAACACTCGTTCGTGTTTATCATTCCCCAGTAAGGTAATCTTTCTGTTATTTGACATTCGTCCCATGTCATGATACTTCCGGCAGCCGTACCCTTCCAGGTGATCGTCCTTCACCTTTGGATGACTGCCCCTCATCCTTCTCCCAGCGGAGTCTCCATTATTGGAACCCTTTTATATCTGGCATTCGTCCTATGTCGAGATATTTAGCAGTCGTCCCCTGCTAGGTGATCGTCCTTCACCTTTTTGATGTTCGTCCTTCATCATTTTATCCGATGACCATCCCCATCGTTGATCTTGTTATCTGACATTCGTCCTATGTCGCGATAAACCCCGAGAGCAGCCGCACCCTGCTAGGTGATCGTCCTTCACCTCTTGATGATCGTCCTTCATCATGCTTATCCGATGGCCGTCCCTATCGTCGACTTTTTCTATCTGACATTCACCCCATGCTTATCCAAAGGTCTTCAATCATCTCAAGAGGGTCCATGAATGTTCAATCATCATATTATATCCTCCAAAGATCAAGGAAGTCCAAGCATCACAAGAACTTGCATAGCATGGAAGCAGAGCCAGGGTTTCACTGCACAGATGACCTAAAATTAGGGTTTTGGTTTCAGAGGCCATAACTCCAAATTTTTTGGTCATTCTTGTTTCTATTGGTCTCAATATGTTATAAGGATAATGTGTACCAAGTTTTATGAAGAAATTCATTGTGGAAGTCATTTGTTCACTGGGTAACTTCTTGAGCAAGTCAGAGCAAAATCAGGGCATCTGAGGCCCCCACCCATGGAACCAAAATGGATTTTTTTTATCAAATTGAGGTTATATGGTCTTTATTTGATCATTTAAGTGCTTAGAAGTTCACAAAATTGAAGAAAAATGAGCTAAGCCAAAAGTTGCCAAAAATGGAAATGACTTGTAATGTAAGCTTTCCATTTTGGGAAAGTTTTTCAACCTCCTCTTTCTCAACCAAAAATGCTTCAAATGAAAAATTGTTGGTCATGAAAGTTGTAGATTGGATCATTACCTTTTCAAAAAGTACAAGAACAAGATCTAATTCATTTTGGAACTCAAGATATGGCTTGTCAAAGTTGGCAAAAATCCCATAATTTTAAAGAATGCACCAAAAGGGATTCTTTGCAAAACCACTTGCCAAGGCATTCTGTGACTTCAAACACACTTCAATGTATCATAACATCATAGTGCATTGCCTTTAGACCAGAATTGCCCAAAGAATTGCAAGATTACATGCCTTGAACATCAAGAATTCTCAAAAGGGCCAAAACTTCACATATTTGCAAAAGGTCCCATAACTTTGCTCCCACTTGCTGAATTGCCTCAAGATTGATTTTGTGGAAATCCTTGAAGTCAGCTGCGCATGGACAAGCCAATGAGCCAGCTACACCATTTCCCATACCTCAAGTACACAAGTTGGTGACTTTTTGCAAGAAGCCCATACCAATCACCATAGGCCACAACCACTTCTCTGACCTATCACAACTTGATATGTGGACCAAAGGCAGATCATAACACACAACAATGCAAGCTGAAACCTAAGATTGACCAAGTTCCCAAAATCTCTCCCTCTTGCATTTTCCTTTGAATCTCTCAGCTCACTTACTCAAACTCAAAACCAATTCCACCATTCATCTCAAAATCACTCACTGATCACAAAGCAACCACAAAAACAGCCAAGAACACACCATACACAAAACATGATTCTCAGACAGTTGAAGTGTAACCTCACAAACCAGGCATTGTCAAAGCCTTTGAAGGATTCCATTAGCCTCAGGAGGTCAAAGGGAGTCATTTTGCACAAAGGAATTGGCCAGAAAGCTCAAGTTTGGAAAGCTCCATCTCAGGTAGTCATCTGAATTCATTTTTCCAGAACTCCTATTATATGTTACAATATGAAAAAGCATGCTTCACTGATCACACTGAGCTTTGAATTTTCGAAAATGGTGTGGAAATGAGTATGTACTGAATCTCTGAAAGTTTTGCCATTTTTTTGTTTCTCTTCGAATCTTAGGATTGAGCCATAGGAAATTTGTTTTGAAAGTGGATTTGGATTCAGGGAGGTGAGAGGAGTTAATCTGGAGCTTTAGAGCTCTAGAAATAACTTAGGGAGAGAGTTGGAGATTTTCAGGTGAGGGGGTCACCGGAGAAGACGACTGGAGCTCTTCTCCGATGACCTGAAAGTAATTAATTTGATAATTAGGGTTAGGGCTTTGTTTAAATTTGGACCCTTGGATTTTCATCTCCCGTGCATGTTATGTGGCTGAGATCCTTTCATTAGTTTTAATTTTGGATTAAAGAATTAATTAATTAAGATTAATGAAATTTGAATGCTGGCCATTAGATCTGGCGCGCAGTCAACCCAGGAAACCCCCAGATTCAATCCCAGCCCTTCACTGCGTTTACTTCTGTTTATTTCATTTTTTTTAATTTTTCTTATTTATTTTGTTCCATTTATTAAAAATAGTTTAAAAATTCCAAAAATATTTTTATTCTGCATTTTTACTTCAAATAATTTTCTCAACCCAAAAATATTTTTATTTTTATTTTTCACATTAAAAAATCATATTAAAAATATTTAAATGTTTATTTTAATTAATTAATGAAAATTAATTAATTAAAATATCATTTAGGTTTCTAAAAACTCCCAAAAAATTCATATTGTATCTTTAAACATTTAGAGACATTGTCATACCATCCACACAAATTTCTTTTTGGTTTTGAACCATCTTTGATAATTCTCTTGAATTTAGGGTTCATAAAATTCACATTTTAGAACCCTAACTTCAAGAATTTTTTTCTGTCTAACCAAGAATGGTATGACAATGGTTCTTTTTGCATTGATCTTCATTTGACATGTAGTTTCCAACATAATTTTGTCACTAATTTCTTCTGCATTTTTTATTTGATTTGCATTTTTTCCCTTAAGGTGCCTTAAAACCCTAGATAACTTAGAAAAATCATAACTTCCTTAGGGTTAGGAGTTAGGTCTTCTCCTTTGGGGTGTGATATCATATAGGTTTAGGGATCCTTTAATTGCATTTTAAATTTTGTATCTTGTCAATTTCTCCTGTTTTTGAGTTTTTCATCTCATGTTGTATGAAAACCCTAATTTCTCATCCTCCTTTGCATACATCTTGCATATGCATTCATGTAATAACTTGCCATGACATTTTATGCATTCACATGACTTCTAAGACATCATAGGACACATTATACTCATGCTTGATCATTTCCTAATCCATTTGCCATGTTATGCATTCATTACATTCCATTAACATTCATAAACTTTCATGCCTCTTTCATGTTTCATTTGCATTCTCATCACTTGTATGATCATCCATTGCTCTTGACATGTGTTTTCATCATCTCTTAGCATCATTTACATCATGAACATGCTTCTGGTTTTGGTTTTCATCCTTGCATACATTTCATTTTCATTTCATTTCATTTCCTTATGCTAACTTTTCAGGTGGTAAGAACTTTGAGAAGTGAATTTGCCTTCACTTCTCACAATCTCTTCTCATCTCTCTCATGCATTCATTGCTGAATTTTGCTTTTGCTTTAGAGTGAGCTTTCTCACTCATGGTATTCCTTCACTTTCTTTCTTCAAGTAACTTATCTTCTTAAGTGAAGTAAGTTAGCTTGTTTCTTCTGCTTCTCCTCCTTTCATCTGCTTCTATTTTTTAGGCAGATTTATGGTTTCTTGATTTTTCCATGATTCTCTTGAATTTTCTTGATCAAATTTCAACCATTGATCACACTTAACTTGTGGAACATGATTTTAACCTCAAAAAGTCAGGAGTTGGCTTTTTCCTCTGCACAATTGACTTTTCCCCAATTTCTTGTTTTCAAGTAACTGACCAATTAGAGGCCTTCTGAAATGATTCAATGGACAATATGCCATCCCTAGATACTTGATATCATGTGGAAAACATTGAAATTAAGTTTGAACCAAAATTTCATTAGGAAGCCCTTTGAATCAGAAACCCTAAGTTTCCCCCCATTTGTTAGGAGATGTTGCACTGCTTGAACTTCTTGACCAATCCACTTCTTTTGATGACTTAAGGATTAAATTGAGATTGTGTGGACCATAAGAGACCATTGAGTATTATTGAGAGGCACTTGGCTCCTATTCTTTGACTTTGAATGATGATAACTTTGCAAATCAACTGATCACATGCCTTAGGCCTCAACCAATGAATGTATGCTTTCTTTTCTTTTGATTTAGATGCAATGAAATGCATGAGAATGGTATACCAAAAGTTATGGAAATGAGCTGGAAAATTTTGGGGGTGTTACACCAATGTGCAAGGACCGTAAAGGAGTAGAGATTTGACAAAATGTGAAGTTGACCTACAAGTTGGAAATGGAGCAAAGGTTACTGCTTTAGCCATAAGAACTTATGTTTTAACTTTACCTATGGTTTAATAATTCAGTTAGAGGACTGTTATTATGTACCTACAATTAGCAGGAATATTATTTATGTTTCTTGTTTGGACAAGTTTTGTTTTTCATTTATAATAAAGAATAATTTTTGCTCTATTTATTCAAATGAAATATTTTATGCTACTGCATAAATGAACAATGGATTGTATATCCTTGATCTGGAAATGCCAATTTATAATATTAATACTAAAAGGATGAAACCTAATGAGTTAAATCCAAGTTACCTTTGGCATTGTCACTTAGGCCATATAAATGAGAGGCGGATCTCCAAACTCCATAAAGATATACTATTGGATTCTTTTGATTACGAATCATATGATACATGTCGATTTTGTTTAATTGGAAAGATGACAAAGACCCATTCACATGAAAATGTGAAAAGGAAAATGATCTTTTGGCCCTCATACATACTGATGTATGTGGACCACTGAACATACCATCCAAAAGAGTTTTCAATACTTCATCACATTTATTGAAGATTTCAGTAGATTTGGTTATGTGTATTTAATAAAACACAAATCTGAATCCCTTGAAAAGTTCAAGGAGTTCAAAAATGAAGTACAAAACCAATTAGGTAAGAATATTAAAATTCTCCGATTAGATCGAGGTGGTGAATATTTAAGCATAGAGTTCGATGACCATCTAAAAGAGTGTGGGATTATATCCTAACTCACTTCTCCTGGAACACCCCAATGGAATGGTGTGTCTAGGATAAGAAATTGAACCTTGTTAGACATGGTCCGATCCATGATGAGTCACGCCGATCTTCCAAACTCCTTTTGGGTACATGCACTACTAACAATAGCTTACACACTTAACCTTGTTCCATCCAAAAAGGTAGAGATGTCACCGTATGAGATATGGAGTGGTAAGAAACCACATATGTCTTACATGAAGATTTGGGGTTGTGAAGTTTATGTGAAACGAAAAATTTCAACTAAAGTCCCTCGATCCCAGGAGTAAGCTTCCTTGTTGATCCAACCATCTTTAGGAGACACTGGTTGAAGTTCTTGCACTTTGTCCACGTATGGGTGACCTTTTTCTAATGCGACTTCTTCTTTGAAAGTCAATTGCAGGTCTTGTGCTTTATGCCCATAACTTGTAGACTTTTGAGCAGGATTAAGTGATTGCAGCTCCACTAGGACACTTTTGAGTAAGTCATGTGACATTAGTGTAGGATCTAGTTTCCTTCCAAGCTTCCTTTGTTGTGATTGATGAAGCACATGAGGTTGTTGTTGAAGTAGATACCATTTTAGACTCTATTGTGGAGGCAACATCCAAGGTTATTGTATTTATGGCTCTAGGTAGGCCTCAGGCTGGCACGTTGAAGGATTACCTTCTTTCTTCAATGGTACTTGCCCTTATTAAGTTGCTTCATGGTTTCTTAAGATATCCTTTAAGTCCCTTAGTGAATACCAAGAAATCTGCTAGCTAGGTTGTTGAAAAGATATGCAAATGAGTGTGTATGCAAGCATGAAAATGCATGGGGTTTGCAAAAATATTTTTTCCTTTGTTTGTAAGGTATGCTAAAAAAATTCTTGAGATGCAATGCAAGTCTTACATTAAGATAATGACAGATAAGAGGAAACCCTTACAGGTTTAGGATAATTATGAATATAAAACCTACATATTGGTTAAGGATCATGTCGAATATATGGAAACCTTGTTTATGAGGTCTCCTTATATATAGGGATAATGACGGACATGGGAAACCCAAATGGCTTTAGGGTATATGCAAGCATGATCTAACTTGGGTGGGTCCCTATATTAGGATAGTTCTAGATGTTTACTACACAATCCCTTCACATGTAGGATATATAGTTTTGATAATCCATAAAGTTTAGGACTATATGTAACACGGTGGGAGAACTGACTTTAGTTAAATGTTGCGGATAGCAAGAGTCGTCACCGACTTTTATTTTATCTAAAGGAAAGGGCATAAAAGAACAGGAAAGACCTTAAAAGATTTTTGAGTTCGGGGGTAGGTTATGTAAAGGGAAGGTGTTAGCACCCTTTACATCCATGTTATCCATGGGATCTTAGTTACTTAGCTCACTTTAAATTGTTTTGAGAAGTGTAGTGTGTGATTAAAAAATTTTCTTAAGTACTTTATAATGATCCTTGTACGGATATATACAAAGACTTTGTTTTGAAAATTGTTTGAAAATGTGAAGTGTTTATGAAACGTTTTTGAATGAGTGAGCAAGTACTTAAGAGGAACCTACCCTAATTTGAATCTTTTTTGTTCTTAAATGTTCTTTCAATGGTAAGACTATCCCTATTATTAAGGAATAGGTAGTCATTACCTTGGATGTATTAAGGGACAAACGTAGGGTCATCGTATGGTCAATGAAGGCAACTTAAAGGACGTCTTTAGCAATTCGTAGGGACTATCATCATTTATTCGAAGGGACAAGATCATTATTCCGTAGGCAACCTCGAAGAGACTTGATCTTTTAAACCGTAGGGACTATGATGATTTATATTCGAAGGGACTTTGCTTAAGACACCCCTATATTCGAGGGACTTGACCATGTTTAAGGCAACTGAGAGGGGTAACTTAGGAAGTGCAAGTTGGCGATCAAAGATCGACTTACGTGTGTGAGTGTTTATATTCAGGTATTTATCTTATTTAAATTAATTATCTAAGTCAGATTAATCACAAATATGTTTTTACACCCTATTTACTAACCACACAATAAATATTTACAAAAATAAAAACAAGAAAAATAAATTCCTAAACTATTACATGGCTATGGGGCAGATACATAATAATCAGGCGAGAAAGAATAAATTTACAACCTATACATTTTTTCCTAATATTATAAATAAAACAAAATTAAAATAAGGAAAATAATGAAGCAAAAATAGAATAGATAAAAGCAAATAATAATAAAATAATAAATAAACAATGGTAATAAAACAATAATAAAATAATAATAATAATAAAGTGATAATAAAAAGGTTAGAATTTTAAAAGAAATTATTTTAGGTTAAACAAGTTAGATTTTTTAGAAGTTATTAGAAAAATATGAGTTTAAAATAAATTAGTAATAATAAAAGAATTTAAAAAATATTAATGTACAAATTATAAAATAAAAGAGTTATATGAAAAATATTAAGTTAGTTATTTACAAAATAAAGATTTATTGTTATAAATAAGTAATAAAATAAGTTTATAAAAATAATTAGCATTTATTTAAAAAAAATATAAAGATTATAGAAAAATATTAAATAATTAATTTAGTAGGTTTTCACGCCCTACATTACTAAACCACGCAGTTAATATAAGATTTAAATGGCAGAAAAATAAAATGGCAGAAAATAAATGGCAGAAAAATAAAATGGCAGAAAATAAAATCATAACTATTACAACGCTTTGGGACAGTTACATAATAAAGATGACGGAAAATAAAACTGAAAATATTACAAGTTAAAACTTAAAATATTATAAGGGCGAAGCAATTACAGTGTATGAATAACATAAACATGAGTGAAAATAAGAAATAATAACAGGTTTGTTAAGGTTTGAGAAAAGGTTTATGGTTTAGAGGAAATAACACGGTTAAAGTTTATGAGAAAGTTTTAAGGTTTACATGAGAAAAATTAAGGTTTATGAAAAGTTTGAGGTTTTAGGAAAAAAATCAGGGTCAAAGTTTTAGGTTTGAAATTTAGAGTTTATGGCGAAATTGTCAAGGTTTAGGAAAAAATCAAGGTCGTTAGTTATCTGTGCAGATCTAAATATATAACATAAAAAATGAATTAGAATAAAGAACAACGACGTTGCTAACGCAAAAATAAAATTGCGATCATCGCAATTGGATCGGATCAACACGAATGTCACGCCTTATACATATAGATACGAAAACGGTGTATCGACACGATCTGATCTGAATAATCTAAATAATTATAAAACAGAATAATAAAAAAATAAAAAATTATATATATATATATATATATATATATATATATATATATATATATATATATATATATATATATATATATATATATATATATATATATATATATATATATATATATATATATATATATATATATATATATATATACCGCAAAACCAAAAGACCAAATGTAGAAAACAGAGAAAAAAATTATATATTATATATATTATATTAACAAAATAGTTTATATTATATTTAATAAGAAATATTATGTTATGTAAGAAACGAAAAACAAAACGGAATATATTTACATGATGGCAATGCAAGTATGTACTTAGATAATTTCACAAAATATGTATATGTAGACTGATGGAAATTTTTGTAGAGAAGTGGCTCACGGTCGAAGAGTCATACCTGAAGGAAAGTTGTTTAAGAATTCTAATTGATTTCCCTAATTCAATTATCAGAATGTTCAAGGTCACCTGTTACAATTTCAACATATAAGGTATCAGAAACAAACAATATAATCATTCATAAAGGAAATTTCTGTAGCATGAACCTATTGTATGAAAAAAAAAATAACGAAATTATATTTGATAATCCTTGTAAATGAAGTGAGATCTCGGTCTCATGTTTTCTTTTTCTCTCCGTTTTTTCTTTGATTTTTTCGGTCTCCTCCCCTAAAAGCAACAACACATTAGGTGTATATATAAGGACCAATTAGGATTAATGTAAATGAGCCTAAATATTTATTTTGGAACCCAATAAAAATATTAATATAAATAATTAAATAAAGTTTAATAAAAATAGTTAAAATTAAAATAAAAACTAATTAACCTATTTATTTATTCTAGACCCAATATAAAAATAAATAGACTCAAAAAAATAAAAGTCGGGCACCAAAATGCTCGAAAAAATAAAATGAACACGTCAAAATAATCAGCGCGAAATAAATGACTCGGAAAAATACAGCGTTTGGTCGGATTTTGAAATAAAAATTATGACCGTTTAAACTGCTCAGACTAATCAACTTATGACCAAAAATAGTCGTAAAAATATTTTTAGCATGTCAGGTTAATCTACATGAACCGTAGATTAATATTACTGACGTTTGCAAATTTAAATGCGACATTTTTCGTTTATTGGTTTTAGGCACTATTAAAAATTAATTTGATCGGTCCGTCTGTAAATTCCGAGAAATTATTCCGGCTAATATTAAGACGAAATGCTATGAAGATGATGCAAATGAATTTGAAACAAAAAGTCGGTTAGAGTTAAAATAGAGGGCAAATTTTGGGGTGCAACAGTATACCCTTGTTTTACCATGAGAATGAACAAGCCTTCCTACAATAATCCTTCGGGATAAGTTCAACTTAGGCAAGAACCTGGTAACGACCCTTTTTCGGGGTGAATACACAGGGTTATCAAAAGATAGGGTATCTAGGTTCCTGGAGTCACTGATCAACTGTCAAGTCATCATCATCCGCCAAGGGGCTACCCTTGACGGGGAGATACCCATTGGATGATTTATTCCGAGTGCAGCCTCCATCCATTGGCGAGATGTAAATCCCATCAAAGACACTTTTGTTCTACATCCTAATTCTAGGATTTTTCTCAAGCTTTGGTTTTAGCTTCACACAAATAATATCTCAACCATATGCATGATAATGACAATATAAACATAATATCTATGATAGTAATGAAAATAATAAAAATAATAACAAGATAATAAAAATAATTAAATAAGAATAAGAATAAAATAAAATAAATAAAATCCCCACAAACAAAAACCCTAGAAAATCCTTAAATTAGGATTGACTTTCTAACGGTCCCCAGCAGAGTCGCCAGCTGTCGCGGCCGGAGTAAAAACTAAGAGTCGTCATCACATTTTTAGGTTAAAAATAGTGATAAACCTAAATTCCTAGGGTAGAAACTTTTGGTTTGGAAGTCTGTTAAATGAGAGGAATGTGTTAGACACTCCTCACTTCGATTGTATCCAATAGGATCCTTCTTAAGATTCTAAGGGTTGTTTGTTTGTATAAATAAATAAAATAATAGAGAAAAAACTAATAAACCCCTAATTGCACTCGCTATGGTTTATACAAATCCTATGCCTACGTACCTTCGATTTGAAGGACCAGAGCACCGTAGTTCGATTCCCCTACATCTAAACCCTAATCCTAATTTTTCTAACTACCCCTTTACTAAGTTCTTAAACACTAATATAAAACTCCTTAAATCGTTATTATAAAACCCCTAATTCCTTTATAAAATCCTAAATATAAACCCCGTTTAATAACCCTTAAATGAAACCCCAAAACATTTTTATAAAACCCATAAATATAAAATACTATCCCAAAATTATAATTTAATCCCAAAAATTTATTGAAAAACAAGTTTATTCCCAACTATTTAAAATTTAACCCTTATATGTATTTGATAATAATATATTTAATAAAGAAATTATATCCAAAAAAATAGTAAAATAAAACCCCAAAATTGTTTAAATTCACAAATAGAATTTTCAAAATTTAAAATATCCCTAAATCCCAAAAATTAATTTTAAAAACCAATTTGATATTCTCATCCAAAATCATATTTAAATAAAACCCCCCCAAAAAAAAATATGAATTCCCTTAAAATTAAATCCTAAACGAAATATTTTAATTAAAATCCCAAAATATAGGGGTGTTCGCGGTGCGATTTGGGCAGTTTTCACGCAAAAAATCATCCAAACCACAAGAGAAAAAAACATGCGGTTTGGTTTGGTTCGATTGACTTTAAGAAATAAAACCGAACCAAACCAAATCAACCCAATGCGGTTTGAATTGGTTCGGTTGGTTAGATTTTTTATAATATTTTTATTGAGTCATACATACATTTATAAAGGACAACATAATTTTATATTTAGTCATTCATACATTATCAAATAGAAACAAAATTTATCATATTTCGACAATAAATTCTCATTAAATATACAAAAATAAGATTAGACCAATGTGCGATACTACTCGAAGAGATTTGAGAAAGTTGAAACTAAAACCCTAAGCGTGACTAAGAGAATATTTGTATGGTTAAGGCATAATAGGTTTAAGTTTTGGGTTGGATATGAGATAAGTGAAGTTTGGGTTGTAATATAATGCGGTTTGGTTTGGTTTAGTTCGGTTTGCAAAATACAAACCGCAAACCGAACCGAACCGCGCGGTTTTGTTAAAAAATGATCCAAATACATCCAAATCAAGTGCGGTTTTTTTGCGGTTTCGGTTTGGTTTGATTTGATTTGCGGTTTTCTATTGGGTTGGTTTGATTTTGAACACCCCTACCAAAATATATCATCCTCAAAAATCCAGAATAAAAGAAAATCTTATTTATTAAAAACACTTTTTCTATTCTAAATAATAAAATAAACCCATTATTTAGATTTTAAATTTTGAAACCCTAAATAAATTCTTAAAAAACAAAATAACAATTATAAATGACTTAAATACACTTAAATCAAATACAATTTTCAATTTATTTAAATTCAATTAACGATTTTTTATTGAACCGGATCGAATTTAAAACTCCCTACGATATCTGAAAAGGACAATAATGGAAATGTAACAACAATATTCGAGTATAATGGGACCCTCCAACAAATTTCTTTACCTGATACGTTTTTAAGTCTTGTAAGAAGACCCCTCCATCAACTACTTCCACTTGAGTCATATTTAAACTATATTACCCCACAAAAGTTTTTGCTTTATGCAATTATACTAATCCACCCAGCTACCATCAATTACGTCTTCATTCTATTTTCCACATCTTGATTAAAATAACATTCAATCTATAATGTGTTAGCCCATTGATTTCTCAATTTAGAGTATTAAATATCACATAATTAAATTTCTTAACTTTTTGACATGTTAAACATCATAAGGATGTGCCAACTATAACCTAAAATGGGAGAATACATGTGCCCACAAAACACTAAAATTAATAGACAAAATACTAATATTAAATGATAAACAAAATAATAATTAACAAATATTACAATTAAAACATCTTTACAATTAAAACATCTTTAAACATATCTATGTATGATACATGTCATACACCTATTCTCTCAATCTATTCATTTAAATTTCAAATCTTCATTTAAATATTACATACAGACATTCTCCCTTTTTATTTAAATTTCAAATCTCTCTCGTATTTTTTCCCACACTTTTTCATTTTCATTTTTTTCTCTATTTATTTATTATCACTAAAAATACTACTAACCTATTTTTTAATTTTAATAAAATTAAAAATTTATTTATCTCACGGGTCACTATCAACATAATATATATTTTATTTTAATAAATATTTATCTTAATTTGAGAGACAAATTTTTTATTTTTAAATGTTTATTTTTATTTCTCCATCAAATTATTTTTTTTCTCTTTTTATATAATTGTTTAGTACAATTTAATTTATATGATTATTTTTTATTTTACAGTTAAGTATACCATTTTAAATTGTGTATTTGTATCTAAATTGATTTTACATCGCATGAAATACTTTTTTTTTTAATTTCACGGGACATTATTGCATCAAAATTATTTTTGTTGTCTTCATCTTACGAGACTTTTTTTTTTTGCATGATTATTTAATACAATTCAGATTGTATAATTATTTTTCAATTTACAATTAAATAACTCATTTCAAATTTACATATGTATGTAAATACATTTTATATTGTATCAAATATTATTTATATTTCACGGGTCATTATAATCACAATACATATTTTATTTTAATCAATAATTATTTTAATTTGAAAGTTAAAATCATTATTATCAAATATTAAAAAAAAATCATCTCATGGATCATTTTTTCTATTTGTATTTTAATACAATTGAATTTATATAATTATTGTTCATTTTAAAATTAATGGCTAATTTTTAAATTTAGATACATATATAAATACATTTTATAACGTTCCCAATTTACATGTACATTTCAATTTATTTTATACCGTATCAAATAATTTTACCCGTGCGGAAGCACGAGCATCTTACTAGTGTTTTAAAGAAAAGCATAAAGATTTTAGAGAAAAGGAAAAGACACAAGTGATAGAAGAGTATGTAGTAAATCTAAGTTTGAGTTACAAATTTAGTTGTTCCTATCACTTAACTACTTTTATTTATATTCTTGTTGAGTAATTTTACATTCTCTTAAAGTTATTTTGGTATATTTGCGATTTGTGGAGGTGTTGTTTGAAGTGAATATTTTCACCTTTATTGTTTATTGGTGAATATTGTTATTCCCTAGTGTTACTATCAAGATTTTTGTATTCCCATTATTGATATAATTTAAGGTTTTATAGGACTAAGTTTTGTAGTTCTTATTCTCATTTTGAGGGAAATTTTTCACGTCAAAAATATTTTGATCTTGTTATTTAATGTTTATGTTATTACTATTGTGCAATGGAATTAACTATGATGGTTATTTCTTTAAATTTCATATGTTTGGGAAAGTATTCAGCTTGAGAAAAATATTCTGATTATTTGTTTATTTCCCAACAAAATAGTATCAAAGTCTAGTTCTAATAGGGTTCATTGTATCGAAAGTATTTCCCACAGGGGTGTTTAGGCAGCGTGTCCCGTTGAGGACGTCCAACGGCAGTGTTAGTAGATATAGATGGAAAAGCTTCCATGTGAGGGGGAGAATACCCTTAAGAATGGATGAACTGAAATTTGAGGAGGAAATTGTTGGTATATCAAGTGTGACTGTGAGTCTCACATCTGATGAAAAGTGAATGTTAAGTACTTTATGAGTGAGATGATTCATATACTAAATACCTTAAGATTTTAGGTGAATATGTAGTGTCTCTCTCACTTGTTTGGTTGCTCCTAAAGTCCGATGTGATGATCCTCATACCCCATAATGACCCAATAGTGGTATCAGAACCTGGTTGTCTTGTTTGTGCATTTTAAATGGAGAAAACTTAAGAGCCCAATATTATTAAGCTCAAATCTACTAAGCATACACTATGGAAGACTCTCATGGAAGATATGTTATACAACAAAGATCAGTATGATCATATTGAAAGGGAAAAGGTAAATCAAATGATAAGTCTGATGCCAAATGAAAGAAGATGAATTAGAAGATAGTTGTTATAGTTAGACAATGGTTGGACCTGGGTGTATATCCACATGTTGAAGCTGAAATAATGCGCATAAAACGTGGAATAAATGAAAGGGTTATATGAGCCCAAGAACATGCAAAATAAAGCATGTTTGATTAAGAAGTTGGTTAATATAATATACAATGGTAGTGCATATGAGTGTGTTTCATAATACTGAGAATCATTCGGTAGCTACTAGTATTAAGTTGGATGATGAGTTGAAAACCTTATTACTGCTTAGTTCCTTACCAGATAATTGAGAATTTCTTGTTGTGACACTTAATTCAGCTTCGAATAAGAAGTTAGTAATGTCATTGGTTAAATACAACATGCTTAATGAAGAAGCTATAAGAAAAGAGCGTGATTTAATTGTAACTCCTAATTAGTATAAAATTCTAGTTACAAAGTCAAAAGGGAGAAGTAAAACAAAACAAAAATCAAAAGCGTGAAAAATTTGAAAGTCGCGGCAAGTCAAGAACTTATATGCTACAATTGCGGCAAGTTGGGACACAAAAACGAATTCCAGGTTTTTCACAAGAGAATATTCAAATGAAAAAGATAAAGACACGGCAGCAATTGCATCTGATAGTGATGTATACATTGTTTATGATGATAATTCCATTAACCTTGCATATCAATATTCAACTTGGATTAATAAGTCAGGTGACATGTACCATGTTACTATTAGGCATGATTTCTTCTCATCTTATATCGTTGGTGATCTTGGAACGGTAAAAATGGGAAATTAGGGAGTTCGTAAAAACGTTGGTATGAGAGATATTTTGGTTGAAACTGGTGTTGGATACAAGCTTAAATTGAAGAATGTGAGACATGTTCCTGATATTTGCCTCAACTTGATTTCTTTCAAAGCCTTGGATATTGAAGGTTATCAAACTTACTTTGGTAGTGGTGGCATGTGTAAGATCATCAAAGGGTCACTAGTGGTAGATAAGGAGCAAAGCCCTACAACTCTTTATAGGATGCATGTAAAGCTATGTAAGGAGAAAGTGAATGAAATTGAAAACACATCTAGTGATTTATGGCATACACGCCTTGGTCACTTGAGTGAGAAAGGTCTCAATATTATTGCAAAGAAAAACTTTCTTCTCTTGAAAGTTACTCCTCTAAAAACATGCATTCATTACATTTCTAGTAATAAACATAGAGTATCCTTTAGTAGTAGTGGTCCTCATCTGATGTTAAATATTCTATATTCAGTTCAGATTGATTATGGAATGATGGATGGTAAATATTTAGGCGGTCCATCAAATTTTGTTACTTTTATTGTCGACCACTCTAGAAAAGTGTGGGTTTTTGTTTTGAAATATAAAGATCAGGTACTCAATGCTTTTAAGCACTTTCATACAAGTGTTAAAATAGAAAAAGAGAAGAAGCTGAAATGTGTCAAAGTTGATAATGGTGGTTAATATAGAGGTCCATTTGAAGAGTATTGTAAAGAGCAAGGAGTCAAGCTTGATAAGTCTATTCCAAATACACCTCAATATAATGGAGTTTTGGAGAGAATGAATCGTACGATTAATAACATAATCAAGTGTGTGATCTCTCATACAAAGATATCAAAAATATTTTTGGGTGAAGCTTTAACAATTGCAGTGGATTTGTTCAATCATTCCACTTTTGTTCTATTTAATGGTGATGTTCCAAATAGAGTATGGATAAGAAAATATGTCTCTTATGGTTACTTGGGAATGTTTGGCTGCAAGAGTTTTATTCACATCCTAAGATAAGAGAGATCCAAGCTTGATAAAAGATCTAAATAATGTGGTTTTGTAGGTTATGGTCATGAAGAGTTTGGTTATAGATTGTGGGATCCGATTGACAAGAAAATTATCAGAAGTCGTGATGTGTTATTTCATGAAGACCAGATTATTAAAGATTATGATAAAAGGGAGAAGGAAAAATATGATGGTAAAAGTTACACGGATCTTGTGCCTAAACCTCTTAGTGGAAATTTTTTGATGGGTGAGATATGCAGCTAGATGTTGATAATTTAACCAATGACCAAGAGCCTTATCATGATGTGCAAGTTGAAGAGGATCCACACGAGACATCGATTGAAACTGAGTTGAGAAGATCTACTAGAGAGCATGAAGTTTCTCAAAGATATCCTCCACATGAGTATGTGATGATCACTAATAATGAATAACAAGAATACTGCCAAGAGGCCATTTCAAATATTGATAAAGAAACGTGGTTGGACACTGATCGTACTTGGAGATCAGGATCTGATATGGCCACGTCGAGCGTGGATGAGTGTTGTTGATGATGGAGAAAAGATGGGGGTGTACCTGCAAAGGCACTCCGATGCTAAAGTCAGAAAACGAGCAACGAGTGAGCAAGTACAATATTTTTGGGTCTAGATTTGAATACTTGACCCTCTCAAATGAGAGGGTTTATATACTGGCCTAAGTGGGTGTTTATAGGCCCAAATTGTTGGGCGCGGATCACAGATCCTGCAATAATCGACGGTGATTAGGAACTAGCCGTTGGGGCTAGAAATCAACTGCTCGACAGGTCCCCCGCTCGGCATTGAAAGTCATCTGACCTAGGGCAAGTCGAGCAGTTGATTTCGGAGCTCCGAGCATAGTTGGGTTTGTGGGGCCGTTGGGCCGCGAGATAGATATGGCCCAATTCTGAGGGTTGGGCCAGTCCGGAACAGGAGCCCCCAAGTCGTTGCTTTTGGTCAAGGAAGTGATGACTTAAAGGTAGCTCAACGCTTGGAAATATTGGTGAACGTCGGGGGATTGACCTTCCGAGCATCCTGTTTATAGGTCAGTGTAGAGGAAATGGAAACGAAAAGGTGACGTGTTTTGGGATATGTGCCAATTCAATGCTCTGACGGCTAGCATAGGGCCTAGTGCGTAGGCTATTATTGCCTAGGGATATGGGTCAAGTTTCAGCGCACATACCCTTTTCCCTATAAATAGTAACGTTGTCCCACAGAAGGAACTTTTCGCTTCATCTTCTACCTCCCTTCATTGCTCGTGCAACTATCTTCCATTCACCAATGTCAACCACCGCCAACCGTCATCGACCACCGCACTTCTCAAGTCACTTTTCTGCAATGGTGTCTCAAGGCCAAGGTCAAACTTCTATTCTGGATTTTTTAGACTTAGTTTTTAAGAAGTAGAGATGCATGCGTTCTAGGACTTGGTTTTATCGGTAGATTAGGGTAATGTATAGATTTTAGGTTTTAGTGGTAGTTGTATTCCGCCTATTCTGGACCCTGGTTCACGGTGGGCGGTGGTCTTGGTCGTCGCTCGACCAAGGCTAGGGTTTCGTGTCCCTCTAAGCGTTGATCGTCTGTCTCAAGCGTCGATCACTTGGGGGCTTTTGCTTCGGAACCCTATTTTTGGGCTTTTGCGCGCCCTTTCACTTGATAGGTAGTGGAAGGGTGGATTTGATATTCTGATCGAATTAACTGACGTCTTTCCTCTAATTTTCAGGTGAAAACGTGCTCGTCGATCCCTTCGATATATCATCGAAGGAGAGTTCATTGGAGGATTCGGGCTCCTCTGCGACTGTCTCATCCGGTTCTGAGAGCTCCTCGGGAGATTCAGAAGCGACTGAAGTGAGTGATACTGGGAAAGCCCCAGGGGAAGAGGTTGGTGTTCCTGTGGTCACGCAAGAAGAAGTAAGGGTGCTGGCCTCCGAGGAGTGGGTCGTTGAAGATTTACTGGACAAAGTTTCTTCGTACGCCCGTCCGTGAGCGGACCCTCTGCTAGTAGTGGGGGATTCCGATCACTGGGGAGTGACTTGCCCGGGAGACGATGATCGTATCTTCTTGGAGTTCGGTGGAAGGAAGTTCTCTATGTACGAATATGTCATCACGATTTGGGAATTAGAATGCCCTTTAGCGACCTGGTGTGCTCGGTACTTGGGTATTTGGGGGTAGCCCCGTCGTAGCTGCACCCTAACTCATACGCTTTCATGAGGGCGTTTGAGATGACGTGCGAGCACCTGGGGGCGGGGGCTACCCTTCCTCTCTTTTTTCGGCTATTTTCTGTGCAACGCCAGGTGGGGCGTGAGACCGATCGGAAAGGGTTCATCTCTTTCAAGCAGCAGGCTAAGATTTTTAAAACGCACTCGGAGTCGATCAGGTCATTCAAAGGTGACTATATCTTGATCGAACCTTTGACTAAAGGAGCGACTAGGACGATCAGCTTTATGGGCAATGACACTAATGAGAATGACGTGCCTCGGTTGGACGCTGTAGGTCGGCCGATTCGTAGGAGGATCTGGAGGTTCCCCTTCTCTTGTGAGCACAGTCAGTACGGGAGACCGGTGTGCGACTTTGTGCAAGTAGGGGATAACCTGGGCGAGGACGGTGCAACCAGTTTTGAAGAATTCCACAAGTTAGTATCTTCTTTTACCTCGATCCCTTTGGTTGACGGGAAATGGAAGGTGATGCTGGCTTCTGACGGAGGGGAGGCTGTGGAACGTCCGCTGATCGATGTCACAACTCTCTTAGCCTGTAAAAACGGGCAAGAAGTGTCTGATTTATTTGGTATTTCTTGTTTTTTTTTTTTTTGTATGTCGTGCTTCTATGCTCGTGACTGGTCTGACCCTTGTTTCTTTGGTTTTGCAGGCTCGATGAAGTCGCTGGACAAGATCTAGGAGAGGCTGATGCATGGCAACAAACGGAAGGCCAAGACTATTCATACCAGATTGGTAGGAAATGATACGAGTGGCTCTGGTTCGGGCCCCATCGCTCGAGGATCTCCGAGCGTGTCTTCGGGTTCGACCCTCAAAAAACATAAGGTCGGAGCGATCGTTACTGATTTGACGACGAACGCCCTCATAAAACCAAAGCATCCTTTACCTCCATGCTTCGTGCAACGAAACTTCTTTGAATGCACATCCTTGGAGGTCGACCGGGCAGACTCACTGTACCTTGAGCAGATGGACCGTCCTTCCCGGAGGCTATCTTTGGCGCAGGATGCCAGTGCGGTGAAGCGGATGCTGTCGATGGCATCCATGTTTGTCGAGGGGAGTTCCGGGAAGGAGCTTAAAATTAACCGACTGAAGACTCTCCTGGCTGCCTCTGAAGAGAAAGCGAAGAAAACCGCCGAGGATGCTGAGGCCGCGACCAAGGAGCTGACGGTGCGGGCAGACATGATTGCTAAGCTAGAGGTAGACAAAAAGAAGGCCTTCGATCAGAATAGGAAGCTGAGAGACACCTTCTTCCCCAAAGATGACGAAGATGAGGACACCAAGGGGTTGATGAGTCGGGCACATTTCCTTGCATGACTGGATCAGGATCTCGAGAAAGGCCCGAAGATCCCGAGTTGAACCTCGATACCGATCAGATAAAGGCCCTCTATC
This sequence comes from Lathyrus aphaca, assembly GCA_963966055.1. NCBI lineage: Eukaryota > Viridiplantae > Streptophyta > Magnoliopsida > Fabales > Fabaceae > Lathyrus > Lathyrus aphaca. The sequence goes on along the minus strand of OZ014525.1, from coordinate 481,026,676 downwards.
CCGAGCTGAACCTCGATATCGATCAGATCAGCTACTTGTACAAAGTCGAAGATGGTCGTATCGTGGTCCTTGATTACATGATCATGGACGATTCTCAACCTGGGGAGTTCGAGCAACCGATCCAGCCAGCCATCCAGCAACTTCCGAATGACAACCAGCCTGGGGTGCAAGAGAGGGAGGGTAATTAGGTCGGCCTGCGAGCCTAAATTACTTGTAATTTTAAATCTTTGTTTGGGGACGTGGTCCCTTTTTCATGTAATCTCGAACAAGTCGGCCTTTAGGGGTCGCAACCTTTTTAATTAACATTTTCGACCTTGGTGGTCGTCTTACAATTTATGCAGCTTTTTTTATTATGTGTATGATTGCTCGTCCGTCGGAGGACTTTCGTTTTTTAAACGTTTATTTTATGTTAAGTGTTTTGCGCTCGTTTGGAGCGTGACGTAATGGTCGATAAAGGGGGGACGAATGCTCGTAAGGGATGTGATCCATCGGTTTGGGGGACCGATCAGATGCATGGAGGTTGATCCTGGGTCGACATCCGGGCCAAGTTTGTGGCTCGGACATCCGTGGCTTGAACGTCCCATCGCGAGCTGGGGTTTTGCCTGGTCGTGGTACTTAGGCGATGTTGGGCTCGTTTTAGTACACGTTCGTGCAACGCTCACCTTCCCCGTTATAACGAGGAGGTCCGGTTGGTTAGACATTTTGGACTGCAATGATTGTACCTGGGCATGCAGGTTTGGTCGGACCTTTCGCCCTTCATAGGGGTTAAGGTGACCTTCATACTAGCTATAGTATTGTTTAAGTTTCTCGGTATTCCACGGCCGTGCGAGCTCTTCCCCTTGGAGATTTTCTAAGTAGTAGGCTTCGTTTTCGGTTTTTGGCACGAACGCGGTACGGGCCTTCCCAGTTTGGTGCTAGTTTCCCTTCTCGGATGTCTTTGTGGTTTTTCCTCAATATGAGGCTCTCGATTTCGAATGCTCGTTTAATAACTTTCGCATTGTGCCGAGCTGCAATTTTTTAATTGAGCGTGGCTTCTCAGAGAGCTGCTCCTGATCAGATTTCTTCGACAAAGTCGAGCTCCTCTCTTATCGTTTCTGAGTTAGTGTCTTGGTCCATTGGTGATTCTATGCGTATGGACGGTACGTGCATTTCTATGGGGATGACAACTTCGGTTCTGTATGCTAGTCGGAACGGGGATTCTCCGGTCATCGAATGAGGCGTGGTCCTATATGCCCAAAGGACGTTATGCAGCTCTTCGACCCAGCGTTTCTTGTATTCGTCCAATCTTCGCTTGAGGCCCCTCAAGATTACTCTATTAGCAGCTTCAGCCTGCCCGTTAGTCTGGGGGTGTTCCACATAAGCGAAGTGTTGTTTGGTTTCGACCGAGGATACGAATTCTTGGAAGTGTTTGTCAGTGAACTGTGTTCCATTGTCCGTCACGATGGCGAGCAGTATTCCGAACCGAGCGAGGATGTTTCGCTTGAAGAAGCATAGGATGTTCAGCGCGGTGATTTTGGCTAGGGCCTCTGCTTCGATCCATTTGGTGAAATAGTCGACGCCTACGATGAGATACTTGTATTGGTCGGTGCCGATGACGAAGGGCCCTAAGATGTCTAGTCCCCACCAGGCGAACGACCATGGGGACGACAGTGATTTTAAATCAGTAGGAGGCGCTATGTGTATGTCACCATGTCGTTGGTATTTGTCACATTTTTTAACGTGCTTCTTTGTATCGTCCTGCATCGTCGGCCAATAATATCCTGCTCGTAGGATATTACGAGCGAGTGATCTTCCGCCAGGGTGTTGCACGTTGATTCCCTCGTGGACTTCTCTCAACACGTGTGGGACGTTTTCTTCTTCTACGCATCTGAGGAGTGGTGTGGAGAATCCTTGGCGATACATCTTCCCTCCGACCATCGTGCACGAGCACGACCTACGTCGCACGGTGCTGTCCATTTTCGGGTCTGCTGGTAACTCGTCTTTGGTCAGGTAATTAAATACCGGGGTCATCCAACAGTTAGCGTCGCCTATGATGTTGATGTCTATTAGCCTTGACGTTTTTCTAATGCTGGGTTGGGGGAGTATCTCATGTATGACGGATTTGTTTCCCCTTTTTCTCTTGGTGCTCGCCAGTTTGGACAATATATCCGCTCGGATGTTGTTCTCGCGCGGGACGTGCCTGACTTCTACGGATGTGAATCATTTTAGCTTTTCCTTGACCAAGGCTAAGTATTCGGCCATGTTGTCGTTCTTAGCTTGAAAATCTCCTCGTACTTGGTTAGCGACCAACTGTGAGTCTGTGCATATTATTATCTCTTCTGCTCCCAAGTCGTCAGCAAGGCGTAATCCGGCCAAGAAGGCCTCGTATTCTGCCTGATTATTGGATGTAGGGAAAGACAGGGTTAAGGATGCTTCGATAAGTGTTCCCTCCTCATTCTCTAACATGACCCCGACCCTGCTGCCTGTCGAGCTAGATGCTCCATCGACGAAAATGATCCATTTAGATGGAGATGTTGTTGTTTGCTCGTATAAGGTAAGTTCTGCTACGAAGTTGGCTAATGCTTGAGCTTTGAGGGCTTGCCGTCTTTCGTATTTGATGTCGAACTCGGCCAATTCTAACGACCATTTAAGCATTCGACCGACCATGTCTGGTCTTCCGAGCATCTGTCTGATGGGTTGGTCTGTTCTAACGACGATAGTATGGGCCAAGAAGTAGTGTCGTAACCTCCTTGTCCCGAAGAGTATGGCTAGAGCTACCTTTTCGATTTGCATGTACCTGAGTTCGGGGCCGTTCAATGCCTTGCTCGTGAAGTATATGGGTTTTTGCCCCTCGGGGAGCTCTCAGATAAGGGCTGCACTAACGACCTCGTTTGACACGGCGAGGTAAAGGTATAGCGTTTCACCTTCATTGGGTCTGGAAAGTACCAGTGGTTCAGATAGTGCTTTCTTTAGGTGAGCCAGGGCTTGCTTGCATTCGTCGGTCCACTCGAAAGCTGACTCTTTACGGAGGAGTTCGTAGAATGGGAGCGCGTGCTGGGCGGATTTAGCCACAAATCGAGCGAGAGAAGCGAGCACTCCATTCAGTGACTGTATGGATTTTTTAGAGTTTGGGGTAGGTATTTCTGTGAATGCTCGACAGAAATACCTTCGATCCCTCGCTCGGTTAAGTAGAACCCGAGTAATTTACCTGCTCGAACTCCGAATGTACATTTTTCAGGGTTGAAACACATCTTGCATTTTCGAGCTTGGTCGAAAACCTTTCGTAGGTGGGAAGCATGATTCGTTTCTTCCTGGGATTTGACTATCATGTCATCCATGTATACTTCGAGCATGTCTCCAATTTCAGCTCGGAAAACTTTGTTCATCATGCGCTGATAAGTGGCACCCGCGTTTTTTAGACCGAAGGGCATAATGTTGTAGTAGTAATTGCCTGATTCGGTCATGAAGGCCGTGTGTGTTTTGTCGGCCACGGCCATGGGAATTTGGTTATATCCTGAATAAGAATCCATAAATGAGAGTAGTTTGAAATCGGTCGAGTTGTCGACCAATTTATCGATATTTGGCAGAGGGTAAGCATATTTCGGGCAAGCCCGAATAAGATCAGTATAATCAACGCACATTCGCCATTTTCCATTAGATTTTTTCACAAGTACAACATTGGAAAACCAAGTGGTGTACCTGGCCTCTGTTACAAAGTTTGCCTCTAGGAGGTCTTCTACAACTTTTTCGGCCGCTTTAGCTTTTTCGGTCGACTGTTTTCTCCTTCGTTGGGCGATGGCCTTGTGATTCATATCAATGGATAAATGGTGACATGCTACGTCTGGATCGAGCCCAGGCATTTCCGCTGCGCTCCATGCGAATAGGTCGGTGTTCCCCCTCAGGCACGTTTCTAGCTGTCTTTTTGCTAATTCTGGGAGGTGTGCTCCGATCTTCACGCATCTGCTCGGATCCTCTCTCAGCGGGATCAGCTCGAATTCACCATCGGGGATAGGTCGGGCTAATGAAGAGGAGGGTTGCTGGGTATTCTCGACCTCATCTAGAAACCTGCAATCGAGGTCGATGGAATCGACCCGAGGGAGAGGTGTGAGTGCATCAGTGTTCAGGGAGCAAGCTGAAGTGGAGGCTTTTGGCTGGTACGATATCGAGCTAAGGCCTTTAGAGGCCGCTTCGAAACAACATCGGACAGCTTCCACGTCACCATGCAGGGTGGCGACTCTTCCTGAAGTGGTGTAGTATTTCATCTTTAGATGGACGGTGGATGGGACGGCTAGGAGGTCGGCCAGAGTTGGTCGACCTAGAATGCATTGGTATAGAGAAGGACAATCGACGACCAAGAACTAGACGCAGATTGATCGGGCAGTTTCTGCTGCTCCGAACGTGACTATGAGATCGACGTAACCCCACGGTCGTGATACTGCACCGTTGAAACCTTGTAGGTCCGATCCTACGTATGGTGTCAGGCGAGTTTCGTTCAGCTGGAGTGTAGCGAATAACTGTGAGTACATGATGTCGCATGAGCTACCCTGGTCGATTAGTATCCTGCGGACGTCGAAGTTAGCCATTTGGGCTCGGATGAGCAGTGGAATGCTGGAATTAGGAGATCCTCCTAATAGTTCTTCTTTATAGAATGAGATGGGCACTGAATTGTCTCTGGGGGGCCCAGTGTGGCATTCAAGGCCGACCCTTTCGCAATTAGCTGGTCGAACTTCCATTTTACGGAACCGACCGTGATCTTATTGAATCCCCCGCCCGAGATCACCATGGCGGAAGGGAAGGCTTCCCATGGGCTATGGGAAGAGAGATAACCTGTACTCGTCGGACGGTCGGGTAGAAAGAAGTCTTCCGGGCGATAGATGCTGAAGGCCACTTGCATGTTGGTGTCCGCGGGGACTGCCGCTACTTCCTTGATTTTGATGGCTTCTTGCATCTCTGGCCTAGAGGTCTCCTTGGATTTAGTGAACTATTTGAGGTGGCCATCTTTAATAAGTATCTCTATTGCATCCTTCAAGTGGATGCAATCCTCAGGGTTGTGTCCATGGCTCTTGTGAAACCGACAATACTTGGTTTTATCGGTGCCCGGTTTGGCGGGTAGCTGCTTGGGGAAGCACGCCCCCGTTTGGCGGAACTCCGAGTTAGCACATTCGGACAATATTTTCTCCCTCGAGACCAGCAAAGGCGTATATTCACGAAATCGACCCACCGGTCCTCTTTGCTCCCGCGGTTCACGGGAGCGATATTCCTTTCTTTTGTCGCTTCCCCGATGAGATGTCGAGGGCTCATCTGATTTGGAAAGGTTTGCATCCTCTCAACGTTGAGCATCGCAGACGGAACTAGCCGCCTGCTTTTCCTCGTATTAGATATACGCTTGAGCTTTCAAAAGGAACGCATCCAGAGTAGCGGGTGTCTTAATACCCACTGCTCGGTGAAAGTCGGTAGACGGACGCAATCCACGTTCCAGCAAATATTTCTTCATGTGGTCCGTGGTTGAGACCTGGACGGCTTCTTTATTGAACCTCTCGATGTATGTTTTGAGAGATTCGTCTTTGCCTTGGATTATGGCTTCAAGAGATGCTTCCGTTTTTGGATGGCGTCTGGAAGCGGTGAAGTGCCTGGAGAAGGTTCGACCAAGCTGTCTCCAGGAAGTGATGGATTCAGGCTCGAGACTTTTATACCAAGTCATCGCCCCTTTCTTTAAGGTGGTCGGAAAGAGACGATACTTGATTGCTCCTCGGACGCCTCTGTAGTCGAGTAGAGCGTCGATGTTCTCGATATGCTCGTCGGGGTCGGTCGTTCCGTTGTACGAACCCAATGGAGGGGGCTTCTCGAGTCCTCTCGGTAATCTGGCGGCTATGATCTCAGAGGATAGGGGTCCCCTGATATCATCATCGTCGCTAGAGGTGATCGTTCGGGATCTTGAACGGCGCTTCCGGTCTCGTCGCGGGGATGAAGAATTCGATCTGCTCTTCTTTGATAGTTTCGGGGATGGAGATTGAGATCGTCTTCCTTTTCGGGGAGGGGAACGACAAGCGTCCTCTTGTGACTCGTGGTGATTCTTGGTCGATACTGGTGATCGAGGTCTTCGTGGGGGTGACCGACCGCGGTTCCGGATAGAGGATTCGTTGTGGTGGCCCTTATCTTTCCTCCTTCGGGGGGAAGGGTTGTGTTGGCTTCAGTGTCTCTTGGGTGATCGAGATGATCGACGACCGGCGTCCTCCAGACGGGCTATCTTGGCACCATGTACTAGGAACAGGATATATGTTTGATTGATTGTCTCAACCAATGCAGTGAAGTCTGATTCGGTGGGTGCGGCCACGGAAGGTATGATCTCTGGTTGGCTCTCGAGCGGTTGATCGCGCTCGGGAGATGGCGAAGCAGTCTTTCTGTCCTGACGATCTTGGACGGTTTCTTCGTGTGAGGGGGTGAAGAGGTTGCTCCCCCATTGAGTAATGAGGACACCATCAACTGTGCGGGCTTCACACGGTATGTCGTTAGCGGCCATGGATCTTTATGAATAGTAACTTTGGTTCTTGAATTTCTTTGGTGAAGAAGAATGGGGAAGTTTGTTTCCCACAGACGGCGCCACCTGATCGTACCTGGAGATCAGGATCCGATATGGCCGCGTCGAGCGTGGATGAGTGTTGTTGATGATGGAGAAAAGATGGGGGTGTACCTGCAAAGGCACTCCAATGCTAAAGTCAAAAAACGAGCAACGAGTGAGCAAGTACAATATTTTTGGGTCTAGATTTGAATACCTGACCCTCTCAAATGAGAGGGTTTATATATTGGCCTAAGTGGGTGTTTATTGGCCCAAATTGTTGGGCGCGGATCACGGATCTCGCAATAATCGACGGTGATTAGCAACTAGCCGTTGGGGCAAGAAATCAATTGCTCGACAGGTCCCCCGCTCGGCATTTAAGTCATCTGACCTAGGGCAAGTCGAGCAGTTGGTTTCGGAGCTCCGAGCATAGTTGGGTTTGTGGGGCCGTTGGGCCGCGAGATAGATATGGCCCAATTCTGAGGGTTGGGCTAGTCCGGAACAAACACCATGCAAGAATAGATGAATTCTTTGCATGAGAATCACACATTTGAGTTGGTGAAATTACTTGAGGGTAAAAGAACTCTCAAGAATAAATGGATGTATAAGATAAAGTCTAAAGAGAATAAATCTCAACTAAGATGAAAAGCAAGATTGGTTGTGAAAGGTTTTAATAAGATAAAAGGTATTGACTTTGAAGAAATTTTCTCACTTGTGGTGAAGATGAAATATATTCTAGTGGTGTTAGGATTATAAGATAGCTTGACTCTAGAGGTTGAACATCTTTATTTGAAGAATATTTTCCTTCATGGTGATTTGTAGAAGAGATCTACAAAAAGAAACTTGAAGGCTTCGAAGTCAAAGGAATAAAGGGTCTTGTTTGTAGATTGAAGAAAAGTTTGTATGGTCTTAAGCAAGCATTGCGACAATGGTACAAAAGTTTGATTATTTCATGGAAAGAAATGGTTATGGTAAAATCAGTGTTGATCATTGTGTGTTTGTGAAGAAATTCTTTGATGGTGGTTATATTATTATCTTGTTATATGTTGATGATATGTTGATTGTTGGTCATGACACTAAGAAAATTCAAAGCTTAAAGAAAGAGTTAAGCAAGTCCTTTACAAAGAAGTACTTAGGTCATGCACAACAAATCCTTGGCAAGAGAATTTCTCTTGATAGGAAAAAAGGTAATTTTTGGTTGTATCAACACAATTACATTGAGAAGGCGTTAGAGAGGTTTAACATGAGAAATTCAAAATAAGTGAGTAATTCACTTGCTAGTTATTTCAAACTGAATTACTATCCTACAAGTGAAGAAGACAAAGAATATATGAAAAATATTCCTTATGTATCCACAGTTGGTAGTTTGATGTATGTTATGGTATGCACAATACTGGATATTGCTCAAGTTGTTGGTGTTGTTATTCAGATTCTCTCTAATCCTAGTAAAGATCATTGGCAAACAATGAAGGGGATTATTAGATATTTTATAGTTACTTCTAGAGTATGGTTATGATTTATGAGTGGTAATCATGTCTTAGATTTCTACACATATGCATATATGGCCAGTGATATTGATTCTAGAAAATTTACTTTTGGATACATGATGGCTTTTGCAAGGGGATCAATGTCTTGGTAATGAATATTAAAAAAAAAGTGTGTTTATGTATCTACTACATGAGGTTGAGTATATTGGAGAAATTGAAGCATCTAAAGAACATTTGTGGATGAAGAAATTACAACAATAATTAGGTGTTGAACAAGATAAGTTCTTGTTGTTATGTGACAGTCGAAGCACAATTCATCTTGGTAGGAACCTGACATTTCATTCCAAATCAAATCACATTTAGGTGTGGTATTATTGGATACGAGATGCATTGGAGACAAAGTTGTTTTCACTTGAGAAGATCTATAGTGACGAGAATCATACATATATAATAACAAAGACCGTGTCTGTCACAAAGATGATTAATTATAGAAGAAAAGCAGACATGTTGGAGCAGTTCCTTCTCACTTAATTCAAGATGGGGATATATTTAGGGTGGGCTCACCCCTAAAGTGGGACCCACTGTTTATTTAGAAAAAAAAGAGAGAAAAAATAAAAGAAAAAAAATGATTTTATTAGATTTGTTTTATTTGGGCCAAACCCATTTGACGGTCTATAAAAGAGATTTTTTAATCCCTGAAAACAACTCAACAAATAAGAAACTTACAAGAGTTTTAGAGAAGAGCACAAGAATTTCAAAGTGGAAAAGGAAAAAGTGACAAAATTGGTGTTTAGAAAACCTTATTAGTTTTATCTACATATTCACTATGATGTACCTATCACTTAGATAATTTTATTTATACCCTTGTTGAGTATTTTACTTTATCTTAAAGTTGTTTTGATATACTCACAATTTTTGGAGGTGTTGTTTGGAGTGAGTTTTTCCACATTTATTGTTTATCGGTGAAGATTGTCATTCCCTAGTGTTACTAACACTACAACAAATAATGTTTTTCATGACGAAGTTTTCACCTTGAACAATAGAAAACTGGGGTATAAAGCAAATGCACACTATTTTTCATTATTTAAAATAAATAAAAAACATAAATTCCCTCAGTTTTAAAATAACCGAGGTGAAAAAACAACTCAGTGCAAGCTTCGATTTCCAACTATCGCAATTTATGATTTTATTTGTTTATAAGTGTAAACAAAATATTCTTACCCTTCGTTTTCCTATTTAAAAGAGATATAAAATGATAATATTTTACTATAAAAATACTCGTTAAATTTTTTTTACCCTAATCCTTACTTATATGAAGCCGCCTCAAACTTGCAAGCATCATTCTTTCGGATGGACTGCAAGACAGAAAAAATATCAATATATATTGAACAAAACATTTGTTTTGCCCTTAAAATTTATCTCACATAATGGTGTTGATGTTGTCGTTGTTGTATTTTTCTGGAATAATCCTCATTTAAAGAAGGGTACTCAATTTACATATTGCAAGTGCATAAAAGCATTTTTGCTTCAAGTTACCCAAAGAAAGGAGTTTAACCAAAATGAAGTGAGATCAACCTTTGAAAAGAGCTCAATTGATAGATTGCAAGTTCAGAAAATTATTCTTGCTTCAAGTTAAATAAATAATGGAGCTTAACCAACAAAGAAGGGGATGGGCTTAACCATTGAAGTGTACTTAGTTGATAGATTGCAAGTGCAGAAGTTCATCCTTGTTTCAAAAATATTTGTTTTAATGAGTATCCAACAAAATCTAGATATCGTCTAAGATTTGTTGTAAACAATGTTTTTTGATGTTTTGTGTAAAGAATGTATTTAAAAAAAATCACATCATTTTTCTTTTAAACCGAGGTGATAGTTAAACAAAACCTCAGTTTTATAATCACCTTCATCCATTTCTATCATGAGTTTCTACTGCAGATCTATGTGATGGATTGCAAGTGCAGAAAATAAAAATTCACATTAGAAAAAAGATTTTATAATGTATTTGTAATATTCTATATAAACAATGAAATTTAAATAAAAAAACATCTTATCCACCTCAATTTTCTTCTTGGCCGAGGGAATAGTTAAGCATTATTTTCTATTTGTCCTTAAACAAATATTTGCCTTTCATTTAATGTTTATCAACGCTCAAGAATATGTCATTAGTGATCCACATGAAACCTAAGGGACATTCGTTATAAAAGCATGATTAATATTGAAAATCTAACATAAATGAAATATGAAGCGCTTGAAACATAAAGACGTTTGAAAAAGTTCTCTAAGGTGGATTGCAAAAACAAAAAATTACTTGGGTTTAAGGTTTGTTTTCTTAAATATTTATTTGAGTACAAAATCATATATTTGAATATTGATTTATTTATCTAACTCTTATTTATTTTGCTTTAGAATCAAATGCTTGCAAGATCCGAAGAGACAAACCTTGCACCCAACATTTGATCTTCCCCAAGATTCAATAATTCAAAGATTTAAAATCTAGATCTTCTGAAAATTTTATTTTTGCCTTATTCTCTAGGGAATTTGACTTTTATTTTAAACAACATAAAATTCTGATAAACAAGGTAATATTCTGGGTACAATTCTATTTAAACAATGTAACAGTTTTAAAAAAAGAAATTGTCTAACCTGTCGATTTTCAAGATAAACCGAGATGAAATATAAGCTAGTTATAAAAATAATAAAAGTGTTGTTGTTGGGGTTTGAACCCGTGTGAACTTAACTTTACCTCTCGGTTTTAATAACACCAAGGTGATAAGTTGCAAGTTACCATGACGCCATCCATTACCTCGCTTCTATAGTCGAGGTGTTATGCATTTGATGTCCGAGGTAACAAGCTTTTTTATGGTAGTAGTGTAGGAAGACTTTTGTATTCCCATTATTGATATAGTGGAATGTTTTAATGGATTAAAGTAGTTTTTATTCTTTCATTTTGAGGGATATTTTTCACGTTAAAAATTTAGTATTTTGTTACTTAATTTTTCTATTATTATTATTGTGCTTTGGAATTGGTTTTGTTGGTTATCTATTTAGATTGCGTATATTTTTTTAAAAAAGGTATTCAATTTTAGAAAAATATGATGATTATTTAATTATTTTCCAATATATTTAAAATAATGAATAATTTAATTTTTAGAATAATATTTTACACTATCGCTCCCGGGATTTTCATCCTAGAACAAACGCGAAAGTGGCGCGGAAAAGGTAGAGTCGCCAGCCAGGAATTTTTATCCCGAATGAATGGGAAAGGTAATGTTGCACAAACCGAAGAGAGAAGGAAATGACAAGGTCATGCGAACCAAAGATCTGGGTTCGGGAGTCGGTTACAAGCTGGGAAGGTATTAGCACCCCAGACCGTCTGTCGTACCCGACGAGATCCACGCTTGTTAGTTTGTTTCAAAGGGTGAGAAATAAGATGTTGTTGAAAAAATGAACTGCTAATTGGAACTGGAAATGAGGAAGGGAATTGGAAAAAGAGAATGGAAAGAAAATGGGGAAATGTATGGAAAATAAAGAATGTGCTCGAACGGGACCTACCCCGCTACCTACGTACCTCATCGGGAAAATGAGTGTCATACCCCAAATTTGTCCTACCTGCACTATTTTATTTTACTGTCTAACCATCATTTCAAAAAATCCATAAATATGTATTATTTTATTTTTCTGTCTAGCGAATATTCCAAAATCAAAAAATGCATTTATTTATTTTCAAAATTAAGAAATTTGAATTTTTTTTTTAGTCTTTTATTTCTATCTTTATTATTTAGTTTGTATTTTTATCAAAAATATATAATACAAAAAAAAAGAAAGAAAGTCTATTGTTATTATTATTAGAAATATTTCTTCGTAATTCCATTTTCCATCTAAAAAATATACATTCTTTATTTTCAAAAAAAAATTAATTTCTCACATCGTAGATTTTACTCTTTTTATTATTATCCAAAAATATAAAAAAAAATCTCTACTTTTCTTATTAGAAACTATTAGTTTTCTATTATTATTATTATTATTATTTTTTATTTCTTTTTCTTATTATTATTATCCCGAATTTCATATTATTATTTTTATTATTATTAGTTTAGTTTTATTCTTGTTATTATTATTATTATAAAATTTATCAAAAAAAATATAAAGAAAGAAAAAGAGAAAGCCTGCGAAATAAAATTTTTTTTTTCCCTCATCACATAATCTCACCCCTAAATTTCATTTTCCTACAGACATCCATTAACATAAATCCACCTTCCTTCTTCAATCACGCAACAACAACAACTTTCCATAAACACAATACAACCTCCATCAAACTTCATAGCCCTTCTTCAATCAAACACAAATCAAACCTTTCTCACCAACTCTTGACAGCCGCAACACAACTTTTCCTCCACCGAACACTCGCCATGAAAACTCATCGGAAACACACCCAAACCATCCACAAACTGTGTATTGTGAAAAGAGAAAAATTTTAGCCCATCTAGAACACAAGCCTTCCACAGATTCGTTCATGAGAAACCGTCAAAAAACCACAAAACCGACAGACAAACGAAATCGGAGTGAGGACCGAACCATAAATCCGTGATATCGCAAGCCTAACGACCGAGATCCACCACCGCTCGCATCACGAGCTACTGCGTGAAAAAAAACATGAACACCAATACCCACCGCGTATCCGTCCGCGACCACCAACACAACCCACGCCGCCGTGAGATACCGAAACACAATAATCGCGTGAGAGGTGAGTCGAAACGGACTGAGTGAGTCGAGCGAGAAAGAGAGCGATAGCGTGAGCGAGAACGGCGGATCTGCGAGAGAAATTGACAGAAGGTAGTGATTAAATCCGAGAGTTGCGCGCGAGAAGGATTGAGCCGCGCCGTGAGAGATTGCTGGGTGAGCTTTTCGTTTTTGAAGCTTGATGGAGAATGTGTGCTGCTGTGTTTATGTTTTTATTTTTATTTTTAAAAAAAAGGATAATAACACGTTTTATTCTCAGAGAAATATTGGCTTGTTTTTTGGAGATGACCACTTTTAGGGTTGTTGCTGTGATGGTTGATGGGTTGGGCCTGACCCAAGTGATTTTCATAAAATCCAGCGCCTCTCCCTCTCCATTTGTTTTTATTTTATTTGCTGCTTTCTTTTTTTATCTATTCATTTTTATGGTTATGATCTATATTGGGATGGACCCCAAATTTCTACACATCACACAAAATCCAACGCTAGTATCTCTTTTTTAGTTCGTTTTGTATTTTTTTAATTAATTATATTCTTGCTATTACTAATTTGTTTAATTTTGTTTTTTTTGCTTTTAAAAAAATGTTAAAGAAAAGTTAATGAATTATTCGATTTCAATTGTAATTTCTTGGGCCAATGATATTAACACAAATTAAATTTTGTCCAATATATTTAATTGGAAAGTCTAATTATTATAAGGCCCTATCCTTTTTTTATTATTATTATATAATTCAATTCTAACAAAATAAATTTAATTCAATTTTTTTGTTTTATTATATTATTTCAATTGCTTAGCACTTTATTAAATCCATTCAATTTATTTATTTATATTATTTCATTCCGATTTATTTGTCGCAAGTTAATTTTATTTCTTTTTTTTTTATCACTTTAATCGATTCGCGAACCATGTAAGCCGAGCATCGCGCCTCGCCATCAATTTTTTCCGAACTCGACATTCAAATATTTTTATAATTAAAATAATGGAATAACTGAATTCTGGAGTCTCGCATTCCTCGAATTCTTGAATGAACACTCCCGAGGCTCGCCCCGCGGGACGTCGTTCATTCGAATTTCCGTAATTAAAACTTTTAATCCACATATCGAATAATGAAAGAATTGAATTCTGGAGTCTCGCATTCCTCGAATTCTCGAATAAATTCTTCTGAGGCCCTCCCCTCAGGACGCAGTTTATTTACCCTTTCATTCTTGAAAACCCTAATCGAATTAAACATTTTTCTTAAGCGAACATTATTTAAATCCTTTCTATCTCACAAACAAGCTAGCGCTTCAGCCTCCTATCGCGAGCAGACAAGCCAACGCTTAGCAGTAGAATGCGGTTTAAATAACTGTTCATCAAATCAAACTGATCAACCTTAGTACCACGAACTACGAGGCTCTGACTTTCCTATTGCACTAGGGAATACGTAGGCACACAGATCTTACTCCTTGCCGAGCACCCTAGGAACAAAATAACCCATTTCCCCTATTAACCTTATATTAGAATCATTCGTATTTACTTTTTTTTATCATTCGAAGAAAACAGAAAGCATAAGTCAACATTAGATCGCAAGTTAAACTAAGAGGTTCCCATTGGGTACAACGGACGTAAGGGGTGCTAATACCTTCCCCTTACGGAATCGACTCCCGAATCTAGAATCTGGTTTCAAAGACCTTGTTCTATCCGCTTTTTTTCAAAACGGTTTCTCGATATTTTCCTTTTCCTTAATTGGAATAAAATAAGTTCGGTGGCGACTTTGTTGTTTTAATTTTTATCCGCGGTATTCTTTTATCGCGAGGTCGTATTTTTCGAGGTGCGACAATGAGGATCAGAGTCAACGTAGTTCGCCTTACTAAGGCGGGAACTTGTTTGTGTTTTTTACGAATTGAACTGCATATGCCTATGCTCAGGTGTTGCAGGCTCGTCTAGAACGAGTTCGTTTACCATCTTGCAAATGAGACAAGTCATCGCAAGTTCGCGTTGAGAGTGAATGAGGTGGAATTTTCATTTGACTTTTATTTTGGGAGTAGGCCTCTTTTGAACTTGGCTGCAAAATGGCCAAAACTTGCCATTTTTGGAAACCCTAATTTTCCAAAAATGGTAAGTCTTGATTTTCTTGATTTCTAAGGATCCCTCCATCATTTCTTGATCAAATTTGGTCCATGGACTCCTTGTAACCTCAATTTCATGAATTTGACCTCAAAAAGTCATAAGTTGACTTTTTCCTCAGCCTGGTTGACTTTCCCCCCCCAATTTTCATATTTTCAAGTAACTGATCAATTGAAGACCCTCTGAAATGATTCCATGGATGAAATTTCAACCCTTGACACTTAATATCATGTGGAAAACAATGAGATCAAGTTTGAACCAAAATTTCACTAGGAAGCTCCTTGAATCAGAAACCCTAATTTCACCCCCTTTTGCTAGGAGGTGTTGCACTGCTTGAATTCTTTGATCAATCCACTTCTTCTAAGACTTGTGGAACCCAATGAGACCTTGTAGGATGTTGTGAACCCTTTAAACAATGTTGAGAATCCATGTGACCCTTTGATTGCTTTTGGATGACCATCAATTTCTTCAGTCATTGATCACAAGCCTCATACCTCAGTCATGATTGTTATGATGCAATGCTTTGTGTCATGATATGAAATTCAGTATGCAATGTGGTGTGCTTGATGCCATGAAAATGAGAGGGCAAATTTTGGGGTATTACATACACTAAAATGGGACATCTAGTATTGTTAACATGTATATTGAACTTTTATTTTCCAACCTTTTAACTATAATTTTTTTTTATAAAAAATATACATATTAACCACTTACTATTTTATTAACTACAATAATGTATTATATTAACCACTTATTTTTTAAGAATCTTTGTAAGAGAGTTTAATTTGAGTATTATGTCAAAAAAAATCTTATTTACTTTTCATTAGGGGTAAATTTAGAGTGAAGATTTAGGTAAACTTATAAAAATTATTTTGAAGGGTTTGATGGTCCATAGATTTAAATTTTCTAAAGGATCAAAGGTACATATGGTAGAAATTACTAGAAGTTAAAATTGTCTCAATGGGTCATTTCTATTAGTTGATATTTTTCTCAATTTTTTTTTATAAAATAGTTTATATTCAAAGGATCACATTTTTAATTTAAATGTTATTCTTTCACTAAATAGATATTTTAATTTTCGTTACAAAACAAATATATTTTCAACTAAGGATTTCATAAAGATGTGAGCCTATTTTTGTTTGTATCAACAAGTTTTATGTTTAAATTGATGTTTAATTTTAATCTTATTTGCTCTAGAGATTTTGCTTTCCTTTATTTGATAATATTCAATTTCTTACTTTATCTAAAGAAGTTGAGTGTCATTACAAGTGATATGTATTCAACTTCTAATATGGTCATTACAATTGTTTTTTCCTTTTGAATTTCCCAAGAGATGAGATTACCACCAAATAATTGACAACTTATGTCTGTTATTTTTTTTTCTATTATGTCTCCTAACATATAAGAGTCAAGTGTCCTTCAGAAAAGAACTAAAGCTATAATTACATGTCTATAGAGTTAGAGGTAAAAGTATTACCTATCCACATATCAAAAACCTAAAAGTCTATTGTTTGGTTTATTGCAGGTAAGGTAGTCTATATAGTACTCATTGTAAGTACAATTGGCTTTTTTTACTATTGGGTTTGATAAAACTTACCTAGACCATACACCTTTTCGAAAAAAGTCTCAATGAACTCTTTCTTGATCTCATTGGTGTCTATAAGTGTTACATTCAATAAAAACAACCAATAGACCATATTAGAAATGCAGAACCCCATGGAGGACTTAGATCTCCAAACCCACCCTACAAACTAGCATTCAAAACATTTTGCGACATCAATGGGATGACAATAAGCATGAAGCCATATAGGTTTTGAATCCCGAACTCTTTCTTCCAGGATCTAGGATGCCTAGGTCCCAAATAATTTTGAGATGCGCTAATTAGTAATGTTTGACAAAATGATCGATCCACATGAGCATATTACCACAATCAATACACAGATGGCAATAATATGAGTAGAAGAATATCTTAAGTGCAAAATTTTCCAAAACGCTAAAGGAGGACGACTTTGTGTTGGTACATGAACCTCTCAAGGTTCTTTATGACCAATTATTAAGACTTTTCAATAAAATTGATCCATCAGTTTTCAGAAAGGAAAAACTATAAGATGCTAACTACAAGTATATTCAACGTGTGTCAGGGACATTCGAAATCCTTACAAGAGTAGTCGGCGTAGTTCAACAAAGTCACTACCAAGGTGATAAACTCCAACTAGGAGATGTTTGCATGAGCCTTCCAAAATAGGCCTGAAGCTGCATTTTTTAATGAATCTTTTGCTCAGAAGCATGCAAACTCAATGAAGGACATAATGGCAATATCAAATTTTGAATTCAAAGATGTGAAAGTAATCGCAAAGAAGAGAGTCAAGTATCTTAAGTAACACAATAACTTATTAGGGATATGGGGCCTTATAACCTCCCAAAAGGCATGCAACAAGCTATACACACCTAAACACAAGGTTTGAGAAAATATGGTAAGTGTACCACACCAAGGCCATCCCAGGAAACCCAACCTATAAATGGGAGATAATATGAAACAATCCCAATAAGTGTTGCAAATACCGCAAGGTCAAATGTCCCCACATAAATAATTGACATAAATTGAAAAAATAAATAAATATAGGGGCTCATCAAAGATGGGCCTCTGTAATTGACATAAATTGAAAAAATAAATAAATATAGGGGCTCATCAAATATGGGCCTCTATGGAGATACATTCAGGGCATGCCATATAAATTAGAGAGAGGTCGCGACATCCTAGGAGTGATAGGCATAGAAGTCCTCATCCAAGAAGAGAAAATTAACCGGAATATATGAACATGCAAACAAACTTGCCATATGCTAAACACTATCATCAGAAGTTTTACCAGATGAGCTAACTCATGTTCCTCTTGAAAATGTATGCTTTCCAAGTTAAAAAGGTCGTAGATTCTCCCCCCAAAGCCTCGATTGTTCTCCCCACCCAAGTTTCAATGAGGCATGTATATTCTAGGTTTATTTCCTTTAGCACCTAGGCAGTTAAAGTTCTTGCTTATAGGCGTAAGATTTAAGACCGAACCAACATAAATTCTTGTGTTCTTTCAATCTTTTTTAATCTATATATGTGCAATTTACCTTCTTCACGTAATTTTCTTCATCTTATTCATTAAATATGACTAACCTTAAAATTAATCTTTTTGCAAAAAAGTTTGAAAAGAAAATTATCCAATTCACCATTTCTCGTGTTTAGATTTTCTATTTTAACAAATGAACTCCCTAGAGTTTCAAGGGATGACATAAGGGAAGTCCCACTAGAGAGCCAACAACATCCCCATCTCTTTGGGATCCTACAAAAGGATCCTTCATCACATAAATCAACTAAACTCGAATAATCTTTATCTCACCCTCTGATTTCTTTTTCTTTAATAGGCGAGTCATTAATCCCGAGGCATCCATATTTTGAATAACTTTGTTATCCTCACCCATTTGAGTCTAGGTCTTGTTAAAATGTGATTTCCTTTTCGTAAACAAAAAAGAAGAAACCTTCTGTATAAAAAGAGGCATCAAAGCAATGTGACTAAAAAACATAATAAAGAAAAACACAGAAACAAACATAAAATAATCTATGAAAATATTCACCAATCTCTAGTTGATTTTCTTGAACATCAATTAAATCCCTAACGCTTATGACATATAATTACTCCAACAAATATACTTCATGTTTTTCACCTTGATTGAGTTTTTTTGTAGTTAAAACCCATTATTGATACATGGTCGATCTACCAATAGATAAGGAACCTTTGAACTCCATCATCATATAAATTAATAGCATGACCGTAGAAGTTCTTTTGTACTCTGAAAAAAAAATTTCTTCAAAATTTTGTAGTTGGAAGAGTATAAAAAGAACAAACCCCTATTTGGGAGGGATTTTATGGAAATAAAATTCCCTTTCTCGTCCCCTTTTTGGTCCAATAAAAGGATAAAAGACACCCTATTATAGGTGTCACCCTAAGGCCTCCACAAAGGCCCGACGGGATGAAGTTGCGAGGGGCAGCGTTGATAGTTCTTAGGATGTTAACTTAAAAAGGGATGAAAGGAATGTCTACCCTTAGATCCGAAAAGATGTAAATGTATATAAATAAGTACTCACATTTTACCCCTCTTTGATCACCTCATTTAGGCCTTCTCACCCTAATACAAGGCTCTAGCAATACATCCTAATTTTGTGTGGAGGATATATTCAAGTTGTGCCTATATTTTATTACTTTGTTTCATTGAATCAAAATAGTTAGTGTGTACCTCTTCATAGAAAAAGTATATGAAGCTTATGAGAGTGGATTCCATTGAAAATATCATAGATTTCAGAAATGAAGAGACAAAGAATATAATTTTCGCTACATGAATCACTCTTTGAGCTATTTCAATAACTCATATCATCAATCATAAAAATTTCGCTCTCCATAAATCTCCAATTGACCTTCCTAATTGCTTGCCTTGAGCTAGCTATACAATGACTCCATAAATCTCATCTCTTGTCACGTGTATTTGGTTTAACAACATTCCCATTTACATTACAATAAAAGTCATACTCCAAATAGAATGATATTGAGAGGTATGATGAAAGTACCCGAGGAAACATGCATGATGGGAAAAATTTAAGTAGAAATAAAGAGTATATTGAAGGAAGAAACAATAGTGGATTGGACTAGGTAAAGGATAGAAGTGAATGAAAGGAAACAAGTTTTCCCTAAATTTTTATAAGTTAAATGAAACTTAAGCCAAGATTAATGTCAGAGCGTCAAACATTTAGATTCTAAAGCGTGCCACAAAATGAATATGAACAACCAATCCTCCCTAATGTATGTAATCATCTACATCATTAAATGACATATTCAAGGGTTATACAAACACCATTTGATCTGAAATCTAAACCATCTACAATAATTGGGCGACAATGGTGAAATTTATCCTTAATCATTCAAGTAGCATAACTTTTTAACACAACATCACCCTTAATCACTTTTCTCTTACATGCCTCATTCTTGAGAAATTGTGGACTATTATGTCCTCTTTTAACCACTTATCTTTTATGTTTTAGAGATTATGGACCGTTATGACGTCCTTTAACTAAGTCTGCCTTTAAGGTCTCGTGCTTGAAGGATTGTGGATTATTATGTCTTCCTTTAATAACTTCTCTCTTATAGATCTCGTGCTTGAGGGATTGTAGACTATTATGTGCTCCTTTAACCACTTCACCTTTACATACCTCGTGCTTAAGGAAATGTGGATTGTTATTATGATCTAATTCTGTTGAATATCAACGATCGCACCCCATTTACTTCTTATCTCATAAAACACATCATAAGGTCTAAAAAGAGATTTGGTGATGCCACACACGTATCAAATGAATGAGAGAACTTGCCATACCTCATTTATTATAGGAGATGAGTCACTTACCATATTCCTTACACCCATCAAGAATGTCTATTAAAGAGCAGTCCTAAGTTTCAGTGAGTTGACTGTCCATTTCTCAAATATTAGAAGAATGAGTCACCCACCATCTTGCCTAATGAGTCAATATCAAGTTGCATGTATGAGATATTATTTAGGTCAAATTTTCTCTTACTCACGTATCACAAACCTAAAAACTCCTTGTTTGATCTACTGTAGATAGTCATATATAGTGTTCTCACTGAAATCACACTAAATATATTTTTGAATGTGACCTAATATTTTTAAAAATAAATAAAAAACATAAGAAAAATATTTTTCTTATTACTTATTTTAATTCTTCAATATAAATCTTGATAATTAATTTTTTAATATTTTTTATCAATTTATGTCATAAAATTGTTATGGAAGAGGCATTAAAAACTTATTTTCAACTTTGATTCTATCACATTCTACAAAAACACTATTTTACAAATTTTGCATATCTAATTGCTCTAAAGAAAATGGAAATACCATAATTGCATATACACGTTTTGTGGGGCCTACAATTTGAAAATATGTAGATACTTCCATAGTTCATAGTTCACATTTCTTCTCTTCCTTTTTTCAAGTGAGTTGCTTCATTGTCATAACATGAATAATTTCTTGCTCTATTTATTGATTATAAAACAACCAACTCAATCTTATCCATCCTATGACACAGAAACCAACAAACAAAATATTCTTAGGCCAACAAAAAAGTAACCATAGGAAGAAAAAAAGTAAAGCTACTTTCATATTTGTGATGGCACAGTATCTGATTAATGAGGTGTAAAATATAAATAATTTAACTGAATAAATTATTGATTTAATATATAATTATTATTTAAATTTAAATCAATCTAATTATATTATTTAAGTTATATTTGATTCTTTTAAATTTAATTAATTTTGATCTCCCTATTTTTTATAACAAATCGATAAATGTCTATTTATTAAATTATATTTTTTATTTATAAAATTCTAAAAAAGATTCTTACATAATGATTTATCAAATTTCAAGTGTAACACATAATTTAAAAATTGATATAAATGGCCAATTTTAAATTCAAAAATATAAAAGAAGACTAAAATTAATTGATTTTGAAAGGGATTAAAAACAACTATGTATATTATTTATCATAAATAAAAAATATTTATTAAATAAAAATAATTATATTTCTGTGAATAAGAAACTAAATCTTGTGTTAAATTAATTTTTTTTATAAAGTAATTTTTTAAATAATATCCTAAATGATCAATTTTACTAAATATATATATATATATATATATATATATATATATATATATATATATATATATATATATATATATATATATATATATATATATATATATATATATATATATATATATATATATATATATATATATATATATATAATTTTTTTTTTTTTTTTGTAAATGATCAATAAAATTGATCACTTGTATAGGAAGTTTCATCCATCATCAAGTAAGCACGTCTAGTCAAATTAATGATAATATTAACATTTCCTCGACATAAATTTTTCTGTATTAAAAGATCCCAATTAATCATATTTAAGCCACAATTTTTTTATAATATTTATTAAATTTTAGAGACTTAAAGAAGAATAACAAAGATATAAAAATAAAAACTTTCAGAAGAATAACAAAGATCCCAATTAATCAAATTTAAGCCACAGTTTTTTTATAATATTTATTGATATTTGATTTTAAATTCAAATAATTTTGATTTCCTCTATTTGTTTTATTACAAATCAATAAATTTCAATATTTTAAATTATATTTTTTTATTTATGATTTACCAAATTTAAAATATAATACATCATTTTAAAATGGATATAAATTGTCAATTTTAAATACAAAAAAAAAAAACTAAAATTATTTGATTTTGAAATAAGAGAAAGGGATAAAAATTATAACTAACTATATTTTTTAGCATAAATAAATAAATTATTTATTAAATAAAAATAATTATATTTATGTAAATAATAAACTAAATGTTGTGTGAATGCAAAAAATTCATATAAAGTAGCTTTTAAATAATATCATAAATGATCAATTTTATTGAATATTTATAATTATTTTCCTAAAAATTAATATTTTAAATATGAAATAAAATTGATCATTTTCTTAGACTTGTATAGGAAGTTTCTTCCTTCAAGTAACTACTTCCACTCAAATTAATGAGTATATTGAAATTTCCTCAACCTAAACTTTTATGTATTAAAAAATTAAAAGATCAGAATTAATCATTTTTAAGCAATATTTTTTTAATATTTATTAATTGTTGAAGAATAACAAAAATTTAATAATAAAAAGTTTCAGAAAACTTGCAACAGAAACTTGCCACAAAATAATGCTCTAAAACACAAGAAAGAATCAACAATTATTTAATAGTTTCAAAATCTAGCTTAGGATATCTTGAAAGAAAAGAATATATATATATATATATATATATATATATATATATATATATATATATATATATATATATATATATATATATATATATATATATATATTACTTGTACAGTTGTACCTATAATGTACTATAAATTCAATCAAATGTTACATTTATCCAAACAAACTTATCTAAAAAAAAGTACAAAAATTGTGAAATTACAAATGGGTCCTAGCGATTCCACCATGAATATATCAAGATCACAAGCAGAACTAGCAAGTTTAAAAAACTTGAGTTCTCCGGTTCCTTACCTCTTTGGTGGCTTAGCTCTGACATGCGGACTCATCGCGATAGCATTAGTCGTAATCATGTGTTCTTCTCGGAGATATTCATCTTCTATCTCGTCTAATGACGAAGAAAAATCGTCGAATAGGCATGTTATGGATGTGGATCAGGTAAGTTCGGAGCCAAAGATTGTTGTAGTAATGCCGGGTGAGAGTAATCCAACTTATTTGGCTAAGCCAGTCTTGTCCATAAGTCATCATGTTCAACAAGATCTTTAGAAGTGTTTTTTTTTTTTTTTTGTGAGATGTAAATTATAGATTATTTGAGTTCTGGTTGATTGAAATAATTCATTTTGAACTTAAATTTATTAGTGATTTGAACATATTATTTGGTTTGATATGGTGATATTATATAATTTTGAGTGTGAATTTTAATTTTTTTCCTTAACATAATTTTTGTCTTTCATTTCAATCATTTTCTTTTAAAAGACTAGTTGTAAATTTGTAATCGATCGGTTAAAAAATGAGAACTGAAGGAATAATCGATTTGATCTCGCTATATAATTGACTATGTAATTAAATAAGAACTGATGTGAATCTAACAAAATTAGAATAAATCGATAAATGGAAGGTTATTGGAAATCTCAAAAAATAATGTTAGCTCTGATTTTTATATTTTAAAAATTTAAAAGGAAGTTGTTATATAGTTAATTTAAAAATAAAAAATAATTATAAAAACAAAAATTAAAAAAATAATATCTAGAAAATAGTAAAATTTTAGAAATCTCATATGTTAGATCTTTATCTCTATCGATTAAAAAGACTAAAAACAATTGATAGAAAATATGAGTGAATGAAAGAATTGATTCTCCTTAACCTTGAAATGAGAGAAAAACAAGCTTATATAGAATCTGAGTTCATGAACTAGTTAATTAAAAAGCATCATAGAAAAATAAATGCCTAACAAACTAATGATATCTAACTAACTCTAGAAATCTGGGAACTTGCATAGCAAGTTACTTACTTACATTGTCTTCATAGGGTAATTTATTGAACAAGTTACTTACATTAGGCTTGAAAAATATATGCTTTTGGACGGAATACACAACACTTAATATGTATAACAAAAGTTGAAAGTAGAAGAAATAAGCAACCAAAATCAGTTAATATGGTTAATTGAACTACAATCGTGTAAACGAATAATTTTAATGCAATATGAATTCTAGAATTATTGTTTCATGGTTTAATCAACAACGATTCGAAGTGAGTTTTAAAGGTCCTATGAAAGTACAATAAACGTTTGTTAAATCCAAGCACATTTTTTCTCTTTGATTTTACCATGTTTCCTCTATGTTAGACAATTATCAAGCTCATTTTCAGCATCTAGAATATCTTGGAAATTCCATAAATAAGGCGTTTGTTGTCTAACTAACTCGAAAGACCATTTCTGCTCAGGCCATGAGATTAATAGAAAAAAACTCAAGAAATCGTTTAGGTGGATAAGTTTGGAAGGAGAATAAAGGTAAAGGCAAGATGGAGGGGGAACTGATTTCCTCTTTCTTTTTCACTAATTTTCTTGGTAGGCTAAATGCTAAGGAAATGTTTCACTTGTTTAAAGACTATGGTAATCTTGTGAAAGTTTTCATTCCTTCAAAGCTGGATAAGAGAGGTCAAAAATATGATTTTGTACGATTTAGGAACATTGAAAATGATAGGGTGATGGCTGCCAAACTTGATAGCATTTTTATTGAGGACTGGAAAATTCATGTCAATATCCCTAAATTTCAAAGATCAAATGTTGTTTCCTCTCATCAATATAAATCACATCTGCAGCAGGCCCAGAAAAAGAAACAGTTTCAGTCTGATGCTCACTTAAGAAATGGAAGGTCTTTTGCTCAAGTGACTAAAGGAAATAGTGATAAGATGGAGTGTATGGATAGGATGAACAATGTTCCTTTCTATTCTAAATCAAGAAATATCTCTGAAAGGGTCCCCAAATTTACCAATCTCAAGTTTGATGTTGATATACAAGAAGTAAACAAATTTTCTAAAGGTTTTATGGGGGTGGTTGAAAAATCTGGTTCTACTTATCAAGTGCAAGAGGCATTACATGGACATGGTTGGTTTCTTATAAAAGCCACACCTTTAGGTGCCAACTTAAGTTACCTTGAAGATTTAGAGGAAGGGGTTGTTCAAGATCTAATCAAGAATGAAATTAAATGGATTGAAGTGTGGTTCAATGACATTCATCCTTGCTCCCTAGAAGATATTGATTGTTAACACGTAACCTGGATGCGTTGTTTTGGTCTACCCATACATGCTTGGAAAAACAATTTATTTCGTTTTCTTTCAGGCCTGGTTGGCGAATTCACTTGTGTCGCTCCCGAAGATTTGCATCCCGGTACAGGCGCGAACGGTCGGCGAAAGGAGAAATG
This sequence comes from Lathyrus aphaca, assembly GCA_963966055.1. Lineage (NCBI taxonomy): Eukaryota > Viridiplantae > Streptophyta > Magnoliopsida > Fabales > Fabaceae > Lathyrus > Lathyrus aphaca. The sequence goes on along the minus strand of OZ014525.1, from coordinate 481,001,236 downwards.
AAGATGAAGTGAATAGAGTCGCCAGCTAGGCATTTTTATCCCGAAGGAAAGGTAATGCTGCATAAACCTAGAAAGATGGATAAGACGGTTGCAAACCAGAGAAACTGAGAAAAGGGGTTGGTTACAACCTGGGAAGGTATTAGCACCCAGATTGTCCGTCGTATTCGACGGGATCCACGATTGAAAGTTTGTGTTTAAAGGGGTAGGTGTATGTGCTATCTGTGTGCAAAAGCTGGAAAAGAATATACAAGTGTCAGTGCAAAAAGTGAGTGAAATTCTCAGGAACTGAGGCTTAGAAAAGAATGCTGAAAGAGGGTGAAGACAAAGAGACTTTTGTTCGATAACAGTTAAGTTATGCCTACGTATCCTCTCATGCAATGAGGAAGTCAGAACACCGTAGTTCGACTTAAAGAGACTGAAAGATAAATTGACTGGTGAACTGCTTACTTGTCTATGCTCAAGTGTATGACTCGTCTGGCTCGAGTGCTAACTGTCTTGCATTAGACGGAAGAAGCAAGTTCTCGCTTATGAATGAGTGTGATGAGAAAAAAAACCCGAAGGAGACGATTATTGTTTGTTTTTTTGTGTTTTCAGTCTTTTATTGTTTTTTGGTGTTTGTCATAAGTTAATGAGCTTAAGCCTAAATCAAGGGCTTGTAAACTCATTATATCCTCCCTGATTAGGGATAATGAGAATACTTAAGTATGAGATAAGCATCTCAACTTAATTACCATGATGATGTAGGATTAAGATCATTAACTTACTTGTGATTATTTAGATTTTTTTGGGTTTCGTTTAGTGTTAAGTAATGAGTTTAAGCCATAATCAAGGATTAGTGAACTCATTACACCATCCTAATAGAAGGATAATACATGAGCACACTTAAGCTGAGGAAGATACCTCAACTTAATCCATGATTAGGGATTAAAATCATTAGATGACAAGCCTTTATTAAAGTGGATTTTAATTAAGAGTGAGATTAAGAAGTGAGATTTATGGTTTGTAAGACAACTTGAGGGGGACTTGTCCATTAAACACTAGGATTAGTCCTTCTTAACCAATAAAGGAAGAATTAGAACCCTAATGTAAGGCCCAAGTTACAAGTTAATGTCTTAGTGATTATTAGGTGGATTGATTAAGAGGTTTAAACAAATTAAGGGTTTAACACTTAGGATTAAAGATACACATTCTATCCTAAGAGAAGGATGCAGACATAACCCTAATTCCAAAGTCCTAAAACCTTAAAGGTTTAGTCTCTAATTATGAGATGAGAAGAGAGACACAAAGAAGACTCAAAGGTAAAAACTAAGGGGGACTAATCACAACCCTAATTATTATCATGCTTGGATGTTCCTATGGTTTGTAAGGCTTGAGAAAGATCTTCAAATGAGCCACCAATGGAAGCAGCAGATGGAAGGAGGGAGAAGCAGAAGAAATAAGCTACTTACTTCATTGAAGAAGATAAGTAACTTAGAGAAAGAAAGTGAGAGATGAACATGAGTGAGCAAGCCCACTCAAATACAATTAAAAATGCAGCAAATATGCATATGAAGAAGATGAATAGAAATGAGAAGTGAAGGCAAATCCACTTCTCAAATTAACTTACCACCTGAAAATGTTAGCACAAGATGCATAAGGAAAGAAATGAAATGGAATGAAGCATATGCAATGACAAAGATCAAAACCAGAATCATACACATGATTCAAAGGATGACATGACATGATGTAATGGCATACAAAGTGTATATGAATGATCATACAAAGATGAGATGCAAATGGAAGCATGCTTTGAAGTTGAAAGTTCATGAAAGTTAATGAAATGAAATGAATGCAAGTCATGGAAAATGAATGAAGAAATGATCAAGCATGATTCTAACATGTCTTAAGATGTCTAAGATGACATATGAATGCATGAAATGTCATGGAAAGTTCATGTATGGATGCATATGCAAGATGGATGCAAGTGAAGATGCAAAATTAGGGTTTTAAGGCAACATGAAATACATATGGCAAAGACAGAAACAAATGACATGATAAAAAATTGAAAATGCACTCAAAGGAACCCTAAACCTATACTAGGTTACCATCCAAAGGGGGAGGTCAGAATCTAAACCTAGAAGGAGTTATGAATTTCCTAAGTTTCTAGGGTTTTTTGGGTGATCTATAATGTAAAATGCTAAAAAAATTGAAAATGAAAGATAAATTCATGCCAAAAATATCCTAGCAACTACATGATATGCACAAAACAATGCAAAAAGAATCATCTTCAAACTCTTCTTGGTTAGGCAGAAAAGATTTTTTAAAGCTAGGGTTAGAAAAATATGATTTTAAGAACCCTAAATTCAAAGAAAATTGTGACAAAGTGATCAAAACCAAAAAGAAATTTGTATGAAGGGTTTGAAAATGTTTCTAAATGTGAAGGGATGATCCATGATTTTTTTGGTGATTTTTAGAAACTTAAATGGTATTTTAATTAATTAAATTCAATTGATTAATTAAAATAAACATTTAAATATTTTAAAAATACAATTTTTATGCAAAAAATAAAATAAAAATCATTTTCTGATTAAGAAAAATATTTGGAATAAAAATGCAAAAGGAAATATTGTTGGGATTTTTCTAAGTATTTTAAAATAAATATGCAAAAGAAATAGAATTAAAATGAATTAAAAGGGAAAGTCAGCTGATCCTAAGGCTGAGATTCAAACCTGGGGAAAAGGGGTTGACTGCGCGCGCAGATGGAGGGCTGGGATCTATCCTGGGTTAATTAATCTGATTTGAATTAATAAATTCCAATTAGGGTTTAATGAAAAATCTTGACCATCCACGCACTAAACTAATCTTCATCCAAGGGCTGGCAATGAATCTGGGCACGCTAACCCTAATGACTTTCAGGTGACCGGAGCTAAGCTCCAGTTATCTTATCCGGTGACCCCAAATCCTAACTTCTTCTATAACTCACTAAAACCCAAACTAACTGCCCAAAAATGATCCCCAAACATCATGGAGCTCAAATCAACAAACAAACAACATTTATAACATACAAATCAAGAGAATCGAAGCAAAACATTTTTACGGGCAAAATTTCAGACAACCATGAAATATTCAATACGCAACCATTTTCAATTCTAAACACATCAGCATGATCAGTGAATCATAAAGAATCATTTAGGAACTTAAAAACACATTTCTGGAAAAAATGTTCTTGAGGTTACCTGAGTTGAAGCTTTCGAAACTGGAACTTTCTGGGCTCTTCTTTGGTGCTTTTCCACTCCCCTTGATCCCCTTATGCTTCTGGAATGTTTGAAAGGAGTTTATATGGAGTGTTTTAAAGGTTTCAGTTCAGAGGTGAGTGAAATCGTGTTTTTGTTTGAGGTGGTTTCAGGCCAATGTGAGGGGTGGGAAATGATCTGGAGAGTGTATGGAGATGATTGGTGAAATAATTTTGAAGTTTTGATGGATGGTTTTTGAAATTCGAAGAGATGAAGTTTGAGAGTGATGTTTTGTAATCTGAGTTGTGGGATGATTAAGGGCAATGTGTATGTGAAATGAGTTGCATAAGGCATGTATGTGAAGATGTTATAGGTCAGAATAGTTGGTGTAGGCTATGCTGATTGGTATGGGGTGATTTGCAAAAAGTCAAGGTTGGTTGTACTTGAGGTATAGGCACATGGAAGGCTTGGATTTGAGCATGTCTTGTCTCAGCAAAGATCAAGGAAGGCTTATGAATCAGATTTGATGAGCTGTAACAAGTGTATAGAAAGATTCATGCCATTTTGCAAATTTGAAGAACTTTAGCCCTTTTGGAATTTCTTGAAGTTCAAGGCATGAAAGTGTATGATTCTTGGGCCAATTCTGATCAAAATGAGTTGTACTATGATGGTATGATGTTTAGAGATGCATTAGAGGTCATGAAATGGCTTGGCAAGTGGTTTTGCAAAAAATCCTCTTTGGTGTATTCTTGAAAATTATAGGATTTTTGCCAACTTTGAAGGGTCATAACTTGAGTTTCATAATGCATTAGAACATGTTCTTGTACTTTTTGAAAAGGGAAATACCTAATCTACAACTTTCATGACCAAGAATTTTTCATTTGAAGCATTTTTGATCAAGAAAGAGGAGGTTGAAGAACTTTCCCAAAATGGAAAGTTTCCATTACAAGTCATTTCCATTTTTGGCAACTTTTGGTTTAGCTCAAATTTCTTCAATTTTGTGAACTTCCAATTACTTCAATGATCAAATAAAGAATATATAACTTCAATTTGATGAAAATACCCCTTTGGTTCCATTGTTGGGGGCCTCAGATGCCCTGATTTTGCTCTGACTTGCTCAAGAAGTTACCCAATGAACAGATGACTTCCACAATGAATTTCTTCATCAAACTTGGTACACGTGATCCTTATAACATCCTAAGAACATTATAAACAAGAATTACCAAAAAATTTAGAGTTAAGGCCTTTGAAACCAAAACCCTAATTTTGGTCATCTGTATAGTGAAAACCTTTGCTCTGCTTCCATGCTTTCCCAGTTCTTGTGATTTCTTGACTTCCTTGAACTTTGAAGGATATAATATGATGATAGAACACACATGGAACCTCTTGGAATGCTTGGAGGCCTTTAGAGTGGCTCAGATGGATCCTTGGATTGCTCAGATCACAAACCCTAGATGCAGATGAACCTGAACTATGCAGTGAAATAAAAATGCAATATGAGGTGGTATGCTTATACTAATGTAAACATGAAAGATCACAAGCCATGGTGTGAAATGAGTGAGGGCAAATTTGGGCTGTTTACAATTTGCACAAACAAAGCAACAGAGAACTTAGATAGAATGGATGTGGAAATATTTCTTATCAAAACTAAGTTTTCTATTAATCTCAATGAGATGTTCAATATTGAAATAAATAGCAAGATCTATTGTATTAAACTTGTTGAAGAAACACATGGACCTTTGAGAATCACGATGCCAGAAAAAGAGGAAGTTACATATGATGGAGATTCATCCATGGATGAAGATGATGATGAGGACGCGTGTGATTCACACGATGATGGCAACGTGATGGAAACTGGAAAGTCTCACAATAGCTCCAACATCAGGTTTAAGGATGATGAGGACGGATATGATAACTTGGGGAAGCAAAACTTGCAGAATAGTCTGACCTCTAGAGGGACAAAGGATTTGAAAAGACAAAAGAGGATTATTTTTGTAAAGATGTTTGTAATACCAAGGAGGCTGAAGGAGAAAAATGAAATAAGGTTATTGATATCGAGGAAGTCGTCATTGGCACTTTGACATGCATTGGAGATAAACAAAAGATTGGTTTACCACCAAAAAGTGGTGCCTTGATCTTACTAGAAAAGGTAGATGTGGGGGAACGTGTTACTGTTTCAGGAGGGGATACAAATATTGCCAAGAATAATTGGGTGGGCCTTAACCCAATTGATTCTGATCCCATATCTGATTCTCCTGATGGGCCTAGGCACAATTTAATTGGGTCCAAACCAAAGAAAAACAAATTGATTGAAGACTTATATCAGAACCTCAAAATTCCATTTACCCGTCGTATTTTTCTAGACTCATCCATCCCAATTATGACAACCCTCCAAAGGCTTCAGAAAAAATTCAATCTTCAAAATCTTCGAGAAATTTGACTATTCTTGATAATGCTAGGTTTTTAACTAGTTCAGGAGGTTATGTTCTATGTTGTGAATCAACCAATGATTCAGATATAGAAGTTTGAAATTCAAGATTTAGAAATACGATTGATAGCGTTCTGTCACAGATATAGGAGTCCATCAAATAATTGGGTATAGAAGGTGATATAGATGATGAGGCTTTTGAAGGTCTAATCAGGGACATGGAAAAGAGAGACATATTATCATTTGATGGCAAGCTGGAGGTAGCTAATATGGTGACATGAATATGTTGAGTTATAATATACGAGGGAGTGGTAATTCCTTGAAGATGCAAAGAATTAAACAGATCATTTCCTTGGTAAGGTTGATGTTGTTTATCTTCAAGAAACTAAATCTAGTTGTATGTATAATTCGATGGTCCATATTATTTGGAGTCATGACAAGTGTGAATGGTCGGCTATTAATTCTATTGGCCAATCCGGAGGTATTTTAACAATATGGAAAAGGAGTGTTCTGACTCATACTCATAGTTTTAGGGGGAATGGGTTTTGGGGTTGTATGCATCTTTCAATGATGTTATATTTGATCAATGTATATTCAAAATGCAACTTGAATGAGAAAAGGATTATGTGGTCAGATCTGTTAAATCTTAAACAAAATTCTGAGCAAGGTAATTAGATTATTTGTGGAGATTTTAACTCGATCAAATCTACACAAGAAAAGCGTGGATCAGGGGAGATTAATTCTATAGAGACAGAAGAGTTCTCTTCCTTTATTAATAATATGGAATTACTTGATGTTCCTCTGATAGGATATAATTATACATGGTTTAAACCGAATGGTGTTTGCTGCAGCAGATTAGACATATTTCTGGTTTCAGAACGTCTTGTTAATTCTTGGTCTATTGTTGCTCAAAAGGCTGGTAATATGGATGTATCAGATTATAACCCGATTTTAATTGTTGCTAATCGTCTCAATTGGGGCCCTAATTCAGTTAAGAGCTTTGTCTCTCCCTGGATTTCCATCCTGGTACAAACGCGAAAGTGGCACGGAAGAAGGTAGAGTCGCCAACCAGTCATTTTTATCCCAAAGGAATGGGAAAGGTAATGTTGCACAAACTGAAATAAGAAAAAAAAAAAGGACAAAGATCCTGCGAACCAAAGAGACTGGGCTTGGGAGTCGGTTACGACCTGGGAAGGTATTAGCACCCAAGATCGTCCGCCGTACCCGACGAGATCCATGCTTGCAACGAAAATGTTTCAAAGGGTAAAGGAAGTAAGCTGCTGCAAAAGAAAGACTGAAACTGGATAAAAGAAAAGAAAAGAAAGGGGGAAATGTAGGGAAAATAAAAGAATGCTCGAATGGGCCTTACCCCTCTACCTACGTACCTCATATGGACATGAGGATCAGAGACGCCGTAGTTCCCCTAACTAGGGAGTAAAATGGCTTGTGTTTTGAAGCTTGAACTGCTTATGTCAATACTCAGGTGTTGTAGGCTCATTTGGCACGAGTGCGTTACCGTCTTGCAAAGTGACAAGTAGGAGCAAGTTCATACGTTATGAGTGAAGGTGATGAGAAAAGATGTCCCAAAGGAGAGACACTTATTCATTGTTCAGTGGCTTTTAGAAGCTTTTATGATTTTGGCACAAGAAAGTGAACTCAAGTTCTTTTCCATGGAATGTGTACTTGTTACCACATTCCAAGATGGAATGATTAACAAACACACCCAAGTGAGAGGAATATCCCAAAAATTGGTTCCAGAGATTAGGGCATAAGCTCACTAACTTATTGAAGTTATTATATTTTTTTGTGATTTGAAATGAAGAAGTATTTTTTTAATGATTTTCTTTGTGAAAATAGTCTCATGATTAGACTTGTACATCATGCTAGACAAGCTTGCACTATCCCAATATGGGAAGACTACAAGTGCCCCATGTAATAAGTCCATACACAAAAGACTACTTCAACCATTATTAAGTATTTTTTAGGTTTTTGTTTGAAGATGAGAAGAGAGAGCACCAAAAGGATCTCAAAGGTAAGAAACTATGGGGGACTAACAATCCTAGAGTTATCATACATGGAAGTCCTAGGTTAGTGTGGTTTGAAATCTATCGTAATGAAGAAGAAGGAAAGAAGAAAAGAAAGAAAGCAGAAGAAGAGAACAAAAGGATTCAACTTACTTCTTAAAAGAAGTTAAGTTGATCCTAAGAGAGATGAATAAGAAGTTAAACATTGATGACCTAAGCATATCACAAACATAAGTATGAAAGCATAAAATGAGAAGGGGGAAGAATGTTGAGATATGGAAGCACATCCACACCTTTACACTTACCATAGCCCCTGAAATGGTTAGAAGTATTCACATAATGCAAGAGAAATTCAAACAAGTTCAAGTCATGGAAAGATAAAGGTCTAAACATCATCAACCAAAAAATTCAGAACCTAATAGTCAAAGAGACGTCTAGTATTAATCATGCAAACGCACACCAAGAAGAATGAAAAGAACCCCACAAACAACAAGTAAAGCATTATGGGAGAAGTATGATGAGAACATGTGATTAGGTGAAAAAAACAAGTCAAAACTCAACAAGAAAAGTCAAAGTCAGAACCTATACAACATGAATATATGCCTAAGAAGAAGATTCAATCATCAAAGAAATCATATAAGCACATAATAAGGAAAATGGAGGAGATAGGAAGAAGTGTGAGGTGAAGTGAAACATGATTCATGATTGTGGAGATATGTGACTTAGTGCACAAGGAAATCATAAGACAAGCAAATATGAGGTTCATGCATCACAACCAGAGATCATTCAACATGTTAGCAAGCTTCAAACAAGATTTTATATTATGGCACAAGTGCCTTCCTAAGCAAGCAAGCAAAAAAAAAGGTTCAAAACATCCTCAAATTAAGTCATTTAAAGTTCAATCCTCAAAAAAATAGTAAACATGCTTCAAAAATTATGACATTAAGCATTAAAGCATCTCAAACATGTACAAACATCAAGGCAAAACCACAAGCCAAGAATCAGAAGCAAAGTCCATCAAACAATTGGTTAAAGTGAGGCTAGGGTTACACTAACTTAAGCATGAAGCAACAAACCAAAAGTCAACCAAACAAAGCCTAAAAATCAACATAAAAGTCATCGAGGTACCTCAACATGTTAGGGATACATAGCAAAAAACTCAGGGTCAGAACTATCAAGGAAGTCAAATTAGAAAATAGGGAAGCTCAAGTGTTCATGTTATAAAACAAGACAAAAGAAATAAATGGAAAAATTAATTCAGGGTACTAAAATAAAATAAAAATGAAAAACAAAAAATGGGAAAAATTTGGAAAATGTTAAAGATCATTCATGATTTTTTTGAGATTTTTTATAATAAGGGAAACTACTTTAGAAAATAAAAATGAAGTAAAGGAAATAAAAGAAAAATAAAATAGAAATAAAATGGGAGGGGTGTATTCAGTAGCCCAAATAAGTTTAAAATAAGACTGAGCCAAAAAGGGGAGTGTGGAAAGCAATGGAGGGCCCAAGGTAAAAACACAGTCAATAAAGGGGGGAGTCAAAGTAAAACAAATCAAAGGTTCAGAACGAGTCTCAAATATTCAGCGCATCCAAAGGCTATAAAGAGAGTCAACCTAACAAGAAGTCTACGCATCCAACGTGTAAGAAAAGGTCAGCCATGAAAGTAATCTAATCTGAGGATCCACAATGATCTAACCAAAGTAGTACAATCCAACGCATGGAAATCAAAGTCAGCAAGGCCAGTCAATTAAATACACGCACATGATCAAAGGTTCACACAAGTTATGATGGGATGGCAAACAAAAACCATTTAATGAAATAAAACAAAAGCATGCAGGTCACGTGTATTTTTAATGTGGTGGCACAATGTCATGCGTTGGATCAAAATAATGAAAGGTCAGGATTTCGTCACTCTCCTTCAGCCATCTTCTTCACTGAAACATGTCCGGTGATGGAGCCCTAGCTCCGGTCACCGGAAAATTCATCATCAAGGACGTAAACACACAAAAATGCACAAAAATGTTCAGAATCAATCCTCACACAACACTGAATATGAATCTAAGCCCAAAAATAGCAAATAAGCAAAATACACCATGAATCAAAGCAAATAAACATAGATCCACAAAACTGAAATCCATCGAATCATGCTCAATACAAGTCCATTTCAAAAACTAGATAGCTCATGTTAATCAACATACCAAAAGGAAGATAAAACACACATTTAAAACAATATATAGCATGCAAAATTCAGTGGCTTACCTGAGATGGAAGCTTGTTAAAAACACCAAGAAATCCTCTAAAAAAGTGCAGATCCACCCCCTTTGAGCTCTATTTGCTAAATAAATGCAAATAGAGACTTGAAAATGGCTAGATCTTGAGTTCCAAGTGCAACCTTCTCAAATTTGAATCCTTTGATTCCTTACACCAAAGCTTGAAATGATGGGTGATTTGTGATCCTTACACTTCACTGAGTCTGAATATGTCAAGGGATCAAGCAATGTGTGGAGGAGAAGGGAGATTCGAAGCAAAATACAAAAATGGCAAACACTTTGATATGGTGAGTATGGAGTGCATGAGGCTCTGAAAACCCTATGTTTAGCTTTTATATGATGTATAAATGAGATGGATTATGGTTATGGAAAGAGAAGGACTCATAAGCAACAAGTTTGGATGAAAATGCAAATTTTGCAATTTGGTGTGCACTCCTTCATATTTGCGTGCTTCCACTATCCCATGTGCATGATTCTGTTTCATTTGCTCCAATAATCACCCTTGGATCAATCACATGGCATGAGGTGCTTTGTATTGCAAGTTATGTACACATCTGCAATTTTGCATTTTGGAAAATTCAAGATGAATAGTGCATAAATTTTGGAGTTTCTTTAGGAAAAAATACTTGATATGAATTGTACTTTGATATTATGATGAGTAAAGGACCATTAGAACTCATTAGAAATCATTTTGAGCCTTCTTGAAAATGGTACCAAACTTGAACATTTGAAAAATTCCAAAAATAATCCAAATTCAATAAACCATATCTTTTGATTCACACATGCTATGAGGGAGTTCTAGTTTTTTTGGAAAGGGGAGAACAAGCCTTACAACTTTCATGTTTGAGGAAAATTCATTTAAAGCCATCTTTGTCATGAAAGAATGGATTGAAATTAAGGCAAAAATTGCCAAAAAATGGAAAGTTTTGTTATAGGTCAATTTCCAAATTTAGTAACTTTTCTTTAAACTCTTGATTCTTGACTTTTAGGATCATTCATGTCATTTCTTGACTAAATCAAGGTCTATAGACTTGAAAATCATGACTGGAACCCTAAAAATCCCATGGTTGACTTTTCTTCTACATAGTTGACCTCTTTCTTCAAATACAAGTAATTGAACCAATGCCTGACTTCCCAGATGAATTTTTGCACCAAACTTCATCCCTAGGCCTCGTATAACATATGAAAGCCTTTTACCACAAGAATTGGTCAAATCTATGAGGATATCATGCTCTGGTCCAAAACCCTAATTAGGGTTTCCTTGTGTGGGAGAATGTTGCATTGTTGAACTTCTGACGAACCATACCCCTTCTAGGGTTTTGAGGATAAGCTTGAGCTTGTGTAAGATATATGGATTACTTGTAGGATTATTGCAATACCACTTGGCTCTTATCTTGACTTTGAGGAATCACAACTAGATAGGTGACTGATCACATGCCATATGCTTCTAACCATGGATGTTATGCCTCATCTTTCTATGCAAAGATGCAATGGTATGTATACTATATGCTATGCTATATGATATGAAAATGAGAGGTAAAATTTTGGGATGCTACAAGCTTCAACTATTGGTTCGATCACCCTGATTTTCTGAATTTTGTAAAAACATAGTGGATATCGTTATGTTTTATAGGCAGACCTACGTTGGTGTTATCTAAAAAAATGAAAGTTTTACGTACTAAACTGTGTTGGTGGAATAAATAGGTATTCAGTATTCATGAACTTAGATTGGAGGAAAAGATTTACTCATTGAACACTTTGGAGGCTGATTTATTTTCAGCTAATAAACCTATTTCTGATGATCAACTGAGGTTGAGATCAAGTTTGAGTGATTCTATTTGGGATAAGCTTTTGATTAAGGAAAGCATCATTAATCAAAAATCTAGAGCAAATTGGATTAAGGATGGGGATTTGAATACGAAGTATTACCATGCTTTATTTAAAACAAGAGCTATGAGAAATTCTATTACGGCTTTAACGGTGGACAATGTATTACTGGAGGATGTGCAAGATATCAAATAGGCTGCTGTAAACACCCCAAATTTTCCCTCACCCATTCACACCATGGTTTGTGATCATTTCATGTGCATAAACACAATCATACCATCTCATATCTCAACTTTGAGTCTCTGCATAGGTTCTAAGTCATCAGCATCTAGGGTTTGTGATCTGAGCAGCCCAAGAGCTTCTTGAGCCACTCCAAAGGCCATCAATCACTTCAAAGGGGTCTATGTGTGTTCAAGCATCATATTATACTCCCTCAAAGTCAAGATTGTCAAAGAATCACAAGAACTGGGATTGTTGTGGAAGCAGAGCCAAGCTTGACTGCACAGATGACTTAAAATTAGGGTTTTGGTTTCAGAGGCCATAACTCCAAATTTTTTTGGTCATTCTTGTTTCTATTGGTCTCTATATGGTATAGGGAGTATGCATATCAATTTTTATGAAGAAATTCCATGGGGAAGTCATCTGATCAAGAGTTGACTTTTCAGACAAGTCAGTGCAAAATCAGGGCATCTAAGGCCCCCAATGACCCAACCAAGGGGTGATCTTCATCATTTTGAGTGTATTTGATCTTTATTTGATCATGGAAGAGGTTGGAAGTTCACAAAGTTGAAGAATTTGAAGTTTTTGCAAAGTTGACTTTTTTGGGCAAGTTTGACTTTTAATGAAAATGTCATTTTATGCAACTTTTTCAACCCTTACTTTTTGATTCAAAAATGCTTCAAATGGAAAAACTTTGGTCATGAAAGTTGTAGAATAGATCTTTCCCTTTTCAAAAAGTACAATAACATGACCTAATTCATTTTGGATCAAAAATTATGGTGCATCAAAGTTGGCAAAAATCATTAAATTTCAAGTTATGCACCAAAGAGGAAACTTGCAAAATCATGTATCAAGGCAATTTGTGACTTCTAATTGATGTCAAACCATTACACAAACATCACACATGTTCTAAAAATCAGAATGGGCCAAAGAGATCACATGTTTTATGGCTTGTGAGACAAGATATTTTCATGAAGATCAAAGGCAAGCAAGTTGCAAAAGCCATCATAACCTTTCATCCACTTGCTAGCTACATTGCTGATCCATCTTAGCCTTTCCCTCACACCATGCTGCGCAGCCCACACCCCTTGTGCTTGGCTAGAACATGACCCATGCTTCTCTTACACAAAGTTGACAAATTGGCAAAAGTAGCTACACCTATCACAAAAGGGCATGTCACATCTTCTGACCAATCAACATTGTTTATACAAACAAAAGGCTAGCCAAACAACATAACACACAAGCCTGAAACCAGCAAGAACTGAACTTTCTCATTTTCACTCTCAAAAGCAAAAGCTTTCAAAACACAACATACAAGCTACAAACTCACAAACAAACTTCATAGAACTCATCACCACATCCTTCTGATCATTTCCCTGCCTTCATTCATCCTTGAAACACCACATAAGCCAAACACGATTCTCACCTGAGCTTGAACAGAACCTGTTCAAACTCTTAAACCAGCCACCATAAACTCCTTCTAAGCATCCAGACATCATCAAGGGACCAAAAGGAGTGGATTGCATAAAGAGGAGAGGTCAGAAAGTTGCTAGGTTGAAAGCTTCAAAACTCAGGTAGCTCAAGAACTTTTTTTCCAGAAATGATTTTTAAAGTTCCTAAGTTGTTCTTTGTAGTTCACTGATCACTCTGATGTCTTTGTTTTTGAAAATGGTGGAGAAATGAGAGTTTAATCTGTTTCTGAAACTTTTTGCCCTAGGATTTGTTTGCTTCGATTCTCTCTGATTATGAGTGATAAATGATGTTTAAGTGAGGGGTTTGATTCGTTTTAGGGTGGGGAAGATTCCTGGATAGTTGGTTTTCATTTTCATAGCGTGTAGGATGATTTAGCATTTGAGCTCGCCGGAGAAGATGACCGGAACCACTGTTCCGGTCATCTGAAAGTCATTAAGGACTGATTAGGGCTAATTAATTAGGGTTAGTGAGTTTGAATGCTGGCCCTTGGATGTGGCGCCAAGTCAATGCGCGCGTGTTTGAGTTTGAATCTGGACCTTCAGATTGGTTGACTTTTCTTTTTCAGCTTTAAATTCATTTTATTTTTCATATTATTTCATTTAATTTCCACAATTTATTAAAAATAGCAAAAATACTTTAAAAATTCTGAAATTTTTTATACAAGTTATTATTTAATTTCAGAACACAAAAATATTTTTATTTTCATTTTTAGCATTAAAAAAGTATTTTTAAATATTTAAAAGTTTCTTTTTAATTAATTAATGAGAATTAATTAATTAAAAATACTTTTAGGTATTTAAAAATCACCAAAAAATTCATGAAACATTCAAAAACATTTAGAAACATTGTCCAACCCTCAAACCAAATTTATTTTTTGATCTTGATGCATTTTGAGAATTTTCCATGGAATTAAAATCATTTTGATGCATTATTTTGATCCAAATTTCCAAAAATCACTTCTGCCTAACCATAAAGAGTTGGACTTTGATTCTTTTTGCATTGTGTTTAGCATATCATGTAGTTTGTAAGATTAAATGGCCATGATTTGATCTTTCATTTTCCATTTGTTTGGCATTTTTCTTGTTAAGGAACCCTAAAACCCTAGAAAATTTAGGAAAATCATAACTTGGATTTGGTTAAGAGTTGAGACTTCCCCTTTGGGCAGTAAGTTAGTATAGGTTTAGGGGTCCTTTGAGTGCATTTTCAATTTTTTATATTGATGTTTGCTTCTGATTTTGGTTTGTGTTTGATGCATTGGTCATAAACCCTAATTTGGGCTTCCATATGCATCCATTTTGCATTTGCTTGCATAACTTGACTTGCCATAGCATTTTATGCATTCTTGTGATTCATTGAACATCTTAAGACATATTGAAAGCATGTTTGATCATTGCATCTTGCATTTGCCATGTTGTATGCCATTTGCATTTCATAACTTTTCATGTATATTCATGCTCCTTAGTTTGTTTCATTTGCATCCATAAGTTTGTATGATCATCCACATGTGTTGTTTCTGGTTTGTAGTATCTCATAGCATCATTAACATCATGTATGTGCTTCTGGTTTTGTTTCTCATCATGCCATTCCATCCCATTTTGTATTGCATTGCATTTCTTTTCTAACTTTTCAGGTGGTAAGTGGCTGTGAGAAGTGAATTTGCCTTCACTTCTCATAACTTCTCTTCATCTCTTTTATGCATCCTTGCTGCATTTTTGTATGTGTTTGAGATTGGGCCTGCTCATTCCTCTTCTTCTCACTTTCTTTCTTCAAGTGACTTGACTTCTTAAATGAAGCAAGTTACTTTGCTTCTCCTGATCCTTTCATCTGTTTCCTGGTGGTTCCATTGAAGACTTCTCTTGCAAACCTCACAAACCTTAGGAACAACCAAGCATGACAATGATTAAGGTTTTGATTAGTCTCCCCTCTTAATTTTACCTTTGTGTCTCTTTTGAGTCTCCTCTTCTCATCTCATAATCAAGGACTAAACCATAAAGGCTTTAAGGCTTTGTGATTAAGTTTATGCCTGCATCCTTCTATTAGGATGGAGTGTATAACTTTAATCCTAAGTGTTAAACCCTTAATGTGTTTAACTCCTTTAATCAAATCACTTAATAATCATCAAGACATCAAGCTTGTAACTTGGGCCTTGCATTAGGGTTCTAATTCTTCCTTAATTGGTTAAGAAGGACTAACCCTAGTGTTAATGGACAAGTCCCCCTCAAGCTGTCTTACAAATCATAAAACTCATTTCTTCATCATATCATTAAATAAAATCCACTTAACCAAAGGCTTGTTTTGTCATGAGTTTAATCCCTAATCATGGATTAAGTTGAGGAGCTTTTCTCAGCTTAAACATTCTCATCTATTATCCTTCTATTAGGATGGTGTAATGAGTCTGTTTAATCCCTGATTATGGCTTAATCTCATTACTTAACACTAAACAAAAACACCAAAAACATCTAAATAATCACAAGTAGGTTAATGATCTTAATCCTACATCAGGGTGATTAAGTGTGAGAAGCTGACTTCACACTTAAGGTATTCTCATTACCCCTAATCAGAGGGAAGATGTGATGAGTCTACTAAATCCATTGGTTTAGGCTTAAGCTCATTAACTTATGACAAACTTTCAAAAGCAATAAAAGATTGAAAACTCAAAAACAAACAATAATCGTCTCCTTCGGGATTCTTTTCTCATCATCTTCACTCATAAATAAGAACTCGCTTCTTCCGTCTAATGCAAGACAGTTAGCACCTGAGCCAGACAGGTCATACACTTGAGCATAGACAAGTAAGCAGTTCACAAGTTAATTCATCTTTCAGTCTCTTTGGGTCGAACTACGGTGTTCTGACTTCCTCATTGCACGAGAGGATACGTAGGCATAACTTAACTGTTATCGAACAAAAGTCTCTGTACATTCCCCCTCCTCCAGCATCATTTCTTTAGCCTCATGATCTTGAGCATTTTATTCTTGTTCTTACACTGACACTGTATATATCACACTTCACTTCTTTTACACTGACACCTGTACATATTGTTTTCCAGCTCTTTATACACAAATTGCACTGACACTACCCCTTTTAAACACAAATCTTTCAAGCGTGGATCCCGTCGAGTACGACGGACAATCTGGGTGCTAATACCTTCCCAGGTTGTAACCAACCCCCTTTCTCAGTCTCTTTGGTTCGCAACCGTCTTATCCATCTTTTCCTAGGTCTATGCAGCATTGCCTTTCCTCCGGGATAGAAATGCCTAGCTGGCGACTCTATTCATCTCCAGTGAGTTCACTGTTGTGTGTTCTCATTGTCCCTTTCGCCGACCGTTCGCGTCTGTACCTTTATTTGGGCCAGTCCCATTCATCGGGAGCGACAGCTTGGCGACTCTGCTGGGGACCCTTATACTGCAACCAGGGCTTCTGGTTCTTTTTGTGGGTTCCTCCTAGCGCTTGATTGATTTGTGGGGTGTTATGTGTTATTTGTGTTTGTATATTTGTATTTATCTTTGCTTTATGTACAGTTGTTTTACTGCTTTCTTTATAGCTTTGCATTATAACATATTGTCATACTGTGCTGCTGGCTGGATCTGTTTGTTTGCTTGGGTGGGTGGGTGTTCTATTGAGAGTTGAGGTCCTATACCTGGGACCTGAGTGACACCTAGGCTAGAGTGGTTCATATTCTTTCCCATTCCATCTCGGTCTGGTGCGGGAATATGAAACACGGTTCAGATATGGGTTTCTTCTTAAGAACTCTGTGTTGCAGATTTCCTGCAATACTAGGGCTATCTGGGAAGCCTGCTAAGTCTGGATGACCTTTAGTTTTTGACCTTCAGAAACTGAGGTGAATTAGAGGAGGATCTTTTATGGTTATTGTAAACACTGTACCTCCGGGTTAGAAGTGCTTACACTTCTCATAACTGATCCAAGTCTGAGGATCCTTGTTTTAGAACATCACCTGTGAGGGGGTTGGGCTGTTTACAGGTTTGCAGGTACCCTTGACCTCAGCATACCCTGTTACTTTGATTTGATTAAGAGTACTCCATCTTGGAACAGTTATTGTGATTCTAAACCCTGGACATGTGGCTCTTTATTTGAGTCCCCCACCTTGGTTACTGGATTTTTAGACCTCCATCTGGATTTCTTGAACATACCTGGATTTATATCAGAGCATTTGATCAGATCCGGCTCAGTCACAAACCCTTGCATATCATTTGCATACATCCTCATTGCATCATTTTGACATTTGTTTATTTGTTTTTCAGGGTATCCATCTTCATTTTTGGCTTGGTTTTTGACCCCATCATCAGTATAGACTTACCTTCATCAACATCTGCTTCAGCTGTCAGCTATCTGTTTCAGTCACCTGCACCAGCCAGTCAGTGGCCCATTTTCAGTGTTATCATCAGCACCTGTCTCAACTCCTCTTCAACAACATGGCACCTAAAAAGAGTAACATCTCCTACCATTTCTTCCAGCCTGAGCTAGCTGACATCAGGAGGATTCAGATCCTGATTACTCCAGACCATATACCACTGTTCAGGGAACACTATGGAGACATACTTGATGTGGTTATGGATTTGGACCCTTCACAGAGGAGCCTGATTCATACTTGCCTTCAGTTTTATGATCCCCCACTGAGGTGTTTCACTTTTCAGGATTTTCAGTTAGGCCCTTTATTGGAAGAGTACTCATCATTGGTTGGTATACCTATCAGGGATGGAGTCCCTTTCAACCCTGAGATGGTCTTTCCTGGTAATGAAGAGGTAGCAAAGGCTTTGCATCTGGAACCAGTTCTGATTGGGCAGCATATGACTACTAAGGCTGGAATCTCTGGCCTGCATCTGGATTTCTTGATCTCTCAAGCTACCCTGAAGGCTTCTTTGGGAGAGTGGAAAGCAGTCTGTGCTTTATTGGCCCTGAGCATATATGGGATCATATTATTTGCAGATGAGCCTAGATTCATTAGCAAGAATGCAATCCATCTTTTCATCCTGAGGAATCCAGTGCCTACTTTATTGGGGGATTTTTACTACTCAGTGCACCAGAGGAATGAAAAGCAGAGGGGAAGGTTAGTAAGGTGCTGTGCTCCTTTGTTCCATACTTGGCTTCTCAAACATTTGCCCAAGACAGATGCATTTTTGAATCCTCATCAGCAAAGAAACTGGGCTAGAAGACTTACTGCTCTGACTTCAGCTGATATCAGGTGGTGCACTCAAAGCACAAAGGGCAGGGATATCATTACCAGTTGTGGGAATTTTCCCAATGTACCCCTGATAGGAGTTAAGGGTTGCATTAATTACAACCCTCTGCTGTTCAAAAGACAACTGGGCTATGCACTGGTCCACACTCCTAAGGCACAAGACTTGGCTGAGACTCTTTACTATGAGAACAAGCCTAATCTGGCTATTGTTAGGCAGGAAGCCTGGGCCTGGGACAATGTTCAAACTAAAGGAGTGACCATTCTGGGGAAGGGCAACAATGTAGCATCAGCACAATATTATGAGTGGTCCCATGCCAGGGCTCAATTTTCTGGAATGCCCTTTACCATGGAGGATATGCCTGGATCATCCTCGGCACCACCTCTTGCCACTGTCATCTTAGAGGAGTTTGAGAGCTTGAAGGAGAGAAATGAGAAGTTGACTCAGGATTTGCAGAAGACCCTCTGGGAAAGGAGTGATGGTAGGTTGGATATTGAAAGGTTGGAAAAGTTGAGGGTGGAGCATATGGCTAAAATTGAGAAATCTGAGGATTACATCAAGAAGTCTAGGGCTGGAGAGCAAATTCTGAAGAATGCTTGCAAAGAAGCCCAGTTCCAGAAAGCCAGGACAGACTTGTATCTGAAGGAGAGTCAAGCTAGGTGGGTCAGGATCACCGAAGCTCGTACTCTGGAAGATAAGAGGACTCAGGACAAGATAGAGCAGCTGGAAGCTAGTGCAAAAGAGCAGCAGGAAGCCCTGGCAGCAGCCCAGAGGGAGATCTCAGAGCTGAAGATCAGAGCTGGAGTGAAGAGGTCAAAGGACCAGAGTCAACACAAGAAGCTAACTGCAGCTGTTACTACCCGGAACCTCCTTATCAGGAATCTCACGGAGCGTCCAGCTGATCCTGTGACTGAAGCACTTCTCAAGGAAGTTCAAGAGGATGAGTTTGGTCTTGGTGTTTGACTTTTTGCTTGTTGTTGCTTTCATTTTATGTATTTTGTATTTTTATTGTGATGTATTTTGACCCCTCAGAGGGCATGTTTTGTAAAAGAACAAACTATGTACCATTTGCCTTTTGTAATATATGTATCAGTTTGTTCCATCCGAGTTTACTTTAAAAGCAACATCAACAGCATCTTCAAGGGTCTGGAAAGGTCAAAACCAAGTGCCAAGCCGGATACCTTGAAAACAAATAAGCATACTGCATTGCATGCTAACCTTTTGTGTTGTTTTGCAGGTTTTTGTTTTATTGTTACTAACTCTGTTGTGATACTCAGGAACTATTGCTCGACGTCGGGTATTTCCACTCAACCGTCCACACCGATATCCAACCCGTAACAACCTTCCGGGCATACAAATGGATCAGGTACAACAGGACCTTGCAGAGGTCAGAAACCAAATGGCCAACGAAAGATTGGAAATGAGAACTCAGATGACGCAGTTTATGGAAGTGATGAACAACATGGCTCAGAGCCAAGAAAGATTGAGAGCAATGGTGGAAAGGCAGAATCAGGAAGATCCCCACGTAGGGACTGCTGGCACAAGCAACAACGAGAGGGTCCAACCTCATGTCAACCCCCCCGTATTTGGACCCCACCTTCACCCAGAGATCAACATTCCTGCCAATGTACAAGGGACTGCCACTGCAGGCAGAGTGCTGCAAGAAGACCCCCAGGAGGATCAGTTCACAGTAATGGGTGCTGGGGAAGAAGCCTATGACAGAAGGCTGGAGGAAATCGCTGAAAAATTAAGATCCTTGGAGTCTCAAAACTCTTTGGGTTTTGATGTTATGGACATGGGCTTGGTGGACGGGGTCAGGATTCCCCATAAGTTTAAGCCTCCTTGTTTTGAGAAATACAACGGGACTTCCTGCCCACGGACCCACTTACAATCCTTTTTGGGAAGGTTGAAAGCATATACCATGGACGAGAAGCTATGGATGTTTTATTTTGAGGATAGCTTAACTGGAGCGTCAAGGGAATGGTACTCCCATCTGACTAGAGCAACCATCAGGTGTTGGAAGGACTTGGCAGAGGCCTTCATCAGACAATACCAGTATAATTTGGATATGGCACCCAACAGGACCCTCCTAATGGGAATGTCACAATCATCTAGAGAAAGCTTCCGCGAGTACGCTCAGAGGTGGAGGCAGCTGGCTGCTGCTGTCCAGCCACCTATGTCAGAGAGGGAGATGGCAGATATGTTTATGAACACCCTCCAGGGAACATACATTGACAGGCTGGCTGCTTTCTCTTCTACCAGCTTTGCAGATGTCGTTATAGCGGGAGAAAGAATTGAGAGCCTGTTAAAGATGGGCAAGATTTCTGACAACGGTGCCAGCTCATCCAGCAACACAAGGAAGCCTTTTGTGGGCCCAAGAAGAACTGGTGAAACCAATGCTATCCATACCAACAGGGGCAGACCCCAATATGTTCACAGGTCTGTGGCAGCAGTCACCATTCCCGCTCCAGTTCATCCACAACCAGCTTATCAACCACAACAACAAAATTATCATCAACAAACTCAGTATCCTCCTCAGAGAAACTACAACAACGCCAACAACAACAATCAGCAAAGACCGTTTCAACAGAGACCTTCTCAGGCCAATAGGGTGATCGATCCGATCCCTATGCCATATGCCACATTACTGCCACAACTCCTAAAACTCAACCTGGTTGAGCTAAGGACGTTGGCACCTCTAGATCCCACCAGTCTACCCAGAAATTACGACTCCAACGCCAGATGTGCTTTCACTCAAATGCACCTGACCATAGTACAGAAAAGTGCAGAGCCTTGCACATGAAGGTACAAGACCTGATAGACTCTAAAGCTCTGAATTTGACACCACCACCGAATGTTAACAAAAACCCTATGCCAAACCACGGAGGTCCCAGAATCAATGCTATTGAAGAAGACAAGCCGTCTTACTTAATAACCAGTGTGGGTCAGATTCGGACACCGTTGGTAGAAATTAAAGCCCAACTCCTTGAATGTCAAATGTTCTCGGGATGTGAGCTAGGATGCGCTTATTGCAACATTTCAGTGAATGGTTGTGATAACTTGAGAGATGGCATAGATGGTCTCATCCAGAGTGGCCTGCTTCAAATCACCACATCAATTCCTACCAATCCAGCAACCTCATCAGCAGCAATTCCCGTGTCTTCTACAAATACAACAACCATTGTTCCAAGTAACTCTTCAGCCTCATCAACAAATGCTTCATCTGTTACTTCAACGGACCAGATATCAGCAAACATCCCTTCTACAACTTCAGCACCACTTCATTCAGAAACTCCTACAACAACAACACCCATCCTTCCAACAATGTCTCCTACAACTTCAGCAGCAAATGTCTCCACAGTTACGATTTATTATGATCCTGAAAATGATTCTGCCTACAACTCGCAAAATGCCACTCCCATCAGAGCACCAGTCACAATATACTATGATCCACAGACTATCACAGTCCCTTCTGCAGCTGCCGTCAGTCCAGTCACCATCACGGTGCCTGGGCCAGTACCTTATGAAAGCAGTAATGCCATCCCCTGGAACTACGGCTCTGATCTATACTGCGAAGGACAAAAAATCACTTTTGAATCATCAACCCCTGCACTACAAATAGACAATGTGGGAGGAGGCGGAGGCTTCACTCGAAGCGGACGTCTCTTTGCTCCACAAATTCAAAGACCCACTGCCGAAGCAGAAGCTGCTGCCAAGGCAAAAGGGAAGAGCTTGGTACAAGAAGAGCAAATTGTTAAAGAGACTTTAAAAACACCTTTTGATCAAGAGGTTGACGAATTCATGAGAATCATCAAGAAAAGTGATTACAAAATAGTGGACCAGCTTCACCAGACGCCTTCCAAGATCTCAATCCTATCATTGCTCATGAGCTCCGAAGCTCATCAGAACGCACTACTAAAAGTCTTGCACGCAGCTTATGTGCCAGAAGAGATCACCGTCAATCAGTTGGAAGCTGTGGTTGGGAATGTTAATGCTAGTCATGGGCTAGGGTTCACTAACACTGATTTGACTACGGAAGGCCGCAATCATAACAAGGCTTTTCACATTACCATGGAATGTAAAGGCGCAGTTCTTTCCCATGTGCTGGTAGACACAGGATCATCCCTCAATGTCTTACCTAAAAAAGCCCTTGTGAAGCTAGAGTATGACGGATTGGCATTACGGCCCAGTAACCTGGTAGTGAGAGCCTTTGATGGTTCTAAGAGATCGGTTCTGGGAGAAATTGAGTTGCCTATAACGATTGGCCCACAAACTTTCAAAACGACCTTCTACGTGATGGATATACAGCCTGCCTACAGCTGTCTATTGGGAAGGCCATGGATTCACGCCGCTGGCGCCGTGACCTCAACCCTTCACCAGAAGTTAAAATTCGAGTGGGAGGGTCAAGTCATTACTATCTGTGGAGAGGAGGATATTTTTGTTAGCCATCTGGCTACATACAAATACATTGAGATGGATGGGGAGATCCACGAGACAATGAGTCAAGGGTTCGAGGCCTTGAACATAAATGAAACTTCTGCTGTACCTGGAACCTCAATGACATCTTATCAACAAGCCCGGAAGGTTGTTGAAGAAGGAAATGCCCAAGGCTGGGGCAAACTGTTACCGGTGGAGAAGAAAGAAGATAGGTTTGGGTTGGGTTACAAACCAACTCAACAAGATCAAACAGAGGCTGCTAAGGAGCCCAACTTTGTTAGTGGGGGGATGCTCACCCCCGATGCTGTCAACAATTTGGAAGACGAGGATGAAAGCGACCGCAACCTGGAGAGTTGGATCCGTCCAAAGATCCCGGGGGGCAGTATCTCAAACTGGTCTTCCCAGGAAATTATAAGAGTTACTCCTGCAGAGTAATTATTATTTCCTGTATCTTTATAGCATGCATCAAAGTCTTGCATCTTGCCCAAGATGACAAGACTCATTTTGTAATCGGGCCATCTGTAATTTTTGTGCAACAAGATTAATCAATGAAATATCAGACATCTTTTGCAAATGAGTCTTTTTTCTTTTCCGCTCACTGTTTTTTCCATTTTTTCTTTTTGTACAAAAACTAAATGGCAATGTTTTCAAAATGACAACTTTATTTCACTTTTCTAAACAAGATTAAAATTAAATCACTAAAATGAACAAACTGAACCCTTGCAGAGTGTGCCTTCTAGACAGCACCAACAACAGCACGGCTATGACTTCGTATGACTTTGACAATCCGATCAATCAAGCTGACGAAGGGGTTGAAGAAGAATATGAGCTTCCTGAAGAGCTAGCCAGGTTGTTAAGACAAGAGGAAAAGGTTATTACTCCTCACCAGGAGGAGGTTGAAACAATCAATCTTGGTACATATGAGGACGTGAAAGAAGTTAAAATCGGGGCCTGCTTACAAGACTCAGTGAAGAGACAACTGGTTGACCTGCTTCAAGAGTATGTGGATGTGTTTGCTTGGTCTTATCAAGATATGCCAGGGTTGGACACCGACATTGTGGTGCACAAGCTGCCTTTAAGAGAAGAATGCCCACCGGTTAAACAGAAGCTGCGCCGTACTCGCCCAGACATGGCAATGAAGATCAAGGAAGAGGTACAAAAGCAATGGGACGCCGGGTTCCTTGCTGTAACTAGCTATCCGCCGTGGGTTGCTAATATAGTACCTGTGCCTAAGAAAGACGGCAAAGTAAGAATGTGTGTTGACTACCGGGATCTGAACAGAGCCATCCCGAAAGATGATTTCCCATTACCTCACATTGATGTATTGGTGGATAATACGACTCAGTTCTCGGTATTCTCCTTCATGGATGGATTTTCAGGATACAATCAGATTAAAATGTCACCTGAAGACATGGAGAAGACAACTTTCATCACACCCTGGGGCACGTTCTGCTACAAGGTAATGCCATTTGGACTTAAGAATGCCGGTGCGACATATCAACGGGCTATGGTAACATTATTCCACGATATGATCCATAAGGAAATCGAGTGTTACGTGGATGACATGATTGCCAAGTCCCTTACTGAAGAAGACCACCTGGTGAATCTGCTGAAGTTGTTCAAGCGTCTGAGGAAGTACCAACTGAAGTTGAACCCCAACAAATGCACATTCGGGGTGCGATCAGGTAAGTTGCTGGGATTTATTGTAAGCGAGAAAGGGATTGAAGTTGACCCTGATAAAGTCAAAGCTATTCAAGAGATGCCTGCACCGAAGACAGAGAAGGAAGTTCGAGGGTTCTTAGGTCGATTGAACTACATCTCAAGGTTCATATCTCACCTTACGGCAACCTGTGAACCTTTGTTCAAATTATTGAGAAAAGAACAGACGGTCAGGTGGAACGAAGACTGCCAGAGGGCTTTTGACAAAATCAAGGAATACTTACAAGAGCCTCCAATCCTTATGCCCCCAGTTGAAGGAAGACCTCTGATAATGTACTTGACAGTATTAGAAGAGTCAATAGGGTGTGTGCTGGGCCAACATGACGAGTCTGGTCGAAAAGAGTATGCAATATACTACCTAAGCAAAAAGTTTACCGACTGTGAACAACGTTATTCACTGCTCGAGAAAACTTGCTGTGCTTTAGCGTGGGCTGCTCGCCGACTGAGACAGTATATGTTGACCCACACTACTTTATTGATCTCAAAGATGGACCCAGTCAAGTATATTTTCGAGAAGCCAGCGCTTACCGTGCGGGTTGCAAGATGGCAAATGATCCTCACAGAATATGACATCCAGTACACTTCTCAGAAAGCCATCAAGGGCAGTGTATTGTCTGAATATCTTGCTGAGCAACCTATCGATGATTACCAGCCTATGAGATTTGACTTCCCTGATGAAGACATCATGTTCATAAAAGCAAAAGATCATGAAGAGCCTGTTCACACTGAAGGGCCTGACCCGGAAGAAGAATGGACTATGATGTTTGATGGGGCTGTTAATATGAATGGTCGTGGTGTTGGTGCAGTACTCATTACACCTAAAGGAGTTCACATGCCTTTCTCGGCAAAGCTCACTTTCAACTGCACTAACAACGAAGCTGAATACGAAGCTTGCATTATGGGTCTTGAGGAAGCCATTGACCTCAGGATCAAGACATTGACTGTATTCGGGGATTCAGCTCTGGTAGTTAATCAGACCAATGGCAAATGGTACACCCACCAGGATCATCTGATACCTTACAGGGATTATACAAGGAGGTTATTGACTTTCTTTACAACAGTCAAGCTCGAGTATATCCCTCGGGACGAGAATCAGTTTGCAGATGCTCTGGCTACCATTTCGTCCATGATCAAAGTTCAGGCTGCCAACTTTGTACCTCGGATCTCAGTGTCCAGACTTGGTAGACCGGCATATGTATTCGCAGCGGACATTGTCAAAGATGATAAGCCTTGGTTCCATGACATTAAGTGCTTCTTGGAGGATCAGACGTACCCACCTGGGGCATCTTCCAATGATAAGAAGACATTGAGAAGGCTCGCTGGTAGTTTCTTCCTGAACACTGATGGTTCCCTGTATAAAAGAAACTTTGACATGGTACTCCTCAGATGTGTTGATAAGACAGAAGCAAACTTGTTGATGCAGGAAGTGCACGAAGGATCCTTTGGTACCCATGCGGGAGGGCATGCCATGGCTAAGAAGTTGTTAAGGTCAGGTTATTACTGGATCACAATGGATGCTGATTGTTGTGCCTACGCCAGAAAATGCCATAAATGCTAGATTTATGCGGATAAGGTGCATGTGCCTCCCAATCCTCTGAATGTGATGTCTTCACCCTGGCCCTTTGCTATGTGGGGCATTGACATGATTGGTAAGATTGAGCCAACTGCTTCGAATGGCCACAGATTCATCCTGGTTGCCATTGACTATTTCACCAAGTGGGTTGAAGCAGCGTCCTATGCCAATGTTACAAGACAAGTGGTAGCCAGATTTCTGAAGAGAGATATCATCTGTCGATACGGAGTTCCCGAGCGAATCATTACTGATAATGGTTCCAACTTGAACAACAAAATGATGGCAGAACTATGCTGGGACTTCAAAATTCAACATCACAATTCTTCTCCTTACAGGCCAAAGATGAACGGCGCTGTTGAGGCAGCTAATAAAAATATCAAGAAGATTGTGCAGAAGATGGTAGTCACCTACAAAGACTGGCATGAAATGTTACCATTTGCCTTGCATGGGTACCGCACGTCAATCAAAACATCCACTGGGGCAACACCGTATCAGCTTGTATATGGTATGGAAGCAGTCTTGCCTGTCGAAGTCGAATTACCCTCCCTACGGGTATTGATGGATGTTAAGCTGAACGAAGCAGAATGGGTCAGGTCCCGATACGAACAACTGAGTCTGATTGAAGAGAAAAGATTGGCTGCAATCTGTCATGGGCAGTTGTATCAGAAAAGAATGAAGAGAGCCTTCGATCAGAAAGTCAGGCACCGAGAATACCAAGTAGGAGATCTTGTGCTAAAAAGAATCCTCCCTCCTCATACAGACCACAGGGGCAAATGGACTCCTAATTATGAAGGACCATTTGTAGTAAAGAAAGTTTTTTCTGGTGGAGCACTGATGCTCAGCACCATAGATGGTGAAGATTTCCCGTCCCCTGTAAATTCAGATGCAGTTAAAAAATACTTCGCATAAAAATGACCCGCTGGACACAAAAACAGAATGTAAGTCCAGGCAAAAATAGGGCATCCCGGCGAGTCAAAAACAGAATAAAAGACTCGGGCAAAAATAAGGGAAAATAAACAAAAAATGTACACCCGCTGAGTTGAAAAGCCGCATTGGACAGCTCAGGCAAAAATGGGTATCCCGATGGATTGAAAACCCGAAAGGGCGATCCATGCAAAATAAGGGAATAAGCGAACAACTGCATTTTGAATTCGTCTGTATCGTTTACAACTTGGTAAGCTTCGAAAGGATCAAGTTTCAATCAGAATCAGCATTCTTCAGAAAGCAAGATGAGAAGAACGTCAAAAGTCATACGAGTCATAGTAAAAAGGAAGCTCCTTAAAGCGTCATCAACATTGCCAGCATTTTGTTTCTCAATTTGTAACAATCTCCTCATTTCAGGGGATATGTTTCTTTGACTGTATCTCGCCAATTCAGGGCATATGAATTAATAAAATCAGATTTTCAGTCATGTCTTGTACATTTTTTTATTTTTTTATTTTTTTTTATTTTTTATTTTTTTGCAAAAATGTCTGATGTTTTAAGAGAAAAACTGATTGCATAAAATACAGACGTTTATCTTCAAAAATAAAAACACATGCTTGCAGGAAATATACTTACTCCCAAAAGTGTCTAACTCCTATGATGGAATCCAGTAAAGGATACCTCGGGATTACTTGTGCGTTTCCCTATCTTTGCAGGATTGCAGGTATCCAGAACGCGGCTTGGGGCATGAAAGCTTCACTCCAGCAAGCTGACAAATCAACACTCAGTCTTAACACTCAAAATGTTTTCTCCCCAGCCGAGTTGCCATTTCACCCTCAGCCAAAATACAGAAGTCAGGGAAACATCTCCCCACAGAGTTCCAGCCTCTATCCAGAAGAGCAGCGCACGAAGGAATCACAACAGAGTGAAGAAAGCTTCTGCAGACCCCCCAGCTGGGTCCCTCTTTGCAAGGGTACATCCATCAGTGATCTATATCCCCAAGCAAATGCTTCTCATCAGATCTACAAATGACCTCATCCCCAGCTGGGATGTCCATTTCAAGCAGATCGGCCGAAGATTTTCGCAGCATCGGGATCCGAATCCCGGTTTGGTACCTTTTGCATAATCATAGCATTCGCATCATATTCACCCACAAAGCGTAGTGTTCCGTCTAACACAGAGCATTACGGCAAAAATCAAACATATAGCATAATCATAAGCCATGTTTTGAATCAACACTTGTGAATAATGACAATCCGTCGATATACGGAATACTTCCCCCAAATCCCTAGCGGAGATTCCCCAGCAAAATCAGTTGCCTCACAAACACCAGTATATATACTCCCTTTGACACTCGTCCGTGTCATCACTCCCCAGTAAAGTCGCCCGAGCACTCCTTACAAACAAAACCACCCGCATTACAGATACTTTTTGACACCTGTCTGTGTCATGACCCCAGCAGAAAGCCAAAAACGTCCTCTTTGCACTCGCATATACTTATATATAATTTTCTTTGACATCCGTCCGTGTCATTTTCCCCGGAACAGTAACATAAACACTTTATACATCAGATACTCAGTTCATACTATACTCTTCTCCTTTCGACACTCGTCCGTGTCACTTTCCCCAACAGTTAAACACTCATCTATACACCACTCACACTTATACTGATACTCGTCCGTATCTTGTATATACCACTTATATCCCCACAGATTCAACACTAGTCCTTGTTCTTTGTTAACTCTTTGGTACTCGTCCGTACCATCATCTCAGAACATGCGTCAAGGGTTTGTTTCCACATGATACTCGTCCGTATCATAGTCTTAAGGATGCTCGTCCACATCTTTAATCCATACACTGTGTCAAACACTCTTGTCTTCTTGAATATAGATACTCGCCTGTGTCTACTATTCCCCAGAAGAATCCTCTCAGATTCAACGCTCGTCCGTGTTCTCTGTTAACCCGTTGATACTCGTCCGTATCATCATCTCTGAACACGAGTCAGTATTTGTTTCCACCCGATACTCGTCCGTATCGTAGTCTTAAGGATGCTCGTCCGCATCTTTAATCTATACACAAACATCTAAACACTTATACTTTTTGTTTCTTGGATGTAAACACTCGTCCGTGTTTACTAGTCCCCAGTAGATCGCCAACAAAGCAAATTTCTTTTTATCTGACATTCGTCCTATGTCATGATAAACCCTGAGAGCAGCCGTACCCTGCTAGGTGGTCGTCCTCCACCTCTTGATGGTCGTCCCCCATCATGCTCATCCGATGGCCGTCCCCATCGTTGATTTTCTATCCGACATTCGTCCTATGTCGTGATATTTAGCAGCCGTCCCCTGCTAGGTGGTCGTCCTCCACCTTTTAATGATCGTCCTTCATCATTTTATCCAATGGCCGTCCCCATTGTTGATTTTGGTTATCTGGCATTCGTCCTATGTCATGACAAACCTTGAGAGCAGCCGTCCCCTGCTAGGTGGTCGTCCTCCACCTCTTGATGGTCGTCCTCCATCATGCTTATCCGATGGCCGTCCCCATCGTTGACCTTTTATCTGGCATTCGTCCTATGTCGCGATATTTTCGGCAGCCGTACCCTGCCAGGTGGTCGTCCTCCACCTTAGATGACCGTCCCTCATCTTATACCCAACAGAGCAGCCGTCCCCTGCTAGGTGATCGTCCTTCACCTTTGATGACCGTACCTCATCATCTGTTATTTCATTTATTCTTTAACCCGATGGCCGTCCCCGTCGTGGTCCCTTTTCCTTTCAGTTTAGCCCGATGGCCGTCCCCGTCGTTGGTTACTTTACTCGGTGAACTCGATGGCCGTCCCCGTCATGTTTCATTAACCCCCAGAGAATTTTACAGCTTTACTTGATGGCCGTCCCCATCATAATACCTTTTATCCCCATCATGTCGGTCGTCCCCGTCATCGCTTTGTTTCCCGCACTTTTCCAGCATGTCGGCCGTCCCCGTCATCGCTCTTTACCCAACAGTCGTCCTCTGCTCGACGGTCGTCCTCCGTCGCCCACACTTTACAATATACTTTATTTTCCTTTACAATCTATATCCCTTTTCTTCTTCATTTTGTGAGTGCAAATTTTAGACTGTCTTTGGTATTCAACCACAAGTTATCTTGTTTGCCTGGTAAGCCGTCGCTTACAACCTACACAGCTAACTCATGTTTGAATAGGGGCAGCTGTAAACACCCCAAATTTGCCCTCACCCATTCACACCAAAAATAATCCAAATTCAATAAACCATATCTTTTGATTCACACATGCTATGAGGGAGTTCTAGTTTTTTTGGAAAGGGGAGAACAAGCCTTACAACTTTCATGTTTGAGGAAAATTCATTTAAAGCCATCTTTGTCATGAAAGAATGGATTGAAATTAAGGCAAAAATTGCCAAAAAATGGAAAGTTTTGTTATAGGTCAATTTCCAAATTTAGTAACTTTTCTTTAAACTCTTGATTCTTGACTTTTAGGATCATTCATGTCATTTCTTGACTAAATCAAGGTCTATAGACTTGAAAATCATGACTGGAACCCTAAAAATCCCATGGTTGACTTTTCTTCTACATAGTTGACCTCTTTCTTCAAATACAAGTAATTGAACCAATGCCTGACTTCCCAGATGAATTTTTGCACCAAACTTCATCCCTAGGCCTCGTATAACATATGAAAGCCTTTTACCACAAGAATTGGTCAAATCTATGAGGATATCATGCTCTGGTCCAAAACCCTAATTAGGGTTTCCTTGTGTGGGAGAATGTTGCATTGTTGAACTTCTGACGAACCATACCCCTTCTAGGGTTTTGAGGATAAGCTTGAGCTTGTGTAAGATATATGGATTACTTGTAGGATTATTGCAATACCACTTGGCTCTTATCTTGACTTTGAGGAATCACAACTAGATAGGTGACTGATCACATGCCATATGCTTCTAACCATGGATGTTATGCCTCATCTTTCTATGCAAAGATGCAATGGTATGTATACTATATGCTATGCTATATGATATGAAAATGAGAGGTAAAATTTTGGGATGCTACAAGCTTCAACTATTGGTTCGATCACCCTGATTTTCTGAATTTTGTAAAAACATAGTGGATATCGTTATGTTTTATAGGCAGACCTACGTTGGTGTTATCTAAAAAAATGAAAGTTTTACGTACTAAACTGTGTTGGTGGAATAAATAGGTATTCAGTATTCATGAACTTAGATTGGAGGAAAAGATTTACTCATTGAACACTTTGGAGGCTGATTTATTTTCAGCTAATAAACCTATTTCTGATGATCAACTGAGGTTGAGATCAAGTTTGAGTGATTCTATTTGGGATAAGCTTTTGATTAAGGAAAGCATCATTAATCAAAAATCTAGAGCAAATTGGATTAAGGATGGGGATTTGAATACGAAGTATTACCATGCTTTATTTAAAACAAGAGCTATGAGAAATTCTATTACGGCTTTAACGGTGGACAATGTATTACTAGAGGATGTGCAAGATATCAAATAGGATGCTGTAAACACCCCAAATTTGCCCTCACCCATTCACACCATGGTTTGTGATAATTTCATGTACATAAACACAATCATACCATCTCATATCTCAACTTTGAGTCTCTGCATAGGTTCTAAGTCATCAGCATCTAGTGTTTGTGATCTGAGCAGCCCAAGAGCTTCTTGAGCCACTCCAAAGGCCATCAATCACTTCAAAGGGGTCTATGTGTGTTCAAGCATCATATTATACTCCCTCAAAGTCAAGATTGTCAAAGAATCACAAGAACTGGGATTGTTGTGGAAGCAGAGCCAAGCTTGACTGCACAGATGACTTAAAATTAGGATTTTGGTTTCAGAGGCCATAACTCCAAATTTTTTTGGTCATTCTTGTTTCTATTGGTCTCTATATGGTATAGGGAGTATGCATATCAATTTTTATGAAGAAATTCCATGGGGAAGTCATCTGATCAAGAGTTGACTTTTCAGACAAGTCAGTGCAAAATCAGGGCATCTGAGGCCCCCAATGACCCAACCAAGGGGTGATCTTCATCATTTTGAGTGTATTTGATCTTTATTTGATCATGGAAGAGGTTGTAAGTTCACAAAGTTGAAGAATTTGAAGTTTTTGCAAAGTTGACTTTTTTGGGCAAGTTTGACTTTTAATGAAAATGTCATTTTATGCAACTTTTTCAACCCTTACTTTTTGATTCAAAAATGCTTCAAATGGAAAAACTTTGGTCATGAAAGTTGTAGAATAGATCTTTCCCTTTTCAAAAAGTACAAGAACATGACCTAATTCATTTTGGATAAAAAATTATGGTGCATCAAAGTTGGCAAAAATCATTAAATTTCAAGTTATGCACCAAAGAGGAAACTTGCAAAATCATGTATCAAGGCAATTTGTGACTTCTAATTGATGTCAAACCATTACACAAACATCACACATGTTCTAAAAATCAGAATGGGCCAAAGAGATCACATGTTTTATGGCTTGTGAGACAAGATATTTTCATGAAGATCAAAGGCAAGCAAGTTGGAAAAGCCATCATAACCTTTCATCCACTTGCTAGCTACATTGCTGATCCATCCTAGCCTTTCCCTCACACCATGCTGCGCAGCCCACACCCCTTGTGCTTGGCTAGAACATGACCCATGCTTCTCTTACACAAAGTTGACAAATTGGCAAAAGTAGCTACACCTATCACAAAAGGGCATGTCACATCTTCTGACCAATCAGCATTGTTTATACAAACAAAAGGCTAGCCAAACAACATAACACACAAGCCTGAAACCAGCAAGAACTGAACTTTCTCATTTTCACTCTCAAAAGCAAAAGCTTTCAAAACACAACATACAAGCTACAAACTCACAAACAAACTTCATAGAACTCATCACCACATCCTTCTGATCATTTCCCTGCCTTCATTCATCCTTGAAACACCACATAAGCCAAACACGATTCTCACCTGAGCTTGAACAGAACCTGTTCAAACTCTTAAACCAGCCACCATAAACTCCTTCTAAGCATCCAGACATCATCAAGGGACCAAAAGGAGTGGATTGCATAAACAGGAGAGGTCAGAAAGTTGCTAGGTTGAAAGCTTCAAAACTCAGGTAGCTCAAGAACTTTTTTTCCAGAAATGATTTTTAAAGTTCCTAAGTTGTTCTTTGTAGTTCACTGATCACTCTGATGTCTTTGTTTTTGAAAATGGTGGAGAAATGAGAGTTTAATCTGTTTCTGAAACTTTTTGCCCTAGGATTTGTTTGCTTCGATTCTCTCTGATTATGAGTGATAAATGATGTTTAAGTGAGGGGTTTGATTCGTTTTAGGGTGGGGAAGATTCCTGGATAATTGGTTTTCATTTTCATAGCGTGTAGGATGATTTAGCATTTGAGCTCGCCGGAGAAGATGACCGGAACCACTGTTCCGGTCATCTGAAAGTCATTAAGGACTGATTAGGGCTAATTAATTAGGGTTAGTGAGTTTGAATGCTGGCCCTTGGATGTGGCGCCAAGTCAATGCGCGCGTGTTTGAGTTTGAATCTGGACCTTCAGATTGGTTGACTTTTCTTTTTCAGCTTTAAATTCATTTTATTTTTCATATTATTTCATTTAATTTCCACAATTTATTAAAAATAGCAAAAATACTTTAAAAATTCTGAAATTTTTTATACAAGTTATTATTTAATTTCAGAACACAAAAATATTTTTATTTTCATTTTTAGCATTAAAAAAGTATTTTTAAATATTTAAAAGTTTATTTTTAATTAATTAATGAGAATTAATTAATTAAAAATACTTTTAGGTATTTAAAAATCACCAAAAAATTCATGAAACATTCAAAAACATTTAGAAACATTGTCCAACCCTCAAACCAAATTTATTTTTTGATCTTGATGCATTTTGAGAATTTTCCATGGAATTAAAATCATTTTGATGCATTATTTTGATCCAAATTTCCAAAAATCACTTCTGCCTAACCATAAAGAGTTGGACTTTGATTCTTTTTGCATTGTGTTTAGCATATCATGTAGTTTGTAAGATTAAATGGCCATGATTTGATCTTTCATTTTCCATTTGTTTGGCATTTTTCTTGTTAAGGAACCCTAAAACCCTAGAAAATTTAGGAAAATCATAACTTGGATTTGGTTAAGAGTTGAGACTTCCCCTTTAGGCAGTAAGTTAGTATAGGTTTAGGGGTCCTTTGAGTGCATTTTCAATTTTTTATATTGATGTTTGCTTCTGATTTTGGTTTGTGTTTGATGCATTGGTCATAAACCCTAATTTGGGCTTCCATATGCATCCATTTTGCATTTGCTTGCATAACTTGACTTGCCATAGCATTTTATGCATTCTTGTGATTCATTGAACATCTTAAGACATATTGAAAGCATGTTTGATCATTGCATCTTGCATTTTCTATGTTGTATGCCATTTGCATTTCATAACTTTTCATGTATGTTCATGCTCCTTAGTTTGTTTCATTTGCATCCATAAGTTTGTATGATCATCCACATGTGTTGTTTCTGGTTTGTAGTATCTCATAGCATCATTAACATCATGTATGTGCTTCTGGTTTTGTTTCTCATCATGCCATTCCATCCCATTTTGTATTGCATTGCATTTCTTTTCTAACTTTTCAGGTGGTAAGTGGCTGTGAGAAGTGAATTTGCCTTCACTTCTCATAACTTCTCTTCATCTCTTTTATGCATCCTTGCTGCATTTTTGTATGTGTTTGAGATTGGGCCTGCTCATTCCTCTTCTTCTCACTTTATTTCTTCAAGTGACTTGACTTCTTAAATGAAGCAAGTTACTTTGCTTCTCCTGATCCTTTCATCTGTTTCCTGGTGGTTCCATTGAAGACTTCTCTTGCAAACCTCACAAACCTTAGGAACAACCAAGCATGACAATGATTAAGGTTTTGATTAGTCTCCCCTCTTAATTTTACCTTTGTGTCTCTTTTGAGTCTCCTCTTCTCATCTCATAATCAAGGACTAAACCATAAAGGCTTTAAGGCTTTGTGATTAAGTTTATGCCTGCATCCTTCTATTAGGATGGAGTGTATAACTTTAATCCTAAGTGTTAAACCCTTAATGTGTTTAACTCCTTTAATCAAATCACTTAATAATCATCAAGACATCAAGCTTGTAACTTGGGCCTTGCATTAGGGTTCTAATTCTTCCTTAATTGGTTAAGAAGGACTAACCCTAGTGTTAATGGACAAGTCCCCCTCAAGCTGTCTTACAAATCATAAAACTCATTTCTTCATCATATCATTAAATAAAATCCACTTAACCAAAGGCTTGTTTTGTCATGAGTTTAATCCCTAATCATGGATTAAGTTGAGGAGCTTTTCTCAGCTTAAACATTCTCATCTATTATCCTTCTATTAGGATGGTGTAATGAGTCTGTTTAATCCCTGATTATGGCTTAATCTCATTACTTAACACTAAACAAAAACACCAAAAACATCTAAATAATCACAAGTAGGTTAATGATCTTAATCCTACATCAGGGTGATTAAGTGTGAGAAGCTGACTTCACACTTAAGGTATTCTCATTACCCCTAATCAGAGGGAAGATGTGATGAGTCTACTAAATCCATTGGTTTAGGCTTAAGCTCATTAACTTATGACAAACTTTCAAAAGCAATAAAAGATTGAAAACTCAAAAACAAACAATAATCGTCTCCTTCGGGATTCTTTTCTCATCATCTTCACTCATAAATAAGAACTCGCTTCTTCAGTCTAATGCAAGACAGTTAGCACCTGAGCCAGACAGGTCATACACTTGAGCATAGACAAGTAAGCAGTTCACAAGTCAATTCATCTTTCAGTCTCTTTGGGTCGAACTACGGTGTTCTGACTTCCTCATTGCACGAGAGGATACGTAGGCATAACTTAACTGTTATCGAACAAAAGTCTCTGTACATTCCCCCTCTTCCAGCATCATTTCTTTAGCCTCATGATCTTGAGCATTTTATTCTTGTTCTTACACTGACACTGTATATATCACACTTCACTTCTTTTACACTGACACCTGTACATATTGTTTTCCAGCTCTTTATACACAAATTGCACTGACACTACCCCTTTTAAACACAAATCTTTCAAGCGTGGATCCCGTCGAGTACGACGGACAATCTGGGTGCTAATACCTTCCCAGGTTGTAACCAACCCCCTTTCTCAGTCTCTTTGGTTCGCAACCGTCTTATCCATCTTTTCCTAGGTCTATGCAGCATTGCCTTTCCTCCGGGATAAAAATGCCTAGCTGGCGACTCTATTCATCTCCAGTGAGTTCACTGCTGTGTGTTCTCATTGTCCCTTTCGCCGACCGTTCGCGTCTGTACCTTTATTTGGGCCAGTCCCATTCATCGGGAGCGACAGCTTGGCGACTCTGCTGGGGACCCTTATACTGCAACCAGGGCTTCTGGTTCTTTTTGTGGGTTCCTCCTAGCGCTTGATTGATTTGTGGGGTGTTATGTGTTATTTGTGTTTGTATATTTGTATTTATCTTTGCTTTATGTACAGTTGTTTTACTGCTTTCTTTATAGCTTTGCATTATAGCATATTGTCATACTGTGCTGCTGGCTGGATCTGTTTGTTTGCTTGGGTGGGTGGGTGTTCTATTGAGAGTTGAGGTCCTATACCTGGGACCTGAGTGACACCTAGGCTAGAGTGGTTCATATTCTTTCCCATTCCATCTCGGTCTGGTGCGGGAATATGAAACACGGTTCAGATATGGGTTTCTTCTTGAGAACTCTGTGTTGCAGATTTCCTGCAATACTAGGGCTATCTGGGAAGCCTGCTAAGTCTGGATGACCTTTAGTTTTTGACCTTCAGAAACTGAGGTGAATTAGAGGAGGATCTTTTATGGTTATTGTAAACACTGTACCTCCGGGTTAGAAGTGCTTACACTTCTCATAACTGATCCAAGTCTGAGGATCCTTGTTTTAGAACATCACCTGTGAGGGGGTTGGGCTGTTTACAGGTTTGCAGGTACCCTTGACCTCAGCATACCCTGTTACTTTGATTTGATTAAGAGTACTCCATCTTGGAACAGTTCTTGTGATTCTAAACCCTGGACATGTGGCTCTTTATTTGAGTCCCCCACCTTGGTTACTGGATTTTTAGACCTCCATCTGGATTTCTTGAACATACCTGGATTTATATCAGAGCATTTGATCAGATCCGGCTCAGTCACAAACCCTTGCATATCATTTGCATACATCCTCATTGCATCATTTTGACATTTGTTTATTTGTTTTTCAGGGTATCCATCTTCATTTTTGGCTTGGTTTTTGACCCCATCATCAGTATAGACTTACCTTCATCAACATCTGCTTCAGCTGTCAGCTATCTGTTTCAGTCACCTGCACCAGCCAGTCAGTGGCCCATTTTCAGTGTTATCATCAGCACCTGTCTCAACTCCTCTTCAACAACATGGCACCTAAAAAGAGTAACATCTCCTACCATTTCTTCCAGCCTGAGCTAGCTGACATCAGGAGGATTCAGATCCTGATTACTCCAGACCATATACCACTGTTCAGGGAACACTATGGAGACATACTTGATGTGGTTATGGATTTGGACCCTTCACAGAGGAGCCTGATTCATACTTGCCTTCAGTTTTATGATCCCCCACTGAGGTGTTTCACTTTTCAGGATTTTCAGTTAGGCCCTTTATTGGAAGAGTACTCATCATTGGTTGGTATACCTATCAGGGATGGAGTCCCTTTCAACCCTGAGATGGTCTTTCCTGGTAATGAAGAGGTAGCAAAGGCTTTGCATCTGGAACCAGTTCTGATTGGGCAACATATGACTACTAAGGCTGGAATCTCTGGCCTGCATCTGGATTTCTTGATCTCTCAAGCTACCCTGAAGGCTTCTTTGGGAGAGTGGAAAGCAGTCTGTGCTTTATTGGCCCTGAGCATATATGGGATCATATTATTTGCAGATGAGCCTAGATTCATTAGCAAGAATGCAATCCATCTTTTCATCCTGAGGAATCCAGTGCCTACTTTATTGGGGGATTTTTACTACTCAGTGCACCAGAGGAATGAAAAGCAGAGGGGAAGGTTAGTAAGGTGCTGTGCTCCTTTGTTCCATACTTGGCTTCTCAAACATTTGCCCAAGACAGATGCATTTTTGAATCCTCATCAGCAAAGAAACTGGGCTAGAAGACTTACTGCTCTGACTTCAGCTGATATCAGGTGGTGCACTCAAAGCACAAAGGGCAAGGATATCATTACCAGTTGTGGGCATTTTCCCAATGTACCCCTGATAGGAGTTAAGGGTTGCATTAATTACAACCCTCTGCTGTTCAAAAGACAACTGGGCTATGCACTGGTCCACACTCCTAAGGCACAAGACTTGGCTGAGACTCTTTACTGTGAGAACAAGCCTAATCTGGCTATTGTTAGGCAGGAAGCCTGGGCCTGGGACAATGTTCAAACTAAAGGAGTGACCATTCTGGGGAAGGGCAACAATGTAGCATCAGCACAATATTATGAGTGGTCCCATGCCAGGGCTCAATTTTCTGGAATGCCCTTTACCATGGAGGATATGCCTGGATCATCCTCGGCACCACCTCTTGCCACTGTCATCTTAGAGGAGTTTGAGAGCTTGAAGGAGAGAAATGAGAAGTTGACTCAGGATTTGCAGAAGACCCTCTGGGAAAGGAGTGATGGTAGGTTGGATATTGAAAGGTTGGAAAAGTTGAGGGTGGAGCATATGGCTAAAATTGAGAAATCTGAGGATTACATCAAGAAGTCTAGGGCTGGAGAGCAAATTCTGAAGAATGCTTGCAAAGAAGCCCAGTTCCAGAAAGCCAGGACAGACTTGTATCTGAAGGAGAGTCAAGCTAGGTGGGTCAGGATCACCGAAGCTCGTACTCTGGAAGATAAGAGGACTCAGGACAAGATAGAGCAGCTGGAAGCTAGTGCAAAAGAGCAGCAGGAAGCCCTGGCAGCAGCCCAGAGGGAGATCTCAGAGCTGAAGATCAGAGCTGGAGTGAAGAGGTCAAAGGACCAGAGTCAACACAAGAAGCTAACTGCAGCTGTTACTACCCGGAACCTCCTTATCAGGAATCTCACGGAGCGTCCAGCTGATCCTGTGACTGAAGCACTTCTCAAGGAAGTTCAAGAGGATGAGTTTGGTCTTGGTGTTTGACTTTTTGCTTGTTGTTGCTTTCATTTTATGTATTTTGTATTTTTATTGTGATGTATTTTGACCCCTCAGAGGGCATGTTTTGTAAAAGAACAAACTATGTACCATTTGCCTTTTGTAATATATGTATCAGTTTGTTCCATCCGAGTTTACTTCAAAAGCAACATCAACAGCATCTTCAAGGGTCTGGAAAGGTCAAAACCAAGTGCCAAGCCGGATACCTTGAAAACAAATAAGCATACTGCATTGCATGCTAACCTTTTGTGTTGTTTTGCAGGTTTTTGTTTTATTGTTACTAACTCTGTTGTGATACTCAGGAACTATTGCTCGACGTCGGGTATTTCCACTCAACCGTCCACACCGATATCCAACCCGTAACAACCTTCCGGGCATACAAATGGATCAGGTACAACAGGACCTTGCAGAGGTCAGAAACCAAATGGCCAACGAAAGATTGGAAATGAGAACTCAGATGACGCAGTTTATGGAAGTGATGAACAACATGGCTCAGAGCCAAGAAAGATTGAGAGCAATGGTGGAAAGGCAGAATCAGGAAGATCCCCACGTAGGGACTGCTGGCACAAGCAACAACGAGAGGGTCCAATTTGGAATTCGGGTGGATGATTCATTTCTTTTAGAAGCTTCTCGCTTCCTAACTTGCCCTAAAAAATACACCCCTTTCAAGTTCCTTGGTTTGACGATTGGTGGAAACCATAAGCGTGTATCCTTTTGGAGTCCGGTTATTGATAGAAAAAAATCTCGATTATCCAATTGGAAAGGTAAATTGCTCTCAATTGGGGGACGATTTACTCTTATAAACTCGGTACTTTCTAATCTCCCAATTCCCTATTTGTCCTTTTACTTAGCTCCGAAGAAGATTATCAACCTCATCATTAATATTCAAAGGAGATTTCTTTGGTCGGATTGGTCGATAAGAAGGCATTGAATCTCATTAGTTTGGAAACTTGTTGTAAATCAAAGGATAATGGCAGACTAGGTATTAGAGATATTGGATTGTTTAATCAAGCTCGTATGTCAAAATGGTGTTGGAGAATTTTATCGGATCAATTGGCGGTGTGGAGACATTCTCTTGAAGCTAAATATGGTAATTTATCAAGTTGCTTATTTTATGCTGCTGCTAATATTGGTAAGGCGAAAAAATCATTGTGGTGGCGGGATATCCTCTCTATTTCCTTCAATATGGCAACAGGGAACTTCTTGAATTCTATCTGAATCAACGTTGGCAGTGGAAGCAACTTTCCATTATGGAATGCAGCTTGGTCTGGGACGATTCCTTTATCGGCCATGTTTACTGACTTATACCTGGAAGCTTACAGTAAAGAGGCGGTAATTGCGTTGTATGGGAATTCTGTCAACAATATCTGACAATGGAACATATCACCTATCTACTTTGAACCATATTCACAGAGACAGGCATACATAGCACACCTGCTGGTCATGTTGCATCCATTTATTTTGGATTCTAACAACCTTGATAAATTTTGTTAGGTGCATAATCCAGACAGTGTTTTTTTCGGTCAGATCGTGTTATCTTAATCTCATGGCAGCCATTAACGTCCCGACCATTGAAAGCGACGAGAACTGACTTTAGTTATGTTGCGGATAGCAAGAGTCGCCACCGACTTTTATTTTATCCAAAAGAAAGGCATAAAAGAACAGGAAAGACCTTTTTAAAAGATTTTTGGGTTCGGGGGGTAGGTTATGTAAAGGGAAGGTGTTAGCACCCTTTACATCCATGGTTATCCATGGGCTCTTAGTTACTTAGCTCACTTTAAAATGTTTTTGAAATGTGAAG
Source organism: Lathyrus aphaca (assembly GCA_963966055.1). Lineage (NCBI taxonomy): Eukaryota > Viridiplantae > Streptophyta > Magnoliopsida > Fabales > Fabaceae > Lathyrus > Lathyrus aphaca. The sequence goes on along the minus strand of OZ014525.1, from coordinate 480,959,946 downwards.
TGTGTGAATAGAAATTTTCTTAAGTATTTTATAATGATCCATGTACAGATGCGTATAAAAACTTTGTTTTGAAAATTGTTTGAAATGTGTGAAGTGTTTGAAATGTTTTGAAGAGTGAGCAAGTATCTAAGAGGAACCTACCCTAAGTTTAAGTCTTTTCTGTTCTTGAATCCTTTAAATGGTAAGACTATCCCTATTATTAAGGAATAGGTAGTCATTACCTTGGATGTGAGGGACAAGTAAAGGGTCATCTGTTATTTAGGCAACTGTGGGGTGTATAAGCAATTCGAAGGGACTTATCATCTTTATTTGAAAGGGACAAGATCATTACGAAGGCAACATTCGAAGGGACTTGATCTTTTTATCTGTTTAGGGACTAGATGATGTGAAATGAGGGACTTTTGCTTTATACACCCTACTTGACCTTTTTGTAATAGGCAACATGAGAGGTATCCTTAAGGAAGTGAGATGGCGATCAAAGATCGACTTACGTGTGTGAGTGTACAATTTTAAATATTTATCCTTTTAATTAGTGATCTAAATTGATTTTACATTACAAACATGTTTACACTCCCTATTTTACTAACCATTACATTTAAAATAAATATTCAATATTACTATTACAATATTACATAAAAGAGGCAATTACAAAATAATAATAATTAAAGCAAATTAAATAAATAAGCAAAAAATAAATAATAATAATAATATAATTGGGTTAGTGAAAATAATAATAATAAATCACAATATATAAATAGGGTTAGTAATAATAAAACAAGTATCATATAAACATAATTAATAATATAAACAAAAATATTAGCACAATAATTAAAAGATCAAAATTTTTTATATGAACAAGTATTATTTTGAGATTAATAAGAAAATATAAATAATTATATACTAATTATCATAAGATTTTAAATTATATGAAAATTATAAAAATTAAGTTAATTATAAACATATTATGAAAATAAATTATAATTACAAAATTAAATTGAGAATTTTAATTATTTTAAGCATATTTATATACAAGAATTAAATTATGAACAAATTATATAATATATATACATGATTAAGGTTTATAAATAATAAATTAAAAATTATAATAGAATTAAATTTTAAATAGAAGAAAATTAGGGTTTGTGAAAGTTATTAGAGTTTATAAAAATTAATTAGGTTTTTGCAAAATATTTTAGGTTTTAGAAAATTAGGGTTTATATACATATTTTTTAGAATAATAAAATAACTATATATAATTTTACAATATTAATAATTTACAAAAAATAAATAAGTTTTTCTTATAAATATTAAAATTAAAAAGAATGAACTCTAAAATAATATGAACATCCTATTTATTTTATTATTTAAATTGGTTTTAATAGAAAATTAGTTAAATAACTAAAACAAAAAAAAAGAATGGAAAAATCAAAACCTGCCTGGGCTGGGAGTTGAACCCAGTCCCTTTGCTTTCACAAACTCCAGCCAACCAAGCTAACCACTGGGCCATGCGCGTGTAGGCGTTAAGGAAAGAGTTCCATTAGGTTTTGTTGCTTGATCTGGAAAAATTATGAAAAAACAAAAGAAAACAACACAAAAGGTCTGGGGGGATTCGAACCCAGGACCTTTACGCAATTCACAAACGCACTTACCATTCCAGCCGGGAGGGCACATCTGATAATATATGCATCACAATTCATTATATTTTAAGTTTAACAATTCAAATGAACAAATAATAAAAATTGTTGAGGCCAGGATTCGAACACAAGTCTTCAAGCAATACACGCACGTCTCTCACCACCAGGCCAAGCAGCCTTAACTGAAATAATATGAAAACAAAATCATAAAATATTATGTTAAAATTTCAAATTTCCAGACGCGCGAAAACTTCATCTTCTTCCTCAGGATTCCTGCGAATTTTGTTGCGTTTTTAACTATGAATTTTCCTGCGAATTTTTAAACACAGGAAACCTGCGAATTTGAAACACCATCAAAACAGTTCAATTTTTTTAATTAAGAGTGCAAGCAAGGTCTATAAGTCATTTGGAATTGATTCACGGTTTCAGAACTTATTTATACTTGATGAATCATAAAGCCCTAAAGCTCAACCGAAACCCTAAAAATGGTGGATTTCACTCTAGGTGATGAAACTTCACAAAACCTGTCCAGAATCAATCTATAACTTATCACAAACAAGAAACATTGATCAAAACTCATTAAAAACCAGTCAATATCCAGAATCGAAAAATCAAAATATTATGAACATGATGAATCGGATTATGCAATATAAGGTGCTTTGGATGCAAATGAGTATTGAGAACGATTCAAGGATGTCCAATAAACATGTCTCAACCTTCAAATCTCTTTGGAATGGCCTCTATGGAAGAATCCGAATTTGAAATTTTGAATGATTTTTTGAATGTATGAACTTACTCTTTGAGGCAAGGAATTCGTGTCCTTGTGATTGGGTTATGTTGTATACTTATAGTAGAATCAAATTAGGTCAAGAGATTGAACCATTGTGTGGATTGTTTTGATTTTTGAGATTGAAAAAGATTGGTGCTTAAATTTCAAATATTCTTGAATAAGACCTTTCTATTTCAAGCCAATCACCATAATATTGAATCAATTCAATCCAAATTGCATTCATGACCTTCTAGAACAAACAAATATTTTAAATCTTCACATTTGATATTTTATTTAAATTTAAAATGATTTTTAATATAAAAAACCATAATAAATAAATTAAATAAAATAAAATTATGAAAATATCAAATAATTTTCGTGCATGATGTCATGAATCACTTTGGGTCACAAAAAGTTTGGCCCATTTGGAGAAATTTGGTTTTAAGACCCTATTTTCTTCATAAACCACCCAAAAATTTCCCAACTTTGCAAGGGCACACATCCTTCAATTTTAATGCTATGGGGGTGTTCTTGGACATTTTGGAAATCTTGAATAGTACTATAACCAACCCCATTGGTTTCATGTCCATATCATTTACCATTCTCAAGTTATGCCCTTTTGAAGTTGTTGACTTTTTGTTGACTTTCAAAAGGACCTATAATGTCTTAGCTCATACCTTCCAAATGAAGCATTTTTGGGATTGACTTGTGAGACACAAAGTTGTAGAGAATTCAATTTCCTTAAAAAATGAGCTTTGGATGGGAAAAATGTGATGAAGCATGTGAAAGTTATGGCTGGTCAAAGTTCAGTTGACTTTTCCTGAGGAAACCCTAATTTAGAAACCTTTGATTCTTGATGATCTGAAATCTCCTTGATGAATCATGATCAACCCTTGATCAAATGATGAATTTTACTTCATATACTTGATGTTGGCAAAAAAATCATGAAGTTTGACTTTGGTTTGACCACAGTTGACCTCAATTTGACTTTTTAACTGCTTTGACTGATTTTGACTTATCTGATCATCTGACTGAGCAAACCTTTGAGAAAAGTCTTGAAACTTGTTATGGGGTTTCTTAGACACATATAAGATGTTATGAAGCTCACTTGAAGTCTTGGAAGTCCATTTAGCCTGATTAAAGTCAAAACCCTAGTTTTGGATGCACTGCTTAGGAGAATGCCTTGCCTGAGGGATTTGTCACATCTTCTGACCAATTGTGAACTTTGTGAACCTTGTGAACATCATAAAGTGTCTTGTAAACTTCACGAACCTCATGAAAGTTCTTGTGAACCTTGTGAACCTCATAAAGTGTCTTGTAAACTTCATGAACCTCATGAAAGGTCTTGTGAACCTTGTGAACCTTCTTAGCACACAAAGTCTTGTATTGTGAGGGCAAATTTTGGGGTGCAACAGCGACCTTAAAATTTCTTTAGATTGTATTTGGGCATCTAAAGCTCCTTTGAAGGTTCAAATATTTGCATGGCATTCACTTCTCGATGGTCTTCCTTCTCGTGGAGTTCTTGTGGCTAGAGGCATTATTTCGAACGAACACGAAAAGGTTTGTGTTTTATGTTTCCATACAATTAAACACACTTTACATCTCTTCTTTTCTTTCCATAAGGTCATCATTGTTTGAAAGTTGTTGGCGACTGGTTATGCATCCCGATTCTGCGAGTGAATTTTAGCCATTTTCATCTATTTGACTTGTTATCCTTCTTTCCTATTGCTAGGCATAAGGCATATGCGGCTTTTATCTGGTTGGTTGCTTGTTGGTGTATTTGGTTACATATGAATGGTATTATATTTAAGGATGTAATATTCGATTCGAAAACCATTTTTTATAGGATTACCTTACTATCCTGGTTATGGTTACCCAAAACTATTAAACATAATCCAAGATGCTCTCTCTTAGATTAGCTCAACCATCCTAGGGACTTTTTGTAAATTTCAGTTCTTATTTGGTAGAGTTTTGTTGTATTTGTATATTGGATTTTGTTTAATGGGTTAAAGTACCCCTAGTACTTCTTTTAATATATTTAATTTGATTATCAAACAAAAAAAGAAAGATTCGAAGTACCAATCTAACAAAACCTACTCTTATGAACGAAATTGCTTTAAGTGCATAAACCTAATGATATGTGTTTGTTTAAATGATTCTCTTTAATCTATTAGTTTTCAATTGAATGGAAAAAAATATTCACATTGGAGTTATATAATGAAAAAATTATTCACATTGGGAAAGTGAATGTGGAGTTATGTTGATGGAACCTCACTCAAGTCAATTGATAAAAAGGATGGAAAATATGAGAAGGATTTAGAAACATGGGAGGTAAATAATTCGAAGATTCTCTCAGACGATAGGGATACAAATTACAAAATATGATACTGCTAAGGAAATTTGGGATCATTTGAAACGTCTATATATTACATCTAATTTTGCAAAACAATATCAACTAGAGATTGATATTCGGGCCATAATGCAGAACAATATGTCTATTCAGGAATTTTATTTGGCCAAGTCAAATTTGTGGGATCAATTGGCACTCATTTAATTAGATGAATTGTGAGCTTTCAAAGCATAAATTGATCATAGAGAAGAGCAACAATTGGTTCAATTTTTAATAGCACTTCCAGATGATTTTGAAGGTCTTTGTGGTACTATTTTGCATCACATTCATATTTATAGTGTTTATTCAATAGTTAATGAGTTGTTATCAAAAGAATAAGACTCAAATTTCACTCTTATTCATATCATGAGAGGGGAAATCTCTTGCCTTCTCCATCTGTCTTTGCTTCTCCTTTTAACAAAGGAAAACCACAAGGAAGAGTTGGTATTAATGAATGTTATTTTTGCAAGGAAAATGAACATTGGAAAATACAATGTCCAAAATTATTGAAGTCATGGAGAAAGAATTGTAAGAATGTATCGTTCCATGTTGTTATTACTGCTCCTTCTACAGTTGCTCCACCTGGTTATAGTATCGGTCATGTATATCCATGTCTATGTTATATGATCATAAGTCTTTTTCATCTTTAAATCTTGCTTCATCCATGTCTGTCTTGACTGCTGAAGGTACTCCTATGCATGTAGCAGGTGTAGGGTCAGTCTCCACAACTAACTAATTTTTATCTTTCTTAGAGTACAAAGAGAGTAGGGTTTTTGTTATCATTCCACATAGATTGTTTTGTGATATTACTATCGTTCTAAAATTGCGCTAGTTTCAAACTTAATGGTAACAAAGGGTTTTGGTTTTTAGTAAAAGATCGTTTCGTTCACATAACAGTTTAAAAGCTAACGGTAAAATTATCAGTTTTGAAAGGTTTATAAAACACATGCCAAGATTAGGATTCAACAAGTCATTTTGCACGGATAGAATCGATTAAGCGGATGGACTCGTTTAGAAGATAAATATAACCACATATCCTCTCAATAAGTTTATCTCTAACACAAATTGTGAGATTTACCATTTTGATCCATTGATGATCTCTCACTCAATCTATCAAAATGGAAACATTCAGGATCAATACTAAGTGAATATCAAGTCTGATGCATGTTTTTCGCAAGTGTACGAACGCGTCAGAGTAATATAAAAGATTGTCGAATCCATAGAGACCAAATGTCAATCTATCGTTATCTATTGTTATGGTGTGTATATAAGGCAATTGAAAATAATAGTTTTAAGGAGTGCACAAGGATAAATAAAATAATAAATTTAAATTAATTGATAAAGACAGGTTCAAATGCAATTCACATAATCAATTGATAATCAAGTACGTGCTAATAGAACTACTTATGGGCAATGTTTTCTACTTTGAGAAGAACTAATTTAACGGGAACTGTCGCTTTCGCATAATCAGAACCGAGTTGTACTCCCTAATCAAACCCTCCTATTGTCACGGATAAAAGGGCGCGCATTGCGTTAGAGTAGTAAACCTATTTTTAAGAAATATAGTATCTTAACTAAGTTGAGAAGTATTTTGACATGGATTTTCTAACACAAAGAGGTTCTTACGAACCCGACTCTAAACTTCTTAACGCGTCCGAAAATAATTTTAAAATCTCTTTTCTTTTAATTTAAAAACTCCTAATGAACTAAACAAAGCGCTTTCGCTGTTTTTGAAATAGTTAGAAACAATTAAGTTTAAATAGACGTCGGACGACTTTCGATCTTACCCAACGGAACTTTAAAAATAAGAAAACTTATATTGAAAGTCAAAATAGCCCTTAAGTGTTTCTACAAACAATTGTACAGATTATCGGTTCAATTATGATCCTTACATTCTAACCTTTATTAAATTAGATAGACATGGTAAAGTAAAAGTTCATTTTAATATTTTTCATAAAAGGTATTTAGTGCGAGTGCGGAAGGTAAATTAAGTAAAGTGCGGGTGTGGGAAATAAAGGAAAGTAAAGCAGTGCGGGAAATAAATAATTTAAAGCAAGTGCAGGAAAATAAAGGAAAGTAAAGCAGTGCGGGAAATAAAGGAAAGTAAAGGCAGTGCGAGAAATAAAAGAAAGTAAAGCGAGTGCGGAAAGTAAATTAAATAAAAGCGGTGCGAGAAAGTAAATAAAAGTAAAAGACAAATGCAATAAAATAGAAACCTGCTCCAAATCGGAGGCTTTGAATCAGGTACAACTGGAAATGAAAATGGTGGCAGGATTAACTTCTACCAAAGTGATCCAAACTCGATTACAGACTCGATATTTGGTGTGATAACTCTTCGATGTGAAGCGATTATCACTTACAAGACTGAAAAATATATGGCTTAAGTTTGAAACTAAGCTTGGATGAAGAGAAATGAACAAAGGGCACTCTATTTATAGCTAAGGGAAAGGAGAGGAAAGACAGAAGTGCCCTCCAACTTCTTTTGGGAGGGAAACACATTAAACAAAGGTGGCGCCCGCCACCCTGGCCATGGCGCCCGCCATATGTGTTAGTGGTGATCATGGGTGCTTTTCTCTTACCGTTTTTGATCGGAACCGTTTTTGTGAAGGTGACGCCCACCATGTGCCCCATGGCGCCCGCCATGAGTGTTAGGTCCATTTCACATGGTGTAGCTCTCTGCGTTAGCTTTCCAATGCTTCGAACGGGGCATCATTCTGATTACGGATCAAACGTTATGGTCAAAATCATCAGACAATGTCTTGTGTGCAAATTGCTCTATTTCTCCCGTTTTTCATCTGAATTGCTTTGTTTCTTTGCATGTGACTCTTAAATAGATAAATATCTGAAAACAAAGTAAAACATAGTAATAACATAACAAAATGGCACTAAAGGATTTAGAATGCATGCGAAATCAGAGTAAAAAATATGGTAAAATTCAGTGTCATCAAAGTCTCATAACTATCTCTAGCATATGTTCTTTGATGGATGAAAAACCTAGATAAAGTGTGGAACACATTTTTCAATCATGAGCAACACAAAGAATATATCATAAAGAAAAAGTTTTTCACCATATATTTATCATCACAAGTTCATACACAAGGATCAATACCTATACATACAAAAGAAAGAATTATCTACCTTCTAATCTTGACACAAGAGAAGCTTAGCTAGCCATAACAATGGTAGCTTCCATAATAAGAAAGAGATAAATAAGTCAAAGCATCAATGACGATCTCCCGACTATTGATACGTCGAATCTTCGAAAATAACCAAATATATTGAATTTAGGGTTTTATGTCTAAGAAAAAGTGTAACATCCACAAAAATGATGACCAACCATTTATATAGGGGGCTGAAAAACGCAGAGTTTGCTAAGCGAGCTATCATTTATTGAGCAAACCACCTTAACTCACCAAGTGAGTAACATTCTACCAAGAGCTGTTGTTGGTCGCTGGAGCTCACTAAGCGAGCATGTAGCGAGCTTCAAAAATGGACTTTCTTCAAAAGTCTTCAAAAGAGTGTTCATGTGATTCGCGCTTTCCCTTCAAACGACAAAACCTACAATTATAAAAACCATAGTTAAATAAATAAACCTATTAAATCACTTAAACTATACTTCTAATATTTACCGGAAACAACGAGAAAAAGCATCAATTAACAATTTAAGATCATGAAAAGTTCTAAAAACTAAACTACATATTAACACAATTTAGCACTTATCAACTCTCTCCAACTTGCTTCTTTGTTTGTCCTCAAACAAAGGTAAGATCAAATAGAAACAAGAACAAGATCGGATAAAGACAACACACAAAAATTGATGGTTCAAACCAAAAATAATGCGCTCACGAGTAATGTCCGACTTCAACATAGAATCACAACATATTCATGAACTAACTTCTAAACACAAATGACAAACAAATCAACACAAGCAATACAATGTTAAAACAAGAATCACCTAAATCACTTAACTATGTTAAGCTTAATAACTACAAGGGAAAAATCACTCTCATAGTAATCAGGCTAGCATCCAGAACTGTTCATGCATTTATCAACTCAATTCAATAGCAAAATCAAGGAAACAAAGATCTCATAAGGACTTCTCAATGTTGTAATTAGGCAAGGATTAACAAGAAAAGGAGATATATATATATATATATATATATATATATATATATATATATATATATATATATATATATATATATATATATATATATATATATATATATATATATATATATAAAGACCAATGATTCAAAGTGGCTATAATTTTTTTTTGAAAAATGAAGAACATGCCAACTTAGTCAAACCAACTTATTTCAAACTTTCCCTATCTATTCCTTCTTCTTTTCTTTTCATGGTGTCCCATCTCATTTTCATCAAATGCTCTTTTCTTTTCAAGCGACTCTAACTTAGAGTGCAAAGTTTAGAAAATCACAATTTTCATTTTTCTTTCTCTTTTCTTTTCTATATTTTCAAGAGGCACCACTTCCATCAATTCTCCTTTTTCAAACTCAAATACTCTCCCCAACTTTAAACCATACCCTAATATAATGACAATGCTCTTTAAGAAGGTATGTTCAAACAAAGGGTTAAGTGTATACAAAAATCAAACTAGAATGAATCACGGTGGCTTTCTTTTTTAACAACAAAGATCACCAATGAATGGTATCCCAATATTTTTCCGACTTTTGTTTTATGATTCATTCTAGTTGCACGGAGGCTCAAAATTGGCTAGCAAATGCTCACACTACTCACCGGGTAAAATAAAGCCTAAAAGAATAGGTGGTTTTCCTCATTATCAAACAATGCCTAGATCACTTCAATGTTTCCAAAATTTACCAATGAATACAAGATAAAAACATGAATCGCACAAGCTAACAACAATTACATAAACACTCTAATTTGTGAACAATGGAGGTCACTCACTTTTGTGGTTTTTCCTAAATGATTTTTATATGAACACTTATGCAATATGAATAAAGCTTGAAATTTGCAGAAAGTAAAAAGTTCATATGCATGTTATATTCTATAAAGCACGAAAATAGTACCTTTTTCGTGCAAACTTTCAGAATTATATCATCACCATCAATGATAGGTGAAGCACATCGCTTTGATAGAAGAAAATAAAACTTGTTTCATCCATCAAACAACCTCAATTAAAGCACAAACACAAAATTTATAAACAACAAACATCCTCCCGGATGTTAACTAAAATAGATATCTAGAATACAAAATCAACATCATCCGCCCGGATGGGAACAAACAACAAATCCCAAAATAGGAAAAAAAAATTCACATCCGCCCGGATGTTAACTATAAAAAGAAATCCAAAACAACAATTAAAAATATCCACTACAATCTAACAACCTATTAAAGTTTAAACAAAACAACAAATAAAAGTCAGAACAATCAAACCCTCAGAACCCATCAGTAGGAATGGAGCTAGACTCCTCCTCCTCATCATCTACTCCATCAACATCATCAGCATCAACATCATCATGCACAACGGCCCCTAGAAGAAGTAGGCCTATCCTCAGGCCACCTTGCATAAGCTTTAAACTCCTCCATATAACGCAATGAATGATAAATGTGCGGCTCTCTAATCTATATCTGCAACTACATCATAGATTCATACACAAATGATAATGCGCGATGATTAACCTCGTGCATGGCCCAGTTGGCCGCGACACTCGAATCAAAAGCGTGCCCAACAGAAGGTGCACCTCTAGGAGGAGCGGCAGTAGCAACATGAACAACTCCAGACAAAGAAGGTAAGTAAAATCTGATGCAAAAGTCTTCATCAATAAAGCCTAGTTTGACATTCCCCTATTAGGGAAGTGTGATACCAGCTTTCTTGCATATAGCCATGACCAAACCAGGATGAGTGAGCGCATAAGTCACTCACGAACCATGAGGGGTGGCACTTGTAGCAATCCGACGAAACTCCGCTGAAATAATCTGAGCAAGGTCGACCACCTTGTCAACTATAATGCAATAGATGAGAGCGGCCACCCCAAGAGTAATATCAGAAGTGTGGCTTCTCGGTATTAGGTTGTGCAAGACAACCGACATAATAATTTGAGCTGCATTTCTCAAAGCTCCTCTTTTGAATCGTAACAATTCTCCCGTATAACTCACCTCGTAAGAATGGTCCTCAAAACAAATAAACTCCCTCACACGCTCAATATCCCAATTCCTCTGAGCCTTCATCCTACCAAAGTCACACAACCCATCATCCGATAACTCTACATGACCTTCGAGGTAAGTACTGAGACTAGACCTGGAGAAATAAATTGTCTTCCCCCTCACCCAAGTCTTATAAGAAAACGGCTCATTCTCAGTGCCGGTAGGAAGGGCATTCACAAAGAACTCCCTTACTATCTCAAGGTGAAACTATGGGTGAGGTTCACAAAGAACAACATAATCTCCATCTTCCAACAATTCTCCCATCATGAGGTAATGCCCCTAAGGACTTAACCAAACAATCCTGTCAGCCCAAACAGACCTCTTTTCCAACAGTAGATACCTGTCATGATGTGTCGGACTCAAAAAATAGGCCGATCAAAAGTCACGGACGATGGACGCCTAGAGGTAGAAGATGAGCCAACTCGAGGCTTTTTGCGACTTCCTGACATCTGAAAAACAAAACGAACAAAACACGAGAAAACCGACAAAATTAGTTAAAGAAAATAACACGAAAAATCCTATTAAATCCTAACAAGTCCTCACAATTATTCACTGTGATTAAAAACAACAGCAAAAAAGGGGGATTTTTCTGCAATTCCCATGGCTCGCTAAGCGAGCAATGCAATTTTGTAGAAAAATCCTCCATTGCTACAGGTTCTAATCCATAACACAAATAGACCTAAGGGAACTTCTAAAAAATACATTAACAAAGATGAATGACATGTATAAACCCTAACTAACACAAACATAAATAAACCCCAAATTCGTGCCCTAATTTCTCAAGTTGTCATTCCCTAATCAACATGCAACCATGATTTTAACTACAAAGCAATAAAGGGAGATGGTAGAGACAATTTAAAAGCAAGAACAAGACTAATTTCCTCAAACATATCTTCAAAAATCGTCAAAATTGGTTTTTACAAAAATCAAACATAAAACAAAACAAAAAATCTTACCTTTAGAACGAAAATTTGAGGAAGAAGATTAAGCACAACAACTCTTGAAAACTTTTAAGGAGAGGAGAAAATCTTTGACTTTTGTGAAAAATTTTAAGAAATTAAACAAAGAGGCAACCCTAGTCCCCTCTACCTTCTGCATAAAATGAATTGGTTCGGGTCTGGCTAGATGGGCCAAATTCAGCCAATTTTTTTTTCAAAATTTCGCACAGCTCGCTAAGCGAGCTCTGCAACACAAAAACTCCTCCCAACAGCTTAAAAATTAGATTTCCAGCCTCCAAAATACGCTTACACACCATAATTAACAAAAACTGTAGTAAAAACTTACAGAATTGGGGTGCCTCCCAACAAGCGCTTGTTTAACGTCGGATAAGCTCGAAGATCCAAGATGATCAACGATCATCGAGGGGAAAAGAACAATTTTCACGATTGAAACTACCTCCTAGGTAGATTTTGAGACGTTGGTCGTTAACGGACCAACTATCCTTTTTTTCTAAATCTTTGATCACTATCGCACCACTAACGATAGTGGAAATGATGTTTTCTAGTATCAGTATTCAATCATCTATAGTCTATACACATTCTCCACCCCGTGACAACCTTTATCAGGATGAGCTCATTCTTTTCATTACGAATCATGGTAATGCCACCCTTTTTTGGCACAACATGCACGAGGTTTACCTATGCGCTATCAGAAATGGGATAGATCATTCTCGCATCAAGAAGTTTCACTACTTCTTTTCGAACTACCTCCTTCATTGTCGAATTCCAACAACGTTGTGGTTAAGCTATCACTTTGAAGTTTTCCTCCATAAGAATCGTGTGCATGCAATAAGATGGACTTATTCCCTTGAAATCAGAAAGAAGCCATCCTAATGTTTTTTTTTTATTTTTCTTTAACACATGAATCAAACACGACTTCTCATTGATAGACAACACATTGCTAATGATTACTGGTTTGTTTACACTCTCATCTAAGAATGAATACTTTAATTTTGAAGGTATCACCTTCAATTCCACTTGCACTTTTTCATCACTTTCCTCTTTTTTCAATTTTTCAACTTCAATCTCCCAAGGTTGCAATTCTTTCAACATCTCTAGTTCCTTCAAACACTCCTCAAGATATTTTTCTTTATCACTAGTGAGTATGTCAATTTCCTCACCTAGTTCTCTTTCAAGAGGAGTTTCCACATGCACATGCTTTTCCACTTCAATTATAGCCATGTCAGATGACTCTATGCGGAAACTATCATGCTTATCCTTGGAGTGCTTCATCGCTTCAAACAAATTAAAGGTAACCTCTTCATTAATCACCTTAACTTTCATAAGACCATCGTCAACGTCGATCATCATTCGGGCCGTCTTCATGAAAGGGAGACCAATTATTAAAGGTGTGTCCTCATCTTCTTCCATGTCGATCACAATGAAGTCCATAGGGAAGAAAAACTTGTCAACTTTCACCAAAACATCTCTCATCACTCCAATCGGGTGAGTGGTAGATTTATCGGCAAGTTACAAAGTCATCCTTATGCCTTTAATTTCTATGTTCTTGAGCCTTTTCACTATGGATAGAGGAATAAAATTTATGCTCGAGCCCAAGTCAATAAGTCCATTTCCCACAAACATATTTCCAATTGTGATAGGTAAAATCACCCGCCCCGGATCGACTTCCTTCTTTAGAAAAGTGCATTGAATGATTGCACTACAATTTGCCGTAAGGATAACCGTTTCCAGATCCCTATACTTCCTTCTTTTAGTGAGAATATCCTTTAAGAATTTCGCATACCTAGGAATTTTCTCAAGAGCCTCAGCAAACGACATATTAATTTGAAGTTACTTGAATATATACATGAACCGAGAGTATTTCCTATCAATGTCTTTCTTTGTTGGCACATGAGGATGTGGCATATTTTTCGGAATTTAATTCATCATCTCTTTGCCCTTCCTTACTCTCGTATTTGTTTTTTTCCCCTCATTATCCACTTTTGTATTTTCAACTACAATCACATTATCAAGTTTCTTTTCAACTACTTCATCAATTTTTTTCTTCTTTTCAACTTCCTCCTCATCACTAACTTCCTCAACTATACCATCAATATTTTCTTCTTCCACTCTTTTCTCTTTTTCTTTGGTCATCTCCTTCCCACTCCTAGTAACAATATCTCTACAATGCTCATTTCGATTCACATGATTATTATCGGAAATGGAAGGTCCCGGTTGGTTCTCGGCTATTTGTTTCGCAAGTTGCCAACCTTGATTTTCTAGAATTTTGATTTCGGCATCACTAGATTTTTGGTTGGCCATAGACATTTGAATAAATTGATTCAAAGTTTCTTCCAACTTGGAAGGTGAAACCGGAGGTGGTGGAGGAAGATAAGAATTTTTCCGATTACAAGAACCACCGCCATAACCTTGGTTATTTTGGTAACTACCTCTTGGTTGATATCCTTGTTGTTGTTAATTTTGGTAATGTTATTGTTGAGAATTTTGATGTTGGTAAGGTTGTTGTGGTTGATAAGTTTGTTGTTGTTGTGTTGTTGTCTTTGGTACCCTTGATTGTTGTTCATATAGTTGACTTCTTCGGTTCCTGGTGGCGGATAAAATCCGGTATCGTGATCACCCTTGCATAATTCACAACTCGCAACTTGCTTGTTCTTGCTCGATTGCTAATGCAACTCCTTCAATTGTTGGGGAAGCTTTGAAATTTATTGTGTCAAGAGCTCCACTTGTTGCGATAGAAGTTTGTTTTGCGCAACTATTGCATCGTTTGTTCCTAGTTCAAGAAATCTGGGTTTCTTCAATGAATTGTTGCAATTTTGACCTTGTAAATCATTAAGATCCATGCGATTGATAATATCTGTCGCTTCCTCTGTACTCTTTGATAACAAAGCTCCACCCGAAGTAGCATCCAACAAAGTTTTACAATTCAGTTGGAGGTCATTTCAAAAAATGTGGATTTGCGTCAAATTATCGAACCCGTGACCTTTGCACTTCCGGATCATAGATTTGAATCTCTCTGATGCTTCATTTAGGGACTCATTTGTACCTTGAGAAAACACAGAGATTGCGGTTTTAGATTTCATGAAATGGTTGTGTGAGAAGAATCTCTCAATGAAATTTTCTTCAAGAACATTCCAATCGGTCATCACAGCGGTACTTTGATCAAGGTACCAATCCTTTGATTTGTCAATCAAAGCATGAGGAAATAGTCTTCTAAACAAAGTTAGCTCTTGTGTTGGATCAACTCCAGCCGCCAACGCTATCTCGTAAAATTTTGTGAGAAAAGCGAAGGGGTCTTCATGGTCCATTCCTGTGAATGGCCTACCATACAATAAATTAAAAGTTCCCGTCTTCATCTCATATTTCTGTCCATTTAGGGCGTTGTTGGCAAACTGAGCCGTGCTGCGTGGGCTACTCACACATGGTGTAGAAGGTGGATGTAGAGGTGGATTGAAGCCCACCATGGTTGGCGTAAACTGTGGAGTGAGCGGTGTTAAAGTAGAAATTGAACTTTGTGCTTGTTCTTGCCTTTCTTTAGCGAGTTTCCTCCTCCATCATGTCTTGCTATTTAACCTCCTTGTGGTTATCTTAATCTCAGGATAAAAAAGAAGTTGGTACGCATGAAGTTTTTCTCGCATAAACAGAAGTTGCACAAACTAACCAAACAAATTAACAAGTTCAAGTAAAAGCTCAAACAAGTATAAAACTTTAGCAACTATTGCAATGCTTGCAATATCAATTAACAATCCTCGACAACGACGCCAAATTGTTAGAGTACAAGCAAAGTAGGGTTTTTGTTATTGTTCCATAGAGATTGTTTTGTGATATTACCGTCGTTCTACAATCGCGCTAGTTTCAAACTTAATGGTAACAAAGGGTTTTGGTTTTTAGTAACAGATCATTTCGTTTGCATAACAGTTTAAAAGCTAACGGTAAAAACTATCGTTTTTGAAAGGTTTATAAACACACATGCCAAGATTAGGGTTCAACAAGTTATTTTGCATGGATAGAATCAATTAAGTGGATGAACTCGTTTAGACGATAAACATAATCACATATCCTCTCAATATATTTATCTCTAACACATATTGTGAGATTTACCATTTTGATCCAATGATGATCTCCCACTCAATCTATCAAAATTGAAACATTCAGGATCAATACTAAGTGAACATCAAGTCTCATAACTATCTCTAGCCTATGTTCTTTGATGGATGAAAAACCTATATAAAGTGTGGAATACATTTATCAATCATGAACAACACAAAGAATGTATCATAAAGACAAAGTTTTTCACCATATATTTATCATCACTAGTTCATACACAAGGATCAATACTTATACATACAAAAGAAAGAATTATCTACCTTCTAATCTTGACACAAGAGAAGCTTAGCTAGTTATAATAATGGTAGCTTCCATAATAAGAAAGAGATGAAGAAGACAAAGCATCAATTACGATTTCTCAACTATTGATGTGTCGAATCTTCAAAAACAAACAAATATATTGAATTTAGGGTTTTATGTCTAAGAAAAAGTGTAACATCCACAAAAAATGATGATCAACCCTTTATATAGGGGGTTGAAAAACGCAGAGCTCACTAAGAAAGCTATCATTTATTGATCAAACTGCCTTAACTCTCTAAGCAAGCTCAAGTCTCGCTAAGCGAGTAACATTCTGCCAAGAGCTGTTGTTGGTCGTTAGGAGCTCGCTAAACGAGCATGTGGCGAGCTTCAAAAATGGACTTTCTTCAAAAGTCTTCAAAAGAGTGTTCCCGTGATTTATGTTTTCCCTTCAAACGGCAAAACCTACAATTATAAAAACCAAAGTTAAATAAATAAACATATTAAATCACTTAAACTATACTTCGAATATTTATTGGAAACAACGGGAAAAAACATCGATTAACAATTTAAGATCATGAAAAGTGCCAAAAACTAAACTACATATTAACACAATTTAGAACTTATCAATCTGATGCTTATTATATTCCTAACCTAACTTTGAGTCTTTCTTTAGTTAGTCAATTGTGTGATTCTGGTTATTCATTTGTGTTTTTTTCCACACCTTGTTATGTACATGATTCACAATTTGGGAGGAAGATTGAGACAGGCCATGGACAAGGGGGACTATATGTTTTGGATGAGCTTAAAGTTCTAGACACTGCATCCATAACATCCGTTGTTGATTTATCTTCATTTCGTATGAATTTGTCTTCTACTAGTTTTTATTTATGTCACTCTCGGCTTGGACATGTCTCTGCCTCTTGATCAAAATATTTGGCTTCTACTAGAGCTTTAGGAAATTAGAAAACTGGTGATATTTTTTATTGTTATGGTTGTAAACTTGCTAAAATTTGTACTTTTCCATTTAATAAAAGTATTTATGTTTCAAAGGTGGATCTAGATATTATGTCTCTTTCAATGATGATTATACTCCTTATTGTTGGGTATATATTATGATAAATCATTTTGAATTTTTTGATATCTATCGTATTTTTTGGGCTATGATTAAATTCTATGAGTTACTTGCTAGTGACAATATTATTCATTAGAGTTCTTGTACTGATATTCCTCAACAAAATGGTGTTGTAGAAAGAAAGCATAGTCATATTATTGAAACTACCTGTTCCTAACAACCTCTTAAGATTGTTATTCCTACTCCACATAAAACAACACCACCACCTCTTCCTCCTCCTCCGCCTCCTCCTTCTTCTTTTTGTTACCCTTCTTGTGATTGTAAGTCTACTAAATTACCCGATTATGTTTATTCCACTTATTAGCCTTCTCTTGCTTCTTTTCTAACCTATATTCATAGTTTGTTTGAGCCATCTTCCTGTAAAAAAGCTATGCATGATCCTCATTGGCATCAGCTATGGCAAAGGAACTTGCGGTTTTGTACAAGACATATACTTGGGACTTAATACCTCTTCCACCAGGAAAACATGTTATTGGATCTCATTGGGTATACAAGATAAAAACCGAATCTGATGAGTCAATTGATCAATATAAAGCTCGTCTTGTTTCTAAGGGGTTTTCTCAATAATATGGTATGGATTATGAAGAAACTTTTACTCATGTGACCTAGATGACCAGTATTTGCACCCTTTGATGTTGCATCTATTTGGCAATGGCATATTTCTCAAATAGATGTAAAAAAAATGCATTTTTGAATGGTGACCTTCTTGAGGTAGTTTATATGATTCCTCCTCAAGGTGTTTCTCATAATCAATGGGAAATGTGTAAGTTAAATAAATCCATATATGGTTTGAAACAATCTCTACAAACTTGGTTTGATAATTTTTCTACTGTGGTTACATCTCTTGTATTCCACCCTAGTGACCTTGACTTTGCTTTATTTGTCAGGTCCACTTCTCATGGTCGTATTATAATTTTCTTGTATGTTGATGATATGATTATTAAGGTGATAATGTTAATGGGATTAATTAGTTGAATTTATAGTTATCTAAGTAGTATGAGATAAAGGATTTTGAAATTCTGGTATGAAGATCACAAATGTCCTGACCACTTGTCGGGACATTGATCTCTACTACAAGTTAAAAAAAGATCAGGCGCATAGACTGATATTCAACAATATTAGCGCACAAACATGTCAGATGTTCAAACATCTCTCTCGAGATGTTAATCAAGATCAATAACATAATATGTAAATCTGCAGAACATAAAAATAATACAAAATATGTTAACCCAGTTCGGTGTTATTCACCTACTCTAGGGGGATCCCAATCCAGGAATAAGATTTCACTATTTGTAGTATTATCATAAAGCTAATCTCCCCCATTTACAACTTTATCTCCTAATCACTACCCAATGAATATCTTTATCAAAGAACTTCATCTTTGATATGATAACCCTATCTCACTCCCTTTATTACAACCTGTGATTTCTTCATCCAATCCTTTCAATACAGAATTTTGTCAAGCATTCTTGACCAACAAGTTAACTTGGATTTGCTTCAAAGCTTCATCCAAGAACAATATACAATACATTACCTGAAAGCTTTTGAATATGTATCATATTTATGCCTACCATATTGTATCAAACCGATACAAAGGGAGACTTACAAATCCTAAAGAGCCAACGACTCTCAAAACCCTAAACCCTTATTTATTCAATACAAGAACTAGGTTACAAAAGATATATGTATATATAAAAATCTAAGTCTAAGTCTCCTTTAAATAGCCTTTAGTTACTCCATGAGATTTATATCTTTGGTCTTTGATCCACTCCTAAAAGTGCATCAAATCTGGAAACAGATTCGGAATAGATTTAAACCAATTTATTACACCAGTCCAGGATGTCGAGTCTTTAAGCTTAGACATCTCACTCGACATCTTTTTCTTCTGCAATTTTCTTCGTATTTATCAATAATATGTTTTACCAAAATTTAGTCCAACATCAAGAGCTTTCATATTTAGTCACACTTCATTATCTTTTAGGGATTGAAGTTACATACTCTCTTAGAGGTTATCTTATTTCTCAATCCAAGTACATTGCTTACATTCTTTAGCAAGTTCACATATTTGATACTCGAGCAGCATATATCCCTCTTGAGCTAAATGTGAAATATGCTTCTTCTGATGGAGTTATTCTACTAGATCCCACCTTGTATCGTACTTTGATTGGAAGTTTGGTGTACCATACCATTAATAGACCTGATATTGCTTATGCAGTTCATATCGTGAATCCGTTTGTTTTTTCTCCTACTATAATACATTGGACAATTATTCTTCGTATTCCCTGTTATTTTTTAAAAATGCAGTTTCAAAGCCTATTGTTCATGCCAACCTCTTCCTTAGCATCACATGCTTACTCTGATGCTGATTAGGCTGCTGATCCTACTGATCGTAAGTATACTACAAAGTTTTGTATCTTTCTTAGAGACTCTCTCATCTCTTGGAAGAGTAAAAAACAAGATATTGTCTCTCGCTCATTTACAGAAGTAGAGTATTATGCAATGGCTTCAACCATCGCTGAAATAGTTTGGTTTCGTTGGTTACTATCTGATATGAGTTTCTCTCTTTCTTAACAGACTCCTATGTATTTGTATAATAAGAGTACCATTCAAATTACTCATAACTTGGTCTTTTATGAACATACAAAACACATCGAGATTGATTGTCATCCCACTCGTCATCACTTTAAGCATGACACCATTACATTGCCATTTATTTCTTTTGCTTCTCAAATTGCTGAATTATTCACAAAAAGTCATTCCATCAAATGTTTTCGTTTCTTAATTGACAAACTCTTAATATTTCATGCATTGTGAATTTGAAGGGAGATGTTAGATAATATGCATCGGGCTTTTACTAAAATTTGATTGTGGTATTATTGTCTATTTATACTTTATTATATATTAACTTGGAAAACATTGTATTTGAGACTTTTGCATTCTAATGGAAACATCGTTTTCTTTTTTCACTATTTCTAATGTTAACAACAATAACAAATTAATGATTTTTACCGTATACAAGTTTGTTATTATTTCAAATCATGTGATCTTTCATTTCCTTTAATTTTTTATATAAATGTTTAACATTTTGGTCCTAAATATAAACCATTTTAGTGCTTACATATAATATGTAGTTTTGTTTAAAAAAATGTGTAAATTTTATTTATTATTATTATTTCATGATTTTGTCTCTTAGTGTGATGTAATGTACCTTAATCATTTTATTTTGTATTAAAAAAATTAAAAAAATCAATTGAAGATTTTTAAATTTGAACATGCTAGTATTTTTATATAAAAACAACATGCATTACACTTTCTATATGAGAAATGTTTCTAAACACAAAGTTTAACAACAACACAATATATTTATGTTATGGTTTTTTATTCTTTTATTTTATATTTTTCTAGAAAAACACATTATCTTATCTATAGTTATATGTTATGCCTTATTGGTGTTGTTGAGATTATAAAGTTATGTTTTTTTCATAACTCCATTCTTTATGAATTAAGTATTATTAAGTATTTATACACTTGAATTCATGTGCTATAAATTCTATCAAATGTAATTTTTATCCAAATCAAATTATCTAAAAATATATATAAAATATAATTTGTGCTTAGATTTTCATGAGATTTAAAACTAATCTAGAGAATCTATCACATGATGTCACTTATTCAAAGAATGATTTATGCATTCAAATGTACATTTTCACTTTTTATGAAGAGTTGAAGTGAATATCAACTCATATTATACACGTTGAATAACATCTTTGCATCAACTATTAATTAAAAAGTGTCATTTTCTTAAATATAATGTTATCTTTCTGGCATACTAAAACACAATTCTCGACATGCTTTGCAATAGTGTGAAAAATATGTTTATAAGGTGTACAAAATCAAGGTAGGTTGTTTGCGATTTTTAACTTTTGGACTGTCATATAATAAAAAAAAATATTTTTCAATAATAGTAACATAATGTAAGGAACAAATTAATGGTATTCAATATAGTGTTCCTTAAGAAATAAATCTAATATTTCTCTTTTATTTTTGGAAACTTAAGAATTGTTCTTGTTAAAGACGATATATGAGACCTTCCATGTAGAAAGTGAAATTTTGGCACTGCTAGGACATATGTTAAATTAAGTCAGATGTCACGATACTGGAGTCAGGACATAATACCAACAACACAAATAATTATGAAGAAAACTAAAATACTGGAAGTAAATAACACAATCAGTTGTTAATCCATTCCGGTACAATTCACCTACATCTGAGGACTACCAACCCAGTTCAAAGCTAAACTCTCCCGTTTACAACTTATCACCTAATCACTACTCGTGGTAACTTCTACCTAGGAACTCCTAGATATGAGAAATCCCTCTCACTTCCCACCAGTCACAAATCAGTGACAATTCAATCAACAACTCAAAATAGAAGAATACTCTTCCAACTACAATACTTTGTTTTGCTTAAAAACTTTAAACTAAGAACAATACACTTTTTTCTTAAAAGCTCATGTGTGAACACTTAACAATTAATAATCAATCAACTCAATGCATCAAATATGATACAAGAGAGACATACAAAGAAAACAAACTAAACCCTAAAGAAGCGTACATAGTGCGACGAAAGAATGTCGAGGTAGTATCACTGGTTGTACTTAGAATCAGATTTTATAGACGAAGCATTTTCACAGTTTGGAGTGTTCGTATCTCAGATGGGAAATGGTGGAACTCAAGTTCAGCTTCGGGAATTTATGCTCCCAGTAATACCTCTAAGTATTTCATGTTCAACTAGTTAGACACGACTTTGGCTTAACCATATTTACATGGATAAGTACAATTTCGGTTAGTTGTGGTCGTGTTTCTAATTATACTTATATACGAAGGGCATGAAGTCGGGTAGATGTGGCCATGATTTCAAGTATGCTCCGTGTTGTAGAGGATCTTAACCGTCCAAAGGTAGAAGATCCCCTTACCTGCATCCTAGTCTATGGCTCAGATCGTGATGGATGTCTCCAAGTTTCACCATGCTCTCCCTCGAATCGGATAGATCCAAGTTTCACCATGCTCTCCCTCGAATTGGATAGATCATGAGAGTAGAGAGTTCCACCTCTGCATGAAGGCATGAATTTCTTTGACATGGGGTAGTTGAATGTTATATTCGAGCGTGCAAAGCATCTCCTATAGCACCCATGGGGAAATTGGTTACTGTAGTTAGTCGCGAAAAACATCTTCGATAGCCCTATAGACCTCGAAGGCACACAAGACGTTGTGGGGAATTGATTGTTTTAGTCAGACGCTCAAAGCGTATCCATAAACACCCTTGAATTTTGATGGTATACAAGGAGTTATAGGGAATTAATTGATGTAGTTGGGCACTCGAAGCATATCTAACAATGTGCAAAGTGTCTCTGATAACACCCATGAATTCCATAGATGGACATCAACTCTATTGGTTATTTTGTGATTTACTGCAACGTGCATTTGCGTTTTGGTGCCCTAAAAATTAGAAAAGCCATAATGGCAGAACAAAAACATGAACAACAAGAGTGAAATATATATATATATATATATATATATATATATATATATATATATATATATCACTATTATTTAATTAATTTATAAATACATTAATTAAATATACCGACCAGGCAATAATGTATACCGGGTGCTTCCCTTGGATGATGTATCCAAGTGGTTTGATGCTAAGCCGACTCTAGATGGCCAAACCCATAGCTCGAGTTGTGGTTGGAGGAACGTGTGCTTAACTCAATATATATATGTTCTCTTTAGTGTGTGTCTGATTCTTTTATCCAGAGATGGGATGGCCCAGTTTGCTTGGGTTTTGATGTTCTTCGATTCATCTGGGATGTTTAGTTGAATCGAGAGACTTGGGATGATGTATACTGACATGTTTATTTCACATAGAACATGAGGGCATTGATAGGATTTGGATATCGTCAGGTCTTCTGTCATACATTCGTTAAAGCACCTCCTATTGGAAGCTCCAAGTACCCCCCCTACTTTGCAATCTGATCAGTGAAATATCTGGTGCATCCGACACAAATTCTATGATATCAGTAAGGTTCCCCCGGTGTTTGGTCGGCGCCTAGGGTTTATTGCTAACTTGCAATACCTCGATGTTAATAACTATGAACTTGCGATACCTTTTTGGTGTTGCTCTGGAGGTCATCCCAATCATGGTGGAAAGTGTTAGTATCTTTGTCCGACCATACTTTGGTGAGGCATGAACTTGTTCTTCATAGGGATCAATTTCAATGGGCAACTTAATCTTGAAGTCGGGTAAATAACTATCTTCCTTATCAATTTACGAAGTTGTTGAGGGATTTACGGATTTGGAAGATGGAGTGGTGGATGAGGTGGTGACCGATCTAATTTCTTATGGTGACTTTTCGCGTTTTTCCACCAGACACTATTGGTTCTAGGTCTATAGAGGTACAAAACGCATGTTCAAAGTTGGATCGACTTTCGAAGGATCCAATAACGCAAATATGAGACTTTGGCTTTGTAAAACTTCGATTTCTTTGCCAAAGATCTAGATTTGAGAATCAAACGTGTAATCATGGAAATCATAGGAATTGGAAGTCGATTCCCACAAATGGAGCCACTATTCCACTACGAAACCAGACATAGAGATGATTGCGAAAACTATGGCGAAACGAAGCTTCTGTTGTTCTTTTCGAATGAGGAATCGTAGATTGAAAGTTGCAATCACAGTGCTCCATGTACCAGATATATCGATGTTGATATGACGCTAATAACTGGCATTGCTATCTCCAATATAACAGACTTAGGGGGATACCTACATGGTTAGCACTCCAACGTTCAAGTCAGTTAGGGTCAATATTGGTGATAATGAAATTTGAGTTTAGAAATTAGATGTTGTGTACCTAAACACCCTTTACGAAGATATTTATACCTTTTTTGACATAGTAGATTAGATAATGGGTTTCACGCCATTCGGCCTTTGACCGTCGAGGAGTAATGGAACTCATATCTTTAGTCGATGCAGACCTAAAGATCCTAGGTCTTAGTTGGCACATACTAGTGTTGAAATTATGAATTTATCACATTTAATGGTTATGGTTGACTTGTGTTGTTTCAAAAAATCAATTAAGTTAAGTTATACTCGCTCTGCTTTTTATTATAAGTTGTTTTTGACTTTTCACACGTATTAAGAAATGTAATAATCATAGTATGCAAAAAAGAAATTATGAAAGATTTTACAAAATTATCCTTTATTAACGGTATTGGAAAGACAAATTTATATAATTGAAAGGAAAAAGAATAATAAATATTTAAGGATATAATAGAAAAAATAACATTAATGACTCATTGGTAATATAAAACGACTTAAATTATGGTACAATTTTTTCCCAAAACAAATTATAATAAAAAATGGAGCTAGTAATTAACTACAACATTAATTTAAATATATTTTATTCAATCAATTAAATTATTAAAAAATATTATATTTACTAGTTTAATAAATTTATTTAAATAAACAAAAATCAATTGAAATTTTAAATTTTGAACATTCTAATAATATTTTATATGAAAAAACACTTCATTCTTCTATAACATACTTTTTTATTATGTTAAATACATCGAAATACAAAGTTTAACAACATCAAAGTATATTTTACATTTCTTATTTTTTCTTAAATTTTTACCTTTATCTCTATCTATCTATCTATCTATCTATCTATCTATATATATATATATATATATATATATATATATATATATATATATATATATATATATATATATATATATATATATATAATCTTATTTTATTTATATATGTTATATTGTATTAGTGTTGTTGATGTTATAAAGTTGTGTTTTTTTTCACAATGTTTTAAAATATTAATCAATATATCAAATTTATTCTATTTTTAACATATTAATCTCTTATTGAGTAAATATAAACATATTACTCTTTTATTATATTTTAATTTTGTCTCTTTCTCACATCATCACCAAACCAACCATATAAAAAGAAAATATGTCATTGATAAATAATTTATATGTGGGCATTATAGTAATTAAGATGCTTCTTTATTACTCAATAATTTCTTACTCAGTTTAGT
The DNA here is from genome assembly GCA_963966055.1 of Lathyrus aphaca. Taxonomy (NCBI): domain Eukaryota; kingdom Viridiplantae; phylum Streptophyta; class Magnoliopsida; order Fabales; family Fabaceae; genus Lathyrus; species Lathyrus aphaca. Next base: position 480,934,411 of record OZ014525.1, on the reverse strand, counting down.
ATTTTACTGTCTTGGATCAGTCTATACGGAATTTTACTCTGACTTTAAATAAGACCTTCACTAATGGACGGTGAGATTGATCATCTTGAATTAATCGGTCGTTAGGTCAAATACCAAGATTTCAAAAATAAAATATTTTATAGTAATTGTACAGTTGTACTCGTGTATTATAAATTTTATTAAATTTAACATTCAGCCAAATAAAATTATTTATCAAAAAAATATAAACTAGAAGACAAAAAATTCAATTATAAATGGATTCTTATAGTATCATGAATGTATCATCATCATCAGAAGCAGAAGCAGAAGCAAAAAGTTTGAAAAATATGAGTTCTCCAATTCCTTACATGTTTCTGGGCTTAGCTGTCATATTTGGAGGCATGGCATTATCATTAATCATCATAGCATGTTTTTTCTGGAAACAATATTTATCTTCTGAATCAACTAATTACGAGGAGAAATTATCTAATATGCATGTCATGGATATGGATCAGGCAAGTTCTGAGCCAAAGATTGTTGTGATGATGCCAGGAGAGATTAATCCTACTTATTTCGCTAAGCGAGTTTCGTCCAAGTAACTCATCTAGTTCTTCTTTTCATTATAAATGTATAAATAAGACATTCTATTATCTATTTAAACTTAAAAAATCACAAATCCTAAATAAAGGTTCAAACATGGATACATATATTGATTCCTAATAATTTCCTATTGATTTGTGCTTATATTTTATTGAGATGTATATTTAATTTAGTCATTTGAATCTATCACATGATATCAATAATTCAAAGATTTTATTTATTCATTCACATTTTTCAAAGAATGAAAGAGAATCTCAACTTATTTTCTTCATATATATATATATATATATATATATATATATATATATATATATATATATATATATATATATATATATATATATATATATATATATATATATATTCTCAAATATAACGTCATCTTATTTAAATAGTGAAAAATAATCACTGAAATTTCTTACAACAACGTCAAAAGTATGTTTATGAGGTGTACAAAGAGAAAATCAAGGTTGGTTTAATTTCTTGTGATTGTTATCTTTTGGACCGTCATATAATCAAAATAATTTTTTTCAATGAAAGTAACGTCACCTAATTAAAAAATTAATGGTATTCAATTGTCCATTTTAAAAAATACATCTTATAATTCTCTTTTATATTTTGAAACTTCTCAATTTGTCTGGCTAAATAATGTATATGACACCATGTAGGTAGAAGTGTTATGGTTAATAGCTTTCTAGCAAGTGTATTAAAAATTGTCGCAATTGTAATATGCTAAAAATGTAAAACTAGGCGTTTCGCAAATGTGGTTAGAGCAGAGCAGGAAACACTATGCAATAAAAGAGAAAAGACAACTTTTTTTTTGCCTTTAACAATGCTTAAAACCGCTGCCTAAAGTGGCGTTGCTGTAGGTAAAGACAATGTTTTTTTATGCAAAAGTTTTGTCTTATGTCCCCTTTAGGCGGCGTTTTTTCTTGAAAAACGCTTTCTATTATAACCTTTAGGCAGTGCTTTTTCATGAAAAAACACTTTCTATTGTCCCCTTTCGGCAGCGTATTTTCTGATCTTTTGTGCTTTCTATTATCAATTTTAGGCACGTTTTTCATGAAAAGCGCTTTCTATTGTCCCCCTTAGAAAGCTCTTTTAAAAACGCTGTCTAATGTATTTTTTATTTCTCTTTTAGGTAACATTGTTTTCGAAAAGCACTTTCTATTGTTCACGTATATATTGCTTTTTAAAAGCAAATTGTTAAAAAGTACTTTTTAAGAACCATTTTTTTAAAAGCGTTGTCTATTGTGATTTTTTTAGGAAGCATTTTTTGTTAAAGCGTTGTCTTTAGTCTTAACTTTTAATTATAAAATAAAAGCACAAACCATTATAATTCAATTTCTTATAAAAATTTAAGAGCCTGTATAAGTCAACCTATAATTTAAGAACCTGTATAATTCAACATAAAAACTTTATAATAACCTATATAATTCATAATTCTATTAATATAACAACGTATCAACTTTCAAAACCTTATATACCATCATATATAACTCAATCCACATACACCATGAAAAATCATATACTTCTTGTTCCAGACTGGCCCAATTTTCAGACTTGGGTCTAATCCATCTTCTAACCCATGACGACCCAACAACTCATTGGCACCTGATACATCCTCAGTCTGCCCGGAAGTTCCTACCGACCGTCCACCAGCGCCGCCGACCATGACTCGCACCCGACAAGGGTCAAATCCCCCAGGATCAGCCGAGGAACGCTTGCCCGACTAGCCTTTCGCTCGGAAATAATATTATCTGATCAAGGTCTCGTCCGAGTAGTCCAAGCGTCACTCCAACGACTAGTTTCTAGCATTTATCTATTATTGGAGGATCCACGATCTAGGCCCAATAAAAGGGACTAATAGCCATGCGTTGGGGGTATTATATAAACCCTCTCATATGAGAGGGGCAGATATTCAATTTCTCACTCTAAATCTCGTACTTGCTCACTCGTTGTTCGCTCTCTAACTTTAGCATCAGAGTGCCTTGCAGGTACACCTCCTCTTCTCTCTATCAACCGTGCTTCAACCACGCTCGACGTCAGCCACATCGGATCCTGATCTCCAGGTACGATCAGGTGGCACCGTCTGTAGGAAACTCTTGATTTCCCCATTCTTCTTCTTTAAAGACTCTCAAGAACCAAAGAATTCTCTCTAAATATCCATGGCTGCTCGTGACAATCTACTCGAAGCCCGAACTACTGATGGAGTTCTTCTTACCCAACGTGAAAGCAATGTGATCACTCCCTCGCATGAAGAAACCGTTCAAGATCTCCAAGACGGAAAAACTGCTTCTCCCTCTCCCGAGCGTGATCAACCACTCAAGAGTCACCCAGAAGCCATCCCCTCCCTGACTGCACCAGCATGGTCAAATTTTGCCGCGTTAGTTGAGACGCTCAACCAAACCAACCTGTTGCTCCTCGTGCATAGCGAAAAGATAGTCCGTCTGGAAGAAACCGGCCTCCGACCGTCTTGCTCTTCGACCAGACATCGGGGACGACGTAATCCCTCTCCCCACAAAAGGAAAGGCAAAGGCCACCCTAAAGAGTCTTCTATCAAGAAACGGGTCTGGTCGTCTCCACGACGACATCGCTCGCCTATATCGACCAAGCCTTGTCGGAGCTAGCAGAAAGAAGACCGACGCTCTCCTCCTCAAAAAAGGGGATAATCCCGATCCCCCTCTCCAAGACGGTCAAGAAAGAATAGATCAAAGTCTTCGTCTCCACGACGAAACAAAAGACGCCATTCACGCTCTCCCTCGTTCACATCTAGTGACGAGGACGATATCAGAGGCCCACTCTCCTCGGAGATCATGGCCACCAAAATACCGCGGGGGCTTGAGAAGCCTCCACCCCTTGGTTCGTATGATGGGACGACGGATCCAGACGAGCATATCGAAAATATTGACGCCCTGCTCGATTATAGGGGCATCCGGGGAGCAATTAAGTGCCGCATCTTTCCAACCACTTTGAGGAAAGGGGAAATGACTTGGTATAAGAGTCTCGAACCCGAATCCATCACCTCGTGGAGGCAACTCGGTCGAACTTTCTCCAGACACTTCACCGCATCTCGGCGCCATCCCAAGACAGAGGCACCGCTCGAGGCTATTATTCAGGGCAATGAGGAACCCCTCAGAACCTACATCGAAAGGTTCAACCGCTACATTGGACATTTTCCTCCTAAAGGCTCAGGCGTACATCCAGTATGAAGAGAAACAAGCCGCCAGTTCTGTTCGTGATGCCAGACGTCGGGAGGACGCCAAACCTTCCAAGACTGATGAGCCCTCGAAATCTCGTCGGGGGGGGGGGGAGGAGACAAAAGAAAGGAAGATCGCCCCGTGAACTGCGGGAACAGAAAGGGCCGATAGGTCGCTTTCATGAGTACACACCTCTCTCGGTATCGAGAGAGAAGATATTGTCCGATTGCGCTAATTCAGAGTTCCGACAGGCAAGAGTTTGCTTTCCCAAGAAACTGCCTAACAAGTTGGGCACCGACAAAACCAAGTATTGCAGGTTCCACAAGAGCCACAGGCACAATACTGAAGATTGCATCCATCTGAAGGACGCGATCGAGATACTCATAAGGGGTTAAGCCTAAACCAATGGGTTAGTAAACTCATCACATCTTCCCTCTGATTAGGGGTAATGAGAATACCTTAAGTGTGAAGTCAGCATCTCACACTTAATCACCCTGATATAGGATTAAGATCATTAACCCACTTGTGATTATTTAGATGTTTTTGTTGTTTTTGTTTAGTGTTAAGTAATGAGATTAAGCCATAATCAAGGATTTAATGGACTCATTACACCATCCTAATAGAAGGATAATAGATGAGAGCATTTAAGCTGAGAAAGATACCTCAACTTAATCCATGATTAGGGATTAACCTCATGACAAAACAAAGCCTTTATTAGATGGATTTTAGGTTAATGATAAGATGAAGAAATGATTTTTATGGTTTGTAAGACAACTTGAGGGGGACTTGTCCATTAAGACTAGGGTTAGTCTTTCTTAACCAATTAAGGAAGAATTAGAACCCTAATGCAAGGCCCAAGTTACAAGCTTGGTGTCTTGATGATTATTAAGTGATTTGATTAAAGGAATTAAACACATTAAGTGTTTAACACTTAGGATTAAAGTTATACACTCCACCCTAATAGAAGGATGCAGGCATAAGTTTAATCACAAAGCCTTAAAGCCTTTAGGGTTTAGTCCTTGATTATGAGATGAGAAGAGAAGACTCAAAGATGACACAAAGGTAAAATCTAAATGGGGGACTAATCAAAACCCTAATTGTGATCATGCTTGGAAGTCCTAGGGTTTATGAGGTTTAAGAAATAAAGAATCTTCAAAGAACCACCAAGGAGAGAAGCAGATGAAAGGAGCAAGAGGCAAAGAGAAGCAAAACAACTTGCTTCACTTAAGAAGACAAGTTGTTTGAAGAAAGAAAGTGAGATGAACAATAATGAGCAAGCTCAATCCAATACACAAGATAAAATGCAGCAATGATGTATAAGAGAGATGAAAAAGAGATTGTGAGAAGTGAAGGCAAATTCACTTCTCAATACATCTTACCACCTGAAAAGTTAGCAAAAGAAATGAAATGCAATGCAAATGAGATGCAATGTCATGCTGCAAACCAAAACTAGGAGCAAGAACATGAAGTTAATGATGCTAAGAGATGATACAAACATGAGGCAAGACATGAGAATGATCATACAAGGAAATGGATGCAGATGAAGCATGCTTTGAACCATGAATGCACATGAAAAGTTATGAAATGTAATGGACATACAAAATGGCAAATGAAAGATGAAATGATCAAACATGATTCTAATATGTCCTAAGATGCATTATGGATCATGTTGATGCACAAAATGTCATGGCAAGTCATGGTATGCAAGCAAATGAGAAATGGATGCAAATGTAAGCACAAATTAGGGTTTATGATCAACACACAAAGTAAAATCCAAAACCAGAAGCAAGAGTCATGATAAAAATTTGAAAATGCTATCAAAGATACCCTAAACCTATACAAACTCACTGCCCAAAGGAGGGGATCCAACTCTTAATCTAGTGGAAGTTATGAATTTCCTAAGATTGCTAGGGTTTTGGGGTACCTTGTCAAGAAAAATCCTAAACAAATTGAAAATGCAAGATCAAATCAAACCAATTTTATCCTATAAACTACATGCTATACAAGATGCAATGCAAGAAGAATCATTCTCCAACTCTCAATGGTTAGTCAGAAACAAATTTTTGAAGTTTGAAGCAAAATATTGCCTTAAAATGAAATTAAATTCAATGAAAATGATCAAAAGGCATCAAGAACAAAAAAGAAATTTGGTTTGAGAGTTGGACAATGTTTCTAAATGTTTTGCAATGCTATGTGAATTTTTTTGTGATTTTTAAATATCTAAATGTATTTTTAATTAATTAATTTTCATTAACTAATTAAAAATAAACATTTAAATGATTTAAAAATAATTTTTAATGCAAAAAAATAAAAATAAAAATATTTTTGGGTTTTAAAAATTAATGAAAACCTTGACAAAAATTTTCATAATTTTTAAATGATTTTTACTATTTTAATTAATTCGTACAAATAAATGCAATAAAAATGAAAATAAAATTAAAATAAAGAGAAGTATGCACAATGAAGGGACCAGATTGATTCTGGGCTGGGAAAGGTTGACTTGGCGCCACATCCAATGGCCCAAGTTCAAACCTGGCTAAATCTGGTTTTATAATTAATTAAACTGAATTTATTTAATTAATTGAGGATTAGGGCTTAATGATGAGATCCTGGCCACACGTTCACGCGCGAGTCAACCTAAGTCAAACGTATCTACGGTCCATATTCAAAGTTGCATTAATGACACAATTAGGGTTAATGAGTTTCAGGTGACCGGAACAGTGGTTCCGGTCATCTTCTCCGGCGAGCATAAACCCTAGATTTTGCTACAGGTTACCAATCATGAAATTTCTTCCACCAAAATGATCCTCTCCTCAATCTGAACCTAACCCCTCACTCAAAATTCATTTATTTTCACTCACAAGCCTGAATCGAAGGAAAACATGAAACACGAGCAAACTTTCAGAGTGACATGAAATGGTCATCTCTTACTTATTTTCAAATCTAAACACATCCAGATGATCAGTGTAACATGTAGATTCATTTTGTAACAAGAAAATGAAGTTCTGAGAAAAAAGTTCTTAGGTTGTACCTGAGCTGGAAACCTTCGAAAGTGAGCCTTCAGAGCCTCCCTTTTGTGCCAATGATCTCCCTTGATCCTCCTGAGGCTGATGGAACACTTGAATGAGGTTGAGAGTGGCTAGTTTTTGTGGTTCAGTTCTGGTGTAGCAGGAAATGAGGTTCTTGTATGTTGTGTTTCAGTCCATTGTGAAGTGTGGGATCTGTTCTATGGATGATTTTTGGTTGATTGGTGAAGGAATTATTGAAGTTGGATGGCTGTGTTGGGAGATTCGAAGAGGGAAAGGTTTTGACAGTTTTTTGTGTATGCTGGATTGTGTGTGTTCTGAGCCTCTACTCCTTGTGTTTTATGATCCTTAGGTGATCCATAAGCTATCCCAACAAATCTGGAGAGCAGGTGTGCACTGTGGGATTGGTATGGGATGATTGGCCAAAAAGTCAAAAATGGTGTACTTGCAGCATGGGCTGTGGCAGAGATGGTTTCTTGACCTATACTGCATCAGCTTGAGTCAAGGATGGCCCTTGGATGATTCATGAAGGACTGCAGCATTTGGATCATAAGTTGGAAGTGTTTTTGCAATATGGCAACTTGTTACATTTCATGATTTTGGCCATGTATGTGTGAGAAGTCTTGCTGAATTTTTGGTGTGGGATGCTTCATTAGGTCATGGCAATGTATTGGAACCAGCTAGAGGTCATACAATCCCTTTGAGAATGATTTTGCAAGAAATCCCTCTTTGCACTTTCATGAAGAATGGCTTATGATTATGTGAAAATCAAGACATAAGAATGGGAAATCCCTTGGGCCAAACTGATTTTTAGGTCATGCATTGCATTGGTATGATGATTAGAGGTCACATTGAAGTCACATAAAGGCTTGCCATGAGAAATTGCAAGTTTTCCATTTTGTGCAAAAGTGAAATTTCAATGATTTTATCCAACTTTGCAAGGCCATAACTTTTGATCCAAAATGAATTAGAATGAGTTCTTGTACTTTTTGAAAAGGGAAAGATCCATTCTACAACTTTCATGACCAAAGTTGTCTCATTTGAAGCATTTTTGAATCAAAAAGAAAGGGTTGAAAAAGTTTCCCAAAATGGCAAGTTTCCATTACAAGTCATTTTCCCAAAAAGGCAACTTTGCAAATGGTTTGAAATTCTTCAATTTTGTGAACTTATAACATCTTCTATGATCAAATAAAGATCATACACATTCAAAATGATGAAGAACACCCCTTGGTTGGGTCATTGGGGGCCTTAGATGCCCTAATTTTACACTGACTTGCTCAAGAAGTCAACTCTTGATCAGATGCCTTCCCCATGGAATTTCTTCATGAAAATTGATATGCATGATCCTCATACCATATAGAGACCAATAGAAACAAGAATGACCAAAAAATTTGGAGTTATGGCCTTTGAAACCAAAACCCTAATTCTAGGTCATCTGTGCAGTTAAACCTGACTCTGCTTCCATGCCTTTCTCAGTTCTTGTGATTTTTGACTTCCTTGACTTTGTAAGGATACAATATGATGTTTGAACATACATGGACCCCTTTGAAGTGATTGATGACCTTTGGAGTGGCTCAAATGGCCCTTGGATAACTCAGATCACAAACCCTAGATGCAGATGACTTAGAAACAATGCAGTGAATTAAAAATGTGATATGAGATGCTATGATTTGAACTTATGCATATGAAAAGATCACAAGCCATGGTGTGAATGGGTGAGGGCAAATTTGGGGTGTTTACACACTGGCCCTCCTCTTTGCATCAAGAAGGCTTAAACACTATATCTTGGGCCATACGATTATCGTGAGAATTGACCAACCCATTAGGCAGCTGCTCGGAAGGTCAGACATGGTCGGACGAATGCTAAAATGGTCATTGGAATTATCTGAGTTCAACATTAGGTATGAGGGTAGAAAAGCTCTTAAAGCCCAAGCCTTGGCCGATTTCGTAGCGAAACTCACCTTTCCCGAGCAGATACCAATGTCCACATCCAAGTGGACCATTTTCGTGGACATGGCTTCTAGCTCAGCAGGCAGCGGGGTCAGGGTTATGTTGGAAAACGAGGAGGGAACCATCATCGAGGTTTCCTTGATTATATCTTTCCCCAATTCCAATAATCAAGCAGAATATGAAGCCTTCCTAGCCGATCTACGCCTAGTGGACGACCTTGGTGCGGAGGAAATCATAATATGCACGGACTTCCAGCTGGTCGCCAACCAAGTGAGAGGATATTTCAAAGCTAAAAATGACAACATGTCTGAATACTTATCCTTGGTAATAAATAAACTAAAACTATTTGCGTCCATAGAAGTTAGACACGTGCCGCGCGAAAACAATACCCAAGCGGATATCTTGTCCAAGTTATCCAGTACCAAGAGGAAGGGAAGCAATAAGTCTGTCATACAGGAGATACTCCCCCGACCTAGCATCGGACAATCTTCAGCCCCGATAGATGTCAATACCATGGGTGACGTTAATTGTTGGATGACCCCAGTGTTCAATTATCTGACCAAAGATGAGCTACCGACAGACCCAAAGGCAGCCAGTACCGTGCGACGCAAGGCTTGCTCGTACGTCATGGTCAGAAGAAGATGTACCATAGAGGTTTCTCGACGCCCTTCCTCAGATGTGTTGAAGAAGAAAATGTACCACACGTATTAAGAGAAGTCCACGAAGGAATCAACGCACAACATCTTGACGGGAGATCGTTAGTGCGCAAAGTCCTACGAGCAGGATATTATTGGCCAACATTGTAGAGCGACGCAAAAGAGCATGTCATGAGATGCGATAAATGCCAACAACATGGTGACGTACACGTGGCACCTCGTACCGAGCTGAAGTCGCTATCCTCCCCATGGTCGTTCGCATGGTGGGGTCTGGATATCCTAGGCCTTTTTGTCGTCGGTTTAGGTCAGAACAAATACCTCATCGTAGGCGTCAACTATTTCACTAAGTGGATAGAGGCATAGACTTTGGCCAAAATCACTGCACTCAACATCCTACGCTTCTTCAAGCGAAACATCCTTGCTCGGTTCGGGGTACCGCTCGCCATCATAACAGACAATGGAACCCAATTTACTGACAAACATTTCCAGGAGTTTGTGGCCTCAATAGGTACCAAACAACACTTCGCCTCAGTCGAGCATCCCTAAACTAACGGGAAGGCAGAAGCTGCGAATAGGGTGATCCTAAGAGGACTAAAGTGAAGATTGGATGGACATAAAAAGCGTTAGGTTGAAGAATTGCATAACGTACTTTGGGCGTATAGAACCACACCTCATTCAACCACCGGGGAGTCCCCATTTCGACTGGCCTATGGGACAGAAGCGGTCATACCCATAGAGATGCATGTCCAGTCCAGGCGGATAGAATCACCTATGGACCATGACACAACTCTGAGATGCTTCGAGAGGAGCTCGACCTGGTCGAAGAAATCCGGTCGGGAGCTGCTCTTCGAGAGGCCACCCTTAAACAAAAGATAGTAGCTCGACATGATGCCAGGTCATCAAACGACCGTTCGAGGTCGACATCCTTGTCTTAAGGAGAAATCACAAGGATTCCTGGGAGGGGAAGCTGACCCCAAATTGGGAAGGCCCATATCGTGTCCGAGCAAAGACCGAAAATGGAGCATATTACTTAGAAAATCTACAAGGGGAAGAGATCACTCAGCCGTGGAGCGACGAGAAACTCAAACAATACTATAGCTTGTACTAACGTCACCCTGCTCGACTCCAAGGCGAGGAGCAGGCGGTCCGACCCAACCTGCATGCCTAGATACAAGCATTGCAGCCCAATACTCTTTGATTATCAGGACCCCCTCACGTATGAGGAAGGTAACTGTTGCACGGACAGATACTCGAACGAGTCCGTCGTCACCTAAGTACCACGACCAGGAAGAACCCCAGCTCGCGATGGGACGTTCAAGCCACGAAGCCCGAGCCATAATCTTGACCTAGGCACCGCATCGGAGCAAGCCTCCGCACATCTGTTTGGTTCCCCTAACCAACGAATCACGTCTCCTAACGAGCATTGCCCCCTTATTCGAGTAAGTCCTCATATATTTGTACTTTCGCATCATGCCTAGATCTGCGTATATAGTACGGCCAAAAGAGTGCCAAGCGTAAAATACTTAGTGAAATAATTATACATTCAAGATAAAGGTCCTCCGACGGACGAGCAGTTATATATAACAATATAAACACTGCGTAAATCACAAACGACCACCAAGGTCAGAAATTATAATAAAAAGGTTGTGCCCCCAAAGGGAGGACTTGTTCGAGAATTACATTAAATGGGGACCATGTCCGCGAACAAATACAAAATTACAACAAAACGGCACACAGTCCGGACTAAATACCCTCTGGCAGGTGGACATCGGGCTGAACTTCGCTAGGGATATGCTGATCCTCGACCTGGACAGGTTCCTCGGGCTGGGTCTCATCGACGATCATGTCATCAGGAACGACGATCTGACCGTCCTCGACCTTGTAAAAATAGTTAATCCGATCAGTGTTGAGATCCATTTCTGGATTAAGTACTTTGATCTGGTCAACGACATTTTGGAAGCTCAATTTGGTCGACTCCCATAGCTCCTCCAAATCCTGGTCCAACCTAGCCAGGAAATGCGCCCGAGTCAGTAAGCACTTAGTATCCTCGTCCTCGTCCTCCTTGGGAATAAAGGAATATTTTAGATTTTTGTTTTGATTGAGCGCCTTCCTTTTGCCCACCTCCAATTTGGCTATCACTTCGGCATGATCTTTGAGCGACTTGGTCGCCTCCTTAGCAGCTTTCTTGGCATTCTCTTTGGACGACGCCAGAAGGGACTTCAAACGGTTGATTTCCCGCTCATGACCGGCCTCTCCCTCGACCAACATCGAAGCCATGGTCATCACCCTCATGACAACACTAGCATCATGTTCCAGTGACAGTCGCCGAGCAGGGTGATCCATGCTCTCGAGATGCAGAGTATCTACCCACTGGACCTCCAGGGTCGTGCCCTCGAAATAGTTATGCTTCACGAAGCAAGGAGGCATGGCGAACTAGGGTTTGGGTGAGGAATTGGAAGTCAAGTCCATCACGATTGTGCCACCCTTTTGCCTCTTTAGTTGGGATGCCTAAGTCACGCCCGAAGAACCCTGATCGGTCGGTCCCGAGCCCGAGCCACTCGTAGCATTGCCCATCAGTCGGGTCTGTACCGTCTTGAGTTTCCTTTTGTTGCTCTGTCTTAGTTATTTCTGGATCTTGTCTAGGGGCTTGGTCATAGAAACTTCAAAAGACAAAAGGAAAGAAAGTTAGTATCGAGCACTGCAAACACGCAGATCATAAGACAAAATAAAATCAGATACGACTACGAATACCAAAAAATTATGACACTTCCTGCCTGTTTTTACAAGCAAGGAGCATAGTTACATCGATCAGGGGGCGCTCCAATGCTTCTCCCCCGTCAGCATCGAGCATCTTTTTACCCTCCCCGCCGAACCTCAGGATCGGTGTAAAAGATGCCACCAGCTTGCGAAACTCTTCAAAGCTGGCCCCGTCGTCATCGTTCAGCCTATCCCTGACCCGGACAAACTCGCTCACCGGGGTATCATAGTGAAAATGACCCCATGAGAAAGGGATCCTCCAAATTCGGCAAGGGATTTCCTTCCCTTGGGCATCAAATCTAGGCACCCTATTCACATCAGTGTCGATCCCAAGGAAGCTAATTGACCGGGTTGCCGCAGTGGTTGACAGTTCGACCAGGAAATAGTCGTCCTTGAATGAGCGGATAGATTCCAAGTGCGTCTTGAAGATCTTGGTCCACTGCTTAATCGAGATAAAGCCTTTTCGAGCTCTTCCTCTCCCGACCTGGTGTTGCAGGGAGAAAAGTCGGAAGAACAAAGAGAGAGTAGCCCCGACCCCAAAATATGAGCACGTCAGCTCGAACGCCCTCAAAAAAGCGTAAGAGTTGGGATGCAGCTGAGAGGGCGCCACTCCCAAATGGCCCAACACCGAGAAAACCAGGTCGCTGAATGGCAACCTGACCCCCAAAGTCGTGAAAACATACTCGTACATTGAAAACTTCGATCCTCCAAAATCTGAGAATATCCTATCATCGTCACACGGGCACGTCACGACCTAGTGCGCAGAATCCCCCACCACGGGCAATGGTTCCATCCGCGGTCGAGCATATCTTGAGACCTTGTCCAATAAATCCTCCATTACCCATTCTTTGGGAACCGGGATGTCTTCTTCTTTATCAGAAATCTCTTGAGCGTCTGCCTCTCCCCCAGAAGTGGTGGCTGCATCGCCCACCTCAATAACGTCAGAATCCTATATAGAGCTGTCGGAATCACTCGGAACAGTAGCTGAGGAACCAGAGTCCTCTCGGGTATCTTTCTCGGATGAAAGATCGTACAGATCGACGAGCACTTCTTCACCTGAAATGTAGAGGAAAGGCGTCAGTGAATTCGATCAAGGCATCAAATCCACCCTTCCACTACCTATCAAGTGAAAGGGCGTGCAGCGACCGGGAGGCAAGGCCCCCGACCAAAGCCCTAAAAGAATCTACGTACTTTAAACGACCGACCACACTCGATAAAAATCATGATAGTGATGGGAACTCGCAATGACCAAATGATCGTTGTTGTCCCTGAACCCAGGGTTCCGGCACGAGCAACGCTACAGCCATGGCCAAGATACTCGAAAGGCGATTCACCACCAGGAAGCCATTTGCCACCATGACAGCCTAAGGGATAATCTTAACTACCATAATCTACTTCTTAAAACTAAAACCTAACTGCATGCATGTCTACTCTTAGAAAAAATAGAGTCACAAACGGATAAAAATTCTTACCAAGTGCTTGAGACATGATTATAATTGTTCTGGAAGAAAGTTGTACGGTGGTCGGAAATGGATTCGCGGTGGTCGACAGTCATAGATCGAAGCCGGAGAATAGAAGGGACGTCGAGCAAGGAAGCAAAGGCAGAAAAATGTAAAAGTGAATAGGCTTCCCCTATTTATAGAAGTAGGAACACGTGCGTCAAGGCGTGACCCCTATCCCTAGGCAATCATGGCCTATACGCTAGCCCCTAGACTAGCCGTCAGAAGCATTAAATTGACACAAATTCCAAAACACGTCACCTCTTTGTTTCCTCTCCCTCGACGCCGACCATCCAATGAGTTGCTCGACTTTCAAAACTCTCTTTCTCCCCTAGAGAAGGCTGTTTCATCGAGCTAAATAATATTATGTCAACATTGAAGACAATTCCGAGCAGCTAGCCACCCTTAAGTCATCGCTCCTTCGACCAGAAGCAATGACTTGGGAGGCTCCTGTTCCAGACTGGCCCAATTTTCAGACTTGGGACCAATCCATTTTCTAGCCCATGATGACCCAATAGCTCTTTGGCACCTGATACATCCTCAGTCTGCCCGGAAGTTCCTACCGACCGGACACCAGCACCGCCGACCATGACTCGCACCCGGCAAGGGTCGAATCCCCCAGGATTAACCGTGGAACGCTTACCCGACAAGCCCTTCGCTCGGAAATAATATTATCCGACCGGAGTCTCGTCCGAGCAGTCCAAGCGTCACTCCAATGACTAGTTTCTGACAGTTACCTATTATTGGGGGATCCACGATCCATGCCCAATAAAAGGGACCAATAGCCATGCGCCGGGGGTATTATATAAACCCTCTCATATGAGAGGGCCAGGTATTCAATTTCTCACTCTAAATCTCGTACTTGCTCACTCGTTTCTCGCTCTCTGACTTTAGCATCAGAGTGCCTTCCAGGTACACCCCCTCCTCTCTCCATCAACCACGCTCACATCAAATCCTGATCTCTAGGTACGATCAATTCTAATAACATGTATTTCAAGACAAACCTCATACACCAAGAAAACATCCATAATTCTAATATAACAACAAATCCACTTCCAAAACCTTATATACCACTATATATAAATCTTAATAACCATTCTACATCAATCCTTACTTCACAACAACTTCTAGAACTATTCCAATCCAATACAAAACATCACAATAACAAAAATCTCATCTCAAGAAAGATAATATACCTCATATAATTCTCATCCCATGAATGTATTGACACCAATCCTCCTTAATCTCTTACAGTTGATCTTTCGACTAATTAGCACACTTGTATTTATCAAAGTACTACATAATATAACATACTATGATTTAGTTAAAACTAATTAATTCGATGAAATATCTGTTAAATATTAAAATAAATTATAAATTATATGTCCATACCATTTTTGGAATCTCTATTTGATCCAAAAGAATAGTTTCTTTCATAAACCTCAATATGAAATATCCATAATCCATATCATTACACCGACGAGGACAATACATGTACACATTTGAAACTTCACCTAATTAAAAAATTAATGGTATTAAATTTTCCTTTTAAAGAAGTACATCTTATAATTCTCTTTTATATTTTGAAACTTTTCAATTTGTCTTGCTAAATAATGTATATGACACCTTGTAGGTAGAAGTGTTATGGTTAATAGCTTTCTAGTAAATGTACTAAAAATTGTCGCAATTGTAATATGCTAAAAATGTAAAATTAGGGGTTTCACAAATGTGGTTAGAGCATGAAACACTACGCCATAAAAGGGAAAAAACAACATTTTATTTCCTTTAGCAGCGCTTAAAACCGCTGCCTAAAGTGGCGTTGCTGTAGGTAAAGACAGTGTTTTTTTATTATGCAAAAGTGCTTCCTTATGTCCCCTTTAGGCAACACTTTTTCTTGAAAAACGCTTTCTATTGTAACCTTTAGGCAACGCTTTTTCATGAAAAAACGCTTTGTATTGTCCCCTTTAGGCAGCACTTTTTCTGACCTATTGTGCTTTCTATTGTCACCTTTAGGCAATGTTTTTCATGAAAAGCCCTTTCTATTGTCCCTCTTAGAAAGTGCTTTTAAAATTGTTGTCTAATGTATTTTTTATTTCTCTTTTAGGCAACATTGTTTTCGAAAAGCGCTTTCTATTCTTCACGTATATAGCACTTTTTAAAAGCACTTTTTTAAAAAGCACTTTTAAGGAACCATTTTTTTAAAAGCGCCATCTATCGTGATTTTTTAGGAAGATTTTTTTGTAAAAAAGAGTTGTATTTAGTCTTAGTTTTTAATTATAAAACGAAAGCACAAACCATTATAATTCAAATTTTTATAAATATTTAAGAACCTGTATAATTCAACTCATAATTTAAGAACCTATATAATTCAACATATAAACCTTATAATAACCTATAAAATTCATAATTCTATTAATATAATAACATATTCACTTCCAAAACCTTATATACCATTATATATAACTCAATCCACATACACCAAAAAAAATTCATATACTTCTATACCCTGTTTTTCAAGACAAACCTCATACACCAAGAAAACATCCATAATTCTAATATAACAACAAATCCACTTCCAAAACCTTATATACCACTATATATAAATCTTAATATATTATACATCAATCTTTAATTCACAACAACTTCTAGAACTATTTCAATCCAATACAGAACATCACAATAACAAAAATGTCATCTCAAGAAAGACAATATACCTCATATAATTCTCATCTCATGAATGTATTGACATCAATCCTCCTTAATCTCTTCCAGTTGATCTTTCAAGTAATTAGCACACTTGTATTCATCAAATTACTACATAATATAACATAATAGGATTTAGTTAAAACTAATTAATTCGATGAAATATTTGTTAAATATTAAAATAAATTTTAACTTATAATTCCATACCATTTTTGGAATCTCTATCTGATCCAAAAAAATAGTTTCTTTCGTAAACCTCAATACGAAATATCCACAATCTATACCATTACGCCGACGAGGACACTACATGTACACATAGAAAAAAATATGAATATATATATATATATATATATATATATATATATATATATATATATATATATATATATATATATATATATATATATATATCAGGATATACAGTTTAACTTGTTTTATAAAGTAGAATCACTATTATAAGCAAAATTGTGAAAATATACCTCCACTCTAATTCATGTAATGTTGTTTGCTTTACTCTTTGGTACTCGAGCTTGTCTTTTTGATCATGATATTTGTATAGTTCTAACAAAATAAAAATAAATATTCAGAACAATATCACATAAATAAATAAACATACAAATACAAACAAATATTTAGAACAATCTCACTTATGTATCAACCATCTTCTTCATATTTGGGTATTTTGTTTAATCATCATCTAACGAATCCAAATAATACACTACTTCTCTTATAGGATTAATCACAACCAACAACCAGTGTCCACTATAAAATAAAACAAAAGTTTAGATGTAAATTTTCTATGTAACGTCAAAAAACAAAAAATTATAATAAATGAAGTTAGAATGAAAATCTAACCCATGACCAATATTATATGGTAAAAGATTCATATATCTTTGGTTGCCATACATGCATCGACTAAGTGATTTTTGAATGCATTTGGATTTTGATCAATTAACTGTGCGTTGATACAACATGAAGATAAGAAAGAGAATCTTTCTAACAATTGACGCGGGCACTTCAATTTTTAATACAAGAACCTTAAATAAAACATAATAAACATTAGATTATTCATTGACATGAGTAAAAAATTGTTCAATTAATTAAATAAAGTTAATTGGAGTACCTGATGCATGAATGCGTAACAACAATGCCTAATTCCGAATGATGAAAAATCTGATCCAAATCCTATTTTGCAATTGTTTCGGCATAAGAAAAACCAAAAATACCTTCCTCCATAGGTATTTCATGAATACCACCTTCCATCACATCTATTGTTCTTACATATGTTTCTAGGGACAACCTAAATCGAGAGATATATGCTTTTTTAGGTTTGTTCTTTGAAAGATCTTTTTATCCTTGGACATTGTGCTCAAATCAGGTTTCTTACTCCTGACTTGTTGCAACTCTCAAGCATGCATCTAAATATCATATAATTAATATAGGTAATATATAAAATCATGAAGCTTTTGATTTTGGAGGATATAATGAAAATTTTCTATGCATATATATATATATATATATATATATATATATATATATATATATATATATATATATATATATATATATATATATATATATATATATATATATATATATATATATCAATGTACCTCTTTTTTTTAAAAGTAAACTGGCTCGGTGTGCCGCACATTCCCCTTATCTCAATGTACCTCTGGGAAAAGTGGTTGACGGAGTTGTTCACGCAACTATAGTAAAAGAACAACTAATTACTTGTAGAGAAGTAAACAACTTCTGGAACCACACAATGTAAGATTCTTGGAAACGATCAAACTTTCACTCTTCACAAGTAACTCCTTTAAAAAAATTCAAAAAGTTAGTCACTGATGGTGTACCAAATATAAAAGGACAAATTTAGTATATAATATAGGACAAACAAGATATATTTAAAAAACTATATCATAAAAATCAACAAAAAAGTACCACAAAAATTCAACATCATCACATCAAGAATTCTACAAGAAAATAGTACAAAATTTAATAAGAAAATTGTCCAAAAGTTCAACAAGCTAATAAAAAATTAATATGAATATATCACAAAAACTCTTACAAAAACCGTCATGTTGAATAAAATTCTTACAACATCATCATTAAGAATTTCTACAACCTATATCATGAAATATTAACAAAAAGATATTGCAAACTATATCCTAAATAACTTTCTCAGATTCTTAATCTACATCTCAAATCAAGCACAAATGTTCAAAAATACACCTAAACACAACATTACAACACATCTAAACATTGACCTTCGCAAAAAGCCATATTTCATCATTTTTCTCTTAGAGACCAAACACCATAAAAACTTCCTCCTTCACAACAATATCAACACCATTAATCCTATGAAAAATACCAAAGAAACTAACGAGCAAAATTGTTCCAACTAACATCAAAACCTTTTTCTTCACTTTTTGAATATAAACCTCTTCATTCTCATATAATGTCATCCTAACATGTTCAATAACGAATGTTCTAGGTACCTAACATGTTCAAGTTCTTACAAACCTCTTCATTCTCATAGAATATCATCATAACACTAATAGAAGAAGGAAAAACGGAAAAGGAGATACTAGCTACTAAGCTTGCAAACAATTTCTGACAGAGGAAGTATGTTCAATCGAAATAAATGGAGTCACGAACAGAGAGGAAGGTCATCGGAGGGAACAACCTTGCCAAAAACGAAGAAAGGGAGTAAAAGAGGCAGAGGGAGGCGAACAGAGAGAGAGAGAGAGAAAGACTTTTCTTTAAGGGTTTTGAAGATTTTTTTGAGAAAGAGAGGGATATTGATTGAATAGTTTATGTTTTAAAATTATTTAGAAACTAATACATAAGGTAGCGCTTTTGTTATGTACTACCTTTAGCAGCGCTTTTGCAATAAAGCACTTTCTAAGGTGTGACCTAGGTATGCCCTTTAACAGCACTTCATAAAAGCACTTTCTAAGGTGTTAGCTAGGTTTGGCCTATAGTAGTGCTTTCAAAAAGCGCTTTCTAAGGTTGACCTTTAGCAGCACTTTCCAAAAGCGTTGTCTAAGGTGTGACTTATGTAGAGCCTTTAGCAACACTTTCTATAAGCACTTTCTAAAGATAGCCTCTAGGAGCAGTTTTTTTAGCATTTTAATTTTTTTTAAACTTATAGCAACACTTTGGGAGAAAAGCGTTGTCTATGTAGTGCTGCCAAAAACCAATTTTGGCATAGTGAAAATAAATAACAATTTTAAAATTATCAAATTAAATAAGATCAGGTCTTGTTATAAACATTACTACAAGTCTAATTTATAATAGTACATATTTAATAACAGTTGTTTGTAACACACTATTAAATGTATTATAGTAAGACCTATAATAGCGTTTTTGTCTCGGGCGTTATTATATGTTATAATAGGTTAAAAATTATTTTGTCCTATAATAGCGCTTTATAAAAAATGCTATTATAAGCTGAAAAAATTAAATTATAAAAAAGAGATACAGATAATGTGATGATGTCACTGTTGATGAATGTGTCTATTTGTCTAAATTGATTTCTTAGAAATTCTAAAAATTTAACACGGCTGCTATACCCAATTCCTTGGTGTATAACTCATTATTTTATATTATAACTCCCTAATCCCATAGGTCAGTTCAAAGTTAAAAGAGGAAAATCGGGTACGCTTAAAGTTAATACTCTATTATGACACCCTAACCAACTTGTTATCTTTTGTAACAAGCATTGTTATCAATAAAACCCACTCACAGCGAGATCTCGGGCGGTCCGGTCAGGGTGGCCACCCACCATGCAAGAAGAGAGGAGTGTTTCACCGTCTGAAACTAGGGTCGATTTCAGTGAGATCGCGGGTTGTGAGTTGCGTCGCGCACCCTGGTCAAAGTGGTTGTCGGAGTTATTTTTTTTATTTTTCATTTTTCCATTTGCAACGAAGGAAGAGAACTATATCAAATAAGAAATGGCAAGAAAGGAATATAAAAGAAAAAGAACAATATCAGATAAGAAGAATAAAGTAGGATGATAAGGATTGAAAAGTAAAAAAATTGTGTTCAATACTTATAGTTGTATCATTGTAAAAAGTAATTTTTAATATATTGTAAAGTACATTGTCATGCTGGAAAGCAACATTGTGAAGGATATATATAATAACATATTCTTACGACATGTACTACTACAAATCTTGAATAAAAATAATAATGACATATTTAATACATTGTGAATAATAATAATAATAACATATTTAATACAACATGTACTCTACAACATTGTGAATAATATAATATATTGAGTTTATGCCCTCATTTCAATAATAAAATATATAATAATAATAATAATAAATAACATATAAATAAATAATTAAGTATTTAATTCATTTTTATTTTATTTATTTAAAACTTTTAAAAACTTTTAAGCTTATTTTGTTATTTGTATAGATTATTCGTATATTTAATTTAAAAAATAGTCAATTTTAAAAAGTCAACAAAAATTATCCCACTATTCACTATCCCGCTATCCCATTTTTGAAGTCGGTTGCTCCGCTTTACTAATCGAGACTAATAACTCAGGTAACAAGTAACATGTGCATGCCTTATATGTGTCTTTGGCCACCTTTGTGTGAGTGTTATCTACAATCATAATCGTTTTTTGAATGAATTCAAACGAGATTTTGCAAGATGTTAAATAAGGTAGTTAGTTTAGCATTTTGTATATTAGACGGTGTCACTTCGTTTAGATGTTCACTTTCTTCCCTTAGCCTTAGGACGTATAAAATAAGTCTTCTAACATGTTGAAAAGTCCCTAGGATTATCATAAACTTGGAAAAATCATGTTTGTGTGTAAAAAAAACTACACAGGTCGAACTATACAACTACATGTCGACCTTTGGAAGCTTTTGCTTCAGTACAGGCCGACACTTAGATTTTACATGCTGACTCCGATGCTCCAAGAACGAAGCCTGTAGCTTCTTCCCACATGCTGCAATTCAAGTTGCCTCACAGACCGACCTGAAGACCTTAATAGGCTGACCTATGCATGTTTAAATTCCAAAATTCTTTTTTTCCTATTTTTCTTGCATTCTCTTTTCTTTTGTCCCCCCCCCCACACATATATATATATATATATATATATATATATATATATATATATATATATATATATATATATATTCACATATGCACCTCAATTCTTTTTAAGTATTTTTCTTAGAGTAAAAAACCTAACAAAATACGATCATAAAAGTTGCTCATCATATTTAACCTTTCTTATATGCATACACACAATTGAACTACACATAATAATTTTTAATAGGGTTACCATCCAGATTAGGGTTGATAACGTACAATTAGGTTTGGTGTAACCGAGATTATTAGGTTGATAACTTTCTAGGTTTCAAATAAGAAAAGCAAGATGGGGTTTTCCTTCAAGATCGAGTTTGATTTTAAGGTTTTGGACAAGATCACGTAAACATAAAATCAACAGAGTGAAAGCCTTGGGACAAGGTGGTTCTTTGCAAGAGAGTAGCGCAAGATGGTAAATTGTGTTCGGGAATCTTGGGTTTCTGCAATTTTCAAGCTTGGCACAATTGGTGGATGGGAGACGCATTGTTGGTCACTTGATCAAGCCTTGATGAAGAGTTTGGAGGTGGAAGAATCAACACAATACAATAGTGTTTTTGGGGTTTGCATTCTTCATCTCTTGTATAAATGTTTTTCAAAGAAAAGATTAATTGCAAGTATCTTAGTTTGATTTTAGATTGAGGGAAGACATACCCATAGCAAGGTCGATTGAGGAACTGCCTAAAAAATCTTGGTCTCTCTCTCTCTCTTTTACTTATTTATGCTTTTATTATTGTTTTCACAATTTATCGAGTTCATCATTGTTTGATCATTTTGATTGGAAATTGTTTTTCAATTAGATTATAAAAGTGTTGTTGTTGTTGATATAATCATAATATTTTTTTTATTGTGATTGGTTTTTAACATCAAAAAAATAAATTAAATTTACAATAAATTGTTTGTGCGTGTTTTGATTGTATTTTGGTTCATTAGATACACATGTTACTTGAAATACCCATATATAAAAGAAATACTTCAAAGCATATTTATCATATATAAAAATCAAGTTTGGTACTGAAATACACAATTTCTTAGCAACACATTGTATAAGGATAGCCACTACAACATAAGGTACTAAAACAAGGCTATAAATTATACAAGATGTTCAAAAAAATACAAAAGTCTAAGAACTAGATCCGAAGATCTCAAAAGTCCACAGCGGAAGACAAAGCCATCAAAAAAGTAAAGATAATAAAATTTCCTTGAGGCTTACTCAAGACTTACTCAAGACCTTACGGAGGGTTTGTGACCTACACTCATCAAACCATAATTCGCATATAAACAACCGGTACCTCAAGTCCTTACGGATGCTCTTGTGAAACCCAAGGTTACCGCGAAGAGACTTAATCAAGACTTTACGGAGGACCTTAAAACAATACATAATTCATGATTCACTTTAGCTTAAGGGAAACCTAGACACCTCACAAGTCGCACCTTCTTTATTTCCATTAACTCACACTTTCCAAATTTTAACAAGGCTTTGGTCATTTGAAAAAGTTGGTAAAAGTCGGGTAAAATAACATTTTTTTGGTATCATCAATTTGTAAATATTTTTAGCTTCGATTCGATAGGTGGAACACTAAAATCGGATGCCCGAATTAAAAGTTATGAATTAAAACAAAACTGAAACTTCCAGGTCTCGCTGAGCGAGGGTTTAGCTCGCTGAGCGAGGAACCTCCTGCATTTCTCGTTGAGCGAGCTCTTGCTCGCTGAGAGAGCTATACTAGATCAGCAAACTCAGCTTACGTGAAACTTATCATTCGAAGCCCAATAGCATCCAAAACCCTAATCAACATGAGGAACAACACTAAACATATTCATAGGTATAATGTGAGCAACATAGTTAGGTTTAATCATGTTTTTAACCGTTTAAATCATTTGTTTTCAAGATTTCTACCAAAAACCCTAAACTCATAACTTCAAAACTCAACCAAAAACTAAAACAAAAGTATCTAACTATGAACCCACATCGAGAGATGAAGATTGACGAAAGAAATGAGTCGATTCGACGGACGGATGATTGAGAAATATGAATTTGAAGCTTTAGGGTTTTCTCTCCTTCTTCTCTTCTCCTCTTCTTTTCTTTTTTCTTCTTTTCTTACTAACTACTATTTTCTCTATTTTTCCTTCTATATAAACAAATTATATAAAAACTTAATTTCTTACCAATGGGTCCAAAAATAGAGAGTATCCAAAAATGTCTCTTAATCTTTTTTAAATAAACCTCGGCATAAATAATATCAGTTATCCAACTTAAATTTCCATTTACTCTAAATGGTTTTTCACTAAAATTTCTTAGAATAAACCGAAAATCTTATTGGTATTAAATAATATTATTCGAAGAGTTAAATAAATTACGGGATGTTGCATCCTCCCCCCCCCCCTTAAGTAGAAATTCGTCCTCGAATTTAAAAGATTACCTAAAAAGGTGGGGATACAACTCCCGCATCTCCGATTCCAATTCCCACGTAGTATCTCCCGGATGCGTCGTATCCCATTGTACTTTAACAAGTGGGATCTCCTTGTTTCTTAGCACCTTCGTTTCTCTTCCAACAACACGGCTCAGTTGGGGTTCGAAAGTTAAATCCGTTTCTATCTCGATAGAATCCGGAAGAATAGGATGAAGAGGATCAGGAACAAACCTACGAAGTTGAGATACATGGAAAACATCATGGATTTCCGACAGAGAGGGTGGTAAGGCTAATCTATAAGCAACTTCATCAATCCTTTCTAAGATCTGATACGGTCTTACGTATCTCGGACTTAGCTTGCGCGACTTTCAAGTAGACATGATCACCTTCCTAAAAAACCAAAGGTCTCCTTCGATTGTCAGCATAACTCTTTTGACGATCTTGGGCTTGTTTGATCTTCTCTTGAATCATTCAAATCTTTTCAGTAGTCTCTTGAATAACTCCGGGTCCCAAAATTCTGTCTTCGCCCACTTCCGACCAACACAATGGTGTTCTACATTTTCTTCCATATAATGCCTCATACGGAGCCATTCCAATGCTCGCATGGTAACTATTGTTGTAGGAGAACTCGATCAAAGGTAAAAGTTATTTCCAACTTCCTTTACTTTCCAACACACACGCTCTTAACATGTCTTCCATCGTTTGGATCATACGCTCCGTCTGACCATCCGTTTGAGGATGATTAGAAGTACTCAAACGTAAATTCGTACCCATAGCTTGTTGGAAAGCTTTCCAAAACTTCGAAGTAAACTTCGGATCCCTATCTGACACAATATTAGACGGTACACCGTGTAACCTTACAATCTCATAAATAAACAACCCCGCAAGATGACTTGCCTTGTACGTAGTCTTAACGATTAAGAAATGCGCAAATTTTGCTAGTCGATCAACAATTACCCAAATAGAATCATAACCACCTTGAGTACTTAGTAACCCCACTACAAAATCCATAGAGATAATATCCCACTTCCAAACTGGGATGTCCAAAGGTTGTAACAACCCACCTGGTCTTTGGTGCTCGATGTTTACTTGTTGGCACACCGCACATTCGGACACGAACAACGCGACATCCTTTTTCATACCGAACCACCAATACTCTTTCTTCAAATCTTGATACATCTTTGAAGAACCCGTTTGTATCGTAAAAGTACCTTTATGAGCTTCTTCCAAAATCTTTCTCTTTAATACATCATTGCTCGGAATGCAAATCCTTTGGTTAAATAGGATGACCTCGTCTAACGCCCTTATAAATCCTGGTTGGAGTAGCATCTCTTGCAACTTCTCATCTAGAACTTGTACTTGTAGAATCTCATTCCTCAAGGTATAATTAATATTTAGATTTCCCATCATCACACCGCTCGGAGTCCATACAAATTGTAGATTAAGATCTCGAAACTTTTCCAGCAATGCATATTCTAACATCATCAATGCGGCACCATGAATCACCTTCCGGTTTAAAGCATCTGCCACCTTGTTCGCTTTACCCGGATGGTACTTCAAATCCAAATCATAATCCTTCAGATATTCCATCCACCTTCTTTGTCTCATATTTAATTCCTTCTGATCAAAGAGATACTTCAAACTCTTATGGTCGCTAAACATCTCAAAATGCACACCATACAGGTAATGCCTCCACACCTTTAGAGTAAAAACCACGACCGCTAGTTCCAAATCATGAGTCGAATAATTCTTCTCATGAACTTTTGATTATTGAGAAGCATACGACACAACTTGACCTTCTTGCATAAGAACACCTCCTAATCCCATCTTGGAAGCATCGCAAAACACTTCATAAGATTTATCAGGATCAGGAATAACCAACACCAGAGCAGTAGTCAATCTTTCTTTCAAATACCTGAAACATTGCTCACAACCAGAATCCCATTCGTAAGAAAAATCCTTTCTAGTAAGCTTAGTCAATGGCAATGCCAACTGAGAAAAACCTTTAATGAACATGTAGTAACCAGCCAAGCCTAAGAAACTTTTCACTTCCGAAGCATTCCTTGGTCTCTCCCAATTAATCACAACCTCAATCTTTGACGGATCCACCGCTACACCTCCCTGAGATATAACATGTCCAAGAAACTTAACTTCTGACATCCAAAACTCATACTTACTAAACTTAGCAAAAAGTTGCTTCTCTTGCAGTACCGTTAGAACAATTCTTAGGTGTTCTCTGTGCTCTTGGGGAGTACGAGAATAAATAAGAATATCATCAATAAAGATCACTACAAACTGATCCAAGTAAGCTTAAAATATCCGGTTCATGTAGTCCATGAAGAAAGATGGAGCATTCATCACACCGAAAGGCATCACTAGGAATTCGTAATGACTGTAACGGGTTCGGAACGCAGTCTTTGGCACATCAGAGCTCTTCACACGGATTTTGTGATAACCCGATCTCAAATAAATCTTCGAGAACACACAAGCTCCTTTCGATTGATCTAAGAGATCGTCTATCCTTGGTAAGGGATACTTATTCTTGATATATTATTGTTTAACTTACGGTAATCAATACATATCTGCATTCCACCATCCTTCTTCTTTACCAACAAAACAGGAGCTCCCCACGGTGAAACACTTGGTCTCACAAAATACTTTGCCATCAAATCCTCTAATTGATCCTTCAATTATTTCAACTCGAGTGGCGCCATCCGATAAGGGGAAACAGATATATGAGCCGTCCCCGATATCAGGTCAACTGAGAATTCAACCTCTCTTACCGGAGGTAAGGAAGTGACATCCTAGGGAAAAACTTCGGGAAACTCACAAACTATTGGAATATTCAGAATTTGCGGACCATTACTCTCTTCCTTAGTAAGGACTAATAAAACAAACTTCTCATTCTCAGATAAAAAGTTTACCATTCCAACCGTACCTTCCAATATCGTTGTCAGCACATCCTTCGGAGGGGCTTCCACGGATGGAATAAGGATCAACTTTTCTTCGCATTCGATAAACACAAAATTTGCAGACAACCAGTCCATTCCCAAAATGACATCAACCTTCTTGAGGGGTAAGCAAATAAGATCTATCTGGAAGGTCCTACCGTCCACCGACAAGGTACAGCTTGTAGAAGCATGCCTTCAACCTTGAGGATTTTGATGAAGACAACACGACTCATGCACTTCATACTTGCAAAAAGTTAAGAGCTTCCAACATGATCAAGCAACAAGAAATTGGCATTGTGATCAAGCTTCATATGCACATTCGTTTTATTTCAAGGCTTGGACGCATGTGTTGAGGTATACATCAAATCTCTTTAAGATTGATATACAAGTGCTCAAATTATCATTTCATATTTCATCATGATGCATACAAACTTTGGAAGATTTCTAAACTGGTTTAACACTCTTAAAAATTAATATTTTTCTGTTTTTTAACAGTGTTAACCGGTTAACCATTTGGTTAACCGGTTAACGTCTTCAATATTTGAAATCTGTGTTAACGTTGTACATGCGTTAACCGGTTAACCATTTGGTTAACCGGTTAACACTGAAGGTTTTTGAAAAAATCATTCCTTTTAAAATTCAAATTTTTTCTTTTAGTTATACCTTTTCAAATAATTATTTTTCATAATTTTTTCATACCTTTTTGAAAGGGTGTTTTAAATATTATATATTCTGAATTTTTTAAATTCAAAAACACCTCCTAGAATTTTTCATAAAAAATCACTTAATCAAATTCACTTATTTTCATATATTTTCAAACATTCATAAGTGTTCATATTGATTCATAACATTTCATATTCATAAGTTGAACACTTGTATTGAAATTGAGAAGTGGATTTTGATCAAAGGAGAAGATCAATCTTATATTGATATCACATATTGTATTACTCTCAAAATTACAAAGAATTATAAAAGTTTTCTATTGTGACTTGTGATCCGGGATTGTTGGACACAATGGATAGTGCTTGCAAGAGGATTGTTCTTGCACACTAGTTTTTGTTTAGTTGTTTAGATAGTAGGCCTCACTGATTGATGGTGCGATAGGTTGTACAATCTAAAAACTAGTGGAAAATCTCTTCCGTGTTAGAAAGGGGACTGGATGTACCTTCGGACTGTGAAGGGAACCAAGATAAATTGCTGTGTCTCTTTTATTTCTTGCTTTATCGCTTTCCTACCATAAACAACTAAAAGAGAAAAATCTATCCATCAAGAAAATAATCGAGAAAATTTTATAACACCTTATTCACCCCCCCTCCTCTTAGGCGTACTCTGAATCTATACAGCTTTCACACATAAGGGGTGTTTCTACGGATTCGTCCATAGCGGTAGTAACCACCATAGGAGGAAACAAGGGAAAAACTCTCAATCTGAGTCGCTTTACACAACTAGAAGATACAAAAGAATGCGTAGCTCCACAATCAAATAAAACAAGGCAAGTAATGTCATTAATAAGACAATTACCCGCGATTAGAGAATTGTCACCTTTCGTCTTTCTAGCATCCATAATATACACTCTCCCTTGAATCTGATTCTTTCTCTATGGACAATCCCTAGCAACATGTCCTTCCTTCTGACAATGATAATAAATTATACAATTCTTCTCACACCTTCCAAAATGATTCTTGTGACACCTGGAGCATGCTGGAGGAGCACTAGATCTAGGATTCGACACCTGTTTCCCCTTGAAGGGTTGAGGCCTCGGCCTAAAGGATTGATTGGCTCTTCCCCGCTCACCTTGAACTGCTCTCCCAACACTGGCTTCTATTTGTACTTTCCTCAGACTATGTTCGGGAACAAAGCATTTCCTCAACATCTCGGAATAGGTAGTGAATTCCCGTTGCGAAACACTATGTGAGATTTCGGCCCTTAATCCAAACAAGAACTGCTCAATTTTTCCACCTTTCATCAGGGGCATACATAGCCTGCCTAGAATAGGCCGCCATGTTCTCAAACTTCTCAGCATAACTGGCCATATTCATGCTCCCTTGTCTTAATTGTTGAAATTCAAACTCCTTTTGCGATCTCAAGGAACTCAGAAAATACTTATCCATAAAAATTGTCTTAAATTGTTGCCACACTCTTGGAACTCCTTGTACCATCATCAGGTTTGAAGCACTCTCCCACCACCTAGAAGCATGACCTTTCAATAGATGTGACGCAAATGTCACTTTATCCTCTTCCCCACAAACCAAGATTTGGAAGATCCGCTCCATTCCCGCCACCCACTCATGCGCCTTCACAAGGTCCAAACCACCATGAAACTCTTGGGGATTCAAACAAAAGAAATCCCGGAAGGTTCCACCACCAGCTCCAGGAGCAACCACATGAGGATGAAGACCCCCATTCATTTGGTGCATCATCTCCTGCATGAATTGATGTTACTGCTGCTGCATCTGTTGCATGAATTGGAACATAGGAGCATTCCCGTCACCACTCGTTCGATCGTTACTAGGATGAATGACACTAGGATGACCACGTGTTCCATGCCTACCAGCCATATCCCTAAATGCCATCAAAACAGGATTAAGTTGATCAGGCTCAATACCATAAACATAACATTTAGTCCTACAGTGATATTACGTGTATGAACGGAAATAAAATACTTATAATGTTCCAAGGCTAGGTCGAGGATACGACCTGCTCGGATACCAACTATAATACCCATATATAAAAGACATACTTCAAAGCATATTTTTCATATATAAAAATCAAGTTTGGTACTGAAATACACAAGTTCTTAGCAACACATTGCATAAGTATAGCCACTACAACATAAGGTACTAAAACAAGGCTATAAATTATACAAGATGTTCAAAAAAAATACAAAAGTCTAAGAACTAGTTTCGAAGATCTCAAAAGTCCACAGCAGAAGAAAAATCCATCAAACAAGTAAAGATAATCAAATTGCCTTATCTTTACCCTTTTCGAAACCTGAGGTACCTCAAATAACAACATCAACATGGGGTGAGATAAAACATCTCAGTGAGTTCCCAATCTTAGAGTTCTCTCAGCTCTAAGGGTTTATCCCGAAATAAATCTCACAAGTTTCCACAAACCATCTCACACAAGGACCGATAACAAAGGGGAACTAAGGTCCACACATGATCTCAGTATACAATAAGAGAAACGTCTACCTCAAGTCCTTACGGATGATTCACGTGGGACTAAGGACAACCCACCACAAGGCTTACTCAAGACCTTACTGAGGATCCAACATAACACTCTCTTCAATCTTTACGGATGCTTCCCGTGGGACTTAAGGTAACCCACCTCAAGACTTAAGATTAACACATAACTAGTATAACACTCGCCTCAAGTCCTTACGGATGCTTCATGTGGGACTAAGGGCAACCCACCTCAAGGCTTACTCAAGACCTTATGGAGGGTTTGTGACCTACACTCATCAAACCACAATTCACATATAAACAACTGGTAGTTCAAGTCCTTACGGATGCTCTTGCGAAACCTAAGGTAACCGCGAAGAGACTTAATCAAGACTTTACGGAGGACCTTAAAACAATACATAATTCATGATTCACTTTAGCTTAAGGGAAACCTAGACACCTCACAAATCGCACCTTCTTTATTTCCATTAACTCACACTTTCCAAATTTTAACAAGGTTTTGGTCATTTGAAAAAGTCAGTAAAAGTCGGGTAAAATAACATCTTTTGGTATCATCAATTTATAAATATTTTCAGCTTCGATTCGATAGGTGGAACACTAAAATCGGATGCCCGAATTAAAAGTTATGAATTAAAACAAAACTGAAACTTCCAGGTCTCGCTGAGCGAGGGTTTAGCTCGCTGAGCAAGGAACCTCCTGCATTTCTCGCTGAGCGAGCTATACCAGATCAGCAAACTCAGCTTACGGGAAACTTATCATTTGAAGCCCAATATCAACCAAAACATCAATCGACATGGGGAACAACACTAAACATATTCATAGGCATAATGTGAGCAACATAGTTAGGTTTAATCATGTTTTTAACCGTTTAAATCATTCGTTTTCAAGATTTCTACCAAAAACCCTAAACTCATAACTTCAAAACTCAACCAAACACTAAAACAAAAGTATTTAACTATGAACCCACCTCGAGAGATGAAGATTGACGGAAGAAATGAGTCGATTCGACGGACGGATGATTGAGAAATATGAATTTGAAGATTATGGTTTTCTCTCCTTCTTCTTCTTTTCTCCTCTTCTTTTCCTTTTTCTTTTTTTCTTACTAACTACTCTTTTCTCTATTTTTCCTTCTATATAAACAAAATATATAAAAACTTAATTTCTTACAAATGGGTCCAAAAATAGAGAGTATCCAAAAATGTATCTTAATCCTTAATTTAAATAAACCCCGGTGTCGCTCCCAGGATTTTCATCCTAGTACAAACGCGAAAGTGGCGCGGAAAAGGTAGAGTCACCAGCCATGCATTTTTATCCCGAATGAATGGGAAAGGTAATATTGCACAAACCTAAGGAAGAAGGAAAGGACAAGGCCTTGCAAACCAAAGATCTGGGTTTGGGAGTCGGTTACGACCTGGGAAGGTATTAGCACCCCAGATCGTCCGTCGTACCCGATGGGATCCATGCTTGTTTGTTTTGTTTCAAAGGGTGAGAAATAAGATGCTGCTGAACAAAATAACTGCTATTGGAATGGAATGAGAAAGGAACTGAAAAAAAAGAGAATGAAAAGAAAAGGGGAAATGTAGGGAAAATAAATAATGTGCTCGAACGGGCCCTACCCCGCTACATACGTACCTCATCGGAAAAACGAGGATTAGAGTCGACGTAGTTCGGCTAACTAAGGCGGGAACTATTTGTTTGTGTTTTTTATGCCCTGAAATTTCGTATGTCTATGCTCAGGTGTTGCAGGCTCGTCTGGTACGAGTGCGTTTACAGTCTTGCATGCGAGACAAGTCGTCTCAAGTTTGCGTTAAGAATGAATGAGGTGAGAAAAGAAGTTCCCGCAAGAAAGTCGCTTATTGTTTGTTGTTCGCTTTTTAAGAGTTTTGTATGAATTTGGCACAAGGAAGTGAATTCAAACTATTTTCCATGGAATGTGTACTTGCTACTACATTCCAATATGTAATAATAGAACAAGCACACCAAGCAAGGAGAATTTATCCAAGACTTGTTCCCAAGGATTAGGGTTTAAGTTCACTAGCTTGTTGAACTTTATTACATGTTTTTGTAGCTTTTATGAAGAAGTATCTTTTAGATTTTTCTTTGTGAAACAACCCCTTGATAAGAGTTGTACATCATGCTAGACAAGCCTACACCATTCCAAGATGGAATGAATGCAAGTGCCCCATGGAATAAGGCTATACACAAGGGGTCCTTTCTTACATTGTTAAGTCTTTTTGGATTTTTGTTTGCAGATGAGAAGAGAAAGACTCAAGAGACAAAGGTCAAAGCTAATGGGGGACTAAGACACAACCCTAAGCTATCTTATTATGTACAAGTGTGATCCTATGGTTAATGAGGTATTCTAACCTAAGGAGAAGAAAGAACAAGTTAGAATTCAACTTACTTCCTAAGGAAGTTAAGTTGAATCTAAAGAGAGAAAGGGAAACCTATGAACAAAGCACAAAGGTGCTAAGGCAAAAGCAAATAGATTCATTGAGGAATAATAATTAAGTTATTACCTAATCTTCCCCCCTACAAAACAAGTATTAGTATGATGAATCAAAATGAGCAATTATTACATGGTAATCTTCACAAACAATTCACACTATCTAAGGAAAAGATTAGTGAACTCCTAATATAAATACCTAAGCCTAAGGCAACTTATAAGATGGTAAACTTAAAAAGTCAGTAGATAAACCTAACTCAAGTATTCTAAAACTACAAGAGTAACCAAATTCAAACTATGCCCTAAAAGGAAGCTAAACCCTAATGAGAGCTAAGGTAAAGTTACATGAAGAAGCTTAAAGGATTAAGTAAACTAAAATTGCATAAACCCTAAGGTGAATAGAACATCCAGGGGCTAACACCTTCCTAAAGTCCTCTAAGATGTCAAACTAAAAGGGGATAAAGAGATCCAAGTAAGAGAGATGCAAACTATATGACTGATGATGTGAACATAAGAAAGAATGCATGTGAAACTTTAAAGGAACAAAAAGCTTATGGTAAAAAATCAAACATGACCAAAAGGATTTTAATTCCCCATACAAAAACCAGGGACTTGATGGAATGCTAAATGTGGTTTGAACATGCAATGATTATCACAAAATAGGTTTTGAGGGGTTAAGATGGAGGGTGAAGAAGAATTAGGTCAAAAGGAAGGCAAAAGAAACTTAAGACTCAAGCAAACCCTAAAATCAAAAGACAAAGCTCTAATGATTGTATTCTATACTTAAGGACTTCCAATGTGACCTACAATACTCATAACCAAGACCTTAGATAAATGGCATGAATGCCTTATACAAATGGAGATGAAAGAAGCTTGTAAAAGGGACCAAAAAGGAAATAGGACTTAAGCAACTTGGGAAAAATACCAAATGACCTAGAAAAATTATGAAATTTAACATTATACCTCACAATCCAGAGAATAACATTTTTAAAAAAATCTCATGAAAATTCCTAATTTTGAGTAGTGAAAGAATCATTAGAATGCAATTAGGTTTTATGTGAACCTATGTGAAGAATGGACTCAAAAGGACCCAAACAATGACCTAAAAATCCAGAGAAAAATATTTTGGGAAAGTTTAATGAGATCTTAAAAGAATGAAAAAATAATGGGGTCTTTATCATTTGTGGTTTATGAGAACACAAATATACAAAATGATTGGTTCAAAATGGAGAAATTGTGAAACAATTAAAAGGGAAATTAATTATGACTTCAAAAATTAATAAAACTAAAATCTAAAAATACGGAAAATTAGAGAAAATTGAGAGGATCCTATATGAATTTATTTGGAATTTCTTGATGCAATTTACTATTTTTAAAAATAAGAAACGAAATTGAAATTTTAATGAAAAATAAATTAAAAATAAGTCAATTGGTTTGGGCCTGGGGGTGCGTTTAGTGAGGAAACCAGCATAACTGGGTTTGGATGCAATGCACGTGGGGTGCCAATATGAAGTCAACAAGTCAACTGGGGTTTGTGAAGGATTCATGGCACGTGAGGGTCACGAGAATTTTAATGTGCTGGCGCGTTCTAGGCTCTTGATTCAGACTAATCTAATGGCCACGTTATAAAGATAGCTCCGGCCTAGGGTTACAATTCAGGTGACCGGAAGTGACCTCCGGTCAACTTCTTCGGTCCCCTGGCCTAGGGTTTCTTAAATCCTTCATGAAAATGAAAACTAAAACCACAGACTGGCTCGTTTCTCCCTCCTGATCACATATCTAAACTTGTTTTTGGCTTAGGGTTCATGAATTAGTCAAATCGAATGCAAACATTTCCACACCTAAAACTGGATCTAGGCATCAAACATGCCTATCATCTAGCCATACATTACAATGCTCCTATTGAGCTTCAATCAACATGAAAACATTGAAAAATAAGCAATTCGATCAAGCAAAGTATCAGAGCATACCTGAATTGCAGAGGTGTCTAAATGTTGATAGAATACCATAGAGGAGATTCCTTGAGTTGCTTGATCTTGCTCTAACACAACAAGAGTGAAATAAACACTCTGTACTTGGTGGATCTTGAGAAATTGAAACAAGTGCAGTTAAGATCAGTGATATGAATAACCAGCTCCTTTGACAATTCAGGTTGAGCAATCCACAGAAATGGTGCAACACATGATATTGATGATGGCTTGATGAAGATCAGTGCTAGAGAGATGAAGATTGTGAAGTTTCAGTCCCAAGGGCAGTGCAACCACAAAGTTGTTGTAGCGGTAAAATCGTGAGTGTAAGCTATTGATTAACTTAACTCGATGTACACAGAGTCGCCACCGCGCTTTTATTTATTTCCAAAAGGAAAAAGGTAAAAGAACGAATAAAAACCTAAGGATCTAAAAGCAAAAGCTAAAAGAAACAAACAAAGAATGGGTAAGGGGATTGGTTACAAATCGGGAAGGTTTGACGCACCCGACTCGTCCGTGGTACTCCACGGGAGCCCTTTGAAATATTTATTGTTTTTTGGTTTGAAATTGGTTTGCTTAAAAATGATTGAAGGGATGAGGAGAAGAATGTTTTTTAATGATTTTGTGTTTGATGAGGTTTTAACGCCTCATGCCTACGTACCCACAAAGTGCAATGCGAGATCAAAACCTCGTAGTTCGTGGTACAAAATTTGAAAAGAAACAATGAGTTGCATTAATTTTAAAATGTAGAGATAAGTCGTCATTCTTTAGCGAATAATTCCGCTAGAAAGAATGAATCATATCTAAACATATGAAAAGAAAAGGTGCACAAAAGGCACAAAAACAATTGAGTGAGTTTTGGATTTTTTAAAGTATATAAGAAAAGAATTTCGATATATTTACATGGATTAACATTTATTTAAGAAAACAAAGTGAAAAGGTTAAAATCACTTGACCTAAGTCAAGGTTTGATTGCGAAAGCGTTTGAAGTTTGAAAACAAAGAAGATTTTTGAAATAGGGAGAAGTTTTGAAAATTTAAGAATGGGGAGGAGATGAAGGGACTATCCTAATACTTGAATTAAAATTTAAGAGAAGAGCGACCAAACCATATTATGAACATTTCTTCATGGTAACCGGAATTCCATCTTCAAAAACCAATGAAGTTAACTTGAGGCCAAAGTTTCCAATCCATCACAACTTGAGCAAGGGGAGAGATCCTAAAATCTAAGTCCATACTCCAATGCTAAGGATAGTAACCATAGTCCGAAATTAAAGTCACCAATCTTTTTTAATGTTTAATCCTTTATTAGTGTTTTGGTGTCCAAATGAACAAAATAAAAATCACAAGCAACAATATAAACATAAACAATATGATATATGATATAATATGATAAAAGCATAATAAAGAGATAAGGAGCGAGAAATTGAAATAAAGAGGATAAGGTACGAGAGATTGAATTTAAATGGATTATATTCATATTATTATAATATTTACATAATAAGTGGTATGATGAACTTAATCAAGCACAACCACGAAAAAATAACAAAATCGAGGCAACCGGATCCAAGTGGATCTTATTCCGAATCGGGACAACTTTAGGTCTATGTTAAGCAATCGCCAAGTAATTTACGAAGTAATTACCCTACAAATGAGGCCGGCCACCACTAATTAAAGTGGAAAATATTCGTGCTAATACATGTTAGAGAAACGATATTATGGATCGTTCTCCGAAAACATGCCACACTAAAAGAAAAAGAATGGTCTAATCTTGATCGAGATTTTCGTTGAATTTATCGAAAGCAACCTATCACGATCTCAAAGTATGGAGAATGATCCAAGTGATCATTCATCCATAGATTTGAAATAATGAAGATTAAACCTATTCGAAATTCAACAATCAAGAATCAGAGATTTTCATCGACCAAAAGTAAAAAGATGAAAGAAAGAAAGCATGGATCTAAAAAAATAAATCCATAAAAGAATTGAAATATTTTTTAAATCTTTTTCTAAAATCTCTTTTCCTAAAATCTTTCTAAAATTCTTTTTCCTAACATATTCCTAAAATACTTTTTCTATAAAATTCTTAAATCAAAAATAAATTATCACAAAATCATTTAAAAAAAAACAAACTAAAGAATATTAATAAAAAATAGAAGAATGGAAAGGGGATGGGGATATCCACGGGTCTTGCTGGATAGTAACCAGATCCAAGTGGATCAACATCCAATTTCTTTAAAACAAAATAACAATTTTATAATGAAAACAGAAACAAGAATTAGAAAAAAAAAGCCACAGCTCTTCTTCTTCAATGCGCGGCGGAAACAGTGAAGGCTACTCTCCTCATTCTCACCTTCAAATGTCAAACAAAACGAAACAACAAACGCTTCTTCTTCGCAAATCTCCTTCTTTCTTCTCTTTAATTTTCTTCCTCCTTCACGCGGATCTTCTCCCTCTCTCTTCTGATTCAATTAGGTTTTAGAGTTGAAGGTGATTTGAGGATGAAGATTAGATTGAAGGTTGAAGATGAGTTTGGAATTTTGAAGTTTGTAATTGATTTTGGCAGAATTTATGGGGGCTAGAGAGCTTGGCGATTGAAGAGAAATGGGGCTGAATTTATAGGGGGAAAAGGATGAGGTTGGATGCCGTTTTGTTTTGATTTGGAATGCGTTTTGAAGTCATGATCTTCTCGTGTTCACTTGCGAATTTCGTTTTTGATTCGTTTTTATTTTTCTGCGTTTTATGCCTGTTATATTTGCGTTTCAGGGGTGCGTGATGTTGTTGAGTTTTCAGTTTGGGGCTTACGGCGTGACTTGAATTGCGTGCGTGCGGAGAGGCTTGGCTGGATTATCTTCGAAGTCTTGGCGTATGTCACGTGGAAAGCTGGCGTGTGTATTTGGGTGTGGGCCTGCTGTTGTTGTTTTGGCTTGAGGGAATTTCAATGAGGCTTGAAAGAAGTTGTGTTGTGTTGAAGGCTTTGGCTTTCGTGAGGCTTCGTGAGGCTGGCGTACGGATTACTGCTGGAAGGCTTGTGGCTTGGGCTAGCATGAAGTTTGCGTGTGTTGTTGTTATGTTGAAGTGATGTGAGGCGGCTTGGAGATGTGTAGCTAGGCCTGTGATACTTGCGGCCTGATGTGTGAGGTATTGGCTTGATGGGTTGTTTGGCTTGTGATGCGGTTGGAAAATGGCAAGCAAGTGGCTGGGAAAAGTGTTGGCTTTTGATGCGTGATGGCTTGCAGGAAAAGCTGATATTTTGAGGCTTGTAGTGTGGAAAAGGCTTGAAATGTTGGGCTTGATGATGGAAAGGGCTATATGAAAAGCTTTTTTTTTGTTGTTTGTATTTTGGTATTTAATATTTGGAATTATAATATGATATTTTTTTTAATGAATGGACTAGAAAAAAAAATGTAATGGATATTTTATATGAAAAAATAGTATATAAAAAAAATGAAATGTGTAAATGGACAAAATAAAGTTGGATTAAAAGGAAAAATGAATTAAAAAAAATGTTGTTCGAATATAATATGTAAATGGGTAAGAGAAAAATTAAATTGGAATTTGGATGGGAAATATGAATTGAATATAAGTGAATAGAAATGAGAATAATCGAGATAAATCGGATGACAAAAAAACGAAATATGAATGGATATAGATAAAAATGGATAAGAAAATTGGAATAAGGGTGAATAAATGGACATGAATTGATGATTTTAAGCCCACCACAAACTTCTTGATTTTTCTTGCATAAGCCTCTAATAAAAGTGAACACAACCATCACTAAACCACTGAACAGCTGAATAATTCGCAACTTGCCATTCAAGCCACCACCATTGACTTTTGAACTTCTGAACATTTTCAAATACTTCTGAATCGATCTCTTGGAAAATAAATCCACAGATGAGCTGATGATCACTCGATCAATACAATTTGGATCACACTTCTCACAAACCACAACACAATAAACCAGAGAACTTCCGCACTCACCACAACTTATCATTGAATACGCATCGTCCAAGAAATAAACCACTGGCACACATAATTTGCAGTCGACACAATTTTCTAATAGTTTGACCAATATTAGGTCAAATATCCATTTGGATCGAATTGTAACCGAACAAACGTATCTGAGTTGAAATCACTGTCTTATCTTCGCAAACCTGCAACACAGAGAAAAAGAAGAACACTGCAACATATTTTTTTTGGTATTTTGGTTAGTGATCAGTAAATATAAACAAATATAAAGAAGTAAAAATAATGGTGATCCCCTGCGAAGCATAGACCCAGATCTGAGAAGAAACTCGAAAGCCATTGTGATCTTGTTTGTATGCAAAATGCAGATGATATGAGAAGAAATCTTAGGGAAAAAATTAGGGTGTTACAGCTGCCCCTATTTAAGTTTCTTCAATCCGGAGATATGAAGATTGACATCTTTGTCTCTACAAGATAGGAGAGACTTAAATACAGAAAACCCAATTTTTGTCCTAAGATATCATGATATGAGATGAATACGATATGAAAACCCAAGATCTCCGTGGGGAAAATAATGACCGCTAGAGGAAAGCAAAAACTTGGGGACACAAAAGAAAATCCTGCTGGGGAAACAACAACAGACAACGAAAAGAGTCACCAGGAAAATAAATCACTGGATAGCTGACTCCACTTGGGAAAAGATATGAAATAATCAGGGAACAGAATTCAACTAGGGAAATAAACACCCTGCCAGAAACTATCAATCATACAAAGTATTTGAATCCAAGAATGGAGAAATACTGTGTTGGAAAAGAATCATCCACTACCTGTTTACTGGGTAAGAAAATAACGGACTCGACTATCAATTTACTGGATCGGAGCAAAATACAGAGGGATAACCTCCACTACCTTTTTACTGGGCAGAAAAATTCTCAACTACCTGATTTACTGGGTAGAAAATATAAAGGACTCGACTATCGATTTACTGGATAGGAGCAAAATACAGAGGGATAACCTCAATTTCCTTTTTACTGGGTAAGAAATATAAAAGACTCGACTATCGATTTACTGGATAGGAGTAAAATAAAGAGGAATAACCTCCACTAACTTTTTACTGGGCAGAAAAAATTCTCAACTACCTGATTTACTGGGTAGGAGCATGATCAACTACCTGATTTACTGGGTAGGAACTCAATCAAAGGGAAACGGCTTCTATTACCTTTTTACTGGGTAAGAAGAAGGAATCTCAACTACCGGATTTACTGGGTAGAAAAATTCTCAACTACCTGATTTACTGGGTAGGAGCTTAAGCAAAGGAAAACAACCTCTGTTACCTTTTTACTGGGTAAGAAAAAGAAATCTCGACTACCGGATTTACTGGGTAGGAGCTTAAGCAAAGGAAAACAAATTCTAATACCTTTTTACTGGGTAAGAGGAAGAAATCTCGACTACCGGATTTACTGGGTAGAAGAAAAATTCTCAACTACCTGATTTACTGGGTAGGAGTACAAGTAAAAGAACTTGATCAAATTGGTAATATTACCCACTATCGATTAACTGATAGCTTAATTCCAAAGTAATATACTCAAGCTGGAGAAAATGTTGCCCACTATCAAACAATGATAGCTTAATTCCAAAGCAAATACTACTCACAAAAGGGGACCAAAGTTCAATCCAAGAACAATTTGGAGAGAAACGGTCAAACAAGACTCATCCCGAGGAGAAAATATCTCAACTGGGGAAAATTCCATCCAGATAATAAACTGGGGAGGAAACTGAATCAACATCATCCACGAGAAACAAACTCAGTGGGGAATTAAAAAGGATTAACACTTTCTGCTTAATGGTCGACACTCTAAATTTAAGAGGAAGACGACACACACACTCTGTGGGGAAAGTCCACACCAAAGAGCAGATAACAATGATAAACACAAGAGTGCAAGCAAACGATGCTATGCTTATGCGTATGAATATGCTTATGAATATGATGACAGAACAGACATAAAGATAAGAAACAGGTGACATGAACACCACAACAACCGGATACTCGGCTAATCCCAAGGCAACAATGCAGGGAAGCATGCTGGAGATTCAACTTGAAATCTTGTAGGGGACTGTCATAAACCATCAAAGGAATAAAATCCTACTACAAGGCTTAAATCATGATGAGATAGCATCTGCTAGGGATATCATCCTGCTGAGGAAAGGTAATAATCTGCTGAGGGTGAAAATAATCTTGATAAAATCAAACTTCACGAGGAATAACTGTCATACCACCCCTGCTCCACTTGGGGATAGAGTGCGAGACCTGTTGAAAATCACATAGGAACCTGCTGGAAATCAACACATGCAGACCTACTGGGGATCCATATGGGGATATCAGAAGTTAACATCATAGCCAAAACAATTATGAGGGATTTTAAATCAATACCCACCATCAGGTAAAAGAAAACCTCTAAACTGACTGCTATATCAATACTTCTATATTCAAGGATGCAAATAACTCAAGCTGAGGAACAAGAGCTCAGTTGGGGATTCCCAATGCTTCTCAATTTAAAGATAACTTGCTGAGGAAGAGATCAAAAACTCAGCTAGGGATTCTTAAAAATATTCTTTCCAACAACTCTTCTGGGGAATACATGGGAACTCAAAACAGACATACAATTTTCGCTCATGCTTATTGTTGGGGAACAAAACATCATTAACATTAACCTGTCAAAATTATCCAGGGACTTCGCATGGATACAACCGAATCAAACCCTGCTTTGGGAGAGACGAGTTACACACATTCAGACTTTACCATTCTTGGAATCAATATTGACATCCTTTCTTTGTTCACATATCAAAAGAAAAATGTTTTTAAAATCTTCAAAGATTAAATTTATTAAATTTGTTTCAAAAATCAACATCAACAATAAAT
Organism: Lathyrus aphaca; assembly: GCA_963966055.1. Classification (NCBI taxonomy): domain Eukaryota; kingdom Viridiplantae; phylum Streptophyta; class Magnoliopsida; order Fabales; family Fabaceae; genus Lathyrus; species Lathyrus aphaca. Next base: position 480,893,078 of record OZ014525.1, on the reverse strand, counting down.
TGAAATTTTGTAAGCAGAAACAATATAAAGAATTGCAAACAATTGAATAAAAGCTCAAATTCATTGATAGAATGGTAGTCAGCAAATGGCATGACTCCATGGATCATTACAAGTTTGAAAAATGGTAAATACATGGAAAAGGGCTACATTGAGATACAATGATCACTATTCTCCCTATCAACTTTGAACTCCATTGTGTTCGAAACTTCAGTCAAGGATGAGTGAATAAGAATCTTTGATGGGAAATTCTTCTGAGGGATAGAATCTGAAATCCTCGGTTGCTACAAGTGATCCAGTCTGTCGACGCAGTTACTTGCCATGATCCCTAACTTTTGCCTAGATTGCCCTTTCGGGTTTTCAATCTACCGGGATAATTATTTCTGTTTTTGTCTCTAATTTTTGCCTGGACCGCCCTTTCGGGTTTTCAATCCACCGAGACGCTCATTTTTGCCTAAGCCGCCCTTTCGGGTTTTCAACTTAGCGAGCTGTTCTTTTTTTTTAGGCGAAGTATTTCTTGACTGCATCCGCATTCACAGGGCGAGTGATCTCCTCACCATCCATAGTTGCAAGAATTAATGAACCGCCAGAGAAGGCTTTCTTAACAACATATGGGCCATCATAGTTCGGAGTCCACTTGCCCCGAGAATCTTTAAGGAAAGACTGAATCTTTTTAAGCACGAGGTCGCCTTCTCTGAATACACGAGGTTTGACCTTCTTATCAAAAGCTTTCTTCATTCTTTGTTGGTACAACTGACCATGACACAAAGCTGTTATTCTCTTTTCCTCAATCAAATTCAACTGATCAAATCTACTCTGACACCATTCAGCCTCAGTCAACTTGGCTTCCATCAGAACTCTCATTGATGGGATCTCGACTTCGACGGGGAGCACTGCTTCTGTACCATAAACAAGTGAGAAGGGGTTGCCCCTGTTGAAGTTCAGACAGATGTACGATATCCATGCAAAGCAAAAGGGAGCGTATCATGCCAGTCCTTGTACGTCACAACCATCTTCTGAATGATCTTCTTAATGTTCTTATTCGTAGCTTCAACAACCCCATTCATCTTTGGTCTATAAGGAGAAGAATTATGGTGTTGAATCTTGAATTCTTCACAAAGCTCTTTCATCATCTTATTATTCAAGTTCGAATCTTTATCAGTAATGATTCTATTCGGAACACCATATCTGCAGATAATATTATTCTTGATAAACCGAACCACGACTTGCTTGGTCACATTAACATATGATGCTGCTTCCACCCACTTGGTGAAGTAGTCAATTGCCACAAGAATAAAACGATGTCCATTCGAAGCCTTGGGTTCAATCATACCAATCATATCAATTCCCCACATAGAGAAAGGTCATGGAGAAGAAATCACATTGAGATAAGCTGGTGGCACGTGAATCTTATCAGCATACACTTGACACTTATGGCACTTTTTCACATACTTGCAACAATCAGATTCCATTGTCAGCCAATAGTAACCTGCTCTCAACATCTTTTTAGCCATTGCATGCCCGTTAGCATGAGTGCCAAAAGATCCTTCATGAATTTCTTTCATTAACATGTCTGCTTCGTGTCTATCCACGCATTTGAGCAAGACCATGTCAAAATTTCTCTTATAAAGCACATTTCCATTCAGGAAGAAATTGCCTGCCAATCTCCTCAAAGTCCTCTTATCTTTATCGGATGCCCCAAGTGGGTATTCCTGACTCTGGAGAAAACATTTAATATCATGATACCAAGGCTTGTCATCATGGACCTCTTCAACTGCAAACATATGAGCTGGTCTTTCAAGTCGCGTCACACTGATCATGGGAACATCATTCCACTGGTGCACCTTTATCATAGAAGCTATAGTTGCTAAAGCATCTGCCATCTGATTCTCATCACGAGGAACATAATGGAACTCAACTTTAGTGAAGAAAGTTGATATCTTCCTGGCATAATCTCTATAGGGGATCAAGTGGGGCTGATGGGTTACCCACGTACCTTGGATCTGATTAATTACCAAGGCAGAATCTCCATACACATCAAGATGCTTAATCCTCAGATCAATAGCTTCCTCAAGACCCATAATACAGGCTTCATACTCAGCTTCATTATTGGTACAAGGAAAAGTCAACCTCGCGGCAAAAGGAATATGTGAACCATGGGGAGTTATGATCATTGCCCCAATTCCTCTTCCGCGTGCATTCATGGCACCATCAAAAACTAAACCCCATCGAGATCCAGGCTCCGGCCCTTCCTCAATCAAAGGTTCATCACAATCTTTCACTTTCAAAAACATCACATCTTCATCTGGAAAATCAAACTTGATAGGTTGGTAATCATCAATCGGTTGATGTGCCAAATGGTCAGCCAAGATACTACCTTTTACAGCTTTTTGAGTTCGGTACTCGATATCATATTCTGACAACAACATTTGCCAACGAGCAATCCTCCCAGTTAAAGCAGGTTTTTCAAAAATATACTTGATTGGATCCATTTTAGAGATCAACCAAGTTGTATGATTCAGCATATACTGGCGAAGACGCTTTGCAGCCCAAGCTAAGGCGCAACAAGTTTTTTCAAGCATGGAGTACCGAGACTCACAATCAGTGAATTTCTTACTCAAGTAGTAAATTGCATATTCTTTTCTTCCAGATTCATCTTGCTGACCAAGCACACAACCCATGGAATCTTCCAACACAATCAAGTACATGATCATCGGTCTACCTTCCACCGGAGGAGACAAGATAGGAGGTTCAAGCAGATATTCTTTGATACTTTCAAACGCCTTCTGACAATCATCTGTCCAGACACAACCTTTATCTTTTCTAAGCAGCTTGAAGATCGGAGCACATGTGGCAGTCATGTGAGAGATAAACCTCGAAATATAATTCAAACAGCCCAAGAATCCTCTTACTTGCTCTTCGGTTCTTGGAGCAGGCATTTCCTGAATAGCTTTTACTTTATCAGGATCAACTTCAATGCCTCTTTGGCTGACAATGAAACCTAACAACTTTCCAGAACGTACACCAAAGGTGCACTTGTTTGGATTCAGACGAAGCTTAAACTTCCTTAACCTCTGAAACAACTTCAGCAAATGTTCAACATGATCCTCTTCAGTCTTCGACTTAGTGATCATATCATCAACATATACCTCGATTTCTTTGTGCATCATATCATGGAAAAGTGTGGTCATAGCTCTTTGGTATGTCGCACCAGCATTCTTCAATCCAAAGGGCATCACTCTATAGCAGAATGTTCCCCATGGTGTAATAAATGTGGTCTTCTCCATGTCCTCGGGTGCCATCTTTATTTGATTATAACCGGAAAATCCGTCCATAAAAGAGAACACATCAAACTTAGCCGTATTATCTACCAACATATCAATGTGTGGCAATGGAAAATCATCTTTCGGACTGGCTTTGTTCAAATCTCTGTAATCAATGCACATTCGGACTTTTCCGTCTTTCTTCGGAACAGGAACGATATTGGCCACCCATTCAGGATAAGTTGACGTCACAAGAAAACCTGCATCAATCTGCTTTTGAACCTCCTCTTTGATCTTTACCGCCATGTCGGGATGAGTTCTTCTCAGCTTCTGCTTTACAGGTGGACATTCAGGCTTCAACGGCAATCTATGCTCCACAATATCAGTATCAAGACCTGGCATGTCTTGATAAGACCAAGCAAATACATCAACATACTCTCTGAGAAGCTCTACAATCCTCTTCTTAACATCAGGACCAAGCAATGCTCCAACTTTGACTTCTTTCTTTTCATCTTCAGAACCCAAGTTGACCATCTCTATAGACTCTCCATGAGGCTGAATAACCTTCTCCTCGTGCTCAAGCAACCGAGAAATCTCATCAGGAATCTCTTCAACATCCTCTTCCTCAGCTTCAAACACAGGGAATTCAAAGTTGGGAGAGGGCATAGGATCATTGTTTTCAATGGGTTTATCAATCAATCTGCACAATGATTTTATTTTTATTTTAGAGTATGAAAAAAAAGTGCAAACAATATGCAGATAAACAATTATTATTATTATTTTGGGTTCTTTATGTTACCATATTTTCAGAATAAAGCAAAAAGGAAAAACACATATGGAAATAACAAAATAACATTTTATTGATGATGATAAAATTTGAAACAAAGCCCGACAAACATCACTTTCACCTTGGGCAGAGTGAAAGGATTTTTGAAAGAAAATAAAACAAATTACTTTGAAGAATGAACAATAAATGGAACATCAACAGCAATCCAGTTCTGGAAAGTCTTTCCATACGTAACGAAGTCAAGCATTTCTTCATCTTCATCATCTTCAATGATGGCAGCAGTGGAATGATCGTTGATAAATCCAGCACTTCAGAAGCCTTCTTGAATAGTCTTTGGGTCTTTAAGAACCACGCCTGGTGCAAAGCCGATACCGAAACCTTCCTTGTTGTCGACAGCATCAATAACTCGTCCCCAACCATCAGACTGACCACTTTCAAGCACTCGCAGAGCATCCTTGAGAGAAGACATGGGCATGGCATTCTTCTTAGCAACATTATCCACAACAGAAAGAGCTTGAAATGAAGTTCCCACCTCTTCCTCAGCATCAATATAGGAGAAAGAAGACAAATTGCTCACAAGCATCGCCCTTTCACCTTCAATGGTCACCAATTTCCCCTCTTTCACAAACTTCAGCTTCTGATGAAGAGTGGATGTCACAGCTCCTGCCTCGTGGATCCAGGGTCTTCCGAGGAGACAACTGTATGCGGGACGTATATCCATTACTTGAAAAGTAATTTTGAATATAAACGGTCCAATAAGAATAGGAAGATCCACTTCACCAATCACTGTCTTCTTCGACCCATCAAACGCTTTCACAATAATCCCACTATGCCTCATGGGAACACCTTGATACGCAAGCTTTGACAAAGTCGATTTCGGCATAACGTCCAGAGACGATCCGGTATCAACTAGCACCTTGGACATAGCATCTTCCTGACAATTTACCGAAATATGCAATGCCAAGTTATGATTTCTTCCTTCTTCAGGCAAATCATCATCACAGAAGCTTAAATTGTTGCACGATGTGATATTAGCCACAATACTATCAAACTGATCAACAGTCACATCATGGTCAACATAAGCTTGATCAAGAATCTTCTGCAAAGACTGCCTATGAGCCTCAGAGCACATCAAGAGTGATAAAACTGATATCTTCGACGGAGTATGCAACAACTGCTCAGTAATGTTGTACTCACTCTTCTTTATCAATTTTAACACCTCATCTTCACTATCACCAGATTGGCCTGTTTGGACAACAGCATCCATAATCTGCTTACTCGCACTTGTATCTTCAACTCTCTTCGGAGGGTCTGAAGCATACACTCTACCACTTCGAGTAACCTTTGTCACATCAGCAATGCTAACCACAGACTTTGGAGTAGGAATAGGAACTTCCCTACCATTTTCTATCATCGTAGCATTATACCGGAATAGTCTCTGGAACTGGAGGTGGAGGACGGGTTTGCACAAGATTCTTTGCAATCAAAGATGGAAGCAAGTCCGCATACGACATCAGAATAGGATCAAAACTCGGCTTAGCCCGAACTTGTTGATTACCACCTTGTTGCACAGAAGGTTGCTGATAACGAGGTTGGTACTTTGGAACTGCTGGCACAGTTGGAGACACATTAATCATCGGTGTTACAGAAGATACATGCTGCGAATGGTGATTCCCACGACTGTGAGGTCTTCTATAATTTTCACGGGATACTGCATTAGTCTCATTTTCTTTCTTTTTCCCAAAGTTGAACCTTCTAGAGCCTGAGCCATTGCTATTCTCTTGACTTAACCGTACCTCACGGACACCTTCTTCTAAACACATCCCCATGCTCACCATCTCAGTGAAATCGGAAGGAGCGCTTGCTATCATCCTCTCATAATAGAAAGAACCTAGAGTCTTCAAGAAAATCTTTGTCATTTCTTTTTCTTCCAGCGGAGGAACAATCTGGGCTGCCAACTCGCGCCATCTCTGCGCATATTCTTTAAAGTCTCCTTGTCCTTCTGGGACATAGCACGAAGTTGATCTCTATCTGGAGCCATATCAACGTTATACTTATACTGCCTCACAAACGCTTCTCCCAAATCATTGAAGGTCTTGATTTGGCTATTATCCAGACTCATATACCACCTCATGGGTGCACCGGTCAAACTGTCCTGGAAATAGTGAATCAACAGCTTATCATTATCTGTCTGAGCAGACATCTTCCTTGCATACATCGTCAAATGGCTCAACGGACAAGTGTTGCCTTTGTACTTCTCAAACTCGGGCAACTTGAATTTGTTAGGAACTTTAACATTAGGGACCAGACAAAGATCATAGGCATCTTTTCCGAACAAATCCTTATGCTTCAAGGCTCTCATCTCCCTCTGTATCTCAACAAAGCGTCCCTGGAAGTCATCAAGTCTTTCAGCCACTCCAGCACCTTCACTGGGCTCAGCATGGTAAATCATTTCATCATGGTGCGGAATAGTGTGCACCACAGGCGGTGCAGTAGTCACAACTGGAGGAAGAGTAGTCCACACTAGTGGGGGAGTATTAAATGCAGCAGTCTCAGGATGATGCGGAGGACGATAACCAGCCGGAATGAAATCAACTGGCATGCCCCAAGGTGTGCTAGCAGGCATACGATAGCGAGGAGAAATAACAGTCTCAACAGGAATTGATGCGGTAACAACCTCGGAGATGACAGTATTCTGAACAGGAGAATTAGGAGGTGGCTGATTCTGAGCAGCCACCAAACTTTCCATCATAGCAGAAACTCTTTCCAAGCTTTCCCTCAGATAAGTAACCTCTTCGCGCAGCTCGCGATTCTCTTGTTGTAAAGTTTCCATCACCCTTCTCCGATTGGCTCGAGTATCAAATCGGTGAGTCAGCTTGACAGGAGAACTGAATGAAGACCAAGAAACAACATAAGATCCCTGGAGAACACTCAAAAAGCAAGAAAAATGCAGGTATGATTGTAAACACCCCAAATTTGCCCTCACCCATTCACACCATGGCTTGTGATCATTTCATATGCATAGGTTCAATCAGAGCATCTCATATTGCATATTTGCTTCACTGCATTATTTCTAAGTCATCTGCATCTAGGGTTTGTGATCTGAGCAATCCAAGGGCTTCTTGAGCCACTCCAAAGGTCATCAATCACTTCAAAGGGGTCCATGTATGTTCAAACATCATATTATATCCTCTCAAAGTCAAGAATGTCAAAAAATCACAAGAACTGAGATTGGCATGGAAGCAGAGCCAGGTTTAACTGCACAGATGACCTAAAATTAGGGTTTTGGTTTCAAAGGCCATAACTCCAATTTTTTTTGGTCATTCTTGTTTCTATTGGTCTCTATATGGTATAGGGATCATGCATATCAATTTTCATGAAGAAATTCAATGGGGAAGTCATCTGATCAAGAGTTGACTTTTTGAGCAAGTCAGTGCAAAATCAGGGCATCTGAGTCCCTCAATGACCCAACCAAAGGGTGTTCTTCATCATTTTGATTGTGTATGATCTTTATTTGATCATAGAAGATGTTAGAAGTTCACAAAATTGAAGAATTTCAAGCCATTTGCAAAGTTGACTTTTTGGGAAAGTTGACTTATAATGAAAATTGCCATTTTGGGAAACTTTTTCAACCCTTGCTTTTTGATTCAAAAATGCTTCAAATGAAAAAACTTTGGTCATGAAAGTTGTAGAATGGATCATTCCCTTTTCAAAAAGTACAAGAACTTGTCCTAATTCATTTTGGATCAAAAGTTATGGTTTGTCAAAGTTGGGAAAAATCACATAATTTCAAGTTATGCACCAAAGAGGCAAAGTTGCAAAATCCCTTGCCAAGACAAATTGTGCTATCAAATGGACTTCTAATCTTCATACAAACATGAACCAATGTCTAAAGATCAGAATTCACCAAGAGTTTGCTCATTTTTGTGACTTGTGGGGCAAGAAACTTCAAAAGGGCCAAGGATGAAGCAAGTTGCAAAACCTCACCCAAACCCTAATCCACTTGCTTGCTGACCTCAGAATTGATCCTAGGGCTCTCCACACTTCTTGCTGCGTAGGACACCCCATTTGTCCTTGGCTAGCTATGAGCCCATACCCCTCTTACACAAAGTTTGACATTTTGGCCAAAGACCCATACCAATCACAATAGGGCACACCAACTCCTCTGACCTCTCTAGTTGTGATAAGTGGACCAAAGCCAGCATAACACACCACACAACTCATGCTGAAAGACACTCCAAGCCATAGTTCCAAGTTTATGCTTCATTTGCAAAACCATTAGAAACTGACTCCATAAGCATCAAACACACAAACAAACTTCACCATTGATCTCAACATGCCTCACTGATCACAAACCAACCATTAGAACAACCTGAAAGTCACTGAAACCAAAACACGATTTCCTTCCCCCCTTGAACAGAACTCTGTCAATCTCCCAAACCAGCCACTTTCAAAGCACTCTAAGCTCCATTCCATCATCAGGAGGATCAGAGGAGGAGGTTTGTGCAAAGCTTGAGGCCAGGAAGCTTGGAATCAGAAGAACTCCAGCTCAGGTAACCATCCAAAACATTTTTCCAGAACTTCATTTACTTGTTATAAATTGATTCTACATGTTATCCTGATCATCATGATGTGTTTAAAAGTGAAAATGGTGGAATATTGAGTATGTATGAGTTGTCTGAAACTTTCTGCCCTAAATTTGTTTTGCTTCGATTTGCATGATTAATGAATGAGAAATGGTTTTTATTTGGGGGTTTTGATTCAGTGATGTGTGGGGTTTGATTCTGGGCAGAGAGATGTTGTTTTAGATGCTTAGAGAGAGAGATAAGAAAATGGCTCGTCGGAGAAGACGACCGGAACCACTGTTCCGGCCGTCTGAAAGTCATTAGCCCTAATTTTGTCATTAAATGAAGTTTGAATGTGGAGCGTAGATTATGCTGACTTAGTCAATCCCCCGCGCGTTTCAATGGCCCAGATTCCTCACTTAGCCCTAATCTCATTTATTTAAAATTAATTAATTCAGATTAGTCAGTTTGAATTTCAACCACGGGATCACGCGCGCAGTCAACTCCCGCGTCTCGACTTTGAATCCTGGCCATTTGATCTGTTGACTTTCTCATTTTTCAGTTTAAATTCATTTTTATTTTCATTTTATTTCATTTGTTTTGTTCATTTATTTAAAAATAGTAAAAATCATCAAAAAATTCTGAAAATTTTTATCAAACCTTTTATTAATTTTCAGAAACCAAAAAAATTTTTATTTTTATTTTTTGCATAAAAAATTATTTTTAAATCATTTAAAAGTTTATTTTTAATTAGTTAATGAAAATTAATTAATTAAAAATACTTTTAGGTATTTAAAAATCACAAAAAAATTCATGAAACCTTTAAAAACATTTAGAAACATTGTCCAACCCTCAAACCAAATTTATTTTTTGATCTTAATACCTTTTGATCATTTTCAATGGAATTAATTTCACTTCAAGGTATTATTTTGATTCAAACTTCAAAAATTCATTTCTGCCTAACCATTGAGAGTTGGACAATGATTCTTTTTGCATTACATCTTGAATAGCATGTAGTTTATAGGATTAAATTGGCATGAATTGATCTTGCATTTTCAATTTGTTTTGCATTTTTCTTGTCAAGGTACCTTAAAACCCTAGCCAACTTAGGAAATTCATAACTTCCTCTAGGTTAAGAGTTGGATCCCCTTCTTTGGGCAGTGAGTTTGTGTAGGCTTAGGGTTCCTTTGAAAGCATTTTCAATTTTTTATCATGATGTTTGCTTCTGGTTTTGGATTTTGTTTTGTGCATTGATCATAAACCCTAATTCATGCCTTTCTTTGCATCCATCTTCCATTTGTTTGCATACCATGACTTGCCATGACATTTTGTGCATCCATTTGATTCATGATACATCTTAATACATATTAGAATCATGTTTGATCATTGCATCTCACCTTTGCCATGTTGTATGTCATTTGCATTCCATAACTTTTCATGTATGTACATGGTTCTAAGCATGCTTCTCTTGCATCCATATGTTTGTGTGATCATCATCATGCCTTGCCTCATGTTTGCATCATCCCTTAGCATCATTAACATTATACTCATGCTTCTGGTTTTGGTTTGCATCATCAAATTTCATCTCATTTGCATTACATTTCCTTTCTTTTGCTAACTTTTCAGGTGGTAAGTTGTTTTGAGAAGTGAATTTGCCTTCACTTCTCATAATCTTTTTTCTTCTCTCTTATGCATCATTGCTGCATTTTTGTATGTGTTTGGATTGAGCTTGCTCATTCTTTTTCATCTTACTTTCTTTCTTCAAGCAACTTGTCTTCTTAAATGAAGCAAGTTGTTTTGCTTCTCTTTGCTCCTTTCATCTACTTCCTTCCTGGTGGTTTCTCTGAAGATCTTTCTCTTAAACCTCACAAACCCTAGGAATGACCAAGCATGATAAGAATTAGGGTTTGATTAAGTCCCCCACTTAGCTTTTACCTTTGTGTCTCTTTGAGTCTTCTCTTCTCATCTCATAATCAGGGACTAAACCCTAAAGGCTTTAAGGCTTTGTGATTAAGCTTATGCCTGCATCCTTCTATTAGGATGGAGTGTATAACTTTAATCCTAAGTGTTAAACCCTTAATGTGTTTAAACCCTTTAACCAATTCACTTAACAATCATCAAGACATCAAGCTTGTAACTTGGTCCTTGCATTAGGGTTCTAATTCTTCTTTAACTGGTTAAGAAGGACTAACCCTAGTGTTAATGGACAAGTCCCCCTCAAGTTGTCTTACAAACCATAAAAATCATTTCTTCATCTTATCATTAACTAAAATCCATCTAATAAAGGCTTTGTTTTGTCATGAGGTTAATCCCTAATCATGGATTAAGTTGAGGAGTTTTCCTCAGCTTAAACATTCTCATCTATTATCCTTCTATTAGGATGGTGTAATGAGTCTGTTTAATCCCTGATTATGGCTTAGTCTCATTACTTAACACTAAACAAAAACAACAAAAACATCTAAATAATCACAAGTAGGTTAATGATCTTAATCCTACATCAAAGGAGATTAAGTGTGAGATGCTGACTTCACACTTAAGGTATTCTTATCACCCCTAATCAGAGGGAAGATGTGATGAGTTTACTAACCCATTGGTTTAGGCTTAAGCTCATTAACTTATGACAAACTTTCAAAAAGCAATAAAAGACTGAAAACACAAAAAAAAAAACAATAATCGTCTCCTCCGGGATTCTTTTCTCATCTCACTCACTCATAAACGAGAACTTGCTTCTTCCGTCTAATGCAAGACAGTTTGCACCTGAGCCAGACAGGTCATACACTTGAGCATAGACAAGTAAACAGTTCACAAGTCAATTTATCTTTCAGTCTCTTTGGGTCAAACTACGGTGTTCTGACTTCCTCATTGCACGAGAGGATACGTAGGCATAACTTAACAGTTATCGAACAAAAGTCTCTGTATATTCCCCCTCTTTCTAGTCTTATTCTTTAAGCCTCATTATCATGAGCATTTCACTCCTGTCCTTACACTGACACTTCTCTTATACACTTCACACTTCTTTTACACCGACACCTGTACATCCTTTTCCAGCTCTTTTATACACAAATGGCACTGACACTACCCCTTTAAAACACAAATCTTTTAAGCGTGGATCCCGTCGAGTACGGCGGACAATCTGAGTGCTAATATCTTCCCAGGTTGTAACCAACCCCCTTTCTCAGTCTCTCTGGTTCGCAACCGTCTTATCCATATCTTTCTAGGTCTATGCAGCATTACCTTTCCTCCGGGATAAAAATGCCTAGCTGGCGACTCTTTTCTTTTCTTGTGAGTTCACTCCTGTGTGTTCTCATTCCTCTTTCGCCGACCGTTCGCGTCTGTACCCCTCTTGGCCCCGAGCCTCATTTGGCGGGAGCGACAGCTTGGCGACTCTGCTGGGGACCCTTATACTGTAACCAGGGCTTCTGGTTCTTTTTGTGGGTTCCTCCTAGCGCTTGTTTGATTTGTGTTTACTGGGGTGTTATGTGCTGATTGTGTTTATATAGTTGCTTTATTTAATGCTTTATGTACAGTTGTTTTATTGCTTTCTTTACAGTTTTATATACATCATACTGTCGTACTGTTATCTGGCTGGATCTGTTTTCTGTCTTGGTGGGTGGGGTTCTATTGAGAGTTTAAGGTCCTATACCTGGGACCTGAGTGACACCTAGGCTAGAGTGGTTCATGTTCTTTCCCATTCCATTTCGGTCTGGTGCGGGAATATGAAACACGGTTCAGATATGGGTTTCTTCTTGAGAACTCTGTGCTACAGATCTCCTGTAGTGCTAGGGCTATCTGGGAAGCCTGCTAAGTCTGGATGACATTTACTATGACCTTCAGAAACTGAGGTGAATTAGAGGAGGATCTTTTATGGTTATTGTAAACACTGTACCTCCGGGTTAGAAGTGTTTACACTTCTCATAACTGATCCGAGTCTGAGGATCCTTGTTTTAGAACATCACCTGTGAGGGGGTTGGGCTGTTTACAGGTTTGCAGGAAACCTTGGCCACATCATACCCTGTTACCTATTGTGTTTAAGAATGCTTCACTTTGGATAGTTCTTGTGATTTTAACCCAGGACATGTGACTCTTTATTTGAGTCCCCCACCTTGGTTACTGGGCTTTTGAACCTCCATCTGGACTTCTTAAGACATACATGGACCCATATCAAGGCAGTAATCAGATCCAGCTTGATCACAAACCCTTGTATATCATTTGCATACATCATCATTGCATCATTATAACATTTGCTTATTTGTTTTTCAGGGTATCCATATTACATTTGGCTTGGTTTTGACCCCTTCATCTGCATAGACCCTTGTTCATCAGCTATCTGCTTCAGTTATCTTCATCAGTTGCCTGCTTCAGCTACCTCTATCATCATCCTCAGCCTATCAGTGGCTCATCTCCAGTATCAGTCTTCATCATCAGCATCTGTTTTCAGCTCTTCATCAGCAGTCATGGCACCCAAGAAAAGCAACATTTCATATCATTTCTTTGAGCCTGTGCTGACTGGCATCAGACAGGTCCAGACACTCATTACTCCAGACCATATCCCATTATTCAGAGAACATTATGGGGGCATCCTTGATATGGTTAGGGACTTGGACCCTTCTCAGAGGAGTTTGATTCACACTTGCCTACAGTTCTATGATCCTCCTTTAAGATGCTTCACTTTTCAGGATTTTCAGTTGGGACCTCTGTTGGAGGAGTTTTCATCACTGATTGGAGTACCTGTCAGGGGTGGTATCCCCTTCAACCCAGAAATGGCTTCTCCTAGCATTGAAGAAGTGGAAAAGGCACTGTATTTGGAACCTATTCTGATTGAGCAGAACATGACTACAAAGGCTGGAATTCCTGGCCTACACTTGGATTTTCTCACTTCTCAGGCCATCCTGAAGGCCTCCTTGGGAGAATGGAAGGCAGTTTGTGCATTGTTAGCCCTCAGTATATATGGGGTTATACTTTTTGCAGATGAGCCCAAGTTTATCAGCAAGAATGCTATTCATCTCTTCCTTTTGAGGAACCCAGTACCCACTTTGCTGGGAGATTTCTATTATTCTGTTCACCAAAGAAATGAGAAGCAGAGAGGGATATTGGTGAGATGTTGTGCTCCTCTATTCCATACCTGGCTGCTCAAACACTTACCCAAAACTGATGCCTTCCTGAACCCTCACCAACAGAAGAACTGGGCTAGAAGACTTACTGCTTTGACCTCAGATGACATCAGATGGTGCACCCAGAGCACCAAAGGCAGGGACATAATTACTAGTTGTGGGCAGTTCCCCAATGTACCTCTGATAGGAGTAAAGGGTTGTATCAACTACAACCCTTTGCTATTCAAAAGACAGTTGGGCTATGCTCTGGTTCACCCTCCTAAAGTGCAAGACTTGGCTGAAACCCTGTATTGTGAGATAAAACTTAATCTAGCTGTTGTTAGACAAGCATCCTGGGCTTGGGACAACATCCAGACCAAAGGGATGGCCATTCTTGGGAGATGCAATAACGTGGCCTCAGCTCAGTATTATGAATGGTCTCATGCTAGGGCTCAAATTTCTGGGATGCCTTTCACCATTGAGGATGCACCTGGACCATCCACAGCACCCCCTCCAGCTACTGTCAGCCTAGGGGAATTTGAGAAACTGAAGGAAAGGAATGAGAATCTGTCTCAAGCTCTGCAGAAGACCCTCAGGGAGAGGAGTGATGGTCGTCTAGACAATGAGAGGTTGGAGAAGCTTAAGGTGAAGCATCTAGCTAGGATTGAGAAAGCAGAGGACTACATCAAGAAATCAAGAGCTGGAGAGCAGATTTTGAAGAATGCTTGTAAAGAGGCCCAGTTTCAGAAGGCTAGGACTGATCTTTATCTGAAACAAAGTCAAGATAGGTGGGTCAGAATCACTGAAGCTCGCACTCAAGAAGATAAGAGAACTCAGGCCAGGATTGAGCAGTTAGAGGCCATTGAGAAGAAACAACAAGAGGCTCTGCTAGCAGCCCAGAAGGAAATCTTAGAATTGAAGCTTAGGGCTGGTGTGAAGAGGTCAAAGGACCAGGGCAAGCACAAAAAGCTGACTGCTGCTATTGCCACCAGAAACCTTCTTATCAGAAGCATTACAGAGCATCCGGCTGGTCCTGTAACTGAAGCACTTTTGAAGGAAGTTAAGGAGGATGAATTTGGCTTAGATGTTTGACTTATTTGCTTGTTGTTGTTTCCATTTCATGTACTTTTCTTTTTGTGTTATATTTTGACCCCTCAGGGGCATGTGTTGTAAAAACAAACTATGTATGATTCACCATTTGTAATATATTTGTTAGTTTGTTTCATTGAGTTTTCTTCATCTCAAGCAACATCAAAGCATCTTCCTCAGGGTCTGGAAAGGTCAAAACCAAGTGCCAAGCCGGATACCTTGGAAACAAATAAGCATACTGCATTGCATACTAACTTTTGTTTTGTTTTGTAGGTTTTTGTTTTGTTTGTTACTAACTCTGTTGTGATTCAGGAATTATTGCTCGCCGTCGGGTGTTCCCTCTCAACCGTCCACACAGATATCCTACTCGCAACAACCTTCCTGGTATCCAGATGGACCAAGTACAGCAAGAGCTGACAGAGGTCAGAACCCAGATGGTTAACGAAAGGCTGGAGATGAGAAACCAAATGACCCAATTCATGGAAGTAATGAATGGCTTGGCTCAAAGCCAAGAAAGATTGAGGGCATTGGTAGAAAGACAGACCCCAGAAGAACCTCCCTTGGGAACTGGAGGAACGAGTAACAATGAGAGGGGTCAGCCTCATATTAACCCACCCGTATATGGGCCTCATCTGCATCCGGAAGTCAATATCCCGGTTAATGTGCAAGGAAATACAACTGCGGGCAGAATCTTACAAGAAGACCCCCAAGAGGATCAATTCACTGTAATGGGAGCTGGGGATGAAGCCTATGATAGAAGGCTTGATGAAATTGCTGAGAAATTGAGATCTCTGGAGTCTCAAAACTCCTTGGGTTTTGATGTCATGGACATGGGTTTAGTGGATGGGGTAAGGATTCCTCACAAGTTTAAGTCCCCGTGCTTCGAAAAGTACAACGGAACTTCCTGTCCACGAACTCACTTGCAATCTTTTCTGGGAAGACTTAAGGCATACACCATGGATGAAAAACTGTGGATGTTTTACTTTGAAGATAGCTTGAATGGAGCTTCAAGGGAGTGGTACTCTCACTTGACCAGAGCTACTATTAGATGCTGGAAGGACCTAGCTGAGGCCTTCATCAGGCAGTACCAATACAACTTAGACATGGCTCCTAATAGGACTCTATTGATGGGAATGTCTCAGTCATCCAGAGAAAGCTTCAGGGAGTATGCCCAGAGGTGGAGACAGCTTGCTGCCGCTGTCCAGCCACCCATGTCGGAAAGAGAAATAGCCGACATGTTCATGAACACTCTACAAGGAACATATATTGATAGGCTAGCTGCCTTTTCTTCCACCAGCTTCACTGACGTAGTCATAGATGGAGAAAGAATTGAAAGCCTTCTGAAGATGGGTAAAATTTCGGATAATGGTGAAAGTTCGTCGAGTAATCCCAGGAAGCCTTTTGTGGGACCTAGAAGAACCAATGAGACAAATGCCATTCATGCCACCAGGGGCAGGCCTCAGTACCATCACAGATCAGTAGCAGCTGTCACAATTCCAGCTCCAATTCCTCAGCAACCAGCATATCAACCACAACAACCACCCCACTATCAGCAGCAAGTTCAGTATCCACCACAAAGAAATTACAACAACAACAACAACATCAATCAACAGCAAAGACCCTTTCAACAAAGACCATCGCAGGCAAACAGGGTGATTGACCCTATCCCTATGCCTTATGCCGCTCTATTGCCACAACTCCTGAAACTCAACCTGGTTGAATTAAGGACATTGGCACCTCCAGATCCTGCCAGTCTTCCAAGAAATTATGATGTCAACGCCCGGTGTGCTTTTCATTCTAATGCACCTGGCCACAGTACAGAGAAATGCAGGGCTTTACAAATGAAGGTACAAGATCTGGTGGATTCTAAAGCCCTCAACTTTGCACCCCCGCCAAATGTCAACAAGAATCCCATGCCCAATCATGGAGGACCAAGAATTAATGTTATTGAGCAAGATAAACCATATTTCTTAATCACCAGTGTTGGGCAGATTCGGACACCTCTGGTAGAAATTAAAGCTCAGCTCCTAGAATGCCAGATGTTCCCCGGGTGTGAGCTCGGTTGTGGTTATTGCAACATTTCGGTCAACGGGTGTGATAACTTGAGAAGCGGCATAGATGATCTTATCAAAAGTGGTATACTTCAGATCACAACATCAGTACCTGCAAATCCAGCAATCCCTTTGGCAAAAATTCCTGACTCTTCTACAACTGCAACAACAATCATTCCGAACAATTCATCAATTTCATCAACCAATGCTTCATCTATCACTTCAACAAACCAGATATCAACAACCATTTCTTCTACAACATCAGCACCCCTTTATTCAGAATCTTCTACAACGCCAACAGACATCTCAGCAGTCACTATTTATTATGATCCAGCATATGTTCCTCCTAACAACAACTTTCAACAACAAGCAGTGGCATCTCCTGCCAGGTCACCAGTCACCATCTACTACAATCCGCACACCATTTCAGCACCCTCCTCTGCAGCAGTCAGTCCAGTTACCATCACGGTGCCTGGACCCGTTCCATATGAAAGCAGTAATGCCATCCCTTGGAATTATGGCTATGACCTCTACTGCAACGGGGAGAAAATCACTTTGGATTCTTCAACCTCTTCTCCACAAATTGATAATGTTGGGGGAGGCGGAGGCTTCACTCGAAGCGGACGCCTTTTTGCCTCACAATTACAAAGACCTAATGCTGAAGTAGAAGCTGCTGCCAAAGCAAAAGGAAAAAGTGTGGTGGTTGAAGAGCCAGCTATCAAAGAAACTCAGAAGACGTCTTTTGAACAGGATGTAGACGAGTTTATAAGAATTATAAAAAGAAGTGATTACAAGGTGGTGGATCAGCTTCACCAAACTCCCTCAAAGATCTCCATATTATCCCTGTTAATGTGTTCTGAAGCTCACAGGAATGCATTGCTGAAAGTCTTGCACGCAGCATACGTGCCAGAAGAGATCACTGTTAATCAGCTGGAAACCGTGGTAGCGAATGTCAACACCAGTCATGGACTGGGCTTTACCAATGCTGACTTAACAACTGAGGGACATAACCACAACAAGGCTTTACACATCACTCTAGAATGCAAGGGTGCTGTTCTATCTCATGTGATGGTGGACACTGGGTCTTCACTCAATGTTCTGCCAAAGAAAGCCTTGGTGAAGCTGGAGTATGATGGCTTGGCACTGCGTCCGAGTAATTTGGTAGTGAGAGCATTTGATGGCTCTAAAAGATCAGTGCTAGGAGAGATTGATCTGCCTGTGATGATTGGCCCGCAGACCTTCAAAATTACCTTCTATGTGATGGACATTCAGCCGGCCTACAGTTGTTTGTTAGGTAGACCTTGGATCCATGCCGCTGGCGCAGTTACGTCTACCCTTCACCAGAAGCTGAAATTCGAGTGGGAGGGCCAGATCATCACCATCTGTGGTGAAGAAGATATCTTTGTTAGCCATCTGGCTACGTACAAGTATATTGAGATGGATGGAGAAATCCATGAAACCATGAGCCAGGGATTTGAGGCCCTGAACATTAATGAAGCATCTGCTGTACTGGGAACCTCCATGACGTCTTATCAGCAAGCCAGGAAGGTTGTTGAAGAGGGGACTGCCCAAGGCTGGGGCAAGCTTTTGCCTATGGAGAAGAAGGAGGACAGATTTGGGTTGGGTTACAAACCAACTCAACAAGATCAATCAGAGGCTGCCAAGAAGCCCAGTTTTGTCAGCGGGGGATTGCTCACCCCGGATGTAGTGAACAACTTGGAAGATGAGTCGGAAGATGAGCGCAACCTGGAGAGCTGGATACGTCCAAGGATCCCGGGGAGCCGTATCTCAAACTGGTCTTCCCAGGAAATTATAAGGGTTACTCCTGCAGAGTAATTATTATTTCCTGTATATTTTAAGCATGCATCAAGTCTTGCATCTTGCCCAAGATGACAACACTCATTTAGTAATCGGGCCATCTGTAATTTTGTGCAAACAGATCAATCAATGAATATCGGACATCTTTTGCAAATGAGTCTTTTTTCTTTTCCGCTCACTGTTTTTCCATTTTTCTTTTTGTACAAAAATAAAATGGCAATGTTTTCAAAATGACAACTTTATTTCACTTTTCTAAACAAGATTAAAATCAATCACTAAAACGAACAATCTAAACCCTTGCAGAGAGTGCCTTTCAGACTGCACCGACAACAGCGCAGCTATGGCTTCGTATGACTTTGACAATCCAATCAATCAAGTTGATGAAGGGGTTGAAGAAGATTATGAGCTTCCTGAAGAGCTAGCCAGGTTGTTAAGGCAAGAGGAGAAGGTTATCGCTCCTCATCAGGAGGAGGTCGAAACGATTAATCTTGGTACGGATGAAGATGTGAAAGAGGTTAAGATCGGGGCCTGCTTACAAAACTCAGTGAAGGAACAACTGATTGACCTGCTTCGTGAATATGTGGATGTGTTTGCTTGGTCTTATCAGGATATGCTAGGGTTGGACACCGATATTGTTATGCACAAGCTGCCTTTAAGAGAAGATTGCCCACCGGTTAAACAGAAGCTACGCCGTACTCGCCCAGACATGGCAATGAAGATCAAAGAAGAGGTACAAAAGCAGTGGGACGTCGGGTTCCTTGCTGTAACTAGCTATCCACCGTGGGTTGCTAATATAGTACCTGTGCCTAAGAAAGACGGCAAAGTGAGGATGTGTGTGGACTACCGGGATCTGAACAGAGCCAGCCTGAAAGATGACTTCCCTTTACCTCACATTGATGTATTGGTTGATAATACGGCTCAGTTCTCGGTATTCTCCTTCATGGACGGATTTTCAGGATACAATCAAATCAAAATGTCACCTGAAGACATGGAGAAGACAACTTTCATCACACCCTGGGGCACGTTCTGTTACAAGGTGATGCCATTCGGACTGAAGAATGCTGGTGCAACCTATCAACGGGCTATGGTAACACTATTCCACGATATGATCCATAAAGAAATCGAATGTTATGTGGATGACATGATTGCCAAGTCCCTCACAGAAGAAGACCACCTGGTGAATCTGCTGAAGCTATTCAAGCGTCCGAGGAAGTACCAACTGAAGTTGAACCCCAACAAGTGCACATTCGGGGTGCGATCTGGTAAGCTGCTGGGATTTATTGTAAGTGAGAAAGGGATTGAAGTTGACCCTGATAAAGTCAAAGCCATTCAAGAAATGCCTGCACCAAAATCAGAGAAAGAAGTTCGGGGGTTTCTAGGTAGATTGAACTACATTTCACGGTTCATATCTCACCTTACAGCAACCTGTGAACCTTTGTTCAAGCTGTTAAGAAAAGAACAAACGGTCAGGTGGAACGAAGACTGCCAGAAGGCTTTTGACAAGATCAAGGAGTACTTACAAGAGCCTCCAATCCTTATGCCTCCAGTGGAAGGAAGACCTCTAATTATGTACTTGACAGTATTAGAAGAGTCAATGGGGTGTGTGCTAGGCCAGCATGACGAGTCTGGTCGAAAAGAGTATGCAATATACTACCTAAGCAAAAAGTTTACCGACTGTGAACAACGTTATTCACTGCTCGAGAAAACTTGATGTGCTTTAGCGTGGGCTGCTCGCCGGCTGAGACAATATATGTTGAACCACACTACCTTATTGATATCAAAAATGGACCCAGTTAAGTACATTTTTGAGAATCCAGCACTTACCGGACGGGTTGCAAGATGGCAAATGATCCTCACAGAATATGACATTCAGTACACGTCTCAAAAAGCCATCAAGGGCAGTGTATTGTCTGATTATCTTGCTGAGCAACCCATTGAGGATTACCAGCCTATGAGATTTGACTTCCCTGATGAAGACATCATGTTCATAAGAGCAAAAGATCATGAAGAGCCTGTTCACACTGAAGGGCCTGACCCAGAAGAAGAATGGACTATGATGTTCGATGGGGCTGTTAACATGAATGGTCGTGGTGTTGGTGCAGTACTCATTACACCTAAGGGAGTTCACATGCCTTTCTCGGCAAAACTCACCTTTAACTGCACTAACAACGAAGCTGAATACGAAGCTTGTATTATGGGTCTTGAGGAAGCCATTGACCTCAGGATCAAAACTTTGACTGTATTCGGAGATTCAGCTCTGGTAATTAATCAAACCAACAGCAAATGGTACACCCACCAGGATCATCTGATACCTTACAGGGATTATACAAGAAGGTTGTTGACTTTCTTCACAACGGTCAAGCTTGAGTATATCCCTCGGGACGAGAATCAGTTTGCAGATGCTCTTGCCACCATTTCATCCATGATCAAAGTTCAAGCTGCCAACTTTGTGCCTCGGATTGTAGTGTCCAGACTTGACAGACCAGCATATGTGTTCTCAGCAGATGTTGTTAATGATGACAAGCCTTGGTTCCATGACATCAAATGCTTCTTGGAGGATCAAACATACCCACCTGGGGCATCTTCCAATGACAAGAAGACATTAAGAAGGCTAGCTGGTAGTTTCTTCTTGAACACTGATGGTTCCCTGTACAAGAGAAACTTTGATATGGTACTCCTCAGATGCGTTGATAGAACAGAAGCAGACTTGTTGATGCACGAGGTGCACGAAGGATCCTTTGGTACCCATGCTGGAGGGCATTCTATGGCTAAAATGTTGCTAAGATCAGGCTATTACTGGATCACAATGGATGCCGACTGTTGTGCTTATGCCATAAAATGCCATAGATTCCAGATTTATGCGGATAAGGTGCATGTGCCTCCCAATCCTTTGAATGTGATGTCTTCACCCTGGCCCTTTGCCATGTGGGGCATTGATATGATTGGCAAGATTGAACCAACTGCTTCAAACGGCCACAGATTCATCCTGGTTGCTATTGACTATTTCACCAAGTGGGTTGAAGCAGCTTCCTATGCAAATGTTACAAGGCAAGTGGTAGCCCGATTTCTGAAGAGGGACATCATCTGTTGGTATGGAGTGCCCGAGCGAATCATTACTGATAATGGTTCTAACTTAAACAACAAAATGATGGCAGAGCTGTGCCGGGACTTCAAGATCCAACACCACAATTCTTCTCCTTACAGGCCAAAGATGAATGGCGCTGTTGAGGCAGCAAATAAGAATATCAAGAAGATTGTGCAGAAGATGGTAGTTACTTACAAAGACTGGCATGAAATGCTACCATTTGCCTTGCATGGGTACCGTACGTCAATCAGAACATCCACTAGGGCAACACCGTATCAGCTTGTTTATGGTATGGAGGCAGTCCTGCCTGTTGAAGTTGAATTACCCTCCCTACGGGTATTAATGGATGTTAAGCTGAACGAAGTAGAGTGGGTCCGGTCCCGATATGAACAACTGAGTCTGATTGAAGAAAAGAGATTCGCTGCAATCTGTCATGGGCAGCTGTATCAGAAAAGAATGAAGAAAGCCTTCGATCAGAAAGTCAGGCTCCGAGAGTACCAAGTAGGAGATCTTGTGCTGAAAAGACTCCTCCCTCCTCATACAGACCACAGGGGCAAGTGGACTCCGAACTATGAAGGACCATTCGTAGTAAAGAAAGTTTTCTATGGTGGAGCACTCATGCTCAGTACTATGGATGGCGAAGACTTCCCGTCCCCTGTGAATTCAGATGCAGTTAAAAAATACTTCGCATGAAAATGACCTGCTGGACATAAAAACAGAATGTAAGTCCAGGCAAAAATAGGGCATCCCGGCGAGTCAAAAACAGAATAAAAGACTCGGGCAAAAGTAAGGGAAAATAAATAAAAAAATGTACACCCGCTGAGTTGAAAAGCCACATTGGGCAACTCAGGCAAAAATGGGTATCCCGATGGATCGAAAACCTGAAAGGGCGATCCATGCAAAATAAGGGAATAAGCGAACAACTGCATTCTGAATTCGTCTGTATCACTTACAACTTGGTAAGCTTCGAAAGTTTCGAGCGTCGATCAGAATCAGCCTTCTTCAGAAGGCGAGGCGAGAAGAACGTCGAAAGTCATACGAGTCATAGTAAAAGGAAGCTCCCTCAAGCGTCGTCAACATTGCCAATACCTTTTATTTCTCAATTTGTAACGATCTCCTCATCTTAGGGGATTTGTTTCTTTGACTGTATCTTGCCAATTCAGGGCACATGAATTAATAAAACCAGATTTTTCAGTCACTTTTCGTCTCGTACACTTTATTTTCATTTGCAAAATGTCCGATTCCTTTAAGATACTGATTGCATAAATACAGATGCTTATCTTCCAAAAATACGCGCGTGCAGGAAATATACTTACTCCCGGGAGTGTCTAAACTCCTATGATGGAATTCGGTAAGGGATACCTCGGGATTACTTGTGCGTTTCTCTATCTTTTCAGGATTGCAGGTACTCAAAGCACAACATGGGGCATGAAAGTTTCATCCTAGCAAGCTGACAAATCGTTATCTACTCAGTCCTAACACCGGGGGTGGTTTCTCCCCAGCTGAGTTATCCAGTATCGTCCTCAGCAGGACCCCTACAGAAATCTCCGGGAAGACCTTCCCATGGTCTTTTTTTTCTTCCACAGCCGAGTTGCCATTTATTTCCTCCGCAGCTAAGTGCAAAGACAGGGAACCACCTCCCCACAGAGCTTCAGCCCCTACCCGGAAGAGCAACGTCTGAAGAACTCACAACAGAGTGAAGAAAGCCTCTACAAACCCCAGCTGGGTCCTTCATTACTGAGATAGGTCTATCAGTGACCTATTTTCCCCAAGCAGAGCCCCATATGTCAGATCTACCAATGATCTCATCCCCAGCTGGGATGTTCACTTCAAGCAGATCAACCAGAGATCTTCGTAGCAACGGGATCCGAATCCCGGATCAGTATCTTTGCATAATCATAGCATTCGCATCATATTCTCCCCACAGAGCGTAGCATTCCGTCTAATACGGAGCATTATGGCAAAAATCAAACATATTGCATAATCATAAGCCATATTCTGAAACAAACACTTGTAAATACCGACGATCCGTCAACAGGATACAGAGAAGACTCTCCAAAATTCCCCACCAGAAAGCCAAAGCACTGGCCTGACACTCACAAATACAGATGCACACCCCTTTTGGCACCCGTCCGTGTCACGATTCCCCAGTAAAGTCACCCGAGCTTTCTTTACAAACACACTTATATATTACAGATACTTCTTGACACCCGTCCGTGTCATATCCCCAGTAGAAAGCCAAAGCGTCCCCTTTGCACTCACAGATGCATATACTTATACAGATTCCCTGACACCCGTCCGTGTCACCTTCCCCAGCACAGTTGCCTAAACATTTTGCAAACCATATACTTGTTTATATTACACCTTTCTCTTTTGACACTCGTCCGTGTCACCCTCCCCAGCAGGATAAACACTCATCTATACACCACTCATACTTATTTCACTCGTACAGATGCTCGTCCGTATCTTGTATATACCACTTACATCCCCTCAGATTCAACACTCGCCTGTGTTCTTTGTTAACCAGTTGATACTCGTCCGTATCATCATCTCAGAACATGCGTCAAGCGTTTGTTTCTACCTGATACTCGTCCGTATCATAGTCTTAAGGATGCTCGTCCGCATCTTTAATCCATACACGTGTCAAACACTTATGTCTTCTTGGATGAAGACACTCTTCTGTGTCTATTATTCCCCAGAAGAATCCCCTCAGGATCAACACTCGTCCGTGTTCCTTGTTAACCAGTTGATACTCGTCCGTATCATCATCTCTGAACACGTGTCAGTATTTGTTTCTACCCGATACTCGTCCGTATCGTAGTCTTAGAGATGCCCGTCCGCATCTTTAATCTATACACAACGACAAAACACTTATACCTTTTATTCCTTGGATGTAAACACTCATCCGTGTTTACTATTCCCTAGTAGGTCGCCTGCAAAGCTACCTTTTTTCTATCTGACATTCGTCCTATGTCATGATAAACCTTGAGAGCAGCCGTCCCCTGCTAGGTGATCGTCCTTCACCTCTTGATAATCGTCCTTCATCATGCTCATCCGATGGCCGTCCCCATCGTCGACCTTTTATCCGGCATTCGTCCTATGTCGTGATTTTTAGCAGCCGTACCCTGCTAGGTGATCGTCCTTCACCTTTTGATGATCGTCCTTCATCATTTTATCCGATGGTCGTCCCCATCGTTGATCTTGTTATCTGACATTCTTCCTATGTCATGATAAACCTTGAGAGCAGCCGTCCCCTGCTAGGTGATCGTCCTTCACCTCTTGATGATCGTCCTTCATCATGCTCATCCGATGGCCGTCCCCATCGTCAACCTTTTATCCGGCATTCGTCCTATGTCGCGATACTTTCGGCAGCCGTACCCTGCCAGGTGATCGTCCTTCACCTTAGATGAACGTCCCTCATCTTATCCCCGACAGAGCAGCCGCCCCCTGCTAGGTGATCGTCCTTCACCTTTGATGACCATCCCTCATCATTATTTCATTTATTCTTTAGCCCGATGGCCGTCCCCGTCGTGGTCCCTTTTCCTTTTTCTGATGATCGTCCTTCATCAGTTTAACCCGATGGCCGTCCCCGTCGTGGTCCCTTTTCCTTTTCCTGATGATCGTCCTTCATCAGTTTTGCCCGATGGTCGTCCCCATCGTTGTTCACGGTACTTTATGAACCTGATGACCGTACCTCATCATTTATTTACCTATAATCCCCAGAGAGTCTTATAGCTTTACCTGATGGCCGTCCCCATCATAACCCCTTTTGTCCCCAGCTTGTCGGCCGTCCCCGTCATTGCTTTATTTCCCGCATTTTCCCCAGCATGTCGGCCGTCCCCGTCATTGCTTTTTTCCCCAGCAGTCGTCCTCTGCTCGACGGTCGTCCTCCGTCGCCCGCACTTTACGATATACTTTATTTTCTTTTTACAATTCTATATCCCTTTTCTTCTTCATTCTGTGAGTGCAAAGTTTGGACTGTCTTTGGTATTCAATCACAAGTTATCTTGTTTGCCTGTTAAGCCGTTGCTTACATCCTGCACAGCTAACTCATGTTTGAATAGGGGCAGCTGTAAACACCCCAAATTTTCCCTCACCCATTCACACAATGGCTTGTGATCATTTCATATGCATAGGTTCAATCATAGCATCTCATATTGCATATTTGCTTCACTGCATTGTTTCTAAGTCATCTGCATCTAGGGTTTGTGATCTGAGCAATCCAAGGGCTTCTTGAGCCACTCCAAAGGTCATCAATCACTTCAAAGGGGTCCATGTATGTTCAAACATCATATTATATCCTCTCAAAGTCAAGAATGTCAAAAAATCACAAGAACTGAGATTGGCATGGAAGCAGAGCCAGGTTTAACTGCACAGATGACCTGAAATTAGGGTTTTGGTTTCAAAGGCCATAACTCCAATTTTTTTTGGTCATTCTTGTTTCTATTGGTCTCTATATGGTATAGGGATCATGCATATCAATTTTCATGAAGAAATTCAATGGGGAAGTCATCTGATCAAGAGTTGACTTTTTGAGCAAGTCAGTGCAAAATCAGGGCATCTGAGGCCCTCAATGACCCAACCAAAGGGTGTTCTTCATCATTTTGATTGTGTATGATCTTTATTTGATCATAGAAGATGTTAGAAGTTCACAAAATTGAAGAATTTCAAGCCATTTGCAAAGTTGACTTTTTGGGAAAGTTGACTTATAATGAAAATTGCCATTTTGGGAAACTTTTTCAACCCTTGCTTTTTGATTCAAAAATGCTTCAAATGAAAAAACTTTGGTCATGAAAGTTGTAGAATGGATCATTCCCTTTTCAAAAAGTACAAGAACTTGTCCTAATTCATTTTGGATCAAAAGTTATGGTTTGTCAAAGTTGGGAAAAATCACATAATTTCAAGTTATGCACCAAAGAGGCAAAGTTGCAAAATCCCTTGCCAAGACAAATTGTGCTATCAAATGGACTTCTAATCTTCATACAAACATGAACCAATGTCTAAAGATCAGAATTCACCAAGAGTTTGCTCATTTTTGTGACTTGTGGGGCAAGAAACTTCAAAAGGGCCAAGGATGAAGCAAGTTGCAAAACCTCACCCAAACCCTAATCCACTTGCTTGCTGACCTCAGAATTGATCCTAGGGCTCTCCACACTTCTTGCTGCGCAGGACACCCCATTTGTCCTTGGCTAGCTATGAGCCCATACCTCTCTTACACAAAGTTTGACATTTTGGCCAAAGACCCATACCAATCACAATAGGGCACACCAACTCCTCTGACCTCTCTAGTTGTGATAAGTGGACCAAAGCCAGCATAACACACCACACAACTCATGCTGAAAGACACTCCAAGCCATAGTTCCAAGTTTATGCTTCATTTGCAAAACCATTCGAAACTGACTCCACAAGCATCAAACACACAAACAAACTTCACCATTGATCTCAACATGCCTCACTGATCACAAACCAACCATTAGAACAACCTGAAAGTCACTGAAACCAAAACACGATTTCCTTCCCCCCTTGAACAGAACTCTGTCAATCTCCCAAACCAGCCACTTTCAAAGCACTTTAAGCTCCATTCCATCATCAGGAGGATCAGAGGAGGAGGTTTGTGCAAAGCTTGAGGCCAAGAAGCTTGGAATCAGAAGAACTCCAGCTCAGGTAACCATCCAAAACATTTTTCCAGAACTTCATTTACTTGTTATAAATTGATTCTACATGTTATCCTGATCATCATGATGTGTTTAAAAGTGAATATGGTGGAATATTGAGTATGTATGAGTTGTCTGAAACTTTCTGCCCTAAATTTGTTTTGCTTCGATTTGCATGATTGATGAATGAGAAATGGTTTTTATTTGGGGGTTTTGATTCAGTGATGTGTGGGGTTTGATTCTGGGCAGAGAGATGTTGTTTTAGATGCTTAGAGAGAGAGATAAGAAAATGGCTCGTCGGAGAAGACGACCGGAACCACTGTTCCGGCCGTCTGAAAGTCATTAGCCCTAATTTTGTCATTAAATGAAGTTTGAATGTGGAGCGTAGATTAGGCTGACTTAGTCAATCCCCCGCGCGTTTCAATGGCCCAGATTCCTCACTTAGCCATAATCTCATTTATTTAAAATTAATTAATTCAGATTAGTCAGTTTGAATTTCAACCACTGGATCACGCGCGCAGTCAACTCCCGCGTCTCGACTTTGAATCCTGGCCATTTGATCTGTTGACTTTCTCATTTTTCAGTTTAAATTCATTTTTATTTTCATTTTATTTCATTTGTTTTGTTCATTTATTTAAAAATAGTAAAAATCATCAAAAAATTCT
The DNA here is from genome assembly GCA_963966055.1 of Lathyrus aphaca. Taxonomy (NCBI): domain Eukaryota; kingdom Viridiplantae; phylum Streptophyta; class Magnoliopsida; order Fabales; family Fabaceae; genus Lathyrus; species Lathyrus aphaca. The sequence goes on along the minus strand of OZ014525.1, from coordinate 480,865,014 downwards.
GAAAATTTTTATCAAACCTTTTATTAATTTTTCAGAAACCAAAAATATTTTTATTTTTATTTTTTTCATAAAAAATTATTTTTAAATCATTTAAAAGTTTATTTTTAATTAGTTAATGAAAATTAATTAATTAAAAATACTTTTAGGTATTTAAAAATCACAAAAAAAATCATGAAACCTTTAAAAACATTTAGAAACATTGTACAACCCTCAAACCAAATTTATTTTTTGTTCTTGATGCCTTTTGATCATTTTCAATGGAATTAATTTCACTTCAAGGCATTATTTTGATTCAAACTTCAAAAATTCATTTCTGCCTAACCATTGAGAGTTGGACAATGATTCTTTTTGCATTACATCTTGAATAGCATGTAGTTTATAGGATTAAATTGGCATGAATTGATCTTGCATTTTCAATTTGTTTTGCATTTTTCTTGTCAAGGTACCTTAAAACCCTAGCCAACTTAGGAAATTCATAACTTCCTCTAGGTTAAGAGTTGGATCCCCTTCTTTGGGCAGTGAGTTTGTGTAGGCTTAGGGTTCCTTTGAATGCATTTTCAATTTTTTATCATGATGTTTGCTTCTGGTTTTGGATTTTGTTTTGTGCATTGATCATAAACCCTAATTCATGCCTTTCTTTGCATCCATCTTCCATTTGTTTGCATACCATGACTTGCCATGACATTTTGTGCATCCATTTAATTCATGATACATCTTAAGACATATTAGAATCATGTTTGATCATTGCATCTCACCTTTGCCATGTTGTATGTCATTTGCATTCCATAACTTTTCATGTATGTACATGGTTCTAAGCATGCTTCTCTTGCATCCATATGTTTGTGTGATCATCATCATGCCTTGCCTCATGCTTGCATCATCCCTTAGCATCATTAACATTATACTCATGCTTCTGGTTTTGGTTTGCATCATCAAATTTCATCTCATTTGCATTACATTTCCTTTCTTTTGCTAACTTTTCAGGTGGTAAGTTGTTTTGAGAAGTGAATTTGCCTTCACTTCTCATAATCTCTTTTCTTCTCTCTTATGCATCATTGCTGCATTTTTGTATGTGTTTGGATTGAGCTTGCTCATTCTTTTTCATCTTACTTTCTTTCTTCAAGCAACTTGTCTTCTTAAATGAAGCAAGTTGTTTTGCTTCACTTTGCTCTTTTCATCTGCTTCCTTCCTGGTGGTTTCTCTGAAGATCTTTCTCTTAAACCTCACAAACCCTAGGAATGACCAAGCATGATAACAATTAGGGTTTGATTAAGTCCCCCACTTAGCTTTTACCTTTGTGTCTCTTTGAGTCTTCTCTTCTCATCTCATAATCAGGGACTAAACCCTAAAGGCTTTAAGGCTTTGTGATTAAGCTTATGCCTGCATCCTTCTATTAGGATGGAGTGTATAACTTTAATCCTAAGTGTTAAACCCTTAATGTGTTTAAACCCTTTAACCAATTCACTTAACAATCATCAAGACATCAAGCTTGTAACTTGGGCCTTGCATTAGGGTTCTAATTCTTCTTTAACTGGTTAAGAAGGACTAACCCTAGTGTTAATGGACAAGTCCCCCTCAAGTTGTCTTACAAACCATAAAAATCATTTCTTCATCTTATCATTAACTAAAATCCATCTAATAAAGGCTTTGTTTTGTCATGAGGTTAATCCCTAATCATGGATTAAGTTGAGGAGTTTTCCTCAGCTTAAACATTCTCATCTATTATCCTTCTATTAGGATGGTGTAATGAGTCTGTTTAATCCCTGATTATGGCTTAGTCTCATTACTTAACACTAAACAAAAACAACAAAAACATCTAAATATCCACAAGTAGGTTAATGATCTTAATCCTACATCAAAGGAGATTAAGTGTGAGATGCTGACTTCACACTTAAGGTATTCTTATCACCCCTAATCAGAGGGAAGATGTGATGAGTTTACTAACCCATTGGTTTAGGCTTAAGCTCATTAACTTATGACAAACTTTCAAAAAGCAATAAAAGACTGAAAACACAAAAAAAAAACAATAATCGTCTCCTCCGGGATTCTTTTCTCATCTCACTCACTCATAAACGAGAACTTGCTTCTTCCGTCTAATGCAAGACAGTTTGCACCTGAGCCAGACAGGTCATACACTTGAGCATAGACAAGTAAACAGTTCACAAGTCAATTTATCTTTCAGTCTCTTTGGGTCAAACTACGGTGTTCTGACTTCCTCATTGCACGAGAGGATACGTAGGCATAACTTAACAGTTATTGAACAAAAGTCTCTGTATATTCCCCCTCTTTCTAGTCTTATTCTTTAAGCCTCATTATCATGAGCATTTCACTCCTGTCCTTACACTGACACTTCTCTTATACACTTCACACTTCTTTTACACCGACACCTGTACATCCTTTTCCAGCTCTTTTATACACAAATGGCACTGACACTACCCCTTTAAAACACAAATCTTTTAAGCGTGGATCCCGTCGAGTACGGCGGACAATCTGGGTGCTAATACCTTCCCAGGTTGTAACCAACCCCCTTTCTCAGTCTCTCTGGTTCGCAACCGTCTTATCCATATCTTTCTAGGTCTATGCAGCATTACCTTTCCTCCGGGATAAAAATGCCTAGCTGGCGACTCTTTTCTTTTCTTGTGAGTTCACTCCTGTGTGTTCTCATTCCTCTTTCGCCGACCGTTTGCGTCTGTACCCCTCTTGGCCCCGGTTGTCATTTGGCGGGAGCGACAATGATGCATGGTATGCGTATGCAGATGCAAAGATTTCAAAGGACTATAAGATAACTTGCAATATTTATAAGGAAACTTTTTTGAAGTACTTAAAAAAACTCATTCTCATTAGAATCAAAGTGAGGATTACAAGTGAAGTACAAACATCAATAATCCTAATACATAAGAGCAAAAGTAAACTAGGCCTAGGGAATCATATCCGAAGAAGTTCTGAATCCTGGCTGATACTTCATGCGAATCCTCTTGATCTTATTCTTGTACCGTTCTTCCATATCTTCCTTATCCTTCACTAACTTGTCAACAATGGCCTTCCAAGCACCGGAAGTAGGAGAAATAGTAGATGGAGTACTAGAGGAAGATAAATCCTCTCTTGGCCTCTTCATGACACTCCGCTCAAGTAGCTCAATGAGATCATCCTTCTCCTTTAGCTGCTCCTGCATCGTAGCCCTCTCAAGTAACCATTCTTCTTTCTCTTTCTTCATCTTGTCTAACTCTTCTTGAAGAACCACCTTCTCATCAACGGGAGGTAGAAAAGCAGACAATGGTAATATGGGAAACAAAGGCTCCTCAGGTGGATAAGGCATCTTGAGCTTAGAAGCCCTAGATCGAACCCACTGAATATAACATTCGGAAGGGGGAAGGTGTTTTCTTCCCAATTGACCTTTCTCTTTCCGATGAACCGCATGCCAAGAATGAGCAATCCTTTTCTTCATTTCCACATGATCAGCACCATTAAGAAAGAAGAAGCGGGATAAGGAAAGATTGTTTGGTATGTCCTTCAAACAATATCCGAACTGTCGTCTAGCAAGAATGGGGTTGTAGCTAATTCCCCCACGTGTACCAAGAAGAGGTACATTAGGAAATTCTCCACAACTATCAATAAGAACTCCAGTGTCATAATGAGAACAATACCATATCATATCCTTATGAGAAAGTGACATCAACCTTTGAGACCATCTTCGATTCTCTCTATTGTCCTTGAAGACATCCGACTTCGGTAGGTGCGAAATAAACCACCTATAAAGAAGAGGCGCACAACATACAATCTCTCTGTCACCTTTGGAAGTCCTATAATGAAAAGCATGATATATATCTCCAAGCAAAGTAGGCATCGGGTTCTTCTTCAAGAAGATCTGAATAGCATTCTCATCCACAATACCATCCAAGTTCGGAAACAAGACAATCCCGTAAATAAGCAAAGCAAGAATAGCCTCAAATGCATCCTTATGACCTAAATTAAGTGAAGTAGAAGCCTTTCCCATCAAGAACTTAGCATTAATACCACGAACACTCCCCTTTGGAAGAAACTTCCCATTAAGATCGGACTCCTTAAGAAACAGTGCTTTGGCGATGACCTTGATAGTAAGCTCCTTTTCTAAGCCAGTGAAAAGAAACTCCTTGTCCAGAATAGGCAAACCTAACCAATGAGAATACTCCTCCAAAGTCGGCACAAGCTGATAATCCGGAAAGGTGAAACAATGATGCAATGGATCATAAAACTGAGCCAAAGTAGGGAGAATCCCCTCAGGTACATCGGTATCCAACATATACAAAAGCTTCCCATGACATCTTCGGAACTCTTGGGTATCAACAACCACTGCTCCTAGCTTTCTCAACTTTACTACATTAGGATTCTTGAAGGTGTACTTCTTTGTGTTCCTCCTTTCAAAAGTCATAGCCATGGACATCTGAAATTTTGCAAAAGTTCCTTATAAGTCCTTTGAAATCTTACAAACAATTCTCATGAATGTATGATGGCATGTATGCAACAACCACAAACAAGATCACACAAGGCACACGGGCTTAGGTTCCGAGTCACGAGCATGAAGTCAAGGTAACAGAACACCAACCCACACAGGTAAGTACTAAGGTTTTGTCTTCATTGTACCTGCAGAAAACCAAAAGGGTGCTAATAGAGGTGCCCGGAGTTAACAACCATCTTTAGAACATGCAATGATTATCACAAAATAGGTTTTGAGGGGTTAAGATGGAGGGTGAAGAAGAATTAGGTCAAAAGGAAGGCAAAAGAAACTTAAGACTCAAGCAAACCCTAAAATCAAAAGACAAAGCTCTAATGATTGTATTCTATACTTAAGGACTTCCAATGTGACCTACAATACTCATAACCAAGACCTTAGATAAATGGCATGAATGCCTTATACAAATGGAGATGAAAGAAGCTTGTAAAAGGGACCAAAAAGGAAATAGGACTTAAGCAACTTGGGAAAAATACCAAATGACCTAGAAAAATTATGAAATTTAACATTATACCTCACAATCCAGAGAATAACATTTTTAAAAAAATCTCATGAAAATTCCTAATTTTGAGTAGTGAAAGAATCATTAGAATGCAATTAGGTTTTATGTGAACCTATGTGAAGAATGGACTCAAAAGGACCCAAACAATGACCTAAAAATCCAGAGAAAAATATTTTGGGAAAGTTTAATGAGATCTTAAAAGAATGAAAAAATAATGGGGTCTTTATCATTTGTGGTTTATGAGAACACAAATATACAAAATGATTGGTTCAAAATGGAGAAATTGTGAAACAATTAAAAGGGAAATTAATTATGACTTCAAAAATTAATAAAACTAAAATCTAAAAATACGGAAAATTAGAGAAAATTGAGAGGATCCTATATGAATTTATTTGGAATTTCTTGATGCAATTTACTATTTTTAAAAATAAGAAACGAAATTGAAATTTTAATGAAAAATAAATTAAAAATAAGTCAATTGGTTTGGGCCTGGGGGTGCGTTTAGTGAGGAAACCAGCATAACTGGGTTTGGATGCAATGCACTGGGGGTGCCAATATGAAGTCAACAAGTCAACTGGGGTTTGTGAAGGATTCATGGCACGTGAGGGTCACGAGAATTTTAATGTGCTGGCGCGTTCTAGGCTCTTGGATCAGACTAATCTAATGGCCACGTTATAAAGATAGCTCCGGCCTAGGGTTACAATTCAGGTGACCGGAAGTGACCTCCGGTCAACTTCTTCGGTCCCCTGGCCTAGGGTTTCTTAAATCCTTCATGAAAATGAAAACTAAAACCACAGACTGGCTCGTTTCTCCCTCCTGATCACATATCTAAACTTGTTTTTGGCTTAGGGTTCATGAATTAGTCAAATCGAATGCAAACATTTCCACACCTAAAACTGGATCTAGGCATCAAACATGCCTATCATCTAGCCATACATTACAATGCTCCTATTGAGCTTCAATCAACATGAAAACATTGAAAAATAAGCAATTCGATCAAGCAAAGTATCAGAGCATACCTGAATTGCAGAGGTGTCTAAATGTTGATAGAATACCATAGAGGAGATTCCTTGAGTTGCTTGATCTTGCTCTAACACAACAAGAGTGAAATAAACACTCTGTACTTGGTGGATCTTGAGAAATTGAAACAAGTGCAGTTAAGATCAATGATATGAATAACCAGCTCCTTTGACAATTCAGGTTGAGCAATCCACAGAAATGGTGCAACACATGATATTGATGATGGCTTGATGAAGATCAGTGCTAGAGAGATGAAGATTGTGAAGTTTCAGTCCCAAGGGCAGTGCAACCACAAAGTTGCTGTAGCGGTAAAATCGTGAGTGTAAGCTATTGATTAACTTAACTCGATGTACACAGAGTCGCCACCGCGCTTTTATTTATTTCCAAAAGGAAAAAGGTAAAAGAACGAATAAAAACCTAAGGATCTAAAAGCAAAAGCTAAAAGAAACAAACAGAGAACAGGTAAGGGGATTGGTTACAAATCGGGAAGGTTTGACGCACCCGACTCGTCCGTGGTACTCCACGGGAGCCCTTTGAAATATTTATTGCTTTTTGGTTTGAAATTGGTTTGCTTAAAAATGATTGAAGGGATGAGGAGAAGAATGTTTTTTAATGATTTTGTGTTTGATGAGGTTTTAACGCCTCATGCCTACGTACCCACAAAGTGCAATGCGAGATCAAAACCTCGTAGTTCGTGGTACAAAATTTGAAAAGAAACAATGAGTTGCATTAATTTTAAAATGTAGAGATAAGTCGTCATTCTTTAGCGAATAATTCCGCTAGAAAGAATGAATCATATCTAAACATATGAAAAGAAAAGGTGCACAAAAGGCACAAAAACAATTGAGTGAGTTTTGGATTTTTTAAAGTATATAAGAAAAGAATTTCGATATATTTACATGGATTAACATTTATTTAAGAAAACAAAGTGAAAAGGTTAAAATCACTTGACCTAAGTCAAGGTTTGATTGCGAAAGCGTTTGAAGTTTGAAAACAAAGAAGATTTTTGAAATAGGGAGAAGTTTTGAAAATTTAAGAATGGGGAGGAGATGAAGGGACTATCCTAATACTTGAATTAAAAGTTAAGAGAAGAGCGACCAAACCATATTATGAACGTTTCTTCATGGTAACCGGAATTCCATCTTCAAAAACCAATGAAGTTAACTTGAGGCGAAATTTTTCAATCCATCACAACTTGAGCAAGGGGAGAGATCCTAAAATCTAAGTCCATACTCCAATGCTAAGGATAGTAACCATAGTCCGAAATTAAAGTCACCAATCTTTTTTAATGTTTAATCCTTTATTAGTGTTTTGGTGTCCAAATGAACAAAATAAAAATCACAAGCAACAATATAAACATAAACAATATGATATATGATATAATATGATAAAAGCATAATAAAGAGATAAGGAGCGAGAAATTGAAATAAAGAGGATAAGGTGCGAGAGATTGAATTTAAATGGATTATATTCATATTATTATAATATTTACATAATAAGTGGTATGATGAACTTAATCAAGCACAACCACGAAAAAATAACAAAATCGAGGCAACCGGATTCAAGTGGATCTTATTCCGAATCGGGACAACTTTAGGTCTATGTTAAGCAATCGCCGAGTAATTTACGAAGTAATTACCCTACAAATGAGGCCGGCCACCACTAATTAAAGTGGAAAATATTCGTGCTAATACATATTAGAGAAACGATATTATGGATCGTTCTCCGAAAACATGCCACACTAAAAGAAAAAGAATGGTCTAATCTTGATCGAGATTTTCGTTGAATTTATCGAAAGCAACCTATCACGATCTCAAAGTATGGAGAATGATCCAAGTGATCATTCATCCATAGATTTGAAATAATGAAGATTAAACCTATTCGAAATTCAACAATCAAGAATCGGAGATTTTCATCGACCAAAAGTAAAAAGATGAAAGAAAGAAAGCATGGATCTAAAAAAATAAATCCATAAAAGAATTGAAATATTTTTTAAATCTTTTTCTAAAATCTCTTTTCTTAAAATCTTTCTAAAATTCTTTTTCCTAACATATTCCTAAAATACTTTTTCTATAAAATTCTTAAATCAAAAATAAATTATCACAAAATCATTTTAAAAAAAAACAACCTAAAGAATATTAATAAAAAATAGAAGAATGGAAAGGGGAGGGGGGTATCCGCGGGTCTTGCTGGATAGTAACCAGATCCAAGTGGATCAACATCCAATTTCTTTAAAACAAAATAACAATTTTATAATGAAAACAGAAACAAGAATTAGAAAAAAAGCCACAGCTCTTCTTCTTCAATGCGCGGCGGAAACAGGGAAGGCTACTCTCCTTATTCTCACCTTCAAATTTCAAACAAAACGAAACAACAAACGCTTCTTCTTCGCAAATCTCCTTCTTTCTTCTCTTTAATTTTCTTCCTCCTTCACGCGGATCTTCTCCCTCTCTCTTCTGATTCAATTAGGTTTTAGAGTTGAAGGTGATTTGAGGATGAAGATTAGATTGAAGGTTGAAGATGAGTTTGGAATTTTGAAGTTTGTAATTGATTTTGGCAGAATTTATGGGGGCTAGAGAGCTTGGCGATTGAAGAGAAATGGGGCTAAATTTATAGGGGAAAATGATGGGGTTGGATGCCGTTTTGTTTTGATTTGGAATGCGTTTTAAAGTCATGATCTTCTCGTGTTCACTTGCGGATTGCGTTTTTTATTCGTTTTTATTTTTCTGCGTTTTATGCCTGTTATATTTGCGTTTCAGGGGTGCGTGATGCTGCTGAGTTTTCAGTTTGGGGCTTACGGCGTGACCTGGATTGCGTGCGTGCGGAGAGGCTTGGCTGGATTTGCTTCAAAGTCTTGGCGTATGTCACGTGGAAAGCTGGCGTGTGTATTTGGGTGTGGGCCTGCTGTTGTTATTTTGGCTTGAGGGAATTTCAATGAGGCTTGAAAGAAGTTGTGTTGTGTTGAAGGCTTTGGCTTTCGTGAGGCTTCGTGAGGCTGGCGTACGGATTACTGCTGGAAGGCTTGTGGCTTGGGCTAGCATGAAGCTTGCGTGTGCTGTTGTTATGTTGAAGTGATGTGAGGCGGCTTGGAGATGTGTAGCTGGGCCTGTGATACTTGCGGCCTGATGTGTGAGGTATTGGCTTGATGGGTTGTTTGGCTTGTGATGCAGTTGGAAAATGGCAAGCAAGTGGCTGGGAAAAGTGTTGGCTTTTGATGCGTGATGGCTTGCAGGAAAAGCTGATATTTTGAGGCTTGTAGTGTGGAAAAGGCTTGAGATGTTGGGCTTGATGATGGAAAGGGCTATATGAAAAGCTTTTTTTTTTGTTGTTTGTATTTTGGTATTTAATATTTGGAATTATAATATGATTTTTTTTTAATGAATGGACTAGAAAAAAAATGTAATGGATATTTTATATGAAAAAGTAGTATATAAAAAAAATGAAATGTGTAAATGGACAAAATAAAGTTGGATTAAAAGGAAAAATGAATTAAAAAAAATGTTGTTCGAATATAATATGTAAATGGGTAAGAGAAAAATGAAATTGGAATTTGGATGGGAAATATGAATTAAATATAAGTGAATAGAAATGAGAATAATCGAGATAAATCGGATGACAAAAAAACGAAATATGAATGGATATAGATAAAAATGGATAAGAAAATTGGAATAAGGGTGAATAAATGGACATGAATTGATGATTTTAAGCCCACCACAAACTTCTTGATTTTTCTTGCATAAGCCTCTAATAAAAGTGAACACAGCCATCACTAAACCACTGAACAGCTGAATAATTCGCAACTTGCCATTCAAGCCACCACCATTGACTTTTGAACTTCTGAACATTTTCAAATACTTCTGAATCGATCTCTTGGAAAATAAATCCACAGATGAGCTGATGATCACTCGATCAAGACAATTTGGATCACACTTCTCACAAACCACAACACAATAAACCAGAGAACTTCCGCACTCACCACAACTTATCATTGAATACGCATCGTCCAAGAAATAAACCACTGGCACACATAATTTGCAGTCGACACAATTTTCTAATAGTTTGACCAATATTAGGTCAAACATCCATTTGGATCGAATTGTAACCGAACAAACGTATCTGAGTTGAAATCATTGTCTTATCTTCGCAAACCTGCAACACAGAGAAAAAGAAGAATACTGCAACATATTTTTTTTGGTATTTTGGTTAGTGATCAGTATATATAAACAAATATAAAGAAGTAAAAATAATGGTGATCCCCTGCGAAGCATAGAACCACATCTGAGAAGAAACTCGAAAGCCAGTGTGATCTTGTTTGTATGCAAAATGCAGATGATATGACAAGAAATCTTAGGGCAAAAATTAGGGTGTTACAGTTGCAGTATGTGATTCTTGAGGAATCAAGCTTAGTAATCCATGAAAGCCATACTTGAGGTGATGACGAAGATGAATTGAGGAAGATTGAGGTTGGAATGGTGAAGATGGAAGCTGCTCGGGGAAAATGCAGTGAAGATGCAACGAGGATTTGTGTGAACTTCTATGGTGTGAATTGAGCAAAATGATGAGAGAGCTTCAAAGTGTAGTGCACTCTTCCTTTTATAGGCTCCCTGACCTCAGGTTAACAGTTAGAACTAGGGTTCTAGAAATGGTTAACTGAGTTGAATTAGTTAGAAGGTGAGTCAAGTTAGTTATGCCATAGAACTCACTAGAACTTTCCATACTCGAGCTCAATTCAGTGTGGTGATGCTTATGGAAGTTGTGTTGGGAATGTGATGCACAATTGCTCAGTTGATCAATGATGACAAGTTGAAACTGAGGTCCTTGGCTGACTTACTCATGAGGTGCATGATAATTCAAGTGATCTTGCTCACATTCAATGATAACTCAAATGTGCAATTATCATGCTTGCCTAAGGTGCCTTGAGTTTAAAGGTTGCTGGTGTAGGGCAGTGATATGGAGATACATTCATGAGATCATGGCCTCTTAGAGAAATGCATATGATACCTTCTCACCCAAGAAAACAGTTGAGAAACATGACTTTCAATGGAAGATTTCTTCCATCTCAAGCAATCAATTCTCACAATTCTTGGACTCAAATTAAAGTGGAGGGATCATGGAACAAGTTTGGTGTTTGGACCATAATGAATGATGACCTCTAATCATCTTAAAATGGTTATTAAATAGCATGCCAACAAGCTGAACAATTGGCCTGACAGATTGCCTTGCCACAAGCCCATGGTACCTATGCATGATCAGTTTCAACCCTCTCACTTTACCCCTTCATAGCCATCAATCCTTTGCTAAAATGAAAAAAAGTTGAACATCAGTATTGTAGGGATTATGTAGAGGAACAACTTTGTAGTTCAAAGGAAATTCATTTGAGGCCTCTAACATGGAGAGAATTGACTTGCATTGTGACCCACCACCTGCCTGATGAAATGTCTTGCCTGGCGTGCGCAGGAGTCAAGGCCTGCCTTGGCTTTTTGCCCTAGCTTGCCTTGATTTGCACCATCTTTGAATGATCATATCTCACTCAATCTTGATGCTATGAAATAGTTCCACCTATGGATTTGAAGCTCAAGATGCCCTATTTAATTGGCTCTAAGTAGAATTTTGATAACCCTCATATTTTGGGAGAAGGCCTCTCTCAAAGATGCTGCAAAAATGGTCAAAACTTGCCATTTTGGGAAACCCTAATTTTCCAAAAATGGTAAGTTTTGGTTTTCTTGATTTCTCTTGATTCCTCCATCATTTCTTGATCAAATTTTAACCATAGGATCCTTGTAACCCTAATTTCATGATTTTGATCTCAAAAAGTCAGAAGTTAAACTTTTCTTCAGCATGGTTGACATTTCCCCAAATCCCTGATTTTCAATCATCTGGCCAATTGAACCTCTTCCATAATGAATTTGTGGATGAAATTTGAACCCTAGGCACTTGCCATCATATATAAGACAATGAAATCCACTTTGAATCAAAACTTCATGCTGAAGCCCAATAGAAATGAAACCCTAATTTGGCCTTTTTTATCAGGAGATGATGCACTGCTTGCACAATGTTGAAAATCTTTGTGGCCCTTTGATTGCCTTTGTATAGCCTTCAGTTGCTCTAATCATTGATCACATACCTATGCCTTAGCTGTGCTACCCATGATGAAATGTTTTTGATTATTTTATGAACTTAAGTATGCTAAATCCTATGCAAAATGTTGAGGAAATGAGAGGGAAATTTTGAGGTATTACAACTGCCCCTATTCAATCATTTGTAGACCTGAACGAATAATTGCAAAAGCTTTTAGACGTTCAAGGTATACAGTGATTGAATACCCGAATAAAACCTGGAAATTTGAACTCGATGGATAGTAGAAATGCCATCTGCCCTTTATTTATTTTTCCTTTTTTTGTTTTTGACCTCTGAATAGGTAATGGGAATAGAACCAGGTGGAATAGAATAACCTGCAATATGACTGCTGATTGAATCAAGCCACAAAGAGGATGCATGTTGGTGAAACAGGGCTTAACGAGACCGTTAGCGAAACAAAACTCGACAATGTGACTGTTGAGCGAATCAGGCCACAAAGAAAACACGCGATTGCTGAGCGAATCAAGCCACGGAAAGTGCCTGTTGGCGAAACAGGGCTTAACGAGACCATTAGCGGAATGGGAATCGACAGTGTGACTGCTGAGCGAATCAAGCCACAAAGAAAACACGTGATTGCTGAGCGAATCAAGCCACGGAAAGTGCCTGTTGGCGAAACAGGGCTTAACGAGACCATTAGCGGAATGGAACTCGACAATGTGACAACTGAGTGAATCAAGCCACAAAGAAAACACGCGACTGCTGAGCGAATCAAGCCACAGAAGGTGCCTGTTGGCAAAACAGGGCTTAACGATACCATTAGCGGAATGAGACTCGATAATGTGACTGCTGAGCGAATCAAGCCACAAAGAAAACACGCGACTGCTGAGCGAATCAAGCCACGGAAAGAAAGACAAACATTGACTTGGAAAGACAAAGATGCCTGGAAAATGGTATAAGTATCTTCTGTGGAGTATTTTAGGTTGAGAAGATGTTATAGGTTGTATGTAAAACCTCAAAACTGGCCCATGCTGGTATGCACATGTTTGAATTTATGGCGTAATGCTCCATGATGATGGAAATGCTACGCTTTGGAGGATGCAAATGTAATGATGATTATTAAATACAAATGCAAAGAGATCTCCTGATAAGGAGACTGCAAGTATCCTAGATGGCTTGACTGGGGAGAACTGATGATCACTGCATTGATCTGGTTAGTCCTGGTGAGGAGGAAACAACTCTGCGGGGAATGTTATTAATGATACACCGGCTCTGAACTGCCGCCTTTGCCAAAAAATAAATCGGACTTTGAGATTGGAGAGACAAGACCCTGCTGGAGGTGCACCCTTTTTGAACTCTGATGGGGAAGTGGAGACCTCCCGACTTGGCTGGGGGGCATATGTATGGCACTGCTGAGGAAGCAACCTACTGGGGAGAAAGAAATTCCTTGTACTTCTAGGGATTGCCCCTGTATTGAAGGGAAACCTCTGCTTGGGGAGGACAAACATCTTTTGTCATTACTACTGGGGAAGAACTTCATCTTCACTTCTACTGGGGATAACAAGAGACACACGGGAAGGCACCTGTTCTTGTTCAAGTATGTTGTTGAAATATTCCTCCTAGAAGACTGCTTTAGCTCTGCTAGCAACACATACACATGTACCTGCGTAAACACAACTGATAGTGCCTGCACCAAGGAGAGTTAGTTTGGCCCCATATCCCCCAGATTCATAGCATGAATCATCATCCTGTCCTCTTAACACCCTTTTTAGAGTTGTATTAAATGTTTCTGTCCTCCTGCATGAGTTAGAAAGCATTCAAATGTTTGCAACACAATATAAATCACAATTTGCTGGACGTTTTTGCAATCAAACAATGCTAGTTGAAAAACAAAAACAAGAAACAAATAGTCATAAGCTGACTGAAATTGGATTTTTATTGATTTGGAACATGGCCCTGAATAGGAATTACAATAGGAAGCAATTCCCTAGAAAGAGGAAATAGCCAAAAAAGAAAACAGACTATCCTATTGGCAATGTGAAAAATGGATTTCATCAAGTTTCGACCCGACTATGACTCATATGTCTTCAAGACTATCTACTTGCTCTGCCCCTTCAGAAAGGTGATTGGAACTAGTCTTCAACCCTCAGAATAATCTTAGTTGCAGATGGATTACGAATTTCACAGATCGCAGTCGTTCGTGTTAGTCCCTTTTTTGCGTGGATCGCCCTTTCAGGTTTTCAATCCACCGGGATACCCTTTTTTGCCTGAGCTGTCTGATGTGGCTTTTCAACTCAGCGGGTGTACATTTTTTTTCAAGATTTCACTAATTTTTGCCCGAGCCTTTTATTCTTTTTTTTTGCTCGCCGGGATGCCTATTTTTGCTTGGATCTTTATTCTGTTTTTATCCAACGGGTCTTTTTTTACACGGAGTATTTTCTTACTGCGTCTGCATTGACAGGGGAATGGAAGTCTTCTCCATCCATGGTTGTTAGCATCAAGGCTCCACCTGAGAAAACCCTTTTAACAACGAATGGTCCCTCATAATTGGGTGTCCATTTTCCCCTGTGATCATGAAGAGGAGAAATAATCCTTTTCAGCACCAGGTCACCTGGTATATACCTTTGAGGTCGCACCTTCTTGTCGAAGGCCTGCTTCATGCGTCGTTGATACAATTGTCCATGGCATACAGCTGTTATGCGTTTCTCTTTAATGAGGCTCAATTGATTGTATCTGGATCGGAGCCACTCAGCTTCATCTAGCTTAATGTCCATCATTAACCTCAACAAGGGGATATCCACTTCAATTGGTAGGACTGCCTCCATACCATATACCAATGAGAACGGGGTTTCCCCTGTTGAGGTACGCACTGACGTCCTGTACCCGTGTAAAGAAAATGGTAGCATCTCATGCCAGTCCTTGTATGTCATAACCATCTTTTGAACGATCTTCTTGATGTTCTTGTTGGCCGCCTCGACGGCCCCGTTCATCTTTGGGCGATATGGAGAAGAGTTGTGATGCTCTATTTTGAAATCCCGACACTAGTCAACCATCATCTCGTTGTTAAGATTAGAACCATTATCAGTAATGATTCTTTCGGGAATTCCATACCGGCAAATGATGTCTCTTTTGATAAACCAGGCTACCACTTGTTTAGTAACGTTGGCATAAGACGCCGCTTCAACCCACTTCGTGAAATAATCTATGGCAACCAGGATGAAGCGGTGACCATTGGAAGCTGTTGGCTCAATCTTGCCAATCATATCAATGCCCCACATGGCGAACGACCAAGGTGAAGACATGACACTCAATGGATTCGGAGGTACATCAGCATAAATCTGGAACTTGTGACATTTACGGGAGTATTTACAACAATCGGATTCCATGGTGATCCAATAATATCCCGATCTCAATAATTTCTTGGCCATAGCATTTCCTCCAGCATGGGTACCAAAGGAACCTTCATGAACCTCTTGCATCAACAGGTCTGCTTCGTGTCTATCCACGTATCTGAGCAAAACCATGTCGAAGTTTCGCTTGTATAGCACACCATCTTGATTCAAGAAGAAACCACCTGCTAGTCTTCTGATGGTCTTCTTGTCTTTATTGGATGCCCCAGTCGGGTAATCTTGAGTCTTCAAGAAGTGCTTGATATCATGATACTAAGGTTTGTTATCTTCACCACTGTCAACTGCAAAGACATAAGCAGGTCTTTTGAGACGGGAGACCATGATTCGAGGCACAAAATTCTCTTGACAAACTTTGATCATAGATGACAAAGTTTCTTGAGCATCAGCGAACTGATTTTCATCTCGAGGGATATAATTCAGCTTGACTTTGGTGAAGAAAGTTAGCAGCCTCCTGGTGTAATCCCTGTAAGAAACCAAGTGAGGTTGATGAACTAACCATTTGCCATTGACCTGGTTCACAACCAGAGCAGAATCTCTGAAGATCTCGAGGTTCTTGATTCGCAAGCCAATTTCCTCTTCAACCCCATGATACAGGCTTCGTACTCATCTTCGTTGTTGGTACATTCGAAAGTCAACCGAGCAGCAAAAGGCATATGAACACCTTCTGGTGAGATGATGACAACACCTACTCAGCTTCTGTTTACGTTCACAACTCCGTCAAACATCAACTTCCATTTGGATTCGGGGTCCTGCCCCTCCTCCGAAAGGGGTTCTTCAACGTCTTTCATCTTGAGGAACATAATGTCCTCATCCGGAAACTCGAATTTCATAGGTTGATAATCGTCAATAGGCTGCTGAGCCAGGTATTCTGACAATACACTCCCTTTAATTGCTTTTTGCAAAGTGTAATGGAAGTCATATTCTATTAAGATCATCTGCCATCGGGCTACCCTTCCTGTCAGAGTTGGCTTCTCGAAGATATATTTTACAGGATCCATTTTAGAAATAAGGAAAGTGGTATGAGTCAGCATGTACTGTCTTAGTCGGCGAGCAACCCATGCCAAAGCGCAACAAGTTTTCTCGAGTAGTGAGTAATGTGTCTCACAACCGGTAAACCTTTTGCTAAGGTAATAAATGGCATGCTCTTTTCGACCGGACTCGTCCTACTGACCCAGCACACACCCCATTGATCCTTAGAGTACAGTAAGATACATGATCAAAGGTCTCCCTGGCACTGGAGGCATGAGAATTGGAGGTTCTAGCAGGTACTCCTTGATTCAGTCAAAGGCTTGCTGACATTCTTCATTCCATTTGATGGCCTGATTCTTCCTCGGAAGCTTAAAGATGGGCTCACACGTGGTTGTTAGGTGAGAAATAAATCGTGCAATGTAGTTTAGTCTCCCTAAGAAACCACACACTTAATTTTCAGTCTTTGGCTCGGGCATCTCTTGGATGGCTTTTACTTTGGCCGGATCAACCTCAATTCCCCGCTCACTAACAATGAAGCCCAGTAGCTTGCCGGAACGGACCCCAAAGGTGCACTTGTTCGGATTCAACCTCAATCTAAATTTCCGGAGTCTATCAAACAACTTTGCTAGATTGACCAAGTGTTATTCCTTTATTTGGGATTTTGCTATCATATCATCAACATAAACCTCAATTTCATGATGAATCATGTCGTGAAATAGCGTCACCATTGCCCGTTGGTAAGTGGCTCCAACATTCTTCAGGCCAAATGGCATGACCTTGTAACAGAAGGTACCCCAAGGCGTGATGAAGGTAGTCTTTTCCATATCATAGGGAGACATCTTAATCTGGTTATATCCTGAAAAATCCGTCCATGAAAGAGAACACAGAAAACTGAGCAGTATTATCAACAAGCACATCTATATGAGGTATAGGGAAATCATCTTTAGGGCTGGCCCTGTTCAAATCCATGTAGTTTACGAACATCCTGACTTTACCGTCTTTTTTAGGGACCGACACAATATTAGCCACCCATGGAGGGTAACTGGTCACAACCAAGAAACCAACATCAAATTGCTTTTGTACCTCCTCTTTGATTTTGATGGCCATATCAGGGCGTGCGCACCTCAACTTTTGCTTCACTGGCGGGCAATTTTCTCTCAAAGGCAGCTTGTGCACCACAATATATGTATCTAGACCAGGCATGTCCTGGTAAGACCAGGCGAAGAAATCAACATATTCTCGAAGCATAACGATTAGACGAGTCTTGATAGATTCCTCTAATGCGGCCTCGATCTTAACTTATTTCTTGTCCTCTTCGGTACCCAAGTTTATTACTTTGATGGCCTCTTCATGCGGTTGAATCATCGTTTCCTCCTGTTTAAGCAGCTTGGCTAACTCTTCAGGTAGTTCGCAATCTTCTTCACCTTCCTCATCGGCTTGGTAAATCGGATTGTCAAAGTCATACTTAGCCATAGCAGGGTCGTCATTGATAAAATCCGGTGACGAGCACCTGCATGAAAGGTGATTCATGCAAGGCTTTAGAAAGAGTTTGAGAAAATGAGAAACATTGCCACTTTAAAACGTTTCTTTCTCTTTGAAAACAAAAGCAACAAATGAAAGACAAGGAACAACATGGATGAATGCAAAACGTCAGCTTTATTAATGATTATGTATTGTGTTAGGAACAAAAGAACCTTTACAATGAGCTACTATGCCCCGGGCAAGACATAGCGCTTGAGTACAGGAAAGACAAAAGCAAAAATCATTACTCTTCAAAGGAGGTGACTGAGATAAGCCTTTCAGATGACCAATTACTGAGATGAGTCTCTAGAGCACAAGGTCTGATCCACTCGTCTAAATCACAGTCACTATCAATTGCGTCATCCTGCACGACACTGATGCTTCCATAATCCACCATTCCCGCACTCGTGAAGGTAATCGGGTCTTGACGACCTCTAGCACTCTATTTAGATGATGACTACCCAGGATGGTAGCCAACACCAAACATATCCTTCTTTTCTGACACTTCTACTGGACTGCCCCAACCTTCTCGTGCTCCTGATTCCACTACCTTCAAAGCTTGCTTATAAGAAGTTATGGAAACCCCCTTCTTTGATTCTTCAGAAGAAGCTGCTGATGAAGATGCCAAACTAGTCTTCAGGGGCTCGAAAGCTTGACACGGAGTCTCAACTATCTCACCATCCATCTCTACATATTTAAACGAAGCCAAATTACTGATGAAGATATCCTCCTCCCCACAGACCGTTACAATTTGTCCTTCCCAGACGAACTTCAGTTTCTGATGGAGTGTGGACGATACTGCCCCCGCCGAATGTATCCAGGGCCTCTCCAGCAAACAACTATATGCAGACTGTATGTCCATTACATAGAATGTGGCATTGAAGATTTGTGGACCTACTTTGATTGACAATTCTACTTCCCTAAACACTGATCTTCTCGATCCATCGAACGCTCGAACCACCAGATCACTGGGCTTCAAAATCACTCCGTCATAATCCAACTTCATTAATGCCTTCTTGGGAAGAACATTCAGGGACGATCCAGTATCCACCAACACATGAGATAGCATTGCACCTTTACACTCTAACAAATAATTCAATGCTCGATTGTAAGCACGACCTTCAGAGTTTAAATCCATGTCTGTAAAGCCCAATCCATGACTGACATTGACACTAGGCACCACCGTCTCCAATTGGTTCACCGAGATATCCTGAGGTACATAAGCTTTATTTAGGATGTTCAAGAGAGCTTTTCGGTGGGAGTCATAACACATTAACATGGAAAGGATAGAGATCTTGGATGGAGTTTGTTGTAAATGGTCCACGATCTTGTAATCGCTCTTTTTAATTATTCTAAAAAATTCTTCAGCTTCTTTGTCAAACGTGATGTCTGGGTCAGCCACAGGTGTGAGCTTATTAGCAGTCATTGGTTGTTTCCCTATAGCTTTAGCCTGGGCTTTTGTAGTGTCCCTGGGTGGTATCACACTGTTTCTTAGTGTTTCTGGCGCGAACAACCTCCCACTCCTAGTAAAGCCTCCTACTCCAACATTTTCTACTTGAGCTGGAGACGTATTAGAAGTGGCCAAATCTTGCTTCTGGCCGTTGCAATATACTTCACCACCATAATGCCAAAGAATGGCCTTATCACTTTGATACATTACTGGCCCTGCAATGGTAATAGTTATCGGTGCTAGTATGACTGTGGCCAGTTATGCTGAATAGTTTGAAATCATGGATGCTTACTCTAGGCAGGCTATGTATGCTCCAGATGAGAAATGGAAGGTGGACAAATTTATCTTTAGTTTGAGGGCTGATATCTCTCACTGTGTGTCACAAAGAGAGTTTGCTACATATTCTGAATTATTAAGGCAATCTTATGTGGCCGAAGGTAGTTTGAAGAGAGTTCAGGCTAAAGGTGATTCTAACAAGATGAACCAAAATAACCGTGGAAGATCAAGACAACAATATAGAACCTGACCACAACCATTCAAGGGAAAACAAGTACAAAATTCTATATCTAATTCACCTCCTGTGTGTCGCACTTGTGGTAGAGTTCATCCGGGGAGGTGTGGCTTGGATGGGGTGAGGTGTTATTAGTGTCAGAAAGTAGGACACGTGGCTAGAGATTGTCCACAAGGGAGAAACCAAGTCCAAGCTGTAAACACCCCAAATTTGCCCTCACTTTCTCTCACACCATGGTTTATGATCTTTCATTTTTTGTTTTAGTATAAGCATTACATCTCATATTGCATATTTGCTTCACTACATAGTTCCATTTTCATCTGCATCTAGGGTTTGTGATCTGAGCAATCCAAGAATCAATCTGAGTCATCCCAATGGTCTTGAAGCTTTCCAAGGGGGGTCCATGTGTGTTCTATAATCATATTATGCTCCTCAAAGTTCATAAAAGTCAAGGGATCACAAAATTGGCAAAGGCATGGAAGTAGAGCTAGGGTTTTCTTGCACAAATGACCAAAATTAGGGTTTTGGTTTCAGAGGCCTTAACTCCAATTTCGGTCATTCTTGTTTCTAATGTTCTTAATATGTTATAAGGATCATGTGTACCAAGTTTTATGAAGAAATTCATTGTGGAAGTCATCTGATCATTGGGTAACTTCTTGAGCAAGTAAAGTCAAAATCAGGGCATCTGAGGCCCCCAACAAGGGAACCAAAGGGTCATTTTCATCAAATTGAGGTTCTATGATCTTTATTTGATCTTAGAAGTGGTTGGAAGTTCACAAAGTTGAAAAATTTTGATCCAATTGCAAACTTGCCATTTTTGGAAATGACTTGTAATGGAAACTTTCCATTTTTGGAAAGGTTTTCAACCTCCTCTTTCATGACCAAAAATGCTTCAAATGAAAAATTCTTGGACATGAAAGTTGTAGATTAGGTCTTTCCCTTTTCAAAAATTACTAGAACATGTCTTGATTCATCCTAGAACTCAAGATATGGCCTTTCAAAGTTGGCAAAAATCCTATAATTTTCAAGTTCATGACAAAGAGGGAATTTTGCAATTTCACTTGCCAAGCCTTTTCATGACCTCTAATCAACTTCTATGAATCATAACATGTCAAAGCAACTTCTAAACATCAGAATTGGCCCAAGTATGCATGGTTTTCATGACTTGATCTTCAAGAAATCTCAAAAGGGCCAAAACTCAAACTTTGCAAAATGCCATGGATCCTTCCGTCCACTTGTGCCAGCTGCACAAACCAATTCTATGGCTCTCCATGAATCTTGCTGAGGCCAGACACCCCATTGAGCAGCTTCTGCCATGGCCCATACCTCCAAGTACACAAATTTGACTTTTTTGCAACTTGCCCATACCAATCACACTAGGCCACACCAACTCTTCTAATCACTCATATTGGTTTATACAAACCCTAAGGTACACAAAACACATAACACACAAGCCTGCAAGCTCTCATAACTCAGACTTCACAAAATCACCATAGAGTTTCATCTCTTCAAAACTCAAAACACAGCCATCAAACTTCAAAACAAACTTCACCAATCATCTTCAAATTACTCATAAAACTCAAACCACCCACTGAAAAGCCCTAAAACACAGCCAAACCAAAACACGATTCTTGGTGCAGAGGAACTGAAAATCATAAACCAGACCATACAAACTTGTTCTAAGCATTGCAACATCATCAGGAGGTTCATTGGAGGTGATTTGAACCAAGAAAGAGGCCAGAAAGCTCAGGAATTGAAAGCTTCATCTCAGGTAATCATGAAGAACAATTTTTCTAGATATATTATTTTAAGTTCTTAAATGCTTCTACATGATGCACTGATCATCCTGATATGTTTACTTTTGAAAATGGTTAAGAATCAAGCATGTATTGAACTTCTGAAAGTTTTGAATGTTTTTCCGTTTTGCTTCAAATCATGTTGTTCTTGAATGATAAAATGTTATTTGATGCTGGATTCATGCTTAGGGATATTAGAGGATCATTTCTGGAGCTTTAGAGTGTTTGGTTTGGCCTAGGGAAGAAGTTAGGTTGAGTGTCTTGCCGAAGAAGATGACCGGAGCAAGCTCCAGTCACCTGAGAATCATTAGGGTTCTTAATTAGGGTTTAGGGGTCAGTTTGAATGTGGACCGTAGGATTTGGATTTCGCGCGTGGATGAAGGGCTCAGATGCCTTGTTAAAACCCTAATCAGTTAATTAGTTTTAATTAATTAGGATTAATTTTGAAAATGCCTGATTCAATCCCAGCCACCCATTAGCGCGCCAGTCAATTCCCTCCCTTTTTGTTTGAATCTCAACCACTGGATGCACTGACTTCCATTTATTTTTATTTTTAATTCATTTTTATTCATTTCTTTTGCATATTTAATTTAAAATAGTTAAAAACATCACAAAAATTTGATCTTTTGCATTTCAGATCCAAATATTTTTCTTAACCCAAAAATGATTTTTATTTTATTTTTTGCATTCAAAAAGTATTTTAAAAATATTTAAATGTTATTTTTAATTAATTAATGGATTTTAATTAATTAAAAATACATTTAGGTTTCTAAAAATCACCAAAAAAATCATGAACCATTCCAATAAATTGAGAAACATTCTCAAACTCTTCATACAAATTTCTTTTTTGTTTTGATCATAATTTTCTTTGAATTAGGGTTCTTTAAAATCACATTTTCTAATCCTAATTTGAAAAATTCACTTCTGCCTAACCATGAAGGTTTTGTACTTGATTCTTTTTGCTTTGTTTCACATATTGCATGTAGTTTCTAGGTTATTTTTCTCATGAATTTACCTTGCATTTTCAATTTTATTTGCATTTTCCCTTAAGAATCATCCAAAAACTCTAGCAAACTTAGAAAATTCATAACTTTCAATAGGTTTAGCTTCTGACCTTCTCCTTTGGGGTTTGATCTTGTGTGGGTTTAGGGTTTGATTGCGCTTGATTTCAATTTTTTATCATGTTGTATGCTTCTGTTTTGGTCATTTGCATTTCATACATTCATAAAACCCTAATTTCTCATGTCCATTTGCATTCATCTTTGCATCTCATCATCATGTGAACTTGCCATGACATTTCAAGCATTGGTATGACATCTTAGAAATATTAGGACATACTTGAACATTGCTTGATAATTTCTTCATTCATTTTCCATGTCTTGCATTCATTACATTTCATAAACATCCAAGTGTTTTCAAGCTTCTAAGCATGCTTTCATGACATCTCATCTTTGTATGAACATTCATGTGCATGTTGTATGACTTTGCATCATCTCATATGCCATTTGCAATGCATAATAACTTCTGACTTTGGTCTTTGCATCTCATTTCAATTCATTTCTTTATGCTTTATACCTTATGCATTCATACTAACTTTTCAGGAACTTTTGGTAAGTTATTTTGGGAGGTGGATTTGCCTTCACTTCACATCTTTTCTCACAATTCATATGCATTTTTACATGTCTTTGAAGTGAATCTAATTCACTTATGTTCCACCCTTCTCACTTTCTTTCTTTAAGTTACTTATCTTCTTCAGGAAGTAAGTAACTTATTCTTCTGCTTCTTTCTCTTTTCATCTGCTTCTTCCATTGGTGGCCTTGAAGATCTTTTCTCTTAAGCCTAACAAAACATTGGATACCCAAGCATGATAACTTTTAGGGTTGTATATAGTCCCCCTTAGTCTTATACCTTTGATTCTCCTTGAGTCTCTCTACTCATCTCAATGATCAGAGACTAAACTCTTAAAGCTTTAGGACTTTCGAATTAGGGTTATGCATGCATCCTTCTCTTAGAATGGAGTGTATAACTTTAATCCTAAGTGTTAAACCTTTAATTTGTTTAAACCTCTTAATAAAATCACACTAATAATCACCAAGACTTTATCATGTACCTTGGGCCTTACATTAGGGTTCTAACTCTTCCTTATGGTTAAGAGGGACTAACCCTTGTGTTTAATGGACAAGTCCCCCTCAAGTTGTCTTACAAACTTAAAATCCACTTCTTAATCTCATTCCTTAATTAAAATTCATTTAATAAAGGCTTGTTATATAATGAATTTAATCCCTAACCATGGATTAAGTTGAGGTATATTCCTCAGCTTAAGTGTTCTCATCTATTATCCTTCTATTAGGATGGTGTAATGAGTTCACTAATCTGTGATTAGAGATTAAACTCATTACTTAACACTAACCCAAAAACATCTAATTAATCACAAGTAGGTTAATGATCTTAATCCTACATCATCATGGTAATTAAGTTGAGGTACTTACCTCACACTTAAGTAGGCTCATCATCCCTAATCAGGGAGGATATAATGAGTTTACAAGCTCTTGATTTAGGCTTAAGCTCATTAACTTATGCAAAACACAAAAAACAATAACAAAACTGATAAAACAAAAAACAAACAATAATCATCTCCTTCGGGATTCTTTTCTCATCACACTCATTCATAAGCGAGAACTTGCTTCTTCTGTCTAATGCAAGACAGTTAGCACTCGAGCCAGACGAATCATACACTTGAGCATAGGCAAGTAAGAAGTTCACAGTCAAAATCATTCAGTATTTTTTAGTCGAACTTCGGTGTTCTGACTTCCTCATTGCACAAGAGGATATGTAGGCATAACTTAACTGTTATCGAACAAAAGTCTCTTTGTCTTCCCCCTCTTTCAGCATTCTTTCATTCTTAGCTTTTGCACACAAACATCATATACACTACCCCTTTTAAATACAATATTATAAGCGTGGATCCCGTCGAGTACGACGGAAAATCTGGGTGTTAATACCTTCCCAGGTTGTAACCAACCCCTTTTCTCTGTTTCTCTGGTTCGTAACCGTCTTATCCATCTTTTTCTAGGTTTATGCAGCATTACCTTTCCTTCGGGATAAAAATGCCAAGCTGGCGACTCTATTCAATTCATTTTCATTTTCTCTTTTCGCCGACAATTCGCGCCTGTACCGGGATGCAAATCTTCGGGAGCGACAGCTTGGCGACTCTGCTAGGGATGTGTTTCAACTAGGGCTTCTGGTTCTTTTTGTGGGTTTCTCCTAGCGCTTGTTTGATTTGTGTTTATGGGGGTGTTATGTGTTATATGTGCTTTTGTTTATTACTTTATTTATTACTTTATGTACAACTTTATTTATTGCTTTCTTTTACTGTTTTATGCATTTCATATTATTTGTTATCATATCATTTGCTGGATTGGTTGTTTACCTTGGTGGGAGGTGTAACACCCTTCTACCCCAAAACAAAATATTTAAATAATATAAGAGTAATCATCTAAAAAGGGTATCACATATCATCATAATTCAACACAAACAGTGTCCTGTCCCATAACACGGGTTAATCAACATCAAGAATATCATAAATCATTTCGCAGTGGAATTTAAACTTCATAATTCAAAACTTCATAAACATAATTTTCACCATCCTGAATTTAACATCATAAAATAGGAAAATATTTATCCAAATAATAACATAACTGAAAACAGTTTAACAATAAACCTCGTCCCAGTGTTACATGAAACAGAGCAGGACACATAGACCAGGATCACTTCTAAGGAACACTAAAGCATGCTCCGAGACTCATGAAAAACTCCTATTGCACTGCAAGACTATTCTTCAACATCTGCAAGTTACCCACGAAAGAGGCAACATTTCGAAGCAGGCAGGGTGAGTAATCATAATATATCATAAACGTACAAGAATATAGAACTTGAATAAATTAGTGCACATATCATGACATCGTCAACTATAAAATTCAGCAACAACAACAACACGATCATGAAATTAAACAACACCAACACAGTCATGAAAATTCATCCAGAATATGCAATTCTAACATCCTGATATGCAATATGCATGTGGTACCATTTTTCATCGTGAGATGGATACATGACCATCAACCCTCCACAAAGGAGCACATCGTAAATCATCGAGACACTTCAATCCACACAATGGGATTGAAGCAAATAAATAGGCCGAAGCCCCATCGTGAATGTTATGAAATGAAATGATGCGCTACATCGTAAATTCATCAAAATAATTCGCATCATTCATTTCAATCAGCAACACAATCATCAAATAATCATATATATATATATATATATATATATATATATATATATATATATATATATATCATCATGACATTACACCCAGAACACTGGTTCTCTAACCACTCTGACACATCCAGAATTGACCCGTACCCGATAAATTATGAGGCAATTACAAGGTTATTTCTTAACTTCATTTATAAAAACTTTTGCATTTTTCTCATTTTTATTCATCAAAATAAAGTTCAGTTTATGCTCGTACCGACGCTTCAAACGGAATGCGAATTGGACTTACGGTTTGAAAGTTATGAGTTTTTAAAGAATTAAAATTTTCTTCTCGAACAGTGTTAACCGGTTAACCCATAGCGTTAAACGGTTAACGCCTACGAAATTCCAGAATTTCACCAAAATTTACAATGGTTAACCGGTTAACCCATAGTGTTAACCGGTTAACGCACGTTTTCCAGCAGTTCTCTGCTATACAATTGCAGACTGTTTCAACACCCAAAAACCCCCAAATCCAATTACGGGTTTCACATCAAAACACTCAAAAACCATTCAAAAACATCAATCAAACATCAACAACATCAAGATAACAATTATACCAACAAATATATGTTTATAACTCATTCTAATCACTTTAATTCATCAAGAATTCTCTCATAAACTCCACCTAAATCAAAAAACCCCTAAAACTCATAAACTCATACAATCATAATCTATTCATAGTCTAATTCCTACACATTTACGATAGATTATAACAACTCCCCATACCTTAGAGAATTTCGCCGCTTTACACTCTTCTCTGGGGTTCTCAACAGCCTCCTGACTCTGAGCTTCCTCTTCCTCTCCCTTTTTCCTTCAGAGCACCTCTTTTCCCAAAACACGATAATGTTAGAAAACTAATCGTATTCCCCTCTTTGGATACATTATCCCAGTTAAGTCTTTTCCCACTTTACCCTCATAATTTTCACAAAAGGACCACCTTACCCTTTTCTTTAATATATTTTTAATAATAATAATAAAATAGTATAATAAAACACTATTTATCCTTATTATATAAAAATACTCTTTTTCTCCAAAATTCTCTAATTAATCCAAACTCTCCAAGTTTTCTAAATTAATTAAATAAAGGACTAAATAATTAAATTTAGATTTTCGGGGCGTTACAGGAGGGATACTCAGTGAGTAAGGTTCCATACTGGGAGCCTGAGTGACACATAGGATAGAATGGCTTCATATTCTTTCCCATTCCATTTCGGTCTGGTGCGGGAATATGAAACACGGTTTAAACATGGGTTTCTTCTTGAGAACTCTGTGCTACGGATTTCATGTAGTACTAGGGCTATCTGGGAAGCCTACTAAGTCTGGATGACCTTTTTAGATGACCTTCAGCATCTGAGGTGAATTAGAGGAGGATCCTTTATGATTAATGTAAACACTGTACCTCCGGGTTATAAGTGTTTACACTTCTCATAACTGATCCAAGTCTGAGGATCTTTGTTCTAGAACAATACGTGTGAGGGGGTTGGGATGTTTACAGGTTTGCAGGAACCCTTGGCCTCATCATACCCTGTTGCTGATATTGTTAAGGTTACACTATTTTGGAATGTTCTTGTGAAACCCTGGACTTGTGACTCTTTATTTGAGTCCCCCACCTGGTTACTGGTTCTCTAACCTCCATCCGGACTTATGAACACACATGGACCTTACCAAGGCAGATAACAGATCCAGCACTTGATCACAAACCCTTGCATATAATTCTGCATACATCATTTTGCATCATTTTAACATTTGTCTATTTGTTTTACAGGGTATCAACATCTTATCTTTGGTTTGGTTTTGACTGTTCATCTGCATCAGCCATATTCACCAGCTATCTTCATCAGAGATTTTCTTCAGCATCTTCATCAGTTGTCTTCATCAACATTTCTCCTTATTTGTTTCCTTCATCATCCATTATCAGTATGGACCCATCCAGGAAGAGCAACATTACCTATCATTTCTTAGAGCCCTCCCTAGCAGGCATCAGGAAGATTCAGACACTCATCACTCCTGATCATGTCCCTTTATTCAGGGAACATTATGGTGGTATCATGGACATGATCATGGACTTGGATGCATCACAGAGGAGTATGATCCACACTTGCCTTCAGTTCTATGACCCTCCTCTCATATGTTTTACCTTTCCGGACTTTCAGTTGGGTCCTTTGTTAGAGGAGTTTTCCATGTTGTTGGGTGTCCCCATCAGGAGAGGGATTCCTTTCAACCCTGAGATGACTGCTCCCAGGAATGAAGATATAGCTAAGGCTCTATATTTTGAAACCACCATCATTGATCAGAATATGACCACCAAGGCTGGAATCCCAGGCCTCCATTTGGACTTCTTGATTACCCAGGCCACCAGTCATGCTGCAGTAGGGAAGTGGGACACTGTTTGTGCTCTTTTGGCCCTTAGAATATATGGTATCATCTTGTTTGTAGACGAGCCCAAATTTGTAAGCAAGAATGCTATCCATCTCTTCCTGCTGAAGAATCCAGTTCCTACCTAGCTAGGGGATTTCTATTACTCAGTGCATCAAAGGAATGAGAAACAGAGGGGAAGATTAGTCAGATGTTGTGCACCTCTCTTCTACTACTGGTTATTGAGACACTTGCCAAAGTCAGAAACTTTCTTGAATCCTCATCAGTCAAGAAATTGGGCAAGAGAATGATTGCCCTTACATCATAAGACATCAAGCGGTGCACTCAGAGCACCAAGGGTAGAGACATAATCACCAGTTGTGGGCAATATCCCAATGTACCTCTTATTGGAGTGAAGGGTTGCATCAACTACAATCCTTTGTTGTTCAAAAGGAAATTAGGGTATGCCTTGGTACATCCACCAAGAGAGCAGGACTTATCAGAAACCCTTTACTGTGACATTCAGCATAACCATGCCATTGCCCGACAAGCATCATGGGCTTGGGATAACATTCAGACAAAAGGGACTGCCATTCTTGGCAAGTGAAACAACATAGCTTTAGCTCAGTACATTGATTGGTCTCGCATCAAAGGACATATCACCCGCATACCATTCACCCTGGAGGATGTGCTTGGACCATCAGCAGTAGAGCCTGTAGCTACAATCAGTTTAGAGGAGTTTGAGAAGTTGAAGGAAAGGAATACTCAGCTTTCTGAAGCTCTGAAGAAGACCCTCTGGGAGAGGAATGATATTCGTCTGGACAATGAAAGGTTAGAGAAGCTCCGGATCGAGCATATGACCAAGATTGAGAAGACAGATGATTACATCAGAAGAGCCCGAGCATGGGAGTTGGTATTGAAGAATGCTTGCAAAGAAGGCAAGATTCAGAAGGCCAGAGCTGAGCACTACTTGGAAGAGAGTCAGGCTAGATGGATCACAATTACTGAGGCTCGTTCACAGGAAGATCAGAAAACCTAAGCTAAGATAGAGCAGTTGGAAGCTAATGAGAAGAAGAGTCAGGAAGCCTTGTTAGCAGCACAAAAGGAAATCTCCGAGTTGAAACTCCAGCCGGGGTTGAAGAGATCAAAAGACCAAGACAAGTATAAGAAGATGACAAATGCTATTGCCACCAGGAACCTCCTTATCAGGATCATCACAGAGAATCCAATTGTACCGGTGACCGATGCCCTCCTGAAGGAAGTCAAAGAAGATGACTATGGACTGGATGTCTGATTTCTTTGTATTTGTACTTCATTTTGTTTGTACTTTTGTTGATTTTGTTGTATTTTGACCCATCATGGGAACTTTTTGTAATCATAAACTATGTATCTTTACATTTTGTAATATATAGTTTGTGTGTTATCCTTTGGGCTTCATTTCTCTTCAACATCATCATCCCTCGAGGTCTGGAAGGTCAAAACCAAAGAACCAAAACGGATACCCTTGGAAGACAAATAGACATATTGCATTGCATACTAACCTCATTCTTTGTTTTGTAGGTATTTTTTGTTGTTGTTTTCTCACTTTGTTGTGGTTTCAGGAAACATTGCTCGTAGGAGGGTCTTCCCCATCAATAGAGTTCACCGGTATCCTACAAGAAACAGCCTTCCGAGCTTACAGATGGATCAGGTTCAGCAAGATCTGGCTGACATAAGAAACCAGATGGCTAATGAAAGAACTGAAATGAGGGCTCAGATAAGCCAGTTCATGGCAGTAATGACTGGGTTGGCCCAAAGCCAGGAAAGATTAAGAGAGTTGGTCGAGCGGAAAATTCCTGAAGAAAATCACCCAGGTACAGGGGGTACCAGCAAAAATGATCATGTACAGCCACGTACTGACCCCCCGGAGTTTGGGCCTCATCTCAACCCTGATGTTAATGCTATCAGGAATACCCAAGGTAATACTGGAGGACGGGCCTTGCAAGAGGACCCTCAAGAGGAACAGTTCACTGTAGTTGGGGCTGGAGATTAAGTCTATGATCGTCGCCTGGACGAGATAGCAGAAAAGCTAAGATCTCTGGAGTTTCAAAACTCCTTAGGGTTTGATGTTATGGATATGGGGATAGTGGAGGGAGTTAGAATTCCTCACAAATTCAAACCTCCCTGCTTTGAAAGATATAACGGAACATCTTGCCCTCGCACCCATCTTCAATCCTTTATGGGAAGATTGAAGGCTTACACTATGGATGAAAAGCTATGGATGTTTTTCTTTGAGGATAGCTTGACCGGGGCATCCCGTGAGTGGTACTCTCATTTAACCAGGGCAACAATCAGAAATTGGAAGGATTTGGCTGAGGCTTTCATACGCCAATATCAATACAATTTAGACATGGCTCCTAACAGAACTCTTCTAATGGGCATGTCACAATCCTCCAGAGAAAGCTTCAGAGAGTATGCTTAGAGATGGAGATAATTACCTGTTGTTGTTCAACCTCCAATGTCGGAAAGAGAAATGGCAGATATGTTTATGAACACCCTATAAGGGACATATATTGATAGGCTGGCAGCTTTCTCTTTCACTAGCTTTACTGACGTAGTCATGGCAGGAGAAAGTATTGAGTGTTTGTTAAAAATGGGTAAGATTTCTGATAACGGCGCCAGCTCTAGCAGCACAAGGAAACCTTTTGCAGGGCCGCGCAGGTTGGGTGAAACTAA
Source organism: Lathyrus aphaca (assembly GCA_963966055.1). Taxonomy (NCBI): domain Eukaryota; kingdom Viridiplantae; phylum Streptophyta; class Magnoliopsida; order Fabales; family Fabaceae; genus Lathyrus; species Lathyrus aphaca. Next base: position 480,833,881 of record OZ014525.1, on the reverse strand, counting down.
TTCAGTACACCTGGGCAGAAGTAGGCCCCAATATATGCCAAGATCAATTTCCGCTGTCACAATTCCCACTCCACCACCTCAACAACAATACACTCCGCAACCACAACATTTCCCTCAGCAACAGCATTTTCCTCAACAAAGGTCCTACAACAACAACAACAACCAACAGCAGCGTCCTTTCCAGCAAAGGCCATCTCAAGTCAACAGGGTAATCAATCCTATACCGATGCCCTATGCCACCTTGATACCTCAACAATTAAAGCTTAATATTTTTGAATTAAGGACTCTGGCTCCACTAGATCCTTAGAACCTTCCACGGAATTACGACGTCAATGCCAAATGTGCCTTCCATTCTAATGCACCTGGCCATACTACAGAAAAGGGTAGAGCTTTGCACATGAAGGTCCAGGATCTATTTGATTCAAAGGCTTTAAATTTTTCACCGCCTCCTAACGTCACAAATAGTCCTATGCCCAGCCATGGTGGGGCCCAGGATAAATGCAATTGAGGAGGATCAACCAGTCAACCTAATTGAAGATACTGCAAGCATTCAAACACCTCTAGCCGAGGTTAAAGCTCAGCTTTTAAGGTGCCAGGTGTTCCAAGGTTGTGAGGCCTGCTGTGAATCTTACAAAGTTTCCGCCAATGGTTGTGCAAGTTTAAGAAGTGGCATCAATGGCCTTATCAGAGAAGGTATCTTGCAGATAACATCAACGGTTTCTACAACATCAGCAATTCCTCTTACAGCAACAACAAGCACTCCTCCTACAACTTCAAAAACAATTGTTCCGACAGACTCGTCTACAAAGTCAACAATCATCTCTTCTATCACTTCAACAAACATTAGTTCAACCGCATCTGCTTCTACAACTACAACAACCATTAATAATGACATCTCCACAATCACCATATAATACGACCCAACAATGGTCCCCGATTCCAACAATTTTCAGCAACAATCTCAACAACAACCCAACTTCAATCTTCCATCACCACCAGTCAGAAGTCCCGTTACCATATATTACGATCCATAGACAATAACAGTTCCTACTTCCGCTGTAGTCAGTCCGGTCACCATCACGGTGCCTGGACCCATTCCGTATGAAAAAGATAATGTTGTACCATGGTACTATGGTTTAGACCTCTACTGCAACGGGGAGAGGGTCGTTCTTGATTCTTTAACTCATACGCCACAGGTCGATAATGTCGGGGGAGGCGGAGGCTTCACTCGAAGCGGAAGCCTCTTTGCGTCACAAATTCCAAGAGTTAATGTTGAGGCAGAGGCTGCTGCCAAGGCTAAAGGAAAAAATGTGGTGCCTGAAGAACCAATTTCAAAAGAAGCTCATAAGACGTCCTTTGATTAGGATGTGGATGAATTTATGAGGATAATCAAGAGAAGCGACTATAAGGTTATGGATCAGCTCCACCAGACCCCTTCCAAGATCTCCATTCTATCATTGTTGTTATGTTCCGAAGCTCATCGGGATGCATTACTTAAAGTCATGCATGCAGCCTACGTGCCTGAGGAGATCACGGTAAATCAGCTAGAGACAATGGTTTCTAATGTTAATACTAGCCATGGGCTAGGCTTCACCAATGCTGATTTGACTACGGAAGGTCATCATCATAACAAAGCTTTGCACATCACTCTAAAGTGTAAAGGGGTTGTGCTTTCACATGTTCTAGTTGACAATGGGTCCTCACTCAATGTCTTGCCAAAGAAATCCCTTGTTAAGCTTGAATATGATGGTATAGCTCTCCGACCAAGCAAACTGGTGGTTAGAGCTTTTGATGGTTCCAAGAGGTATGTTCTTGGAGAAGTGGAGCTGCCTGTGATAATTGGCCCGCAGGTCTTTCAAACTACTTTCTATGTGATGGACATTCAGCCGGCCTACAGCTGTTTGTTGGGTCGACCATGGATTCACGCCGCTGGTGCAGTTACGTCGACCCTTTACCAGAAATTTAAATACGAGTGGGAAGGGAAAATTATCACAATCTGTGGTGAAGAGGATATTTTTGTTAGCCATCTGGCCACCTACAAATACATTGAGATGGATAGTGAAATCTACGAGACCATGAGCCAAGGTTTCGAAGCACTGAACATCAATGAGGCGACAACTGAAGTATTTGCTGCATCCCAGGAGGATAGGATGGGTACTTCAATTGTCTCCTACCAACAAGCTCGGAAGGTTGTTGAAGATGGAAACGCTCAAGGCTGGGGCAAGCTGCTACCGGTAGAGAAGAAGGAGGACATATTCGGTTTGGGTTACAAACCATTCCGACAAGATCAAGCAGAGGCTGCTAAGGAGCCCAAGTTCATAAGTGGGGGAATGCTAACCCCAGATGCTGTCAATAACGTAGAAGACGAGGCTGAAAGCGACCTCAACTTGGAGAGCTGGATTCGTCCAAGGATCCCGGGTCAACAAGTCCTTAACTAGTCTTCCCAGGAAATTATAAGAGTTACTCCTGTAGAGTAATTATTATTTCCTGCTTTAGCATGCATCAAGTCCTGCATCTTGCCCAAGGTGTCAGGACTCATTTTGTAATAGGGCCATATTTGTATTTTGTGCAAAGGGAATATCAATGAACAATGGACATCTTTTGCAAACAATTTTCTTCTTCGCTCACTGTCTTTTCATTTTTGTTATTTTTCGCACAAGCCAATAAATGGCAATGTTTTCAAAAAAATAATTTCATTTACACTTTTTCTAAAAAAAGGATTAAAATTAATCACTAAAAAGAACAAATCTCAACCCTTGCAGAGATAATCCTCCAGATTGCACCGACAACAACACTGCTATGACCTTGTATGACTTCGGCAATCCTATTAATCAAGCCGATGAAGGGGTTGATGAAGACTATGAGTTTCCTGAAGAGTTGGCCAGGTTGTTGATGCAAGAAGAGAAAGTGATTACTCCTCGTCAGGAGGAAATTGAAATTGTTAATCTTGGTACCGAGGAAGATATGAAAGAAGTTAAGATTGGGTCCAGTCTGCAAGCTCAAGTAAAATAACAGCTTATCAGCATGCTTCGGGAATACGTCGATGTCTTCGCTTGGTCCTATCAAGATATGCCAGGTCTAGATAAGGATATTGTCATGCACAGGCTACCATTGAAAGAAGATTTCCCGCCAATTAAACAGAAGTTGCGTCGCACTTGCCCAGATATGGCCATGAAAATTAAGGAAGAAGTACAAAAACAGTGGGACGCCGGTTTCCTTGCTGTAACTAGTTACCCGCCATGGGCTGCTAACATTGTACCCGTGCCTAAGAAGGATGGCAAGGTGTGTATGTGTGTGGATTACCGGGACCTGAATAGAGCTAGCCCGAAGGATGATTTCCCATTACCTCACAGTGATGTATTGGTGGACTACACAACTCAGTTCTCGGTATTTTCTTTCATGGACGGATTTTCTGGATACAATCAGATCAAGATGTCTCCCGAAGATATGGAGAAAACAACCTTCATCACACCTTGGGGCACATTTTGTTACAAGGTAATGCCGTTTGGACTGAAGAACACCAGTGCAACATATCAACGAGCTATGGTAACGTTATTCCACGATATGATCCACAAAGAAATCAAATGCTATGTGGATGATATGATTGCCAAGTCCCTTACTGAAGAAGATCATCTGGATAACCTGCTGAAGTTATTCAAGCGTCTGAGGAAGTATCAGTTGAAGTTAAACCCCAACAAATGCACATTCGAGGTACGTTCTGTTGCACCCCAAAATTTGCCCTCACAATACAAGACTTTGTGTGCTAAGAAGGTTCACAAGGTTCACAAGATTCACAATACTTACAAGACTTTTCATGAGGTTCATGAAGTCTACAAGACACTTTATGAGGTTCACAAGGTTCACAATGCTGACAAGACCTTTCATGAAGTTCATGAAGTTTACAAGACACTTTATGAGGTTCACAAGGTTCACAAGGTTCACAATGCTTACAAGACCTTTCATGAGGTTCATGAAGTCTACAAGATACTTTATGAGGTTCAAAAAGTTCACAAGATTCACAATACCTCCCATGAGGTTCACAAGACATGTTATGATGGTTCACCAGGTTCACAAAGTTCACAATTGGTCAGAAGAGTTGACAATCCCCTCAGACAATGCACCTCCTAAGCAGTGCATCCAAAACTAGGGTTTTGACTTTAATCAGGCTAAATGAACTTCCAAGACTTCAAGTGAGCTTCATAACATCTTATATGTGTGTAATAACCCCCATGACAAGTTTCAAGACTTTTCTCAAAAGTTTGCTCAGTCAGATGATCAGATAAGTCAAAATCAGTCAAAGTAGTTAAAAAGTCAAACTGAGGTCAACTGTGGTCAAATCAAAGTCAAACTTCATGAGTTTTTTCCAACATCAAGTATATGAAGTAAAATTCATCATTTGATCAAGGGTTGATCATGATTCATCAAGGAGATTTCAGATCATCAAGAATCAGGAGTTTCTAAATTAGGGTTTCTTCAGTAAAAGTCAACTGAACTTTGACCAGCCATAACTTTCACATGCTTCATCACCAAGTCTCCATCCAAAGCTCATTTTGAAGGAAATTGAATTCTCTACAACTTTGTGTCTCACAAGACAAGCCCAAAAATGCTTCATTTGGAAGGTATGAGCTAAGACATTATAGGTCCTTTTGAAAGTCAACAAAAAGTCAACAACTTCAAAAGGGCATAACTTGAGAATGGTAAGTGATATGGACATGAAACCAGTGGGGTTGGTTAGAGGACTCTTCAAGCTTTCCAAAATGTCCAAGAACACCCTCATACCATTAAAATTGAGGGATATGTGCCCTTGCAAAGTTGGGAAATTTTTGGTTGGTTTATGAAGAAAATGGAGGTCTAAAATCAATTTCTTCCAAATGGGCTTGCCATATGATGACCCAATCCACACTATAACATCATGCAAGAAATTAAATTGATTTATTCATAATTTTATTCATTTTGTTTTTATTTATTATGATTTTTTATATTAAAAATCATTTTAAATTCAAATAAAATATAAAATAATGAAAATTGAAATTAATTTGGTTTCTAGAAGGTCTTAAATTATATTTAGACTTGATTGATACAAGAATTATGAGGATCATCTTAAAATAGCAAGGCTAGATCAAGATATTTCAAGTTTTAAATTCAAATCTTTTTCAATCTTAAAAAGTCCATAAGTCCATGAATTTGAACAAAGTCTTGACCTAATTTTATCACATGATATATATACAACACAAAGACACTTACAAGCCACGATTTTGGCAGCCTCTCACCTTGTCTCAAAACTTCAAAAAACCATACAAAAACTTGATTTCGGTTTCTAAGGTAAAGGTACTTTCAGGACAATTTAAGGATTGCAATAGCTTCCTGGTGATTCATTGATCATGTAGCAACCATTATCATCATTCATAGTGTCTTAAAATGCTCAAACCGAATCGGTTTTATGTCATGTATCACTTGTTTTCGATTCCATTAATTTGTGTGCTGTTTGTTGATTTTGACCTTCTAATTTGATTTGTTTTGATGTGGTGAAGCTTTCTGGACAATTGAATTTGAGTGTCGAGGACTGAATCGGATTATGCCATTATTAGGGTTTCAAGAACCATATTAGGGTTTTATGATTTAGCTAATATAAATAAATTTCAATGACACAGTTAAGTTGTAAATGATGTGGTGATTCTGTTGGTGTGTTTAATTTTGCAAAAATTTACAGTTTTTGTGATGATTGAAGAACATAGGAAAACCTACGAAGATGGATTCGTAGGAAAATTCCTAGCAATATTTGCAGGTGAATTCGCAGGTCTGAGGGAAGAAGAAGAAGTCCTGCGCGCGAAAAACGAATTCAAATTTCTATTTTAAAATATTATGTTATTATTCTGTTTCTTTATCACACATGAACATGTGTCCCAGTGGTGAAAGTATATGCGCAGGAAGGCAGAGGCTTGGGTTCGAATCCTGGCTTCCCAATGTTTTTTTCTTATTTTCCAGTTTATTCATTAGACATTATATATTATGTTTTATTGCCATTACATTGCCAGATGCGCTCACCCAGCAGGAATGGTAACGTGTTTGTGTATTGCTTGAAAGGTCCTGGGTTCGATTCCCCCAGCCCTTTTGTGTGTTTTATTTGTTTTTTTGATATTTTCCAGAACAACAACAAAACAAACTTGATGGGAAAGGCTATCAGCTGCGTTGCATTGGCCCAGTGGTAATGCTGTTGAGTTTCCAGGTAAAGGACCTGGGTTCAAATCCCAGGTCCTGTTTTTTTTTATTTTTACTTTTTCTTGTTTTATTTTCTTATTATTATTTTATATTATTTTCTAAAACTAATTTAAATATTTTTCTAAAACAATATATATAAATCATTTTTTTTCTTTTTTTTCTCAAAACCAAAATTAATATATTTATTTCTTTATATGTTTTTTAATATTTATTAATATGTATATATTTATTTAGTTAATAAATTATTATTGTAAATTAAACCCTAATATTTTTGTATATAAATTAAACCCTAATTATTTTCAAAACCCTAATTCTTTAATATTATTATTTGTATATATATTAAAATTTCTAATCCAATTTCTATTAAACATATAAATTGCTTATAATTTAAATTTTTGTACATAAAAATTAAAATTCTTAATTTATTTTTTATAATATGTAAATATGACATAAATTGTTTATTTTTGGTTTAATTTTTATAGTTAAAAATTATAATATGTTCATAATTAATATAAATTTATAATATGCATATACTTTAAAATTCTATAATAATTGTTCATATTTTCTTATTAACATTTAAAAATTTTGTTTATTATAATACTTTTGTTTATTTTTATTATTATTATTAATCATGATTATTACTAACCCCATTTATTTTTAAATTGTGATTATTACTATTATTTTCTACTAACCCAATTAATTGCTTATTTATTTTGTTTATTGCTTATTTATTTATTTTGATTATTTATTTTAATTGCTTTTATTATTATTATGTAATTGCTCCTGGATGTAATTTTTTTTTAAATGTTAAATTATTTATTTTATGCCATGGTTAGTAAAAATAGGGAGTGTAAACATGTATGTTATTTAAAATTAATTTAGATCACTAATTTAAAAGATAAATAAAATTGTACACTCACACACGTAAGTCGATCTTTGATCGCCATCTCACTTTCTAGGGTTACCTCTCATTGTTGCCTAAACAAAAGGTCAAGTAGGGTGTATAAAGCAAAAGTCCCTTAAAAATAAAGTCATCTAGTCCCTTCACAATCAAAGATCAAGTCCCTTAAATGGTTGCCTTCATAATGATCTTGTCCCTTTCGAATAATGATGACAGTCCCTCCAAAAATGCTTAATACACCCCACAGTTGCCTACATTAACAGATGACCCTTTACTTGTCCCTCACATCCAAGGTAATGACTACCTATTCCTTAATAATAGGGATAGTCTTACCATTTAAAGGATTCAAGAACAGAAAGACTTAAACTTTAGGGTAGGTTCCTCATAGTTACTTGCTCACCATTTAAAAACTTTTCAAACATTTCACAATTTCAAACAATTTTCAAACACAAGTTTTTTACGCATCCGTACATGGATCATTATCAAACTCTTATGAAAATTTCTATTCACACACTTCACATTTTCAAAAACAATTCAAAGTGAGCTAAGTAACTAAGAGCCCATGGATAACCATGGATGTAAAGGGTGCTAACACCTTCCCTTTACATAACCTACCCCCCGGACCCAAAAATCTTTTAAAAGGTCTTTCCTGTTCTTTTATGCCTTTCCTTTGGATAAAATAAAAGTCGGTGGCGACTCTTGCTATCCGCAACATAACTAAAGTCAGTTCTCCCACCGTGTTACAGAACTGGAGACTCTGCTGGGGATATAATAAAAGAGGGGTACCCTTAGGAATTAGATCACTTTAAAATTGTTTGCCTTGTTTGCTTTATACTTATCTTGTTGGGTGCTCTTATGTGTGAAAGATCCTAACCCGGATCTAGTGTACCTTAGGTAAATGGCAATAGACCAAGGAAACTGTACGGCGTATACCGATATGGTTGATCTGATGGCCATAGTTAGTGTGACTTCTTGGTTGGTGCTTATGTTCCTTAAGTCAAGTTGAGGATAATATGAGGCTGCCATGTGTTGTCAATGCACTAACTAACTTTTAGAACCCTAGTTATCCCATCTTGGCCTTTAGAAAAGTAGTGAGATAATCGGCTTTGGTGCAGACTGAAGTTGGTTGATACTTGATACTACGCTCATTGAGATTCTGAACTTGGAGGGTTTTGGTTGGCAAGTAAGTTGCCTACTGAACAACCACCCTTGTGAAGGATCAATGATATTGAGATCCCTTAGAACCTGGTTACTTTTGTAGGACAGGATGAACCAACTAACTTCAGGGGAGGGTACTTACCTTTAAACCTCATGCAAGCCTTTAAACCTAGGGCTATTGTGTGACTTGTTTGTGTGTGCCACATGTTTGTGATTGAACATAACATCATGACATCATCATGCATCATAAGCATAGCATTTTCACTAACCATTTCAAGGACCAAAGGATTTATCTTTGTTCTTTGTTGCAGGTCATGGCTTTTGCTCGTAGAAACACCATCAGGATCAACTTTGTGGGCATACCTGCTAAGCTTAAAGAGTTGGTTTCCCAAGTATCTGATCATTCCCAATTTATCAAGAGACATGGTCACCTATTGGATCTAGTCACTTCAGGGTTCAATGAAGACATGATGAGTGTGCTGTTTCAGTTCTTTGACCCTAAGCACCATTGCTTTACATTCCCTAACTATCAACTGGTCCCTACAATGGAAGAGTTCTCTAAACTTCTGGGTATACCTGTTCTTGATCAAAGACCCTTCACAGGCTTGGAGAAGGAGCTTAAACCAGAGGTTATTGCTGCATCTCTGCATCTGAAGAAGTCTGACATTGTTCTAGAAACGAGAAGCGGAGTCAAGGGTATTCTTGCTAAAGTATTAATGGATAAAGCTCGAGTGTTCTTGAAGGCCATGAGTTATGATGCTTTTGAGGAGATATTAGCCTTGCTGATTTATGGCTTAGTATTGTTCCCCAATCCAGACCAGTTCATAGACGTTCATGCCATCAACATATTCCCGAGTCACAATCCAGTGCCTACATTGCTTGGGGACATCCTGCACTCTCTTCACACCCGTACTACAAGGGCAAGAGGAACTTTGATGTGTTGCATACCATTGCTATCTAGGTGGTTTATTTCTCACCTTCCTCGCTCAGTGATGAAGAATGAACAAGGGTTCAGGTGGTCTAAAAGGATCATGTCACTCTCTCATTCAGATATCCATTGGTGCTCCAGATCTATGGAGAATGTCACTATCATTGACCGTTGTGGGGAGTTTCCTAATGTGCCACTTCTAGGCATAAGAGGAGGCATTACCTACAATCCTTCCTTAGCTCTACGTCAGTTTGGTTACGCTCGGAGTGATGGTCCACATGACATGTTGATTCAGGGTATTGTGTTTGATTACGACAACGATCTTCAAGGTTACCGTCAGAGATTCATACGAGCATGGGGAAAAGTAAACAAGGTTGACAGCAAGACTCTGGAGCCTAAGTACACTATTCCTATGGAGGCTTATCTCAGATGGGTGTGATCTCGTGCTCAGACTCTCATGATGCCATATCCTGCTATCCTGCCAGTTACCATGGAACCTGTTGCTGAAGGAGATACTGCTTATACCATCCTTCACCCAGACATGCCTACTGACATGGAAGACTTACAGAGATCCTGGATCCAGTTGAAGGAGCAAAGGGATACTTTCGAGGCTCATTACAAAGCAAGCCAAGAAAGGATCCTAGAACTAACAAAGCAACTTCACGAGGAACGGAATCTCAACTCATACCTCAACACAAAGAGGAAGCGTCCATGGGAGACTTAAAACCCCATCTCTTGTATTTATTTCATTTCATTTTCTGTAAGCCCAAGAGGCAAAACAAATTTATTACTAATAAAAGTTTACTTTCTTAATGGTTTAAGCAAATTTAAATCCTGCGGTCCTTGAAAAACATTGCATATGCATTTACATACCATATCATTGCATCACAGGTTTCTTGTGCACAGGTTTCTTATCTTCTCGCTGTTTATTTCAGCAATGGCTCTTGAACAAACAGTTAAAGATCTCCAGGCTCAGAATGCCCGATTCCAAGAGTTGATTCTGAACTTGTCCAAGGGACAAGATGAGTTGAAGACACTGCTGGCTAAGAAGAAGAGTCCTGAGGACAACAAGGATGGTCAGTTGGAACAATTGCAAGCTGAGATAACAGAAATGAGGATCCAGATGAATGGCCAGGTGGCTCTTATCCAAAGTTTATCTCAGGGGCAAGAAGAGCTGAGAACCTTTGTCCAAAAACTTCAAAGTAATGGGGTCAGGAATCTAATTGTCAATCAACCTCCGTTAAAACAAGCTGATTTGGTTGAAAGGAAGATGAGGATAAAAGAAGGTAAGAAACCGGTTACCACTGATTGTTCTTCAGTTAAAGAAAAAAGACATGGTAAAGTTAATCCACCTCAACACAAGGGATGTAAAAGACAGTTTATCAAATTCAGCACCCCAATGTCACAAGTTCTGCAATGCTTGTTGGAGATGAAACTAATTTCCTTGAAAAATTCTCCTCAAAATCCTAAAACTTCCTCTCCTCGCTATAATCCCAAGGCAAGGTGTGAGTATCACTCCAACTGTCCTGGACATGATACTAATAGTTGTTGGACATTGAAGAAAAAGATCCAAGACCTGATTGACGAAGGAATCCTAGAGGTTACTCCAGAAGGTCAAGTTGAGTTCTACTATCTTCCATCAAACACCGAAGCTGCAAGACAAGTTGCCCAAAGTAGCAAGAAAGGAAGACCACCTATTCCTGTTGAGATATGGGGCACCTTGGGACATCCAAGTGGCAAATTTGATTTCATGGTGAAGTATACTGCTCCTCAAAGTTCACAGATTGCAATTGAAGACATTCAGCCAACTGGATGGGACAACATTTGAATTTTCATTTGTAATTTCTTTTATTTGTTTGAACACTTACTATTATGTTAAACTTTTGTTTTCATTAATGCATTGCATATGTTTGTCTTGAATTAATCCATTCGTTCCACTATATTTTGAATTATGCTTCTTATTTCTATCTTGTGATATTTAACTCCTAATAAAGCTATAAGCCTGTAGAGGGAGGATGACGAAAACAATACCATAATATTAGGCAGTATGCTTTTGAACAGACTATGCTGACGATGTACAGGCATTATTTCAATTCCTAAACAGTGGAGATATAAGGAAGTTAATCCCTAGTCAACCCTTTTGAGCCTATGAAGTAGGAGTTTTTATTCTCGCACAAATTAAAACCCTTATTCATAACCTGGGACAGGGTAGTTACTCAGTTAACTCAAGTATGCTAATTATCTGTGTTGTACACAACTAATGATGGTTCTCTGTAATCATTAAACCTGACAGTCAGTATCCAGCAAAAAAAAAAAGCTCACTAAGTCAAAACCTATGAAGGAGACTTAGTAAAACATCAAGACATCCCACTGACTGTAAACCTTGAAATAAACAGTTCAGACAAAGAGAAGGGATAACAAAGTCAGAAGAAAAAAGGAGGTCACTATGAATCCTCAACAAAAAAAGATGACTGAATATTCAAATAAACTTTTGGTCTCTGAACCATCATAAATGTCAGTGTTACAATTCCAAACTACTTTGGAACCGCAATGCATAAGTTAACTGAGCATAGGACTGAAGAACATCATGGAGATTGGGTTGGGTACAAATAAAATTTGAGCCTTTATCCTTTGTTTCTTAAACCGTGAACCAGGCCACATTACAACCCTTTAAAAGTCCTAACTGAAGCATGGATAGTTCGAAAGCGTACTGCTACAAAAAGGTATCCTGACTCCTTTAGGGCTTATTATAAAACTTGAGTTAATATCACGGTTTTCTTAAAAAAAAAAAAATTTTAAAATAATTCTTTTTCAAAAAACTTCAAGACAGACATAAGCATTGCATTTTTTTGAATATATTTGTTTGCATATACCTGAGTGTTTGACAAATGGAGAAACTTACAGGATGAATGTTCAATGAACCAAAGTCCTTCCGATGAACAAAGTTGCTTCCTGGATCAAAGTCCATGTATACAAAGGGGCATAGTCATTATCTCCCAATCAAGGGGGCAGGCCATGATACTGCCTAACTCATGTGGGGCAATCAGGACAGGATTCAGTTATGTTTAAGTATCCAGGGGCAGATCTCCACATCTGTCTAAATTACCGAGGGTAACATTACAAAGTTCATAATGCCAGGGGCATAGTCACTGTTTCCCAGTCAAGGGGCATACCAACTTACTGTTCAATTCATTTGGGGCAATCAGGTCCATATTCAACAAATGCTTAATAGCCAGAGGCAGCTCTCCTCATATATGTGAATTTCATGATGTCAGGGACATATTATTGTGAGGCACTCTGTTTATTTCTCTTACATTCAGATACTTCCATTATGGTATAATTCATCCTCAACCAAGGGGCAATGCTTTCTCTTCAAATCTAATACCCGGAGCGTATATGGTCCATCACAATTTGAAGACACGTTCCTCTCATTGTATTACCTTGATATTGGATTCTCAGCAGAAGCCATTGTGGAAATTAATTGTCTACGCCAGTAGTATCAGATGGTGTCAGTATCATGTCTTCAGATCCAACTATGAGGATTTCTGGGAAGGTATTCAGGAAAGTTAAGAATCTCAGGAGCTCTAAATCCAATTGGTTATACACTCTCAAAGTTGAAACGATTCTGTTTTCGAGTTCAGCTTTACTTTTCCCTTTGAATCCGGATTTACTTTTACCCTATTTACATAAGCGAAACGTCCATTGGTTGTGTTTGAATGTATGTATGCTTTTGAATATGATTGATGTTTACCAGAAATGCATAAATGCTTAATATGATTGATGTTTACCAGAAATGCATAAAAATGCAGTAATAATATTTACTAAGGACGAACGAGGGAAGGAATTCAACGAAGCTTCGCCGGTTCATCCCCACAAGACAGCTACAAAACCCTCAGTAGGGCAAGTTCATCTTCATAAAGTCACATCTCCCCTGGAATTTATATCCATCTCTTTTATCCTCATACGGATATTCGGGAATTTACTTTCCAATAAGGGTGCGACGAACGAAGACGGGATGTTATATCTACCCTACCATCAAACGAAGACGGAGGTTATATATACCTTACTATCCCCAGCAGACGGGAGGTTATATATACCTTACTATCCCCAGCAGACGGGAGGTTATCTATACCTTGCTATCCCCAGCAGACGGAAGGTTATGTATAATATATTATCAAACAAGACGGGAACGAGTTCCTCATATTCTTCAGCAACAAACTGGGATTTATTTTCCCTGGCCAGCAGTTGTTATACGAAGACATCCAGACGCTTCAGGCAGTATCATATCATACATACATCATTTACATCATACCATAACATACATATCCATAGATACATAATACATTACTTAGGTGCATCATATTATACATGCATACATAATGCATAAACTAATACTACCATATAGAATGCTACCTTGTTTTCAGGTTAATTCTCCAGAAAACAGACTTCATCAACCACTTGTGACTATCAGGACTGCTTTATCCTCCTGAAGGTTATCATTTCCTCGGGACTGCTTTATCCTCCTGAAAGCTTCTTATACCTCAGGATTGCTTTATCCTCCTGAAAGCATATCAACACCTCAGGACTGCTTTATCCTCCTGAAAGCTTCTTCATACCTCAGAATGTTGTTCATCTTTCTGAAAGCATATCATCACTTCCTCAGGACGTTGTTATCCTCCTGAAAGCATATTATTACTTTGGGTCGTTGTTATCTTCCCAAAGGTTACCACTTCCTCAGGACGTTGTTATCCTCCTGAAAGCATATTATTACTTTGGGCCGTTGTTATCTTCCCAAAGGTCACCAATTCCTCAGAACGTTGTTCATCTTTCTGAAAGCATATCATCACTTCCTCAGGACGTTGTTATCCTCCTGAAAGCATATTATTACTTTGGGCCGTTGTTATCTTCCCAAAGGTTACCACTTCCTCAGGACATTGTTATCCTCCTGAAAGCATATTATTACTTTGGGCCGTTGTTATCTTCCCAAAGGTCACCAATTCCTCAGAACGTTGTTCATCTTTCTGAAAGCATATCATCACTTCCTCAGTACGTTGTTATCCTCCTGAAAGCATATTATTACTTTGGGCCGTTGTTATCTTCCCAAAGATCATCACTTCCTCAGGACGCTGTTATCTTCCTGAAAGCATATTATTACTTTGGGACGTTGTTATCTTCCCAAAGGTCACCAATTCCTCAGGACGTTGTTATCCTCCTGAAAGCATATTATCTCCTCGGGACGTTGTTTATCTTCCTGAAAGCTATCACCCCTACTTCAGAACGTTGTTTATCTTTCTGAAAGCATATCATTACCTCAGGACTGTTGTATCCTCCTGAAAGCATATCACTACCTCAGGACTGCTTTATCCTCCTGAAAGCTATCATTATATCTTCATATTTTGGACTGCTTTATCCTCCAAGAAATATATCTGAAGAACTTTTCTCCAAGTGGCATCTTTAAGCCCACTCAAGCATATACAACCAACCATCAATATCAGTTTACGCACCGGTGAGTGCAAATTTTTGGGCTTTTGTGTTCAATCCCCTTCAACCTTCCAGGTCACGACTGGAAAATATATCAATCTAACCCCTCAGGTTTCAGAAAATTGAACAGGTGCAGCTGTTGCACCCCAAAATTTGCCCTCACAATACAAGACTTTGTGTGCTAAGAAGGTTCACAAGGTTCACAAGATTCACAATACTTACAAGACCTTTCATGAGGTTCATGAAGTCTACAAGACACTTTATGAGGTTCACAAGGTTCACAAGGTTCACAATGCTGATAAGACCTTTCATGAAGTTCATGAAGTTTACAAGACACTTTATGAGGTTCACAAGGTTCACAATGCTTACAAGACCTTTCATGAGGTTCATGAAGTCTACAAGATACTTTATGAGGTTAAAAAAGTTTACAAGATTCACAATACCTCCCATGAGGTTCACAAGACATGTTATGATGGTTCACCAGGTTCACAAAGTTCACAATTGGTCAGAAGAGTTGACAATCCCCTCAGACAATGCACCTCCTAAGCAGTGCATCCAAAACTAGGGTTTTGACTTTAATCAGGCTAAATGAACTTACAATACTTCAAGTGAGCTTCATAACATCTTATATGTGTGTAAGAACCCCCATGACAAGTTTCAAGACTTTTCTCACAAGTTTGCTCAGTCAGATGATCAGATAAGTCAAAATCAGTCAAAGTAGTTAAAAAGTCAAACTGAGGTCATCTGTGGTCAAATCAAAGTCAAACTTCATGATTTTTTGCCAATATCAAGTATATGAAGTAAAATTCATCATTTGATCAAGGGTTGATCATGATTCATCAAGGAGATTTCAGATCATCAAGAATCAGGAGTTTCTAAATTAGGGTTTCTTTAGTAAAAGTCAACTGAACTTTGACCAGCCATAACTTTCACATGCTTCATCACCAAGTCTCCATCCAAAGCTCATTTTGAAGGAAATTGAATTCTCTACAACTTTGTGTCTCACAAGCCAAGCCCAAAAATGCTTCATTTGGAAGGTATGAGCTAAGACATTATAGGTCCTTTTGAAAGTCAACAAAAAGTCAACAACTTCAAAAGGGCATAACTTGAGAATGGTAAGTGATATGGACATGAAACCAGTGGGGTTGGTTAGAGGACTCTTCAAGCTTTCCAAAATGTCCAAGAACACCCTCATACCATTAAAATTGAGGGATATGTGCCCTTGCAAAGTTGGGAAATTTTTGGTTGGTTTATGAAGAAAATGGAGGTCTAAAATCAATTTCTTCCAAATGGGCTTGCCATATGATGACCCAATCCACACTATAACATCATGCACGAAATTAAATTGATTTATTCATAATTTTATTCATTTTGTTTTTATTTATTATGATTTTTTATATTAAAAATCATTTTAAATTCAAATAAAATATAAAATAATGAAAATTGAAATTGATTTGGTTTCTAAAAGGTCTTAAATTATATTTAGACTTGATTGATACAAGAATTATGAGGATCATCTTAAAATAGCAAGGCTAGATCAAGATATTTCAAGTTTTAAATTCAAATCTTTTTCAATCTTAAAAAGTCCATAAGTCCATGAATTTGAACAAAGTCTTGACCTAATTTTATCACATGATATATATACAACACAAAGACACTTACAAGCCACGATTTTGGCAGCCTCTCACCTTGTCTCAAAACTTCAAAAAACCATACAAAAACTTGATTTCGGTTTCTAAGGTAAAGGTACTTTCAGGACAATTTAAGGATTGCAATAGCTTCCTAGTGATTCATTGATCATGTAGCAACCATTATCATCATTCATAGTGTCTTAAAATGCTCAAACCGAATCGGTTTTATGTCATGTATCACTTGTTTTCGATTCCATTAATTTGTGTGTTGTTTGTTGATTTTGACCTTCTAATTTGATTTGTTTTGATGTGGTGAAGCTTTCTGGACAATTGAATTTGAGTGTCGAGGACTGAATCGGATTATGCCATTATTAGGGTTTCAAGCACCATATTAGGGTTTTATGATTTAGCTAATATAAATAAATTTCAATGACACAGTTAAGTTGTAAATGATGTGGTGATTCTGTTGGTGTGTTTAATTTTGAAAAAATTTACAATTTTTGTGATGATTGAAGAACATAAGAAAACCTACGAAGATGGATTCGCAGGAAAATTCCTAGCAATATTTGCAGGTGAATTCGCAGGTCTGAGGGAAGAAGAAGAAGTCCTGCGCGCGAAAAACGAATTCAAATTTCTATTTTAAAATATTATGTTATTATTCTATTTCTTTATCACACATGAACATGTGTCCCAGTGGTGAAAGTATACGCGCAGGAAGGCAGGGGCTTGGGTTCGAATCCTGGCTTCCCAATGTTTTTTTCTTATTTTCCAGTTTATTCATTAGACATTATATATTATGTTTTATTGCCATTACATTGCCAGATGCGCTCACCCAGCAGGAATGGTAACGTGTTTGTGTATTGCTTGAAAGGTCCTGGGTTCGATTCCCCCAGCCCTTTTGTGTGTTTTATTTGTTTTTTTGATATTTTCCAGAACAACAACAAAACAAACTTGATGGGAAAGGCTATCAGCTGCGTTGCATTGGCCCAGTGGTAATGCTGTTGAGTTTCCAGGTAAAGGACCTGGGTTCAAATCCCAGGTCCTGTTTTTTTTTATTTTTACTTTTTCTTGTTTTATTTTCTTATTATTATTTTATATTATTTTCTAAAACTAATTTAAATATTTTTCTAAAACAATATATATAAATCATTTTTTTTTCTCAAAACCAAAATTAATATATTTATTTCTTTATATGTTTTTTAATATTTATTAATATGTATATATTTATTTAGTTAATAAATTATTATTGTAAATTAAACCCTAATATTTTTGTATATAAATTAAACCCTAATTATTTTCAAAACCCTAATTCTTTAATATTATTATTTGTATATATATTAAAATTTCTAATCCAATTTCTATTAAACATATAAATTGCTTATAATTTAAATTTTTGTACATAAAAATTAAAATTCTTAATTTATTTTTTATAATATGTAAATATGACATAAATTGTTTATTTTTGGTTTAATTTTTATAGTTAAAAATTATAATATGTTCATAATTAATATAAATTTATAATATGCATATACTTTAAAATTCTATAATAATTGTTCATATTTTCTTATTAACATTTAAAAATTTTGTTTATTATAATACTTTTGTTTATTTTTATTATTATTATTAATCATGATTATTACTAACCCCATTTATTTTTAAATTGTGATTATTACTATTATTTTCTACTAACCCAATTAATTGCTTATTTATTTTGTTTATTGCTTATTTATTTATTTTGATTATTTATTTTAATTGCTTTTATTATTATTATGTAATTGCTCCTGGATGTAATTTTTTTTTTAAATGTTAAATTATTTATTTTATGCCATGGTTAGTAAAAATAGGGAGTGTAAACATGTATGTTATTTAAAATTAATTTAGATCACTAATTTAAAAGATAAATAAAATTGTACACTCACACACGTAAGTCGATCTTTGATCGCCATCTCACTTTCTAGGGTTACCTCTCATTGTTGCCTAAACAAAAGGTCAAGTAGGGTGTATAAAGCAAAAGTCCCTTAAAAATAAAGTCATCTAGTCCCTTCACAATCAAAGATCAAGTCCCTTAAATGGTTGCCTTCATAATGATCTTGTCCCTTTCGAATAATGATGACAGTCCCTCCAAAAATGCTTAATACACCCCACAGTTGCCTACATTAACAGATGACCCTTTACTTGTCCCTCACATCCAAGGTAATGACTACCTATTCCTTAATAATAGGGATAGTCTTACCATTTAAAGGATTCAAGAACAGAAAGACTTAAACTTTAGGGTAGGTTCCTCATAGTTACTTGCTCACCATTTAAAAACTTTTCAAACATTTCACAATTTCAAATAATTTTCAAACACAAGTTTTTTACGCATCCGTACATGGATCATTATCAAACTCTTATGAAAATTTCTATTCACACACTTCACATTTTCAAAAACAATTCAAAGTGAACTAAGTAACTAAGAGCCCATGGATAACCATGGATGTAAAGGGTGCTAACACCTTCCCTTTACATAACCTACCCTCCGGACCCAAAAATCTTTTAAAAGGTCTTTCCTGTTCTTTTATGCCTTTCCTTTGGATAAAATAAAAGTCGGTGGCGACTCTTGCTATCCGCAACATAACTAAAGTCAGTTCTCCCACCGTGTTACACGTTCCAGTAAGCTGTTGGGATTTATTGTAAGTGAAAAGGGAATTGAGGTTGATCCCGACAAAGTCAAAGCCATTCAGGAAATGCCTGCACCTAAGACTGAGAAAGAAGTTCGAGGGTTCTTAGGTAGATTGAACTACATCTCAAGGTTCATATCTCACCTTACTGCAACCTGTGAACCCTTGTTCAAGCTGTTAAGGAAAGAACAAACAGTCAGGTGGAACGACGATTGTCAGAAAGCTTTTGACAAAATCAAGGAGTACCTGCAAGAACCTCCAATTCTCATGCCTCCAATTGAAGGAAGACCTCTGATAATGTACCTGACAGTATTAGAAGGATCAATGGGGTGTGTGTTGGGCCAGTATGACGAGTCTGGTCGAAAAGAGTATGAAATATACTACCTAAGCAAAAAGTTTACCGACTGTGAACAACGTTATTCACTGCTCGAGAAAACTTGTTGTGCTTTAGCGTGGCTGCTCGCCGACTAAGACAGTATATGCTGACTCACACTACCTTGTTGATCTCAAAAATGGACCCCGTCAAGTATATATTTGGGAAGCCAACACTTACCAAAAGGGTTGCAAGATGGCAAATGATTCTAACAGAGTATGACATTCAGTACACCTCTCAAAAGGCCATCAAGGGCAGTGTATTGTCTGACTATCTGGCTGAGCAACCCATTGATGATTACCAGCCCATGAGATTTGACTTCCCTGATGAAGACATCATGTACTTAAAAGCAAAATATTGTGAAGAGCCAGTTCACACTGAAGGGCCCGATCCAGAAGAAATATGGACTATGATGTTTGACGGGGCTGTCAATATGAACGGTCGTGGAGTTGGTGCATTGCTTATTACACCTAAAGGAGTTCATATGCCTTTCTCAGCAAAACTCACCTTTGCCTGCACTAACAATGAAGCAGAATACAAAGCCTGTATCGTGGGTCTTGAGGAAGCCATTGACCTCAGGATCAAAACCTTGAATGTATTCGGAGATTCAGCTTTGGTAATCAATCAAACCAATGAAAAATGGTACACTCATCAGGAGCATCTGATTCCATACTGTGACTATACGAGGAGATTATTGACTTTCTTCACAGCAGTCAAACTTGAATAAATCCCTCGAGATGAGAATCAGTTTGCAGACGCTTTAGCCACAATTTCCTCCATGATCAAAGTTCAAGCTGCCAATTATGTGCCTCGGATTTTGGTATCCAAACTGGATAGACCGGCATATGTATTTTCTGTGGACACTTCTAGTGATGACAAGTCTTGGTTCCATGACATCAAATGCTTCTTAGAGAATCAGACATACCCACCTGGGGCATCATCTAATGATAAGAAGACATTAAGAAGGCTGGCCAGCAGTTTCTTCCTCAATGCTGATGGGTCGTTATACAAGAGAAACTTCGACATGGTCCTGCTCAGATGTGTTGACAAGAAGGAAGCAGACCTACTGATGCACGAGGTACACGAAGGTTCTATCGGCACCCATGCTGGAGGACATGCAATGGCAAAGAAGTTGTTAAGATCAGGTTACTACTGGATCACAATGGATGCAGATTGTTGTACCTATGCCAGAAAATGCCACAAGTGTCAGAGCTACGCGGATAAAGTGCATGTGCCTCCAAATCCTTTGAACGTGATGTCTTCACCCTGGCCCTTTGCCATGTGGGGCATTGAAATGATTGGAAAGATTGAACTGACTGCTTTAAATGGTCACCGATTCATTCTGGTAGCCGTTGATTACTTCACCAAATGGGTTGAAGCAGCTTCGTATGAAAACATCACCAGATAAGTGGTAGCCAAATTTCTGAAAAGAGACATCATTTGTCGATATGGAGTTCGCGAGCGAATCATTACTGAGAATGGTTCCAATTTGAATAACAAGATGATGGCAGAGTTATGCCTGGACTTCAAAATTCAACATCACAACTATTCTCCTTACAGGCCAAAGATGAATGGCGTTGTTGAGGCAGCCAACAAGAACATCAAGAAGATTGTGCAGAAGATGGTAGTTACCTACAAAGACTGGCATGAGATGCTGCCATTTGCTTTGCGTGGGTACCAAACCTCAATCAGAACATCCACTGGGGCAACGCCTTATCAGCTTGTGTACGGTATGGAAGATGTCCTGCCGGTTGAAGTTGATCTACCCTCTTTACGGGTAATGATGGATGTGAAACTGGATGAAGAAGAATGGGTCCGGTCTCGGTACAATCAGCTGAATCTGATTGAAGAGAAAAGGTTAGCTGTCATCTGTCATAGGCAGTTATATCAGAAGCGAATGAAGAAAGCCTTCGATCAGAAAGTCAGACCTCGGGAATACCAAGTGGGAGAGCTTGTTCTAAAAATAATCCTTCCTCCTCATAAAGACCACAGGGGCAAGTGGACACCAAACTATGAAGGTCCCTATGTGATAACCAAAGTCTTCTCGGGTGGAGCACTGATGCTCATAACCATGGATGGTGAAGACTTCTCGTCTCCTGTAAATTCAGATGCAGTTAAAAAATAATTTGCATAAAAAGAACCGATGTACATAAAAACAGAATGTAAGTCCAGGAAAAAATAGGGCATCCCGGCGAGTCAAAAATAGAAAAAAAGACTCGGGCAAAAATAAGGGAAAAAAATCAAAAAATGTACACCCGCTGAGTTGAAAATTGGACAGCTCAGGCAAAAAAGGGTATCCCGGTGGATTGAAAACCCGAAAGGGCGATCCACGCAAAATCAGGGATTAAGCGAACAACTGCATTCTGAATTCGTCTGTATCACTCACAACGTGGCAAGCTTCGAAAGGATAAAACATCGGTCGGAATCAACCTTCTTCAGAAAGCAAGATAAGAAGAACGTCAAGGTCATACAGGTCATGGCAAAGGAAACTCATTGGAGCGTCATCTTCAACATTGTCAACACTTTTATTTTCTCAATTTTACAGCAATCTCCTCATTTCAGGGGATTCGCTTCTTTGATTGTACTTGCCAATTCATGGCACCCAAATCAATAAAATCAGAATATTCAGCCATACTTCGTTTTGTACATTTTTGTTTCGTTTTCAAAATGTCCAATGTTCATAATACAACACTTGCATAAAATATATGAGCCATTTTAATAACTGTTTGCAGGAAATATATTACTTTCAGGTAAATCTAACTCCTATGACGGAATTCGGCTGAGGATACCCCGGGACACTTGTGCGTTTTCCTTTGTCTTAACAGGTTGCAGGTACTCTAGATAGACAATCTTCCGCAACATGGGGCATATCAAGCATTGCATCCCCATCACACTACTTTCCAGAAGTTACCTCCTCCCCAAGGGGATCTCCCGAGCAGTGTCTGACAGCCTCTTCCACAGCAAAGTGGTCAAGGAACTTTCTTTCCCCCACCAGAGATGCCAGATTTCCCTCATCCTCACCAGAGTTGGTGGAGTTGATTCCCCACAGAGTTGCCTCCCCAGAAGAGCAATACCTGAAACACATCCCAGCGGAGTTGCTAGAACCCCCTCATCCCCATTGAGAGTTCTCCCTCTGGGAAGATATATCAATTATTTATTTCCCCAAGCAGAGTTCTCCCTCCGGATAGATCTATCAATGATCTCTTCCCCCCAGCTGGGTTATCCCTCCAAGCAGATCAGTCAGAGATCTTTATCCCTGCAGGATCCGGGTCTCGGATCAGTTCTCTCATTTGCATAATCATAGCATTCGCATCATATTCACCAAAATAAGCGTAGCATTCCATCTAATACGGAGCATTACGGCAAAAATCAAACATTTGCATGATCATAATCCAGGTTCGAGCCAGTCACCTGCAAATACCATCAATATTCCACCGGCAATATAAGAAACTCATATCCCCTGCAGATAAAAGCCAAAGCATCCCCTTTGCACTCTCAAAACAAATGCCTGTTAATACTTATACATGCTCTTTTCGACACTCGTCCGTGTTATCTTATCCCCCAAAGGTCGCCAGAATACCTTTTGCACCCTCAAATACATATATTTTCTCATAACTTGTACATATTCCTTTTGGCACTCGTCCGTGTCATACTCCCCCAGCAAGTCAAACACTCATCTGTGTCCCTTGCCCAATCTTTCGACACTCGTTCGTTTCTTGCATCTACATCACCAGCATATCATATTTGTACATATACAATCCTTTGATACTCGTCTGTATCTTGTATATATCACCTCCTCAGCAGATTCAACACTCGTCCGTGTTCCTTGCTTAACCGATTGATACTTGTCTGTATCATCATCCCTAAACACGTGTCAGCATTTGTTTCTACCAATACTCGTCCATATCATGGTTCAAAGGATGCTCGTCTGCATCTTTAATCTATACGCACTGTTAGACACTTATTTGAAAGGCGTAAGCACTCGTCCGTGTTTACCATTCCCCAGTAAGTCGCCAACAAAACAACTTTCTTCTATCCGACATTCGTCCTATGATCGTCCTTCACCTTCGGATGACCATCCCTCATCCTTTTCCCCAGTGGAATCTTCCATTGTTGGGACCTTCTATCCGACATTCGTCCTATGTCGTGATATTTTTAGTAGCCATCCCCTGCTAGGTGATCGTCCTTCACCTTTTAATGACCGTCCCTCATCACTTATCCAATGGTCGTCCCCATCGTTGATCTTGTTATCCGACATTCATCCTATGTCGTGATAATCCCCGAGAGCAGCCATACCCTGCTAGGTGATCGTCCTTCATCTCTTGATGATCGTCCTTCGTCATGCTTATCTGATGCTCGTCCCCATTGTTGACCTTTTCTATCCGACATTCGTCCTATGTCGTGATATTTTCAGCAGCCGTCCCCTGCTAGGTGATCGTCCTTCACCTTTGATGACCGTCCCTCATCATTATTTCATTTATTCTTTTACCCGATGGTCGTCCCCGTCGTGGTCCCTTTTACTTTTCTTGTTGATCGTCCTTTATCAGTTTAAATTTGATGGTCGTCCTCGTCAGTACTTTCCTCATTTCTTTAATCCCCATAGAATTTTATTTTTATTACCCGATGGCCTTTCTTCATTTCCCCAGCTTATCGGCCGTCCCCGTCATTGCTTAGCTTACCGTTTACCCCCAGCAGTCGTCCTCTGCTCGATGGTTGTCCTCCATCGCTGTCATTTGATAATCATACTATACTACCTTTTACAATTTATATCCCTTTTCTTCTTCTCCCCAGCGAGTGCAAATTTCGGACTGTCTTTGGTATTCAACCACAAGTTATCTTGTTTGACTGTTAAGCCATGCACTTACACCCTGCACAGCTAACTCATGTTTGAATAGGGGAAGCTGTAAACACCCCAAATTTTCCCTCACTTTCTCTCACACCATGGCTTATTATCTTTCATTTTTTGTTTTAGTATAAGCATTACATCTCATATTGCATATTTGCTTCACTGCATAGTTCCATTTTCATCTGCATCTAGGGTTTGTGATCTGAGCAATCCAAGAATCAATCTGAGCCATCCCAATGGTCTTGAATCTTTCCAAGGGGGGTCCATGTGTGTTCTATAATCATATTATTCTCCTAAATTTTCATAAAAGTCAAGGGATCACAAAATTGGTAAAGGCATGGAAGCAGAGCTAGGGTTTTCCTGCACAGATGACCAAAATTAGGGTTTTCGTTTCAGAGGACTTAACTCCAATGTTTTTGGTCATTCTTGTTTCTAATGTTCTTAATATGTTATAAGGATCAGGTGTACCAAGTTTGATGAAGAAATTCATTGTGGAAGTCATCTGATCATTGGGTAACTTCTTGAGCAAGTAAAGTCAAAATCAGGGCATCTGAGGCCCCCAACAAGGGAACCAAAGGGTCATTTTCATCAAACTGAGGTTCTATGATCTTTATTTGATCTTAGAAGTGGTTGTAAGTTCACAAAGTTGAAGAATTTTGAGCCAATTGCAAATTTGCCATTTTTGGAAATGACTTGTAATGGAAACCTTCCAAAAATGCTTGTAATGGAAATGACCAAAAATGCATCAAATGAAAAATTATTGGACATGAAAGTTGTAGATTAGGTCTTTCCCTTTTCAAAAAGTACTAGAACATGTCTTAATTCATCCTAGAACTCAATATTTGGCCTTTCAAAGTTGGCAAAAATCCTATAATTTTCAAGTTCATGCCAAAGAGGGAATTTTTTGCAATTTCACTTGCCAAGCCTTTTCATGACCTCTAATCAACTTCTATGCATCATAACATGTCAAAGCAACTTCTAAACATCTGAATTGGCCCAAGTTTTCATGGTTTTCATGACTTTATCTTCAAGAAATCTCAAAAGGGCCAAAACTCACAAACATTGCAAAATGCCTTGGATCCTTCCATCCACTTGTGCCAGCTGCATCAAACCAATTCTATGGCTCTCCATGAATATTGCTGAGGCTAGACACCCCATTGAGCAGCTCCTGCCATGGCCCATACCTGCAAGTACACAAATTTTAATTTTTTGCAACTTGCCCATACCAATCACACTAGGCCGCACCAACTCTTCTGATCACTCCTATTGGTTTATACAAACCCTAAGGTACACAAAACATATAACACACAAGCCTGCAAGCTCTCATAACTCTGACTTCACAAAATCACCATAGAGCTTCATCTCTTTGAAACTCAAAACACAACCATCAAACTTCAAAAAAAACTTCACCAATCATCTTCAAATCACTCATAGAACTCAAACCACCCACCGAAAAGCCCTAAAACACAGCCAAACCAAAACACGATTCTTAGTGCAGAGGAACTGAAACTCATAAACCAGGCCATACAAACTTGTTCTAAGCATTGCAACATCATCAAGAGGTTCAGTGTAGGTGATTTGAACCCATAAAGAGGCCAGAAAGCTCAGGAATTGAAAGTTTCATCTCAGGTAACCATGAAGAACAATTTTTCCAGAACTCTTATTTTAAGTTCTTAAATGCTTCTACATGATGCACTGATCATCCTGATATGTTTACTTTTGAAAATGGTTAAGAATCAAGCATATATTGAACTTCTGAAAGTTTTGAATGTTTTTCCGTTTTGCTTCAAATCATGTTGTTCTTGAATGAAAAATGTTATTTGATGCTGGATTCATGCTTAGGGATGTTAGAGGATCATTTCTGGAGCTTTAGAGTGTTTGATTTGGCCTAGGGAAGAAGTTAGGTTGAGTGTCTTGCCGGAGAAGATGATCGGATAAAGCTCCGGTCACCTGAGAATCATTAGGGTTCTTAATTAGGGTTTAGGGGTCAGTTTGAATGTGGATCGTAGGATTTGGATTTCGCGCGTGGATGAAGGGCTCAGATGCCTTGTTAAAACCCTAATCAGTTAATTAGTTTTAATTAATTAGGATTAATTTTGAAAATGTCAGATTCAATCCCAGCCACCCATTAGCGTGCCAGTCAATTCCCTCCCTTTTTGTTTGAATCTCAACCACTGGATGC
Source organism: Lathyrus aphaca (assembly GCA_963966055.1). Taxonomy (NCBI): domain Eukaryota; kingdom Viridiplantae; phylum Streptophyta; class Magnoliopsida; order Fabales; family Fabaceae; genus Lathyrus; species Lathyrus aphaca. The sequence goes on along the minus strand of OZ014525.1, from coordinate 480,807,502 downwards.
GCTGACTTCCATTTATTTTTATTTTGAATTCATTTTTATTCATTTCTTTTGCATATTTAATTTAAAATAGTTAAAAACATCACAAAAATTTGATCTTTTGCATTTCTGATTCAAATATTTTTCTCAACCCAAAAATGATTTTTATTTTATTTTTTGAATTAAAAAAAATATATTTTTAAAATATTTAAAATATTTAAATGTTATTTTTAATTAATTAATGGATTTTAATTAATTAAAAATACATTTAGGTTTCTAAAAATCACCAAAACAATCATGAACCATTCCAATACATTTAGAAACATTTTCAAACTCTTCATACAAATTTCTTTTTTGTTTTGATCATAATTTCATAATTTTCTTTGAATTAGGGTTCTTTAAAATCACATTTTCTAACCCTAATTTGAAAATTTCACTTCTGCCTAACCATGAAGGGTTTGAACTTGATTCTTTTTGCTTTGTTTCACATATTGCATGTAGTTTCTAGGTTATTTTTCTCATGAATTTATCTTGCAATTTCAATTTGATTTGTATTTTCCCTTAAGATTCATCCAAAAACTCTAGTAAACTTAGAAAATTCATAACTTTCAATAGGATTAGCTTCTGACCTTCTCCTTTGGGGTTTGATCTTGTGTTGGTTTAGGGTTTGATTGAGCTTGATTTCAATTTTTTATCATGTTGTATGCTTCTTTTTTGGTCATTTGCATTTCATACATTCATAAAACCCTAATTTCTCATGTCCATTTGCATTCATCTTTGCATCTCATCATCATGTGAACTTGCCATGACATTTCAAGCATTGGTATGACATCTTAGACATCTTAGGACATACTTGAACATTTCTTGATCATTTATTCATTCATTTGCTATGTCTTGCATTCATTACATTTCATAAACATCCAAGTGTTTTCAAGCTTCTAAGCATGCTTTCATGACATCTCATCTTTGTATGAACATTCATGTGCATGTTGTATGACTTTGCATCATCTCATATGCCATTTTCAATGCATAATCACTTCTGACTTTGGTCTTTTCATCTCATTTCAATTCATTTCTTTATGCTTTATACCTTATGCATTCATACTAACTTTTCAGGAACTTTTGGTTAGTTATTTTGGGAGGTGCATTTGCCTTCACTTCCAATATTTTCTCACCATTCATATGCATTTTTACATGTCTTTGAAGTGAATCTAATTCACTTATGTTCCACCCTTCTCACTTTCTTTCTTTAAGTTACTTATCTTCTTCAGGAAGTAAGTAACTTATTCTTCTGATTCTTTCTCTTTTCATCTTCTTCTTCCATTGGTGGCCTTGAAGATCTTTTCTCTTAAGCCTAACAAACCACAGGATACCCAAGCATGATAAATTTTAGGGTTGTATATAGTCCCCCTTAGTATTTTACCTTTGATTCTCCTTGAGTCTCTCTTCTCATCTCAATGATCAGAGACTAAACTCTTAAAGCTTTAGGACTTTGGAATTAGGGTTATGCCTGCATTATTATCTTAGAATGGAGTGTATAACTTTAATCCTAAGTGTTAAACCTTTAATTTATTTAAAACTCTTAATCAAATCACACTAATAATCACAAAGACTTTATCTTGTAACTTGGGCCTTACATTAGGGTTCTAACTCTTCCTTATGGTTAAGAGGGACTAACCCTAGTGTTTAATGCACAAGTCCCCCTCAAGTTGTCTTACAAACTTAAAATCCACTTCTTAATCTCATTCATTAATTAAAATCAATTTAATAAAGGCTTGTTATATAATGAATTTAATCCCTAACCATGTATTAAGTTGAGGTATCTTCCTCAGCTTAAGTGTTCTCATCTATTATCCTTCTATTAGGATGGTGTAATGAGTTCACTAATCTGTGATTAGAGATTAAACTCATTACTTAACACGAACCCAAAGACATCTAATTAATCACAAGTAGGTTAATGATTTTAATGCTACATCATCATGGTAATTAAGTTGAGGTACTTACCTCACACTTAAGTAGGCTCATCATCCCTAATCAGGGAGGATATAATGAGTTTACAAGCCTTTGATTTAGGCTTAAGCTCATTAACTTATGCAAAACACCAAAAGCAATAACAAAACTGAAAACACAAAAAACAAACAATAGTCGTCTCCTTCGGGATTCTTTTTTCATCACACTCATTCATAAGCGAGAACTTGCTTCTTTCGTCTAATACAAGATAGTTAGCCCTCGAGCCAGACGAGTCATACACTTGAGCATAGGCAAGTAAGCAGTTCACAGTTAAAATCATTCAGTCTCTTTGAGTCGAACTACGGTGTTCTGACTTCCTCATTGCACGAGAGGATACGTAGGCATAACTTAACTGTTATCGAACAAAAGTCTCTTTGTTTTCCCCCTCTTTCAACATTCTTTTCTAAGCCTCAGTTCCTGAGCAATTCACCTTTTTGCACTGACACTTGTACTTTCATTCTTAGCTTTTACACACAGACATCACATACACTACCCCTTTTAAATACAATCTTATAAGCGTGGATCCCGTCGAGTACGACGGACAATCTGGGTGCTAATACCTTCCTAGGTTGTAACCAACCCCCTTTCTCAGTTTCTCTGGTTCGCAACCGTCTTATCCATCTTTTTCTAGGTTTATGCAACATTACCTTTCCTTCGGGATAAAAAGGCCTAGCTGGAAACTCTATCCAATTCATTTTCATTTTCTCTTTTCGCCGACAGTTCGCGCCTGCACTGGGATGCAAATCTTCGGGAGCGACACAAGCAAAGAGCACTGGTAGAGTTTACATAATAGATGCTAAGAAGACTAAAGGTAATAATTCCTTAATTGCTGGTACGTGTTTAGTTAATGGACATCCTTGCTTTGTATTGTTTGATTGTGGAGCAACACACTCATTTTGTGTCTATGTGTTGCATGAAGCAACTTGGGTTGCAAGAAATTCCATTGTCTCCTCCTATGGTGGTCACTACCGCCATGGACATAATGGTCGAGACACCGCTAATGTGTGAAAATTATGTTTAATCTGTGAATGGTAGAGTTTTCTAGATTGATCTCATTTGTTTACCGCTTAAGAAAGTGGATGTTATTTTAGGAATGGATTAGTTCTCTGTTAATTCAGTGTTTATCGGGTGCGAGGAAAAGTTAATCATCATTCCATCTATTGAAGCCCCTCTGAAAGATGTTTTGACAACAATCTTAGATGGTATGGTTGGAATGATAAACTTCTTGTTTGAGAAGGAGAAATCTATTCTTTTGGTTTTAACTGAGGAACCTGGTAGTGTTCGAAAAATGATGAATATCCCAATTGTCTGTGAATTTCCGGAAGTCTTTCCCGAGGATGTTACTTCTCTTCCTTCGGAAAGAGAGGTACAATTCTCAATTGACCTGGTACCTGGAACGACTTCTGTATCCGTTTCCCCTCACCGAATGGAACTGTTGGAGTTAAAGGAACTAAAGAATCAATTAGAAGAATTGATGGCTAAGCATTTTGATAGACCTAGTGTATCACCATGGTGAGCTCCGGTGTTACTTGAAAAGAAGAAGGATGGTGGGATGCGTTTGTGCATGAACTATCGTCAGTTGAACAAAGTAACCATCAAGAAAAACAATCCCTTTCCAAGGATAGACGACCTGTTAGATCAATTAAAAGGAGTATGTGTGTTCTCGAAGATTTATTTACGGCCGAATTATCATCAGATTTGGGTAAAGAGTGCAGATGTACCAAATACCGTATTTATGACCCGTTATGGTCATTACGAATTCCTAGTAATGCCTTTCGGTGTGACGAATGCTCCAACTGTTTTCATGGACTATATGAATAGGATTTTTCAAGATTACTTGGATCAATTCATTGTAATATTTATAGACGAAATCCTTATTTATTCTCGTACTTCGCAAGAGCACGAAGAGCATCTAAGATTTGTTTTGTCAGTGTTGCAAGAGAAACAACTTTTTGCTAAGTTAAGCAAGTGTGAGTTCTGGATGTCAGAGGTGAAATTTCTTGGTCACATTGTATCTCAAGGATGTGTGGCAGTAGACCCATCAAAAGTGGAAGCAGTGATTAATTGGGAGAGACCGAGGAACGCTTCAGAAGTAAGAAGTTTTCTGGGTTTGGCTTTTTACTATAGAAGGTTTATTAAAGGATTTTCTCAATTGGCACTACCGATGACAAAACTTACCCGAAAGGAATTTTCTTACAAATGGGATTCCGGTTCCGAAAAAAGTTGTAATAGCTTGAAAGAAAGATTGACAATTGCTCCTGTTTTGACTATTCCCGATCCCAACAAGTCATACCAAGTGTTTTTTAATGCATCGAAAATGGGATTAAGAGGTGTATTAATGCAAGATGGTCAAGTGGTGGCTTATGCTTCTCGGCAATTGAAATTTCATGAGAAGAATTATCCAGCTCACGATTTGGAGTTATATGCAATAGTCTTTACTTCGAAAGTGTGGCAACACTATTTGTATGGTGTGCATTTTGAAATATTCAGTGACCACAAAAGTTTGAAATATTCATTTGATCATAAAGAATTGAACATGCGACAAAGGAGGTGGGTGGAGTACTTGAAGGATTATGACTTAGAATAATGTGACGGATGCCTTAAGCCAAAAAGTGATTCATAGTGCGGAGTTGATGATACTAGAGTATACCTTATTGGAAAGGTTTCGAGATCTTAACCTTCAATTTGTTTGGACTCCAGATGGTGTAATTATGGTAAATTTGAATGTCAATTATACTTTTAGGGATGAGATTCAACAAGGACAAATGTTGGATTGGAAGTTGTATGAAGTGTTACTTCAACCAGGTTTCTTACGGGCAGCGGATGACATCATTCTTTTTGGTCAAAGAGTTTGTGTTTCGAATGATGTGGTTTTGAAAATAATATTTTTAGATAAAGCTCACAAGGGTAGCTTTACGATACATCTTGGTTCTTTGAAGATGTATCAAGACTTGAAGAGAGAATATTGGTGGTCTGGCATGAAAAGAGACATTGTGGTGTATGTGTCAGAATGTGCGGTATGTCTACAAGTAAAAATTGAACATCAAAGGTTGGGTGGTCTGTTTCAACCTATAGATATTCCAGTTTCGAAATAGGATAAAATTTCTATGGATTTTGCAATTGGGTTACCCAGTATGTAAGGCGGATATGATTCTATTTGGGTGATAGTGGACCGACTAACGAAATCGGTGCATTTCTTAGCCGTGAAGACTACTTATAAGGCAATTCATCTTGCAAGATTATTCATTTCTGAGATTGTGAGACTCCATGGTATCCCTTCGAACATCGTATCTAATAGAGATCCGAAGTTTACCTCAAGATTCTGGAGTGCTTTTCAAAACGCTATGGGTACTACGCTGAATTTGAGCACGTCTAACCATCCTCAGACAGACGGTCAGACGGAACGTAAAATTCAAACTATGAAAGATATGTTGAGGGCTTGTGTGTTGGAGAGTAGAGGAAATTGGAAATAACTCTTTCCATTAATTGAGTTCTCTTACAATAATAGTTATCATGCGAGCATCGGTATGGCTCCTTACGAGACTTTGTATGAAAGAAAGTGTAGGACGCCTTTTTGTTGGGCGGAAGTTTGTGAAGATAGAATTTGAGGACCCGAAATATTCAAGAGACTACTGAAAAGATTAATATGATTCTTGAAAATGTTAAGCAATCTCATGATCGTCATAAGAGTTATGCGGATAACCGAAGGAGACCTTTGGAATTTGAGGAAGGTGATCGAGTGTTTTTGAAAGTTACTTCGAGATTGAGATTGAAAGGACCGTTTAAGTCATAAAAGTTGAGTCTGAGATATGTGAGACCATATCAGATCTTAGAAAGGATTGACGAGGTAGCTTATAGACTAGCCCTACCACCCTCTCTATCAAAGATGCATGATGTCTTTCATGTGTCTCAACATCGGAAATTTGTTCTCGATCCTCTTTAACTGATACTTCCATATTATATCGAGCTAGAGACTGATTTGACTTTTGAACCAACCGAGCCATATTGTGGGAAGAGAAACCAAAGTGCTAAGAAACAAGGAAATACCTCTTATTAAGGTGCAATGGGACGTGACGCATTCGGGATATGCTACTTGGTAACTCGAATTGGAAATGCAAGATGTTTATTCGCATCTTTTCAGGTAATCTTTTGAAATTCGTGGACAAATTTCTATTCAAGGAGGGGAGGATATAATACCCCGTATTTTTTACTAACACTTTGGATAATATTAATTAAGATTAATTGGGTTCCGGTGTGCTCTAAGAGTTTTTAACTTAAATAATTAGAGAAACCGACGAACTCGAATTAAATAGTTAATATTATTTGACTCATAGGTTTTGTTAATTAAGTGACTTAGAGATATTTTTGGATGCCCTCTATTTGGACCCATTAAATTACAAAATTTGTTATATCAATATAACATATATGTTGCTTCATTTGTTACAAAAATAGAAACAAGGAGAGAAGAAGAAGAGAAAAGGGGGAAAAGAGGAAAACTTGAAGAAGAAGAAGAATCTTTGATCACCAAGCTTCATCATCCATTCTTCATCTCACAATATTCATCATCTTCATCTCTAGAGGTGAGTTTAGTTATAAGCTTTTGTTTAATAGGTTTTTTGAGTTATGAGTTTAGGTTGGATTTCAGTTAAAATCGAGAAATTGAAGTTTCCAACGATTGAAAATGTCGATAATTGATCGTATGTGATTAATATGTGTGGATGATCCTCTGTTGCTTTTAGTTTTAAAATGTGTTGAAGTTTTGAGAGTTTGGAAAATGATAACAGTATGAAAACCAATGTATTTTTACCTCTACGCGTTAAGTAACCGGTTACCATCTGGGTAGTAATCGGCTACCTTTGAAAAATTAGAGATTTCTGAAAGTTTTGCACTGGTAATCGGTTACCCTCTGGGTAGTAACCGGTAACCTAATTTGTGCCTCTAACTCTCATTTAGCCTCTGTTTGTTAAGTAACCGGTTACCCTCCTAGTAGTAACTAGTTACCACTGTTGTGTTTTGAAAAAATACTTTAAAAATTCATAACTTTTGACTCGGATGTCCGATTAATGCATATTTTATATCGATTCGAAGATGGAATGATATTCTATCTAATAGGATGGAAATTAATTATTTTTGTCGATGAATTTAAATATTTAGTCGGTTTATTCGAATTATGTGCTTTATGGAATAAAATTTTATAAAGGCATAGAGACTAGGGTGAGTGAGGAAACCATGTACACTACCTAGTGAAGACTTAGTAGTAAGACTAAGTGGTTATTAAATCTAGATGGCAACGCTGAAATTTTGGCATGCATCGTATACCTTAGTCGTGTAAAGGTCTAGTGGCAAAAATACACTATATGGAACATGTGTGAACCTGTTTGGGTGTGTTATTCGTGGAAAAGGTTATTAGGCCTTAGGAATGTCGTACGCATTCCCATTTGAGTGAAATCATGTAATTGGAACCACTTAACCCTGAGATGTCATTTCTTGAGCCAAGGGCTCCTATGGAATGTACGCATGGTCACTTGGCAGGATTGATTCCTGAGTGTAGTACGAATTGAACATATTTATATGTAGAGACTTGTGGTGGTTTATAGCCCACTTGAAGTGACAATTGTAAGGCTAATATCCCTTCTTTCCGAATCCATTTTGTATGCCAAGTGAATACATGGATCCATGAATCGTGTCGGATCTTAGACGTAGGAGTGGATTGGAATAGGGGATGCCTTCGTAGTTTCCGGGATAATGATACTTCCGAGATGTTTAACTCAAGACATGTTTCCATATGAGTGTGAGTGTTGTGAACTCAATGTCTTGTTCCTTTTGACTTGAGTAAGATTAGGTTTAGAATCATGTTAAGTTGAGAGAATCCATAAGATAGGGACTCACTGAGATTTGTTATCTCACCCCTCATTGTTGATTATTATTTCAGGTACTATAGGTTCTGAGAAGGCTAATGATAAGGTCGTTTGACTTATCCTTACTAGTTGATATTTTTTCCATGGCATGGCTTCTACTGATGGAGTTGTTTAGAGATCATTGTTGATCTAGTCCTTAGCTTTTATTTTGAACATCTTATATACATTATGCCACCGTTGTAGACTTTTGTATTAGGGCATTTGATGGATGTAATGTGTTGACTAAGAACTTATTTGTATTTCAATATCCAAACTTGGATTCATGTATAATATAAATACTTTGATGTTGTCGCTCCCGGAAAAGACATTAAGTCCCACGGTGCAAACGCGAATGGTCGGCGAAAGAGAAAGGGTGAGGTAGAGTCGCCAACTAGGAATTTTTATCCCGAAGGAAAGGTAATGCTGCATAAACCTGGAAAGAAATGGATAAGACGGTTGCGAACCAGAGACACTGAGAAAGGGGGTGGGTTATGACCTGGGAAGGTATTAGCACCCAGATCGTCCGTCATACTCGACGGGATCCACGCTTACAAGATTGTGTTTAAAAGGGGTAAGTGTATATGCTATCTGTGTGCAAAAGCTAGGGAAAGGAAGTACAGGTGTCAGTGCAAAAGGTGTGAATTGCTCAGGAACTGAGGCTTAAAAAAAGAATGCTGAAAGAGGGGGAAGACACAGAGACTTTTGTTCGATAACTGTTAAGTTATGCCTACGTATCCTCTCGTGCAATGAGGAAGTCAGAACACCATAGTTCGACTCAAAGAGACTGGAAGATGAATTGACTGTGAACTGCTTACTTGTCTATGCTCAAGTGTATGACTTGTCTGGCTCGAGTGCTAACTGTTTTGCATTAGACGGAAGAAGCAAATTCTCGTTTATGAATGAGTGTGATGAGAAAAGAATCTCGGAGGAGACGATCATTGTTTGTTTTTGTGTTTTCAATTTTTTATTGGTTTTGGTGTTTTGCATAGGATTATGAGCTTAAGCCTAAATCAAGGGTTTGTAAACTCATTATATCCTCCCTGATTAGGGATAATGAGCCTACTTAAGTATGAGATAAGCATCTCAACTTAATTACCATGATGATGTAGGATTAAGATCATTAACCTACTTGTGATTATTAAGATGCTTTTGGGTTTTTGTTTAGTGTTAAGTAATGAGTTTAATCTCTGATCACAGATTAGTGAACTCATTACACCATCCTAATAGAAGGATGATAGATGAGAACACTTAAGCTGAGGAAGATACCTCAACTTAATCCATGGTTAGGGATTAAATTTATTATATAACAAGCCTTTATTAAATGGATTTTAATTAAAGGATGAGATTAAGAAGTGTATTTTATGGTTTGTAAGACAACTTGAGGGGGACTTGTCCATTAAACACTAGGGTTAGTCCCTCTTAACCATAAGGAAGAGATAGAACCCTAATGTAAGGCCCAAGTTACAAGATAAAGTCTTAGTGATTATTAATATGTTTTGATTAAGAGGTGTAAACAAATTAAAGGTTTAACACTAAGGATTAAATTTATACATTTCATCCTAAGATAAGGATGCATGCATAACCCTAATTCAAAGTCCTAAAGCTTTAAGAGTTTAGCCTCTGATTAAGAGATGAGAAAAGAGACTCAAGGAGACTCAAAGGTAAAAATCTAGGGGATACTATATACAACCCTAAAAGTTATCATGCTTGGATATCCTATGGTTTGTGAGGCTTAAGAGAAAGGATCTTCAAGAAGGCCACCATGGAAGAAGCAGATGAAAAGAGAAGAGAGAAAGAATAAGTTACTTACTTCCTGAAGATGATAAGTAACTTATGAAAGAAGAAAGGAGAAAGAGCAACACAAGTGAAGCAAGTTCACTTCAAAGAGAAATAAAGGATGCAAATGCAAAGGAAAGAAGAGGTAGGAGGTGAAGGCAAATCGACCTCCCAGATAACTTACCAAAAGTTCCTGAAATATTAGTATGAATGCATAAGACATAAATACAAAGAAATGAGATGAATAAGGATGCAAAGACAAAAGTCATAAGTGATTATTCAATGCAAATGTGTTATGAGATGATGCAAAGTCATACAAGATGCATATGAATGATCATACAAGGATGAGATGCAATGGAAGCATATTTAGAAGCATGAAAACACATGGATGTTCATGAAATGTAATGGATGCAAAGCATGCCAAAGTGATTCAACAATGATAAAGCAATGTTTCAAACATGTCCTAAGATACCTAATATGACATACAAAATAATGGAATGGCATGACAGATCACAAGTTCATGATATGCAAAGAAGAATGCAAATGAAGATGCAAAATTTGGGTTTTAAGACAACATGAGATGCATATGGCCAAAACAAAAGCATTCAATATGATAAAAAATTGAAATTAAGCTCATACAAACCCTAAACCTATACAAGATCACACCCCAAAGGATAAGGTCAGAAGCTAATCCTAGTGAAAGTTATGAAATTTCTAAGTCAACTAGGGTTTTTGGGTGCTTCTAAAGGGAAAATGCAAATCAAATTTAAAATGCAAGATAAAAATATAAGATAAATAACCTAGAAACTATATGCAATATGTGAAACAATACAAGAAGAACCAAGTTCAAACTCATCATGGTTAGGCAGAAATGAATTTTTCAAGTTAGGGTAAAAAAATGTGAAATTTAAGAACCCTAATTCAAAGAAAATTGTGCAAATGTGATCAAACCTAAAAAGAAATTTGTATGGTGAGTTTGAAAATGTTTCTAAGTGTATTGGAATGCTTCATGATTTTTTTTGTGATTTTTAGAAACCTAAATGCATATTTAATTAATTAAAATCAATTAATTACTTAAATAAAACATTTAAATGTTTTAAAAATACTTTTTTAATGCATAAATTAAAATACAAAATGTTTATAGGTTAAGAAAAATATTTGAAACAGAAATGCAAAGTTTGAGATTTTTTTGATGATTTTTGCTATTTTAAATAAATTGGACAAAAGAAATGTAATAAAATGAAAATAAAATGAAAATAAATGAGAAGTATGATGATCCAGTGGCTGAGATTTAAACCTGGGGAAAAGGGGTTGACTGCACGCGTGAATAAAGGGCCAGGATTGAATCTGAGGAATTTTAATTAATTAAACCTAATTAAATTAATTAAAATTGGATTAGGGTTAATGGGCGAATCTGAGTCATTCGTCGCGCGGTAAACCTAAGATCTAAGGGTGGAGATTCAAACTGGCACTAATTACACAGATTAGGGAAAATTACTTTCAGGTGACCGGAACAGTGTTCCGGTCATCTTCTCCGGCGAGCTCTCAACCTATCTTCTTCCCTAGTCTATGAAACTTCACCAAAATCTCCAGAAATGATCATCAAACAACATAGAACAAGATTCCATCATCAAAATTCATTTATCATGCACAAAATTAGAGAATCGAAGGAAAGTATGTTTAGGTCAAAAAGTTTCAGAGCAAGCATACATCCTGGTTTCTCAACCATTTTCGAAAATAATCACATCCCCATGATCAGGGGAGCACATAGAATCATTTAAGAACTTAAAATGGAGTTTCTAGAAAAAAGTTTTGAGATGGCTACCTGAGATGGAGCTTTCTGATTCTGAGCTTTTTGGCCCTTCCTTTGATGCAAATCAACTCCAATGGACCCCCTGAGGATGTTGTGATGCTTAGAACAAGTTTATGATGGCTGGTTTTGGAGATTCAATTATGCTAAGGCAGAAATCGTGTTTGTGAATGGGGAGCTTTTAGGCCATTTCAATGGTTGGTTTGTGTTCTATAGGTTATGTGGAGATGATTGGTGAAGAAAGTTTTGAGTTTTAGTGGCTGAGGAGTGAGTTTCGAAGGAATGAAGATTTTGGGGATTTTTGAGCAATCTGAGTTGTGTAATGTTTCAGGCTTGTGTCTCTTATGAAATGGCTTGTATAAGGTTAGTATAGGCCAATGGGAGTGATCAGAAAGTGGGTGGTGGCATAGTGTGATTGGTATGGGCCCAGTTGCAAAAATGTCAACATTGTGTACTTGAGGTATGGGCATGGTTCAGAGTTGGCTTGAAGGGGTGTCTAGCCTTAGCATGGTTCATGGAGAGCCTTTGGATCATTAGAGTGCAGCTGGATGGCCTTGATCAAGTGTTTGCAAGCTTTATGCATTTTGACAACTTTGAAATTTCTTGAGAAATTGGCCATGAAAACTTGTGATGCAAGGCATGATTCTGATCCAAATGTGTTGTACTATGTTGGTATGATGCTTAGAAGTTGATTAGAGGTCATGAAATGGCTTGGCAAGTGAATTTGCAAAATTCCCTCTTTGGTGCACACTTGAAAATTATAGGATTTTTGCCAACTTTGAAAGGCCATATCTTAAGTTCTAGGATGAATCAAGACATGTTCTTGTACTTTTTGAAAATGGGGAGACATAATCTACAACTTTCATGTTCAAGAATTTTTCATTTGAAGCAATTTTGGTCATGAAAGAATAGGTTGAATATCTTTCCCAAAATGGAAAGTTTCCATTACAAGTCATTTCCAAAAATAGCAAGTTTGCATTTGGCTCAAAATTCTTCAACTTTGTGAACTTCCAACCACTTCAAAGATCAAATAAAGATCATAGAGACTCAAAATGATGATGCCCCTTTGGTACCCTTGATAGAGGCCTCAGATGCCCTGATTTTGACTTTACTTGCTCAAGAAGTTACCCAATGATCAGATGACTTCTACAGTGAATTTCTTCATCAAATTTGGTACACATGATCCTTATAACATATTAAAACCATTAGAAACAAGAATGACCAAAAAATTTGGGATTAAGGCCTCTGAAACCAAAACCCTAATTTTAGGTCATCTATGTAGGAAATCTTCAGTCTGCCTCTATGCCTTTGCCATGCTTTGTGATCCCTTGACTCTTATGAACTTTGGGGAGCATATTATGATCATGGAACACACATGAACCTTCTTGGCAAGCTTCAAGACCAATGGGATGGCTCAGATCACTTCTTGGATTCATCTGATCACAAAACCCTAATTAAGCAGTCATGCAATGATTTGATGAAGTTGTTTATGCAATGGGATATGATATGCTTATGCTAATGAAAAAATGAAAGATCACAAGATATGGTATGAGAAAAAGTGAGGGAAAATTTGGGGTGTTTACAGCTGCCCCTATTCAAGCATGAGTTAGCTGTGCATAAGCGCCCTGCTTAACAGACAAACAAGATAACTTGTGGTTGAATACCAAAGACAGTCCGAAATTTGCACTCACTAGGGAGAAGAAGAAAAGGGATATAAATTGTAAAAGATATTATAGTATGATTATCAAATGAAAGCAATGGAGGACGACCATCGAGCAGAGGACGACTGCTGGGGGTAAAACGGTAAGCAAAGCAATGACGGGGACGGCCATCATGCTGGGAAATATGGAAACTGCAACGGGGACGACCATCGGGTAGGGAAATAAAATTCTCTGGGGATTGAGAAAAGCATTGATGGGGACGGCCATCAGGCTTGGAAATTAAAGTAAACAACGATGGTGACGACCATCGGGCTAAACTTATGAAGGACGATCATCAGGAAAAGGAAAAGGGACCACGACGGGGACGACCATCGGGTTAAAGAATAAATGAAATATTTGATGAGGGACGGTCATCAAAGGTGAAGGACAATCACCTAGAAGGGGACGGCCTGCTCTTTATCACGATATAGGACAAATGTCGGATAGAAAAGGTCAATGATGGGGACGGCCATCGGATAAGCATGATGAAGGACGATCATCAGGAGGTGAAGGACGATCACCTAACAGGGTACGACTGCTCTTGGGGATTATCGCGACATAGGACAAATGCCGGATAACAAAGATCAACGATGGGGATGGCCATCAGATAAATGATGAGGGACGGTCATCATAAGGTGAAGGACGATCACCTAGCAGGGGACGGCTGCTGAAAATATCACGACATAGGACGAATTCCGGATGGAAAGTTCCAACAATGGGGATTCCTCTAGGGAAAGGATGAGGGACGGTCATCCAAAGGTGAAGGACGATCACCTGACAGGGGACGGCTGCCGAAAATATCACGACATAGGACGAATGTCGGATAGAAAAAGTTGTTTTGCTTCTGTGGGGATGTAAACACGGACGAGTGCTTACGCTTTAAAATAGAAGGTATAAGTCTTTGACAATGTGTATAAACTAAAGGTGCGGACGAGCATCCTTAGAACCATGATACAAACGAGTATCGGTAGAAATAAACGTTGATAGCGTGTTTAGGGGTGATGATACAGATGAGTATCAATCGGTTAAGCAAGGAACATGGACGAGTGTTGAATCTGCTGAGGAGGTGATATATACAAGATACAGACGAGTATCAAAGACTTCTGGATAAGTATGTACAAGTATGGACTGCTGGGGATATATGTACAAGACACAGACGAGTGTCAAAAAGGGATTGAGCAAGGGACACAGACGAGTGTTTGACTTGCTGGGGAAGAATGACACGGGTGAGTGTCAAAAAAAAGAATATGAACAAATATATGTATTGAGAATGCAGAAGGTATTCTGGCGACTTTACTGGGGAAATATGACACGGACGGGTGTCGAAAAGAGCATGTACAAGTATGAACAAGTATCTATATTGAGAATGTATAAGGTATTCTGGCTTTGTCTGTGGGGGATAAGTTTAATATATTGCTGGTGAAGTGAATATGGTATTTGCAGGTGACTGGCTCGAACCTGGCTCATGATCATGCAAATGTTTGATTTTTTTTGTAATGCTCCGTTTTAGACGGAATGCTACGCTTATTTTGGTGAATATGATGTGAATGCTATGATTATGCAAATGAGAAACCCGATCAGAAATTCGGATCCTGCGGGGATAAAGATCTCTGGTTTATCTGTTCGGAGGGAGAACTCCGCTGGGGACGAGGGAGTTTCAGCAACTCCGCTGGGGAAGTATTTCATGTATTGCTCTACTGGGGAGAGAATGGCAACTCTGTGGGGAAGCAAATCCACCGACTCTGCTGAGGATGAGAAAATCCTAGAAACTCTGATGGGGAATAGAAAGTTCCTGACTACTTTGCTGGGGAAAAAGCCGTCAGGCATTGCTCGGGAGATCCCGCTTAGGGAGGAGATAACTTCTGGGAAGTAATACGCTAGGGATTAATGAATTCCTCAAGGGATCCCCTGGGGGATAAAGACTTTGTGAGGGAGTACTTCTTGTCAAGGAGTCATGCTGATGATATGATTGCTGACTTGGCTGGAGATACTATGCTTGATATGCCCCATGCTGTGAAATGGTCTGCCTTGAGTACCTGCAACCTGTTAAGACAAAGGAAACGCACAAGTGTCCCAAGGTATCCTCAACCAGATTCTGTCATAGGAGTTAGATTTACCTGAGAGTAACATATTTCCTGCAAGCACTTATTAAAATGGCTCATTTGTTTTATGCAAGTGTTGTACCATGAACTTTTGGACATTTTGCAAACGAAGCAAAAATGTACAAAACAAAGTGTGATTGAAAATTCTGATTTTATTGATTTGCGTGCCCTGAATAGGCAAGTACAGTCAAAGAAGAGAGTACCCTGAAAGGAGGAGATTGTTGTAAATTGAGAAAATAAAAGTGCTGACAATGTTGAAGATGACGCTCCAGTGAGCTCCCTTTGCTATGACCCGTATGACCTTGACATTCTTCTTATCTTGCTTTCTGAAGAAGGTTGATTTTGACCGATGCTTTGTCCTTTCGAAGCTTTCCATGTTGTGAGTGATACAGACGAATTCAGAATGCAGTTGTTCGATTATTCCCTGATTTTGCGTGGATCGCCCTTTCGGGTTTTCAATCCACCGGGATACCCATTTTTGCCTGAGTTGTCCGATGTGGCTTTTCAACTCAGCGGGTGTACATTTTTTCAATTTTTCTCTTATTTTTGCCCGAGTCTTTTATTCTGTTTTTGACTCGCCGGGATGCCCTATTTTTGCCTGGACTTACATTCTATTTTTATGTCCAGTAGGTCAGTTAATGTGAAGTATTTTTTTTACTGCATCTGAATTCACAGGAGATAGGAAGTCCTCGCCATCTATAGTAGTGAGCATCGGTGCCCCACCAGAGAAAACTTTCTTTACTATGAATGGACCTTCGTAGTTTGGTATCCATTTGCCCCAGTGGTCTGTATGAGGAGGAAGAATTCTTTTCAGAACAAGCTCTCCCACTTGGTATTCCCGAGGTCTAACTTTCTGATCGAAGGCTTTCTTCATTTGCTTCTGATACAACTGCCCATGACAGATAGTAGCTAATCTTTTCTCTTCAATCAGGTTCAGTTGATTGTATTGAAATCAGACCCATTCTGCTTCATCCAGTTTCACATCCATCATTACCCGTAAGGAGGGTAATTCAACTTCAACAGGTAGGACAACTTCCATACCATACACAAGCTGATAAGGTGTTGCCCCGGTAGATGTTCTGATAGAGGTTCGGTACCCATGCAAGGCAAATGGTAGCATCTCATGCTAGTCTTTGTAGGTGACTACAATCTTCTGCACAATCTTCTTGATATTCTTGTTTGCGGCCTCAACAGTGCCATTCATCTTTGGTATGTAAGGAGAAGAATTGTGATGTTGAATTTTGAAGTCCTGATAAAGTTCTGCCATCATGTTGTTGTTCAAATTGGAACCATTATCAGTAATGATTCGCTCGGGAACTCCATATCGACAGATGATATCTCTTTTCAGAAATCTAGCTACCACTTGTCTGGTGACGTTTGCATATGAAGCTACTTCAACCCATTTGGTGAAGTAATCAATGGCCACCAGGATGAATCTGTGCCCATTTGAAGCAGTCGGTTCAATCTTTCCAATCATATCAATTCCCCACACGGCGAAGGGCCAGGGTGAAGACATTACATTCAAAGGATTCTGAGGCACATGCACTTTATCTGTGTAGATATGGCATTTGTGGCATTTTATGGCATAGGCACAACAGTCTGCATCCATTGTGATCCAGTAGTAACCTGATCTTAACAACTTCTTTGCCATTGCATGTTCTCCGGCATGGGTACCGAATGAACCTTCATGTACTTCGTGCATCAGCAGGTCTGCTTCCTTCTTGTCAACACATCTGAGCAAGACGATGTCGAAGTTTCGCTTGTACAAAGAGCCATCAGTATTGAGGAAGAAACTACCGGCTAGCCTTCTTAATGTCTTCTTATCGTTCGACGATGCCCCATGTGGGTATGTCTGAGTTTCCAAGAAGCATTTGATGTCATGGTACCAAGGCTTGTTATCAGTGACAATGTCCACAGAGAATACATATGCCGGTTTGTCCAATCTGGATACCAAAATCCAAGGTACATAGTTAGTAGCTTGTACTTTGATCATGGATGAAATGGTAGCCAAAGCGTCTGCAAACTGATTCTCATCTCGAGGGATGTATTCAAGCTTAACTGTTGTGAAGAAGGTCAACAATCTCCTCATATAGTCACGGTAGGGAACCAGATGCTCCTGATGAGTGTACCACTTGCCGTTGGTCTGATTGATTACCAAAGCCGAATCTCCGAATACATTCAAAGTTTTGATCCTGAGGTCAATGGCTTCCTCAAGACCCATGATACAAGCTTCTTATTCTGCTTCGTTGTTAGTGCAGGCAAAGGTTAGCTTTGCAGAGAAAGGCATGTGAATCCCTTTTGGTGTGATAAGCAATGCACCAACCCCACGACCGTTGCAATTAACTGCCCCGTCAAACATCATAGTCCATGCTTCTTCTGGGTCAGGCCCTTCAGTGTGAATAGGCTATTCACAATCTTTTTCTTTTAAAAACATGATGTCTTCATCAGGGAAGTCAAATCTCATAGGCTGGTAATCATCAATAGGTTGCTCAGCCAGATAGTCAAACAATACACTGCTCTTGATGGCTTTTTGAGAGGTGTATTGAATGTCATACTCTGTTAGAATTATTTTCCATCTTGCAACCCTTCCGGTAAGTGTTGGCTTCTCAAATATGTACTTGACTGGATCCATCTTTGAGATCAACAAGGTAGTATGAGTCAACATATATTGTCTTAGTCGGCGAGCAGCCCACGCTAAAGCACAGCAAGTTTTCTCGAGCAGTGAATAACGTTGTTCACAGTCGGTAAACGTTTTTCTTAGGTAGTATATCACATACTCTTTTCGACCAGACTCGTCATGTTGGCCCAACACACACCCCATTGACTCTTCTAATAGTGTCAGATACATGATTAGAGGTCTTCCTTCGATTGGAGGCATGAGGATTGGAGGTTCTTGCAGATATTCTTTGATCTTGTCAAAAGCTCTCTGACAATCTTCATTCCACTTGACTGTTTGTTCCTTTCTTAGCAGTTTGAACAAGGGTTCGCATGTTGCAGTGAGATGAGATATGAACCTTGAGATGTAGTTCAATCTACTTAGGAACCCTCGAACTTCTTTCTCAGTCTTAGGTGCGGGCATTTCCTGAATAGCTTTGACTTTGTCGGGATCAACCTCAATTCCCTTTTCACTTACAATAAAACCCAGCAGCTTACCGGAACGCACCCTGAATGTGCATTTATTGGGGTTCAACTTCAACTGATACTTTCTCAGACGCTTGAATAACTTCAACAGATTTACCAAATGATCTTCTTCTGTAAGGGACTTTGCAATCATATCATCCACATAGCACTCGATTTCTGTATGGATCATATCATGGAATAATGTTACCATAGCCCATTGATATGTTGCCCCGGCGTTCTTCAGACCAAACGGCATTACTTTGTAGAAGAATATGCCCCAGGGTGTGATGAAAGTTGTCTTCTCCATGTCTTCAGGTGACATCTTAATCTGATTATATCCCGAAAATCTGTCCATGAAAGAAAATACCGAGAACTGAGCTGTGTTGTCTACCAATACATCAATGTGAGGTAATGGGAAATCATCTTTCGGGCTAGCTCTGTTCAGATCCCGGTATTCCACACACATATGCACCTTGCCATCCTTTTTAGGTATGGGTACAATGTTAGCAACCCACGACAGGTAACTAGTCACAACGAGAAAACCGGCGTCCCATTGCTTTTGTACTTCTTCTTTAATTTTCATGGCCATGTCTGGGCAAGTACGACGTAATTTCTGTTTAACCGGCGGACAATCTTCTTTCAGTGGCAATCTGTGCATGACAATATCCGTATCCAGACTTGGCATATCTTGATAGGACCAAGCAAAGACGTCGACATACTCCCGAAGCATACTGATGAGTTGTTCTTTCACTGGAGTTTGCAGATTGGCCCCGATCTTCACTTCCTTTACATCTTCCTCGGTACCTAGATTGACAGTTTCAACCTCCTCCTGGTGAGGAGCAATCACTTTTTCCTCTTGTCTCAACAACCTAGCCAACTCTTCAGGAAAATCATAGTCTTCATCAACCCCTTCATCTGCTTGATTAATCAGATTGTCGAAGTCATATGAGGTCATAGCAGTGTCGTTGTCGGTGCAGTCTGGAGGATTATCTCTGCAAGGGTTGAGATTTGTTCATTTTAGTGATTGATTTTATCTTGTTTAGGAAAAAGTGAATGAAGTTATTATTGAAAAACATTTCCATTTATTGTTTTATGCGAAAATAACAAAAATGAAAAGACAGTGAGCGAAAAAAGAAGATCGCTTGCAAAAGATGTCCATTTGTTCATTAATCATTCATTTGCACAAAATACAAATATGGCCCTATTACAAAATGAGTCCTGACACCTTGGGCAAGATGCAGGACTTGATGCATGCTTAAACAGGAAATAATAATTACTCTGCAGAAGTAATCCTTATAATTTCCTGGGAAGACCAGTTGAGGACTTGCTGGCCTGGGACTCTTGGACGAATCCAGCTTTCCAGGTTGATGTCACTTTCAACCCCGTCTTCCACATTGTTGATTGCATTCGGGGTTAGCATCCCCCCACTGATAAACTTGGGAGCTTCAGCAGCCTCCTC
The DNA here is from genome assembly GCA_963966055.1 of Lathyrus aphaca. Taxonomy (NCBI): domain Eukaryota; kingdom Viridiplantae; phylum Streptophyta; class Magnoliopsida; order Fabales; family Fabaceae; genus Lathyrus; species Lathyrus aphaca. The sequence goes on along the minus strand of OZ014525.1, from coordinate 480,787,652 downwards.
TTGGACCTGTCAGGATGGTTTGTAACCCAACCCGAACTTGTCTTCCTTGATCTGAACTTGCAGCAGCTTGCCCCAGCCCTGGGCATTCCCGTCTTTAACAACCTTCCGAGCTTGCTTATAAGAGGAGATCGAAGTTCCAAACACTTTAGTTGTTGCTTCATTGACATTGAGGGTCTCAAACCCTTGGCTCATTATCTCATGGATCTCTCCGTCCATCTCAATATACTTGTAAGTAGCTAGATGACTAACGAAGATATCCTCCTCCCCACAGATTGTGATAACTTGGCCCTCCCATTCGTATTTTAACTTCTGGTGAAGGGTCGATGTTACAGCGCCAACAACATGAATCCATGGCTGACCCAACAAACAGCTATAGGCAGGCTGAATGTCCATCACGTAGAAGATAATTTTGAAGATCTGTGGGCCAATCACCACAGGCAGCTCAATTTCCCCAAGAACTGATCTTTTAGAACCGTCAAAGGCTCTTACAACCAGGTTACTTGGACGCAGTGCAAGACTATCATATTCCATCTTGACCAAGGCTTTCTTCGGAAGAACATTGAGTGAGGACCCAGTGTCAACCAAGACATGAGAGAGAACGTCACCTTTACACTCTAAGGTGATATGCAAAGCCTTATTATGGTTACGACCCTCCGTAGTTAGATCAGCATCGGTGAACCCTAGTCCATGACTAGTATTGACATTAGAAACCACTGTTTCTAGCTGATTAACTGTAATCTCTTCTGGCACGTAAGCTGCGTGCAATACTTTGAGAAGTGCATTCCTGTGAGCTTCGGAACACATTAGCAGTGATAGAATAGAGATTTTGGAGGGTGTCGATGGAGCTGGTCCACAACCTTATAGTCACTATTCTTGATTATTCGCATGAACTCGTCTACATCCAGGTCAAAGGATGTCTTCTGAGTTTCCTTGGTAATAGGCTCTTCAGGCACCACACTCTTGCCCTTAGCCTTGGTAGCAGCTTCTACTTCAGCATTAGTTCTTGGTAATTGTGAGGCAAAGAGACATCCGCTTCGAGTGAAGCCTCCGCCTCCCCCCATATTATCAATCTGTGGTGTAGAAGTGTCAAGAGTGACTTTCTTTCCGTCGTAATATAAATCTAAGCCATAGTGCCAAGGTATGGCACTACTACTATCATATGGAACTGGTCCTGGTACCGTGATAGTAACCGGACTGATTGCTGCGGAAGAAGGAGTTGAGACAGTCTGAGGTTCATAATAAATTGTGACAGGGGGTCTGACCGGAGATGGTGCTGGTGATGAAGATTGCTGATGTTAATGGAGATGTTGATATGAGTTGTTGAAAGAATCTGGAACGTGGATTTTTGTCGGATCATAGTAAATGGTAACTGTGGAAATGTCTTCATTGATGGTTGCTGTTGTTGTAGAAGGATGTGTTGAACTAACATCTGTTGAAGTTGAAGAAAGAATGGTTGTTGATGTTGTAGAAGAATCTGTTGGAATAATGGTTGTTGAAGTTGTAGGGGTGATATTTGTTTCATCTGATGGAATAAAGTGTGCTGGTGTTGTAGGAGGAATGGCAATTGATGTTGTAGGAGCTAGAACTGTTGAAGTGATCTGTAAAGTGCCTTCTTTGATAAGATTGTTGATACCGGTCTTCAAATTATCACAACCGTTGATAGAGATCTTGCAAGCTTCACAATGGGCCTCACAACCCGGGAACACTTGGCACTTCAAAAGCTGGGATTTAACCTCGACCAGAGGTGTTTGAATACTTGCAACACTGTCAATTTGGTTCATTGGTTGATCCTCCTCAATGGAATTTATCCTAGGCCCACCATGGCTAGGCATAGGATTCTTGGTAACACTTGGAGGGGGTGAAAAGTTAACTGCCTTAGAATCAATCAAATCCTGAACCTTCATGTGTAAGGCTCTGCATTTCTATGTAGTATGGCCAGGTGCATTGGAGTGGAAGGCACATATGGCATTAACATCATAGTTTCTTGGAAGATTCTGGGGATCTGGTGGGGCCAGAGTCCTCAATTCAATCAGATTGGGCTTTAATAACTGTGGAAGTAAGGCAACATAGGGCATCGGAATGGGATCGATAACCCTGTTGATTTGTGAAGTCCTCGGTTGAAACAGACATTGTTGCTAATTGTTATTGTTGTAAGATCTCTGTTGAGGAAATTGTTGTTGCGGTGGGAAGTGTTGTGGTTGTGGAGGATACTATTGTTGTGGTACTGGAGCCGGAATGGTGACAACAACTACTGATCTTGGGATGTACTGAGGCCTACCTCTGCCCATGTGCACTGAATTGGTTTCACCTGTCCTACGAGGTCCTGAGAAAGGTTTCCTGGCATTGTTGGAACTGGCACCATTGTCAGAGATTTTGCCCATCATCAACAGACTCTCAATTCTCTCACCAGCTATAACTACATCAGTAAACATTGTAGACGACTATAGAAGATGGACATGGGTAAAGTTTCTTAGACTCAAGGATGAGTCAATTGTTGTATTTTCTAACTTCTGTAAACAAGTCCACAACGAAAAAGAGTTTAGAATTGTCAAAGTCAGAAGTGATCATGGTGGAGAGTTTGAAAACAAAAAATTGGAATTATTTTTTAATGAAAATGGCATCTCTCACAATTTCTCTTTCTCTAGAACTCCACAACAGAATGGAGTTGTAGAACGTAAGAATGAACCATTGCAAGAGATGGCCATAACCATGATCAATGGGACTAACATGGCTAAACCCTTTTGGGCAGAAGAAGTAAAGACAACATGCTACATTCAGAATAGAATCTCTATAAGACCTATTCTGGAGAAGACGTCTTATGAATTATGGAAGAACAGAAAACCCAACATTTCTTATTTTCATCCTTTTGGATGTACTGGCTTTATTCTGAGCACTAACTATCCTCTGAACAAGTTTGATTCTAAGGCACAAAAATGTTATATGTTAGGATACTCTGAATGTTCGAAAGGATACAAAGTATACAATACAAAAACAAGAATTGTGGTAGAATCCATCTATGTCAGATTTGGTGATGAGCTTGGTCCTGAAAAACCAAATCAAAATGAATCTCTTACAGATATAGAAGTTCAAATCACTAAAGAAAGAACATCTAAAGAACAGCCTTCCACGGAACAAGATACGACAACTACACCAACAACTTCTGAAGAACCCAGTCATAAGAGACAATTCAGAAGCACGTTGAATCACCAAAAAGACAAAATCTTAGGAAAGAAAGATGATCCAATCAGAACAAGATCCTCCTTCAGAAACTCTAAAGAGTCCTTAATGGGACTTGTGTCACTGATTGAACCAACTTCTATTGACGAAGCTCTTTCAGAAAATGATTGGATACTTGCTATGCAGGAAGATCTAAATCAATTCCCCAGAAACGATGTATGGGATTTAGTTCCTAGACCAAAGGGATTCGACATCATTGGAACCAAATGGGTATTCAGAAACAAGCTCAATGAACAAGGTGAAGTTGTCAGAAACAAAGCACGATTGGTTGCACAACGTTATAGTTAACAAGAAGGAATAGACTATACATAAACCTTTGTACCGGTCGCAAGGTTAGAATCTATCAGACTTTTAATTTCTTTTGTTGTAAATCATGACATCACTCTTTATCAGATGGATGTCAAAAGTGCCTTTTTAAATGGTTATATTGATGAATAAGTCTATGTGCACCAACCTCCTGGTTTTGAAAACTCTAAATTTCCATAACATGTTTACAAATTAAAAAAAGCTTTATATGGTCTGAAACAAGCTCCTAGAGTTTGGTATGAAAGACTAAGCAATTTTCTTCTAGAAAATAATTTTACCAGAGGGAAAGTGGACACAACCTTATTCTGTAAAACCTTTAAAAAGGATATTCTTATTTTTCAAATTTATGTAGATGATATTATTTTTGGTTCTACTAAAAGTTCTTTGGGAAAGAAATTTGCTAAGTCTATGCAGGCAGAATTTGAGATGAGCCTGATAGGAGAATTGAAGTTCTTTACGGGAATTCAAATAAACCAAACATCAGAAGGAACATATATTCATCAAACCAAATACGTTAAAGAACTTCTGAAGAAATTTGATATGATAGAAAGTAAGATTTCCAAAACTCCAATGCATCTCACGTGTATTCTGGAGAAGGAAGAGGTAAGTAAGAAAGTAGATCAGAAGATCTACAGAGGTATGATTGGGTCTCTCCTTTACTTAACTGCCTCAAGACTAGATATTTTGTATAGTGTTTGTTTATGTGCTAGATTCCAATCAGATCCTAGAGAGACTCACTTAACAGCTGTTAAGAGAATCTTCAGGTATCTGAAAGGTACTACTAACCTTGGCTTATGCTACAAAAAGTCCAAAGAATATAAGCTTGTAGGGTACTGTGATGCTAATTTTGCTGGAGACAGAACAAAAAGAAAAAGTACTTCTAGAAGTTGTCAATTTTTGGGAGACAACCTAATATCTTGGTCCAGAAAAAGACAATCAACCATCACACTCACAAATGTTGAAGCTGAATACATAGAAACAGTTGGTTGCAGTACTCAGATGCTCTGGATGAAAAATTAACTTGAGGATTTTAGCATTTATGAGAGTAACATTCCTATCCTCTGTAATAATACTTCTTCTATATGTCTTTCTAAAAATCCTATTTTACATTCTAGAGCTAAACATATAGAAGTTAAACATTACTTCATTAGGGACTATACTCAGAAGGGGATATTATTTTTAAAATTTATAGATACAGACCATCAATGGGCTAACATCCTTACAAAACCCCTTGCTGAAGATAAATTTAATTTCATTCTGACTAATATCAGTATGGAGTTATGTCAAGAATGACAATGTTTAAATTCATATATTTAACTTTCAGAATTTCTATTACTCATTATCTTATAATAAACAGTACTTCTTTTGTTAGAAGGAAAATTGTTTCAGAAGTTTTTCTTTTCGATCTGATTGTCTACTTCTTAGACTTTTGTGTTAAGAAAATAACATACAGATCATTACATCAACATCTGTCAATAAATCTCTAAGGTGTCATTAGAATTAGAATACATGTTCAAACTCTGAGGAAGGACAAAACCTGCATTCCAGCTTTTAGACAGTTGTCCTCTGAAAGAAGAATATGTGCTCAACTTTTGTGTAACTGAAACGGCTGAAAAGACAACATTGAGGCAAGAGACACGTTGGTAACTCTTTCAAATCTTTTATGTCACTCCCTTGTCAGAATTCATTTAATGCTAATAATCATTTTGTTTTTTCATTAATTGTTTTCCACTAATTGCGTTTTTTTTACCGTTTCAAAACTATCTATTTATATGATTGTTTTTACCCCACTTACACTTTTCACACTTTCACTTTCACCTTCACTCTCTTGTTTCTATTTTCATTACATTCACTGCATTCTTTCTCCAAACCTTAATCTTGGTAATCAATGGCTTCCTCCTCTCAAAACGTTCAACAAGCTTCTTCTCAACAAGCTCAAGCTACTCAAACCTCAGAAGAACACCACATCTCACCAGTCAGAACAATTTTCACCCCTGTAGAGAAACTTGAAGTTCTTTGTGAGTTATTTGTTGATTTTGAAAGATTGAAGGATAATGGGTTTGATTTAAAGCCAGAAGTAGCAGCTCAAGGCTGGGAAAAGTACTTTGACCGTTTGTTGGGTCCAAAATTTCCTAAGTTAGTAAAGGAATTTTGGATTTTTGCTACTGCTACCCACTCTCAAGTAACTTCTTACATTCTGGGTAAGATGATTGTTATCATGGAAGATCGTATTCCCAAACTGATACAATCTGATGGAACTGGGATCAAGTGCAGTGAAATGGATAAACTTTCTGATACCTCCATCCTCTCTCAAGAAATTTTCACAACTGGACAACCCTCTAACGAAATCAAAGATCTGGAGGGTCATCTAAGAATTTTGGCCAAGATCATTTTGGGTTGCATCAGTCACAGGAAAGCCACCAACTCCCCAGATTATATTAACGTGGATCAGCAATTTCTATTATACTTCATCTCCACCAAAATGAAGGTTAATCTTGCACACTCTTTGTTCAACCATCCGAAGAATAGTGTGAAGGAAACTAGAGAATGAGAAAAGACTAAGAGAGATTGGATTCCACTGGGCAGGCTTATTTAAGACATTTTGACTAAAAATAAGCTTGTAGATCATCTAGCTGAAGCTCATCAATTTGAAATTCTGGAAACAGATGCTGGAAAGCCCCTGAATGTAAAGAATCTGAAGAAGATAAAGTTCATAGAGACCATCAAGAAGGATCCCGTTTTGTATTATAGAGAAATTATCACAACCAGGAAGATTCCTATGAAGGATTTTCCTTTGTTCTCTGCTGATACTCCACCAGAAGTTGTTGTAAGATACCTCGAATCTTGCAAGCTTGATGGTGTTGATCCTCTTTTCAATCCTGAAGAACTTAGGAGACCGGCTCCAGAAGTTTCTACCAAGAAGAACAAGAAAAAGAATTCTTCTGAAGGAACCTCTCAGAAGACACCAAATATGGCAAGAAAGAAAGGTATTTCCTCTTCCCCATCTGATTTTATTTCTGTTGTAGATTCCGTAACAATAATAACATCTGAAAACCCTTCTGATACCACTCCTTCTGTCACTCCTATAAATTCTGAAATCCCTGTCTCTAATATCCCTCTACCACAATAAATTCAACCAGAAACTACCACTCAACCCAAAACAATTCCATTCCAAACTTCTCAACCTGAAAATCCTCCTTCATCTCCAAAACCCTCTGAACCACACTCACCACAAACTCTAGTTGACTTTGATATGCATATTGATCAAACACCTCCCTTTGATCTAAACACCTCAACCTTTGTTGAAACACACCTAGAACTTCAACAAGTTCTCTCTAACATTGATATGTTTCCCTCATTTATTGTTGCCTCTCAAGCTCAAACCTCTAATCCACCTCCACCACCTTCTACTGAACAAATTCCTGGAATCAACTACCCCCTAAACTCTGAATATCCAAGACTTGTTTTTGACCTATCCCCCATAAGTGAAGAATCCTTATCTTCTTATGCATCAACACCTCCTAAAACTCCCACTTACATTAACATTCCAGATAGTCCCTCTCCAACCAATGAACCTAAAGATCCTCTTAGAACATACATTGATGTAGAAATCCTTCAAAAACTCTCATCTGCCTCAAAAAAACTGCTATACCCAAACCAAAACCAAAACCAACCAAATTAGATGTTGGTACATTTTTCCTGGCTTTCGAAGCAGAAATGAAATGCAGGCTGGAAGATCTGAAGACTTCTTGTGCATAGAATCTTGATCCTGCTGCTTCCGACTTTCTCTAGACAACATTCAGAAATTGGTTTAATTCTGAAACCAAGACGCTGAAAGATATCTACTATGATATTGCTCAGCATAACTTCTGTGACAATCTGAAAGAAATTGTCACAAACTTGGAGAAGAAGAAAACCCATCTTCTGGATGATAAACCTTGGAAAGAGCCAGAACCAAAGGAGTCATCTTCTGCATTTCAGCTGGTTATCGTTCCTTCTGCTGAAGATAAAAGAAAAGAAGTTTCTGAAGAATCTCCTGCTGAAGAACCTTTTGTAGAAACTTCACTCAAGCTGCCGCAACTACTAAAGTTTTTCCCCCAACGTCTTTGTTTCTGAAGACTCTGGATGAACTGAAGAAAGAAAATGAGTCAGTTAAACAGAGGTTGGATAAGCAAGATGAAACAAATGCTGAACTCAAGACAATGATTGGGCAACAAGTTGAATCAACTTATCACATCAAGTCTCTTCTGGAAGCATTGGTCGCCAAGATTAACCCCCAACCTTAATCATTTTAATTGTTGTTTCTTGTTGTTTTGTTTGCATCTTATGTTTTCATTTTCTTTGATTAATGAAGATCTTCTATTTTGGATGTGTTTACTTTTTTTCTTTTTTTTCTTCTAATTATTCGCTTTTTGAATTATGACAAAAAGGGGGGAACGTAAACTATTTTGTTCCATAATAGTCTACCAAGGCCAAACCTCAAACATCCTAATATTCTGATAAAATTGTCTAAATTTCTTAAGAACATGATAAGTAATTAACTCAGGGGGAGCGTAAGCTACAAGAACTTCTGTAAGCTATAAGAACTTCTCATAAGAAATTTCTGAAGAAACATCTCATCATTAAAGGGAGTTTCTCTAACTTCTGTTTCTTTTTGTTCTTAATCAAAATAATGTTTTGTCACCATCAAAAAGGGGGAGATTGTTAGAACAAGATTTGATTCTACTTCTCTTTTGTAGTTTTTATGATAACAATATTTATAAGAGAAAAATGTAGCACTTAAAATTATCTTCTATGTGCAGGATAAATGTTTTGATGATAAGACAAAAGCTAAATTGATCCACATCTTCTACAGCGAAATAGTGAAGCGCATCATTCTAAGAAAATCTGATTTCAAATCAAATAAGAAGTTCTCATCAAGTAAATAACCAAGATGTGAATTTTCAAATACACTCTGATGCGAATTCAACATCTTCTGATTCTCCAAACCATGCTCATTTATAAGAGAATCAAGAAATAATGGCTGGGAACAAGATCTTTTATTTTTGGAAAGACTTTTATGATATTTATCATGCATCCAAAAATGGCTTCGTATGTTTCCAACGGATCTCTTCATCAAGAGTCTATAAAAAGAGATCAATTGAAGAAATTGAAGCTTCTTCCTCTCACGTGAATTTATACGATCAATTTCTTTTTCCTATTTTTAATTTTGTAAAAACTATCACTATGTGATAATAGCTTTTTGAAGTATTCTTTGATACAAACCTTATAAAGAATATTTGATTTTCCTTTAGTGACTAGTGTAGTCAGTAGACTCAAGAAGACTTTGACTATAGGTCTTAGTGATTGTATTCAAAGTTTTCAATAGTGGATTAAGACCTCATTGAGAGAGGAGAAATCGCCTTTGCAGGTGGACTGGATGTAGTTTGAGTTCAAACGAACTAGGATAAATTAAAGTGTCATTTGCTTTCATTGTTTTAGAAAACCCAATTCCAACCCCTCTTCCTTGTGTTTTTGAACCTTCACTAGTTAGTTGGTAGTATGTAATATTTCTCTCTCCTCCTGAGTTTATTACCTTTTCCGTACTTCCCAGTTAGTTGGTAGTAGGTAATATTTCTCTTTCCTTTTGAGTTTTTTACCTTTGTTGTACTTCATGGTTATTTTGTAGTAGGGAATATTTCTCGTTCCTTTTGTCCTGGTTGCCTTTGTGAGCTGCCCAGTAAACCAGTAGCAGGTAATCTTTCCCCCAAAATTTGTTATTTTTACTAAATTGTTATACGTCTGGTAGTAAGGTGTCGCTCCCACCAAATGACACCCGGTCAGAAGGGGTACAGACGCGAACGGTCGGCGAAAGGAGGTGTGAGAACACACAGGAGTGAACTCACAAGAAAAGAAAAGAGTCGCCAGCTAGGCATTTTTATCCCGGAGGAAAGGTAATGCTGCATAAACCTAGAAAGATATGGATAAGACGGTCGCGAACCAGAGAGACTGAGAAAGGGGGTTGGTTACAACCTGGGAAGGTATTAGCACCCAGATTGTCCGCCGTACTCGACGGGATCCACGCTTGAAAGATTTGTGTTTTAAAGGGGTAGTGTCAGTGCTATCTGTGTATAAAAGAGCTGGAAAAGGATGTACAGGTGTCAGTGTAAGAGAAGTGAAGTGTATAAGTGATGTGTCAGTGTAAGGAAAGAGTGAAATGCTCATAATAATGAGGCTAAAAGAATAAGGCTAAAAAGAGGGGGAATATACAGAGACTTTTGTTCGATAACTGTTAAGTCATGCCTACGTATCCTCTCGTGCAATGAGGAAGTCAGAACACCGTAGTTCGACCCAAAGAGACTGAAAGATAAATTGACTGATGAACTGCTTACTTGCCTATGCTCAAGTGTATGACCTGTCTGGCTCAGGTGCAAACTGTCTTGCATTAGACGGAAGAAGCGAGTTCTCATTTGTGAGTGAATAAGGTGAGAAAAGAATCCCGGAGGAGACGATTATTGTTTGTTTTTGAGTTTTCAGTCTTTTATTGCTTTTGAAAGTTTGTCATAGGTTAATGAGATTAAGCCTAAACCAATGGGTTAGTAAGCTCATCACATCTTCCCTCTGATTAGGGGTAATGAGAGTACCTTAAATGTGAAGTCAGCATCTCACACTTAATCACCTTTTGATGTAGGATTAAGATCATTATCTTACTTGCATTTATTTAGATGTTTTTGTTGTTTTTGTTTAGTGTTGAGTAATGAGATTAAGCCATAATCAAGGATTAAACAGACTCATTACACCATCCTAATAGAAGGATAATAGATGAGAATGTTTAAGCTGAGGAAGGCTCCTCAACTTAATCCATGATTAGGGATTAACCTCATGACAAAACAAAGCCTTTATTAGATGGATTTTAATTAATGATAAGATGAAGAAGTGGATTTTATGATTTGTAAGACAACTTGAGGGGGACTTGTCCATTAACACTAGGGTTAGTCCTTCTTAACCAGTTAAGGAAGAATTAGAACCCTAACGCAAGGCCCAAGTTACAAGCTTGATGTCTTGATGATTATTATGGAAATTGATTAAAGGATTTAAACACATTAAGGGTTTAACACTTAGGATTAAAGTTATACACTCCATCCTAACAGAAGGATGCAGGCATAAGCTTAACCATAAAGCCTTAAAGCCTTTAGGGTTTAGTCCCTGATTATGAGTTGAGAAGAGAAAACTCAAAGAGACACAAAGGTAAAAGCTAAGTGGGGGACTAATCAATCCTAATTGTTATCATGCTTGGTCATTCCTAGGGTTTGTGAGGTTTAAGAAAGGAATCTTCAAAGAACCACCAAGGAGGGAAGCAGATGAAAGGAGAATGAAACAGAGAGAAGCAAAACAACTTGCTTCACTTAAGAAGACAAGTTGCTTGAAGAAAGAAGGTAAGATTGAACAAGAATGAGCAAGCTCAATCCAATACACATACAAGAATGCAGCAATGATGCATAAGAGAGATGAAAAGAGATTGTGAGAAGTGAAGGCAAATTCACTTCTCAAGGTAACTTACCACCTGAAAAGTTAGTGAAAGAAATGAAATACAATGCAAATGAGATGCAATGGCATGGTGCAAGACAAAGTCAGAAGCAAATACATGATGTTAATGATGCTAAGAGATGATGCAAACATGAAACAAGGCATGGGGATGATCATACAAACATATGGAATGCAAAAGAAACATGCTTAGAACCATGAACATACATGAAAAGTTATGAAATGCAAATGACATACAACATGACAAATGAAAGATGCAATGATCAAACATGATTCTATTATGTCCTAAGATGTGTTATGAATCAAATGAATGCATAAAATGTCATGGCAAGTCATGGTATGCAAGCAAATGGAAGATGAATGCAAAAGAAAGCCCAAATTAGGGTTTATGATCAATACACAATGCAAAAACCAAAACCAGAAGCAAACATCATGATAAAAATTTGAAAATGCATTCAAAGGAACCCTAAACCTATACAAACTCACTGCCCAAAGGAGAGGATCCAATTCTTAACCTAGTGAAAGTTATGGATTTCCTAAGTTGGCTAGGGTTTTAAGGTACCTTGTCAAGAAAAATGTCAAACAAATTGAAAATGCAAGATCAATTCATGCCAATTTAATCCTATAAACTACATGATATTCAAGATGCAATGCAAAAAGAATCATTGTCCAACTCTCAATGGTTAGGCAGAAATGAATTTTTGAGGTTTGGATCAAAATAATGCCTTAAAATGAAATTAAATCCATTGAAAATTGTCAAAAGGCATCAAGATCAAAAAAGAAATTTGGTTTGAAGGTTGGACAATGTCTCTAAATGATTTTGAATGTTTCATGAATTTTTTTGTGATTTTTAAATACCTAAAAGTATTTTTAATTAATTAATTTTCATTAATTAATTAAAAATAAACTTTTAAATGATTTAAAAATAATTTTCAATGCAAAAAAATAAAAATAAAAATATTTTTGGTTTCTGAAAATTAATAAAAGGTTTGATAAAAATTTTCAGAATTTTTCAAAGTGTTTTGCTATTTTTAATAAAATGTATAAAAGAAATGAAATTAAATGAAAATAAAATTGAATTTAAACTGAAAATGAGAAAGTCAGCAGATCAAAGGGCCAGCATTCAAACTTGGACACGCGCGAATTGACCTGGCGCGCATCTGGACGGCCAGAATTCCAATTCACGTAATTAAGACTAAACCCTAATTAACTAACCCTAATCACTTTCAGATGACCGAAACAGTGTTCCGGTCATCTTCTCCGGCGAGCACCTCACCCTATCTCCCTCAATATGCAACCCCAAGACCCCTAATGCTCCAGAAATGTTCCTCTCCTCATCCCCAACAAGAATCAAACATCAAAACTCATTTATGCAAACTCAAAATCATGAATCGAAGCAAAACGGAAAGTATGGCAAAAATTTCAGAAGATCAATACATGCTTAATACTTGACTATTTTCAAAAGTAACCACATCAGCATCATCAGTGAATCATGGAGAATCAATTGGTAACTTAAAAACACGTTTCTGGAAAAATTGTTCTTGATGATACCTAAACTGAAGCTTTCGAAAATGGTGCTTCCTGGCCAGTTCTTTGCTTCAAACAAGCTCCAATGATCCTCCCCAGAAGTTTGTGATGCTTGGCTGGAGTTTATATGGCCTTAAAATAAAAATGGAAGAGATTCAGTTTGTGAAGTGTGGAAATCGTGTTTTTGATTCAGGGCTTTTTAGGGCAAGGTGATGGTTGGGAAATGATCAGTGGATCATGGTGAGTTGTTCTGTGGAATTTGTTTGAAGGTTTGTGGCTTATGTGATGAGTTTCGAAGGAAAATGCTAAGAGGGAGGTTTTTGTGAATCCTGTCTTGTGGGAGGTTTCAGCCTTGTGTGTTTTATGAAATGGCTTGCTTTTGATTTGTATAAACAAATGGGATTGGCTCAGAAAGTGGTTATGGCATAGTGTGATTGGTATGGGCAAGTTGCCAAAATGTCAACTTGACTTGTACTTGAGGTATGGGCAATGGTACAACTTGCTTTTTGGCTTGCTTTGGCTCAGCTTGAATCAAGGAATGCTATGGAATAGGTCTAGAAGCAATGCAGCAAGTGGTTTATGGTTTGTGATAGGTTTTGCACTTTTCACAAAGTTTGGCCCCTTTGTGATTTCTTGAAGTTCAAAGCATGAAATGAGATGATTCTTGGGCCAATTCTGATCTCTAGAGGTCATGTGATCATGTTGTAATGAGTTTGTGCATATTTGAAGTCTTTAGAACACTTGATCATACCATTTTGCAAAATGCCTCTTTGGTAGAAAACTTCAAATTATGTGATTTTGGCCAACTTTGACAAGCCATAACTTTTGATCCAAAATGAACTAGGTCATGTTCTTGTACTTTTTGAAAAGGGAATGATCCATTCTACAACTTTCATGACCAAAGTTTTTTCATTTGAAGCATTTTTGAATCAAAAAGCAAGGGTTGAAAAAGTTTCCCAAAATGACAATTTTCATTATAAGTCAACTTTCCCAAAAAGTCAACTTTGCTAATGGCTTGAAATTCTTCAAATTTGTGAACTTCTAACATCTTCTATGATCAAATAAAGATCACACACAATCAAAATGATGAAGAACACCCTTTGGTTGGGTCATTGGGGGTCTCAGATGCCCTGATTTTGCACTGACTTGCTCAAAAAGTCAACCCTTGATCAGATGACTTCCCCATGGAATTTATTCATGAAAATTGATATGCATGCTCCTTATAACATATAGGGACCAATAGAAACAAGAATGACCATAAAAATTGGAGTTATGGCCTTTGAAACCAAAACCCTAATTCTAGGTCATCTGTGCAGTTAAACTTGGCTCTGCTTCCATGCCATTTTCAGTTCTTGTGATTTTTTGACATTCTTGACTTTTAGAGGATATAATATGATGCTTGAACATACATGGACCCCTTTTAAGTGATTGATGACCTTTGGAGTGGTTCAAGTGGCTCTTGGATTGCTCAGATCACAAACCCTAGATGCAGATGACTTTGAACCAATGCAGTGAAGCAAATATGTGGTATGAGATGCTATGATTGAACTTATGAATATGAAAAGATCACAAGCCATGGTGTGAATGGGTGAGGGCAAATTTGGGGTGTTTACATAAGGGACCCTTTCCGTCAGAGCTTTCTCTTCCCCTACTGGAAGTGAATATCCCCATGTCGTTTCTTTCCCCCATAGGACTTTGTCTTCCCTAGTTGATTTTATTTTACCTGATCCAACAGTTTATTTTGTCTCTTGTGCCCCCTATTTCTCCATGAAGATCCTTTCTACTCATATCATATTCATATCATGTGCATTTTGTGGTATCTTAGGGACAAAACATGGGTCTAATGCTATATTTAAGCGTCTCCAATCTCGTCGAGATAAAGATTTCAATCTCTATATCTCCGAATTGAAGAAGCTTAAGTAGGGGCATCACACTTTGATGCCCATGGGATCACACTTTTGATGCACATGGGATCACACTTTTCTCATACCATGAGCTAATTCGTTTTGCATGAATTTGGATCCATTTCACAAGTATAAACATTCCATCACTTTCATATAAATTAAACAAATTAAATAAATATTATATTTAATGTTTAATAAATTAAATAACAAAATAAAAACCAATTGAATATTTTTAATTTATGGTCATTTTAATATTTTTTTATAAAAACTAATTTACTTTTTATATGAACAATATTTTTTAATACAAATATTATCAACAAAAAGTTATATTTATATGGTTTCTTTATTATCTTTTTTGTTGTTGTTATTTTTGTATTTTTCTTGAAATACACATTATCTTATTTAGCTATAGTTGTATTGGTGTTTTTTATTGGTGTAGTTGATGTTATAAAGTTGTGTTTTATCACAACTCTTTTCTTCTATCAATTAATACATCAAATTTATTATATTTTCACCTACTTTTCTCTTATTACTCTTTTGTTCATCATCTCTTTCACGTTTCATAACCAAACAAACCATAAAAAAAACAAGAATAATGGAGTCATGATAAGTAATATACACGTTGTACTTCATTAATTAATGTACTTCCTTCTTCATGAATTGAGTATTATACAATACTTGTACAGTTGTACTCATGTACTATAAATCCTATCAAATATAACATTTAACCAAATCAAATTGTCTACAAAAATAATATAAAATTGAAGGGAAAAAAATTAAAATTAGAAATGGGATCTTATAGTACCTTACCAAGCAACTCCACCTTGAAAGTATCATCATCAGAATCAGAAGTATTTCCTTACTTGTTCGGTGGGTTAGCAATAATTTTCGGGGTCATTGTAATATCATTAATCTTCCTGTTATGTTATTTCTGGAAACGATTTTTATCTTATGAATCATCTAATGATGAAGAAAAATCATCCAATATGCATGTTATGGATACAGATCAGGTAATTTCAGAGCCAGAGATTGTTGTGATAATGCCAGGGGAGACTAATCCTACTTATTTCGCTAAACCAGATTCTTCCCTAAGTCATCCAGATGAACAAGATCTTTAGAAGTTTTCATTATCATCAAATTGTTCTTATTTTCGTTATAAATTTATAAATAAAATTTGTCAATATCTCCTTAAACTTAAAAGAATCGCACAACCTATATACAGGTTCAAGTCTGGGTTAATATATCGATCACTAATGATTTTCTATTGTATATGATTAGATTTTCAAGAGATGTAAATCTAATATAGAGAATCTATCATATGATTTGACTAAATTAATATGTGATTTATTCATTCAAATATATATTTTAATTATTCCGAAGAATTGAAGAGAATCTCAAGTCATATTATACACGTTGAATGACGTATTTTCTTCGTATATAAATTTAAAAGTATCATATTCTTAAATATAGTGTTATCTTTCGGGCATAATGAAACATAATTGCAGATATGCCTCACAATAGCGTGAAAAGTATGTGTATGAGTTGTACAAAAAAGTAAATTATCGGAAGTTGCTTGCGATTTTTATCTTTTGCGCCATCATATAATAAAAAAAATCACTAATAGTAATGTAAAGTAATTAATGAATTAATAGTATTAAATTATGTTCTTTAAGGAATATATCTAATATTTCTATTTTAATTTTGGAAAATTAAGATTTGTTCTTGCTAACCAAATTACATGAAACAAAGCATATTATGGCCATGGTTTGAAAAACCAAAACATTATGTAAGAACTGAAGAGAATCTCATCTCATATTATACATTTTATGTGTCTTATTTTCTCCATATATAAATATAAGAGTGTCATATTCTAAAATATAATATAATCTTTATTACATAATGAAAAATATTTCATGTAATTCTATGCAAAAGTGTGAAAAGTATGTTTATAAGGTGTACGAGGAGAAAATCAAGGGAAGTTTATTGTGATTTTAATATTTTAGGATGTCAAATGGAACTTTTTTCAATAATAGTAATGGAAGTTTATCGTGACCAAGTTCCAAGTTTTTAGTTTTAGGCTAAAATGCGATCGCAACTTTCTTTTAATATATCGTCCTATATATAACATTCTTAGTGTTATATGTATATCACTTATAATAGGATTGTGTGAAATCATATGATAACTTCAAGGTGTTTTTCCTCAATCATGGGTGTGCACCTAGTGAATTTGAAAAAGTAAATCGAAGTATGAGTGCATTATTTTTATTTAGGAAAAGACTGGTTTATAGTTTATTTGGTTAGATGATGGATCCTTGAACTTGGTTTTAGGTGTTGGTAATTTTCCTTGTATTGGATATGATTACTACAAGATTTTAGATGGTCTATAACCTCCTAGAGGAAGTTTTATAAGGGTTTGTTGGTGTATCAAGTGTAAGTATGAGATCTTGTAGGTAGAAAGGTCAAGTATTTGATTAGGATGCTCAAGAGTCTCCTAAGAACAAGGTGTGAAAGGATAAATGGCTTAAATATGAATTTAGAATGATACATGATCAAAAAATGGTATAATGTTTCATGAAATAAATGGAGGAATCAAATAATACATGACATATGTGTCGTAAAGTGAAAGACAACCAACATAAAACAGATTCGTCATCAAATGTTATTCATCCCAACAAGGAAAGGAAACAATCGAAGAAACCTCAAGAGCAAAAGAACCTGGTCTTTCAACTAAATTTGGGGTTTGGGAGTCGATTACACAATGAGAAGGTATTAGCACATCCTCGCATTTGGTGTACTTAATGGCATCCACTTTTGTTGTTCTAATCAACGGGTGTGTACATCTAAAGTTTACTTGCTAAGGGAAAACAAAAAGGGAAAGTCAGAGTCAACGTAGTTTGAAGGACTACGTGTGAAAAGGGGAATAGTGCTCGCCAAGAATTTGTCGTCTTGTGCCTACATATCTTCATTAACCAATGAAGAATCAAAGCGTTTGTAGTTCGTAGGACTATGGTTGGTTGGTCATGATCGTAACATGGGCGAGAAAAAAGGTTGATTAGTTGTTAGTGAGAAGATCTCGATCGTATAGGGGTGAGAGATATGGCTTTAAATGTTAGTGAGCTCACCAAGGAAATGGATCATCGTGCCTATGTATTCTCATTAGGGAATGAGGAATCAGAGATGCCGTAGTTCGGCTAACTACGATTTGCTAAGCGTATTTTAAGTGGAGAATGCTAACGTTCATGCTCTAACAGTTAGGTGTTATCGCTCGTTGCATAGAGACTTACGAGGTTACATGTTTGCGGTACAACGAAAATAACATGCCCATAATACGATGTTGAGACATCTTATCTGTTACTTATAAACATGGCAAGGCACAAACAATAGAAATTTAAAATTCTGATATATCAGATTCAAACATTCTTCAGGATGTTTAGACATCTGATATGACATTCTGCACACATACTGCATAAGATAAATGTAGCGGTAAAAACATGAGTGTAAGCTATTAGTTAACTTAACTCAAAGTAAACAGAGTCATCACCGTGCTTTTATTTTATCCCAAGTGGAAAAGGAAAAAAGAGCGAATAAATCCTAATGAATCTAAAAGCAAAATGCTAAAAGAAACAAGAAAAGAAACCAGGTAAGGGGATAGGTTACAAAATAGGAAGGTTTTACGCACCCAAAATGTTTGTGGTACTCCACGGGAGCCCTTTGAAAATTTAATTGCTTTTGGTTTGAAAATTGTTTGTAAAAGAGAGTGAAGGGATGAGAAAAGAATTATTTTTAATATTTTTGTGTTTGGAAAGGTTTACCACCTCATGCCTACGTACCCACAAAGTGGTACAAATAGTGAAAAAACAATGTCTTGGATTGATTTTAAAATGTAAAGATAAGTCGTCATTCTTTAGCGGATACTTCTGGTAGAAAGAATGAATCATATCTAAACATGTGAAAATGGTTAGAGGAAAAGTGCACGAGGGGAGAAAAAAGATTGAATGAGTTTTGCATTTTTTTAAAGTATTTTGAAAAAGGTCTCGATATGCTTATGTGGTTTAGCATTTATTAAGAAATGAAACAAAAAATATAAAACCGCTTGACCTAAGTCAAAGTTTGATTATGAAAGCGGTTTGAAGTTTGAAAACAAAGAAGATTTTGAAAAGAGGGAGAAGTTTTGAAAATTTAAGAGCGGGAGGAGATGAAGAGACTAACCTAAAGCTTAAAGTAAAAGTTAAAGTAAGAACGATTGAACCGTATGGCGAGCATTCTTCAAACAATAGGACTTCATCTTTATAAACAAGTGAACCAAATCAAGGCTAAGGTCTTCAATCCATAATAACTTGAGCAAAGGAATGATCCTGAAATCTAAGTCCAAAACTCCAAATCCAATGCTAAGGATAGTGTCCATAGTCCAAGATTAAAGTCACAAGTCTTTTAGATGTTTAATCCTTTATTAATATTTTTGTGTCTAAATGGACAAAAGAAAAAGCACAAGAATATGAATATAAACATAAACAATATGATGAATGATATAGCATAATAAAGCATAGTAAGAAAAATAAAGGAGATACAGGTGCAAGAAGGAATTAAAATGTTAGTATAGTAATAGTATAATAATATTTACATAATAATGGTATGGTGAACTTAATCACCAACAACCAAAAGAGTATCCAAAGAGCGAAAGGCAACCGGATCTGCTTAGTATCTTACACTATACTGATTAATCAAGGCAAATCGAACCAAATTCAATGAAATTTGAAAGGAGATTGGGAGACCCAAAGCATCTACGTATCAAATATTCATAAGTCTTGGTTCGTAATGCAAAATGATTAAACACTTTGGGATTACGCAAAGAACAAGAGGTTCGGTCCACGAAAGTGCAAGTATCCAATTGGATTTTTTATTCCGAATTCGGGACACATTTAGGTCTATGTTAAGCAATCGCCGAGTAATTTACGAAGTAATTACCCTACAAATGAGATCGGCTAACACCAATTAAGGTGAAAAATATTTGTGCTAATACATGTTAGAGAAATGATATAATTAATCATACTCCGAAAACATGCCACACTAAAAGAAAATGTGGTAACGGTCTAATCTTAATCGAGATTTCACGTTGATTTATCAAAGGCAACCTATCACGATTCCAAAGTATGGAGAATGATCCAAATGATCATTCATCCATAGATTTGAAATAATGAAGATTAAAGATCTTTGAAATTCAACAATCTTTGAATCAGAGAACTCATCGACCAAAAAGAAAAATAAGAGATGAAGAGAAATATGGATTTAACAGTTATAATCCATAAGAAAGAACTAAATTTTTTTTAAAACTCTTTTCAAAAATTATTTTTCAAAGTTCAGAAATCGATAAAAAAAAAATCAGAGAAGAAAACAATTAAAAAATCAAAATAAAGTGGAGTTAAAGAAAATTAAAAAAAAAATGAAGAAGTAAAAGGAGGTGAGGTGCATAGAAAAGGAGTGGTGGTAGTAAATTTGGTCCAATACCACACTTAAGCCCAAAACAACTCTTTATGAAAATCAAAATAAAAGAAAAATCAAAAAAGAAAATGAATCATCTTCTTCCTCTTGATGCCACGATTTACACATGAAACACCACCACCACTTCAAATTTTGAGCTCCGTCGAAACGAAGCGACGGAGCTCAAACCATATATCGTTACAATCGTGAGACAGAGAGGATCAAGAATATGCAATTAGAATTATCAGAGAATGCAAGAGTAGAGTGAAACAGAGCTCCGAATAACCGACGAAAATTTACAACTACCTTCAATAATCAAAGCAAGACTCCTCTTCAACTTCTAATCTCTTCCTCTTGTTGTTTTATGGAGAATTTGATTATTGGAAGTGGTTTTTGGTGAAAAATTGGTGATGTTAGTGAAGCTTGAAAAATGAACTTTAATGGAGTTTTTGGTGTTTTGGAGTTGTTTTTGCAGGGATTCAAGAGGCTCTCAAAACTTGAAAATGAATGAGAACTGAGCTCTATTTATAGAATTGGAGAATGGAATTTTAAATTGAAATTTTGTGATGCCATTTGATTTTTTCGGATGTCGTTTTGTATCATTTTAGTGCGTTTTGGATACATGAGCATATCGTGTGTTCTGCTGCGTTTTTTCCCTTCTGCATTTTGTTCAGTCCCTTTTGCATTTTGAAGAGTGTTGTATACGTGTGTTTATTCATGGTGATGTGCTTCTTGGAGCTGAGTTGATGATGTTACCGTTTTATGCAAAAAAATGTTGTGTTTTGGAGTGTCTTCAGCATGTAGCTTGTGTAGCTTGGCTGGGATATAGCGCTGACTCATCTCTCTATATTTTTGTTCATTTTGTTTATTTAAAGAAGATTATAATGAGTGGGCCTTATGAATGTGGGCTTAAGAATTTCTATTTTTATAATAAAATGAGAATGAATAATATAATATAAAAAGAAATGATGGAATTATATAAAAATGGATAATGATTTTTTTTAATTGGAATATTGGAATTATGAAAAATGAATAAAAGCGTGGATAATAAAAATGGATATAGAATTATGAAAAGTTAGAAATCGAAGGAAATGAATATGATTAAAATGGATGTTTGAATAAAAATTGAAAATGGACGGAATATGAATAATTTGGATATTGAATAAAAAATATGGAGAAAGAAAATGATAATAGAATTTCTAAAAAGATGGAAAATGGAAAATAGAAATAGTTGGTTATTGGAGAATATGTGAAAATGAGAATGGTCTTAAATGATATTTGGAAATTGAAAAATCGAAGTATGGACTATGGTTAGAAATAGATGGATAGAAAATAATTGGATAATGGAAATATGGATGAGGTAAAAAATGGTGACTAGAAAAAAAATGTATGACTCGAATAATGGACAAAACGATGATTTTTTATTCTAAGCCCATAACTAAATTTACATTTTTCCACACGTCTGATGAATGAAATCAACCTCAAGCCACTGAATAATTTGCAACCACAACAATGACCAACAACTTTTGAATTTATGAATCTTTTCAAATGTATCTGAATTGATCCTTGGAAAATAAATCCACAGATGAACCACTGATGAACTGATGAACACCCAATTAAGATAATTTGGACCAAGCTTCTCATGAATTGCAGCTCAATAAACTAGAGAATTTTTGCACACAACACAACTTAACATTGAATACGCACTGCCTAAGAAATAACCATCGAAAAAATAATTTGCAGTTGAAACAATCTCCTGGTAGTTTGACCAAGATTAGATAAAACATCCATCTGAATCAGATCATAACTGAACAACCACATTACAAGTGAAATCACTATCTCGTCTTTGAAAGTCCTGCAACACCTGAGCACATAGAGAAGAAGAAGAAGCGGATTGCAATAAATTTATGGTATTTTGGTTAGTGATTAATAAACATAAACAAATATAAAGCAAATAAAAAACAATAGAAATGGTGATCCCATGTGAGGCATAAACCTACACCCGAGAAGAACCAAGAAACCAGTGCGATATTGTTTGTATGCAGATGAAATGCGAAGAAAATTTAGGGAAAAATTAGGATGCTACAATAAACAGAAAAGCTGTAAATAACACATTCAAATTGTTAACCCAGATCGATGCAAACTCATCTACTCTGGGGGCTACCAAGCCAGGAAGTAAATCCACTATGTAGTATCAATTCAAAGACTTCTCAGCAAACACCTACAGTTTAAAGTCTTCTAACTTAATCACTACCAATGTAACTTCTACTTAGGAACTCCTAAATATGAGAAACTCATCCTCACCTCCAATCACCTCAGTGATGTCTCACAGTCCCAACACTCAGTTGTTTATATTGACAACTCTCTACCTACACAACAATTCGAACCAGAAGTCACACTTCCATGACAATGACTTAGAGTTTCTTACAAGATTCCTCCAAGAACAACCCACCTCTTACTTAGTAGCTTCGAGGTTTACAAATAAAACAGCCACAACATTGTTCCTTGTTGTGCACGGTTGCTACAAGAACACAACCCTAATGATACGTCTATTACATTTTCGGTTGGTTGATTATAAACCTAGGTTACAAGGTTTTTTTATAACATATTCCCAAGTGGATTTGGGCCTAAAAATACAACATAACATCTGCTACAATAATACAGAAAAATCTGCTACAAATAAAAAGATCTTCAAATCAACAACTCCCAAAAATATCTCTAAATATAGAAACTCTATATTTTTCAATATTTGATTTTGTCTTCAATGTAAATTTGAGTCTTCAAGATCTTTTAAAATCAGCGTGTTGTACCCCAAAATTTTCCCTCACATCTTCAAGACAATATGTCTCAAGAGGTCTCCTAATAGTCACAAGATTCTCAATTGCTCAAAGAGATTCAAAGTTTCATCAGACAAAGCCTCCTCCTAAGCAATGGATCTTAAATTAGGATTTTGAGTTTCCCAAGGTAAATTAGACTTCTAAAGCCTCAAGTGGACTTCATGATATCCTATATACTTCAAAGGATCCTCATTTCAAGTTTCAAGGCTTGCCCTACAAGTTTGGTCAGTACGATACTCAGATAGTCAAAAATCAATTAACTTGGTCAAAAAGTCAATTGTTGTCAACATACAGTCAAACTTGAAGATTTTTGGTCAACATCAAGATTATTAAGTAAGATTCATCATTTGATCAAGGGTTGATCATGATTCATCAAGGAAACCTCAAATTCATCAAGAATCAGAAGTTACTAAATTAGGGTTTTTGCAAGAAAAGTCAATTGTACTTTGACCAGCCATAACTTTCACATGCTTCATCAAAAATTTTCCATCCAAAGCTTATTTTGAAGGAAATTAAATTCCCTTCAACTTTTTTTCTCACAAGCCAAGGCCAGAAATGCTTGATTTGAGAGATATGAGCCAAGACATTACAGGTCCTTTAAAAAGTCAACAAAAGACAACTTTTTTCAAAAGCTCATAACTTGAACATGGAAGATTAAATGGACATGGTACCAAAAGGAGTAGTTATAGGACACTCTAAGATTTCTAAAGAGTCTAAGAACACATACATGGGATAAAAATTGAGAGAGTTATGCATTGTTGAAGTTGGGCAAATTTGAGGAGGTGTATAAGGCAAATAATGCCAAAACTTAAGTTTTTTTTTCAATGGCCCCATATTTTTCTAACCCAAACTTAATATTGAGATAATCCACGACCCATAAGTCATATATTCTTATTTTTATGTTTATTTTATATTTTATTGGATTTAATTTATTTAAATTCAATTTTAATTAGAATAAATATTGGAAAATCAAATATTTGATCTTAAGACTATTTTGGGATGAGATTTTGATGTTTATGATCATAATATGGATCCCAAATTCGTGCACACCAAAGGAGAAGGTCCTAATATCAAATATTTTACCAAAATAGAAAGGAGAAAACTTCAATTCAAAGCAACCTAGTTTTCTTCACCCAAGCCCAAAATTCTTGACCTAATTTGTTCCTCTATAAGTATACAACATCCCCACATGCATCAAGGACGAAATTTATGATCAAAAAGACCCCAGGAAGCCAACCATATCACTTTGAAAGGTTGCAGCCTCGTGAACCTCTACTTCCATAACTTGTCGTTTGTGCAAAATCTTCTTTAATTCAAAGCATGCATTGCACAAGGTTTTAATCTGTTTTATGATTTTGTTTATGTTAATAATCATGTTTAGAAGTGTATTGATCATTCTTCTTTGAGTTTCAGTGCAGAAACAGTGACTTGCCATTACTAGGGCTCGAAATCTTACAAATTTTGAAACTCAAAATATAAGCATTTTTCAAGACGAAATAACCCCATAATCATGATCAGGAGGGTCGATTTAGGGAGAATAGGCTTATTGTTTCGTGATTCACTGTGTTTTTTTTAAAGTTTTTTGATTTGTAGGTTTTTTTACAAAAGAAATCGTAGCTAAACCCAAGCAAAACGGTATCTATTTCGTAGCTAATTTTCTAGGTAGACACAATGACAAGAGGGAGACGATGATGCATGGCGTGAATCTATTGAGTTATTTTAAATTTCGTGTGTTATTTCATATTCGCTTTGTTTTAATATTTTTTTGTCTTTTCGTTTCAGACTAATTTACAGCAAAGGCTGGTGGCCCAGTGGAAAGGTGGAAAGCGTTTCACCAGGGCGTCCTTTTTCTTTTTTTGGTTTTTCTTCCTTCTTTATATTTTTTTCTATTTTGTATTTCTTTTTATTTATTTATTTTTTATCAATATTAATTAAATATTAAAAGCCCTTTAAAAACCAACCAAATAAAAATCAGTTTCTATTTTTTTACCTATTAATTATTTTCATAAAAAGTATAATATGTAATATATGTTTTTTTATATAATAAAATAAAGTGATTTTGTATATAACATTAATTTAGTTCCCTTTTTATTTTAATCAAATTAACCTTTTTTTGTATGAATAAAAAAAATCAAAACAAATTAATCAAGTCTCTTTTTATTTTGTAAATAAAATACACATAAATAATATTTTCTTCATAATTAAATTAATTAATGATTTAAACTTCAAAAAATCATTAAAAAAAACTTTTTGTTAATAAAAAAATTCAACTAATCGATTTTAATCAAATTCTTAGTATTTCTTCTTTCTTCGTCATGATTCGTCCCCGATTTTATTTTTCATCATTTATTAGAACAAGTGTATATGTTTATTATTTATATTGTAATATTTAATTTTCTGCACTTTTACTTTCCGCACTCCCCTAATTTTATACATGTATCCCCCTCCCCATGATGTAATAGTCTAGAGTTTACTTTCCATTTTTTAATTTCGTAAATTGTTAATTGCGTGGTTAGTAATAATAGGGTGTGAAAAGAATGTATGTGAACAAAAACAAACGGACTTAGATAACCCTCGAATATAGGGGTATCTTAGTAAGGTTGCCTACGGATAAAAATCATCAAGTCCATTCGATATAGAGATCATAGTCCCTTGTTGTCCCTTCGAGTTGCCTACAAATAAATGATCTCGTCCCTCGATGACCCTACGGAAAAATGATGATAGTCCATTCGAATTGCTAAGATGTCCTTATATGTTGCCTTCTATGACCATATGATGACCCTACGACTGTCCCTTTAAATTCAAGGACAAGACTACTTACTAACTAGTATTAAGAACAATTTTGTCCCTAAAGAAACAAAATAACAAGAAAGACCTTACAATTTAGGGTAAGTAGTTCTTAATTGTTTGCTCACAAATTTTCAAATTACTCTTTACACCACACCTTTTCAAATACTTTCAAACTAAACACTTTGTATACATTCATACGAGAATCGTTACAAAGTTAAAGTCTTTATGAAAATATTCTCTATTCACACACTACATTATTTTCTTTCAAACAAAGTAAAATGAGCTAAGCAGTTAAGACCCCATGGATAACCATGGATACAAAGGGTGTTAACACCTTCCCTTTGTATAACTTACTCCTCGAACTCAAATCTTCTTCAAAGGTCTTTCCTGTTCTTTTCACTTTCCTACTTGGATAAAAGAAAAATCGATGGCGACTCTTGCTATCCGGAACATAGTTTTTGTAAAAACAAAAACTACAAAGTCAGTTCTCCCACCGTGTTACAGAACCGTCAACTCTGCTGGGGAAACCTATTTAAAAGAGGGGTTACCTTAGAGTTAGATCACTTTATTTGTTTGAATTGTATGCTTTATTTTTAAGGGTACTTATTTTGGGGCTTGTAACACCCCAAATTTTCCCTCTTTGTTTCATATCATATAGCATAGCATAAAGCATACATATCCTAACATTTTGCAAAGAAATATGAGGCATAACATTCATAGTTACAAGCATAGGGCATGTGATTAGTCATCCAACAAGTTATCATTCTTAAAAGTCAAATGGAGAGCCAAGTAGTCTTGCAAGAAGCCTACAAAGGATCCTCATATCCTACACAAGCTCAAAGTCATCCACAAAGCCCTAGAAGAGGGAAATCTCATCAGAAGTTCAGTGGTGCAACTTTCTCATACACAAAGAAACCCTAATTAGGGTTTTGCCTCAGATCAAGAAATTCTCGTGGCTTTGACCAATTCTTGTGGTCAAAGGATTTCACATGATATATAAGGCCTATGGATGAGATTTGGTTCAAGAATTCATTGAGGAAATCAGGTTTTGATCCAGTTACTTGTGCATGAAGAAAGAAAGTCAACTATGTCAAACAAAAGTCAAACATGAGATTTTTAGGGTTTTAATCTGGTTCACCAACTTCATGAAGCCATATTTGATCAAGGAATAGCTTGGATGAGCTATAATGACAAAAATCAAGAATGTGCAAAACTAAATTTTGAATTTCTCAAGTTAGATGTTTCTATTTTTGGAGTTATTTGCCCTAATCTTCAAACTATTATTTCATGTGCAAAAAAGCTTCAAATGATTTTTCCTTGAACATGAAAGTTGTAGAACATTTTTTCCCTTTCTGAAAAGTCGTCGAACACCTCCATAGCATTTGTATAACTCAAGATATGAATTTTTGAAGTTTTGTTGCATTTTAGGGTTTTTAGGGCACATTTGGTGATTTTCTATTGGTCCATTTTTCTTTTGTCTTTGTGTCACACTTTTTCTTTTTTTCTTATACATTTTTTTATTGCCACCACTACTTTTTCCACGTGACCTCATGAGGGGTGGGTTTGTTTTTTTATTATTATTTTGAAAAAAGAATTAAAAAGATGGTACAAATGAGGGAGTACATGAGGTGATGGTACAAGTGGTATATTCAGCATACACATACCCACTCAATACACACCTTCCCTCTCTCACTATCAACAAACACTCACACTTTTTATCATCACCTATACACCTTTTCCACCTACCAATACACACCTCATGTACCAAATGAAGTGAAGCCATCACATGTGAAAGCTTATCCATGTAACCTCATGCAATAATCAATCACCACCCTTGGATTATTGCTTCTCATCATCACCATATGTCATGCAGCCATGTCGCTCCCGGGATTTTCATCCTAGTACAAACGC
This sequence comes from Lathyrus aphaca, assembly GCA_963966055.1. Lineage (NCBI taxonomy): Eukaryota > Viridiplantae > Streptophyta > Magnoliopsida > Fabales > Fabaceae > Lathyrus > Lathyrus aphaca. Next base: position 480,760,138 of record OZ014525.1, on the reverse strand, counting down.
GAAAGTAGCGCGGAAAGGTAGAGTCGCCAGCCAGACATTTTTATCCCAAAGGAATGGGAAAGGTAATGTTGCACAAACCTGAGGAAGAAGGAAAAGGACGAGGCCTTGCGAACCAAAGATCTGGATACGGAAGTCAGTTACGAATTGAGAAGGTATTAGCACCCCAATCCGTCCGCCGTACTCGACGGGATCCACGCTTAAAATTCTGTTTTTAAAGGGTGAGAAATAATATGTTGTTTGAGTAAAAGAATGGCTTTCTGGAATGAAATGGAAATGAGAAAAGAAATGAAATTAACAAATGGGAATAAAGGGGGAAAAATGTAGGGAAAAAAAGAAAGATTGTGCTCGAATGGACCCTACCCCACTGCCTACGTACCTCATCGGGATAAATGAGGATCAGAGACGCCGTAGTTCGTCTAACTAAGGCTTACACTCGTTTATGATTTTTAGGATGACGTTGCCATAGCTCTAGCTCAGGTGTTACCGGCTCTGACTCGAGGGTGTTTACCGTATCGCTGTTTGAACTGTCGAGACAAGTCATGTTCGTCCGCAAAGAGTATGAGATGAGATGAGAAGACGTGACTTCTTGGTTTGTTGTTTTTTTAGAAGAAATGTTTCGAATTTGTGTTTTTCGTATGTACAACACTAAAGAATGTGACACAGGAGCGAATACTTTCCAAGATCGCCCCCAATGGAACGTTTGTAAAGCATCCTAGAAGAGTGAAGGAGACCTCCACTAGTCATTTCCCGTATAGCTTAAGGCTTGTGGCGCATTGTACACCTTTTCCTTTATTAAGTGTTTTTGATTTTCTTTTAAGATGAGAAGAGAGACTCAAGTTATAAAAGGAAAACTTCTAAGGGCAACTAGACTTACCCTAAGTTAGTTGAATTCATGGATAACCTATGGTTAGTGAGGTTTGCAATTAAATCTACCTAAGAGATATAAGACTAGACATACAAGTAAAAGAAGTTAACAATGAGCAATATGGTCCTCCTAGGTCATGGTAGGTAAAAACGGTATGGAATGTAAACGGGATGGAACAATGGTTCGGGTGGGTCGGTTGCGTGGTGCTAAGACGCACGACTTATGGTGTGAAACATACAAGGCTTGCCTTTTGGTTGAATGGAATGGAACGATGGCGATCGAGGAACCCTATAGTTACATGCAACTTTATTTATTTATTTGAAAATATACTCGACGTTGGATCGAGCCTTTTACTTATTTTTGAGATTTTCGTTTTCTAACGATTTGTTTTATCTTTTCTAATCTTAATTAAGGAAATTATACAAGCATACAAGTATTACACTATTACATCACAAAGTACACAAAGTATAAAACACAATTGAGGCACAAAAATATCCAAGTCCATAAGCCAAACCTTGCAAAATACCTTGCACAAAAAACAAATAGTTAGTGAATGATATGAAGCATGAATATGCATAATATGATGGAATGATTTAAAATGACGAAAAAATATTAAAAGTCATGAGAAAAATATGAAATTAAATTCCTAAGGTCTTAAACCTGATTATAGCATTGTGTAAAAAAATCTCTAAAAAATTCTCATTCTAACTAAGGCAAATGGTCACCTAAATCTAACTAAAGTTTAATCACAACTTTGCACAAATTATACCACCAAAACAGTAGAAAAAATGTCCTAAAAATTACACCAAAAATATTATAGGTACTTCTATTTGTCCTCTAATCATAGCAAAAAGAATGGGTCAAAAATGTTATGGGAAGTGGTAGAAATAAATTGTACAACTTTATGTGTCCATATTAGAAAATCAATTAAATGAAAATTCGAAATTAAATTGAAAAATGATTAAATTCAGAAAATAAAAATTGGGAATGTTTCTAAAATGTCTTAAAATTCTAATATAATTTTGGTGGATTTTTATTATTCATATTTTTTTTGTGAATTAATTGAACAATACAAAAATAGAAATTTAAAAGAAAAGAATAGAAAGGGGGGTGAGGAAGCACTGTTTTTTGAGTTAAAACTGAAATTGGGCCCAGAATGGGGGTGGAATTAGTGAATCCTCTAGGCCCATGCGCAGGAGCCTGAGTATAGTAAGTGGCAGGAAGAAATCTTCCTCCTAAAAATCAGAATTACCAAATTAATTTCATTAACTATATTTAAATTACACTAATCATAATTATGATTTTTTTTATTCCCCTTAATATTATCTTATTAAAATCCTTAATGGTGCTTTTAATTGGATTAATGGCATTTGATAATAATATTTTGTGGTGAATTAAAATCTTAAGATTATAATTACCTTATAACATTCCCTAATCTAAGAATTAATCCAAACAAATTATACACACAGCAAGACAAAATGAAACGAAAAAGAAAGGGGGCTAAGAGAAAACCCTAAATCTTCTTCTCTCTCACGCCTCTCCCCTCACTCCTTTCGTCTTCTTCCATTCCGCCACCCCTCTTTTCATTCGCCGCCGCCATCTCCCTCTTTTCATTCATCACCCACCGCCGCGGCTTATAAGAGAAAATGACGACCTTCCGCGATCTCCCCCTAACTCAAATCATCCTAACCTCTTTTTGTTCTTAACTCACAAACCTCAGCTTATTTTCTACCTTAGCCGTGATTTCGAAATTGCAATCTCCATACTCTAAGAACTCAATAGGTCGAAGCCACCACAGGTAAAGGAATCAAAATACCTAAAAGAATTCGAGTACCTTGACTCAGAGGTATGTTGGCGCTTGGTTACGATGCGGTTCGGCGAGGATGATTGCGCGTTGGTGAAAAAGATTGAAGAAATGAAAGCCGGGAGTGTGATTGGAGTTAACGACGACGACGCTACGAGGACGAATCCGAATCCACTGATTCAGGTATGTGTAGTATTCCGTGGCCTTGACTCTATACAGTTCTTCCTCTTGTCTTCGCGTCCTTGTTTTTTTGTTATGATCGAAGTGATTGATCTTGGTCTTGTTCCTGCAAGTAAAAATGGATGATGATGTGTTGGTGAGGATGCTGTTGCGAAGAAGATAATGCGAGGCCGATGCGGAACGGTGATGAAAGCGCTTAAGGTATGAATTCACGTCTTCGTCTTTTTGTTGCGGTAACTATTGATTCTTCTTCTTCTGATTTTTGACGCAGTGTCCTGTTGTTGATGATTCGTGCTCTTTCCCTGCAGATGGTGATGGACAAGGATTAAAGACGAAGCAACAATATTGAATGAGATGGTGAAGGCTTTGATGAAGAGTTGAAGAAATGTGCCCAGGTATTCTGTTATCGATCTTGGCTGCTCTTTTGTCGATCGGTTTCACAATGTTTTTGTGACTTTCGATTTGAGCTTTTGTTGGGTTGATAATCAAATTTGATGTTGTGCTTTCTTCTGTGATGCAGGTTGCTATTGAATTGATATCATGATTGATGATTGCTTGAAGTTTGTTGCAGAAATTTGATGAAGTCTTGATAAGATCTTCAGGTGCGATTACACCTCAAAAACGAAGGTGCCGACACAGATCTCCAGGTGCGATTTCTCAATCACTTTTCTTCTAATCTATTATGCTATCGGCTTCGCATCTTCTTCTCCTTCTGCGTGAACAAACTGTTGTGGAGTGGTTTCTCAATTCTTGATGCTTATGCCAATGATTTTTGCAGGCATTGCTGGTGGTGATTGAGGGTAATTCCAGAACTGGAAATTATGCAGGAGTTTTTAGTGATTGGAGGGCTATTGAATGATTTGGAGATGAAGAAGATGGATTGAAACTGAGTATCAAAAAAAAAAAAAAGAATCAGCCCCCCCAAGATGAAGATCAAACGGGCCTTTATATGAGAAGATTTGAGGGTAATCAAGAGATTTCACCATAAAAAACAGTTAAAAAACAGTTAGGTTCAGTTGAGATTCTGTTAGTTATTTTTGTATTAATTTTCTCCTTGGTGAATTTGTTCTGGTGTAAAATTCTTTCTGCTAATTCTGCCTCTGTATTCGGTTGTATTGGACTTTTTGTAACCGAATTTTCTGAACTTTCCTTCTTCTGAATGAGTTGCAAAATGAAGCACAATTTTTTTTTGAAATTATACTATTAGTTTTTTTTTTATGCATGAAAATAAGGTGGAGTAATAACTATGCTCATGATGGAATATGACTTTGAATTTTACCTTGGACTAAAGGTGTAATTGGACATGTCATGGATACTAGCAAAAATCCATAAATTAATCTTGGAATTAATGAATTTGATTATTGAGCACCACCTTATGGGACTTGAATAATAGAGTTTGACTTTTGTCAACCAATTGACCAAAAGTCCATTTTTCGAATTGTGATAACCGATCTTTTAGAAGAAATCCCTATTCTCATACTTTTTCCATTTTGAATCTCGAATTTGAAATTGGATATAGATGGTTAAAATAGACAAAGAAAGTTTCGAATTTAATTGTAGACTCATGAATCTTGGTTTTACTTGGAAATTTTGGGTAGATTCAAAAGGATATTGACTAATGGTTTAATTTTATGGATAAATGGTATTAAATAATCAAATCGTAAACGTGGATGAAATGGGTAGTGAAAAATGGATATGATGATTTTTTTATCATGAATATGGTTATTAACTTTGGTGAAGACAAAAGAACGGTTTTGTGAATTAATGGACGTTTGTGGTTTCAAGATTGGAAAAGAAAGTGAGGTATTATTTTGCCTTGGTAACTTGGACTGGAATAAAAAAACACCAAAATTCCATTTAATCAGAAGAAACACTTGACTTTGATAAAAAATTTAAGCAAACCTTTAGATGGTTACGAACTCGAATGGTTTCTTCCAAATAAATCATAAACTTGTATTTGCTATCTTCAACTTGAACCAAATCCTTGAACGAAATCAATTCTTAAGAATCTCAATGCCACAATGAACTCTAAATAATCCTGAATTAATGCTCCATGAGAAAATGAATCCCAATTTCTAATTTTAATCACAAATCCAAGATGTAGCCAACATACACTTGAAAGAGGATGAAACTTTAATCTCTTGCTCCAACAATACCATATTTTTTTTTTGGACGACCTATTTGCATTGCAATCTCTTTGAACTAACTATTCTAGTTACCATGAGCACATTTGTATCTCTTTCCTGACTTACATTTTAAACCGTGATGAAAACCTTCAGGTGATGAGGTGCACCGATGGAGAGATCAGGGAAATAAACCCTTTGTCATACCTGATGAATCATGTACCCAAATTAGAGAAGCCATGAGGCGTTACAAACCATACTTCTCCACAACCATTGGTCCAAATAATAAACATATGACAATGGACGTATGAGGTGTTATATGTGATCTAATGGTAGATGCATATGAAGGCGAACATAAAGTAGTTAGATGATAATAATGAGGGCAAATTTTGGGGTGTTACAGCTTCCCCTATTCAATCACTGTAGACTTGAATGGATGATAGCAGTTGCTTTCAGACGTTTGAAGTATGCAGGGATTGAATACCAGAAACAGCCAGAAAATTTGCACTCTGCGGCAGTGAAGGAAAATAGCGATCTAAACGCAGCGGAAAACAAAAATTTTCCTTTAGTGATCCTTACGAATGAGCATGGTCAGTGATAGAATCGTTACCTCTTTGTGGCGATTCAGATCTTTGATGCAGCGATCACAAGCGTTGATGAAGTGCAACGCCTCTACTCAGTCCACACGAACAGCTTCCGGTCACAGTGCTAGCTGCTTACGAACGGAATTATTTGAGTGAGAATCAAAAACGAAATTGCATCAAGTAAAAGCTTCATCACAAGGGTTCCTTTTATAGACTCTCTTGTGGGCTGCGGGCTAAAAGCCCAATTCACATGATCCATAATAATATTATATATTATTATAATAACTATTATTATAATAAATATATTTATTTTATTATTATTTTATAACCATTATAAAATAACAATAATTATTATTATATTATCCGAATTTCTATTTTTCACTTAAGTGCACCGTACCTTACGGTGTTCCTTTGATTTCTCTATCTCTCATCAAACTGTCCTTATGTGTGTGACCCTGTAGGATTTCGTAACGTTGGTAATTATATTAAATTATATATTTAACATAATAAACAGTGAGCGGTATCTAGCAACACATCACTGCTACCCAAGTCACGAAAATGTCATGTGATCTGACAAAACCTTTTTCGTGATAATATATGTTTGTACAATTACCCTTTTGCCCCCATGTCTATATTGAACACAAGGCATACACTGTGTCATCCTTGTCCAGTTCAATATTGGGCCCTTAGACATTTCTCCTGTTATGCAGGATTGGCAAATTCCATCTAGGACACTCATGTCCCTCAGCATGCTTCGTGGAGTGCCCATCAACTGTCTTTATGATCATCCAGTTACGGATAATGTTTGATCAGCAATAAAGCACCCGACTCTACATCTAGGGTCCATAGTGGTTTCAGGTCGAAGGGTGGTAATACACCATTATCACCATGAGAATAACTTATGACACTTTGCATAACATATTATGTAGTATTCTCATAGCGGGTCAATCCGGTATAAATATTACTCCTAATATTTATACCTATGTCAAGACTTGATAACTCTTTATCCATGATCCATGAGATGTGATCATCAGTCTATCTTCATAATAGTCTCAATGCTTTAATGTTATCCCACTTTGCAATAAAGCTTGACTACGGATATTTTAAGAATAATGTCTTTATGTTTAATGGGATCTCATGATTAAGTCACACTTAACATTTCATTAAACAGACTAACTATTCTAGGGACTTTATTATTCTGAAAGACAAACATAATAAAGAAATGCCTTTTATTATTAAACGAATAATCCGATACAAGTACCAAAAAGTATTGGCCTCTAGGGCTTACACCAACAGGCAGAAGAACAGGGAAATAAACTCAACTGAACGATCTCTGCTTGGATATAATTACGATGGAAAGGTCATAAACGGGGGATGCCTTTTGTGTAATGCCAGAAGGCTACTGGCTTGCCACACTGTGGGTGGACTTGTGATATGATGCCACCCTGAGGATGGACTTTCGCCAATCTGCGGTTGGACTGCAAAATACATTGCCACACTGCGGGTGGACTTTGGAAATTGCCACGTTGTGGGTGGACTTGTGCTCGCTGTGGGAGATTTTTGAAACTTGCCACACTGCGGGTGGACTTTTGGAACTTGCCACCCGAAGATGGACTTTGGCCAGTCTGCGGCTGGACTTTTGCTCACTACGGGAGACTTTTGCTCACTACGGGAGGCTTTTGCCCACTGCGGGGGACTTTAGAGATTTGCCACACTGCGGGTGGACTTTTGCTCACTACGGGAGACTTTTGCTCACTACGGGAGGCTTTTGCTCACTACGGGGGACTTTAGAGATTTGCCACACTGCGGGTGGACTTTTGCTCACTACGGGAGGCTTTTGCTCACTACGGGAGGCTTTTGCCCACTGCGGGGGACTTTAGAGATTTGCCACACTGCGGGTGGACTTTTGCTCACTACGGGAGACTTTTGCTCACTACGGGAGGCTTTTGCTCACTACGGGAGGCTTTAGAGATTTGCCACACTGCGGGTGGACTTTAGAGATTTGCCACACTGCGGGTGGACTTGAAATCTGCCACCTGAAGATGGACTTTGGCCAGTCTGCGGCTGGACTTTTGCTCACTACGGGAGACTTTTGCTCACTACGGGAGGCTTTTGCCCACTGTGGGGGACTTTAGAGATTTGCCACACTGCGGGTGGACTTTAGAGATTTGCCACACTGCGGGTGGACTTTTGAAGCTTGCCACCCGAAGATGGACTTTGGCCAGTCTGCGGCTGGACTTTGAAATTTGCCACCCGAAGATGGACTTTGGCCAGTCTGCGGCTGGACTTTTCATATGTTGAATTGCATGGTATGTTGCCCCATGCCACTGGGGATATTATGTCTTGAGTATTGTTAATGAACTGGTGTGAATGTAAAAGAAATTCCTGACGTGGAAGTGATAAGTCTCGGCTAACTCTGTGGGGAAACATAATGATCGCGAATTCGATATCAAGTAGTCCCGTGGGGATAACATCTCTGTCGGAGAGGAGCGTGAATAATTCATCTGTCCCGAATTATCACCTTTGCCAAAAATAAATTGGACTTTTAGATTTGAGGGCCGTGCCTGGGGACACCTCGACTATTGGAGATTATCCACTCTTATGGATCTACTGGGAAGGAGAAAGATTTATCTGAAATCTTCTAGGGGGATAAGAATCGCCTTAGATCTGTTGAGGAACCAAGATCAAGGAAACCAACTGAAAGAAAAAGTGCTGACTTTAGTGAGGATAAATTTTATTTACTTGCTGGTGATGACAACACCGAGACACGTCCTGCTGAGGAGGAAAGATTTCAAATTGTCTCGTACTGGGGATCAGTTGCTTCTGTATGGACTTTACCTTAAGAGGATTTTACAAAAGACCTGGCGTCTTTAAACTCTCAGGTATCATAATGACTGCATGAACTAGCGTAACAACCTCGCTGAGGAGGTAACCATTGCCAATGCAGATGAGTTTGTATCTGTCAGAAGTACTGAACGAGATAGTTGGCTTGATAAGTGACCACGGTATTCTGAACTCCGGGTACATGCTTCCGATCGTCTGTCTTCGGGAAAGAATGAACTCTCGTACTATTGGGGTGGCCTGCCCCAGTACGAGTATTTGAATAGCTTTGCACCTGACTGACTAATCTTCGCTCTTGGAGAGATCTGAATCTCGAGGTGATTGCCCCAGTTTGCCTGAAATTTGAAGAGATTGCTCGACTTAACTGCCCCGGATTGGCTAGCTTTTACTGTGACTAATTAGGAAAGTCCTTGCTCAATGAAACTTTCTCAGAAAAGTGCACCTTGACGTGACGGTCTTTCGGAAGTTTTAGACTTCTCAACTTGGCAAGCTTAAGCTTCTGGATTGACTTTCCGCATGTGAACCATTTATGATGCCAAACAAATGTATGCAAGCAAAAAAAATGTTTATTCTTAGAATGAAGGCAACACACAAGTTAATCTTGAAGTTTTGAAAATGGATCGCTAACCTTCGTGATCGAATCACTGGTTAAGATACGACATTATTTTGAAAGAAAGTATGTACATGCAATACCAACAAATGTCTTTTAGCGTAACTCATAGGAGTCAGGAACGCGATCTCGTGGTAGTACGCTCTCAAATTAAACCTGTTTCAGTTAGGACTTTTAAGGGTTGTATCGTGGCCTGGTTCACGGTTATAGAAACAAAGGATATAGGCTCGAAATTTATTTGTGCCCACCCACTCTTCGTGATGTTCTCCATTTCTACATTCAGCTAGTTTTCACAAGCATTCACCTTTCATAAGGGTTTCGTGTTGATTGAGGAACCATTGCTGCTATTAGTTCAAACACCAATCAGGTTATTGTTGAGAGTCAGTCACTCCTCTATCTTTCGTGTCTGTGCCACACGACTTTGCTCTCATTTGAGGATCCTTCTTGTGTAATCCTTTCTGTCTTTCGCTTTTGCGTTATTTTGCTTATCCCTAACTTTTTCCTGGACTGATTCTTGTGAATCTTTGATTGTGGAGTCCAGCGGGATGCCCTAACTTTTGCCTAAGTCGCTTGTTTTCAAGTTTCAACTTAGCGGGCCTTTTCTCTTTTTTTTTTGCACTTTGAACAAGTCGCGTGACATTGTTTTTCTTGATTGCTTCGCGAGGGTTGTGACTGCCTCATTCCTTGGTCGACGAAGGATAACCATTGTGGTTTTCAATCTTTGGACCTTTTGACTTGGATAACCATTGTGGTTTCGGGTCTTTGGACCTCTTGATTAGCATAGTAGAATGCAACGGATCTTCAAATACACTTCTTTATGAAAGTCTGAACGCTTGGTCTGACTAGCTGACGTCTACCCTGCCCCTGGGTTACATATGAGGTTTTTTTCATTTGAAAATAAACTCCTACTTCAAGGCTCAAAGGGGTTAGCGAGGGTCTATCTTCCTTATATCTCCAGTGTTTAGGATTTGAAACAATGCCTGTACATCGTCAACAGGGTCTTACTTGAGAGCACACAATTAGAGATTTTGCGTTTTTGTTTCGTCATTCTCCTTTCATAGAATTTAAGCACGACAACTGGTATTGCGATGTACACATGCAAAAATTATAAGTGAATGCAAATGAATTACTTCAAGAAAAACATGTGAGTTTTATTATTGCTAACATTCAAAAGCAAACAGATTTCATACATGTAGACAAATGTTTAGCATATAAAAGAAACTACAAATGGAAATGCAGTAAAGAAACTGAATATTGCCGTAGTTGAGGAGGCTTGGCTCCGTCTGGACCTGTCAGTCTTGGATACTTTCAACGATTAGTCACAGACTTGTAATCTTCAATTTGCAGCCGTATACCTAACCATGGCAGTTATACTTCCTCTTCTAGATATTCTGATTCTGACACGAGACATCTGAAGAAAAGAGTGAAGCTGGGGAGTAAAGTTGTCCCATAAGTTTGCTCGGAAAGACCTGACGATCTTCTGCCTACGTATCTCCATTGACTGATGACCAATGAAGAATCAGAGCGACGTAGTTCCCCTCAATAGGGATGAAAATGAACAATGAATAAAGGCAAACACATAAATGCCATCACTGAGAGTATTTGAATACTGCTGGCTCTATTTACTTCATGAATACCCTGGTGTCCTGGGTGATTAACCTGAAGACTTCAGCTTAACATGGACCATTTGGTAGAATAACCGTGACACTGGTTCCGTCGTGATTAGGCATCAGATCCTGGAATACCTTTGGATGAGGAGAAAAAATGATTGTCTTGGATTCAATTAGGTCTTGTACCTTGTTCTGAAAAGCCCAACATTTCTCAATACTGTGCCCCTGGGCACCTGAATGGAATTCGCACCTGGAATTAGGATCGAAATTTGATGGTAGATTATCAGCAGAAGGAGCTCTCATGGTACGGAGCTCAACCAGGTTCAACTTCAGAAGCTCTGGAAGCAATACAGCATATGGACATGGGATAGGATCAAGTCTGCGGTTTCTCGCTCTTGTTCTTTCCTGAAACAGTCTCTGTACCTGTTGTTGCTGACCCTGTGGTCGTGATTGAAAACTTCGTTGTTGACATTGCGTTGGACGCCTGACATGTCCCTGTACTTTCTTACTCATACTCGGCCGAGGGGTGAATGAAGATTGTTGATGTAGTCCTTTTGAAGACTTGGCCTGGGCAATGATTCTAGAAGAAGGAAAGTCGACCACTTCTTTTGTATTTTTGCATGCTGAAGGAGGAGTTAGCTCGTGACACTCAATCAACCCCTTTTTGAACAGTTGTGGACATAACTCAGCATAAGACACGGGTATCGGATCAATAACCCTTTCTTGCTCCTGTTGATGACAGGTTGCTACCCATGGAGGAGCTATAGACGAACCCTGTTGAAGTATTTCTCCTGGAAACCAAGGCGTAGTAGCTGAGGAGGATCCCTGATAAGGAAAGAAAGTGCTCACTTCTTTGGTAACGATTGGTGTAGGATCATTCAGTTCACATGTGGAGTTGGTTCCTATCTGATGCTCTTCCTGACTGACGAGTGACGATTGCTGGTGAAGAGATTTGAACTGTAGAGGAAATCCATCTAAAGAACCCTGATTCATTGGACATCCCAAAGAGATGGGAGAAACATGCCCTTCTGTTTGAAAAGTAGACGCACAAATATTTTCCTTTTTCGACATAGAATTCATGATTCATGTAAGCAGCTTTATCTGAGTCTTCATCAGGTTGAATTCTTCTCTTAGCAATTTCGGATCCTGGGACAACGCTCGAATGTCCACTACAACATGCCCCAGTTGGGCCTTCATCTCAGTCACCTCCGCTCGGAGTTGTTCCATGTCTAAGCCTTGACAGTCGTGATTCAAATTGACCATTCTGGAGAGAAACCAGGTCAGGATAAGAATTTGTCTCTGAACACCTGTAAAAAATGCAAGGATGTATGCAAATGCCATGTTCGATTATTTCCAAGGAATCCATCTGTTTTGATCCCAGTTTTAATGCAGAAGAAAATTCGACATAATCCAGATATGGGATCCTTAGAAGTAACTGAACATGTATGCTAAAATGCCATGATGTCATGTATGCAACTGGCATGCAGTCAGCGGTCCGACGCTGGTGTGGATCAGATAACCAAATGTTGGTGAAGATCATGATATCAGTATCTCTGTGCAGAAGTTCCAGAATTCTCAACCAAGTATCATATAGGACCGGACCATAACACGGAGTAATACTGGCAAAAGCGGGTATGTTGGAAGTTTTAGGGTTCCTGCAAACCTGTAAACCCCTCCCAATCTCACGGGTGTGCTACTACGGGTCAACATCACGAACTCTCAAAGCCGAATAGCAATAATACGTTCACCATTTCCGAGAAATGGCTCATGACCAAATCAGGGAATCGGTTTGGCATTATGTACTACTCAGGGAGGCCTCAGCTGAATTCCGGAAAAAGCAAGCATCCCTCATAAGTTCCCGGCTTCAAGCACTGAAGTCGAGAAACAATAGTACATTCATCCCGAAGGGTACAATACTACCGTCATACGACCAGTTGCTTTAACCAGGTTCCTACGAGAGAACAAGGTCATCCTATGCGATTTCCTAGTGGGCCCTCGGGTGCGAATGGGTTTGCCACGAAATGTGGTCTGCCATTGTCACCACTGGAGAGGGTTGTTTCCACTAAGGTCCTCGATGATCGGTTCCCAGTGTTAACAGCTTAGGTGGGAACATTCTATGGTCTGCCTAGGCAGTATAGAACATATCCCAAGAGAGCCTGATCTAGGTGTGGGACTCGTGAAAACTACACGTGCTCAAGACCACGCAAGCCACACGACTGCCCACTCTAAATCCTATGTGTATACTCAAGCCGGGTATTTGGCTTATCTCACAATAATCCCATCCCGCCAAGGAAAACCAGAACAGCCAGTACAGTATATGCCAGTATATGTGACAGTAAAGTAAAGTGCAGAAAGCTGTAAATAAGGTTGTAAAGGAAAGCGATAAACTGTAAACAAAACAGTAAAGCTAAACTAAAGCATAACAGCATACGAATAAACACCCAAAGAAAACAGAAACAAACAAGCGCTAGGATTGACTCTCAAAGGGGAAATTAGAATTTCTAAAGTCCCCAGCAGAGTCGCCAGCTGTCGCTCCCGGGATTTTCATCCTAGTACAAACGCGAAAGTGGCGCGGAAAGGTAGAGTCGCCAGCCAGACATTTTTATCCCAAAGGAATGGGAAAGGTAATGTTGCACAAACCTGAGGAAGAAGGAAAAGGACGAGGCCTTGCGAACCAAAGATCTGGATACGGAAGTCGGTTACGAATTGAGAAGGTATTAGCACCCCAATCCGTCCGCCGTACTCGACGGGATCCACGCTTAAAAGTCTGTTTTTAAAGGGTGAGAAATAATATGCTGTTTGAGTAAAGGAATGGCTTTCTGGAATGAAATGGAAATGAGAAAAGAAATGAAATTAACAAATGGGAATAAAGGGGGAAAAATGTAGGGAAAAAAAGAAATATTGTGCTCGAATGGGCCCTACCCCACTGCCTACGTACCTCATCGGGATAAATGAGGATCAGAGACGCCGTAGTTCGTCTAACTAAGGCTTACACTCGTTTATGATTTTTAGGATGACGTTTCCATAGCTCTAGCTCAGGTGTTACCGGCTCTGACTCGAGGGTGTTTACCGTATCGCTGTTTGAACTGTCGAGACAAGTCATGTTCGTCCGCAAAGAGTATGAGATGAGATGAGAAGACGTGACTTCTTGGTTTGTTGTTTTTTTAGAAGAAATGTTTCGAATTTGTGTTTTTCGTATGTACAACACTAAAGACTGTGACACAGGAGCGAATACTTTCCAAGATCGCCCCCAATGGAACGTTTGTAAAGCATCCTAGAAGAGTGAAGGAGACCTCCACTAGTCATTTCCCGTATAGCTTAAGGCTTGTGGCGCATTGTACACCTTTTCCTTTATTAAGTGTTTTTGATTTTCTTTTAAGATGAGAAGAGAGACTCAAGTTATAAAAGGAAAACTTCTAAGGGCAACTAGACTTACCCTAAGTTAGTTGAATTCATGGATAACCTATGGTTAGTGAGGTTTGCAATTAAATCTACCTAAGAGATATAAGACTAGACATACAAGTAAAAGAAGTTAACAATGAGCAATATGGTCCTCCTAGGTCATGGTAGGTAAAAACGGTATGGAATGTAAACGGGATGGAACAATGGTTCGGGTGGGTCGGTTGCGTGGTGCTAAGACGCACGACTTATGGTGTGAAACATACAAGGCTTGCCTTTTGGTTGAATGGAATGGAACGATGGCGATCGAGGAACCCTATAGTTACATGCAACTTTATTTATTTATTTGAAAATATACTCGACGTTGGATCGAGCCTTTTACTTATTTTTGAGATTTTCGTTTTCTAACGATTTGTTTTATCTTTTCTAATCCTAATTAAGGAAATTATACAAGCATACAAGTATTACACTATTACATCACAAAGTACACAAAGTATAAAACACAATTGAGGCACAAAAATATCCAAGTCCATAAGCCAAACCTTGCAAAATACCTTGCACAAAAAACAAATAGTTAGTGAATGATATGAAGCATGAATATGCATAATATGATGGAATGATTTAAAATGACGAAAAAATATTAAAAGTCATGAGAAAAATATGAAATTAAATTCCTAAGGTCTTAAATCTGATTATAGCATTGTGTAAAAAAATCTCTAAAAAATTCTCATTCTAACTAAGGCAAATGGTCACCTAAATCTAACTAAAGTTTAATCACAACTTTGCACAAATTATACCACCAAAACAGTAGAAAAAATGTCCTAAAAATTACACCAAAAATATTATAGGTACTTCTATTTGTCCTCTAATCATAGCAAAAAGAATGGGTCAAAAATGTTATGGGAAGTGGTAGAAATAAATTGTACAACTTTATGTGTCCATATTAGAAAATCAATTAAATGAAAATTCGAAATTAAATTGAAAAATGATTAAATTCAGAAAATAAAAATAGGGAATGTTTCTAAAATGTCTTAAAATTCTAATATAATTTTGGTGGATTTTTATTATTCATATTTTTTTGTGAATTAATTGAACAATACAAAAATAGAAATTTAAAAGAAAAGAATAGAAAGGGGGGTGAGGAAGCACTGTTTTTTGAGTTAAAACTGAAATTGGGCCCAGAATGGGGGTGGAATTAGTGAATCCTCTAGGCCCATGCGCAGGAGCCTGAGTATAGTAAGTGGCAGGAAGAAATCTTCCTCCTAAAAATCAGAATTACCAAATTAATTTCATTAACTATATTTAAATTACACTAATCATAATTATGATTTTTTTTATTCCCCTTAATCTTATCTTATTAAAATCCTTAATGGTGCTTTTAATTGGATTAATGGCATTTGATAATAATATTTTGTGGTGAATTAAAATCTTAAGATTATAATTACCTTATAACATTCCCTAATCTAAGAATTAATCCAAACAAATTATACACACAGCAAGACAAAATGAAACGAAAAAGAAAGGGGGCTAAGAGAAAACCCTAAATCTTCTTCTCTCTCATGCCTCTCCTCTCACTCCTTTCGTCTTCTTCCATTCCGCCACCCCTCTTTTCATTCGCCGCCGCCATCTCCCTCTTTTCATTCATCACCCACCGCCGCGGCTTATAAGAGAAAATGACGACCTTCCGCGATCTCCCCCTATGAGTGAGTGAGACTTAGGTACACTCACCTATGCCAACCTCAATGAAAAAACTCTAAAAAAACACTGAACAAACAATAAACGTCTTTCCTTCGGGACTTCTTTTCTCATCACCTTCATTCTCATTGTAAGGACTTACTACGACTTGTCTCTCTGCAAGACGGTAACACGCTCGTGCCAGACGAGTCTGCAACACCTGAAGATTGACATAAGCAGTTCAAGCCTTAACACACAAGAAAATTTCCTCCCTAGTTAGGGGAACTACGACGACTATGATCCTCTTGTCCAAATGAGGTACGTAGGCAGCGGGGTAGGGCCCGTCCGAGCACAATCTTTATTTTCCCTGCATTTTTCCTCTTCGATTTCATTTTAAGTTCCCTTTCATATTTTAGTTTCAGTCCTTCTTTTGAAGAAGCTTCATTTCTTCACCCTTTGAAATAGTTTCTTTGCAAGCATGGATTCTGTCGGGTACGGAGGACGATCTGGGGTGCTAATACCTTCCCAGTTTGTAAGCGACTCTTGAACCCAGTTCTTTGATTCACATGACCTTTATCCTTCCTTTCTTTTCTTCGGTTTGTGCAGCATTACCATTCAGGTCCCTTCGGGATAAAAATGCCTGGCTGGCGACTCTACCCTTTTCCGCACCACTTTTGCGTTTGTACCGGGATGGAAATCCAGGGAGCGACAACTGGAGACTCTGCTGGGGATCAAACCCATAATCTCTGGTTTCCCCTTGAGAGTATCTCCCAGCGCTTGCATGTTTCTGTTTCTTTGTGTGTTTGATTTTTTGTTGTTGCCTGTTTATTTTACTGTTGTTTATTTACAGTTTATTTACAGCTTTATTTACAGTTTTCAGTATTTATTTTCTTGCATCATGTGTTATACTGGATTGTCTGGACTGATTTTTTGTTTGGTGGGACTTGGGTGATACTGTTACTGTGAGATAAGCCAGGTACCCTGCTTCAGTGCACCTTAGGACTTCTGCGCTCCCGGAACTATTACCTCATGATCTTCTCTACCCCATCACTATTAGAGTTTTTTCCTTCTGTGGGAATCGAACCCTGTACCCTAGGGTTCAAGTACATGTTCATTCCATTCCCACTACCACTTGAGCTACTAGCTCAAGTGGTAGTGGGAATGGAATGAACATGTAATTGAACCCCAGGGTACATGGTTCGATTCCTACGGAAGGCAAAAACTCTACTAGTGAGGGGGGTAGAGAAGATCATGAGGTAATAGTGTCGGAGCGCAGAAGGCTCGGGCTGTTACATAAAAGTTGTAACACCCCATTTTTAATATTTAATCGTTGGGTAATTTTGTTTTTATGTTGGCCTTAGTTAAGGCGTGTGTCTTGTTACTTTTGGTGTTGTGTCCTAGTGGGATGTGTATATTTGGGTGCGAGTAGCAATAGAGAGGGTGTGAATATTAGTAAGACCATTTAGTTACTATTTTTATTATTATTAATCCTTTGATAAAAACCAATAATTGAAATAATAAAATTATTATTATTATTATTAACTAGACTAAGGAGCGGTTTAGTAAAAAGTTAGTAGAAGGTTAATATTGAATTAGTCAAAAACAGAAAAATTAGTGTTAGATTAATTGTGAAATTTTGGTGAGAAGAACAAAGGAGGCTAGGAAGAAGAACACATCTAGGGCACCTAAATCATCCAAAATTCGCAGGATTTTTCACTGAAATTCGAGGTAAAGAGGGAGAACGAATTTAATTTCAAGTGGTTTAACATAATGGGTAGTTTGGGTGTATCCTCTCCTCTTAGGAATTTATGTTGATTATGATGTGTATGATGAATCTTTGAATATATGATGATTGTTATGAATCCATGAATTTCTTACTATGTTATAATGATTTTTGTTGCAATTCTGTTGGTGTTGATCTAGATGACGAAATCTTTATGAATATAGTTGTTATAGATGAACAGAATAAGGTTTAAATCTAAAACGAAAATTAATCGGAATATAGTAACATAGATGAAAGATAGATGAAGATTGGAGAGTAAAACTGGTCTAGAAATTATTTTAGGACAGGTATGAACCATGGAATCGATATGAGTGAGGTATAGATATGAAATTATGTAGAAAACCCAGAAAACGCAATGTTTATGCCCATACACGTATGGACTAGGCTAATACACGTATGGAGGGCATGGGATTGGACCAATAGGTGTATGAGGGCATTGATACGCGTATTTGGGGGTGTATGGGGGCGTATAGGCCCAGACCAATACGCGTATGGCCAGCGTGTGGTGCAAAAACGCGCAGTTTTGCGATTTCTCTCCCGATTTCGCCTGCGTAGCCGATTCTTTTGGTGTGAGGTATGAAGATGAATCTTAAAACATATTTAGTAGAGATTTAACCTTGATATTGAATAATTTTTAGAAATTAGTTGGATTAATTTAGTCGGAGAATCGATTAAATCGCGTGAAGTGAATATAGGTGATTATTGATGGAAATTGTGTTGTGCTTTGTTCGGATGGATCGTGTTGAAGTATAATATGGTGGATTATACATGATGTATGATTTTACATTATCATGCATACATTTTTCCGTTATTGTGGGGATGATCGGCCGGATGGGCGAATACGATCATGCGTACTCCGTTATGGAGAGTGTTGGGATAATCATTGGCTGATGGGTGTATGTGATTATCCGTGTTCGATTGAATGAACAAAACCTGGTACCATATGCATTGTGTCGTGTTGAGTTACATTGCATACTTATTGTTGTCTATTGTGCATAATTATTATTGTAATTGTCATTATGGATTATTGGTGAAAGTTGTGATGATTGTTGTTGTTGATTGCGTGAGAAATTATCCCATATGTGTTATATGCGTCGTTTATATTTGAATTTGTTTATCACCCCTTTGTTGTTGTTGTTGCGCCTGTGCTTCTTTGTAAGTATAGACAATCCAGGTACTTAGAGTGCGTGGAGTCATGTTGATGTGTTTGAGTCTTAGGATGCTCTGATACGTAACACGGGATGGGGATCTTTCTGTTGTTATTTTATTTTTGTTACGTATCTGTTTTTATGGAATTAAACATATTGAGGATATTTTGTTGAAACTGGCTTGTTGCCTTGGTTGTTTTAAAATGATTATTATTATGTTGTTTTTAATGACAGAACATTTTGTTGGTTATTATTGTTGAAAGCGTGACATTCCACTTTAAACTCTGATTTTTGTTGTATAAACGTTATTTTTATTTATTTAGGAAAGTGGGATGTTACAATTGGTATCAGAGTAGGTCGGTCCAACCAGCCAGATGTTGTGTCGAGTTAGTCCATAGAATAGGGATTGTTGTTGTGTTATAACCTGTAGAGGTTGTGTTTGTTGTGATAGTATGGCAGGAAGGAATGATGTTGCACTCGCTGCTGCTATGCAAGACATGGCGCAGGCTGTTGTGAACATTGCTCCAGCTGCGGGGAATGTTGAGTTTAGTGATCTGGATCAGTTCAGAAGTAACAAGTCGCATAAGTACGAAGGAGGTATTCTGGATCCAGAGGCTGCACAGAAATGGCTGAAGGCAACTGAAAAAATCTTCAGGACCATGGGGTGCATTGATGATCAGAAGGTGACGTTTGGTACTCACATGCTTGAGGGCGAAGCTAAAGTCTGGTGGGACAAAAGTTGCCAAAGGTTGGAAGCTCCAGGTACTGCCGTTACTTGGGCTGTGTTTCGTGGTGAGTTTCTGGAGAAGTATTTTTCGGAAGACGTTCGCAGTGCTAAGGAGGTTGAGTTCCTGGAACTGAAGCATGGTACTGTGACAATGGTTGAGTATGCTGTGAAATTTGAAGAGCTGGTACAATATTGGACTCTTTATAACATTGAGGAGGTTATGACTTCGAAGTGCTTGAAATTTGAGAATGGATTGCATCCTGAGATCAAACAGGGCATTGCTTGTCAGAAGATCAGGAGTTATCTAGAACTAGTGAGTATGAGCAGAATCTATGATAATGATTAAAAGGCTCGTATTGCTCACTATAAAGTGGTGAATGATAAGAAGGGTAAGTAGAGGTTTGGGGGTACTCCTTATAGTGCTCCGGCGGATAAAGGTAAATAGAAAATTGTTGCTGACAAGAAGCCAAGTGGGGGAGGGGCAAATCCTAATCCTGTGAAGTGTTTCAGATGTGGAAGTACAAGTCATCATGTTAATACTTGTCAGAATGAAGTCAAGAAGTGCTTTAAGTGTGGAAGGAAAGGTCATGTAGTAGCTGACTGTAGAGTGACTATGCCTACTTGTTTCAATTGTGGTGAATAGGGCTATATCAGAACAACTTGTCAGAAACCGAAGAAAACCCAAGGAACCACTGGTAAAGTGTTTGCATTAGTAGGAGCCCAGTCTACTAATGAGGAGCGTTTTGTTAAAGGTACTTGCCTTATTAATAATACTCCTTTAGTTGCTATTATTGATACAGGTGCAACACACTTGTTTATTTTTGTTGATTGTGTGAAGTGATTAGGAATTGTTCATTCTACTATAGAACGAAGAATGACTATTTAAACTCCATCTACTGGTTCTGTAATCACATCGTTAGTATGTCTGAAGTGTCTGACCAGTATTTTTGATAGGGATTTCTATGTGGATTTAATTTGTTTGCCACTTGGTAGTATATATGTTATTTTGGGGATGAACTTGTTGGAATTCAACCAGGTCTGTATTGACTACTATAGGAAGAAGTTGTTGTTCCTTACTCCTGAAGAGGAAGCGTTGGCTAATTCGTTATCTACGAAAGAGTTGAGGACCTTGTTGGATGATGAGGCGATGATGTTTGCATTATTCGTGTCGTTGTCTGATGAAAGTAAAGTATCGATTATGGAGTTGCCAATTGTAAATGAGTTTTCGGAAGTATTTCCGGATGATATTTTGGAATTACCTTTGACGAGAGAAATTGAGTTTACTATTGATCTTATTCCTGGTACGAGGCCTATTTCTATGGCGCCGTACATGATGTCTGCATCAGAGTTAGCAGAGTTGAAGACTCATATTGGTGAATTGCTTGATAAGAAGTTTATTAGACCAAGTGTGTCGTCGTGGGGAGCTCCAGTGTTGTTGATGAAGAAGAAAGATGGTAGTATGTGTATATGCATTGATTACCGTCAGTTGAACAAGGTGACCATTAAGAATAAGTATTTGTTTCCAAGGATTGATGACTTAATGGATCAGCTAGTTGGTGTGCGTGTTTTCAGTAAGATTGATCTGAGGTCAGGTTACCATCAGATTCGAGCGAAAGAAGGTGATATTCTGAAGACTGTGTTTAGAACTCGATATGGACATTATGAATATGTTGTGAT
This sequence comes from Lathyrus aphaca, assembly GCA_963966055.1. Taxonomy (NCBI): domain Eukaryota; kingdom Viridiplantae; phylum Streptophyta; class Magnoliopsida; order Fabales; family Fabaceae; genus Lathyrus; species Lathyrus aphaca. The sequence continues at coordinate 480,739,113 of OZ014525.1, read as the reverse complement.
GCCATTTGGAGTGTCTAATGCGCCAGGTGTATTTATGGAGTATATGAATTGTATTTTTCATTCTTATTTGGATCAGTTTATTGTGGTGTTTATTGATGATATACTTATTTATTCTAAGAATGAAGTTGATCACAAGGAACATTTGAGAGTTGCTTTGCAGGTGCTGAAAGATAACAAGTTGTTTGCTAAGTTAACGAAATGTGAATTTTGGCTTGATAATGTAAGTTTCTTAGGTCATGTTATTTCTGGTGATGGTATATCGGTGGATCCATCTAAGGTGAGTGTTGTGTTGCAATGGGAACCTCCGAAGACTGTAACAGAGATTCAAAGTTTTATTAGTTTAGCAATTTATTATAGAAGATTTATTCAGGGATTTTCTAATTTGGCGTTACCGTTGACTCAGTTGACTAGGAAGAGTCAAGCGTTTATTTGGGATGCAACTTGTGAGGAAAGTTTTGAGGAATTAAAGAAGAAATTGACTACGACACCAGTGTTGATTTTACCAAGTCTTGGTGAACCTTTTATTGTTTATTATGATGCGTCCAAGATGGGACTAGGTGGTGTATTAATGCAAGATGGTAAGATAATAGCTTGTGCTTCTAGACAATTAAGAGTGCATGAAAGGAATTATCCTACCCATGATCTTGAATTAGCTGCAGTGGTTTTTGTGTTGAAGATTTGGAGACATTATTTGTATGGGTCAAGATTTGAAGTGTTTAGTGACCATAAAAGTTTAAAGTATTTGTTTGATCAGAAAGATTTAAATATGAGGCAAAGAAGATGGTTAGAATTTCTGGAGGATTATGATTTAATTTGAGTTATCATCCAGGTAAGGCTAATGTTGTAACAGATGCTCTGAGTCGCAAGACAATTCATATGTAGGCGTTGGTGGTGAAGGAATTGGAATTAATTGAACAATTTAGAGATTTGAGTATGGTTTGCGAGACGACACTTGAGAGTGTTAGACTTGGAATGTTGAAAGTGAATAATGATTTCTTGGATATTATTAAAGAGAATCAGAGACTTGATGTGAAGTTAGTTGACTTGATGCCTTCGAGATACAACGATCCTGAAAATGATTTCTGGGTGGATAATGTTGGTGTATTAAGGTTCTGGGGCAGAATTTGTGTGCTGGACAATGTTGATCTAAAGAAAGCAATTTTAGAAGAGAGTCATCGTAGTAGCTTGAGTATTCATCCAGGAGCTACGAAGATGTATCAGGACTTAAAGAAGTTATTTTGGTGGTTTGGTATGAAAAGGGATATTGCACAATTTGTGTATGCCTGTTTGGTATGTCAGAAGTCGAAAGTGGAGCATCAGAAACCTTCAGGATTGATGTAACCATTGGAAATTCCAGAATGGAAGTGGGATAGTATTGCAATGGTTTTTGTTACTAGTTTGTCGAATACGGCGAGAGGATTTGATGCTATTTGGGTGGTTGTGGACAAACTTACAAAATCTGCACACTTTATTCCTATTAATATGAGTTTTCCGTTGACGAAGTTGGCTGAGATTTACATCAGGATAATTGTGAAACTACATGGTGTTCCATCGAGTATAGTGTCGGATAGAGATCCAAGATTTACGTCTGAATTTTGGAAAAGTTTGCAAGAGGCTTTGGGTTCAAAGTTGAAATTGAGTTCGGCTTATCATCCGCGGACAGACGGTCAGTAAAAAAGGACTATTCAGACTTTGGAAGATTTGTTGAGAACTTGTGTGTTGGAACAAGGTGGTGCATGGGATACTCATTTGCCATTGATTGAGTTCACGTACAATAATAGTTACCATTCTAGTATTGGAATGGCGTTGTTTGAAGCTTTGTATGGTAGAAGGTGTAGAACACCTTTATGTTGGTATGAAACTGGGGAAAATGTGGTGCTTGGACCCGAAATTGTACAACAGACTACTGAGGCAATTCAGATGATCCGAGAAAAGATGAAAGTGTCTCATAGTAGATAGAAAAGTTATCATGATAACTGGAGGAAAGAATTAGAATTTGTTGAAGGTGATCATGTATTTTTTTAGGGTTAATCCAATGACAAGTATCAGTCGTTCTTTGAAATCGAAGAAGTTAGATCCTAAGTTCATTGGACCATATCGAAGAAGTTATGATGTGTATAATGAATCTTTGAATATATGATGATTGTTATGAATCCATGAATGCCTTACTATATTATAATAATTTATGTTGCGACTCTGTTGTTGTTGATCTAGATGACGAAATTTGTATGAATATAGTTGTTATTGATGAACAGAATAAGGTTTAGATCTAGAACGAAAATTAATCAGAATATAGTAACATAGATGAAAGATAGATGAAGATTGGAGAGTAAAACTGGTGTAGAAACGATTTTAGGACAGGTATGAACCATGGAATCGATAAGAGTGAGGTATAGATCTGAAATTATGTAGAAAACCCAGAAAACACAATGTTTCTGCCCATACGCGTATGGACTAGGACAATACGCGTATGAAGGACATGAGATTGGACCAATATGCGTATGAGGGCTTTGATACGCATATTGGGGGACGTATAAGGGGCATATAGGCCCAGGCCAATACGCATATTGGAAGGCCAATACGCGTATGGCCAGCATGTGGTGCAAAAACGTGCAGTTTTGCAATTTCTCTCCCGATTTCGCTAGCGCGTAGCCGATTCTTTTAGTGTGAGGTGTGTATATGAATCTTAAAATATATTTAACCGAGATTTAACATTGATATTGAATAATTGTTGGAAATTAGGTTGATTAATTTAGTCGGAGAATCGATTAAATCGCGTGAGGTGAATATAGGTGATTATTGATGGAAATTGTGTTGTGCTTTGATCGGATGGATCGTGTTGAAGTATAATATGGTGGATTAGACATGATACATGATTTTACATTGTCATGCATACATTTGTCGTTATTGTTGGGATGATCGGCTGGATGGGGGAATACGATCATCTGTACTCCGTTATAGAGAATGTTGGGATAATCATTGTCGAATGGGTGTATGTGATTCTCCGTGTTCGATTGAATGTACAAAACCTGGTACCACATGCATTGTGTCGTGTAAAATCACATTGCATACTTATTGTTGCATGTTGTGCATAATTATTGTTGTAATTCTCATTGTGGATTATTGGTGAAAGTTGTGATGATTGTTGTTGTTGATTGCGTGAGAAACTATCCCATATGTGTTATATGCGCCGTTTATATTTGAATTTGTTTCTCACCCCTTTGTTGTTGTTGTTGCTCCGTGCTTCTTTGCAAGTATAGACAATCCAGGTACTTAGAGTGTGTGGAGTCGTGTTGTTGTGTTCGAGTCTTAGGATGCTCTGATACATAACACGAGATGGGAATCTTTTTGTTATTATTTTATTTTTGTTACGTATCTGTTTTTATGGAATTAAACATATTGAGGATATTTTGTTGAAACTGGCTTATTGCCTTGGTTGTTTTAAAACGATTATTATTTCGTTGTTTTTAATGAGAGAACATTTTGTTGGTTATTATTGTTGAAAGCGTGACATTCCACTTTAAACTCTGATTTTTGCTATATAAACGTTATTTTTATTTCTTTGGGAAAGTGGGGTGTTACATGATAAGTGCAAATTATATCAATTTGTATTTAAGTTTTGTTGCACTTATCGATACTTTTTGTTAAAATCGTTCGAATATACCCCGCTTTATTTGTAAATATGTTTACTTTACGCTATAATGTATAAATTATGTTATCGTATAAATACCCTTGAATTTAATTGTTTTCCATTTATTTTTATAGGTATTAAAGCAAGGATATCTTGTCATATTCATAAAGAGCATTGATAAATCTTTCCAACACTTCGAACCGGGCGAAAAACAGAGTCACAATTCTAAAGTTATGGTTGAAAAAAGAAAACAGAAAATGTTGTCAATCTTTACTCGCCCCAGGCTTGCTGGGAAAAGCAGAGGCGAGCCAAACAAAAAAAAAATTCTAAAAAAGACCAGCATATGCTGCCTTACTTTGTTGGGTGAACCAGGACTTCGCCGAATGAATCTGGACGGATAAAAACAGCATTTAAGGGCTAAAAACACTTTTTTCTAGAGGATGGTTGGGTAATATTTGTTCCCAATGAATCAAACCTTCATTTTTGGTAGATTTAGTTTGAAAACAACATTGGAGCTTGTATACGGATGATCCATAATGGATTGATCATTGATCAACGCTGATAAATCGAGAGATTTTTAGTTAATTTCTCATCTTCTTTGTGTATTCTTCATTTGTTAGATTTTGTATATGTATTTACTTTGATCTTATGTATAGTTATCGCTCATGGTGTTATATAAAGCTTGATTTACAAATCTTTGTCGGTGTCTTCCTTGATTTTTTGCTTTATGCTCAGAGTTTGGGTTGTGTTAGAGATAAACATCACAAACTTTGATTAGAGGTGATTATCTGTTAGTTTTTGGATTCTAGAGATAGATTTAGAGCTAACAATCTATGGGTAATAGAGCTTAATGTCATTCGTATTTCAGTCAGGTGCGAGAGCGGCAACGAGAGTAATACAGTTGTTCTCTCAGCTCAGTGTGATAGAGATGGACAATGTTGTTAGTGATTCCAGATGATATTGATGAGTATTATAGGTTGAGTATAACTGGTCAATAAGTTTAAGTTTATGACGAGTAGATTATATGCATACCGGATACGTTTCTTCTCTCTAAAAAATGAATTCTTTTTATGTTCATATTTACTTTTCTGTTTCTATGTCTCAAACCATTTTTAATCCAAACTCATTAATGCGATACATGTCGAACAACAATTCAATAACACCGATATCTATGGACACGATAAATTCTCGAAAAAACACTTCCAAAAACTTTTGTTGCTTGCCGCTATACTGCTTTCAACAAAATGGTGTCGTTGTCGGGGAATGGTTTTGATATTAAAATACATTGTGATAGTTTCGATGTTTTGGAGATTTGTACATAATTGTCTATATTGTATTTATGTTTGTATAGCTACTAGTTTTACTTTTATTTTCCATTATGTTTGTTCAAGTGTTGTATACATTTTGCTCTAGTAACGTTTGTTCAAGTGTTTGGTTAGGACACTTGCTTTTAGTTTGCATGGTGAGGCATCACCATGGCATGAAGTGAGGAAGTTACTAGCTAAGCACAATAAAGGCGTCGAGCTTACGACGTAAAACAAACATGTTTTATCGTTTTTTGTTACATTATTACTTTTTCATTCTAGCTTAGGTAGTGTGGTGAACATTCATTAAACAAGTTGTACTCGGTTTGTTCGTAAAATTCTCAAATCTTCACTTTACAACTCGTTTAATCTATTTTCACCCAATCTTTTAGTTTGTTTATATTAATAATTTTTGTGTTTGTCCAAGAGCTTGTTTTGAGTAGCTTGAGTAATTTAAGGTGATTTTCCAAGTTTTATCGTTACAACTTGCGGGTGTATGGTAATGATATTGTTAAGTTTTGTATACGTCCAAGGTATGTGTTTATCGTATTCTAGAATTTAGCATATTCATGAAACTTAGGCTTTTTACTAACTTCCATGCCATTCATTCTTTTGTATACTTGTTCTTGATGTGAATCACTTTTGTTCCCACCTTTTTTGTGAGATAGCTTTCCATTTATCATATATGCACGAAGTACCATGATTATTGTTTTCACTGGATTTTATTATGCTTAATCTTTTGTTTGTTTTGATTATATAAAAGCATGAAAAGGATCAAGGCGTTTTTCTTTATTTTGAGCATAACTACCTAGCCAAATAGTCAATTCACCCTATGAGTGTGTGAGCATTCGGTAACCCCTTTTGAGCATTTCTATCATTATCCATGTTGTTTGAACTTAATGCTTGTCTATGAGTATTGAATTCACTTTTGAATGGATTTTGATTGATTGTTTTTTCTTGAACCCTCAATTTTGTGTTGTTGTATGATTTTTTACCTTGCCTTAGAAATTAGGGAGTATTCACATGATGATGTGATTGAATTCAAGTCAGGGAGAGAATGATTGTTTACTCATTGGTTGGTTTCTATGATGTTGAAAGAGAAAAGAAAAAAGAAAAAATTTGAAAAAGAAAAGAAAAGAAAAAAAGAGAAAGAAACGGAAAATTCTTAAGAAAGGAAACAAAAAGAGTTAAAATAATTGTGTTAAATAAGTATTGTGTTTTTTGTAACACTTGGGATTTTGGAAGAATTTGATTGGAATTTTTTGTTTGAGTCTTTGTGAGTTGATCACTCCCTTAGGCTTAGGCAAGTTTTTGTTTCAATTACCTTTAGAAATTGCCCCTTAGTGGTTTACCCGACCACGCTACAACCTTGAAAGCCGTTATGATTCTTGCTTTTATGTTTTCAATATGATTTTTGGATGAGTGCATAATTTAATCTTTTGTTTGCAAGATTATTGTGTGAGCGAAAAGTACCTCATTATTTGTTCGTCTAAATATGTTTCAATATGTTTCTGATGGAATTTCATGATGCCTTTGAACCCGTACAGACTGTAAATAAATTTCGAATGGTAACACTGCATCATGTCCAAAAGTTAATTTAAATGGAGTAGAGTTTGTAGCTTCTTTAGGAGACGTTCGACAAGCCCACATCATCTGATCCAAAGTCTTGTGCCAATTTATGGGTTTTTTACCCACATGTTTTTTTATCAAATTTATCACAACCTTGTTTGCTACTTCGACTTGTCCATTTGCTTGGGCGTAATAAGGTGTAGAAGTCAAAAGCTTAAAACCTGTCTCCTTTGCAAATGTTTGCATGTTTCTTCCAGTAAACACAGATCCTTGATCGGTGGTTATTGTTTCTGGTATTCCAAATCTATAAATTATATATTTTTGGATAAACTCTATGACTGCTTCTTTGTCCACGTTTACCAGAGGTATGCCTTCAATCCATTTAGTGAAGTAATATACCCCAACCAAAATATATCTCTTCCCTTTTGACAAAGTTGGTCGAATTTCTCCAATTAAGTCCAAAGCCCAACCTCTGAAGGGCCAAGGCTTTATAATCGAATGCAACTCACTTGCAGGAACATGTGGTATACCTGCATGTACTTGGCATTCCTGGAACCCTTTTGCAAATTCGAAACAATCCTTCAACATGGTTGGCCAATATAGACCTTGTCGAAATAATAACCATTTCATCTTATGCCTTACTTGGTGTGCGCCACATGCACCACTGTGCACATTCGACAAAGCTATGTAAGCTTCTCCTTCGCCCAAGCATTTCAATAGAACTCCTTCTGCAATCTTTTTAAATAACTCACTTCCAAAGAGTATGTAGCTTAGAGCTCTGTACTTTACCTTTCTTTCTACTTTCTAGTTTGGGTCTTGTAGATAATCCTTAATAGGTTTTCTCCAATCCTTAAATTCTGAACTATCTATATTGAAAATTTCAAAGTTTTCCTCATCCCCATAACCTAATTTTATTGTCTCTAAATCTGATGGGGCTAGTTTGATGGATATAACCCTTCCCCTTACTTCAATAGCGTTCTCCAAATTTTCCTTCGACACTTTGTAGCCTAATGCAATTTGGGCTAGGTCATTGGCTTCCTGATTTTTTATCCTAGGAATATGTTGAAGGGTTACATTGTCGAATGCTTTGAGGAGTCTGTTGGCTATTACAAATTACATAATAAGATTTTCTTTGACACGTTTATATTCTTTGGTTAATTGTTTTATTACCAATTCAGAGTCACCCATTATTTCGACTCTTGTTTCCCCCAAATCCAACAATATTTCAAGTCCAACTATCAGAGCCTCATATTCTTCCTCATTATTTGAACATAAGCTTTCGACCCTGTACTTGAATTTTGTTGGAATTTTGTCAGGAGAAATAATTAATATTCAAATGTCAATTCCATTCTTATGACTAGAACCATCGAAATACAAACTCCATGGCTTTAATTCGACATATTTTATCTCATTTTCATCTATTGTGTGGTCATCTATAAAGTCAGCAACCACTTGCCCTTTAACAGCCTTTAAAGGGAGATATATTAAGGAATATTATGTTAATGCTAGAGCTCATTTCCCAATTTGACTATGTAAAATGGATTTATATAACATATACTTTATTACGTCGAAATGAGAGGAGACATATACATCAACTGGTTTTATATAATGCTTTAATTTTGTACAAGAAAAATATACACACAAACATAATTTTTCTATTACACTATATCTAGTTTCAACATCGTTTAAGACTTTGCTGAGATAATAGATGGCTCTTTCGACGCCATTCTCATATTCCTGACACAAAATGCTTCCTAAGGTCTTGTCTGATGCTGAGATGTACAATCTCATACTTCTTTTTCTACAAGGAGGCATCAAAACTGGAGGACTGGCTAGATATCCCTTGATCTTGTCGAAAGCATCTTATGCTCTTGTCCCCATATGAAGTCTTCCTTCTTTATTTGAATCAGAGGCGAGAAATCTTGCGTTTTTCCACTAAGGTTGGAAATGAACCTTCTAAGAAAGTTGATTTTCCCTAGTAAAGATTGCAATCCTTTCTTTGTTAATGGCGCTTTCGCTTCCATTATGGCTTTGGCTTTGTTGGCGTTTATTTTGATTCCTTTTTTGTGGACCACAAAACCTAGGAAATCTCCTGCCTGCACATCAAAAGCACATTTAAGTGGATTCATTTTTAAACTAAACTTCCTCATTCTTTCAAAAGATTGTCGAAGATGGTCTAAATGATTTTTTCCTAAAACAAACTTTATTACAATATCATCAATGTATATTTGCATGAATGTTTCAATAAAATCATGAAAGATAGAATTCATAGCCCTTTGGTAAGTTACTCCAGCATTTTTCAAACCAAAAGGAATTACTACCCATTCGTAGGTCCCTATTGCTCCAGGACAACGAAAGGCTGTTTTGGAAACATCTTCTTCTGCAATAAAAATTTGATTATATCCAGAGTACCCATCATACATGCTTAAGTATTCATGGCCTGCTGCAGAATCTACTAGTATTTCTGCTATTGGCATAGGATATTCATCCTTTGGGGTGACTGAATTCAGGTTTCGAAAGTCAATACACACCCTCAGACTGCATTTTTTCTTAATCACAGGTACTATGTTTGCAATCCACTCTACATACCTGGTAGGGAGAATGAATTTGCTTTTGAGAAGCCTTTCGACTTCTTCTTTTATTTTTTATAGGACTTCTGGCGCAAAGCATCTGGGATTTTTCTTTACAGGCTTCTTTCCTTCTATTATAGGCAGCTTTAGTTCGACCAGGCTTCTGTTTAAACCAGGCATTTCGTCGTAGTCCCATGCGAAACAGACTTTGAACTCTTTTAGCAAATGAACTAATTCGACCTTGAGTTGAGGCTCCATCCTAACTCTTATTGTCGTTTTTGTCAATGTCCCTTTGAGCACATTGTTTGTCTAATTCTTCTTTGCTGGCTTCAACATCCATGTATTTTACTTCGGCTTCAAGAGCCGCTTTGTGTTTATTTTCGGCCATATAGGCCGTCAGTCTTTTGAATGCTGGTTCTTCAGTCATCATCGTCGAATTCACTTCCCCAACCTGTTGGCTCAATAGGAGAAGTCCCCCATATGTGGCTTGGTTCTCCAATTACTTCTTTGTCCCACTGAAAGCAATGTGTTGGGTAAAGGTACATGGAACAATAGGCGTTGTCAATTGCTTTCAAGTCAAATTCTGCTGGATTGCAGGGAGGTATATGAGCCAAATTTCTATCGAAGCTTCGACTGTTTGCATTGTTTATTTCAGTCATGAAATAGCTCTGATTTGCTTCTATGTTTTCGACAATTCCATCAGGACGCCATATGACTATACGCTGGTGCATTGAAGAAGGTACAACCCATACTCCATGAATCCACTCCCTTCCAAGCAACAAGTTATAATTTGCCCTAGACGCAATGACTATGAACATTGTTGGCCTAGTTATGGTTCCAACTGTCAAGTCTACCTGGATAACGCCCATGGTAGTGTCCATTTTTCCTTCATAATTCGACAACACCATATTATGGGGTTTTGCGTCAGAATCATCCTTTCCGATTTTCTTTAACATGTAATGGGGCATTAAATTCACTACAGCTCCCCCATCCACTAGTATTTTATTGACACCAACATTTTCAACCTTCCCTTTGATGAACAGAGGTTTCAAATGTCCCTTCATTGATTCATCTGGCTTTTCAAAGAAAGCGTTATGTTCTTAGACGCATCCATTGTTCATTATATAATAACATACGGGTCTGGGTGCCACTGTGTTGTCCACCATGTTCTCCTCTTCATCTTCGACTTCCATGATCCTGTCATAGTCTCTAGGGAGGACAGACACCACATTGCAAACCACGTCGAATGACCCCCTGAATCAGACTTGAAATCATCGGTTGCTTCATCATCTTTTAGAACTTTGTTGTTGATTATTGATATTTGTGACAAGCTGCTTGTGTTATTCTTTTGAGAAGATTCCCTTTTGCTCGCAACTTGAGCGTCCTTGCTTGACTTTGTTTCATCTTGGTTAGCACCTTTTTTCTTGACAATGATTCCTTTTGCAACTTCTTTTATAGTCTTCTTCTACCTCTGGAATCTTCTCCATTGGGATTTTGACATAGGATTTTTTTCCTTTGTAGTTATCTGATGGATATGGTCGTAATTTTGGTCTTTCAGTCTCCTTCTTTCCTTCCACAAAAGATCCTCTTTGAATTTCAAACTTTCTCCACTTATTTGACCCTTTATCACCCCTAATGGGCTAGACCCATCTATTACCAGCAACTTCGCCAGAGGTTTTGTAAGTATTGTAGTGTCTTTCTCCAAACCTCTAGAAGTGGTGCTCAGCTCTTCTTGGGTCATATCTTCTAGTTTTGGTTGTTGGGATTTTCCCCCAGTTTCCTTTTTTCTGGGACTTATACACTGCTTCTAAGTTTGATGTTGCCTTCTTGTCGAATATTTCACTACAACATGGACATAACATCACTTTCGTTTTCTTCCTTTGACATCTCTGGATGAATTCTGCCATATTTTCTTCCTCCTTTGGATACGCCAGCTTCTGGTGTTCTTCTAGATGGTGATCTTCATTAGCCTCCTCTTGGATCTTGTGAGACCAATCCACCATGTTGATATCCATTTTCTGTCCGTTAGTAATGCTTAATTTATTCATTTTTCTAATAAGAGCCTCTTTGACTTCATTTTGGCCTTTTGTCAGAAAAAGACTCTTTTCCTTGACTTGTTGCTTTCTTGGAGCCTCCATGGTCCTGCGTAGTATCCCATAAGGGACTAATTTTGCAGGGCCTTCGATGGATTCTGCCTTAATTCTTGCAATGTCTTTGTTGACAAGTCTTACAGTGTTGGTGTAGCCTACAACATTATTTTCTTTTGTTCAATCAGGTTTGAAACCGTTATCAATCTTGTCTCCCATGGTGAGGCCCTCAGCAACCTTCTTTTTTATTACATAAGAACTATCATATTCTTCTTCATTATTCACATGGACATTTTCCCATCCAGTTGGTTGGATTTTGTTGATGTCAACCTGAGAACTTGCAGGGGCAGTGTATTTCACAAGGTAATCAAACTTCCCATTTGGATCTCCTAGAGTATCCCATATTATTTTACTTTCAGGCATGTTGTTATTTCTTTTGTTGATACTTTTAGTAGCTTTCTTCTTCTGATTATCTACGTCTTCAGTATCTTTGACTTTGTCTTGATTGTCGAAGCCCTCAGTGGCTTCTACCTTGTTTTGACTGTTGAAATCTTCAGTAATCCCAACATTGACTGAGATGTTGCAACTAGTCTCAACGTTGTCTTTGCTATTGAAATCTTCAGTGATCTCCATGTTGATTGAGTTGTCGAAACTCTCAGTAGTCTCAACATTGTTTTGGCTGCAGTCACTCAGTTTCTTCACAGCAAGATTATCAATAATCTTGGTCATTATTGGCATGGTCACATGGTTTTTGGATACCTCCTCCACTTTAGCCTGGTCTGGGAGATCCTCAGCAATCCCCACCATGTTAATATGGGTGTCGAAACCTTCAGTGGCTTCTATCATCTCAAAGTTGTCTTCATACATCTTTTCAATTTCGACCATGTTCACATTGAATGGTTCAGCATAATTGGCTACCATCACCTACATAGGATTGGTATCAATCCTCATTTGTTGCTTTGGTTTGTCTCCAAACTTTAGCCTCCCGTCTTGAATTGCATTCTGAACAAGATCCCTGAAAAGGAAACATTGAGAGGTTTTACGACCAAGAAAGCTATGGTATTTGCAAAAACCTCTCTTTTTCGGTTGGTCAACAGGAGGTTCTTTAACTCTTGGTGGTCTTATTAACTGACCATCTTTAACCAACAAGTCGAAAATTTCGTCACACTTGGTGACGTCGAAAGTGTAAGTTCTTTTGGGGAACTTGTTATTCTTTTCTGGTTCAACTGGATTTTTGCTGTTCGATGGAGTTAGCATTTTGCAAGCGTATGGGGGCCTTGTTTTAATTCTGCCAAATCAATTTCTTGTTCGTCGAAGATAACCAGTTCATCTTCGTCACCCTCGTCCTCTTGGCATATTCCTACGTAGGCCACCCTCTCTTTTTTACTTTTGTTTGACCTAAATTTCTCAGCTTTTAGTCTTTCAATTTGTCTTACCCTATCTGCTAATTGTGCCATGTCTCTCAAATATTGGGTATCTAGTTTCTTTCTTATGGAATAATCTAGACCTCCTGTAGCTATTTCGACTAATTCTTGTTCTGGCACTTGTGTAAAACATCTTGCCTTCAGCAATCTAAATCTATTTAGGTAATCATCTATGTGCTCTGAAAACTTTCTCTTAACACTGGCCAATTCCTTCAAACTTATCTTAGTTTGTCCCATGTAAAATTGTTCATGGAACAATATTTCCAACTGAGTCCACGTATATATGGAGTTTGCTGGCAGGGATGTAAACCAAGTAAACGCGTTCTTCATCAAAGAACTTGGGAAGTATTTCATTCTTAGATTTTCATTATGGGTTATTTCTCCTGCTTCGATTAAATAACGCGTTATATGCTCTATGGTGGATTCACTAGTGTCTCCTGAAAACTTGTTAAATTTGGGGATTTTCCACCTTGGAGGTAACTCCTATTGTAAAACATATTCAGATAATGGGGAAGTATAGTTAGGCCTTTGAAATCCTACATTTACTCCATTTTGTGCCATTATTCTTTCGACCATGACTGCCAAATTATTTTCGACAGGTAAATTATTATAGTGCATTCTTTGTTGCAAGACATCATCAGCGTCTTGACCTCTCTGGATTAATACCCTTCTAGGCTCTTGTTGAACAGGGGCTTCGACACGAGGTTGTTCGACCCTCTCTTCTTGGATCCTAAGGTTGGCCTAGGGATTGTTTAGAGGTATCTGATTTATTGTAGGCTCTTCTTTGACATTGATCATTGGGTTCTGAATTCCAGGTTCTCTCTGTCGAATCTGGGGGACACCAAAAAAAAGCAATACGCGCCATCTACGCTGCCAATACTTGGTTTATTTGGGTAGTATTTTGTATCAAACAGTTAAACACTACTCCCATTTGTTGTGTCAACATTTAGACCATATCGATTACTTTCGTCCATTTGTTGTCGTATTACTTGCGCAGAATTATTTGTAATTGATGGCATTTGGAAGCCTAGTGGGGGTTGATTTAATCTCATGTTCCCACCAGATCCTGATCCTTGTAATAGCAATGACCTATTCAATAAGGAATCAGAATAGATTGCAGATGCATTTTGTAAATTTTCCATAGTGGTAGTAGGCATCCCATAAGGTTGTTCCCTACCAAACAAAGGCATTGTAAAGTTCGTCACAAAAGGCCTGTGAATGTTTCCTATAGGGGGAGGCGTTCCCATGGACATTTGGGGCCCCATGGAAGAAAAACTAGGCAGACTTGTAGACACTGCAAACGCAGGTGTTGACCCCGACGAAGAGGGTATGGCTTCTGACACAGAAACTGGCCCTATATTTCCTCCAATTGAAGGAGTGGAGGTAAGTATTGTATTATTTTCGTTCTGGTTATGTGTTGAATTTTCCATTCTTCTTACTCTAGTTCTTTTTGGTCTCTCTATGTCAGTTATGGCTAATTTACCGCTTCTCAGAATCATACAACGTAGTAAATTTTTTCAAATTAAGAGTCACTTTATTAAAATATTTTAAGAATTTTAGCACTGGTCTCACTGGGCGTGCCAATTTGTTCGCTGTAGATTTTAACAAACAATCTATGGTTTTCCAATGTCACTAAATTTGGATATCTTGCAGGACCAACCAAAAAAATCCTAGGACACATGTGCTAAGATTTAAATGTATTTTATAAACTCTTAAGACAAACGTTTCTAACTCTTCTATATAGTTTCTTGAATCCTTTTCTTAGAAATGATTTGTGATTATAGGATTTAGTTAGCATCCTTAATCTAATAAGATAAACAAAGAGCTTAAAAGTGTTTATGAAAATAAATGCTGAAAGGCAAATTGAATGGTAAATTGAATGATAGACATAGTAAGAAATAAAGAAAACTGTAAAACTTTCATAAACTGGAATAAAATATGGTGTTTACACATACGTTTCCAAACAAATCTCTTTTTCTCTTTCACGCGAGTATTCAGAGTATTTTTACTGGAATTTTCTGTACAGGTTTTCACACACTCAAACTTAACAAATGCTACCCTATTTATAAAAAAATAAAATAACTGCTAAGTAACGGAAAAACTCTAAAAACTTGACACGTGGCTTTCTGCATGTTCCTAAAACATTCACGTATTCCTCTGCCAAACGAAATCAAGGTTCAAATTTGAACTTCTCCTTAAGGCTGAAACAACACATCCTTTCACCATGTCGAAACAACACGATATCATCTCCTCTGTCGAATCTTTCGAATATCCCAACATTACTTGTCGAATTGTCAAATGTTTTGCCTTCATTTTCCTTCTTTTGCAGATCTTATCGAAAGTATCATTTCACCACTAATCCTTTGTCACAATGTATATAAAATTCCAACTAGTAAGAACATATCCAATACATATATATATATATATATATAAACTGTTCTGGCTTGTAATCTAGCTAATTTGATGGATACAAGTTGTCATGTCCTAAAATTTGATAGTCAACAACTGTCGAAAACAACACCACATTATTTCAAGTTAAAACAAACCATGATACGCATTAACTGCTATCGAACATTATCATCTGATCTTAGTGCCCTGTTTATTGACAAAGTTTATTATAGCATAAAATGCATCCTCATTGTTTTGCTTGTAGGCATACCATACATTTAAGAATTTGAAATGACCTTCAAAATCTCTGGTGTCGAAAATACATGCATACAATATGACTTCAAGAATTTCCTTCGACCTACTTCATGCATCCTCGCTGGAGCTATTCTTGTGTTGTTTCGCCTATACACATTCTTTACATACTTTGTTTGGGATGTCGATTTCTAGTCATCATGAAACCATATTTCTTCTCTTTAGATCTCTAATATATTTGAAATTGAGATGGCCAAGTCTGTAGTGCCATATCCATTCATATTTATTGGATGCAGTTGTAAGGCACTTATGCTCCATCACATTTAGTTCAATCTTGAAGGTTCTATTATGAGACATTAGTTCCTTCAAGATTAAACTACCACCTGAGTCTAGAACTTTCATCATTTTTTCTTTGATCAACACCTTGTAGTTATTTTCAACCAACTGTCCTATACTAAGAAAATTGCTCTTCATGTTTGGTATTTATAACACATTGGAAATTACTAACCTTTAGCCAATTTTCCTCATAATTAGAACATCATTGATACCTTCAACTACTAGAGTATTTCAATTCACAAATTTCTCAATGTTCTTCATTGATGGATTTATGTTGATAAACCAATTTTTCCTACCAGTCATGTGTGATGAGCATCCTGAGTCCAAGTACCATTGGTCCTGTAATCTTTCCTTATCTCTTGTTGTGACCATCAACAACATCTATTCTTCATGTTTCTCCAGCTTTGCATCAATTTCTTGATTCTTCTGTTTTTCAGGATAATCACTAGAATAGTGATCATACTTCTAACAATTGTAACATTGAATGTGACATTTGTCCTGTTTTTTACCACCACTTCTTCCGCTACCCGCTGCACCAGCTCTTTGGTTTCATTGGTATGAGGGATTTCTCTAATTTGACCAACCTCTTTTTGCTGATTTTGACTAGTCAAATTGTTGTAGCCTTCTCTTCCTTTGTTGCAATTCCAACTTCATTTTCCTTTCTTTCCTTTTGCTGATTGTGCTTGCAAATCCATGTCACTCTTCTACTTGCCTGCAGCTCTTTCATCCATCATTTGTTCATGATATTCAAGTGTCCCTTGAAGCTCTTCCTTTGTCAATGTTGATAAGTATTTCGACTCTTCTATGGCTACTAACACGTAGTTAAACTTTGGAGCCAATGACCTCAAGATCTTTGCAACAATTGATCTTAATGTCAACACTTCTCCACATACCTTAATTTGGTTCACCAATTTTGTAACCCTGGTGAAAATCTATTATGATTTCATTGTCTTCCATCTAAAGCAATTCATAGGTTCTTTTCTGAGTTTGTAACCTTACCTCTTTCACCTTTTCTACGCCTCCAAACGATTTCTCGAGAATTTCCCATGCTTCTTTCGTTGATTCTACATCACTAACCTTTTCAAAATTATATGGATCAATACATTGATGAATTATAAAGAGAGATTTATAATATTTATTCTTCAATTCTTATGCAACCTCTTTTTTATCCGTCGCGTTTTCTCAAAGCGGTTTTACTCTTCACGAGATCCCAAAGATCTTGATAATAGAATACAACCTTCATCTACTTGCACCAATCTCATAATTATTGTTCGTAAGAATCGAAAGGCTCTCCGGAAAATACCCATTTGGATGATTCATTACCATCGTATTTTCTTCCCACAAATCTCTTAGTCAGTACTCGATATACCAGATGTTGGAAATCCGCCACAACCTATAGAGAATTTCTATCAAACTTGATGAACAAGATTATTATCGATACACAATAACAATGAAAAGAAAGAAAATTAGGGTTTGACAAAATATAGAAGATGGTGATTTCTGCAGTGTAACTCTCTATCGAAAACCTGTAGAAATCTTATTCACTTTGTTGTTATACCCTAAATTGTTTACCCTAAGATATGTACCTCATCAAAGAAAATCCATTGGCCAAAGGATTGTGCCAGACTTGTTTGAACAATATCCCCACAATGGATCAAGATTCTTGAGTCCCTAAGAGGATTCAGGCAAAGGACCAATCATTAATACATAATATTTTCAACCTTTTAATCATTATCAAAGGGTTAAGGTATCTCAAATTATGGAAAATCGTTCAATGACTGTACAAACGTTTCAGTGATCTGGGCCCCGAGCCATCACAATCACCAATTAGGGTTTCAGTCAACTACGGCCCTCCAAATGAAATTTTTCACAGAAAAAAGAGAGGAAAGACCTCCATACATCATCAAGAATGTTGACAAGGGTTTTATAAGCCATTTACAAGTACAAGACGTGTAGAGATCAAAGACAGCAAGATTAGGGTTGCACAGTGCCAATATTATGGTTTCTAACTAATCAGGGAACCAAAAGTCAAGCTTTTCATTTGGACAAGAGCTTATACCATAGGGAATGATTTAAATAGCTCATATACATCATGTAAGTCCATTCATAAGGTCAAAATACCTCAGAGGATGTATAGTAAAAAAATCAGAAAACCAGGGGTATCTGGTGTAATTTCCATCTGGACCAAAAAGTCAAAGTTTGACTTTTTCATCCAAAATTATACTCATGACCTATATTAAGAGAATATATGGTCCATGAATGCATTTGATCACAAAAAATCAGAAATTTGAAGATAACTTGTAAAAGGGGCAACCTTTGAAACTTAGAAATTTGTCTAAGTTATGGAAAAAAAGTGTTCAAGTGGCCAACTTCCAAGCATCATAACTTGTGATCCAAGAATCAAATTTTGGTGAACCAAAGCTCAAATGAAATATATAATCACAAACTAAAAATAATTCAACTACAAGAACCTACAATTCATTATGGATTTTAAGTTGAAGATGGATCAAAATCAAGAAAAATACTGATTTTCAACACTTAAACAAAATTTGTCTAAGTACAAAATCACCAAAACACCAAAACTATGAGGGATTTTTCACCAAGTTCCAAGCTGATTCAGATCCTTCTCAAAACACCAATGTTGTTGCAAATGTTGCCAACAATTTAAAGAACCAATTGGTATGAAAAGATTTTGTTTGTACATGAAGAAATCATGGATCAAAGTGGCCACATCATTCTAATCTCTTGATGATCGAGCCTGCTGAGCCACATCATTCTTCGACTTGCCTACTTCTCTTTTAACCATTCTTTGTTCATGATATTCAAGTGTCCCTTGAAGCTCTTCTTTAGTCACCTTCGACAAATCTTTCAACTCTTTTATAGCTACTACCACGTGGTCGAACTTTGGAGCCAACGATCTCAAAATATTTGAGACAAATGCTTTCGTCATTAGCACTTCTCCACATACTTTAATTTGATTCATAAGTTTCATAACTCTTGTGAAGAAATCTGTCATGCTTTCATTGTCTTCCATCTTAAGTAATTCATAAGCCCTTTTGTGAGTTTGTAACCTCACTTCTTTCACATTCTCTGCACCTCCAAAAGACTTTTCAAGAATCTCTCATGTTTCTTTTGCAGATTCAACATCACTAACCTTTTCAAAGTTACTTGGACCAACACATTGATGGATTATAAAGAGAGCTTTATAATCTTTCTTCTTCAATTCTTTGCGCACAACCTTTTCTTGATCTGTTGTGTTCTCTACAAACGTTGTTACTCCTTCCTTCACAAGATCCCATAAATCTTGATAACATAAAACAACTTTAATCTGCTTGCACCAATTCTCATGGTTATCTTTCTTGAGAATTGGAAGGGTTGCTGGAAAGTGTCCATTTAGATGATTCATCCCCATCACTTTTACTTCCCTCAGATCGTTGAAACAAGGGCTCTAGATACCAAATGTTGGAATTAACTCAAAACTTATGAGAATTCCGACCCTTTCTTATGAACAAGAAAGGTTCTTGTGGAACAATTAACAAAGAAAAGAAAAAATATGAAGTAGAAAAGAATTAGGGTTCTAAGAGAATTTGGAGAGAAAATTTTGCTACCCACAAACTGTGGGATTTTTCTTTTTATTCACTTGCAACTGTAAACTGTGAATTACAATGTGTTGGAATTAATTGATTACAAGAGATATACTTTTTTTTATAGAATTAGTTTTGTTTGCACCTCAACCCAAAAACCCAAAACTATTAAAGTCTAAAATATCTATTTTGGAACTAAATCAAATCTAGATTTAAAACTAAATCAAATCAAGTCTAAATCAAGTATGGCATAATGAATTACTTTCAACATTCATATTTCTCACCGACTATATTGGCACATGCCTTCCCATCACCACATAGTCCTGGCAACATCATTCTCCTCGTACACTTGTCTCCATGATTCTCAATGTTCCTCCTTAACACACACAAAAAATTAATAATAATAATAATAATAATAATAATAATAATAATAATAATAATAATAGGTAAATTAATTCACAAGGTTTGATCAATAGCATAATTATTGCAAAAAAAAAAACTTTAATAGTAATATGTTGAGTTAGATCTACCATAGGTATGACTAAAGAGAGCAAACATGGCAACTAACATTAGGAGAATGATTCCTTTCTTCATTATGATTTTTTTTCTTAGTCAATATTTTGAGAATGTTATGACAATGTGAAATAACTAAAATTAATACTACATATTTATAGGCATAATAGAAGATAATGGTCGAATATTTATACTCAACAGATCATTAAAGAGTATTTAATATAATTTTCAAAAAAAGAGTGATCTATAGTATTACCTTTGAAATAAATATAA
Source organism: Lathyrus aphaca (assembly GCA_963966055.1). NCBI lineage: Eukaryota > Viridiplantae > Streptophyta > Magnoliopsida > Fabales > Fabaceae > Lathyrus > Lathyrus aphaca. The sequence goes on along the minus strand of OZ014525.1, from coordinate 480,719,182 downwards.
TACTACATTATTAATTCAGCAATGCTATATTTATAGCATCCTTATATAATTTTCAAAAAAAGAGTGATCTATATTATTACCTTTGAAATAAATATAATACTACATTATTAATTCAGCAATGTTATATTTATACCATCCTTACACCAATAATGTATGTACTATTTATAAGTATAATGAACAGTGTCGTGAACAGTAGTACCGTACATAAACAATATCATGTAAACAGTAATATATGTATGAATAGTGTTCCGTGAATAGTTCATGAAAAATAATTTTTATTAGTAAAACAAATTGTTCAATACAATATAAAAATTGGTTAATAAAATTATGAAGTTGGTTAATACAATATAAAACGTCGGTTAATGAAGATATAGAATTCTTTAATAAATACCCAAATATAAAAAAAACAATATATATATAAATACCCATATATATATATATATATATATATATATATATATATATATATATATATATATATATATATATATATATATATATATATATATATATATATATATATATATATATATATATATATATATATATATATATATATATACACATTGCTGACCTCTCACGTTATCAAGGTCTTCCATTTTAAATGTTTTTTAAGATTTATATTAGTACTTTCTTATACATTAACATTAACTTGTTGCTATTTTTTTTCTATAAAGTATTGAATTTGAATTTGAAAATAAAAAACTTGTATAAAAAACAGAGGTTTTGTTTTATAATTTCTATAAAGTATTGAATATGATGATAACTTCTTGGCAGAGACTGTTTCACCAATTGCTCATCATCTACTCAAATCATTATATTCAATTCATATAGCTTTAATTTAAATAAAATAATATTAAAAAGTTATGAATTAAAAAATATATAAATAAAATCATCATTATAAATAGAAGGATAAAATATGTTTTTGATCCCTATAAATATTTTAATTTTAATTTTTAATCCCTATTAAAAAAAGAATAAACTTTAGTCCCAAAAAACTTTGTAGGCATATAATTTTAGTTCTGTTGTTTTCTAAAATTTTGAAAACTGTTTAATTATTCTTAAATTTTTAAATTTTTGAATAATTTTTTTATCCATATTTAGAATACTATAAAATATTTTTTTTTACTAAATTTTAGAATTTTTTAAAATGTGAAGAATTAAATATGAATTTTTTAAATTTCAAAATATAATGATAAAAGTAATGAAAACATCTACTTAGAAATCAATTTTTGAGTTCTTTTTTTATTTCCGAGAAACATTTATAATATTCTAAAGATGTCTGTAAAATAATCATTTAAAAATGCACATTGATTTAACAGGAGGGACTAAAACTACGTGCATAATAATTTTGTAAGTATTAAAATATCATATTTTTTTAATAGGGACTAAAAATGAAAATTGAGATATTTATAGGGACTAAAAACATATTTAACCCTAAATAGAAAGAAGACAAAATATCCTTTTTGGTCCCGTAATTATAAGTCTGGTCCTTTAATTCTTTTCGTGTCAGATTGGTCATTTAACTCTTAAAACGTGTCATTTTAGTCCTTTTTGTCTTATTAGCGACAGGAAAAATTAAAAATTGGTCGCTAAATTCGTCGCTAATTGGACAAAAATGACTAAAATGAAACGTTTTAAAAGTTAAGGGACCAAATTGACAAGAAAAAAATTAAGGGACCAATCTGAACCCAAGAGTATAATTACGGGACCAAAAAGGGTATTTTGCCTAGAAAGAACAAGAAGAAGCATGAAAAAGAAGAGGAAAAAAAGTGGCAAACCATTAATTGAGAAAGAGAAAAAGAAAGCATTTTATCGTCGTCACGAAGATGAGATTGGTGGTGCACTGAGGTTGCAGGTAGGTTTTATTTTGTTTTTTCCTTTTATTTTTATTTTTTCCCTTTAAATATTTTACCCATTTTTTAATTTTTTAAATAAAATAAATTTGAGTCAGTTTAAAGAGTTTGGGCAGTTACCGCAGGGCGAAACAAACCATGCCATGAGCATTCTTTAATGACTCAGATGTAATATATTTGACATGATGTTGAGCAATAAATCGTTCCACAACATTCCATTTGTCATTCAAAAACCTAAAACAAATTCAACAAATTTACTTGGTGGCATAGAGAATAATAGGGTATAAAAATTGGAAATTGGAAAATACAACTACTAACTTCAACATATCACCGCCATTTTCTCTTTGACAAATATATCACGTGACTCGTCAATAAGCATGGAGAATTGTCTATCACCAAGCTCTTTCATAATTACTTTGGTAACTTCATGTGCACAATACGTTGCAAACTCCTTTTGAATGTCACTGGAAGTCATTGTGCAATTTGTTTTATCACGGTCAAAAGCATCTCTCACTTGTTCATTCTGAGATTTTACTCAATCTACCATCTCTCTAAAGTTGCCCTTATTTAGAGAAATAGAGGATTCATCATGATCACGGAAAGTCATGCCTTGTGCTATGAGATATCTTGAACAATCTACAGAACAAATCAAATAAATTTTATACAATTCTTCTGATTCCTTGGTTACTTTAGCAAACTTACTTGTCACACGTTGTCTTTGATTATTATAATCATCGTGGTGCTTGACACATGAGTTATGCAAACTATTATGACTAACAATGTGACCTTTCAATCTCTATATCCGCATTTAGTGAAGACTTCAAAATCAAAGTGCTTGGCCCTCCCAAGTTGCTTAAATAGAAAGCAATAAAAACAATAAACTATGTCCTTGATCTAACTGTATTCTAACCATGTATAATTCTTATACCATGATTTACTAAATGCTCTTTTAACATTTCCAAATGGAGTACGAGGAAAGCTTGGCAAATCTGGTTGCATTGGATCCTTCAATATATATGGCCTCCTCACTTGGTCTTAAATATCCAGGACATACTCATTAATTTGTTTCCTACTACCTGGATCACGTACAATTTCATTTGGGCTAAACTCATTAACCATATTAGATGGTAGTTCTAATTCGACTTTCGGTTGCACAACATTCACATTCTCAATACTCACTCTTATCAACCAGAAATCTCTTTATCTCTAAAATTAAATTATCAAAACTTATTACTCAATTAACAATTATATAATTTATACATTCACTTGCGATCATATAAAATATTGAATTTAAAAATAAATAAGTAAATATTTAATCTAAAAAAAATTAACTTGCAATCATAGAAAGTAATTTTTAATAAATTACAAAGGTTTTTTTTCTATGAAGTATTGAATTAATAAATAAATATTCATAAAATATTGAATCTATAAAGTATTGAATTTGAAAATAAAAAACCTAGTTTAAAAAGTAGAGATTTTGTTTTCTAATTTCTATATAAAGTATTGAATATGATGATAGCTTCATGGCAGAGGCTGTTTCACCATTTGCTCATCATCTACTCAAATCTTCACATTCAATTTCTATAAAGTATTACAAATAATATTACATGTGCAAAAGGCAAGCTTAATTGGAGTATCATGACAAGAACAACTTTTAATCTTGGCTCTATATTTCTCCCTTACTGCTTTGGCACATGCCTTCCCATCACCACATAGTCCTGGCAACATCACTCCCCTTGTACACTTGTCTTCATGATTCTCAATGTTCCTCCCTATCACATTATCAACAAGAACAATATAATAATATGTAAATCAATTAATAGTAATATGTTGAGTTAGATGTACCATAGGTATGTCTAATGAGAGCAAACATAGCCACAAACATTAGGAGAATTATTCCTTTCTTCATTATGATTTTTTTTGAGAATGTTATGACAATGTGAAATAACAAAAATCAATACTACATATTTATAGGCATAATAAAAGAAATGGTCGAATATTAAATTTTATTCAATCAAAAATAAAATAAAATAACCTCATATTATTGTTATAGTCAAGTCAACAGATCATTAATGGGTATTTAATAAATTTTTCAAAAAAGAGTGATCTTGTATTATCTTTCGAAAATTATATAGTACTACATTATTAATTATATCATCTACCTTGATCTATTTTATATATACTTGTAAAATACATTATAGTTTGTTAATGTGTCCCTTTATCAAGGTCTTAAATTTTTAACTTTTCTATATCTATATATATTTATGGAGTAAACTACATATTGCTAACGTTATCAAGGTCTTCCATTTTATTTTATTTTTATATTTATATTAGTAATTTCTTATACATTTATATGTGGCTTTTTTTTATATTCTTTTTGCATTTTTTTATTATTAAATTTATTTTTCATCATTTAACAACAACAACAAAATAGCTTCAGGGAGACTAATTAAAATGAGTTAAAGACTAATATAAAAAGTAAGAATTAAAAGAATACAATTAAAAAAGGGAGAAGTAAAGTGGTAAAACACAATTTAAAAGTGAGAAGTATTGTTAGAATGACATATAAAAATTTCTTATTTTTCTGTTTTTTAAGTTAAAATTTTTTTAATTTAATTTAATTTTTAATTTTTATATTTAAATAATATTTTTTGAATAATTATCACACAAAAATCAAGTCTACCACTACCCTATTTTTTATCATTTTTTTTTAAATTCATCATTTATTATGTGATTTTGTTTCCAATTTCCTGAAGTCATTTTTTTATAATTGTTTGAAATACATTTTCCATTTTCCAAAGTTATATTTTTGAAATAAACTTATTTATAAAATTGGGGTGTGAATCAAAAACGAACTAAATATGTGCATTGAAATGTGTCTGGAGATATATTTCCGAAAATTTGTGACAATTTTGGGTTTTTGCGTAGTGTCTAACAAATATATAAGATGCATTAAAAAAATCCTCATAACTTTAGTCTAAAAAACATATAAGATGCATTAAAAAATTCCTCATAACTTTACTCATCCTATGGAGTAACGGTGAAAAAATTAAAAATCCAAAATTGTAATTCTATTTATTGGAGATGTATCTTGGAACGTACATAAAATACACACAACGACTTCATAAGTAAGTCATCCACCCCATATTTGTCAAAATATGATTCCATATATGTTTTTTTTTTTCGTAATAATCTGTGAACGCATTTGATAGATTTTGCCTAGGCAACAAGTGTCCTTAGTTAATATTTTTTATCCAATCATGATTATACTAATGATGATTATCAAGGTGATTATACTAAGAATATATTAACACCGTTCTAGTTATACAAATACAATTCAAGAATGTCCGATATAAATTCAAATAATAATACAAATCCAAATGTTACCACGATGCGTAATCCAAATGTTACAACGATATAAATGTCATCAAAATACAAATAATATACATTACTGGATATTTCTAACCCCTGACTCTCCTCTATTGCCGCTTGTATCCTATAGAATTGTGTGCCTCAAGTGAGATATTCTATAAGGCGGTCATACCAGGACTTCCATCCGTTGTGTTTCCTCTCTCAATGGCACCTCTCACAACTAGTTCAAAACGATAATAGACGGAAAATAAGTTCGTTGTGTGGTCATCCCTAACCCGCTCTTCTTCCAATATCTCATGATGAGAAGTTCCTTGTATTCTATAGAATTGTGTGCCTCAAGTGAGATAGTCTATAAGGCGGTCATACCAAGACTTCCATCCGATGTGTTTCCTCTCTCAATGGCACCTCTCACAACTAGTTCAAAACTATAATAGACGGAAAATAAGTTCTTTGTGTGGTCATCCCTAACCCGTTCCTCTTCTAATATATCATGATGAGAAGTTCTAGGTGGAGCTCCTACGACATATGGGGCCATGTAAGGATGTGACACATAATAAAACCACTAGTTAAATGTAGCCCATTTTTATAAGAACATTGTTGTAATGTGAAGGAAACACTTGGACGAGAAAACCCACAAAAGCGATGAAGCAACCACCAAAGTTTATTTTTAAAAAGGAAAAATGTTCATAAAACCTTTAAAGAACAAAAATATGGTCATCACAAACAAATTTAGGTTCAAGACTCATTTATGCATAGAGGAAGGTGTTAGTTCCTTACAACATCCATTTTAAATAACGTTTACCTCTAACTAATTTTTCAAAAGATAGTGTTACCCCTAATGTAATCGTTTTTTCCTAATTATTATGACGGGATTTGCATCTTGCTCCTAATGCACTCGGTCTCTCGGTGCGATGAAGAATTCAAATCTACATATTTCTAGGAAGAAAAGTATCGTGTGTTGTTTGATTTTAAGTAAAAACAATTTGATCGTGTTAAGGAGGAAAGAAAGTTGTTTGTTGGTTATAATTGCTTTTAGGTGGAAGACGGATGTTCAAACTAACAATCGTATGATTTGTGTCCGCATACTCGAGAATAAAATGATATACATTCGGTCAGTTCCTATTTAATCCTATTTTGGTTTTTAACAAAAGATGAGATTCAAACGATCAAGTTGTACGACTTGTAGGTTGAAAAATCAACGATTAAAATAAATGTACAAGTAATTAACCGACTTTTATTGTTTACGCTTTCATGACTATTAATTTGTAAAATGAAAAGACTTAGGACAATTAAGTTGTTTTAAGGAAGGAATACAAGGGTTAGAAAAAACAAGTTGGGCAACTTGTGTACAAGCCCCTTGAGGATAAAGGAATGTACATCCGATTAATGCATTTTTAGTCCAAATTTTGTTTATGAGATTTAAAAAAATCAAGTCGCACAACTTTTATCTAAGCTCTCGATGATTAAAATAAATGTACATTTATTTGATCAATTTTCATATGATGAGAATGTTAAGGAGAGACTTAAAATGGCCAAATTGCATTCGGGAAGAAAATTGAGAAATCAAACTAACAAACATGCAACTTGTGTCAAAACACTCGAGGGTAAAGGGGATGTACGTCCTTTATAATCCTTTTTTGTTTACGAAAAAAACAAGATTCAAAATCGTCAAGTTTTACAACTTACATCTTGAACACTCGACGATTAAGATAAATGTACATCTACTTAACCAATTTTTGCTTGATTCGATTATTATTTTTAGATATAAAACACTAAATTTGTTCTAAAATCTCAAGATTTTTTTTTTGATAAGCAAGAATCGAATTAATGGAGAGAACTAAGGGTTCTCAAAACTTGCTTACAAAAGACGAGGTTAAGCTCAGAAAATAAAATTACACACTAATTGAATTTTAAGAAAGATACATCAAAGGAAATTTGCTAAATTCATAAAAATTACAATTGATATGTGTAATATTCTCGATGAACGACCATCTTCAAACCAAAAACTTAATGCTCCAAACCGTTTCAAGAACATTCCAAGAAGTGTTCTGAAAAATAATGCTATCCCTTAAAAGCCACAAACTCCAACAAGTTGTCATCCAAATAATACACTCCTTACCATTTCTCAACTTCTTCTGCTTACCAAAATGATACTACCCCAAAAAAATCTCTTTAATATTAGAAACAACAAAATTATGTAAGCTAATCCACTCCTCAACTTCCTTCCATACCAACTTTGAAATACAACAAAATAAAAATAAGTGATTCATTGATTCGGTAAAATCATTAAAAAAAGCACAACTAACGTTATTATTAGGAAAAATACAAACTCTAATAGATAACACTTCCTTCGTTGTGATTCTATGAATAAAACACCTCCAATCAAAAGCCTTAGCTTTAGAAGAAACTCTCGCCTTCCAAACTAAAGAAAAATCATCAATAAAGTAGTCAAAAGGGCCATAAGGAATTCGAAACGTACATGACAATAGCCAAAAACTACGCACCAAAGAAACAGCCCCGTAATTGTGGTGCCACGATACCAAATCAACACCCTCAATAGTTGGACCAACTCCACCAAGCAACTCAGCCAACACTATTTTTTCAAAGCACCATTAAACAATCCCCCACAGCAAAATCCCCCTACACCCACTCCCCTCCAATCCAACCTCCCATACAAGCTACCAAAACCACTTTAAGACAATAAGCTTCAAAAGGCAAGGGAAAACAATCTTTAAGGGATATATCGAGTACCAACTAGAATGCCAAAAAGAAGTAGAAAAACCATTTCCCATAGAAACTTCACAATTGGACAAAAAATATATTCCGAAAAATAATTTTCCAAATTTATAATATCCCTCCACCACTTTGATACATGACTACCTCTAGTTATAGCACCTTCATCACACACCACTTTAAAATGAATGTCACCATATCTAGCTTTCAAAACATTAAGCCAAAGAGAGTTTGATTCCGAGAAAATTCTCCACCTCCATTTATGGAGAAGAGCTACATTAAAGTCATTTATCCTTCTCATGTCAAGACTGTCATACCCTAAATTTTGACCAGATTTTTTTTTGTTAAAATCAATTTTAATATCTTTTATTTTCATTTAGTAATTTTTTTGGCAAACTATCATTTTTGGTCCCTTAACTATACCCTTGGGTTCAGATTGGTCCCTTAATTTTTTCTCTTGTCAGATTAGTCCCTTAACTTTTAAAACGTGTCAATTTAGTCCTTTTCGTCAAATTAACGACGAAAAAAATTCAAAAATCTATCGCTAAATTCGTCGCTACAGTACCAAAAAAGACTAAATTGACACGTTTTAAGAGTTAAGGGATCAATCTGACACAAAAAAATTAAGGCACCAATCTGATAGTTAAGGGACCAAAAAGAGTATTTTGCCTATTTTTTTTGTTTAGTTGTTTCTAACCATTTTTCATTTTTTTAATTATTATTATATCATATTATTATTTTTCATGAATATTATTCAAAACTTTCCAACCAGAGATAAAATGTACTTTTTTCAGGTATTCTGGTTAAACTTAAAAGTTAACAGTGTAAAAAGTCAGTGTCAGACACATTTTTAAATCGAACTTTCAAATATCATTTCTTAATCTTTTTTTCGTGTACTTTTATCTGGTATGCTCATTTTAATTTTCCAGCCATTTTTTGGTCATATTTCTGACCCGTCTTAACCATTTTAAATGCAAAAAATCAATTTCAAAATTTGACAAAATGCTATATTTTTACTAAACGTATATGTATTGCTGATCATTTTGGTGTATTCATTTTATTTTTTTGGACACTTTGATACCAGACAATTTTATCGTCTCGTACTGATTTCAATTTCAATTTTTCTTAATATATATTTTTTATCAGATGTTTGATTTCTTATTTTTTTTATATAAATTTTTTTTTACTATTATTATTATTATTATTATTATTATTATTATTATTTAATCTTAGCTTAATATCTAAGTTAGCTTAAGGTTAAATTACTTACAAGATCCTTTAAGTTATTTAATTGTAACAATATTGTCCTTTATGTTTTTTTGCTACAAGTAGGTCCTTTAAGTTATTTTAAAATATCAAGTTAATCCCTTAAGTTTTTTTGGTAACGTTTTGGTCCCCTTTTAAAAATTTTGTTAAAATAAATTACAAACTCATATACCATTTGAATTGATTTTTTGCGCTGATTAGAAATATGCAATCAAATTTATTTAAAAAGTTACCGTTCATGAGAATCAGGTAAAAATGGACGAAAAACCAGTTCAAATGATATATGAATTTGCAATTTATTTTAATAAAATTTTTAAAAAAGGGACCAAAGTATTACAAAAACAAAAAATTTAAGGGACTAACTTGATATTTTAAAATAACTTAAAGGACCTACTTGTAGCAAAAAAAAACATAAAGGATCATATTGTTACAATTAAATAACTTAAAGGACCCTGTAAGTAATTTAGTCTTAGCTTAATTACTAAATTTTGGCATACTTCATTTTGCTTGCATAATTTGTTATACCTCATCCCACATCATAAACTTGATCTCCAAGACTTTGTTTCTTATAAAATTTGTTTGCTTATGAGACAATTGCACATGATTTTATTCCATTCATCATTTCACATAACAAACTCATCATTAACTAAAATTTGGAAGATTTTCATTGGATGATCAAAATTAATCATGAATATTCTCTAACAATTTTATCATTCCTCTTACACAACAATGATTATTTCTTACATGCTAAGAACTCTAAATTCTATCCAAAATAGATGAAAAAACATCATTACATTCACAAATTCAATCACGAAATTCATAACTTAATCCCTAAGATTTCTAAACCTTGGTCTCCAAGTCTAAAAACTTAATCCCTAAGCTATCTAATCTTGGTCTTCAAGTATTGATTTGTCTATAAATAGAGGCCTTGATTCTTCACAAATTTCACACCAAAATCTTGTATTGACAAACACTCTTTCTCTTCCTCGCTTAGCAATTCTCATATAGTTCTTTGTTTTTTGTTATAGAATTGTTATAGCATAGAAAGAAACATATAGATATACACCAAGGACAACATAGTTCTTCACTTATATTATTTTCTTTGCAACTTTGTTCTCATATTTTCTTTACACACTTACTTCACATTTTTTCTCTTATTCTTTACATACATACTACATATATACTACACAAACTTCTTATTATTTTGTTTTAAAATTGAAAATTATTATAAACTTATTTGTTTTAAATTGAAATTTATTTAGATTTCTTTGAATTGGGCTTAGCCCATTTTATTTTCACTAATTACACTTATAATTTACTTAACTTAACCCATTTTTAAAACTTTCATTATTTCCTAATTAAATTTTATGTTTAAGTTAGGTTTTGTTTATTTTTAATTTTAGTTTAATTAAGCTTGGTTAATGACTATAATAAACTAAACTATTTTTAAGATATTATTTTCTTTTAAATACTTTGATTAAATGATTATTTTCATATTAATTATTTTGTTAATTAATTTCATATGTATATCTTCATGAATTTATCTTAAAATATTTTTACTTATTATTTTCTTTTACAATGCCATTCTTATCGATCTTAATATTTTTCCTCGATTAAATGCTTGGTTTTCCCATGATGTATATCTCTGATTTTATTTGACACGATGTTTTGTCGTGTATATGTTTATTTATTTCGCGATGTTTTTCCGTGAATGTTTATATCTAACCACTTGATGAGATCGAGGACATTTCTATGTGATCTTTGGTTTTCTCTGTTCGTTTCCCTGTATAAAAATTCTTATACGACGTATTGACGCTCATCGGATGCTTAAAGCTTTGTCGGGGACCTTGTGGATCGTTATCTCGCTCCTGGAAACATAAGAAGAGGCATTGGACCTTGTTCCAATAGGGAATTTTTCTTGAAATCATTATCAATGCTTTTATATTCACACCATGTTTTACCGTGTATGCTTTCTTTTCCATAGTGGTCATAGGACGAACTACGATGCTCTGATTCCTCAAGATCCCGTTGAGGATACATAGGCATAAGACAGTAAATTCTTAGCAAGCAACCTTTTCTTTTTTCTCCCGTCTCCGTGCGATCAATATATTTTCTATCTCTTCGACGTTCTTCCGAATATGTAAAACTTATTTATAATCTCTCTCCCCCGGGATGTTGGACCTCTTCCCCCGGTGTAACTCCCAACATCATTCTTAAAAATTATTTAAGAATATTAAACCATAGAAAAAGATATATAAAAACCTTTGATGTTCTATCGAATATTCATATATTCATCTCTCTCTCTTTAGTTTATTCAAACTAGAACCCCATAGGATTACCATACAGTCTAGCCTCCTCTTGGGCATAAACAATATGGACATAAGAAGGGAAGTATTCTTTTTGAACCTCTTCTTAGACTGTTTTAGGTTTTTCTGTTTACTATTTTAGAAATCCTAATAACTCTATCTATAAGAGGAACTCAACTCCCCAGAGATACGATGTTTCCCGGTGAAACATTTCTCTTGAGTATCTCTTTCCCTGGTGAAACTATAATCCCATCATCTCCCAAAGGAGAAACTTTTCCAATTAATAAGCAAGTAGTATAAATTCCTAATTCTAACAAAATAACCTAAGGAGAATCCAAAACCATATGGGCATCTGTCAATCAACAGTATGCAAAATGAGATTAGTTTAAGATATCTTTTCCCTTCCTAAACTAGCTTCACTAGGATAAAATATAGAAATCAGAAAGTAGCACAAATGTGATAGTGATTAAAGACTACAAAAATTTTGCGCTACATAAAAATGGCGCCGTCTGTTGGAAACCACTTTTCTTAGGTAGAAACCTTAGACTTAGGATCATACTATATATATATATATATATATATATATATATATATATATATATATATATATATATATATATATATATATATATATATATATATATATATATATATATATATATATATATATATATATATTCTTTTATATTTCTTTTTTTACCATTTTTATATATTACTGTAAATATTATATTTATGTCTCGGTAAAATATTCAATTGCCTATGTGATACCCTTGGGGTGGTTTCTTGAAAAAATAGGAATTCAATTAATCTGCATCTGGGTGAGCTTGAGTGAACTCTTAGATAGGTATGGCATAATTGAGATATCTTGTAGGGAGTCCAATCCCGACTTGGTGAAACCTCAAAAGTCCTTGAATCAGTATAGGTATCCGGTGTGAAATCGATGTTTATAACATACTCCATGAAAACTCGACGATTTCCAATCGGATGCTCATAAAGCTGAGGATTTAGTAAACATTTACCCCTTTACCTTGACTTACATAATCTACAGCTACAAAAATCTTATCCTTAGACTATAAAACCTTTAGAACGGGTAGAGCCTTGATTTCATGACAACGAACCTTTGAACCCATGTTTTCCACATGTTTTTGTTTGCTGCATCCATGCATTGCATTTGCATCCCTTGCATATCTCATTCATACGTTTGGGTCAATGTCAATTCATTCCAACCTTCTATATTTCAGTTATCTGTAAGTCATTAAACTGAAGTGAAGAATGTCAGAACAAGTAGTTCATAACACAAAGATCAAAATGGAAATTGAAGATCTGAAGTCAAGTGTGACTAATTTGACGGAGATGCTTCAGGTGATAACTGCTAGAGGGGAGCCTCCTCAAAGGACTGTCATCCAAGAAGTTAGAAGTGCTGGCATTGAGTCTCATCCTGTCCAGATGCCACCATTGATATGGCCTGAATTTTGATTACCTCACAACTTCTCTCCACCACAAGTCACTACCAGTCTGGTTGGTCAAGCTTCAAGACCAGGACTCCAAGCTCCTATTGCCCCTATTCAAACAACTGTTAATCTGAAAAGGACTGTAGCACGGGCTATCGACCGTTCAAGATAAACTGTGGTTGAATACCAAGAAGACCAGAAATTTGCACTCTGATGAAGAATGCAACACTGGGAAATAAACCCAACCAAATGACGCTTTGGTGACTGCAGAGGAGAAGAAGCAGACGAGCTTCTTCCAAGTTGAAACTGATATCTGGAATAAGAATACATCGACAGACTAGTCTTCTTCGAACAATCATGTGACGCCAGGAACTGGACATACGAGTCCTCAAACACTTTGCAAGAACATAAAACTTGAGACAGACGAATCTCCTTCGGATATACCTGTTACGCCAGGACCGGGATGCACTAAAGTCTGTGGGATAGACATGCATAAACAAGGTAGACGAACCTTCTTCATATATTATCCGTGGATATGTGGTATAAGACAGACGAGTCTTCTTTGAGCAAACCTGTTACGCCAGGTGCCACATTAATAATTGCTTGAGACAGACGAGCCTCCTTCAAATAATCCTGTTACGCCAGGACCATAACCATTTTGACATTAATTCCCACAGTCAGGATTTTAAACCTCTTCAATACCGACGAGTATTGAATGATCATCAAGATAACACAGACGAATGCCATAAGTCAATGATACAAACAAGTATCAGGCAATAATCTAAGAAACACAGACGAGTGCTTCAAGCAATGATACAGACGAGTATCAGCCATTGGTACAGACGAATACCAGAAATGCAAACACAGACGAGCATTTGGGGTAGCCATACAAACAAGTACCAGGATAATCAGCAAATCCACACATACAAATATAAGCTAACATAGATGAGTGTCAGGGATGAAACAGAAGAGTATCCAAACAAAGCAGACGAGCTTCAAACAGATAATAAACACAGACGAGTGTCGGAGAGTGCAGACGAGCAATCAGAAATATTACATATCGAACACAGACGAGTGCTGAGGAGTGCAGACGAGCAACAACAAAGATCATCAACATCCAACACAGACGAGTGTTGGGAAGTTGCAGACGAGCAATAAACAGAGATCAAACATCCAACACAGACGAGTGTTGGAACTTGCAGACGAGCAACAACAGAGAGTACATATCAAACACAGACGAGTGGTGGAAAGATGCAGACGAGCAACAACAAATATCAAACACATACGAGTGTTGGAAAATTGCAGACGAGCAACAACAAATAGTACATACCAAACACAGACGAGTGTTGGGCAATGCAGACGAACAGCAACAAAGTAATCATGGGCCACTGCTGGGGAAAGCAAACGAGCAATACCACAGTGATAACACAGACGAGTGTTGAAAGATGCGGACAAGCAGTAATAAAGTACGAACACACAGACGAGTGCTGGAGAAGTGCAGACGAGCAACAACAAATGCCTGATTGGCCACAAGAGTTACAACTCTGCAGGGGAAGAACAAGTCAAGAGGCCTGGACACCTAACACTGACTGGGGTGATGAATACCTGACTGTATCATCATATTGATCAAAAGAATGGCAACTTTGCTGGGGAATATTTCACTGACAGGAGTGAAAATAAAATGTGAACTTTGTAGGGAAGGATCATCTTCAGACTTGGCTGGGAAAGATGCTTCAACAATACTCTGGCTGGGGAGAGCATTTTGTTATTTCTAAGCTCTGTGGGGACATCAGGCATTCAGCTTCCTGTTGGGTATACTCCACTAGGGAAGTAATAAATTTCTTGGGCTACCTGCCAAGGCTTAGCTGGGGAAGTTTCTGCTTGGGAGAATGTGACGCCATCCTGCAACCTACAACAACAGAAAACACAAGTGTGCCCCGGGGACTTGCATGGTATGCACTGTTCATCCATTGTCACCCTACACTCAAAGAGGGTTTCAAATGTTTCCCTGCGATGTCATTTTCTTTCAAATTATCACCATGTTTTAGATGCAATGTTATTTTTGCCAAAAATTCAGGACATTTTACAAACAAAAATAAACACAACACAGCTTTTGACTGAATATTCTTTTTATTGAAAGGCCTCTGAATAGGCAAAGATTTTACATCAGGAAGCAACCACCTGGAAAGAGGTAGCCACTATAAAAATTGAGAAAATAAACTATCCTAATGGCAATGGGCACGACATCCCAATGAGTTCCATTTCTGCTATGACCAGCATGTCTTCAAAACTCTCCATTCTTGCCTTTGCTTTCTGAGAAGATGAGGGGACTGATTCCTATCCTTCTGATTTCGTCAAGTTGTACTAAACAATGATTTGGTTCAGATTACTCGGATCGCAGTTGTTCGCTTATTCCCTTGTTTTGCGTGGATCGCCCTTTCGGGTTTTCAATCCACCGGGATACCCTCTTTTGCCTGAGCTGTCCGATGTGGCTTTTCAACTCAGCGGGTGTACATTTTTTTTTTATTTTCCCTAACTTTTTCCCGAGCTTTTATTTTGTTTTTAGCTCGCAGGGATGCCCTTTTCTTGCCTGGACTTTAGTTCTGTTTTTGTGTCCAGCGGGTCTCTTTATGCGAAGTATTTTTTAACTGCGTCCGAGTTAACAGGGGATTGGAAGTCATCTCCATCCATAGTGGTGAGCATCAGTGCTCCTCCTGAGAAGACTTTCTTCACTATGAATGGTCCTTCGTAGTTTGGGGTCCACTTGCCCCTGTGATCTGAACCTGGAGGAATGATCCTTTTCAGCACAAGCTCTCCTACTTGATACTCCCGAGTACGTACTCGTTGGTCGAATGCTCGCTTCATTCTCCTCTGATAAAGCTGACCATGACAGATAGCCGCTAATCTCTTTTCCTCAATTAGACATAGCTGATTGTAACGAGCACGCACCCATTCAGCCTCATCAAGCTTCACATCTATCATCACACGCAATGAAGGAATCTCTACTTCAACAGGCAAAACTGCTTCCATACCATATACCAGAGAGAAGGGAGTTGCCCCAGTTGACGTCCTGACTGACGTTCGGTACCCATGCAACGCAAATGGTAACATCTCATTGTCATACCCCGAATTTGTCCTACCCATCTAATGGCTCAGGTTATGCAAGTTAGCCAACAAGTGTCAAGATTGATGTTATTTCCCAAGAATTTGATTCAAGGCCATAAGATGTTTAATTTACAAAATGGACTTATGATTAATATTAATTTCATTCATCTCAAAAGAGGTTGGAATTTGGCTTAAGAATAATTCATGGAAGTTTCTTTTCATTCAAGGCATAAAGTTGGATATATGAGTCAAATGGGTTTTTAAGAACAAAAATGTATTTATTGGAGTTCACAATTAGTACGATTGAGAAATGTAAATCATTCTTGTTTTGTATTCATTTGAAGGCACAATTTGTGTGAGCTACAAATTTAAGTTCCAACTAAGTTGGAATTTGAAAGTCACGTGTGATTTAAATTCAAAGACAAGTATTGTCATTAGGAACACATTTGATGCAAGGCTTGAGATTATAAATTCACAATGATAAGGATAACGGAAGATATTGAAGTTTTTTTTACCCAAGTTTAAATCATGCAAGTTGCAAAGGTACATGTTCACAAAGTTTCATTTCATTATTAAATTCAAGTCGCAAGGCCAAATTTGATGTCAAAAATGCAACTACCAAGATGATAAAGCTCCATTGAGTAAATTAAAAAGTCACAAGATATGAGGTTGCTTTGAGAATTACATGAGTTACAAAGTCTAGAAAGATTCAATTTTATCTAAAGGATAAGTTCAAGAAATACAAAAAAGTTCTAGCTAGTTCTAAAACCAAGTCAACATGTCATTTGAATTACAAGGTTACAAGACTAAGATAAGTTTCCATGCCAAAGCTCCACGGTTAACGTGTCTCTTCCATGCTAGTTCTGAGGTCATTATCATGTGCCCAAGTTCATGCTAAATCCTCTTCATAAAGGCCTGCATAAGAAAGCATAGCAGATGGCTGAAAAAACTTAGACAGATGGTTCAACACCAGATTAAAACAAATCAGAGCCGAAGAAAAGTCAATTTCTTACCATATGCAACAAACCAGGTTCTACAAATACCTCAATATGTCAAATAACAAGGAGTAGCATCAAGAAATAATGCAACCATGTTTTTAGGGCAACACAGAAATAAGGTTCACAAATATTCATCAATAACAATTAACCTTCATGCCAAAGTTTTGTTCCAAGCCAAGCGAATACACAAGAGGAGCTTGTCAAAAGATCAGTACAACAAATGAATACTAAGATGAATTCAGACGAAGAAGTGTTTATGAAGAAATATGAAAAGGCCAATCAAGATGCTGCAAACAAACGAAAAAAAACAATACCAAGAGCTATTTGAAGCTAAAGGAGGATTCTAAGTTGAAGTTTGCAGAAGAGTTTAGGAAAAGAACTTATCATTCATAAGCTGACAATTTACATGTTATTGCTGCTTGTCATGTCCATAAGCATTGATTCTGGCATATGCAATCTTCACATGAAACAATGATGAAGTAAATCATTAAATGTGCAAATGAACACCTGCCAAGAAACAGTGGTTACTAACAGGGAAAATCACAAGTATTTATAACACATAGCAAAATTTTAAGGTTACAAGGGATCAAATAACAAGAGGTCATTGAGTTTTACAAACCAAAGCAGGAGCAAGTTTCATTTGCTTCAGATCCAAAATCACAACAGGATTGTGCCAGCAGTAGATACTAGTCAACTTAACCTGCACCAAACACACAAATAACCAATGATCAAAGTCATGAAGAATAATTCATATCAAAATTCATTGCGGCAAATAAAATGTATGAATGAACAAGCACCAATTCTGATGTGTTATGAGCAGGATGCCCAAACCAAGGGTTAACTCCAACTTCAGCCACATATTTTTCCATCATCTTCATCCGTCTCCAAGTCATTTCCAAGGCAAGTGATCCATATACCTTTAGTTCATCACCATTCGGTTCACAGCCAGAAGCATCACAAGGGCAGAGTCAGGGCAGTTCTCCATCAACTGTGACTGATTTGATCGAATTTCAACTTTTAATGGCTCTAATCAAAAATCAGGAAGTCATTTGAAACCTCGAATGGCAAAGTTCAGAAGAATGTGCCACAATGTGCAAGAACTCGGAGCTTAGTGCTTTACTTCTGAATTATGGCTTATTGGAATGTCCCTGCAGAGTCTTTCGTTTTCTTTGATGCTCATCAGAAATTCCATGCGATTTTGGAGGATCAAATGACGATAGCCTTCAAATATGCAATTTCATTGAGCTGCACAAACAAGGAAAACCAAATAATGGAATCAGTATCATCATTCACACCAAACGAAAGCTCACATGTGGGGCAATGTCTAAGCAGGTTGCTACAATCCAAAACCAAAAGTTGGAGTGTTCCTATCAAAGTTCATAAAAGTTAAGGGCATACCTCATTCAAGGCTAAAGAAGTCTTCATGGGCGAGTTGTGGGCGCACGCGAAGTTGCGAAGAGGTGTATCCAAAACTTGGCAAGCAGGATGCGTATGAGAGTAATGCTTTGCATCAAATAAGCAGGAGCTGGAGCTATCCATAGCAACATCTAATCCAAATACTCTCAACAATTCGAAGGCCCAAGGTTCTAATTTTGAGATTAATGACCTGCAAAGCGAAATCACCGTACCAAAACAACGTTATCTGAGAAAAACATTATAGACAAGCAAACTCAAATGTACATGGTAATTGAAGATCACAGAGAAATAGTGAAACTTACATTTAAACTTTCCAAAAGAACAACAAAGTTTCAAAGAACTGATCACATTCCAGACTGTTGAATATCAATATCAAGAGATTTTCTAACCAACGGATCACAATGTCCCTGTCATAACTTATCAATAGACATCTCAAAGCTCCATATAGCAGCTCATAATCATTGAAGACACATCAAGTAGTACCCCCTTAACAAAACTTTCTCCTAGGTCTTCACCTTATCTCAAAGACATGATCTCCATTTCTGCAAAATAAATCAATGGTCATAACAAGAAAGAATAAAACATGCTCAAAGGAAATTTGAAGTCAGGATAATATCAATGTGAAACTTCATCAGCAAATCACCAATATTAAAGCATATTTTCTTAGCTGGAACCAAGGCTGAGTGAATATTCAAATTTCACATGTTTGTGAATCTGTTTTCACTGCAGTAAAATTAAAAAATCAGGGCCCATTCTCCCTCCAGGAAAACACTACAGACAAAAATGATTTGTGACTCACCTCTTTTTGGTCCCCACAAAATCACGCAAAATATTTGCAGGAGAATGGTTGTACGATTCATAACGGATTCCTCACTCATCTCACACGATTCCTGCACGTACCAATATTCCTCAAGCTCCCTATAAAAACCCCTCCAATCATTTGCAATGGATCACAACATGAAACGAAAACGCTGTCAAAAGTTAATCCTAAAAAAAAAACCTAACACTAAAGCTCAAAATCCATTTTGATTCACCTCTGATTTTCGCATTGGAAATCAGAAGTTGAAGAGCTAAAAAGCCCTCAATCAAGCACAAAGGTTGACAAAGCAACGGAAACGCAAAGAAAAAGATTGAACTCGAAAAGTTGTACCTTGCTCACCTCGCGTCCGTTGTTTACGAATCGGTAACCTTCTTCTCCGTCGTGTAGCCTTTAGCGTAGCTGGTTTGATTAAATTGCAAATAAGATTATTGATTTGTGTTGTTGTATCTTCTTCGATTCACATGGTTAATGAGAAGCGATGAAAGCTTCGTTCTTCCTCCTCGTGAGAAGACAATAAGCTGAGCTTTGATGTTTAGGGTTTATACTTTGATGTTGATGAACGTACGGTGAAGCTGGGTGTTTTTCTTTGAGAAATATGAAGCTGAGTATGGAGACAAGGAGAGCAGAGGACATCTGAAGTACGCTTGAATTTGCTCCTATTACTGGTGTTCTTTGTTTTTATATAATGGCGCATTAATTTTTTCTTATTTCAATAGGATTTTTAAAGACCACTATGATCGTATGGGTATCTGATACGCGTGTATTTTCCCCATCAATAATGTTGGCAGTTTGGTAGTCCCTAGGGGCCTTGCATGTTGACCGAGGAAGCCCTTCAGCGGCTAGGTCATTTAGTTTTTTTTCTTGCACTATTTTCTAAATCTGATGAATATGGGGGAGGTTTTTTCATTAACCCGGTTTGGCTGTTCTTTTTATGGGCCTGATCTCAAACTAGGTCAGTGACCCATTGTTTCTTATAAGCTAGATTGCGTTTTTAAATGTACCCGCTACTTTACTAAAACCAACCCGCATTCCTTGTATTTTATTTAGGTTATCTTGTTTAAATTCTTTTATTCAAAAAATCTAAAAATCATAAAAACTTTTTGTTAATTAATTATTTTATATAATTTTATTTAATCAAATTATTTAATCTATTAATTAATTTTGTTAAATGATTTTTGAAATTCTGTGATCAGGTATGAGATGTCGAATGAGATGTTTAAACACTTGAAGACTTAACTAAAACTTAAAGTGCAGGAAAATTAAACAACACAGGAATTTGTTAACCCAGTTCAGTGTATAACCACACTTACATTTGGAGGCTACCAAGCCAGGAGGAAATCCACTATAAGTAATATTAATTCTAGACTTAAACCACCCAGTTTAATCTTTCACTTAATATCTACCCAATGCAATTTCTACCTAAGACACAACTTAGATATGAGTACCAACTCACTCCCCCTCAATCACACAGTGATCTTGTTTACAAGTTTAATAAAATTGAAGTCATACTTCAAACAAAACAGCTTGATCTTACTTCACAGTTTCAATCAAGACACAAATACACTTTTGCTTAAAAGCTCATAAAGTGGTACAATAAAAACAACCTGCAGTTAAAACACAAAACACCCTATTTGGTCTTCTTAAATTCGTGCTCTGTTCTGAGAGTTTCTGTTGCTTAAATAGGTGTTTGGATTTTGGGCTTTCTGTAGGTTTATCCAATCCTGAAACGCATGCTGCTTCCACCTTGAATTAGGGTTTGTTACTTCCTAGATTCTAGGTGATTCAGTTCTTCTGATTATGCTGAAGTCACATAACAACACTCCCTACAGATGCGCCTTATTCTGTTTTGTCCATCCATAATTAATTCCAGATAACTTTCCTTAATTTACTCAGTTCTGTTAGTCATTAATTAATTCTGGTAGCAGGTTTGAGATGTCACAACATCTGTTGGGACATCCTGTAAAAAACTGAACTTACTTCATTTACTGATACAATGTCACAACATCTGATGTGACATCCTGTAAACTGAACTTATTTCATTAACTGATACAATGTCCTAACATCTGGTGTGACATCCTGAATTAAGTTCATTTACTTATACTCTGTTTGATAATGTCCCAACATCTGATAGGACATCCTGAACTGAATTCAACATTTCTTGTTGGTCAAAAATTCTGCCAATTCTAAACATCTACAAACTCCCCCTTTGTCTAATTTGTGGCTAACATACTTTTCTGGTTATCAGAGTGCAGCAGAAGTTCTTTTATCAGAGTACAGCAGTTCTTTTCTGTTGAGTCATGTGAGAGTTTACTCCCCCTCAATTCTATATTTGTTTAGACTTGTTGCAACAGAAATTTTTAATTAGAATCACAGCTTTAGTTCAGAAGCAAACAGAAGTTTTTCATTAATCAGTAACTTGCATCATACATTGTTGTTGTTGTTCAGTTCTCCCCCTTGTTAGACATAAATTTGGGGCCAAAGTTACTAATTCAAAATTACAATGCAGAAGTTTTCATTACATATTCCTCTCATACAATTTTCACTCAGACTCCTCATAGTCAGTTTCTTCCTCTTCCTCAGTCTCCTCATCAGAAGCAGCAGTTTTCTGAGCACTTTCTTCAATCTCCAGCCTTTGGATAATCTCCTCAAGCTTCTGCTTCCTTGCATCCAATTCTTTGCAAGTGATCTTCAGCTCAGCAATCAAGGCAGCTTTGGAGATTGGAGATTTTGCCTTTGAAGGACCAGCAGATGTCCCAGAGGGAGCTTCAACATCAGCTGCATGATGACTCAAGAACAACTTGTAGTGGAAGGCCAGAGGGCTTTCTCTTTTGCAAATGGAGTCCTTCTCAGTGAGAATACCTGGATATTGACTAAGTATAATTCCACACAGCAAGGAAGGAAAGGCAATTAGCAGCTTAGTTGCAGATGATCCAGCATGCTTCAATGTCTAATCAAATATATAAGCCCCATAATCCAGCTTTGTTTGGGTACCTACAGCATATATGAACCTGCCCAACCCAGTTGCTATTGAGGAGGTATGGTTGGTAGGGACCCAGTTTGTAGTGCCAATCCTATGCAGCATGGCATACTTCCTTGTCAGCAGGCTAACATAAAGCTTCCCTTTGACTGGCCAAGTCTTGACCTGATTAGCAGTGATAACCTTGCAAACCTGGTTATCAGTCTTCCCTAACTCATTTGGACCATCAGATTCTCTTCCAAGGTAGTGGTTGATAACCCTAGGAGAGAATTCTACACACCTCCCTCTTACATATACTTTTCTAAAGTCAGCAGACTTACCATCAGCACAATCTTCTTGGAGGTTGACTATGAATTCCTTGACTAGCAGCTCATAGCAAGGAGA
Source organism: Lathyrus aphaca (assembly GCA_963966055.1). Taxonomy (NCBI): domain Eukaryota; kingdom Viridiplantae; phylum Streptophyta; class Magnoliopsida; order Fabales; family Fabaceae; genus Lathyrus; species Lathyrus aphaca. Next base: position 480,696,498 of record OZ014525.1, on the reverse strand, counting down.
GAAATTTGATACAGTTTTGAATAGGCCAGCAGAAGAAATGAGATCAATTACCTCAGTGCACTCAAGTGCATTACTGCTCAGCTCTCTTTCAAGGGCTACCCTTCTTTGATAGACAAACTTCCATCTGTTCACACTTGACACATGATGAAAAGAGATGTTGTCCAGAGGAGCTTCTTGAACAGCAGTTGATGACCTTGAAGGTGCTAGTTTCTTCTTTGGTGGAGATGTTGGAACATCCTCTTCAACATCTGAATCTGGAGGGGTGACAGCTTTCCTCTTTTGTGTTTGCACCTTGCTCCATTGTTTTGTTGGACCAAAGACAACTTTAGCTTTGTCCTTCTTTGGTGTAGCTTGCTTCTTCTCAGGAGTTTCATGTCCTGCATTCTTCTTTTCTTTCCTAGTTCTAAGCCTTTTGGCTATGCTAGGGTTGACAGAAGCAATGATTTCTGTATCAGAATCATGCTCTATGTTCACAACAGGAGGAGGTTGAGCAGTCTCCTCTTCAGCAGGTGGATCAACAGATGCTTGATCTTCAGTGGAGGCCTTGTGTTGGTCCTCAGATGTTTCATCATCACTATTAGTGGATGCCTTTTGCTGGTTCTCAGATGTTTCTTCAGCATCATCAGTGGAGGTCTTTTGTTGCTCCTCAGATGTTTCAACATCTATTGGGACATCCTGTTTAGCAGGAGTGTCTTCTTCAGCCTGATTTTGTTGTTCTTCCTGTGGAGCTGGCATGGTGTTCAGAGGGATAGATATGCCACTTACCACTCTTTGCTCAGATAGGATCCTGTTAACCAGCTCCTTTATGGAATCATCCACATACTCAGAAGCTTTTGGAGTAGTGTTTGATGATGAGGGTTTCCCTTTGGCTTTGCTAAAAACAGGTTCCTTTGCCCTTCTAACAGTAGGGGTTCTTGGCTTTTGAGCATGAGGAACACTTCCTCTGATTTCGTCCATTGGAGTTGAATCCATGGGTACCACAGAAATGGGGGTTGCATGCACCACATCTTCCTTGTTGAGGATTTCTTTAGAGATGTTAGGGTTTTGGTGTTGAGCCATTTTTAGAATGTGGTGAAGAAGGAGATTGAGATTGGTTGAGTTTGATGATCTCTGAGAGTTAGCTATAGCAAGCAAGTTGTTGTGAGAGAATGATGAGAAGATGAATAGATGAAAGTGAGCTGATATTCTTATAAGAGCCGTTACTTGGAGAATTTCTAGGAGTGGAATACACAAGGTGCTTGACCAGACTGGTGTTGCCATCTGGTGATCATGCCACACGATGTCATATGACATGTTGGCACATCTCCATAACTGCTAAATTTCACACAAACAGATTCCCAATTTACCCCTTAGGTTTTCAAATTGGGTAGCATCCAAGGCTTTAGTAAATATATCAGCCAATTGCAAATTTGTAGCTACATGTTCCAATGAGATCACTTTTTCTTCTACAAGATCTCTGATGAAATGGTGCCTGATATCAATATGCTTGGTCCTGCTATGTTGGATAGGATTCTTTGATATGTTAATAGCACTTAAGTTGTCACAGTACAATGTCATGACATCTTGTGGGACATTGTACTCAGTGAGCATTTGCTTCATCTAAACCAACTGTGAACAACTGCTTCCAGCTGCAATATATTCAGCTTCAGCGTAGATAAGGATACACAATTTTGTTTCTTACTGAACCAAGAAATCAAATTGTTTCCTAGAAAAAAGCATCCTCCTGAAGTGCTTTTTCTGTCATCAGCACTTCCAGCCCAATCAGCATCACAGAAGCCAGTGAGAATTGGTTTGCATCCATGAAAGTACATTATGCCATAGTCACAAGTACCATTAACATATTTCAGAATTCTCTTGACTTGGTTAAGATGACTAACTTTTGGATCAGCTTGGTATCTTGCACATACACCTACTGCAAATGTTATGTCTGGTCTGCTAGCAGTCAGATATAACAAGCTTCCAATCATACTTCTGTATAGGCTTTGATCTACATTCTCACCCTTGTCATCTTTAGTCAGCTTTAAATGTGTGGGGGCAGGAGTTCTCTTATGAGTAGAACTGTCCATCCCAAATTTCTTGACTATGTTCTTAGCATACTTGCTTTGGGAAATGAACATGGAGTCCTCCATTTGCTTTATTTGCAGTCCAAGAAAGTAGGTTAATTCTCCTACTAGGCTCATTTCAAATTCAGATTCCATCTGATTGACAAAATGTTTAACCATCCTGTCTGACATCCCACCAAAAACAATGTCATCTACATATATTTGAGCAATCATGACATTTCCTTCTTCATCTTTAACAAACAAGGTTTTGTCTATTCCACCTTTCCTGTACCCTTGCTTGATAAGAAAAGTAGTCAGCCTTTCATACCAAGCTCTTGGAGCTTGCTTCAGACCATAAAGAGCCTTCTTTAGTTTGTATACATGATTTGGACAGCTTGGATCAACAAATCCTTTAGGCTGTTCTACATATACCTCTTCATTAAGATATCCATTTAAAAAGGCACTTTTCACATCCATTTGAAATAGCTTGAACTTCAAGATACAAGCAATTCCCAAAAGTAGTCTGATTGATTCAAGCCTTGCTACTGGTGCAAAGGTTTCATCAAAGTCTACTCCTTCAATTTGTGTGTATCCTTGAGCTACAAGTCTTGCTTTGTTCTTTGTGACAACTCCTTGCTCATTGGACTTGTTCTTATACACCCATTTAGTTCCAATCACATTTATGTCATCAGGTCTAGGAACAAGGTTCCACACCTCATTCCTTGTGAATTGACCTAATTCCTCTTGCATAGCACAAATCCAGTATTCATCAGTAAGAGCTTCCTTGATGTTTTTAGGTTCTATTTTTGAAACAAAACAGGAACCTGAAATCACATCTCTTGATCTAGTGCTTACACCTCTGTTGGGATCACCAATTATCAAATCTTTGGGATGATCCTTCTGGATTCTGATGGAGGGAGGTTTGCTGGATTGTTCTGTCCTTGCATCAGTTTGAGCGAAGTCAGAATGATCACTCTTTTCTTCAGCTTCAGTTTTGCTGTCAGCAGATGTTCCAACATCTTCTGTAACATCTGTAGAAGCATCATCAATTATCACATTTATGGACTCCATGATAACCTTGGTTCTAGAGTTAAATACTCTATATGCTCTGCTGTTTATAGAGTATCCAAGAAAAATCCCTTCATCACTTTTAGGATCCATTTTTCTTCTTTGCTCCCTATCAGCCAGAATATAACAGTTACTTCCAAACACATGGAAGTACTTAACTGTGGGTTTTCTGCCCTTCCAGACTTCATAGATTGTGGACAAAGTTCCTTTCCTTAGAGTGACTCTGTTATGGATGTAACAAGTTGTGTTCATAGCTTCAGCCCAGAAGTACAAAGGTAACTTTTTAGCATGGATCATAGCTCTTGCTGATTCTTGGATAGTTCTATTCTTCCTCTCAACAATCCCATTCTGTTGAGGAGTGATTGGTGAAGAGTATTCATGATTGATTCCTTCTGAAGAACAGAAATCTAAGAATTTTTGGTTCTCAAATTCTTTTCCATGGTCACTTCTTATTCTGATCACACAGCTGGCTTTTTCCCTTTGTATTCTTTGACATAAATCTTTGAATACATCAAATACATCAGACTTTTCTTTGATAAAATTTATCCATGTATACCTTGAAAAGTCATCAACCACCACATAGGCATACCTCTTACCACCAAGGCTCTCAACCTGCATAGGTCCCATAAGATCCATATGCAATAATTCCAAAACTTTGGACGTTGTCAGATGTTGGAGCTTTGGATGGGACATCTTGGTTTGCTTGCCTATTTGACATTCACCACATATTTTGCCATCATCAATCTTCAGTTTAGGAATACCTCTCATAGCTTCCATAGATATGATTTTCTTTATGCCTCTGTAATGAAGATGACCCAGTCTTTGGTGCCATAGTTTCACTTCTTCTTCTTTGGCTAAAGAGCAAGTTGAAGTGAGACTGAAGTCTTGAGGTTCCCACATGTAACAGTTGTCTTTAGATCTGGCTCCTCTCATGACAACCTTTTGTTCTTTATTAGACACTATGCATTCAGTTTTGGTAAAGTTTACACTTTATCCTTGATCACATAATTGACTTATGCTGATCATGTTAGCAGTTAAACCTTTTACCAGCAGCACATCATCTAGTCTTGGTACATCTGGACAGTCCAAGGTCCCAACTCCCTTGATTTCTCCTTTAGCTCCATCTCCAAAGGTTACATATCTGGATGAGTATGACTTTAAGTCTACTAGAGGATTCTTCAATCTAGTCATGTGTCTTGAACATCCACTGTCAAAGTACCAGTCTTCTTTAGCTGATACTCTTAGAGAAGTATGAGCTATATATGCAACACCCTTCTTTGACCATTTGTATTGAGATTTCTTTTGATACCTTTGCCCTGTGCATTGTCCATCAGTAGAGTTCCAAGGTTGTTTGTTGATCTTGTTCTTGGGCATGTAACTTTGATTAGCATGAAGACTAGCTTTTGGTACCCATACCTTCTTGATGACCTCTGTCTTCTGCTTAGGGGGTTGCTGATTTCTTTGATGTTGATGTCTATGCAGCTCTTTCTTGATAACCTATATCTTCTGCTTAGGAGGTTGCTGAAACATCTGATTTGGATATCCATGCAACTTGTAGCAATGAGGTTTGATATGTCCAAATCTTCCACAATGATGATATCTCCATCTTTGATACTTCTTCTTCATTATGTTCTTTTCATGATGTTGAGACATCTGTTGGAACATTATGTTTGACTTTGTGTTCTTTTCATGATGTTGAAGCATCTGTTGGGACATCTTGTTTGACTGTATGAACTTTGAAGTAGTTTTTCTAGTGCTAGCTTCAACCTTATGAACTTTGTTAAATCCCAGTCCACTTTTATCCCCTGAATGCTTATTGTTGTTGAGAATAACATCCAGTGTGCTTGAGCTACTGTTTAGCATTCTAACAGATTTTGACATATGCTCCAACTTGGAGTTAAGAAGACTTACTTCACTTTTCAAGGTGTCAATGATCTCTAGATCACTTGTTTTTTCATCCTTTAGTGCCTCAATCTGATTCTTTAGCTTTATACTCTCCCTGCATATTTCAGTGCTTCTTTTGACTAGTTCTCTGTAAGATTGCTCAAGCTCTTCAAAAAGTAAGCTCCCCATCACTGGATTCACTTTCAGATTCACATAATCCAGCTAGAGCAGTGATATGCTTAGCTGATTCTTCTTCTGAATCACCTCCTGAGTCTTCATCAGACCAGGTTACAAAGAGACCTTTCTTTTGCCTTTTTAAATAGGTAGGACATTCATTCCTGATGTGTCCATATCCTTCACATCCATGGCATTTAATTCCTTTTTCTTGACTGGTTTTTTCATCATAATTTGACCTTCTATTAGCATCATAAGGTCTTTTGTTCTCAGAAGAGTTTGTGTATCTTCCACTTGGTCTGGACTTGTCTTTCATCTTTCTAAGAATCTTTTTGAATTGTCTTCCAAGCATAGCAATGTTTTCTGATAAGTTTTCATCAGTTTCTGATTCATCATTTTCTTCTTCTTTATCAGTATTTGACATCAAGGCTATGCTTTTGTTCTTCTTTACAATTGTGTCATTCATTCCCATCTCAAATGTTTGAAGGGAACCAATGAGCTCTTCAACTTTCATTTTGCATATGTCTTGAGCTTCTTCTATTGCTGTGACCTTCATGTCAAATCTTTTTGGTAAAGATCTGAGAATCTTTCTTACAAGCTTTTCATCAGTCATCTTTTCTCCCAAAGCTCCAGAAGTATTGGCTATTTCTAAGATGTTCATGTAGAATTCATGAATTGTCTCATCTTCCTTCATTCTCAAGTTTTCAAACTTGGTAGTGAGAAGTTGAAGTCTTGACATCTTCACCTTTGATGTTCCTTCATGAGTTGTTTTGAGAGTGTCCCAAACATCTTTGGCCAGCTCACAGTGATGCACAAGTCTAAAGATATTCCTATCAATGCCATTGAATAAAGCATTTAAGGCCTTGGAGTTGCCAAGTGCTGAATCTTCTTCCTCCTTACTCCATTCTTCTTCAGGTTTCAACACTTTTGTTCCATCTTTGGTGTCTTGGACAGGGTGTTCCCATCCATTGTTGACTGCTTTCCATGCCCTATTGTCAAGTGATCTTAAGAATGCAATCATTCTTGGCTTCCAGTAGTCATAATTAGATCCATCCAGTATAGGTGGTCTATTTACTGATCCTACATCTCTGTCCATGTTTCCAGAATTTGCAGTCCCTAGATCTCACCCAGTATAAACAGGCAGGGTGCCTGCTCTGATGCCAATTGAAATTCTGTGATCAGGTATGAGATGTCGAATGAGATGTTTAAACACTTGAAGACTTAACTAAAACTTAAAGTGCAGGAAAATTAAACAACACAGGAATTTGTTAACCCAGTTCAGTGTATAACCACACTTACATTTGGAGGCTACCAAGCCAGGAGGAAATCCACTATAAGTAATATTAATTCTAGACTTAAACCACCCAGTTTAATCTTTCACTTAATATCTACCCAATGCAATTTCTACCTAAGACACAACTTAGATATGAGTACCAACTCACTCCCCCTCAATCACACAGTGATCTTGTTTACAAGTTTAATAAAATTGAAGTCATACTTCAAACAAAACAGCTTGATCTTACTTCACAGTTTCAATCAAGACACAAATACACTTTTGCTTAAAAGCTCATAAAGTGGTACAATAAAAACAACCTGCAGTTAAAACACAAAACACCCTATTTGGTCTTCTTAAATTCGTGCTCTGTTCTGAGAGTTTCTGTTGCTTAAATAGGTGTTTGGATTTTGGGCTTTCTGTAGGTTTATCCAATCCTGAAACGCATGCTGCTTCCACCTTGAATTAGGGTTTGTTACTTCCTAGATTCTAGGTGATTCAGTTCTTCTGATTATGCTGAAGTCACATAACAACACTCCCTACAGATGCGCCTTATTCTGTTTTGTCCATCCATAATTAATTCCAGATAACTTTCCTTAATTTACTCAGTTATGTTAGTCATTAATTAATTCTGGTAGCAGGTTTGAGATGTCACAACATCTGTTGGGACATCCTGAAAAAAACTGAACTTACTTCATTTACTGATACAATGTCACAACATCTGATGTGACATCCTATAAACTGAACTTATTTCATTAACTGATACAATGTCCTAACATCTGGTGTGACATCCTGAATTAAGTTCATTTACTTATACTCTGTTTGATAATGTCCCAACATCTGATAGGACATCCTGAACTGAATTCAACATTTCTTGTTGGTCAAAAATTCTGCCAATTCTAAACATCTACAATTTTATTTAATGAATTAATTAATATTCAAAAATCAAAAAAAAAAAAGACATTTTCATAGATTAATTTAATTAAATGTTTTATTTAATTAGATTATTTAATTTGATAATTAATCTAATTAAATATTTCTATTGAATTTGGTTAATTATTTTTTCACCTTTGCTCGATTATGTGTATGATATGAGTTTTGCGTATGCTCGATTTTCTATTTGCTTGTGACATGATACAATGCTTACTCGTGTGATTACTTTTGCATTTTTGACGATAAATTGCTAAGTAAAAAACGAACGCACATTAAGATTAGTCATTTCAAAGATAAACGAAATCTTTGGTCCAACGCCAAATAAACATCCATATGCACTTCACTTCATACACACACGTAAGTCGACCGTTCCTCGATCTCCATCTGCACGAAATTTGCACCTTACACTTTTAGCAACATTTTCTAACTTAACAAATCAACGCATTGCGCTTTTTTTCCATAGCTAGTCTTTAGCTTAGTTCCTCAACTTTGCGAGTCGAGCATATTGTGCCTCGCTAACAAAACCAACAAATAAACTTCCATTTGCATCTACCTTAAACTTCAAAAAAACCGAAATGTTACTTCTTAGATCTAAACCCTTGATCCAACATCAAGCGGTCTTAGGAAACAAAACACTTCAATAAATACGAGGAAAATTGCACGCCACGAGCCTTAAGCGATAGAAAGGAGGATAACGAGCTCTCGTTACTCGCTCCGATTATTTCGGCGCAAGACATTCGTCTTGTTGGACGAAATAAACTATCCATAGTCTTTAGTGCAAATAGACTCTTAAATCCTTTCATCGAAGAAAGGTAATAAAATCAACAACCATCACCTGTATCAGGCCGAACTACGAAGCTCTGACTTTCCCATTGCACAAGGGAATACGTAGGCACGAGGATCTCAATCCTTGTCGAGCCCCTAGGATCAATAAACCCTTTAGTTCAACAAGTAATCATAAGTATAGACATCCCTTCGCACGTGACAATCTAGATGGTTCCCATCGAGTACGATGGATGTAGGAGGTGCTAATACCTTCCTCCTACATAACCGACTTCCGATCCCCGACAATGGTTTACGATGACCTTGTTTTATCCCTTCTCGGTGGTTTTATCTATATTTACCATTTCCCTCTTCGGGAATAAATAAAATTTGGTGGCGACTCTCAAGTCAGCCCAGCCGCGACCGCGTTCGCGAGGGATCGTATTTTTCGAGGTACGATAGCTAGCGACTCTGCTGGGGAATGGTTCACCCCTATGCAAGTCGAGCCTAGTCTAGGTCTCCAAGCTTGTTTGGATGTTTGCTTATGTGTTACTTGTTTATCGCTTTCTTTATTGCTTTACATTTTATATCCTTATTGTGGATCTTTTGTACTGGATTGATACTTTGATCGAAACAACTTGAGGGAAAGGCTCTATACCCGGGTCTATGAGTGTAAACATAAGTTAGCGAGGTTGTGTAGTATGGGCTCCCGAGGGAACCTCTCTCGTGGGTTGTCAATACGAAAACCTCACTCGGAGTAGATTTTAATGGAAATACTGACAACCGTCAAGCTCTTGGCGTGTGTGCTCAGTTGTTTTCATTAAAGTCGTCGACTCTGAGGACCGTTAGAACCTTTTGGTTAAAACATCGGTTGATGGTTGCGTAGTATTAGGGCACCAGGGTTCGCCCTCGCGTGGCTCGATACGAAAACCTCACTTGGAATAGACTTACTCAATGGAGTTGATTGACTGTCAAAATTGACACGTGCATCAAACATTTGAGAAAGTTCCATAACTCCAGGACTTTGTTTTAAACCTCGTGTCGACGATCACGTAGTATGGGGTACCAGGAGATTTATCTCTTGTGTGGCTCGATACGAAGATCTCACCCAAACGAAATTCATATGGTGGAGTCAATTAACCGTCATGTTAATGGCGCATGTAATGAACATCCATATGAGTTATTAACTTTGGGATCCCTAAAAATGTAGAGGTCACCCAGTGAGGTCCTTGTGAGGAGAGTGATCAAAGTATCTTTCATCCGTGCTAGTTGTTTCTGGAACATTGCATTTTGGGTTTACCCGTTCATTGTTGCATACATTCATTCATAAAAATGATACAGAGCTCTCAGTTACTTATATTTATTGCAGATTTGAAGTATTTATCAAAGCAATCAAGATGAATCAAATTTCCAAGAAAAACACGTACAATTTCAAGTTCTTGGAACCAAAGGTTGACTCGTTACTGGCCTTGAGAGCTAAGATCACTCATATCAAACACAACAACTTTCAGGCTCGCTTCGGAAAAATCCTAAGTATACTGGACAAGACAGCTAATATTGATGCTCTTGGTGCTCTTGCTCAGTATTACGACATTCAACTATGGTGCTTCACTTTCCCAGACTTCCAGATTGCTCCTACTTTGGAAGAATTCGAGTTGCTTGTGGGCCTTCGTATTAGAGACCGCAATCCATTCCCAAAGCTAGAAGAAGAAGTCACTATGACTAAGTTGGCTACTGTGTTGGGACTTCCTGCAAGTTTGTTAGTAGACAACAAATCTGACAAGGAAGGATTCACGAGACTGTTCTTGGAAAAACAAGCTTGGCAATGTGCTGAAAAAGGAAACTGGTCCTCCTGCGGAGCCATCCTAGCTCTTCTTGTGTATGGAATTGTGTTGTTCCCAAAGTCAGATAAGTTTGTTGACCGTGCTGCTATAGAGATTTTCATGACAGGAAACCCGGTTCCGTTCTTATTGGCAGATTTTTATCATACTTTCCATACCCGGCATACAAAGAGAGGAGGTGTATTCCTTTGCTGCGCTCCGTTGCTACACATGTGGATGAAAATGCACATGCCTAAGGAGGGTTACTTTGTGTCTAGGCATTTGTCGTGGCCTCACAGATTTGCTTCGCTCAGGGCTAATGACATCACATGGTACTCAAGAGATTGGAAGATCGGGGGTATTGTGCTTAGATGTGGAAGTTTCCTTAATGTCCCTCTGATAGGAAATCATGGTTGCATAAATTACAACCCGGTGCTGCTTAAGAGACAACTTGGGCTCCCTATGGAGGCTCCTCCCGAGGAAAGGCATTTGGTACCTTTTGTTGTTGATAACCCATCTAAAGAAGAGTTGAAGAAATTCAAGGCGGCTTGGAAGAAGATCTTTACAAGCGATCCTAGTGTCCGCAAGAATATCGCTGTGAAGGAACCTTATGTCTTGTGGGTAAAAGAAAGAGCTCGCATCGTTAAGATTCCATTCTTCCTTGATCCAATAGCTTTCCCACCCCTTCGTGATAAAACACCATTGCTACCTGAAGACATAGATGAGCTCAACGAAAGGATCAAAGGTTTAGAATTGGAGAACGAACGCATGCGGATCGAACTCCTTCGAACCAAAGGAAAACAAGAAGTATGGGAGGAGAAAAGTAAAAAGATGACGGAAAGAGTGGAAAGCAGTAACAAAAGATGTAGAATAGAATAAGATAAGAGAGAACAATTCCTGGGTGCTCTTTATGGAGCCAGCATGGATTTGGATCATCGAAACGACCAATTAAGAAAGGCTGAAGTTTGAATTATCAATTTACAGAAGGACATGAAGGTGTTCCTTAAGAACAAGAAGGATGATAGAATCACTTTAGAAGCAAAGATCAAGAGCTTAGAGGATTCTCTCAAGAGAGAAGAGGACAAGCTAGCAGCAGAAAAGTTGGAAAAGGACAGTTGTCAGCGAAAGTACGACCGTGAGAAATTTCAACATGAGCAAGCTGTGGAGCAAATTGATTACCTGAGATCTCAGAAAGCTTATCAAGACCTGGAGGATACTTGCATCCAATGGATGAACAAGTGTCGAGATGCTGAAGAAGCCATAGGCGGAAGAGATGTGGTAATTGCAAATCTCCAAGGTTTGTACGAAGAGTGGAAGCAGAAGTTTGTAAACCTGGCTAGCATGTTGAACCTGGCAAGTCAAGACCTTCCTGAGAAGCTTGAAGATGCAGATCGTGTCATGTGCCCAGAAAACACACCTGAAGAAGTCTACAGGTGTGTGAAAGTTTGCAAGAGAGCCATCAAGGAGCTCACCACAAATCTAGTGGCAGTCTGCAAAGCTCAAGGGGTCGTTATCAGGGTTGCACCATAGTTTATGTTCAAGAAAGTTGTTGTTATCTTTTGCGTTGTAATATGAAAACTCGTGGAATCTCTAATGTACTTGTTTGAATTAGATGAATGAAATTTGTTGCTTTTGGATTTTAAAATCTTGTCTTATTTGCAATGATAAATACGTTAAATATCTATGGTAATAAATCGATAAGATGACTGAGAGCTTTGTAATCAAACATATGCATTCATACGCTCATCTTTACAACCAAACAAAAACACAAACTCATACACTTTACCTTCCCTCTCCAGAAAAGCTGACTTTCCGGATTTTCCGACGAAGGTACGAGACCAGAAAAATTTACAAAATGAGGTTGGAGCAAATTCAAGAAGAGCAGAATGCCATGAGAGCTGATATTGACTCACTCAAGGGAAAGCTGGACCAAATCCTCGAGGTCATCACTATGGCTAAGAGGGAGGAAGAAGCCGAGAAACTCGCTAGACAAACCGGCACTTCGGGGACGGTCAAAGATAACTTCGTTCTTGCTGGGGTGAATCCACCCAATGTACCATCTTTAGCTGTTCACCATGGGTCGTTTAAAGACATGGATGAACGGTCTGATGTCTTTTATGCGGATCCACCGGTTCACCGCACCGAAACTCTTCTGGAGCCAGTAGCAGAAAGGTTGCGCTCAATGGAGGAAAAGCTTAAGGCAATGGACATCAACACCATTCCAGGTATAGATGCTGAGGAAATGTGTCTGGTGCCAGGACTTGTAATCCCACATAAGTTCAAGGATCCGGACTTTCCCGATAAATATAAAGGGAACAGTTGTCCTCACACTCATCTTAGGGCTTACTGCAGGAAGATGGCTCTATATGCTAGGAACGACCAGCTCCTGATTCATTGCTTCCAGGACAGCCTGTCCGGGGCATCTTTTGAGTGGTACGTCTGAAGGAAAATTGCGATCTAAACGCAGCGGAAAACAAAAATTTCCTTTAGTGATCCTTACGAATGAGCATGGTCAGTGATAGAATCGTTACCTCTTTGTGGCGATTCAGATCTTTGATGCAGCGATCACAAGCGTTGATGAAGTGCAACGCCTCTACTCAGTCCACACGAACAACTTCCGGTCACAGTGCTAGCTGCTTACGAACTGAATTATTTGAGTGAGAAAAGAGAATCAAAAACGAAATTGCATCAAGTGAAAGCTTCATCACAAGGGTTCCTTTTATAGACTCTCTTGTGGGCTGCGGGCTAAAAGCCCAATTCACATGATCCATAATAATATTATATATTATTATAATAACTATTATTATAATAAATATATTTATTTTATTATTATTTTATAACCATTATAAAATAACAATAATTATTATTATATTATCCGAATTTCTATTTTCACTTAAGTGCACCGTACCTTACGGTGTTCCTTTGATTTCTCTATCTCTCATCAAACTGTCCTTATGTGTGTGACCCTGTAGGATTTCGTAACGTTGGTAATTATATTAAATTATATATTTAACATAATAAACAGTGAGCGGTATCTAGCAACACATCACTGCTACCCAAGTCACGAAAATGTCATGTGATCTGACAAAACCTTTTCGTGATAATATATGTTTGTACAATTACCCTTTTGCCCCTATGTCTATATTGAACACAAGGCATACACTGTGTCATCCTTGTCCAGTTCAATATTGGGCCCTTAGACATTTCTCCTGTTATGCAGGATTGGCAAATTCCATCTAGGACACTCATGTCCCTCAGCATGCTTCGTGGAGTGCCCATCAACTGTCTTTATGATCATCCAGTTACGGATAATGTTTGATCAGCAATAAAGCACCCGACTCTACATCTAGGGTCCATAGTGGTTTCAGGTCGAAGGGTGGTAATACACCATTATCACCATGAGAATAACTTATGACACTTTGCATAACATACTATGTAGTATTCTCATAGCGGGTCAATCCGGTATAAATATTACTCCTAATATTTATACCTATGTCAAGACTTGATAACTCTTTATCCATGATCCATGAGATGTGATCATCAGTCTATCTTCATAATAGTCTCAATGCTTTAATGTTATCCCACTTTGCAATAAAGCTTGACTACGGATATTTTAAGAATAATGTCTTTATGTTTAATGGGATCTCATGATTAAGTCACACTTAACATTTCATTAAACAGACTAACTATTCTAGGGACTTTATTATTCTGAAAGACAAACATAATAAAGAAATGCCTTTTATTATTAAACGAATAATCCGATACAAGTACCAAAAAGTATTGGCCTCTAGGGCTTACACCAACAACGTCCAGCTGGAAAGAAGCCGAATCAAAACGTGGAATGACCTCTCCCGTGCATTCCTGGAACATTATCAATACAATGTTGATCTTGCACCTAATCGTACTCAATTACAAGACATGACACAACGTAGCAATGAATCGTTCAAAGAATACGCACAACGGTGGAGAGGACTCGCTGCACGGGTTCAGCCGCCATTGCTTCCTAAAGAGTTAACGGACATGTTCCTAAATACGCTGGAGGACAAGTATATGGACAGAATGATGGGAGCTAGTTTTCCTAGTTTCTCTGAAATCGTGTCCGTAGGGGAAATAATCGAGAGCCAGTTGAAAAAAGGCAAAGGAGCAGCCACTTCTGCAAATACTGGCAAGAAACCTTTTTCTAATTTCCAAAAGAAAAGGGAAGGAGAGGCCAATGCTATCATGAGAGGAAGGGCTAACTTACCGTATAATATGCCTTATGGACATGTAGCTAATGTTGCGCCAGCTCCGTATCAACCACAGGCTCCACAACAACAACAATATCAGCAGGCTCCTGCACAGCAGCCCAATCAACAATATAGACGAACTGGTTCGGCGCAAAGGCAGCCTAGGCCAATAAGGCACATCGATCCAGTCCCCATGCCTTACAGGGATATCTTTAATCAGTTGAACCAACGAGGACAACTGATTCTGAGGGATCTAAGGCCAGCCACTTTCCCGTATCCCCCAAATTACGATGCCAATGCCACTTGCGAATTTCACAAAGGCGCGTCGGGGCACACTATAGACAAATGCTATGCATTTCAAAATCATGTGCAGGATTTGGTGGAGTCGAAGGATCTAACATTTACTCCAAGAGGTCCAAATGTCAAAAACAACCCATTGCCGCCTCATGGGGGAGCAAATGTTAATGTTGTGGAGGAAGAGGACGATTGTGAGTTAATTTTAAAGGCAGAAGACGTTCAGACTCCATTGGCTTTGATTGGCGAACAGTTGGAGAAATCAGGTTTGATGCTGGCAAGGGATGAGGGGGTTGATCATTCCGAAGAGAATATCAGGGAGTGCTTGCAAAAACTCCTCAATCAAGGTCTGATACAGGTCGAAAGGCGTGGAAAGGAGAAAAGAATGGTGGCTGCAACAGAGATGTTTTATGACGCACCTCAAACTCCAAACAATGGTACTCCTATGGTTATAGAGTACCCAGTTCACTACACTGGGGAAAATAACCAAGTTGTGCCATGGAGTTATGAACCAGCGAACGCTAGGCAAGGCCGGAGAAGGCAGCCTATTAATCTTGAATTTCCTGTTGTCACATCCATTGCCGGACCAAGTGGTATGACTCGCAGTGGAAGATTGTTTGCACCAAGACCAATGGAGTCGTCATCCCATCAAAAGCGAAAGACGACTGCTGCACCGGTTGTTACTCCTATTCCTCAGGGGTCACCAGAAGAACCGTCATCGCCCAAAGCTACATTAACTCAGAAAGAAGCGGAAGAGTTCTTGAGGATTATCAAGAAAAGCGACTACAAGGTGGTCGATCAGCTGAACCAAACTCCCGCCAAAATATCTATGTTAGCTTTACTACTTAGTTCTGAAGCACATAGATCTTCTTTGCTGAAAGTGCTAAGTGCGGCCCATATTACCAAAGATATCACTGTGGCCCAATTCGATGACGTCATAGCCAGCGTTACCACTGGCAACTTCCTCGGTTTCAATGATGAAGAGCTCACTGCTGATAAGAAGAATCATAATAAAGCTTTACACATTTCCATAAGATGTGAAGATACGTTGCTATCAAGGGTGTTGGTGGATACTGGTTCCTCCCTAAATGTAATGCCAAAAACGACGTTGGAAAGAATGCATGTACAAGGAGTGGTGATGAAGCCAAGTGCATTGATAGTAAAAGCTTTCGATGGTTCCAGGCGTGCGGTCATAGGAGAG
Source organism: Lathyrus aphaca (assembly GCA_963966055.1). Taxonomy (NCBI): domain Eukaryota; kingdom Viridiplantae; phylum Streptophyta; class Magnoliopsida; order Fabales; family Fabaceae; genus Lathyrus; species Lathyrus aphaca. Next base: position 480,680,821 of record OZ014525.1, on the reverse strand, counting down.
GTGGATCTCCCGATTAAGATAGGACCTGCTCTGTTCACCATTACTTTCCAAGTAATGGATATTCATCCAGGGTACAGTTGTCTTCTGGGAAGACCATGGATTCATAACGCAGGGGCCGTTACATCCACTCTCCATCAGAAATTAAACTTCCCTATGCAGACCCGAATTGTGGTGATTGGAGGTGAAGAAGATATCCTAGTGATTCATTTGACCTCTTTTCGATATATTGATGTGGAAGGCGAGACTGTCGAGACACCGTTTCAATCTTTTGAAATAGTGAGTATGCTGGCAGTTCAACGAGAATCTGAGCGTCCACAGCCATCAATGTCAATGACATCACTGAAGGAAGCCTTGGCTGTCTTGGAGACCGGGAACACGCAGGGCTGGGGCAAAGTTGTCGAGATGCGAGACAAAAGAGACATGTATGGCATCGGCTACCAGCCATCTTCCAGTACAACAACGATCTCGGCATATGAAGAAAATGGTTAATTTCCTCGAGTGAGTGATACATTTATAAGCGCTGGATACATCTTTGAGGATCACGCTGCAATGATCTCAGGCGAAGACTACCATGAAGCGGCTTGTAATTGGGTTCGTCAAGCCAGTCCAGGGGAGGAATTAGAGAACTGGAGAACTGTCGAGATTCCTCAGTTTATTTACCCTAAAAAGTAATTCTACTTCTTTTTTTTCAAAACCATATGCACTGCCCAGGGCATATTGGGATGTTGTCGGGCCACCAATGTCTTAGAACTTTGATTATCAATATAATAAATCAGCAGTTTGCATTCAATATTTGTTCTGTTTCTTTCATTTTTCTTTTATAATAAAATGGCAATGTTTTAATGCACATCACTTTCTAAAATAAATGCATAAATCATAAACATGCAGAGACACTACCGAAGTCCTTTATGACGATGTTGCTATGGTCCCGTATAACTTTGATTATCCGATCAACCAAGCAGAGGAAGAAGGCGAGGAAGACTGCGAACTTCCTGAAGAGTTAGCCCGACTGCTCAAGCAAGAAGAGAAGGTCATCCAGCCTCACCAAGAGGACATTGAAGTCATCAACCTGGGATCAGAGGAGGATAAGCGTGAAGTGAAGATAGGTGCTTCTTTGCAAACCGAAGTGAAGGCAAAACTGATAGAGCTCCTCCACGAGTACGCTGACGTGTTCGCATGGTCATATCAGGATATGTCTGGGCTAAATACTGATATCGTCGTGCACAAGTTGCCACTCAAAGAAGAATGTCCAGTAGTCAAGCAGAAGTTGAGAAGGACTCTCCCAGACATGGCCCTCAAGATTCAGGAGGAAGTAAGAAAGCAATTTGACGCCGGATTTCTAGCAGTAGCTAAATACCCACAGTGGATCGCCAACATCGTGCCCGTTCCAAAGAAAGATGGAAAGGTCCGCATGTGTGTCGACTACCGAGACTTGAACAGAGCTAGTCCCAAAGATGATTTCCCACTACCTCATATCGATGTATTGGTGGATAATACAGCTCAGTTTTCAGTGTTCTCCTTTATGGACGGCTTCTCCGGATATAACCAAATCAAAATGGACCCAGAAGACATGGAGAAGACCACGTTCATTACGCCGTGGGGAACTTTTTGCTACAAAGTAATGCCATTTGGACTCAAAAATGCCGGAGCAACATATCAACGTGCGATGGTAACTCTCTTTCATGATATGATTCATAAAGAGATTGAAGTGTACGTCGATGATATGATTGCAAAATCCCAAACAGAGGAAGAACACATTGTTAATCTGCAAAAATTATTTGTACGATTAAGAGATTTCAAGCTTAGACTTAACCCGAATAAGTGTACCTTTGGGGTTCGATCCAGAAAGTTGCTAGGATTCATTGTGAGCCAGAAGGGGATCGAGGTCGATCCTGACAAAGTCAGGGCTATTCAGAGCATGCCCACGCCAAGAACTGAAAAGGAAGTCAGAGGTTTCCTTGGAAGGTTGAACTACATTGCCAGATTTATTTCGCATCTCACTGCTACTTGCAAACCAATCTTCAAGCTCTTAAGAAAGGATCAAGCAATTGAATGGGATGATGAATGTCAAACAGCTTTTGATAAAGTTAAGGAATATTTGCAAGAACCACCAATCTTGGTGCCTCCTATTCCTGGAAGACCTCTCATCATGTATATGACAGTTCTTGACGAATCTATGGGCTGTGTGCTGGGGAAACAAGATGAGACTGGCAAGAAGGAGCATGCCATCTTCTACTTGAGCAAGAAGTTCAACGATTGTGAAACAAGATATTCAGCACTTGAGAAGACTTGTTGCGCTCTTGCATGGGCTGCCAAGCGTCTCTGACAATACATGTTGACCCATACGACATATTTGATTTCCAAGATGGATCCTCTTAAATATATATTTGAGAAACCAGCTCTCACTGGTAGGATCGCCAGATGGCAAATGCTTTTGTCGGAGTACGATATTCAGTATGTCACTCAAAAGGCTATCAAAGGCAGCATACTAGCAGATCATCTTGCTGACCAGCCTGTGGAGGATTACCAACCTTTGAAGTTCGACTTTCCAGACAAGGACATCATGTTGATTAGAGACAATGAAGAGCCTGGACCTGACGAAGGGCCTGAACCAGGAGAGCGATGGACTCTCATGTTCGATGGTGCGGCCAATGATCGAGGTTGTGGAATTGGGGCAGTGCTGACATCTCCTAAGGATTTCCATATACCTTTTACAGCTAAGCTTTGTTTTCCGTGTACGAACAATGTGGCTGAATATGAAGCATGCATTATGGGACTAGAGGAAGCCATTGATCTGAGGATTAAAACACTCGATGTATATGGTGACTTAGCTCTGGTGATCTATCAAACTACAGGAGATTGGGAAGTAAGATGTGACCATCTGATTCCATATCGGGATTATGTGTTGAAGTTACTCCCCAGATTTGATGACATTACTTTCACTCATGTGCCTCGTAGTGCAAACCAAATGGCTGACGCTCTGGAAACTCTGGCGTCTATGTACCAGCTGATTTGGCCCAATTATCGGCCCTCCATTGATCTCAAGCGCTTTGAAGAACCTGCTCATTGTCTGATCACCGAAGAAGAATCAAGTGTCAAGCCTTGGTTCTATGATATCAAGCGCTACTTAGAGAAGAAGGAATACCCAGAAGGTGCTTTGAGTATGGATAAGAGAACACTAAGGAGATTGGCCTCAAATTTCTTTCTGAATGGGGAGGTGTTGTACAAAAGAAATCATGACATGATCATGCTCCGATGTGTAGATGAACAGGAGGCCGAGCGAATTATAAAAGAGATACATGAAGGACTGTTTGGTACTCATATGAGTGGGCATACAATGGCAAAGAAAATCCTTAGAGCAGGATACTACTGGCTAACAATGGAGACTGATTGTTATTCTCATGTTCGAACATGCCACAAATGCCAAATTTATGCTGACAGGGTACACGTACCTCCTACTCCGTTGAACGTCTTGACTTCACCGTGGCCTTTCTCCATGTGGGGAATAGACATGATCGGGATGATTGAACCAAAGGCTTCAAATGGGCATAGGTTTATACTTGTTGCTATAGATTACTTCACGAAATGGGTCGAGGCTGCCTCTTACGCTAATGTTACCAAGCAAGTGGTTGCTCGCTTCCTAAAGAATAACATCATATGTAGATACGGGGTTCCTCACCGGATCATTACCGACAACGGGTCAAATCTCAATAACAAGACAATTGAAGAGTTATGTACCAGTTTCAAAATTGAGCATCATAATTCAACACCATACAGACCCAAGATGAACGGAGCTGTCGAAGCTGCAAACAAGAATATCAAGAAGATCATTCAGAAAATGGTGGTCACGTATAAAGATTGGCATGAGATGTTGCCTTTCGCCTTGCATGGTTACCGTACTTCAGTGCGTACTTCGACAAGGGCAACCCCTTTTTCTTTGGTATATGGAATGGAAGTTGTCCTCCCGATAGAGGTTGAAATTCCTTCGATGAGAGTTCTGATAGAAGCCAAATTAGATGAAGTTGAATGGGTCCGAACGAGGTTTGATGAGCTTAATCTTATTGAAGAAAAGCGTATGACGGCGCTATGTCATGGACAACTTTACCAGAGACAAATGAAGAAAGCTTTTGATAAGAAAGTACGTCCTCAGACTTACCAGGAAGGTGATTTGGTGCTCAAACGAATCACTACCATGCACAGAGAGCCCAGGGGCAAGTGGGCGCCTAATTATGAAGGACCACTTGTGGTGGTGAGAGCTTTCTCCGGAGGTGCCTTAATTCTTGCAAGAATGGACGGTGAAGAGCTTTCTACCCCCGTGAATGCAGATGCAGTTAAAAGATATTATGCCTAAAAGATTGGAATAAAAGCCGCTAAGTCGAAAACCTGAAAAGGCGACTTAGGCAAAAATAGGCTATCCCGGTGGACTGAAAACCCGAAAGGGCGGTCCAGGAAAAAATTAGGGATAAAATAAAATTTAGCCCGCTGAGTTGAAAACCTGAAAGGGCGGCTCAGGCAAAAAAGGGCGTCCCAGTGGATTGAAAACCCGAAAGGGAGATCCAGGAAAAAGTTAGGGACTAATTCCAAGGCAAATATTATGTTCTGTACATTCAGTTGATTCAGGGGAACTACGAAAGAAAAGGATCCATCCAATCATCTTCCTACAAAGTTTAACTGATGAGATTTTCAGAGATATAGGGACCATAGCAATGTCGAAATTCAATGGAACTTCATTTATTGTCATTGTCATTGTACTGTTCTTGCACAACAATTACCTCATTAAGGAATTGCATCTGTATGTACATTTATACCCTTTTGCGGGTTTTGGCAATAAAAAGAGAAATTTCTCATCAAAATTGTGCTCAATCGTTTTTACTTTATCTGTTTGTTTGCAAAATGTTTTATTAATGATAAACTCTGTTTTGGAAATTTTGGTACAAATAATAAACGATGTTTGAAAAGTAGTATGATTATCTTTTGGATGATAAAAGGAACGTGACAGTTCTCCTGTTAGCTAATATCATTGCCAGTCATGGTGAATGTTTCTGCACAGACAATATATCCCATTGACGAATGATAAACTTCAGTCGAAACTTTACCAGGGGCACTCATGTCTCTCTTTGTTGCTCATAACTTTATCAAGGTCTCATGTACCAAGTGTTGGAAAATCTAATGTCCTCCAAAACCTTTGAAAGTCCAATAGTCATTGGCAACCACCAAAAGGCTTAAAGACCACCATGTTGACATCCTTCATAAAACCTAAAAGTCCAATTTCTTTGGCAACTATTAAAAAGCTAAAGCCCAATTCTATTGGCACTCTCATAATTCCCAAAGCCCACTAATGTGGCAACTACCAGAAAGCCCAAAGCCCAACCTTGCTTGGCACACCTTTCCAAAGTCCAACCTTGTTTGGCACACCTCCCAAAGCCCAATATCCCTGGCAATTATCAAATTTTATCTCCAGCGTACGCAACCATTTGCATTGTCACAAGCATGGCATGCATAGCATTTTTGTCCAAAAACAAGAATGTCATCAAACACAATCATATTAATCATTAGCATATAACAAAACATTTGCATTAGAATCATTTGTAATTTCATTTTCATGAGAATCATCGAGCATCATGCAATGTACGAGGTCATATCAGGATAGCATAACAGGATCCAGGACATGCATCCAGGATTTTCCTCTCAAAGTTGATGGTATTCCTCTGAAAGGAGCTGATGTCCCGCATACGCTTACGGATTTATTTTCCCCAGCAAATCATTCTTCAAACTTTATAGTTGATGATGATTTTGTCCACCATCTTTGTTGCTCTCCAAGCAGAGAGCATCCTGAAAGATTTGATTGAGATACTGCTTTGGAGTCCTTCGAAGAACCTTAATCGAAAGGGTACTGCTTCGCAAGACCTGAAGAATCTCATGTTATGGTAGAGATACTGTTCTAGCATCACCGAAGAGCCTGGATTGTAAGGAACTGCTTCGCATGACCTAGAAAGTCTTATGCCATGGGGGAGAGATACTGCTCTAAATATCCCCAAAGAGCCTTTATTGTTAAGGTACTGCTTTGCCTGGATTAGAGAATCTCATATTGTGACGGAGATACTGTTCTAGTATCATTAAAGATCCTTAAATATAAGGAACTGCTTTGCAATGATCTAGAAAATCTTGCATCATTTGGTAAAGGTACTGTTCTAGTGTCATTGAAGATCATTAAATATAAGGAACTGCTTCGCATGATCTGGAAAATCTTATATCATTTTATTCGAGATACTGCTTCGCAAGACCCGGAGAATCTCATGTTGTGCTTAAGATACTGTTCTAGTATCACTGAAGATCCTTAAATATAGGGAACTGCTTCACATGATCTAGAAAATCTTGCACTATTTATTCGAGATATTGTTCTAGCATCCACAAAAGAGCCTTCATTGGTAGGGTACTGCTTTGGTGAACCAGAGAATTTCCCTTATTTGAGATACTGCTTTGGCTTTCTCCGAAGAACCTTAATCGAAAAGGTGCTGCTTCGCAAGACCCGAAGAATCTCATACTGTGATGGAGATACTGTTCTAAGTATCACTGAAGATCCTTGGACATAAGGAATTGCTTCACAAGTCTAGAAAATCTTATGCCATGGGAGAAATATATTGTTCTAGTATCATTGAAGATCCTTGAATATGAGGAACTGCTTTGCATAATCTGAAAAAATCGTATATCATTTTATTCAAGATACTGCCCTAAATATTCCCAAAGAGCCTTTATGGTAAGGTACTGCTTTGAGGAGCTAGGGAATCTCATTGTTCGAGATACTGCTTTGGCGTTCTCCGAAGAACCTTAATCGAAAAGGTACTGCTTCGCAAGACCCAAAGAATCTCATATTCGGTAAAGATGTTGTCCTAGTGACACTGAAGATTTTTGAATGTAAAGAAACCGCTTCATATGATCTAGAAAATATTGCATTATTTATTCGAGATATTGTCCTAACGATTACAAAGAGCCTTCATTGGTAAGGTACTGCTTTGATGGACTAAAGAAGCTCATGCCTGTTAAGACATCTTGTTCTAGAGTCATTGAAGAGCCCTGACCAAAGGAAACTGCTTCTTATGACTTAGAAAATATAATGCCATTGTTGAGAGGTTTCTCTAAGTATTAATGGAGAGCCTTGAGTATGAGTAACTGCTTTGTTGGATCAGAGAAAATCATTGATTAAGATACCGATTTGGGTATTTTCCGAAGAGCCTTTATTGTTAAGGAACTGCTTCGCGTGACCCAAGGAGTCACACATTCTGTTAAGATCTTGTTCTCGAGGAAACCCTAATTCATAAGGGACTGCCTTGTACGACTTGGAGAAGTTTATTCATCAAATTGGGGTACTGCTTTGTTAGTACGAAGAATCTCATACATTTTGTACATTTTTCCAATCTTATCCTCATATCCTTTTCAGTGGTGTCACATTTTCTCTCTGGCTGGAAAAATTTCGGGGTCTTTTTATATCTAATCGACTGCTACCCTAAAAAGATTGAACTCCATGCAGCAGTTCACTCCTTCGGGCTCAAGGCAATTAGATAGGGGCATCTGTCATACCCCGAATTTGTCCTACCCATCTAATGGCTCAGGTTATGCAAGTTAGCCAACAAGTGTCAAGATTGATGTTATTTCCCAAGAATTTGATTCAAGGCCATAAGATGTTTAATTTACAAAATGGACTTATGATTAATATTAATTTCATTCATCTCAAAAGAGGTTGGAATTTGGCTTAAGAACAATTCATGGAAGTTTCTTTTCATTCAAGGCATAAAGATGGATATATGAGTCAAATGGGTTTTTAAGAACAAAAATGTATTTATTGGAGTTCACAATTAGTACGATTGAGAAATGTAAATCATTCTTGTTTTGTATTCATTTGAAGGCACAATTTGTGTGAGCTACAAATTTAAGTTCCAACTAAGTTGGAATTTGAAAGTCACGTGTGATTCAAATTCAAAGACAAGTATTGTCATTAGGAACACAATTGATGCAAGGCTTGAGATTATAAATTCACAATGAGAAGGATAAAGGAAGATATTGAAGTTTTTTTTACCCAAGTTTAAATCATGCAAGTTGCAAAGGTACATGTTCACAAAGTTTCATTTCATTATTAAATTCAAGTCGTAAGGCCAAATTTGATGTCAAAAATGCAATTACCAAGATGATGAAGCTCCATTGAGTAAATTAAAAAGTCACAAGATATGAGGTTGCTTTGAGAATTACATGAGTTACAAAGTCTAGAAAGATTCAATTTTATCTAAAGGATAAGTTCAAGAAATATAAAAAAGTTCTAGCTAGTTCTAAAACCAAGTCAACATGTCATTTGAATTACAAGGTTACAAGACTAAGATAAGTTTCCATGCCAAATCTCCATGGTTAACGTGTCTCTTCCATGCTAGTTCTGAGGTCATTATCATGTGCCCAAGTTCATGCTAAATCCTCTTCATAAAGGCCTGCATAAGAAAGCATAGTAGATAGCTGAAAAAACATAGACAGATGGTTCAACACCAGATTAAAACAAATCAGAGCCGAAGAAAAGTCAATTTCTTACCATATGCAACAAACCAGGTTCTACAAATACCTCAATATGTCAAATAACAAGGAGTAGCATCAAGAAATAATGCAACCATGTTTTTAGGGCAATACAGAAATAAGGTTCACAAATATTCATCAATAACAATTAACCTTCATGCCAAAGTTTTGTTCCAAGCCAAGCGAATACACAAGAGGAGCTTGTCAAAAGATCAGTACAACAAATGAATACTAAGATGAATTCAGACGAAGAAGTGTTTATGAAGAAATATGAAAAGGCCAATCAAGATGCTGCAAACAAACAAAAAAAAACAATACCAAGAGCTATTTGAAGCTAAAGGAGGATTCTAAGTTGAAGTTTGCAGAAGAGTTTAGGAAAAGAACTTATCATTCATAAGCTGACAATTTACATGTTATTGCTGCTTGTCATGTCCATAAGCATTGATTCTGGTATATGCAATCTTCACATGAAACAATGATGAAGTAAATCATTAAATGTGCAAATGAACACCTGCCAAGAAACAGTGGTTACTAACAGGGAAAATCACAAGTATTTATAACACATAGCAAATGTTTAAGGTTACAAGGGATCAAATCACAAGAGGTCATTGAGTTTTACAAACCAAAGCAGGAGCAAGTTTCATTTGCTTCAGATCCAAAATCACAACAGGACTGTGCCAGCAGTAGATACTAGTCAACTTAACCTGCACCAAGCACACAAATAACAAATGATCAAAGTCATGAAGAATAATTCATATCAAAATTCATTGCGGCAAATAAAATGTATGAATGAACAAGCACCAATTCTGATGTGTTATGAGCAGGATGCCCAAACCAAGGGTTAACTCCAACTTCAGCCACATATTTTTCCATCATCTTCATCCGTCTCCAAGTCATTTCCAAGGCAAGTGATCCATATACCTTTAGTTCATCACCATTCGGTTCACAGCCAGAAGCATCACAAGGGCAGAGTCAGGGCAGTTCTCCATCAACTGTGACTGATTTGATCGAATTTCAACTTTTAATGGCTCTAATCAAAAATCAGGAAGTCATTTGAAACCTCGAATGGCAAAGTTCAGAAGAATGTGCCACAATGTGCAAGAACTCGGAGCTTAGTGCTTTACTTCTGAATTATGGCTTATTGGAATTTCCCTGTAGAGTCTTTCGTTTTCTTTGATGCTCATCAGAAATTCCATGCGATTTTGGAGGATCAAATGACGATAGCCTTCAAATATGCAATTTCATGGAGCTGCACAAACAAGGAAAACCAAATAATGGAATCAGTATCATCATTCACACCAAACGAAAGCTCACATGTGGGGCAAAGTCTAAGTAGGTTGCTACAATCCAAAACCAAAAGTTGGAGTGTTCCTATCAAAGTTCATAAAAGTTAAGGGCATACCTCATTCAAGGCTAAAGAAGTCTTCATGGGCGAGTTGTGGGCGCACGCGAAGTTGCGAAGAGGTGTATCCAAAACTTGGCAAGAAGGATGCGTATGAGAGTAATGCTTTGCATCAAATAAGCAGGAGCTGGAGCTATCCATAGCAACATCTAATCCAAATACTCTCAACAATTCGAAGGCCCAAGGTTCTAATTTTGAGATTAATGACCTACAAAGTGAAATCACCGTATCAAAACAACGTTATCTGAGCAAAACATTATAGACAAGCAAACTCAAATGTACATGGTAATTGAAGATCACAGAGAAATAGTGAAACTTACATTTAAACTTTCCAAAAGAACAACAAAGTTTCAAAGAACTGATCACATTCCAGACTGTTGAATATCAATATCAAGAGATTTTCTAACCAACGGATCACAATGTCCCTGTCATAACTTATCAATAGACATCTCAAAGCTCCATATAGCAGCTCATAATCATTGAAGACACATCAAGTGGTACCCCCTTAACAAAACTTTCTCCCAGGTCTTCACCTTATCTCAAAGACATGATCTCCATTTCTGCAAAATAAATCAATGGTCATAACAAGAAAGAATAAAGCATGCTCAAAGGAAATTTGAAGTCTGGATAATATCAATGTGAAACTTCATCAGCAAACCACCAATATTAAAGCATATTTTCTTAGCTGGAACCAAGGCTGAGTGAATATTCAAATTTCACATGTTTGTGAATCTATTTTCACTGCAGTAAAATTAAAAAATCAGGGCCCACTCTCCCTCCAGGAAAACACTACAGACAAAAATGATTTGTGACTCACCTCTTTTTGGTCCCCACAAAATCACGTAAAATATTTGCAGGAGAATGGTTGTACGATTCATAACGGATTCCTCACTCATCTCACACGATTCCTGCACGTACCAATATTCCTCAAGCTCCCTATAAAAACCCCTCCAATCAATTGCAATGGATCACTACCTGAAATGGAAAAGCTGTCAAAAGTTAATCCTAAAAAAAAAACCTAACACTAAAGCTCAAAATCAATTTTGATTCACCTCTGATTTTCGCATTGGAAATCAGAAGTTGAAGAGCTAAAAAGCCCTCAATCAAGCACAAAGGTTGACAAAGCAACGGAAATGCAAAGAAAAAGATTGAACTCGAAAAGCTGTACCTTGCTCACCTCGCGTCCGTCGTTTACGAATCGGTAACCTTCTTCTCCGTCGTGTAGCCTTGAGCGTAGCTGGTTTGATTAAATTGCAAATAAGATTATTGATTTGTGTTGTTGTATCTTCTTCGATTCGCATGGTTAATGAGAAGCGATGAAAGCTTCGTTCTTCCTCCTTGTGAGAAGACAATAAGCTGAGCTTTGAGACTCAAAAATTGGGAAAAGATTTGGGGTTTAGGTTTTATACTTTGATGTTGATGAACGTACGGTGAAGCTGGGTGTTTCTCTTTGAGAAATATGAAGCTGAGTATGGAGACAAGGAGAGCAGAGGACATCTGAAGTACGCTCGAATTTGCTCCTATTACTGGTGTTCTTTGTTTTTATATAATGGCGCATTAATTTTTTCTTATTTCAATAGGATTTTTAAAGACCACTACTATCGTATGGGTATCTGATACGCGTGTATTTTCCCCATCAATAATGCTGGCAGTTTGGTAGTCCCTAGGGGCCTTGCATGTTGACCGAGGAAGCCTTTCAGCGGCTAGGTCATTTAGTTTTTTTTCTTGCACTGTTTTCTAAATCTGATGAATATGGGGGCAGTTTTTTCATTAACCCGGTTTGGCTGTTCTTTTTATGGGCCTGATCTCAAACTGGGTCAGTGACCCATTGTTTCTTATAAGCCAGATTACGTTTTTAAATGTACCCGCTACTTTACTAAAACCAACCCGCATTCCTTGTATTTTATTTAGGTTATCTTGTTTAAATTCTTTTATTCAAAAAATCTAAAAATCATAAAAACTTTTTGTTAATTAATTATTTTATATAATTTTATTTAATCAAATTAGTTAATCTATTAATTAATTTTGTTAAATGATTTTATTTAATTAATTAATTAATATTCAAAAAAAAAAAAAAGACACTTTCATAGATTAATTTAATTAAATATTTTATTTAATTAGATTATTTAATTTGATAATTAGTCTAATTAAATATTTCTATTTAATTTGGTTAATTATTTTTTCACCTTTGCTCGATTATGTGTGTGATATGAGTTTTGCGTATGCTCGATTTTCTATTTGCTTGTGACATGATACAATGCTTACTCGTGTGATTACTTTTGCATTTTTTACGATAAATTGCTAAGTAAAACACGAACGCACATTAAGATTAGTCATTTCAAAGATAAACGAAATCTTTGGTCCAACGCCAAATAAACATCCATATGCACTTCACTTCATACACACACGTAAGTCGACCGTTCCTCGATCGCCATCTGCACGAACTTTGCACCTTACACTTTTAGCAACATTTTCTAACTTAACAAATCAACGCATTGCGCTTGTTTTCCATAGCTAGTCTTTAGCTTAGTTCCTCAACTTTGCGAGTCGAGCACATTGTGCCTCGCTAACAAAACCAACAAATAAACTTCCATTTGAATCTACCTTAAACTTCAAAAAAACCGAAATGTTACTTCTTATATCTAAACCCTTGATCCAACATCAAGCGGTCTTAGGAAACAAAACACTTCAATAAATACGAGGAAAATTGCACACCACGAGCCTTAAGCGATAGAAAGGAGGATAACGAGCTCTCGTTACTCGCTCCGATTATTTCGGCGCAAGACATTCGTCTTGTTGGACGAAATAAACTATCCATAGTCTTTAGTGCAAATAGACTCTTAAATCCTTTCATCGAAGAAAGGTAATAAAATCAACAACCATCACCTGTATCAGGCCGAACTACGAAGCTCTGACTTTCCCATTGCACAAGGGAATACGTAGGCACGAGGATCTCAATCCTTGCCGAGCCCCTAGGATCAATAAACCCTTTAGTTCAACAAGTAATCATAAGTATAGACATCCCTTCGCGCGTGACAATCTAGATGGTCCCCATTGAGTACGATGGATGTAGGAGGTGCTAATACCTTCCTCCTACATAACCGACTTCTGAACCCCGACAATGGTTTACGATGACCTTGTTTTATCCCTTCTCGGTGGTTTTATCTATATTTACCATTTCCCTCTTCGGGAATAAATAAAATTAGGTGGCGACTCTCAAGTCAGCCCAGCCGCGACCGCATTCACGAGGGATCGTATTTTTCGAGGTACGACACTCATGCCAATCTTTGTAAGTGACAACCATTTTCTGCACAATCTTCTTGATCTTCTACCGCACCATTCATCTTTGGTCGGTAAGGAGAAGAATTGTGATGCTGAATCTTGAAGTCCCGACACAACTCTGCCATCATCTTGTTGTTTAAGTTAGAACCATTGTCAGTAATGATCCTTTCGGGCACTCCGTATCTGCATATGATATCCCTTTTCAGAAATCTAGCCACCACTTGACGAGTGACATTGTCATAAGATGCTGCTTCTACCAACTTTGTGAAGTAATCAATCGCGACCAAGATGAAGCGATGACCATTTGAAGCAGTAGGTTCTATCTTGCCGATCATGTCAATGCCCCACATAGAAAAGGGCCAAGGAGATGACATGACGTTGAGCGGGCTTGGAGGAACATGCACTTTGTCTGCATATATTTGGCACTTGTGGCACTTACGAGCGAATGAACAACAGTCTGCATCTATTGTCATCTAGTAATACCCCCGATCTCAGCAATTTCTTAGCCATAGCATGCCCTCCTGCATGGGTACCGAAAGATCCCTCGTGGACTTCCTGCATTAACAGGCTTGCTTCGTGTCTATCCACGCATCTGAGCAAGACCATGTCAAAGTTTCTCTTGTACAAAACCCCGTCTGTATTCAAGAAGAAGCTAGCAACAAGTCGCCTCAAGGTCTTCTTGTCATTGGAAGATGCCCCAGCTGGGTATTCTTGCTTTTCCAGGAATAACTTGATATCAAAATACCAAGGTTTCTCGTCAGACACGGCGTCTACAGAGAAGGCATGAGCTGGAGCGTCAAGCCTGGAGATGTCAATTCTGGTCACATAATTCCAACACAAGACTTTAATAGACGAAGAAAGAGTGGCCAATGCGTCGGCAAACTGATTTTCATCTCGTGGTATGTACTGAAGCTTAACTGTCATGAAGAACGTCAACAGTTTTCTAGCATAATCCCTGTAGGGAATTAAATGCTCTTGATGCGTATACCACTTGCCGGTAACTTGGTTAATGACGAGGGCTGAATCTCCGAATATATCGAGGTTCTTAATCCGAAGATTAATTGCCTCCTCTATTCCCATTATGCACGCCTCGTATTCCGCTTCATTGTTGGTGCAGCCAAAAGTAATTCTGGCAGCGAAGGGAAAGTGAATACCTTCAGGAGTAATAAGAACAGCACCAACTCCACGTCCATTGATATTGACTGCCCCATCAAACATCAACTTCCATTTGGATTCAGGGTCTGGCCCCTCTTCCGGAAGTGGTTCCTCGTAATCGTTTGCTTTGAGGTACATGATGTCCTCATCAGGGAAATCAAACTTCATTGGTTGATAATCATCTTCAAGAGGTTGCTGTGCAAGGTAATCCGACAATACGCTTCCCTTGATGGCTTTCTGAGAAGTATACTGGATGTCATATTTAGTTAAAATCATTTGCCACCTAGCAACCCTTCCGGTCAACGCTGGTTTCTCAAAGATGGACTTGACAGGATCCATTTTGGAAATCAGCAGTGTGGTATGAGTCAACATGTACTGTCTCAGTCGGCGAGCAGCCCATACCAAAGCGCAGCAAGTTTTCTCGAGCAGTGAGTAACGGGATTCACAGTCGGTAAACTTTTTGCTAAGGTAATAAATAGCGTACTCTTTTCGACCAGACTCGTCATGTTGGCCTAGAACACACCCCACTGACCCTTCTAGCACAGTCAAGTACATGATTAAAGTTCTTCCTTCGACTGGAGGCATTAGAATTGGAGGCTCCTGAAAATATGCTTTTATTTTGTCGAAAGCTCTTTGACAATCATCGTTCCACCTGACCGTTTGCTCTTTTCTTAGCAACTTGAATATTGGTTCGCACGTGGCAGTTAAATGAGATATGAACCGAGAGATGTAGTTCAACCTCCCTAAAAACCCGCGCACTTCTTTTTCTGTTCTCGGTGCAGGCATATCTTGAATTGCTTTTACCTTTACAGGATCTACCTCAATCCCTTTCTGACTAACAATGAAACCCAGCAGTTTCCCGGAACGCACTCCGAAAGTGCACTTGTTTGGATTCAACCTCAGCCCTTATTTAATCAGTCTATCAAACAGCTTCTTCAGGTTGACCAGATGCTCTTCTTCATCTCGGGACTTAGCAATCATATCATCCACATAACACTCAATCTCCTTATGTATCATGTCATGGAACAATGTGACCATTGCCCGCTGATAAGTTGCCCCGGCGTTCTTCAAACCAAAGGGCATGACCTTATAGCAGAATGTATCCCACGGGGTAATGAACGTTGTCTTCTCCATGTCTTCCGGTGCCATCTTAATCTGATTATATCCGGAGAAGCCATCCATGAAGGAAAATACCGAGAATTGAGCAGTATTGTCTACCAACACGTCAATGTGTGGCAACGGAAAGTCATCTTTTGGGCTTGCTCTATTCAAATCCCGGTAGTCAACGCACATCCGGACCTTGTCGTCCTTCTTTGGTACAGGTACAATGTTAGCTACCCAAGGCGGGTAACTAGTTACAGCAAGGAACCCGGCATCCCATTGCTTCTGAACCTCCTCTTTTATCTTCATCGCCATGTCAGGACGAGTTCTTCTCAACTTCTGTTTCACAGGAGGACAGTCTTCTCTCAATGGTAGCTTATGCACAACGATGTCGGTATCCAACCCTGGCATATCTTGATATGACCAAGCAAATATATCCACATACTCTCGCAGCATACTGATCAGCTCTTTCTTGACTTCGGCCTGCAGACTGGCCCCGATCTTGATCTCTTTCTTCACATCTTCACTGCCAATGCTGATGATCTCAATTTCTTCCTGATGAGGCTGAATAACCCGTTCCTCTTGTTTCAACAATCTGACCAATTCTTCAGGGAGTTCACAGTCTTCCTCAACCCCTTCATCAGCTTGGTAGACAGGATTGTCAAAGTCATGCATGGTCATAGCAGGAATGTTATCAATGGAATCCGGATGATCAACACTGCACAGATGATGTGCTTATTTCAGAATCTGCTTATTTTGAAAAAGAGACGCTAACACAAAAACAAAAAGGAAAAACACATTGCCATTTTTATATTTTTTTTGTGAAAAATTTAAAAACAAAGAAAGAGAACACAATTTGTCTGAAAATGTCCTTTCATTTCATGGTAAAATAAGATGCATACAAAACATGGTGGTCCAATACAATAGATCCTAATATCTTGGGTAGAATGCTGGATTTGACAATGCAGTATGACAATAAAAGGAAACAAATAAAATTACTCTGAGTGCCAGGTAACTTGGACAATGTCTTCAGCAGACCAGTTCTTCAGCTCCTCTCCGGGCGTGCACGGATGAATCCAGTTGTCCCTGTCACCGTCATTGTCTCCATCTTGGCTTGTCACACAAATCTGGTTGCGGTCGAGCATCCCAGCACTCGTAAACGTAATGGCTTTACCACTTGGAGTAGATCCACCAGGCTGATAACCCAAACCAAACTTGTCGTCTTTCTTTTCTAGCTCCAGCAATTTGCCCCATCCTTGGGCGCTTCCTGACTGAACTACCTCCTTTGCTTGCTTGTAGGAATGGATGGAGGTACCTTCTTTCTCACTTCTCTTCTCCACAGGAGTCAAGATGCTGACATTAACTGCTTCAAAGGCTTGACATAGGGTCTCATGGATCTCTCCATCCATCTCCACATATTTGAACGTTGATAAGTGGCTTACAAAGATGTCTTCCTCTCCGCACACTGTGATTACCTGGCCATCAACCACATATTTGAGCTTTTGATGCAGGGTGGAAGTCACAGCTCCGGCAGCATGAATCCATGGGCGTCCCAACAAGAAGCTGTACGCGGGCTGAATGTCCATGACGTAGAAGATACTTTTGAATACTTGAGAACCTATTTTCACGGGCAACTCAACTTCTCCAAAAATTGACCTTCTAGACCCATCAAAAGCTTTGACAATAAAATCATTGGGCCTCAGGACGATACCATCAACATTGAGCTTCATTAATGCTTTCTTCAGAAGAACATTAAGAGAAGAGCTCGTGTCAACAAGGACATGTGACAACACAACACCCTTGCACTCCATAGTAATATGTAGTGCTTTGTTATGGTTTCGGCCCTCTGACGTGAGGTCTCTGTCTGTAAAGCCCAGCCCGTGGATTGCATTCACAATGCCCACTACAGCTTCAAGTTGATTGACAGTGATTTCTTGAGGGACATAGGCCATCTGCAGCACTTTCAACAAGGCCTCTCTGTGTGCAGGAGAACACATCAGCAAAGATAGAATGGATATCTTGGAAGGTGTCTGGTTCAACTGCTCGACCACCTTATAATCACTCTTTTTAATGATTCACATAAATTCCTCGACCTCTTTCTCAAAGGTACCCTGCTCAGCCACAGGAGTTGTTGATTCTTCAGTCACAGCTTGCTTTCCTTTGGCTTTTGACGAAGCCTCAGCCTCAGGATCCCCTCTCAGGACTGGGGGAGCAAATTGACGACCACTTCTTGTGAAACCTCCAACTCCTCCGACGTTTACTACAGTCGGGTCAATAGCAACAGACTTGCTCTCAACTTTCTGTCCAGCCACATATACATCTGAGCCGTAATGCCATGGAATGACTTTATCGTCTGTATAAGGAACAGGCCCAGGCACGGTGATAGTCACAGAACTAACCTCGGGAGCATAAATGGTTACAGGCTCCCTCCTGGCAGGCATCTCAGCTTCATCATAAAAAATGGTTATGGTGGAAACATCATCAGCTTCATTACCAATTTTGTTAAACTGCAAAGATCCATCATCAATCAAATTCTGTAATCCCATCCTCAGGTCTTCACACCCATTCTCAGCATTCAAACATTTCTCACAATCAGGACTACATCCTGGAAACACTTGACCTTTCAGCAACCTCTCTTTCACTACCAATAACAGAGTCTTTACTTCATCAATACTCAGCATCAGACTTAACTTCTCACCACTATCAACAGCATGGATTCTAGCCCCTCCATGATTCGGAATAGGGTTCGAAGTAACATTTGGCGGTGGTGTGAAGTTAATCGCCTTGGAGTCTATCAGGTCTTGAACTTTGTGTTGTAGCTCCCTGCACTTCTCAGTTGAGTGCCCGGGTGCCCCTGAATGGAAAATGCATCTTGCATTGACATCGTACACAACTGGAAGCTCTCCAGGTGGTGGTGGTGCCAAAGTTCTCAATTGAATCAGATTCAGGTCCACCAATCTTGGTAGCAAAGCAACATAAGTCATGGGGATTGCCTCAAGCACCCTATTAGCCGGGCGAGTTTGCCTTGGCTGATAAGGTCTCTGTTGATAGTTGTTACGTGGTGGCTGCTGTTGTTGTTGTAGTGGTGCTTGCTGCACACGACTAGAAGGAATTGTGACTGCTGCCACATGCTCATATGGTCTTCTATACCCTCGGCCCCGTCCTCGGCCAAACACAGCATTTGTCTCACCCTCCCTTCTCCTTGGAGGTCCACTGAATGGTTTTCTTGCTCCATTCGAGCTGCTTGCACTTGTATCCTGGATCTTTCCCATCTTCAACAAAGTCTCTACCCTCTCTCCAGCAATTACAATATCATTGAATTTGGTGGCAGAATTGGATGCCAATCTTTCAAGAAACACACCTTGCAACGTCCCTATAAACATATCAGCCATTTCGTTCTCCAGCAGCGGTGGTTGCACTCTGGCAGCGAGTTGACGCCACCTTTGAGCATATTCTTTGAAACCCTTCTTAGCAGTTTAAGACATGTGTTGCAATTGAGTGCGATTTGGAGCCATGTCCAAATTATACTGGTATTGTCTCGCAAAAGCCTCTGCCAGGTCTTTCCAGCTCTTAATGTTGACTCTGCTTAGCTTCATATACCATTCCAAGGAGGCCCCGACCAGGCTGTCCTGGAAATAGTACATCCAGAGCTTTTCATCATCAGTGTGAGCAGCAATCCTTCCTACGAAAGACTGAAGATGTGTCTTTGGGCATGCAGTGCCATTGTATTTCTCAAAAGTTGGAACCTTGAACTTGTAAGGGATTCTAACCCCTGGAACCAAGCCCAAGTCAGTAATGTCAAATCCCAAAGAACTCTGGGATTGAATAGCCTTGATATGTTCTGCCATTTCCTCAAACTTCCTGTTCATCTCAACCCCCTGACCCTCAGCTTCGTCTAGCAGAGTGAACTGTTCGTCCTGGTTATCCATTTGCACATTATTCAGCCCATCATTGATTATAGTAACCCCTGGCTGTGTTACAGGGATTTCAACTTGACGTGCGCCCGCACCATTACGATTACCTCCCTCGGCAGTACCGTTGTTTCTGGCTTGACCATTTTCTATCATCTCCCGCAGACGCTCTTGATTCTGACCCATGTCTGCCATCAAAGTCATAAAGTTGTCCATCCTTAGCCTCAAGTCAGCTAAGTCAGCTTGTATCTGATCCATGATTCTCTCTCTGTTGACCTTTGTTGGATATTTGTGTGCGACTGGATGTTCCCGAACTTTTCTGGGAGCTATAGTGCCTGAAACACAAAAGACATTAGGAACTGGTTGCCATACCTGCAAAACAAGAAAACAAGTGATATGTATGCAATGCAGTTGTTTATGCTTTCAATTCCAGGTCATTCATGCCCCGGTTCCGGTATTTAGCAAAGAAAACCAGATGGATACTGATCCTCGACTTTCAGAAACCTTCGCATAGAAACAACATTCAAACCATAACAACAGGCACAGAAAGAAATGGTGAACTGAAAAACTGCATAACATAAACCAGCCTATAAGGCAAACATAACAGAATTCCCCGTAGGGTACAAGTTTCTAAGAAGAAAATCAAATAGCCAGGATTCCTACAACATGTCTGTAGGTAATCCAAATACAAGGAAAACAAACTAAGAAGCAAAACAACTGCCTGAGGACCTTGAACCTCCCTCACTAAGCCCCAACTCAGACCTAGCCTTCTTGACTCCAGCCATCAACTTGAGGTCTTCAATCTCTTTAAGTGCTGCTTCTAGGGCTTGTTGACTATCTGCTAACTGCTGGGTCTTCTCTTCTTATAGGCCATTTGCACTTCGAAGAACTCTTCTTTTTCTTTATATCCCTTCAACTTTTGCTCTCTCTGTCCCTGCAACCAGACAATAGACTGACGAGCTTCCTTGAGGGTCTTCGAATTCTTCTTTCGTTCAACTTCTCTTTTTGCTTCCATCATACCCAACCTGTGAAAGTGAGCTTCCCTTCCAGCAAAGTCTTTCTCTTTAGCCTCCAAGGTAGTCTGCATCTTCAGCAACTTCTCTTCAGCTTCATTCTTGGCCCGGTTGGCAAGATGATACAGATTAACCATTTCAGTGTTCTCCACCCTAACTTCCTTCAGTTGGGCTTCCAACTTTTTGAACTCTTCTAAAGACACAATATCATTAGACTCAGCAACTGGAGGAACTGGAGGTGAGAATGGCAGCAATACTCTTTTGGCTCTGTCTTTCAACCAAGCTTCATACTCCGGGAAGGTCTGATTGTTGCACTTTCCAAAACTAGCTATCCCCTCTCCCTTGATACACTTCCAAGCTCCAGCAACCTTCCTCACTAAAGGCATATTGTCCTTTACAGGGAAGTAGAAAATAGGGGTCAACTTCAATTCTTCTGGTACCTCTCTCAAGGCATATCCCAATTGTCTTCTTAACAAGATTGGATTGTAATTGATCCCTCCAATTACTCCCAATAAAGGTACACTAAGATAACTCCCACAGCTAGTGATGAAACGTGCACCCTGAAGCCTCTGAGTAATCCACCTGACATCCTTGGCAAGCAACTTTTCCAGCTTCTGAGCCCATACCAAGGTATGGTCACTAAACACTCCAGTACTAGGAAGATGCCTCATGAACCACATATGAAATAAAGGAGCGCAACAACGAACTAAACCTCCCCTTTTCTTCTCAGTCTTGTAGTGCACTGAGTAATACAAGTCTCCGAGCAACGTAGGCACATGATTCTTCAGCAAGAAAAGATGAATGGCATTCATATCTATGAACTTCTCCATATCTGCAAACAAAATAATGCCATAGATAGAAAGATCCAAGATAGCACAGACAGCATCCCATTCTTCCTCAACAACCAACTCTTCCACCTTCTTTACCAAAGTCTCCAAAGAAAATCCAGGTACACCTCCCTTAATGATGGGCAAAGAATTCACAGCAGAAGTGCTCAAATAAAGAGCCTTGGAAATAGCCTCTGGTGCAGGTCTACTCATCTCAGCATTGAACGAAATCTGGTCTCGAACAGGAACTCCCAAGATCAAAGCATACTCCTCCAGCAAAGGACCTAACTGAATATCAGGAAACGTGAAACAACGGAGCTGAGTGTTGCACCCCAAAATTTTCCCTCACAATACAAGACTTTGTGTGCTAAGAGGTTCACAAGGTTCACAAGACCTTTCATGAGGTTCATGAAGTTTACAAGACACTTTATGAGGTTCACAAGGTTCACAAGACCTTTCATGAAGTTCATGAAGTTTACAAGACACTTTATGAGGTTCACAAGGTTCACAAGATTCACAATACTTACAAGACCTTTCATGAGGTTCATGAAGTCTACAAGACACTTTATGAGGTTCATAAGGTTCACAAGACATTTTATGATGGTTCACAAGGTTCACAAAGTTCACAAATAGTCAGAAGAGTTGACAATTCCCTCAGACAATGCACCTCCTAAGCAGTGCATCCAAAACTAGGGTTTTGACTTTAATAAGGCTAAATGGACCTCCAAGACTTCAAGTGAGCTTCATAACATCTTATATGAGTTTAAGAATGCCCATGACAAGTTTCAAGACTTTTCTCAAAAGTTTGCTCAGTCAGATGATCAGATAAGTCAAAACCAGTCAAAGTAGTTAAAAAGTCAAACTGAGGTCAACTGTGGTCAAACCAAAGTCAAACTTCATGATTTTTTGTCAACATTAAGTATATGAAGTAAAATTCATCATTTTATCAAGGGTTGATCATGATTCACCAAGGATATTTCAGATCATCAAGAATCAGAGGTTTCTAAATTAGGGTTTCCTCAGGAAAAGTCAACTGAACTTTGACCAGCCATAACTTTCACATGCTTCATCACCAAGTCTCCATCCAAAGCTCATTTTGAAGTAAATTGAATTCTCTACAACTTTGTGTCTCACAAGCCAAGCCCAAAAATGCTTCATTTGGAAGGTATGAGCTAAGACATTATAGGTCCTTTTAAAAGTCAACAAAAAGTCAACAACTTCAAAAGGGCATAACTTGAGAATGGTAAATGATATGAACATGAAACCAGTGGGGTTGGTTAGAGGACTCATCAAGATTTCCAAAATGTCCAAGAATACCCTCATAGCATTAAAATTGAAGGATGTGTGCCCTCGCAAAGTTGGGAAATTTTTGGTTGGTTTATGAAGAAAATGGAGGTTTAAAACCAATTTTTTCTAAATGGGCTTGCCATATGATGACCCAATCCATACCATTACCTCATGCACGACCCAAGTCTCTAAAAATCAGATTTTTTCATCATTTAATTTTATTTATTTTGATTTAATTCATTTAAAATCATTTTAAATTAAAATAAAATAGAAAAGTCAAATATTTAAAAGAGACTGAGCTTCTAGAAATTCATAAAAGTGATTGGAATCAAATTTGTAAGAGAATCATGGTGATTGACTTGAAATAGAAAGGCTTAATTTTCAAATATTTGAATTTTAAAGCTTGATCTTTTTCAATCTTTTTTGATAAAATCTTTCACACAAACATCAAGTTTTCTGACCTAAATTCATCACACTATAAGTACATAACATAACCCTACTCATTGCACACGAATTTCAGCCTCCCAAGAGTAAGTTCAAATTTTCAAAATCCATCAAAAAACCAATTTTCGGTTTCATCCATTCAAGAGGTTTCAAGGTATTTTGAAGACACAAGAATGTTCATTAAGCTTCATTGAGTCGAAACCAATGATCATTTGCATTCAAAACATCTCATATCACATAAACCGAATCATGCTTTGTTCTTGAGTATGAGTTTTTCGATTTCATATATTTGTTTGTTTTAAATGATATTTGATGATTGCTTGATGTTTATGATAGTGCTAGGAACGTTTCTGGGCAGCAACCTTGAAGTTTAGTGACCTCAATCGCATTCCACCATTGTTAGGGTTTGAACGGCCAATTTAGGGTTTCGTGATTTGGACAATATAAATAAATTCTAATAATGTGGATTGACTGTATGAATCATAAGGAATTCATTGATATAACCAATTTGATGTAATTGTACCATTTACTTGATGTTTGAGTTTTGTAGGGTTTGCTGCAATTTAGATTTCGCAGGAAATATTGTAGCAAGATTCGCAGCAAATTTCGCATGGCTGAAGGAAGAAGATGATCCCCTGCGCGCGTATTCCAGAATTCAAATATTGTGCATATTATTTTATGAATTGGTTGCTGTTTTGTTTCACAATTGGTGGCTGGCTCAGTTGGCTAGAGGATGCGCGCATAAGGCTTAGGTCCAGGGATCGAATCCTGGCCTCAGCAATTTTTTTCTTATTTTTCAGTTTAACAATGAAACTTCATATATTATATATTGTAGTCATCATATGGACAGACGCGCTCTCCCAGCTGGAATGATTAATGTGTTTGTGTGATGTTTGAAGGTCCTGGGTTCGATTCCCCCAGGCCTTTTTGTGTTGTTTTATTTTTCATGATATTTTCAGGATTAAAGAACAAAACCAATTGGACTCCCTCCTTTGTTACCTGCGCGCAGGCCAGCCCAGTGGTTGTTGTTGATGGCTTGAGTGTTTGAAAGCAAGAGGGGCTGGGTTCAATTCCCAGCCAAGGTAAGTTTTCTTTTTTTTGTTTCTTTTTATTTGTTTTGCTTATATTTTAAAACTATAATCTTAAAATCCTAATTGTTTTTTTTACAAATGTTAATTATGTTTCTATACTTTTTTTAATATTATTTACTTACAAATTATCACTAGGTAATCTTAATAATGTAAATAATTTTTAAATTATGTTTAAAATAAATAAATTCTTAATTTAATTTGAGTAAATATAATTAATTTTATTTTCATAATATGCATATGGTTTATAATTTGTTTATAATCTAAATTTTGTAAATAATTAAGTTAACCCTAATTTTATTTTTCATAACCCAAAATTTTCTTTTATTTAAAATTTAATTTATTATTTATAAACCTTAATCATATGTATATATTATACAATTTGTTTATAATTTAAATCTTATATATAAATATGCTTAATATTAAAATTTTGTTAATTATAATTAAATTCCATAAATTGTTTATAATTCAATTTTGTATGTAAATAATTTTATTATATGTTTAAAAATAGTTAAAAATTGCTAATTTAAATTTTGTAATTATAATCTTATTTTCATAATATGTTCATAATTAATTTAATTTACATATAATTTAAAACTTTATAATAATTAATTGTTCATGTTTTCTTATTAACTTTAAATAATTGTTTATATAAAAATTTAATCTTTTAATTATTATAATATTCTTGCTTATTTCATTATTATTATTATTAATTATGTTTATATGATATTTTATTATTACTAAACACATTGTGATTATTTTTATTATTATTTCACTAACCCAATTATTATTATTATTATTTAATATTTTGCTTATTTATTTAAATTGCTTTTATTATTATGTAATTGCTCCTTGGTGTAATATTTATTAATAATGTTTATTATTTATTTTAGGCTATGGTTAGTAAATAGGGAGTGTAAATATATTTGTATATTTAAAATTAATTTAGCTCATTAAATTTAAAGATAAATATTAAAATTGTACACTCACACACGTAAGTCGATATTTGATCGCCATCTCACTTCCTTAGGGATACCTCTCATGTTGCCTAATCAAAAAGGTCAAGTAGGGTGTATAAAGCAAAAGTCCCTCAAAATAAAGTCATCTAGTCCCTTAACAAATAAAAGATCAAGTCCCTTTCGAATGTTGTCTTCGTAATGATCTTGTCCCTTTCGAATAAAGATGATAGTCCCTCCAAAACTGCTTATACACCCCACAGTTGCCTAAATAACAGATGTCCCTTCAATTGTCCCTTACATCCAAGGTAATGACTACCTATTCCTTAATAATAGGGATAGTCTTACCATTTAAAGGATTCAAGAACAGAAAAGACTTAATCTTAGGGTAGGTTCCTCTTAGATACTTGCTCACTATTCAAAAACTTTTCAAACACTTCACACATTTCAAACAAATTTTCAAAACAAAGGTTTATACGCATCCGTACATGGGTCATTAAAACTCTTAAGAAAATTTTTATTCACACACTTCACATTTCAAAAACATTTTAAAGTGAGCTAAGTAACTAAGAGCCCATGGATAACCATGGATATAAAGGGTGCTAACACCTTCCCTTTGTATAACCTACCCCCCGAACTCAAAAATCTTTTAAGGTCTTTCCTGTTCTTTTATGCCCTTTCCTTTGGATAAAATAAAATTCGGTGGCGACTCTTGCTATCCGCAACATTTAACTAAAGTCAGTTCTCCCACCGTGTTACAGAATTGGCGACTCTGCTGGGGATTTAATAAAAGAGGGGTACCCTTAGGAATTAGATCACTTTAAATTGTTTGCCTTGTTTGCTTTATATTATCTTGTTGGGCTCTTATGTGTGAAAGATCCTAACCCGGATCTAGTGTACCTTAGGTAAATGGCAATAGACCAAGGAAACTGTACGGCGTATACCGATATGGTTGATCTAGTGGCCATAGTTAGTGTGACTTCTTGGTTGGTGCTTATGTTCCTTAAGTCAAGTTGAGGATAATATGAGGCTGCCATATGTTGTCAATGCACTAACTAACTTTTAGAACCCTAGTTATCCCATCTTGGCCTTTAGAAAAGTAGTGAGATAACCGGCTTTGGTGCAGACTGAAGTTGGTTGATACTCGATGTTATGCTCATTGAGATTCTAAACTTGGAGGGTTTTGGTTGGCAAGTAAGTTGCCTACTGAACAACCACCCTTGTGAAGGATCAATGATATTGAGATCCCTTAGAACCTGGTTATTTTTGTAGGACAGGATGAACCAACTAACTTCAGGGGAGGGTACTTACCTTTGAACCTCATGCAAGCCTTTAAACCTAGGGCTATTGTGTGACTTGTTTGTGTGTGCCACATGTTTGTGATTGAACATAACATCAAGACATCATCATGCATCATAAGCATAGCATTTTCACTAACCATTTCAAGGACCAAAGGATTTATCTTTGTTCTTTGTTGCAGGTCATGGCTTCTGCTCGTAGAAACACCATCAGGATCAACTTTGTAGGCATACCTGCTAAGCTTAAAGAGTTGGTTTCTCAAGTGTCTGATCATTCCCAGTTCATCAAAAGACATGGTCACCTATTGGATCTAGTCACTTCAGGGTTCAATGAAGACATGATGAGTGTTCTGTTTCAGTTCTTTGACCCTAAGCACCATTGCTTTACATTCCCCGACTATCAGCTAGTTCCTACAATGGAAGAGTTCTCTAAACTTCTGGGTATACCTGTACTTGATCAGAAACCATTCTCAGGCTTGGAGAAAGAGCCTAAACCTGAGGTTATTGCTGCAGCTCTACATCTGAAGAAGTCTGATATTGTTCTAGAAACAAGAAGCGGAGTTAAGGGTATTCTTGCCAAGGTATTAATGGATAAAGCTCAAGTGTTCTTGAAGGCCATGAGCTATGATGCTTTTGAGGAAATCTTAGCCTTGCTGATTTATGGCTTAGTATTGTTCCCCAATCTAGATCAGTTCATAGACGTTCATGCCATCAATATATTCCTGAGTCACAATCCAGTGCCTACCTTACTTGGAGACGTCTTGCATTCTCTTCATACCCGTACTACAAGGGCAAGAGGAACTTTGATGTGCTGCATACCTTTGCTTTCTAGGTGGTTTATTTCTCACCTTCCTCGCTCAGTAATGAAGAATGAGCAAGGGTTCAGGTGGTCCAAGAGGATTATGTCACTCTCTCATTCAGATATTCATTGGTGCTCCAGATCTATGGAGAATGTCACTATCATTGACCGTTGTGGGGAATTCCCTAATGTGCCACTTCTAGGCATAAGAGGAGGCATCACCTACAACCCCTCTCTAGCTTTACGACAGTTTGGTTACGCTCGGAGTGATGGTCCACATGACATGTTGATTCAGGGCATTGTGTTTGATTACGACAACGATCTTCAAGGTTACCGTCAGAGATTCATACGAGCCTGGGGAAAAGTGAACAAGGTTGACAGCAAGACTCTGGAGCCTAAGTACACTATTCCTATGGAGGCTTATCTCAGATGGGTGCGATCTCGTGCTCAGACTCTCATGATGCCATATCCTGCTATCCTGCCAGTTACCATGGAACCTGTTGCTGAAGGAGATACTGCTTATACCATCCTTCACCCAGACATGCCTACTGACATGGAAGACTTACAGAGATCCTGGATCCAAGAGCTGATCCTGAATCTGTCCAAGGGGCAGGATGAATTGAAGACACTGCTGGCCAAGAAGACTAAGAAGACTAGAAGGTCAGGTGGCCTGATCAACATGGGAAGAAGGTTCAAAGGTCTTGCCAAGACCAAAGAACCAGTCGAAGACTATGAGTCTGAAGAGTTTGAAAAAGAGGGAGGCAGTCTCCACAACACTATGGGAGACTCTGATTCTGAGGCTAATTACTACCATGAGCCTAATGAAGACAAATTCAAGATGCTGGTGGATAGAATGGATGCTATGGAGTTGCAGAAGTCTTCTGGGCTGGATTTTGAAGATTTGAGTCTGATATCTGGGGTAGTCATACCCATTGGTTTCAAGGTTCCTACCTTTGTTGTTTATGATGGGGTCTCTTGTCCCAAGCTGCATCAAAGGTCTTATGTCAGAAGAATCCAACCTCACACTGCTGATAAAAAGTTATGGATCCATTTCTTCCAAGAGAGTTTATCTGGAGCTCAATTGGAGTGGTACTATCAGTTGGAGAGTGTCAACATCAGGGATTGGAATGATCTTGCTGAAGCTTTCTATAAGCAGTATCAATACAATGCTGATTTAGCTCCCACTCGCATGCAGCTGCAAAGCATGTCTATGGGTGCCAAAGAAAGTTTCAAGGAGTATGCTCAGAAGTGGAGAGATTTAGCTGGAAGAGTACAACCCCCTTTAACTGACAGGGAGTTAGTTGATATGTTCATGTGTACGCTGAATGGTCCTTTTTACAGTCATCTCATTGGAAGCTCATCATCTGGCTTCACTGAGTTGATAATGACAGGAGAGCGCGTGGAAAATGGTATAAAAAGTGGCAAGATTCAAGTGGGTACTTCTTCATCAGGTACTGCAAAGAAGTCTCCCACTGGGAAGAAAGAATCCAATGCTGTTTATGGTCAACCTGATCGTAATAGAAGGTATCAGTCTGTGAGTGCAGTTCATATTTCAAATCCAACCCCTACAACACCAGAGCAGCCACAGGGCAACCAACAGAGGGCTAGAAGGCAGTTCACTAAGATCAACATGTCAATGGCTCAGGCATTGCAACACTTGTTGAAGGCTGAACTTATCACTCTGAAAGAGGCTCCTCAGAATCCCAATGTTACCTCTCCCAGGTACAATCCCAATGCACGATGTGCATATCATTCGAACTGTCAGGGACATGATACTAATAGCTGCTGGGTCTTGAAGAACAAAATTCAAGATATGATTGAGGCTGGAGAAATTGAGTTTGACCCTCCGGGTACTCCAAATGTGATTACTGCTCCCATGCCAAATCATGAGAAGACTGTCAATGCCATTGATGAAGATTTACATATCTATTCAGTTGCAGAGTTGACCACACCATTGTCTATTATCAAGAAGAAGTTAGTACAAGCTGGGTTCTTTCCAGGTTGTCGTGAAGATTGTCTGTATTGTACCTATAAGCCGGATAGTTGCTGGAGATTGAGAGATGGAATCCAACGTCTCATGGATAAATATACCATAGTGTTTGAGAGGACTCCATCGTCTGTAGAGAGTATGGTGGATCATATTACTAAAGGTAGGAAGACTGAAGAGGTTGACATGGTTGATAAAGTGCCGGTAAGGATCACTTCCAAGGGATCTGTTAAAATCACTCATAAGGGTCCAATTAAGATTACTGCTGAAGGCCCTGTGAAGATTGTTGCTGAAGCTAGAGTGGCTCCTATGGTCATTACCACTCCTGGTCCTATTCCGTATACGTCTGATAAAGCTGTGCCTTGGCATTATGGGTCTGATGTTTATATCCATGGTGTTAAGCAAGAACCCTTAGCTGATGTGCCTGTTGATGTTGATAATATTGCTGGGTCTAGTAAGATCACACGAAGTGGAAGAGTTTTTTCTCCTCCAGTTACTTCCAAGAATACAGTTACTCTTGCTGTTACCTCCACTACTGATGCTCGGGGCAAAGGTCCTGTTATTGAACCTATACCTACTAATGTGCCAGCTGCTGATGATCTTGCTAAGCAGATGGAAGAAGTATTGAAAATCATTCGCAAGAGTGATTATGACATTGTTGATCAATTGGGGCACACTCCCTCCAAGATTTCCATGTTGTCTTTGTTGTTATGTTCTGAAGCTCATGCAAAAGCTTTGATTAAGTTTCTGAAGACTGATCATGTACCCAATGTAATTTCTGTTGACCAGTTTGAGAATTGTGTTGCCCACCTGACCTATGATAATGGGTTAGGTTTCTCTGATGCTGATTTGACTCCTACCAAGAGAGATCATAACAGGGCTCTGCATATCTCAATTGAATGCAGGGGCACTACCCTGTCACATGTATTGATAGACAATGGTTCCTCTCTGAATGTGTTGCCCAAAGAAGTCCTGAATAAGCTGAGTCCTGAAGATGCTGTGCTGAAGCCCAGTAATATAGTGGTGAAGGCTTTTGATGGTTCGAGGAGAGTGGTGCATGGAGAAATTGATCTCCCAATCAAAGTTGGTTCTCAGGTTTTTAATACTACATTTTATGTCATGGATATTCGTCTGTCGTATTCTTGTTTGCTTGGGCGTCCCTGGATCCATGGGGCAGGTGTTGTAACCTCTACATTACATCAGAAGCTGAGATATCCAGTAGAAGGAAAGGTTGTAACTGTCTATGGAGAGGAAGAATATTTTGTTAGCCATGTGAACACCTTCAAGTATCTGGAAGTGGAAGGTGAATATGTTGAAACTCCGTGTCAGACATTTGAAGTGGTTCCTTGGATTGTTAATGATTATGAAGCTCCTCATGTTGTCAAGAAAGTTCCTGTGGTCACCAGAGTACCTCCAACAATGGCCTCCCTTAAAGATGCTAGAGTTGTGGTGGATGAAGGGGGTTGTACTATTTGGGGTCAGCTTCCTGATATCCCTTACAAGTCTGACAAATTTGGTTTGGGTTTCACTGCAGAGTCCCAGAAGGCTGTTCGTCGTGCTCGTGCTGTTCGTATCACCAATCAAGGGGTTATGAAGAACCAGATCAATGCTGTGGGTGACTATGATGAAGACTACAACTTGGATGCTTGGATTTTTCCTACTGTGGGTGCTGGACTCAATAATTGGAAAGCTGAAGATGTTATTCCTATCTCCTTTAGTCAGGAGTAAATACTATTACTGTGTTGTTGCTTTTTAAGTTTGTAATTTCTTGAACAATTGAACTCTTAAGCCTTGTGCCTTGCCCGGGGCACAATGGTGTGCTTGTTACGGGATGTCATTTCATTTGCATACTTCATTCAATAAAAATCAGTGGACGTTTCGTTTTCGTAAATATTGTGTTCCTTGTCTTTCTTTTCTTTTATTTTTTGTTGTTTTATCAGCTATGTGTTCTTACACACACCCACATCACTAAAATGTAGATCCTCATCCACTCTGGATCATGTTGATAACAGTTCTACTATTGCCAATTATAATTTCGAGAATCCGATCTATCAAACTGAAGGCGGAAATGAGGACGATTGTGAAGTACCTGTAGAGCTTGCTAGGTTGTTACAACAAGAAGAGAAAGCCATACAGCCACATGAAGAGCCAGTCGAAGTTGTGAATCTGGGAACTGAAGAAAACAGGAAAGAAGTCAAGATAGGGGCTGAATTAGAGGATAGCGTCAAGAGTAGATTGATTCAGATGCTACGTGACTATGTGGAGATCTTTGCTTGGTCCTATGAAGATATGCCAGGGTTGGATACAGACATTGTGGTTCATCGTTTACCAGTGAAAGAAGATTGTCGTCCAAAGAAGCAGAAGGTTCGTCGTATGCGTCCTGAAATGTCAGAAAAGATCAAAGCAGAGGTAATGAAATAGTTTGATGCAGGGTTCTTAGCTGTGACTTCTTATCCTCAGTGGGTTGCAAATGTGGTACCGGTACCTAAGAAAGATGGTAAGGTACGCATGTGTGTAGACTACAGGGATTTGAACAAGGCCAGTCCCAAAGATGACTTTCCACTTCCTCATATTGATGTTCTGGTAGATAACACTGCTCAGCATAAGGTATTCTCTTTTATGGATGGTTTCTCTGGTTACAATCAGATCAAGATGGCACCCGAAGATATGGAGAAGACAACATTTGTTACACAGTGGGGCACTTTTTGTTATAAAGTGATGCCATTTGGTTTGAAGAATGCAGGGGCAACATATCAGCGTGCTATGGTGGCTTTGTTTCATGATATGATTCATCATGAGATAGAGGTATATGTGGATGATATGATAGCCAGGTCCCAGAATGAAGAGCAACATCTTGATCATCTACATAAGTTGTTTGAGAGGTTGAAGAAATACAAGGTGAGATTGAACCCAAACAAGTGTAATTTTGGAGTTAGATCTGGTAAACTTCTGGGTTTCATAGTCAGTGGAAAAGGTATTGAAGTGGATCCTGCAAAAGTGAAAGCTATACGAGAGATGCCAGCTCCCCGTACTGAGAAGGAGGTTAGAGGTTTCTTGGGACGATTGAATTACATTGCAAGATTTATTTCCCAATTAACTGCCATCTGTGAGCCAATATTCAAGTTGTTGAAGAAAGATCAGGTAATGGAGTGGAATGATGAGTGCCAGACTGCCTTTGATGAAATCAAGAGATATCTACTAGAACCTCCAATTTTGATGCCACCAGTTGATGGAAGACCCTTGATTATGTACTTAACAGTATTAGACAACTCAATGGGGTGTGTGTTGGGGCAACATGACGAGTCTGGTCGAAAAGAGCAGGCAATATACTACCTTAGCAAAAAGTTTACCGACTGTGAAACAAGATACTCACTGCTCGAGAAAACTTGCTGCGCTTTGGCATGGGCTGCTCGCCGACTAAGACAGTATATGTTGACCCATACTACCTTGTTGATTTCGAAGATGGATCCAATCAAGTACATATTTGAGAAACCTGCTCTCTCCGGAAGAATAGCAAGATGGCAAATGATCTTGACAGAATATGACATACAGTATACTACTCAGAAGGCCATTAAAGGAAGTGTTGTGGCTGATCATTTGGCTCATCAAGCAGTGGATGATTACCAGTCAATGAGTTTTGAGTTCCCTGATGAAGACATTATGATTATTACCAAAGAACCTGGACAATATGACGGACCTGAACAAGGATCCCGATGGACTATGGTTTTTGATGGTGCCTCTAATGCACTTGGTAATGGTGTTGGTGTTGTGATCAGTTCCCCTGAAGGTTGTCATACCCCGATTACTGCTAGACTTTGTTTCTATTGTACCAATAACATGGCTGAGTATGAGGCATGTATCCTGGGTATTAAAGCTGCTATTGATATGAAGATTCAGTTCCTTGATGTGTATGGAGATTCAGTCCTAGTAGTTAGTCAGATTAAAGGAGATTGGGATACCAAGCATGATAACCTCATTCCTTACAGAGAGCATGTGTTGTCTTTGATCCCACATTTTAAAGAGATTACCTTTGGACATATTCCACGAAGAGAGAATCAATTGGCAGATGCTTTGGCCACCATGGCATCTATGTTTGAGATCAGTTGAGATGATGAAGCTCCCAAGATTACTATTGATAGATTTGAAAAGCCTGCATACTGCAATGAGATTGACACAGAAGGGGCAGAGGAGAAGCCTTGGTTCTATGAAGTAAAAAGATATCTTGAAGCTCAGGGGTTCCCTGAAGGGGCATCTGTCAAAGATAGGAAGTTTCTGAGAAGGTTTTCTGCTAAGTTCTTTTTGAGTAATGGGATTTTGTACAAGCGCAATCATGATTCAACTATGCTTCGTTGTGTGGATAAGAAGGAAGCAATTGAGATTATGGAAGATATGCATGATGTGATCTTTGGCACTCATTCTAGTGGACATACCATGGCAAAGAAGATATTGAGAGCAGGTTACTATTGGTCTACCATGGAAGCTGAGTGCTATCAACACTCCAGAACGTGTCACAAGTGTCAAATCTATGCTGATAAAGTACATATACCTCCATCACCATTGAATGTGCTGACTGCTCCTTGGCCCTTTGCCATGTGGGGCATTGATATGATTGGTGAGATCAAGCCTACTGCTTCTAATGGGCATCGTTTCATCCTGGTTGCTATTGATTACTTCACTAAGTGGGTGGAGGCAGCTTCATTTGCATCTGTTACTAAGAATGTTGTGGCTCGATTCATTAAGAATAATCTCATATGTAGGTATGGCATCCCTGAAAGGATTATTACTGACAATGGCTCTAATTTGAACAACACTATGATTACTGATCTCTGCACGCAGTTCAAGATTAAGCATCACAACTCTTCTCCGTATCGTCCGAAGATGAATGGGGCAGTTGAAGCTGCTAATAAGAACATTAAGAGGATTATACAGAAGATGACTGTTACTTACAAGGATTGGCATGAGATGTTACCATTTGCTCTTCATGGTTATCGTACCACAATACGTACTTCAACAGGGGCAACCCCATTCTCCTTAGTCTATGGTATGGAAGCAGTTCTGCCCATTGAAGTTCAGATTCCCTCCTTAAGAATTATGAAGGATGCAGGCTTGGATGAAGATGAGTGGATTCAGACTCGACTTGACCAGATAAATTTGATTGATGAGAAGAGGCTAGCAGCAGTTTGTCATGGCCAGATGTACCAGAAACGGATGATCAAAGCTTTTAACAAGAAGGTTAAGCCAAAGGTATATCAGGCTGGTGACTTGGTAATCAAGCGTATCATATTACCACAGGGTGATCCTAGGGGCAAATGGACTCCTACATATGAAGGACCATTTGTAGTCAAAACAGTATTCTCAGGAGGTGCCATGATACTCACTACTATGGATGGTGAAGACTTTCCACAGCCCGTAAACGCAAACATAGTTAAAAAATACTACGCATAAAAAGAGACCCGCTAGGTTGACAGGCCTAGGCAAAAATAAGGGCATCCCGGCAAACCAAAAGGGTTTGGGCAAAAATTAGGGATATATATAAAAATATGTACACCCGGCAAGTCGAAAACCTGAAAAGGCGGCTTGGGCAAAAAAGGGTATCCCGGTGGAGTGAAAACCTGAAAGGGCAATCCAGGCAAAAGTTAGGGATTAAAGCGTATGACTATGTCTCGTTTGGATTACCCATGAAACTGCAACCAGTTGTGTTACTTACTCAAGTTTGAACAGATAAAGCTCAATCCAATTGTTTCCGTCTCAACAGCAGAAGATGAGATACTTGAAGATAATGGCAATAGTATAATTGAAACTCAATAGGATTATTTCCCACATAGCTGATTCTCTTTGTTTTGTAAAACTTTATGAAAAATCCCTCTTACTAGGGTTTCTGTCTCCTTGTACAAACTTACCTATGTATAGGTCACTTTTTGATATAAATAAAATTCCATCTTTGAATCCAGATTTACTTTTACCCTATTTACATAAGCGAAACGTCCATTGGTTGTGTTTGAATGTATGTATGCTTTTGAATATGATTGATGTTTACAAGAAATGCAGGTATGCTTAATATGATTGATGTTTACCAGAAATGCATGAAAATGAAGTAATAGTATTTACTAAGGACGAACGAGGGAAGGATTCCAACGAAGCTTCACCGGTTCATCCCTACAAGACAGTTACAAATCCCCAGTAGGGCAAATCTATCTTCATGAAGTACTTCAAGTCACATCTCCCCTGGAATTTATATCCATCTCTTTTATCCTCATACGGATATTCGGGAATTTACTTTCCAATAGGAGTACGACGAACGAAGACGGGAGAGTATATATACCCTACTATCGAACGAAGACGGGAGGTTATGTATACCTTGCTATCCCCAGCAGACGGAAGATTACGTATACCCTACTATCAAACGAAGACGGGAGGTTATGTATACCTTATTATCAAACAAGACGGGAACGAGTTCCTCATATTCTTCAGCAACGAATCGGGATTTATTTTCCCTGGCCAGCAGTTGTTATACGAAGATATTCAGACGCTCCAGGCTGCATGATACATACATACATCATTTACATCATAACATACATATACATAGATACATAATACATTACTTAAGTGCATCATATTATACATGCATACATAATGCATAAACTAATATTATCTTGCAGAATGTTAGAATCTTGTTTTTCAGATTAATTCTCCAGCAGACAAATTTCATCAACAACTTGTGACCTTGGGCCGTTGTTTATCTTCCCAAAGGTTACACCATTTCCTCAGGACGTTGTTTATCCTCCTGAAAGCATATTATCTCCTCGGGACGTTGTTTATCTTCCTGAAAGCTACCATCACTTCCTCAGGATGTTGTTTATACTCCTGAAAGCATATTATTACCTTGGGCCGTTGTTTATCTTCCCAAAGGTTACCACTTCCTCAGAACGTTGTTTATCCTTCTGAAAGCATATCATTCCCTCAGGACGTTGTTATCCTCCTGAAAGCATATTATTTCCTCAGAACGTTGTTTATCCTTCTGAAAGCATATCATTCCCTCAGGACGTTGTTATCCTCCTGAAAGCATATTATTACCTCAGAACGTTGTTTATCCTTCTGAAATCATACCACTACCTCGGGACGTTGTTTATCTTCCTGAAAGCTATCATTATATCTTCATATTTTGGACTGCTTTATCCTCCAAGAAATATACCTGAAGAACTTTTCTCCAAGTGGCATCTTCAATCCCACTCAAGCATACTCAACTAGTCATCAGTATCATTCTATGCACCGGTGAGTGAAAATATTTGGGCTTTTGTGTTCAATCCCCTTCAACCTTCCAGGTCACGACTGGCAAATATACCAATCTAACCCCTCAGGTTTCAGAAAATTGAACAGGGGCAGCTGTTGCACCCCAAAATTTGCCCTCACAATACAAGACTTTGTGTGCTAAGAGGTTCACAAGGTTAACAAGACCTTTCATGAGGTTCATGAAGTTTACAAGACACTTTATGAGGTTCACAAGGTTCACAAGACCTTTCATGAAGTTCATGAAGTTTACAAGACACTTTATGAGGTTCACAAGGTTCACAAGATTCACAATACTTACAAGACCTTTCATGAGGTTCATGAAGTCTACAAGACACTTTATGAGGTTCACAAGGTTCACAAGACATTTTATGATGGTTCACAAGGTTCACAAAGTTCACAAATAGTCAGAAGAGTTGACAATTCCCTCAGACAATGCACCTCCTAAGCAGTGCATCCAAAACTAGGGTTTTGACTTTAATCAGGCTAAATGGACCTCCAAGACTTCAAGTGAGATTCATAACATCTTATATGAGTTTAAGAATCCCCATGACAAGTTTCAAGACTTTTCTCAAAAGTTTGCTCAGTCAGATGATCAGATAAGTCAAAACCAGTCAAAGCAGTTAAAAAGTCAAACTGAGGTCAACTGTGGTCAAACCAAAGTCAAACTTCATGATTTTTTGTCAACATCAAGTATATGAAGTAAAATTCATCATTTGATCAAGGGTTGATCATGATTCACCAAGGATATTTCAGATCATCAAGAATCAGAGGTTTCTAAATTAGGGTTTCCTTAGGAAAAGTCAACTGAACTTTGACCAGCCATAACTTTCACATGCTTCATCACCAAGTCTCCATCCAAAGCTCATTTTGAAGGAAATTGAATTCTCTACAACTTTGTGTCTCACAAGCCAAGCCCAAAAATGCTTCATTTGGAAGGTATGAGCTAAGACATTATAGGTCCTTTTAAAAGTCAACAAAAAGTCAACAACTTCAAAAGGGCATAACTTGAGAATGGTAAATGATATGAACATGAAACCAGTGGAGTTTGTTAGAGGACTATTCAAGCTTTCCAAAATGTCCAAGAATACCCTCATAGCATTAAAATTGAAGGATGTGTGCCCTCGCAAAGTTGGGAAATTTTTGGTTGGTTTATGAAGAAAATGGAGGTTTAAAACCAATTTTTTCTAAATGGGCTTGCCATATGATGACCCAATCCATACCATTACCTCATGCACGACCCAAGTCTCTAAAAATCAGATTTTTTCATCATTTTATTTTATTTATTTTGATTTAATTCATTTAAAATCATTTTAAATTAAAATAAAATAGAAAAGTCAAATATTTAAAAGAGATTGAGCTTCTAGAAATTCATAAAAGTGATTGGAATCAAATTGGTAAGAGAATCATGGTGATTGACTTGAAATAGAAAGGCTTAATTTTCAAATATTTGAATTTTAAAGCTTGATCTTTTTCAATCTTTTTTGATCAAATCTTTAACACAAACATCAAGTTTTCTGACCTAAATTCATCACACTATAAGTACATAACATAACCCTACTCATTGCACACGAATTTCAGCCTCCCAAGAGTAAGTTCAAATTTTCAAAATCCATCAAAAAACCAATTTTCGGTTTCATCCATTCAAGAGGTTTCAAGGTATTTTGAAGACACAAGAATGTTCATTAAGCTTCATTGAGTCGAAACCAATGATCATTTGCATTCAAAACATCTCATATCACATAAACCGAATCATGCTTTGTTCTTGAGTATGAGTTTTTCGATTTCATATATTTGTTTGTTTTAAATGATATTTGATGATTGCTTGATGTTTGTGATAGTGCTAGGAACGTTTCTGGGCAGCAACCTTGAAGTTTAGTGACCTCAATCGCATTCCACCATTGTTAGGGTTTGAACGGCCAATTTAGGGTTTCGTGATTTGGACAATATAAATAAATTCTAATAATGTGGATTGACTGTATGAATCATAAGGAATTCATTGATATAACCAATTTGATGTAATTGTACCATTTACTTGATGTTTGAGTTTTGTAGGGTTTGCTGCAATTTAGATTTCGCAGGAAATATTGTAGCAAGATTCGCAGCAAATTTCGCATGGCTGAAGGAAGAAGATGATCCCCTGCGCGCGTATTCCAGAATTCAAATATTGTGCATATTATTTTATGAATTGGTTGCTGTTTTGTTTCACAATTGGTGGCTGGCTCAGTTGGCTAGAGGATGCGCGCATAAGGCTTATGTCCAGGGATCGAATCCTGGCCTCAGCAATTTTTTTCTTATTTTTCAGTTTAACAATGAAACTTCATATATTATATATTGTAGTCATCATATGGACAGGCGCGCTCTCCCAACTGGAATGGTTAATGTGTTTGTGTGATGTTTGACGGTCCTGGGTTCGATTCCCCCCAGGCCTTTTTGTGTTGTTTTATTTTTCATGATATTTTCAAGATTAAAGAACAAAACCAATTGGACTCCCTCCTTTGTTACCTGCGCGCAGGCCAGCCCAGTGGTTGTTGTTGATGGCTTGAGTGTTTGAAAGCAAGAGGGGCTGGGTTCAATTCCCAGCCAAGGTAAGTTTTCTTTTTTTTGTTTCTTTTTATTTGTTTTGCTTATATTTTAAAACTATAATCTTAAAATCCTAATTGTTTTTTTTTACAAATGTTAATTATGTTTCTATACTTTTTTTAATATTATTTACTTACAAATTATCACTAGGTAATCTTAATAATGTAAATAATTTTTAAATTATGTTTAAAATAAATAAATTCTTAATTTAATTTGAGTAAATATAATTAATTTTATTTTCATAATATGCATATGGTTTATAATTTGTTTATAATCTAAATTTTGTAAATAATTAAGTTAACCCTAATTTTATTTTTCATAACCCAAAATTTTCTTTTATTTAAAATTTAATTTATTATTTATAAACCTTAATCATATGTATATATTATACAATTTGTTTATAATTTAAATCTTATATATAAATATGCTTAATATTAAAATTTTGTTAATTATAATTAAATTCCATAAATTGTTTATAATTCAATTTTGTATGTAAATAATTTTATTATATGTTTAAAAATAGTTAAAAATTGCTAATTTAAATTTTGTAATTATAATCTTATTTTCATAATATGTTCATAATTAATTTAATTTACATATAATTTAAAACTTTATAATAATTAATTGTTCATGTTTTCTTATTAACTTTAAATAATTGTTTATATAAAAATTTAATCTTTTAATTATTATAATATTCTTGCTTATTTCATTATTATTATTATTATTAATTATGTTTATATGATATTTTATTATTACTAACCACATTGTGATTATTTTTATTATTATTTCACTAACCCAATTATTATTATTATTATTTAATATTTTGCTTATTTATTTAAATTGCTTTTATTATTATGTAATTGCTCCTTGGTGTAATATTTATTAATAATGTTTATTATTTATTTTAGGCTATGGTTAGTAAATAGGGAGTGTAAATATATTTGTATATTTAAAATTAATTTAGCTCATTAAATTTAAAGATAAATATTAAAATTGTACACTCACACACGTAAGTCGATATTTGATCGCCATCTCACTTCCTTAGGGATACCTCTCATGTTGCCTAATCAAAAAGGTCAAGTAGGGTGTATAAAGCAAAAGTCCCTCAAAATAAAGTCATCTAGTCCCTTAACAAATAAAAGATCAAGTCCCTTTCGAATGTTGCCTTCGTAATGATCTTGTCCCTTTCGAATAAAGATGATAGTCCCTCCAAAACTGCTTATACACCCCACAGTTGCCTAAATAACAGATGTCCCTTCAATTGTCCCTTACATCCAAGGTAATGACTACCTATTCCTTAATAATAGGGATAGTCTTACCATTTAAAGGATTCAAGAACAGAAAAGACTTAAACTTAGGGTAGGTTCCTCTTAGATACTTGCTCACTATTCAAAAACTTTTCAAACACTTCACACATTTCAAACAAATTTTCAAAACAAAGGTTTATACGCATCCGTACATGGGTCATTATAAACTCTTAAGAAAATTTTTATTCACACACTTCACATTTCAAAAACATTTTAAAGTGAGCTAAGTAACTAAGAGCCCATGGATAACCATGGATATAAAGGGTGCTAACACCTTCCCTTTGTATAACCTACCCCCCGAACTCAAAAATCTTTTAAGGTCTTTCCTGTTCTTTTATGCCCTTTCCTTTGGATAAAATAAAAGTCGGTGGCGACTCTTGCTATCCGCAACATTTAACTAAAGTCAGTTCTCCCACCGTGTTACACTGAGGATCATAATACTGAAGCAGAGTATGAATGACACTTCTCTCAGAAGGATCTAACTCTACCACCACATCCAGAATACTCCCATAAGCCTTCCTGAACCTCTCTACATGACTGGGTGTGATCAGCTTCACCATCTTCTTTAACAGGCCAACCTTAGTGTCAAAGAACTTGAAATGAATATTCTGCTTGCGAGAATCTTCCATCTCTGAACAGGATACCGGAACTGGAAGAAAAGATATAAACCTGTGAATGAAAACAAAACATGATTAATGATGAAATGATGCAATGCAAATGCAAAGACATATGATCAATCTGGGACTGTCCGGAATCTGGATGCCAAGGCCAAGTGATCAGAAACCCAAATCCTCTGGATAACAACCCACAAACACTCAGATAATCTCAGATACAACCAATCAAGAACCAGATAAACTCAAGAACTCCGGAACCAAAGTAACTGTATCAGAACATGAAACTGCACTGGTAACAAGGGTATGATGGAGTCAAGGGTTCCTGCAAACCTGTAAACCCATCCCCAATCTCACAGGTGTGCTCCGGGTCAAACATCACGAACTCTCAAAGCCGAATAGCAATAATACTTTCACCATTTCCGAGAAATGGTTCACGACCAAATTAGGGAATCGATTTGGCATTATGTACTACGCAGGGAGGCCTCAGCTGAGTCCGGGAAAAACAAGCATCCCTTATAAGTTCCCAACTTCGAGCGCTGAAATCGAGAAACAATAGTACATTCAGCCCGTAGGATACAATACTAATGTCATACGACCAGATGCTTTGACTGAGTTCCTATAAGAGAACCAGGCCATCCTATGCGAGTCCCCAGTGGACCCTCGGGTGCGAATGGGTTTGCCACAAAATGTGGTCTGCCACTGCCACCACTGGAGAGGTTTGTTTCCACAAAGGTTCTCAATGATCGGTCCCCAGATGCACATAACTATCAAGGTCCTATC
The DNA here is from genome assembly GCA_963966055.1 of Lathyrus aphaca. Classification (NCBI taxonomy): domain Eukaryota; kingdom Viridiplantae; phylum Streptophyta; class Magnoliopsida; order Fabales; family Fabaceae; genus Lathyrus; species Lathyrus aphaca. The sequence goes on along the minus strand of OZ014525.1, from coordinate 480,639,147 downwards.
CCGAAGTGGAGGAAATCCCCACACAAGATATTTCCAAGACGGTCGCAATCTGGGCGTGAAACACATTGCCACTCATCATGTCACATGTGAGTATAATATGTCCACTCTAATCCTATAGTGAACTCAAGCCGGGTACTTGGCTTATCTCTCAGAAACAGTATCACCCGAGCCCACCAAACAGAAAACCAGTCCAGACAGTCCAGTATGATATATATGATGCGGGAAATAAATACTGAAAACTGTAAATAAAGCTGTAAACAAAACTGTAAATAAACAACAGTAAAGTACAACAAACCACAGCAAACAAACATCACCCAAGGAAACAGAAACAAACAAGTGCTAGGATAGACTCACAGGGAACCAGAGACTCTAGGTTCGATCCCCAGCAGAGTCGCTAGATGTCGCTCCCCGGATTTCCATCCTGGTACAAACGCGAAAGTGGCGCGGAAAAAGAACAGATTCGCCAGCCAGGCATTTTTATCCCGAAGGAACGGGAATGGTAATGCTGCACAAACCGAAGAAAAGAAAAGGAAGGACACGGGTCCTGCGAACCAAAGAGACTGAGTTCGGGAGTCGGTTACGACCTGGGAAGGTATTAGCACCCAGATCGTCCACCGTACCCGACGAGATCCACGCTTGCAAAGAAACTGTTTCAAAGGGTGAAGGAATGAAATTTGTTGCAACAAAAATAAAACTGAAACTGGAAATGGAAAAGAAACTGAGAAAAGAGCTGAATGAGAAGACAAAGAGAACAAATGTAGGGAAAATAAAGATTGTGCTCGAATGGGCCCTACCCCGCTGCCTACGTACCTCATCAGGATAATGAGGATCAGAGACGCCGTAGTTCCCCTATCTAGGGGTGGTAAGGAAATTGCTTGTGAATTAAGGCTTGAACTGCCTATGCCATTGCTCAGGTGTTGCAGACTAGGACGACGAGTGCGTAACCGTCTTGCAAAACGACAAGTAGGAGCAAGTTCGCGTACGGAGCGAAGGAGATGAGAAAAGAATTCCCGAAGGAAAGATGCTTATTGTTTGTTTGGTGTTTTTTAGAAGCTTTTATGAGTGAAGTTTACATAGGTGAGTGTACCTAAGTCTTACTCAATGGGATGTGTACATCTCACATCATCCCGAAATGGAATGCGCAAGAGGAACACCTATCTATGGAGGAAATCCCCAAAGCTAGTCCCACAATAGGCTCAGACACACTGACCTATTACCATTTATTAAGTGTTTTTGTGGTTTTTATGATTAAGAAGTGTTTTTTAGATTTTCTTTGTGAGGTAATCTCATGCTAAGACCTATCCACCACGAGGGATAACTTACACCTCGCCCCGAAACGGAACGTGTGCAAGTATCTCATAGCAAAGTCTCATGTCACATGAAAGTACTCAACATTTATTAAGTGAATTAGAATTGAGTTTGAAGATGAGAAGAGAAAGCAACAAAGGATCTAAAGGTAAAACATCTAATGGGGACTAAAGAAACCTAAGTGTTGTCATGCATGGATATCCTAAGGTTAGTGTGGTTTTCTATCCTAAAGAAGAAAGAAAGAAGAAGAGAAGAAGAAGAAGAAGAGAGATGAGTAAGTCCTAAGCCCAATAAACAAAGGGTTAGCACAAGTAAGAAATGATAAGAAGAGATGAGATTTGGAGATGTGGGATTCAATTCCACACCACTCACTTACCAGAGCCCCTGCAAGGTTAGCAACATAAGCACCAAAAGCAAAGAAAAATAAAACAAATGACATGCCAACATCATACAAACAGAAGTGAGGTCATATATACAAATGCTCAATGGATATTCAAGTCACAAGAGTGAAGAAAGAAGCATGCAAGCAAATTATGAGACAACATGAATCACATGGTAAACAAATGCACACCTAATGAAGATGCAAAGCAAAAATGCACAAACATGGACTCAAGGCACACAATCAGAACCAAAACAAGTCAAAGAAGAACTTTATAAGCAAGAGAGATGAAGAGAAGAGAGGTACAAGACCAAACAATCCCATAATGAGGTGAAAGAAGTAAAGAAGTAAGATGAATACACTTAAGAAATGGAAGAACTCAAAAGGTAAGCAAAACACAAAAGTTCTAAGACACCAACCTTAACCTAAGATCAGAATGGTACCCATACCCTAAAGAGACCCCAAATGAGAAAAATAAGTTGGCACAAGTGCCCTTCTAAGCTTATAAGAGAGCTTAAGATCAAATGGAAGCAAAATGGGACAAGGTATGAACCAAAATTCACAACAAATCAACAAAGCCACTAAAAATTCCACAACTTGGGACAAGTGATCCTCAAACATGATATAACAATGAGCCAAAAGGATTGGGAGAAATTCAGAAGCTAGATAGGTCAAATGAAGGCAAGAACATGAACTAGGGTTAGGAAACTTCACTTACAAGGCAAGGAACAAAACCTAATGAACACAATTCTAAAAAATAGGGGAAAAATCACACATAAACTACATCCTCTTAGGAATCCAGAGCAAAAAGAATCAACACCAAACTCAAAATAATGAACCCTAGGGAAATTAGACAAGACAGGGTGCTCAAAAAGGATTTAAAAAGAATTAATTAAAAGAGAAAATTAATGGACACGTGGATAATAGGAATAAATGGAAAATAAAAATATGAAAAATTAGAAAAAACTCAAATTGACCTACATGAATTAATTTGGAATTTTTGGATGATTGGAGGTAATTTTAATAAATGGAAATCAAAAATGGAATAAAAGAAAATAAAGAAAAGAAATAAAAATAAAGAAATTGGCTGGGAGGTGAGAATAGTAGGAATTTGCGTTGAAATAGTTTGGACTGAATGGCTGGGGGGTGCAAAATGCAGCTCTGAGGCCCATTAGCTGCACAGGAATACAAGGCCTAAGGTGGAAATTCATGAAAATAAACTGGGAAATAACATGGCCATCAGATTGATCTAACGCACACAAGAGACAGTCTCATTAAATGACGTGGATGAATGGCTGGGTGAGAGTTGAGGACGCACAATTATTATTGTGTGGTGAGAAACACGTTGCATTAAAATAGAATCAGGTTATGAAGCCAAGGCACGTGAGAGAGGGAAGGGATCACTTAAATACGTGTCAAGATCTGGTGCTTTGAAGGACAAATCCAAGGGTGAGAAGACTATCTTCTTCGTGACAAACCCTAACAACACAAACTGCAGATTCCGGTGACCGGAGCTAGGTCTCCGGCACCGGAAGTTGAACAACATGAACAAATCCACATGAAAATGACTAATAACCTCCAGATTTACTAATCAAGGTGCTCTGATTTCAAATATGGGCATGAAAAATTCATTGGATCAATGGATTTCTTGGATCGAACAAAAACAGGTTGTACCATGAAAAATGAAACTCAAATATCTCACTCAATATTGCACCAAATTCAAAACCAAAAGCAGCAGAATAACCAGCAAACATCAAGGATCAATAAACACACCAACATTTTCATTTCCAGATGCGAAGATTCCAAGGCATACCTGAGTTTGCAGAGCTTGAAAATGCTTGCTAGAAGACCAGATGATGGATGCAAATCACTCCAAATGCTCTCTAGTTGCAAAATAAATGCAACTAGAGCCTTGAATGTGGCTGGATCTTGAACTTTGCAAGCACCTGCCCTGAAATGGCAAGGTTGTTGATCTTGAGAGACAACTTGAATAATGGTGATCTTTGTGATCCTAAGCTTCCAAGGATCAAGGATCTACAACTGGTTTTTTGATTGAGCAAGTGTATGAAAAGATTTTGGAGAAATTGCAAGCTGTGCATAAACTTTGAAATGAGATAATGAGAGAGAGTTGGAGCAAACTGAAACCCTAATTTCTTTTATATCAAGTCATGAACCAATGCTGAAAAAATTGTGTGATTTGCACGTGGGAATGAGGAGAATTTGTGATTTTGCAATTCTTGCAAGTTTTGTGTGATACCATGTAATGCTCATGCCTTTATTTGCTTTTCAGCCCATGTGCACTCTAAATCCAACCCTTAATCTCAAACAAACAAAATCTTGGCCATTGGATTAAGTTGTCACACTATTTTCATGAATATGCAAAATTTGCATTTTTGAAGCAACAATCTTGTTTGGCACGAAATTGTGAATTTCTCTTGAGCAAAGTGTGCCATTTTCCTTGTATTTTAACATTGGAAACATATTTGATCCATACCAAGCCTTGAAATTAAGTTTTGAACCTTTTGGCTTTTGGTGCATGCATGAAACTTCAAATTTGCCCTAATCTTAGCCAAATTTTCGAGGGGCCTATAGTCCAAACCATGAGGGATATGAAAAAGTAGTTGTACTTTTTGAAAATGGGAGACCTTAATCTCCAACTTTCATGTTTGACTTTGGTTCATTTGAAGAAATTTTGATCATGTTAAGCTCACTTGAATTTTAGGGCAAAAGTTGTCAAAAATGGAATTTCCTTAAAACCAACTTTGTACCATTTTTGCAAAAACCCTCAAAACTCCATGATTCTTGATATTTGGACTTGCCAAACCTCTCATAACATTGTAAGAACATCCCTTGGCTAGAAAAATTGGGTTGGACCCCTTGAAATCACACAGTTGACTTTTTAAAGGCACAGTTGACTGATTACCTCATCTGCAAGCAACTGAAGAATTTCTTGACTTCCACAAGGAATTTTCTCATGAAAATTGGTACCTAGGATCCTCTTGACATATAAAATAATTTGCCCAAATGAAATGGCCAAAGTTTTGAGGTTTTCATGCTTGAATCTCAAACCCTAGTTTAGGACCAATGCTTAGGAGCTTTGCTACTTCTTCATTACCAGGAAAGACCATCTCAGGGTTGAAAGGGACTCCACCCCTGATAGGTATACCAACCAATGATGAGTACTCTTCCAATAAAGGGCCCAACTGAAAATCCTGAAAAGTGAAACACCTCAGTGGGGGATCATAAAACTGAAGGCAAGTATGAATCAGGCTCCTCTGTGAAGGGTCCAAATCCATAACCACATCAAGTATGTCTCCATAGTGCTCCCTGAAAAGTGGTATATGGTCTGGAGTGATCAGGGTCTGAATCCTCCTGATGTCAGCTAGCTCAGGCTGGAAGAAGTGGTGGGAGATGTTACTCTTTTTAGGTGCCATGATATTGAGGATGAGTTGAGACAGGTGCTGATGATAACACTGAAAATGGGCCACTGACTGGCTGGTGCAGGTGACTGAAGCAGATAGCTAATAGCTGAAGCAGATGCTGATGAAGATAGGTCTATACTGATGATGGGGTCAAAACCAAGCCAAAAATGAAGATGGATACCCTGAAAAACAAATAAACAAATGTCAAAATGATGCAATGATGATGTATGCAAATGATATGCAAGGGTTTGTGACTGAGCTGGATCTGATCAAATGCTCGGATATAAGTCCAGGTATGTTCAAGAAATCCAGATGGAGGTCTATAAATCCAGTAACCAAGGTGGGGGACTCAAATAAAGAGCCACATGTCCAGGGTTTAGAATCACAAGAACTGTTCCAAGATGGAGTACTCTTAATCAAATCAAAGTAACAAGGGTATGCTGAGGTCAAGGGTACCTGCAAACCTGTAAACAGCCCAACCCCCTCACAGGTGGTGTTCTAAAACAAGGATCCTCAGACTTGGATCAGTTATGAGAAGTGTAAACACTTCTAACCCGGAGGTACAGTGTTTACAATAACCATAAAAGTTCCTCCTCTAATTCGCCTCAGTTTCTGAAGGTCAATACTAAAGGTCATCCAGACTTAGCAGGCTTCCCAGATAGCCCTAGCACTGCAGGAAATCTGCAACACAGAGTTCTCAAGAAGAAACCCATATCTGAACCGTGTTTCATATTCCCGCACCAGACCGAGATGGAATGGGAAAGAATATGAACCACTCTAGCCTAGGTGTCACTCAGGTCCCAGGTATAGGACCTCAACTCTCAATAGAACACCCACCCACCAAAGCAAACAAACAGATCCAGCCAGCACAGTATGACAATATAATGCAAAGCTATACAGAAAGCAGTAAAACAACTATACATAAGGCAAAAATAAATACCAATATACAAACACAAATAACACATAACACCCCAGTAAACACAAATCAATCAAGCGCTAGGAGGAACCCACAAAAAGAACCAGAAGCCCTGGTTGCAGTATAAGGATCCCCAGCAGAGTCGCCAAGCTGTCGCTCCCGATAAATGGGACTGGCCCAAATAAAGGTACAGACGCGAACGGTCGGCGAGAGGAACAGTGGGAACACACAGCAGTGAACTCACTGGAGATGAAAAGAGTCGCCAGCTAGGCATTTTTATCCCGGGGGAAAGGCAATGCTGCATAGACCTAGAAAGACATGGATAAGACGGTTGCGAACCAGAGAAACTGAGAAAGGGGGTTGGTTACAACCTGGGAAGGTATTAGCACCCAGATTGTCCGTCGTACTCGACGGGATCCACGCTTAAAAGATTTGTGTTTTAAAGGGGTAGTGTCAGTGCAATTTGTGTATCAAAGAGTTGGAAAAGGATGTACAAGTGTCAGTGTGAAGTGTATAAGTGATGTGAAGTATGAAAGTGTCAGTGTAAGAACAAAAAATAAATGCTCAAGATCATGAGGCTAAAGAATGATACAGGAAGGAGAGGGAATATACATAGACTTTTGTTCGATAACTGTTAAGTTATGCCTACGTATCCTCTCGTGCAATGAGGAAGTCAGAACACCGTAGTTCGACCCAAAGAGACTGAAAGATGAATTGACTTGTGAACTGCTTGCTTGTCTATGCTCAAGTGTATGACCTGTCTGGCTCAGGTGCAAACTGTCTTGCATTAGACGGAAGAAGCGAGTTCTCGTTTCTGAGTGAAGATGATGAGAAAAGAATCCCGGAGGAGACGATTATTGTTTGTTTTTGAGTTTTCAGTCTTTTATTGCCTTTGAAAGTTTGTCATAAGTTAATGAGCCTAAGCCTAAACCAATGGATTTAGTAAACTCATCACATCTTCCCTCTGATTAGGGGTAATGAGAATGCCTTAAGTGTGAAGTCAGCTTCTCACACTTAATCACCATGATGTAGGATTAAGATCATTAACCTACTTGTGATTATTTAGATGTTTTTGTGGTTTTTGTTTAGTGCTAAGTAATGGGATTAAGCCATAATCAGGGATTAAACAGACTCATTACACCATCCTAATAGAAGGATAATAGATGAGAATGTTTAAGCTGAGGAAAGCTCCTCAACTTAATCCATGATTAGGGATTAAACTCATGACAAAACAAGCCTTTGGTTAAGTGGATTTTATTTAATGATATGATGATGAAGTGAATTTTAGGGTTTGTAAGACAACTTGAGGGGGACTTGTCCATTAACACTAGGGTTAGTCCTTCTTAACCAATTAAGGAAGAATTAGAACCCTAATGCAAGGCCCAAGTTACAAGCTTGATGTCTTGATAATTATTAAGTGATTTGATTAAAGGAGTTAAACACATTAAGGGTTTAACACTTAGGATTAAAGTTATACACTCCATCCTAATAGAAGGATGCAGGCATAAACTTAATCACAAAGCCTTAAAGCCTTTATGGTTTAGTCCTTGATTATGAGGTGAGAAGAGAAGACTCAATGAGACACAAAGGTAAAAACTAATAGGGGAGACTAAACAAAACCCTAATCATTGTCATACATGGTTGTTCCTAAGGTTTGTGAGGTTTACAAGAAAGATCTTCAAAGGAACCACCAGGAAGCAGATGAAAGGATCAGGAAAAGCAAAGTAACTTGCTTCATTTAAGAAGTCAAGTCACTTGAAGGAAGAAAGTGAGAAGAAGAAGAATGAGCAAGCTCAATCTCAAACACAAAGTAAAATGCAGCAAGGATGCATGAAAGAGATGAAAAGAAATTGTGAGAAGTGAAGGAAAATTCACTTCTCAAAGTTACTTACCACCTGAAAAGTTAGTGAAAGGAATGCAATGCAATGCAAAATGGAATGAAATGGTATGATGTGAACCAAAACCAGAAGCACATATATGATGTTAATGATGTTATGTGATGCTATAAACATGAGACAAGACATGAGGATGACCATATGAACCAATGGATGCAGATGAGGCAAGTTAAGGAGCATAAACATACATGAAAAGTTATGAAATGCAAATGGCATACAACATGGGAAATGCAAGATGCAATGATCAAACATGCTTTCAATATGTCTTATGATGTCAAATGGATCACAAGAATGCATGAAAAGTCATGGCAAGTCAAGATATGAATGCAAATACAAGAGGGATGCATATGGAAGCCCAAATTAGGGTTTATGATCAAATCAACAAACACAAACCAAAATCAGAAGCAAACATCAATACAAAAAATTGAAAATGCACTCAAAGGATCCCTAAACCTATACTAACTCACTGCCCAAAGGAGAAGTCCCAACTCTAAACCTAGTTCAAGTTATGATTTTTCTAAGTTTTCTAGGGTTTTAGGGTTCCTTAACAAGAAAAATGCCAAACAAATGGAAAATGAAAGATCAAATCATGCCAATTTAATCTCACAAACTACATGATATGCTAAACACAATGCAAAAAGAATCAAAGTCCAACTCTCAATGGTTAGGCAGAAATGATTTTTGGAAGTTTGGATCAAAATAATGCATCAAAATGATTTTAATTCCATGGAAAATTCTCAAAATGCATCAAGATCAAAAAATAAATTTGGTTTGAGGGTTGGACAATGTTTCTAAATGTTTTTAAATGTTTCATGAATTTTTTGGTGATTTTTAAATACCTAAAAGTATTTTTAATTAATTAATTCTCATTAATTAATTAAAAAGAAACTTTTAAATATTTAAAAATACTTTTTTAATGCTAAAAATAAAAATGAAAATATTTTTGTGTTCTGAAATTAAATAATAACTTGTATAAAAAAAATCAGAATTTTTGAATAAGTTTTACTATTTTTAAATAAATGTACAAAAGAAATATAAAAGAAATGAAATAAAATTAATAAAATGAAAAGTAAACCAATCCAACGCATGAGATTCAAAGCTGGGAGGAGACCATTGACTTGGCGCGTGAAACAAGGGTCAGGATGGACTCTGGCTTAAATCAGGTTTTAGGAATTAATTAAATGGATTAATTAGGTTAATGGTGATTAGGGCAAAATGGACTCATCTGGACCACACATACACGCGCGAAGTCAAGCCAGTCAACGGATCCAACGCTCTGAATTCAAACCTCACTTAATTACAGGATTAGGGTTAACAACATTCAGGTGACCGGAGGGAAGCTCCGGTCATCTTCTCCGGCGGGTTGAAAACCCTAGATCAAGATTCAGGCCACCATTCATCAAATTAAAAGCAGGGAAATGTTCCTCTACCCAAACCCCACTCAAATCACCTCTCAAACTAAATTTATCATGCACAAACAGAGAGAATCGAAGCCAACAAGATCCACGGGCAAAATTTCAGAGCCTTGGTAAATCCTCATTTCTCACTCATTTTCAATTCTAAGCACATCCCCATGATCAACAAGACATACACAATCAAATTATAACATAAAATGCAAGCTCTGAGAGAAAAAGTTCATGGCCATACCTGAGGTGGAAGCTTCTGGTTCTGGGCTTTCTAGGCTGTTCTTTGGTGCAAACTCACTCCAATGATCCCCCTTGTGCTAATGGTAAGCTTAGATGGAGTTTAAACAGGCCACTTTGAGAGATCCAGTTCTGGTGTATCAGAAAATGAGGTCTGTGTGTATGAGGTTTCAAGCTCTACCAATGGTTGATTCTGGTTCCTTTTAGTGTGTTTGATTTGTTGGTGAAGAGAAATTGGATGTTTGATGGCTGGAAAATGAGATTCGAAGAAGGGAAGCTCTTTGACAGTTTTTGTGAAGGCTGTGTTCTGGCTTGTCTCAAGGGCCAATGCTTTGCTATAATCCTCCCAAGTTGTGTGAATAGCCTGTGGAGCAGGTCAGTAGGGGTGGCTGCTTACTGTTCCATGAGTATGGGAGTTTTGGCCAAAAAGTCAATGTGATTGGTACTTGCAACATGGGCTATGGCAGCAGCTGTTTGAGGGCATGTCTTGCTTCAGCTTGAGTTAGGGATAGCCCTTGGATTGCTTGTGAGTGACTGCAACATGTGGATCATGAGCTATGCTAGCTTTTGCAACTTGCCCACTTGTGTTTTCTTGTGATTTTATGCTATGTACATGAGACATTTCTTGCTGAATTTTGTTGCATAGAACTTCATTTAGTCATGGTAATGCATAGAAATCAGTTGGTGATCACATAACTTCTTGGAAAATGATCTTGCCAAAAATCCATTTTTGCATCCTTATGAAAAAAATGACTTATGGATTTCTTGAAAATCAAGGCAAACAATGAAAAATCCCTTGGGCCAATTCTGTTTCTAGGGCATGTGTGATCATGTGATGAAGTTTTGAAGTCATTTTGAAGTCAATAGAATGCTTGGTACAAGAATTTGCAAGTTTTCCATTTGGTGCATAACTTGAAATTTAGTGATTTTTGCCAACTTTGATGCAACATAACTTTTGATCCAAAATGAATTAGGTCATGTTCTTGTACTTTTTGAAAAGGGAAAGATCTATTCTACAACTTTCATGACCAAAGTTTTTCCATTTGAAGCTTTCTTGAATCAAAAAGTAAGGGTTGAAAAAGTTGCATAAAATGACATTTTCATTAAAAGTCAAACTTGCCCAAAAAGTCAACTTTGCAAAAACTTGAGATTCTTGAATTTTGTGAACTTCCCACTTCTTCTATGATCAAATAAAGATCATATACACTCAAAATGATGAAGATCACCCCTTGGTTGGGTCATTGGGGGCCTCAGATGCCCTGATTTTGCACTGACTTGTTTAAAAAGTCAACTCTTGATCAGATGACTTCCCCATGGAATTTCCTCATGAAAATTGATATGCATACTCCCTATACCATATAGAGACCAATAGAAATAAGAATGACCAAAGAGTTTGGAGTTATGGTCTCTGAAACCAAAACCCTAATTTCAGGTCATCTATGCAGTCAAGCCTGGCTCTGCTTCCATATTTATCCCAGTTCTTGTGATTCTTTGGCATTTTTTGACTTTGAGAGGATATAATATGATACTTGAACACACATAGACCTCTTTGAAGTGATTGGTGGCCTTTGGAGTGGCTCAAGAATCTCTTGGATTGCTCAGATCACAAACCCTAGATGCAGATGACCTAGAACCAATGCAGTGGATCAAAAATGTGATGTGAGATGACATGATTCAGTTTATGCATATGAAATGATCACAAGCCATGGTGTGAATGGGTGAGGCCAAATTTGGGGTGTTTACAGCTGCCCCTATTCAAACATGAGTTAGCTGTGCAGGATGTAAGCAACGGCTTAACAGGCAAGCGAGATAACTTGTGGTTGGATACCAAAGACAGTCCAAAATTTGCACTCACAGAATGAAAAATAAAGTATATTGTAAAGTGTGGGCGACGGAGGACGACCGTCGAGCAGAGGACGACTGCTGGGTAAAGAGCAATGACGGGGACGGCCGACATGCGGAAAATAAAGCAATGACGGGGACGGCCAACATGCTGGGGATAAAAGAGTTATGATGGGGACGGCCATCAAGATAAAGCTGTAAAATTCTCTGGGGATTAATGAAATATGACAGGGACGGCCATCAAGTTCATAAAGTAAAGTAACCAACGATGGGGACGGCCATCGGGCTAAACTGATGAAGGACGATCATCAGGAAAAAGAAAAAGGGACCACGACGGGGACGACCATCGGGTTAAAGAATAAATGAAATAAACAGATGATGAGGTACGGTCATCAAAGGTGAAGGACGATCACCTAGCAGGGGACGGCTGCTCTGTTGGAGATAAGATGAGGGACGATCATCTAAGGTGGAGGACGACCACCTGGCAGGGTACGGCTGCCGAAAACATCGCGACATAGGACGAATGCCGGATAAGAGGTCAACGATGGGGACGGCCATCGGATGAGCATGATGGAGGACGACCATCAAGAGGTGGAGGACGACCACCTAGCAGGGGACAGCTGCTCTCAAGGTTTATCATGACATAGGACGAATGCCAGATAACCAAGACCAACAATGGGGACGGCCATTGGATAAAATGATGAAGGACGATCATCAAGAGGTGGAGGACGACCACCTAGCAGGGGACGGCTGCTAAATATCAACGATGGGGACGGCCATCGGACGAGCATGATGGAGGACGACCATCAAGAGGTGGAGGACGACCACCTAGCAGGGTACGGCTGCTCTCAGGGTTTATCATGACACAGGATGAGTATCAGATAAAAGAGGAAAATTTGCTTTGGTGGCGATCTACTGGGGAATAGTAAAACACGGACGAGTGTTTACATCCAAGAAACAAAAGGTATAAGTGTTTAGATATTTGTGTATAGATTAAAGATGCGGACGAGCATCCTTAAGACTACGATACGGACGAGTATCGGGTAGAAACAAATACTGACACGTGTTCAGAGATGATGATACGGACGAGTACCAACTGGTTAACAAGGAACACGGACAAGTGTTGAATCTGAAGGGATTCTTCTGGGGAATGATAGACACAGACGAATGTCTATATTCAAGAAGTCAAGATGTGTTTGACACAGTGTATGGATTAAAGATGCGGACGAGCATCCTTATGACTATGATACGGACGAGTATCAGGTAGAAACAAACGCTTGACGCATGCTCTGAGATGATGGTACGGACGAGTACCAACTGGTTAACAAAGAACACGGACGAGTGTTGAATCTGCATGGATATAAGTGGCGTATACAAGGTACAGACGAGTATCTGTACAAGTGTGACATGAATGGTGAGTATGAGTGGTGTATAGATGAGTGTTTAATCTGCTGGGGAGAGTGACACGGACGAGTGTCGAAAGGAGAAAAGTATAGTATGAACAAGTATCTGATATACAAAGTGTTTAGGTTACTGTGCTGGGGAAGGTGACACGGACGGATGTCAAGAAAATTATATATATATATCTGTGAGTGCAAAGGGGATACTTTGGCTTGATGATGGGGATATGACACAGACGGGTGCCACCAGGAGTATATACTGATGTTTGCGAATGTAAGGCAACTGTGTTTGCTGGGGAATCTCCGCTGGGGATTTTGGGAGGAGTTGTCAATATTCACAAGTGTCTGATTCAGAACATGGCTTATGATTATGCTATATGTTTGTTTTTTTGCCGTAATGCTCCGTACTAACGGAATGCTACGCTTTGTGGGTGAATATGATGCGAATGCTATGATTATGCGAAGATACCAATCCGAGACTCGGATCCCGATGCTGCGAAAATCTTCGGCCGATCTGCTTGAAATGGACATCCCAACTGGGGATGAAGTTATTTGATAGATCTGATGAGATGCTATTGCTTGGGGATTCAGGTCACTGATAGACCTGTCTCAGTAATGAGGGACCCAGCTGGGGTTTGAAGAAGCTTTCTTCACTCTGTTGTGATTCCTTCGTGCGCTGCTCTTCTGGATAGAGGCTGGAGCTCTGTGGGGAGATGGTTCCTTGACTTTTGTACTCGGCTGAGGAAGGAGTGGCAACTCGGCTGGGGAGAAAACACTTTGAGTGTTAAGACTGAGCGAGCATTGATCTGCCAGCTTGCTGGGCTGAAGCTTTCATGCCCCAAGTTGCGTTCTGGATACCTGCAATCCTGCAAAGATAGGGAAACATACAAGTAATCCCGAGGTATCCTTTACTGGATTCCGTCATAGGAGTTAGACACTTTTGGGAGTAAGTATATTTCCTGCAAGCACGTGTTTTTATTTTTGAAGATAAGCATCTGTATTCTATGCAATCAGTTTTTTCTCTTAAGACATCAGACATTTTTGCAAAATAAAAAAATGTACAAGACGAGACATGACTGAAAATCTGATTTTATTAATTCATATGCCCTGAATTGGCGCGATACAGTCAAAGAAACAAATCCCCTGAAATGAGGAGATTGTTACAAATTGAGAAACAAAATGCTGGCAATGTTGATGACGCTTTAAGGAGCTTCCTCTTTACTATGACTCGTATGACTTTTGACGTTCTTCTCATCTTGCTTTCTGAAGAATGCTGATTCTGATTGAAGCTTGATCCTTTCGAAGCTTACCAATTTGTAAACGATACAGACGAATTCAAAATGCAGTTGTTCGCTTGTTCCCTTTTTTGCATGGATCGCCCTTTCGAGTTTCCAATCCATTGGGATACCCATTTTTTCCTGAGCTGTCCAATGCGGCTTTCCAACTCAGCGGGTGTACATTTTTTTGTTTATTTTCCCTTATTTTTGCCCGAGTCTTTTATTCTGTTTTTGACTCGCCGGGATGCCCTATTTTTTCCTGGACTTATATTCTGTTTTTGTGTCCAGCGGGTCATTTTTATGCGAAGTATTTTTTAACTGCATCTGAATTCACAGGGGACGGGAAGTCTTCACCATCCATAGTGCTGAGCATCAGTGCTCCACCCGAGAAAACTTTCTTTACTACAAATGGTCCTTCATAATTTGGAGTCCACTTGCCCCTGTGGTCTGTATGAGGAGGGAGGATTCTCTTCAGCACAAGATCTCCTACTTGGTACTCTCGGTGCCTGACTTTCTGATCGAAGGCTTTCTTCATTCTTTTCTGATACAACTGCCCATGACAAATTGCAGCCAATCTTTTCTCTTCAATCAGACTCAGCTGTTCATATCGGGACCGGGCCCATTCTGCTTCGTTCAGCTTAACATCCATTAGTACCCGTAGGGAGGGTAATTCAACTTCAACAGGTAGGACTGCTTCCATACCATACACAAGCTGATACGGTGTTGCCCCAGTGAATGTTCTGATTGACGTGCGGTACCCATGCAAGGCAAACGGTAGCATTTCATGCCAGTCTTTGTAGGTAACTACCATCTTCTGCACAATCTTCTTGATATTCTTATTAGCTGCCTCAACAGCGCCGTTCATCTTTGGCCTGTAAGGAGAAGAATTGTGGTGTTGGATCTTAAAGTCCCGGCACAGCTCTGCCATCATTTTGTTGTTCAAGTTGGAACCATTATCAGTAATGATTCGCTCGGGAACTCCATACCGACAGATGATATCTCTCTTCAGAAATCTGGCTACCACTTGTCTTGTAACATTTGCATAGGAAGCTGCTTCAACCCACTTGGTAAAATAGTCAATAGCAACCAAGATGAATCTGTGGCCGTTTGAAGCAGTTGGTTCAATCTTGCCAATCATGTCAATGCCCCACATAGCAAAGGGCCAAGGCGAAGACATCACATTCAGAGGATTGGGAGGCACATGCACCTTATCCGCATAAATCTGGCATTTATGGCATTTTCTGGCATAGGCACAACAGTCGGCATCCATTGTGATCCAGTAATAGCCTGATCTTAGCAACTTCTTAGCCATGGCATGCCCTCCCGCATGGGTACCAAAGGATCCTTTGTGCACCTCGTGCATTAACAAGTCTGCCTCTGTTCTATCAACGCATCTGAGGAGTACCATATCAAAGTTTCTCTTGTATAGGGAACCATCAGTGTTCAGGAAGAAACTACCAGCAAGCCTTCTTAAAGTCTTCTTATCATTGGAAGATGCCCCAGGTGGGTATGCTTGATCCTCCAAGAAGCACTTAATGTCATGGAAACAAGGCTTATCATCTT
The DNA here is from genome assembly GCA_963966055.1 of Lathyrus aphaca. NCBI lineage: Eukaryota > Viridiplantae > Streptophyta > Magnoliopsida > Fabales > Fabaceae > Lathyrus > Lathyrus aphaca. Next base: position 480,623,502 of record OZ014525.1, on the reverse strand, counting down.
TAACAACATCCGTTGCGAACACATATGCCGGTCTGTCAAGTCTGGACACTGAAATCTGAGGTACAAAGTTGGCAGCTTGAACTTTGATCATGGATGAAATGGTAGCCAGAGCATCTGCAAACTGATTCTCGTCCCGAGGGATATACTCAAGCTTGACTGTTGTAAAGAAAGTCAATAACCTCCTTGTATAATCCCTGTAAGGTATCAGATGATCCTGGTGTGTATACCATTTGTCGTTGGTTTGATTGACTACCAAAGCTGAATCTCTGAATACAGTCAATGTCTTGATCCTGAGGTCAATGGCTTCCTCAAGACCCATAATGCAAGCTTCGTATTCAGCTTCGTTGTTAGTGCAGTTGAAAGTGAGTTTTGCCGAGAAAGGCATGTGAACTCCTTTAGGTGTAATGAGTACTACACCAACACCACGACCATTCATGTTAACAGCCCCATCAAACATCATAGTCCATTCTTCTTCCGGGTTGGGCCCTTCAGTGTGAACAGGCTCTTCATGATCTTTTGCTTTTATGAACATGATGTCTTCATCAGGGAAGTCAAATCTCATAGGCTGGTAATCATCAATGGGTTGCTCAGCAAGATATTCAGACAATACACTGCCCTTGATGGCTTTCTGAGAGGTGTATTGGATGTCATATTCTGTAAGAATCATTTGCCATCTTGCAACCCGTCCGGTAAGTGCTGGCTTCTCAAATATGTACTTGACTGGGTCCATCTTTGAGATCAATAAAGTAGTGTGGGTCAACATATACTGTCTCAGTCGGCGAGCAGCCCACGCTAAAGCACAACAAGTTTTCTCGAGCAGTGAATAACGTTGTTCACAGTCGGTAAACTTTTTTCTTAGGTAGTATATTGCATACTCTTTTCGACCAGACTCGTCATGCTGGCCCAGCACACACCCCATTGACTCTTCTAATACTGTCAAGTACATTATCAGAGGTCTTCCTTCAACTGGTGGCATAAGGATTGGAGGCTCTTGTAAGTATTCCTTGATCTTGTCAAAAGCCTTCTGGCAGTCTTCATTCCACCTGACCGTTTGTTCTTTCCTCAACAATTTGAACAAGGGTTCGCAGGTTGCTGTAAGGTGTGATATGAACCTTGAGATGTAGTTCAATCGACCTAAGAACCCTCGAACTTCCTTCTCTGTCTTCGGTGCAGGCATCTCTTGAATAGCTTTGACTTTATCAGGGTCAACTTCAATCCCTTTCTCGCTTACAATAAATCCCAGCAGCTTACCAGATCGCACCCCGAATGTGCATTTGTTGGGGTTCAACTTTAGTTGGTATTTCCTCAGACGCTTGAACAGCTTTAGCAGATTTACCAGGTGATCTTCTTCAGTGAGGGACTTGGCAATCATGTCATCCACATAACATTCGATTTCTTTATGGATCATATCGTGGAATAATGTTACCATAGCCCGTTGATATGTTGCGCCGGCATTCTTGAGCCCAAATGGCATTACCTTGTAACAGAACGTGCCCCAGGGTGTGATGAAGGTTGTCTTCTCCATGTCTTCAGGTGACATTTTAATCTGATTGTATCCTGAAAATCCGTCCATGAAGGAGAATACCGAGAACTGAGTCGTATTATCAACCAATACATCAATGTGAGGTAATGGGAAATCATCTTTCGGGCTAGCTCTGTTCAGATCCCGGTAGTCAACACACATTCTTACTTTGCCGTCTTTCTTAGGCACAGGTACTATATTAGCAACCCACGGCGGATAGCTAGTTACGGCAAGGAACCCGGCGTCCCATTGCTTTTGTACCTCTTCTTTGATTTTCATTGCCATGTCTGGGCGAGTACGGCGCAACTTCTGTTTAACCGGCGGGCATTCTTCTCTCAAAGGCAGCTTGTGCACAACAATGTCGGTGTCCAACCCTGGAATATCCTGATAAGACCAAGCAAACACGTCCACATACTCTTGAAGCAGGTCAATCAGTTGTCTCTTTACTGAGTCTTGTAAGCAGGCCCCGATTTTAACTTCTTTCACGTCTTCATCTGTACCAAGATTGATCGTTTCAACCTCCTCCTGGTGAGGAGTAATAACCTTTTCCTCTTGTCTTAACAACCTGGCTAGCTCTTCAGGAAGCTCATATTCTTCTTCAACCCCTTCATCAGCTTGATTGATCGGATTGTCAAAGTCATACGAAGTCATAGCCGTGTTGTTGTCGGTGCTGTCTGGAAGGCACTCTCTGCAAGGGTTCAGTTTGTTCATTTTAGTGATTGATTTTAATCTTGTTTAGAAAAGTGAAACAAAGTCGTCATTTTGAAAACACTGCCATTTATTTTTTGTACAAAAAGAACAATGGAAAAACAGTGAGCGGAAAAGGAAAAGACTCATTTGCAAAAGATGTCTGATATTTCATTGATTAATCTCGTTGCACAAAAATTACAGATGGCCCGATTACAAAATGAGTCTTGTCATCTTGGGCAAGATGCAAGACTTGATGCATGCTTAAAAATACAGGAAATAATAATTACTCTGCAGGAGTAACTCTTATAATTTCCTGGGAAGACCAGTTTGAGATACTGCTCCCCGGGATCTTTGGACGGATCCAACTTTCCAGGTTGCGGTCGCTTTCATCCTCGTCTTCCAAATTGTTGAAAGCATCAGGGGTGAGCATCCCCCTACTAACAAAGTTGGGCTCCTTAGCAGCCTCTACTTGATCTTGTTGAGTTGGTTCGTAACCCAACCCAAATCTATCCTCTTTCTTCTCCACCGATAACAGTTTGCCCCAGCCTTGGGCAGTCCCTTCTTCAACAACCTTCCGGGCTTGTTGATATGATGTCATTGAGGTTCCAGGTACAGCAGATGTTTCATTTATGTTCAAGGCCTCAAACCCTTGACTCATTGTTTCGTGGATCTCCCCATCCATCTCAATGTATTTGTAAGTAGCCAGATGGCTAACAAAAATATCTTCCTCTCCACAAATAGTAACGACTTGACCCTCCCACTCGAATTTTAACTTCTGGTGAAGGGTTGAGGTCACGGCGCCAGCGGCGTGAATCCATGTCCTACCCAATAGACAGCTGTAGGCAGGCTGTATATCCATCACGTAGAAGGTCGTTTTGAAAGTTTGTGGGCCAATCGTTATGGGCAACTCAATCTCTCCCAAAACCGATCTCTTAGAACCATCAAAGGCTCTCACCACCAGGTTGCTGGGACGTAATGCCAATCCGTCATACTCTAGCTTCACAAGGGCTTTTTTAGGTAAGACATTGAGGGATGATCCTGTGTCTACCAGCACATGGGAAAGAACTGCACCTTTACATTCCATGGTAATGTGCAAGGCCTTGTTATGATTGCGGCCTTCAGTAGTCAAATCAGTGTTGGTGAACCCTAGTCCATGACTAGTATTAACATTCCCAACCACAGCTTCCAATTGATTGACTGTGATCTCTTCAGGCACATAAGCTGCGTGCAAGACTTTTAGTAGTGCGTTCCGATGAGCTTCGGAGCACATAAGCAATGATAGGATTGAGATCTTGGAAGGCGTCTGATGAAGCTGATCTACTATTTTGTAATCACTTTTCTTGATGATTATCATGAATTCATTAACTTCTTGATCAAAGGGTGTTTTCAAAGCTTCCTTAACAATCTGCTCTTCCTGCACCAAGCTTTTCCCTTTTGCCTTGGCCGCAGCTTCTGCTTCGGCAGTGGGTCTTTGAGTTTGTGGAGCAAAGAGACGTCCGCTTCGAGTGAAGCCTCCGCCTCCTCCCACATTGTCTATTTGTGGTGCAGGGGTTGATGATTCAAGAGTGATCTTCTGTCCTCCGCAGTATAGATCAGAGCCGTAATGCCTGGGGATGGCATTACTGCTTTCATAAGGTACTGGCCCAGGCACCGTGATGGTGACTGGACTGATGGCAGCTGCAGAAGGGACTGTGATAGTCTGTGGATCATAGTATATTGTGACTGGTGCTCTGATGGGAGTGGCATTTTGTGAGTTGTAGGCAGAGTCATTTTCAGGATCATAATAAATCGTAACTGTGGAGACATTTGCTGCTGAAGTTGTAGGAGACATTGTTGGAAGGATGGGCGTTGTTGTTGTAGGAGTTTCTGAATGAAGTGGTGCTGAAGTTGTAGAAGGGATGTTTGCTGATATCTGGTCCGTTGAAGTAACAGATGAAGCATTTGTTGATGAAATTGAAGAGTTGCTTGGAACAATGGTTGTTGCATTCGTAGAAGACACGGGAACTGTTGCTGATGAGATTGCTGGATTGGTAGGAATTGATGTTGTGATTTGAAGCAGGCCACTCTGGATGAGACCATCTATGCCATCTCTCAAATTATCACAACCATTCACCGAAATGTTGCAATAAGCCCACCCTAGCTCACATCCCGGGAACATTTGACATTCGAGGAGTTGAGCTTTAATCTCTACCAACGGTGTCCGAATCTGACCCACACTGGTTATCAAGTAAGACGGCTTGTCTTCTTCAATAGCATTGATTCTGGGACCTCCGTGGTTTGGCATAGGGTTCTTATTAACATTTGGTGGTGGTGCAAAATTCAGAGCCTTAGAGTCTACCAAGTCTTGTACCTTCATGTGCAAGGCTCTGCACTTTTCTGTACTATGGCCAGGTGCATTTGAGTGAAAAGCACATCTGGCGTTGGAGTAATAATTTCTGGGTAGACTGGTGGGATCTGGAGGTGCCAACGTCCTTAGCTCAACCAGGTTGAGTTTCAGGAGTTGTGGCAGTAATGTGGCATATGGCATAGGGATCGGATCGATCACCCTATTGGCCTGAGAAGGTCTTTGTTGAAATGGTCTTTGCTGATTGTTATTGTTGGTGTTGTTGTAGTTTCTCGGAGGATACTGAGTTTGTTGCTGGTACTGAGGTTGTTGCTGATAATTTTGTTGTGGTGGTTGATAAGCTGGTTGAGGATGAACTGGAGCGGGGATAGTGACTGCTGCCACAGACCTATGAACATATTGGGGCCTGCCCCTGCTGGTGTGGATAGCATGGGTCTCACCAGTTCTTCTTGGACCTACGAAAGGTTTCCTTGCATTGCTGGATGAGCTGGCACCGTTGTCAGAAATTTTGCCCATCTTCAACAGGCTCTCGATTCTTTCTCCAGCTATAACGACATCTGCAAAGCTGGTAGAAGAGAAAGCAGCCAGCCTGTCAATGTATGTTCCTTGGAGGGTGTTCATAAACATATCTGCCATCTCCCTCTCTGACATAGGTGGCTGGACAGCAGCAGCCAGCTGCCTCCACCTTTGGGCGTACTCGCGGAAGCTTTCCCTAGATGACTGTGACATCCCCATCAGGAGGGTCCTGTTGGGTGCCATATCCAAATTATACTGGTATTGTCTGATGAAGGCCTCTGCCAAGTCCTTCCAACACCTGATGGTCGCTCTAGTTAGATGGGAGTACCATTCCCTTGACGCTCCAGTCAAACTATCCTCGAAATAAAACATCCATAGCTTCTCGTCCATGGTATATGCTTTCAACCTTCCCAAAAAGGATTGTAAGTGGGTCCGTGGGCAGGAAGTCCCGTTGTACTTCTCAAAACAAGGAGGCTTAAACTTATGGGGAATCCTGACCCCGTCCACCAAGCCCATGTCCATAACATCAAAACCCAAAGAGTTTTGAGACTCCAAGGATCTTAATTTTTCAGCAATTTCCTCCAGCCTTCTGTCATAGGCTTCTTCCCCAGCACCCATTACTGTGAACTGATACTCCTGGGGGTCTTCTTGCAGCACCCTGCCTGCAGTGGCAGTCCCTTGTACATTGGCAGGAATGTTGATCTCTGGGTGAAGGTGGGGTCCAAATACGGGGGGGTTGACATGAGGTTGGACCCTCTCATTGTTGCTCGTCCCAGCAGTCCCTATATGGGGATCTTCTTGATTCTGCCTTTCCACCATTGCTCTCAATCTTTCTTGGCTCTGAGCCATGTTGTTCATCACTTCCATAAACTGCGTCATCTGAGTTCTCATTTCCAATCTTTCGTTTGCCATTTGGTTTCTGACCTCTGCAAGGTCCTGTTGTACCTGATCCATTTGTATGCCCGGAAGGTTGTTACGGGTTGGATATCGGTGTGGACGGTTGAGTGGAAATACCCGTCGTCGAGCAATAGTTCCTGAATATCACAACAGAGTTAGTAACAATAAAACAAAAACCTACAAAACAACAAAGGGTTAGCATGCAATGCAGTATGCTTATTTGTTTTCAAGGTATCCGGCTTGGCATTCAGTTTTGACCCTTCCAGACCCTTGAAGATGCTGTTGATGTTGCTTTTGAAGTAAACTCGGATGGAACAAACTGATACATATATTACAAAAGGCAAATGGTACATAGTTTGTTCTCTTACAAAACGTGCCCCGAGGGGTCAAAATACATCATAAGAAAAACAAAAATACATAAAATGAAAGCAACAACAAGCAAAAAGTCAAACACCAAGACCAAACTCATCCTCCTGAACTTCCTTGAGAAGTGCTTCAGTCACAGGATCAGTTGGACGCTCCGTGAGATTCCTGATAAGGAGATTCCGGGTAGTAACAGCTGCAGTTAGCTTCTTGTGTTGACTCTGGTCCTTTGACCTCTTCACTCCAGCTCTGATCTTCAGCTCTGAGATCTCCCTCTGGGCTGCTGCCAGGGCTTCCTGCTGCTCTTTTGCACTAGCTTCCAGCTGCTCTATCTTGTCTTGGACCCTCTTATCCTCCAGAGTACGAGCTTCGGTGATCCTGACCCACCTAGCTTGACTCTCCTTCAGATACAAGTCTGTCCTGGCTTTCTGGAATTGGGCTTCCTTGCAGGCATTCTTCAAGATTTGTTCTCCAGCCCTAGACTTCTTGATATAATCCTCAGACTTCTCAATTTTAGCCAGATGCTCCACCCTCAACTTTTCCAACCTTTCAATATCCAACCTACCATCACTTCTCTCCCAGAGGGTCTTCTGCAAAGCCTGAGTCAACTTCTCATTTCTCTCTTTCAAGCTCTCAAACTCCTCTAAGCTGACAGTGGCAGGAGGTGGTGCTGAGGATGATCCAGGCATATCCTCCATGGTAAAGGGCATCCCAGAAAATTGAGCCCTGGCATGGGACCATTCATAGTATTGTGCTGATGCTACTGTAAACACCCCAAATTTGCCCTCACCCATTCACACCATGGCTTGTGATCATTCTCATATGCATAAACACAATCATGTCATCTCACATCTCATTTTTGATTCACTGCATAGCTTTCAAGGCATCTGCACATAGGGTTTGTGATCTGAGCAATCCCAAAGCCTCTTGAGCCATTCCAAAGGCAACCAATCAACTCAAAGTGGTCCATGTGTGTTCTTATATCATATTCCATCTCCTCAAAGTCAAAATTGCAGATGAATCACAAGAACTAGGGTTTGAGTGGATGCAGGGCCAGCTTGAACTACACAGTTGACTGAAAATTAGGGTTTTGATTTCAGAGGCCATAACCCCAAATTTTTTTGGTCATTCTTGTTTCCATTGGTCTCTATATGGTATAGGGAGTATGCATATCAATTTTCATGAAGAAATTCCATGGGGAAGTCATCTGATCAAGAGTTGACTTTTCAGACAAGTCAGTGTAAAATCAGGGCATCTGAGGCCCCCAATGACCCAACCAATGGGTGATCTTCATCATTTTGAGTGTATATGGTCTTTATTTGATCATGGAAGAAGATTGAAGTTCATAGAAATCAAGAACTTAGGGTTTTTGCAAATGTTGACTTTTTGGGCATAGTTGACTTTTCAAGAATGCATCATTTTAGGTCATTTTTCAAGCCTTGATTCATGATCCAAAAATGCTTCAAATGGAAAAACTTTGGTCATGAAAGTTGTAGATCTCATCTTTCCCTTTTCAAAAAGTACAAGAACATGATCAAACTCTTCTTGGATCAAAAGTTATGGCCATGCAAAGTTGGCTAAAATCATTAATTTTCAAGGCATGCCTCATTTGGAAACTTTGCAAAATCTTGGACCAATGCATCATGTGACCTCTAATTCATTTCAAACCATTACACAAACATTCTCTAAGTCCTAAAAATCAGAATTGGATCAAATTTGCTCATGGCTTAGTTTGTGTAACAAGACTTTATCACATGTGAACCAAAATGTCACAACTTGCAAAAACCATCATGATCACTTCACCAACTTGATACATTGGCTGCTGAGCTTTGCTAGACCTCTCCCTCATCCTTGCTGCGCCAGCCCATGCCTTGTACTTGCCTAGACTTTGAGCCATGCCTCACTTACACAAAAGTTGACTTTTTGGCAAAAGCAAACTTACCAATCACAAAAGCACAAGTCACATCAAGAAGCCAATCAGCATTGTTTATACAAACAATTTGCAAGCAAAACATGAGAACACACAAGGCTGAAGCTTCCTCATTCACAACATTCACAAAAACCTCCCATCTTGCAACTTGCTTCGAATTCTTCTCCACAGCCACTAAACATTCAAGCTAACTTCACCAATCATCTCACCTGGCTCCATAGACCTCAAACCACCCAAAGCACAAGCCTGAAATAGCCAAGAGATCCCACTGCCATTTCTCACTCCATTTCTGCAGTTGCTTTCGAATCTCCTTCCCTAGCTCACAAACAGCCAAACAAACCTTGCAAAGCTTCTCCATACATCATTCAGACCTCAAACCATCATTCACCATGACCTGAAAGAGCCAGAATCACCATAGCCATTGTTGGCTGAGCTTGAAGCAGGAGCATTCGAATCTCATCATCCAGCCAACTCAAACTCATTTTGAGCATTCAAATATCATCAAGGGGTTCTAAGGAGTAGATTGCACATAAAGAGAAGGCCAGAAAGTCCTCAAGTGGAAGGCTTCAAATCTCAGGTAGCCTGAAATTTATTTTTCCAGAAATGATTTTTCTTGTTACAAATTTGTTCTTCATGCCTTGCTGATCATTCTGGTACCATTAGTTTTTTGAAATGGTTGTGATTTGAGCATTTAATTTGCTTCTGAAGCTCGCGTGCCCTAGAACTTTCTTTCTTCGATTCAGCTTGTTTACAAAATATAAATTTGTTTTAGGTTAGGGGTTTGATTCGTGAGGATGTGGGGAACATTTCCCAGTTTTTAGATTTCATTTTTGTTACGTTTTTAGGAAGTTTGAAGTTTTCAGGGGAGAAGGTCACCGGAGAAGACGACCGGAGCTCGTCTCCGGTGACCTGAGAGTGATTAATTTTTAATTAGGGTTAGGGCACTGAGTTTGAACGTGAGCCATTGGATTCCATTTCCCGCGCGTGAATAGAAGGCCAGGATCTTTTCATTAAGTTTTAATTATGAATTAATATTTAATTAATCAGGATTAGGTTGGTTTGAATCTGGGCCGTCCAGATGCGCGCCCAGTCAACCCCTTTTAACCCAGCAGCTCATCTCAGCCTCTCATTTGGATTACTTCTCATTTTCATTATTTTTTATTTCATTTTTTTCTCATTTGTTTTGTACAATTTATTTAAAATAGCAAAAATGTTTTAAAAATTATGAAACTTTTTGTCAAGAGTTTCACTAATTTTTAAAACCCAAAAATATTTTTATTTTATTTTTTGTCATTAAAAAAGTATTTTTAAATATTTAAAAGATTATTTTTAATTGATTAATGAAAATTAATTTATTAAAAATACTTTTAGGTATTTAAAAACTACAAAAAAATTCATGAAATGTTCTAAGACATTTAGAAACATTGTCCAACCTTCAAACCAAATTTCTTTTTTGATCTTGATGCATTTTAAGAATTTCTCATTGAATTAAATCATTTTTTATGCATTATTTTGATCATAAGTTTGAAAATTCATTTCTACCTTTTGAAGAAGGTTGAGACATTGGTTCTTCTTGCATTGTTTTGTGTTTGGCATGTATTTTCAAAGATAAAAAGGCCATGAATTGTCCTTGCATTTTCAATTTGTTTGGTATTTGTTTTGTTAAGAACCCTAAAAAACCCTAATAACTTAGAAAAATCATAACTTAAGATTGGTTGAGAGTTGAGAGTTCCCCTTTGGGCAGTGGTTTATTATAGGTCTAGGGTTTCCTTGGGTATCATTTTCCATTTTTACTTTAGGGTTTTGCTTCTGTTTTTGGTTTGTGTTTGATGTTTGATCCATAAACCCTAATTTGGGCTTTCATTTGCATCCCTCTTGCATTTCCTTGCATAACATGACTTGTCTTTGCATTTTGTGCATTCTTGTGATTCATTTGACATCTTAGGACATGTATAAAGCATCTTTGATCATTGCATTACATATTTGCCATGTCATTTGTCTTGTATGATTCATAACTTTTCATGCTTGTTCATGCTTCTTAGCTTGCATCATTTGCATTCATAACCTTGTATGAACATCTCCATTGTCTTGCCTCATGTTTGCAGCACCTCATAACATCATAATCATCATCAACATGCTTCTGGTTTTGCTTTGCATCATATCATTTCATCTCATCTTGCATTACATTGCATTTCTTTCTAACATTTCAGGTGGTAAGTAAACTTGAGAAGTGGATTTGCCTTCACTTCTCATAACTTTTCTTTTCATCTCTCTTGCATCCATTGCTGCATTCTTATTTGTGTTTGAGTTTGAGCTTGCTCATTCTTCTTCTTCCCACTTTCTTTCTTCAAGTGACTTGACTTCTTGAATGAAGCAAGTCACTTTGCTTCTCTTGATCCTGTTCATCTGCTTCCTGGTGGTTCTTCTGAAGATTGTTCTTGCAAACCTCACAAACCTTAGGATCATCCAAGCATGACAATGAATTAGGGTTTTGATTAGTTCCCCCCATAGTTTTTACCTTTGTGTCTCTCTTTGAGTCCTCCCTTCTCACCTCATAATCAGGGACTAAACCCTAAAGGCTTTAATACTTTGTGATTAAGCTTATGCCTGCATCCTTCTCTTAGGATGGAGTGTATAACTGTAATCCTAAGTATTAAACCCTTAAGGTGTTTAAATCTCTTAATCAATTCATCTAATAAATATCAAGACATTACACTTGTAACTTGGGCCTTGCATTAGGGTTCTAATTCTTCCTTAAGTGGTTAAGAAGGACTAACCCTAGTGTTAATGGACAAGTCCCCCTCAAGTTGTCTTACAAATCATAAAAACACTTCATCATCATATCATTAATCTAAAATCCACTTAATAAAGGCTTGTTTTGTCATGGGTTTAATCCCTAATCATGGATTAAGTTGAGGAGTTTTCCTCAGCTTAAACATTCTCATCTATTATCCTTCTTTTAGGATGGTGTAATGGGTCTGTTTAGTCCTTGGTTATGGCTTAACCTCATTACTCAACACTAAACAAAAACACCAAAAACATCTAAATAATCACAAGTAGGTTAATGATCTTAATCCTACACCAAAGGTGATTAAGTGTGAGAATCTGACTTCACACTTGAGGTATCCTCATTACCCCTAATCAGAGGGAAGATGTGATGAGTTTACTAAACCCATTGGTTTAGACTTAAGCTCATTATCCTATGACAAACTTCAAAAAGCAATAAAAGACTGAAAACTCAAAAAAAACAAACAATAATCGTCTCCTCCGGGATTCTTTTCTCATCATCTTCACTCACAATCGAGAACTTGCTTCTTCCGTCTAATGCAAGACAGTAAGCACCTGAGCCAGACAGGTCACACACTTGAGCATAGGCAAGCAAGCAGTTCACAAGTCAATTCACCTTTCAGTCTCTTTGGGTCGAACTACGGTGTTCTGACTTCCTCATTGCACGAGAGGATACGTAGGCATAACTTAACAGTTATCGAACAAAAGTCTCTGTATATCCCCCCTCTTTCCAGCTTTATTCTCTTAGCCTCATATTCTTGAGCACTTCATTCTCATTCTTTCACTGACACATCGTTTATACATGTTACACTTCACACTCTTTTACACTGACACCTGTACATTCTTTCCAGCTATTTTATACACAGATTGCATTGACACTACCCCTTTATAACACAAATCTTTTAAGCGTGGATCCCGTCGAGTACGACGGACAATCTGGGTGCTAATACCTTCCCAGGTTGTAACCAACCCCCTTTCTCAGTCTCTCTGGTTCGCAAACCGTCTTATCCATCTCTTTCTAGGTTTATGCAACATTGCCTTTCCTCAGGGATAAAAATGCCTAGCTGGCGACTCTATTCATCTCCAGTGAGTTCACGGCTGTGTGTTCTCATTGTTCCCTTCGCCGACCGTTCGCGCCTGTACCTTCATCTGACCCGGTGTCATTTGTCGGGAGCGACAGCTTGGCGACTCTGCTGGGGATCCTTATATTGCAACCAGGGCTTCTGGTTCTTTTTGTGGGTTCCTCCTAGCGCTTGATTGACTTGTGTTTACTGGGGTGTTATGTGCTTGTATGTGCTTGTATTTATTTTTGTTTATTGCCTTATGTACAGTTGATTTATTGCTTTCTTTATAGCTTTATATTTTTCATACTGTCATACTGTGCTGGCTGGATCTGGTTTTTCTTTGGTGGGTGGGTGTTCCATTGAGAGTTAAGGTCCTATACCTGGGACCTGAGTGACACCTAGGCTAGAGTGAATCATATTCTTTCCCATTCCATTTCGGTCTGGTGCGGGAATATGAAACACGGTTCAGATATGGGTTTCTTCTTGAGAACTCTGTGTTGCAGATTTCCTGCAATGCTAGGGCTATCTGGGAAGCCTGCTAAGTCTGGATGACCTTTTAGTATTGACCTTCAGAAACTGAGGTGAATTAGAGGAGGAATTGTTATGGTTATTGTAAACACTGTACCTCCGGGTTAGAAGTGTTTACACTTCTCATAACTGATCCAAGTCTGAGGATCCTTGTTCTAGATCACTACCTGTGAGGGGGTTGGGCTGTTTACAGGTTTGCAGGTACCTTGACCTCAGAATACCCTGTTACTTTGACTTTGTTAAGAATGCTCCATGTTGGACAGTTCTTGTGATTCTAAAACCCTGGACATGTGGCTCTTTATTTGAGTCCCCCTACCCTGGTTACTGGATTTTTAGACCTCCACCTGGAATTCTTGAACACACATGGATCTACACCAAGGCAGTTAATCAGATCCAGCTCAGTCACAAACCCTTGCATTTCATTTTGCATACATACTCATTGCATCATATTAACATGTGCTTATTTGTGTTTCAGGGTATCCATTTCTCATCTGGTTTTGGTTTTGACCCCATCTGCAGTTTTGACCTATCTCCACCAGCACTTGCTTCAGCTTGTCAGCCATATACTTCAGTTACTTGCACTAGCCAGTCAGTGGCCCTCTCCTCAGCATCTTCATCAGCACTTATTCTACTCAGTCTTCAGCATTATGGCTCCAAAGAAAAGCAACATCACCTATCATTTCTTCCAACCAGACTTGTCAGACATCAGGAGGATCCAAACCCTGATCACTCCAGAGCACATACCCTTGTTCAGGGAGAGTTATGGAGATATACTGGACATGGTCATGGATCTGGACCCATCTCAGAGGAGCCTCATCCACACTTGCATTCAGTTCTATGACCCCCCATTGAGATGTTTCACCTTTCAAGACTTTCAGTTGGGTCCTCTTTTGGAAGAATACTCATATTTGGTTGGTTTGCCTATCAAGAGGGAAATCCCATACAACCCTGAAATGGTCTTTCCCAGCAATGGAGAGGTAGCCAAAGCTTTGTATCTGGAGCCTGTTTTGATTGAACAGCATATGACCTCCAAAGCTGGAATCCCTGGTTTTCATCTGGACTTCTTGATTTCTCAAGCTAGTTTGAAGGCCTCCCTGGGGGAGTGGAAAGCTGTTTGTGCTCTGTTGGCCTTAAGTGTGTATGGAATTGTGCTGTTTGCAGATGAGCCTCGATTCATCAGCAAGAATGCAATCCACTTGTTCATCCTGAAGAACCCTGTGCCAACTCTATTGGGTGATCTCTATTACTCAGTCCATCAGAGAAATGAGAAGCAGAGGGGAAGACTAGTGAGGATTTGTGCTCCATTATTCCATGCTTGGCTCCTCAGGCATCTACCCAGGACAGATGCATTTCTAAATCCTCATCAGCAAAGCAACTGGGCTAAGAGACTCACTGTCCTAACTTCAGCAGATATCAGATGGTGTACTCAGAGCACCAAGGGCAGAGACATGATCACCAGCTGTGGGCACTTTCCCAATGTGCCTTTGATAGGAGTTAAGGGAAGTATCAACTACAACCCTCTGCTGTTCAGAAGACAATTAGGCTATGCACTGGTTCATACTCCAAGGGAACAAGATTTGGTTGAGACCCTCTACTGTGAGAACAAGATTAGTTTGACTGTTGTTAGGCAGGCTGCCTGGGCCTGGGATCATGTTCAAACTAAGGGAATCACCATTCTGGGTAAGTGCAATAATGTGGCATCAGTCCAATATTATGAGTGGTCCCATGCTAGGGCCCAATTCTCTGGAATGCCCTTTACCATAGAAGATATGCCTGAGTCATCTTCAGCACCACCCCCTGCCACTATCAGTTTGGAAGAGTTTGAAAGCTTAAAGGAAAGAAATGAGAAGTTAACTCAAGCCTTGCAGAAGACCCTCCGGGAGAGGAGTGAAGGTGTGAGGGAAATTGAAAGGTTGGAGAAATTGAGGGTAGAACACTTGACTAAGATTGAGAAGTCTGGAGATTATATCAACAAGTCCAAGGCTGGTGAACAGATTCTGAAGAATGCTTGTAAAGAAGCCCAGTTCCAAAGAGCAAGAACAGACTTGTATTTGAAAGAGAGTCAGGCCAGGTGGGTCCGGATCACTGAGGCCCGTACTCTAGAAGACAAGAGAGCTCAAGACAAGATGGAGCAGATGGAAAAAGCCCTGGCAGCAGCCCAGGAGGAGATATCAGAGCTGAAAATCAAAGCGGGATTGAAGAGGTCTAAGGACCAAAGTCAGAGTAAGAAGTTGGCTGCAGCTGTTGCAACAAGAAACCTTCTCATCAGAAGTCTCACGGAGCATCCGGCTGATCCTGTGACCGAAGCACTTCTCAAGGAAGTTCGTGAGGATGAGTTTGGCCTTGGAGTTTGATCATTTGCCTGTTGTTGTTCCTATTTTCATGTACTTTTGCTTTTTTGTGATGTATTTTGACCCCTTTGAGGGCTTGTGTTGTAAAAATGAACAAGTTGTATTATTTCACCCTTTGTAATATATTTGTGTTGGTTTCTATCTGGGTTCACATCAAAAGCAACTTCGACATCATCATCTTCAAGGGTCTGGAAGGGTCAAAACTGAAGGCCAAACCGGATACCTTGATAGCAAATAAGCATAACTGCATTGCATGCTAACCCTTTTGTTTGTTTTGTAGGTTTTTGTTTTGTTGTTGCTAACCTCTGTTGTGATGTTCAGGAAGTATTGCTCGCCGCCGGGTATTTCCTCTCAACAGGCCTCACAGGTACCCAACTAGAAACAACCTTCCGGGAATTCAGATGGATCAGATGCAACAAGACCTTACGGAGGTCAGAAACCAGATGGCAAACGAAAGGTTAGAGATGAGAACGCAGATGACGCAGTTCATGGAAGTTATGAACAACATGGCTCAGAGCCAGGAGAGACTGAGGGCCATGGTGGAGAGGCAAAATCAAGAGGAGCCTCATGTAGGGACTGCAGGCACCAGTAATAATGAAAGGGTGCAACCACATGTTACCCCCCCTGTGTTTGGTCCACATCTACATCCTGAGATTAACATTCCTGCAAATGTTCAAGGAACAGCCACAGCAGCCAGAATACTTCAAGAAGATCCTCAGGAGGACCAGTATACAGTAATGGGTGCTGGGGAGGAAACTTATGATAGACGGTTGGAAGAGATAGCTGAGAAGTTGAGGTCTTTAGAATCTCAAAATTCTTTGGGTTTCGACGTCATGGACATGGGGCTGGTAGACGGGGTCAGGATCCCCCATAAGTTCAAGCCTCCTTGTTTCGAAAAGTATAATGGGACTTCATGCCCCCGGACTCATTTGCAGTCATTTCTGGGGAGGCTGAAGGCCTATACAATGGATGAGAAATTGTGGATGTTCTATTTTGAAGATAGCTTGACTGGAGCATCAAGGGAATGGTATTCCCATCTGACAAGGGCAACTATAAGATGCTGGAAGGACCTGGCAGAAGCCTTCATCAGGCAGTATCAGTATAATCTAGATATGGCACCCAACAGGACCCTCCTAATGGGAATGTCACAGTCTTCAAGGGAGAGCTTCAGAGAATATGCTCAAAGATGGAGGCAATTGGCTGCTGCCGTTCAACCACCAATGTCTGAGAGAGAAATGGCAGACATGTTTATGAACACTCTTCAGGGAACCTATATTGACAGGTTAGCTGCTTTCTCTTCCACCAGCTTCGCAGATGTTGTCATAGCTGGGGAGAGAATCGAAAGCCTGTTAAAAATGGGAAAGATCTCAGACAACGGTGCAAGCTCGTCCAGTGGTACAAGAAAGCCTTTTGCAGGCCCGAGAAGAACTGGCGAGACTAATGCCATCCACACCAACAGGGGTAGGCCCCAATATGTTCAGAGGTCAATAGCAGCAGTCACCATTCCTGCTCCAGCTCATCCTCAGCTAGTCTATCAACCTCCTCAACAAAACTTCCAACAACAACCTCAGTATCAGCAAAATCAGTATCCTCCAAGAAACTACAACAACAACAACTCCAACAACAACAATCAACAGAGGCCATTCCAACAAAGGCCATCCCAAGCTAACAGAGTGATCGACCCGATCCCAATGCCGTATGCTGCCTTGCTGCCACAACTTCTGAAACTCAACCTGGTTGAGCTAAGAACGTTGGCACCTCCGGATCCCAACAGTCTACCAAGGAACTATGACCCCAATGCTAGGTGCGCTTTTCATTCCAACGCACCTGGTCACAGTACAGAAAAATGCAGAGCTCTGCATATGAAGGTACAAGACTTGGTAGACTCCAAGGCTCTGAATTTTGCACCTCCGCCCAATGTCAATAAAAACCCAATGCCAAACCATGGTGGTCCCCGAATTAACGCTATTGAAGAAGACCAACCGTCTTATTTGATAACTAGTGTGGATCAGATCAGGACACCATTGGTGGAAATCAAAGCTCAGCTCCGTGGAAACAATATATTTCCGGGGTGTGAACTAGGATGTCCATACTGCAATATTTCATGGAATGGGTGTGAGGACTTGAGGAATGGCATTGACAGCCTTATTCAGAGTGGCCTACTACAGATCACTACATCATTCCCGACAAATCCGGCAACTTCATCAACAACGGTTTCAGATCCTCCTACAAATGCAACAACTATTGCTCCCGACAATTCATCGGCACCATCAACAAGTATTTCACCTGTCCTTCCAAATGATCAGTTTACAACAGTTTCTCCTGCTACAACTTCAGCTTCATCCCATTTCGACTCTCCATCAGCAACAACAACAGTCCTTCCAACAGAACCTCCTACAACACCAGCAATCAATCACGAAGATGTCTCCACTGTTACCATATTCTATGATCCTGAAAATAATTCTGCCTACCATTCAGAAGGTGCTGCTCCCACCAGAGCACCAGTTACAATCTTCTATGATCCACAAACAATTACAGTCCCTTCAGCAGCAGCAATCAGTCCAGTCACTGTCACGGTGCCTGGACCAGTACCATATGAAAGCGATAGGGCCATCCCTTGGCACTATGGCTCTGACGTATACTGCGAAGGAAAAAGAATCACTCTTGAAACAACAGCACCTGCACCACAAGTAGATAATGTGGGGGGAGGCGGAGGCTTCACTCGAAGCGGACGTCTCTTCGCTTCACAAGTTCAAAGACCTACTGCCGAAGCAGAAGCTGCTGCCAAGGCAAAGGGTAAAGGCCCGGTGCAGGAAAATCCAGCTGCCAAAGAAGCCCTGAAGACTCCATTTGATCAGGAAGTTGATGAGTTTATGCGGATCATCAAAAAGAGTGACTACAAAATTGTGGATCAACTTCACCAGACGCCATCCAAAATCTCCATCCTCTCACTGCTTATGTGCTCCGAAGCCCATCGGAATGCACTACTTAAAGTCCTGCACGCAGCTTACGTGCCTGAGGAGATTACCGTCAACCAATTGGAAACCGTGGTTGGTAATGTTACTGCTAGCAATGGGCTAGGGTTTACCAATTCTGACTTGACAGCGGATGGCCGCAATCACAACAAAGCCTTGCACATAACCATGGAATGCAAAGGAGCTGTCCTTTCTCATGTGCTGGTGGACACAGGTTCTTCCCTGAATGTCTTACCAAAGAAGGCTCTGGTGAAGCTTGAATATGATGGACTGGCATTGAGACCCAGCAACCTGGTGGTAAGAGCCTTTGATGGTTCTAAGAGATCGGTTCTGGGCGAGATTGAGCTGCCTGTGACAATTGGCCCACAGACCTTTAAAACTATCTTTTATGTGATGGACATTCAGCCCGCCTACAGCTGTTTGTTAGGTAGACCCTGGATTCACGCCGCCGGCGCAATAACGTCTACCCTTCACCAAAAGTTAAAATTTGAGTGGGAAGGTCAAGTTGTCACAATCTGCGGAGAGGAGGACATTTTTGTCAGCCACCTGGCAACCTACAAATACATTGAAATGGATGGAGAGATCCATGAAACAATGAGCCAGGGGTTTGAAGCGTTGAATGTCAATGAAGCATCTGCTGTATCTGGTACTCCAATGTCATCTTACCAACAAGCCCGGAAGGTTGTTGAAGAAGGAACTGCCCAAGGCTGGGGCAAGGTTTTAGCTGTGGAGGAGAAGAAGGACAAGTTTGGGTTGGGTTACAGACCAACTCAACATCAAGTAAAGGCTGCTGCAGAGCCTGGTTTTGTCAGTGGGGGGATGCTCACCCCTGATGCTATCAACTGTCTGGAAGACGAGCTGGAAGAGGAGCGCAATCTGGAGAATTGGATTCGTCCAAAGATCCCGGGGAGCAGTGTCTCGAACTGGTCTTCCCAGGAAATTATAAGGGTTACTCGATCAGAGTAATTATTATTTCCTGTATTTTTATATAGCATGCATCCAAGTCTTGCATCTTGCCCAAGATGACAAGACTCATTTTGTAACCAGGGCCATCTGTACTTTTGTGCAAACAAGATTAAATTAATGAAATGTCAGACATCTTTTTGCAAACGAGTCCTTTTCCTTTTATGCTCACTGTTTTTCCGTTTTTCTTTTTGTACAAAAATAAATGGCGGTGTTTTCAAAATGATAACTTCATTTCACTTTTTTCTAAAGCAAGATTAAAATCAATCACTAAAATGAACAAACTTAACCCTTGCAGAGAGTGCCTTCCAGACTGCACCGACAACAGCACGGCTATGACATCGTATGACTTTGACAATCCGATCAATCAAGCTGACGAAGGGGTTGATGAAGAGTATGAGCTTCCTGAAGAGCTAGCCAGGCTGTTGAGACAAGAGGAAAAGGTCATTACTCCTCACCAGGAGGAGATTGAAGTGATTAATCTTGGTACTGACAAAGACGTGAAAGAGGTCAAAATCGGGGCCTGCCTGCAAGACTCAGTGAAGAGACAACTGATAGATCTGCTTCAAGAGTATGTTGATGTGTTTGCTTGGTCGTATCAAGACATGCCAGGGTTGGATACCGATATAGTTGTGCACAAGCTGCCTCTGAGGGAAGAATGCCCACCAGTTAAACAGAAGCTGCGCCGAACTCGCCCAGACATGGCTATGAAAATCAAGGAAGGGGTACAAAAGCAGTGGGACGCCGGGTTCCTTGCTGTGACTAGCTATCCGCCGTGGGTTGCTAACATAGTACCTGTGCCTAAGAAGGACGGCAAAGTAAGAATGTGTGTTGATTACCGGGATCTGAACAGAGCCAGCCCGAAAGATGATTTCCCATTACCTCACATTGATGTATTGGTGGATAACACGGCTCAGTTCTCGGTTTTCTCCTTCATGGATGGATTTTCAGGATATAATCAGATCAAGATGTCACCTGAAGACATGGAGAAGACAACATTCATCACACCTTGGGGCACGTTCTGTTACAAAGTGATGCCATTCGGACTGAAGAATGCTGGCGCCACATATCAACGGGCTATGGTGACATTGTTCCACGATATGATCCACAAGGAAATAGAATGTTATGTGGATGATATGATCGCCAAGTCCCTTACAGAGGAAGATCACCTGGTAAATCTGCTCAAGTTGTTCAAGCGTCTGAGGAAGTACCAACTAAAGCTGAACCCCAACAAATGCACATTCGGGGTGCGATCCGGTAAGCTGCTGGGCTTTATTGTAAGCGAGAAAGGGATCGAGGTTGACCCTGATAAAGTCAAGGCTATTCAAGAAATGCCTGCACCTAAAACTGAGAAAGAAGTTCGAGGGTTCTTAGGTCGATTGAACTACATTTCAAGGTTCATATCTCACCTTACAGCAACCTGTGAACCCTTGTTCAAGCTGCTAAGAAAAGAACAAACGGTCAGGTGGAACGAAGATTGCCAGAAGGCTTTTGACAAGATCAAGGAATATCTACAAGAACCTCCAATCCTCATGCCGCCAGTTGAAGGAAGACCTCTGATTATGTACTTGACAGTATTAGAAGAGTCAATGGGGTGTGTGCTGGGCCAGCATGATGAGTCTGGTCGAAAAGAGTATGCAATATACTACCTAAGCAAAAAGTTTACCGACTGTGAACAGCGTTATTCACTGCTCGAGAAAACTTGCTGTGCTTTAGCGTGGGCTGCTCGCCGACTGAGACAGTATATGTTGACCCACACTACCTTATTAATCTCAAAAATGGATCCAGTTAAGTACATTTTCGAGAAGCCAGCTCTTACCGGACGGGTTGCGAGATGGCAGATGATTCTCACAGAATACGACATACAATACACATCTCAGAAAGCCATCAAAGGCAGTGTACTATCTGAATATCTGGCTGAGCAACCCATTGATGACTACCAACCGATGAGGTTTGACTTCCCTGATGAAGACATCATGTTCATTAAAGCAAAAGATCATGAAGAGCCAATTCACACTGAAGGGCCTGACACGGAAGAAGAATGGACTATGATGTTTGATGGGGCTGTTAACATGAATGGCCGTGGTGTTGGTGCAGTACTCATTACACCTAAAGGGGTTCACATGCCTTTCTCGGCAAAACTCACTTTCAACTGCACTAACAACGAAGCTGAATACGAAGCTTGCATTATGGGTCTTGAGGAAGCCATCGACCTCAGGATCAAAACATTGACTGTATTCGGAGATTCAGCTTTGGTAGTCAATCAAACCAACGGAAAATGGTACACCCACCAAGATCATCTGATACCTTACAGGGATTATACGAGAAGGTTATTGACTTTCTTCACAACAGTCAAGCTTGAGTATATCCCTCGGGACGAGAATCAGTTTGCGGATGCTCTTGCTACCATTTCGTCCATGATCAAAGTTCAAGCCGCTAACTTTATACCTCAGATTTCAGTGTCCAGACTTGATAGACCAGCATATGTATTTGCAGCAGATGTTGTTAAAGATGATAAGCCTTGGTTCCATGACATTAAGTGCTTCTTGGAGGATCAAACATACCCACCTGGGGGATCTTCCAATGATAAGAAGACTTTGAGAAGGCTTGCTGGTAGTTTCTTCCTGAACACTGATGGGTCTTTATACAAGAGGAACTTTGACATGGTACTCCTCAGATGTGTTGATAAGACGGAAGCAGATTTACTGATGCATGAAGTGCATGAAGGCTCTTTTGGTACCCATGCTGGAGGGCATGCCATGGCTAAGAAGTTGTTAAGATCAGGCTATTACTGGATCACGATGGATGCAGACTGTTGTGCCTACGCCAGGAAATGCCATAAATGCCAGATCTACGCAGATAAGGTGCATGTGCCTCCCAATCCTTTGAACATCATGTCTTCACCCTGGCCCTTTGCTATGTGGGGCATTGATATGATTGGCAAGATTGAGCCGACTGCTTCAAACGGCCACAGATTCATCCTGGTCGCCATTGACTATTTCACCAAGTGGGTCGAAGCAGCCTCATATGCTAATGTTACAAGACAAGTGGTAGCCCGATTTCTGAAAAGAGATATCATTTGTCGGTATGGAGTGCCCGAGCGAATCATTACTGATAATGGTTCCAACTTAAACAACAAAATGATGGCAGAGCTGTGCCGGGACTTCAAGATCCAACACCACAATTCTTCTCCTTACAGGCCAAAGATGAACGGCGCTGTTGAGGCAGCGAATAAGAATATCAAGAAGATTGTGCAGAAGATGGTAATTACATACAAAGACTGGCACGAAATGCTACCATTTGCCTTGCATGGGTACCGCACATCAATCAGAACATCCACTGGGGCAACACCGTATCAACTTGTATATGGTGTGGAAGCAGTCCTACCTGTTGAAGTTGAACTACCCTCGTTACGGGTATTGATGGATGTTAAACTGAGTGAAGCAGAATGGGTACAGTCCCGATACGAACAGTTGAGTCTGATCGAAGAGAAAAGATTGGCTGCAATCTGTCATGGGCAGCTATATCAGAAAAGAATGAAGAAAGCCTTCGATCAGAAAGTCAGGCACCGAGAGTACCAAGTGGGAGATCTTGTGCTGAAGAGAATCCTCCCTCCTCATACAGACCACAGGGGCAAATGGACGCCAAATTATGAAGGACCATTTGTTGTAAAGAAAGTTTTCTCTGGTGGAGCACTGATGCTCAGCACCATGGATGGTGAAGATTTCCCATCCCCTGTGAATTCAGATGCAATTAAAAAATACTTCGCATAAAATGACCCGCTGGACATAAAAACAGAATGTAAGTCCAGGCAAAAATAGGGCATCCCGGCGAGTCAAAAACAGAATAAAAGACTCGGGCAAAAGTAAGGGAAAATAAACAAAAAATGTACACCCGCTGAGTTGAAAAGCCGCATTGGACAGCTCAGGCAAAAATGGGTATCCCGATGGATTGAAAACCCGAAAGGGCGATCCATGCAAAATAAGGGAATAAGCGAACAACTGCATTCTGAATTCGTCTGTATCACCTACAACTTGGTAAGCTTCAAGGGATCAGACTTCAACCAGAATCAACTCTCTCCAGAAAGCAAGACGAGAAGAACGTCATTGTCATACGAGTCATAGCAGGAGAGGAAGCTCCTCAAAGCGTCGTCAGCATCGCCAGCACCTTATTTCTCAAGTTGTAACAATCTCCTCATTTCAGGAGATGTGTTTCTTTGACTGTATCTTTGCCAATTCAGGGCACATGAATTAATAAAATCAGATTTTCAGTCATGTTTCGTTTTACATTTATGTTTTGCAAAGAGTCGTCTGATATCTCTAAAAATACAATTGCATAGGTACAGATGCCGTTCTCTAAGAAATAAAAACACATGCTTACGGGGAATGTGATTATTCTCGAAAGTACTTAACTCCTATGACGGAATTCAGTAAGGGATACCTCGGGACCTTTTGTACGTCCCATTATCTTTGCAGGATTGCAGGTATCCAGAACACAACCTGGGGCATGCAGGTTACGTCTCAGCAAGTAGGCGAATCATTATCAACTCGGTCTATCTTCCACGTGGCACTGGGAGGTGCCCATTTCCCCAGCGGGGCTGCCAAATCAGCATACACTCAATCTCAGCATCTGGAATGCTCTATCCCCAGCTGAGTTGCTTCCCATTGCTCTCCCCAGCTGAGTTGCATCTCACTTCCCCAGCCGAGTGGCCATTCTTCCTCAACAGAATACGGGAATCAGGGAATCATCTCCCCACAGAGCTTCAGCCTCTATTCGGAAGAGTGACGCACGAAGAAGTCACAACAGAGTACAGAAAGCTTCTACAAACCCCAGCTGGGTTTCTCATTTATAAGATTATGTCAACCAGTGACATGTATCCCCAAACAGATACATCATTAGATCTACCAATGATCTCGTCCCCAGCTGGGATGTTCATTTCAAGCAGATCATCCAGAGATCTTCGCGGCAACGGGATCCGAATCCCGGATCTGTGCCCCTTTTCATAATCATAGCATTCGCATCATATTCACCCCCAGAGCGTAGCATTCCGTCTAATACGGAGCATTACGGCAAAAAAATCAAATGCATAGCATAATCATAAGTCATGTTGTGAATTGAACGCTTGTGATTAGTAACCATTCATCAGAATACAGATTACTTTCCCCAAGAGTCCCCATCAGAGTCCCAGCAAAAGCAGTTGCCCCACAATCACAAACACCAGTATATACACTTTTTGGCACCCGTCCGTGTCATCTTTCCCCACAGGTCGCCTGAATACACTCTACAAACAAATCACCCGTACTACAGATACATCCTGACACCCGTCCGTGTCATACCCCAGCAGAAAGCCAAAGACATCCTCTTTGCACTCGCATGTACTTGTATATACACCCCCTGACACCCGTCCGTGTCATATCCCCAGCGCAGTCGCCTAGACTTTGAATAGTAGATACTTGTTCATATTATACTGTTCTCTCTTGACACTCGTCCGTGTCACTCTCCCCAGCAGATAAACACTCATTTATACGATACAATACTCACTACTCATGTTACACTTATACAGATACTCACCATCACTCCTAACCCCACGGGTTCGGCAGTAGTCCTTGTTCTTTGTTAATCAGTTGGTACTCGTCCGTACCATCATCTCAGAACATTGCGTCTAGTGTTTGTTTCTACATGATACTCGTCCATATCATAGTCTTAAGGATGCTCGTCCGCATCTTTAATCCATACACTGTGTCAAACACTTATGTCCTCTTGAATATAGATACTCGTCCGTATCTATTTCTCCCCAGAAGAGTCCTTTCAGATGCAACACTCGTCCGTGTTCTTTGTTAACCAGTTGATACTCGTCCGTATCATCATCTCTGAACATGTGTCAGTTTGTTTCTACTTGATACTCGTCCGTATCATAGTCTTAAGGATGCTCGTCCGCATCTTTAATCTATACACAATACCAAACACTTATACCTTTTGTTTCTTGGATGTAAACGCTCGTCCGTGTTTTTCTTTTTATCTAACACTCGTCCTGTGTTATGATACCCCGAGAGCAGCCGTACCCTGCTGAGTGGTCGTCCTCCACTTCTTGATGGTCGTCCTCCATCATGCTCATCCGATGGCCGTCCCCATCGTTGATTTTAGCAGCCGTCCCCTGCTAGGTGGTCGTCCTCCACCTTTTGATGATCGTCCTTCATCACTTTATCCAATGGCCGTCCCCATTGTTGATTTTGGTTATCTGGCATTCGTCCTATGTCATGAGAAACCTCGAGAGCAGCCGTCCCCTGCTGAGTGGTCGTCCTCCACTTCTTGACGGTCGTCCTCCATCTTGCTCGTCCGATGGCCGTCCCCATCGTTATCCTTTTCTATCCGATGGCCGTCCCCATCGTTGATATTTTCGGCAGCCGTACCCTGCCAGGTGGTCGTCCTCCACCTTTGATGGCCGTCCCCATCATTTTTATACCCAACAGAGCAGCCGTCCCCTGCTAGGTGATCGTCCTTCACATTTGATGGCCGTACCCCATCATCTGTTTATTTCATTTATTCTTTAACCCGATGGCCGTCCCCGTCGTGGTCTCTTTTCCCTTTTAACCCGATGGCCGTCCCCATCGTTGGTTACTTTACCTTTATGAACTTGATGGCCGTCCCCGTCATGTTTCATTAATCCCCAGAGAACTTTGCAGCTCTATCGTGATGGCCGTCCCCATCATGATTCTATTTTCCCCAGCTAGTCGGCCGTCCCCGTCTTAGCTTTGCTTGTTTTTCCCCAGCTAGTCGGCCGTCCCCGTCTTGGCTTTACCTTTTATCCCCAGCATGTCGGCCGTCCCCGTCATTGCACCTTACCCAGCAGTCGTCCTCTGCTCGACGGTCGTCCTCCGTCGCCCATACTTTACAATATACTTTGTTTTCCTTTTACAATCTATATCCCTTTTCTTCTTCATTTCTGTGAGTGCAAATTTTGGACTGTCTTTGGTATTCAACCACAAGTTATCTTGTTTGGCCTGTTAAGCCGTCGCTTACATCCTGCACAGCTAACTCATGTTTGAATAGGGGCAGCTGTAAACACCCCAAATTTTCCCTCACCCATTCACACCATGGCTTGTGATCATTCTCATATGCATAAACACAATCATGTCATCTCACATCTCATTTTTGATTCACTGCATAGCTTTCAAGGCATCTGCACATAGGGTTTGTGATCTGAGCAATCCCAAAGCCTCTTGAGCCATTCCAAAGGCAACCAATCAACTCAAAGTGGTCCATGTGTGTTCTTATATCATATTCCATCTCCTCAAAGTCAAAATTGCAGATGAATCACAAGAACTAGGGTTTGAGTGGATGCAGGGCCAGCTTGAACTACACAGTTGACTGAAAATTAGGGTTTTGATTTCAGAGGCCATAACCCCAAATTTTTTTGGTCATTCTTGTTTCCATTGGTCTCTATATGGTATAGGGAGTATGCATATCAATTTTCATGAAGAAATTCCATGGGGAAGTCATCTGATCAAGAGTTGACTTTTCAGACAAGTCAGTGTAAAATCAGGGCATCTGAGGCCCCCAATGACCCAACCAATGGGTGATCTTCATCATTTTGAGTGTATATGGTCTTTATTTGATCATGGAAGAAGATTGAAGTTCATAGAAATCAAGAACTTAGGGTTTTTGCAAATGTTGACTTTTTGGGCATAGTTGACTTTTCAAGAATGCATCATTTTAGGTCATTTTTCAAGCCTTGATTCATGATCCAAAAATGCTTCAAATGGAAAAACTTTGGTCATGAAAGTTGTAGATCTCATCTTTCCCTTTTCAAAAAGTACAAGAACATGATCAAACTCTTCTTGGATCAAAAGTTATGGCCATGCAAAGTTGGCTAAAATCATTAATTTTCAAGGCATGCCTCATTTGGAAACTTTGCAAAATCTTGGACCAATGCATCATGTGACCTCTAATTCATTTCAAACCATTACACAAACATTCTCTAAGTCCTAAAAATCAGAATTGGATCAAATTTGCTCATGGCTTAGTTTGTGTAACAAGACTTTATCACATGTGAACCAAAATGTCACAACTTGCAAAAACCATCATGATCACTTCACCAACTTGATACATTGGCTGCTGAGCTTTGCTAGACCTCTCCCTCATCCTTGCTGCGCCAGCCCATGCCTTGTACTTGCCTAGACTTTGAGCCATGCCTCACTTACACAAAAGTTGACTTTTTGGCAAAAGCAAACTTACCAATCACAAAAGCACAAGTCACATCAAGAAGCCAATCAGCATTGTTTATACAAACAATTTGCAAGCAAAACATGAGAACACACAAGGCTGAAGCTTCCTCATTCACAACATTCACAAAAACCTCCCATCTTGCAACTTGCTTCGAATTCTTCTCCACAGCCACTAAACATTCAAGCTAACTTCACCAATCATCTCACCTGGCTCCATAGACCTCAAACCACCCAAAGCACAAGCCTGAAATAGCCAAGAGATCCCACTGCCATTTCTCACTCCATTTCTGCAGTTGCTTTCGAATCTCCTTCCCTAGCTCACAAACAGCCAAACAAACCTTGCAAAGCTTCTCCATACATCATTCAGACCTCAAACCATCATTCACCATGACCTGAAAGAGCCAGAAT
Source organism: Lathyrus aphaca (assembly GCA_963966055.1). Classification (NCBI taxonomy): domain Eukaryota; kingdom Viridiplantae; phylum Streptophyta; class Magnoliopsida; order Fabales; family Fabaceae; genus Lathyrus; species Lathyrus aphaca. Next base: position 480,595,939 of record OZ014525.1, on the reverse strand, counting down.
CACCATAGCCATTGTTGGCTGAGCTTGAAGCAGGAGCATTCGAATCTCATCATCCAGCCAACTCAAACTCATTTTGAGCATTCAAATATCATCAAGGGGTTCTAAGGAGTAGATTGCACATAAAGAGAAGGCCAGAAAGTCCTCAAGTGGAAGGCTTCAAATCTCAGGTAGCCTGAAATTTATTTTTCCAGAAATGATTTTTCTTGTTACAAATTTGTTCTTCATGCCTTGCTGATCATTCTGGTACCATTAGTTTTTTGAAATGGTTGTGATTTGAGCATTTAATTTGCTTCTGAAGCTCGCGTGCCCTAGAACTTTCTTTCTTCGATTCAGCTTGTTTACAAAATATAAATTTGTTTTAGGTTAGGGGTTTGATTCGTGAGGATGTGGGGAACATTTCCCAGTTTTTAGATTTCATTTTTGTTACGTTTTTAGGAAGTTTGAAGTTTTCAGGGGAGAAGGTCACCGGAGAAGACGACCGGAGCTCGTCTCCGGTGACCTGAGAGTGATTAATTTTTAATTAGGGTTAGGGCACTGAGTTTGAACGTGAGCCATTGGATTCCATTTCCCGCGCGTGAATAGAAGGCCAGGATCTTTTCATTAAGTTTTAATTATGAATTAATATTTAATTAATCAGGATTAGGTTGGTTTGAATCTGGGCCGTCCAGATGCGCGCCCAGTCAACCCCTTTTAACCCAGCAGCTCATCTCAGCCTCTCATTTGGATTACTTCTCATTTTCATTATTTTTTATTTCATTTTTTTCTCATTTGTTTTGTACAATTTATTTAAAATAGCAAAAATGTTTTAAAAATTATGAAACTTTTTGTCAAGAGTTTCACTAATTTTTAAAACCCAAAAATATTTTTATTTTATTTTTTGTCATTAAAAAAGTATTTTTAAATATTTAAAAGATTATTTTTAATTGATTAATGAAAATTAATTTATTAAAAATACTTTTAGGTATTTAAAAACTACAAAAAAATTCATGAAATGTTCTAAGACATTTAGAAACATTGTCCAACCTTCAAACCAAATTTCTTTTTTGATCTTGATGCATTTTAAGAATTTCTCATTGAATTAAATCATTTTTTATGCATTATTTTGATCATAAGTTTGAAAATTCATTTCTGCCTTTTGAAGAAGGTTGATACATTGGTTCTTCTTGCATTGTTTTGTGTTTGGCATGTATTTTCAAAGATAAAAAGGCCATGAATTGTCATTGCATTTTCAATTTGTTTGGTATTTGTTTTGTTAAGAACCCTAAAAAACCCTAATAACTTAGAAAAATCATAACTTAAGATTGGTTGAGAGTTGAGAGTTCCCCTTTGGGCAGTGGTTTATTATAGGTCTAGGGTTTCCTTGGGTATCATTTTCCATTTTTACTTTAGGGTTTTGCTTCTGTTTTTGGTTTGTGTTTGATGTTTGATCCATAAACCCTAATTTGGGCTTTCATTTGCATCCCTCTTGCATTTCCTTGCATAACATGACTTGTCTTTGCATTTTGTGCATTCTTGTGATTCATTTGACATCTTAGGACATGTATAAAGCATCTTTGATCATTGCATTACATATTTGCCATGTCATTTGTCTTGTATGATTCATAACTTTTCATGCTTGTTCATGCTTCTTAGCTTGCATCATTTGCATTCATAACCTTGTATGAACATCTCCATTGTCTTGCCTCATGTTTGCAGCACCTCATAACATCATAATCATCATCAACATGCTTCTGGTTTTGCTTTGCATCATATCATTTCATCTCATCTTGCATTACATTGCATTTCTTTCTAACATTTCAGGTGGTAAGTAAACTTGAGAAGTGGATTTGCCTTCACTTCTCATAACTTTTCTTTTCATCTCTCTTGCATCCATTGCTGCATTCTTATTTGTGTTTGAGTTTGAGCTTGCTCATTCTTCTTCTTCCCACTTTCTTTCTTCAAGTGACTTGACTTCTTGAATGAAGCAAGTCACTTTGCTTCTCTTGATCCTGTTCATCTGCTTCCTGGTGGTTCTTCTGAAGATTGTTCTTGCAAACCTCACAAACCTTAGGATCATCCAAGCATGACAATGAATTAGGGTTTTGATTAGTTCCCCCCATAGTTTTTACCTTTGTGTCTCTCTTTGAGTCCTCCCTTCTCACCTCATAATCAGGGACTAAACCCTAAAGGCTTTAATACTTTGTGATTAAGCTTATGCCTGCATCCTTCTCTTAGGATGGAGTGTATAACTGTAATCCTAAGTATTAAACCCTTAAGGTGTTTAAATCTCTTAATCAATTCATCTAATAAATATCAAGACATTACACTTGTAACTTGGGCCTTGCATTAGGGTTCTAATTCTTCCTTAAGTGGTTAAGAAGGACTAACCCTAGTGTTAATGGACAAGTCCCCCTCAAGTTGTCTTACAAATCATAAAAACACTTCATCATCATATCATTAATCTAAAATCCACTTAATAAAGGCTTGTTTTGTCATGGGTTTAATCCCTAATCATGGATTAAGTTGAGGAGTTTTCCTCAGCTTAAACATTCTCATCTATTATCCTTCTTTTAGGATGGTGTAATGGGTCTGTTTAGTCCTTGGTTATGGCTTAACCTCATTACTCAACACTAAACAAAAACACCAAAAACATCTAAATAATCACAAGTAGGTTAATGATCTTAATCCTACACCAAAGGTGATTAAGTGTGAGAATCTGACTTCACACTTGAGGTATCCTCATTACCCCTAATCAGAGGGAAGATGTGATGAGTTTACTAAACCCATTGGTTTAGACTTAAGCTCATTATCCTATGACAAACTTCAAAAAGCAATAAAAGACTGAAAACTCAAAAAAAACAAACAATAATCGTCTCCTCCGGGATTCTTTTCTCATCATCTTCACTCACAATCGAGAACTTGCTTCTTCCGTCTAATGCAAGACAGTAAGCACCTGAGCCAGACAGGTCACACACTTGAGCATAGGCAAGCAAGCAGTTCACAAGTCAATTCACCTTTCAGTCTCTTTGGGTCGAACTACGGTGTTCTGACTTCCTCATTGCACGAGAGGATACGTAGGCATAACTTAACAGTTATCGAACAAAAGTCTCTGTATATCCCCCCTCTTTCCAGCTTTATTCTCTTAGCCTCATATTCTTGAGCACTTCATTCTCATTCTTTCACTGATACATCGTTTATACATGTTACACTTCACACTCTTTTACACTGACACCTGTACATTCTTTCCAGCTATTTTATACACAGATTGCATTGACACTACCCCTTTATAACACAAATCTTTTAAGCGTGGATCCCGTCGAGTACGACGGACAATCTGGGTGCTAATACCTTCCCAGGTTGTAACCAACCCCCTTTCTCAGTCTCTCTGGTTCGCAAACCGTCTTATCCATCTCTTTCTAGGTTTATGCAGCATTGCCTTTCCTCCGGGATAAAAATGCCTAGTTGGCGACTCTATTCATCTCCAGTGAGTTCACGGCTGTGTGTTCTCATTGTTCCCTTCGCCGACCGTTCGCGCCTGTACCTTCATCTGACCCGGTGTCATTTGTCGGGAGCGACAGCTACATTGTTGCACTTCCCCAGAATGGTTACTCCCTTAGTTTGAACATTGTCCCAGGCCCAGGCTGCCTGCCTAACAGTAGCCAGATTAGGCTTGTTCTCACAGTAAAGAGTCTCAGCCAAGTCTTGTGCCTTAGGAGTGTGGACCAATGCATAGCCCAGTTGTCTTTTGAACAGCAGAGGGTTGTAATTAATGCAACCCTTAACTCCTATCAGGGGTACATTGGGAAACTTCCCACAACTGGTAATGATATCCCTGCCCTTGGTGCTTTGAGTGCACCACCTGATATCAGCTGAAGTCAGAGCAGTGAGTCTTCTAGCCCAGTTCCTCTGCTGATGAGGATTCAAAAATGCATCTGTCTTGGGCAAATGCTTGAGAAGCCAAGTATGGAACAAAGGAGCACAACACCTCACCAATCTCCCCCTCTGCTTTTCATTCCTTTGGTGCACTGAATAGTAGAAATCCCCCAATAGAGTGGGCACTGGGTTCCTCAGGATGAAAAGATGGATTGCATTCTTGCTAATGAATCTAGGCTCGTCTGCAAATAATATGATCCCATATATGCTCAGGGCCAATAAAGCACAGACTGCTTTCCACTCTCCCAAAGAAGCTTTCAGGGTAGCTTGAGAGATCAAGAAATCCAGATGCAGGCCAGAGATTCCAGCCTTAGTAGTCATATGCTGCCCAATCAGAACTGGTTCCAGATGCAATGCCTTTGCTACTTCTTCATTACCAGGAAAGACCATCTCAGGGTTGAAAGGGACTCCACCCATGATAGGTATACCAACCAATGATGAGTACTCTTCCAATAAAGGGCCCAACTGAAAATCCTGAAAAGTGAAACACCTCAGTGGGGGATCATAAAACTGAAGGCAAGTATGAATCAGGCTCCTCTGTGAAGGGTCCAAATCCATAACCACATCAAGTATGTCTCCATAGTGCTCCCTGAAAAGTGGTATATGGTCTGGAGTGATCAGGGTCTGAATCCTCCTGATGTCAGCTAGCTCAGGCTGGAAGAAGTGGTAGGAGATGTTACTCTTTTTAGGTGCCATGATATTGAGGATGAGTTGAGACAGGTGCTGATGATAACACTGAAAATGGGCCACTGACTGGCTGGTGCAGGTGACTGAAGCAGATAGCTAATACCTGAAGCAGATGCTGATGAAGATAGGTCTATACTGATGATGGGGTCAAAACCAAGCCAAAAATGAAGATGGATACCTTGAAAAACAAATAAACAAATGTCAAAATGATGCAATGATGATGTATGCAAATGATATGCAAGGGTTTGTGACTGAGCTGGATCTGATCAAATGCTCGGATATAAGTCCAGGTATGTTCAAGAAATCCAGATGGAGGTCTATAAATCCAGTAACCAAGGTGGGGGACTCAAATAAAGAGCCACATGTCCAGGGTTTAGAATCACAAGAACTGTTCCAAGATGGAGTACTCTTAATCAAATCAAAGTAACAAGGGTATGCTGAGGTCAAGGGTACCTGCAAACCTGTAAACAGCCCAACCCCCTCACAGGTGGTGTTCTAAAACAAGGATCCTCAGACTTGGATCAGTTATGAGAAGTGTAAACACTTCTAACCCGGAGGTACCGTGTTTACAATAACCATAAAAGTTCCTCCTCTAATTCGCCTCAGTTTCTGAAGGTCAATACTAAAGGTCATCTAGACTTAGCAGGCTTCCCAGATAGCCCTAGCACTGCAGGAAATCTGCAACACAGAGTTCTCAAGAAGAAACCCATATCTGAACCGTGTTTCATATTCCCACACCAGACCGAGATGGAATGGGAAAGAATATGAACCACTCTAGCCTAGGTGTCACTCAGGTCCCAGGTATAGGACCTCAACTCTCAATAGAACACCCACCCACCAAAGCAAACAAACAGATCCAGCCAGCACAGTATGACAATATAATGCAAAGCTATACAGAAAGCAGTAAAACAACTATACATAAGGCAAAAATAAATACCAATATACAAACACAAATAACACATAACACCCCAGTAAACACAAATCAATCAAGCGCTAGGAGGAACCCACAAAAAGAACCAGAAGCCCTGGTTGCAGTATAAGGATCCCCAGCAGAGTCGCCAAGCTGTCGCTCCCGATAAATGGGACTGGCCCAAATAAAGGTACAGACGCGAACGGTCGGCGAGAGGAACAGTGGGAACACACAGCAGTGAACTCACTGGAGATGAAAAGAGTCGCCAGCTAGGCATTTTTATCCCGGGGGAAAGGCAATGCTGCATAGACCTAGAAAGACATGGATAAGACGGTTGCGAACCAGAGAAACTGAGAAAGGGGGTTGGTTACAACCTGGGAAGGTATTAGCACCCAGATTGTCCGTCGTACTCGACGGGATCCACGCTTAAAAGATTTGTGTTTTAAAGGGGTAGTGTCAGTGCAATTTGTGTATCAAAGAGTTGGAAAAGGATGTACAAGTGTCAGTGTGAAGTGTATAAGTGATGTGAAGTATGAAAGTGTCAGTGTAAGAACAAAAAATAAATGCTCAAGATCATGAGGCTAAAGAATGATACAGGAAGGAGAGGGAATATACAGAGACTTTTGTTCGATAACTGTTAAGTTATGCCTACGTATCCTCTCGTGCAATGAGGAAGTCAGAACACCGTAGTTCGACCCAAAAAGACTGAAAGATGAATTGACTTGTGAACTGCTTGCTTGTCTATGCTCAAGTGTATGACCTGTCTGGCTCAGGTGCAAACTGTCTTGCATTAGACGGAAGAAGCGAGTTCTCGTTTCTGAGTGAAGATGATGAGAAAAGAATCCCGGAGGAGACGATTATTGTTTGTTTTTGAGTTTTCAGTCTTTTATTGCCTTTGAAAGTTTGTCATAAGTTAATGAGCCTAAGCCTAAACCAATGGATTTAGTAAACTCATCACATCTTCCCTCTGATTAGGGGTAATGAGAATGCCTTAAGTGTGAAGTCAGCTTCTCACACTTAATCACCATGATGTAGGATTAAGATCATTAACCTACTTGTGATTATTTAGATGTTTTTGTGGTTTTTGTTTAGTGCTAAGTAATGGGATTAAGCCATAATCAGGGATTAAACAGACTCATTACACCATCCTAATAGAAGGATAATAGATGAGAATGTTTAAGCTGAGGAAAGCTCCTCAACTTAATCCATGATTAGGGATTAAACTCATGACAAAACAAGCCTTTGGTTAAGTGGATTTTATTTAATGATATGATGATGAAGTGAATTTTAGGGTTTGTAAGACAACTTGAGGGGGACTTGTCCATTAACACTAGGGTTAGTCCTTCTTAACCAATTAAGGAAGAATTAGAACCCTAATGCAAGGCCCAAGTTACAAGCTTGATGTCTTGATAATTATTAAGTGATTTGATTAAAGGAGTTAAACACATTAAGGGTTTAACACTTAGGATTAAAGTTATACACTCCATCCTAATAGAAGGATGCAGGCATAAACTTAATCACAAAGCCTTAAAGCCTTTATGGTTTAGTCCTTGATTATGAGGTGAGAAGAGAAGACTCAATGAGACACAAAGGTAAAAACTAATAGGGGAGACTAAACAAAACCCTAATCATTGTCATACATGGTTGTTCCTAAGGTTTGTGAGGTTTACAAGAAAGATCTTCAAAGGAACCACCAGGAAGCAGATGAAAGGATCAGGAAAAGCAAAGTAACTTGCTTCATTTAAGAAGTCAAGTCACTTGAAGGAATAAAGTGAGAAGAAGAAGAATGAGCAAGCTCAATCTCAAACACAAAGTAAAATGCAGCAAGGATGCATGAAAGAGATGAAAAGAAATTGTGAGAAGTGAAGGAAAATTCACTTCTCAAAGTTACTTACCACCTGAAAAGTTAGTGAAAGGAATGCAATGCAATGCAAAATGGAATGAAATGGTATGATGTGAACCAAAACCAGAAGCACATATATGATGTTAATGATGTTATGTGATGCTATAAACATGAGACAAGACATGAGGATGACCATATGAACCAATGGATGCAGATGAGGCAAGTTAAGGAGCATAAACATACATGAAAAGTTATGAAATGCAAATGGCATACAACATGGGAAATGCAAGATGCAATGATCAAACATGCTTTCAATATGTCTTATGATGTCAAATGGATCACAAGAATGCATGAAAAGTCATGGCAAGTCAAGATATGAATGCAAATACAAGAGGGATGCATATGGAAGCCCAAATTAGGGTTTATGATCAAATCAACAAACACAAACCAAAATCAGAAGCAAACATCAATACAAAAAATTGAAAATGCACTCAAAGGATCCCTAAACCTATACTAACTCACTGCCCAAAGGAGAAGTCCCAACTCTAAACCTAGTTCAAGTTATGATTTTTCTAAGTTTTCTAGGGTTTTAGGGTTCCTTAACAAGAAAAATGCCAAACAAATGGAAAATGAAAGATCAAATCATGCCAATTTAATCTCACAAACTACATGATATGCTAAACACAATGCAAAAAGAATCAAAGTCCAACTCTCAATGGTTAGGCAGAAATGATTTTTGGAAGTTTGGATCAAAATAATGCATCAAAATGATTTTAATTCCATGGAAAATTCTCAAAATGCATCAAGATCAAAAAATAAATTTGGTTTGAGGGTTGGACAATGTTTCTAAATGTTTTTAAATGTTTCATGAATTTTTTGGTGATTTTTAAATACCTAAAAGTATTTTTAATTAATTAATTCTCATTAATTAATTAAAAAGAAACTTTTAAATATTTAAAAATACTTTTTTAATGCTAAAAATAAAAATGAAAATATTTTTGTGTTCTGAAATTAAATAATAACTTGTATAAAAAAAATCAGAATTTTTGAATAAGTTTTACTATTTTTAAATAAATGTACAAAAGAAATATAAAAGAAATGAAATAAAATTAATAAAATGAAAAGTAAACCAATCCAACGCATGAGATTCAAAGCTGGGAGGAGACCATTGACTTGGCGCGTGAAACAAGGGTCAGGATGGACTCTGGCTTAAATCAGGTTTTAGGAATTAATTAAATGGATTAATTAGGTTAATGGTGATTAGGGCAAAATGGACTCATCTGGACCACACATACACGCGCGAAGTCAAGCCAGTCAACGGATCCAACGCTCTGAATTCAAACCTCACTTAATTACAGGATTAGGGTTAACAACATTCAGGTGACCGGAGGGAAGCTCCGGTCATCTTCTCCGGCGGGTTGAAAACCCTAGATCAAGATTCAGGCCACCATTCATCAAATTAAAAGCAGGGAAATGTTCCTCTACCCAAACCCCACTCAAATCACCTCTCAAACTAAATTTATCATGCACAAACAGAGAGAATCGAAGCCAACAAGATCCACGGGCAAAATTTCAGAGCCTTGGTAAATCCTCATTTCCCACTCATTTTCAATTCTAAGCACATCCCCATGATCAGCAAGACATACACAATCAAATTATAACATAAAATGCAAGCTCTGAGAGAAAAAGTTCATGGCCATACCTGAGGTGGAAGCTTCTGGTTCTGGGCTTTCTAGGCTGTTCTTTGGTGCAAACTCACTCCAATGATCCCCCTTGTGCTAATGGTAAGCTTAGATGGAGTTTAAACAGGCCACTTTGAGAGATCCAGTTCTGGTGTATCAGAAAATGAGGTCTGTGTGTATGAGGTTTCAAGCTCTACCAATGGTTGATTCTGGTTCCTTTTAGTGTGTTTGATTTGTTGGTGAAGAGAAATTGGATGTTTGATGGCTGGAAAATGAGATTCGAAGAAGGGAATCTCTTTGACAGTTTTTGTGAAGGCTGTGTTCTGGCTTGTCTCAAGGGCCAATGCTTTGCTATAATCCTCCCAAGTTGTGTGAATAGCCTGTGGAGCAGGTCAGTAGGGGTGGCTGCTTACTGTTCCATGAGTATGGGAGTTTTGGCCAAAAAGTCAATGTGATTGGTACTTGCAGCATGGGCTATGGCAGCAGCTGTTTGAGGGCATGTCTTGCTTCAGCTTGAGTTAGGGATAGCCCTTGGATTGCTTGTGAGTGACTGCAACATGTGGATCATGAGCTATGCTAGCTTTTGCAACTTGCCCACTTGTGTTTTCTTGTGATTTTATGCTATGTACATGAGACATTTCTTGCTGAATTTTGTTGCATAGAACTTCACTTAGTCATGGCAATGCATAGAAATCAGTTGGTGATCACATAACTTCTTGGAAAATGATCTTGCCAAAAATCCATTTTTGCATCCTTATGAAAAAAATGACTTATGGATTTCTTGAAAATCAAGGCAAACAATGCAAAATCCCTTGGGCCAATTCTGTTTCTAGGGCATGTGTGATCATGTGATGAAGTTTTGAAGTCATTTTGAAGTCAATAGAATGCTTGGTACAAGAATTTGCAAGTTTTCCATTTGGTGCATAACTTGAAATTTAGTGATTTTTGCCAACTTTGATGCAACATAACTTTTGATCCAAAATGAATTAGGTCATGTTCTTGTACTTTTTGAAAAGGGAAAGATCTATTCTACAACTTTCATGACCAAAGTTTTTCCATTTGAAGCTTTCTTGAATCAAAAAGTAAGGGTTGAAAAAGTTGCATAAAATGACATTTTCATTAAGTCAAACTTGCCCAAAAAGTCAACTTTGCAAAAACTTGAGATTCTTGAATTTTGTGAACTTCCCACTTCTTCTATGATCAAATAAAGATCATATACACTCAAAATGATGAAGATCACCCCTTGGTTGGGTCATTGGGGGCCTCAGATGCCCTGATTTTGCACTGACTTGTTTAAAAAGTCAACTCTTGATCAGATGACTTCCCCATGGAATTTCCTCATGAAAATTGATATGCATACTCCCTATACCATATAGAGACCAATAGAAACAAGAATGACCAAAGAGTTTGGAGTTATGGTCTCTGAAACCAAAACCCTAATTTCAGGTCATCTGTGCAGTCAAGCCTGGCTCTGCTTCCATATTTATCCCAGTTCTTGTGATTCTTTGGCATTTTTTGACTTTGAGAGGATATAATATGATACTTGAACACACATAGACCTCTTTGAAGTGATTGGTGGCCTTTGGAGTGGCTCAAGAAGCTCTTGGATTGCTCAGATCACAAACCCTAGATGCAGATGACCTAAAACCAATGCAGTGGATCAAAAATGTGATGTGAGATGACATGATTCAGTTTATGCATATGAAATGATCACAAGCCATGGTGTGAATGGGTGAGGGCAAATTTGGGGTGTTTACACTGGGGTCTACGTGTATTAACATGTACTACATTGGTCTCTCCTGTTCTTCTTGGTCCTGAGAAGGGTTTCCTTGCATTTCTAGAGCTAGCACCATTGTCATAAATCTTACCCATCTTCAACAGGATTTCAATTCTTTCTCCTGCTATAACCACATAAGCAAAACTGGTAGAAGAGAAGGAAACAAGTCTATCAATGTAGGTCCCTCGCAAGGTATTCATAAACATATCAGCCATTTCCCTTTCTGACATAGGTGGTTGGACAGCCGCAACGAGTTGTCTCCACCTTTGAGCGTATTCACAAAAACTTTCCCTTGAAGATTGAGACATACCCATCAAGAGGGTCCTATTGGGTGCCATATCCAGGTTGTACTGATATTGGCATATAAAGACCTCAGCCAAGTCTTTCCAATTCCTGATAGTAGCCCTTGACAAGTGTGAATACCACTCTCTGGATGCCCCGGTTAAACTATCTTCAAAGTAAAACATCCACGGTTTCTCATCCGTGGTGTATGCTTTCAATCTTCCCAGAAAAGATTGCAAATGGGTACGAGGACAGGAGGTACCATTGTAATTTTCAAAGTAAGGAGGTTTGAACTTGTGAGGAATCCTTACCCCTTCAACTAGGCCCATATCCATCACATCAAATCCCAAAGAGTTTTGGGTTTCCAAGGATCTTAGCTTCTCAGATATCTCGTCCAGATGACGGTTATAAGCTTCATCAGCCCCAACACCTAATACTGTAAACTGCTCGTCTTGAGGATCCCCCTGTAGGATACGATCTCCAGTGTTTCTCTGGGTATTTCCAATAACATTGACTTTCAGGGTTGTTGTGGGGCCCAAACTCTGATAGATTTGTTCGCGGTTGTCCGTGCTCGTTGTTACTAGTACCTCTAGTGCCTGCATGGTTATCTTCTGGAGTTTGCCTCTCGACTAACTCCCTTAATCTTTCATGGGTCTGTGCCAGCCCAGTCATCATAGCCATGAATTGATTCATCTAATTCCTCACTTCTGTCCTTACATCAGTCATCTAAGTCCTCACATTTGTCAGTTCCTGCTATAGCTGATCCATTTGTAGACTCGGAAGGTTGTGTCGAGTTGGATATATGTGGATGCGATTGACGGGAAAGACCCTCCTGCAAGCAATATTTCTTGAAACAATCAACAAAGTGAGAAAACAACAACAAAACACCTGCAAAACAAAGAATATGAGATTAGCATGCAATGTAATATGTATATTTGTCTTCAGAGGGTATCCGGGTTGGTTCTTTTGGTTTTGACCTTCCGGACCTCTGGGAGATGAAGATGTTGAAGTATGAGAAAATCCAATACATAACCATAAAACAAATGGCAATGCCAAAATACAAATAGTTCATGAATTACAAATAAACTCCCACGGTGAATCAAAATACATTTAATTTTAAGAATACAACAAGCAAAATCACCATGGTGACCCAATATACAAGTACAAAGAAACTCAAACATCCAATCCATATGCATCCTCCTTGACTTCCTTCAGGAGAGCATCAGTTACTAGCCAAACTAGATGCTCTGTGATGGTTCTGATGAGAAGGTTTCTGGTTGCAATGACATTTGTCATCTTCTGATACTTATCTTGTTCTTTAGGTCTCTTTAACCCTGCCCGGAGTTTCAACTCTGAGATCTCCTTCTGAGCTGCTAGAAGTGCCTCTTGGCTTCTTTTCTCATTGGCTTCCAACTGATCTATCTTGGCTTGCATCTTCTGGTCTTCTATCATACAAGCCTCAGTTATCCTGACCCATCTATCCTGGCACTCTTCCAGATAATGCTCTGCTCTTGCCTTTTGAATCTTTGCTTCCTTGCATGCATTCTTTAACACAAGTTCCCCTGCTCGGGCCTTCCTGATGTAATTGTCAGTCTTCTCAATCTTGGTTACATGCTTGATGCGTAGCTTTTCTAACCTTTCAATGTCTAAACGATCATCATTCCTTTCCCAAAGGGTATTCTTCAAAGCTTCAGCCAACTGGGTGTTTCTTTCTCTCATCTTTTCAAACTCTTCCATAATGACTGTGGCTATGGGCTCAACTGCTGATGGCCTTGGTACATCTTCCAGGGTGAATGGCATACGAGTAACCTGTCCTCTGATGCGAGACCATTCAGTATAATGTGCAGAAGCTATGTAGTTTCACTTCCCCAGAATAGCAGTTCCTTTAGTCTGTATGTTATCCCAAGCCCAGGCTGCTTGTCGGACAATGGCATGATTGTTCTGAAAAGCACAATAAAGAGGCTCTGCCAAGTCTTGCTCTCTAGGTGGATGTATCAAGGCATACCACAACCGTCTTTTGAAAAGTAAAGGATTGTAATTGATGCAACCCTTTACTCCAATAAGTGGCACATTTGGATACTGCCCACAGCAGGTTATTATGTCTCGACCATTGGTGTTCTGAGTACACCATCTGATATCTTCTGAAGTAAGGGCAATCATCCTCTTAGCCCAATTCCTTTACTGATGTGGATTCAGGAAAGCTTCCGTCTTCGGCATATGTCTCATCAACCAACTGTAGAAGAGAGGTGCACAAGATCTTACCAGTCTTCCTCTCTGTTTCTCATTCCTCTGATGAACTGAGTAGTAGAAGTCTCCTAACAAGGTGGGAACTGGGTTCTTGAGCATGAAGATGTGGATGGCATTTTTGCTTATAAACTTAGGCTCATCTGCAAACAAAATGATACCATAAATACTGAGAGCCAGGAGAGCACACACAGTTTCTCAATTCCCTATTGCAGCTTGCTTTGTAGCCTGAGTGACCGAGAAATCCAGATGAAGGCCTGGGATTCCAGATTTGGAAGTCATGTGCTCATCAATAGTAGTTACTTCCAGATGTAATGCCTTGGCTATGTCTTCATTCTTTGGAGGGGTCATTTCAGGGTTGAAGGGAATTCCTCTTCTGATAGGGACACCCAGTAACATAGAGTATTCTTCCAGTAAAGGACCAATCTGAAAATCTGGGAAAGTTAAGCAACGGAGAGGAGGGTCATAAAACTGAAGACATGTATGAATCATGCTCCTCTACAATGTGTCCAAATCCATGATCATGTCCAGGATCCCACCATAATGCTCTCTAAATAAGGGAACATGATCTGGGGTGATAAGGGCTTGTATCTGTCTGATGCCTGCTAGAGGATATTCAAAGAAGTGGTAGGTGATGTTGCTTTTCCTGGTTGTATCCATGCTGAAAAAATGTGTGCTAAAGGAGATAACCGAAGAGGATAACTGAAGAAGATAGCTGAAGCAGATAAGATGAGCAGAAGAACGGTCAAAACCAAACCAAGAAGAAATGGATACCTTGTAAAACAAATAGATAAATGTTAAATGATGCAATATGATGTATGCTAATGATATGCAAGGGTTTGTGATCAAGTGCTGGATTATCAGTTGCCTTTGGTAGGATCTATGAGTGTCTAAAGTTTCAGATGAAGGCTGAGAACCAGTAACCAGGTGGGGGACTCAAATAAAGAGTCAACAATCCAGGGTTTCAAAGAACTAGTCCAAAATAGTACAACCTTAAGAACATATTCCAGTAGCAAGGTATGTTGAGGTCAAGGGTTCCTGCAAACCTGTAAACAACCCAACCCACTCACAGGTATTATTCTAGAATAAGGATCCTCAGATTTGGATCTATTATGAGAAGTGTAAACACTTCTAACCTGGAGGTATAATGTTTACCCTAATCATAAAGGATCCTCCTCTAATTCACCTCAGATGCTGAAGGTCATCTAAAAAGGTCATCCAGACTTAGCAAACTTCCCAGATAGCCCTAACACTACAGGAAATTCGTAGCACAGAGTTCTTAAAAGGAAACCCATGTTTGAACCGTGTTTTCATATTCCCACACCAGACCGAAATGGAATGGGAAAGAATACAAAACCACTCTAATCCTAGGTGTCACTCAGGCCTTTGTGTTGAGCCTTTCTCACTAGAATAACCCTCCCACCAAGGTAAACAGAAATCCAGCACAGTGATAATAATGAAATGCAGAAAGCAGTAAATGAAAGCGATAAAGTAAATGCAATAAATAAAGCTGTACAGGAAGCAATAAAGCAACAACATAAACACAAATAGCACATAACACCCAAGATAAACACAAACAAACAAGCGCTAGGAGAAACCAACAAGAGAACCAGAAGCCCTGGTTACAAAGGTCCCCAACAGAGTCGCCAAGCTGTCGCTCCCCGGACTTTCGTCCCGGTGCAAACACGAATCGTCGGCAGTTAGGCATTTTTATCCCGAAGGAAAGGTAATGCCGCATAAACCTAGAAAGATATGGATAAGACGATTGCGAACCAAAGAAACTGAGTAAGGGGGTTGGTTACAACATGGGAAGGTATTAACACCCAGATCGTCCGTCGTACCCGACGGGATCCACACTTACTTGATCATGTTCAAAAGGGGATAGTGTATATGCTAAACTATGCATAAAAAGATAGAATGTACAGAGTGTCAGTGCAAAAAAGAAAGTGAGTGCTCAAAGCTGAGGCTAAGGAAAGAGAGAGGGGGGAGACAAAGAGACTTTTGTTCGATAACTGTTAAGTTATGCCTACGTATCCTCTCGTGCAATGAGGAAGTCAGAACACCGTAGTTCGACTCAAAGAGACTTAGTGTTTTGTTGTGAACTGATTACTTATCTATGCTCAAGTGTATGACTCGTCTGGCTCGAGTGCTAACTGTCTTGCATTAGACGGGAGAAGTGAGTTCTCGTTTTCAGAGTGGGTATGATGCGAAAAGAATCCCGGAGGAGACGTTTATTGTTTGTTTTTGTGTTTTCAGTTATTTATTGTTTTTGGTGTTTTGCCTAAGATAATGAGCTTAAGACTAAATCAAAGGTTGTAAACTCATTATATCCTCCCTGATTAGGGATAATGAGCCTACTTAAGTATGAGATGAAGATACCAACTTAATTACCCTGATGATATAGGATTAAGATCATTAACCTACTTTGGTAATTATTAAGTGTTTTTTGGGTTTTTTGTTTAGTGTTAGGTAATGAGTTTAATCTCCAATCAAAGATTAGTGAACTCATTACACCATCCTAAGAGAAGGATGATAGATGAGAACATTTAAGCTGAGAAAGATACCTCAACTTAATCCATGGTTAGGGATTAAATTCATTATATAACAAGCCTTTATTAAATGGATTTTAATTAAAGGTTGGATGAAGAAGTGTTTTTTATGTTTGCAATACTTTAGCATGAGGGGGACTTATCCATTGAACACTAGGGTTAGTCCCTCTGAACCACCAGGCATAGATATAACCCTAATATAAGGCCCAAGTTACAAGCTTAAGTCTTTAATGATTATTAGGTGTTTTTGATTGAAGGTGAAAACAACTTAAAGGTTTAGAAATAAGGATCAAAGTTATACACTCCATCCTAAGATAAGGATACATGCATAACCCTAATTCAGAGTCCCAAAACTTTACCTGTTTAGCCTTGATTATGAGATGAGAGAGAGAATTAAGGAGACTCAAAAGGTAAAAACTAGGGGGGACTATGTACAACCCTAAAGTTATCATTCTTGGATATTACTAAGGTTTGTGAGGCATCAAGAGAAGTCTTCAAGTTGGCCACCAAAGGAAGAGAAGCAGGTGAAAAGAGAGAGAGAGAGAGAGGGATTAGGTTACTTACTCCATGAAGAAGTTAAGTAACCTAAGAACAAGAGATAACATAAGTGAATGAGATTCACTTCAAACACAAACAAAGTGCATAAAAATAAAAGAGAGAAAGAGAGGTTGGATGTGGATGCACATCCACATCCTGATTAACTTACCAAATGCACCTGAAATGATTAGTTTTGAAAGCCAGATATGTACAAATTCAAAAGAATAAACAGATCAAGAGATAAAAAATTGAGGATGCATCCAAGGGGACCCTAAGCACTCATGAGAATACCATTCAAAGGGGGGGGGGTCTAAAGGTTTACCAAGTTCAAGTTATGGTCATCCTAAAATTGGCTAGGGTTTTGGATACTTCTCAAAGGGAAAATGCACATTAATTTGAAAATGCAAGACAAAAATGTGACAAAAATATATTTAGAAACTAGAGGCCAAGTTTGAAATATTTCAAAAAGAATCAAATGCAAACTAGTCTTGGTTTGAAAGTTGTGAATTTTTGAAGTTAGGGCTGAAAAATTGGAAATTTAGAAACCCTAATTCAAAGAAAATTGGCAAAGTTTGATCAAAACCAAAAATAAATTTGTGGGATGAGTTTGTAAATGTTTCTAAATGTTAAAGAAACCTCTCTATTGTTTTTGGTGATTTTAATATACTTTAAAGTATTTTTAATTAATTAAATGGACTTAATTAATTAAAATATACAATCAAATTATTTAAAAATGCATTTTTTGATGAAAAATAAAAATAAAAATGTTTTTGGTTTCTGAAAATTAATTTGAGTGGAGACAAAAATTTCCAGAATTTTAAAATTGTTTTTGGTATTTTTAATAAATAAAACAAAAGAAATGAAATAAAATGCAAAGTAATTGAAAGGAGTGGTTCAGAATGCGCAGGGACTGGATCAAGGGCCAGGATTGAGGGTCAACTTGACCAAGAGTATGAAAGATCTAAGGCTGTGGTATGAACTTGTGTTTCGCGCGTGATCCAAGGGCCACCATTTGATCTGACTAATTAATTATAATTAAATTAATTAAATGAAATTAGGGTTTAATGACCTAATCTAAGTCGTCCACGCATTAAACTAATCAAGATCCTATGGTCCTCATTTAATCTGGAAACAAAACCCTAAACATTTTCTGGCGACTGAAGATAAGCTCCGGTCGTCTTCTCCGGCCATCCAAAGTTTCAGAATCTTCTACAAGCCATTAAACTTCAAATTTCTTGCCCAGAAACACTCTCCTAACATCATACATCACTAATCAACAAACAAAATTCATTTATCATGCATCGTTAAGCTGAATCGAAGCAAACAAGTTCTAGGTAAAAAAATTCAGAACATCATGAAATCCTTATTTCTAACCTATTTTCAATTCTAATCATATCAGGGTGATCAGGGAAGCATGTAGATTCATTCTAGAACTTAAAATCATGCTTCTGGAAAAAAAATTCATGAAGGTTACTTGAGATGGAGTTCTTTGAAATGGAGCTTTCTGGGCCTCTCCTTTGTGCAATCCACCTCCTTTGGTCCCCCTTGTGCTATTGTGATGCTTGAATGGAGTCTATAATGGCTGGTTTATGAGTTTCAGTTCTGACAAAGCATAAATCGTGTTTTTGTTTAGGCTTGTTTCAGGCTATGGTGATGGGTGGGATTTGATCCTTAGGTTATGTGGAGTTGAATGGTGAAGGAATTTCTGGATTTGGGTGGCTAGATTGAGAGATTCGATAACATGAAGATTTTGGGAAATTTTGGCAATCTGAAGTTGTGTCTTCTTTCAGGCCATGAAGGGTGTTCATTTATAGTGCTTAGGGTTTGTATGAGTCATACCATTGGTCAGGATAGTCGGTGTGGCACTGTGTGATTGGTATGGGAGGAAAATGCAAAAAAGTCAAGAATTATGTACTATAGGTATGGGCCATGGCAGAGGAGATTTCTGTGCTTGGATTGCCTCAGCTAGCTTCAAGGAAAGCCATTGGATGAAGTTTATGCAGCTGGATGGACTTGATCATGTGTTCTCATGGTTTATGCAATTTGGCATCTTTGAATTTTCTTAAGAATTAAGTCATCAAAACCCTAGGTTCAAAGGCCAATTCTGATCTTTAGAAGTTGCTTGAACATGTTATGATACATTTGAGTGCATTAGAGGTCACTTAGAAGCTTGAAATGCCATTATACAAAAACCCCTCTTTGACATGAACATGAAATTTATGTGATTTTTGCCAACTTTGCAAGGCCGTAACTTGAGTTCTAGGATGAATTAGAATGAGTTCTTGTACTTTTTGAAAATGGGAGGATCCAATATACAACTTTCATGTTTGAAGAAATTTCATTTGAAACCTTTTTGATCAAGAAAGAGGAGGTTGAAAATCTTTCCCAAAATAGAAAGTTTATATTATAAATCATTTCCATTTTTGACAAGTTTTGGCTTTGTTCATTTTTCTTCAACTTCGTGAACTTCCAAGCATTCCAATGATAAAATAAATACCATATGACTTCAAAATGATGATGATGACCCCTTTGGAACCATTGTTGTGGCCTCAGATGCACTGATTTTGACTTTTCTTACTCAGGAAGTTACCATTTGATTTGATGACTTCCACATTGAATCTTTCCATGAAATTTGATACACATGCTCCTTATAACATATATGGACCAATATTAACAAGAATGACCAAATTTTTTGGGTGTAAGGCCTCTGAAACCAAAACCCTAATTTCAGGTCATCTGTGTAGGAATCCTCAGCTTAGCTTCCATACCTTTGCAGTGTTTTGACATTTCTTGACTTTAAATGACCCATGGGTGCATAAGATGATTATAGACCACTCAAGGACTCTCTTTCCAAACCACTTCTAAAATTCATTTGATCACAAACCCTAGCTATGCAGTTATGCAGTGAAATAAAACTATGCAGTGTAAGATGGAATGCTTATGCAATGCAATATGAAGGATCACAAGCCAAGGTGTGAGAAAAAGAGAGGGCAAATTTGGGGTGTTTACAATTTAATAAGAAAACAAAGCACTGTCTGCACTCTGTGTTTTCGCAACCGTCACCACTTTTATTTGTTTCTTATGTCCATCTATTCCGATGGTTGCATGCGGAGATATGGATATATCAACATCATCAACATAAGAAGGGAGATCATCAATGGACGGAAGAGGACGAACCTCTTGGATACTGTTCATACCATGGTAGGGTTTGAGTAGCAAAACTTGCAAGACTGGGTGGACACGTGCTAAAGATGGGTGAAATCACATGAGGTTTGAAGAAATTTTAGCTAAACATTAGAATCCTGAGGATAAAGAATCTATGAATATTAAAGATGTCAAGGAAGATGTCCTAACAACAAGATACGACATCCTAGACTATATTGCAGGATTTAAGTCAATAACAAATGTGTCCAAGATTTGTTGAGGAATTAAATACTAGATCAAGACAAATATAGAAAGCCCAAGACAGAATATTATAAATATGAAGACTTAGACCTAGGGTTAAATAGGCCTTATGTAACAATTGTAACCTAGTTCTCATTTGTAAAATAAGGGTTTAGGTTTTGAGAGTCGTTGGCTCTTAGGGTTGTAGTTCCAATCTACAGTATGGATGCACAGAGGACGACATAGGTGCATGTACACTACCAGAAGCCTTTAGGTAATAGCTGTTGTATTATTCTTGGACGAAGCTTTTAAGAATGTCCAAGATAACTTGTAGGTCAAAACACCATGACAGGTTCTGTGATGGCAGAAGACATATGCAACACAGGTTGTGAAGGATGTGAGTAAAGTCTCTCATATCAGAGTTGTAAACTGTAGAGTTTAGCTTAGGTAAAGATGTTCAAAGCGAGGCCAAATCGAACTGGAAATTTGTGATGGCATTAGCTAATTCACCATAAGTTTGTGGGAAATGTAAGTGAAGGAGATCACAATGCGAAGAATATATCACAATGCGAGCTAAGATATTTCCTCATGGACAGTTTAACTGTTCAAAGGCACTTGACATGCCTAAAAGTAGAGTTTGGAGTTCGAAGAGGGAGCTCACAATGTGAATAATACATATTCTGTAAGGATATTTAAGTACTTTATTGTACTTTTTTAGATATTATTAGATTTTCTTATATAGAACTATATTTTAGTGAGGGAAACACAACCCTAAGAGGGAAAAGACCAAATCCAAGAAAATCGGAGCTTGATCTTCGAGTAAGTGCTTTGATCTCTTGTTGGGGTTGGTTGTAATCTATTGATACCTTCTTTAAATCTTTGTATTGAGAACTAGTTTTGATTCAATATTGATGGTGTCTTTGATTTCATACTTATGGGTTTGAGTGAGTATTGAGAAATCTCTTTCAAATCCTAGATCTAAGATATGAATCTATCAATGAGAAAACTATAGACATAGATTTGTGAGTTTCTATTCACTTGTATCAAGCTTTTATATTATTGTTTTGATTGTTAGCATGAGACATCATCTAGTGATTTATATGGTAAAGCCCACAATAACGCTTTAGACAAAAACAATATTGTGAGGATGCGTGATAATAGAGATGAAGAACTATGTTCACATACTTAAATTTGTTGAATACATGTTAAAAAAGGGTTAACCGTGTGTATGTATTCTGATCATGGCATTTTATATGAATTAATCATTTATTTTATATGGAGGTTATCCTTGTTTACTTGTTTACACTTTGATTTGAACCGCTATAGACATATGCTCTTCAGATCTGGATCTAGAATGAATATATGTTAGGTTCTAAACTCAATGAGGCCTCTGATTTGAAATTGGGATGGGTCTTCCTACACTCTAATGAAGATTGGGTCACTCTTTTGAGGCATAGAATCATTAGAAACAGAATATCCATCAAGCATCATATTTACTCATCTCTTTGGAGTAGTTTTAAAGGTAAATTCAACTTAATCATGGACAACTCTTCTTGGTTTCTTGGGAATGGTTATAAAATCTTTTTCTGGCTTGATGATTGGTGTGGCAAACCGCTTATTGATGGCTTCAACCTTACATCCCATTCCATTGATGTTTCTGTCAAAGTGCAACACTTCATTGTCAATGGCTGATGGTGTTTTCCTGTTGATTGGAATCAAAATCTCCCTCAGGTGGTTGAAGCCTTAAACAAATCTTATATTCCTCTAGACAACAAAGATGATGACCTTATTTGGAAGCATAATCCAACTGGATCTTTGACCCTTAAAGATACTTACCAGTTTTTTGCTCCTACTGGCCAGATCCTGTCTTGGAGTAAGTCAATCTGGAACTCTTCCATCCTTCCTTCTAAGTATTTTCTCACTTGGAGACTTATGCACAATAAGGTTCCTTGTGATGTTAATCTTATGACCAGGGGGTGTACTGGTCCCTCCATGTGCAACTTATGCAAAAAACATGAAGATTCTTCTGATCACATCTTTTTCACTTGCCAATTTGCTTTGGATATTTGGACATGGTTTTCGGGTATTATTAATTTGACTTTCTTTCCATCTTATCCTACTAATATTTGGTCTCTCATTGATGATTCTTGGAGTCCTCAGTGTCTCTTAGTCATCAAATCCACAGTTTAAAGATACTTGGCCTAACACTCGTATGGCCATTAGATGGATTATCTCAAATTCAAACATTGTTGGTAACCACACTAGTCTTGTCTCCAGCCCCTTTGTTAGATATTTTTTTACTCAAGGCTTTTCACATCAATATCCATCCCCTAGAACTTCTCATGTCAAGGAAATATTTTGGAATCCTACTGTTGGTTCTTGGATTAAATGCAACACTGATGGTGCCACAATTGGTTGCCCGGGTAAATCCGCCTGTGCTGGTGTGTTTCGCAATCACAGAGGTCTATTTCTTGGAGGTTTTTATGCTAACATGGACACTTCCAATTCTTTTGAAGCAGAGTTAGTTGGTGTCATGTTTTCCATTGTAAAAGCGGTGGAGAAGGCTGGAATTATCTTTGGGTTGAAACCAACTCCATGCTCGTCATTTTTTCTTATAATTACCCTTCGAAGGTTCCTTGGAGGATGTGAAATAGATGGAATAATTGTTTGGCTCTTTCTAGAAAATTTCAATTTCATTATCTCTCACTCCTTCAAAGAAGGCAATATGGTTGCATATAAGCTTGCGAATCTGGGTCTTTCTCTTGTAGGGTTTAATTGGTTTAACTTTATTCCCTCTTGTTGTTTTTTTTCATAAGCAAGAAATGTATTAAAAAAGGGAACAAAAAGTTCACACAAAAGCTTACAAAATAAAGGCAATAAGCCCTAAGAAAATTACAATCCAATTTCTAATTATGAAAGAAACAAAATTGGATCTTTGACAAACTCATAAAAATTGCAATTGGGATGAGTAATATTCCCGATGAACGAACATCTCCAAAGAAGAGCTTTAATGTTCCACATCGAGTCAAAGACATTCCAAGAAACATTCTTAAAAACTATATCATTACTTAGAAACCAAATGTGCCAACACGTTGCCAACCACGCGATTCCTTCTTTACCACGCTTCAACTTCTTCCTCTTTCCTTCCTTACACCAAACCAAGAAACTCTCATTTAAATTTGAACAATCTCGGATTGTAAATCCCAACCAATCTGCAACTTCCCTCCAAATAATTTTGCTCACTTTACAACCCAAAAATAAGTGCTCAACAACTTCGGGATAGCAATGACAAAGAACACAATCACTATTGGAGTTGCCGAAGGTGCAACCTCTTGAGAAAAGGTTGAACTTTGAAGGAAGCCTATTTAAGAAACCTCTCCATTCGAAACATCACACTTTTAAAGGAACCTCCATCCTCCAAATTTTGGTAAACACTTCCTCAAAAGCGTTTTTAGGCCCCAACGAAATCTGAAAAGAGTTGGTTAGGGAATAGAAACTAGCAACGAAAAACATACCAGAATTATCCGCCTTCCAAACCACCCTATCAATCCCCCCATCGACCGGCCCCGAACCCCTCAGCCTCACCGAAAGCACAATAACTTGCTGCAGGAAGACTGCATCTGTCAAAACAGCAGATGACTGCAGAACTTCGACCGAATCCAGTTGCGAAACCAAAGATGTCGCTGCACTGGATCCTTCAGCCGACAAAACCGGGTTCATTAAACTCCCCACATTGGAATCTGCTACCCCTCCATTTGAAAACATATCCACTGCCATTGGAGCAGTCAAAACCGCCACACCCGTCTCAACTGTCAACTTTCATAACCTGCTATTGTTTCCCTCCAGCAAAAGCAATTTGCTCCTGCGAGTAACATGACCAATGCCGGTTGAAGCTATACTAGCACCAGAATCCAAAACCTCTCCAGTAAAAGAACTATCGGCCTCCCTCCCACTTGCGTGATCCACTAATCCCGAAAACACATCACCTGTGAAATTAACATTAAAATTACTGCTGGCAGCAAACAGGTCAGCAATGTTATCAAAATTAATTCCAAGAGAACCCCACAACCACCTCCCCTCAGCCCAACCCCCCATACAAGCAACATAGACATTATTCAATCTAGAAACGTTATAAAGATTAGCGAACTTATCACTCAAACGAAAATCGTCTAGCCAATTAGCATGCCAAAAAGATGAGCGATAACCATTCCCAACTATAAATTTACAATTAGACATGAAAATATCTTCCGGAAAATAATTACCCAACTTAATGATCTCCCTCCACCAAAACGAAGATTTCGCTCAATTAAACATAAGAGCGTTAGAGTTCGCCATCATTAAAGAAATATCACCATAACGAGATTTAAGAACATTCAACCAAAAGGTGTTCTTCTCCATAAACACTCTCCATCTCCATTTATGAAGAAGGGCAATATTAAAGCCTTCCACCCGTCGGAGCCCTAAACCCCCCAAACTAGTTGGACGACAAACCGAACTCCAACTCACCCAATGGATACATCCTTTCCCATCCTTACCACCCAACAAAAAATTACTTTGAATGGAAGTGATGGCTTTAGCCACTTTGGAAGGAACTTTGTAGAAAGAAAGAAAAAAGATGGCAAGACTAGAGAGGACCGACTTTAAAAGAGTCAATCTACCGCCAAAACTTAGACACCGATTGGTCCAACACTTTAATCTCTTATTCATTTTATTAATCAACCCCTCCCACATAGAAGCTTTGTTAAAATTTTGGCCAATAGGAATCCCAAGAAAAGTGAACTTGCTATCTTCTCTTCTACACGCTAGAAAACAAGATGCCGCTTCCAAACGATGCAAAATCATGTTCAAGCCGATAAGTTTGCTCTTATGAAAATTTATTCCAAGACCCGACACCAACTCAAAACCCCGAAGCACCGCCTTAATCGCCTAAATATGCTCCCAACTACCATCGCCTACCAACAAAGTGTCGTCCGCAAATTGTAGAATATCCACAAAGCAAACTTCATTGAAATAAAAACCCTTAAAACAATTTTCACAATGGATATTTGGACCAAACCTCTTAGGCCTTCAATAACTAAGACAAAGAGAAAAGGAGAAAGAGGATCTCCTTGCCTCAAACCTCTCTCCACCATAAATTCTTTTGTCGGACTCCCGTTAACCAAAACCGACATCTTGCTAGAAAAGACCAACGCTTCCATCCACCTCATCCAAACCTCCCCAAAACCCATATTCCTTAACATAAACCGAAGAAATTCCAAGACAATTTATCATAAGCTTTCTCGAAATCCACCTTAAACAATAAACACTCTTTTTTCTCCTTCGAAGAGAAATCCACCATTTCATTAGCGACAACGACACCGTCCATCAAATGCCTTCCTGGAACGAAAGCGCTTTGACAACTAGAGATTAGCTTCTCCAAATCCCCTTTCAACCTAAGCGAAAGAAGTTTTGCAAGAACTTTGTAAACGCATCCGATGAGACAAATCGGCCTAAATTCATCCAACCCAAGAGGGTTTAGGAACTTCAGAATCAAAGTTAAAAACGAGGAGGTGAAAGCCTTGGAAAGGAAAGCCTCTGAGTGAAAGAATTCAAAACACCGAATAAAATCATCCTTCAAAAAATGCCAACACTTTTTAATGAAAGTTAAAGAGTACCCGTCCGGACCCGGACTCTTCGAACCATCACACTCCCACACCGCTTCCTTTATTTCACTTTCCAAAAAAGGCGCCTCAAGATATGACTTTTCCTTTGAGTTAATGGAGCTAAAAGCAATGTCGTCGAGCATCGGCCTTAGAAAATCCGGCTCCACAAATTTTGAAGAAAAATGATCTTTAACCTCTCCTTTAATCTCCTCCACCGAAGCATTCCTACTCCCATCTAAAATAAAGGATCCAATGAAATTGCGCCTCCTTTTCTCCTTCATAATCCTATGAAAATACCTATTATTAGAATCTCCTTCATTAAGCCACTTCAACCTAGATTTTTGGATAAGCATATTCTCCTTGATTTTTAGATTCAACCAAATCTTTCTACTAGCAATCTTTTTATTTTCCAACTCTGCCTCTCCGAAATCCACATTCTCATCATCACCCGAATTTAAAACTTCCACATCTTTATCTATTTCCAAGTCAATTTTACCAAACACAAAACAATTCTACCACCTAAGTCTTTCTTTAAGAAGCCTTAGCTTCTTCTTAAGAACAAAATCTCTCCTACCCGAGACTTCAAGATTCTTCCATTCCCGTTCAACAAACACCAAAAACTCCTTATGGTTGAACCACTCATCATTCACCTTGAACGACTTCGGCCCCCAGTTAGATTTATCAAGGACAATCCAAATAGGACAATGGTCCGAAATATCTCTATCACCAATAAATTGACCCACTATACCCTATCTCTCGATCACCTCATTATCTACTAAAAAACGATCAATTCTACTTCTTGAATTACCACCCCCACCAAACCAAGAGAAACCTTTCCCTCTACAAGGAACATCAACCAAGTTAGAAGAAACAATGAAATCTGCAAATTCTCAACATTCCGCCAAACAACCTCGATCTGAAATCCCTCTATGTTCGTGACTAGCTTTAATCGCATTGAAGTCACCGGCCAAAATCCATTCCCCATCCCCCTTTTTCTCCTTCAAGTCCACGAGCCTCCGCCAAAGATCCCTCTTTGATCTAATGTCACAAGGAGAGTACACATTCACAATGTAATATAAATCATTTCTCCACTTTAACTTGATGCCTAAGAAACCAAGGCCCATAAAACTATAAATCACCTTACAACACCCCGCCTTCCAAAGAGTCAACAAGCCACCCGAGGCACCTTCAGAATTAGAGAACGAGAAATCCACCAGCTCCTTCCTCCAAAAACTCCTAGCTAAAGAATCCGACAAGTCTTGAATCTTTATTTCTTGAATCAAAAAAATATTCGCATTCCCTTTATTAATCAAATTAGATATTTTGCTCCTCTTTACCTTGCTATCCCCCCCTCCGATGTTCATAGAACCAATTATCATTTAAGCACGTTGAAATTCTCCGTCACTCCATCCATTTTATTATGCTCAATCAGTTCCAAGTCTTCCAGTCTTTTCTTGTACTCCTTATCTGAAGCTCCTCCCACGACACCCATTCCTGAAATCGCTTTCCATAATTTGTCACCAACATTTGAACCCAAGTTGTCCAACATTCTGATGTTGCTTCTGACTATGTCTGATTCTTCATAATTATCGTTGTAGTTCTTCTCATTTGTTCCTCCAACAAAACTACCAGAAAGAAATTTGGTTGCGACGGTTCATTAAAAATCGTCCTTATATGTATATTACGGCGGTTCCTACTACAATTTTTTGTAACCGTCCTCTATTTAAAAAAAACATAGGTAGATTGCAACGGTTTCAATGCCAACCATTGTAAATATTTGGTTGTGACGATTATTAACCGCCCTTACCCTTATATTTTTTTTTCAAAATTTTAAAATGGTCTAATGGGCTGCGACGGTTGAGTCCAATTTCCGTAAATAATAGGTTACGACGGTTCTTAACCGCCCTTACGCATCTATTTTTTTCCAAAATCTTAAAATGGTATAATGGGTTGCAACGGTTGAACCCAACCGCCCTTTTTTTTAGCCCAACTGAAAATAACCGCCTCCCAATAAAAATTCAAGAAGAACATAAAATAGAACAAAACGCCTGTTCTTCTTCTATTTTGAACTTATCTTCTTCTATTCTGAACTGGATAGCATAAGACCGATCTCTGTTGGAACCAATCATAACAGGTTAGTTTAATATCGCATTAGATATTCTATTAGGTTGATTATCCATTACCCTAATTCATACTTTCTTTCTCTTTATTCATGAAGTTGTAAACCCTAAATCGCATTAGATAGTGATTACTTTGAAGGGCTAATTATTTGCAGAGGAACATTATTTACTATACAGTATGTCCCCATTACATGGCTTAACAGTGTGTAGTGATGCATCATGTAATGTAGAACTTGTGTATTGTAGCATCTCATGTATTTTCTAGTTATTTTTGGGGTCACTTCTCACTTGGATTTGGCTTATGGGATGATTGACTACTAGCTACAGTAGTTGAGGTGTCTTTAGATTAATAATGACGAAAGAGAGACGAGGTTATAGGTTTTTGTTTTTCAATGTTTCATCTTAGTGTTGTGCAAGAAAAACATAAAATAATGTTTTCATTTAGAACCTAATGAAGTCTTGTATTATTTTTTGTTAAAATAATGCAGAAAAGAATGAATAATTTGGTGGGAACAAGGAAGAATATGTATGTCTTGTTTAGATATTTTGTATATCTCCTTAACAGTATTATTTTAGAAAAGCTTGAATTTGTATTCCTTTAATAGAGTTTAACGTGTACCCTAGACAATGGACACATAACATCATTTTCAATATGAAATTTTATTGCAAGGTAAAACACTTCTTCGAAACTTCAAAAGAAAAACGGGTCAAAGTGATTTTATATTGAGTTTGAAAGAGTTTAAAAAAATTCAATTTTATTAAGAGGTGCACTCCAAGCAAAGGAAAAAATATGCTATCTAAGTATTGAATTTATATACAGATAGAAACATCTTGTTAGGAAAATTCTTGATTATTGGAAACTCACCATGAAAATCAGAACCATCAATACTTGTTTCATGTTTAAAATTTGAGAAATCTTTAAATAGAATTATAATTGATTTAAGAATAAATAAAAAGAATTAATTTTTTTATGTATGATGCTTCTAAGAACAGATTTCGGTTATTACATAGAGTAGGGCATCGTATAAAACTCACAATTTCCAAAAGCATGCACCTCTGTGAGGTTTACTTCATTTTATGTTTATTAATTTTCCAATTCAGTTTGCAATTATAATATTTAGTTTTAAATTACATTTCTTGGATTGGTTCATTTTCAAGATAAAGTCCAAATGTGTTAATGTTGTGGAACATTATGCACACATGCCTTTGTCGTTTAATTTTGTTTTGAAGAATCTTTGTTCTATTTTAGGAAAGAAAGAAATGTTTTGCTTGCAGTTGTTTGTGATATTCACTTTCTATTTAAGTTGATTTGTATGTGAAGTAATCAATTGATTCAACACTTGTTTAGCTTGTCTGATTTTGTTTGGTCTTTGCTCCACTATTAGAAATACAAAACATTTTCCTTAGCTGATGGGAGGTCAACAATTTTATAAACTACACTACTTTTTTATAAGCAAAAGACTACATTAATGAGAGTATAATGTATACTCAAATCAACATACAAGAGGAACTGAGCCGTCTCAATCTTTTGAGATATCCTATGTAAGAAGTTGAAGTTAACTTCAATTAAGTTGTGAAATTTATTTAAGAGACCCTATTTAACCGTAAATTAACTATAAAATATTTTTTGAACTTATTTTAATAATTTTTCAAAGATAGTTTATGAAACAAATTTATATTATATACAAGAATAATTTAAATTTATTTTATTTTGTAATTTATTTTTATAGTTAGCAAAGGGTTATCCAAGTAATGGATAAATCATGGATTATGAAGCCGCAATCATCGATTGCATATCAGCAAGGGATAAAAGAATTTATTAATTTTGCATTTAAAGGTGCAAAAGAAAACAACGTAGTAATATGCCCTTGTAAAAGTTGTGGTTTCAGAAAATCAAAGAGTAGGAGTGACATGTTCGACCACTTAATATGGTCACCATTCCCGAAGGGATACACCTTGTGGGTTCATCATGGAGAGTCTTTTGTACTACATAGTACTACCTCCCCTAGTACCACTCCAAATATAGTTGAAGATACTATCAGTGTCGAAGATCCTATTCAGAACATGATCATCGATGCATTTGGAGTTGATAGGAATCATGTGAATGAAATACCATCTGCATCAAATTTGGAGATTGACCAAGAAGATTATGTGATGCCAAATGCAACCCATGAAAGAAACGAAGCCAAGGAGTACTATGAACTGGCTAGAGAAGGAGATAAACCATTATATGAAGGGTGTAAATAATACTCAAGACTATCTTTTTCGGTAAAGTTATACCATATAAAGTGTTTATGTGGGTTGAGTGAGAAGGCAATGACAATGATTCTAGAGTTAATAAAAGATGCATTTGAATATGCAAACATTCCATGTTTGTTTTATGAAGCCAAGAAATCAATCACAAAATTGGTTTGAATTATGTAAAGATACCCACATGTCCAAACGGTTGTATGCTTTATTGGGGAGAAGATGAAGAGAGGCAGACTTGCAAAACTTGTAACACTTCAAAATGGACTAAAGATGAAGAGGTCTGTCTTAACAAGAAAATGAAGAAAATTCCTGCCAAGATTCTTCGTTGTTTCCCATTAAAACCTCGATTACAAAGATTATTTTTGTCATCAAAGACGACCGAGGATATGAGATGGCATGCAACAGATACTAACAATGATGGAATGTTGAGGCATCCTAGAGATTCAGAAGCTTGGAAGAAGTTTGACTTGACACATAATTGGTTTTCATCGGATCCGTGAAATGTTCGTCTTGCATTGGCTGGTGATGGTTTTAACCCATTTGGTGTGATGAGTACAAATAATAGTATTTGGCCAAATGTTCTCATTCCATATAACACTCCTCCATGGGTTTGCATGAAGCAAACATCGTTTATAATGTCAATGATAATTCCCGGTAAAGAAGCACTAGGAAATAGTATTGATGTCTACTTATAACCCTTAGTCAAAGAGTTGAAGGAGTTATGGACAAATGGTGTGGATACATACGATTCTTTCAAGAAAGAGATGTTCAAGTTACATGCAAATTTGATGTGGACGATTAGTGACTTTCCAGGTTTGGGTGCACTTTCTAGGTGGAACACATACTCAGGACTTGCATGCCCATCGTGTAACTTAGAAACTACATCTCTCTGTCTTAAAGCTAGTCATAAATGGTGTTTTATGGGTCATCGTCATTTTCTTGATCAGGGACATAGGTTTAGATTGAACGGGATTCGTTTTAATGGTGAACAAGAAATGTGAAGTCCACCGAGAACATTATCTGGACATCAAGTTTTTGAACAGGTTAAAGATGTTAAAGTCATATTTGGTAAAAAGCTAGTGAAAGAAAAAACGGCAAAAAGAACACGTGAGGGACAACCTATAGAAGGTGATAGTACACAATATGATCATACAAAAGGTTATCCTCAACAATGGAAAAAGAAAAGCATATTTTTTGAACTTCCATATTGGAAGGATAATCTTCTCCGCCATAATCTTGATCCGATGCATATTGAGAAAAATGTGTGCGATAATGTCATATTTACTTTACTAAATGATAGGCAAAATAATAAAGACCATTTTAAAGCTCGAGAAGACCTTCAAAATATGGGCATAAGACCTAATCTTTGGCCTGATGAAAACGGTAGAATTTCTCCAGCGTCCTTTACTCTAACAAGTAAAGATAAAAGGAAATTTTTAACAACTTTAAAGACTATTAGAGGGCCTGATGGTTATTCAAGCAACATTTCTAGATGCATTGACTTGGTGAATCTCAAGGTGAATGGAATGATGAAGAGTCGTGATTGCCATATATTAATGGAACAACTTCTACCATTAGCCATTCACACAACATTACCTCATGATATTTCAACAGTATTGATTGAGTTGTGCTCATTCTTTAGACAATTATGTGGTAAGGTATTGAAAATTGATGACTTGGAAAAGTTGCAAAACCAAATTGTCCTCACTTTATGCCACATGGAAATGTTATTTCCTCCATCCTTTTTCACGGTTATGGTTCACTTGACTGTTCACCTTGTTGAAGAAGTTAAACTTGGAGGTCTTGTTCATTATCGATGGATGTATCCTGTTGGAAGGTAGATTATGTGATTTTGTTCTAATGTTACTTACTTAGAAAGCATAAAGTTTTTTTAACTGATATTATTATGGTTAAATATTAGGTACTTGGGAAAACTTAAATCACATGTACGTAATAAGGCAAAACCCGAAGGGTCTATTGCAGAAGGATATCGTTTTGAAGAGATTCTTACATTTTGTTCAAGATATTTAGAAAACATTAAGACTAGATGGAATCAACCTGGACGTGTAGATGATGACCCTATTGGTGATATCCAAACAGGTTCACGTATAGCAGAATTATTTCCTAGAGTTGGAAAACCAGTGGGTGGATCTTCATATTACACCCTAACACCAATTAAAAAGTTCCAGGCTCATAGACATGTTCTAACGAATTGTCCAATAGTTGACGACTATCTAAAGTAAGAAGATTTATTTTCTCTAAGTAGTTTAATCTACACTATTAAGATTTTTCTTACATCTAATATTGAATAACCAAATAGGCAGTTCCGACGTATTACTCAAAACCAAATGAGGCACAGTCAAAGAAGTGCTGTTGAGATAGACAAAAAGGTTCATAGAGAGTTTGTTCATTGGTTCCGCAAACGTGTGAGTTTTCGTACAAAATTAGTATTTGTATTGAAATGGTTTTTAATAATAACAAGACTAATTGGATGTTGTATTGTATATAGATTTGCAACAATCTTGACAACATTGATGGACCAGATAAAGATGTTCTCATTAGTCTTGCTCATGGCCCTTTTGATAAAGTGAAAAGGTTTACCGCGTTCAATGTCAACGGATTCAAATTTCGAACGTTGGAACGAGACAATTATTTAAAAACTCAAAACAGTGGAGTTTTGGGCATGTTTGGGACACAAAGTTATTCAAGCAATAGTGATACCCAAATGAGATTTGGAGGGGTTCTTTACTATGGAAGATTGGTATACATTATTGTGCTTTCCTATGATGGCTTCACAGTGCCAATGTTTAAATGTGAATGGGCTAATACCACAAACTCAAGAGGCATTAAGATAGATAAGTTGGGTTTTACCTCTATAAACTTTTCAAGACTACTACATACTGGGGAACATGAAGATAATGAGCCATACACTCAAGCATCAGAAGCTCAGATGGTTTTTTATGTAGATGACGAGAATGAACAAGGATGAAGCATACCTGTTCATTTGAAGCCAAGAGACTTGTATGACATGGGTGAAAATTATGAAATTATGACACCCATTGAGCCATATCCATCATAAAATTTGGAACAAATGTTTATTAATGAT
This sequence comes from Lathyrus aphaca, assembly GCA_963966055.1. NCBI lineage: Eukaryota > Viridiplantae > Streptophyta > Magnoliopsida > Fabales > Fabaceae > Lathyrus > Lathyrus aphaca. Next base: position 480,563,014 of record OZ014525.1, on the reverse strand, counting down.
GATCCTGGAACTTCAGCGGCAAATGATGACTATAATTAAGATTGTTTTTAATTGATACGAAGTCTAGTTTGTTTGTAACTTGTGTGAGACTTGTGTTTCTTTGTTATTTATCCCTAACTAATGTATGAGATTCTTACTTTTATGTTGATTCATCGTTATAAAAAAGGAAGTACCAAGATATGACATTGTTACTCTATGTTTTATTTCATAATTTATCTTTTAATTTATTGTGTTTATGTTATGTTTAATAAATTTGTAGTCATAATTTATGTTACTCTTTGTGTTTAAGTTATATTTATTAAATTTAAGTTATATCACTTATATTTGCAGTTAAAGTCTGTTGTGAAAGAATGAATTCATCATATGAGGATTGTCACACCCCAAATTTTACCCCTAACTGCTCGCATCATACATTCATCGCATTTAGCAGGGAATTCCAGGATTTATTTTTTTTCTGTTGCTTTCAATTCATTTTCAAGTTATTTATAATTTTAACTCTTAATTTCTTTTCACTTATAAGCTTCCATTTTAATTTAATTTTCTATTTCTCATTTATAACTTTTTAATTCATTTTTTGTGTTTTAATTTTAATTTCTATTTTCGTTTCTATTTTCAAGTTCCTATTTTAAAATTTTATTTCAATTCCTATTTCTAATTTTTAGTTCAATTTTCAAATTCTTCCTAAAACTTATTTGTTATTTCTATTCATTTTCAAGTTCTCATTTCTAAATTAATTTTTACTTCATTTTCAAGTTTTTATTTTTTTTAATTTATTTTCTATTCTTCAATTTTTAATTTTTATTTCATTTTCAAGTTGTTACTTCTAAATTTAATGTCAATTTCTAATTCATGTATTCATTTTATAAACTCCAAAAATTATTTCTTTAGTTCTAAGTTTTTTTTAATTCCTAGTTTAATTATTTAGTTTCTAAGTTATTTTCAATTTTAAGTTTAATTCCTTTTTTAATTCACTTCTAATTCAAGTTTATATTTAATTTCTAATTTAAAGTTCTCATTTCAAATATTAAGTTTCAATTTCAAATTATAATCACAAGTGTAAATATACAACTTTTATTCCAAATATTTGTTTATATTACAATTACAAGAAAATATGTACAACACAACCACAATTCAAAATGCACAATACAGCAGCACAAGGCAACAAAATTCAGCAGCATGCAGCCACCAACAACTCTGCTCCACTACTCCATTGCAACAATTTTTCAGACTTTGTCCCCTCTCTCAAAACACCCTTCACCTACAAGCAACAAGGACAAATTTCAGCAATAATACAACACAGAACAGCCACTAATCACCATACTGTTACATTCAAAATCACACAAAAAAATCTGCCTCAAAAACAACTCAAACACACTGCAAAACACTACAAAAAACAGCCCTCAAACTCACTGCAGAACAGCCCCAAAATCACTACCAAAAATTCAGCCTTCAAACACTGTTACAGCCATAAGATCACTTACAAAACAGCCATAAAATCACCCAAAAAAAACAGTCCCAAAAGCAACTCAGAATAGCCATCAAAACCTCACAGAACAGCAAAAAAAACATTCAGAAGAACGGCGGAAGAGGAATAGGAGGCTTATCACTTGCGGATTCGTCACCCCGATAACTTTCGGGTCGGTATTGTTCTTTTTCTTTCACCTCTTTTCAGCACTTTATTCATAGCTAGGCTTGTCTTTTCACCATTTCATTTCATCACATCTCATCTTGCATTCACAGCCATAGAGAACTTCAAACATACATACCTTCAAACAAAATCACAAAAATTCAGCAAACGAAAATAAGAACAAACCAAAAAAGAAAGAATAACTCAAAAAAAAAAGGGCAGCAAGAGTCATACACGAAACTCTAGCAAACTCTCAGCAAAATACAAACTTAGCCATTTATTTTCACACTACAAACCTGCAAAAGAAACCAAATCATATCTTTCAGAACCTCAACAACAACTTTGAACAAACCGCTTCTTGCCCAAAAAAAAAAGACCCACAGACCGAAACTAAACCCTTCCACAGAAATCATAAAAAACGTGAATCTAAAACAAAACAACAAAAAACAACTTCAGACCCCTTCACCATAACAGATTCGAAACCAAAATGAAATAAACAGAAGAAGATGAAATAGAACACAGAGAATAGTGAGTTTGAAACTGAACCATACCAGAAGCAGAGTTAAATCTGAATCGAACTGAGAAAACGAATCCGTGAGCAGAGAGATGGAGAGATCTGAGCGAAAGTTGTAACCAAAGCCATTGCCGTGAAACACCAGTCACGAACCACCTCCTTGATTTTGCAACAGACCTAACCACCTGCATTCTTTTTCTCACTGTGATTCGAATTATCCAAGACCAGAAAACATCAAACCCGCAAACCGTTCAGCAGCCCACCCTCTCAAATCAAACGAACAAACCCACGAGCGTAAACCGAATCCTCACTGTAAACTTTCACCAGACAAAACTTGAGAAATAATCCCTCTTCACAATCGCTCACCATACTCAAACCCTAAACCAAACAGAACTGTAAAAAGCCGAAAACGTTATCAAATCGCAAACTGTCCGCCGAACCACCACACAAAACTCAGAAAACCGAAACCTTTACCTCCACCAAACAGCAACCCCTTTCAACAACACGAACCGGCCACCAACAGAAGTTCGAAAACACTTCATCATTACCAACCAAAACAGAGCTGATTCGAAAAACCTCCCACGAGAACCGCGAACAATCGTGAGAGAAACACGCACGAAACCAAGCTTGAAATCTGGAATTCACTTTCGCAGAACCGCAGTCACCGTGAACTCACAGAACCAAATCATCCCTTGACACCACGCTACAAACCTGCAACAAACCAATCAAAACAGACCCGGCCGCAACCCCAACCGTAAACCACCGGCGAGAATCACAGAACTTCCGCCGATTTCGAAGCCGTACAACCCAACTCAGACACAAGCTCACGCATCTACAAAACCGCCTTCCACCTCCATTCAACTACACCCCTCCGTCAACCTCAAACACCCGCGACCTCTCCGAACCGTCCAATCCGCCACTCAGCCTCAGCCCTCCGTGACAGGCCTAATCACCTTCAACTTTCCCTTTGCCAATCTCAAATCCCTAACCACCAGCCTTCCCGATCTGAAGCAAGAACGCCAAACCAAAAAACAGATTTTGAATGAAAAAACCTGAACAGAACTCGCAGACCAAACCCAGACATCCGCGACCAACCCTTCACTTTTTATGCCTCGCGACCACCACCTCCACCGGCCCAATTGCATCAGGATTGGCCGAAACATACAAACCTCTCAAGCCGCTACCCTCATAATCCGTCGCCACTTCCATCCACAAAACAGCCACAAAAAACCCCAAATCTTCCAATCCACGAACGAACCTTCAAACACCGAAGCCGACCATCACTTCGCCGACGAAGCCAAACCCAGAAAACCGTGAGAGCGAGAAACCAAATACTGAGCGAGAGAGAGAGACGAGAGCGAAACTGAGTAGAGAGATGGCCGTCGAGAGAACCGCGAGAAAACCCCCAAACCACCGTCAAAATATCCGCCGCCACCGTGAGTGAAATCGCCGCCGTGTTTCATTTTGGAAGGGTGGGTTTCGAGTTTCTTTTATCTGAACCGTGAATGAGGACGTGTGTTCTGTTTCCTTTCTGAACTTGTTACCATCTCCTTCTCTTTTGATTTTAAAACAAAAAATAACCCTTTCATTTTTTATTTTTTTTTCCATTTAATTACTGATAGTTTTTTAATTAATTTTACTGGATGTGGGTTTGTTCTAGGCCCATGAACATAACCCTGTTGCTGGTTACATCCCCTTCCTTACTCACATACTCCCTCTTCTATGCTTATTATTATTTGTTTTGTGTAAAGTTTTCTCAAGATGTTACTTGGTTACCCTTTTTATTTATTTCGTTTGTATATATTTATTTTATTAAACCTGATTTCTTGTCTTTTTCTTTTCGTTGTTGTTGAGCTAGACTTTGCAGCCCATGTTGGCTTCTGCTAGCTACATGTACACCATTACCGACCCATTATACCCCCTCTATATTTCTTTTATATATATATTTCTAACCTTTTTTTTATATATTTTATTTTCACATTTCTAACCTTTTATCATTATTATTATTATTTTATGATTTTTATGGTGTTTATTATCTTAGTAAAATCTTAAAAAATATTTAAATCTTCATTCGATATTTCTTTTTGGGGCCTATGATAAGAATAGGTGGTTTATTGACATTTGACTTTGTCAACATTGTCTAAACCCATTTGAGGCCATTTTTTTATTTCTTTATCGTTCACCGATTTCTCGATTTATACTTTATTATTAGGGGCCGATGATATGACAAAAAGTCACGATAAATCGTTTCCGATTAATCGTGACCAATATGAGGCCATTCATTTATTTATTCTATTTATTTTATTCCATTTAATTTATTCTATTTCAATTTATTTCACTTTATTTATTTTTTTATTTCTCGCACTTTTACACCATATTGACTTTAATTTTCAAAATAATAAATCCTTGGTCCAACGCCAAGTTGAGTTCACACACTTCACTCACACACGTAAGTCGGTCGTTTACGATCGCCATCTGCATATTCCTTACACTTCACAGCTTTCCAACTTAAGCAAATTGATGCACCACGCTTGTTTTCCACCCCCGCATTCTCGATCCATATGTCGAGCCATAGCCCGGTTACTAAACCCTTTACTTTGCATTTTCCATTTACTTCATTCAGTCCATTTTATTTGCAAGTAGCAACCTATGCCTTAGACTTAGGAGCTTGCACCCTCATTTATTTATTTCCTTTTTCTCGCATTTCAATCCAAAAGGGAAAGAACTCCTGCAGTTGACTCAATGTCATAGGAAGTTTAGCCATCCCTAGTTACCATTTTGACCTTAGCAATTAGGTCCTTCTTTTTCTTTGACCTTAGCAATTAGGTCCCTCATCCTTAGGTCCTTAGCCATTAGGAATTTTTATTTTACAACTTTTTGTGACTTTGCTAAAGTCACGTGAGTGTTTTAACACTTACCTTCCCCCGCAAACCTTGAGCGTAACCAAGTGTTCGTGAATCCTTAGGAGAACTACGAGTGCTCTGATTCTATACCCGATACGTAGGCATCGATGCGATGTTGTGCGAGCACCATTAGAAATAAAAACCTTAGGTTCCCATAATTTTAACAAGCAATAAATAACAATAACACAAATATTAACAAGAGGTTCCCGTAGGATACTGCGGATGCTTAGGATGCTAACACCTTCCCTAGGTATAATCAACCCCCGAACCTAGTTTCTCCTCATTTAGGGTTTTTACGATCTTTTTCCCTTTTCCTTTTGGATTAAATTAAAGTCGGTGGTGAACATAAAAGTTTTTCGATTCAAGCTCACTTAATAGCTTGGTATCCGATTCTCACCGCGACAGAAAATGGCGACTTCACTGGGGACACTATTTTTTAGGGTTAAGCCCACCTTGTATATTTGTATATTTGTTGTTGTATTGCTTGTTATTATTTGGGATTTTTGTTGGGTGTTCCATGTGTGGTGAGATAAGTCCTAACCCGGACTTGAGTGCAAAATAAGATAGGACGGTGGTATATTCAAAAAGGCTTGTAGGGAGTTGAGTCCCGATCAAGTTGACTTGAGACACCACCACTCAGCGGAGGCCTCCTCGGATGTAGTTTTGTTGATCGAGTTCAGTCGTGAAAACATTACTATATTCGACCTGAGAGCCATTAATGCTGAGGACCGTAGAACATTTACCCCCACTTGGCCTTTTAGGGATGTAGTGCGATGACTATGAGGGTGTAAATCCGAAATAGTTGATACGCGATACTGCACTCGGATGAGACTCTCTTGAGAATATTATTGATTACTAAGTTGAGTTGGGAAGTCGGTAATATCCGAAAGATGGGACAATGATTCTGGGAACTTTTAGAACCCGTTGTACAGGTACAAATAAACTCATAGTACATACCTTTTGGGAGGGTTGAACCTTCGACCTCATGCAAGCTTTGAACCTAAGCCTTGTTTGTGTTCATTGCATTCACGCATCATGAAGCATCATTTTCACCAATTTATTCAAGGAACTCAGAAACTCTATCTTTGCAAATATCATAGGTATCATCATGGACTTTGGAAGAAGAAAGACTGTCAAGTACACATTCAAAACTCCCAAACTCGAAGACCTAAGGAAATTAAGAGATTTGGTTTTGGATCAAGAAGCCTTCATGGAGAAGCATAGGAGACTTTTAGCCTTACTTAAGACTGAGTGGGACAGAAGGCTGCTCTCTGTGATGCTCCAGTTTTATGATCCTCTCTACCATTGTTTTACGTTCCCTGATTACCAATTGGCGCCTACTTTGGAAGAGTATTCATTTCTGGTGGGATCACGTGTTAAGGATGAGTTTCCATTCCCTGTTCTAGAGAAGGACCCTGAAGAAGCGGAGATTGCAAAGGCAACATATTTGAGTGTTCCTGAGGTCAAGGCAAATATGACCTATAAAGGAAAGATTTTTGGATTCCCTACAAAGTTTTTGGTGGAAAAGGCCAAGAATTTTGTTAGTGTGAAGGATATGAAAGCTTTTGAGGCGACCTTTATTCTGCTAATATATGGAGTGTTGCTTTTCCCAAACTTTGAAGATTTTGTCGACCTGAACGCCATCAAGATATTTCTGAAGAAGAACCCGGTCCCTACTTTGCTCGGAGACGCTTACCATTCCATCCATCTGAGGAATCACCATAAGGGAGGGATGATTACTTGTTGTGCATCATTGTTGTACGAGTGGTTTATTTCGCACTTGCCTAAGTCAGCTTCATTTTGGAATCTTAAGGATGGTTTGTGGTGGTCACAAAGGATCATGTCTTTTACCCACTCTGACATTAGTTGGTACAATCGTGTTTATGATGGAGCATTGATTATTGATAGCTGTGGTGATTTTGCTAATGTGCCTCTTCTTGGCACTAAGGGAGGAATCAGCTATAATCCAGTTTTGGCTCGCCGCCAACTCGGGTATCCGTTGAGGGACAAACCTAAGAGTGTTGAAGTGGAAGGAATTTTCTTTAAGGATGACGAAGAACCAGAGCTCAAGAAACAGATTATGCAAGCTTGGAAGTACATCCATAGGAAGGGGAGGAGTAGCTTGGGAAAGCCGAATTGTGTTTCAATGGAACCCTATCTCCAATGGGTACGAGATAGGGCAATCATTCTGAAGATGCCTTACCCTCGCCAGGATCCTATGACCTTCAAGAAACCCATTCTAATCTTTATGGACGATGCAGAGAAGCTGAAGATTGATTTGGAGAAAGAGCTTCGAGAGAAGAATGCATGGAAGAATCGACATCAGATCATCAGTAGTGAGAATGAAGAACTTAGAAGACAACTGAAGATGAAGGAAGAAGAGCTCTCCAACAAGAAAAGGAAAGCGCAAGAGGATTTATTTTCCTCTAGCACTCAAGAGGACACTTCTTGGAAGTCGATCGTGGATCAACTTATGCTTGAAAGGGCTCAGATGAAGGCACAAATCGAGAAGCTCAACTTGAGGCTTTTAGGAGAATCTCCTTAGGACTTTGTCTTTGTTTTTATTAAGCTTTGTTTGGGATTTTTGAAGATGTACTCAAGACTTTGTATCACTTTTTGAATTTAATGAAATCATAACCTTTTGATTATTATGTGTTCCTTGGTATTTGCAAATTATTTCTTAAGTTCCTTGAATAAATTTTTTATTTTCGCATTGCACTCATACATTTGGCATTTCATTTGCATTTTTTTCATAAAACTCATTCCCGTCATCTGCTCTCAATTCGGCTTTCACACTGAGGCTCTCACGCAAATACTACACTCGAGCTCAAGCCAGAAAGAGGATGGCTGAAAGAGACATAGAGATGGACAGAGTTAACGAGGAGCTTACTGAAATTCGTGGAAATATGGGTCAGATGATGGAAATGTTGCAGGTCATTCGAGCAAAGATGGATACCCAGCAGACTGTAGTGTCAAAAATTGTCACTGCAACGACTGAGCCTACGTCATCAGTCACTACCCCTGTGACCTGGCCTCCTTTTGGGCTTCCTCAGGGATTCGTTCCTCCTCCACAAGGTTTTGCTTCTCAAAGTGTTATTCCTTCTTCCCAAGGACTTGCTACTCAGGGTTTCTTCCCTCCTTCTCAAGGTTTTGCTACTCAAAGTTTCATTCCTTCTTCCCAAGGACTTGCTGCTCAGGGTTTCTTCCCTCCGTCCCAAGGCTTAGCTTCTCAAAGTTTCGCACCTCCTTCTCAGGGCATGGCATTTCCTTTCCAAGGTTTTGTGCCTCCTCCTCAAGGATTTGCTGCTCAACAAACTGTTCCTGTGACTAATGAAGAGAATCATGCAGTTGCTAATTTTACACAAGACATTGTGCACACCCGTGCCCAACCATACTTTAATGACCATCAGGTGTATGACGCGCCCGCTATGTCTGAAAACGGAGACGAGAAACATGAGAAAATGCAAGAGAATTTTGAAACCCTTGAAAAAAGGTTAAGAGCGATTGAAGGTGACCAGATCTTTGGGGCTGCTGCTAGAGAGATGTGTCTGGTGTCTGGTTTGGTAATACCTCCAAAGTTCAAGATACCCACCTTTGATATGTATGAGGGTGCAACTTGTCCTAAGAACCATCTATTGATGTACTATCGAAGAATGGCTGCGCAGGTGGACAATGATAAATTAATGATCCACTGCTTCCAGGACAGTCTGAAGGGAATCTCCTCCAAATGGTATCTAACTCTAGACCAGTCGAAGATTCGCAGTTTCCAAGACTTGGCAGATGCTTTCATCCAACAATACAAATACAACATGGACCTTGCTCCCGATAGGAAGCAACTGCTGAGTATGTCACAAAAAGATTCTGAATCATTTAAAGAATATGCTCAGAGGTGGAGAGGGACCGCTTCTCAGGTAGAGCCCCCACTGACTGAAAAAGAATTAGCTGACTGGTTTGTTGACACTGTGCAACCAGAATTCTATGAGAGAATGGTGGGAAGCATAACTGCTAGTTTCTCTGATTTAGTGGCTGTGGGAATCAAGGTAGAACTCGTTTTGAAAAGTGGAAAGATGAGTGGTGCATCTGGCAGTTCCAGCAGTGGTAGTGGAAATATTGGCAAGAAATTTACCAGTAATTTCCACAAGAAGAAGGAGGGTGAGACGAACGCCATAATGACAAGTCAAAGAAGAAATCCTCTTTAGCAGAGACCTCCACCTATGGCTCAACAGCAGTATGCTCATCAACAGCAGTATGCCCAACATCCTTATGTAGCGGCAGTTCAACCGTCATTTAATCCACAAGTCCCGATGTATCGGCCAACTCAAGCAGTACCGATGTATCAACAAGCGGCTCCAGTGGTTCCACCTTATCAGTCAATGCTCAACAATCCAGGCTATCAACAAGCGCCCAATGCTTCAGCCTACCAGCAGAGGACTCCAGCTCCTCACCCGAATCCCAACTTTCAGAATAGAAGACCGGGAGGAAGGCCTCCTAATCCTCGAATCCCTATAACTTATACTGAATTATATCCTTCACTGCTGAAGAAAGGTTTGGTTACTCCAAGGCCTTTGGGTCCTCCACCAAATCCGCTCCCACCAAATTACAACCCAAATGCCCACTGTTTATTCCATGAAGGTGCCCCAGGGCACGATTTGGAGGGTTGTTATGCTTTGAAGTACATAGTGAAGGATTTGATGGAGAAAAACATTCTGTCATTTGGGAATACTGGTCCGAATGTCAAAGATAATCTTTTACCCAAGCATGGGTCCATAAATGCCATTGTTGACGAGTCTGAAGAAGGTTTGATTTTCAACGCCACAGAGATCAAGACCCCGCTTCGAGACTTCCATGCAAAATTAGTGGGGGCGGGTATACTGAAGAGCTGTCATAAGAATTGTGAAGGTTGTGTTGATAAACCAAAAGGATGTGAATTGGTCTTAAAAGATGTTCAAGATTTGATTGATGAAGGTGTCTTACAAGTGGGCGGTCATATGAAGAGGAATGAAGTGGCAATGATTGAACCCATTTTCAACTTGCCTGAATCTGATTCTACCTGGGTGCCAGTGTTCAACCTGCCTGAATCTTCAGGAGTTCAACCTATCTTCAATACTCCAGAATCTGTGGTGCCAATTTTCAATATACCTGAGCCAAGATTTGAACAAAGGAGTAACCCTTTCCTTTATGAGGACACTAAAGCAGTTCCATGGAAGTATGATACAGGGAAGGTTCATCAGAAGATCGATAAAGCTAGTCAGAAGGAAGGTTCAAAAGTTGCAAGTGCTGACATAGCGGGTGCAGGTCGTTTGACTCGCAGTGGTCGTGTTTATACTCAGCAAGTCAATACGGCTCCGCCTAAAGAAGTCATTCCAGTTGTTGCCAACAAGGATAAAGAAGTAGTCTTGGGAGAAGAGGATGCAGAATTTCTCAGAATCATTAAGAAGAGTGATTATAAGGTTATTGATCAGCTACATCAAACGCCTTCCAAAATATCTATCCTATCACTTCTTATGCATTCTCCGGCTCATCGAAGTGCGCTTCAGAAGTTGCTAGCTCAAGCACATGTTACGCATGATATAACTGTGAATCAGTTTGATGGAGTCATTGCCAATATCACTGCATGTAACAATCTCAGCTTCAGTATGGAAGATCTTCCAAAGGAAGGCTTGGACCATAACCGTGCTCTCCACATATCTGTGAAATGTCAAGAGGATACTTTAGCAAGAGTTCTTGTGGATACAGGATCTTCATTGAATGTTTTGCCGAAAAGAACACTTGCTAAGTTATCTTATCAAGGGGCAGAGATGAGGCCCAGCGCACTGATTGTGAAAGCTTTTGATGGGTCAAGGAGGACCGTTATTGGAGAAGTAGACCTACCAATCTTGATTGGGCCACATGTCTTCAAAATCACCTTCCAGGTTATGGACATCAATCCTAATTACAGTTGCTTGCTGGGAAGACCTTGGATCCATGCTGCTGGGGCAGTCACTTCTACCCTACATCAAAAGATGAAGTTTGTGGTCGATAACAAGCTGGTAACCGTGTCTGGGGAAGAAGATCTCATGGTTAGCAACCTTTCATCCTTTAGCTATATTGAGGCTGATGAAGATGCTTTGGAAACTTCTTTCCAAGCTCTTGAGATAGCCAATGTTGTCCTTTTGGAAGTAGAGGAACCAAAAGGGAAGGGTATCCCATCTTTTGCATCGCTGAAGAGTACCATTTCCACCATTGAAGAAAGAAGCTATGAAGGTTGGGGTGATGTCATCGAAGTCAAACAGAAGCTAGATCGTTGCGGGTTGGGTTACAAACCAACTCATGTGAAGGAAGGAGCATCAACCTCCGTTAAAGGACGTCCGAAGACCATTCAAGAGGTGTTTTCCAGCGCCGGCTATCAGGTCAATGCAATAGATGGAGGTTCTGAAGATGAAGATGTGAATCATCTGGTGTATCAGTGTGAAGAAGCCTTGGACAATTGGGAGGCAGTCGAGATCCCAGAGTTTTTTCCATTGTCGAAGTAATTTGTTGTTTTTAAATGTTTTCAAAGTTCCCTAGCTCTGCCCAAGGCTATGGGAGTATTTTGTAGGGCCCCTTCATTTCCAAAGTTATTATCAATGAAGGCATTTTGTTAAACTCTTATTTTGATCATTTACTGTTTTTCTCTATCTCTCTCTTTTCACTTTTAAAAGAAAATGGCAATCTTTCAAAACCAATAAAAAGCTTTTTCTCTTGCATTTCTCTATTCTCCACTTTTAATAAAAGCAAATCATTATCATATGCAGAATAAACGAAAACCCTGTTGAATCCAATGACTCTACATTCTCTCCTAACTTTGATTCGCCCATCTACCAAGCGGAAGATGAAAGTGAGGAAGATTGTGACATTCCCGAAGAACTGGCAAGATTAGTTGAGTATGAGTACACAGATCTTCAGCCACATAAGGAGCAGGTTGAGACCATCAACCTTGGCACTGATGAAGATGAGAAGGAAGTCAAGATTGGTACAACACTTGGGGCAGACATCAGAGAAAGATTGGTCAAGCTTCTCAGAGAGTACGTAGATGTGTTTGCATGGTCATATCAGGATATGCCCGGCTTAGACACAGACATAGTGGTCCACAAGTTATCTCTTCGACCAGACTGTCTTCCTGTAAAGCAAAAGCTTCGAAGAACAAGACCAGACATGGCTCTGAAGATTCGAGAAGAGGTCAAAAGGCAGTTTGATGCGGGGTTCCTCGTAGTTGCAAAGTACCCTGAGTGGGTAGCTAATATTGTGCCAGTCCCTAAAAAGGATGGAAAAGTCAGAATGTGTGTGGACTATAGGGATTTGAACAAAGCCAGTCCGAAGGACGATTTCCCTCTTCCGCATATTGATACTTTGGTTGGCAACACTGCTAAATTTGTTGTTTTCTCCTTCATGGATGGGTTTTCAGGATACAACCAGATCAAGATGGATCCTGACGATATGGAAAAGACTACATTCATCACACCATGGGGCACTTATTGTTACAAGGTTATGCCATTTGGTCTCAGAAATGCAGGAGCCACTTATCAGAGGGCAATGGTCACCCTTTTCCATGATATGATGCATAAAGAGATAGAAGTCTATGTGGATGATATGATTGCCAAATCACAGAGTGAGGAGGATCATTTGAATCATCTCTTGAAGTTATTTGAGCGTCTCAGAAAGTTCCAACTGCGTCTGAATCCAGTTAAGTGTACTTTTGGTGTCCGATCAGGAAAGTTACTTGGTTTTATTGTTAGTCAGCAAGGAATTGAAGTAGATCCAGATAAGGTCAGAGCAATTCAAGAGATGCCAGCTCCCAAAACAGAAAAGCAAGTCAGAGGTTTCCTTGGAAGATTGAACTACATCTCCAGATTTATCTCCAACATGACTGCTACTTGTGAGCCTTTATTCAAGTTACTCCGGAAGAATCAAGCAATTGAGTGGAGTTCCGATTGTCAACTGGCTTTTGAGAAGATTAAGGTTTATCTACAAGAACCTCCTATCTTGATCCCACCTACTCCAGGGAAGCCCCTTTTCATGTATCTGACTGTAATCGAGGGATCTATGGGTTGCGTATTAGGCCAACAGGACGAAACTGGTCGTAAGGAGCACGCCATTTATTACTTAAGCAAGAAGTTCACAGACTGTGAAAGCAGATATTCGCTTTTAGAGAAGACTTGTTGTGCTTTGGCATGGGCGGCCAGACGCCTCAGGCAGTACATGATTTGTCACACTACTTTGTTGATCTCGAAAATGGATCCAATAAAGTACATCTTTGAGAAGCCTGCCTTGACAGGAAGACTCGCCCGTTGGCACATGTTGTTATCCGAATACGACATCCAATATGTAACCCAGAAGTCTATCAAGGGCAGTGTTTTATCTGAATACCTTGCTGATCATCCTGTCGAAGATTATGAACCTTTGAAATTCGATTTCCCGGACGAGGACATTATGTTGATAAAGGACTGTGAAGTTCCAGGTCCTGATGAAGGTCCCGAGCCAGGTTCTCGTTGGAAGATGATGTTTGATGGTTCCTCTAACTACACGGGGCATGGTGTAGGAGTTGTTTTGATGAATCCTGATGGTGGTTATACTCCTTTCACAGCCAGATTATGTTTCGAATGTACAAACAACATCGCAGAGTATGAAGCCTGTGTTTTGGGTATCGAAGCTGCAATTGATACCAGAATCAAGATTCTTGATGTATATGGAGACTAAGCCTTAGTAATATACCAAGTCAAAGGTGAATGGGAGACCCATGACGAGAAGTTGATCCCATACCGTGCCCACATTGTGGAATTGATCAAATACTTTGATGAAGTCACTTTCCATCATGTTCCAAGGGCAGAAAATCAAATAGCAGACGCCTTGGCAATGTTGGCCTCTATGTTTCAAGTCAGATTTCTTAATGAAGCTCCACTCATTACAATCGAGCAAAGAACTGCACCAGCCTACTGCCTACTGGTCGAAGAGGAAACTGATGAGAAACCGTGGTTCTATGACATCAAGAACTATTTGCAGAATCAGGAGTACCCAGCTGACGCAACAACTCTGGATAAGAAGACTTTAAGAAGATTGGCGTCCAAATTTTTCCTCAGCAACAATGTGCTTTACAAGAGAAATCATGATATGGTTCTGCTCAGATGTGTGGACAAACGCGAAGCAGACTTATTGATCAGGGAAATCCATGAAGGATCATTTGGAACACATGCCAATGGACATGCCATGTCCAGGAAGATTTTGAGAGCTGGATACTTCTGGTTGACCATGGAATCAGATTGTTTCAAGTATGCCAGGAAGTGTCATAAATGCCAGATTTATGCCGACAAGGTGCACGTACCTCCAACAGTTTTGAATGTTCTGTCATCGCCTTGGCCTTTCTCAATGTGGGGCATTGACATGATAGGGGAAATTGATCCTAAAGCTTCCAACGGTCACCGGTTTATCTTGGTCGCAATTGATTATTTCACCAAATGGGTAGAAGCAGCTTCCTACGCCAATGTGACAAAGCAAGTGGTTGCCCGCTTCATCAAGAACCAAATTATCTGCCGTTATGGAATCCCAAGTCGAATCATCACAGATAATGGGACCAATTTGAACAACAAAACAATGAAAGAGCTGTGTGAGACATTCAAGATTGAACATCATAACTCTTCTCCGTATCGTCTGAAGATGAATGGAGCGGTTGAAGCTGCAAACAAGAACATCAAAAAGATTCTGCAGAAGATGGTAAAAACTTACAAAGATTGGCACGAGATGTTACCATATGCTTTACACGGATACAGAACATCAGTTCGCACTTCAACAGGGGCAACCCCTTTCTCTCTGGTGTATGGGATGGATGCAGTTCTCCATATTGAAGTAGAGATACCATCTTTGAGAATCTTGATGGAAACCAAACTGGAGGAAGCTGAGTGGGTCCAGAGTAGGTTTGACCAACTGAACCTCATTGACGAGAAGAGAATGACCGCCATGTGCCATGGCCAGCTGTACCAGAAGCGCATCAAGAGAGCATTTGACAAGAAAGTCCGTCTCCGAGAATTCAAAGAAGGAGATCTTGTACTCAAGAAAATCTTGCCAGTCCACAAAGACATGCGTGGAAAATGGAGTCCTAACTATGAAGGCCCATATGTTGTGAAGGTGGCATTCTCCGGAGGTTCCTTAATCCTTACAACTATGGATGGTGAACAGCTGAAACACCCGGTGAATTCTGATGCAGTCAAAAAATATTATGCCTAAATAAAACCCGATAGGTCGAAAACCAGAAATGGCGACCTATGCAAAAAATGGGTATCCCGGTGGATCAAAACCTATGAAGGAGATCCAGGCAAAAGTTAGGGATAAAAATGAAAAATAAGAGCTCGCTAAGTTGAAAACCCGAAAGGGCGGCTTAGGCAAAAAAGAGCGTCCCGGTGGATTGAAAACCCGAAAGGGAGATCCAGGCAAAAGTTAGGGACAAAGGCATTTGACTGTATCAGATGGTGTTTACCATTACTGAAGAATCATACTGGAAGAACAAATCCAATTGCTCTTGTCAGAAGCAAGGTGTCGGGCAGTCTTAGTTATTAGGGATTGTAGTGGTCGTTGGATTCAATGTAGACCTTTCCCCATTGCCATTTTCAAATTGTAATTTCCCATGGAGGTTTTGCCATTAGCAAGCTACCATTCTTGAATAAAATACAAACTTTGCCTATGAATTTTGTTGTTCAGCTTCTTATTTTCTTTTGTTATGCAAAATGCCATCACTTGATTACAATTTAACTCTGAAAATGACAAGTTTTTTTAAGGAAATGTTTTTTGAAAACACACTGAAAAACTTTTAAGTTTCTTTGACTTTGGAAAATTGAAAAAACCTTCTGTTCCCCAAGAAGTCCTAGTTTGCAACAACACTTTTATACTATTATTACAGAAATCCCCATAGAAGTTCAAAACTGACAACACTCTTGGATGGATCCTTGGACCAAGCATGATTTCCAAGTTCGAAGACATCTCCCTAGTGTTTTTCATGTTTGCTCATCTAAGTATTGGTGTTGAGAGCCTACTCCTCTTTGAGTCTTGTCAAAACTCTTTGTCTCTTTTGTCACACCCCAAATTTTACCCCTAACTGCTCGCATCATACATTCATCGCATTTAGCAGGGAATTCCAGGATTTATTTTTTTCTGTTGCTTTCAATTCATTTTCAAGTTATTTATAATTTTAACTCTTAATTTCTTTTCACTTATAAGCTTCCATTTTAATTTAATTTTCTATTTCTCATTTATAACTTTTTAATTCATTTTTTGTGTTTTAATTTTAATTTCTATTTTCGTTTCTATTTTCAAGTTCCTATTTTAAAATTTTATTTCAATTCCTATTTCTAATTTTTAGTTCAATTTTCAAATTCTTCCTAAAACTTATTTGTTATTTCTATTCATTTTCAAGTTCTCATTTCTAAATTAATTTTTACTTCATTTTCAAGTTTTTATTTTTTTTAATTTATTTTCTATTCTTCAATTTTTAATTTTTATTTCATTTTCAAGTTGTTACTTCTAAATTTAATGTCAATTTCTAATTCATGTATTCATTTTATAAACTCCAAAAATTATTTCTTTAGTTCTAAGTTTTTTTTAATTCCTAGTTTAATTATTTAGTTTCTAAGTTATTTTCAATTTTAAGTTTAATTCCTTTTTTAATTCACTTCTAATTCAAGTTTATATTTAATTTCTAATTTAAAGTTCTCATTTCAAATATTAAGTTTCAATTTCAAATTATAATCACAAGTGTAAATATACAACTTTTATTCCAAATATTTGTTTATATTACAATTACAAGAAAATATGTACAACACAACCACAATTCAAAATGCACAATACAGCAGCACAAGGCAACAAAATTCAGCAGCATGCAGCCACCAACAACTCTGCTCCACTACTCCATTGCAACAATTTTTCAGACTTTGTCCCCTCTCTCAAAACACCCTTCACCTACAAGCAACAAGGACAAATTTCAGCAATAATACAACACAGAACAGCCACTAATCACCATACTGTTACATTCAAAATCACACAAAAAAATCTGCCTCAAAAACAACTCAAACACACTGCAAAACACTACAAAAAACAGCCCTCAAACTCACTGCAGAACAGCCCCAAAATCACTACCAAAAATTCAGCCTTCAAACACTGTTACAGCCATAAGATCACTTACAAAACAGCCATAAAATCACCCAAAAAAAACAGTCCCAAAAGCAACTCAGAATAGCCATCAAAACCTCACAGAACAGCAAAAAAAACATTCAGAAGAACGGCGGAAGAGGAATAGGAGGCTTACCACTTGCGGATTCGTCACCCCGATAACTTTCGGGTCGGTATTGTTCTTTTTCTTTCACCTCTTTTCAGCACTTTATTCATAGCTAGGCTTGTCTTTTCACCATTTCATTTCATCACATCTCATCTTGCATTCACAGCCATAGAGAACTTCAAACATACATACCTTCAAACAAAATCACAAAAATTCAGCAAACGAAAATAAGAACAAACCAAAAAAGAAATAATAACTCAAAAAAAAAGGGCAGCAAGAGTCATACACGAAACTCTAGCAAACTCTCAGCAAAATACAAACTTAGCCATTTATTTTCACACTACAAACCTGCAAAAGAAACCAAATCATATCTTTCAGAACCTCAACAACAACTTTGAACAAACCGCTTCTTGCCCAAAAAAAAAGACCCACAGACCGAAACTAAACCCTTCCACAGAAATCATAAAAAACGTGAATCTAAAACAAAACAACAAAAAACAACTTCAGACCCCTTCACCATAACAGATTCGAAACCAAAATGAAATAAACAGAAGAAGATGAAATAGAACACAGAAGAAGATGACATCCGCGACCAACCCTTCACTTTTTATGCCTCGCGACCACCACCTCCACCGGCCCAATTGCATCAGGATTGGCCGAAACATACAAACCTCTCAAGCCGCTACCCTCATAATCCGTCGCCACTTCCATCCACAAAACAGCCACAAAAAACCCCAAATCTTCCAATCCACGAACGAACCTTCAAACACCGAAGCCGGCCATCACTTCGCCGACGAAGCCAAACCCAGAAAACCGTGAGAGCAAGAAACCAAATACTGAGCGAGAGAGAGAGAGACGAGAGCGAAACTGAGTAGAGAGAGGGCCGTCGAGAGAACCGCGAGAAAACCCCCAAACCACCGTCAAAATATCCGCCGCCACCGTGAGTGAAATCGCCGCCGTGTTTCATTTTGGAAGGGTGGGTTTCGAGTTTCTTTTATCTGAACCGTGAATGAGGACGTGTGTTCTGTTTCCTTTCTGAACTTGTTATCATCTCCTTCTCTTTTGATTTTAAAACAAAAAATAACCCTTTCATTTTTATTTTATTTTTCCATTTAATTACTGATAGTTTTTTAATTAATTTTACTGGATGTGGGTTTGTTCTAGGCCCATGAACATAACCCTGTTGCTGGTTACATCCCCTTCCTTACTCACATACTCCCTCTTCAATGCTTATTATTATTTGTTTTGTGTAAAGTTTTCTCAAGATGTTACTTGGTTACCCTTTTTATTTATTTCGTTTGTATATATTTATTTTATTAAACCTGATTTCTTGTCTTTTTCTTTTCGTTGTTGTTGAGCTGGACTTTGCAGCACATGTTGGCTTCTGCTAGCTACATGTACACCATTACCGACCCATTATACCCCCTCTATATTTCTTTTATATATATATATTTCTAACCTTTTTTTTTTATATATTTTATTTTCACATTTCTAACCTTTTATCATTATTATTATTATTTTATGATTTTTATGGTGTTTATTATCTTAGTAAAATCTTAAAAAATATTTAAATCTTCATTCGATATTTCTTTTTGGGGCCTATGATAAGAATAGGTGGTTTATTGACATTTGACTTTGTCAACATTGTCTAAACCCATTTGAGGCCATTTTTCTATTTCTTTATCGTTCACCGATTTCTCGATTTATACTTTATTATTAGGGGCCGATGATATGACAAAAAGTCACGATAAATCGTTTCCGATTAATCGTGACCAATATGAGGCCATTCATTTATTAGAATGTTTATCCACTTGCCCATTGTGTTCAACAATTGGAAGGCAATTTCAACGGATAAAAAAATAAAGTTTTATGATGAAAAGATAAAGGTATCATTAATAAACAACTATATATTTTTAAAATTAATTTCATGGTGATTATTATTTGCTTTATCAACTAATTTTTATTTTTATGGTTAGCTTCATTTTGTTGTTGATGATGGGCATGACAAAAATTTCATACTTGCTTCTGCTGCAAAGAAATGGAGAGAAGCCCGACATAATTTGTTTGATAAATATTATAGTTGGGATCTCACATTAGAGGAAAATATTGCAAATTTTCCAAAAGGAATTATTGACGAAAACGATTGGGCCGTTTTTGTTCAATATAGGCGGAGAGAAAAAACATAGGTAATATTAGTGTTTTACTCGTATAATTGTATTTTTAATTAACAATGAACTTTATGTTAACTTAGGTGAATCAAGTAAAAATAAATCATTTCAATTGAGATAAATGCATATATAGTTCTATAAATCATGTGTTTGGTGGATATTGCACCTTTACTAGCTGGGAACACTATATTGTTAATGTGACTTAGTTTAGTACTCTTTTATTAAGCTTTGTTAACAATTTAACAGATGGAACAATGGAACCAAATATATATAAGGATAAAGTATTACAACACCCTCATTGATGCTTTATTGGAACAGTGGAACCAAATATATATTGGATTCATAAACTAATTATGTAAGATGTTATGGTATTGTTAGAAGTACTTGCTATTGTTCTATAAATGAAAATATACATAAACAACAAGTAATGTTGCATGTGACTGTATATACAACTACCTACTAATGGGAGAGACTGACTACCTATTAATAATAGTTCTTGTCACATAAAAGAAGAATTGTTTTTAATAGTAATAGCCTATATACTAAGAATGTTATACTAAGAAGGAAAAACACATCCATCTTTATTTTAATTTTCAATTAATCATGTACTTTGTTCTTAGATTTTTCTACATTAAATGTGTAAATTGTGTTTGATCCCATGTATAATTTTATTATCTGTTACTGATCGTACCTGGAGATCAGGATCCGATATGGCTGGCGTCGAGCGTTGTTGAAGGACGGTGGATAAGGAGAAGAGGGGGGTGTACCTGCAAGGCACTCCAATGCTGAAGTAAGACACTGAGCAAAGAGTGAGCAAGTACAAGAATTAAGGTCAGAGAATTGAATACCTGACCCTCTCAAATGAGAGGGTTTATATATTGGTCCAAGTGGATGATTATTGGTTCAAACCGTTGGGCGAGGATCGCGGAATCTGTATGAATAGGTAACAGTCAAAACTAGCCGTTGGAAGACTTCGTCTTGGTCGGTATGGCTTTGGTCGGCAAAGACCATCATTCTTAATGTTGCTCGACGTCGAGCGTGCCACAAAGCTGGTTTGCTTGGCCCAATTTTGGGAGTTGGGCCTGCCCAGAACAGGAGCCCCCCAAGTCGTTGCTCCTACGGAGGAGCGGTGACTTAGTAATGGTTTCGTGTCCAAGGTGTATGCAGTGCGTATGGTGTCTTTCGTGCGCGGACCAGGAAGTTATCGTCGATGATCCTCGGTAGGTGGGCAGTTGTTTCGTCGCCCGACAAAAGGGGATATGAAACGAAAAGTTGGCATGTTTGGGAATTCGCGCCTATTTAATGTTCTGACGGCTAGCCTAGGGGCTAGAGCGTAGGTAATTATTGGCTAGGGGTAGGGGTCACGCGTCTCTGCACATGATCCCTTCCCTATAAATAGGATCCCAAGGCTTTCTTGTAAGCTTTTTTGTTTCGCCTTCTTCTCCACTGCACTGCTCGTTCGTCAGTCATTGCTCTCAGTCGTCGACCACCGCTTTCATCCATCGACCACCGCCTCCAAAGCTAATTATTTTTGCAAATGGCCTCCCAAGCTCCAGGTACGGCTTTTATTTGCGTTTATACTAGTCATAGGCTTGATATTTAGCAATGTATGTGGCATAGGATAGCGTTTCCGGTAGTTTAGGTTTAAAATAAGTAGGTAAAAGATCTTCTGCCACCGTTGTTCGTCGACTATGAACCCTAGTTCGTGGTCGATGATGCTCCTGGTCGACTTTAACTTGGGACCTGGAAAGTACCTAGGTTTAGATCGTCTCATCTCCGATGTCGGGCGTTGGCCATCGTCTTGAGCGGTGGTTAGCCAGGGGCTATGGCTCGGGATCTTATTCCTGGGCCGATGCGCGCCCTTTCACTTGTCGAGCAGTTGAAGGGTGGATTTGATATTCTTAATCGAATTCACTGACGCCTTTCCTCTGCTTTTCAGGTGAAAATTCGCTCATGGACCCGCTTGATATCTCATCAGAAGAGGTATCCTCGGAAGACTCTAGTTCTTCTGCATCTGTTTCCTCCGACTCCGGAAGCTCGTCAGGAGAATCGGACGCGACCACAATGGAAGAAGGAGCCCCTGACTCTGGAGAGACGACAGATTCCCCTCGCTGCCCGGAAGACATAAGAACCGCGCCCGAAGAATGGGTAGTGGAAGACTTGCTCGATAAAGTGTCGTCGTTTTCGAGGCCTCGCGCGGAGCCATTGCCCACTGTCTGTGACCCAGAGGATTAGGTCGTCACTTTCCCGGGGGACGATGACCATATCTTCTCAGACTTCGGCGGTCGCAAATTTTCAATGTACGAGTACGCGACTTCGGTCTTAGGGGTGACCTTGCGCTGTGCTCGGGCACTTGGGTGTGGTCCCGTCCCAGCTGCACCCCAACTCTTACGCGTTTCTGAGAGTGTTTGAGGTAACGTGTGCCCATCTGGGTGTTAGAGCCACGCTTCCTTTGTTCTTTCGTCTGTTCTCGCTACAACGCCAAGTAGGGCGGGGGACCGACCTGAAGGGATTTGTCTTCTTCAAGCAGCGGACCAAGATTTTCAAAGCTCATTCAGAGTCTATCCGGGCTTTCAAGACGGATTACTTTTTGATTAAACCGGCGAGCACGGAAGCTGTGAGGGCGCTGAGTTTCTTGGGGATAGACACCGATGAAAATGACGAGCCCAGACTCGATGATCAAGGACAGATGATTCCGAGGAGGCTCTGGCTGTTTCCTTTCTCGTGGAGTTACGCTCAATACGGGCGACCGATTAGTGAGTTTGTCCAAGTAGGGGACTCCCTTAACGAGGATGATGCGGTCAGCTTTGAGGCCTTTAGGAAATTGATAGCTTCGTTTACCCCGACTCCTCTGCTGGACGGAGAGGGTAAAATAATGCTGGACCAGGATGGGGGAGAGGCTGTGGAGCGTCCTTTGATAGACGTCACAGACCTGCTGGCGTGTAACACCGGGCAAGAAGTGTCTGAGTTTTTTGGTATTTGTTTTTATTTCTACTTGTTACTATGTTTTGATAATATTTTGTCGTCCGTGACTAATCTTGTGTGCTCTTTTTCTTTCCTTTGCAGGCTCCCTATCGAACCCTCTTGATAAGATTCAGGAGGGCCTGCGTCAGCAATAGAAGAAGAAGTCGCGAGTCGTTCAAACCAAGCTGACCGAGACGAGCGGCTTTGGGTCGGGGACCCTGGTTCAAGGTTCTCCGAGCACGTCTACCGGCTTGCTTATGAAAAAACATAAGTCTGCAGCGACCGTAGACTTGACGGCCAAGGCTCCCCCCAAACCGAAGCATATGTTGCCGCCTTGCTTTGTGAAGCGAAATTATTTTGAAGGGACGAGCATGGAGGTTGACCGGGCGGACTCTCTGTTTGTCGAGGCAATGGATTGCCCTGCCCGACGACTGTCTTTGGCTCAGGATGCGAGCGCTGTTATGCGGGTTTTGTCCATGGCCTGGTTGACGGCCAAAGGAAACCCTGGGCAAGAAATGGAGGTAGCGAGGTTGAAGGAGTGTCGCTCCCACCAAATGACACCTGGTCAGAAGGGGTACAGACGCGAACGGTCGGCGAAAGGAGGGTGTGAGAACACACAGGAGTGAACTCACAGGAAATGAATAGAGTCGCCAGCTAGGCATTTTTATCCCGGAGGAAAGGTAATGCTGCATAGACCTAGAAAGATATGGATAAGACGGTTGCGAACCAGAGAGACTGAGAAAGGGGGTTGGTTACAACCTGGGAAGGTATTAGCACCCAGATTGTCCGTCGTACTCGACGGGATCCACGCTTAAGAGATTTGTGTTTTAAAGGGGTAGTGTCAGTGCAATTTGTGATAAAATAGCTGGAAAAGAATGTACAGGTGTCGGTGTAAAGGAAGTGTAAAGTGTATAAATGATGTGTCAGTGTAAGAATGAGAATGAATTGCTCAAGATTATGAGGCTTAAAGAATGAAGCTGGAAAGAGGGGGAATATACAGAGACTTTTGTTCGATAACTGTTAAGTTATGCCTACGTATCCTCTCGTGCAATGAGGAAGTCAGAACACCGTAGTTCGGCCCAAAGAGACTGAAAGATGAACTGACTTGTGAACTGCTTACTTGCCTATGCTCAAGTGTATGATCTGTCTGGCACAGATGCAAACTGTCTTGCATTAGACGGAAGAAGCAAGTTCTCGTTATGAGTGAATGAGATGAGAAGAGAATCCCGGAGGAGACGATTATTGTTCGTTTTTGTGCTTTCAGTCTTTTATTGCTTTTGGAGATTTGTCATAAGTCAATGAGCTTAAGCCTAAACCAATGGATTTAGTAAGCTCATCACATCTTCCCTCTGATTAGGGGTAATGAGAATACCTTAAGTGTGAAGTCAACTTCTCACACTTAATCACCTTTGGTGTAGGATTAAGATCATTAACCTACTTGTGATTATTTAGATGTTTTTGGTGTTTTTGTTTAGTGTTAAGTAATGAGATTAAGCCATAATCAGGGATTAAACAGACTAATTACACCATCCTAATAGAAGGATAATAGATGAGAATGTTTAAGCTGAGGAAAGCTCCTCAACTTAATCCATGATTAGGGATTAAACTCGTGACAAAACAAGCCTTTGATTAAGTGGATTTTATTAATGGTATGATGATGAAGTGATTTTTAGGGTTTGTAAGACAACTTGAGGGGGACTTGTCCATTAACACTAGGGTTAGTCCTTCTTAACCAATTAAGGAAGAATTAGAACCCTAATGCAAGGCCCAAGTTACAAGTGTGATGTCTTGATGATTATTAGATGAATTGATTAAAGGATTTAAACACATTAAGGGTTTAACACTTAGGATTAAAGTTATACACTCCATCCTAATAGAAGGATGCAGGTATAAGCCTAATCACAAAGCCTTAAAGCCTTTAGGGTTTAGTCCCTGATTATGAGGTGAGAAGAGAAGACTCAATGAGACACAAAGGTAAAACTAAGTGGGGAGACTAATTAAAACCCTAATCATTGTCATGCTTGGTTGTTCCTAAGGTTTGTGAGGTTTAAGAAAGAAATCTTCAGAGGAACCACCAGGAAGCAGATGAAAGGAGCAAAGAGAAGCAAAGTAACTTGCTTCATTCAAGAAGTCAAGTCACTTGAAGAAAGAAAGTAAGAAGAAGAAGAATGAGCAAGCTCAATCTCAAACACAAATCAAAATGCAGCAATGATGCATAAGAGGGATGAAAAGAAATTGTGAGAAGTGAAGGCAAATTCACTTCTCAAGGTTACTTACCACCTGAAAAGTTAGTGAAAGAAATGCAATGCAATGCAAAATGAAATGAAATGGCATGATGTAAATCAAAACCAGAAGCACATACATGATGATAATGATGTTATGAGATGGTGCAAACATGAAACAAGGCATGGAGATGATCATATGAACAAATGGATGCAAATGAAGCAAGTTAAGAACCATGATCATACATGAAATGTTATGGAATGCAAATGGCATACCACATGGCAAATACAAGATGCAATGATCAAACATGCTTTCAATATGTCTTAAGATGTCAAATGAATCAAATGGATGCATAAAATGTCATGGAAAGTTAAGGTATGAATGCAAATGCAAGATGGATGCATATGGAAGCTCAAATTAGGGTTTATGATCAATGCATCAAACAAAAACCAAAATCAGAAGCAAACATCAAGATAAAAAATTGAAAATGCATTCAAAGGAACCCTAACCCTACACTAACTTACTGCCCAAAGGAGAGGTTCCAACTCTTAACCTAATTTGAGTTATGAATTTCCTAAAATTCCTAGGGTTTTTGGGTGCCTTAACAAGAAAAATGTCAAACAAATGGAAAATGCAAGATCAATTCATGCCAATTTAATCTCACAAACTACATGCTATGCTAAACACAATGCAAAAAGAATCAAAGTCCAACTCTCAATGGTTAGGCAGAAGTTATTTTTTGAAGTTTGGATCAAAATAATGCTTTGAAAATGAATTAATCCCATGGAAAATTATCAAAATGCATCAAGATCAAGAAAGAAATTTGGTTTGAGGGTTGGACAATGTTTCTAAATGGTTTTAAATGTTTCATGAATTTTTTGGTGATTTTTAAATACCTAAAAGTATTTTTAATTAATTAATTCTCATTAATTAATTAAAAATAAACGTTTAAATAATTTAAAAATATTTTTTTGATGCAAAAAATAAAAATAAAAATGTTTTTGGTTTCTGAAAATTAATAAAAGTTTGTATTAAAAATTTCAGAATTTTTGAAAATGTTTTACTATTTTTAAATAAATGGAGAAAAGAAATACAAAATAAATGAATTAAAATTTAAGAAAATGAAAAGTAAACGTAATGGAGAGTCAGGATTGAATCTGGGAAAGAAAAGGTTGACTGCGCGCGCAATCCAAAGGTCCAAATTCAAACTGAATTAATCTCACTTAATTAATTAAATAATTGTGATTAGGGTTTTAATGTGAAATCTGGTGCGTTCATTCACGCGGGAGTCAATGCCAGTCAACCCATCCTACGCTCAGTATTCAAACCTAGCCCTAATCCTCATTAATGCACTAATCACTTTCAGGTGGCCGGAAATGACCTCCGGTCATCTTCTCCGGCCACACTCTCCCCTGAGAATCTCAATCTCACTCCCTAGGCATCTAAAACAAAATCCTTTTGCCCAGAATCCATCCCCAGACATCAAACAACACGAATCAACAAACAAAATGCATTTATTTTTCGTATCCAAGCTGAATCGAATCAAAAGGGGTTTAGGTCAAAAAGTTTCAGGAACAACATACATACTCAATACTCAATCATTTTCGAAACAAAACATATCAGCATGATCAGTGGAACATAGAGAATCATTTAAGAACTTAAAAACATGTTTCTGGAAAAAATGTTCTTGAGCTCACCTGAACTGGAGCTTTGATTTCTGACACTTTCTGGCTGGCCCTTTGATCCAAAATGCCTCTAATGAACCTCCTGAGAAGCTTGCAGTGCTTGGTTGGAGTTTAAAATGGCTGGTTTGGAAGTTTGAACAAGTTCTGTTCAGTGGAGTGAGGAAATCGTGTTTCTGATTCTGGGGGTTTAAGACAATGGTGATGGGTGCTTTGTGATCAGGGAAGTGTGTTTAGTTGATTGGTGAAGTTGGTTTGTGTGTTTGTGACTTGTGTGATGAGTTTCGAAAGCTTTTGCTCAAGAGGGTGAAAATGAGAATGCTGTTGTGGGGTGCTTCAGGCTTGCTTCTTGTTATGTTTGGCTTGCATTTGATTAACATAAACAATTGTTATTGGTCAGATGAAGTGACATGTGCTTTATTGATTGGTATGGGTGCTTTTGCAAAAATGTCAAAGTTGTGTAAGAGAAGCATGGGCCACTTGCTAGCCTAGTACAACAAGTGTGTCCTGCGCAGCATGATGAGGGAAGAGGCCTAGGATGGTTCAGCAAACTAGCCAGCAAGTGGATGAGAAGCTATGATGGATTTTGCAACTTGGCTTGCCTTTGATCCTTATGGAAAAGTCTTGCTCCATAAGCCATAAAACATGTGATCCCTTGGCCCATTCTGATTTTTAAATGTTGTGTGATCATGTTGTGTGGATTAGAAGTGCATTTGATAGCCTTAGAACACTTGATCAAGTCATTTTGCAAAATACCTCTTTGGTAGAAACTTTGAAATTTTGTGATTTTTGCCAACTTTGACAAGCCATAACTTTTGATCCAAAATGAATTAGGTCATGTTCTTGTACTTTTTGAAAAGGGAATGATCCATTCTACAACTTTCATGACCAAAGTTTTTCCATTTGAAGCTTTCTTGAATCAAAAAGTAAAGGTTGAAAAAGTTGCCTAAAATGAAAATTTCATTAAAAGTCAAACTTGCCCAAAAAGTCAACTTTGCAAAAGACTTGTAATTCTTCAATTTTGTGAACTTCTAACATCTTCCATGATCAAATAAAGATCATATACAATCAAAATGATGAAGAACACACTTTGGTTGGGTCATTGGGGGCCTCAGATGCCCTGATTTTACACTGACTTGCCCAGAAAGTCAACCCTTGATCAGATGACTTACCCATGGATTTTCTTCATGAAAAATGATATGCATATTCCCTATACCATATAGAGACTAAAAGAAACAATAATGACCAAAAAATTTGGAGTTATGGCCTCTGAAACCAAAACCCTAATTTTAGGTCAACTATGCAATCAAGCCTGGCTCTGCTTCCACACCAATCCCAGTTCTTGTGATTCTTTGACATTCTTGACTTTGAGAGGATGTAATATGATATTAGAACATACATGGACCCCTTTGAAGAGATTGATGGCCTTTGGAGGGGCTCAAGAAGCTCTTGGATTGCTCAGATCACAAACCCTAGGTGCAGATGACTTAGAACCAATGCAGTGAATCAAAAATGTGATGTGAGATGGTATGATTGAGTTTATGCATATGAAATGATCACAAGCCATGGTGTGAATGGGTGAGGGCAAATTTGGGGTGTTTACAGCTGCCCCTATTCAAACATGAGTTAGCTGTGCAGGATGTAAGCGACGACTTATCAGGCAAACAAGATAACTTGTGGTTGAATACCAAAGACAGTCCAAAATTTGCACTCACAGAATGAAGAAGAAAAGGGATATAGATTGTAAAAGAAAATAAAGTATAGTATAAAGTGCAGGCGACGGAGGACGACCGTCGAGCAGAGGAAGACTGTTGGGTAAAGAGCAATGACGGGGACGGCCGACATGCTGGAAAAAGTGCGGAAAATAAAGCAATGACGGGGACGGCCGACATGCTGGGGATAAAAGGGATTATGATGGGGACGGCCATCAAGTAAAGCTGCAAAATTCTCTGGGGATTAATGAAACATGACGGGGACGGCCATCAAGTTCATAAAGCAAAGCAACCAACGATGGGGACGGCCATCGGGCTAAAAAAGAAAAGGGACCACGACGGGGATAGCCATCGGGTTAAAGAATAAATGAAATAAACAGATGATGAGGTACGGTCATCAAAGGTGAAGGACGATCACCTAGCAGGGGACGGCTGCTCTGTTGGGGTTAAGAATTATGATGGGGACGGCCATCTAAGGTGGAGGACGACCACCTGGCAGGGTACGGCTGCCGAAAATATCGCGACATAGGACGAATGCCGGATAAAAGGTCAACGATGGGGACGGCCATCGGATGAGCATGACGGAGGACGACCATCAAGAGGTGGAGGACGACCACCTAGCAGGGGACGGCTGCTCTCAAGGTTCATCATGACATAGGATGAATGTCAGATAACCAAAATCAACAATGGGGATGGCCATTGGATAAAATGATGAAGGACGATCATCAAAAAGGTGAAGGATGATCACCTAGCAGGGGACGGCTACCAAATATCACGACATAGGACGAGTGTCGGATAAAAAGGTCAACGATGGGGACGGCCATCAGATGAGCATGATGGAGGACGACCATCAAGAGGTGGAGGACGACCACCTAGCAGGGTACGGCTGCTCTCAAGGTTTATCATGACATAGGACGAATGTCAGATAAAAAAGAAATTTGTTTTACTGGGGAATAGTAAACACGAACGAGTGTTCACATCCAAGAAATAAAGGGTATAAGTGTTTGGTATTGTGTATAGATTAAAGGTGTGGACGAGCATCCTTAAGACTATGATACGGACGAGTATCAGGTAGAAACAAATACTGACACGGGTTCAGAGATGATGATACGGACGAGTATCAACTGGTTAACAAAGAACACGGACGAGCGTTGAATCTGAGGGGACTCTTCTGGGGAATAGTAGACACAGACGAGTATCTATATTCAAGAAGACAAAAGTGTTTGACACGCGTATGGATTAAAGATGCGGACGAGCATCCTTAAGACTATGATACGGACGAGTATCAGGTAGAAACAAACGCTTGACGCATGTTCTGAGATGATGATACGGACGAGTACCAACGGGTTAACAAAGAACACGGACTAGTGTTGAATCTGTGGGGATATAAATGGTGTACGAGTATCTGTATAAGTATGATAAGTGTGAGTAGTGCATATTTAAGTATTCTACCTGCTGGGGAGAGTGTGACACGGACGAGTGTCAAAAGGAGAAGAGTATAGTATGAACAAATATCTGGTGTACAAAGTGTTTACATTACTGTGCTGGGAAAATGACATGGACGGATGTCAAGGAAATGTATATATATATTTGTATTTGTGAGTGCAAAGGGGGTACTCTGGCTTTCTGCTGGGGATGAGACACGGACGGGTGTCGAGAAGTATCTGTAATATACAAGTGTTTGTTTGTAAAGAAAATCTCGGGCGACTTTACTGGGGAATGATGACACGGACGGGTGCCACAAGGAGTGTGTACTCGTATTGGTGAATGTGAGGCAACTGCTTTAGCTGGGGAATCTGGGGGGTATTCTATATATTGTTGATGGGTTGATAATATTCACAAGTGTTTGATTCAGACCATGACTTATGATTATGCAACATGTTTGATTTTTGCCGTAATGCTCCGTATTAAACGGAATGCTACGCTTTGTGGGGTGGATATGATGCGAATGCTATGACTATGCAAGAGATCCCGGTCTGGGATTCGGATCCCATTGCTGTGAAGATCTCTGGCTGATCTGCTTGAAATGAACATCCCAGCTGGGGATGAGATCATTGGTAGATCTGATGAAATGATTCTGCTTGGGGAAATGGGTCAATGATAGACCTATTCCTGTAAATGAGGGACCCAGCTGGGGTTTGTAGAATCTTTCGTCACTCTGTTGTGATTCCTTCGTGTGTTGCTCTTCTGGATAGAGGCTGAGACTCTGTGGGGAAGCAATTCCCTGGCTTTAGTGCTCGGCTGCGGAAGAATGATCGGCAACTCGGCTGGGGGAGTAATAAGTGGCAACTCAGCTGGGGAGCAAGCACTTGGGTGCTAAGAGTGAGTGTTGATCTGCCAGCTTGCTGGGATGAAGCTTTCATGCCCCATGTTGTGCTTCGGATACCGGCAATCCTGAAAAGATAGAGAAACGTACAAATAATCCCAAGGCATCCCTTACCGGATTCCGTCATAGGAGTTAGACACTTCTGAGAGTAAGTATATTCCCTGCAAGCACGTGCTTTATTTTTAAAGATAAACATCTGTATTCATGCACTCAGTTTTTCTTAAGACATCAGACATTCTTTGCAAATAAAAATGTACAAAACGAAACATGACTGAAAAATCTGATTTTATTAATTCAAGTGCCCTGAATTGGCAAGATACAGTCAAAGAAACATATCTCCTGAAATGAGGAGATTGCTACAAATTGAGAAACAAAATGCTGGCAATGTTGATGACG
Source organism: Lathyrus aphaca (assembly GCA_963966055.1). Lineage (NCBI taxonomy): Eukaryota > Viridiplantae > Streptophyta > Magnoliopsida > Fabales > Fabaceae > Lathyrus > Lathyrus aphaca. Next base: position 480,532,222 of record OZ014525.1, on the reverse strand, counting down.
CTTCAAGGAGCTTCCCTCTTGCTATGACTCGTATGACTTTTGACGTTCTTCTCGCCTTGCTTTTTGAAGGAGGCTGATTCTGATAGAAGCTTGATCCTTTCGAGGTTTACCAAGTTGCAGGTGATACAAATGAATTCAAAATGCAGTTGTTCGCTCATTCCCTTATTTTGCATGGATCGCCCTTTCGGGTTTTCAATCCATCGGGATACCCATTTTTGCCTGAGCTGTCCAATGAGGCTTTTCAACTCAGCGGGTGTACATTTTTTTGTTTATTTTCCCTTATTTTTGCCCGAGTCTTTTATTCTGTTTTTGACTCGTCGGGATGCCCTATTTTTGCCTGGACTTACATTCTGTTTTTATGTCCAGCGGGTCATTTTTATGCGAAGTATTTTTTAACTGCATCTGAATTCACAGGGGACGGGAAGTCTTCACCATCCATGGTGCTGAGCATCAGTGCTCCACCAGAGAAAACTTTCTTTACTACGAATCGTCCTTCATAATTTGGAGTCCATTTGCCCCTGTGGTCTGTATGAGGAGGGAGGATTCTTTTCAGCACAAGGTCCCCTACTTGGTATTCTCGGTGCCTGACTTTCTGATCGAAGGCTCTCTTCATTCTTTTCTGATACAACTGCCCATGACAGATTGCAGCCAATCTTTTCTCTTCAATCAGACTCAGTTGTTCGTATCGGGACCGGACCCATTCTGCTTCGTTCAGCTTAACATCCATCAGTACTCGCAAGGAGGGTAATTCAACTTCAACAGGTAGGACTGCCTCCATGCCATATACAAGCTGATACGGTGTTGCCCCAGTGGATGTTCTGATTGACGTGCGGTACCCATGCAAGGCAAATGGAAGCATCTCATGCCAGTCTTTGTAGGTGACTACCATCTTCTGCACAATCTTCTTGATATTTTTATTAGCTGCCTCAACAGCGCTGTTCATCTTTGGCCTGTAAGGAGAAGAATTGTGGTGTTGGATCTTGAAGTCCCGGCATAGCTCAGCCATCATTTTGTTGTTTAAGTTGGAACCATTATCAGTAATGATTCGCTCGGGAACTCCGTATCGACAGATGATATCTCTCTTTAGAAATTTGGCTACCACTTGCCTTGTAACATTTGCATATGAGGCTGCTTCAACCCACTTGGTGAAATAGTCAATGGCGACCAGGATGAATCTGTGGCCATTTAAAGCAGTTGGCTCAATTTTGCCAATCATATCAATGCCCCACATGGCAAAGGGCCAGGGTGAAGACATTATATTCAAAGGATTGGGAGGCACATGCACCTTATCCGCATAAATCTGGCATTTATGGCATTTTCTGGCATAGGCGCAACAGTCGGCATCCATTGTGATCCAGTAATAACCTGATCTTAGCAATTTCTTAGCCATGGCATGCCCTCCTGCATGGGTACCAAAGGATCCTTCGTGCACTTCGTGCATCAACAAGTCTGCTTCCATTCTATCAACGCATCTGAGGAGTACCATATCAAAGTTTCTCTTGTACAGGGAACCATCAGTGTTCAGGAAGAAACTACCAGCAAGCCTTCTCAAAGTCTTCTTATCATTGGAAGATGCCCCAGGTGGGTATGTTTGATCTTCCAGGAAGCACTTAATGTCATGGAACCAAGGCTTATCATCTTTTACGGCGTCTGCTGCAAATACATATGCCGGTCTATCAAGTCTGGACACTGAAATCTGAGGTACAAAGTTGGTAGCTTGAACTTTGATCATAGATGAAATGGTAGCCAGAGCATCTGAAAACTAATTCTCGTCCCGAGGGATATATTCAAGCTTGACCGTTGTAAAGAAAGTCAATAACCTCCTTGTATAATCCCTGTAAGGTATCAGATGATCCTGGTGTGTGTACCATTTGCCATTGGTTTGATTAACTACCAGAGCTGAATCTCCGAATACAGTCAACGTCTTGATCCTGAGGTCAATAGCCTCCTCAAGACCCATAATGCAAGCTTCGTATTTAGCTTCGTTGTTAGTGCAGTTAAAGGTGAGTTTTGCCGAGAAAGGCATGTGAACTCCCTTAGGTGAAATGAGTACTGCACCAACACCACGACCATTCATATTAACATCCCCATCAAACATCATAGTCCATTCTTCTTCCGGGTCAGGCCCTTCAGTGTGAACAGGCTCTTCATGATCTTTAGCTTTTATGAACATGATGTCTTCATCAGGGAAGTCAAATCTCATAGGCTGGTAGTCATCAATAGGTTGCTCGGCAAGGTATTCAGACAATACGCTGCCCTTGATGGCTTTCTGAGATGTGTACTGGATGTCATACTCTGTGAGGATCATTTGCCATCTTGCAACCCGTCCGGTAAGAGCTGGCTTCTCGAAAATGTACTTAACTGGGTCCATTTTGGATATCAATAAAGTAGTGTGGGTCAACATATACTGTCTCAGTCGGCGAGCAGCCCACGCTAAAGCACAGCAAGTTTTCTCGAGCAGTGAATAACGTTGTTCACAGTCGGTAAACTTTTTGCTCAGGTAGTATATTGCATACTCTTTTCGACCAGACTCGTCATGCTGGCCCAGCACACACCCCATTGACTCTTCTAATACTGTCAAGTACATTATCAGAGGTCTTCCTTCAACTGGAGGCATAAGGATTGGAGGTTCTTGCAAGTATTCTTTAATCTTGTCAAAAGCCCTCTGGCAGTCTTCGTTCCACCTGACCGTCTGTTCTTTTCTTAACAGCTTGAACAAGGGTTCACAGGTTGCTGTAAGGTGAGATATGAACCTTGAGATGTAGTTCAATCTACCTAGAAAACCTCGAACTTCTTTTTCAGACTTCGGTGCAGGCATTTCTTGAATGGCTTTGACTTTATCAGGGTCAACTTCAATCCCTTTCTCGCTTACAATAAAACCCAGCAGCTTACCAGATCGCACCCCGAATGTGCACTTGTTGGGGTTCAGCTTCAGTTGGTACTTCCTCAGGCGCTTGAATAACTTCAGCAGATTTACCAGGTGGTCTTCTTCTGTGAGGGACTTGGCAATCATGTCATCCACATAACACTCGATTTCTTTATGGATCATATCGTGGAATAACGTTACCATAGCCCGTTGATATGTTGCACCAGCGTTCTTCAATCCGAATGGCATCACCTTATAACAGAAAGTTCCCCAGGGTGTGATGAAGGTTGTCTTCTCCATGTCTTCAGGTGACATTTTGATCTGATTGTATCCTGAAAATCCGTCCATGAAGGAGAATACCGAGAACTGAGCCGTATTATCAACCAATACATCAATGTGAGGTAATGGGAAGTCATCTTTCGGGCTAGCTCTGTTCAGATCCCGGTAGTCAACACACATTCTTACTTTGCCGTCTTTCTTAGGCACAGGTACTATATTAGCAACCCACGGTGGATAGCTAGTTACAGCAAGGAACCCGGCGTCCCACTGCTTTTGTACCTCTTCTTTGATTTTCATTGCCATGTCTGGGCGAGTACGGCGCAGTTTCTGTTTAACCGGTGGGCATTCTTCCCTCAAAGGCAGCTTATGCATAACAATATCGGTGTCCAACCCTGGCATATCCTGGTAAGACCAAGAAAACACATCCACATATTCCTGAAGCAGGTCAATCAGTTGTTTCTTCACTGAGTCTTGTAAGCAGGCCCCGATTTCAACTTCTTTCACATCTTCATCTGTACCAAGATTAATCGTCTCGACCTCCTCCTGATGAGGAGTGATAACCTTCTCCTCTTGTCTCAACAATCTGGCTAACTCTTCAGGAAGCTCGTAATCTTCTTCAACCCCTTCATCAGCTTGATTGATCAGATTGTCAAAGTCATACGAAGTCATAGCCGTGCTGTTGTCAGTGCTGTCTGGAAGGCACTCTCTGCAAGGGTTCAGTTTGTTCATTTTAGTGATTGATTTTAATCTTGTTTAGAAAAGTGAAATAAAAGTTGTCATTTTGAAAACATTGCCATTTATTTTTTGTACAAAAAGAAAAATGGAAAAAACAGTGAGCGGAAAAGAAAAAGACTCATTTGCAAAAGATGTCTGATATTTCATTGATTAATCTTGTTGCACAAAAATTACAGATGGCCCGATTACAAAATGAGTCTTGTCATCTTGGGCAAGATGCAAGACTTGATGCATGCTTAAAATATACAGGAAATAATAATTACTCTGCAGGAGTAACCCTTATAATTTCCTGGGAAGACCAGTTTGAGATACGGCTCCCCGGGATCCTTGGACGAATCCAGCTTTCCAGGTTGCGTCCATCTTCCGACTCATCTTCCAAGTTGTTGACAGCATCAGGGGTGAGCATCCCCCCACTAACAAAGTTGGGCTTCTTAGCAACCTCTGCTTGATCTTGTTGAGTTGGTTTGTAACCCAACCCAAATCTATCTTCTTTCTTCTCCACAGGCAACAGTTTGCCCCAGCCTTGAGCGTTTCCTTCTTCCACAACCTTCCGGGCTTGCTGATAGGATGTCATGGAAGTCCCAAACACAGCAAATGTTTCATTAATATTCAGGGCCTCAAACCCCTGACTTATCGTTTCGTGGATCTCCCCATCCATCTCAATATATTTGTATGTAGCCAGATGGCTAACAAAAATATCCTCCTCTCCACAAATAGTAACGACTTGGCCCTCCCACTCGAATTTTAACTTCTGGTGAAGGGTAGACGTAACTGCGCCAGCGGCATGAATCCATGGTCTACCCAACAAACAGCTGTAGGCAGGCTGAATGTCCATCACGTAGAAGGTCGTTTTGAAAGTTTGTGGGCCAATCGTTACAGGCAACTCAATTTCTCCCAGAACTGATCTCTTAGAACCGTCAAAGGCTCTCACTACTAAGTTGCTGGGACGTAATGCCAATCCTTCATATTCCAACTTCACAAGGGCTTTTTTAGGCAAGACATTGAGGGATGACCCTGTGTCTACCAGTACATGTGAAAGAACTGCACCCTTACACTCCATGGTAATGTGCAAAGCCTTGTTGTGATTGCGGCCTTCCGTAGTCAAATCAGTGTTGGTGAATCCTAGTCCATTACTGGCATTAACATTTCCAACCACAGCTTCCAACTGATTGACCGTGATCTCTTCCGGCACATAAGTTGCGTGCAAGACTTTGAGTAGTGCGTTCCGATGAGCCTCGGAGCACATAAGCAATGATAGAATGGAGATCTTGGAAGGCGTCTGGTGAAGCTGGTCCACTATCTTGTAATCACTTTTCTTGATGATTCTCATGAATTCATCAACTTCTTGATCAAAAGGTGTTTTCAAAGTTTCTTTAACAATTTGCTCTTCTTGCACCGTGCTCTTCCCTTTTGCCTTGGCAGCAGCTTCTGCTTCAGCAGTGGGTCTTTGAATTTGCAGGGCAAAGAGACGTCCGCTTCGAGTGAAGCCTCCGCCTCCACCCACATTGTCTATTTGTGGTGAAGAAGTTGATGATTCGAAAGTGATTTTCTGTCCTTCGCAGTATAGATCAGAGCCGTAATGCCAAGGAATGGCATTACTGCTTTCATAAGGTACTGGCCCAGGCACTGTGATAGTGACTGGACTGATGGCAGCTGCAGAAGGGACCATGATAGTCTGTGGATCATAGTATATTGTGACTGGTGCTCTGGTAGGAGTGGCATTTTGTGAGTTGTAGGCGGAATCATTTGCAGGGTCATAATAAATTGTAATTGTTGAGACACTTGCATTGTTTGTTGCTGATGTTGTAGGAGACATTGCTAGAAGGATGGGTGTTGTTGTTGTAGAAGTTTCTGAATGAAGGGGTGCTGAGGTTGTAGAAGGGACGTTTGTCAATATTTGGTCCGTTGAAGTAACAGATGAAGCATTTGTTGATGAAACTGAAAAGTTGTTTGGAATAATGGTTGTTGCAGTTGTAGACGATTCTGGAACTGTGGTTAAGGAGATTGCTGGATTGGTAGGTATTGATGTTGTGATTTGAAGCAGGCCACTCTGGATGAGACCATCTATGCCATCCCTCAAGTTATCACAACCATTCACTGAAATGTTGCAATAAGCACACCCTAACTCACATCCCGGGAACATTTGACATTCAAGGAGTTGAGCTTTGATCTCTACCAAGGGTGTCCGAATCTGACCCACACTGGTTATCAAGTAAGACGGCTTGTCTTCTTCAATAGCATTGATTCTGGGGCCACCATGGTGTGGCATAAGGTTCTTGTTAACATTTGGTGGTGGTGCGAAGTTTAGATCTTTGGAGTCTACCAGGTCTTGTACCTTCATGTGCAAAGCTCTGCACTTCTCTGTACTGTGGCCAGGTGCATTTGAGTGAAAAGCACCTCTGGCGCTGGCGTCATAATTTCTGGGCAGACTGGCAGGATCTGGAGGTGCCAATGTCCTTAGCTCAACCAGGTTGAGTTTCAGGAGTTGTGGCAGTAATGTGGCATAGGGCATAGGGATCGGATCGATTACCCTATTGGCCTGAGAAGGTCTCTGTTGAAATGGTCTTTGCTGATTGCTATTGCTGGTGTTATTGTTGTTATAATTTCTCTGAGGAGGATACTGAGTTTGTTGCTGGTAATTCTGTTGCTGAGGTTGATAAGCTGGTTGTGGATGAATTGGAGCGGGAATGGTGACTGCTGCCACAGACCTATGAACATATTGGGGTCTGCCCCTGCTGGTATGGATAGCATTGGTCTCACCAGTTCTTCTTGGGCCTACAAAAGGCTTTCTTGTGTTGCTGGTTGAGCTAGCACCGTTGTCAAAAATTTTGCCCATCTTTAACAGGATTTCAATTCTTTCCCCGGCTATGACCACGTCAGCAAAGCTAGTGGAAGAAAAGGCAGCCAGCCTGTCAATGTATGTTCCTTGGAGGGTGTTCATAAACATATCAGCCATCTCCCTCTCTGACATGGGTGGCTAGACAGCAGCAGCAAGCTGCCTCCACCTCTGAGCGTACTCCCGGAAGCTTTCCCTGGATGATTGAGACATCCCCATCAGGAGGGTCCTATTGGGAGCCATATCCAAGTTGTACTGATACTGTCTGATAAAGGCCTCAGCCAGGTCCTTCCAGCATCTAATGGTTGCTCTAGTCAGGTGAGAGTACCATTCCCTTGAAGCTCCTGTTAAGCTATCTTCAAAATAAAACATCCATAGCTTTTCGTCCATGGTATATGCCTTCAGCCTCCCCAGAAAGGATTGCAAGTGGGTTCGTGGACAGGATGTTCCGTTGTACTTTTCAAAGCACGGAGGTTTAAATTTGTGGGGGATCCTGACCCCGTCCACCAAGCCCATGTCCATAACATCAAAACCCAAAGAATTCTGGGACTCCAGGGATCTTAGTTTCTCAGCAATCTCATCTAGCCTTCTGTCATAGGCTTCTTACCCAGCTCCCATCACTGTGAACTGATCTTCCTGGGGGTCTTCTTGCAGCACTCTGCCTGCAGTGGCAGTCCCTTGCACATTAACAGGGATGTTGATCTCGGGATGAAGGTGGGGTCCATAGACTGGGGGATTAACATGAGGTTGAACTCTCTCATTATTGCTTGTCCCAGCAGTCCCTGGATGGGGGTCTTCCTGATTCCGCCCCTCAACCAGTGCTCTTAATCTTTCTTGGCTTTGAGCCATATTATTCATCACCTCCATAAATTGTGTCATCTGATTCCTCATTTCCAATCTCTCATTGGCCATTTGAGTCCTGACCTCTGTAAGGTCCTGTTGTACTTGGTCCATTTGTATGCCCGGAAGATTGTTGCGGGTGGGATATCTGTGTGGACGGTTGAGTGGAAACACCCGACGTCGAGCAATAGTTCCTGAAGTCACAACAGAGTTAGTAACAATAAAACAAAAACCTACAAAACAAAACAAAAGGTTAGTATGCAATGCAGTATGCTTATTTGTATCCAAGGTATCCGGCTTGGCACTTGGTTTTGACCTTTCCAGACCCCTGAAGAAGATGCTTTTGATGTTGCTTGAAGAATTCAGATAAAACAAACCAACACATATATTACAAAAAGTAAATGGTACATAGTTTGTTTCTTTTTACAATACATGCCCTCTAAGGGGTCAAAAATACAACACAAAGAAAAATACATGAAATGAAAGCAACAACAAGCAAAAGTCAAACACCAAGACCAAACTCATCCTCCTGAACTTCCTTTAGAAGTGCTTCAGTCACAGGATCAGCTGGACGCTCTGTAAGATTCCTGATAAGGAGATTTCTGGTAGTAATAGCTGCAGTTAGCTTCTTGTGTCGACTCTGGTCCTTTGACCTCTTCACACCAGCTTTAATCTTCAACTCTGAGATCTCTCTCTGGGCTGCTGCCAGGGCTTCCTGTCGCTCCTTTGCACTAGCCTCCAACTGCTCAATCTTGTCCTGAGTCCTCTTATCCTCCTGAGTACGAGCTTCGGTGATCCTGACCCACCTAGCTTGACTCTCCTTTAGATACAAATCAGTCCTGGCCTTCTGGAACTGAGCTTCCTTGCAGGCATCCTTCAAGATCTGCTCTCCAGCCCTAGACTTCTTAATGTAGTCCTCTGACTTCTCAATTCTGGCTAGATGCTCCACCTTTAGCTTTTCTAACCTCTCAATGTCCAAGCGACCATCACTCCTCTCCCAGAGGGTCTTCTGTAGAGCCTGAGTCAGTTTCTCATTTCTCTCTTTCAATTTCTCAAACTCCTCTAAGCTGACAGTTGCTGGAGGTGGTGCTGTGGAAGGCCCAGACACATCTTCAATGGTGAAGGGCATCCCAGAAATTTGAGCCCTGGCATGAGACCACTCATAGTACTGAGCTGAGGCCACATTGTTGCATCTTCCAAGAATAGTTACCCCTTTAGTCTGCACATTATCCCAGGCCCAGGATGCCTGCCTGACAATAGCCAGATTAGGCTTGTTCTCACAATAAAGGGTCTCAGCTAGATCTTGTGCTCTAGGAGGGTGGACTAATGCATAGCCCAGTTGTCTTTTGAATAGCAGAGGGTTGTAGTTGATGCAACCCTTCACTCCTATCAGAGGCACATTGGGAAACTGCCCACAACTTGTAATGATGTCTCTGCCCTTAGTGCTCTGAGTGCACCACCTGACATCATCTGAGGTTAAAGCAACAAGTCTTCTAGCCCAATTTCTTTGCTGGTGAGGGTTCAAGAATGCATCAGTCTTTGGCAAATGTTTGAGCAGCCAAGTATGGAATAAAGGAGCACAGCATCTTACTAATCTTCCCCTTTGCTTTTCATTCCTTTGATGAACAGAGTAGTAGAGATCTCCCAGCAAGGTGGGCACTGGGTTCCTCAGGATGAAAAGATGGATTGCATTCTTGCTAACAAACTTAGGCTCATCTGCAAAAAGTATGATCCCATATATGCTAAGGGCCAACAAAGCACAGACTGCCTTCCACTCCCCCAAGGAGGCCTTCAGAATAGCCTGAGAGGTCAAGAAATCCAGATGAAAACCAGAGACTCCAGCTTTAGTAGTCATATTCTGCCCAATCAGAACTGGTTCCAGATACAAGGCTTTTGCCACCTCTTCATTACTAGGGAAAGCCATCTCAGGGTTGAAGAGGACTCCACCCCTGATAGGTACACCAACCAGTGATGAATACTCTTCCAACAAGGGTCCCAACTGAAAATTCTGGAAGGTGAAGCACCTCAGAGGGGGATCATAGAACTGCAGGCAAGTATGAATCAAGTTCCTCTGTGAAGGGTCCAAATCCATAACCACATCAAGGATTCCTCCATAATGTTCTCTGAAAAGTGGTATATGGTCTGGAGTAATCAGGGTCTGAATCTTCCTGATGCTAGCCAACTCTGGCTCAAAGAAATGATAGGAGATGTTACTCTTCTTAGGTGCCATGCTGCTGAAGGAGAACTGAGACTGATGCTGAGAATACCACTGAAGATGGGCCACTGACAGGCTGAGACTGGTGATGCAGGTGACTGAAGCAGGTAGCTGATAGCTGAAGTAAGCACTGATGAAGATAGGTCTATGCTGAAGAAGGGGTCAAAACCAAGCCAAAATGTATGATGGATACCCTGAAAAACAAATAAACACATGTTAAAATGATGCAATGAGGATGTATGCAAATGATATGCAAGGATTTGTGACTGAGCTAGATCTGATTAATTTCTCTGATATGAGTCCAGGTATTGTTCAAGAAATCCAGATGGAGGTTCATAAGTCCAGTAACCAAGGTGGGGGACTCAAATAAAGAGTCACATGTCCTGGGTTAAAAATCACAAGAACTGTTCCAAAATGGAGTACTCTTAATCAAAACAAAGTAACAGGGTATGCTAAGGTCAAGGGTACCTGCAAACCTGTAAACAGCCCAATCCCCTTCACAGGTGATGTTCTAAAACAAGGATCCTCAGACTTGGATCAGTTATGAGAAGTGTAAACACTTCTAACCCGGAGGTACAGTGTTTACAATAACCATAAAAGATCCTCCTCTAATTCACCTCAGTTTCTGAAGGTCAATACTAAAGGTCATCCAGACTTAGCAGGCTTCCCAGATAGCCCTAGCACTACAGGAAATCTGCAGCACAGAGTTCTCAAGAAGAAACCCATATCTGAACCGTGTTTCATATTCCCGCACCAGACTGAAATGGAATGGGAAAGAACATGAACCACTCTAGCCTAGGTGTCACTCAGGTCCCAGGTATAGGACCTTAACTCTCAGTAGAACACCCACCCACCAAAGCAACAAAACAGATCCAGCCAGCACAGTATGACAGTATGATATATGTAAAGCTATAAAGAAAGCAATAAAACAAACTGTACATAAAGCAAAAATAAATACAAATACAAGCACAAATAGCACATAACACCCCTGTAAACACAAATCAATCAAACGCTAGGAAGAACCCACAAAAAGAACCAAAAGCCCTGGTTACAGTATAAGGGTCCCCAGCAGAGTCGCCAAGCTGTCGCTCCCACCAAATGAAGCCGGGTCAGAAGGGGTACAGACGCGAACGGTCGGCGAAAGGAGGGTGTGAGAACACACAGGAGTGAACTCACATGAAATGAATAGAGTCGCCAGCTAGGCATTTTTATCCCGGAGGAAAGGTAATGCTGCATAGACCTAGAAAGATATGGATAAGACGGTTGCGAACCAGAGAGACTGAGAAAGGGGGTTGGTTACAACCTGGGAAGGTATTAGCACCTAGATTGTCCGTCGTACTCGATGGGATCCACACTTAAGAGATTTGTGTTTTAAAGGGGTAGTGTCAGTGCAATTTGTGATAAAATAGCTGGAAAAGAATGTACAGGTGTCGGTGTAAAGGAAGTGTAAAGTGTATAAATGATGTGTCAGTGTAAGAATGAGAATGAATTGCTCAAGATTATGAGGCTTAAAGAATGAAGCTGGAAAGAGGGGGAATATACAGAGACTTTTGTTCGATAACTGTTAAGTTATGCCTACGTATCCTCTCGTGCAATGAGGAAGTCAGAACACCGTAGTTCGACCCAAAGAGACTGAAAGATGAACTGACTTGTGAACTGCTTACTTGCCTATGCTCAAGTGTATGATCTGTCTGGCACAGATGCAAACTGTCTTGCATTAGACGGAAGAAGCAAGTTCTCGTTATGAGTGAATGAGATGAGAAGAGAATCCCGGAGGAGACGATTATTGTTCGTTTTTGTGCTTTCAGTCTTTTATTGCTTTTGGAGATTTGTCATAAGTCAATGAGCTTAAGCCTAAACCAATGGATTTAGTAAGCTCATCACATCTTCCCTCTGATTAGGGGTAATGAGAATACCTTAAGTGTGAAGTCAGCTTCTCACACTTAATCACCTTTGGTGTAGGATTAAGATCATTAACCTACTTGTGATTATTTAGATGTTTTTGGTGTTTTTGTTTAGTGTTAAGTAATGAGATTAAGTCATAATCAGGGATTAAACAAACTCATTACACCATCCTAATAGAAGGATAATAGATGAGAATGTTTAAGCTGAGGAAAGCTCCTCAACTTAATCCATGATTAGGGATTAAACTCATGACAAAACAAGCCTTTGATTAAGTGGATTTTATTAATGGTATGATGATGAAGTGATTTTTAGGGTTTGTAAGACAACTTGAGGGGGACTTGTCCATTAACACTAGGGTTAGTCCTTCTTAACCAATTAAGGAAGAATTAGAACCCTAATGCAAGGCCCAAGTTACAAGTGTGATGTCTTGATGATTATTAGATGAATTGATTAAAGGATTTAAACACATTAAGGGTTTAACACTTAGGATTAAAGTTATACACTCCATCCTAATAGAAGGATGCAAGTATAAGCCTAATCACAAAGCCTTAAAGCCTTTAGGGTTTAGTCCCTGATTATGAGGTGAGAAGAGAAGACTCAATGAGACACAAAGGTAAAACTAAGTGGGGAGACTAATTAAAACCCTAATCATTGTCATGCTTGGTTGTTCCTAAGGTTTGTGAGGTTTAAGAAAGAAATCTTCAGAGGAACCACCAGGAAGCAGATGAAAGGAGCAAAGAGAAGCAAAGTAACTTGCTTCATTCAAGAAGTCAAGTCACTTGAAGAAAGAAAGTAAGAAGAAGAAGAATGAGCAAGCTCAATCTCAAACACAAAGCAAAATTCAGCAATGATGCATAAGAGGGATGAAAAGAAATTGTGAGAAGTGAAGGCAAATTCACTTCTCAAGGTTACTTACCACCTGAAAAGTTAGTGAAAGAAATGCAATGCAATGCAAAATGAAATGAAATGGCATGATGTAAATCAAAACCAGAAGCAAATACATGATGATAATGATGTTATGAGATGGTGCAAACATGAAACAAGGCATGGAGATGATCATATGAACAAATGGATGCAAATGAAGCAAGTTAAGAACCATGATCATACATGAAATGTTATGGAATGCAAATGGCATACCACATGGCAAATACAAGATGCAATGATCAAACATGCTTTCAATATGTCTTAAGATGTCAAATGAATCAAATGGATGCATAAAATGTCATGGCAAGTTAAGGTATGAATGCAAATGCAAGATGGATGCATATGGAAGCTCAAATTAGGGTTTATGATCAATGCATCAAACAAAAACCAAAATCAGAAGCAAACATCAAGATAAAAAATTGAAAATGCATTCAAAGGAACCCTAACCCTACACTAACTTACTGCCCAAAGGAGAGGTTCCAACTCTTAACCTAATTTGAGTTATGAATTTCCTAAAATTCCTAGGGTTTTTGGGTGCCTTAACAAGAAAAATGTCAAACAAATGGAAAATGCAAGATTAATTCATGCCAATTTAATCTCACAAACTACATGCTATGCTAAACACAATGCAAAAAGAATCAAAGTCCAACTCTCAATGGTTAGGCAGAAGTGATTTTTTGAAGTTTGGATCAAAATAATGCTTTGAAAATGAATTAATCCCATGGAAAATTATCAAAATGCATCAAGATCAAGAAAGAAATTTGGTTTGAGGGTTGGACAATGTTTCTAAACTGTTTTAAATGTTTCCTGAATTTTTTGGTGATTTTTAAATACCTAAAAGTAGTTTTAATTAATTAATTCTCATTAATTAATTAAAAATAAACTTTTAAATAATTTAAAAATATTTTTTTGATGCAAAAAATAAAAATAAAAATGTTTTTGGTTTCTGAAAATTAATAAAAGTTTGTATTAAAAATTTCAGAATTTTTGAAAATGTTTTACTATTTTTAAATAAATGGAGAAAAGAAATACAAAATAAATGAATTAAAATTTAAGAAAATGAAAAGTAAACGTAATGGAGAGCCAGGATTGAATCTGGGAAAGAAAAGGTTGACTGCGCGCGCAATCCAAAGGTCCAAATTCAAACTGAATTAATCTCACTTAATTAATTAAATAATTGTGATTAGGGTTTTAATGTGAAATCTGGTGCGTTCATTCACGCGGGAGTCAATTCCAGTCAACCCATCCTACGCTCAGTATTCAAACCTAGCCCTAATCCTCATTAATGCACTAATCACTTTCAGGTGGCCGGAAATGACCTCCGGTCATCTTCTCCGGCCACACTCTCCCCTGAGAATCTCAATCTCACTCCCTAGGCATCTAAAACAAAATCCTTTTGCCCAGAATCCATCCCCAGACATCAAACAACACGAATCAACAAACAAAATGCATTTATTTTTCGTATCCAAGCTGAATCGAATCAAAAGGGGTTTAGGTCAAAAAGTTTCAGGAACAACATACATACTCAATACTCAATCATTTTCGAAACAAAACATATCAGCATGATCAGTGGAACATAGAGAATCATTTAAGAACTTAAAAACATGTTTCTGGAAAAAATATTCTTGAGCTCACCTGAACTGGAGCTTTGATTTCTGACACTTTCTGGCTGGCCCTTTGATCCAAAATGCCTCTAATGAACCTCCTGAGAAGCTTGCAGTGCTTGGTTGGAGTTTAAAATGGCTGGTTTGGAAGTTTGAACAAGTTCTGTTCAGTGGAGTGAGGAAATCGTGTTTCTGATTCTGGGGGTTTAAGACAATGGTGATGGGTGCTTTGTGATCAGGGAAGTGTGTTTAGTTGATTGGTGAAGGTTGTTTGTGTGTTTGTGACTTGTGTGATGAGTTTCGAAAGCTTTTGCTCAAGAGGGTGAAAATGAGAATGTTGTTGTGGGGTGCTTCAGGCTTGCTTCTTGTTATGTTTGTCTTGTATTTGATTAACATAAACAATTGTTATTGGTCAGATGAAGTGACATGTGCTTTATTGATTGGTATGGGTGCTTTTGCAAAAATGTCAAAGTTGTGTAAGAGAAGCATGGGCCACTTGCTAGCCTAGTACAACAAGTGTGTCCTGCGCAGCATGATGAGGGAAGAGGCCTAGGATGGTTCAGCAAACTAGCCAGCAAGTGGATGAGAAGCTATGATGGATTTTGCAACTTGGCTTGCCTTTGATCCTTATGGAAAAGTCTTGCTCCATAAGCCATAAAACATGTGATCCCTTGGCCCATTATGATTTTTAAATGTTGTGTGATCATGTTGTGTGGATTAGAAGTGCATTTGATAGCCTTATAACACTTGATCAAGTCATTTTGCAAAATACCTCTTTGGTAGAAACTTTGAAATTTTGTGATTTTTGCCAACTTTGACAAGCCATAACTTTTGATCCAAAATGAATTAGGTCATGTTCTTGTACTTTTTGAAAAGGGAATGATCCATTCTACAACTTTCATGACCAAAGTTTTTCCATTTGAAGCTTTCTTGAATCAAAAAGTAAAGGTTGAAAAAGTTGCCTAAAATGACAATTTCATTAAAAGTCAAACTTGCCCAAAACGTCAACTTTGCAAAAGACTTGTAATTCTTCAATTTTGTGAACTTCTAACATCTTCCATGATAAAATAAAGATCATATACAATCAAAATGATGAAGAACACCCTTTGTTTGGGTCATTGGGGGCCTCAGATGCCCTGATTTTACACTGACTTGCCCAGAAAGTCAACCCTTGATCAGATGACTTCCCCATGGATTTTCTTCATGAAAAATGATATGCATATTCCCTATACCATATAGAGACTAAAAGAAACAAGAATGACCAAAAAATTTGGAGTTATGGCCTCTGAAACCAAAACCCTAATTTTAGGTCAACTGTGCAGTCAAGCCTGGCTCTGCTTCCACACCAATCCCAGTTCTTGTGATTCTTTGACATTCTTGACTTTGAGAGGATGTAATATGATATTAGAACATACATGGACCCCTTTGAAGAGATTGATGGCCTTTGGAGGGGCTCAAGAAGCTCTTGGATTGCTCAGATCACAAACCCTAGGTGCAGATGACTTAGAACCAATGCAGTGAATGAAAAATGTGATGTGAGATGGTATGATTGAGTTTATGCATATGAAATGATCACAAGCCATGGTGTGAATGGGTGAGGGCAAATTTGGGGTGTTTACAAGGAGTTGTTGGTTGCTGCCGAGAGGAAGTTGACGGCGGCCTCTGAAGAAGCCACTGCCACTGCTAAAGAGCTGACTGAGCGAGGGGACATCATCGCCAAGCTGGAGGTCGACAAGAGGAGGGCCTTAGAGAAGAGAAAAAAGCTGAAGGATGCCTTTTTCCCAAAGGAGGACGAGGAAGCTGAGACCAAGAGCTTGGTGACCAGGGCCCAGTTCCTTGCTCGGATCGACCAGGACATGGAAGATCTGAACTCGTCGACTGAGCTCAGTTTCCAAAACATCGTGGACCAGATACGAGCTCTTCATCCTGAACTGGATTTGGATACCGGCCGGATCAGTTATCTCTACAAAGTCGAGGATGGCCAGATAGCGGTTCCCTCGGACTTGATCACGGAGGATTCTCAGCCCGGGGTGACTGCTCAGCCAGGCCAGTCAGAGGTGCAGCCGAACCAGGGCGAAGGTCAACCTGGTGCTTCGGAACGGGAGGGTAATTAGTTTTGGCATGCGTGCCGTTTATCTTGTAACTTATTTTGTTTCTCCTAGGGACGTGGTCCCCTTTGAATGTAACCATGAACAAGTCGGCCCTTCGGGGTCGCATTTTTGCAGTAAAATTCTATGTTCTTGATGGTCGTTTATTATTTTACAATGTTTTCTGTTTAACTGTGCGTCCGTCGAAGGAATTTTCCCTTTATGTTTTTATAAACGCCAAGTGTTTGACATCTTTGTAATGATTGGATGTGATTAAGCAAATACGGGGTGTGTGTTTGTGATTTGTTGGTTTGGGGGACCAACCAGATTTTGGAGTCTGGCTCCTGGTCGGTGCCCGGGCCAAGGTAATGGCTCGGGCTCCGAGGCTTGAACGTCCCATCGCGAGCTAGAGTTCTGCCTGGTCGTGGTACGTAGGCGACGTCGGAATCGTTTGAGTATCTTCCCGTGCAACAGTTATCTCCTTCTCTTGGAAGGAGACCCTGACAATCATGTTATTTTGGGTTGTCGTGCTTGTACCTAGGTACGCAGTTCATAGTCGGACCTATCGTTCCTCGCTTGAGAGTCGAGCAAGGTGACTCTGTAAGTTAATTGTAATATTGCTTGAGCTTCTCGGCGTTCCACGGCCGAGCAAATTCTTCCCCGTGTAGATTTTCTAAATAATAGGCTTCGGTCTTTGCCTGGATGCGGTATGGGCCCTCCCAATTAGGTGTAAGTTTTCCTTCGTGGGAGTCTCTGTGATTTCTTCTTAGAACGAGACTACCCACCTCGAACGTTCGTCTTATGACTTTAGAATCGTATCGAGCAGCTATTTTCTGTTTGAGAGTAGCCTCTCGGAGAGCAGCTTGTGATCGGATTTCTTCGACCAGGTCAAGCTTGTAACACCCTTCTACCCCAAAACAAAATATTTAAATAATATCAGAGTAATCATCGAGAAGGGTATCACATTTCATCAAAATTCAATCGAACAGTGTCCTGTCCCGTAACACGAGTTAATCAACATTAAGAATAACATATAACATTTTGCAGCAGAATTTAAACTTCATATTTCAAAATCAAAATATTTACTTCATAAAAATAATTTTCACCATCCGAAATTTCAACATCATATAATGAGAAAACATTTATCAAATAATAACATAACTGAAAACAGTTTAACAAATAAACCCCGTCCCAGTGTTACATGACACAAAGCAGGACACATAGACCAAAACCACTTCTAAGGAACACTAAAGCACGCTCCGAGACTCATGAAAAACTCCTCTTGCACTGCAAGCCTATTCTTTATCATCTGCAAGTTACCCACGAAAGAGGCAACATTTCCAAGCAGGCAGGGTGAGTAATCATAATATATCATAAACGTATAAGAATATAGAACATAAATAAATTAGTACAACATATCATGACATCATCAACTATAAAATTCAGTAACAACAACAACATGATCATGAAATTAAGCAACACCAATACAATCATGAAATTCATCCAGAATATGCAATTCTAAACATCCTGATATGCAATATGCATGTGGTACCAATTTCATCATGAGATGGATACATGACCATCAACCCTCCACAAAGGAGCACATCGTAAATCATCGAGACACTTCAATCCACACAATGGGATTGAAGCAATTAAATAGGCCGAAGCCCCATCGTGAATGTTATGAAATGCAATGATGCGCTACATCGTAAAATTCATCAAAATAATTCGCATCATTCATTTCACATCAGCAAACCAATCATCAAATAATCATATATATCATTATGACATTACACCCAGAATACTGGTTCTATAACCCCTCTGACACATCAAAAATTGACCCGTACCCGGTAAATTATGAGGCAATTACAAGGTTATTTCATAAATTCATTTATAAAAACTATTGCATTTTTCTCATTTTTATTCATCAAAATAAAGTTCAGTTTATGCTCTTTTCGACGCTTCAAACGGAATGCGATTCGGACTTACGGTTTGAAAGTTATGGATTTTTAAAGAATTAAAATTTGCCTCTCAAACAGTGTTAACCGGTTAACCCAAAGCATTAACCGGTTAACGCCTGTGAAACCTCAGAAAATACCCAAAATCTTCAATGGTTTACCGGTTAACCCATAGCGTTAACCGGTTTACGCACGTGTTTCAGTAGTCTTCTACTACTCAAATGCAGACTGCGTTTTTACACCAAAATCCCAAAATCTCATTACGGGTTTCACATCAAAACACCCAAAAATCATTCAAAATATCAACCAAAACACCAACAACATCATGATAACAATTATACAATCAATTATGTGATTCAATTCACTTTTACCACTCTAATTCATCAAGATTTTCTCATAAACTCAACCTAACTCAAAACCCCAAAAACTCATAAAACTCATATAATCCTAATCCATTCATAATCCAATTCCTACACATTTATAATAGATTATAAAAACTCCCCATACCTTAGAGAAATCCAAAGATCGATACTTTTTTCCAAGATTCTTTGTAACTTCCTGACTCTGAGCTTTCTCTCCTCTTTTTCTTCAGAGCACTGCTTTTCCCAAAAACACGATAATGTTAGAAAAACTAATCGTATTCCCTCTTTGGATACATTATCCCAGTTTATGAGTTTCCTAACATATCCTTACTTTTTCCTCTTATTACCACCTTACCCTTTCTTAATATTTCATAATAATAATAATAATAAGAGCATAATAAAATACTACTTATTTATATTATAAAAATATTCTTTTCCTCCTAAAATCTTCCAAATTCGCCCAAAACCTCCAGTCCTTTCTAAATCAATTAAATAAATATGTAATTTAATAAAATTTAGATTTTCGGGGCTTTACAACTCTCCCCTACTTAAATAATTTTCGTCCTCGAAAATTACCTGAAGTAAATAGAGTCGGATACGACTTCCTCATCTGATCTTCTCGCTCCCAAGTCCAACTTTCTCCTGCTGGTCCTCCCCATAATACCTTCACTAAAGCAATTTCCTTGCCTCGTAGTTGCTTCAATTCTCTACCATCAATCCTCACTGGTAAAGCTTCAATCTTCAGATTATCTCTCACCTGGACATCATCTATCTGAATTACATGCGACGGGTCCGGAATGTACTTCCTCAACTGCGATACATGGAATACATCATGTAAATTTGCAAGAGAGGGAGGTAAAGCCACTCGATATGCCACTTCCCCCATCCTCTGCATAATCTGATACGGACCGACAAAATGTGGAGTGAGCTTTCTAGACTTCAAAGCTCTTCCCACACCAGTCATAGGAGTAACTCTTAAGAACACGTGATCTCCCTCTTGGAACTCAAGTTCTTTCCTTCTCTTATCGTGATAACTTTTTTGACGACTCTGCGATGTTTTCATCCTTTCCTGAATCATTTTTATCTTTTCAGTTGTTTCTTAGACAATCTCTGGCTCAAGCACTAAACTCTCTCCTGACTCATACCAACATAATGGAGTACGACAACGTCTACCATACAACGCCTCATATGGAAGCATCCCGACACTAGCATGAAAACTGTTATTGTACGTAAACTCGACCAACGACAAATGACTATCCCAAGACCCTCCTTGATCTAATACACAAGCTCTCAGCAAATCTTCTAAAGATTGGATTGTTCTTTCCGTCTGGCCATCCGTTTGCGGGTGATAAGCAGAACTCATCCTCAACTTAGTACCCAAGGCATCCTGCAAACTCTTCCAAAACCTCGACGTAAACCGCGGATCTTTATCCGATACAATACTTGAAGGTACACCATGCAACTTCACAATTTCCTCAATATAAATCTCAGCTAACCTTTGCATGGAATGGTTAATCTTCATCGGCAAGAAGTGTGCCGACTTAGTTAACCGGTCAATAATGACCCAAATCAAATCATTACCTCTAGCAGTCTTAGGTAACCCAGTCACGAAATCCATGGAAATACTATCCTATTTCCACTCAGGAACATTCAATGGTTACATCATACCTGAAGGTCTCAGATGTTCTATCTTTGACTTCTGACATGTCAAATAAGCATATACAAATTCAGCAATGTCTCTTTTCATACCCGGCCACCAAAACAACCTGCGTAAATCCTGATACATCTTCGTAGCACCAGGATGAATACTCAGTCGACTCTTGTGTCCCTCTTCTAAAATACTCTTTTTAATTCCTATAATATCCGGAACACATACTCTATCTCGGAATCTCAAAACTCCATCTTCATCAACTCGAAAGTCACCTGCATTACCTTGATCAACCAACATCAATTGATCAACTAATTTCAAATCAGATTTCTGACCCTTACGAATTTCTTCCAAAATCTCACTGGTCAGCTTTAACATTCCCAATTTCACACTATCAATAGTAGTTTCACACAACAAGCTCATGTCTCTAAATTGCTCGATCATTTCCAATTCTTTCACCATAAGCATCGAAATATGCAACGACTTCCTACTCAAAGCATCAGCCACAATATTTGCCTTACCAGGATGGTAATTCAAATCAAAATCAAAATCTTTCAATAATTCAAGCCACCGCCTCTGTCTCATATTTAACTCTTTCTGATCAAACAAGTACCTTAAACTTTTGTGATCACTAAATACTTCAAATTTCGAACCAAACAAGTAGTGCCTCCAAATCTTAAGCACAAACACCACAGCTGCTAACTCTAAGTCGTGAGTAGGATAGTTCCTCTCATGAACTCTTAACTGTCTAGAAGCATAAGCAACCACCTTATTATCCTGCATCAAAACTCCACCAAGACCCGTCTTGGAAGCATCACAATAAACTACAAAGGACTCATCTGGATTCGGTAAGACCAACACTGGCGTGGTCGTTAATCTTTTCTCCAGTTCTAAGAAACTCTCTTCACAAGCAAGATCCCACACATACGCTTGACCCTTCCTAGACAATTGCGTCAACGGTAAAGTTATCTTAGAGAAACCTTCAATGCACTTATGATAGTAACCAGCCAACCCAAGAAAACTACGAATTTCTGTAGCTGACTTCGGAGTCTCCCACTGCAATACCGCATCAATCTTTGAAGGATCCACCGAGATTCCACCACTTGAAATTACATGGCCGAGGAAACTCACTTCCTTTAACCAGAACTCACACTTAGATAATTTAGCAAACAATTTCTTTTCTTTCAACACTTGCAACACAACCCTCAAATGCTCGGCATGTTCCTCTTCTGATTTAGAATATACCAAGATATCATCTATGAAAACCACCACAAATTTATCAAGATACTCATGAAAGATCCTATTCATATATTCCATAAACACACCAGGCGCATTAGCAACCCCAAACGGAATCACCGTATACTCGTAATGCCCATATCTCGTCCTGAAAGCTGTCTTCGGAATATCATCAACTTTAACTTGAATCTGATGATAACCAGACCTCAGATCAATTTTACTAAAGACACAAGCACCTACTAGCTGATCCATCAAATCATCGATCCTCGGAAGTGGGTACTTATTCTTGATAGTCACTTTATTCAACTGTCGGTAATCGACACACAATCTCATACTACCATCCTTCTTCTTAACGAGCAACATCGGAGCACCCCAAGGAGAAACACTGGGTCTAATGAACCTCTTCTCTAACAATTCTTCTAATTGTTTCTTCAACTCATTCAACTCTGAAGCCGACATTCTATAAGGAGCCATCGAGACAGGACTCGTACCCGGCATTAAGTCCACAGAAAAATCAATTTCACGTTCCGGTGGTAAATCACTTATATCACCAGGAAACACATCTTGAAATTCACAAACCACAGGCAACTCTGCACTGAAAGTCTTATCATCAACTTGCACTGATGCAGACACTGCAAACATCAAAGCTTCATCCAATACAAGTTCATCCACTTGCTTAGCAGATAAAAACATCAACTCACCATTCTCGCTCAATTCAGGGAACTTCACTGTCTTACTATAACAGTTAATATGAACATAATTGAATTCCAACCAGTTCATACCAAGGATAACATCGATTTGGTGTAATGGTAGGCACACCAAATCCATCACAAAATTCTTCTAAAAAATTGTCAAAAGACACTTCAAATAAACAAGCATGGTAGTCACAAAACCATTAGCAGGAGTCTCTATTATCATATTACCGTTCATATTAGACAACTTTAAACCCAATCTATTAGCACACTCAAGAGAAATAAATGAATGTGTAGCTCTAGTGTCAATAATAGCAATCAACTCAGTATTATTAATAAAACAGGTACCTTTGATCAAGTTGTCCTTCTTTGGAGCTTCTGAACCAGCTAACGCAAAACTCTCCCAGTATTCTGAGCAGTAGCAGCATTCTTCTTTGGTTTCTGGCATTGGGCGCTGATATGCCCCTGTTCACCACAATTGTAACAGGTTGAGCCCTCATTAGGACAATCACTCATCTTATGCCCAAGCTTACCACAACGGTAACATTTCATAACTCTGGTGGTACACACATTGGCCTTATGACCTGCTTCTCCACACTTGTAACACTTAACAGGTACCTTAGCAGCTCCCCTACTTTGCTTCTTCTCATCAGATGCCTTCTGCTTCCCTTTATCGCTAGTAGTCACATAAGGTTTCCCTCTATACTGACTCTTGTCTTTCTTCTCGCTCAGCTGTTTATAGTGAGCTGACCGAGCTCGGCTGTCCTCGTCATAAATACGGCTCTTATCGACCAACTCTGCATACTTGCAAATTTGTTGGCATCCAATTCCCTGCTTAATTTAAAGTCTTAGCCCATTCTCAAACTTAAGGCACTTGGAAAGTTCAACATCTGCCCTGTTGTAGTGAGGACAAAACTTCACCAGCCTTTCAAATTTGGCAGCATACTCTGACACTGTCATGTTTCCTTGCTTCAGTTCAAGGAATTCTACCTCCAACTTACCACGAGCATCTTCAGGAAAATACTTCTTAAGGAACTCCGCCTTAAAAACAGTCCAAGTCAACACAACAACCTCATCCTCTAAACGCTGACGAGTATTATCCCCCCAGTCTTCAGCTTCCTCAGACAACATATGCGTCCCGAATTGAACTTTCTGCGCGTCAGCACATGCCATCACTCTGAAAATCTTCTCAATTTCCTTGAGCCACTTTTGTACGCTCGCCGGGTCATGAGTTCCTTCAAATACAGGTGGATTATTCTTCTGGAATTTCTCCAAGGCACGAAACTCATCATGCGCGTTGTTACGAGCAGTAGTCTGAGCAAGAGCTGCAATAGCATCAGCGAGAGCATGCGTGTTGTTTCCAGCCATTCTTCACAACACTTACCACATCAAAAGAGAATAATCGTTAATTGTATAACGACTTGACAACAGACTGACAACAACAAGACTTGGCCGGACAGACCGACCTGCTCTGATACCACTAATGTAACACCCTTCTACCCCAAAACAAAATATTTAAATAATATCAGAGTAATCATCAAGAAGGGTATCACATTTCATCAAAATTAAATTGAACAGTGTCCTGTCCCGTAACACGGGTTAATCAACATCAAGAATAACATATAGCATTTCACAGCGGAATTTCAACTTCATATTTCAAAATCATAATTTTTACTTCATAAACATAATTTTCACCATCTGAAATTTCAACATCATATAATGAGAAAACTTTTATCAAAATAATAACATAACTGAAAACAGTTTAACAAATAAACCCCGTCCCAGTGTTACATGACACAGAGCAGGACACATAGACCAAAACCACTTCTAAGGAACACTAAAGCACGCTCTGAGACTCATGAAAAACTCCTCTTGCACTGCAAGCCTATTCTTTATCATCTGCAAGTTACCCACAAAAGAGGCAACATTTCCAAGCAGACAGGGTGAGTAATCATAATATATCATAAACGTACAAGAATATAGAACATAAATAAATTAGTACAACATATCATGACATCATTAACTATAAAATTTAGCAACAACAACAACACGATCATGAAATTAAGCAACACCAATACAGTCATAAAATTCATCCAGAATATGCAATTCTAACCATCCTGATATGCAATATGCATGTGGTACCAATTTCATCATGAGATGGATACATGACCATCAACCCTCCACAAAGGAGCACATCGTAAATCATCGAGACACTTCAATCCACACAATAGGATTGAAGCAATTAAATAGGCCGAAGCCCCATCGTGAATGTTATGAAATGCAATGATGCACTACATCGTAAAATTCATCAAAAAAAATCGCATCATTCATTTCACATCAGCAAACCAATCATCAAATAATCATATATATCATCATGACATTACACCCAGAACACTGGTTCTATAACCCCTCTGACACATCAAGAATTGACCCGTACCCGGTAAATTATGAGGCAATTACAAGGTTATTTCATAAATTCATTTATAAAAACTATTGCATTTTTCTCATTTTTATTAATCAAAATAAAGTTCAGTTTATGCTCTTTCCGGCACGGAATGCGATTCGGACTTACGGTTTGAAAGTTATGGATTTTTAAAGAATTAAAATTTGCCTCTCAAACAGTGTTAACCGGTTAACCCATAGCATTAACCGGTTAACGCCTGCGAAACCTCAGAAAATACCCAAAATCTTCAATGGTTAACCGGTTAACCCATAGCGTTAACCGGTTTACGCACGTGTTTCAGCAGTCTTCTACTACTCAAATGCAGACTGCGTTTTTACACCAAAATCCCAAAATCTCATTACGGGTTTCACATCAAAACACCCAAAAATCATTCAAAACATCAACCAAAACACCAACAACATCATGATAACAATTATACAATCAATTATGTGATTCAATTCACTTTTACCACTCTAATTCATCAAGATTTTCTCATAAACTCAACCTAACTCAAAACCCCAAAAACTCATAAAACTCATATAATCCTAATCCATTCATAATCCAATTCCTACACATTTATAATAGATTATAAAAACTCTCCATACCTTAGAGAAATCCAAAGATCGATACTCTTCTCCAAGATTCTTTGTAACTTTCTGACTCTGAGCTTTCTCTCCTCTTTTTCTTCAGAGCACTGCTTTTCCCAAAAACACGATAATGTTAGAAAAACTAATTGTATTCCCTCTTTGGATACATTATCCCAGTTTATGAGTTCCCAACATATCCTTACTTTTTCCTCTTATTACCACCTTACCCTTTCTTAATATTTCATAATAATAATAATAAGAGCATAATAAAATACTACTTATTTATATTATAAAAATATTCTTTTCCTCCTAAAATCCTCCAAATTCGTCCAAAACCTCCAGTCCTTTCTAAATCAATTAAATAAATATGTAATTTAATAAAATTTAGATTTTCGGGGCGTTACAAAGCTCGTCTCTCAAAGCTTAGGAGTTGGTGTCCTGGTCCATTGGGGACTCTGTTCGTCTGGATCGGATGTGCATTTCCACAAGGATCACTGCTTCGGTCCCATATGCCAACCGGAATGGGGATTCACCGGTCGTTGAGTGGGGGGGTGGTTATATACGCCCACAGCACGCTGTGTAACTCCTCGACCCAGTGTTTCTTGTGTTCATCTAGTCTTTGTTTTAGACCTCTTAGGATTACTCTATTTGTGGCTTCTGCTTGTCCGTTAGTTTGGGGGTGCTCCACGAAAGCGAAATGCTGTTTTGTTCCTACTGACGCAACAAATTCTTTGAAATGTCTATCGGTGAATTGGATGCCGTTATCAGTTACAATGGCGAGCAGTACTCCGAACCGGGCGAGGATTCTCCTTTTGAAGAAGCGTAGTATGTTGAGCGCAGTAATTTTGGCCAAGGCCTCAGCTTCTATCCATTTGGTGAAATAATTTACGCCCACAATGAGGTATTTATTTTGGCCGGATCCGACGACGAATGGCCCTAAGATATCCATCCCCCACCATGCGAACGACCACGGGGAAGATAGCGATTTTAGCTAGGTAGGGGGTGCTACGTGTACGTCCCCGTGTGTTGCACCCCAAAATTTGCCCTCACAATACAAGACTTTGTGTTCTAAGAAGGTTCACAAGGTTCACAAACTTCCCAACACTTACAAGACCTTTCATGAGGTTCATAAAGTCTACAAGTCACTTCATGAAGGTTCACAAGGTTCACAAGGTTCACAATACCTCCCATGAGTATCACAAGACATTTTATGATGGTTCACAAGGTCCACAAAGTTCACAATTGGTCAGAAGAGTTGACAAATCCCTCAGACAATGCACCTCCTAAGCAGTGCATCCAAAACTAGGGTTTTGACTTTAATCAGGATAAATGGACTTCCAAGACTTCAAGTGAGCTTCATAACATCTTATATGTGTTTAAGAACCCCCATGACAAGTTTCAAGACTTTTCTCAGAAGTTTGCTCAGTCAGATGATCAGATAAGTCAAAATCAGTCAATGCAGTTAAAAAGTCAAACTGAGGTCAACTGTGGTCAAACCAAAGTCAAACTTCATGATTTTTTTTGCCAACATCAATTATATGAAGTAAAATTCATCATTTGATCAAGGGTTGATCATGATTCATCAAGGAGATTCCAGATCATCAAGAATCAGGAGTTTCTAAATTAGGGTTTTCTCAGTAAAAGTCAACTGAACTTTGACCAGCAATAACTTTCACATACTTCATCACCAAGTCTCCACTCAAAGCTCATTTTTAAGGAAATTGAATTCTCTACAACTTTGTGTCTCACAAGCTAAGCCCAAAAATGCTTCATTTGGAAGGTATGAGCTAAGACATTATAGGTCCTTTTGAAAGTCAACAAAAAGTCAACAACTTCAAAAGGGCATAACTTGAGATTGGTAAATGATATGGACATGAAAACAGTGGGGTTGTTTAGAGGACTCTTCAAGCTTTCCAAAATGTCCAGGAACACCTTCATACCATTAAAATTGAAGGATATATGCCCTTGTAAAGTTGGGAAATTTTGAGTTGGTTTATGATGAAAATGGAGGTCTAAAACCAATTTCTTCCAAATGGGCTTGCCAAATAATGACCCAACCCATACAATGACTTCATGCACGACTCAAACCATTAAAAATCAGAATTATTATTATTTTATTTTTATTTATTTTGATTTAATTCATTAAAAATCATTTTAAATAAAATATGAAAATGTAAGATTTGATTGAGATTAAGCTTCTAGAAAGTCTTAAATATTGATTTGAATTGAAGAGGAAAGAAATCATGAAGATTGGCTAAAGATAGCAAGCATTCATACAAGAATATTGGATTTTAAAGGCATGATCATTTTGAATCTTTTCATATCAATTTTTCCACACAAATGATCAATCTCTTTGACCTAATTCACTCTCCTATAAGTACTTAACTCATTGCAATCACCAAGCCACGAATTCTCTACCTCCAAAAGTAAGTTTCACAAATTGAAAAACCATCCAAGAACTCACATTCGGTTTTTGATTTCCAGGGCTCTAGAAGGTAAAACAAGAACATAGAAAGACTCCTTGGACTTCCTTGATCATGAATCATCACTCATATGCATCAATACCATGCTATATTGCTCAACCCGAATCCACTTTTGTCTTGAAATTTAATTTTTCGAATTCACTAACATATGCATTATGAATTGTTTTTGATGACTGATATGTGTTTGTTGTGATGCCTAGAATGATTCTGGACAATTGAATTGAAGATTCATGGCCTGAAACGTAATCCACCATAGCTAGGGTTTCGGCCAAGAATTAGGGTTTTAAGATTTACGAAACATAAATGAATTCTAAGACCATGGATTGATTCGAATGGACCTCTGGACTATGTTTGTGTATTCAATTTTGCGAAATTTCACAGTTTTGTTGATCATTGGATTTCGTAAGTTTTGTTGCCATTCTGTTTTCGCAGGTAATCTCCTAGCAATTTTCGCAGCTGGTTTCGCAGGTCTGGAGGTAGAAGAAGGTCCAGCGCGCGTTTTATAATTTGAAAAGTTTGTTTAAAATATTATGAATTCTTTCTGTTTATGTTTCACAAGACAATGCTTGTCCTGGTGGTAAGATGGATGCGCGTGTTGCTGGAGGGGTGGTGTTCGAATCCTCACTCCAACCAATTTTTGTTATTTATCCATCTCAAATGCAAGCATAATATATTATGATTTGTAGCTGATTCAATATCAGAATTGCTCACCTAGCTGGATGGTCATGCGTGCGTTTGTGTGTTAAGAGGTCCTGGGTTCAATCCTCCCCCAGGCCTTTTGCTTCTGTTTATTTTTTTGATTTTTCCAGGCATTGCATAAAACCAATTGAAACCATTCCATTATCACCAATACGTGGCTGGCCTGGTGGTACGTTTTGTTGCTTGCAAGCAGGGTGTCCTGGGTTCAAACCCAGCCAAGGTAAGTTCTTTTTACCATTTTTCTGTTTTAATTTATTTAATTAATTTGCTTAAATTGTTTTCTTATTTATTAATTAAAAAATAAATTATGCATGTATATATATTTAATAAATATCTAAAACAACATTTATATTTTCTAAAATTCTAAACTTTTATTTTTCTCAATTTAATTTTTTTTTATTATGTAATTAAATTATAATATATGTATGTTTATTTAAATAATTTTGTATATTAAATTAAACCTTAAAAAATATTTTCTAAACAAACCCTAATTTTGTAAAACCTAATTTATTTTCTAAATAATAAAAAACTAATTTTATTTTTATGATTTAAATTTCTAATTTTTTTTAAATATAATATTTAATATAAAATCTTGTAAATATAATTATTATGTACATATAATTAATTTTAGTCAATATAATTATAATCAAATTTTTATATATAGTATGAAATTGTTTTCTATAATTTGTTCATATATGTTTAAAAATAATTAAATTTATGCTAATATTGTAATTATAATTTTTATATATTTATAATTTATAAAATTTTATAATTAAATTGTTCATATTTCCTTAATGATTTCTAATTCTTATATATTATTGTATTTTGTTTATTATTATTATTATTATATTATTACTAATCCATTTATTTTATTATTATGCTTATTATTATTATTTCACTAACACGATTTATATTTTATTATTATTATTACTAACCCCTATTATATTTATTTATTGCTTATTTATTTATTTTGCTTATTTATTTATATTTTGCTTCTATATTTATTTTTACTATTTATTTTTAATTGCTTATTAATTATTATTGTAATTGCTCCTTGGTGTAAATTTTTGTAAATATTTAATTTATTTAATTATCATGCCATGGTTAGTAAAATAGGGAGTGTAAACATGTATTATATTTAAAATTAAATTTAGATCATTTTAATTATAAGATAAATTAAATTAAACACTCACACACGTAAGTCGATTTTTAATCGCCATCTCACTTTCTAGGGTTGCCTCTCAATGTTGCCTAATCATAAGGTCAAGTGGGGTGTATAAAGCAAGTCCCTTAAAAGAAAAAGTCATCAAGTCCCTTAATGGTTGCCTTTCATAAAAATCTTGTCCCTTTCGAATAATGATGACAGTCCCTCCAAATTGCTTAATATACCCCTACAGTTGCCTATAAAAACAGATGTCCCTCACTTGTCCCTTACATCCAAGGTAATGACTACCTATTCCTTAATAATAGGGATAGTCTTACCATTTAAAGGATAAAGAACAGAAAGACTTAAAACTTTAGGGTAGGTTCCTCATAGTTGCTTGCTCACTTCATTTAAAACTTTTCAAACCTTTCACAATTTCAAACAATTTTCAAACACAAGTTTTTACGCATCCGTACATGGATCATTATTAACTCTTATGAAAATTTCTATTCACACACTTCACATTTTCAAAAACAATTCAAAGTGAGCTAAGTAACTAAGAGCCCATGGATAACCATGGATGTAAAGGGTGCTAACACCTTCCCTTTACATAACCTACCCCCCGGACCCAAAAATCTTTTTAAAAGGTCTTTCCTGTTCTTTTATGCCTTTCCTTTGGATAAAATAAAAGTCGGTGGCGACTCTTGCTATCCGCAACATAACTAAAGTCAGTTCTCCCACCGTGTTACAGAACTGGCGACTCTGCTGGGGATTTAAATTAAAGAGGGGTACCCTTAGGAATTAAGATCACTTTAAATTGTTTGCCTTGTTTGCTTTATATTCTCTTGTTGGGGTGCTCTTATGTGTGAAAGGTCCTAACCCGGATCTAGTGTACATTAGGTAAATGGCAATAGACCAAGGAAACTGTACGACGTATATCGATACGGTTGATCTGGTGGCCATAGTTAGTGCGACTTCTTGGTTGGTGCTTATGTTCCTTAAGTCAAGTTGAGGATAATATGAGGCTGCCATATGTTGTCAATGCACTAACTAACTTTTAGAACCCTAGTTAACTCATCTTGGCCTTTAGAAAGTAGTGAGGTAACCGGCTTTGGTGCAGACTGAAGTTGGTTGACACTCGATACTACACTCATTGAGATCTTAAACTTGGAGGGTTTTGGTTGGCAAGTAAGTTGCCTTCTGATCAACCACCCTTGTGAAGGATCAATGATATTGAGATCCCTTAGAACCTGGTTACTTTTGTAGGACAGGATGAACCATCTCAACTTCAGGGAAGGGTACTTACCTTTGAACCTCACGCAAGCCTTTAAACCTAGGGCTATGGTGTGACTTGCTTGTGTGTGCCACATGTTTGTGATTGAACATAACATCATGACATCATCATGCATCATAAGCATAGCATTTTCACTAACCATTTCAAGGACCAAAGGATTTATCTTTGTTCTTTGTTGCAGGTCATGGCTTCTGCTCGTAGAAACACCATCAGGATCAACTTTGTGAACATACCTGCTAAGCTTAAAGAGTTGGTTTCTCAAGTGTCTGATCATTCCCAGTTCATCAAGAGACATGGTCACCTATTGGATCTAGTCACTTCAGGGTTCAATGAAGACATGATGAGTGTTCTGTTTCAGTTCTTTGATCCTAAGCACCATTGCTTTACATTCCCCGACTACCAGCTGGTTCCTACCATGGAGGAATTCTCCAAACTTCTGGGCATACCTGTTCTTGATCAAAGACCATTCACAGGCTTGGAGAAGGAGCTTAAACCTGAAGTTATTGTTGCAGCTCTACATATGAAGAAGTCTGACATTGTTCTAGAAACGAGAAGTGGAGTCAAGGGTGTTCTAGCTAAGGTGTTGATAGAGAAGGCTCAAATGTTCTTGAAGGCCATGAGTCATGATGCTTTTGAGGAGATCTTAGCCTTGCTGATATATGGCTTAGTATTGTTCCCCAATCCAGATCAGTTCATAGATGTTCATGCCATCAACATTTTTCTGAGTCACAATCCAGTGCCTACATTGCTTGGAGACATACTACATTCTCTTCACACCCGTACTACAAGGGCAAGAGGAACTTTGATGTGCTGCATACCTTTGCTTTCTAGGTGGTTTATTTCTCACCTTCCTCGCTCAGTAATGAAGAATGAGCAAGGATTCATATGGTCCAAGAGGATTATGTCACTCTCTCACTCAGATATCCATTGGTGCTCCAAATCTATGGAGAATGTCACCATCATTGACCGTTGTGGGGAGTTTCCTAATGTGCCACTTCTAGGCATAAGAGGAGGCATCACCTACAACCCCTGTTTAGCTTTACGACAGTTTTGTTACGCTCGGAGTGATGGTCCACATGACATGTTGATTCAGGGCATTGTGTTTGATTACGACAACGATCTTCAAGGTTACCGTCAGAGATTCATACGAGCCTGGGGAAAAGTAAACAGGATTGACAGCAAGACACTGGAGCCTAAGTATACTATTCCTATGGAAGCTTATCTCAGATGGGTACGATCTCGTGCTCAGACTCTCATGATGCCATATCCTGCTATCCTGCCAGTTACCATGGAACCTGTTGCTGAAGGAGACACAGCTTATACCATCCTTCACCCAGACATGCCTACTGATATGGAAGACTTGCAGAGATCATGGATCCAACTGAAGGAGCAAAGGGATACTTTCGAGGCTCATTACAAAACAAGCCAAGAAAGAATCCTGGAACTAACAAAGCAACTTCATGAGGAACGGAATCTCAACTCATACCTCAACACAAAGAGGAAACGTCCATGGGAGACTTAAAACCCCATCTTTTGTACTTATTTCATTTTCATTTTTGTAAGCCCAAGAGGCAAAACAAATTTATTACTAATAAAAGTTTACTTTCTTGTTTGTTTAAGCAAATTTAAAATCCTGCGGTCCTTGAAAACATTGCATACGCATTAAAGCATCATATCATTGCATCACAGGTTTATTTGTGCACAAGTTTCTCATCTTCTCGCTGTTTATTTCAGCAATGGCTCTTGAGCAATCAGTTAAGGATCTCCAGGCACAGAATGCACAGTTCCAAGAGCTGATCTTGAACCTGTCCAAGGGGCAGGATGAATTGAAGACACTGCTGGCCAAGAAGACTAAGAAGACTAGAAGGTCAGGTGGCCTGCTCAACATGGGAAGAAGGTTCAAAGGTCCTGTCAAGACCAAAGAACAGGTTGAAGACTATGAATCTGAGGAATCTGAAAAAGAGGGAGGCAGTCTCCACAACACTATGGGGGACTCTGATTCTGAGGCCAATTATTACCATGATCCTAATGAAGACAAATTCAAGATGCTGGTGGATAGGATGGATGCTATGGAGTTGCAGAAATCTTCTGGGCTGGATTTTGAGGATCTGAGTCTGATATCTGGGGTTGTTATACCTATTGGTTTCAAAGTTCCTACCTTTTTTGTTTATGATGAGGTCTCCTGTCCCAAGCTGCATTTGAGGTCTTATGTCAGAAGGATTCAACCTCACACTGCTGACAAGAAGTTGTGGATCCATTTTTTCCAAGAGAGCTTGTCTGGAGCTCAGTTGGAGTGGTATTATCAATTGGAGAGTGTCAACATCAGAGACTGGAATGATCTTGCTGAAGCTTTCTATAAGCAGTATCAATACAATGCTGACTTAGCTCCCACTCGCATGCAGCTGCAAAGCATGTCCATGGGTGCCAAAGAAAGTTTCAAGGAGTATGCTCAGAAATGGAGGGACTTAGCTGGAAGAGTTCAACCCCCTTTGACTGACAGGGAATTGGTTGATATGTTCATGTGTACGCTGAATGGTCCGTTTTACAGTCATCTCATTGGAAGCTCATCATCTGGCTTCACTGAGTTGATCATGACAGGAGAGCGAGTGGAAAGTGGTATAAAGAATGGCAAAATCCAGGTGGGTACTTCTTCATCAGGTGCTGCAAAGAAGCCTCCCACTGGGAAGAAAGAATCCAATGCTGTTTATGGTCAACCTGATCGTAACAGAAGGCATCAGTCTGTTAGTGCAGTTCATATTTCAAATCCAACTCCTGCAACAACAGAGCAGCCACAGGGCAACCAACAGAGGGCTAGAAGGCAGTTCACGAAGATCAACATGTCACTGGCTCAGGCATTGCAACATTTGTTGAAAGCTAAACTCATTACTTTGAAGGAGGCTCCTCAGAATCCTAATGTTACCTCTCCCAGGTACAATCCCAATGCACGATGTGCATATCATTCAAACTGTCAGGGTCATGATACTAATAACTGCTGGGTCTTGAAGAACAAAATCCAAGATATGATTGAGGCTGGAGAGATTGAGTTTGACCCACCAGGTACTCCAAATGTGATTACTGCTCCAATGCCAAATCACGAGAAGACTGTCAATGCCATTGATGAAGATCTACATGTCTATTCAGTTATGGAGTTGACCACACCATTGTCTGTTATCAAGAAGAAGTTAGTACAGGCTGGGCTCTTTCCAGGTTGTCGTGAAGATTGTTTGTATTGTACCTATAAGCCAGATAGTTGCTTCAGATTGAGAGATGGGATTCAACGTCTCATGGATAAGTATACTATAGTGTTTGAGAGGACCCCATCGTCTGTAGAAAGTATGGTGGATCATCTTACTCAAGGTAAGAAGATTGAAGAGGTTGATATGGTTGACAAAATACCGGTAAGAATCACTTCGAAGAGACCTGTTAAAATCACTCATCAGGGTCCAATCAAGATCACTGCTGAAGGCCCTGTGAAAGTTGTTGCTGAAGCCAGAGTGGCTCCTCTGATCATTACTACTCCTGGTCCTATTCCCTATACATCTGATAAAGTTGTGCCTTGGCACTATGGGTCTGATGTTTACATACATGGTGTTAAGCAGGAACCCTTAGCTGATGTGCCTGTTGATATTGATAATATTGCTGGATCTAGCAAGATCACACGTAGTGGAAGAGTCTTCTCACCTCCAGTTACTTCCAAGAATGCAGTTACTCCTGTTGCTACCTCTACCACTGATGCTAGGGGCAAGGGTCCTGTTATTGAGCCTATATCTACTGATGTGCCGGTTGCTTATGACCTCTCTAAGCAGATGGAGGAAGTATTGAAAATCATTCGCAAGAGTGATTATGACATTGTTGATCAGTTGGGGCATACTCCCTCGAAGATTTCCATGCTGTCCTTGTTGTTATGTTCTGAAGCTCATGCAAAAGCTTTGATCAAGTTTCTGAAGACTGCTCATGTGCCCAATGCCATTTCTGTTGACCAGTTTGAGAATTGTGTTGCCCACCTGACTTATGATAATGGGTTGGGATTTTCTGATGATGATTTGACCCCTGCCAAGAGGGATCATAACAGGGCCTTGCATATTTCAATTGAATGCAGGGGCACTACCCTGTCACACGTATTGATAGACAATGGTTCCTCTCTGAATGTGTTGCCTAAGGAAGTCCTGAACAAGCTGAGCCCTGAAGATGCTGTGCTGAAGCCCAGTAATATTGTGGTGAAGGCTTTTGATGGTTCTAGAAGAGTAATGCATGGGGAAATTGATCTTCCAATTAAAGTTGGCTCCCAGGTTTTTACTGCTACATTTTATGTGATGGATATTCGTCCTTCATACTCTTGTCTGCTTGGTCGTCCCTGGATCCATGGGGCAGGTGCTGTAACCTCTACATTACACCAAAAGTTGAGATATCCGGTGGAAGGAAAGGTTGTTACTGTCTATGGAGAAGAAGAATACTTTGTTAGCCATGTAAACACCTTCAAGTATTTGGAAATGGAAGGTGAATACATTGAAACTCCGTGTCAGACATTTGAAGTGGTTCCCTGGATTGTTAATGATTATGTAGCTCCTCCAGTTGCGAAGAAAGTTCCTGTGGTCACCAGAAAACCTCCAACAATGGCAATGGCCTCCCTCAATGATGCTAGGGCTGTGGTAGATGAAGGTGGTTGTACTATTTGGGGTCAGCTTCCTAATATCCCATACAAGTCTGACAAATTTGGTTTGGGTTTCACTGCAGAATCCCAGAGGGCTGTTCGTCGTGCTCGTGCTGTTCGTATCACCAATCAAGGGGTTATGAAAGATCAGATCAATGCTGTGGGAGACTATGATGAAGACTACAACTTAGATGCTTGGATTTTTCCTACTGTGGGTGCTGGACTCAATAATTGGAAAGCTGAAGATGTTATCCCTATCTCCTTTAGTCAGGAGTAAATACTATTACTGTGTTGTTGCTTTTAAGTTTGTAATTTCTTGAACAATAAAACTATTTAAGCCTTGTGCCTTACCCGGGGCACAAAGGTGTGCTTGTTACGGGCTGTCATTTCATTTGCATACTTCATTCAATAAAATCAGTGGACGTTTCGTTTTAGTAAATATTGTGTTCCTTGTCTTTCTTTTCTTTTATTTTTGCTTTATCAGTTATGTGTTCTTACACACACCCACATCACTAAAATGCAGATCCTCATCCACTCTGGATCCTGTTGATAACAGTTCTACTATTGCCAATTATAATTTCGAGAATCCGATCTATCAAACTGAAGACGGAAATGAGGACGATTGTGAAGTACCTGTAGAGCTTGCTAGGTTGTTACAACAAGAAGAGAAAGCCATACAGCCACATGAAGAGCCAGTCGAAGTTGTGAATTTGGGAACTGAAGAAAACAGGAAAGAGGTCAAGATAGGGGCTGACTTAGAGGACAGTGTCAAGAGCATGTTGATTCAGATGTTACGTGACTATGTGGAGATCTTTGCTTGGTCTTATGAAGATATGCCAGGGTTGGATACAGACATTGTGGTTCACCGTTTACCAGTGAAAGAAGATTGTCGTCCAAAGAAGCAGAAAGTTCGTCGTATGCGTCCTGAGATGTCAGAGAAGATCAAAGCAGAGGTAATGAAACAGTTCAATGCAGGGTTCTTAGCAGTAACTTCTTATCCTCAGTGGGTTGCAAATGTGGTGCCGGTTCCTAAGAAAGATGGTAAGGTACGTATGTGTGTGGACTACAGAGATTTGAACAAAGCTAGCCCCAAAGATGACTTTCCACTTCCTCATATTGATGTTCTGGTAGACAACACTGCTCAGCATAAGGTATTCTCTTTTATGGATGGTTTCTCTGGTTACAATCAGATCAAGATGGCACCTGAAGACATGGAGAAGACAACATTTGTGACACAGTGGGGCACTTTTTGCTATAAGGTGATGCCATTTGGTTTGAAGAATGCAGGGGCAACATATCAGCGTGCTATGGTGGCTTTGTTTCATGACATGATTCATCATGAGATAGAGGTATATGTGGATGATATGATAGCCAGATCCCAGAATGAGGAGCAACATCTTGATCATTTGCATAAATTGTTCGAGAGGTTGAAGAAATACAAGTTGAGATTGAACCCAAACAAGTGTACTTTTGGAGTTAGATCTGGAAAGCTCTTGGGTTTCATTGTTAGTGGAAAAGGTATTGAAGTGGATCCTGCAAAAGTAAAAGCTATACGAGAGATGCCAGCTCCCCGTACTGAGAAGGAGGTT
Organism: Lathyrus aphaca; assembly: GCA_963966055.1. NCBI lineage: Eukaryota > Viridiplantae > Streptophyta > Magnoliopsida > Fabales > Fabaceae > Lathyrus > Lathyrus aphaca. The sequence continues at coordinate 480,495,145 of OZ014525.1, read as the reverse complement.
AGAGGTTTCTTGGGACGATTGAATTACATTGCAAGATTTATTTCCCAGTTAACTGCCATCTGTGAGCCAATCTTCAAGTTGTTGAAGAAAGATCAGGTGATGGAATGGAATGATGAGTGCCAGACTGCCTTTGATGAAATCAAGAGATATTTGCTAGAACCACCAATTTTGATGCCACCAGTTGATGGAAGACCCTTGATTATGTACTTAACTGTGTTAGACAACTCAATGGGGTGTGTGTTGGGGCAACATGACGAGTCTGGTCGAAAAGAGCAGGCAATATACTACCTTAGCAAAAAGTTTACCGACTGTGAAACAAGATACTCACTGCTCGAGAAAACTTGCTGCGCTTTGGCATGGGCTGCTCGCCGACTAAGACAGTATATGTTGACCCATACTACCTTGTTGATTTCAAAGATGGATCCAATCAAGTACATATTTGAGAAACCTGCTCTCTCCGGGAGAATTGCAAGATGGCAAATGATCTTGACAGAATATGACATACAATACACTACTCAGAAGGCCATTAAGGGAAGTGTTGTAGCAGATCATTTGGCTCATCAAGCAGTGGATGATTACCAGTCAATGAGTTTTGAGTTCCCTGATGAAGACATTATGATTATTACCAAAGAACCTGGACAATATGACGGACCTGAACAAGGATCCCGATGGACTATGGTTTTTGATGGTGCCTCTAATGCACTTGGTAATGGTGTTGGTGTTGTGATTAGTTCCCCCGAAGGTTGTCATACCCCGATTACTGCCAGACTTTGTTTCTATTGTACCAATAACATGGTTGAGTATGAGGCATGTATCCTGGGTATTAAAACTGCTATTGATATGAAGATTCAGTTCCTTGATGTGTATGGAGATTCAGCCCTGGTAGTAAGTCAGATTAAAGGAGATTGGGATACCAAGCATGATAACCTCATTCCTTACAGAGAGCATGTGTTGTCTCTGATCCCACATTTCAAAGAGATTACCTTTGGACATATCCCACGAAGAGAGAATCAGTTGGCAGATGCTTTAGCCACCATGGCATTCATGTTTGAGATCAGTTGGGATGATGAAGCTCCCAAGATTACTATTGATAGATTTGAAAAGCCTGCATACTGTAATGAGATTGACACTGAAGAAGCAGAGGAAAAGCCTTGGTTCTATGAGGTGAAAAGATATCTTGAAGCTCAGGAGTTCCCTGAATGGGCATCTGTCAAAGATAGGAAGTTTCTGAGAAGGTTTTCTGCTAAGTTCTTTTTGAGTAATGGGATTTTGTACAAGCGCAATCATGATTCAACTATGCTTCGTTGTGTGGATAAGAAGGAAGCAACTGAGATTATGGAAGATATGCATGATGGGATCTTTGGCACTCATTCAAGTGGACATACTATGGCAAAGAAGATATTGAGAGCAGGTTACTATTGGTCTACCATGGAAGCTGATTGCTATCAACACTCCAGAACATGTCACAAGTGCCAAATTTATGCTGATAAAGTACATATACCTCCATCCCCATTGAATGTGTTGACTGCTCCTTGGCCTTTTGCCATGTGGGGCATTGATATGATTGGTGAGATCAAGCCTACCGCTTCTAATGGACATCGTTTCATCTTGGTTGCTATTGATTACTTCACGAAGTGGGTGGAGGCAGCTTCATTTGCATCTGTTACCAAGAATGTTGTGGCTCGATTCATTAAGAATAATCTCATATGTAGGTATGGCATCCCTGAAAGGATTATTACTGACAATGGCTCTAATCTGAACAACACTATGATTACTGATCTCTGCACGCAGTTCAAGATTAAACATCACAACTCTTCTCCGTATCGTCCAAAGATGAATGGGGCAGTTGAAGCTGCTAATAAGAACATCAAGAAGATTGTACAGAAGATGACTGTTACTTATAAGGATTGGCATGAGATGTTACCATTTGCTCTTCATGGTTATCGTACCACAATACGTACTTCAACAGGGGCAACCCCATTCTCCTTAGTCTATGGTATGGAAGCAGTTTTGCCCATTGAAGTTCAGATTCCCTCCTTGAGAATTATGAAGGATGCAGGCTTGGATGAAGATGAGTGGATTCAGACTCGACTTGACCAGATAAATTTGATTGATGAGAAAAGGTTAGCAGCAGTTTGTCATGGCCAGATGTACCAGAAGCGAATGATCAAAGCTTTTAACAAGAAGGTTAAGCCGAAGGTATATCAGGCTGGTGACTTGGTAAACAAGCGTATCATATTACCACAAGGTGATCCTAGGGGCAAGTGGACTCCTACTTATGAAGGTCCATTTGTAGTCAAGACAGTGTTCTCAGGAGGTGCCATGATACTGACTACAATGGATGGTGAAGACTTCCCACAACCTGTAAACGCAGACATAGTTAAAAAATACTACGCATAAAAAGAGACCCGCTAGGTTGACAGGCCTAGGCAAAAATAAGGGCATCCCGGCAAACCAAAAGGGTTTGGGCAAAAATTAGGGATATATATAAAAAGATGTACACCCGGCAAGTCGAAAACCTGAAAAGGCGGCTTGGGCAAAAAAGGGTATCCCGGTGGATTGAAAACCTGAAAGGGCAATCCAGGCAAAAGTTAGGGATTAAAGCGTATGACTATGTCTCGTTTGGATCACCCATGAAACTGCAACCAGTTGTGCTACTTACTCAAGCTCGAACAGATAAAGATCAATCTAATCATTCCCGTCTCAACAGCAGAAGATGAGATACTTGAAGATAATGGCAATAGTAGAATTGAAACTCAATAGGATCATTTCCCACATAGCTGATTCTCTTTGTTTTGTAAAAACTTTATGACAAAATCCTCTTACTAGGGTTTATGTCTCTTTGTACAAATTTACCCATGTATGGGTCACTCTTTGATATAAATAAATTCAATCTTTTGAATCCAGATTTACTTTTACCCTATTTACATAAGCGAAACGTCCATTGGTTGTGTTTGAATGTATGTATGCTTTTGAATATGATTGATGTTTACCAGAAATGCATGTATGTTCTTAATATGATTGATGTTTACCAGAAATGCATGAAAATGCAGTAATAGTATTTACTAAGGACGAACGAGGGAAGGATTTCAACGAAGCTTCGCCGGTTCATCTCTACAAAACAGTTACAAACCCTCAGTAGGACAAATCCATTTTCATAAAGTCACATCTCCCCTGGAATTTATATCCATCTCTTTTATCCTCATACGGATATACGGGAAATTACTTTCCAATAATGGTACGACGAACGAAGGCGGAGGTTAGGTATACCTTACTATCAAACAAAGACGAAGGTTATATATACCTTGCTATCCCCAGCAGACGGGAGGTTATTGCTATCCCCAGCATACAGAAGGTTATGTATAATATATTATCAAACAAGACGGGAACGAGTTCCTCATATTCTTCAGCAACGAATCGGGATTTATTTTCCCTGGCCAGCAGTTGTTATATGAAGATATCCAGACGCTTCAGGCAGTGTCATATCATACATACAGCATTTACATCATACCATACCATACATATACATAGATGCATAGTATATTACCTAAGTGCATCATATCATACATGCATACATAATGCATAAAACTAATATTATTATACAGAATGCTACCTTGTTTTCAGGTTAATTATCCAGCAAACCAACTTATGATTATCAGGATTGCTTTATCCTCCTGAAAGTTATCATTCCTCAGGATTGCTTTATCCTCCTGAAAGCATATCATCCATCAGGACTGCTTTATCCTCCTGAAAACTTATCATCTCTCAAGACTGCTCCATCCTCTTGAGAACATATTACTACATCAGGACTGCTTCATCCTCCTGACAGCTATCATCATTACTTCAGGATTGCTCTATCCTCCTGAAAATTCCTATTACATCAGGATTGCTTTATCCTCCTGAAATCACATTGCTACCTCAGGATTGCTTTATCCTCCTGACAGCTTACTACTACCTCAGGATTGCTTTATCCTCCTGACAGCTTTTACTACATCAGGATTGCTTTATCCTCCTGAACTCACATTGTCACCTCAGGGCTGCTTTATCCTCCTGATAGCTATTATCAATATTTCAGGACTGCTTTATCCTCCTGACAACTTCATTACCTCAGGATTGCTTTATCCTCCTGAAATCATATCATTGCCTCAGGACTGCTCCATCCTCCTGACAGCTGTCATTATACCTCCATATTTTGGACTGCTTTATCCTCCAAGACATGTATCTGAAGAACTTTCCTCCAAGTGGCATCTTTAAGCCCACTCAATCATATTCAACTAGCCATCTGTACCACTTTATGCACTGGTGAGTGCAAATTTTTGGGCTTTTGTGTTCAATCCCCTTCAACCTTCCAGGTCACGACTGGCAAACATACCAATCTAACCCCTCAGGTTTCAGAAAATTGAACAGGGGCAGCTGTTGCACCCCAAAATTTGCCCTCACAATACAAGACTTTGTGTTCTAAGAAGGTTCACAAGGTTCACAAACTTCCCAACACTTACAAGACCTTTCATGAGGTTCATAAAGTCTACAAGTCACTTCATGAAGGTTCACAAGGTTCACAAGGTTCACAATACCTCCCATGAGTATCACAAGACATTTTATGATGGTTCACAAGGTCCACAAAGTTCACAATTGGTCAGAAGAGTTGACAAATCCCTCAGACAATGCACCTCCTAAGCAGTGCATCCAAAACTAGGGTTTTGACTTTAATCAGGCTAAATGGACTTCCAAGACTTCAAGTGAGCTTCATAACATCTTATATGTGTTTAAGAACCCCCATGACAAGTTTCAAGACTTTTCTCAGAAGTTTGCTCAGTCAGATGATCAGATAAGTCAAAATCAGTCAATGTAGTTAAAAAGTCAAACTGAGGTCAACTGTGGTCAAACCAAAGTCAAACTTCATGATTTTTTTTTCCAACATCAAGTATATGAAGTAAAATTCATCATTTGATCAAGGGTTGATCATGATTCATCAAGGAGATTCCAGATCATCAAGAATCAGGAGTTTCTAAATTAGGGTTTTCTTAGTAAAAGTCAACTGAACTTTGACCAGCCATAACTTTCACATACTTCATCATCAAGTCTCCACTCAAAGCTCATTTTGAAGGAAATTGAATTCTCTACAACTTTGTGTCTCACAAGCCAAGCCCAAAAATGCTTCATTTGGAAGGTATGAGCTAAGACATTATAGGTCCTTTTGAAAGTCAACAAAAAGTCAACAACTTCAAAAGGGCATAACTTGAGATTGGTAAATGATATGGACATGAAAACAGTGGGGTTGTTTAGAGGACTCTTCAAGCTTTCCAAAATGTCCAGGAACACCCTCATACCATTAAAATTGAAGGATATGTGCCCTTGCAAAGTTGGGAAATTTTGAGTTGGTTTATGATGAAAATGGAGGTCTAAAACCAATTTCTTCCAAATGGGCTTGCCAAATAATGACCCAACCCATACAATGACTTCATGCACGACTCAAACCATTAAAAATCAGAATTTTTATTATTTTATTTTTATTTATTTTGATTTAATTCATTAAAAATCATTTTAAATAAAAATAAAATATGAAAATGTAAGATTTGATTGAGATTAAGCTTCTAGAAAGTCTTAAATATTGATTTGAATTGAAGAGGAAAGAAATCATGAAGATTGGCTAAAGATAGCAAGCATTCATACAAGAATATTGGATTTTAAAGGCATGATCATTTTGAATCTTTTCATATCAATTTTTCCACACAAATGATCAATCTTTTTGACCTAATTCACTCTCCTATAAGTACTTAACTCATTGCAATCACCAAGCCACGAATTCTCTGCCTCCAAAAGTAAGTTTCACAAATTGAAAAACCATCCAAGAACTCACATTCGGTTTTTGATTTCCAGGGCTCTAGAAGGTAAAACAAGAACATAGAAAGACTCATTGGACTTCCTTGATCATGAATCATCACTCATATGCATCAATACCATGCTATATTGCTCAACCCGAATCCACTTTTGTCTTGAAATTTAATTTTTTGAATTCACTAACATATGCATTATGAATTGTTTTTGATGACTGATATGTGTTTGTTGTGATGCCTAGAATGATTCTGGACAATTGAATTGAAGATTCATGGCCTGAAACGTAATCCACCATAGCTAGGGTTTCGGCCAAGAAATAGGGTTTTAAGATTTACGAAACATAAATGAATTCTAAGACCATGGATTGATTCGAATGGACCTCTGGACTATGTTTGTGTATTCAATTTTGCGAAATTTCACAGTTTTGTTGATCATTGGATTTCGTAGGTTTTGTTGCCATTCTGTTTTCGCAGGTAATCTCCTAGCAATTTTCGCAGCTGGTTTCGCAGGTCTGGAGGTAGAAGAAGGTCCAGCGCGCGCGTTTTATAATTTGAAAAGTTTGTTTAAAATATTATGAATTCTTTCTGTTTATGTTTCACAAGACAATGCTTGTCCTGGTGGTAAGATGGATGCGCGTGTTGCTGGAGGGGTGGTGTTCGAATCCTCACTCCAACCAATTTTTGTTATTTATCCATCTCAAATGCAAGCATAATATATTATGATTTGTAGCTGATTCAATATCAGAATTGCTCACCTAGCTGGATGGTCATGCGTGCGTTTGTGTGTTAAGAGGTCCTGGGTTCAATCCTCCCCCAGGCCTTTTGCTTCTGTTTATTTTTTTGATTTTTCCAGGCATTGCATAAAACCAATTGAAACCATTCCATTATCACCAATACGTGGCTGGCCTGGTGGTACGTTTTGTTGCTTGCAAGCAGGGTGTCCTGGGTTCAAACCCAGCCAAGGTAAGTTCTTTTTACCATTTTTCTGTTTTAATTTATTTAATTAATTTGCTTAAATTGTTTTCTTATTTATTAATTAAAAAATAAATTATGCATGTATATATATTTAATAAATATCTAAAACAACATTTATATTTTCTAAAATTCTAAACTTTTATTTTTCTCAATTTAATTTTTTTTTTATTATGTAATTAAATTATAATATATGTATGTTTATTTAAATAATTTTGTATATTAAATTAAACCTTAAAAAATATTTTCTAAACAAACCCTAATTTTGTAAAACCTAATTTATTTTCTAAATAATAAAAAACTAATTTTATTTTTATGATTTAAATTTCTAATTTTTTTTAAATATAATATTTAATATAAAATCTTGTAAATATAATTATTATGTACATATAATTAATTTTAGTCAATATAATTATAATCAAATTTTTATATATAGTATGAAATTGTTTTCTATAATTTGTTCATATATGTTTAAAAATAATTAAATTTATGCTAATATTGTAATTATAATTTTTATATGTTTATAATTTATAAAATTTTATAATTAAATTGTTCATATTTCCTTAATGATTTCTAATTCTTATATATTATTGTATTTTGTTTATTATTATTATTATTATATTATTACTAATCCATTTATTTTATTATTATGCTTATTATTATTATTTCACTAACACGATTTATATTTTATTATTATTATTACTAACCCCTATTATATTTATTTATTGCTTATTTATTTATTTTGCTTATTTATTTATATTTTGCTTCTATATTTATTTTTACTATTTATTTTTAATTGCTTATTAATTATTATTGTAATTGCTCCTTGGTGTAAATTTTTGTAAATATTTAATTTATTTAATTATCATGCCATGGTTAGTAAAATAGGGAGTGTAAACATGTATTATATTTAAAATTAAATTTAGATCATTTTAATTATAAGATAAATTAAATTAAACACTCACACACGTAAGTCGATTTTTAATCGCCATCTCACTTTCTAGGGTTGCCTCTCAATGTTGCCTAATCATAAGGTCAAGTGGGGTGTATAAAGCAAGTCCCTTAAAAGAAAAAGTCATCAAGTCCCTTAATGGTTGCCTTTCATAAAAATCTTGTCCCTTTCGAATAATGATGACAGTCCCTCCAAATTGCTTAATATACCCCTACAGTTGCCTATAAAAACAGATGTCCCTCACTTGTCCCTTACATCCAAGGTAATGACTACCTATTCCTTAATAATAGGGATAGTCTTACCATTTAAAGGATAAAGAACAGAAAGACTTAAAACTTTAGGGTAGGTTCCTCATAGTTGCTTGCTCACTTCATTTAAAACTTTTCAAACCTTTCACAATTTCAAACAATTTTCAAACACAAGTTTTTACGCATCCGTACATGGATCATTATTAACTCTTATGAAAATTTCTATTCACACACTTCACATTTTCAAAAACAATTCAAAGTGAGCTAAGTAACTAAGAGCCCATGGATAACCATGGATGTAAAGGGTGCTAACACCTTCCCTTTACATAACCTACCCCCCGGACCCAAAAATCTTTTTAAAAGGTCTTTCCTGTTCTTTTATGCCTTTCCTTTGGATAAAATAAAATTCGGTGGCGACTCTTGCTATCCGCAACATAACTAAAGTCAGTTCTCCCACCGTGTTACACCGTGTCGTTGGCATTTGTCACATCTTTTTACGTGTTCTTTTGTGTCGTGCTGGAGTGTAGGCCAATAGTATCCTGCTCGGAGAATCTTTCGGGCTAACGACCGTCCGCCCGGGTGTTGTGCATTAATTCCTTCGTGGACCTCTCTTAGAACGTGTGGGACGTTATCTTCTTCTACGCACCTGAGGAGTGGTGTAGAGAATCCTCGACGATACATACGTCCACCTACCAGAGAGTACGAGCACGACCTTCGACGCACGATGCTGGCCGTTTTCGGGTCTGCCGATAACTCCCCTTTGGTTAGGTAGTCAAACACTGGGGTCATCCAGCAGTTCGCGTCGCCTATGAGATTAACGTCTAGGTGGGTTGAAGATTGTCCAATGCTTGGTCGGGGGAGCACTTTTTGTATGACGGATTTGTTGTTTCCTTTCTTTTTAGTGCTTACCAACTTGGAAAGGACATCAGCCCGGGTATTATTCTCTCGCGGTACGTGTTTGACCTCCACGCTTGTGAATCGTTTTAGTTCGCCTTTTACAAGGGCCAGGTATTCAGCCATATTGTCGTTTTTGGCCTGGAAATCTCCTCGGACTTTGCTAGCGACCAGCTGGGAACCTGTGCAAATTGTGATCTCTTCTGCTTCCAGGTCGATCGCGAGTCGTATGCCTGCCAAGAAGGCTTCATATTCTGCATGGTTGTTGGAGGTGGGGAAGGATAAAGTTAAGGATACTTCGATGATGTTTCCCTCTTCGTTTTCTAGGATAACTCCAGCTCCACTACCCGCCGGGCCAGATGCTCCGTCCACGAAGATAGTCCATTTGGACGGAGATTTTGGCTCCTGCTCGGTGAAAGTGAGCTCTGCCACAAAGTCGGCCAGGGCTTGAGCTTTGAGAGCTTGTCTCCCTTCGAAATTGATGTCGAATTCGGACAGTTCCAACGACCATTTTAGCATTCTCCCGGCCATATCTGGTTGACCGAGTAATTGTCTTATGGGTTGGTCTGTTCTCACGATGATGGTGTGGGCTAAGAAATAATGTCGTAGCGTTCTGGCTGCAAAAAGGAGGGCCAGGGCCACCTTTTCTACTTGGAGGTACCGAAGTTCAGGGCCGTGGAGTGCCTTTCTCGTAAAATAGATAGGTTTCTGTCCCTCAGGTAGGTCGCGTATGAGGGCCGCGCTTATGGCCTCGTTCGTCACGGCGAGATAGAGGTAAAGCGTCTCCCCTTCCTTGGGCCTGGACAAAACTGGGGGTTCAGATAATGCCCTTTTCTAGTGGGACAAGGCTAACTCACATACTCTGTCCATTCAAAAGTAGCCTCTTTGTGGAGGAGCTTGTAAAAGGGGAGGGCATGCTGAGCGGATTTTGCTACAAATCGTGCGAGGGAAGTGAGGACCCCGTTCAACGATTGTATGGATTTTTTAGAATTAGGGGTCGGAAGTTCTGCGAATGCCCGACATTTGTCAGGATTGGCTTCGATACCTCGTTCGGTTAAATAGAATCCGAGGAACTTCCCCGCTCGGACCCCAAACGTGCACTTCTCAGGATTGAAACGCATCTTGCATTTCCGAGCTTGATCGAATACCTTTCGTAAGTGGGACGCGTGGTCCGTCTCTTGCTGAGATTTGACGATCATATAGTCCATGTACACCTCAAGCATGTCCCCGATTTCTGCCCGGAATACCTTATTCATCATGCGCTGATATGTCGCGCCTGCGTTTTTTAGACCAAAGGGCATAACGTTATAATAGTAGTTGCCGGATTTGGTCATGAAGGCTGTTTATTTTTTGTCGGACACGGCCATGGGTATCTGATTGTACCCTGAGTAGGTGTCCATGAAGGACAATAGCTTGAAACCGGACGAATTGTCGACCAATTTATCGATGTTAGGCAAAGGATATGCGTCTTTCAGGCATGCCCGGTTAGGATCAGTATAATCAACACACATTCTCCATTTTCCATTATATTTCTTGACAAGTACAACATTTGAGAGCCAGGTTGTGTACCTGGCCTCGGTTACAAATTTTGCCTCTAGGAGGTCTTTAACAGCAGATTCGGCCGCTCTGGTTTTCTCGGTCGACTGCTTCCTCCTACGCTGGGCGACCGCTTCGTGTGTTGGGTCAATGGAGAGGTGATGACAGGCCGTCTCGGGGTCGAGCACTGGCATTTCTGCGGCGCTCCAAGCGAACAGATCCGCGTTTCCTTTGAGGCATGCCTCTAACTGTCGTTTCGCCAAGTCGGGCAGATGTGCCCCGACCTTAATGCACCAAGTCGGATCATCTCCCAAAGGAATCAGCTCGAACTCTCCGTCTGGAATTGGCCAGGAAAGTGAATCGGTCAGCTTTTGAATGCCCTCGTTATCGTTTGAGAACCTGCAGTCCAGATCGATCGAGTCTACCTGAGGAAAAGCCTTGGATGTTTGTGGAGTATCTGGTGAAGTCAATGTTGAAGGATTCGGTTGGTAAGATATTGAGCTAAGACCTTTATATGCCGCCTCAAAACATCGGCGGGCAGCTTCGACGTCACCGTGCAACGTAGCAACCTTGCCCAAAGTAGTATAATACTTCATTTTTAGGTGGACGGTGGATGGAACAACGATCAGCTCGGCCAATGTCAGTCGTCCCAAAATACACTGGTATAGCGACGGGCAATCCACGACTAGGAACTAGACGCGAACCGTTCTGGCGGTCTCGGATGCCCCGAAAGTTACGAACAGATCGACGTAGCCCCATGGTCGGGAGACCGTTCCGTTGAAACCTTGTAAGTCTGATCCGACGTACGGAGTCAGGTGTGTTTCGTTCAACTGGAATGTCGAAAATAACTGGGAGTACATGATGTCGCAGGAGCTTCCTTGGTCCACTAGGATTCTCCTTACACCAAAATTGGACATTCGTGCCCGGATGACTAGCGGGATACTGACATTTGGTGCCCCTCCTAAGAGTTCCTCCCGGTAAAAGGCAAGGGGTATTGAGTCTTCCCTTGGTGGGTTCAGGGTCGCGCTCTGTGCAGGGCCTTTCGCAATCAACTGGTCGAATTTCCTCTTTACGGATCCGACCGTGATTTTGTTAAAACCTCCCCCGGAGATGACCATTGCAGATGGAAAGGTCTCCCATGGGCTGTGGGAGGAAAAATATCCCGGACTCCCCGTGTGATTGGGCAGGAAGAAATCCTCCGGGCGATAGATGCTCAGGGCAACTTGCATGTTCGCATCCTCTGGAATGGGCACAGCCTCCTCGATCTTTTGAGTCTCTTGCGCTTCTTGTCGAGGAGTGTCCCTGGATTTGGTAAATTGTTTAAGGTGGCCGTCCTTAATAAGTATTTCAATTTCATCCTTGAGATGGATGCAGTCTTCAGTATTGTGGCCGTGACTTTTGTGGAATCTGCAATACTTTGTTTTGTCCGTGCCCGGTTTGCTAGGCAACTGCTTCGGAAAGCGTACTCTTGCTTGCCTGAATTCTGAGTTGGCACATTCGAACAAGATCTTCTCCCTAGAGACCAAGAGGGGAGTATATTCATGAAATCGGCCGACGGGTCCTCTGTGCTCCCGCGGTTCACGGGAGTGATCATCCTTTCTTTTGTCTCCACCCGAACGAGATGTCGAGGGTTCATCGACCGGTGGGGCTTCGCGTCCTTGCAACATCGAGCGTCTCGGACGGAGCTAGCTTCCTGCTTTTCCTCATATTGGATGTAAGCTTGGGCTTTCAACAAGAATGCGTCAAGGGTGGTCGGGGTCTTGATGCCAACCGCCATGTGGAAATCGGTTGACGGGCGTAATCCCCGTTCCAGCAAGTACTTCTTCATGTTGTCCGTTGTGGACACCTGGACTGCTTCTTTATTGAACCTTTCGATATAAGTCCGTAAAGGTTCGTTTTTCCCTTGGATGATCGCTTCGAGCGACGCTTCCGTCTTCGGATGCCGCCTGGAGGCGGTGAAGTGCCTGGAAAACGTGCGTCCGAGTTGTTTCCAGGAAGTGATGGACTCTGCTTCGAGGCTTTTGTACCATGTCATCACTCCTTTCCTCAGAGTTGTAGGAAAGAGGCGACATTTAATCGCTCCTCGCACCCCTCGGTAGTCGAGCAACGCATCAATATTCACGATATGCTCGTCAGGATCTGTGGTCCCATCATATGAGCCAAATGGTGGAGGTTTTTCTAAACCCCTTGGAAGTTTAGCCGCCATGATTTCCGACGAGAGGGGGCCCCGGGTGTCCTCATCGTCGCTGGAGTTGAATGAAGGGGATTTGGGCGCGCGCTTCTTTGCTCGCCGAGGTGATGCGGATCTTGATCTGCTCCTTCTTGATTTTCTTGGAGGGGAAGATCGAGAAGGAGACGGGCGAGGTCGTTTGTCCCCAGTAGATTCGTCGATGCGTCTTTTCCTCATTCTCTTGGGAGGAGAGGGGCTACGCCTTCTTTGGTGTCTCGTGGGAGACCGGGGTCGACAATTATTGTCCTCGAGACGGGCAATCTTCTCACCATGGGCGAGGAGCAACAAATTTGCCTGATACAGAATTTCGGCTAGTGCGGCGAAATCAGATCCTGAAGGAGTCGGGGTAAAAGGAACTTCTGGGCGACTCTCCAGAGGTTGGTCGGGAGAAGGCGAGGTTGTCTTCCCATCTGGGTGATCTTGCACGGTTTCTTCGTGCGGAGGATGATGAATGTTGCTCTCACGTTGCGTGAGGATCATGCCGTTGTTCGACCGGTTGTCCGGATTATTGTCTCGAGCAGCCATGGATCTTGGTAAAAACTTTGGTTCTTGAAGACTTTGAGAGAGAAGAACGGGGAAATCAGATTCCCACAGACGGCGCCACCTGATCGTATCTGGAGATCAGGATCCGATATGGCTGGCGTCGAGCGTTGTTGAAGGACGGTGGATAAGGAGAGAAGGGGTGTACCTACAAGGCACTCCGATGCTGAAGTAAGACACTGAGCAAAGAGTGAGCAAGTACAAGAATTAAGGTCAGAGAATTAAATACATGGCCCTCTCAAATTAGAGGGTTTATATATTGGTCCAAGTGGATGATTATTGGTTCAAACCGTTGGGCGAGGATCGCGAAATCCGTATGAATAGGTAACAGTCAAAACTAGCCGTTAGAAGACTTCGTCTTGTTCGGTATGGCTTTGGTCGGCAAAGACCATCATTCTTAACATTGCTCGACGTCGAGCGTGCCACAAAGCGTGTTTACTTGGCCCAATTCTGGGAGTTGGGCCTGCCCAAAACAGTTACCAATGTAGAAAATAGCAAACAAAATACCCCAAATAGAGAAAAATTGAAGAATCCATATACACTCGGATCTAAATCGCTTGCAAGGAAGCAACATGAGTTGGTATGTATAAATCTATATATTTTTTATTGTATGCCTAATAGTACAAATAGTTAACATTTATGCTTATTTGTAGGAATTGAGAGATGGACGACCATATAGAAGAGGAGAAATGTATGCAGTTTCTCATACAAAATTTGATGGGTCTTTTATCAATGAAGATGCATACAACAATAATGTAAGTGCAAGTTAATTCTTTTGAAATGTTTGTTAGTCTCCTTAAGGCTTGAGAAAAAAATCAGACCTTTTGGCATCTCTTAGAGGTGGGGAGAATCTGTCTAAGAACTGATTAAATTAAGTTGAGAATTGTGATTATGTTTCATGTTATAGATTCATCAACTTGTGAACTTGTAAAAATTCTGACTTAGTAAAAATTCTGTCTTTTTAAATAGTAAATTATCACTTATAAGAAACTGTCAAACACATGTCATTGTCGTAAATTATGACATATTACTACTTAGTAAAAATTCTGACTTAATAAAAATTCTGACTTAGTAAATAGTGACTTAGTAAATAGTGAAAATTTTGACTTAGTAAATAGTGACTTAGTAAATAGGGAAATTCTGACTTAGTAAATTCTAACTTAGTAAATAGTAAAAATTCTGACTTTAAATTTTTTGACTTTAAATAGTAAATTATCACATATTACTACTTATTTAGAGAATGCAAACTAAGTCTTTGTATTCTCTTAGAAATTATTTTATCATTTATTGTAATTTTCTTTGATTCGAGAAATAAATTTATACAATTAGGCGTAAATATTATTTTGTATGTGCATGAAAAGTTACAAGCTGCCATTAAAGACTCTATTTCTGAAAATGAGACATTTCTGAAAGTCTTTGGAAAAGAACATCCTGGATATGTCCGTTGTATGTGACTTGGAGGTACGCCATCTCAAATTAATAGATCTACGAGATTTGTGTCTTCTTCTGAAGAAAATCAAAGAATAAAAGAAATGCAAGAAGAAATTATTGCTCTTAAAGAAAAGAATTCCAAAATTGATACATTGATGGAGGAAATCACACTCTTAAAGGAAAGGGACAATGCTAGGAAAGAAGAAATTTAACTCTTAAGGCAAATGCAAAATTCTAATGGAAGACAGGTATATTATTTTTTATACATTAAAAGTTAAAGATCACGAGTAATATTTTAAAGAGTATATTATTTTAATTTTTTTTCTCTTTCAGGGATTGGAATCACCCGTTGATGGTAGGCGTTCTTCCGAGTCTAGCTACCGAATGGGAGATAATGGATCATCTAGAAAGACAACTTAGACTTTTCTATGAATTAATTAGATTATGAATTTTTCTATGCATTTTCGACATTACGATGCTTATTATTACAAGATTATAATTGGATATGTTTTCGGTTTGTTTTACAACATGATATGGTTATCAAATTACCGATAATGGATCATCTAAAAAGACAAATTAGACTTTGTTATTAATTAATTAGATTAAGTACTTTCCTATGTATTTTTAGAATTATGATACTTATTATTATAATTTGAGATTTTACATGTTTTTAGTTATTTTACTACATGAGATGATTATGAAACTTACATTATTTTGACATTACGATATTTATTTGATTTTAGATGTTTGTGATTGAAATTTTATTATATTAAAAAGTGATAGAAAATTAAATAAAAAATTATAGAAACATTATAAAAGATAATAATAATATAAATAAAAAATAATATTATAAAAAAAAGTTGAGATGATAATAAATTAAATAAATAAAATATATTATATAAAAACTCCTACAGATAAAATTACGATTGTTTAAACCGTCGCAAAAACCATAAATTATATTTAGAAATTAAATTACGACGGTTGTAACTGTCCTAACATGCATAAATTATATTTAAATTAGTCATTAATATTACGGCGGTTGAAACCTTCATTTTCTGATAGTTACGTCAGTTTAACAACCGTTGCAACATACAACGACAGTTGTATGACAGTTTTGTTAACTGTCATAATAAGGCCTGACGACACACGTTTTCATGACATAAGTAAGACCGTTGCGACTAGCAAATTATGTCGGTTTGAACAGCCGTAACCTTCCAAAATTAATTGTCGTAACTTGCCAATTTTCTTGTAGTGAGTCTTCCAGTCTTTTCTTATACTCCTTATCTGAAGCTCCTCCCACGACACCCATTCCTGAAATCGCTTTGCATTATTTGTCACCAACATTTGAACCCAAGTTGTCCAACATTCTGATGTTGCTCCTGACTATGTCCGATTCTTCATAATTATCGCCGTAGTTCTTCTCATTCGTTCCTCCAACAAAACTACCAGAAAGAAATTTGGTTGAAGAATGTAAATCATCCGTCGAGTTGCTGCCACTAGATACGCCAACCAGTAATTTCCTAAACCCCCCAGCCTTAGTAATTTGTTTTCCTTTTCTCCTCCCTTTCCTATTGGGCCCCCCCTAAAAAGTTGAGACTTTTAAACTTCAAAGATTTATTAAAAGAGGTGCATCCGGCCCCACGTTGACAAATAGCATTGTCCTTAAACACCTTTTTTGTACGTTCACCAAAGTTGCCCCATGAAGTGATAGGCGCGTGAGAATTGCCCATTTCCAAAAACTTTTTGCAGCCAAGAGAGCAGCCCCTGCAATTATACTTCCTTTTCCCATCCTGAAAACATTCTGGTTGTATGCTATTGGAGCAAGATCCAACCAACACATGTCTACACCCAGGAACAGGCGAGACTTTTTCCCTTACCACCTCGACACTTGTACCCCTTTCCGCCCCTTTTGACGCTACCCCTACCACATCCAAATCAAAAGTCCCATCAACCTACGCAAAATCGTATCCGTCTTCAGAAAGCGCCACTCTAACCTCCTTGACAGAACTAAGCCTTTGATTGTCCAGCGGATCAGACACCTCCATGTTGTTCAATGGATATTCCATTTCACCCTCATTCTCAGACCCAGAACCATACCCTATACTCCCAAAACTCTTTAAACCCTTGCCCTTGCCGGTGGCCGAAGCCTCTAATGAACCACCGTCGTCACACCAGTCGCTCTCTTCTGCAGAAGACGAAGACGGAGAAACAAAGGTCTTCCTAGATGCTCTTAAAGGACCATTTAGATCCTCTTTCAAAGCCACCATATATTTCCTGTTATCAATGCTGATAGTTAGCGACTCCGGTAACGAGAAAACCACTGGAACCTTAATAAGGAACCTAGCAACATCTTTAATCTCTCCGCTAACAGTGAAGTCATCAGCACAAATAAACTCCCCAAAAGAATTAGAAAATTCCACAAAAAACTCCATCTTCCACGCGATAACAGGGACGCCATACAAACGAACCCACAACACTCTTTCTGCATCGACATCCGTCTCCGACCATGGGCTAATCGATGAGAACCATTGGCTCCACCAAGTAACACCCCTCGATATCATCTCTTCTACAACACCAGATACATTATCCTCCAATAAGCAAAGATTAGCACCCAAAGGAATGTATTTAATGGTAAAGTAGCCCTCTTCCTCCAAAAGAGATTGAATGTTGTACGAATGAACCGACGCCCTCACTACCCCAGTATATGCCTTTCTCGGTCTATCAACATAACCAGCATCTGAGTGATATTCGAAACAAGGTCGTTCCTCAAAAGAAAACACACCTTCTCCATTACCAACATCGTTGATAACCGCTTTCGCGAAGGACTTACCAGCGTGAACCCCTCCAGCTCCGCCGTTCCTAGAGCCTCTTCGTTCCTGAAGAAACACTCGGTTGTGACTCCCCGACCCAGCACCAAAAGACTTCTTTCCGCCAACCACTCCCCTAATCACCTTCCTCTCAAACCTTGGAGGATTGGCGTGAATTTTTCTACCGTCAATCATAATGTTGTCCAACTTCACCTCTAGGAGTCTCACCTCTTGTACCCCCATAAACCTCGCGAATCTGAACCTCTTACCTGCTCTGTTCCTTCGGGGGGAGATGACGACTTCCACAACATCACCTTCACACCCAAATAAACCAAAGATGTCTTCCGACTTTATCCTATCAGGGAACTCCGAGAAGTATACAAAGACGAGACTCTGGTTCGCCACAAAACATGAATCACCGTCTTTGGGAAACACATCTCATCTCAAGTTCAGCCTCCTAAAATACCTTCTTCCTGCAACGTTCCAGTCCATAATGCAAAGGAAAGAGGAAAGGTTAAACAACTACACGAAGAAGTTATGCTAAACCAGGTTCGAAACCAAAAACATCCAAATTCTCCAAAAGAATCCTCCTACTAACCCCGAAAATCTCTTCTTACCAAGGCCCCTAGCCCTAAGGCTAGGAGTTTAAGCCGAAAGCAAGAGCGAAAATCCGAGTTAAAACCAAGGATACCCGAGCAAGGATGAAGAAAAAACACTAGAAACCATTAAACGCACAAAGGAATGAAACAGTGAAAAAACTTAGAAAGAACCATAGTTTTTCCTACCGTTCAATCCCCTCTTGTTGTTTAAATGTTTTCAATCATGATAGATTGCATTTACCTTTTTTTAGATGCTTTCTTCTTTGAGGGGTTTGGTTTTGCCCCATCCTTTTCTCTTTTAAATTATTATGAGTTTGAATTCATATATTATTTTAAAGTTTGTTTTAAAAAACAAAACGAGGTACAAATAAACCAACGAATGAGAGAAATTATACTAAAATCAACGACAAAGAAATCAAACAAATAAAATGTTAAAAACAAAATAGCTAATATATTGAGATATACTAATACTGATACATGAGACATCATAAAAATCTCAATTTATTTATCCTTAATCGTGAATCTGATAAATTGTGTATCATAGAATTAAAGAGACAAAATCTTGTTTTCTTTCACAGGTGGACAATTAGCAAAACATGTGCAAGTTTTGATAATTTTTGTTGGATCAGCTTCACAATCGCAATTTACAGGCTTGACCCCAAATTTTATTCCAACTTCTCTTGGGCAGAATGAAGTGTCACTCTTACAGTTTGCTGTCGTTTCCAAATCATATCTACACAACTTTTGTCCTAACAAATTAATGACAATAAATTTAGATTAACAATGTTTAATCAAGAATTTAATTAAATATAAACATTTGAAATATAAGCAATGAAAAGACATTAAATTTAATAGTAATTAAATATACCATAGCTTTGGTTAAGTAGAGCAAACAAAGCCACTAGCATTAGGAGAACGATTCCTTGCTTCATCATGATTTTCTTCAACTCAATAATAAACAGCAACTCTTAAACTTTTTACACAAATATATATATATATATATATATATATATATATATATATATATATATATATATATATATATATATATATATATATATATATATATATATATATATATATACTAAATTTTTTAATGACAAATGGTTATATATAAAAGGAAGCTTTGAATGAAAAAAATAAAAAAATAAAGAATAGAAAAAAGAGAATGAGAGAGTGTTTTAAAATAACATCTCATTTCAGAAAACAAAATTTATTTGATATAAAAAAGGAAATAAGTATTGTATTTCTTAAGGAAGTTCATGGTTAATTGAATAAACTTTGATATTTAGAATTAAAAAAAAAACGAAAGAATCAAATTTAGAATAAAAAATGAAAGAATAAACTTCTATATATTATTATTATTATTATTATTATTATTATTATTATTATTATTATTATTATAAAAGATGATCTTGTTTTATTTTATTTTTGATTGAATAAAAAATAATATTCGACCATTCTCTTATTTAATATTAGACAATTGTTATCAATAAACTTTTTACTATAATAATAACAATAATAATTTTTTACATTTTTTCTTCTTTTAAAAAATGTTTACTATTTTTATTATTATTACTAATGATATTATTATTATTATTATTATTATTATTTACACTGATGGAAATTTCAATAAAATATTTAAAAAATATTTTTCCGCTTATTCTCCTTTGTAAAATACAATTTTTTAAATTAGTGAAATTTTATATAAATAGTTTATTAAGATATTTATACTATACATAATTAAGATAATTGTCAAATTATATTTTTTAAACTAAATTAAAAAATTAATTCATAAAATTAGACTCTTATTTTAAATTCAATCACTTTTAGTCCCTGGCTCATGTTTTGTTAATAGAAAATCGATGATAATTTTGGTTTTTAAATTATATTTGTATATATAAAGTTCAATGATATATTTATATACTATGATTTGTCATAACAGTGGTGAAGAGAGTGATCCATGGTAGAGACCGTGGCATCATTCTAGATGTGTATTGGAGCCCACATGGGCAGTTTATAGAACCTAACGGTCATACCTTGACTAGTTTCATTGGTGTACTAGTAAGAAATGAGATTCAAATTACTTGTGATGATTGGAGAAATAAACATTTGAAAGAAGCCAAAGACAAACTCTAGAGTGAGATAAAGGTACAATAATTATGTCTTTAATTATGCGAACTAATTATGTTTTTTAAATTACTTGTACTAATGCACAATGTGTATGCTTTTCTCAGAGGTGTTTCAACATCGAAGATGATAGAAGAGATTTTTGTCTTAAATTGGTCGGAAAGCTACTGAGAGGGTTTAGAACATTTTTATCATCCAAGTATCTTAGGGATGAAGATGATAATCATGTTGATGCGGAGCTTCCAAAGAAATATGAAAGTTTGATTTCACAAGAAGAATGAGACACGTTTAAATCCAAACGTAAAACCCCAGAATTTAAAAGAATAAGTGAGACAAATCGGGAAAGAGCATCAAGTCCCGCGTATCCATACAGAAAAGGACGTGTCATATATAAATGCTTAGAACAATCTATCGTAAGTATATATAAATTGCAATAATATATTTGTTCATCATGAGTCATATTTGATCGTATTATTTGACTTAATGTTAGTTGCAAAAGGAGAAAAGTTATGAAATATCTCTTCCCGCACATGTTTTGTGGAAGGAAGCTCGTGTGGGCAAGTCTGGAGTTGCTAAAGAAGATGTTCTACAAGTATATGAGATATGTGTAAGTAGAACATTATTTCTTTAATTAAATCAAAACTTTATTAACAAATATTTGACAAATATTCGATATTCATCTGATTATCAGAAGGCACTATCTCAGTCTTTATCTCTAGATGATACTAGGAGCATACTTAGTCGGACATTAGATGTCCGTGAGTATTCGGGTCGGATGAGGGGTAAGGGATTTGGGATCACTCCGACCTACTTGAATATTAAAAAAGGAAAGGCTCCTAGTAACAAAGAACTTCAGATAAAATTGGGAGCACTGGAAGCTGAAGTTTGTGAATTAAGAAATGAAAAATAAAGTAGCGCTTCAGCATGTTTTAAAAATGGTTCGGACAAAGACAATATCAACTATAACTTTCAACCGAATATTCCAGAGGTAATTATATTTATTTTTATGAAATTAAATTATTAGCTTAAATTATATTAATTGACATATATACACATTAACAATGTCATTTTTTTAGGGTATTTCTCTTTGTCAGCTATACTTATCGTCACCGATATATCGAATGGTTGGTAAGGGAAAAATGTATAACATTGTGGATCAATCACTTCACAATAACCCCCTCCCTCCTGGATGTTTGAAAGTATCAATTGAAATTTTTGTAGAGCCGAATGCATTATTACCATATCCCAACGATGCTTCGGATGCAACAACGGTGGAACAAGCAATAGGTTCATTTACTGCATGGCCGACAAGCCTCATTAGCGTCGGATATGAGGTATGCTTAATTAAAACCATTATGAACCTTTGTTAACCTTAATGTGAAAGTTTTTACGCATATTTTACTAACATTTTTTACATGGTAATGTTAATTAGACTCCAACAAGATCCAAAGGAAAAGCCAAGGGGTTTCTGCGGCATACCGAGTCCGTTGTTTCAAAAAAAGAGGTACATCACATTTTTACGCGCATTTCTACAAGTATATGAACCTTTGTTAACCATAATGTGTAGATTCAATGTTAAATTCGTGATCTTATATTTCATCTAACTAATTATATGATATGTAGCTTCATGGTAAGGAGGTTAACAACGTCTCCACACAAAAAAAAGGTTGGTGTTAAGAAGACCGCAGCTAGAAATAAACCTACCTCCAAGTATAGGTCGTGCCTTCAGATGTTTCTAGAATTAACAGATATTCTGAACGGAGGTATTCGTCTTATACATATGGAGAAATGTATTTTTGGCTTTGAATATGAACAATCAATTGGTAATGATGAATTTGTGCAAGTTTTTTGTCATGAAGAATTAGGCGTCAATGTTTTCAATACATACGTGAGGTATATCCAATCTACTTCGTTATATTAATTGAAAAACTTATTTACTTTATGTTTCAAATGAATATGTTAATGATGTTTTTATTTAAGGTTTTTGTATGACAAAGTGATGCGCCCAAGTGGATTGGACGAAAAAATTTCATTCCTAAGCCCCACGTACGTCAACATAACTTTAATCTTAAATAAACCAGATGAGTTCATGGTGTATGTACGCAACTTCTTCATGGCCAACAAAGATACAGAAAATTTGTTCTTTTTACCGTTTAAAACCGGGTTAGATTTTCATTCTAAATTCATCTATTATAATTTATTTTTTTTGTATTTTGACGTAGTGTAGAAAGTTTCCATCTAACATTTGTTTAATCTTACAGTGGACATTGGTTGTTGGTCGCAATTAATCCTATCAGAGAATTTGTTTATTATCTTGACTCGTTAGGAAATAATTGGACAACATACCCGGATATGAAGAACATGATTGACACGTAAGTGAGATTGTTCTAAATATTCATGTGTGTATTTATTTATTTATTTATTTATTTATTTATGTGAATTGTTCTAAATTTTTATTTATATTTTATTAGCATTATACAAGCTTTTCGAACCCAACGAGATATTCAAGTATCAAAGATGAGAGCCAACAACATTACATGGATAAAAGTGGCGGTATATTAATTATCACATTTTTTATTATATTAGTGATGATACTTGATAAAACTTGGGATTTATCCATATTTTCTTTTCATGTGTAGTATCATCGACAACATAATGGTATAGATTGCAAATATTTCATGTTAAGGTTTATGAAAGAAACTCTTTTTTTGGACCAATTAGATATTTCAATCGATGTATGTATTTCTAACTTATGAGTTATTTTAATATTTAATACATATTTCTCATATAATTAAATAGTTGAAACTAAATCAAACTATGTTATATTATTATGTAGTACTTTGATGAATTCAAGTGTGCATGTTATTCAAGAGATCATTTGGAAGAAATTGAAGAGGATTGATGTCAATTCATTATGGAGCTCGGAGTGTTAAGGTATATTGGACTCTTACTTTAATTGATGAAAATTTTGAGTATGTGTATGTAACTATAGACATATTGATTATGACTTGTTTTAATTGATCAATTATAATATTTTTGTGTTGTTTCAGGTGATAGTATAGTTGGATGAAAATGTATAGCTTGGAGTGTTATCAAATTTTTGTTTATATAGATTTCATTTGAATAACTATGTTGTAATAACTATGTTTATGTAGTTGGATGAAAATGATTTGTAATAACTATGTTGTATATTTAAATTGATGCGTAAATTGGTACGTTTGTATAAATTATTTTGTAGAAATTTGTTTGAAAATCCGATTGTTTTGTATATATAAATCGGTGCCTAAATTGGTACGTTAACTAGGCAAAATTGGTGCAAATACTAGTTGGAATGAACATGTACAAATTCTAGTTTAAAAACCATGTGAAAAATGTGGATGCAAAATAGGTGTCTATAATTTGGCAAATCCAGACAACTCTTTTTAAAGGAAATTATTTTAAAATTCTGTATACGTTAGACAACGCTTTCAACAAAAAGTGTTGTCTAAGGTGGGGTTTAGAAAGCGCTTTCACTAAAAGCGTTGTCTAAGGTGAGGTTTAGACAGAGCTTTTAGTGAAAATGTTGTCTAAGGTATACCATAAAAAAACGTTGTCTAAGGTATAATAAAAAAAAGGAAAAAAATGTTGTCTAAAGTGGGGTTTAGAAAGCGCTTTTGACAATAAAAGCGTTGTATAAAGCACCTTTAGACAACGCTTTTGACATTAATCAAAGTGTTGTCTAAACTTTTAGTAGTGCAGGTTTAGACAACGCTTTAAAGTGCTGTCTAAGGGGGGAAAACGATGTCTAAGGTCTTGTTTGGCATAGTGATTCTACCCTTATTTTTAAATATATTTTTTAAAATTTAATTAATTTGTCTAATAAGTCAGAGTTTAGAATAAGATATGTGAATGAGTGATTATAGATTGTATTTTGGATGTTGATTGTTGTTCTCATATTAAGACTTGGTTTGCCCGTCTTTAAGTGAGGGGTTGTTCGGGAACGACTTGCTCCATTTGGTTTATCAAATGCTGAAACATTTGGAGGGCTAGGAACGATATTCCTTTTAACGACGATATATGTAATACTAGTGATATAGTTAATGCTACCATTATGTCTTCTTGGAATCGGATGATTTTAGGAAACTTTAGTAGGAGGAAGTGTAGTTTATATGAGTGATCCAAATTTCCTTTTGACTTTTTGTAAGTTGTAGTCTTGTATTTTATTTGGTATGACTTGTTGTATTACCTTTGGTTAGAGTTTTCCTTAATCATGCTTCTCAAAAAGAAAAGTCAGACGAGAATACACAGTATGTCCTAAACTATCAACAAAAGTATAGGATAAAAAATTCAATCTGACTAAATATTAATAATGTCAAAAGAAATACATATTTTTTAGTTAAAATATGTGTTAGAAAATTGTTAATAAATTCTATCTCATTTTAATTATTTTATGAAAAATATATTTTCGTACATAATTCTGTATATTATTTTTACATTAATACATCACATAAACAACACTTTATTTTAATAACATAAATACATATTCTTTTAATTATTTTGAATGATATTCTTAACCTAAATTCTAGTATTTTATTATTTGTCAATAATATATATATATATATATATATATATATATATATATATATATATATATATATATATATATATATATATATATATATATATATATATATATATATATATATATATATATATATATATATAATGATATTAATATAAAATTGTGTGTTTAATTAACTTCATTAACCAATCTAAATATTAATTAATTTTTTATTTTATTAAGCAATTCTTTTACTGTTAAAAATTATTTTTAATATTTGAACGTTTATTAATCAATTTCATAATTTCATTAACCAACGCTTTATTCTTTATTAACCAACTTTGATTTATTATTAAAAATTATTTTTAATATCTTAACTTATATTAATCAACTTCGTCACTTTATTAACCAACTTTTTATATTTTATTAACCAATTTTGATTTATTATTTAAAGTCATTCTTCATGAACACTGTTCATGCGATGTTAACAGACACCGTTCATTGTTCACCATATTTGATGTAAGAAAAGATCTCAAGATAGCATTACTATATTTTTTAACAAAAACAGAATACAAATGTACTAATACATAAAACTTCATAAAATTCCCAATTTATTTATCCTTAATCATCACTCTGATTATTTGTGTATCATAAAATTAAAGAGACAAAATCTTCTTATCTTTCACAGATGGAGGACAAATAGCATCACATTGGCAAAAGGCAATACGAATTGGATTAACTTGACAATAGCAATCTACAGGTGTGACACCATATTTTTTGGCAATTTCTCCACGGCAGACTGAAGTATCTTTGCCACAGTCTGGTATCAACTGCACTCCATATCTACACAACTTTTGTCCTACCAAATTACAGACAATCAAGAATGTAATTAAATTTAAACTTCAGAAAATGGGAGCAATTAAAAGACATTAAACTAAATAATAAAATTAAAAATTTGAGTAAGA
Source organism: Lathyrus aphaca (assembly GCA_963966055.1). Classification (NCBI taxonomy): domain Eukaryota; kingdom Viridiplantae; phylum Streptophyta; class Magnoliopsida; order Fabales; family Fabaceae; genus Lathyrus; species Lathyrus aphaca. The sequence continues at coordinate 480,469,464 of OZ014525.1, read as the reverse complement.
TATACCATAGCTCTGGTTAAAAAGAGCAAACAAAGATACCAACATTAGGAGTATGATTCCTTGCTTCATCATGATTTTCTTTAACTCAATACTATAGAGGATTTCTTAAACTGTTTAGACAATGTCAAATAACAAAAGACTAACACACACACACATATATATATATATATATATATATATATATATATATATATATATATATATATATATATATATATATATATATATAGTTGTTGTTTTTTTTTTGGTTTATAATCACCAGTTTAGTCCGGTTTATAATCACTAGTTCTGACATCTAGTGGTTTCAGTTCTTTCTCCCGATTGTAGTTGCAAGAAATCGAACCGTAGTTTGATCTACCAAATTCAGCGCCAATCACCACTGGACCAACTAACGATTGGTTGTTATGATCTTTTTTAAGGAACATTAATTTTCCTAATTTTACTTTGGTATGATATTTTATTTATCTTTTATTTACTTATTTGTGTATATTCTTTGTTTTATTTATAATATAGAATTTGACTTTTCAAAAGTATTTTTTAATAATTATAATTTTCTTAATAATTTATTTCTCATAATTTAGATTAATATACAATAAAATTTATAATGATATATAAACCAAACAGAAACAAATTGTGCCACTATCCCTTTTTATATAGTAAATATTGAATATTTTTTACTATCGCTAGCTATAAACGTAATAAAAATTAGTATTAGTTAATTCTATCATTAAATTAGTTTAAATATCCATTTAATTTAATTAACATTAGCTAGTTGTCATAGTTTTGGAATTATATTTTTTAAACAACAATTTCATTTAAGAGCATCAGGGGTGCTCTAACTCAATATATAAAAAGGATCAAAATAATTCTACACCAACAAGAAATAACTAGATAAACATACCAAAGGATTCGAGCACATATCTAGATAGTTAATGTTGGAATACGAAATAGCTCTAATTATCGATCATTTCCAACCCAAAAATTTTACCGACCAAACTATATTATTCAAGTCACACTTTGCTTCGTTAAAAACGACACCGTTCCTAGATTTTCAAATTCCCTAAACCAATGCCAACCAAATAATATTGATGTTACCTCTGATGGAGAGCCTTTTACAAATAGCGTTCCATTCAAAGCAAATATTCCAAGATGGTCCCTCTACATAAATCGTATGGTCAATCGAATAGCCAATTTATTCCCAGGTCTTTCTCGACAACGGACAATCAAAGAACTAGTGATTTATGTCCCCGTTCGTCGTAAGGTAAAAAGAACAAATAACATCATTTGGAGAGTAGAGAATATCTCGCTTGAGCAATTGGTCTTTAGTAGCTAAGCGATGAACAAAAAGTCTCCATACAAAAGCTCTCACATTAGCCGGAACCCCCGTTTTCCAAAGAGTACAAAATGCTTTGACTTTTTCTTCCTCCATTCTAATATGATCCTTAACCTCCATAAAAAATTTATAACCTACATTGATTTTATAAATGTTGATGACCAATTTTTCCTTCATTTATACCTTCTATCGGCCTGCATTCATTGAAGAAGAAACTTTGTTTCCCCAACCAACATTGTCCAAACTATCTACGATCGTGAAAAAGGAAAAATTAGCTTCAATAACTCGCCAAGTTTATTTCTAGAAGAAACAATATCATAATTTTTTATTCTACAGATGTGTCTTTCACACAGCTGATCAGAAACAAATCCGCCAAAGATCCGTCAGCACACCATTTGTTATTCCATAACCTAAGTTAGTAGAAATAACCCTAATTTTATTCAAATCCTTTCATCATGTTGACAATGGAACACTAGATAAAAAGCCCCCATTCGAAATCATAAGAGCCTCACAATCAACATATCTTGCCTCAATTATTTTCTTCCATAAAGGCTTATTTTTTTTCTAGTATATCCTCCATTTCGATTTAGACCAAAGAGCTAAATTAAACTTCTATAAACTCTTAAGTCCAAGTCGTCCATGCTCTTTCGCTTTACACATTGTCTCCCAATTTACCAATGTATCTTAGTTTTATCCTCCGTTCCTCCCCAAAGAAACCTCTTATGAATCATATTGATTTCTTTCCTAACTTGAACCGAAACACTATAGAAAGAAAACATGAAACTCAATAGGCTACTAAGAACATAACTTATTAGAGAAATTTAACCACAAAAAGTAAGAAACCTTCCTTTCCACAGAGATAACTTCATTTTGAATTTCTTGAAGATCGGTGTCCAAAATTTTAACCTCTTTGGATTAATACCAACAGGGAATCTGAGGAAAATAAAAGATGAATCCTCCACCTTACAGGCCCAAAAATTAAAAGAAGCAAACAAGAAGTGCTTACTAACATTGCTACGAATCAACCTACTTTTATGAAAATTAACACCTAATCCCAAAACGAATTCGAAACCCCTTAAAATAGCTTTAATGCCCCACAAATATTTTCAGCAACCAGATCCCAATATTAGCGTGTCATCCGCAAATTGGACTATATCAACAGAAATACCCTCATGAACACTATAGCCAATAAAGTCTCCTCTAACCGCAACATTTAAGATCAAATGTGTTAAACCCTCTACAACTACCATAAAAAGGAAGGGAGAAAGGGGATCTCACTTCCTTAAACCTTTCTCCATCTTAAAGTTCTTTGTTGGGATACCGTTAACTAAAATAGACATATGGCCATTGAAAGCCCACACTTCCATCCATCCCATCCAAATTCTTCAAAATCCCATTTTCTTCATCATGAATCTCAAAAAATCCCAATTAACGTAATCATACACCTTTCCAAAATCAACTTTAATAGAATATAATATTTATTCTCCCTTGTCGCTTGATCTACTACTTCATTATCCACTAAAATACTGTCTAAAATTTGCCTCCCCGACATAAGAGCCGGCTGATTATTCAATATCAAACCACCAAGAACCCTCTTCAACCTTGTTGCCGACAAACTAGCCACGATTTTGTAAGGAGTTTCTACTAAAAAAAATAGGCATGAAATCTTCCAGATTAAGAGGATGAGATACCTTAGGGATCAAAGTGATAAAAGAAGAAGTAACGGCCTTATCCAGAACACCCATACTATGAAAACATATGACAAAAGCAAAAATGTATTTCTTCAAGATCTCCTAACAATTCTTGATGAAAACAAAATTAAAACCATATGGACCTGGACACCTCGAGCCTTCACAACCCCAAACAACATATTTGATTTCTTCTTCAGAAAAAGGAGCTTCAAAGAAGAAGACTTCTACTTGAATAAAAGACCTTGTCATGATTCCTTCCATAATCGGTATATCCTTTTCAAGCTCCCTATATTTCATAGAGAAAATTTTCCAAATCGCTTCCTTAAAACCTGAAACAGAATCAACCAAACCTTCTTCTGAAATAACAATGTCGCTCCCCGGATTTCCATCCTGGTACAAACGCGAAAGTGGCGCGGAAAACGAATAGAGTCGCCAGCCAGACATTTTTATCCCGAAAGAATGGGAAAGGTAATGCTGCACAAACCAGAAGAAAGAAAAGGAAGGACACGGGTCCTGCGAACCAAAGAGACTGAGCTCGGGAGTCGGTTACGACCTGGGAAGGTATTAGCACCCAGATCGTCCGCCGTACCCGACGGGATCCACGCTTGCAAAGAAAACTATTTCAAAGGGTGAGGGTATGAAAACTGTAGCAAAAGAAATGCAAATGAACTGAAACTGGAACTGGAAAAGAACTGAAATAAGAAAATAAAGGAAAAATGTAGGGAAAATAAAGATTGTGCTCGAACGGGCCCTACCCCGCTGCCTACGTACCTCATCAGGATAATGAGGATCAGAGACGCCGTAGTTCCCCTAACTAGGGGTAGAAAAGAAATTGCTTGTGAATTAAAGGCTTGAACTGCCTATGCCATTGCTCAGGTGTTGCAGACTCGGACGACGAGTGCGTAACCGTCTTGCAAGATGACAAGTAGGAGCAAGTTCGCGTACGGAGCGAATGAGGTGAGAAAAGAATTCCCGAAGGAAAGACGCTTATTGTTTGTTTGTGTTTTTTAGATGCTTTTATGAGTGTGTCACAAGGAAGTGAACTCAAGCTCTTTTCCATGGAATGTGCACTTGTCACTACATTCCAAGATGGAATAATAGAACAAGCACACTCAAGTAAGGAGAAGATCCCCAAAACTTGAACCCAAAGATTAGGGCATAAGCTCACTAACTTGCTTAATTATTAAGTGCTTTTGGTTATTTACAGATGAAGAAGTGTTTTTTATGCTTTTCTTTATGAATAAGATACCTTGATCAGACTTGTGCATCACAAGGTAAACTTGTACTATCCCAAGATGGGAAGACTACAAGCATACCTCATGGAATAAGGCTATGGATCAAAACATCACTTCACATTTATTAAAGTATCTTTTAAGAGTTATGAGATGAGAAGAGAAGAAGAACCAAAAGGATCTCAAAGGAAAAATTCTAAAGGGGACTAAAATAATCCTAAGTATTCACATGCATGGAGGTCCTAAGGGTTATTGAGGTTTCTATCCTAATGAAGAAGGAAAGAAAAAGAAGAAGATAGAAGAAGGGATGAGAAAGGCCTATGCCCAACAAAATAGGGTTAGTTCACATAAACATAAAAGGAAGAGATAAGGATTAGAGATGTGGATCTCAATTCCCACATCTCACACTTACCATAGCCCCTTCAAGGTTAGTATGCACAAGTGAAACAAAAAATGAGCAAATTAACATGACATCATCCAACAATCAGAAGTAAAATGAAATGAACAAATGCTTAATACCAATTCAACTCAAAGAAATGAAAATGAGAGACTTATGACTTAAAATGAAGCAACATGAATACATATGGAAACAAGTGCGCACCTATGAAAGATGTAATGCAAAACACACAAAATACAAGCACAAAGTTCAAAACCAGAATCAAAATGATATGAAGAATAGCCTAGGAGGCCAGCAAGATGAAGAGAGAAGTCACACAATACCAAACAATGTCAAAATAAAAGCAACGGAATCAAAATATGGAATTTAAACACTTAAGGAAACAAATGACTTGAATAAGAGGCAAACCTAAAAATTCATAAGAAACAAGACCTATCCTAGGACCAGGAAGGTATCCACATCCCAAAGGGACCCCAAATGAGAAGAAGAAGTTGGCACAAGTGCCCTTCTAAGCCTATAAGAGATCTAATAAACCAAAAGAAGCAAAATGGGACAAGGTGAGAACAAAAATCGACAAATAATCAACCAGCCATCTAAAAATTCTACAACTGAAACCAAATGATCTCAAAACACATTAAATCAACTTGCCAAAAGGACTTGCAAAAATTCAGAAAGGAACTAAGCCAAATGGAGGTACAAACACAAGTTAGGACAGAAAACTTACATCACAAGATACCAGACCAAAACTCAAGAAATAATTTTCTAAAAATTCTGAGAAAAATCACATGAAAACTACAAGATCTCAGGAACACAATGCAAAAAGAATGAGATCAAAACTCCAAATATTGAAAGCTATAGAAAATGGACAAGACAGACTGATCAAGAAAAGAAGCAAAAGAAGCTATGCACATTGGTGAATTATTCCTGGCACGTGGATCAATGAAAAAAATAAAATAAAAATGTGATAAAAAACTAGAAACATAAAGGCAAGTCTATGATTTTTTTGAGAATTTTTGGATGAATGAAACTATTTTATATGAATTAAAAGCAAACTGAATAAAAGAGAAAACAAATTAACAAAAAGAAAATTAAGGAAATGGAATGAGGTGCCAATAGCAGGCTTCACGCGTGGAAATTAAATTGGGCCAGAACAAGTGAGGTGCGAATATCAGTTCCTTAGGCCCGGGTCAGCGCTGAAGCCCGTGCTGGCTTATGGTGGAGCTGTCCGCAACTGAATGGAATAGAAGGTCCTACCGGACGGTGACAAGTGTCACCGCCGGTATGGACAAAATCACCAAAAATCCTTCACCTTACCTCTTATCACATCGGTAGTCTCAATTTCCTTGTCACTTCCCCAATTAATTATGATAAAAAAACTCTTAACAAATCAAAGTTCTCATAACAATCACACAAACCTTATAAACAAACAGGATGGAAAAAAAAAGAAAACAAAACTCAAGCAGCTTCGTCTTCTCCTTCTTCGCTCAACCTCCCGCCGCCGGGCCTCATCTTCATCCTCCCGCTCGATCGCCCCTCCCTTAACCTAAAACCGCTTCTCACTCCTAATCCCTTCTGCGATCAACAACATCACGGCGGAACCCCTCACTAAACCTCCACTTCCATCAATCTCATGAAATCGCAAAGCTCAACACATCGGCAAGAAACGAACAAAAAAAAGCAATTGAATACGCAATCAACGGAAAAACAATCTCAATATCATTTACCTACCGGAGATAGTCCGGTGCTTCTTCGACGATGAAGAATCAACTCCGACGCCGCTCGATGAAAGTGATAAAGACGCAGGTTCCGATTGATATTGATAACTCTCTATTTGCGGACTGATGAAGGTTGGATCGACTTTTGATCTTGAAGAACTGAGTTTGTCTTTGCGCGGTTCAAAAGGTCTGATGAAGAACGATCAAGTCTTCTTGGCTTGTTTTCCGTCGCGGCTCGATTGTGCTTCTGAAATTTGTTGCTACAACGGCTGATGAGCGATAATAGCTATGTGACGAAGACGGAGATGCTACAACGGATATGCGACGATGACGAAGATGCCGAAGCTGTGATGAGGCCGCGGATTGAGGCCAATATACGAGTATCTCACTCAATCAACGAAATTAACGGTGATGGCGACGACTTCGGTTACAACAAGATGATGAAGAGTGCAGGATCAAATTATGTTGGCGATAGTGCTTGAAGACTGATTGAATTTGCGCGCCTCTGTTTTGATTTGGTGATGAAGGAGAAAGCTCGATCCGCAGAGTGATGAAATTGCGTGAAGGATGTTGACTTGTTGATGATGATTGATGAGCAGAATTTGATTCTGTTGTTGATGATGGAGAAGAGCCAAATTTTCTCTCGGTTCTGATGATGGAAAAGGTGACGAATCAATCAGTTATGTTGTTATCTTTTGTTATGGTGATGAATGAAAATAATGAAGCCAACGATACTTTCTCCTTCTTTTCTTTTCTGCTGAGTTGTGGGAGAATTTTTTTGTGTATGGAGAATGGAGTATTTTTTGATGTAACAGAATAGAGGTTGAGGATGAAGATTCGAGAAAGCGGAGAGAGATTTTCTGTTATTTTTGTGTGTGATCCGTGAATCCTTTCTCGTTGAAAAGTGTGACTAAACTCTTCACAAACTTCTCTCTTTTTCTCAATTTTTTTATTTTTTTGAATCCTCCAAAACCGATTATTATTATCCTCTTTTTTTTTTTTGTTATGGACTCTTTTCATGCTGCTCATGAGCTTGGTGTGAGTTATTTTTTTCAATGCGTTTTGTTTCTCATTTATTATCAGCTTTTTGCATTTCTGATTGCGTAACGCGTATCCACTTGCTCATGCCTTATTGCGTTTTTGTCCTGTTTCCCTTGCATTTTGATATTGCTCACATGATGCGTGTGAATACTGGCGCGTGACATTGCTGGAAAAGGGCATATTGATATGTGGCTTGGAAAAAATTGTGGGCCATGTATAACTTGTTATGAGATGTATTATGTTAAAACTTTGTGAGAATTTACATGCAATTAGAATTATGATGCAGTGTATTTTGTGGAGTGTGAGTAAGAAAAAGCTTCTGAATTGAAGTGTAGTGTAATTTGGTTTAACATAAGATCCAATGGGCCTTGTAAGAAAGGTTATGTAAAAGAAAAAGGGATTAAAAGGAATATGGTCTTAAAAATGGATTAATAAAATTGAGAAAAAAGAAAATAAGAATTATGATTTGTAGCTAAAGGTAAATAAAAAAAAGTGGATATGGTTTGGAAATAAAATGTAAAGAAAAAACAATAGGGAATGAATTGATTTAATGGATAATTTGATGAAAATGGTTTAGAAATAGATATGGGACTTAATATTTTGTGGAACGGGTCAATTACCACAAATCACGCACATAACCACGAAATCCCTGCCAATCACTTCTTTCAACTCAACCCTCTTGCATCGTTTCCACAGAAACTAATTAATCAGAGAGAAAACACTACCATTGAACAAATCTCAAGTGAAACAATGATCATTCGAATAAATCATTCTCTGAGCATCTGACCAGAATCACTTCACATTCCTTGGGAAAATAGATCCGCAAATGCAAACAATTGAATATATAATCATGACTATCCTGAATCATTGAATCCAAAACCATCTCATGAACCACTTCCTGGCAAACTGACAACCTCTGCACATAACCTAACCCGACCTTGAAACGCGTTGCCTGAGAAATAACCACCAACACAGATAACTCGTAATTCAACCAATCTCTTGATAGTTTGACCAAGATTAGGTCAAACGTCCATCTGAAGGGAATCGCGAACTAAACAATCAAACCTGAAATGAAATCACTGTCAGCTTATGATATGCTATGGATGTTATGCTTCATTTTTCTATGCAAATGATGCAGTGCGAAATATGAAAATGATATGCTAAATGCTATGAAAATGAGAGGGCAAATTTGAGGTGTCTACAAACAACCCCAATAAACTTCCTTCTGACTTTACCCTTAATCACTTTGTGGAAATACTGAGTATTAAGATCCCCTTATCGAGCCCAATTCACCCTAGATTATTGAACCAACATATTGTCTCTAATGAACATATACTTATACATTGAACTAATGGCCTTACGTCTACTCACAACCAACTCCTTCACTTCATCATTCAAACACCTCAATAACAACTTATAAACATCTTTTAAGAAATCAACTCCTTCTTCAATCTTTAAATCGAACCACCAAAACACCTCTTTATTCAACTCCTTAAGAATTACTTTCAAAGCCTTAAACTTTTCTTTGATAACGAACTCGCTCCTCCCTGCTACTTCAATGCTCTTCCATTCATCCTCCACAAAATTCAAGAAAGAATTATTATGGAACCAATAATCATTCATTTTGAAAGGCTTCACACCCCAATCTTCCTTGTTAATCTTCAACCAAATCAGACAATGATCAGATAAGTCCTTCATCCCTATAACTTGGCGAACTACACCACAATCTTCCATAAGAGAATCTGAAATTAAGAACATATCAATCATACTCATACTCTTCCCATCACCAAATTTGAATCTTCAATAAACTCCTTAAAATCCCTATATTCAGTTCATCTATTAACCAAGCCATGTCCTTTTCTTTCACAAGAATTAAAAAAATTGACATTGTTCATGCAATGTTGACGTACTGTTCATAAAAAAACATTTTTAATTTAAAAAACAATATTATTCACAATATAAATACGGTGAATAGTGTATACTTTGTATGTATTTGGTGTAAAAAAAGGGTATCAAGATAGCATTATATTCTTAAACAAAAGCATAATACAAATATACCAATACAACAAAGAAATCAAACAACAAAAATATTAAAAACAAAATCCAAGAACCAAAACATAACAATTCATATATTGAGATAAACTAATACATGAAACTTCATAAATTCTCAATTTATTTATCCTTAATCATCAATCTGATAATTTGTGTAGTATAAAATTAAGACAAATTCTTAGGTACCTATGATAAGTTGTTGGGTACCGGTACCTTTAATGTAAATTACTTTTAAATTTCAATTTATTTTAAAATAAATAAAAATAAGAAAATGACATGGAATTGAATTATCCTATTTGATTGGTTAAGGGTACTGGTACCCAATTAAATACAAGGATTCTCTTGTTTGTGATTCCTTGGAAGTAGGTACAAAAAGTCCTTTTGAAAATACGTATGTAGGGGATGACCTTTTGGCTATTGACAACTGCGAATTAGGGCTACATTCGAGGATGTATCAGTAGTAAAGGATGTCCCTTTTATTGATGTCAATTCAAATTTGGTTGGTCAAAACATAATTGGCATATGAGAGAGTTATGTTCCATCTTTTGGCCTCGTTGTTGGGCCGGTTCTTGTAGGGGCTTTGACTTCTTCTGGGTCTTACCCAATTTCCCTTACATCAATTATTCCAGCAGGTCCATCGAATGGGGTTAAAGAGAAAAAGAAAAAACAGATAGCAATGTTTACAATAATTTTCAGATCCCTTACTCTCCATCATTTTATTCAACTCTTATTAACGTTACTTCCTATCTATCTTTTACTCGATCCAAAGCTAAAGCCAAACTTAGGAAGAAAGTGTTGCTTCCTCCAATTTCTGAGAATGGTCGTTTTTCTGGTCACCTAGAAGGCTTGAGTGGTTTTTCTATAGATGGATCGGATATCCGAAGGAGTAATTCAAGGTGCAAAGAGGGAATTGACGTTGTTCCTCATAAGATTAGGGAATTGATGCGGTGTTTTCGCAAGTATTCGAATAGTGTCAGAGTAATATAAAAGATGATCGATCCCACATAGACCAAATGTCAATCTATCATTATCTATCGTTACTATGTTTATCTAAGCCAAATCAAATACGGGAGTAAGTAATACACAATGAAAATAAAGTATGAGGATGTAAATTCAAATAAAACAACAGGCTTGAATGCAATTCACACAGTTTAACAATGTTCCAAATGTTTGTGAATATGACTAATTATGGGTGATAACAAGAAAAAGTATCGATTATATTGCTATGTTTCAATACCGTTTTATCGCATAATTGTCGTTTTAACACCCGATTCCTCGAGTTTTCTTTGCCATTTTGCAGGTACATCATATACAGAGCTAAATCAAGAGCCACAAGTGAAATGAGCAAAAACAACCATTAAAAGATGAAGAAAAAGAGAATTCTGCATAACCTGCATTTTTTGTTACACTCACGGTCGTCACCTAGGAGTCACGACCGTGACACGCCAAAAGGAGCACTCACGACCGTGACAAGTCCCTCACGATCGTGAAGCATATCAAACAAGGAAGACGAACGTGACACCCTTGTCACGACCGTAACAAGGGGAAATTAGGGTATTTGACTGAAGACTTGGTCATGAACGTTACGCTACATGAAATCCAACGTGCCTATTTTCCAGCAGACCAAGTATTCCCATGTTCCCTGGATTCTCTCATTTCCTACGAGGCCCAAGCATAAATTCCAACTGCCAAGCCCATTTAGCTTTCTATAAATAGATTTGTTTCAATGAACAATACACAGAGTTTTAGTTTTTAATTTTCTTGCGGAAGCTCTGTCGATTTTATTTACACCCTTTTATTTTTCCAGCATTAATTTCTTGCTTTAATTTTCTTGTATCCCAACCAACCTTATAACAATTTCCAACATCAGGAAATTGTTATAAATTAATTTGTTTCAAAGCCTTCAGATTCTTTTAGAATTTTTATTTCCGAGTCCGGTCATACTCCGAGCTTTCCAGCCTGTGGAAGAAGGAGTCTACTACTTTTATTGTTATCCAGGTTTATATTAAATTGCATTTATATTTATGTTGACTATTTATTTTTCTGCCATGCATATTTTATTTTATGTTTCTCTGCCTCTGTCTGGTTCAACAATAATGAGTAGCTAAATACCTTAGGACGGTATGTAATTAAAACAAACTAAATCGGTAAAATCAACTCTAGGCTTAAAATAATTAAGAGCTTAAAATTCTGGCTGAGACTTTTTATTATAAAATCAACCTTTTTGTTACGAGAGTAAGGAAAGTGTATTAGGTTAGGTCAAGACCACGAGAGTGTGAGATTTTAACCAGATAGCTAAAGTTAGGAATTTAATTTAAACACAGCGAGAGCGCTTTAAAATGAATTAGAATTACTAAGTTTCCAAAAATTATTTCTAAACACTTATGGGCTAGCGAGAGCAGGCATATGGCTTTAGGGGTAAGATCTGAGATAAGACCACGAGAGTGTGAGTTAAAGATATTTAAACTGGTAACCTCTACAGAATAGATTAAGTGAACCATCTTTATAAGCCTAGGATAGATTGACCCGCCTAAGTTAACATAATTACATACCGACCGCCTTAGTAATATTTATTAAACTTAAATTTAATTTCCGCCTTTAATCTTTAAAAACAACAAAAAATCGTGACAACCCTTCACCTTAGCTAAACTAGAAATTCCTCTAGCACTAAGTAACCATAGAGTCCCTGTGGATCGATAATCTTAAATATTACTTCGATAGGTTGTGCACTTGCAGTTAAGATACCGCTAGACACATAATTAGATACGTCTTTAGCCCATCATGTTTTTGGCGCCGTTGCCGGGGACCTTAATTTAGTTACTAGTGCACTTTAGGGTAGCATTGTCTAGACTAAGGTAACAACTATTTTCTTTTCTTAATCTAAATTCCCGAGTGTATGCCAAGTACTCGCTCTCAAGGCGAAGACTTGCAACCTCTAATCCCAGAATCGGAACGCTTCTTACACGTAAGAAGACGGATATTCGATTACGAACAAAATTACAATATTCCAGATCTTCAATTAGATCCACCTAAACCAGTCGTAACATCAAAGGACGCGGAGATGGATGAAGAACAGAATCACCCACTCAAATATTACGCTAGTCCTTCGCAAGCTGAACCGCATTCCAGCATTGCCGCACCGGCTATCAACCGAAACGATTTTGAACTAAAACCTTCGCTGATATCAGACGTGCAACAAAATCAATTCGCCGGAAATCCTACCGAGGATCCGAACCTTCATCTTTCGATCTTTGTGCAATACGCAGATACCGTAAAAGCCAATGGAGTTACCCAAGAAGCTATCAGACTACGTCTGTTTCCTTTTTCACTTCGAGACAGAGCAAGAGCCTGGCTTCAATCTCTGCCTTCGAACTCAGTAACTACGTGGGAGGAACTAAAGAGAGTTTTCTTGACCAGATATTTCCCACCTAGCAAGACAGCTATGCTGAGAGCTCAGATCAACTGATTTAAGCAAAGGGAAAACGAATCACTTTTCGAAGCTTGGGAACGCTATAAAGATATGCTGAGACTTTGTCCACATCACGGATTAGTAGAATGGATGGTCATCCATACCTTCTATAATGGACTCTAGTACAATACAAGAATGACAATTGACGCTACCGCAAGCGGTGCACTAATGGACAAAGAATATAACGATGCTTATGCACTTATCGAAAGTATGGCTCAAAACCATTACCAATGGGGAAGCGAGAGAGTCCAACTGAGAAACCAATAAAAGGAGGTATGTACGAAGTGAGTAGTATGGACCAAGTCAATGCAAAGTTTGACCAACTAAACCAAAAGATCGACAACTTGGCCATAACACCAACAGCCACCGTGGCTGCAGTAACACCTAACTGTGAGTTATGTGGAGTTCCAGGACATGAAGTTCCTGATTGTCAACTATTAACAGGAATTCCCACAGATCAAGTGAATTATGCTCAAGGAAACCCATACTCAAACACATAAAACCCAGGTTGGAAGAATCATCCGAACTTCTCCTATAAGAATAACAATGCTTTATACGCACCAGGTCAAGCACCAGCTACACCACCAGGATATCAAAAGACTGCTCCTAATGTCCCTAGAAAATTAAACCTTGAATTGATGATGGAGAACTTTATAGCTAACCAATCTCAAACAAACAAGGACTTCTTAAACCAAAACATACACACTAGTGAGCAGATTAAGCAATTAGTAAGCAAAGTAGATGCATTAGCTACACATAACAAAATGCTTGAAACTCAGATTTCACAAGTAGCTCAACAACAAGCACCTACCGCTGCACCAGCTGGAGTATTTCCTGGACAACCTCAACCTAATCCGAAAGGACAAGCCAATGCTGTGATACTAAGAAGTGGCAAGGAACTTGACGGACCTACCGATCCAAGACTTGACAATCCAGCCATGTACCAAAAACCGGATAAACCGACTGAAATGGTGAATGATCTAGAAGAAAAGGAAGATGATAATCAAGAGGCAGTGGAGAAAGAAAAGCCTTATGTGCCTCCACCACCCTATAAACCACCAATTCCGTACCCTCAGAGATTAACCAATTCCAAGACGATGGGCCAGTTTAAGAAATTTGTCGAACTTCTGAAACAGTTGAATATTACTATTCCGTTTACAGAAGCTATCACTCAAATGCCCTCGTATGCTAAGTTTTTAAAAGAAATCTTATCCAATAAGAAAAAGATAGAGGATAACGGAACCGTTACACTTAATGCTGAGTGTAGCGCCATAATTCAGAATAATATGCCTCCTAAGCTAAAAGATCCAGGAAGTTTCTCTATACCTGTGTAATAGGAAAATTCGTCATTGACAAAGCTCTATACGATTTAGGAGCCAGTATCAGTGTTATGCCCTTAACGATTTGCAAAAGGCTTGACATGGGAGACCTAAGACCAACTAAAATGTCTGTTCAACTAGCCGATCGCTCTGTTAAATATCCTGTAGGCATACTAGAAAACGTCCCAGTACGTATAGGACAATTCTACATCCCTACTGATTTCATAATCATGGACATCTCTGAAGACTCCACTACACCTATCATACTAGGAAGACCATTCTTAGCTTCCGCCGAAGCTATAATAGATGTAAAGAGAGGAAAGCTAACCTTTGAAGTAGGTGAAGAGAAAGTTGAATTTATTTTAACACAATTCTTACAATCCCCAGCTATAGAGGATACATGCTATCTATTGGACGTAATTGACGAATGTGTAAGAGAAATGGAAATGAAAGAAACTACCTATTCTGAAATTATGAAAATTTCAAATCCCTCCGATTTTCAAAGATGATAATTGGTGTGAACCATATCAGGATGATAGTCTAAGCGAAAGTTTAGCACTTACACCGGATCCCATGCCAAGTAAGGATAAACCTACATTAGGATTAAAAACTTTACCTAAGAACCTAAGATACGAATTCTTAGACATTGAATGTAAAAGACCAGTTATAATAAATTCCAGTTTAGGAACAATCGAAACAAAGAAACTTTTAGATGTCTTAAAGAAATATCCAACTGCATTAGGATATAACATATTTGATCTCAAAGGAATATGCCCTTCAATCTGTATGCATCGTATTCTGCTAGAAGAAGATTGCAAAACCTCCAGAGAATCTCAAAGAAGAATTAACCCAATCCTTAGCACTGTAGTAAAGGAAGAAGTTAATAAACTACTAAATGCCGGAATAATATATCCAATCTCTGATAGTAAATGGGTTAGTCCAGTACATGTAGTACCAAAGAAAGGAGGTATCACTGTTGTGAAAAACGCTAAAGGTGAATCGATATCACAAAGAGTAGTGACGGGACATAGAGCGTGCATCGATTATCGTAAACTAAACAAAGCCACTCGAAAATATCATTTCCCACTACCTTTTATAGATCAAATGTTAGAACGATTAGCCAAGCATTCTTATTTCTGTTATCTTGATGGTTACTCAGGATTTTTCCAAATCCCTATCCACCCAGATGATCAAGAGAAGACTACATTCACATGCCCTTATGGAACGTTCGCTTATAGACGAATGCCCTTTGGATTATGAAACACTCCTGCAACCTTTCAAAGATGTATGATGTCAATCTTCGCAGATTTTATAGACAACATCATGGAAGTGTTCATGGACGACTTCTCTGTATGCGGGCAAAGTTTTGAAGGATGCCTATCAAATTTAGAAATGGTGTTAGAAAGATGTGTAAAAGTAAACCTCGTGCTTAACTGGGAGAAATGTCATTTTATGGTCAGAGAAGGAATCGTATTAGGACACGTTATATCCGACAAGGGAATTGAAGTTGATAAAGCTAAGATAGAAGTCATAAAAGATCTTCAACCCCCTAAAACCGTTCGAGAAATACGAAGCTTTTTAGGACACGCCGGTTTCTACCGACGATTCATCAAAGATTTCTCGAAAATCACTAAACCTCTTACCGGTTTATTAATGAAAGACGCTGAGTTCATATTCAATGAAGATTGTCTTAAAGCATTCGAAACTTTAAAAACAACCCTCATCACCGCACCAATCATGCAACCCCCTGACTGGAGATTACCTTTCGAAATCATGTGCGATGCGAGTGACTATGCTGTAGGCGCAGTTCTAGGCCAGAGGAAGGACAAGAAACTTCATGCGATTTACTATGCCAGTAGAACCTTAGATTCTGCTCAGATGAACTACGCCACTACTGAAAAAGAATTGTTAGTAGTTGTCTTTGCGCTTGACAAATTCCGTTATTACCTAGTAGGAGCGAAAATAATCGTTTACACAGACCACGCTGCTATCAGATATCTATTGACTAAGAAAGATGCTAAACCAAGACTCTTGAGATGGATTTTACTCTTACAAGAGTTTGATCTCAAAATAAAAGATAAGAAAGGTACTGAAAACATCGTAGCGGACCATTTATCTAGAATAAAAGGTATTAAACCCGAACAAGTGCCGATTAACGATGATTTTCCGTATGAACAGTTGATAACACAAATAGGAAGCGACCCAGTTCAGTTAGACGTAGATGAACCAGAACCCGTGGAAACAATCCAAACAACTGTAGGACTGCCATGGTACGCTGACATTATTAACTACCTAGCTGCAGGAGCTCTTCCACCTGATTTAACCTATCAGCAGAAAAAGAAATTCTTTCACAATCTCAAACATTACTATTGGGATGAACCATTATTGTTCAAAAGAGGACCCGATGGAATCTTTCGTCGATGTATTCTCGAAGAAGAAATAGAAGATGTCATTGCTCATTGCCATTAATCTCCTTATGGTGGACATGCAAGCACTTCCAAGACTTGTGCAAAAATCTTGCAAGCCGGCCTATTCTGGCCTAATCTATGGAAATATGTCCACATCGCTGTTATAAATTGCGATCGGTGTCAACACACCGGTAATATTTCAAGAAGAGATGAAATGCCTCAAAAAGGAATATTGGAAGTAGAAATCTTTGACGTCTGGGGAATAGATTTCATGGGACCATTCCCATCATCTTTCGATAATAATTACATACTCGTAGCTGTTGATTATGTTTCAAAGTGGATCGAAGCTATAGCTTCTCCTACAAATGACACACGAGTAGTAATAAAGCTTTTCAAATATATAATCTTTCCCAGATTTGGTGTGCCTAGACTCGTCATAAGTGACGGTGGCTCGCACTTCATTTCAAAAATCTTTGACAAACTACTATCTAAGTATGGAGTAAGACACCGTGTGGCAACACCATATCATCCACAAACAAGTGGACAAGTCGAAGTCTCAAACAGAGAAATCAAACAAATCTTAGAAAAGACTGTCGCCATATCTCGGAAAGATTGGTCATCTAAACTTAATGAAGCTTTATGGGCTTATAGGACAGCTTACAAGACACCCATAGGAACTACACCTTTCAAATTAGTTTATGGAAAATCTTGTCACCTCCCGGTAGAACTAGAACACAAAGCTTATTGGGCGATCAAAACTCTCAATATAAACTATAATGCTGCAGGAGAAAAGTGAATCCTAGATATTAACGAATTAGAAGATTTAAGGTTAGATGCTTATGAGAATGCTAAGATATATAAAGAAAGAACTAAGTGATGGCATGATAAACGCCTATCTAGGAAAGAATTTAGTGTGGGAGACGTTGTACTCCTCTTTAATTCAAGACTTAGGCTCTTTCCTGGAAAACTAAAATCTAGATGGTCAGGACCCTTTGAAATAACTAGAGTGTTTCCGAGCGGAGCGATATAAATTAAGGGTAGGAATAGTGAACCGTTCACAGTAAACGGACAACGTTTAAAACATTACCATAAAGTTGAAAATATAGATTATGCAAATAGTCTAAGGCTTTTAGAGTTGTCCACTAATTTCCCTGATTAATCTAACCTAAGCATTACGTCAGGCTTTAGACGATAAAAACAGCGCTTATTGGAGGCAACCCATTTAATCATTTAATCATTTAAATCATTTTTATTATTTTATTATTTTGTCATTTATCATTTTATTATTCGTTTATTTGTTTTGCCATTTTATAGTCTTATTTCATTATTACTATTATTGCTTTTAATTTATGCATTTTATTTTCTTATTTTTCCTTATTTTAATCTTAAATCACTTTTACAGATTTTCTAAAGTCTTTTCCACTTTCCTTCTCCCCCTGATTTGTTTCCTCCGTATTTACACTAACTATGGCTAACCAACCGATAAACCTTATGGAAACCAAATTTAGAGGTAGGAATCAAAGAATGAAATTTGAAGAGTTATCACAGAGACCAATGGATTTGACTCTGTACCCGGATGATCTGACTATGGAAACCTTAGGTATACATGATAGCATCATATACTTGTTTAACCGACTTGGATGGGAGAATGCACTGATTCAACAAAAGTTTGTGACTTACCGCGAGCTCACCCTTGAGTTTCTCAGCTCCTTAGTTTACCTACCCGAGCGCGGTTTTGGATTCAGGAAAGGATTTATCAGTTTCCGCCTATTTGGAATAGAATATGACTTTAACCATAAAGAACTAGCTGACTTATTAGGATTCCCTAGTGGACCCTTTGCTTTTACTACCACACAGGTAGAATTGATGGACATTGAGCTGAATTTCTTTTGGGGAACCTTAACCGGAAATTACCATCCTGAACCAAATAACATGAACAATGATGAGATACATAACCCTGCTATCCGTTACTTCCATAAGATCCTTGCCCACACCTTCTTTGGAAAAGAAGAAAACCTTATTGGAGTATCTAAAGATGAGATATTCATTATGTCATGTTTCACTAATGGACAGCCAGTCAATGGTGTGCCTTTCATGATGCAACCCTTCACCCGAATCCAAGAAGAACCTGATTTACCTATATTAGTAGGAGGTCTTGTAACCATGATTGCTGATGCCTTAGGACTTATATACCAATTGCACAGGTGTAACCGTTTAGGTACCATCCGTCCTATGAATCTTAACTTTTGCTTTAATCGACATATCATAAGGAATTTAGGACATCCACCTTTCGAGTCCCTAATCAGGAATGAAGTAGTAACCCTGTTCACACTACCAAACCATGCTAGAGTAAGTGTTCACAATAAGGATAATTGGCTTTATGAGTTAACCCCACCTGACTATCCATCTACTCCTGAAACACCTCAATCTTACAAGATAAGGGATGATATAATGACCGATGTAGAAAGTGACCCTGAGACACCTCCTGGTTACCATGACATTGACCACACTGACGAAGTGATTGAAACCCCTGAAGTGAATCAAGTAGAATATGCTGACAACTTAAAGAAAATCATGAACACTCTTGAAGCTTACCAAGCCGATATAAATACTGTTAAGGATGAGATTAAGAGCATGCGATTGGACATTATAGGTTTAACTGACATAACATGTGAGCAATTCTACCACCTGAACTCTGCAATCGAAGATTTGAAGAAGCACTTTTGAAAATGCTGTAGTGATCTAGCTTATTTTACTTATTGTTTTCGTTTCTAGTTAGTTTTACATTTCGCAAACATTTTCGTACCGTATTTTTTATTAATGTAATTTCCCTTCAAGTATCAAAAGCAAAGCATTTCTAGTTTACAAATTTTTCCAATTTAATCAATTTATATGCTTTCAATTTATTTACTGTTATGTTTAAATTGATTAATGTTTTATACAATCTCTCGTGTGATGAAATATACAAATTTATGTTGGTATTATATATTATGTGTTGTTTATGTTTAAAATAGAGTGAGAAGTGATCGTAAAAAATATTATATAAATTATAACGTGAGAGACATAATGCATTCTGGAAATTATCCAAAGTTTTAAGCCCTCACGGTCGTCATCACCCTCTAACGATCGTGACAAGCTAATTAGCGCGTCACGACCGTCATCCCCCATCACGCCCGTGACGACCCATGTTATAGGATTCGTGAGAAACAGAACTGTTCTTCTTCGCAACCTCTTCCTCTTTCAACTCCCATAACTTTCAAAACCCCCCATTATCTCTTCCAACTCCCGTAACCTCCCATTACCCAAATTAAACCCCATTAACCTCTCCATTTACACCACACCTATCACATTCTCACCTTGCATTATTAATCCGAACCAATTTCCTCTCATTTTATCACTTTTCTCACAAAAATCAAAACCTCTCATCTCCCACTCTTGTTCTTGCATGCAATGGAAGCAATTCAGTTTAGAGATGGTGAGCATGGAGAAAATCAGAGACAGAGGTTCATCAGATTCCACAACCGTGGTGTTCAACCCACGCGATATGTCGACACTGTCTGTTTGAGAGAGTTGGGAATGCTCAACAGTGTCAAGAGCCTGCTCCAGAAGGTTGGTCTGTGGGATCTTTGCAGTCAGCCTCAACCCACATTCGAGCTTCTGACATTGGAATCCCTAAGCTCATTTCATTACATCACTCCCACCGGTTCTCAGAGTCAACTCACCAGCGTTGCTAAGTTCAGATTGCTTGGCCGGGAGTTCGAAGTTTCGCAAACAAGGATCGCCGAGCTGCTAGGCTTCGATCACGAGAATGAAGCTCACCTCCGCGTACCGGACAATTTCAGTGAAACCTCTTTCACCTTATGGCACGACATCACCAACACTCGTGCCTCAGCCTTTCAGAGCCTGAATGCTACGCATATCCACAACCCGGCGATCAAATACTTTCATTGAATCATCTGTAACACCATCTTTGCAAGAGAGAGCAACCACAAACTCAACTCCAAGGAGCTCTTGTTCTTGCACTGCGCTTTAAATGACGAGCCCATTAATGTTGCCTCGTTCATGCTGTCCCATATCCAGTCCATAGCGCAAAGAGGCGCAACCCCCTTTTATATAGGCGGCATTGTCACTACCCTCGCCATTCAGCTGGAGCTTGGTGACTTGGTCGTCAATTTGCCTAGCAGAGCCGCCGAGTTCCTAACGAAGAATTATTGCAGGTCCGCCCACTTGATTGCACAGAGAGAGGATGGCAGGTTTAACCCTTTATCCAAGGCACTGTTTATCACCATATCATCTTGTCGTGCCGTGACCGCATCGATCCGTCTAGCCGAGCCAACTGGCTATTTGCTTTACCGAATGCTGCCGGCCACGCCCCCATTCCTGATGAGCAGGCCGATCCACCAGCGGACGAGATGCAAGACACCATGGATGCAGTTGAGCCTGTCCAGGACATTCCTGAGTCATCCACCCGACAGCCTCCTGCACAAGAATTCACACTTGAGGACGTTCTCCGTGCGATTCATCAGCAAAATCAGATGAATGCCGCACTGGAGCCAAGGCAGAAAGAGCAACATGATGCATTACTCCTCACTGTTGCCACCAACCAGAGGACTACTGATGAGAAGCTCGGAGAGATCTTTAGCGAGCTAGAGGCTTTGCGCATTGATATCACTGCTATCACCGGTACCGGTTCTGATCCTGAAGCGACTCCGATCAGACGCTCCCGCACCATAAGCCGAGGCCGTGGTCATCAGCAGCCTTAGTTTTAGTTTTTGTTTATGTTTTTCCATTTCCGTTGTTTGTATTGTACTTTACCGCTATTATATCACAACATTGAGGACAATGTCTGATATAGTGTGGGAGAGGTACCTTTCATTTTCCGCATTTTCCCTTTCCGCACTTTTCCATTCCGTTGTATTTCCTTTTTGTAAATTAATGAAACAGAGCAATTTTTGTGCTATTTTCTTTAGTTTCGAACTTTCCCCGTTTATTTAGCCATACCGAAAAAAATCTTTAATTAATTCTTCGCATTACCCGACTTACCTACGAAATCATAATTAGGAAGCTGAGAACGATTCAACAAGATCAATACAGTCTTGACACCTTAGACTTCCCACTTAAGCAATTCCGTTCCGATGATTGTTACGACTACACCTTAAGTTTCAGTTCAAAAGTAACCCCTAGTAGTTTATACTAGCAGTCAGCACCGTCTGAACACAAACCACGTGGGGAGCCGATGAATATAAGTGTTTGATGCCTAATCTATAATGATCCTTCATATCTCGATGCAAATGAAAAGAAATTGTACCAAAGTACACGGTCGCATATAAGAAACGAGAAATATGAGAAGGAGTCCATTGCGGGTTGGTTCAGAGGTACTGGTTCTGAACTTGGTAGGGCGTGCTACGGCTCGATCCCCCACAACCTCCAAATTGGATAATGTATGTAGGGTTACCACATTCGTGTACCAGACCCCGTGCTTATAAAGGATCAAAGTCGCTAACCGGCTACTCCACTACGTGCGTGCTAAGGCAAAGGGCTTAATGTGATTGCGCTAGAATGAAACCGGGCGAAATAAGATCGAAAGACTCTAGGTGAAATCGTAAAGCAATTACCGAATGTTTCGTTTAACGGGAAGTCGACGACTTAGCTTGTTGCTTGTGTCATTAGTGTATCGTTAGTGTTTTATCAAAGTACCGGTTTATCTGACAAAACGATATTTCGTACGGTTTGTTAAGAGTGTGCGTCGATAAAAACTTGTCCGACAATTTTCAACCGACTATTTGCTTGAGGACAAGCAAAGGTTTAAGTTTGGGGAAGTTTGATAACGAGAAAAATTATCGATTATATTGCTATGTTTCAATACCGTTTTATCGCATAATTGTCGTTTTAACACCCGATTCCTCGAGTTTTCTTTGCCATTTTGCAGGTACATCATATACAGAGCTAAATCAAGAGCCACAAGTGAAATGATCAAAAACAACCATTAAAAGATGAAGAAAAAGAGAATTCTGCATAACCTGCATTTTTTGTTACACTCACGGTCGTCACCTAGGAGTCACGACCGTGACACGCCAAAAGGAGCACTCACGACCGTGACAAGTCCCTCACGACCGTGACGCATATCAAACAAGGAAGACGAACGTGACACCCTTGTCACGACCGTGACAAGGGGGAATTAGGGTATTTGACTGAAGACTTGGTCATGAACGTTACGCTACATGAAATCCAACGTGCCTATTTTCCAGCAGACCAAGTATTCCCACGTTCCCTGGATTCTCTCATTTCCTACGAGGCCCAAGTATAAATTCCAACTGCCAAGCCCATTTAGCTTTCTATAAATAGATTTGTTTCAATGAACAATACACAGAGTTTTAGTTTTTAATTTTCTTGCGGAAGCTCTGCCGATTTTATTTACACCCTTTTATTTTTCCAGCATTAATTTCTTGCTTTAATTTTCTTGTATCCCAACCAACCTTATAAATTGTTATAAATTAATTTGTTTCAAAGCCTTCAGATTCTTTTAGAATTTTTATTTCCGAGTCCGATCATACTCCGAGCTTTCCAGCCTGTGGAAGAAGGAGTCTACTACTTTTATTGTTATCCAGGTTTATATTAAATTGCATTTATATTTATGTTGACTATTTATTTTTCTGCCATGCATATTTTCTTTTATGTTTCTCTGCCTCTGTCTGGTTCAACAATAATGAGTAGCTAAATACCTTAGGGCGGTATGTAATTAAAACAAACTAAATCGGTAAAATCAACTCTAGGCTTAAAATAATTAAGAGCTTAAAATTCTGGCTGAGACTTTTTATTATAAAATCAACCTTTTTGTTACGAGAGTAAGGAAAGTGTATTAGGTTAGGTCAAGACCACGAGAGTGTGAGATTTTAACCAGATAGCTAAAGTTAGGCATTTAATTTAAACACAGCGAGAGCGCTATAAAATGAATTAGAATTACTAAGTTTCCAAAAATTATTTCTAAACACTTATGGGCTAGCGAGAGCAGGCATATGGCTTTAGGGGTAAGATCTGAGATAAGACCACGAGAGTGTGAGTTAAAGATATTTAAACTGGTAACTTCTACAGAATAGATTAAGTGAACCATCTTTATAAGCCTAGGTTAGATTGACCCGCCTAAGTTAACATAATTACATACCGACCGCCTTAGTAATATTTATTAAACTTAAATTTAATTCCCGCCTTTAATCTTTAAAAACAACAAAAAATCGTGACAACCCTTCACCTTAGCTAAACTAGAAATTCCTCTAGCACTAAGTAACCATAGAGTCCCTATGGATCGATAATCTTAAATATTACTTCGATAGGCTGTGCACTTGCAGTTAAGATACTGCTAGACACATAATTAGATACGTCTTTAGCCCATCAATGGGCAATGTTTTCTACTATGAAAATACCTAATTTAACGGGAACTGTCGCTTTCGCTTATTCAGAACCAAGTTTATCCCTTAATTAAATCCTCTTATTGTCACTTATAAAAAGGTGCGCATTGCGTTAAAGTAATAAACCTATTTTTTAGAAATATAGTTCTAGACTCAGTTGAAAAGTATTTTGACTTGGGATTTTCAATAAATAGAGATTCATGGAAATGTAAATGAACATATTAAAATGGATCATGTTTAAAGTAAATTAAAAGTGAGTGCGAGGAAAATTAATAATTTAAAGTGAGTGCGAGAAATAAAGGAATTTAAAGTGAGTGCGGGAAATAAAGGAAATTAAAAGCGAGTGTGAGAAATAAATAATTTAAAGGCAATGGCGATAAAATAAATAATGTAAACGCGAGTTCTAGAAATAAACAAATTTTAAGCGAGTGCGAGAAAATTTAAACAAAGTAAAACATAAATGCAATAAAGTAGATACCTGCTCCAAATAGGAGGCTTTGAATCAGGAACAACTTCAATTAAATGCAACTGGAAATAAAATGCCGACAAGATTAACTTCTACCATAGTGCTCCAAACTCGATTACAGACTCGATCGACAGTGTGATAACTCTTCGATGTGAAAGGTTTATCACTTACAATACTGAACAATATAATGACTAAGTTGTAACTAAGTTTGGATGAAGAGAAAAGAACAAAGGGCACTCTATTTATATCCACTGGAAAAGGAGAGGAAATACTAAAGTGCCCTCCAACTTCTTTTGGGAGGGAAACGAAATACAGATGTGGCGCCCGCCACCTCCTCATGGCGCCCTCCATGTGAACTGAGGGAGAAAGGAAGTGGAGAACGTGCCAGTTATCATCAGTTGGAAAAAATTATTCTTGTGGCCTACCCTATGGCACCCGCCATGGTGAATGCCATGTGACCATTTTGCTCAAAAATTGGCTTTTCTGCTTGTTTTTCTTCGATTCCGCACGAGAAGCTCTGGATAGACTAGAAACCTGAAAACAAGACGAAAACAAGCATAATGAAAGAAAATAGCAATAAAAATCCTAATAAACATGTGCAAATTCGAGTCAAATATGCAGTTCGATTCAGTGTTATCAAATTCTCCCACACTTAAACCTTTGCTTGTCCTCAAGCAAAACAATTTATAACTCATGAAAAAACAAATCGGTATCAGTGAACGATTTGGGCTAAAAGGGCTTCTATGTTTGAAATGGGACGAGGTGATAGGTACTAACTAAACGAACCAAGGACATCGTGATAACACTTTTCCGAAAAATTAGACATAAACTTCATTCCTATACAAACCAATCCATGACATACCTTTTCATCTCTTTTGAGTCCTTTTCATTCCGACACAATCACATTAAGCCTATTTTCCGTACATACTCATAGTAAAGTGACCAGTTAGTGATTTTGTCTTTTAATCAATGAAGTTATGGTACACAAATTGGTGTAACCCCTTTATTGTCCCAATTGTAGTTACGGGGGATCGAATTGTAACCCACTCTACCAAGTCCAACACCAGATACCTCTTAACCAACATACAATGGGCAACTATTATTATTTTTTATTCTCTTATTCTTTTCCTTTTTTTAAATATTTTTTTCTTTGGGTAAATTTTTACAACTTTTTGGGTTAAATTACCTTGTGAGGGCCACCTTTTACAAGTTGCCTTTTTACATATTAAATAACACAACATACATAATTCACTTATATTCATTGGTCCTCTAGGTAGAGCATGCTTAGGCCAGAGCTGACTGCTAAGATAAACTACTAAAGAACCTATTCTAAAATGATAATTAAGGTCATGGGATCAATTCATATAATCATTAAGTTTATGGTCTTTAAAACGATACTGAAGTTTCAAAAAGTTTTCTCAAGTCCCCTACATCCTATCTCAAACATGTCTTAAAGTCCAAATTTTCAAAATAATACTATTTTTCTTTTTCAAAATTTTGTTGGTAAGGCTAAAGAAATGGGGAACTAAAGATACACATCATAAATGACTTGTCCGACACATGTATTCACTAAAAACTAACTAATGAAACATGGAAAAACAAACTAGAAAGCAAAAATGAAAATTGGAAAGGAAATGCGAGAAAATAAAATCTCCTCCCACAATTAAACTGAACATTGTCCCCAATGTTTCGAAATAAGAAAGGGTGAAAGTAACCTGGAAAAAAAACTACGACATACTGTGGGTACTCTCGTCACCGTGCGGTGAGCACCTGGGATGATGAGATCTGCTGCAGCGACGATCGCCGTGAGAAGCTGCAAACTGCTCGAATTAAGCGGATAAGGTGTCCAGAGATTGCAAAATGTTTTGAATGGACTTATCCGTCTATTATTGTGAATCTTGCATGAAGGTCATGTTGGCAGCCAATTTCTTCTGGATGGGAAATAGCAAGTCATCACGCCTTTCTTCTCTTGCGAGTTGCTCGCGCCACATCTTTTCAATGATATAGAAGCCAGGGCTTGTACCTACAACAGGGTGAAAAGAAAATGGTGCAGTGTGTGCATGTGATACATGATGGGGAGATATATTTTGATTTGGAGAGTGCTTTCTCTGATCATACTCGTCATCAGTCTCGTGTCCTTCCCCAATAGGAGCATTAGGAGGCTCTAGACCTGTTACAGGTGGAGCTTCTAAAACATAGGTCCAGTTCCTCTCAACTCATACATCGGTACGTCTAGTGCAAGGCAACACAACAAATGGGATAGCCACACCATGAACCA
This sequence comes from Lathyrus aphaca, assembly GCA_963966055.1. Taxonomy (NCBI): domain Eukaryota; kingdom Viridiplantae; phylum Streptophyta; class Magnoliopsida; order Fabales; family Fabaceae; genus Lathyrus; species Lathyrus aphaca. The sequence goes on along the minus strand of OZ014525.1, from coordinate 480,442,657 downwards.
TGAGTTCATAACCTCCCTCTCTCCTTGCTCTGCACAATTTTATCTTTCAGAAATTTTAGGTTGATTGTGTGGGGAGGTAAAGGTACTAAGGTAGTTATTTCAGTGACGAGATTGAGGGCCTTAGAAATAGATGTAATCAAACCTCCAAATGAAATGGTCCATGTCTTCTTTAAAACAACAGTCATATGAGAAAGCATGAAAGGGGCCGAATTAATTCATCTATTTGTGAGGCACCCTTGCAAAAATAGAAGTTCTTTTGCATTCACTTTGTTAGGATTTTCCCGGCCAAAAATAGTACAAGCTAAAATATATCGAAAAAATCGAATGGCCGGGTTATGGATTGTTGAGGAAAGGATCCCTTCGAAAGAAGTAATAGAGTAATTTGACAACCTATTCTAGAAGGAATATGCCTCAATTGACCAATCGAAATCTAAAGGTGCTTCATATATAGCACCTTCCCCATGAGGTATACCTAATCTTTCTACGAGTTTGTCGATGGTGAACTCATATTCAATATTAAACATCCAGAATCACATTGTTCTGACTATGCTCGCAGACCCAAAGGATTTTGATGTTCCATCTTCGATCTTGGCAAATCAAACACGCATACATAACTCGACAATATCCTTCCTCATAACCGGCCACCAAAGTAACTTCTACAAATCCTGATACATCTTCGTAGCACCAGGCTGAATGTTCAATCTACTTCGACGTCCTCCCTCTAAAATACTCTTCTCAGTTTCCGATATATTTGGAATACACACTCTATCACGGAACCTCATCACATCATTCTCATCAATTTAGAATTCACATCTGTTACCCTAGTTAATCCAATTCAACTGATCAACCAACTTCAAATTAGATTGTTGTCCTACTCAGATCCTCTCCACAATATCACTAGTTAATTTCAACATTCTTAGCTTCACACTATCAGAAGTAGTCTCACACAACAAACTCATATCTCTGAACTGTTCAATCATCCCGATTTCTTTCACCATAAGCATCTACATAGGCAATGTTTTCTTATTTAAGGCATCCTCAACCACATTTTCTTTACCTGGATGGTAACTCAAGTCAAATTAAAATCCTTCAACAATTCTACCAGTCTCCTCCGTCTCACATTCAACTCTTTCTAATCAACAAGTGCTTCAAACTCTTATGATCGATAAACACCTCAATTCTAGATCCAAAAAGATAACGTTGCCAAATCTTCAACACAAAAACCACGACTTCCAATTCTAAATCATGGATAGGATAATCCCTTCATGAACTCTTAACTGTATGGAAGCATTAGCAACCACTTGCCCATTTTGTATCTACACTCCACCAAGACCCATCTTTGAAGAATCAGAATAAACTACAAAAGACTCACTCAGATTAGGAAAAGTCAATATCGGAGCACTCATTATTTCCTTCTTCATCTCCATAAAACTTTCCTCACATGCAACATCCCACACATTCGTTTGACCCTCCAGAGTCCACTAAATCAACGGTAATATCGACTTAGAAAAACCTTCCATAAACCTGTGATAACAACTTACTAATCCCATAAAGCTTCTTATTCCAATTAAAGACTTCAGAGTCTCTCACCGCAACACAACATCAATCTTAGAAAGATCAACAATTATTGCACCACTAGAAATCACCTGACCAAGAAAACTTATTGCCTACAGCCAAAACTCACAATTCAAAAGTTTTGCATGCAACTTCCTTTATCTCAATACTTGCAATGCAATCTGCAAAGGTGTTTTGTGTTCTCCTTCAGACTTAGAATATATCAAAATATCACCAACAGAGACCACCACAAAGTTACCCTTTAATACTCATGAAAGATCCAATTCCTATACTCCACGAACACGCCAAGTACATTAGATACACCAAACGGCATCACAGTGTTCTCGTGGTGATCGTACCTTGTCCTAGTAACCGTCTTCAGAATATCCTTAATTCCTCATTTTTTCACCAAGTAGGCTATCTTATTATTATTTATAATCGCCTTATTTACGTCACAACAACATCATTAACAATCACAACAATGAGACTTCATAATCAACATCATGTTTATCAAAACACTCATATAACTTAACCATAACATAGTCCATCACTTACATCAATAAATAACCATCATATCACACGTTAACACATAACACAAGTTATAATAGTACCACGTCATTACAAAACATACACACGCATGGTCCCACTCAATTTCATCAATTAAAATACGGGTTGCAATCTAGTAACTCGCGCTAAGTGAGCTCTTACCCACGCTAAGCTCCCTCTAAGGCTCTAAGTGCCCAATGTGATTCTAGTAGAAAACCCTTGATATCACATGGGAACACATCCAAAAGTAACACACCTTAGATAAATCACTAATCACTGCATTTTCTTATGCCTTCAAAGAAACTCACAACGTAAATACTTTTTCACCATCTTTATAAACTTAACCATTTGCATAACGGAACAAACAACTCTCCACCTTCGTCAAACTTAGATTAACGCTTTGAAGACAAGTCACGAATATCTTCAGGAAAACATCAAGAATCACATACCACTGGCATATCATTAGCCATCACATTGCTCTTTATGCCCCAAGAAGCAAACATTACCAATACCTGATCGTTCTCCCTCAAGACCTTCCAACTTGACCGACAGACACGAAACTCGAACTTTCTTCATAATCAAATAAAATAATTTGCATCGACTCATCAAAACTATTTGTAAGAACTCGGCTTAACTCCATTTTACTTCATCGTAGACACCATCTAAGCTGGCAAGCCACGTCTATTCCATCCAACACGATTTTGTCTACTATCAACAAGAGATTAAGGGTGATCACTTACTCAATTTTTCAATAGATACCCGACATTCATGATGGGGCATAAACCATACCCACCAAACTCCAATAGTGTTCTTGGCACTCCACAACCAAAACAACTCAGAGAAGAAATATCTTCTCACCACTTGTTTCAAACCAACACCTGGAGACAAATGGTTAGAAAACAAGAAAGTACCAATAATGTTTCAAACACATGTCGCGTACCAAGGAACAAACATCATTAGACAACCTGGCCAGATGGACCAACCTGCTCTAATAGCACTAATGTAACACCTTTCTAACCCCACATAATAAAACACAATAATCACTTAAATAAATCAGAGTACATCTCAGAAAGGTGCCGCATTTTCTTCATAAAATGTCTTAACAACATCATTACTCTGTAACACGGGTTTTCAAATCATTTAGAATATTTATTTCTTTTATAATCAATAATCAAACTAAACTTTGCAGCAGAATCATAACTTCATAAAACTTCATTTATTTCATCAAAACATCAAGACCTTCGATCATTGTCAACTATCATCATTAACTAGAAATAAGCATCTAGTAACTCATAAAAATCATCCTGATAGACAACCTAATATTCACTTAAGCGTGTCCCACCCGATGTTACATCTAACAAAGCAAGACACCATATCACTAAATAAGCGACGTAAAAACAATACTTAAAGCTACATCCATGCACCAAGCTTATTCTTGAGTATCTGCAGGATGGCATAATAGACCATCACCAAAGGCAGGCAGGGGTAATCACAAATCAATATAAATGACATAAAGTAAAGATAATCAAGCAACATTCATCATATAGCAACACATCATAATCCTCACCCATCACACCATAAAACTCATTAAACATCTACTCAACACATATGCATCATGTTCTGCCACCAAGAATGAATGCAACTTCATAAATGCATGTGGTACTGATTTCAACATGTGATGGACAATGAGCCATCTACCCTCCATAAGGGAGTATAACATAAACAACATAAACAACAATACCCCGATCCACACAATGAGATTGAATCCTTATCATCATAAGTATGCCGCGAATGCAACGATACAACAATATCAACATAATCAACACTTGCATCAACATTCATGTAAATATTCATCATACTCTTCATATGACATATATACATCAGCCATGTAATCCATCAACATATACTTATCATCACATAACAATCATAAACATCATATTATAGAATAAAAACTCTATTTCACACCCAATCATCATAATTCATTTGATCGTCATGTTCGTCACATAGCAAGTATAAATATCAAAATATTCACATCGTCTATTTATTTCGTCATAGCATCATTATAGTATCATCATTCACATAACTCATACCATCATAAGAAATTAACATTTAATCATCATATAAGTTCAACATATAATTAACTTACATCGTAACTTCATTTTTATCATAAAATGGTCACTAAAATATAAACATAAATCATGGAAACAAGTATAATACATCACGACATCAATACATCATGTTTACACATCATTAGATAATTTTATGCCATTAAATCATTAATTTTTCACTTCCAGATCTCGCTAAATGAGCCCATTGTTCGCTAAGCTACCTCCTCTCGGGTTAGGGAAAATACATGTTTTTAACTGCTTGCTAAGCGGGCAAGGCAGATTTCAGCATTCCAATTATGCGATGATAGTAAACTCTGGCAACGATTTTTCACTAAAAAATACAGTTTTTCATCATTTTAATCACAAATTTCATTAATAGAACCTATAACTAACACACATACATCATTTACAACACACATAATTCATCAATAATCCCTCAATTCTACTCATCAAATCCTAGGTTTTTCTCTAAAACCCCAACTATCCCCATTACCTAAATTATACATCAAGAACATTGAAAAGAGATACTCCATATACCTTAAAATATTGTTTCTTATGGTTTCTCTTCAAATTTTGTCGGAGATTCTTCAAGCCCTAACATATTCTCCTTGTTCCTCAGAGTCTTCTCTCTTTCTCTAAAGTTACACGAATGATCAAAATTCTCTTTTCTCTAATCCTTATCACATACCCCAAATACTATTTTCCATCTTTACCCTTAACTTATCTGTCACCAATGACCACAATACCCTCATTACTTCTAATTCTCTTATTTTAATTAATAAATAATAATTTGAATAATATCATATAATTAATCTTACTATTAATATTATTAAAATAATTTCACCACAATGCATCGCGCCACATAACCATATATCGTCAAAATCACCTTATAACCTAAAATAAGGAACAATCAATCATAATCGAATTTGGGGTGTTACAATTGGTTCCCGTCAATGGCGTTAAAAACTTGATACGGTGTTTTCGCAAGTATACAAATCGTGTCAGAGTAATATAAAAAATTATTATCCCATAGAGACCAAACATCAATCTATCGTTATTTATCATAACTATGTTTATATAAGGCAAATCAAATATGGGAGTAAATAGTACATAATGAAAATAAAGTACGAGGATATAAATTCAAATAAAACAACAAGCTTGAATGCAATTCACATAGTTTAACAATGTTCCAAATGTGTGTAAATAGAACTACTTATGGGCAGTGTTTTCTACTATGAAAAGACTTAATTTAACGGGAACTATCACTTTTGGATATTCAGAACCGAGTTTATCCTTTAATCAAACCCTCTTATTGTCACTTATAAAAAGGCGTGCATTGTGTTAAAGTAATAAACCTATTTTTAAAAAATATAGTTATAGACTCAGTTGAAAAGTATTTTGACTTGGGATTTTCAATAAATAGAGATTTATGCGAACCGGAATCTAAACCTATAAACGCGTCCGAAAATAGTTTTAAAATCGTTTTTCTATAACATTAAATCTCCTACTTAACTGGACAAAGCGATGTCGCTTCCTTTGAACAATTAAGACTAACCAAGTTAAACTAAAGGTTGGACGACTTTCGATCTTACCCAACATAATTAAAGCACATAAAACTTGTTTAAAATCAAAATAGCCCCTAATTAATTTTATAAACACATTATATGAAACATTATTTTACCATGATCCTTACATTCTAACCTTTAAAATTTAGCTAGACATGGAAATGTAAATGAACATATTAAAATGGATCATGTTAAAAGTAAATTAAAAGCGAGTGCAAGGAAAATAAATAATTTAAAGCGAGTGCGAGAAATAAAGGAAATTAAAAGCGAGTGCAAGAAATAAATAATTTAAAGGAAATGGCGATAAAATAAATAATGTAAAAGCGAGTGCGAGAAATAAACAAATTTAAAGCGGGTGTGAGAAAATTTAAACAAAGTAAAACATAAATGCAATAAAGTAGAAACCTGCTCCAAATCAGAGGCTTTGAATCAAGTATAACTTCAAGTAAACACATGGTGAATGCTAGTTATCATCAGTTGGAAAACATTCTTCTTATGGCCTACCCTATGGCGCCCGCCATGGTGAATGTCATGTGTCACATCCTAAATTTTACCCCTAACATTTTATATCATGCATTCATGTCATCTTTTGCATATCATGGTACATACTCAGTCATGTTGGATTTACAAGGAACATTGATATTTACCGGTAGGAAGTTTGGATGATTTCCTGTGAAGCAAGTTACTTTTGTTACTTGGATTGGAAGGAAAAAATGGATCCCGAAGTTGACTCTAAATCTTTGGTTCATCGTGATGAGAATTTTTTGTTTTCAACTGATTTTTTTTTTGTATTTGTTCTTGTCAATTCTCAAACACCAAAATTATACTTCAAGTTTCCTATTCAAATTCCAAGTTCAAGTTATTCCTAAATTTCTTGTTTCAAATCTAATTCAAATTCTCAATCCAAGTTCCATTTCCAATTCCACTTCCATTCTCAATTCAATTTTTATTTTCAATTCAATTTCAAGTTCTAAATTCAAATTTCCAATTCCCATTCAATTTATTTTCCAACTCTTTTCTATTTTTTATCCCAATTTTCCATTTCAATTCACATTCATGTATTTATTTTCTAAACTTCAAATTTATTTCTTAAGTTCTAAGTCAATTTCAATTCCATGTTTAATTATTAGTTTCTAAGTTATTTTCAATTCTAAGTTTAATTCCTAATTTTTAATTCACTTCCTATTCAAGTTCATATTCAATCTCTAATTCAAAGTTCCCATTTCAATTTCAATCCTAATTCTAATCCAAGTTTCAAATTCCAATTTCAATTTCTATATCAAAGTTTTAATTTCAAATTTCAATTCCTACCTCTTTTTCAAATCTTATTCAAATGTCAATTTCAATTCTTACTCAATTTCAAAAACTTCAAATTTCATTCAAGGCTCAATCTCATTTCAAATTCATCCTAAGTTCCTAATCACATTTCAAATATCCAATTTCATTCCAAGTAAATGTTTGTGTTACAAGACCAGTTACAATTCCACATTTGTTACAAAATTCATGATAAATTGCAAGTTACAAATTCAAGCTCTTCATACAATCAAATGTTCATATTATGCCTAAAGGTGGTGGACAGTGTAGTATTATTTGTACTCAACCAAGGAAAGTAACGGATATGTTTAATTCCAGAGCTACACTTCCTATTGCTTCACTAAAGGGTGATACATTGCAAATGTTAAAGGAAAATGATGTTTTTGCTGCTTGTGGTGAAACAAGCTCTGGAAAAACAACTCAGGTTCCACAATTCATATTGATTGAGATGATTGATTTAGGACGTGGTGGACATACTCCGAGTTCTTTGTTTTAGGTCCTTATTTCGTCTTCAAAAGGGATTTTACATCAGGTCTTGCTCCCTAGGCAATCCTCCTTCATTTTAAGCTCTGAGAATCGTGTACATGGAAAGAAATGAAGATTAGTAAGGATGGCAAAGAGGATTAGCTCATCACATCAATTCAATTCATATATTAAAATCATGCCACATTCCAATACATACACATACATAAGTCATGGAAATTGCAATGTTTTTGAAAGAAAAGAGAAGCAAATTTCACAAAAGACAGTAAAAGAAAAAGGACAGCAGGACCACCACAAGTACACTAGCAGACCTTTTTTTAAGAGAAAATATAGAAAAAGGAAAGAGAATGCAGACATGCTGCAAAGTAGGATCGCAAGTTGATTTTTCTCTCTTCACTACTCCACAACAAACATGGAATTGGTATATCTGCAGGTCAACAACAAAAAACCTGCGACTTTGCTTATACCAAAATGTGAAAACACTCTACTCCATAAGCAAGGCTTGCATTTGAAAGGGATTAAACATCAGTACAAACAAAACAGTTGATAACATGACTTAATCAACAGGTTTTCAAATTCAAAACACAAACCCTAATCTCACACTATTTAAAGAGGCCGAAATTCACAAAAGAGGGGGACCCTAGCCGCAACTAATATGAAAAATACCATAAGAAAAAACCAGAGAACTTAACTTCAATATCACTCACAATCAAAAACGCAACAATGTCACCACTACCTGAAAGCCTTACACATTGAAATACACAGACCCTAAAAGTACCTGCAAAAAACCCTAGTCATTAAGGAAAAACACATGAAAACTTCACTATAGAAACTCTGCTAAAATCGCATCTCAAGAACCATAAACTCACTAAAAGTTCATATGAAAGTTAACAGAATATCACATCGAAGTTCTCATTAACTCGAACCAAACCTCATCTCAAAGATTCAACAGAACGGAGGCGAGAAAAAGAGTGTAGCCGAGATGGGAACGAGGAAATACCGTGAAGAAACTCGAATCGCGTCCCCCATTTGAGGTAGTTATTCTTATGTTTGTTTAAATTGCATTTTGAATTAGTCTTGTATGATGTAAATTGATGAAAAACTATGAAATCAGGATCGGGATTTGATTAGGGTTAGGGTTTTTTTTTGGCTTATTGTGTGTTTCGATATAATTTGTTTGGACGTTGATGATACCATGAAATCATTTTGGAAGAGGATCGTGAGGGAGTTTAGAGGAGAAAAGGATCGTTGATTTTCCTCTGAGTTTTTTTCGTTTGCTTCCCCGTGTGTTTTTTTTGTTTGCTTACAAAGGAGATATGGTTATTTATTTCCCTTTAAGTCACCGTTTATTTTCCTTTTATTATTTTATTGGTTGGGATTATATTTCTTTAGGATATTAAATGATGAGATTAATGTATGGGTCTGCGTGTTTTTTTAAACCTGCCATGATGTTCCTTTGCATTCCTAATGCTATGACCATTTCGTGTTTCTCGCAATGATCCATGGGGATCTTATGTTTGGACTTCCCCTTTGATGAACCATAGTCTAGCACAAGAATGATGGTACGATCAGAGGACCAAGTCAAATCTCACGACCCGACGGTTCTGATTGATTTCTTGGGATCAACTGTTGAGCTGAGTGCTTACCGTAGACTCTCCCTTACGTTGGGCTTTCACCGAACCTGGGCTTATAGTCTTCTTGATATTCACACATTCTGTTTATTAATACAAACCCAACCCACTTGTTTATTTTATTTTATTTTGTTTCTTTGTTTTTTAATAACCCAAAAAATATCTTTCCTTTCAATTATTTTAATTTCTTTTATTTAATTTGAAAAAAATCCAAAAAAACCCTTTTCATTAATCAATTATTGTAAATAATTTTATTTAGTTTGATTAATTAACTCGTTAATTAATCTTATTAAATATTTTTATTTAATTTGGTAAATTAATTTTTCTCCTTTGTTTGATTTTATGTGAGTGCTTGTGTATGTTTGATTTTTATTGCCTGTGATTTAGTTGTATGCTTATGACATGTTATGCTCACACTTGTGTGATTTACTCTCGCACTTCGACCATAATTTGTCAAGTAAAATATGAAAGCGCGCACTAAGAATAATCATTTCGAAAGATAATTAAAACTCTCGGTCCAACGCCAAGTGAATCGTTACACACCCTTATCCATTGCACACACGTAAGTCGGTCATTTTATGATCGCCATCAGCACAACTTTACACATCATAATTAATAATGAAAGAACTGAATTTTGGAGTCTAGCATTCCATGGATTCTTGAATGAATCACTCTTGAGGGTCGCCCCATGAGACGTGTTTCATTCTCTCTTTCATCTTTAAAACACACTCAACAATTAACCTTAAACCAATGCTAATCAAGCTTTTCCAACACAAACATTCAAACTATTTACATAATCAAACAACGAAAGAACTGAGTTCTGGAGTCTAGCATTCCACGAATTCTTGAATGAAATGCTCCTGAGGCTCGCCCCACGTGATATGGTTCATTCAACCTTTCGTCTTTCAAGACACATAATTATTACATATCAAATAACGAAAGAACTGAGTTCTGGAGTCTAGCATTCCAAGAATTCTTGAATGAATCATTCCTGAGGCCCGCCCCATGGGACGTTATTCATTCGCCCTTTCGTTCTTAAAATACTAAACAAGATCAAACCTTTTCTCTAAATGAAAATTGTTTAAATTTTTTCTATCATGCAGACAAGCTAGCGCTTCAGCCTCTTATCGCGAGCAGACAAGCCAATGCTTAGCAGCCAGAGAGCGGTTTAAACAATCGTTCATTAAAAAACACCAACAAACCGTAGTGGCACGAACTACGAAGCTCTGACTTTCCCATTGCATAAGGGAATACATAGGCACAAGGATTTCAATCCTTGGCGAGCACACTAATAAAAAATTAACTATTTCTCCATCACAAAGCACACTAATAAAAAATTAACCTTTTTTCCATTACAAATAATAATCACTAAAAACAATCATATTCCCCTTCACAAACGATCTTAGCAAAGTTTCACCTTTAGAAGAAGTCAAAGACATAAGTTAACATTCAATCAAAAATTAAACTAAGAGGTTCTCATTGAGTACAACTAACATGAGGGGTGCTAATACCTTCTTTTTGCATAACTGACTCCCGAACTTAGATTAGTGGTTTCGTTGACCATTTCTTATCCTTATTTAGGTTGTATCTATATCTCCCTTTTCTTTAGTTAGAATAAATAGAATTAGGTGGTCTTCTTTGTTCTTTCTGCGTCCATCGCGAGGATCGTATTTTTCAAGGTACGACACCATGTGACCATTTTGTTCAAAAACTAGCTTTTCTGTTCGTTTTTCTTCGATTTTGCACGAGAAGCTCTGGATAGAATAGAAACCTGAAAACAAGACAAAAACAAGCATAACAAAAGAAAATAGCAATAAAAATCCTAATAAACATGTGCAAATCCGAGTCAAATATGCAGTGTGATTAAGTGTTATCGGGAATTCATCAAACTCTTGGGTATTGTAGTTGATGAAGGTAAGGAAGCGTTTGAGAGCACTGTTAGGGATTTTGAATAGAGAGATACAAGAATTTTCTCAAGCAGAAAGGTTGTTGAAATTTTTTTTCAATGATTATAGTCTCCTATAATGTTCGTGGATGTAGCTTACCAATTAAAAGAAGAAGGATTTGTCAGACTCTTTTAGAAGGTAAAGTTGATTTATGTTTAATTGTTGGTTCGAGTACAAGAATTCGTGGATGTAGCTTACTATTCGGATTTTTCAACTTTGGCTCGAGCACAAGGATTTCTCGAATTTCGTGAAAGAAACATGGGAATCATTGTCTGTGAGAGATACTCCAACCTTTGTTTTTAAGGAAAAGCTCTTAGCCCTTAAAGCTCGTTTGAAGTGGTGGAATGCCAACGTTTTTGGGTGGCTAGATCTTAAAATTAATACCAATGTTGATATGCTTAATGATATTAATGATCTGGCTTTCGTGGAAAGTGTTGCGGGTTTACCAGATGAGACTCTTAGAAAAAGGGTGGATGTCCAAGAGAATTTGTGGAGCAGCCTCCATTTTAAAGAAATTATGATCTTTAAAAAGTCACGGGTGAAATGGTTGAAAGATGTTGATGTAAATTCTAGGTTTTTCCATGCTACTCTTAAAACCAGAATTTGAATTAACAGGATTTCTGCTATTGGCTTGGATGGAAATCTATTTAAGATCCTGATCTTATTAAAGAATCAACTTATGTTTTTTTTAAAGAGAAGTTTCAAAGGTCTGGAATTACTAGATCGATTATAGACGTGTACAATGTTCATAAACTCAATGTGATGGATAGAGCCATGTTGGAAGCTGAATTTTCTGATGAAGAAATCCGGTTAGCTGTCTTCAATTGTGAAGTTAACAGGTCTCTGGGTTCGGATGGTTATTCATTATGTTTCTTTAAGGAGTGTTAGGGCATAATAGGTATTGATTTTACTAATTGTGTACTTCATTTATCTATGATCGGAGTGCTCCCAAAAGCTTTTTCTTCATCTTTTTGGGCCTTGGTTCCTAAGGTGGATAGCTCCCAAGATTTTGGGGACTATAGGCCAATTAGGCTAGTTGGATGAATATCCAAAGTGATTTCTGAGTTGTTGTCCAAAAAATTATCTTCTATTATTTCCTATTTGGTTTGCCAATGCAATCAAATTTTATTCCATGCAGGAATCTTTTGGATGGGGTTCTTTTGGCTAACGAAGTTATCAATTTTTCAAGAAAATACAAGAGAAAATGTTTACTTCTAAAAGTCGACTTTTCCCAGGCCTATGATTATGTAAACTTGAAGTTCTTGATTCAATTTCTTTTAGCTATGAACTTTGGCCCAAATTGGATTAAATAGATTAAAGAAGTTGTATGTTCTAGCTTTGTTTTAGTTATAATCAACGGGAGCCTGACAAGGGATTTTGAGGTCTCTAGAGGACTGAAACAAGGGGAACCGTTAGCCCTGCTCCTCTTTGCTTTGGTTGCAGAAATGTTGGTTGTCATTTTTAGAAATGTTTAGTGATGGTGGTTATGCTAGTTTATGGGCTTTTAAGGCTATTATTTGAGGCTTCGAAATTATTTTAGGTTTAAAAATTAACTTCTCTAAAAGTTGCATTTATGGAATATGCCTCGATCATGTCTTTCTTAAAGCACACTATGCCATAAAAGACATTAGACAGTGCTTATTTTGACTTTAGACAGCGCTTTAAATCGTTGTATAAACATGCGATGCTACAGGTTAAGACAACGATTTAGTTAATTTCAGAAGCGCTTTCTAAAGGTGCTTTATACATCGCTTTTATTGTCAAAAGGGCTTTCTAAACCCCACCTTAGACAGCGCTTTTTGCCTTTTTTTAATACACCTTAGACAACATTTTTGGCATTTTTATGGTATACTTTAGACAACGCTTTCACTAAAAGCGCTGTCTAAATCCCACCTTAGACAACACTTTAAGTGAAAGCGCTTTCTAAACCCCACCTTAGACAACACTTTTGGTGTAAAGCGCTGTCTAAGGTATACAAAAATTTTAAAATAATTTTCTTTAAAAAGCGGTGTCTGGATTTTACAAATTATAGGCACATGTTTTAAACTACGTTTTTCACCAGGTTTTCAACCACAATTTGTACCTGTTTTTCAACCATATTTTGAAGAAAAATATCACCAAATTTGGCTATTTAAACGTACCAATTTAGACACCGATTTATATATACAAAACAATTGGATTTTCAAACCAATATATACGAAACAATTAATACACACGTACCAATTTATGCACCAATTTATATATACAAACCAATTTTTACAAATCATTTCATCCAACTATACATTTTGCTTCAAATAAAATCTACATAAACAAAAATATGATCACACTTCGAGCTATACATTTTCATCCAACTATACATTTTTGCACATATAACCTGAAACAACACAAAAAGATTGTAATTCAATTAAAACAAGACATAAACAATATGTCTATAGTTACAAAGTTACACATACTCAAAATTCTCATCAATTAAAGTAAGAGTACAATATACCTCATAACACTCCGAGCTCCATAATGAATTGAAACCAATCCTCTTTAATTTCTTCCAAATTATCTCTTGAATAATATGCACACTTGAATTCATCAAATTACTACATAATAATATAACATAGTTTGATTTAGTTTCAACTATTTAATTATATGAGAAATATGTGTTAAATATTAAAATAACTCATAAGTTAGAAATACATACTTCGGATGGAATATCTAATCGGTCCAAATAAAGAGTTTCTCTCATAAACCTCAACATGAAATATCCGCAATCTATATCGTTACGTTACCGAGGACACTACACATGAAAAAGAAAATATGGATAAATTCTAAGTTTTATCAAGTATCATCACTAATATAATTAAAAAAAATGTGATAATTAATATACCGCCAATTTAATCCATGTAATGTTGTTGGCTCTCCTCTTTGATACTTGGATATCTCGTTGGGCTCGAAAAGCTTGTATAATGCTAATAAAATATAAATGAATATTTAGAACAATTCACACAAATAAATAAATAAATACACACATGAATATTTATAACAATCTCACTTACGTGTCAATCATGTTCTTCATATCCGGGTATGTTGTCCAATCATTTCCTAACGAGTCAAGATAATAAACAAATTCTTTAATAGGATTAATTGCAACCAATAACAAATGTCCACTGTAAGATTAAGCAAATGTTAGATGAAAACTTTCTACACGGCGCCAAAATACAAACAAAATTATAATAGATGAATTTAGAATCAAAATCTAACCCGATATTAAACGGTAAAAAGAACAACTTTTTTGTATCTTTGTTGGCCATGAAGAGGTTGCGTACATACACCATGACCTCATCTAGTTTATTTAAGATTAAAGTTAAGTTGACGGACGCGAGGCTTAGGAATGAAAATATTTCGTCAAATCCACTTGGGCGCATCACTTTGTCATACAAAAACCTTAAATAAAAACATCATTAACATTAGACTATTCATTTGAAACATAAAGTAAATAAGTTGTTTAATTAATATAAAAAATAGATTGGATATAGCTCATGTATGTATTGACAACACTGACGCCTAATTCTTCATGACGAAAAACTTGCACAAATTCGTCATTACCAATTGATTGTTCATATTCAAAGCCAAAAATACCTTCCTCCATATGTATAAGACGAAAACCTCTGTTCCGAATATCTGCCAATTCTAGAAACATATGAAGGCACAAACTATACTTGGAGGTAGGTTTATTTCTAGCCGCAGTCTTCTTAGCACCAACCTTTTTTGTGTGGAGACGTTGCTAATCTCCTTACCATGAAGCTACATATCATATAAATAGTTAGATGAAGCGCTACTTTCTTTTTCATTTCTTAATTCACGAACTTCGGCTTCTAGTGCTCCCAATTTTAGCTGAAGTTCTTTGTTACTAGGAGCCTTTTCTTTTTTAATACTCAAGGAGGTCAGAGTGATCCCAAATCACTTACCCCTCACCCGACCCGAATACTCACGGACATTTAATACCCGACTAAGTATGCTCCTAGTATCATCTGGAGATAAAGACTGAGATAGCGCCTCCTGAAAATCAGATGAATATCGAATATTTGTCAAATATTTGTTAATAAAGTTTTGATTTAATTAAAGAAATAATGTTATACTTATACATTTCTCATATACTTGTAGAACATCTTCTTTAGCAACTCCAGACTTGCCCACACGGGCTTCCTTCCACAAAACATGTGCAGGAAGAGATGTTTCAGAACTATTATCCTTTTGTAACTACACATTAAGTCAAATAATATGATCAAATATGACTCATGATGAACAAATATATTATTGCAATTTATAGATACTTACCATAGATTGTTCTAAGCGTCCATATCTGACACGTCATTTTCGGTATGGATACATGGGACTTGATGCTCTTTCCCGATTTGTTTCACTTATTCTTTTAAATACTGAGGTTTTTCGTTTGGATTTAAACATCCCATTCTTCTTGTGAAATCAAAATTCCATATTTAGATGGAGAATATTTTTTAGAATAACTTAGTTTAATAATTTAAATTCCAAAATAACATACTTTTCAAGGGAATTACCAAACTAACGTACTTTTAGTATGCATTCGCCAATTCATTGGGCGAATGAATTTAAAATGACAATTTGCTTTACAAGCATTCACCAATTGCTTTGGCGAAAGAGTGTTGGCCAGAATTTTTTTTTAATTTTATAGGAGAATTTGCCAATTGCTTTGGTGAATGAGTGTGAAATTGTTTTATTTATATAAAGCTTTCGCCAATTGAATTGGCTAAATTGTAAATTTTTATTTTATTTTCCTATAAATTTATGGCCCATAAACCAATTTTATCCCACATTCCTTTCAATCCTCTCTCACTCATTCCTTCCAATCCTTCTTTCATTCATTCCATTCAATCCCTCCCTTTCATTCTCATTTTCTATTTCTTTCTTTTCCTCGGCACAACATGACTTCTCCTCGTCCATATACATCATCATTATCACCATCATCATCAACATTAGAAGAATTGCTTCCAAAATTTGATATTTTGAAGAAAAATGCTTTGGTGTTTTTCTCACCAACAAAGCCTCCTTTGAAGATGCTGCTCTGGAACACGCAGACTTTGGAACACTTGCATAGAGAATTAAACCGTTGGTTAGAAGGAGAAATCAGGCATAAGGAAAAGATCATTAAAATTGAGAAACGGGTCGTGGAGTCAGGTGTGATGAAATGGAGAAAAGTGGTCAATGATGTGGTGTTCTTATGATGATGTTAGGTCGAGATGAAGTTGTCTTGATGGTTGTAATAGCCTAGATATGTTTAATGTTTTAGTTTTTTTTATTTATGTATAGTCATGTTTTAAATTATGTATTTTCTTGTTTGTTCTTGTTATATTTATGTATGTTCTTGTATGTCGTTGTAAGAATTTATTAATATGAATGAAACATACAAGGCTTCTTTTATAAAGCGATACTATTACAATGGTTTAAATTATGTCGTTGTGCTTGGTCCAACATTAGGACATTTCTTACGATTGTTCCTGGGATGACGACATGAACTACATAGTCTCACCATTTTGTTCGCCATATTTCATTGTGCCAGACTATTTCCCCGTTGTATGTAGGCCATTAGTCCTCATTTGCAACAACCGGAAAGCTTTTGTTGTAGAAGTTGCAAAGATTGTTCACTTGGTAAATAGGGGACAGTAAGTTTGATGGGTCCAACCGAACCTTTGAACATGCCATTATGACATGGGAGCAAGGCATACGAAAGGCTTGAAATTTTCCGCAGTCGCACCAATTGTTATCAAGTTCTACCCGATAGGATCCACTCGGTCTCCCTTCGTGGTGATCCATTATCTTATCAACATTGAAATGTCCTTTATTACGGTTAAACATTGTGACCACATGTGTGTTAGATTTGGCAACTTCCTCTTTAATGAATGTCATTGAACTATCGTTGAACATTTGACCAGACTGTAGGATAGAACTCCATTTTGAACGTCTGGTGTCAAAAATTTCCCCGAGCCTAAAGTAGGTGACCTCACTAAAGTGGTTATCGGTAGGTTACAAATGCCTTTAAAAATAGAGTTCATTGATTCCACAAGATTTATGGTCATGTGACCCCATCGTTGTCCTTTGTCGTAGGCCCTAGTCCACTTATCCAATGGAATTTAGTTGATCCATCTGAATGCATCTTCATTTGTCAGTTTGATTTCGTCACGATAGTGTTTGAATGACGGTTCGGTTAATGAGTACCCTGCATTCACGACCTTCTCCCGCAATGCCTTGTCTTTGATCTCTCTCATGAATTTTTGAGCGATGTGTCTAATGCAATAGACATGTGTTGAAGGAGGATCCTGCCAGCCGTCATCAACATTCTTCCATTCACTCTCAATTGATGCATGTCGGAGATTTTTAGAAAAAAAACTCCATCCCTCAGCAGTCTCTCCCTCGACTAGAGCGAATGCAATTGGGAAGATGTTATTATTTTCTTCTTGGGCCACTGACATCAATAGAGTTCCTTTTTATTTACTGTAGAGCCATATACCATCAATTTGGATTATAGGCTTGCAGAAGGAAAAACCCTTTATACATGGGTCAAATTCCCAAAAGAGTCGATGGAATATGCCATTTCCACTAACACAGTGACTTTCTAGAGTATACGACGACAAGGTTTCAAGAATGACAACAGTCCCTGGAGCGTAGTGCTTAAGTGCCAACAAAAACTTTGGGAGTTATTTGTACGAGTCCTCCCAATTTCCAAATACAACGGTAACAGCCTTCGTTCTAGCTATCCATGATTTCCTGTATGACGAAGTATACTTGTGTTTATGAAATATGTGCTTAATTATCGTGTTGACCTTTACCGAAGGGTTATCGCCAACGATTGATAAGATATCATTGCATATTAGCTAAGAGCTCAGTTGTCAATGATCCTGCAATGCATTAGTGATTACACAAGTATGCTCTAGACCCATAGACGCAACCTTCCAATCCTCACTTCTCTTTATGTACGATTCTGTCAATCGAAACAGACATGCCACATTACGAAAACATATCTTATACAGTGTAGGGTTTGTTCGGTCGACCTTATAATCAGCTGATAAATCCATGTGGTAATGTTTTATTGCTCTGACGCATTCTTCTTTTGTTCTAAAATGGTCGCCCTCCTTTAATGCACCTTGTTTTTAGAGATACAGATCGTAAAATATATCTAGAGATGGGTCATCACCTCCCAAGTTCAGCCTTGTCATGTGTCAAGGAGGACAATATACATGAATGTCCGGGACCTCATCTTCATTGACCATTTCATCAATGAGATCCGAGTAACCTTGGTGTTTCGAAAGTTGAACCCAGATAGGTTACAATCGAATATTTTGCCATTTATATGTGCATTGATCATATACTGCGGTGACTGAGCCATAGTTCAAATACGAAGACACTTTATGATATGTTTAATGTTTTGAAGTTTTTGGTACATTGAAACACTGGAACATATCTATAAATAGAATTGTGTACAATTATTTTATGATATGTTTACTGTTTTCTTATCCTTTAAATTTATTCATATGCAAGTTGTGTACAAATATTTACATAGGCTTTTGAAATGTAGGGTTTTCTTTTACTGTTTTCCTATTCAATTATTTTTACTGTTCACTTATCTTTTCTGATATTATTACGCAACCTATATAATATGTAACTTATTCAATTATTTTTCCTACTCACTTATCTTTTCGTGTTCAATAATTTTTCCTATTCACTTATCTTTAAGTATTCAATTATTTTTCGTACTCAATTATTTTTCCCTACTAAGTAATATAAATAATACACCCAATTCAATTATATGTTCGTACCTAAAAGTAAATTGTCCCTACTAAAAATAAATCATGTTATACTAGCAATTCCTTCATTCGCCATTCAGATTGGCCTAGGGTTTGAAATTAACACCTATTCGCCAATCCAAATGGCGAAACATAATAGGGATTCACCAATCAATTCAGAGACAGAGTCAAAGTCATAAAGCTGAACATTTTGCATGGTTGTTATATGCGTTTGTAGGTTGCGTGATTCCTAGCATCCTTACAAGATTCCCTGACATTTGATTAATGCTTTTCATGGTCAAGATTCCCATAAATATTGGTGAAGAGCATTGCATGTGAAAGAGTTTGGTGATCCTGCGTAAAGCCCATTCGCCAATCAAAACGCAAAGTGAAAATCCTCACAAATGGAATTGAACCAATCGGGATTTAGGGCACGCCTTTAAAACCCATTCGCCAATCAGATTAGCGAATGCTCTTAGGTTTTTATCACCCATTCGCCATATCACATGGCTGATGTGTTTTCACTTTTTCTATAAGTAAATCCAGTAATCTTATTTCTTAAACAACCTTTCATAAAATAACACTCTAATATTCTTGATAATTTCATAGCTTCAATAACACAAGATCCAATGGCTCTACTAACAATGGGTACCAACATAGAGGCATAATCGAAAATATTGCTACATTTGTAAGTTTTTTTTAACCATCAATTATTTTTACTTATGCTATATTATATATAATTTATACTTATGTAAATTATATATAATTTTTACTAGTGTTAAGTTATATCATTCATGTCTACAGAATGTAAAAAGATTTTGTTGTCGGGTGCATGACTACATACCATATGATCCAATCATAGAGTCGTATTTACGTTCATGCGGATTTGGTGATGTCATAAATGTAAACAACAATTCACTAGACACGAAATTTATTTTGGCACTACTAGAGAGATGGAGACCGGAGACACACACTTTGCACCTGCCATTTGGTGAATGCACGGTAACACTCAAAGATGTTTACATGTTGTTGGGTTTACGTGTACATTTTTTGGTTGTGCTTTTCTGTTACAAGCATGGGGGTATTCAAGACTGCCGATGTTCGCCCCACGCAATATGAATCCATGTCCGTTCCCCTACGCCAACCAGTAAGTCTGCTATTATAATTCTTTTCTGTGATATTAAATTTTAAATATTCTACGATTATTGTAACTAATTGCTTTAAAATATTTTCTGTTTAGCTGGTCCGATCTTGGGATGGATTACAACAGGAATCCAAGAAGTTCTATAGTTGTCTATCACAATTTGATAGACCACGTAGGTGTCGTCCAGGTATTGTCTTCTAAAAAAATTCTTTTCTTTTTAATGCAGTTTATCTACTAAAAAAATCTCTACTAAAAAAATTCTTTTCTTTTTAAAGAAGTTTATCTGGCGGTCATATTTAGGCGTGGACCATGAACCTAACCCCGAGGATGTTGAAATATGGTCAACAAAAACACCAATCATTCGGTTCACTATAATTGAAATGCATCAGACTGATAGGGTGAAAATGGGGTTCGAAATGAAACAAGATATTTCGAGCCCTCCGACATGTTTGGGAGAATGGCATTTGAAAAGAGTATATGCGATGTGGAATATGGATGATTGGAAAGACTTTGCTAGGGATTTGCGTCAACAATGGAGAGATTGTTGCCAACACGTCCTAACTGACCCAGTCTTGCAAAATGTTAGACCAACTAGAGAATATTTAGTTTGGTTTAGGCCAGTTACAACGCAACCGTAGGTGTCTGATAACCCATACTTGCTTGACCCGCGCTTGCAGGCCCCAGGATACGCCCAACCACCAACCCCACACCATGACCTACCCACCCAATTCTAGTCATCAACTTCAAACACCTATAGACTATTCTTCTAAACCCGTAACCCATTCATGCCATAAACTCAATCACAATAACAAGAGCTTAACCTACACCAATATACCCATGATAACTCCTTCAACTCCACACCATAATACCATAGCCCTCACCCTTGTATCGTTCTCAAAATGAGGCAATATCCTCATTCGGTCAATTTTACCGTCCTCATCAAACCCAACCCAACCAATACAACCCCAACTTGGAAAACATGGGCACTCAACTAAGTCACGGCAGCGCCTTTGGCAGCAATCCTCCGGGTTATTGGGGACAAATGGTTGCAAATATAACAGGATCATTGGCTCAAGAACAACCTCATCCACCAAACACGCAAAGACATGAGGTACCTCAACCACCTCGTGATAGAGTTCGAAGGCGGGGTCATCCCCGTGGATGTGGAACTGGGGGACAATTAGATCGGGCGGGAAATTAATTTTTTGTAATACCACTGTTGAATTATCAATAATAATTTTCTATTATATTTTTCTTTGTCGATTTTTTTTAATTTCATTTATTTAATTATCAATATTAAGTAAAAAAATTATAATTCTTTTCTTATATACTCCAAAATATTAAAATAATGTTTATAGAAAAAAAACAAACTAACACTTTAGCCAAATGAATTGGCGAAAACATTAAGAAAATTAATAAAATAAGATTTTCCCTCATTCAACATATGAATTGGCGAATCCCTTAAAAAATTAAGAATTTTTTTCACTCATTCAAAATATGAATTGGTGAATGTTCATAAAAAAAGAAAAAAAAATAGGTTAGCTAATCCATTTGGCGAATGCTTTCGCATTTTGTTCCCATTCACCAAATGGATTGGCGAATGCACACCAAACTACGTTAGTTTGGTATTTTTTTTAATACTATGTTATTTTGGAAATTTTTATAACTAGGTTATTTTTAAAAAACAATTCTTAGATGGAAGCTCTGCATCAACATAATTACCATCCTCATCCCTAAGAAACTTGGATGATAAAAATGTTTTAAACCCTCTTAGTAGCTTTCCGGCCAATTTGAGATAAAATCTCTTCTATCATCTTCAATGTTGAAACACCTCTAAGAAAAATATACACATTGTGTATTAGTACAAGTAATTTAAAAGACATAATTAGTTCGCATAATTAAAGACATAATTATTGTACCTTTATCTCAGTCCAGAGTTTTTCTTTGGCTTCTTTCAAATGTTTATTTCTCCAATCATCACAAGTAATTGGAATCTCATTCCTTACAAGTGCACCAATGAAACTAGTCAAGGTATAATCGTTAGGTTCAATAAGCTGGCCATGTGGGCTCCAATACACATCTAAAATGATGCCTCGATCTCTACCACAAATCACTTTCTTCATCATTGTTATGCCTCTTTTAATGTCCTCTTCCATAGATACCTTTTTATTACCTCCTTCATGCATAAAATAATCATCATGTGGGTGATCCTCGTTAGTAGCCATATCTAACTTATAATAAAGAAACCAAGGATATCAAATATAAATTATAATGAAAGTAATTGTCGAAACTATAAATTATGAAACCAAATAACATTTATTGAAAATGAAAAATAAAGAAACCAAGGATATCAAATATAAATTATGAAAAATAAAGAAAAGCATATGAATTTATTGAAAATGCATAATATATAACATTTTATTAGATTATCTCTTTCACTAACATCTCTTTCTTTTCTTGGTTGGAATATGAATTACTTGTTTCTTAGCAATGCAGACAGATGAACTGATCCAAATTCCCTCGTTATGATCATTTCTGATATATGACTAATCCGCTATAAGATCCTCATCTTGATCATTTCTATTCAACTCATTCTGTCTAATGCATGACTCATTCTCATAATTAATATCACATTGATCTACACCACTATCATCAACCACTTTGTTAGATAAAAGCACTATAGACCATTTCATACTCATCGGGTCATTGACATAGAACACTTGTTTAGCTTGAGATGCTAGAATAAAAGGCTTATCTTTGTACCCCACCCTATTAAGATCCACTTGCAAAAATTCAGACTTATCCATTTGTATGCCACTACTATTTACCCACTTGCAACCAAAGATGGGAATCTGAAACTTCTCGTAATCAAACACCCAAATGTGCTCAATAACTCCAAAATATGACAAATTTGCATATTTGGGGTTTAAGTCCTTCATACTTGATATATGCATTGCTTCAGCTAGCACGGTGACACCACTATTTTGCATAGTACTCTTATCATCTTGTCCTTTGGTATAAAATGTGTATCCATTAATTGCGTATGCTCTATGAGAAAACACGTGAAAACTTGGACCATATGCCAAACTTCTCAACCTTTTTGTTACCGAAGAAGGATCTGAAGAGAGCTTCGAATAAATATGATCCTTTTAACCATTGTATAAAACTTTGATTGTGCTCTAGTACTATCCAATTTTCATTTCTTTTCGGATTTAACTTTCGGAGTAGATCCTTATGCATTTCAACACATGGCTCAACCTCATTATCATTGTGCAGAACATACAAATGCACTTGATCCCGTTCATCCCTTGATACTGTCACAATTTTATTCCAATTAATTTTTTACCTTCCTTTTTTTCTAAAATATAAGCTTTGGGGAGTCCAAACGATTGAACGTTGGACAAATATTCGGTACAAAATCAACCGCTTCTTCAACAATGTATCGTTCAACAATACAACCTCTGGGAGACTTCGGTTTTTCACGTACCCTTTTAATATTTTCATATACCGTTCAGCATGGCACATCCATCTCATATAAGCTGGTCCACACAATTGTGTCTCTTTCATAAGATGAACAACTAGATGTACCATTATGTCAAAAAAAGAGGGAGGAAAATACATTTCAAGCTCACACAAGGTAATAACTATCTCTTTTTGTAGTGTTGGTAAGATCCCGGGATCGATCACCTTACTACAAATTGACCTAAAGAAAAAACACAATTTAGTTATGGCACTTCTTACTTTTTCTGGAAAAATAGAACGTATACCTATTGGTAGAAAATGTTCCATTATAACATGGCAATCATGTGTCTTCAAAATCTTCAACTTGAGGTCTTTCATAGACACGAGTCTTCTAATATCTGAAGAGTATCCTTCTGGAACCTTAACTTCACTCAGAAACTTACACAATATTTTTTTCTCCTTTCTAGATAGAGTAAAAACAGTAGGTGGTAGATATGTTCGTCTTCCTTTCTTCACGGGTGCTAATTTAGTTCTTATTCCCATTTTTAACATGTCCTCCCTTGCTTTAAGGTCATCCTTAGACTTTCCTTTTATATTGAGTAACGTACCAATAAAACTTTCAAATACATTTTTTTCAATATGCATAACATCGAGAAAATGTCTCACGTACAAAGACTTCCAATATGGAAATTCAAAAAATATCAACCTCTTCTTCCACCCACCTTTGACAACCTTATGTGCAAAAGGCTTGCTAAAATTAGTACGCACATCTTTCACCTCTTCAAAAACATTGCCACCTGACAATGCAGGTGGAGCTTTACGTTGTTCGGTGTCTTCATTGAATGCTTTTCTCCACCCATGGTAGTGATGTTTAGAATGTAAGAATCTACGATGACCAAGAAACACATTCTTCCAATCGCATCATATCAATTCCATATTCACAAACAGGACACGCATGTTGACCTTTAATGCTATACCCAAATAGATTCCCGTATGTTGGAAAATCATTAATTGTGCCAAACAACATCGCCCTCAAATTGAAACTTTCTTTCCTATATCCATCATAAACCTCCACATTGTTCTCCCACAAAATCTTTAAATCTTCGATCAAAGGTGTCAAGTATACGTCTATGTCATTCCCTGGTTGTTTAGGCCCAAAGATTAACATGTATAACATCATGTACTTACGCTTCATACATAGTCATGGAGGTAGGTTATAAATCATAAGAATCACATGACATGTGGTATGTGAGATACTTTGAAGACCATGCAGGTTCATTCCATAAGTAGATAATTCCAAGCGAAGGTTTCTTGCTTCTTCTCCAAAGTCAGGATAATCATTATCAATTTTTGACCACTATGGTGAACCAGCCGGATGTCGATACTATTCATCAATAATTCTTTCATCTGCATGCCAAGTCAGGTATCTTGCATCGGTTTCACAATGAAACATGCGCCTAAATCTCAGAATTATAGGAAAATACCATAAGACTTTTACTGGAGACAATTTTTTCTTATATCGAGACAAACCACATTTAGAGCACTGAGTTAATGATGCATGTTCGTTTCGAAACAAAACGCAATCGTTTGGACAAACATGTATCTTATCATAGCTCATGCCAATATAGCACAAATTTTTTTTCCTCATAGGTTCAATTAGGAAGAACATTATCATCCGGTAGCATTTATCTCATAAGGGCCAACAACTCTGTGAAACTTTTATCTGACTATCCATTGTCCGCCTTTAAGTTGTACAACTTTAATACCGCAGACAGTCTTGTGAATTTAGTGCACCCTTTATACAACGGTTTCTCTGCATATCTTACCAATATCTCAAACATTTCGGGACAATCATGAAGATCTTCTTCAAGTGCTTCTGCAATCTCTTCGACTCGATCATAATCGTATGTTTCCGTGTCTTTGTCGTCTGAAGCATATGTCGTTTTACTTTTCCCCCTCGGTTCAACATTCTCGTTAATTTTCTCACCATGAAATATCCAACACTTATAACTTCGATCAATTTCAATCCATCTGCGTCAACCTTACCAATATAACAACAACCTAAGAAAGGACATTTCATTCGACTGGGGTCTTTAACGTGTTAAATAGAAAACTTAACGAATTCTGCAACCTCATTCTCGTACTCTTTGGTCAATTAATCGGCAGACATCCATTTTGTATCCATGGTTTTCCTACTTATTAAGGTAAACAAAATAAAATACCATACGAAGATTTAAGTGCAAGAATAAACATCATCAAACCAAACTAAATCCTAGTATTGTGTGCATTACTTTAAGTGTATATACTTTCTAACCAATTTGTGTTTAGTATATTTTAAGTGTATATACTTTCTAGTCAATTTGTGTTTATTAGTCAATTTGTGTTATAATTGTTTTCTCTAAAGCTGGTAACAATGTGTTTCCTAAATTTATTTAACTCACTCTAACTATGCTCACCCTAACTCACTATAATAAGGAATTTTACACTTGAAAATGTAAGATCGTACCTTCTAACTCACTCTAACAAGGTAACTCACTGAGTTTAAACCTCGCAACATTCTTCGAACGCGAAGCTCTAATATAAAATTGAACCAAACAAACAACAAATGTCTTGGTATCCATAATGGCCCACACCATATACCAACATGTAAAGAAAAAAACAAACAACCAAACCTAGCCGTTAACGTGTATCAGTGTGATGATATGCATTGTCTACATAATCAAAACCAACTATTTAATTCAGCTAGGAGACATGCCAACTGTGTTTGGGGAAGTGTGTATTTCTATAGCTCATATTAATTCTATGATTCATTCAACACAATGAATAAAATAAATAAACACAGTGAATAAAACAAATCAACACAAAAAAACAATGAGACAAAATCCCAACATTAGTTCCGCATGACAAGAAGGAACAAGTCAATATCCAGCATCGTCGTGGCATCCTTGGGACAAACTGATGGTAGAAAACCAAGAAACATGTTGATTTTATAGTAGTAAAGGAAATGCCATAACAGAAACTTGCCCTAACATTTGTACACTAACAGAAAAATGATAACAAGAAACTTGCCATAACATTTGTACACTAATAGAAAACTAAATCAAAACTACCTAAAAGAGAAAAAGATGAAACTTGCCCTAACAGAAAAAGATGAAACTTACCGAAACAGAGACGGTGTACGGTGGAGGAAGGAGTGTGATGGCAAGATGTGAACAAGACGGTGGAGGAAGGAGCAACATGGCGATAGCAGCTTCTTAGGTCTCGCATTGGTCGTTCACAGAGAGGGAAGAAAAGATATGAAAAAAGAACTGAGTATTCTAATATTTTCATTTAATTAGACCTTAGACAACGCTTTCTCAAAAGCGCTGACTAAGATACCTGTTGCGGTGAGAATCGAATACCAAGCTATTAAGTGAGCTTGAATCGCAAAACATTTATGTTCACCACCGACTTTAATTTAATCCAAAGGGAAAAGGGAAAAAGATCGTAAAACCCTAAATGAGGAGAAACTAGGTTCGGGGGTTGATTATACCTAGGGAAGGTGTTAGCATCCTAAGCATCCGCAGTATCCTACGGGAACCTCTTGTTAATATTTGTATTTTTGTTGTTTATTTCTTGTTAAAACTAAGGGAACCTAAGGTTTTTATTTCTAATGGTGCTCGCACAACATCGCATCGATGCCTACGTATCGAGTATAGAATCAGAGCACTCGTAGTTCTCCTAAGGATTAACGAACACTTGGTTACGCTCAAGGTTCGCGGGGAAGGTAAGTGTTATGGCAAACACTCACGTGACTTTAAGAAAGTCACAAAAAGTTGTAAAATAAAAAGCTAAAGACCTAATGGCTAAGGACCTAAGGATGATGGACCTAATTGCTAAGGTCAAAGAAAAAAAAGGGCCTAATTGCTAAGGTCAAAATGGAACTAGGGATTGCTAAACTTCCTATGACATTGAGTCAACTGCAGGAGTCTTTCCCTTTTGGATTGAAAAGCATGACAGTAAATAAAAAGGGTGCAAGCTCCTAAGACTAGGCAAAGGCTGCTACTTGCAAAAAATAAACCGAATGCAATAAATAGAAATGCAAGACAAAGGCTTGGTAACTGGCTATGGCTCGATATATGGATCGAGAATGCGGGGGTGGAAGACAAGCGCGGTGCGTCAATTTGCTTAAGTTGAAAAGCTGTGAAGTGTAAGGAATGTGCAGACGGCGATCGTAAAACGACCGACTTACGTGTGTGAGTGAAGTGTATGTGAAATTCACTTGGCGTTGGACCAAGGATTTATTATTTTTGAAATGAGGTCAATATGGTCTAAGAATGAGAGAAATAAATAATAAATAAATAATAAAGTGAAATAAATTGAAATAGAATAAATTAAATAGAATAAAATAAATACATGGCCTCATATTGGTCACGATTAATCGGAAACGATTTATCGGGACTTTTTGTCATATCATCGGCCCTTATAAACAAAATTAAGAGATTGATAACAAATATATTTTTTAAGTCATTTTTAAACAAAAGATAAGTATTAAGCAAATTAAAATAAAAGAAATAAATTATATATAAAAAAAAACTAACTTCTAACAAAATAATGAAAATTAATAAAAAAACATATGGGGCTTAACACAACAACCAGGATATGTATACAGCAAAACAGGTGGGCCAAGCCCAACAAAAAAATCAAAAAAAACATAAATAAATATATAAAATAAAAAATAAAAAAGGAAGGGTATGTGGAGTGTGTGTATAACCGTGAACCAATTCCTAACCCATATTATCAATAAGTATTAAAAAAAAAGAAATAAACATAATAATAAAAAAAACAAAAATCAGTGAGGGTCTTTTTTGGGTTCATAAACAAAACAAGCAAAACACACGTGATATGAACACGACCCAGAAACGAATACCCACCCTCAAGCTCTTCTCTCAGCGGCGATTCTCACTCGCTCCGTCTCTCAAGGCCTCTCTCTCACTCAGTGATTTCTCATTGTTTCCGTCTCACTCTCTGATTTCATGGTGATCTCACGGTGATTGTTTGGTTGCCGAAAAGGGTAGTGGCGATTCGGTGGGTTTATGCGGATACGGTTGTTTCGATGTTTCTGCTTTCAAATGTGACGGTGGTTTGGTACTTTAAACGGCGACGGGTTGGTTGATTTGGGTGGTTTATGTGTGTTGGTTCAGTGATGATGATGGTGGTTGTGGATGGCGTTCGCGAAGAGTGAGTGGGAAGGAGCTAAAGGTTTCACGGTTTGATTTACGGTTTTGACGCGGTTTGAACAGTTCAAGTTTCAGTGATTTCTTGTTTTGGCTTTGAAGGTTCGGCTGGTTTCTGAAGCAGTTTTGGTGGAAGGTGAGTTCACGGTGGCTTTTGGCTAGTGCGAGTTTGTGACGCGTTTAGTGAAGGCGGTTACGGCGTGAAGGGTTTTGACGCTCGCGGCTTGAGGAGGACGGTTATGCGGTTCAAAGGTTTGGCCGGTTTTGGGGATGAGTTCACAGTGTCGAGGATTTGGTTGAAGGTGAGTTCACGGTGGCTTTATGGGAGTTTAACGGGCTAAACGGCTTCTGTTATTGTGGTGAGTTTGGACCTGAACGTAATGGTGCTGTTACTTGAACTTTAGCTTACCTGTTTATTCACAAACTGGTTCTGGTTCAAAGAGTCATCAGGGTCTTGTGTTTGGATCAACAGGAGCTGGTTTTGCATTGTTTCTCAACTTATCTTTTTCAACATTTTTTGGTTTTTGATATTGGTGTTTAGGTGGTGATGAAGGACGGTGGTTGCTGTATGTTTTCACAGGTTTGTTTGGCTATGAATGGAGGATTTGGCTGAGGGCTTTGTGGCGGTAAGGCGGAAGTAAAAAGGGTTTGAATGGTTTCAGCGAGTTGGGTGATTCACAGAAGGCGGCGATGGTTATGGTTTTGGCTTCCACAGTGGTGAGCGATGGCGGCTTCGACTGATTTCGGTTGGTGGTTCTTGGAGATTTGTTTCGGTCAGCGGCGATTCAACGTGCATGGTGGCTGAGTTTCGGAAATTCGTCGACGGTGAGCTTTCTGTGTTGGTATCAGTGTTGAGTTATATTTTTTCGTTCAATGCTTCATCTCATTCTCTGCTTTTCCTATGGTTTTTTGAGATAGTGTTTGGATGAGTTTTGCAGGAAGCTTTTTTCTGGTTTTTTCGGTAGTGATTTTAATGGAAGTGAAGGAAGGCTGCGTTCATGGAAGATGAGGATTGGTTGATGGTTTGTGAAAGTGTTGGCCGTTTGGCGGATGGTGGCTTGTGATGTTGAATGAGTCTTCGGGAAGATGGTGGCGAGTGGTGGTAATGAGTCTTCGGGAAGATGGCCTACGGGTTTGCTTGTGCTTTGAAGGTTTGAAGGTACGATCACGGATTCCAACATGGTTAAGTTGTTCTGGGTTTGTTTCGGTTTGTTGAGTGCTTCATTTGTGGGGGGTTTGTGAGGGTTGAATTGGCTTACTGTTTTGTCTGGTTTTTTGATTGGGATTGAAAAGTTTGCAGAGGTTTTGCTTTGGATTTATTTTTCGATTTGTTTTGGTTTGTTTTCAGATAGGAGGCAGTAGAACATTTTCACGTAGGGTTTGAAGTGGTTCGACGAAAGTGGACAAGTATGAAGTGGGCTTTGTGATTCAGGAAATGAAGGTTTATTTGTGTATAGAGATTCAGTGGATTCAATCGATTGTGGCAAAGTGTTTGGTCTGTTCTCATGGCACGGTTCGCTGCGATTTGGTTTACTGTCCAAACTCAGTCCTCACGGCTTCACGGGTCTGTTTGTTTCCTCTCTGTTTCAGATCGTTGGTAAGTTTGACTTCTCTCTCAGATTTCAAGTTTATGGTGGTTGATATTTGATGGTGTGATGGAAAGTTGAAGTATGAAAGTGATGGTTATGCATTTCAGGTTGATGCTGTTTGTGAGGGTTGAAGATTGGTTCAGTGTTTGAAAATAGATTCCGTTTCTCCCACTTCTGGTTTTTGTTTGACAGGTTTGGGGTTCATGGCTTGCGAGCTGGGCTGCCGGAGGTTTGTTCTTGGATGCTCCTACTCAGGTCCGGTTTTTTTATTCGTGTTTTTGTGATTTGAGAGAATGGGACAGTTTCAGAGGAAAGGGTGGTTTGACTCAAACACTGGTTCTGGTTTTGTTTTGATGAGCAATGAAATTTGTTTTCCCTTATTTTTTGTGTATTTCCTGAAGCTTTTTTTTTTTATAACTTTTATTTTGTATATGCAGACTTAAATTGGAAATGAAACTAAAAAAAGGAAAACTAAACAATGATAAAAATGTTGAAAAGAAGTGAAAGAAGAAGAGCAATACCGACCCGAAAGTTATCGGGGTGGCGAATCCTCAACGGTAAGTCTCCTCACTCCTCTTCCTATGCTGTTTCTTCTGAAATTCCTGTGTTCTCTATTTTCTTCCTTTCTTTTTTGGTTTTTTGGACTGAAGTTGGGGCTGTTTTGTAACTGTTTTCTGGGTGTTTTCAGTAGTGAAACTATGGCTGTTTTTTGAGGGATGATTTAATTGTGTTTGAGGGCCGGATAGTAGTGTTTGCAGGGCTGTTTTTGAGGGGTTTTGATGCTGAGTTTTTGGTTAGATCAGAGCTGTTTTTGGGACTGTTTGTGGTGTATTTAGAGGCTGAATTTGTGATGAAATGAGGGCTGTTTGATGCTGTCTTTTAAGGCTAAGCTTGTGTATGTTTATGACTGTTAAGGGCTGAACTTTGGGACTGATTTGTAGTGCCTTTGGACTGAATTTTTTTGCCTTGCTTGTAGGTGAAGGGTTGGAGGAAAGGGGACAGCAGTCTGAATTTTGCTGCTGTGAGTGGAGCAGGATTTTGGTTGGTGGCTGCATGCTGATTTTGTTTGATTTGGAGCAGGCTGAATTTGTATTCTTGCTGAATTTTTTTGTAGCATTTTCTTGTAATTTTCTATGTAATTGTAACAAAATAATATGCTTGGAATAAAATGAAAAAAAATTGATTATTTACATTTGATTGTGATTTGAAATTGAACACTTAATATTAAAAAAAATGAGAACTTTAAATTAAAATCTAAACATAAACTTAAAATTGGAGGTGAATAAAAAAGAAATAAACTTTAAAATTGAAAGTGACTTAGAAACTTAAATAAATTAAACTTGGAACTAAAATGAATAATAATAATAAAAAAAAATTGGAATTTAGAAAATAAAAATATGGATATGAATTAAAATGGAATAAATGGTTAAAAATTAAAATTTGAATTAGAAGTGAATGAAAAGGAATTAAACTTAAACTTGAAATAACTTAGAAACTTAAATAATTGAAATTAAAAAATTAACTTTAGAATTTGAGAAATAAGTTTGGAATTTAGAAAATAAAAATGGATTGAAATTAACATTAGATTTAGAAATAACAACTTGAAAATGGAATAAAATTAAAAATTTAAGAATAAAAAAAATAAATTCAAAAAAATAAAACTTGAAAATGAAATAAAAATTAATTTAAAAATACGAACTTGAAAATAAATAGAAATAACAAATAAATTTAGAAAAAATTGAAAATTGAGCTAAAGGTTAGAAATAGAAATTTTAAAATAGGAACTTGATAATAGCAACGAAAATAGAAATTAAAATTGAAACACAAAATGAATTAAAAGTTATAAATAAGAAAATAAAATTAAATTGAAATGGAAGCTAGAAAATGAGAAGAAAAAAAAAAAAGCAACAGAAAAAAAATAAAATCGGGAAAAATCCCTGCAAAAAATGCGATAAAAGTATGAATATGATATGAGCGATTAGGGGTAAAATTTGGGGTGTGACAGTTGCCCCTATTTAAATAACTTTACCAGATGGCGTGAATGACGACAGACACTCAGGCAATCAAGGTGAAAGGTATTTAAATACAGAACTAACCGGAAATTTTGCCCCTAAACGCGATGTTATGCTGGACTACAAATCTATCTAACTCTGCAACTCTTATGCAATGAAATGATGATTATGGTATGAATGATTAGAATGAGAACGTCGACGACCACAAGCCAAGACTCACTGGGGATGACAAACACTGGGGACGACAGACACTGGGGATAAAGGAGCGAAAACGGGGAGTATTCAAAGTGACAAAACAACAGGTTCAAGTGTAACTGTTGACACTAAGAATAACAAAAGACGGGAACAAAAGGAAATCCAAAGCTCTGGATCAACGAACACAGACAAAACAAAATAAAATTCAAAGTGACTGCACAGTGGCTCGATGCGACCAACTGACACCAAGAATACAAATAAGACAAGGAATATAAATCGAAGTGGTTGACCAATGGCTCTATGCGACCAAATGGCTTTGAGAAGTAAAAGGCAACAATATATTCAAAGTGAATGCGCAGCGGCTCGATGCGACCAACTGACACTAAGAATACGACAAAATAAACATTCAAAGGGAAAGTGCAGCGGCTCGATGCGACCAACTAATCACTGGAAATGATAAACAAAATATTCAAAGTGAATGCGCAGCGGCTCGATGCGACCAACTGACACTAAGAATACAACAAAAATATTCAAAATGAATACGCAGTGGCTCGATGCGACCAGCTAGCATTGGGAATGACAAACAGCTTATTCAAGGCGAATGCGCAGCGGCTCGATGCGACCAACTGTCACTGAGAATGACAAACGGCTTATTCAAGGTGAATGCGCAGCGGCTCGATGCGACCAACTGACACCAAGAATAGAAATAGGGCACAAAATTCAAAGAGAATGTGCAGTGGCTCAATGCGACCAACTGTCACTGGAAATAAAAACCATAATATTCAAAGTGAAAGCGCAGCGGCTCGATGAGACCAACTGACACTAAGAATAATCAACAAAATAAACATTCAAAGTGAATGCACAGCGGCTCGATGCGACCAACTGTCACTAAGAAAGACAACAAACTTATTCAAGGTGAATGCGCAGCGGCTCAATGCGACCAACTGACACCAAGAATAACAAAAATAAATATTCAAAAAGAAAATGCAGTGGCTCGATGCGACCACTGTCACTGAGAATAACAAAAGGCCTATTCAAGGTGAATGCGCAGCGGCTCGAGGCGACCAACTGACACCATGAATAGAAACAAAAATAATCGAAATGGAAGCGCCATAGGTTCGAAACCTATTGACACTACAAAAAAAAGCCAAGATACACTCAAAGTGAATGCGCAACAAGTTAAAAAAACCGGTTGACACTAAGAATGATAAAGACAAAGTAGTCAAAGTATTCAAAATGGTAAATTAGCAGGTTCAAATGTAACTGCCGACACTAAGGATAAGGAAGGAAATCACAATGATTTAGTAGCGGCTCTATGCGACCAGCTACAATGGGGATAGAATGGAGATCACCCAAAGATGGATCAACGGCTCTAAGCGACCGGCTAACACGAAAAGAAGCAACAACAAGATATGTTGGAGTTTTCAACTAAGACAAGACGTCCAACCTCTGGAAATTCCTTCAGGAACCATCAGGAGAAAGGGTACAAACACGTGTCAAAATCAAATGGACTTGGATTCAAGCAAAAGGTTTCAGGACTTGCTTAAAAGATTTGTGCCAATGACAATTGGACTTCAAGGCGACAATGGTGGTCATAAAGACAAATACTAACCACAAATAGAATTCCACGGGGAACACCAGCAATTACTGGGGACAAAAACAAATGGTAAACCACTTCGGGTACCAACAACAATGAATTCTCATATTGAAGACTAACGATATCTGGACTTGGAGTTAGACAGACGACAACTGGGGAAAGATAAATGCTAATGTCAAATGCGCATGATTGAGCATGATGCGAATGATCATGATATGCAAATGTTGACTCAAAAGAGACAAAGAGTTGACAAGACTCAAAGAGGAGTAGGCTCTCAACACCAATACTCAGATGAGCAATATGAAAAACACTGAGGAGATGTCTTCGAACTTGGAAATCATGCTTGGTCCAAAGATCCATCCAAGAGTGTCATCAATTTTGAACTTCTATGGGAATTTCTGTAATAATAGTATAAAGGTGTTGTTGCAAACCAGGACTTCTTGGGGAAACAGAAGGTTTTTTCGATTTTCCAAAGTCAAAGAAACTTAAAAGTTTTTCAGTATGTTTTCAAAAAAACATTTTTTTTTTTTTTTTTTTAAAAAAACTTGTCATTTTCAGAGTTAAATTGTAATCAAGTGATGGCATTTTGCATAACAAAAGAAAATAAGAGTTTGAACAACAAAATTTATAGGCAAAGTTTGTATTTTATTCAAGAATGGTAGCTTGCCAATGGCAAAAACTCCATGGAAAATTACAATTTGAAAATGGCAATGGGGAAAGGTCTACATTGAATCCAACGACCACTACAATCCCTAATAACTAAGACTGCCCGACACCTTGCTTCCGACGAGAGCAATTGGATCGATTTTCCAGTATGATTCTTCAGTAATGGTAAACACCATCTGATACAGTCAAATGCCTTTGTCCCTAACTTTTGCCTGGACCGCCCTTTCGGGTTTTCAATCCACCGGGACGCTCTTTTTTGCCTAAGCCGCCCTTTCGGGTTTTCAACTTAGCGAGCTCTTATTTTTCATTTTTATCCCTAACTTTTGCCTGGATCTCCTTCATAGGTTTTGATCCACCGGGATACCCATTTTTGCCTAGGTCGCCATTTCTGGTTTTCGACCTATCGGGTTTTATTTAGGCATAATATTTTTTGACTGCATCAGAATTCACCGGGTGTTTCAGCTGTTCACCATCCATAGTTGTAAGGATTAAGGAACCTCCGGAGAATGCCGTCTTCACAACATATGGGCCTTCATAGTTAGGGCTCCATTTTCCACGCATGTCTTTGTGGACTGGCAAAATTTTCTTGAGTACAAGATCTCCTTCTTTGAATTCCCGAATGCGGACTTTCTTGTCAAATGCTCTCTTGATGCGCTTCTGGTACATCTGGCCATGGCACATGGCGGTCATTCTCTTCTCATCAATGAGGTTCAGTTGGTCAAACCTGCTCTGGACCCACTCAGCTTCCTCCAGTTTGGTTTCCATCAAGATTCTCAAAGATGGTATCTCTACTTCGATAGGGAGAACTGCATCCATCCCATATACCAGAGAGAAAGGGGTTGCCCCTGTTGAAGTGCGCACTGATGTTCTGTATCCGTGTAAAGCATAGGGTAACATCTCGTGCCAATCTTTGTAAGTCTTTACCATCTTCTGCAGAATCTTTTTGATGTTCTTGTTTGCAGCTTCAACAGCTCCATTCATCTTCGGACGATACGGAGAAGAGTTATGATGTTCAATCTTGAATGTCTCACACAACTCTTTCATTGTTTTGTTGTTCAAATTGGTCCCATTATCTGTGATGATTCGGCTTGGGATCCCATAGCGGCAGATAATTTGGTTCTTGATGAAACGGGCAACCACTTGCTTTGTCACATTGGCATAGGAAGCTGCTTCTACCCATTTGGTGAAGTAATCGATTGCGACCAATATAAACCGATGACCATTGGAAGCTTTAGGCTCAATTGCCCCAATCATGTCAATGCCCCACATTGAGAAAGGCCAAGGCGATGACAGAACATTCAAAAGTGTTGGAGGTACGTGCACCTTGTCAGCATAAATCTGGCATTTATGACACTTTCTGGCATACTTGAAACAATCTGATTCCATGGTCAACCAGAAGTATCCAGCTCTCAAAATCTTCCTGGACATGGCATGTCCATTGGCATGTGTTCCAAACGATCCTTCATGGATTTCCCTGATCAATAAGTCTGCTTCGCGTTTGTCCACACATCTGAGCAGAACCATATCATGATTTCTCTTGTAAAGCACATTGTTGCTGAGGAAAAACTTGGACGCCAATCTTCTTAAAGTCTTCTTGTCTAGATTTGTTGCGTCAGCTGGGTACTCTTGATTCTGCAAATAGTTCTTGATGTCATAGAACCACGGTTTCTCATCAGTTTCTTCTTCGACCAGTAGACAGTAGGCCGGTGCAGTTCTTCGCTCAATTGTAATGAGTGGAGCTTCATTAAGAAACCTGACTTGAAACATAGATGCCAACATAGCCAAAGCATCTGCAATTTGATTTTCTGCCCTTGGAACATGATGGAAAGTAACCTCATCAAAGTATTTGATCAATTCCACAATGTGGGCACGGTATGGGATCAATTTCTCATCACGGGTCTCCCATTCACCTTTGACTTGGTAAATTACTAAGGCTGAGTCTCCATATACATCCAGAATCTTGATTCTGGTATCGATTGCAGCTTCGATACCCAAAACACATGCTTCATACTCTGCGATGTTGTTTGTACATTCGAAACATAATCTGGCTGTGAAGGGAGTATATCCACCATCAGGATTCATCAAAATAACTCCCACACCATGCCCCATGTAGTTAGAGGAACCATCAAACATCATCTTCCAATGAGAACCTAGCTCGGGACCTTCATCTGGACCTGGAACTTCACAGTCCTTTATCAACATAATATCTTCGTCCGGGAAATCGAATTTCAAAGGTTCATAGTCTTCGACAGGATGATCAGCAAGGTATTCAGACAAAACACTGCCTTTGATAGACTTCTGGGTTACGTATTGGATGTCGTATTCGGATAACAACATGTGCCAACGGGCAAGCCTTCCGGTCAAAGCAGGCTTCTCAAAGATGTACTTTATTGGATCCATTTTCGAGATCAACAAAGTAGTGTGACAAATCATGTACTGCCTGAGGCGTCTGGCCGCCCATGCCAAGGCACAGCAAGTCTTCTCTAAAAGTGAGTATCTGCTCTCACAGTCTGTGAACTTCTTGCTTAAGTAATAAATGGCGTGCTCCTTACGACCAGTTTCGTCCTGTTGGCCTAATACGCAACCCATAGATCCCTCGAGTACAGTCAGGTACATGAAAAGAGGCTTTCCTGGAGTAGGTGGGATCAAGATAGGAGGTTCTTGCAGATAAACCTTAATCTTCTCAAAAGCCAGTTGACAATCAGGACTCCACTCAATTGCTTGATTCTTCCGGAGCAACTTGAATAAAGGCTCACATGTAGCAGTCATGTTGGAGATGAATCTGGAGATGTAGTTCAATCTTCCGAGGAAACCCCTGACTTGCTTCTCTGTCTTGGGAGCTGGCATCTCTTGAATTGCTCTGACCTTGTCCGGATCTACTTCAATACCTTGTTGACTAACAATAAAACCAAGTAACTTTCCTGATCTGACACCAAAAGTACACTTAGCCGGATTCAGTCGCAGTTGGAACTTTCTGAGACGCTCAAATAACTTCAAGAGATGATTCAAATGATCCTCCTCACTCTGTGATTTGGCAATCATATCATCCACATAAACCTCTATCTCTTTATGCATCATGTCATGGAAAAGGGTGACCATTGCCCTCTGATAAGTGGCTCCTGCATTTCTGAGACCGAATGGCATGACCTTGTAACAATAAGTGCCCCATGGTGTGATGAATGTAGTCTTTTCCATATCTTCAGGATCCATCTTGATCTGGTTGTATCCTGAAAACCCATCCATGAAGGAGAAAACAACAAATTTAGCAGTGTTGTCAACCAAAGTATCAATATGCGAAAGAGGGAAATCGTCCTTCGGACTGGCTTTGTTCAAATCCCTATAGTCCACACACATTCTGACTTTGCCATCCTTTTTAGGGACTGGCACAATATTAGCTACCCACTCAGGGTACTTTGCAACTGCGAGGAATCCAGCATCAAACTGTCTTTTGACCTCTTCTCGAATCTTCAGAGCCATGTCTGGTCTTGTTCTTCGAAGCTTTTGCTTGACTGGAGGACAATCTGGTCGAAGAGGTAACTTGTGGACCACTATGTCTGTGTCTAAGCCGGGCATATCCTGATATGACCATGCAAACACATCTACATATTCTCTGAGAAGCTTGACCAATCTTTCTCTGACATCTGCCCCAAGTGTTGTACCAATTTTGACTTCTTTTGTATCTTCCTCGGTGCCAAGGTTGATGGTCTCAACCTGCTCCTTGTGTGGCTGAAGATCTGTGTGCTCATTCTCAACCAATCTTGCCAGTTCTTCGGGAATGTGACAATCTTCCTCACTTTCATCTTCCGCTTGGTATAT
Source organism: Lathyrus aphaca (assembly GCA_963966055.1). Taxonomy (NCBI): domain Eukaryota; kingdom Viridiplantae; phylum Streptophyta; class Magnoliopsida; order Fabales; family Fabaceae; genus Lathyrus; species Lathyrus aphaca. Next base: position 480,404,005 of record OZ014525.1, on the reverse strand, counting down.
GGGCGAATCAAAGTTAGGAGAGAATGTAGAGTCATTGGATTCAACAGGGTTTTCGTTTATTCTGCATATGATAATGATTTGCTTTTATTAAAAGTGGAAAATAGAGAAATGCAAGAGAAAAAGCTTTTTCTTGGTTTTGAAAGCTTGCCATTTTTTCTTTTAAAAGTGAAAAGAGAGAAAAACAGTAAATGATCAAAATAAGAGTTTAACAAAATGCCTTCATTGATAATAACTTTAAAAATGAGAAGGGGCCCTACAAAATACTCCCATAGCCTTGGGCAGAGCTAGGGAACTTTGAAAATACTTAAAAAACAACAAATTACTTTGACAATGGAAAAAACTCTGGGATCTCAACTGCCTCCCAATTGTCCAAGGCTTCTTCACACTGATACACCAAGTGATTCACATCTTCATCTTCAGAAACTCCATCAATTGCGTTGATCTGATAACCAGCACTGGAAAACACTTCTTGGATGGTCTTCAGACGTCCTTTAGCGGAGGTTGATGCTCCTTCCTTCACATGAGTTGGTTTGTAACCCAACCCGCAGCGATCTAGCTTCTGTTTGACCTCGATGACATCACCCCAACCTTCATAGCTTCTTTCTTCAATGGTGGAAATGGTACTCTTCAGCGATGCAAAAGATGGGATACCCTTCCCTTTTGGTTCCTCTACTTCCAGAAGGACAGCATTGGCTATCTCAAGAGCTTGGAAAGAAGTTTCCAAAGCATCTTCATCAGCCTCAATATAACTGAAGGATGAAAGGTTGCTAACCATGAGGTCTTCTTCCCCAGATACGGTTACCAGCTTGTTATTGACTACAAACTTCATCTTTTGATGCAGGGTAGAAGTGACTGCCCCAGCCGCATGGATCCAAGGTCTTCCCAGCAAGCAACTGTAGTTAGGATTGATGTCCATAACCTGGAAAGTGATTTTGAAGACCTGTGGCCCGATCAGGATTGGTAGGTCTACTTCTCCAATGACAGTCCTTCTTGACCCATCAAAGGCTTTTACAATCAGTGCACTGGGCCTCATCTCTGCCCCTTGATAAGATATTTTAGCAAGTGTTCTTTTCGGCAAAACATTCAGTGAAGATCCTGTATCTACAAGAACTCTTGCTAAAGTATCCTCTTGACATTTCACTGATATGTGGAGCGCACGGTTGTGGTCCAAGCCCTCCTTCGGAAGATCCTCCATGCTGAAACTGAGGTTGTTACACGCAGTGATATTGGCAATGACTCCGTCAAACTGGTTCACTGTTATATCATGCGTAACATGTGCTTGAGCTAGCAACTTCTGAAGCGCACTTCGATGAGCCGGAGAATGCATAAGCAGTGATAGGATTGATATTTTGGAAGGCGTTTGATGTAGCTGATCAATTACCTTATAATCACTCTTCTTTATGATTCTGAGGAACTCGGCATCTTCTTCCCCCAAGACTACCTCTTTATCTTTGTTGACAACAGCTGGAATGACTTCTTTAGGCGGAGCCATATTGGCTTGCTGGGTATAAACACGACCACTACGGGTCAAACGACCTGCACCCGCTATATCAGTACTTGCAACCTTTGAACCTTCCTTCTGATTAGCTTTATCGATCTTCTGATGAACTTTCCCTGTATCATACCTCCATGGAACTGCTTTAGTGTCTTCATAACGGAAAGAGTTACTCCTTTGTTCTAATCTTGGCTCAGGTATATTGAAGATTGGCACCACAGATTCTGGAGTATTGAAGATAGGTTGAGCTCCTGAAGATTCAGGCAGATTGAACACTGGCACCCAAGTAGAATTAGATTCCGGCAAGTTGAAAATTGGTTCAATTACTGCCACTTCATTCCTCTTCATATGACCACTCACTTGTAAGACACCTTCATCAATCAAATCTTGAACATCTTTTAAGACCGATTCACATCCCTTCGGACTATCAACACAACCTTCACAATTCTGATGACAACTCTTTAGTATACCCGCCTCTACTAACTTCGCATGGAAGTCTCTGAGCGGGGTCTTGATCTCGGTGGCATTGAAAATCAAACCTTCTTCGGACTCATCAACAATAGCATTTATAGACCCATGCTTGGGTAAAGGATTATCTTTGACATTCGGACCAGTATTCCCAAACGACAGAATATTCTTCTCCATCAAATCTTTCACTATGTACTTCAAAGCATAACAACCCTCCAAATCGTGCCCTGGAGCACCTTCATGGAATAAACAGTGAGCATTTGGGTCGTAATTTGGTGGGAGCGGACTTGGTGGAGGACCTAAAGGCCTTGGAGTAACCAAACCCTTCTTCAGCAGTGAAGGATATAACTCAGTATAAGTTATAGGGATTCGAGGATTAGGAGGCCTTCCACCTGTTCTTCTGTTCTGAAAATTTGGATTTGGATGAGGAGCTGGAGTCCTCGGCTGGTAGGCTGAAGCATTGGGTGCTTGTTGATAGCCCGGATTGTTGATCATTGGTTGATAAGGTTGAATCATTGGAGCCGCTTGTTGGTACATCGGTGCTGCTTGAGCTGGCCGATACATGGGGACTTGTGGATTAAATGCTGGTTGAACCGCCGCTACATAAGGATGTTGGGCATACTGTTGTTGATGAGCATATTGCTGTTGACGAGCATACTGCTGTTGAGCCATAGGTGAAGGTCTCTGCCAAAGTGGATTTCTTCTTTGACCTGTCATTATCGCATTTGTCTCACCTTCTTTCTTCTTGTGGAAGTTATTGGTAAATTTCTTAACATTACTTCCACTGCCAGTGTTGGAACTACCAGATGCACCAGTCATCTTTCCACTCTTCAATCCGAGTTCTACTTTGATTCCTACAGCCACTAAATCAGAGAAGCTAGCAGTTATACTCCCCACCATTCTCTCATAGAATTCTGGTCGCACAGTGTCAACAAACCAGTCAGCTAATTCTTTTTCAGTCAATGGGGGCTCTACTTGAGAAGCGGTCCCTCTCCACCTCTGGGCATACTCTTTAAAGGATTCAGACTCTTTCTGGGACATGCTTAGCAATTGCCTCCTATCGGGAGCGAGGTCCATGTTGTATTTGTATTGTTGGATGAAAGCATCTGCCAAGTCTTGGAAGCTGCGGATCTTCGACTGGTCAAGCGTCAGATACCATTTAGAGGAGATTCCCTTCAGACTGTCTTGAAAGCAGTGGATCATTAACTTATCATTGTCTACCTGAGCAGCCATTCTCCGATAGTACATCAAAAGATGGTTCTTAGGACAAGTTGCACCCTCATACATATCAAAGGTGGGTATCTTGAACTTCGGAGGTATTACCAATCCAGACACCAGGCACATTTCTCTGGCAGCAGCACCAAAGATCTGGTCACCTTCAATCGCTCTTAACCTTTTTTCAAGGGTATCAAAATTCTCCTACATCTTCACATGTTTCTCGTCCCCGTTTTCAGACATATCTGGCGCTTCATACCCCTGATGGTCATTGAAGTACGGTTGAGCACGGGTGTGCACAATATCTTGTGTAAAATTAGCAACTGCATGATTTTCTTCATTAGTCACAGGAACAGTTTGTTGAGCAGCAAATACATGAGGAGGAGGCACAAAGCCTTGAGCAACAAATCCTTGGGAGGAAGGAATAAAACCCTGAGCAGCAAATCCTTGGGAAAAAGGAATAGAACCCTGAGCAGCAAATCCTTGGGAAGAAGGAATAAAACCCTGAGCAGCAAATACATGAGGAGGAGGCACAAAGCCTTGAGCAGCAAATCCTTGGGAGGAAGGAATAAAACCCTGAGCAGCAAATCCTTGGGAAGAAGGAATAATACTCTGAGAAGCAAAACCTTGAGAAGGAGGGAAGAAACCCTGGGCAGCAAATCCTGAAGAAGAGGGAATAGCACTCTGAGCAGCAAAACCTTGAGAAGGAGGGAAAAATCCAGGAGGAAACCCAAAAGGAGACCAGGTCACAGGGGTAGTGACTGATGATGTAGGCTCGGTCGTTGCAGTGACAACTTCAGTCGTTGCAGTAACAATTTCTGACACCACAGTCCGTTGGGTATCCATCTTCGCTCGAATGACTTGCAACATTTCCATCATCTGACCCATATCTCCACGAATATCAGAAAGCTCTTCGTTAACTCTGTCCATCTCTACGTCTCTTTCAGCCATCCTCTTTCTGGCTTGAGCTCGAGTGTAGTACTTGCGTGAGAGCCTCAGTGTGAAAGCTGAATTGGGAGCAGATGACGGGAATGAGTTTCATGAAAAAAAAAGCAAATGCAATGCTAAATGTATGAGTGCAATGCAAAAATGAAATTTTATTCAAGGAACTTAAGGAACAAATTTGCAAATACCAAGGAACACATAATAATCAAAAGGATATGATTTCATTAAATTCAAAAAAGTGATACAAAGTCTTGAGTACACTTTCAAAAATCCCAAACAAAGCTTAATAAAGACAAAGACAAAGTCCTAAGGAGATTCTCCTAAAAGCCTCAAGTTGAGCTTCTCGATTTGTGCCTTCATCTGAGCCCTTTCAAGCATAAGCTGATCCACGATCGACTTCCAAGAAGTGTCCTCTTGAGTGCTGGAGGAAAATAAATCCTCCTGCGCTTTCCTTTTCTTGTTGGAGAGCTCTTCTTCTTCTTTCATCTTCAGTTGTCTTCTAAGCTCTTCATTCTCACTGCTGATGATCTGATGTCGATTCTTCCATGCATTCTTCTCTCGAATCTCTTTCTCCAAATCAATCTTCAGCTTCTCTGCATCATCCATAAAGACCATAATGGGTTTCTTGAAGGTCATAGGATCCTGGCGAGGGTAAGGCATCTTCAGAATGATTGCCCTATCTCGTACCCATTGGAGATAGGGTTCCATAGAAACACAATTCGGCTTTCCTAAACTACTCCTCCCCTTCCTATGAATGCACTTCCAAGCTTGCATAATCTGTTTCTTGAGCTCTGGTTCTTCGTCATCCTTGAAGAAAATTCCTTCCACTTCAACACTCTTAGGCTTGTCCTTTAACGGGTACCCGAGTTGACGGCGAGCCAAAACTGGATTATAGCTGATTCCTCCCTTAGTGCCAAGAAGAGGCACATTAGCAAAATCACCACAGCTATCAATAATCAATATTCCATCATAAACACGGTTGTACCAGCTAATGTCAGAGTGGGTAAGAGACATGATCCTTTGTGACCACCACAAACCATCTTTAAGGTTCCAAAATGAAGATGACTTAGGCAAGTGCGAAATAAACCACTCGTACAACAATGATGCACAACAAGTAATCATCCCTCCCTTATGGTGATTCCTCAGATGGATGGAATGGTAGGTGTCTCCGAGCAAAGTAGGGACCGGGTTCTTCTTCAGAAAGATCTTGATGGCGTTCAGGTCGACAAAGTCTTCAAAGTTTGGGAAAAGCAGCACTCCATATATCAGCAGAATAAAAGTCGCCTCAAAAGCTTTCATATCCTTCACATCAACAAAATTCTTGGCCTTTTCTATCAGAAACTTTGTAGGGAATCCAAAAATCTTTCCTTTATAGGTCATATTTGCCTTGACCTCAGGAACACTCAAATATGTTGCTTTTGCAATCTCCGCTTCTTCAGGGTCCTTCTCTAGAACAGGGAATGGAAACTCATCCTTAACACGTGATCCCACCAAAACTGAATACTCTTCCAAAGTAGGTGCCAATTGGTAATCAGGGAACGTAAAACAATGGTAGAGAGGATCATAAAACTGGAGCATCACAGAGAGCAGCCTTCCGTCCCAATCAGTCTTAAGCAAAGCTAAAAGTCTCCTATGCTTCTCCATGAAGGCATCTTGATCCAAAACCAAATCTCTTAATTTCCTTAGGTCTTCGAGTCTGGGAGTTTTGAATGTGTACTTGACAGTCTTTCTTCTTCCAAAGTCCATGATGATACCTATGATATTTGCAAAGATAGAGTTTCTGAGTTCCTTGAATAAATGGTAAAATGATGCTTCATGATGCGTGAATGCAACAAACACAAACAAGGCTTAGGTTCAAAGCTTGCATGAGGTCAAAGGTTCAACCCTCCCAAAAGGTATGTACTATGGGTTTATTTGTACCTGTACAACGGGTTCTAAAAGTTCCCAGAATCACTGTCCCATCTTTCGGATATTACCGACTTCCCAACTCGACTTGGTAATCAGTAATATTCTCAAGAGAGTCTCATCCGAGTGCAGTATCGCGTATCAACTATTTTGGATTTGCACCCTCATAGTCATCGCACTACATCCCTAAAAAGGCCAAGTGGGGGTAAATGTTCTACGGTCCTCAGCATTAATGGCTCTCAGGTCGAATATAGTAATGTTTTCACGACTGAACTCGATCAACAAAACTACATCCGAGGAGGCCTCCGCTGAGTGGTGGTGTCTCAAGTCAACTTGGTCGGGACTCAACTCCCTACAAGCCTTCTTGAATATACCACCGTCCTAACTTATTTGCACTCAAGTCCGGGTTAGGACTTATCTCACCACACATGGAACACCCAACAAAAATCCAAAATAATAACAAGCAATACAACAACAAATATACAAATAAACAAGGTGGGCTTAACCCTCAAAAATAGTATCCCCAGTGAAGTCGCCATTTTTCTGTTGCGGTGAGAATCGAATACCAAGCTATTAAGTGAGCTTGAATCGCAAAACATTTATGTTCACCACCGACTTTAATTTAATCCAAAGGGAAAAGGGAAAAAGATCGTAAAAACCCTAAATGAGGAGAAACTAGGTTCGGGGGTTGATTATACCTAGGGAAGGTGTTAACATCCTAAGCATCCGCAGTATCCTACGGGAACCTCTTGTTAATATTTGTATTTTTGTTGTTTATTGCTTGTTAAAACTAAGGGAACCTAAGGTTTTTATTTCTAATGGTGCTCGCACAACATCGCATCGATGCCTACGTATCGAGTATAGAATCAGAGCACTCGTAGTTCTCCTAAGGATTAACGAACACTTGGTTACGCTCAAGGTTCGCGGGGAAGGTAAGTGTTATGGCAAACACTCACGTGACTTTAAGAAAGTCACAAAAAGTTGTAAAATAAAAAGCTAAAGACCTAATGGCTAAGGACCTAAGGATGATGGACCTAATTGCTAAGGTCAAAGAAAAAAAAGGGCCTAATTGCTAAGGTCAAAATGGAACTAGGGATTGCTAAACTTCCTATGACATTGAGTCAACTGCAGGAGTCTTTCCCTTTTGGATTGAAAAGCATGACAGTAAATAAAAAGGGTGCAAGCTCCTAAGACTAGGCAAAGGCTGCTACTTGCAAAAAATAAACCGAATGCAATAAATAGAAATGCAAGACAAAGGCTTGGTAACTGGCTATGGCTCGATATATGGATCGAGAATGCGGGGGTGGAAGACAAGCGCGGTGCGTCAATTTGCTTAAGTTGAAAAGCTGTGAAGTGTAAGGAATGTGCAGACGGCGATCGTAAAACGACCGACTTACGTGTGTGAGTGAAGTGTATGTGAAATTCACTTGGCGTTGGACCAAGGATTTATTATTTTTGAAATGAGGTCAATATGGTCTAAGAATGAGAGAAATAAATAATAAATAAATAATAAAGTGAAATAAATTGAAATAGAATAAATTAAATAGAATAAAATAAATACATGGCCTCATATTGGTCACGATTAATCGGAAACGATTTATCGGGACTTTTTGTCATATCATCGGCCCTTATAAACAAAATTAAGAGATTGATAACAAATATATTTTTTAAGTCATTTTTAAACAAAAGATAAGTATTAAGCAAATTAAAATAAAAGAAATAAATTATATATAAAAAAAAACTAACTTCTAACAAAATAATGAAAATTAATAAAAAAACATATGGGGCTTAACACAACAACCAGGATATGTATACAGCAAAACAGGTGGGCCAAGCCCAACAAAAAAATCAAAAAAAACATAAATAAATATATAAAATAAAAAATAAAAAAGGAAGGGTATGTGGAGTGTGTGTATAACCGTGAACCAATTCCTAACCCATATTATCAATAAGTATTAAAAAAAAAGAAATAAACATAATAATAAAAAAAACAAAAATCAGTGAGGGTCTTTTTTGGGTTCATAAACAAAACAAGCAAAACACACGTGATATGAACACGACCCAGAAACGAATACCCACCCTCAAGCTCTTCTCTCAGCGGCGATTCTCACTCGCTCCGTCTCTCAAGGCCTCTCTCTCACTCAGTGATTTCTCATTGTTTCCGTCTCACTCTCTGATTTCATGGTGATCTCACGGTGATTGTTTGGTTGCCGAAAAGGGTAGTGGCGATTCGGTGGGTTTATGCGGATACGGTTGTTTCGATGTTTCTGCTTTCAAATGTGACGGTGGTTTGGTACTTTAAACGGCGACGGGTTGGTTGATTTGGGTGGTTTATGTGTGTTGGTTCAGTGATGATGATGGTGGTTGTGGATGGCGTTCGCGAAGAGTGAGTGGGAAGGAGCTAAAGGTTTCACGGTTTGATTTACGGTTTTGACGCGGTTTGAACAGTTCAAGTTTCAGTGATTTCTTGTTTTGGCTTTGAAGGTTCGGCTGGTTTCTGAAGCAGTTTTGGTGGAAGGTGAGTTCACGGTGGCTTTTGGCTAGTGCGAGTTTGTGACGCGTTTAGTGAAGGCGGTTACGGCGTGAAGGGTTTTGACGCTCGCGGCTTGAGGAGGACGGTTATGCGGTTCAAAGGTTTGGCCGGTTTTGGGGATGAGTTCACAGTGTCGAGGATTTGGTTGAAGGTGAGTTCACGGTGGCTTTATGGGAGTTTAACGGGCTAAACGGCTTCTGTTATTGTGGTGAGTTTGGACCTGAACGTAATGGTGCTGTTACTTGAACTTTAGCTTACCTGTTTATTCACAAACTGGTTCTGGTTCAAAGAGTCATCAGGGTCTTGTGTTTGGATCAACAGGAGCTGGTTTTGCATTGTTTCTCAACTTATCTTTTTCAACATTTTTTGGTTTTTGATATTGGTGTTTAGGTGGTGATGAAGGACGGTGGTTGCTGTATGTTTTCACAGGTTTGTTTGGCTATGAATGGAGGATTTGGCTGAGGGCTTTGTGGCGGTAAGGCGGAAGTAAAAAGGGTTTGAATGGTTTCAGCGAGTTGGGTGATTCACAGAAGGCGGCGATGGTTATGGTTTTGGCTTCCACAGTGGTGAGCGATGGCGGCTTCGACTGATTTCGGTTGGTGGTTCTTGGAGATTTGTTTCGGTCAGCGGCGATTCAACGTGGATGGTGGCTGAGTTTCGGAAATTCGTCGACGGTGAGCTTTCTGTGTTGGTATCAGTGTTGAGTTATATTTTTTCGTTCAATGCTTCATCTCATTCTCTGCTTTTCCTATGGTTTTTTGAGATAGTGTTTGGATGAGTTTTGCAGGAAGCTTTTTTCTGGTTTTTTCGATAGTGATTTTAATGGAAGTGAAGGAAGGCTGCGTTCATGGAAGATGAGGATTGGTTGATGGTTTGTGAAAGTGTTGGCCGTTTGGCGGATGGTGGCTTGTGATGTTGAATGAGTCTTCGGGAAGATGGTGGCGAGTGGTGGTAATGAGTCTTCGGGAAGATGGCCTACGGGTTTGCTTGTGCTTTGAAGGTTTGAAGGTACGATCACGGATTCCAACATGGTTAAGTTGTTCTGGGTTTGTTTCGGTTTGTTGAGTGCTTCATTTGTGGGGGGTTTGTGAGGGTTGAATTGGCTTACTGTTTTGTCTGGTTTTTTGATTGGGATTGAAAAGTTTGCAGAGGTTTTGCTTTGGATTTATTTTTCGATTTGTTTTGGTTTGTTTTCAGATAGGAGGCAGTAGAACATTTTCACGTAGGGTTTGAAGTGGTTCGACGAAAGTGGACAAGTATGAAGTGGGCTTTGTGATTCAGGAAATGAAGGTTTATTTGTGTATAGAGATTCAGTGGATTCAATCGATTGTGGCAAAGTGTTTGGTCTGTTCTCATGGCACGGTTCGCTGCGATTTGGTTTACTGTCCAAACTCAGTCCTCACGGCTTCACGGGTCTGTTTGTTTCCTCTCTGTTTCAGATCGTTGGTAAGTTTGACTTCTCTCTCAGATTTCAAGTTTATGGTGGTTGATATTTGATGGTGTGATGGAAAGTTGAAGTATGAAAGTGATGGTTATGCATTTCAGGTTGATGCTGTTTGTGAGGGTTGAAGATTGGTTCAGTGTTTGAAAATAGATTCCGTTTCTCCCACTTCTGGTTTTTGTTTGACAGGTTTGGGGTTCATGGCTTGCGAGCTGGGCTGCCGGAGGTTTGTTCTTGGATGCTCCTACTCAGGTCCGGTTTTTTTATTCGTGTTTTTGTGATTTGAGAGAATGGGACAGTTTCAGAGGAAAGGGTGGTTTGACTCAAACACTGGTTCTGGTTTTGTTTTGATGAGCAATGAAATTTGTTTTCCCTTATTTTTTGTGTATTTCCTGAAGCTTTTTTTTTTATAACTTTTATTTTGTATATGCAGACTTAAATTGGAAATGAAACTAAAAAAAGGAAAACTAAACAATGATAAAAATGTTGAAAAGAAGTGAAAGAAGAAGAGCAATACCGACCCGAAAGTTATCGGGGTGGCGAATCCTCAACGGTAAGTCTCCTCACTCCTCTTCCTATGCTGTTTCTTCTGAAATTCCTGTGTTCTCTATTTTCTTCCTTTCTTTTTTGGTTTTTTGGACTGAAGTTGGGGCTGTTTTGTAACTGTTTTCTGGGTGTTTTCAGTAGTGAAACTATGGCTGTTTTTTGAGGGATGATTTAATTGTGTTTGAGGGCCGGATAGTAGTGTTTGCAGGGCTGTTTTTGAGGGGTTTTGATGCTGAGTTTTTGGTTAGATCAGAGCTGTTTTTGGGACTGTTTGTGGTGTATTTAGAGGCTGAATTTGTGATGAAATGAGGGCTGTTTGATGCTGTCTTTTAAGGCTAAGCTTGTGTATGTTTATGACTGTTAAGGGCTGAACTTTGGGACTGATTTGTAGTGCCTTTGGACTGAATTTTTTTGCCTTGCTTGTAGGTGAAGGGTTGGAGGAAAGGGGACAGCAGTCTGAATTTTGCTGCTGTGAGTGGAGCAGGATTTTGGTTGGTGGCTGCATGCTGATTTTGTTTGATTTGGAGCAGGCTGAATTTGTATTCTTGCTGAATTTTTTTGTAGCATTTTCTTGTAATTTTCTATGTAATTGTAACAAAATAATATGCTTGGAATAAAATGAAAAAAAATTGATTATTTACATTTGATTGTGATTTGAAATTGAACACTTAATATTAAAAAAAATGAGAACTTTAAATTAAAATCTAAACATAAACTTAAAATTGGAGGTGAATAAAAAAGAAATAAACTTTAAAATTGAAAGTGACTTAGAAACTTAAATAAATTAAACTTGGAACTAAAATGAATAATAATAATAAAAAAAAATTGGAATTTAGAAAATAAAAATATGGATATGAATTAAAATGGAATAAATGGTTAAAAATTAAAATTTGAATTAGAAGTGAATGAAAAGGAATTAAACTTAAACTTGAAATAACTTAGAAACTTAAATAATTGAAATTAAAAAATTAACTTTAGAATTTGAGAAATAAGTTTGGAATTTAGAAAATAAAAATGGATTGAAATTAACATTAGATTTAGAAATAACAACTTGAAAATGGAATAAAATTAAAAATTTAAGAATAAAAAAAATAAATTCAAAAAAATAAAACTTGAAAATGAAATAAAAATTAATTTAAAAATACGAACTTGAAAATAAATAGAAATAACAAATAAATTTAGAAAAAATTGAAAATTGAGCTAAAGGTTAGAAATAGAAATTTTAAAATAGGAACTTGATAATAGCAACGAAAATAGAAATTAAAATTGAAACACAAAATGAATTAAAAGTTATAAATAAGAAAATAAAATTAAATTGAAATGGAAGCTAGAAAATGAGAAGAAAAAAAAAGCAACAGAAAAAAAATAAAATCGGGAAAAATCCCTGCAAAAAATGCGATAAAAGTATGAATATGATATGAGCGATTAGGGGTAAAATTTGGGGTGTGACAATACCCCTTTAAAAGCGCTTTTCAAAAGCGCTGGCTAAGGTCAACCTTAGACAGCACTTTTGAGTTGTTTTTTTTTTTAAATTATAAGACCTTAGACAACGCTTTTGGGTAAAGCATTGTCTAAGATATTCCTTTAAAAGCGCTTTGAGAAAGTGTTGTTTAAGGTAGGACTTTTAGCAGCGCTTTTCTTATTTTTCGTGAATAGTTTCCGTGTTTTATTTTATTTTTTACTTATAGCAGTGCTTTTGTAATAAAGCGTTGTCTAAGGTGCGCTGTTAAATATCATTTTTGGCATAGTGGCAACTGAGTGCTTTCTTTTTTAGGTCATCCAAGTTATCCTTAAAATTCCTTGGAATCATTATTGGAGGCAACCATATAGGGTTATCATTCTGAAATCCCGTTTTGTCTTGCCTCAAAGCTAGATTAAACTCGTGGATTAGTAGAAATCTTTCGATTGGAGGTAGGGTCACTTTGATAAATTCAGTTTTAGTTAATTTGCCTATACACTATTTTTCGTTCTTTAAAGATCCTTCTAAAATAGTGAAAAACATAATAACTATTCATCGTCGATTTCCTTGGTCTAGATCAGAGGAAAAAAATAGCATAACTTGGGTTAAATGGAGAACCTTGTGTAACCCTAAAGAAAAGGAAGGATTAGGTATCAAACATGTTGGCTTATTTAATAAAGCCTTTCTCTCAAAATGGCTTTGGAAATTCCTTAAGGGTGATACCTAAATCTGAAGAAGCTTTCTAGTTTACAGGTACAGAAGGTTGAGCAAATGGGTGATGGACTTCGATTCTGCTTTTTATCTATCTTCTGCTTACTTGTGGATGAGGTACCTTTTGAAAATTAAAAGTTTAGGTGATGATATTAATTTTCAGACCCTCGTTCTCCCCGTTCTTGGCTGTGGTGTTAACATATCATTCTGAAACTCCCCTTGGTGCATGGATTTTTTGTTTAAAATTGTCCATCCAGAATTTTATGAAGTTGCTAATGATAAGGAATGCAACATAGCAGAATTAGGGCACTGGGAGCAGGAAGTATAGTGTTGGAATTTAAATCTCTTAGGTTTGGCGGATCTGATTGTGAATGTTGAATCGTTCATAAATTTCTAGAATTTAGTGGTTAGATCTCAACCGCGGCGTAACGTGGAAGACTTGTGGGAATGGAGATTGGAACCAAACAAGGATTTTATTGTCAAGCCTTTATATTCACACATACTCTGCTGCTTCTGGTCTTTTGTTTCAAGAAGAGGATTGGTTGTTTTTGCAGGTTATTTGGAGAACTTGCATTCCCTTGAAGACAAAGATCTTTGCTTGGAGAATGGTTCTAGATAAATTGCCTACGCGTTTGAATCTAGCTTTTTGAGGCATTGTCGACTCCCCCCACGATAAAGTTTGTGTTTTGTGCATTCAAGAGGAAGAAGACGTGCATCACCTTTTTATGTCTTGTCCTAAAATTCAGCAATTTTGGCTTAAGATCTTTGATTGGATTGGTATAACTTTGATTATTGCGGATTCCCTTAGCAATCATGCCTTTCTTTGGTTTTTGACTTTGGTCGATAAGAGCAAGGATGACATGGCTTGCTTTGTGTGTTTTTCAACGATTTGAGCAATTTGGAGTACGCGGAATAACATTATTTTTAACGGTGTTGTTTATAACGTAGAGTGACAATCTCTTGGAGATGATTGGTTTTAGGCCGAAGGAGATGTAACTTGTATGATATGATGAAATTTCGTCTTGATTTTTTGTAACTTTTCCTAGGGAGAAGTTTCTTTCTCTTTTTTCTTTGATTAATGTTTGTATTGGGTTGGAGAATATTTGTTTCTCCCTCTGATACAATTTACTTATAAAAAGACTAAAGAGACAAAATCTTCTATTCTTTTAAGGGTGATGTCAACATATAGCATTACATTCGCAAAAAATTATAGACAACAAAAGCAATCTACAGGTGTGACACCATATTTTTTTGCAATTTTTCCTCGACAGACTGAATAATCTTTGCCACAGTCTGTTCTCAACCGCATATCATATCTACACAACTTTTTTCCTACCAAATTATAGACAACAAAGATTAATTAACCTGGTTTATTCAAGAATGTAATTAAATTTCAACTTTTGAAAATGTGAGAAATTACAAGACACTAAACTAAATAATAATAAAAATTTGGGTGAGATATACCATAGCTCTGGTTAAAAAGAGCAAACAAAGACACCAACATTAGGAGAATGATTCCTCGTTTCATCATGATTTTCAACTCAATACTATAGAGGAAATATTTAAAATGATTAGACAATGTCAAATAACAAAAGACTAACACATATATGTTACATTTGCATTTGTATTCCACTTAAACATATATAATGTATACTAGTTTCTTTGATTAGGATATTTTAATCAACTAAATTATTATCATTTTATATCATTTCAGTTATATAATTCTATTTCAGTTAATTTACTTATATCATTTTCATTCAGTAAAGTTATTACTATTATTTAATTTCAATTCACTTATATCATTTCATTTTAAATACAATATATATATATATATATATATATATATATATATATATATATATATATATATATATATATATATATATATATATATATATATATATATATATATATATATATATATATATATATATTTCAGTATACAAACATAATAAATAAAATAATAAATATAAAGAAATTTTATTTAATGTTATATAAATTTTAGTTAATAAATTTAAATTTATTCAGTATAATAAATTAAATAGCATACTAACGCTAATTAACATTAACTAAACATCGAATAAAATATATATATATATATATATATATATATATATATATATATATATATATATATATATATATATATATATATATATATATATATATATATATATATATATATACTTTAAATAAATAATATACTAACGTTAAAAAGCTTAAACAAATATTAAATAAACTATCCATATATTAACTTTCACTAAATATTAAATAAACTGTCTATATATAAACTTTAATTAAATATTAAATAAACTGTACAAATATTAATATAGTAACATTAATTAACTTTAAATTATCTTTAACTAATAACGTTAAATTAACTTTAACTTTAATATATATTTTACTTTATACTAACTATATATAAAATAAATTTTAGATAAAAATCTCTCTCTCTCTCTCTCTCTCTCTATATATATATATATATATATATATATATATATATATATATATATATATATATATATATATATTAACTTTAACTAAATGTTAAATAAACTGTATAAATATTAATATATTAACGTTAAATTAACTTTCACTTTGTATATATTTTGCTTTATACTAACTATATATAAAATAAATATAAAATATATTTTATATAATAAATATTAATCTAACGGTAAATAAATTAATTTATTAATTAATGAATTGAAATTAAATAATAATAATAAATTAACTGAGATTACTTGATACAAGTGAAATTAATTTCAGTTTTTTAAAAATTATTATTGAATTGTTGTAACATATAATATGTGATTGGAAAAAAATAAACAATTTAAGCAATTAGTCCAGTTGTTTGGGGTGCCAATATCTTTTTACATTTTCAATGTAATAATAATAATAATTAATTCATATCAATTTTATTCCTAATAAATATTCTCTACACAATTTTTAAGATATTAAATCACACTACACCTTTATAACAACTAATAGGAATTAATGATAGTTTTGTAAAATTTTAAATTAAATTACACAATCATTATTTTTTTTAATTTACGTGCAACAATCTTAAAAGACTTTTATTTTGAGACGAAAAGTATATGGAGTTCACGTCACATTTAAGAAAAATAAAAAATAAAAAATTAACAAAACAATGCTACCTCAATTGTTTTCCTGCTGATTTGGTTTCTTGAGATGGTAAAACAAGAGAATCTTTAAATGTTAGGGTGAGAATCTAAATTATATTTTTTATCGGAGGGTTTCAAAACTCGCTCATATGACATGAGACAAAATAACTATTAACCCTAAAATTTATTAAAAATATATAAGGCAAACATACACAAATTGCACCGTACCGCTTATTATATGGAAAATGTTATCTATTATTTAATAATGGCTAGCTATCAACGTAATAGAATTGTTATGGACTGCCCCAATGATTAGGCATGACCCAATCCACTCATGTATTCAGGACGACCTAATAGTCCAAATCCAGCTCATTAAGGTCAAAAGAGCTAGTTTTTCCTCTGCCCCTCGGCTGAAGAGAAATGTTTGACCATCCCTGTAACACCCCGATTTAATTAAGTTATTTAATTAAATTGTTTTGAGTTGAATTGTTGTTAATTGTGATGTGTGATGTTTTATAATAAGATGATTAATTGAGTTAAGTTGTTTTAAGTCAAGTTGTGAGTTAGGCTTAGTTTGGGGAGATTTTAGTTGTAATGATGAGAGGTGTAAATAGAAACTCATTAGTGGATTAATTAAATGATTTTTTTAGTGAATAATAATATTAGTATTATTTTTAAGGCATTTTAATTAAGAATAATGAAAATAGGATTAGTAAGGGTTTAGAGAGAATTAGTCATAATCAGAATTTTGGAGAGAAGAACGGGTCTTTGGGAGATCAAGAGCTAGGGCTAAGGATTTGCAAGGAGATTTTCGGAGGAATTTTCACCCATAGATCCGAGTTGCCTTCATTCCAGAGGTAAGGATGGGATTCGTATCTTATAACCGGGATAAATAATCTGTATGTATGGGTGGGTTGTTTGGATTTTTCTTGTTGTTGTTTGTATGATGTTTTCTGTGCGATTTCGTATGAATATGATGAATTGATGATTGAATACGTGATGTGAATCCTCTGTTGATTGTTATTATGTATATTTGTTGTGATGGAGTTCTGAGATGTGTGATGAAATTGTGACGAATTTGTTTTAAATGATGATGTTAGGATGATAAACTGGTATAGTAATAATAAATGAGTAATAAGATGATGAATTAGGAGTCTAAAAGTTGATAAAAACCCAATTAGGACTGAATTTGGAGTGAAAGAATGATGAACCCGTAGCAGAAGATGGACTGAGATGGCCTCTGTTGATTTGCGTAATAGATATGGTCATACGCGTATGAGGCCTAGCATTACGCGTAACACTTGGTGGTTATGTTTCCTGTTACGCGTATGGAGGGTGGATTTTCAGGCCCTCTGGCCATTTGCGTATGGTACACGTAAGAGCGTACACTAATACGCGTAAGGGGAAGGCTGATACGCGTTTGGTGCGTTTTTGTGATTTCATAGCGTTTCGCCTACCGATTCGTGTCTGTTCCTTTTTCTGATGTTTCGTAAGGTGATTGAGGATTATTATTTGTGGATAGAAGTAATTAGAGGTTAATAATATTAAGATTAAACGAATGTTGTTGTTGAATAAATTTAAATGATGAATTGATAGATGTTGGACTAAGATGGTTAAGATGATTTCACCCAACTGTGACGGGTGTAACACCCTTCTAACCCCACGGAATAAAACACAACAATCGCTTAATTAATCAGAGTGCTTCTTAGAAAGTGCCACATTTCCTTCATAAAATGTCTTAACAACATTTATTACACCGTCAAACGGGGTTTTCAAAATATTTAGAATGTTCATTTATCTTTCGTGAATCAATAATCAACAAAAGTATATAACGGATTTATAAACATAAACTTCTTTTATTTCATAAAATACCAAGACCTTAGGTAATGTTAACAATCGTCAATAAATACAACTAGCTTCTATTAACTCAAGAAAATCATCATAACAGCCAACATATTGTTCACTCAAGCGTGACCCACCCGATGTTACATCTATCAGAGCAAGACATTATATCACTAAATAAGTGACGCATACACAATACTTCTAGCTACATCCAAGCACCAAGTTATTCTTGAGTATCTGCAGGATGGCATAATAGACCATCACCAAAGGCAGGCAGGTTGAGTAATCCCAAATCAATATAATTGACATATCGTAAAGATAATCATGCAACATACATCAATAGCAATACAACATAAATCATCACCTATCATATCATAAAAACTCAACAACATCTATCAACACATATGCATCATGATATGCCACATAGAATGAAATGCAACCTCATAAATGCATGTGGTACCAGTTTCAACATGTGATGGACACTGGCCATCTACCCTCCACAAGGGAGCACAACATAATCAATAACACCTCAATCCTCACAATCTGATTGAAGCCTCAAATCAACATAGGGAATGCCATGAATACAAGATACACAAAACAACACCATCATCATCATGTTTCATCAATACGTGTATTAACATTCTTATAAATATTTCATCATACTCTTCCTAAGACATCTATACATCAATCATGTAATCTATCAACATACACTTATTGTCTCATATCAATCATAAACATCATAAGGTAGCATCATAACTCCATTTTACACTCAATCATCATAATTCATCTTATCCACATGTTCGTCAATTAGAAAATATAAACATCAATTATTTACAACTTCTATTTTCTCTGTTATATCATCATTTAACCTTCAACACATAATTAACATCACAAAGTCGTTAACATTACTTGTCATCGTCTATACATCGGACTCAACTACAAACAACCTTATCACATTACCTACACTTATACATCAATATATCTAATTCATACACATCTCTTTTACTATTCCTAGTCATAGGACATCACCGTTCTCCCATTTAGAACAAAATTCATCATCTATAACAACATGTCTTTAGTTCCATTGTCTTAGCCTCGCACAACTTCGAACGGCGCGCAAATCGGACACCTGAAGCTCAATATATGAATTTTCGAAGTTTTTGACATAATGCTGCCAGGAGCCACTTGCTAAGCGAGCTATTCTCTGTCTGCGAACTCGGTAGAGGTTCCTGCGATGGCAGCACCTTTCCCCTTCGATTTACACCCTTAAACTGCATTTTTTTTTACCTCTTTTGACCAAATTAATGCAATATAATCTATATCTAACACATATACATCAAATACAACAATCACAACACATCAATTCATCACAGTTCATTATTCATAATCTCAATTAACCCTAGATTTTCTCCCAAAACCCCAAAGCTCCCCATTACCTAAACTCTACGTCAGAATATATTGAAACACAATACTCCCCATACCTTAGAGTGAAGCTTTTCCGCGTTCGTCATCAACAATCTTCGGAAATCTCTTCAAGCATTTGCTTCTCTTCATCGTTCTTCATATCTCTTCTCTCCTCTTTTTCCCAAAAGCGATTGCAACTGATCGTATCTCAAACCTCAATCCCTTTTTGTCAAATTTCCCCCTAGGACCCTAAATACTCTTTTCCAACTTTTCCCTCAACTTATTCTCCACAATTACCAACCTATCCTCGAGACCTCTTCTTCTCTTATTTTAATTAAATAATAATAATAATATGAATAATCTAAATTAATTATTCCTACTATTTATTATTCACTAAAATAATTCAAATAATCTCTTCATCACGCAGCAACGGTCATTTAACACCAATTAATCGACAACAACAAGCTACACAATTAAATTACGAAATTGGGGTGTTATAACTCTCCCCCACTTAAGGAATTTTCGTCCTCGAAAATTGTCCGAAGAAACAACGTTGGGTCCAACTTCCTCATCTTATTTTCATGTTCCCAAGTACAAACATACAAGTCGTCAACAATTAAATCCTAGTTACTTCTCTGCCTCTGATCATCCGTCCGCGAACGATCAACAAAATTCATCCTCAGCTAAACACCCTAATCATCTTGAAAATTCTTCCAAAACCTCGACATAAACCACAAATCTCTACCCGACACAATCATCGACAGTATCCCATGCAACTCAACAATTTCTTCAATCTCCTTTTCCACTAACTCCGACATAGAATGGCTAATCTTCATCGGCATGAATTAGCTGAATTAGTCAATTCATCTACGATCTATGGCCAATTAACATGCACACACAAACCCAATAATACCCATCCTCATAAACATCATAAGGTAGCATCATAACTCCATTTTACACTCAATCATCATAATTCATCTTATCCACATGTTCGTCAATTAGAAAATATAAACATCAATTATTTACAACTTCTATTTTCTCTGTTATAGCATCATTTAACCTTCAACATATAATTAACATCACAAAGTCATTAGCATTACTTGTCATCATCTATACATCGGACTCCACTACAAACAACCTTATCACATTACCTACACTTATACATCAATATATCTAATTCATACACATCTCTTTTACCATCCCTAGTCATAGGACATCATCGTTCTCCCATTTAGAATAAAATTCATCATCTATAACAACATGTATTTAGTTCTATATACAACGAATCACCTTCCAACATCAATTCATATTATTTAAATTGTTCCTAGCAACATGAGACTATTTTTAAATGAAAGTACATTGTCTTAGCTTCGCACAACTTCAAACGGCGCGCAAATCGGACACCTGAAGCTCAAGATATGAATTTTCGAAGTTTTTGACATAATGCTGCCAGGAGCCACTTGCTAAGTGAGTTATTCTCTGTCTGTGAACTCGCTAGAGGTTCCTGCGATGGCAACACCTTTCCCCTTCGATTTACACCCTTAAACGGCATTTTTTACCTCTTTTGACCCAAATTAATGCAATATAATCTATATCTAACACATATACATCAAATACAACAATCACAACACATCAATTCATCACAGTTCATCATTCATAATCTCAATTAACCCTATATTTTCTCCCAAAACCCCAAAGCTCCCCATTACCTAAACTCTACGTCAGAATATATTGAAAAACAATACTCCCCATACCTTAGAGTGAAGCTTTTCTGCGTTCTTCATCAACAATCTTCGGAAATCTCTTCAAGCCTTCGCTTCTCTTCATTGTTCTTCATACCTCTTCTCTCCTCTTTTTCCCAAAAGCGATTGCAACTGATCGTATCTCAAACCTCAATCCCTTTTTGTCAAATTTTCCCATAGGACCCCAAATACTCTTTTCCAACTTTGCCCTCAACTTATTCTCCACAATTACCAACCTATCCTCGAAACCTCTTCTTCTCTTATTTTAATTAAATAATAATAATATGAATAATCTAAATTAATTATTCCTACTATTTATTATTCACTAAAATAATTCTAATAATCTCTTCATCACGCAACAACGGTCATCTAACACCAATTAATCGACAACAACAAGCTACACAATTAAATTATGAAATCGGGGTGTTACAACACTCCCCCACTTACGGAATTTTAGTCCTCGAAAATTGTCCGAAGAAACAACGTTGGGTCCAACTTCCTCATCTTATTTTCATGTTCCCAAGTCCAACACACAAGTCGTCAACAATTAAATCCTAGTTACTTCTTTGCCTTTGATCATCCGTCCGCGAACGATCAACAAAATTCATCCTCAGCTAAACACCCTAATCATCTTGAAAATTCTTCCAAAACCTCGACATAAACCACGAATCTCTACCCGACACAATCATCGACAACACCTATATTAACAAACAGCTATGAAAACATGAGGTTGATTTGATCATTTTTATTTATGTGCACAAAGTGAATGATAAACAACACATCAACATCAATTAACATGGATCTACATACACCACAAAATAAATTCGAACATGTGAATTTATTTACATAATTTATTTGATTAAAAGGAACAATGATCAACAAGAATAACCACACTTTTCCATATTGCACAAAATAAGCATTTATCATGACCTTGAACAAGTGTCACTACAAGCATCAATTATTTCACATGCATGGCATAAAAATCAGAATTGAACTCATGTCAAGAAGTGATCCATTAAGCACAAGAAACTTGCATGAACATATGAAGCATTTAATCACTTTTGGAAAAAAAAATCAACATGTAACACTTAATCATTTAATCGATCCAACAAGCAAGAATCATAATCATGAAGCATATGTTGAATTTAAGCAAGCAATTGGCATGTGAAACAAGTGATTAAAGTGTAGCAAAACACATCAAGAATCAATTATATCACATTACACATTTAACACAAAACATGGAAAAGTGAACGGAATCATGTCGAAACGACTCGAAACAAATGAATCGGCTACTGGAAATAGGCCCAAAAATTCCCTAAAATCAATACCTAAACATACATGAACCTTAGAAGCACTAGGAAGCAATATTGAGCAAGAAAATAAGCTAAAAAACCAAAAAATAACAGCGTTAACCGGTTAACCAAACGGTTAATCCGTTAACGGACCCCAGACAACACTAAATTTGGCCAAAAACGCATGCGTTAACCGGTTAACCAAACCGTTAACCGGTTAACGCTGAACAGAAAGTGAAAAATGCTTTTGAAATAAGTGCTTTTGGTCACAATCTTCCTTATAAACAAACCTAACCCCCACCTAATCATGCTAACACGAATTTCTACTCAATTAGGGCTTATTAACACATGCTAGAACCTATAACAAGCTACAACCTAACTTCTAATCCATTAAAATCCACATATCATAAGCAAAACGTAACGAAAACATAATCACCCACAAGTAATACTAAAAACACTTAAAGAATGTCGAAATGGTGAGATGAAGAGAATAACTTAAAGGAAAAGTGATTTTAGACCACCAACCTACGAAGCGGAGAAGTGCTTCGGTAAATGTTGCAAGAATCAGAGCTTGATCGAAGAGAAAACCAAGAAAATCGCGAATCCGCAAAATAAATGTGTTCTTGATGCTTGAGCCTTCTTGCACTTCTGATAAGTCGAAATCTTCACAAAAATCAGTAGCTTCTTCTTCTACAATCCACAATTCAATGGAGGTTGGAGGCTAAGCTTTAAGACCTTCAAGTTTCAATGAGAAACTTGAAGAGCTTCTTCAAAAAAGCTTTGGTGAAAAGGGAAATGGGGGAAAAGTGAGAGAGAAAAAGTGATTCTAGAAATTATGAGAGAGTGAAAAATTGGGAACCTTTTGCACTGAAGTGATTAATGATTATATAGGGGCGAGGATTGGAGCTAGGTTTCGGAATGGAATTAGGTTTAGGAATGAAGTTAGGTTTGTAGTTAGTTAGGTTTAGGGTTAGAGAAGGAATATTCCTTGGAATACTCTAGAAGGTTGTGGAACATGCTAGAAAAATCCAAAGAAAAATGGAGTGGAATTGAAGTGGAAAAACAAGAGGGAAAGAATGAAAGGAAATGTGGAAGGAAAGTGGAAAGAAAAGTGGAGGGAAAGGTGAAATTAACCACTTTTCAAATGATTTTGTTTTCTTGATTTTTTTATGATTCCTCCATCATTTCTTGACCAAATTTGAACCATAGGATCATTATAACCCTAATTTAATGATTTTGATCTTAAGAGTCAGGAGTCGACCTCTTTTACCTAGCTCGGTTGCCTTTTCCCCGATTCCTCGATTTTCAGTCATCTGGCCAGTTGAACCTCTTCCAAAATGATTTTGTGGACGAAATTTAAACCCTAGGCACTTGACATCATATATAAGACAAAGGAATCCACTTTGAACCAAAACTTCATGGAGAAGCCCAGTAGAGGTGAAACACTAATTTGGCCTTTTTCATCAGGAGATGTTGCACTACTTGCCTTCTCTTATTAAACCAAATCTTTCCATGGCTTGTGGCTTCAACTGAAGACTTGTAGGATGTTGTGAACCCTTTGTACAAGGTTGAGAACCTTTGTGGCCCTTTGATTGCCTTTGTATAGCCTTCAGTTGCTCCAATTATTGATCACATACCTATGCCTCAGCCATGCTACACATGATGCAGTTTTTTTGGTTATTTTATGAACTTATGTATGCTAGATGCTATGCTAAATGTTGGGGAAATGAGAGGGAAAATTTTGAGGTATTATAGACGTGATCATCAGGGTCAGTGGTCCCGTCATAGATGGCCAAGTGCGGGGGTTTCTCCATGCCTTTGGGTAGTGGTGCCTCCATAATTGCTCGTGAAAGCAGGCAATGAGGGTCTTCCTCGTCACTTCTCAACTGGGAAAACTCATCGGTGCCAGGACTCTACTCGTATCGAGGTGAGGTCCTCGACCGATTGATCTCGTGGCGTATCCTGGATCTGTTCTTATTAGGCTCGGGAGAGCGTCATCCCTTCCGTGGAGGAGAGCGTCCTCGTTTCTTCGTAGTTTCTGGACGTTGCTTCTCGTGTGACGTCCTTCGTCCCTGCTGGGGGCGATCTTCCCGTCGATCAGCTTCCAGGGCCATGATCCTCTCGTGCTGCTGGTAGAGCATGGAGCTGGCCTGGTTGAGGGCGTTCACCATAGCAATCATAGTGACATCTCCTTCGACGGGCACTGGGATAGGCTAGAATGGAGTGACCGGCGGAATTTGAGACTGAGGCTGCGGAGCCCCGTTATCTTCGGGTTTAGGCGATAGGGTGGCTGGTTTCCCGTCTTTGTGATCCAATTCATTGTTCAGATTATCCTTCTTCGTGTAGTCGACGAGTGTGTCGCTCCCGAAGATTTGCATCCTTGGTGCATACGCGAATGGTCGGCGAAGAGAGAAAATGAAGGTGAAAAGAATAGAGTCGTCAGCTAGGCATTTTTATCCCGAAGGAAAGTAATGCTGCATAAACCTAGGAAAGATGGATAAGACGGTTGCAAACCAGAGAAATTGAGAAAGGGGGTTGGTTACAACCTGGGAAGGTATTAGCACCCAGATTGTCCTTCGTACTCGACGGGATCCACGCTTGAAAGATTATGTTTAAAGGGGTAATGTATGTGTTATCTGTGTGCAAAAGCTGGAAAAGAATATACAAGTGTTAGTGCAAAAGGGTGAATGCTAAGGAACTGAGGCTTTGGAAAGAATGCTGATAGAGGGGGAAGACACAGAGACTTTTGTTCGATAATCATTAAGTTATGCCTACGTATCCTCGCGTGCAATGAGGAAGTCAGAACACCGTAGTTCGACTCAAAGAGACTGAAAGATAAATTGACTGTGAACTGCTTGCTTGCCTATGCTCAAGTGTATGACTCGTTTGGCTCGAGTGCTAACTGTCTTGCATTAGACAGAAGAAGCAAATTCTCGTTTGTAGAATGAGTGTGATGAGAAAAGAATCCCGGAGAAGACGATTATTGTTTGTTTTTGTGTTTTCAGTTTTTTTTATTATTTTTGGTGTTTTGCATAAGTTAATGAGCTTAAGCCTAAATCAAAGGCTTGTAAACTCATTATATCCTCCCTGATTAAGGATAATGAGTCTACTTAAGTATGAGATAAGCATCTCAACTTAATTACCATGATGATGTAGGATTAAGATCATTACCCTACTTGTGATTATTTAGATGTTTTTGAGTTTTGGTTTAGTGTTAAGTAATGAGTTTAATCTCTAATCACATATTAGTGGGCTCATTACACCATCTTAATAGAAGGATAAGAGATGAGAACACTTAAGCTGAGGAAGACACCTCAACTTAATCCATGGTTTGGGATTAAATTCATTATATAACAAGCCTTTATTAAATGAATTTTAATTAAAGGATGAGATTAAGAAGTAGATTTTAAGTTTGTAAGACAGCTTGAGGAGGACTTGTCCATTAAACACCAGGGTTAGTCCTTCTTAACCATAAGGAAGAATTAGAACCCTAATGTAAGGCCCAAGTTACAAGATAAAGTCTTAGTGATTATTAAGATGATTTGATTAAGAGGTTTAAATAAATTATAGGTTTAACACTTAGGATTAAAGTTATACATTCCATCCTAATAGAAGGATACAAGCATAACCCTAATTTCAAAGTCCTAAAACTTTAAGAGTTTAGTCTTTGATTATTGAGATGAGAAGAGAGACTCAAGGAGACTCAAAGGTAAAAACTAAGGGGGACTAATCACAACCCTAATTATTATCATACTTGGATATTCCTATGGTTTGTAAGGCTTGAGAAAGATCTTCAAGGAAGCCACCAATGGAAGAAGCAGATGAAAGGAGGATGAAGCAGAAGAATAAGTTACTTACTTCATTGAAGAAGATAAGTAAATTAAAGAAAGAAAGTGAGAGAAATGGAACACAAGTGAACAAGTTCACTTAAAAGACAAACAAAATGCAAATGAAAGAGATAAAGGGAAGTGAGAAGTGAAGGCAAATCCGCATCTCAAAGTAACTTACCACCTGAAAATGTTAGCATGAATGCATAAAGTACAAAGCATAAAGAAATGAAATGAAATGAGATGCAATGAGGTGAAATAACCAAAGTCAGAAGTGTTTATGCAATGTTAATGTCATGTCAGATGATGCAAAGGCATACAAAGTGTATATGTATGATCATACAAGAATGAGAGGTCATGTAAGCGTGCTTTGAGGTTTGAAAACACATGAAAGTGAATGAAATGAAATGAATGCAAATCATGACAAATGAATGAATAAATGATCAAGCATGGTTCTAACATGTCCTAGGATGTCTAAGATGACTTATAAATGCAAGAATGTCATGGAAAGTTCATGTAAGGATGCATATGCAAGGTGAATGCAAATGAACATGAGAAATTAAGGTTTTATGGACAAGCAAGATGCAAATGAACAAAACAGAATCACATGACATGATAAAAAAATTGAAATTAAGCTCAAACAAACCCTAATCCCATACTAGGTCACACCCCAAAGGAGAAGGTCAGAAGCCTAACCAATCAAAAGTTATGAATTTCCTAAGTTTTCTAGGGTTTTTGGATGGTTCAAAGGGAAAAATGCAAATCAAATTGAAAATGCAAGATAAATTTATGAGGAAAATGACCAAAAACTACATGTAACATGTAACACAATGCAAACAAATCATCTTCAAACTCTTCTTGGTTAGGCAGAAATGATTTTTTTCAAGTTAGGGCTCAAAAATAAGATTTTAATGACCCTTAATTCAAAGAAAATTCACAAATTATGATCAAACCTAAAAAGAAATTTGTGTTAAGAGTTTGAAAATGTTTCTAAATGCATTGAGATGATTCATGATTTTTTTGGTGATTTTTAGAAACCTAAATGTATTTTTAATTAATTAAAAATAACATTTAAATATTTTTAAAATACTTTTTTAATGCAAAAAATAAAATAAAAATCATTTTTGGAATGAGAAAAATATTTAAAGTCAGAATGCAAAAGAAAATATTTTTTGGATGCTTTTTGGTATTGTAAATTAAATATGCAAGAAAATGCAATTAAAATGAAATAAAAATGAACTAAAATGAAAGTATGCGCATCTGATGGCTGATATTTGAACCTGGGTTGGAGGGAATTGACTGCGCGCGCAGATCAATGGCCCACATTCAAACTGGATAATTACCTAATTAAATTAATTAATTAAAATTAGGGTTTTAAGTGGATTGATCCTGGCCACAGAAACATGCGCTAAACCTAATCCTACGACCCACATTCAAACTAGGGAGATTAGCCCTAATCCTAACCCTAATCCCTTTCAGGTAACCGGAGCAAGCTCCGGTCATCTTCTCCGGCCACACCAAAATGCTAACTTCTTCCCTAGGTCACTAAACATCAAATTTCTTGCCCGGAAATGATCCCCAAGCATCATACATCATGAATCAGCAAACAAAACACATTTATCATTCATCAAAAACAAGATTCGAAGCAAATCGTAAAAATAAACAAAACTTTCAGAAGTTCAATAAATGCTCATTTCTCAATCATTTTCAAAACAAATCATATCAGGATGATCAGTGAAGCATGAGGAATCATTTAGAAACTTAAATAACAAGTTCTGGAAAAAAAGTTTATGAAGCTACCTGAGTTGAAGCTTTGTGTTCTTGAGCTTTCTGGCCTTCCTCTTGGTTCAAACCCACCCCAATAATCTTCCTGATGATGAAGATGAGCTTAGAGCAAGCTTGTGATGGTTGTTTTGAAGGTTTTGTTTCTGAAGTTGCAAAAATCGTATTTCTGATTTAGTGGCTTTTAGTCTATAGTGAAGGGTGCTTTGTGATCCTTAGGTTACGTGGAGATGATTGGTGAAAGAAAATTGAAGTTTCAGTGGTTGGTTTTTGAGTTTCGAAGAAGGGAAGTTTTTTGAAAAATTTTGTGGATTCTGAGTTCTTGGATGATTCAGCTGCTTGTGTGTTATGAAATGTGTTCCTTAGGGTTTGTATAAGGTGTTCTGATTGGTTCAGAGAGTTGTTGTGGCCTAGTGTGATTGGTATGGGAGGAAATGCAAAAATGTCAACTTATGTGTACTTGAGGTATGGACCATGGCAGGTTTGATTTCTTGGGGTGTCTGGCCTCAACTGACTTTGTGGAGAGCCATAGAATCAGATTGCATAAGCTGGCACAAGTGGATGAAGAGTTTCATACCATTTTGCAATTCTTGAAAGTTTTGGCCCTTTTTGATTTCTTGAAGTTCAAGTCATGAAAATACACGGTTCAAAGCACAATTCTGATGTTTAGAGGCCCCATTGACATATTGTGAAATGTTTGTGTCCATTTGAAGTCATTAGAATGCTTGAATATGCCAATTTGCAAAATCCCTCTTTGGCATGAAACTTGAAATTTTAGGATTTTTGCCAACTTTGAAAGGCCATATCTTGAGTTCTAGGATGAATCAAGACATGTTCTTGTACTTTTTGAAAAGGTAAAGACCTAATCTACAACTTTCATGACCAAGAATTTTTCATTTGAAGCATTTTTGATTAAGAAATAGGAGGTTGAAAAACTTTCCCAAAATGGAAAATTTCCATTACAAGTCATTTCCATTTTTGGCAAGTTTGCAAATGGCTCAAAATTCTTCAATCTTGTGAACTTCCAACCACTTCTAAGATAAAATAAAGATCATAGAACTTAAATTTGATGAAAATACCCATGTGGTTCCATTGTTGGGGGCCTCAGATGCCCTGATTTTGACTTAACTTGCTCAAGAAGTTACCCAATGAACAGATGACTTCCACAATGAATTTCTTCATCAAACTTGGTACACATGATCCTTATGACATATTAAGAACATTAGAAACAATAATTACCCAAAAATTTGGAGTTAAGGCCTCTGAAACCAAAACCCTAATTTTGGTCACTTGTGTAGTGAAAACCCTAGCTCTGCTTCCATGCCTTGGCCAGTTCTTGTGATTTCTTGACTTCCATGAAACTTAAGGAGCATAATATGATGATAGAACACACATGGACCCTCTTGGAAAACTTTGAGGCCTTTGGGATGACTCAGATGGAATCTTGGATTGCTCAGATCACAAACCCTAGATGCAGATGAACTTGAACTATGTAGATGAAACTAATATGCAATATGAGGTAGTATGCTTATGCTTATGCAAAAAATGAAAGATCACAAGCCATGGTGTGATATGAGTGAGGGAAAATTTAGGGTGTTTACAGATTGGACGGTGATGGTTGTCGGCGTGTTCTTCGGCCATACTGGAAGGGTAAATGTATATTTGAGCTTTGATCTTCCGCTGTGGAAGAAGGGGATAGCTAGGTCCCCACAGTCGCCGCCACTGATCTGACCTGATCAAGAGGACCTTCCAGTAGTTGAACACGAACAACAAATGTGGTTGTTTAGTGGAAAGGGGGTGTACTTGCTTGACCGCATAATATGTTTGCCCGAGTGGATGGGCATCTGCTCGACGTATTGGGCCACGACTCATTACAGTCTCTAGAGGCTCAGTCCAGAACAAGTTCAATTTAAGACAAATATATATAATTACCTCTAGAATGTTCGGCTGAAAGTTACAGTTGATACTATTTTTGTCTGAACCATCTTTAAAGCATGCTGAAGCGCTAACCTCTTTTTCTTTCCTTAATGCATGAACTTTAACTTCCAGTGCTTCCAAATTTGCATTAAGCTCTTTATTACTAGGAGTCTTTCCTTTTTTAATACCTTAGACAACGTTTTCTCAAAAGCACTGTTTAAGATATACCTTTAAAAGCGCTTTGAGAAACTGCGTTTTTTAAAATATTTTGTGAACAATTTCCGTGTTTTATATTTTTTTCACTTATAGCAGCGCTTTTTTTAAATAAGCGTTGTCTAAGGTGTGCTGTTAAATGTCAATTTTGGCATAGTGATGTGATTGAGTTTATTATTAATTTAAATATAATTAATATTGATAAGTTAGATTTTTTATTATTTATACTCTAAATTGATAATTAAATTTGAAATAATATACTTTTATGTAATTTAGACAATTTTTTTTATTTTTCATTCAATAGTAGTTAATAAATTAGTTATTTGATGGTAATTATTTATAATATAAAAGGGAGCCAATTATTTATATATATATATATATATATATATATATATATATATATATATATATATATATATATATATATATATATATATATATATATATATATATATATATATTAGGAATGTCAGTTTGTATATAGTTTGCATATATTAGTGGGGATCCCTGTGGGATTTCCCCGTTCGGGGACCCATAGATGGGGTGAGGATGGGGAGAAAAATTTCACCGAGAGCACTTCGGAGACGGAGAATACATCCCCTGTCCCGCGGAGTCCTCGCCCCGCTTATTATTTTAATATAATTAATTTAATACGTAATTTATATTTTACATTAGCTTTTTCTGTCATTTCCTTTATGTTTATTTTAAAAAATAAATAAATATTGATATATTAATTAAAAGAGATAAATGTAGATATTAAAAGCCTAAAATAAGTTGAAGCGTTCATTTTCTTTTATCAGACTCGTTTGTTTTTTCTTCTACGTCAAACCTCCATTCAAGTTCCTCATCCATGTTCTCTGTCACGCCTCGTCATTGCCCATCGTCTTCTCTGTATCGTGTGCTATCATTATTTACATCTCTTACAATTTCATCAATAAGGTTTGATTCTCATAAATTTATTCATGTAATTGTTTATAGAAAAAGAAGTTTGTTTCTCCTTGATTCTCATAAATTTGTTCATGTATTTGTTTCTAGGAAAAAGTAGATTATTTCTCCTTAATTCTCATAAATTTATTCATGTAATTGTTTATAGGAAAAAGTAGATTGTTTTGACTAACTTTAAGATTTCTAATTTGGTAAAGTGTAAGATAATAGTGAGACCTATAAAAACTAAATTATCATATATTATTGAAATTTTATTTTTCAAGCATATTTATGTTAGTTGAATTTTGTAGTTATTTATGCATATTGTTACTTAAAAAAGTATTATAATTTATGTTGTTGAATTTTATAGTATTTTATAAAAAGTATCATTATTTTATGTCTCATTAGTAATTTTAATAAAAATTATAAATATGAAATAATAATATTTTTAAAAACAAAATAATATATGTGAAATATTTGTACTTTTATTTTTATTTTTATAGAAAATATAGATATTTTTAATAAAATATTAATGAATAAATGTAGAATCCGCGAGAATATATTATAAATATAGATATATATTATAAATTCATAATATATAGTATAAATTCACGGGAAATATTTGTTATATGAATTTTGAATGATATTATATATATATATATATATATATATATATATATATATATATATATATATATATATATATATATATATATATATATATTAAATTCATATATTTTTTATTATTATTATTAATATTATTATTTTTATTATTATTATTATTATTATTATTATGAGTATTGTAACTGTATTCATTAAAATATATTTATTTATTTAAGATAATATTTGAAATAAAAATTCAAATCAATTCCGTACGGAGCATACCACAATCTAGTATATATTAATTTTCTTTTTTGAGGTTTCCTGACAGAGGAGAGATTTTATAAAATCGATCACATTTAAGAATCATAATATTTTCTTTTAAGAAAAATTAAAAAGAATCACGTTTTTATTTATTATCATGTGAATATCAATAAATGGTCATTTAAATCATTAAATTAAAATAAAATCAAGACTTAAAAACGAGTGTAATTATTAGTGTAATTTGACCTCTTGTTGTATATATAAATAATCATTTCTCTCTTTATAAAAAAAACCATTTGTCTAATCATTCTAAGAACTCCTGTTAAGAATATTGAGTTGTAGAAAACATGATGAAGAGAGGAATTATTCTCCTAATGCTAGTGGCTTTCTTAGCTCATTTTAATCTGAGCTATGGTATATATAAAATTATTATTAAATTTAGTATTTTCATTGCTCATTTTTTCAAAAGTTTGTATTTAATTATGTTCTTGAATAAACATTGTTAATCTAATTTGATTGTCTATAATTTGATAGGACAACCAGGCTTATGTCAATTTGGAGTGGAATTGACCTATGACTGTAGCCCGGATTATCAAATCTGCGTTAGAGAAGTTTCAAGAAAATATGGGATCAAGCCTATAAATTGCTTTTGTCAATATAATCCAACAATTATTATCAAATATTGCACATGTACTGCTAAATGTCCACCACCTATGAAACAAAGGAAGATTCTGTCTCTTTAATTTTATGATTACACAAATGATCAGATTTATGATTAGTCATTAATAAATTAAGAATTTTATTGTTGAAGTTTTTAATATAATTTCTTTTGAAATGAAAACTTGATTTTTTTGTTGATAGTCAAGAAAAAAGATATTTATTATTAAAAAATGTTGTAGAAAATTTATTGGATTGTTAAAATTATTATTTATTTTTGTTGCATTATTTTTCACTTCAACATCTTTATATTTTATTATTATGTTAATTGTAAACAAATTAAAACTTGTTAACTTTTTGGAAGAACCAATATTAGATCCTAAGGATGCCATCAAAGATGATTTATCAATGATAATCATAGGGGCACTATTCAAATCAGAGATACCGATTGAAGCTCTAAGAAAGAGTTTGTTAAGATGCTATGCAAGTTGTGTTTATTGCTCTCATGAAACTCAAGCTATTGTGGAATTTCAAAAAGAACAAGTAAAATACAATTTAGAAAAATCATGGGCAAACATGGTTGACCTGTATAATGATGAAGATCATGGTATTGAATATATTATTGAAAAATAATTTCAATTGGTTACTTTGAGAGGAAGGAATATAAAGTCAAAATCCAACAACAATACTAGAAACAAATCTAGTCAATCCAAAGCTTCGTTATGAAGAGCCTCTTTTGGAATATTAGAGGCGTGACAAAGAGCTCTTCTAGACTTTTTCTAGAAAGAGTGATTAAATCTAATGATCCTGACATGGTGTTCATTGCTGAACCTAGAATGAATTTCTCTAAGTTTCCTAAAAACTATTTTAAACACCTATTACTTTGGATTTTTCAACTTAACTATAATTGGCAAATATTAATGAGAACTGTTATTTCTACCAATTTGTGATTGACATAAGTTTTGGTAAAACAACTTGCCATTGACGTGTTGGACAAGATGTCCTAACATGCTGAAGAACAAGGTTTGTTTTGAAGAAGAGTAGATTTTTTGAAGATGTTAGATAAGATGTTCCAGTAGAGCTATTCAACATTTATGTCTGTTGCAGTTTTAGAAACTGTTATTTCTGTACAAATCACATAATATCTTGTTGATCCTAGCTGGCGTCCAAGTGTGAAGATTTTCAGAGATTGAATACTTGAAGATCGCAAATCAAGGAGATTTGGTTTAAAAACTAAAGATTGAAAAAGTTTCTATGTTCTTGGAGAATATCTTGCAGATTTTGTGGGATCATATTTGATGTGGTTTAAGCCCAAACTCAGTCTGTTTTATTGTTATAAATATGATGGTTTTGCCCTAGTTTTATAACAACAAATACTAAATTAGAGAATATTATGGTTTGTCTTTTTTGAGCCTCTCTTAGATCAATTTGATGCTAAGAGAAGGACGACTCTGTTGAGTTGTAAAGTGCTGGTTACTCTAAAGCTTTGAAGCATAAAGTGTGTTGTTGATCACATTGTGATTGTTAAGGAATTAAGGAGGGCATCGAACTAGGAAGAGTCTTAGATAGAAATATAGCATGAGTGGCAATTAAGTGACAAGTTGGAAAGCAGAGGTTGTTTCACTTCAAATTAATACTATTTAGTGGATTTCATTCCTAGATTGGTATCCCCCCGAGTAGGTGAGTTACACGTTCTGGGTAAGCAATTGATTGTGTTTTTTTTACTTTCTATAACTATCTTTGTTTGTGTTCATCTTGTTCATTGTGTAAAAAATCAGAGATCAGTTGTCTCAACATCTCATAGAAAATCTGTGATCTGCTACACAAGAATTTCAATTGGCATCAAGAGCTTGCAATTGACTTTGTTTTTGGGTGAGATTCAGGGACGATACTTTTTGGTACAATGGAAAAGGATGGAAGAATGGTGGGAAGACCACTTGTTCTAGATGGAACAAACTATGATTATTGGAAATCTCGCATGGTTGCATTTCTCAAATCCATAGATGAAAAAGCCTGAAAACTTATGGTGAAAAGATGGGATCCTCCAATGGACAAAGACAAGGACAGTATAACCATTGATGTGGTAAAACCTGAAGAACATTGGGATGATGAAGATGATAAATAGGCTCAAGGGAATTCCATACCATTGAATGATTTATTCAATGGAGTGGACCAAAACATCTTAAAACTAATCAGCAAGTGCACTGTTACAAAACAGGCGTGGGAGACTCTGAAGACTGCTCATGAAGGTTTATCTAGAGTGAAGATGTCAATACTTCAACTTCTTACAACCAAGCTCGAGAACTTGAAGATGAAGGAGGAATAGACTATTCATGATTATCATATGACTATTGTGGATATAGCAAACCAGTCAGACGCTTTAGGAAAAAAGATCTCTGAAGCCAAATTGGTCAGAAAAATTCTAAGGTCTCTTCCAAAGAGATTCGACATGAAGGTGACTACCATTGAAGAAGCTCAGGACATCAATACCCTGAAAGTTGATGATATTATTGGGTCACTTCAAACCTTTGAAGTTGGGATCAGTGGTGATAGGCCTGAAAATAAAAGTGACCTAGCATTTATGTCCAACGAAGATGGCAAAAATCAGTAAACAATCGGGAGTATGCCTAAAACTATTGGGCTAATTGGAAAACAGTTCAATCAAGTAGTAAATACCTGGAGTCCAAGACAAGATGTCAAGAACAAGCCATACGACATCAACATGAGTCAGAAATTTAGGGAGAAGAACTAGAACCGAAGACAATCAAGGCAAGGGAATCAAATGCTTTGAATGTGAGGGATTTGGACATGTAAGGTCTGAATGTTCTACCTACCTCAAGAAGGAGAGAAAATGCCTAACTTCTTATTGGTTAGAAGATGACTTGGGAAGTGAAGGAGAATCAGGCTAAAAAAGTTTCTGCTTTTACTAGAGTCTATCATATTGACAATGAACCTGATATAAAAGAGATTTCCTTTGATGAACTAGTTAACTTATACAATGAATTATCACTCATAAGTGAAGAAATAATTTATATAGGAACTGACAAACATATTCTTATAAATAAACTTCATACTGACAGGCTGGAGAAAATGTATGTTATCTCTAATCTCAAAGAAGAAGTTACTGTGCTCGACTCAAGGCTTGAATCAATGACAAAATCTATTATAATGCTTAACAGTGGTTCTAGAGTGCTTGGCGAGATTCTTCAAATTGGGAGAAATGTTGGAGAT
Organism: Lathyrus aphaca; assembly: GCA_963966055.1. Lineage (NCBI taxonomy): Eukaryota > Viridiplantae > Streptophyta > Magnoliopsida > Fabales > Fabaceae > Lathyrus > Lathyrus aphaca. Next base: position 480,368,467 of record OZ014525.1, on the reverse strand, counting down.
TGCGCATGACCTGGTTATGATAACCAAGTTGTTACGAAGAAAGCTAAGGAGTTTAAAATGAATCAGATCATGTCGAAACATATGTCTAAATATCCAAAGATACATCATAAAAGAAAATGTCATACCCTAAATTTTGACCAGGATTTTTTTTTAAAAACAAATTCATTCATCTGATGCATTTTTATCGCAACATCGAAATTTAATCGATAAGACATTCATTTTTGCATAAACATTTCATAAATCATTAATCATGTATTTTTCCATTCGATTTCACCATTTCAATGTCACTTTTATAAATTTCTTGATTTTTTTGAATTTATTTTGAATATTTGTTTCGTTCCAATCATTTTCTAATATTTAGTCGAATAATTGTCTTAGATTATTTTAGAATTAGTTAAGTAATTTTATTAGTTTATTTTTTAGAATTTAGTTTAGTAATTTCAAATTCTAGTTTATTATTTAATTTAGTTTTATTTGAATTTGTTCAATATTTAATTTTTAGTCTAATCTTAATATTAGTTTACATTTATTATTTTTATTTTAAATAATTTATAAGTCTTTTCAGTTTAATCTAAATTAGATTTTTTTAGTTACTTATTTTCTTTTCCTTTGTTTTGAGAGATGATACAAAAAATATAATTTATTTTGTTTTGAAAACTTGTAACAAATTGTCTGTTCGAATACAGTAACAACATACACATTCCTCAAATTGTACATTCCTGCACAAACCAGCCATAACATTTGTATCCACAACCAAACAGAACCTGTACAATTTCACACCTCTTACACGAGTCTGCATCCATAACCAATTTACCACACCTCTGCACTGGCCACTTGCTACAATCCAAAAACATTGTATTAAACTAGCCAAACATTAACCTGCATAAATAAAGGAGGAGGAGGCCAAGGAAATATTCATTTCCAAAAACAACGCATAACCATTAGCCCAGGACCAGAACACAGGACCTTTCTCACAATTTGACAATAAACTTATTATCAACTTTTCTGCATCAAAATCGTGAAAAAACATAACCTCAAACCTGTAATTAGCATTGCAATCTCATCCTCAATATCAAGTGGCAACAATGATACTGCTTCAAGGAAAAAACGTACCGACCACTAACTTCTATAATAGTCTCCTTCAAACAACACATACCTCGCCCTTCCTCCACCGAAAAACCGCATAACATAAACCTCAAACATCCTTCTTCGAGACCACACAACCTTAACCTTCAGCAAAACCATCAAATAATCACTTCAACTAATACCACAACTCAACCCTCAATCTTCATGTTCATCACAAAATCACATCCACCTTTCTTCTACCATCATACTACAACATAAACCATAACCTTTATGCATTAATATCATCTTTTCACAACCCCAAGCTTCATGAAACTACAATCCCTCACCTTAAGCTCAAAAGACACAAACCAGATGAAACCTTCTATTCCATTTTCACGTTAAACCCCACCATAATTTTTCCTCTTCCGCTCACACGTCCAACCTTTCCTTTCCATTCACTATTCACAACCTCCCTCCACTAAACACAAATTGCCTCCACACAACAAAAAGGCACAGAAACGGAAAAGCAGAAGAAGGGTCATAAAGAGGCTGAGAAAAAGAGTCGGAGAGAGCAGAACGAGTTTGAAGAAGTAATTGTGGATCTAGAATATTCCAAATGAGATCAATGATCCAAGGGTGCTAAATTTGAATGAAAAAAATCAAAATTTGCACTAGTTAACCAGTTAACTAAAATACACTGGAAATGGTTAACTGGTTAACCAAGCATAAATTTGAATTTTTTTGTTCAAACATGATTGCTTGATTGTTGTGGCCCGATTCTTTTTGTACGTCGAAGAAGGCATGAAAATAAACACATGAACCTTAGAATTCCTTGAATGAATCAATTAACTTGGGAAATACTTGATCATATAAATTTTAATTACTTGCGGATCAACTTCGACTTTTGTCTGCGAAATTTTACTCGAGCTGCAGGACTGCTATTTTTGGCATTTTCAATTGTTCCTCTTCCTGAAAATGTTAGTGAAAGAAAAACAATATATTTTTGGATTTTAATTCATGGTTAGTAATCATAAACAAATAAAGCAATGAAAGGCAACGGTGATCCCCTGTGATCCATAAACCTACACCCGAGAAGAATCGAGCAACCGATGCAATCTTGTTTGTATGTAAGATGCAGATGAAATGAGAAGAAAACTTAAGGCAAAAATTAGGGTGTAACAACTTCCCCCATTTAAGTTTCTTCAATCTAGAGATATGAAGATTGACATTTTCATCTCTACAAGATGGGAGAGACTTAAATACAGAAAACCCAATTTTTGTCCTAAGAGAACATGATATGATATGAGTATGATATGCAAACCCAAGATCTCTATGGGGAGAACATGACCACCAAAGGAAAGCAAAATCTTGGGGACACATAAGAAAATACCGCTGGGGAAAACAACAGACACCAAAAGAGTTTTCCAAGAAAATAAATCATTGGATAGCTAACTCAACTTGGGAAAAAATGATGTAATCAAGGTAAAAGGTTCAACGAGGAAGAGTAAACACTCTGTCAGAGAATATCAACCAAAAAAAGTATTCGAGTCCAAAATATGGAGGAATACCGAGTTGGAAAAGAATCATCAACTACTAGTTTACTGGGTAGAAGATATGAAAATGATGGACTCAACTATCAATTTATTGGATAGGAGCAAAACAAAGAGAGATAATCTCTACTACCTATTTACTAGGTAGAAAAATCTGTAGATGTTAAGGAATTCTCAACTACCGGATTTACTGGGTTGGAGCAAAATAGAGAGATAACCTCTACCACCTGTTTACTAGGTAGAAAAATTTGTAGATGTCAAAAGAATTCTCAACTACTGATTTACTGGGTAGAAGCAAAATAGAGAGATAACCTCTACTACCTGTTTACTAGGTAGAAAAATCTATAGATGTCAAAAGAATTCTCAACTACCAGATTTACTGGGTAGGAGCAAAATAGAGAGATAACCTCTACTACTTATTTACTAGGTAGAAAAATCTGTAGATGTTAAAAGAATTCTCAACTATCGGATTTACTGGGTAGGAGCACAAGCAATGAGCTTGATTAACTTGGTAATTTTACCCACTATCGAATAATTAATAGCTTAATTCCAAAGTAATATACTCAAGATGGGGAAAATATTGCCCACTATCAAACAATGATAGCTTAATTTCAAAGCAATATTACTCACAAAGGGGACCAAAGTTCAATCCAAGAATAAGGTGGAGAGAAACGATCAAACAAGACTCATCCCGAGGAGGAAATATCTCAACTGGGGAAATTCCATCCAGATAATAAACTGGGGAGGAAACTGAATCAATATCATTCATGAGGAACAAACTTAGTGGGGAATTTAGAAAGGATAAACACTTTTTGCTTAATGGTTGACACTCTAACTTGAGAGGAAGACAACACACACATACACACACACACTGTGGGAAAAATCACACCAAAGAGAGAGAGGAACAATGATATGCAAGAATGAAAACAAATGATGTTATGCTTATGCATATGAATATGATGACAAAACAGACATAAAGATGAGCGATGGGTGACATAAACACCACAACAACCGGATATTCGGTTAATCCTAAAGCAACAATGGTGGGAATCGTGCTGGAGATTCAATTTGAAATCCTGCAGGGGAACATCAAAAGCCATCAAAGGAATAAAATCCTACTACAAGACATAACGCATGCTGAGGAAACATCTGTTAGGGATCCAATCCACAAAGCAATCTTCAAGAATCCGTAAAAGGATAACATCAGAAGTTCCACTCTGAGAGGATAACACATCGGAGATACAACAACACAAAATCTTCCACTCTTTGGGGAAAGAGGGAAATGTCCATGTTAAACTCTGATGGGGATAAATATCTTCGTAACTATGTATGAACTATCTTCATCTGTGCAATCCCAAATGTCTTGGAACTTGAATGCATAGGCTGGATTAATTGAATGTAGGACTGAAGTTCATCACGGAGATGGATTGGGTACAAATAACTTTGAGCCTATATCCTTTGTTTCATAAACCGTAAACCAGACCACGTTACAACCTTCAAAAGTCCTAATTGAATCCCGGTTTCTTTTGAAAAGCATACTACAACGAGGTTGCATAAACTAACTCCCAAGTTTGTTACTAATCATTTGTTTCTTACTTTTGCTTTATCTTTCACTTTTGTCTCAACCGCCGTGTTTTGACAATGTTTTCATTTACTTTACATCAATAAATTTCATTCCAAAAATGATTTTTGATTTCAAACTTTTGCATGAACTTTGCATTAAAATTACCAGGTTTGTACAAATACTTTTTATTTGCAAACAAACTTTCTTCATCCAGGAATTTTCAAACAATTGAGAAACTTGGTCAGTGATCTTATCAGGGGAAAGTTCTTTCCAGGTTATGTGTAACACCCCATTTCTACCTGCATTTAATTATAAATAAATCAGAGTTCAACAAAATAGGGTATCACGTTTTTTTTTCTTCTTAAGAACATAAAATCATCATATGTCAAATAATTTTCATCTTTACTACGCAGCGGAATTCATTTAAATCATAAAAATCAACTTCATAATAGTTCATCGTAAATCCGAAACAATTATCTTTTAAATGAAACATCTTGATTTCAATCTTAAATAAAACAAAACTAAATAAAATAATCATTCGCTAATCCCCCCGAAATGCTACGTATCATAGCGACCAACGACTTACACTAACTAACGAACTCCTTGCTACTCAAGGTTACCTGCACGTTACCAACCAAAGGTAACATTCAAACAGAAGGGGTGAGATATCGACAAATATAAAAAGGATATAATAATCAATACATATAAGATAAATTCATTCAATCACCCATTCACATCATATACATCATAAACGTCACAACATCGAATAATTCATAACATTTCAACATTCATCCAATAATGCAAATAAATGAGACTCGACAATGTATGCATGTGGTACATTTCAACATTCATCCAATAATCACATAGAAAAACATCATACAAACAACATCAACAAATCAAACAACCCTATCCCATACATACAAATTATTTTCTTCCGGTTATAAGATATGAATCGCACCCTTACCTTTGGATTGAATGGAGCTTGAATCTATGGGTGCAAATTCCTACGAATTTCTTCTTGGAAATCCTTAGCCCTAACTCTTGATCTCCCAAAACACGTTCTTCTCTTCAAAAACTGATTATGACTAATTCTCCCTAAAACCTCTTCTAATTCTATTTCCTTATTTTAATTACTTATCCAGAACTTTGAAATAGCTTAATTCTCAAATTGGCTATTACAATTGGGGAAAGGTAGGATAGCTGAACCCAATGATGGTTATACCGATATTGACATTCCACGGGAATTACTTATACAGAACTTTGATTACCTTATTTGTGCTATTGTTGAAATCATTTATCCATCGTTCTTGGATAATTATACCTCTTACGAATATTTGAAAAGTGGGGCAATTTTGGCATCTACGATTGAAGTTGTTGATCAAATCAACAATTTTATTCTGAATATCATGCCTGGTATATTACATTTATCAATATAACAACTTCTAATATGCTTTTATTTTTTATTACTATTGTTCAATACTTATGTATATTATGACCATGAAACGCTTTCTCTAAATTCTTTCCAGGATAAATCAAAGAATATTATAGCTCTAACACCGTTGATCGGTCTGAAATACATGATAACGACATTATCAAAGTCCTTACTCCTGAGCTCTTAAGAACTCTAAGGACTTATGGCTTGCCCAACCACAACATCAAATTAAAAATAGGCACACCAATAATGCTAATGAGAAACATTAATCAGGCGGAAGGACTCTACAATGGAACAAGATTAATAGTCACAAAAATGGCTAATCATGTTCTCGAAGCTGAGATTATGGGTAGGAAAGGCCATGGAAAGACAATATACATTCCATGAATGTATATGTCCCCATAACAATCACCTTGGCCTTTCAAACTAAACAGAAGACAATTCTCAATCATTGTATCGTACTCCATGACAATAAACAAATCACATGGACAATATTTGGATTGGGTTAGACTGTATATACTGAAGAATTTATTCAGTCATGGGAAGCTATATGTTGCAATCTCTCGAGTAACCAGCAAGAAGGGTATCAAAAGACTCATATATGACAACAAGAACAGACCTAAGTCCACCACTGCAAACATTGTGTACAAGGAAGTCTTCAACAATGTTTAACCACAATGTGGTTTCATATAGTACGTCTGATTCAAACTGGTGCAAGCACAATCTTTGACGTTTTGTTCACATTCTTATTTTTACATCAAAATTTGTTATGTGGTGTTTGCACAATTATTTCTCCTCATTTATATTTTTTCTTTTCTGTCTATCAACATTTTTCTTATACTTTGTGGTGCTTCCTTCGATGCTCTGTAACATATTTGTGGAGTTATAATAATACACTGCCAAAGACCAGAAGAGGATTTAAACATCATCAGAACCTGATTTTGTACAAACAATATCTATAGTTACATTTGTTACCAACTAAAACAGATTTAAGATATATGGAAGGTTTCAACTTTCTGTCTTTTGTGTCTACTGCTACATATTCATCTTCTTGGCTTATCATTTTTCTCTTTTCGTTATTTCTTCATTTCAATGAATTACAACACTTATATAGGTTGGACCATATCAATGCAGAACCTTTTAATATTATGTTTGCGGTAGAATATGGGATTAGATAAACCTTCCAAACATATATTTAATAATGGAAAGCATTAACTCAATGGAATATACATGACAAAAATGGGAAGAATTAACCCAATGAAACATAGTTGCAAAGAGTATAATATGCAACAGAATTAACCCAATGGGAAGAATATTTTAATTTCACTTACATTATTGGTTATCTTATGTTTTTATAAGTTCATTCATAAAGTCCTTCATATTAGCCTACCGTACATCTCTTCTATCATTATTTAACATCATTTCTCTTCCATCACTTATATTACAATTAGGGTTGTGCATTCATTCCTTTTTCTTGACCTTACTGACTTTTAAAGGGTTCAATTTATACACTTTTTTAACATACTACCTCTTTTTATTTACTTCACAATCTTATAATTTCTCCAACAATCAAGGAACAAGGAAGCAAAAAAGAAAAGAACTTATTCTCATAAGAAGTATGTAAGAAGTATGGGGACGGTATGTTTATAGGAAAGGGATGGTACGAATACTCCAAAAAACAATGTCTCCGAGCACGTGATCGACTCGCTTTCATGGTCAGGGATCCCCACGGTGACTGTTTCATTGTGAAGCTGTTAAACCATTCATGGTTTCCCTAGAGAAAGGTCTGTGTGTTTTGGTTTTTTGAATGAAGTTTGTAGGAGAAAGGTCTATGTGGTTTGGTTTTTTGAATAAAGGCAGTAATGATGGTGATATTTACTATAACTTTTTTTTGGGTTAACCAATTTGTGGTCATTTAACTGATGATGATCTATGTTTGTAATATTTACTTCTGCACTAATATATTATGCTATTGGTTGACCAATATGTGGTCATATATTATGTTGATCTTATATTCATTACAAGAAACTTCTGTTTTTCTTCTAATATATTTCCTCATTTTGCATGTTTGCTCATATTGTATGTATATTTTTTTCACATCCCTTTTTTAAATAACTTTTTTTCTCCATATAATCTACCCAATTCAGTTTTTCTCATCTATGATGTTTTTTTAACGACACATAAATGCGCGTCCCATACCAATACCCTTGCGAATGCACGGGTCTCACACTAGTGTGTGTATATATATATGCAACTTTAAAAAAAAACGTATAAGTATGAGAATATTAATCTTATGTAAAGTATAGTCTCATATTTATTTAATTTATAAAATAAAAAATTAGTGGTGTAATTTATTGTCGGTTTATATTTTTTATGTAGAAATAATCAAATAATTAAGTATCATTAGTTATATGTTTTGATTCCCACTTTGATATTGACAATTGATTAAATGATTTTGATAGAAAACATACAATTGATTAATGAACTAAAGGAGTTGAATGTAAAATAGTCCTTAATAATAATTTCTCCATTTTCCAATATTTTGAAAATGATTTATATTGTGCTACGATTTCCCGAAGAACCTTGATGACTATAGAACTATCTCTTTGATTGGGTTGGTTTATAAAGTGGTTTCTAAACTTCTTGTTAATAGGCTTAAAGTGGTTATTTGAAGTCTCATATCTAGTTCCCAAACGGCGTTTATTGAAGGTAGAAACTTATTAGATGGAGTTTTTGCCCTTAATGAGATTGTTGATTATGCCAAAAGGAGTAAGAAGTAAGGAAAGATGCTTAAGGTTGATTTTGCAAAAGCTTATGATTGTGTGGATTGGAATTATCTTCATAATCTCTTGGACATAATGGGTTTTGGGGCTAAATGGAGGAATTGGATGGAAATCGGAGTGTTCAATAGCTATGTGTTGGTCCTAGTTAATGGTAGTCCTACAAAGGATTTCATTGTGTTGCGAAGCATTCGGCAAGGTGATTCACTTTCACCTTTCCTTTTTGCCATAGTGGCAGAAGGACTTGCGTTTTTTATGAATAGAGCAGTGGAAGGTGGATTTTTCTCCGGTTTTAAAGTAGGTAATGAGGTGCCTTTTTATCTCCTTCAATATGCCAATGATTCGGTGTTGATAGGTGATGGATCTTGGGGGAATTTGTGGGCTATGAAGGCCCTTTTGAAGGGCTACCACCTTGTCTCTGCTCTTGATATTAATTTCATTAAAAGCTCTCTTTTTGGTTTAGGGGTAGATCATTCATTCCTTTTAGCGGGTGAAAACTTTTTAGCTTGCAAGATCGTGTATTGTCCGTTTAAGTTCCTTGGTATCCTCATTGGAGGTAACCATAGATTAAAGTCTTTTTGGAAGCCTTTGCTTGATATGGTTGGTGCGAGACTATCTTCGTGGAAAGGGAGATTTTTGTCCATAGGTGGTATAGAGTCGCTTTAATTAAATCGGTGTTATCAAACCTACCTATCCACTACATGGAGTCTTACAAACTTCCTTCTAAAATTGTTCAAAATCTTATTACCATTCAAAGAAGATTCCTTTGGAACGGGTTGATTTGTAAGAAAGGGATTTCTTGGATAAATTTGAGAGTGGTATGTAAACCGATAAAAGAAGGTGGGCTTGGCATCTTGGACATCAACCTTTTTAACAAAGCTCTATTGTCTAAATTGATATGGGAAATTACGTCAGGTTCTAACTATATATGGAGTAACATCATTGAGAATCGGTATCCGAATTTTGAGATCGATTTGCATCTTGGGGAGTTACCTAAATATAGCGTGCCTTCTTCGCTATGGTGGATAGATTTATTTAAAATCTCATGTGACTTTGGTGGGAATAATTTTATGGATCTAATTCATCATTATATCGATAATGGTACAAAAACTTTATTTTGGATTTCTCGTTGGTGCGGTAATGTTTCTTTTGCAGGATTATTTCCGGAATTATGGCAGCTAGCGGAGGACAAGATGTGTTCGGTTGCTGATAGGGTTTTTTGTGTGAATGGTGAATGGCATTGGAAATCTGTATTTTTTAGTCACAGGTGATGCTGTTTTGGATGCAGGTGGCGCTACAGGTCTGGCAGATCACACGGATTATGTTGTTGTTGTTACAGAGTTCGATTGTTGCCGGAGCGGTTCCAAAGAAGTCTTGGTCGTCTGATAGTAGTGGTTTATTCACTGTCAAATCTGCATATTCCTTATTACTAATTGTCGCTCCTGGGATTTTCATCCTAGTACAAACCCGAAAGTGGCGTGGAAAAGGTAGAGTCACCAGCCAAACATTTTTATCCCGAATGAATGGGAAAGGTAATGCTGCACAAACCTGAGGAAGAAGGAAAGGACAAGGTCCTGCAAACCAAAGATCTGGGTTCGGGAGTCGGTTACGACCTAGGAAGGTATTAGCACCCCAGACCGTCCGCCGTACCCGACGGGATCCACGCTTGTTTGTTTGCTTCAAAGGGTGAGAAATAAGATGTTGTTGAACAAAAGAACTGCTAACTGTAATGGGGAATGGAAATGAGAAAGGGAACTAAAAAAGAGATCGAAAATGGAAAATGTAGGGAAAATAAAGAATGTGCTCGAATGGGCCCTACCCCGCTGCCTACGTACCTCATCGGGAAAATGAGGATCAGAGTCGACGTAGTTCGCCTAACTAAAGGCGAAAACTTTGTTTGTATTTTTTATGCGCTAGAACTACGTATGTCTATGCTCAGGTGTTGCAGGCTCGCCTTGAACGAGTGCGTTTACCGTCTGGCAGGTGAGACAAGTCGTCGCAAGTTCGCGTTGAGAGTGAGTGAGATGAGAAGAGAAGTTCCCGAAGGAAAAGACGGTTCTTCTTTGTTGTTTTGTCTTTTAGAGAAGTGTTTCTGTTTATTGTTTGTGAACCTTCTCATTCTAAGACTTGTTCATCGTGGTAGATGACTTATACCTCACCCCGAGACAGTACGTGCATAAGTAACCCATGGCAAAGTCTCGTGTCGAATGAGAAAGTCAACCTTTATTAGGTGTTTTTTAGCTTTTCTTCATGAGATGGGAGAGAGAAAGCACAACGAACCAAAGGCAAAAAGTCTAAGGGAAAGACTAAAATCCTAGTGTTATCATACATGGATGAACCTAGGTTAGTGCGGTTTCTATCCTAATGAGAAGGAAAGGAGAAACAAAGCAAATAGAATACAACTTACTTCTTAATGAAGTTAAGTTGATTCTAACAAGGGATTAACATGAAGTTATGAGACAAACCTAACAAACACAAGTATGAAAGGTAAGGCAAAAATGCGAATTAAATGCATAAAGAAATAAAAGGAATAAGTTGTAAAGAACTTACTTTAACCTCCCTACAAAACAAAGGTTAGTGTTGAATATTATTAAAAATAATAAGGCAAATAAGGCACCAATTAAATCCTAATGCTCCTAGGACCTAAACTAGACTCGATCTGAAGTCTAAAGGGGATTAAAAATGATGTAATGCAAAATCCAAAAACTATTTACAGCTACTAAATGTATAGCTAACAATAAAATGCAATTCACAATGCACACAACTTTTTACAGCTCATAATCAGCATGCAAAACAGGTGTAAAAAGTGTGAATATGCAACAATCAACATACATTTTACAACTACTGCACAAACAAACAGCTATGAATGCAAAATTCAGATTTGATTGTTTTCATTTTTTTAATGCACAAAATCAATGAGAAATGCACAATTAACAAACATAAATGCAACATGAACATGGATCAACATACATAATTGAATGGACATGATTGTTTTCAATGAAGGATTATAAAAGAATGCACCAAATTATCAATTATGCAACAAGTATGCAAAGTATGGAACATAAACATGATGAACATGAACATGCATCAACATGGATCAATAAGAATGACATGTATCTTGATGCAAAACAGAATATGTATTGAATTGCAAATGTAATCAAACATGCAACAAAATGTAACAACATGCACATACATAGTTATGATTGTGTGAAATACACCGTACGATATGTGATGCGATGATGCGTATGAGTTAACGAAACATGCTAAGGATGCGAAAATAGAATGTAGATTGATCATTTGCATGCTAAATGATGCATTGAACATAGCAACCATTATGCACTAAGCCAATTCATGCACAAAATAACAAATAAACACAAAATGCAAAAGTAACGGATACGTGTCGAAACGACTCACAATGACAGAATGAGCTATTGAAACTAATCTTGAAAATTCCCTAAAATCAATACCTAAACATGTATGAACATTAAAGGCACAAGAAAGCAAGATTAAGCAATCAAATAAGCTAAAATTCTGAATTCAGACAGCGTTAACCGGTTAACGCCATAGGTTAACCGGTTAACGGACCTAAAACAGAAACAATTTGTGGCAAAACACATGTGTTAACCGGTTAACACTGAACAGAATGTGAAAAAATGTTTAGAAATAAGTGCTTTTAGCCACAAACTCACTTCTAATAATCCCTAACACACACATGAACATGTTAACACGAATTTTCTACCTAGAGGGAGTATTATAACACCTATTAGGACCTAGATTATGCTACGAATCTAGCTTCTAACAATTGAAATGCAAGAATCGCAAACAAAACAAAATCGAACGTTAAAATGCAATCAAAACGATAAACATGCAAAGAATGTTGTTACGGCAAGATGAAGAGAATAAGTTAAAGCGTAAGTGGTTTTAGATCACCAACCTACGAAGCGGAGACTTGGTTCGGTGAATGTTGTGATGAATCTGAATGCAAACGAATAAGAAAACCGAAATATCCGCGAATGCAAAATAAATGTGATTCGGTCTTGACGCTTCTCGATTAATAACTTCCATTGCTCCAAATCAATTCAAAAACCAGTAGCTAATTCTTCCATAATTCACAAATCAATGGAGGATGAAGGTTAAGCTTCAATATCTTCAAGTTTCAATGTGAAACTTGAAGAACTTTTCTTTGAATAAGCTTTGGTGAGTTTGTGAGGAAATGGGAGAATTGAGAGAATGAGAGATTGAAGATGAAAAATGGTGAAAATTAATTGACAACCCTTTGCTTTGGTGTGGTTAGGGTTTATATAGAGCATAGGCATGGAGCTAGGTTTAGGAATGGAACTAGGCTTTGGTTTGGAGTTTGATTAGGAGTTAGTTAAGATTAGGGTTGGAGTTCTAGAATATTTCTTGGAATATTCCTTGGAATAATCTAGAAGGTGGTAGAAGATGGTAGAACAATCCAAGGTGAATGGAATAAAAATGAAGTGGAAAAAAGGGAAGGAAAATGTGGAGGGAAATGAAGAAATCCAACTAATTTTCAAACATTCTTTCAAAATCCGCACCCGTTAACCGGTTAACCAAATGCGTTAACCGGTTAACGGCCTCAAAATTTCAATTTTCTTTTCTTTTGATTGTTTCTCATGGAATTTCCTTGAATATATTTTTGTAGTGATTTTCCCTTCTTTGAACTTCAAGATTGACAAGTCCAGCCCAACCACATGCCTTATGCACATGAAAATGCTTGTGATTTATTGTTATTTTTTATTTTATTTTTTGGATGCGATGCAATGCTCGGATGATCATGCAACAATGGCAAAGCATAAACCACTTGAGGTTAGCGATAAATTAAGAGGGCAAATTTTAGGGTATTACACTAATGCATGAAGAGGAACAACAACCTTCAATTTGGATGCAAATTCGAGAATGGATTTTAGTTTTATTTGGGGTGCACCTATTCCTTTAAAAGTTATTCTCTTTGGATAGAGATTAATGCATAATAAATTACCATCGTGGGATCAACTCCATAGGCGAGGAGTAATTGCAAATGCTCATGATTTGGTATGCCCGTTTTGTTTTTTGCATGAAGAATTAGTTGAATACTTGTTATTCCATTGTTCCAAATCTGTATTAATTTGGAATTTTATGTGTAAATGGGTTGGAATAGATGACATATACGTTGGGAATATTTTCGGACATTTCAGGATGTTGATTGAGGGTTTGGTGGCGAAGAAAATTGAGGCAAAAAGGTGGTTGGTTTGTGGTTGATCGTTTGTTAGATTCTATGGTCTTCTCGAAATAATATTATGTTTAGAGAAGAATTTTGGAATTTCGATACTATTACACATCGAGTTGTCATTTTTTTGAGGTGGTGGTTAGGCAAGAAACATAGAAATGCAAATATTTGTAATTATTTCGAATGGGTAATTGTTCCTTGCAATTTTTTGTAAGTCATTAAGTGATTGAATTGTTGGTTTTTTTTTTGTATTTGGGTTTGGATATCCCGTTATATCCTTATTAATATATCTTTTGCTTATTAAAAAAAGTTTGTCATCATTCAATCAAATTTCAAATTTCAAAATAAACTAAAAATAAATAAAATTTAAGATCTGAGACCCAAAATATAAAACCTCATCAACTAAGATGTGAGGTAATTATTAATAACATTCCCTAAATTATTAACATTCGGGCACAAAATCATCCTTGCTTACAAAAGGAAAATTATTCTTATGCTCATTTATTCCACAAACTATACAACATGAGCAGGTATGTGTATTAGCAGTAGTGTCACATCTACAACGACGAGCCTGTGCACCCTTATACCTTGCATTGAATTCATCATTGCAGTCACGTTGAGCATGTAGACAATCACCCCTCAATCCTTTAAGAAGTCTAGGGCAAAACATGATATTAGGTTCTTCTTGACCTACATGTAAAACATTAAAGGAAAAACTAATCTAATAAAAAAGGTAAGAATCTGAATTCAAACATTAATATTAATGTTCGATCTAACAATATTGACTTTTATCAGTTGAACAATGATTTACAGATTAAATAAGAATAATATTAATGTTACCTGATCCATAGGTGAAACTGAATAGAGCAAACAAAGCGATCAAAAGAAAGAGAATGCTTCCTAGCTTCATGGTGATATTAACAAACACAATATTTTCAAATAAAGCTTTGGAAATGTTAATATCAAATAAGAAGGATGGAACTATATATGCTATAGTAAAGGTCACTAAGAAACTTGGTAATAAATATTAAAGACAAAATATAATATTTTCAATATTGGTGAACTTTATTCATTAATAGTTATCAAATTTTTTTAAAAGAAATTTATCCAGTCTCTTCTCATTATGTTACTTTATTAAATAATTTATACTAATTTTTTTTCTTGTGAATGAATTTAAGAAAACAAAATTAATTGGTACAAAATTAATACTTTTATCAAATTTATTTATTTATACCTTGGATTTTTATCAAGAGGTTCATGTATTTAGAGGTCAATGTAGTAAAGTATTTTCCCTTTTCCATTTGTCAAAAGTAGTTAGAATAAGAATTAGTTTAAATATGTTTTATTTAAATTATTCATTAAAAATTATTCTTTTTCAAAGTTTGATAATAAATATTAAGGACACAATATATTATAACTTATGTTAAATAAAGTACAAAAGTATTTATTTTTCTAATTTATATAGAAATTTTATATAATTAAATTTATGGGCATTTTATTTAAAAAGTATATAAATACAAAATATACTTAAACTTATGGGCATTCATTTTATTCAAAAAGTATATAAATACAAAATATTTTAATGAAGTAGTGTTTGTCATGGTGGACTCGGGTTTGCGATGCAGTGAAAAGGGGTCTGACATGTAAGGTTAACATTTCAACGCTCAAGTTAGTAAGATTGTGAAAAGGTTATTCGTGGATGAGAACAAATTTGAATATCTGAAAAATGGAGTGTTTTTCCTCTTAAATAGGAGAAACATTTGGCAACTAAGAGCAAGGAGTAATGAGTGAATTTTGGTCAACTGGCATATTGATTTGGGTGGACAGTAAAGCTCTCTGGTGGAATCATTTGCTTCAAGATGATAGAAGGTAATATCCTAGGCACTTCTACCACTTTCTTCCTTGGGCCTTTTGTTTTTTAGCTTTGCAAATGGCTCATAAGAATTTTTTTCGAAAGCCTTTGTTTCTTCTTTGCTGGATGAGGGGTTGCCATATGTTTTCCTACCTAATCACAAGATTCAGAGACGCAGAGGTCTTTAAAGGGTTATCACATCCATTGGGAACAAGTGTTTTTAGTGTTCCCCTTATAATAGGTAACGTTTTAGTGGAAACGACTGACACATGTCCATATGCTAGTTTGTGATGGTATTTCCTCTTCCTTAGAATGCTTGAGTACCTTGAATAGTTTTTTGAAAAAATCCCAATCGTTGGTGGTGCGTAGTGGATCATACGATCCTTAGTGGGTAAGTAGCTTATGAGAGGCCTTGAAGTGTCATTTTGATACTTTGTTCCGGCTTCATTCAAGTCCATATGTTCTTGTAATACCTTGTAAATTTATTTAATGCTTTGTATAATATTAATTAATATTACTAGGGTTTCGGTGTGCTATGAGAGTTTTCAATCTAAATAATTAGAGCAACCGACGAAATCGAATTAAATAGTTAATATTATCTGACTCAGAGGTTTTATTAATTAAGTGACTCAGGGACATTTTTGGATTGTAGCAGTAAAATCATGAGTGTAAGCTATTAGTTAACTTAACTCAAAGTAAACAGAGTCGTCACCGCGCTTTTATTTTATTCCAAGTAGAAAAGGAAAAAAAAAGCGAATAAATCCTAATGAATTTAAAAGCAAAAAGCTAAAGAAATAAACAAAGAACCGGGTATGGGGATAGGTTACAAAATGGGAAGGTTTTACGCACCCAAAATGTATGTGGTACTCCACGGGAGCCCTTTGAAAAATTGATTGCTTTTGGTTTAAAAATGGTTTGTAAAAAAGAGAGTGGAGGGATGAGAGAAGAATTAATTTTTTAATATTTTTGTGTTTGGAGAGGTTTACCACCTCATGCCTACGTACCCACAAAGTGCAATGCGAGATCAAAACCCCGTAGTTCGTGGTACAAATAGTGAAAAATTAGTGTGTTAGATTGATTTTAAAATGTAAAGATAAGTCGTCATTCTTTAGCGAATAATTCCGCTAGAAAGAATGAATCATGTCTAAACATGTCAAGAAAAGGTTAAAAGGAAAAGTGCACAAAGGCACAAAAATATTTGATGAGTTATATATTTTTTATGGTCTTTTGAAAAATGTTTTGATATATTTACATGATTTAACATTTATTAAGAAAATAAAAGAAAAGGTAAAAATCACTTGACCTAAGTCAAGGTTTGATTATGAAAAGCGGTTTTAAGTTTGAAAACAAAGAAGTTTTTGAAAAAAGGGAGAAGTTTTGAAAATTTAATAAGGGGAGGAGATAAAGAGACTATACTAAGAAAGAAAATAAAAGAGATAAAAGAGGAAAGATCTAACCAAACTTGATAATGCTTCCAATTTATGACCATAAGAGTTCCATCCTTATAAGCTAGCAAGTGACCAAATAAAGGCAAAACTATCATTTCCATGAAGATCAAAGCAGAGGGAAGGTGTCCTAGAATCTAAGTCCAAAACTCCAATTACAATGTAAAGGATAGTAACCAATAGTCCAAGATGGGAGCAATTAAGTTTTTTATAGGTTTAATCCTTTATTAATATTTTTGTGTCCAAATGGACAAAAAGAAAATCAACACAACAATAATAACAAGAATATAAACATGACAATGGATGATAAAGCAATATAAAGCATAATAAAAATAAAGGCAATAAAAGTGCAAGAAATTAAAATGTTAGTATAGTAATAGTAATAATAATATTCATAATATTGGTATGGTGAACTTAATCATCCACGACCAAAAGAGTAGCAAAGATACTTAGTACCCAAAATCGAAAAGGTAATCGATTCCACTTAGTATTCCTCTAAAGAAACAGTGGTTTGTGGCACAACCACCTTTGGGTAGAAAGGAAGTTCCACTAAGAATGGAATGAGTGTAACCTCTACATGATTCTTAAACCATGTAGCATAGGGATCATACATCTTTGGGTCAACTTTTCCGAACTCTTTCTTTCCCTTCTTCACCTTCGATGCCCAAGCCTGAGATGCCTGGATAGTCATTTCCTCATTCCCTTCCACTGGGAAATACAAATATTCAAGAACTTCTTCAGTAGATGAAGGGTCCTTCATGGGATAACCAAATTGTTTCCTCGCTAGCACAGGATTATAATTGATCACTCATTTTCTTCCCAGCAAAGGAATATTGGAAAAGTCACCACAACTAGTAAGCATTTCCTTTCCCAACACGTCTCTATTGCAGCCCTAGGCTATGTCATCAGAAGTCAATGCCATCAATCTTGTAGACCATTTCCACTCTTTCCTCAAATCCTTGAAAGGCCCAGACTTCGGGAGTTGTTTAGCAAACCAATCAGTAAATAGAGGAGCACAACAATTCACATACCCCTTTCTCCCCTTCTCATTCCTATAATGCACATTATAGAAAAAATCTCCTAACAAGGTAGACATGGGGTTTCCTTTGACAAAGATGGAAATATCTTCCATACTTATAAATCCTTTCTCCCCAGGGAACAAACTAATCCCTACACCATCAGGGCTAGCAAGGCACTGAAATCCAACCATTTGTTCCCTAGAGCACATATGTGAGCTTCCGTGATGAGAAAATCCAAGTAAATCCCTTTTCCCTTGCTGGCTTCTAAACCCATCATGACTCTGGTCATGGACAAATGACTGGCACTGGCTATGTCTTCTTTCGGAGGAACTCTTTTTGAAGCATAATAAGGAAGGCCATATCTGATAGGAACCCTCAGGATACTAGAGATTTCTTCTAAGGTTGGAACCAAAATATAGTCTAGGAATACAAAACATCGCAATGGAGTGTCATACAATTGTAACATGGTAAGAAGGTTGTCCCTCGTGTCCAAAGTAGGTTTGTCCACATAATTCAGGATCTTCCCATACCTCTTTCTGAAATCCTCTAAGACCTTGTCATTCGTTAGACCAATCAGCTTCTGAATACCTGGGACTTCTGGTTGCAAAAAAGTGTAGTGTAGGTTCTTCTTTCTGGGAACTTCTGCCTAGGATGAAGATAATACAAACAGCTACCGAAACTAGGTGCGAATGCAGATGATAACCTGAGAAAATGAAAACACAAAATGTTAATGATGATATGGTATGATGCAATGCAGAGCATGTGATTAGTGTATGGACCTGTCTGGATACTGAACAACGGAGCCAAGAACCAAGTGATCTGAAACCCAAAAGTCCTCTGAATGATAACTCAGATAAGTATCTCAGAACCAAAGATCAAGAACTCCAGAACCATAATAACCGGATCATAACATAGAACATACTGATAACCAGGGTATGTTAAGGTCAAGGGTTCCTGCAAACCTGTAAACCCCTTTCCATCTCACGGGTGTGCTTCGAGTCAAACATCACGAACTCTCAAAGCCGAATAGAAATAATACATTCACCATCTCCAAGAAATGGCTCATGAACAAATCAGGGAATCAGTTAAGCATTATATACTACCCATGGAGATCTCAGTGTGAGTCCGGGAAAAACAAGCATCCCTGATAAGTACCCAGCTTCAAGCGCTTAAATCGAGAAACAATAGTACATTCAGCCCTTGGGATATAGTACTATCGTCATACGACCAGATGCTTTGACTGAGTTTCTATAAGAGAATCAGGCTATCCAATGCGAGTTCCCAGTGGGCCCTTGGGTGCAAATGGGTTTGCCACAAAATGTGGTCTGCCACTATCACCACCGGAGAGGAATGTTTTGCACAAAGATCCTCAATGATCAGTTCCCAGATGCACATACCTATCAAGGTCGTGTAATGAAGTAGGGAAGATCCCTATATCAAGACATTTCCAAGACGGTCGCAATCTGGGTGTGGAACTCACTACTACCCGCATGACAAGATGTCATGAAGCCAAAGTGATTGTCCACGCTAAGTCCTAGGGTGCACTCAAGCCCTGGTTACGAGCTCATCTCACAGTAACCCCATCCCAATAAATACTGAAAGCAGTAAATAAAACTGTAAATAAAACTGTAAATAAAATAGTAAAATAAACACACAACAGCAAACATAAAACACCCAATGAAACATAAACAAACAAGCGCTAGAAGAGACTCTCAAGGGGAAACCAGAGATTCTGGTTTCGATCCCTAGCAGAATCGACAATTGTCACTCCCTGGATTTCCATCCAGGTACAAACGTGAAAGTGGCGCAGAGAAGGTAGAGTCGCCAACCAGGCATTTTTATCCCAAAGAAATGGGAAAGGTAATGCTGCACAAACCGAAGAAAAGAAAAGAAAGGACAAAGGTCATGAAAACTAAAGAAACTGGGTTCGGGAGTCAGTTACCACCTGGGAAGGAATTAGCACCCCAGATCGTCCTCCGTACCCGACGGGATCCACACTTGCAAATAAAATGTTTCAAAGGGTGAAGAAATGAAAGTTGCTGCAAAAGAAAGTATGAAACTGGATAAATAAAGAAAAGAAAGGGGAAAATGTAGGGGAAATAAAAAAGTGCTTGAACGGGCCCTACCCCGCTGCCTACGTACCTTATATGGGCATGAGGATCAAAGTCGCCATAGTTTCCCTAACTAGGGCGGAAAATGGCTTGTGTTTTAAAAGCTTGAACTGCTTATGTCAATGCTCATGTGTTACATACTTCTCTGGAACGGGTGTGTTACTGTCTTGCAAAGAGACAAGTAGGAGCAAGTTCTTACGTTAAGAGTGAGTGAGGTGAGAAAAGAAGTCCCGAAGGAGAGACGATTATTCTTTATTTGTAGCTTTTAGAATCTTTTATTTGTGTTTGGCACAAGAAAGTGAATTCAAGTCCTTTTCCATGGAATGTGTACTTATTACTACATTCCAAGATAGAATGAGGAACAAGCACACCCAAGTAAGGAGAAGAACTTCAAGACTTGGTTCCAGAGATTAGGGCCTAAGCTCACTAACTCATTGAATTTATTAAGTATTTTGTGATTGAAAATGAAGAAGTTTTTCTTATGATTTTCTTTGTGATAGTAGTCTCATGATTAGACTTGTACATCATGCTAGACAAGCTTGTACTATCCCAATATGGGAAGAATACAAGTGCCTCATGGAAAAAGTCCATACACACAAGACTACCTCAACCATTATTAAGTGTTTTTTAGGGTTTTGTTTGGAGATGAGAAAGAGAGAGCACCAAAAGGATCTCTAAGGTAAAATACTAAAAGGGGGTCTAACAATCCTAAATGTTATCATGCATAGGAGTCCAAGGTTAGTACGGTTTAAATTCTATCCTAATGAAGAAGAAGGAAAGAAGAAAAGAAAGAAGAAGAAGAAGAAGAAGAAGAAGAAGAAGAAAGGAAAGGATCAAAAGGATTCAACCTACTTCTTAAGAGAAGTTAAGTTGATCCTAAAGGGGATAAAGAAGTTAAGCATTGATGGCCTAATCACATCACAATCATAAGCTAAGAATGCATAAAATAAGTGGAGAAAGGGTTTGAGATGTGGAAACATCAACCACACCTCTAGACTTTCCATAGCCCCTGAAAAGTTAGAAGTGTTCACACAAGAGCAAAAGAAGTTCAAACAAGTTCAAGTCATGGAAGAATAAAAGTATAAGCATAATAATCCACATAATTCAGAATCTAATGATCTCAAAAGAACTCTAAGGTTAGTCATGCAAACTCACACAAAAAGAAAAGGGAGAAGTCCCACAAACAACCAACAAGGCATTAAAGAAGTGAAATGGAAGGAAGTGAACAAGCATGGCAAACAAGTCAAAGTTCAACATGTAATGTCAAAGTAAGAAGTTAAACATCTTAATAATATTCCTAAAAGAAGATTAAATCATCAAAGAAAGCATATAGGGACATACCAAGGCAATTGGAGAAGATAGGAGGTTGTGTGAAGTGAAGTGAATCGTGGTTCATACTTGTGAATAATGTGACTTGGTGAACAATGTAAGCATAAAACAAGTAAAGGTGAGGTTCACATATCACAACCAGAGATCACACAACATGTTATCAAGCCTCAAACAAGTTCTTATATGATGGCACAAGTGCCTTCCTAAGAAAGCAAGCAAAGCATAGCCAAAGCACCCACAAATAAGGCAATTTAAAGTTTAAACCTCAAAGAAATACTAAACATGCTTCAAAAATTATGACATTAAACATCAAAGCACCTAAAACATGTACAAACATCAATACAAAAGCTCAAGTCAAGAATCAGAACCAAGAGCAATCAAATAATGATGCAAAGCAAAGTTAAGGTTTCAACTACTTAAACACAAAGAAACAACTCAAAAGTCACCCAAACAATGTCTAAAAATAATCACAAAAATAATCAAGAGACCTCAACATGTTATTGATACAATGCAAAAAGAGCCAAGGCCAGAACTATCATAGAACTCAAGATATAAAATCAACAAAATCAAGTGTTCATGAAATAAGGAAATACAAAGGAAATTAAGTGGGAAAATAATTAAGAGTATTAAAAATAAAATAAAACAAAAAATAAAATTTGCAAAAAATTTATAAAATGTCAAAGTACACATGTGATTTTTGTTTGGGATTTTTAGAAACTTGAAACTAATTTTAGAAAATAAAATTGAAATGGAAAGAAATAAGAAGAATAGTATTTGAAATAAAGAGAAAGAGGTGAAGTAATCCAATTCAGTTTAATGTGGAAGCAGACCCAAAAAGGAGGGTGTGAACAGAAATAAAGCCCAATGCGCCTCCAAGGTTCAGTCAACAAAAGAGTCAAAGTATTTTGATCCAAGGTCCCAGAATCAATCTCAAAAAGTATGCGTATCCAAGGGTCCAGGAAATGGTCAACAAAACTATAAGTCAAAGCAATCAACGCACACGATATAGTCAAGTGTAAATAGTAAATAAATCCAGTGGTTCACAAAAGTTATCAAAAAGTAAGACTCGTCAACATGCCACAATGAAAGTCAATTAGTGAAGTCAAACAATTGTACGCCTCAGATCTGTGGATCACCAGCCTTATCATGCATTAACATACAAAACCAATTAAATGAAATAAAACACACACAAGCCAAACACATGAGTCATTAAATGAGGTGTCAAGCATACAACCATCAGATCCACACCAATCAACGATTCTCATTCAAACTGGTTAATGTAACAGTATCACCGGCCGGAGAAGAATCTGATCATCTTCTCTGGCCAAACTCCGATGAAGATTCAACAAAATTTCCAAAAATTCACAAATCATACATCAAATGAAAGCTGAAGCCACGAGGATCACAAATATGTCCTCCATTGTCACAAACACTTAATATAAAAGCAAATTGAGCAAAATAAAATCAACACTCAAAACTGAAATTCAAGATTTAGGGTATCACAAGGCTTCATTTGCTTCACACGCACTATATCAAATAAGAACAACTCAAAGCAAGCAGAAACAAGGCAAAAATGAAGCAAAGTAGTTGAGATGTACAAACCTGAATGAAACTCTTCTTTGTGATTTTGAGAAATCCAGCGGCTCTTTAAGCTTCCTTGAACTCGTGTTTGGCCAAATAAAGGCTTAGCAACTTGATTTGAAGGCAAAGAGTTCTGAATTCGAAAGTGCTATGAATTTTCAGATGTCACCAAAAGCTTAAAGACCTAGCTTAGAGGGATGATGATGATGATGATTCTAGTTGTAACACCTCACTTTTCCCATTTTTCAAAATAGTAGTTTAATATAAAAAAATCAGAGTAAAATAAGTGGAATGCCACATTTCAACAATATTATCCAAATAAAATTCTTCATCCAAAAACAACGGAAATTAACATAATTAGTTCGACTTAGGCAACATGCCAACATCAACAATAAATCCTCAAAACAACTCTTGGTTTATAAGGTTTCCAATATCTTAAATTTGATACGTGACAAAGAAAATAAAACAACAAAAGTCCCCATCATGTGTTACTTATCAGAGCATCCTAGACTTGAACAAGCAACACGACTCCATGCGCGCTCAAGTACCTGGATTATATGTACTTCCAAAGAAGCACAGACGCAACAACAACAAATAAATTGGGTGAGAACAACAACAACAAATACAACAAGGTAGTTTCTCTCGCACAACAACAAATACAACAAGGTTACCATTAGTCTAACAACAACAGATCCAACAATAATCATGAAACAACAAGAAACAATGATTATTCAATGTGACTCAGCACGAAACAATGCATGTGGTACCGGGTTTTATTCATTCAATCGAACACAGTTAATCACATACATTCATCCGGCAATGATCATCTCAACACTCTCCATAAAGGAGTATGGATGATCGTATTCTCTCATCCGGCACGATCATCCCAACAATAGTTCAACAATGTATGCATGACAATGAAAAGCATACAACATGTATAATTCACAATATTATACATCTACACGATCCATTCGATCAATAAACAACATAACACACAACTCAAGGAAAACAAGTCCATTACAATTTTATTTAAATAGCTCTGGTTAAACTAATTAATTAGACTACTAAACACATGTTGCTAATATTACTCATTACTAGCCGATCACCATACTCCTTTCCAATCCTACATCACTGTAACATGGCACTTTCATCACTAACTTCATTTATTCATCTTCTGTCACCTAATTAACAAGATCCATCTAATTTAATTGGTACTCCTTAATCTAATTTATGCTTCTAGAAGTGATCAGCCATCTCAGGCCCAAGAATAGAACCAAAACCACTAAGATTCTTGCCCTAGACACATGTGACGGACATCCCATACTTGTGCCTCTCGTTATTATGCACGACGGTCGTCTCAAGGGGTGTGACGATCATCACGGACCCCATATGATCGTCTGGATTAATGAGACGATCGTCTCACAGTCCAACTGCGTTCCCTGTTTCGCTTCTTTTTCCTTCCGCTCTGTAACTCCCATACGATTCTGTTTCCGCTCTATTTTACTATACTTAGAATTATTTTTATACTAGTTTTATAATCTTAATTATGTCCTCCTTTCACCTAAGTTACTAATTCAATTTTTATTACCTTTCTGTATCTCCATCAGTATCATTCCACTGCGTCATCAATAATAGTATGTATCAAATGTTCATACCACATAACAATTACGATAATACACCACCAATAATCCACAAAATCATATAAACACAATTACAGAATCGCAATAATAATCATATACACAATTTTTCATCACAATTCATCAAAAAAACAGAAATTCCTATGAGGGAAGGAACCCCTCACTACCCATCATGTTAAATCACCTATTTAGAATTCCTTTCTCCCCCCTTATCTCGAAATCAGACAAATTTCCTACAAAAATTATGGTTGTGAAGATGGTTTAGGTGTTCTTCCTCTTCCTAGCCTCCTTTGCTCTTCCTACAAATCCCACGATCAATTCTTTCTAACTGTCTACTTAGTCCAACTTCTCTATAAAAACCCTCACCTTCTAATTTTACCAATTCTCCCCTCATCTCTAATTAGGCCCAATAATTAATTCTAATTAAGCCCAATAATAATACTAATAATAGTAATGGAAATAATGGTTAAATGTTATTATTATTATTATTATTATTATTCACTCGCTCACTATTACTAAACGCACCTTAATTCTACCCTTCCCACAAGGACACAACACCGAAACAACAAAACAAACGCCTTAAACAAGGCTAAGAAAGCACCAAAAATACCCGACAAATAACTATTAAAATTAGGGTGTTACAACTCTCCCCCACTTAGAATATTTTTGTCCTCGAAAATGTACCTGATGAGGAATCTCCCACCAGCAGCTCCTCCCCAAGCTACTCTCACCAGAGGAATCTCCTTACCTCTGAGTTGCTTTATCTTGCGATCCTCAATCCTTATTGGCATCGCTTCTACTATTAGATTCTCCCTAACCTACACTTCCTCCCTCCGAATAACATGAGATGGGTCAGACACATACTTCCAAAGTTATGACACATGAAACACATCATGCAAGTTCGAAAGCTCTAGCGGTAACGCCACTCTATACGCAACAATACCAACTTTCTGCAAAATCTGATATGGTCCAATGAACTTAGGATCCAACTTCTTCGATTTCAAAGCACGTCCAACACCTGTCATTGGATTAACCCTACAAAATACATGATCACCTTCGGAAAATTCTAATTCTTTCCTTCGGTTATCATGATAGCTCTTTTGTCTACTCTGAGACGCTTTTATCTTCTCACAGTTCATCTGAATTGCCTCAGTAGTCTGTTGTACAATTTCAGGTCCAAGCACCACATTTTCACCAGTTTCATACCAACATAAAGGCGTTCTACACCTCCTACCATACAAAGCTTCAAACGACGCCATTCCAATACTAGAATGGTAACTATTATTGTACATGAACTCAATCAATGGCAAATGAGTATCCCACACACCGCCCTGTTCTAACATACAAGTCCTCAACAGATCTTCTAAAGTCTGAATAGTCCTCTCTGATTGACCATCCATATACGGATGATAAGCCGAACTCAATTTCAACCTTGAACCCAAAGCCTCTTGCAAACTCTTCCAAAATTCCGAAGTGAACCTCGGATCCCTATCTGAAACTATACTCGAAGGAACACCATGCAGCTTTATAATTACCACGATATAAATCTCTGCAAATTGCATCAAATCCTCTTGCTGTATTTGGAAAACTAGAAACAAAGTCCATAGCAATACTATCCCACTTCCATTCTGGAATTTCCAACGGTTGCATTATTCCTAAAGGCTTCTGATGTTCCACTTTCGATTTCTGACACACCAAACAAGCATACATAAATTGTGATATATCCCTCTTTATACCATACCACCAAAACATCTTTAAATCCTGATACATCTTCATAGCTCTGGGATGGATGCTTAAGCTACTACGATGACTTTCCTCCAAGATTTCCTTTTTCAACTCAGCATTGTCCGACAGACAAATTCTGCCCCAGAATCTCAATACACCAGATTTATCTACATGGAAATCGCTTTCAGGATCATTGCCTCATGTAGGCATCTAGTCTACCAACTTCACATCATGTCTCTGATTCTCTTAGACAACATCCAATAAGTCATTATTCACCTTCAACACTCCAAGCCTAACACTCTCAGGTGTTGTCTCACAAACCAGACTCAAATCTCTAAACTGCTCAATCAACTCTAATTCTTTCACTATCAATGCCGACATATGAATTGACTTACGGCTCAAAGCATCTGCTATAACATTAGCCTTACCCGGATGATAACTCAAATTAAAATCATAATCCTTCAGAAACTATAACCATCGTCGTCGCCTCATATTAAGCTCTTTCTGATCAAAAAAGTACTTCAGAATTTTATGGTCACTAAACACTTCAAATCTTGACCCATACAAATAGTGCCTCCAAATCTTCAACATGAAAACCACTGCATCTAACTCAAGATCATGAGTAGGGTAATTCCTCTCGTGTACCCTCAACTGCCTCGAAGCATAAGCTACCACCTTTCCGTCTTGCATCAAAACTCCACTTAATCCCATCTTGGACGCATCACAATACACGACAAAAGGTTCACCAGGACTTGGTAAAATCAACACTGGTGCCGTAGTCAATTTCTTTTTCAATTCCTCAAATCTCTCCTCGCAAGATGCATCCTAAATGAATGCTTAACTCTTCCTAGTCAATTGAGTCAACGACAATGCCAAATTAGAAAATCCCTGAATGAATCTTCTATAATAACCCGCTAGACCCAAAAAACTTTGAATCTTTGTTACTGTCTTTGGAGGTTCCCATTGCAACACAACACTTATCTTAGAAGGATCTATTATTATACCCTCTCCATAAATAACATGACCTAAGAAACTCACATTATAAATCCATAACTCACACTTTGATAACTTAGCAAACAACTTGTTATCTTTCAATACTTGCAACGCAACCCTCAAATGTTCCTTATGGCCATCTTCCGTATTAGAGTAAATAAGAATATCATCGATAAAGACCACGATGAACTGATCTAAATAAGAATGAAAGATACGGTTCATATACTCCTTAAATACACCTGGCATGTTAGACACTCTGAAAGACATCACAACATATTCATAATTTCCATAATGAGTTCTAAATGTGGTCTTCTAAATATCACCTTCTTTCACTCGAATTTGATGGTAAGCCGACCTCAGATCAATCTTACTAAAAACACGCGCACCAACTAGCTTATCCATTAAGTCGTCAATCCTTGGAAGAAGATACTTATTCTTAATGGTCACCTAGTTCAACTGACGGTAATTGATGCATAGACGCATACTACCATCCTTCTTCTTTACCAACAATATTGGGACTCCCTACGGCGACACACTTGGTCTGGTAAACTTCTTATCCAACAACTCTCCAATCTGAGATTTCAATTCAGCCAACTCTGACGCTGACATCCAGTACGGTTCCATAGAAATAGGCCTTGTACCAGGAATAAGGTCGATGGTAAACTAAACTTCCCTCGTCGGGGGTGATTCTGTAATATCATTAGGAAATACTTCCGGAAATTCACCTATAATTGGCAGCTCACCAACTGGTGCCTTCCTCTCAATAGATAACGATGCGAATAGTGCAAACATCTTCGCCTCATCTTCCAACAAGGTCCTCAATTCTTTGGTAGACAAAGAATTAGCCAATGCTTCCTCTTCAGGAGTAAGGAATAACAACCTCTTCCTATAACAGTCAATGTAAACTCGGTTGAATTCTAACCAGTTCATCCCCAAAATAACATCTATATTACCGAGCGATAAACAAATTAAATCCACATAAAAATCTCTATCAAAAATAGTTAACAGACACTTCAAACATACTAAAGACGTAATCACAGAACCAATAGACGGATTTTTAATTGGCATCCTCTGCTTTAGAGTAGACGGTAGAATTCCTAACCTCCTAACACAATCCACAGAAATAAACGAGTATGTTGCACTCGTATCAATAATAGCAATCAAAGGAGTAATATTAATAAAATAAGTACCTTTGATGGAACTCTCCTCATTAGTGGATTGGGTTCCCACCAAAGCAAACACCTTTCCACTAGCTCCTTGAGCCTTATTTGGCTTCTGACAAGTCGTACTAATGTGCCCTTGTTCACCACAATTAAGACAAGTAGGCATGGTATCCCTGCAGTTAGCCACCACATGACCTGTCCTCCCACACTTGAAGCACATCTTCACTTCATACTGGAAAGTATTATCACGATGGCCCATGCTTCCACATCTAAAACACTTCACAGGATTGGGATTCACCCCTCCCCCACTTGGCCTCTTGTCAGTAACAACCTTTTGTTTACCCTTATCAGTCGGAGGACTATAAGGAGTATCCCCAAACCTCGGCTTACCCTTCTTGTCATTCACGACTTTGTAGTGAGAAATCCGAGCTCTATTGTCATTATCATAAATTCTGCTCCTACTTACTAGCTTTGGATAATTCCTGATCTTCTGACAAACAATGCCTTGTTTGATCTCAGGACGTAATATGTTCTCAAACTTCAGACACTTTGAAGTCATAGCATCCTTCGTGTTATAATGTGCACAATATTGCACCAACTCCTCCAACTTCGTATCATACTCAGCCACAGTCATGCTTCCCTGCTTGAGTTCCAAAAACTCGACCTCTCTAGCACTGCGAATATCTTATTGGAAACATTTCTCCAGAAAGTTTCCTCGAAACACAACCCAAGTAACAACGATACATGCATCTCCCAACCTTTGGCGACTGTTATCCCACCAGACCTTAGCTTCGCCTTCCAGCATGTGAGTACCAAACCTCACCTTCTGATCATCATTGCACCCCATGGTCCTGAAGATCTTCTCCACCGCCTTCATCCATTTATGTGCAGCCTCTGGATCCAATATACCTCATTCATACGTATGCGGCTTTTTATTTCTGAACTGGTCCAGATCATGAAACTCAGCATTCCCAACAGTTGGGACAATGTTCTCAATAGCTTGTGCCATGGCTTGCATAGCCGCAGCAAGTGCAACATCAATCCTTCTTGCCATACTAATACAACAAACACCTCAAGTTAAAACACAACAATAACTCCTATTCTAAGGACTGACTCGACACAACATCTAACCGGTTGGACCGACCTACTCTGATACTAATTGTAACACCCCACTTTTTCCATTTTACAAAATAATAGTTTAATAAAAAAATCAAAGTAAACCAAGTGGAATGCCACATTTCAACAATATTATCCAAATAAAATTCTTCATCCAAAAATAGCGAAAATTAACATAATTAGTTCAACTTAGGAAACATGCCAACATCAACAATAAATCCTCAAAATAACTCTTGGTTTATAAGGTTTCCAATATCATAAATTATATACGTAACAAAGAAAATAAAACAACAAAAGTCTTCATCCTGTGTTACGTATCAGAGCATCCTAGACTCGAACAAGCAACACGGCTCTACACATTCTCAAGTACCTGGATTATTTGTACTTCCAAAGAAGCACAGACACAACAACAACAAATAAAAGGGGTGAGAAACAAATTCCAACTTAAACGGTGCAATTAACATCTATAAGGTAGTTTCTCACGCACAACAACAAATACAACAAGGTTACCATTAGTCCAACAATAACATATCTAACAATAATCACGCAAAAACAAGCAACAATGATTATGCAATGTGACTCAGCACGACATAATGCATGTGGTACCGGGTTTTGTTCATTCAATCGAACACAGATAATCACATACACCCATCCGACAATGATTATCTAAACACTCTCCATAAAGGAGTACAGATTATCATATTTGCCTATCTGACACGATCATCCCAACAATAATTCAACAATGTATGCATGACAATGAAAAACATACAACATGTATAATTCACCATATTATACATCTACACGATCCATCCGATCAATAAACAACATAACACACAACTCAAGGACAACAAGTCCATTACAATTTTATTTAAATAGGCCTGATTAAACTAATTAATTAGACTACTTAACATATGATACTAATATTACTCATTACTAGTCGATCACCAAACTTCTTTCCAATCCTACATCACTGTAACATAGAACTTTAAATACCTGTTACTAAGTCATCTTACTGTTATTTAACTTTTTTGTCCCTAACTCATCACTAACTTCATTTATTCATCTTCTGTCACCTAATTAACAATATCCCTCTAATTTAATTGGTACTCCTTAGTCTAATTTATACTTCTTGAAGTGATCAACCTTCTCAGACCCAAGAAGAGAACCAAAACCACTAAGATTCCTGCCCCAGACACATGTGACAGACGTCACATACTTGTGCCACTCATTATTATGCATGATTGTCGTCTCAAGGGGTGTGATGATCGTTACGGACCCGAGACCCTCATCTGGATTAATGAGATGTTTGTCTCACACTCCAACTGTCTTTCCGTTTTTGCTTCTTCTTCCTTCCGCTCTGTAACTCCCTTACGATTCTGTTTCCGCTCTATTTTACCAGACTTAGAATTATGTTTATACCAGTTTTATACTCTTAATTATTTCCTTCTTTCACCTAAGTTACTAATTCAATTTTTATTACCTCTGTGTATCTCCATCAATATCGTTCCATTGCGTCATCAACAACAGTATGCATCAAATGTTCATACCACAGAACAATTACGATAATACACCGCCAATAATCCACAAAATCATATAAACATAATCACAGATTCACAATAATAATCATATACACAAGTTTTCATCACAATTCATCAAAACAACAGAAATTCTTATGAGGGGAGGAACCCCTCACTACCCATCATGTTAAATCACCTATTTAGAATTCCTTTCTCCCCCTTACCTCGAAATCGGACGAATTTCCTGCAAAAATTCTGGTTGTAAAGATGGCCTAGGTGTTCTTCCTCTTCCTAGCCTCCTTTGCTCTTCCCATAAATCCCACGACCAATTCTTTCTAACTGTCTACTTAGTCTAACTTCTCTATAAAAACCATCACCTTCTAATTTTACCAATTCACCCCTCATCTCTAGCTAGGCCCAATAATTATTTCTAATTAAGCCCAATAATAATACTAATAATAGTAATGGAAATAATGGTTAAAGTTATTATTATTATTTGCACGCTCCCTATTACTAAATGTACCTCAATTCTACCCGTCCCACAAGGACACAACACCAAAACAACAAAACTACGCCTTAAACAAGGCCAACAAAGCACCAAAAATACCCGAGGAATAAATATTAAAATTAGGGTGTTACACTAGTGATGTGATTCCAAGAATGACTAAAAAAGGTTTGAAGGATGTGATGAAGAATAAACTCAGATTCGAGTTTCTTTGAGAGTGAAAAATGCAGAGAGAATGAGGAAGTGGGGAATGATATTTTTGTGAGTGTGAATGATTCTCTCTTGCCAAAATTGTGAATGGAGTTTTATATCATGCAGGGTGTGAGGTCAAGGCAAGGGTGTAGTGCAAAGTTTTTTGTTCACCACAACTAGAGCATGACCTGCGTTCTCTTCTCCTCTTCATTTTTTTTTCAAATTCAATCAAGTGGTGGTGGTGCAAGATAATTATGGTGAGCTCTCTGTGTTTGTGTCATGATCTTTGATGGTGAGAAAAATAAAATGATCACATGGTGGTGGTAGGTGTAAGCTGAGATTGAATGGTAACCAAATGCACGTGGGATTCTTTCTTTCACTTGTGCACAATAAAGTGTTAGTGTGGTAGTGTGAAAAGTGACTCTATTGAAAATGAAAAGAAGAGAGTGAGCGTGTGGTGTTGAGTGTGAATAATGCTGACTCATTCCATATCACATGCTTCCTTGTACCACCTTTGTACCATTATTTTTTTCTAAAAAATCCACAAAAACAAACAAAATAACAAAAGTGATGATATACACCTCTTAGGCCACATAAAAATGGGAGTGGCACACTAAAAAAATGTAGCAACATGACATAAAAAGGTGACACACAAAAAATATAGAATAAAAATAATGGACCAATGGGAAATTGCCACATATGCATCAAAAACCCTAAAAATGCCTTAAACTTCAAAAAAAACATATCTTGAGTTCTAGGAAGGATATGAAGGTGTTCTTGTACTTTTTGGAAAGGGAAATACAAGATCTACAACTTTCATTTTCATGCGAAAATCATTTGAAGCTTTTTTGAACATGAAATAATGGGTTGAAAGTCTAGGGCAATGATTTGCAAAAATAGAAACTTCTCACATGAGAAATTCCAAATTTAGCAACTTCTTGCAAACCCCTGATTCCTGACAATTGAGACAATTCATGTTATTCCTTGTCCAAATAAAGGTCCATGAAGTTGATGATCATGATTAAAACCCTAAAAATCCATTGTTTGACTTTTCTTCTGCACAATTGACTTCTTTCTTCAACTGCAAGTAACCGAGTCATTGCCTAACTTCCTCAATGATTTTTTTAACCAAATTTCATCCCTAGGATTTGTATACCATATAAAAGCCTTCGACCACAAGAATTGGTCAAAGCTATGAGGATTGACTGCTCTGAGGCAAAACCCTAATTAGGGTTTCCCTGTGTAGGAAGATGTTACACTGATGAATTCCTGATGAACCATACCCCTTCTAGGGCTTTGAGGACAAGTTTGAGCTTGTATGAGAAATGAGAATCCCTTGTACGCTTCTTGAAAGACCACTTGGCTCTTATCTTGACTTTGAAGAATCATAGCTTGATGTGTGACTGATCACATGCCCTATGCTTTTAACTATGGATGTTATGCCTCATCTTTCTATGCAAAGATGCAATGAGATGTAAACTATATGCTATGCTATATGATATAAAAATGAGAGGGCAAATTTTGGGGTGTTACAATGGGGATAGTTGGGGTTTTAGGGAAAAACCTATGAATTGAGGAGTAGAATAGAGGTATTCTTGATGAATTGATGTGTGTTGTGTGTTGTAAACAATGTAGATGTGTTAGTTATAGGTTTTATACTGAAAATTTATGGATTAAAATGATGAAAAACTGGTTTTTGGAGTGAAAAATCGTAGCAGGAGTTTACTGTTATCTCAGAATTGGGATGCTAAAATTTGCCTTGCCCGCTTAGCGAGAAGTGAAAACTGTGAATTTTCTCCAACCCGGGAGGAGGTCGCTTAGCGAACAAAGGGGGTCTCTTAGCGAGCCATGGAAGTTAAAAATTAATGATTTAATTGCAAAAAATTGTCTAGTTATGTATAAATATGATATATTGATGTCATGATGTATTATACTTGTTGCCATAATTTATATCTATGTTTTAGTGATCATTTTAATGATAGAAATGAAGTTAAGCTGTAAGTTGATTATATGTCAATTATTAACATGAATGTCGATGCAAATGTTGAATTATGTTAATTATGTTGAATTGTTGTATCGTTGCATTCATGGCATACCTATGGTGTTCGAGGCTTCGATCCCATAGTGTGGGTTGGGGTTATGTTAATTATGTTATGATCCATTGTGGAGGATAGATTGCCCAGTGTCCATCACATGTTGAAATCGGTACCATATGCATTTATGAAGTTGCATTTCATTCTTGGTGGCATAGCATGATGTATATATGTTGAATAGATGTTCGATGAGTTTTATGATGTGATGGGTGATAATTATGATGTATAGTTATATGAAGAATGTTGCATGATTATCTTTACTTTATGTCAATTATATTGATTCTGAATTACTCACCTTGTCTGCCTTTGGTGATGGTCTATTATGTCATCCCACAGATACTCAAGAATAAGCTTGGTGCATGGACGTGGCTTTAAGTGTTATTTCTTATGTCATTTATTTAGTTAGGTGTGGTGTCCTACTCTGTGTCATGTAACATCGGTATGGGAACGCTTGAGAACCGTTGTTTTCACTTTGTTTTAGTTTTGAGTTAATGATGTTTTGAATTAAACTTTGAATTTTCTTATTGAGTTGATGAAGTTGATGACTTATTATCTGCTGTGTAATAACGTTGGTATTTAGATGTGAAAACATGTTGTAACCCGTGTTACGGGACAAGACATAATGATAATGTTTTTGATGTTTGTTAAAAGAAGAAATGTGATACCTTTTTGATGATACTATGATTTTATTGATTAATCATGTTATATTTTGCTGTGGGGTAAAAGGGTGTTACATTAGTGGTATCATAGTAGGTCGGTCTGTCCAACCAAGTGTCGTTGTTGTTGGCCTGTTGTCAGTCGTTGCTTGTTAACAATTATTTCTTTTTTGATGTTGTGAGTGTTATGTAGAATGGCTGGAAACAACACGCGTGCTATTGCTGAAGATGTTGCAGCATTTGTTGAGGCTATGACCCAAAACAACGAACAAGATGAGTTTCGTGCTTTGGAGAAGTTTCAGAGTAATAGTCTTCTAGTTTTTGAAGGAGATCATGACCCGCAGAGCATAGAGAAGTGGCTAAAGGCAATTGAGAAGATTTTTAGAGTGATGGAATGTACAAATGCGTAGAAGGTACAATTTGGTACCCACATGTTGTCTGAGGAGGCTGAAGACTGGTGGGATAATAACCGTCAGCGTTTGGAAGATGTTGGTACTGTGGTGACTTGGACTGTTTTCAGGAGGGAGTTTCTGGGAAAGTATTTCCCTAAAGATGCTCATGGAAAGATGGAGGTGGTGGTCCTTGAGTTGAAGCAAGGAAATATGATGGTAGCAGAGTATGCTACTAAGTTTGAGAGGCTAGTAAAGTATTGTCCTCACTACAATCGTGTTGATGCTGAAATTTCTAAGTGTCTCAAGTTTGAGAATAGGCTGAGACCAGATATTAAATAGGGGATTGGATGTCAGCAGATCAGTAGGTATACTGAGTTGGTGGATAAGAGTAGGATTTATGATGAAGATATCCGAGCTCGATCCGCTCACTATAAGAAATTGAGTGAGAAGAAAGAGAAAGGCTAATTTCGAGGAAAACCTTATGTGACTCCAGCTGAGAAAGGGAAGCAAAAGGTTTCAGATGGGAAAAAGCCAAGTGAGGGAGCAGGTTCCGTTCTTCCCAAGTGCTACAAATATGGAGAATCCGGTCACAAGTCTGATGTGTGCAGCAATCCAGTGGTGAGATGCTACAGGTGCGACAAGAGAGGTCATCGGGTTGGTGATTGCCCAAATGAAGCTCTAACTTGCTTTAACTATGGTGAACAGGGGCATCTCAGCATCCAATGTCAGAAGCCTAAGAAGACGGCTATTGCTGCTCAGACCAATGGCAATGTGTTTGCTTTGAGTGGTTCTGAAGTTCCTAAGAAGGATAACTTGATTTGAGGTACATGTTTTATTAATGGTATTGAGTTGATTGTAATTATTGATACCGGTGCTACCCATTCCTTTATTTCTCTTGAATGTGCTACTAAGTTGGGTTTGATGTTGTCTAGTATGAATGGTGGTATGGTAATAGAAACTCCAGTTAATGGTTCTGTTACTACCATTTTCATGTGTTTGAAGTGTCCTTTGACCATTTTTTAGAAGGACTTCTTGATGGATCTGGTGTGCTTACCTTTGCACTAAATTGATGTTATTCTTGGAATGAAATGTCTAGAGTTCAACTTTGATCATATCAATTGTTATGCAAAGACTGTGGAGTTTCCTGAACTTGGTGATCATGGTGAATTGATGTTCTTAACGGCTAAGAAAGTGGATGAACTACTAGAAGATGAAGCTCAGATGTTTGCAGTGTTTA
Organism: Lathyrus aphaca; assembly: GCA_963966055.1. Classification (NCBI taxonomy): domain Eukaryota; kingdom Viridiplantae; phylum Streptophyta; class Magnoliopsida; order Fabales; family Fabaceae; genus Lathyrus; species Lathyrus aphaca. Next base: position 480,332,283 of record OZ014525.1, on the reverse strand, counting down.
CATCATTGTAATTCGAAGGGAAGACTTTGAGTGTTGAACTACCAGTTGTTCAAGAATTTCCATATATGTTTTCGGAGGAAATAAGTGATTTTCCTCTAGAATGTGAAGTTGAATTTGTAGTGGATTTATTACCTGGTACAAGTCCTGTTTCTATGGCTCCGTATTGAATGTTTGCTTTGGAATTGAGTGAGTTAAAGAAACAATTGGAAGAATTGTTGGAAAAGAAATGACCTAGCGTTTCTCCGTGGGGTGCTCCTGTGTTGTTGGTCAAGAAAGATGTTAGGATGAGGTTGTGTGTTGATTATTTGCAGTTGAACAAGGTTACTATTAAGAATAAGTATCCACTTCCAAGGATCGACGACTTGATGAATCAGTTGGTAGGAGCGTGTGTGTTCAGCAAGATTGATCTAAGATCTGGTCACCATCAGATTCATGTTAAGTATGATGATATTCCGAAGACAGATTTCAGGACGAGGTATGGTCATTATGAGTACAAGGTGATGTCGTTTGGTGTATCCAATGCACCCGGTGTGTTCATGGAGTACATGAATTGAATCTTCCATGAGTATTTGGATTAATTTGTGGTAGTTTTTATTGATGATATCTTGATTTATTCTAAGATAGAAGAGGAACATGTCGGGAATTTAAGGATTTTGTTGCAAGTGTTGCGAGAGAAGAAGTTGTATGCTAAGCTGTCAAAGTATGAGTTCTGGTTGCAAGAAGTGATTTTCCTTGTACATGTAATTTCCAGTAGTGGAATTTTTGTGGATCCGTCGAATATTTTTGCAGTGTTACAGTGGGAGACTCCTAAGTCTGCTATTGAGATTTGAAGTTTTATGGGATTGGCAGATTATTATCGAAAGTTCATTGAGGGCTTTTCGAAGTTGGCGTTACCTTTGACTCAATTGAATCAAAAGGGTCAAGCTTATGTGTGGGATGTTGCGTGTGAAAAGAGTTTTGTAGAGTTGAAGAAAAAGTTAACAATTTCTCTAGTGTTGATTTTTCCTAATCTATATGAGTCGTTCGTATTGTATTGTGATGCTTCGAAGATGGGACTTGGAGGAGTTTTAATGCAGAATGGTCAAGTGGTTGCTTATGCTTCTAGGCAACTGAGATTTCATGAAAGAAATTACCCTACACATGATTCAATGATCATAAGAGTTTGAAATATTTGTTTGATCAGAAGGAACTGAATATGAGGCAGAGAAGGTAGTTGGAATTGTTGAAAGATTTTGATTTTGATTTGAATTACCATCCTAGTAAGGAAAATATGGTTGCATATGCTCTGAGTAGGAAGACATTACATATGTCGATGCTTATGGTGAAAGAACTCGAAATGATTGAATAGTTCAGAAACATGAGTTTGTTGTGTCAGACTACTTCTGATAGTGTGAAGTAGGGAATGCTGAAGTTGACCAGTGAAATTGCAGGGATGATTCGAGTAGGACAACAATATCATTTGAATTTGGTTGATCAGTTGACTTTGATTAACCAAGGTAACAAAGGTGAATTCCAAATTGATGAGAATGAGGTGATGAGATTCTGAGATAGGGTGTGTATTCCAGATGTTCATGAAATTAAGAAGAGTATTTTAAAAGAAGCACGTCGAAGTAAACTTAGTATCCATCCTGGTGCTACAAAGATGTACCATGATTTGCATAAATGTTTTTGGTGGACAGGTATGAAGAAGGACGTTACTGAATTTGTGTATACATGTTTGACTTGCCAAAAGTCAAAGATTGAACATCAGAAGTCGTTGGGTATGATGCAGTTGTTGAATATTCCAGAAGGGAAGTGGGATAGCATTTTCATGGATTTGGTAACGGGTTTGCCGAAGACTGCTAAAGGAAATGATTCGATTTGGGTGATCGTAGATAGATTGACTAAGTCGGCCCATTTCTTGTTGATGAAGATTAATCATTCTATGCAGAAGCTAGCAGAGATGTATATTGAAGAGATTGTGAAGTTGCATGAGATACTGTCGAGTATTATATCGGATTGAGATCTGCGATTTACATTAAAGTTTTGGAAAAGATTGCAAGATTCCTATGGTACTAAGTTGAGGATGACCACTGCTTATCATCCAAAGACAGATGGTCAGACATAGAGGACTATCCAATCTTTAGAGAAGTTGGTGAGACTTGTGTGTTGGATCAAGGTGTAACGCATGTATTTAATTAAAGATTTAATTAAATAATTTAATTAAAGATTATTGAGTATTTTTCTGTATATTTGTCGAGTAAGTTGTTTTGTGTTGATAAGTTGATAATCGGGGTAAATAGTCTATTTAGTCGGGAGAAATTAATATTAGAAATATGATTAATTTTCGTAGAATATTAATTAATTTGGTTGGGTTAAGTTGTTTGTGAGAAATAGAAAAGTTGGGGGTATTGTGTAGTAGGCCCATTAAGAGAATTAATAAGCCCATTAGTTATTAAGTGATTGAAATGAGTTTGTGGAGTTATGCAGTAAACAACATAAAAATAGTTAGGTTACGTAGATATAGCCAGTAGTGGAAACCAAGTTTGGAGGCACAAGGGTTGGAGAAGAGAGAATACGAGAAGTTGTCGTCGAAAATCCAAGTTTCAGATTAGATCAGGAAATTCAAGCTACCTTTAATCCAAGGTAAGGGTGGGGTTCAAATTTTATAATCGGGAATACGATAATTGATATGTAGGATTGGGATATATAATTTTCTACTGTGTGGTGTTGATTTATGTTGATGAATTGTTATTGTCTCTTGGTGTTGATTTTATGTTGATTAATTTGTTGTGGTTTTGTGGAAACTATGTGATGTTGAATTTATGTTGGGGATCATTTCAATGATAATCGAATTTGTGAATCGGAAACTGGTATAGAATATGGAAGAACTGGGTTGAAATTAGGTGTAATATAAGGTCAGAAACAATATTGAAAATAGACGAATACTGGAAACTGGAAGAAATTGGAAAATTGTGGGTGGGAACCACCCATTTTATGAGAGGTGGTGCAAGCCACCTGATAAGGTGGCGGAAGCCACATGGAATATGGAAGGTGGCACAAGCCACCATTCTTGTGGTGAGAGAAATATCAAGTGGCACCAGCCACCACTTAGTGTGGTGAGAGCCACATTAAGTGGCGCAAGCCATGATGAAGGGGAGTGGGGGTCACTTTCTTTTTGTGTGGTTGTAGCATACTTATTTAATTTAATTTAAGTGTGGCATTAATGAATTAATTATGTAATGGTTAGACATGTAATGGGGTTAGTGGAATAAAATAAAATAAAATAGTATTAGGAAAATGAATTAAATATAATATGGTGGAGTTTAGAGGTAGCAGTAGTGAACTGTAGCAGAAAGTAGAAACGAGGAAATTAGCAGGTACTGGTATATTACACCATAATCAAATTTGATAACAGTCAGAAAATATAGCAGAAAAATGTATGTATCAGTAAGTTGAAATTGAGCATAATAAGTGGAATATATTGTTAATTCAATAAGTGAAATTAAGCGTAAGAAATTAGTTGTCCAAAATTATTTGAAATTTGTCGAGGTAGCTCGTATAAACTAGTAGGTGATTTTGGTTAGTTTATTTTGTTGGAATCTATTCGAATATGTGGAATTGCAAGCAATGTTGAATAAGTTGATTTCTCCCTATTTATGGGCATATTAGAGTTATAGGTCTAATAACTAGTGTTGATTTAAGTTGTTGTAGTTGATGCATGATTGTTGTTGTTAAGTTGTAGGCCTGTGGCAAATGTTGAATCATTATTGTTGTTAAGTTGTAAGCTTATGGCCAATGTTGAATCGTTGTTGTTGTCGAGTTGTAGGCCTATGGCCAACGTTGATTCGTTGTTGTCGATAAGTTGCGATAGTAGGTATTTGTTGTTAAGTTCTTGTAGTATGTTGTTGTTGCTACGTTGGGAAAGTATATTTTTGTTGTGTTTCTATATAATTATTATTGTTGTTGTTTTGATATTTGAGTTGAGTCGCATCGCATACATTGCATTTTCTAAGTTGGAGCTAATGATCAACCATGTTGGCCTGGATTGGCAAAGAATTATAAGTTGAAGTTGAAGGCTTATGCCTTGTTGTTGCCACGATAAACTAGAACTTTCTAAGTTGGGAGTTATGCTCCAATGGTACCACATGAATGCGCATAATTGATGTCACATTCGAGTTGCATATTATAAGTCTTATGTTGATTATAGCTTTGTTTTTGTTGGATAGTGGTGAAATTGTATGATGCTAGTCTAATATATTGATTATCATACTCCTATTTATATCTTTTGATATCTCACCCCTTATGTTTGAATGTTTCCCTTTGTTGGTAATGTGCAGGTAATCCAGAGATAGAGATGAATGCCTTAGCATATTCGAGTCGGTTTTGTTGCTCTGATACATAGCACTCGGGGGGATAACACATATTTTATGTTGATGTTGAATAGTATTATAGATGCTGAATTTTAAAGTTGTTGTATTAAAGAAGTGTTGTTTTGAGTTGTTTTGATGTTGAACACGAATTGTGATCTAATAAAGTTTAATTTTATGAATCCGCTGCGTAGTAATGAAGCATGTTGTTATAAATACTAATTTGTGTTGGATCTTGTTTTTAAGTTGAAAATGTATCGTCCCATTTGAATTGTCGAAATTTTTATACTGATTTTACAATTAATTTTTGGGTTAGAAATGGGGTGTTACATTAGTGGTATCAGAGCAGGTCGGTCCGTCCGGCCAAGTTGTCTTACGTTGTTTAATCCTTAGTACGCGACATGTGTGTGAAACACTATAAGTACTTGCTTGTAGGTTCTGTACCGTTGTCTCCAAGAGTTTGTTTGAAACAAGTGAGGGAGAAGTTGCTTCTCAGAGACGTTTGTGGTATGTGAAGTTGGTTCAAGGTGGTAGTGATTGCAGGAGTGCAAAGTGTTGTAGGAGCTGTGTTGTTGTGAATCAAAGAGAGTATAGACTCATGATTCTATTTGTCGGTCAAGTTGAGATGCTATTGAAGGAACACAAGTTAGTATGGTTAATGTTTGCTTCTCAATGAAGAGAGGACATTGTGATGAATAGTGATTTGCAAGTGAAGTATAACTATTGAGGTCGCTTGAGGATGATTATGATGTGCTTCTTAAGAATAAGTTGGTTGAAGAGTGGTGTTATATCCACTAATCAAGTAAGATAACTCATAAAGGATGAAGCTTAAATGAGTGCATGTGTATGATGAAGAGTATATGAGATATGCTCGAGGTATTGACAATGGGTTAAGAAGATGATTAGGAATAAGATTCTATCCCAAAAGAATTGTCAGTTTGTTGAATCAACTGATAAACTTGTATGCCAGGAGTATAGTCTGATTAAAGTCGGATGATTTTCAGAATTGGATGAAAAATAGAGATAGTTGGAAGAGTTTGGAAGCTTGAGAAAGAGGTATAACTCATGTTCACCAATTTCGGTTTTTATTTTCATATTTATGGAGCAGCCTTCAGTAAGAGAGGCATAATTTTCTACTCGTGAATCTGATGAGAGTGATTCTAGACTTTTTGGAAAGCTTGCAAAATTTCCTACAGTTTGGATATAAATTTTGTCTTCGGCATGTTCTTAAAGAGGGAGGAAAATGAGTTTGAATAGTTGGGTCTGATGTAGATTTTTGGTGCAAGTTTGTATACGGAATTTCTTTACCAGTCTTATTGCTAGGACGATAACTTTTTATGTGTAACTCATATTTGAGCGATTCTTAAAGTTCTGGAATCAACATGAAATTTCCTTCAATTTGGAATATAATTTTATGTTTGGGAGTGTTGTATCCCAAAATTTGCCCTCACATATTTGAGACAAACTGATTCTTTTTTACTTGCTTCATATGTTTTCTAGTGCCGTTTTATTTTGAATAAATAAAATAGCACAATAGGTAGAAATATGGGTATAAGGGATATAAATGTGAGAGGTTGTGAGTTCAAATCCCACCTTCCGCTCTTTTTTAAAAAAAATTTCCTTTACTAATAACTTTTTCTATTTTTATTTCTTTATAAAAAAAATCATAAAATTAGCATTTTTTGTTATTTAATTTTTTATTTTCGTATTTGCATTTAATGCATTTTTAAAAATATGATTTTTTTCCCATTAAAATCATTATTTTATGAAAAAAAAACTCAAAAAAATCACAAAAATAACATTTTTTTATTATTTTATTTTTAATTTTCGTATTTGCATTTAATGCATTTTAAAAAAAATTCATTAAAATCATTATTTTATAAAAAAAATCTATAAAAAAAATCATAATAGATACCAAAAATATTTCTTTTCTTGTATACTCGTTTTCTATTGGTCAGTTTATGTCATTTTTGTGTCATACTTAGTTTCTAATTGGTCTACTTGGTGACCAAGTAAAAATTAGATTTTGTTTGATTTTGTTCAAATATTTTTTGATCAATAGGAATTAAAACTGATTTTTTTCCTTTTAAGTTTTTTAACCTAATTTTCTAAATCTATAAATACATGTTCTTTTACACATAAGAGTCTCCTCTCTCACCCACAATACACAAATTTTTGCCTCAAAAGAGAGAACAAAAAAAAAAGAAAAAAGAAAAGGCAGTGGCGGATCATTGGAGCGGGGTACTTGTTTCCTTCTTATATTGTTCCGATTACGTTATGCTGGCAAGTTAAACAACATTTGTTTCATTTGTTCTTTTTGGTATATACTATGATATATACATATATATTGTTTAGATGTTTTGGTTAATCACGTTTTTTTAACTTTTTTTTATTCCTATTTTTATATCATATAGAATATATTAATATAATATAATATATAATATATATTGTTAATCCATAAAAATAACTTTTTATTTTCTTTTGTTAAATATATTTTATGATTTGATCGGATCGTGTCGTTGTATGCACATTTGTGTGTATGAGGCGTGACACTTGTGTTGATCTGATCCAATTGCGATGATCGCAATTTTGCGTTAGTAACGTCGTTGTTTTTTTAATTAATTCCTTTTATTTTATTTTATTTTATTTATTTATTTATTTTTAAATTTAGATCCGCATAGTTTTTACCCTATTGCGATGATCACGTTGAGTGTAGCAAATTAATGGCGGATCGTGTAATTTTAACTGTGAGATTCTAATTTTATTTTTGTATATTGATTTTATACATGTCCGATGATTTGGTCTAGCGGCAATCCGTTTTTCGTGTGTCGGCCAATTCGTGTTTCGATTTGCAAATTTGAGTTTCATTTCGATTTTATTATATTGTGAATTTTTCTTGATTCGATTTGCGATGATCGTTTACACGGAAGCAGTTTTTCTTATTTTAATTTTTGTTAATTTTCAACGATCCAACGTCGTTATGTCTTATTGTAATTATATTTTTATTTTTCTTATGTACTTCTGATTTAGCTAAAAACTAATTAACTAAAAAAAATAAAAAATAATAATATTTTCTTTTTGTTGTAGTTTATTTTCTTATAATGAATGTATATGAATAAATAGACTTGTAATTTATTTTTCGCATTTTACTTTCGTACTCCCTTAATTATGTAACTCTCCCAAAGCATTGTAATAGTTGTAGGATTTATTCTCTCGCACTTTATTTACCTGCACTTATACTTGTATGCATGTATGTATATAATTGTTAAATGTATGCTAATAGAATTGTATGGCAAGACTAAAAGCAAACGCTAAATAACCTTAATTTCAAGTCTAAAATAACTGAACTGAATACACTTTCACACTCACACCTCTAGGGTAACCTGTCTTTGTTTCCTTATGAAATATGGTCAAGTCCCTCGAACGTAGGGATACCTTAACTTGTTGCTTAAAGAAATAAATCATCACCATTTCCTTTATCGAATAAAAGATCATAGTCCCTCGTTGACCCTTTGAGTTGCCTACGAAAAGATGATCTCGTCCCTCGATGACCCTACGAAAAAGATCATAGTCCCTAGATGACCCGTCGAGTTGCCTTTAAATAAATGATCTTGTCCCTACGAAAATGATGATAGTCCCTTCGAATTGCTAAGGTATCCTTACATGTTGCCTTCTATGACCATTTGATGACCCTACATTTGTCCCTCCAAATCCAAGGATAAGAATACTTACTAACTAATAGTAAGGATAATTATATCCCTAAGGAAACAAAAATGACAAGAAAGACCTTACAATTTAGGGTAGGTAACTCTTAAACGCTTGCTTATAACTTTCAGAACAAATACTTTTTACACTCCACACTTTTTTTTCAAAATACTTTCAAACAAGTAAACACTTTGTATACATTCATACGAGAATCATTACAAAGTTAAATCTTTTTGAAAATATTTTAATTACACACTACACTTTTCAAATAAAACAAGTATAAAGTGAGCTAAGCAGTTAAGAGCCCATGGATAACCATGGATACAAAGGATGCTAACATCTTCCTTTTGTATAACTTACCACCCGAACTCAAAATATTTTAAAAGGTCTTTCCTATTCTTTTATGCCTTTCCTAATTGGATGAAATAAATGTCGGTGACGACTCTTGCTTACCTCAACATATTTTGCGACAAAAAACTAAAAGTCAGTTCTCCCACCGTGTTACAGAACTTGCGACTCTGTTGGGGAGTTCTATTTAAAGAGGGGTTACCTTAGAGTATTAGTTCACTTTATAATTTGTTTGACTTGTATGATTTACTTTTAAGGGTTTTGTCTTGGGGCTACTGTGAGAAAGATCCTAACCCGGATCTAGTGATACCTTAGGTAAGTGGCAATAGACCAAGGAAATTGTACGGCATATACCGCTATGGTTGATATGGTAGCTACAGTTAGTGTGACACTTAGGTTACTACTGATATTCTTCAAGTCAGTTGAGGATAATATCAGGCTGCCATATGGTGTCATTTACACTAATTTCGCTTTAGAACCCTAATTGACCCATCTTGCCTAGTAGAAAGTAGTGAGATAGTCGGCTTTGGTGAAGTCTAAAGTTGGTTGATACTCGATGATACACTCATTGAGATTCTAATCTTGGGATGTTTTGGTTAGCGAGACAGTTTCCATACTGAAATAAAGTCTTTGAGAAGAATCAGTGATATTGAGATTCCTTAGAACCCGATTACTATTGTAGGACAGGTTGAACCAACTAAACTTCAGTGGGGAGGGTACTTACCTATGGACTTCATGCAAGCTCTTAAACCTAAGGCTCTTGTGTGACTTGTTTGTGTTTGTCATTTTCTTGCTTAAAACATGAATATAACATCATAACATAGCATTTCCACTAACCATTTCAAGGATCAAAGGATTTGTCTTTGTTCTTTGCTGCATGTTATGGCTTCCGCTCGCAGAAACACTATCTGAATCAACTTTGTAAGGATACCTTCCAAGCTTAAGGTATTAGTCTCAAATGTTTTCCTTGTAACTTTTTCTTGTTTTTCCTTCATTGTAAGCCCCAAGGGGCAATTATATTTTGAAATTACTAATAAAAGTTTTGTCTCTGTTTTTTAACAAATTTAAATCCTACGAGGTCCTTGAAAACATTGCATATGCATTCACATGACATACCATTGCATAACAAGTTTCCATGACAAGTTTCTTATCTTCTCGCTGTTTATTTCAGTTGAGATGGATCTCGAACAGACTGTCAAAAATCTCCAAACCCAGAACGCCTAATTCTAAGAGATGATCTTGAACTTGTCCAAGGCACAAGAAGAACTGAAAGCATCCCGACCAAGAAGAAGAAGAAAACAAGAAAATCAGTCGGCTTCATTAACATGGGTAGGAGATTCAGAGGTCAAATAAAGATGGACGATGAGTTCGAAATTCATGGAGACGATGATTACCGAGATTCTGTGAAAGAAGGAGGTAGTCAACATGGTATTACTAGGAATTCTGATCAAGAGGAGAATTATTATTATGATTTGGCCGGTGATGAGAAATACAAGTTACTGGAAGACAATTTGAATGACATGGAGTTGCAGAAAACATCTGGTTTAGATTTCGAAGATTTAAGTCTGATATTTGGAGTTGTCATTCATTTTGGATTCAAAGTTCCTACTTTTGTGGTATATGATGGTGCTTTGTGTCCGAAGCTACATTTGAGGTCTTATGTCCAAAGAATCCAGCCACATACTGCTGATAAAAAATTGTGGAGTCATTTCTTCCAAGAAAGTTTATCTGGAGCTACACTAGAATGGTACTACCAACTAGAGAGTACCAATATCCGTACCTGGAATGATTTTGCCGAAGCCTTCTACAAACAATATCAATATAACTCTGATTTAGCGCTAACTCGTATGAAACTCCAAAGCATGTCCATGGGCTCTAATGAAAGTTTCAAAGAGTACGCTCAAAAATGGAGAGATCTTGCAAGCAGGGTTCAACCTCCTTTAACTGACAGAGAGTTGGGTGACATGTTCATGAGTACACTGACTGGTCCTTTCTTTAGTCATCTAATTGGAAGCTCGTCATCTGGTTTCACTAAGTTGATAATGACTGGATAACATGTTGAAAGTAGAATATGAAGTGGTAAAATACAAGTGGCTACCTCTTCAAGTACCATCTAGAAGCCATCTAATGAGAAAAAGGAATCTAATGTTGTGTACGGCCAACAGGGTCGTAATAAGAACAACCATAACCAATCCGTGGGAGCAGTTCTGATCTCTAATCCTGCACCTGTGCCACAAAATCAACAATGAAATAATCAGCGTAAGCAGGACGCACCTAAAAGACAATTTATAAATATCAATATGTCGTTGGATCAGGCACTGCAACACATGTTGAAAGGGGAGCTGATTACCTTGAAAGACCCTCCTCAGAATCCCAATACTTCCTCTCCTCGCTATAACCCCAATGCAATGTGTGCATATCCCTCCAACTGTCCTGGACATGACACTAATAATTGTTGGGCATTGAAGAATAAGATTCAAGACATGATTGACGAAGGATTCCTTGAGGTTACGCCAGAAGACTAGATTGAATTCTTCTATCGTCCATCAAACATCGAAGCTGCCAGACATTCGAAGTGACAAGTTTAGTGGAGGGGGCTTTGAGAACATTTGAAATTTCATTTGTAATTTCTTATGTTGGCTTAAACACTTACTATTATGTCAAACTTTTATTTTCATGTTAATGCATTGCATATGTTTGTTTTGAATTAATCCATTCGTTTCACTATATTTAAATTATGCTTATTACTTCTCTTTTGTGATATTTAAGTCTTGTTAAAGATGTAAGCCTTTAGAGGGAGGATGATGAAGATGATACCATAATTTCATAAGTATGCTTTTGAATAGACTATGTACATGCATTATTTTGATTCCTAAACAATGGATATATAAGGAAGTCAATCCTTAGTTAACCCTATTGAGCCTATGAAGTAGGAGTTTTAATTCTCTCAAATTAAAACCCTTAATCATAACCTGGGGCAGGGTAGTTCCTCGGTTAACTCAATTATGCCAGTTGTCCTTTTTATACACAACTAATGATGGTTCCCTGTAATCACTAAGTCAGACAGTCAATATCTAGCAAAAGAAAAGCTCACTAAGTAAAACCCTATGAAAGAGATTTAGTAAAAATTGAGACATCCTGCTGACTGTAATCTTGAAACAAATAGTTCAGGCAAAAGGAAGGGATAAGAAAGTCAAAAGAAAAGAGGTCACTACAAATCCTCAACAAAAAAAAAAGATGATTGGCTTTACAAATAAACTTCTGGTTTTCGAACCATCGCAAATGTCAGTGTTGCAATTCAAAACTCCTTTGGAGCCTCAATGCATAAGTTAACTAAACATAGAACGGAAGAACATCACGGAGGATGGGTTGAGTACAAATAAAATTTGAGCCTTTATCCTTTGTTTCTTAAACTGTGAACCAGACTATGTTACAACCCTTTAAAATTCCTAACTAAAGCATGGTTAGTTTGAAAGCGTACTACTACAAAAAGGTATCCTGACTCCTTTATGGCTTATTATAAATCTTGAGTTAATATTACAGTTTTTACAAACATTGTTTTTCTAAAATAATTCTTTTTCAAAACATCAAGACAGACATAAGCGTTGCATTTTGAATATCATTGTTTGCATATAACTAAGTTTTTGACAGCAGAGAAGCTTACATGATGAACATTCAATAAACCAAAGTCCTCCCGACAGACAAAGTTGCTTCATGGGCCTGACTCAATTAGATCAAAGCCAATGTATACAAGGGGCACGGTCACTATCTTCCAATTAAGGGGACACGCCATATTATTTTCAGATTCATCTGGGGAAGTCAGGTCAAGACTCAACGATGCTTAATAGCCAGGGGCAAATCTCCTCATCTGAATTTCTAGAAGCAACATTACCGAGTTCACGATGCCAGGGGCATGTTATTATGGGGAATCTCGTTTATTTCTCTCGAGGCAGTTCCTTTCAAATACTTCCATTATGGGAAAAATCATCCTCGGTTAGGGGAAACGTTCTCTTTTCAAATCTAATCAGATCAAATTCAGTTGCAAGCTTATTAACCATTACTCAGGCGTACACGATCCACCGCAGTATGAAAGCACATTCCTCTCATTACACTGCCTTGATACCGGGTTTCAGCAAAAACCATTATGGAAATTAATTGTTTGTGCCAATAGTATCGGATGGTGTCAGTATCATGTCTTCGGATTCAGTCATGATAATTCCTAGAAAATTACTCGGGGAAGTCGAGAATATCAAAAATTCTGAATCCATTGGTTATTTTGAATGAAAGTATGCTTTTGAATATGATTGATGTTTACCAAAAAATATATACATATAAAATTACAATAATAGCATTTACTAAGGACTCTTGGAGGTTGGAATCCCCAGCAGAGCTTATGTCCAACAGATCTCCATAGGCTCGTCCCCATAGAGTAATCACTACAGGTTTGTTCTAGCAAAATATTCCAAGTAGCCTATTCCCCGAAAAAGCTTTTACTTCCAACCCTACAAAGTCCCACGAAGGATTCTCTCAAGCCTGATATCCCCATAAGAGTTAACACTCTGTCAGATAAGTCTCTCAGAGGAATGTCCATCCCCTTTATCCCCAGTCAGGGTATTTAGGAACTTAATCCTTCAATAAAAAGCACGACGAACGATCAACTCTACTCAAATGCCTTCATTTTCAAACAAAAGTTGAAGATCCCAAGTATAGTATTCTAAAAGCAGACTGAAACGATGTTTTCATCTTCCTCAGCAGTAAACAAGGATTTACTTTCCCCAGCTAATAGTTGCTATATGAAGTTGCTAATATGCTTCAACTACATAATTCATCCATACATCATCTACCGCATAACATGGCATACACATACAAAACACATGTAACATTCTCATTTACATTAAGAACGTCATGCAATGCATTACATACATCAATGACCTCGCATAAAACTAACTTTGCCTTTTCAAGATAGTTCGCGATCAAATAAACATTGTCGTTTCCTAGATACGGTGCAGAGATAATCGAGACAACAATTTAATTCTGACACTCAATCAAGACAAAGATCTAGTTCTGATACTTAGTTCAGGATATTTTCCAGAGACAGTTCAGAAATGATCAAGACAAAGATCTAGTTCTGATACTTAGTTCGTGATATTTTCCAAAGATAGTTCAGAGACGATCAAGAGAAAGATCTAGTTCTGATACTTAGTTCAGGATATTTTCCAGAGACAGTTCACAGATGATCAAGACAAAGATCTAGTTCTGATACTTGGTTCAGGATATTTTCCAGAGACAGTTCAGAAATGATCAAGACAAAGATCTAGTTCTGATACTTAGTTCAAGATATTATTCAGAGACAGTTCAGAGACGGTCAAGACAATGATCTAGTTCTGATCCTTAGTTCATAATATTTTCCAGAGACAGTTCATAGACGATCAAGATAAAGATCTAGTTCTGATACTTAGTTCATGATATTTTCTAGAGACAATTCAGATACGATCACGACAAAGATCTAGTTCTGATACTTAGTTCAGGATATTTTCCAAAGACAGTTCAAAAACGATCAAGACAGAGATATAGTTCTGATACTTAGTTCAGGATATTTTCCAGAGACAGTTCAGAGACGATCAAGACAAAGATCTAATTATGATACTTAGTTTAGGAGATTTTCCAGAGACAGTTCAGAGACGATCAAGACAAAGATTTAGTTCTGATACTCATTCCAGAACAACATTCAGATATAGTCAAACATAGACACATTCTGATACTCATATCAACAGACACTTTGGATGACATCTATAAGCCCATCTCCAATTACTCTGAATGGCATCTTTAAGCCCATTCAAGGAATACAATCAACCAACGGTTCACTTTGTGCACTCGTGAGTGCAAATTTCTGGGCACTTATATGTTCAATCCTCTTCCACCTTCAGATCGCAATTGGCACGCATACCAATCTAACTCCTCATGTCTAAGAAGATTGAACAGGGGCAGCTGTTGTACCCCAAAATTTTCCCTCATATATTTGAGATAAATTGATTCTTTTTTACCCGATTCATATGCTTTCTGGTGCCTTTTTATTTCAAATAAATAAAATAACACAATTGGTAGAAAGATGGGTATAAGGGATATAAATGTGAGAGGTTGTGAGTTCGAATCCCACATTCCGTTCTTTTTAACTTTTATTTTTCCTTTACTAATAACTTTTTTCTTTTTTTATTTCTTTATAAAAAAAATCATAAAAATAGCATTTTTTGTTATTTAATTTTTAATTTTCGTATTTGCATTTAATAAATTTTTAAAAATATGATTTTTTCATTAAAATTATTATTTTATGGAAAAAATATCACAAAAATAGTATTTTTTATTATTTAATTTTAAATTTTCGTATTTGCATTTAATGCATTTTTAAAAAAAAATCATTAAAATCATTATTTTATGAAAAAATCTCAAAAAAAATCATAATAGATACCAAAAACATTTCTTTTCTTGTATACTCGTTTTCTATTGGTCAGTTTATTTTATTTTTGTGTCATACTTAGTTTCTAATTGGTCTACTTGGTGACCAAGTAAAAATTAGATATTGTTTGATTTTGTTCAAATGTTTTTTTATCAATAGGAATTAAGACTGATTTTTTTCCTTTTAAGCTATTAAACCTAATTTTCTAAATCTATAAATAGATGTTGTTTTACACATAAGAGTCTCCTCTCTCACCCACAATACACGAATTCTTGCCTCAAAAAGAGAGAACAAAAACCTAAACAAAAAAAGAAAAGAAAAGGCAGCAACGGATCATTGGAGCGGGGTACTTGTTTCCTTCTTATATCGTTCCAATTACGTTATGCACGTTAAACAACATTTGTTTTATTTGTTCTTTTTGGTAAAGACTATGATATATACATATATATTGTTTAGATGTTTTGACTAATCACGTTTTTTTAACTTTGTTTTTTATTCCTTTTTTTATATCATATAGAATATATTAATATTAATATAATATAATATATAATATATAATATATATTTCTAATCCATAAAAATAACTTTTTATTTTCTTTTGTTAAATATTTTTTTATGATCTGATCGGATCATGTCGGTACGTTGTTTGCAGATTTGTGTGTATGAGGCGTGACACTTGTGTTGATCTGATCCAGATGTGATGATCGCAATTTTGCGTTAGTAACGTTGTTATTTTTTTTAATTAATTAATTCCTTTTATTTTATTTTAGTTATTTATTTATTTTTACTTTTTTAAAATTTAGATCTGCATGGTTTTGACCTTATTGCGATGATACCGTTAAGTGTAGCAAATTAGTTGCGGATCGTGTCATTTTAACTGTGAGATTCTAATTTTATTTTTGTATTTCGATTTTATACACGTCTGATGGTTTGGTCTAGCGGCATTCCGCTTTACGTGTGCCGACCAATTCGTGTTTCCATTTGCAAATTTGGGTTTTATTTCGATTTTATTATATTGTGAATTTTCTTGATTCGATTTGCGATGACCGTTTACACGATAACAATTTTTCTTATTTTAATTTTTGTTAAATTTCAACGATCCAACGTCGTTATGTCTTATTGTAATAATATTTTTATTTTTCTTATGTACTTCTGATTTAGCTAAAAACTAATTAACTAAAAAAATAAAAAATAATAATATTTTCTTTTTGTTGTAGTTTATTTTCTTAGAATGAATGTATAGGAATAAATAGACTTGTAATTTATTTTTCGCATTTTATTTTTCACACTCCCTTAATTATGTAACTCTCCCAAAGCATTGTAATAGTTGTAGGATTTATTCTCTCGCACTTTATTTACCCGCACTTATACTTGTATGCTTGTATGTATATAAATGTTAGATGTATGCTAATAGGATTGTATGGCAAGACTAAAAGTAAACGCTAAATAACCTTAATTTCAAGACTAAATTAACTGAACTGAATACGCTTGCACACTCACACCTCTAGGGTAACCTCTCTTTATTGCCTTATGAAATATGGTCAAGTCCCTCGAACATAGGGATACCTTAACTTGTTGCTTAAAGAAATAAATCATCATTGTTGCCTTTATCGAATAAAAGATCATAGTCCCTCGTTGACCCTTTGAGTTGCCTACGAAAAGATGATCTCGTCCCTCGATGACCCTACGAAAAAGATCATAGCCACTTGATGATCCTTTGATTTGCCTTCGAATAAAAGATCTTGTCCCTACGAAAATGATGATAGTCCATTCGAATTGCTAAGGTATCCTTACATGTTTCCTTTTATGACCATTCGATGACCCTACACTTGTCCCTCCAAATCCAAGGATAAGACTACTTACAAACTAATAGTAAGGATAGTTCTATCCCTAAGGAAACGAAAATGACAAGAAAGACCTTACAATTTAGGGTAGGTAACTCTTAAACGTTTGCTCATAACTTTCAAAACAAATACTTTTTACATCCCACACTCTTCTTTTTCAAAATACTTTCAAACAAGTAAACACTTTATATACATTCATACGAGAATCATTACAAAGTTAAATCTTTTCGAAAATATTTTAATCACACACTACACTTTTCAAACAAAACAAGTATAAAGTGAGCTAAGCAGTTAAAAGCTCATGGATAACCATGGATACAAAGGATGTTAACACCTTCCCTTTGAATAACTTACCCCCTGAACTCAAAATCTTTTAAAAGGTCTTTCATGTTCTTTTATGTCTTTCCTAATTGGAGGAAATAAAAGTCGGTGGTGACTCTTGCTTACCGCAACATATTTTGCAACAAAAAACTAAAAGTTAGTTCTCCCATCGTGTTACAGGGAGGCTTGTGTTGAAGGAGAAAATTGTGTTTGAAGTTGGACCATTCTTGCTGAAAATAGTAAGATGAAGTCAAATATAAAATGTGTGATAATAGGAAAAGGTAAGATTATCTGAGACGTAAGTGGCGCAATCCATGATGAAGGGGAGTGGGGGCACTTGCTTTTTGTGTGGTTGTAGCATACTTATTTAATTTACTTTAAGTGTGGCATTAATGAATTAATTAAGTAATGGTTAGACATGTAATGGGATTAGTTGAATTAAATAAAACAAAATAGTATTATGTAGATGAATTAAATAAAATATGGTGGAGTTTAGAGGTAGTAATAGTGAACTGTAGCAGAAAGTAGAAACGAGGAAATTAGCAGGTACTGGTATATTACACCATAATCAAATTTGATAGCAGTCAGAAAATATAGCAGAAAAATGTATGTATCAGTAAGTTGAAATTTAGTAGAATAAGTGGAATTTATTGTTAGTAATAGCAAGGTTGGGAGTAAAATAAGTGGAATTTATTGTTAGTAAGTGGAATTTATTGTGGTTGAAGTTGTAGGTCTGATAAACAGTGTTGATTTAAGTTGTTGCAGTTGATTCATGATTGTTGTTGTTAAGTTGTAGGCCTATGGAAAATGTTGAATTGTCGTTTTTGTCACTAAGTTGCAATAGTAGGTATTTTTTGTTAAGTTGTTGTAGTATGTTGTTGTTGCTAAGTTGGAATAGTATATTGTTGTTGTGTTGCTAAATAATTACTATTGTTGTTGTTCTGAGATTGGAGTTGAGTCGCATCACATACATTTCATTTTCTATGTTGGAGCTAATGCTCAACCACGCTGGCCAAGATTGGCAAAGAATTATAAGTTGAAGTTGAAGGCTTATGCCTTGTTGTTGCCTCGATAAACTGGAACTTTCTAAGTATGGAGTTCTGCTCCAATGGTACCACATGCATATGCATAGTTGATGTCGCATTCGAGTTGCATATTATAAGTCTTATGTTGATTATTGTTTTGTTGTTGTTGGATAGTGGTGAAATTGTATGATTCTAGTCTAATGTATTGATTATCATACTTCTGTTTATATCTTTTGATATCTCACCCCTTCTGTTTGAATGTTGCCCTTTGTTGGTAATGTGTAGGTAATCCAGAGATAGAGATGAATACTTTAGTAGATTTGAGTCGGTGTTGTCGCTCTGATACGTAGCACTAGGGGGATAACGCATGTTTTATGTTGATGTTAAATAGTATTATAGATGCTGAATTTTAAAGTTGTTGTATTAAAAAAGTGTTGTTTTGAGTTGTTTTGATGTTAAACACGAATTGTGATCTAATAAAGTTGAATTTTATAAATTCGCTTCGTAATAATGAAGCATGTTATTTTAAATACTAATTTGTGTTAGATCTTGTTTTTAAGTTTAAAATTTATTGTCCCATTTGAATTGTCAAAATTTTATACTCTGATTATACAATTAATTTTCGGGTAGAAATGGGGTGTTACAGAAGGAGGATCTTGGGATAATAATTTGTTGTTGATTGGGTTTACCTACAATAATAGTTATCATGCTAGTATTGGAATGGCACCGTATGAAGCGTTGTACGGTATGCGGTGTTAGACTCCCCTATGTTGGTATGAATCAGGCGAGAATGCAGTACTTAGACCCGAGATCTTGCAGGAAACGACTGAGAGGATTAAGATGATACAAGAAAGAATGAAGGCTTCTCAGAGTTGACAGAAGAGTTATCATGATAAGAGGAGGAAAGCTTTTGAGTTCCAAGAGGGAGACCATATGTCCTTGAGAGTTACTTTGATGACTGGTGTTGGGCGAGCTTTGAAGTCTAGAAAGCTTACTCCGTGTTTTATTGGTCCGTATCAAATTTCGTAAAAGATCAGAGCGGTGGCATATCGGATTGTGTTACCACCATCGCTTGTGAATTTGCATGATGTGTTTCATCTGTCGCAATTGAGGATGTGTATGATTGGTCGCATGTGATTCAGATGGATGACATACAGGTAAGGGATAACCTAACTGTTGAGGCATTACCATTGCGAATAGATGGCCGAGAAATGAAGCAGTTACAAGGAAAAGAGATTGCCTTGGTAAAGGTATTGTGGGGTGGACCAGCAGGTGAAAGTTGGACTTGGGAACATGAAGATTAGATGAAGGAGTCGTATCCGACTCTGTTTGCTTCAGGTAAATTTTCAAGGACAAAAATTCTTAAATTGGGGGAGATTTGTAACGACCTAAAATTCATAATTTTAATTATTGGTAATTATTTATGAATATATGGCATGTTGTGATGTGTTTTGGTGTTGGTATGATGAAATTGTTGATTTATAAGATTAAATGGATATTTTGAGTTTATTTAGATGGATATTATTATTTAATTAAATAAAAGGAAAATTAGAGGTATGAGGGGTATAATGGTCTTTTATGGAGAATTAGTAAGAGTAGAATGGGAAAAACATATTTGGGGTCCTAGCGGTAAGATTGATAATAGGAATTTGAGGGTTTGGAATACAATCAGTCTTCAGGATCGTGTTTGGGAGAGAAGAGAGAAAAGCTCTGAAGAATGGAGAGGATAGGCGAAGACTTGAAGAATTTTCCGGAGTTTTTGAGAAAAGACCGTAGAAAAGCTTCACTCTAAGGTTTGAGAAGTATTGCTTTTTAATGTTCTTGATGAAGAGTTTAGGTAATGGGGATAGTTGGGGTTTTAGGAAAAAAAACCTAAGAATTTAGGAGTAGAATTGAGGTATTATTGATGAATTGATGTATGTTGTGTGTTGTAAACGATGTAGGTGTGTTAATTATAGATTTTATACTGAAAATTTGTGGTTAAAAATGATGAAAAACTGGTTTTTGGAGTGAAGAATCGTAGCAGGAGTTTACTATCATCGCAAAATTGGGATGCTGAAATTTGCCTTGCCCGCTTAGCGAGCAGTGAAAATTGTGAATTTCTCTAACCCAAGGAGACCTCTTAGCGAGCAAGGGGGTCTCTTAGCGAGCCCTAGAATTGAAAAAATAATGATTTAATTGCAGAAAATGGTCTAATGATATGTAGATGTGATATATTGATGTCGTGATGTATTATACTTGTTGCCATGATTTATGTTTATGTTTTAGTGATCAGTTTAATGATAGAAATGAAGTTAAGCTGTAAGTTGATTATATGTCGATTATTAACATGAATGTCAATGCAAATGTTGAATTATGTTGATTATGTTGAATTGTTGTATCGTTGCATTAATGGCATACCTATGTTTTTAAAGGCTTCGATCTCATAGTGTGGATCGAGGTTATGTTGATTATATTGTGCTCCCCTGTGGAGGGTAGATGGCCCAATGTCCATCATATGTTGAAATTGGTACCACATGTATTTATGAAGTTGCATTTCATTCTTGGTGGCATAGCATGATGCATATGTGTGGAATAGATGTTTGATAAGTTTGATGATGTGATGAGTGAGAATTCTGATGTATTGATATATGATGAATGTTGCATGATTATCTTTACTTTGTGTCAAATATATTGATTCATGATTACTCACCCTGCCTGCCTTTAGTGAGGGTCTATTATGTCATCCTGCAGATACTCAAGAATAAGCTTGGTGCATGGACGTAGCTTGAAGTGTTATTTCTTTTGTCGTTTATTTAGTTAGGTGTGGTGTCTTGCTTTGTGTCATGTAACATCGGAATGGGAATGCTTGAGAACCATTGTGTTCACTTTATTTTACTTTTGAGTTAATGATGTTTTGAATTAAACTTTGAATTTTCTTATTGAGTTGATGAAGTTAATGACTTATTATTCACTGTGTAATAACGTTGGTATTTAGATGTGAATACATGTTGTAACCCGTGTTATGGGACATGAAAGAAAGGTGATGTTTTTGATGTTTGTTAAAAGAAGAAATGTGATACTTTTTTGATGATACTCTGATTTTATTGATTAACCATGTTATATTTTGTTATGGGGTAAAAGAGTGTTACATTTCTCATTTTTTGCAAATTCGTCTTCAATGCATTAACAAAGAAAATACTTTGGCTATGATACATATTGTTTCTGTAGCAATGGAAAAAAGTATAAGAAGTATGAAGCTATGATAGAAACTTCATCCACCTTGTAATTTTTCTTCATTACTTCACGAATAAGATATTTTTCATACAGGGTGCTTCATAAGCTAGGTGAACTTCATTGTAATGGTACATATGGCAACAATGTATCTTGTTTGTTACAGTCCCACTTAGGTTACAGTCTCACTTCTTAGGGTTTTGTTTCAACTTTTGTTGGTTTTGTTTTAAATACTAACAAATTTTCGTTTATTTGAAATAGCTGAAGTATTATAGTAAAGATGATACATGGTGATGATGATGGTGGTAGCAAGCGTATAGTATGAGTTGATAAGGTATATATATATATATATATATATATATATATATATATATATAAATATATATATATATATATATATATATATATATATATATATATATATATATATATATATATGAAGTCCTTTTATTATTGTATATGAAATTTAGTTTATTATATACTATGTATATTGTTTGTTTAACTATCCTTTTATTGAAAATGCAATCATTTAAATTGACATAGAAACTTATAATCTGAAAAATAAGATGTATTTGAAAATCAACTTATATCAAACAATGTTTTTCGAATAGCTTGTGTCTCATTTTGCACATTTTATGTTCCTTAGCACATAATATATGGTTCAATGGTCTGTTTGCTTCAATTCATCGAATTTATAATTCTACTTTACCTCATTGTCGTCACATGTCACCGTGATTGTTATGATCATGATTGTCATGATGATAAGTTATCATAACAATCGTGATGATAAACGATGATGATGAGGTAAACTATAATAAAAGAAATCGATGTATTGAAGGAAACCGACCGTTGAACCATATTTGTACTAAGGAACATAAAATGTGCACGATGAGACACATGCAATTCGAAAAACAGTGGTGTGTTTAAGTTGATTTTCAAGAACAGTTTAATTTTCAGATTATATAGTTCTTTACCGATTTTAATGGTTGTATCTCTTTAATTAGGTGTATGGTAAAAAAAACAATATACATTGGTATATAATAAACTAAGGGTACGTTCCACAACGGTTGAAA
Source organism: Lathyrus aphaca (assembly GCA_963966055.1). Classification (NCBI taxonomy): domain Eukaryota; kingdom Viridiplantae; phylum Streptophyta; class Magnoliopsida; order Fabales; family Fabaceae; genus Lathyrus; species Lathyrus aphaca. The sequence continues at coordinate 480,309,952 of OZ014525.1, read as the reverse complement.
CTCATAACCGTTGTGATATTCTGTATATATCACAACTATTGTTATACATAACTGTTATAATATACTGTCGCTCCCGACAAATGAAAATGGATCAGATAAAGGTACAAGCGCGAACGGTCGGCGAAAGGGACAATGAGAACACACAGCCGTGAACTCACTGGGGATGAAAAGAGTCGCCAGCTAGGCATTTTTATCCCGGAGGAAAGGTAATGCTGCATAGACCTAGAAAGATAAGGATAAGACGGTTGCGAACCAGAGAGACTGAGAAAGGGGGTTGGTTACAACCTGGGAAGGTATTAGCACCCAGATTGTCCGTCGTACTCGACGGGATCCACGCTTGAAAGATTTGTGTTTTAAAGGGGTAGTGTCAGTGCAATTTGTGTATAAAATAGCTGGGAAAGAAATGTACAGGTGTCAGTGTATGAGAAGTGAGGTGTGATCAATATACAGTGTCAGTGTGAGGGAAAAAATGAAATGCTCATGATAATGAGGCTTAAAAGAATGAAGCTGAAAGAGGGGGAATATACAGAGACTTTTGTTCGATAACTGTTAAGTCATGCCTACGTATCCTCTCGTGCAATGAGGAAGTCAGAACACCGTAGTTCGACCCAAAGAGACTGAAAGATGAATTGACTTGTGAACTGCTTGCTTGTCTATGCTCAAGTGTATGACCTGTCTGGCTCAGGTGCAAACTGTCTTGCATTAGACGGAAGAAGCAAGTTCTCGTTTGTGAGTGAATGAGATGAGAAAAGAATCCCGGAGGAGACGATTATTGTTTGTTTTTGTGTTTTCAGTCTTTTATTGCTTTTTGAAGTTTGTCATAAGAAAATGAGCTTAAGCCTAAACCAACGGGTTAGTAAACTCATCACATCATCCCTCTGATTAGGGGTAATGAGAATACCTTAAGTGTGAAGTCAGATTCTCACACTTAATCACCATGATGCAGGATTAAGATCATTAACCTACTTGTGATTATTTAGATGTTTTTGGTGTTTGTTTGGTGTTGAGTAATGAGGTTAAGCCATAATCAAGGATTAAACAGACTCATTACACCATCCTAATAGAAGGATAATAGATGAGAATGTTTAAGCTGAGGAAAACTCCTCAACTTAATCCATGATTAGGGATTAAACTCATGACAAAAAAAGCTTTTGATTAAGTGGATTTTACTTAATGATATGATGATGAAGTGAATTTTATGATTTGTAAGACAACTTGAGGGGGACTTGTCCATTAACACTAGGGTTAGTCCTTCTTAACCATTTAAGGAAGAATTAGAACCCTGATGCAAGGCCCAAGTTACAAGTGTGATATCTTGATGATTATTATGTGAATTGATTAGGAGATTTAAACACATTAAGGGTTTAACACTTAGGATTAAAGTTATACACTCCATCCTAATAGAAGGATGCAGGCATAAGCTTAATCACAAAGCCTTAAAGCCTTTAGGGTTTAGTCCCTGATTATGAGGTGAGAAGAGAGGACTCAAAGAGAGACACAAAGGTAAAACTAAGAGGGGAGACTAATCAAAACCCTAATTCATTGTCATGCTTGGTTGTTCCTAAGGTTTGTGAGGTTTTCAAGAACAATCTTCAATGGAACCACCAGGAAGCAGATGAACAGGATCAGGAGAAGCAAAGTGACTTGCTTCATTCAAGAAGTCAAGTCACTTGAAGAAAGAAAGTGGGAGGAGAAAGAATGAGCAAGCTCAAACTCAAACACATATAGAAATGCAGCAATGGATGCAAGAGAGATGAGAAGAAAAGTTATGAGAAGTGAAGGCAAATTCACTTCTCAAAGTTACTTACCACCTGAAATGTTAGAAAGAAATGCAATGCAATGCAAAATGAGATGAAATGGTATGATGCTAAGCAAAGCCAGAAGCATGTTGATGATGATTATGATGCTATGAGATGATATAAACATGAGGCAGCACATGGGAATGTTCATACAAGATCATGGATGCAGATGATGCAAGTTAAGGAGCATGGATGCACATGAAAAGTTATGAAACATACAAGGCAAATGACATGGCAAACATATGATGCAATGATCAAACATGCTTTCTATATGTCTTAAGATGTCAAGTGAAACACAAGAATGCACAAAATGCAAAGACAAGTCATGTTATGCAAGAGGATGCAAGAGGTATGCAAATGAAAGCTCAAATTAGGGTTTATGAATCAAACAACAAACACAAACCAAAAACAGAAGCAAACCCTAAGATAAAAAATTGAAAATGCCACACAAAGGACCCCTAATCCCATACTAAACCAATGCCCAAAGGAGAGGTCTCAACTCTTAACCAATCTTAAGTTATGATTTTTCTAAGTTATTAGGGTTTTTAGGGTTCCTAAACAAGAGAAATGCCAAACAATTGGAAAATACAAGATCAAATCATGGCCATTTTATCCTAGAAACTACATGCAAAACATAAGACAATGCAAGAAGAACCAATGTCCAACTCTTCTCAAATAGGCAGAAATGAATTTTTGAATTTATGATCAAAATAATGCACAAAATATGATTTAATTCAATGAAAAATTCTTAAAATGCATCAAGATCAAAAAAGAAATTTGGTTTGAAGGTTGGACAATGTTTCTAAATGCCTTAGAACATTTCATGAATTTTTTTGTAATTTTTAAATACCTAAAAGTATTTTTAATTAATTAATTCCCATTAATCAATTAAAAATAATCTTTTAAATATTTAAAAATACTTTTTTAATGATAAAAAATAAAATAAAAATGTTTTTGGGTCTTAAAAATTAATAAAACTTTTAGGAAAAAGTTTCATAATTTTTAAGAATTTTTAACTATTTTAAAATAATTATGCAAGTTTAATGAAACAAAATGAATTAAAAATCAAATAAAAAAAGAAAGTAAGCTAGATGGAGGGCCAGGATGAAGCCTGAGTTTAAATGCGTTGACTGGCGCGTGAATGAAGGGCCCAGATGGCTCCTGAATTAATTAACTTAATTAAAGATTAATTAAACTAATGAGAGAGATTAGGGCTAATGAAAAGGATCTGGGCCATCCAAAAGGGAGGGAAGTCAACAAGTCAAAGGCCATCTACGGCCAAAATTCAAACTGGAGTTAATTACGCAATTAGGGCACAAATCACTTTCAGGTGGCCGGAGAAGACTTCCGGTCGTCTTCTCCGGCCAGCATCTCACCTGAGAAATCCCCAAACCCCTCAAATCGTATCAAAAATGAAAACTAAGAACTGGGAAATGATCTCCAACCTCTCACGAATCAAACCCCTCTCTCAAAACAAATTTCTTCTTCCTAAACAAACTGAATCGAAAGAAATAAAAACTAGGGCACGCAAGCTTCAGAGACAAATTAAATGCTCAAATCAAAGCCATTTCAAAAACTAAGAACATCAGGATAATCAGTGAATCACATAGAACAAGTTTGGAACAAAAGAAATGATTTCTGGAAAAATAATTTTCGAGCTACCTGAGATTTGGAGCTTTCAACTTGGGGACTTTCTGGCCGCTTCTCCTTGTGCAATCTACTCCACTTGATCCCCAGATGATGTTTGAATGCTCAATGAGAGTTTAAGTTGGCTGGATAATGAGTTTCGAAAGCTCCTGCTCAAGCTCAGTCAGAAATGGCAATGGAGTTTCAGGCAGTTTCAGGTCATGGTGAATGGTTCTCTGTGGTCCAGATGATGTGTGGAGAAGGTCTGTGGTGTTTGTTTTGATGTTTGTGAGCTAGGGAGAGAGATTCGAATGGAACTGCAAGTTGAGGTGAAGAATGGCAGTGGGGTGTTCTTGCTTGTTTCAGGCTTGGCTCTTGGTGCTTTGAGGTCTATGAAGTGTGGTGAGTTGAAGTGTGGAAATGGTTTGAGTGTTTGATGGCTGGGCAGAGAGATTCGAAGACAAATGCAGCTTGGTGTGTTTTTGTGTATGTGATGAATGAGAGTGTTTCAGCCTTGCTAGATGTGTGTTATGGCCAGCATATGGAAAGTATATTTTAATCCCATAGGTCAGGGGATGTGACATGGCCTGCTGTGATAGGTAGGTCACCTTTTGCCAAAATGTCAACTTCTTTGTAAGAGAAAGTATGGCTCTTCTATAGCTAGTACAAGGCATGGCTCTTGTGCAGCAAGATGAGGTGAGAGGCTAGCAAAGTGCAGTAACCAATGCAGCAAGTTGTAGGAAGCATGATCATGAGTTTTTGCAAGTTGTGGCTTTTGGTTCACATGTGACTATTTTTGCTACACAAACCATAAACATGAGGGATTCTTAGTCCAAATCTGATTTTTAGTGTCTATGTGATGTTTGCATACTGGTTTGAAGTGAGTTAGAGGTCACAATTGGCTTTTGTTCATGATTTTGCAAAATTCACACTTGGTGCATAACTTGAAAATCAATGATTTTTGGCAACTTTGTCACACCATAACTTTTGATCCAAGAAGAGTTTGATCATGTTCTTGTACTTTTTGAAAAGGGAAAAATGAGATCTACAACTTTCATGACCAAGGTTTTTTCATTTGAAGCATTTTTGGATCAAGAATCAAGGCTTGAAAAATGACCTAAAATGAAGCATTCTTGAAAAGTCAACTATGCCCAAAAAGTCAACATTTGCAAAACTTCCAAATTCTTGATTTCTATGAACTTCAACCTTCTTCCATGATCAAATAAAGATCATATACACTCAAAATGATGAAGATCACCCATTGGTTGGGTCATTGGGGGCCTCAGATGCCCTGATTTTGCACTGACTTGTCTGAAAAGTCAACCCTTGATCAGATGACTTCCCCATGGAATTTCTTCATGAAAATTGATATGCATACTCCCTATACCATATAGAGACCAATGGAAACAAGAATGACCAAAAAATTTGGAGTTATGGCCTCTGAAACCAAAACCCTAATTTTAGGTCAACTATGCAGTCAAACCTGGCTCTGCATCCACTCAAACCCCAGTCCTTGTGATTCCTTTGCATTTTTGACTTTGTGAGGATGTAATATGATGTAGGAACACACATGGACCCCTTTGAAGTGATTGGTAGCCTTTGGAGTGGCTCAAGAAGTTCTGAGATTGCTCAGATCACAAACCCTAGGTGCAGATGACTTAGGACCAATGCAGTGAATCAAAAATGAAACATGAGATGATATGATTGAGCTTATGCATATGAGAATGATCACAAGCCATGGTGTGAATGGGTGAGGGCAAATTTGGGGTGTTTACATATACCACACTTTCCAGAATATAACAACGGTCTCAGGTTCGTGATTATAAGTAACGTACTTACGACAACACTCTACATAACAACACATTGATCTGCGTGATTATATGTAGTTTACAATCATTGTTAAATGGGTTTTTTCGTAGTAGTGTGTTGACATTATTTTTCAAAGATTTTTTATTTCCTCTTGGAATTGATTGACTCATGATGAGAAGGGTAAGATGAAATATAGCTTATATGAGTGGATTAAACTCCCTCTTTATTTTTTGGAGTAGGGTTCCTCCATTGTTGTGAGAGTTTTGGTAGAGTTCCTAAGTTGTACAACCTTAGTTGGAGTTGATTGTATTTTTATTCTATCTTAGGTTGAGATCTCTTAATCTCTTATTAATGAAGATTGCTAATTAAAAAATAAAAATAAAAACCCGTGCTCCAAGGACATAAATTAAGAGATAAATACAAAAAATAAAATTACGAAAAATTGTGTTTTAAATTTAATACAAATTTATAATTAATGATTTTATTATTTTTTTCAATAATAATTTTTATTTATGACTTTTTTAGATGTGCCTCAAGGACACATGGTAGCATTATCTTTATTTATTTTATTATTATATACTTTTTCTTTAAAATATATACATTTTATTTTATTAGATCAAAAGTGAACCATAAACATTCATATTCATATGTTTGATCTTAAAAGTTATGAATAAAATAAATTTTTTAAATACTTATTCTCCCATTTAATAAATAGTCAATGGATAATTAAAGTATGAATATTTTTTCTCAAGTCAATATAAATACAAGAAAAATACTATTTTCAAATTAATTTTATAATTTAAAAATAAAAAATTGTTTTATAATAAATTAGATAAAATAAAAGTCAACCATAAACATTCATATCAATATACATGATATTTATAAGAGTTATGAATTAAATAAATATTTTAAATATTTATTCTGCAAATAGTGAATAGCTAATTAATGTTTGTATTTTTCTCAAGTCATAAAAATACTAAAACAAAAAACAAAATCTTCAAATTAAATTTATAATTTAGAAATAAAAAAATTATTTTTTAATAAATTAAAAATATATAATTTATAAACTGAAATAATCTACTATATACTAGAAAAAAAGTGTGACATTGACTTGAATATGATTAAAAAATGTGAATATGATTAAAAAAATGTTCCTAATAAATTGATTAAAAATAATTTTACTTGTTAGAAATTATTTTTAAGGGAGTAATGTGTGTCACTAATAATAACTTATATAATTTCAAATATTATTAAGTTAATAGAAAATATTTCCAATTAAAGTGTGTAACCATTTAAATGACCAAAAATGTGTATTAATATTTAATAATTTAGTTAAAATAAAATCACTTTGATGTATATCAATAATTGAAATGTACATGAGAAAAGCATGACATTGACTCGATTATGATTTAGAAGTATTACTAATAAATTAGTTAAAACTATTTTTACAAGTTAAAAATGATCTTTAGGTGGCAAAGTGTTATTAATTAAAATAAAAATGAAACAAATATTTACAATTGATGTATACAAAAATTTGAGACAAATGTTATATTTTTGATAAATATAAAAATAATTATTATATTTTTGATAAATATAATAATTAAAATGCTACAAATATTTGTTTTTATATAAAAAAGAAAAACATGAAACAATTATTTTTGTTTGATTTAAGTAACATGGAATGGGTCGTTTAAATATAATTATTTTTCAATTGTGCAAATTATAAGAAACGAGAAAATTGAAATTATTCATTAAAATATTGAAAAATAAAAACTTATTCATAATTGTTGATACAAATGTTTATAAACCAAAAAATATATATTATTGATACAAATAATTTTATAGACGGGGAAAAAATATATTATTGATACAAATATTTTTATAAACGGAAAAAATGTATTATTGATCCAAATGTTTTAATAAACGAATAAAAAAAACTATTACTGATACATATATTTTTATAAACAGAAAAAATATATATTATTAATAAAAATATTTTTATAAACAACTATTTTTTACAAAGAGTTCATCAAAATTTTAATAAAATAATACCAAATAAAAATAACTTTTATATAGATAAAATATATTATAATTGATCGAAATATTTTAAAACATCACATTGTTTTGATAAATCGAAAATTTTCTGCTATTGACCCAACCGATGACAATTCCCATATAATTTTTTTAATACAACTTAAATAAACACGAATTTCTTACTAGTTCAATCAAACATCAAACTTATCCAACATCAAACTTTAAAATATACTGAGAGAAATAAAATGCAAGATCTAACACCCAAAATATATTAAGCCTCATACAATAAGATGTGAGGTTATTTATTAATTAAATTTCCTCAATTAATAGCATTGATCATCATCTTGGCTTACAAAAAGCTCATTATTCTCATGCTGATTTAATCCACAAAGTATACAACATGAGCATGTGTGTGTATTAACAGTAGTGTCACATCTACAACGACGAGCCTGAGCACCTTTAAACCTTGCATTTAATTCAGCATTGCAGTCACGTTGAGCATGTAGACAGTCACCACTCAATCCTGTAACAACTTTAGGGCAAAATTTGATATTGGGTTCTATACCTACATGAACAACATTATAGAAAGAAAAAAAAAATTATCAAACATCTTACATAATAATAATAATAATAATAATAATAATAATAATAATAATAATAATATACCAGATCCATAGCTAAGGTTGAAGAGAGCAATCAAAGCAACCACAAGTAGAAGAACACTTTCTAGCTTCATGATGATATTAACAAACTGAGTATTATAAAATAGAACTTTGAAAATGTGAAAGAAAAGGTTTGGAAATGTTGTGACAATGTAAGAGGAGTAGAACACACATATATATGCATTGCTAGAGTTCACTTTATATTAATAATATATTTTGACTTTATTTATAAAGTTATTTATAAATTTAAAACTACTATAAAGATTTTTAATTCTTGTGGTCTAATAAAGAGATTCATGTATTTAGACATAGAGGTGGGGAAAAAAAATCCTTTTCAATTATTTAAAATATCTAGAATTTTTTTTCAATATATTTAAATAATATATTTAAATAATATATTTAAAATATCTAGAATTTTTTTTCAAAAATAATATAAATTAAAAATATTACAACATTAAATATTTAAAAAGGTACCACGGTTTATATTATTAAATGTCAATTATCATATAAAAATAAGTTATTACATTTAGATTGATTTATTTTTACAGAAAAAAATGGAAATTAAGATGTCGCGAAAGTTGTTGAGAATATCTTGCTTTATTTGGTTTTGTGTTTGATTCTAGAAGTGTTTACTTGTTTTGGTTCAGGTTTGTTAAGTCTAAGATTTTGGTGAAGTAGCTTTGAAAGAAAGATTTGATTGACTAATATTTGTAGACCACTTGTTGAGCAAGACATCTTGAACATGTTGTGTAACATCTTAGCGCGCGTGTGTTTTAACACCCTAACTTATTTAATTGTCTATTTCAATTAGTTATCATGAACCCTAACCTAACTTGGGCGTTGGAGTGCTAACCATGTAGTTATCCCCCCTGATCCGCCATGTCAAAGATTAGCAACGCCGATTCAAGATCAACATTGATTGGTAACATCACTTCAAGATTAATGTCTCTGATTCAATCCTCTATATTTTCTGATTCTGCAACAGAACAAATGCCCGTTAGGCTTTCCTTCTTATGTATTTAAACATTTTTGGTGTGGTCGTTAGGATTACTTTTGATCATAATATATTTTAATATTTTTCTCTATCTTCCATAGTTCTACCTGGCAGGTTTGTCCCTTGCAAACCTGTATTTTCATATTAGGTTTAACACTTGTTAATCTGTAGTGTTTCTGATTGCGTTAGGTGGCATTAGAGCAAGTTTCTCCTTTTTTTTTAGCTTGATCATCCATGGGAGATCATGCGGTGACCATATTAGATCTTGAGAGAATTATTATGGCTTTTATCATGGCTATAACTACTTTGATTGAACAGATGGAAACTTTAGCAAATTAGGTAAACAACACCAACAACAATGGGAATCATCAAATAGACAGAGGAAGAGAACAAATTAGGGTTCCACGAGGCGAAAATAATAGTGTTGTTATTGCTAAAAATTTAAGTTCTAGAGAAGAAGAAGAAACCTACAAGGAAGAGGTTGGTTCCTGGAAATCTAAAATATAACCATGACTATCAAGTGAAGGTTAATATTCCATTGTTCTATGGAAAGATGGGAGTGGGGGGAGTTTCTAGATTTGCATACCGACATTGATAATTTCTTTGACATTATGGGTGTCTCTAAGAATAAGAAAGTTAAGATGGTGGTGATCATGCTTATGAGTAATGTTGTCTGGTTGGATAAATTTGTTGTTTAGATGATGAGGCAGAGGAAGGGGTCTGTCAGAACTTGGAGAAAAATGAAACAATTGATGTTGAAGAAATTTTTAATGAAGGATTATGAAAAGATTCTTTATAAGATGTATTTTGAGTGTGTTCAAGGTAAGAGAGATATGACATAATACACAACTGAGTTTTTGCATTTTTTAGCATAATGAATTGGGAGAATCGGAGAGCCGAAACGTGGCTCGATACATCAGTGGCTTAAAGGGATCCTTAAAAGAGAATATGATCAGTTCACAAATTGTATGGATTGTGGCTGAAGGATCTAGGCTAGATTAGAAGGAATAATTTATGGAGAAATTCCCTCAAAATTTCTCATCTTTTAGAAGGTATTCGCCCCAAAATAACATTGAATTAGGAGGAGAAGGGGAAAAGAGTGCAACAACCAGAGATACCAACCATGGAAATAAGGGGGCTAACAGCTCTAGTGGTGTGCAGTAAAGTAAAACACCACTCTAGAGGAAAAATAATTTATATGTTAAATCCACTAGAGACAAATGTTATCATTGTAATGGAAGAGATCACAGATTAATTGTTTGTTTAACGAGGACAGTTGATACTATTGCAGAAGAAAGAAGGAGGAGGAGGAAAGAAAAGGATATGCAGTTGATAACTATGATTATGCAGAGGTTGATTTTTCAAATGAATAATTTGGTGAGCATGTAAATTCTATGTTACAGAGAATTTTAGTAGCATCCAAAGATGAAGATCAACACAAGAATTTATTCAAAAACACATTGTTCCATCAAGAACAATATGTGTAATATGATCATAGATAATAGCAGCACAGAGAATCTAGTGTCACAATAATTGATAGATTATTTAAAGTTGTCCATAGAACCCCATAAGAAGCCATAAACCCTCGGTTGTGTAGAAAAGGCTCCCAAGTTCGAGTAATGCTAGCCTTCAGAGTTTTTATTTCCATGGAAAACATTACAAATAAGAGGTACTTTCTTGATATGGATGCTTGTCATATTTTACTTGGTAGACCTTGGAAGTTTGATAATTATATCACTTATAGAGGACGGTATAACGTGATGATGTTTACATGGGACACCCAAAAAAATTCTATGGCTCCTATTCTGCACTTTGATAACATTCCAGATAGAAAGAAGTTTAGTTTATTAGTGATGACGTTAAGTGAAAATGAGCTTGATGAAGCTGTTAAAGAAACTGAATTTTTTCTATCTAATGGTAATTAAAGGGCTTATGAGAATTGTAAAGGAAGAAACATCATTTCCAGAAGAAGTGATAGAGATCCTATAGGATTTAAAGGAGTTGATCGTAGAGGAACTACCGAACAATTTATCTTATAGGCAAGAGATTCAACCTCAGATTGACCGGATCATATGGCCTAGCTTACAAAAACTACCTCACTATCGTATGAGCCCTAAGGATAATGAGATTTTAAGGGAGCAAATTGAGTATTTTTTTTATGAAAGGATTCATTCGTGAGAGCATGAGTCCATGTGCAGTACTAGTCCTTCTAGTTCCTAAGAAGAAAAATCAGTGGTGAATGTGTGTTGACAGAAGAGGCATCAAGAACTATCAAGTAACAATTACCCATTCCTCGTTTGGAAGACATGCTTGATGATAGGCAGATTATAAGGTGTTCTAGAAGATAGATATGTGTAGTGGATGTTAGTAGATCAGATTCAGACCTGTAAATGAATGGAAAATAGCTTCAATAGAAAATATGAATTATATGAGTGGTTGGTACTTAGTTACTTCGGTTCGGTCAATGGAGGTATATTAACTTGCTTTTTGCTCTAACCTCTTCTTCCATTTCTACCTCCTATGTTTTCCTCTGGAAATATGTAACAAGTTCATTAATTTTTGTGGGTTTGTAGTTCGTTTTCTATGGTCTGTAGTTCATTCTGCTTGGTTTTTAGGCTGTCGGATATTGTATTAAGATTTTAGGGTTTGAACATTGTAAGGCTTTTAAGGGACCTTCCTCTATTAGAGTCTATTGTCAGTGTTCTACCTCCTCGCTTGTGTATTCAATTTCGGCACCTCATTTGGACCCACTTTGATGCATTTAGTTTGGTTGTTTTTATGATCTTAAGTATACATTTTCATGGAATATCAGGTGCAGAGACAAGGAGATTGGGAGGTGGTCAGGAAGAAGTTTTCCTCACCAAGATGGTCAGGTTAGAAGATCGATTTGGAAGTATTTTGGAGGTAAAGGGATAGAAAAAGATTTGCGAGAAGCCTTTTGGTTCTTTTTCACATAGTTTATAGATTCATTTGATGAGGCGAAACAGATGTTCGATATTTTCGAAGAATATGGTTTAGTGTTAGAAGTCATCATCTCGGCGAGGAAGGATAATAGGGGGAAAAGGTTCGGTTTCATCAAATTTAAATAGGTAGAAGATGAACATCTTCTTGCCATTAAAATGGACTACATAGTCATTAATGGAAATAAGATATTCTCAAATTTACCGAAATTTTGGAGAGATTATAGAGCTGATGTTCGCGGTGTGAGTTTCAAAGGCACCGGAGGACTCACTAGAGGGATATGTAATGTACCTCCACAAAAGAGTTACGGTAGAGTTTCTTCTAATGTTGGTGTATCTTATGCACCAATAACAAAAGGTGGTTTAGGTAGGAATGGTTTTAGGAACCGGTTCTCTAATCAGGTACTCCTAGGTGACAGTCCAAATTTTGCACACTTGATGTTCAATGTGAACAAAGAGGAAATGGAGAGGTTCAAACAAGATTTTTTTGGCGTTTTGGAGTCTCGTGAGTCTGATTTTTATGTGAAGTAAGCCTTGCAAATGGAGGGATATTTTAATATCAAGATCACCCCATGAGCGCTAATCTCTACTTATTAGAAGATAATGCTGGTGATATTAAGAAACTAATGGTCGAGGACAAAGAATGGATTTCCAAGTGGTTTTCTGATATTCACCCTTGGTCTCCTGTTGATGTTGACAAGGAGAGGCTCACCTGGGTAACATGTTTTGGTCTTCCATGTCACATTTGGGGAGAAAAGTTCTTCAAATTCTTATCATCTAGGATTGGAGTTTTCATTAAAATGAATGTTGATACACAAAAGCAAACTAGGTTCGATGTAGCCCGCGTCCTCATTCAAACCAAATTTGCTATGAATTTAAACGAAGTTGTCAATATTGAAGTCAACGATAAGATATTCAAGGTTAAGATAGTTGAAGACTCGTTCGGACCCTATGTAAGAGCCCATTGTTTTCATAAAATGCCAAAAAGTTGTTAAAGATAGTTATGAGGAAGTCTCATCTGAATCAGAGGAAGAGGATGAATTATGTGGTGGCATTGGAGAGTCTACCGGAGGTCGATCTAACACTCAACAGTTTTACCCAGAAGAGAAAGAAAGAAGTGGGGGTCCTATAGTAGAAGGTTTGAGGGTGTGATTTAGCTAGCAAGCCTATTAAAAATGGTGGGACCAATGATTCTTTTGAGTTAATTATTGATAAAGCTGGTGAGGTTAGGTCAGAAGTAGACCCTACTATATGCAACCTTGGTCAAAACAAAGACATTGATGTATTGTCTTCCAATATGACAGTTGGAAAGAGAACATTTATTGTGGATTCTTTTGAGGCTGGTCACTCTGGAACTATATAAGTGGTAAGTAATTCACAAAACAGAAAGGAACTTTTCATAGAGGCTAGGGATACAAATGTCTGCTTAGATACCTCGTTGGATGTAGGGAAAGAGACTGAAGTGGGCCATATATAGATTATTGGGCCTAGTTATTTTATTCTAGTAGAATTGTCTAGTAAAAGTCCTAGAAGAAAGTAGAATTTTTTTGAAGATATTTATCAGAAAATTAAAATACCTTTCAAGCCTTCCTATTATTCTACACTCCTTCAGGCTGACAGTTCATATCCAAATCTTATCAAGCCTCAACTGCGACCTTGTCATGATGGAGGGCTTCTTAAAGATGACTTTATATCTTCTTTTTTCGGTTGAATCTTTATCTGGTGGGGGTTCTATTGGTGACTCTGGTGTTCATAAAAGTAATTCCAGAATTAACAAGAGGCTCAAGAATTTACCTGTTAAGGTGTGGGAGTCAATTAAAATGTTAGGTATGGAAGTGTACGAAGACGAAGAAGTATTCGAGTCTATCATACACAACTTGGAGGCTGTAGGTAATAAGGGTAGGAAAGATAAGAAGGTGCCTACAAAGGGATTCTCATTAATTGTATTATGTATAATATCAGAGGGCGTGGTGGTAGTATCAAGTGAAAGAAAATCATATCAATACTTAGGAAGGGTGGCGCTGATGTATGTTTCTTACAAGAAACCAAATGCATTCAAATGACTGAAGATTTGGTTCACATTTTATGGGGGGATCGTAAATGTCAATGGACGGCTTCAAATTCCTTGGGACTTGCGGGCGGTTTACTCATTATTTGGAAAGATATTATGCTAAATTTGATATGCAGTTACAGAGGTAAAGGTTATTTAGGTATGAAAGCGATATGGAAAGGAAGAACTTACTATTTCTTCAATATATATTTGCCTTGTAATAATACAGAGAAGAGAGAGTTGTGGCATAAGATATTTTCTTTAAGAGATGTTAAGTCTATGATTTTATGATTGGAATTATGTTTAGTAAAACTAATATGGTTGGAACATGTTGAATACGAAGTTTCATATGTTAAATTAATATGGTCTAGTTTTCTAGAAGAACATGTCAAACAATATGTCCTGACATGGTGGCACATACATCAGTACAAATGGGATTATAATAATTGGCAAATACTAAGCCGGATGTTGAAACATATGCAACTGTCATGACAATATTACTGTCATGTATTACAGACAGATGTCAAAGACAGATGTCATGATATCTTGGTTTGTAGAGTTGGAGTTATGGGTTTATGATTTAAATTATGCAGAATATTCTATAGAATATTATGCTATCACAAGTGGAGCTATTTTAAAGGACTAAGAGATTCAAGGTGGAGCTGTTTGTCAAGGTATTTTCAAGGAAAACCTGTAGGTTCTAATTGTGAAGATATTCTGGAGCTAATGATAGAAGTCCTAACTTTATGGAGAATATCTTGGAGGTTTCTTTTGTTGTTCTGGAACCATGTCAAAGAAGATTTCCTTGAATGAGCATACAACATCGCATATGACATCGTGCTTGTGTTGAGGTGGAGTGATTTATTCTGTTATATTTTAACAGATGCAAAATATTCTAGAGATATTATGCAATCCTATGTGGCGCTGATTTAAAGGGGTGTTGATTTAAAGGTCTGGAAGATTCAATCATAATTCAAAAAGAAATATATATACTTTGCAAATAAGGAGATATTTTTTTGGAAGATTTGATTAAAGACCTATTTTGTAGCAGAATCTTCTATAGATTAGTAACAGCAAATTAGCTGTTTTGAAGGCCCAAATCCAGTTGGGAAATAGGTTATAAATAGAAGCATTGTAACATAGTTTTAACAAAAAGCCGTGAATAGAAAAGATGTAAACATTAGGGACTTGTTTGTGAACCACTCTCTAGGAGAGTTGGTATTTGTGAGCCACTATTTTATCATTCTGATATTAGGGTTGGACTGAGTTTATTGAGTTATAAGTTGTTCACTCTAAGCTTTTAAGCATGAGTGTATTGTTCTTGATTGAAGATTTTAAGAAAGATCAAGTTTTGTCTTGGAAGAGTGTTCTTTTTTCTTTGTAAGATTATGTTATTATCACAATGTGTGATTGAGGGGGGGTGAGAGGTGTCTCTTATCTAAGAGTAATAGAAATTGCATTGGTTAGTGATTAAGTGAAGAGTGTAAACTGGGTGGCTTAACTCTGAATTGATAATACGGATAGTGGATTTCCTTCCTAGCTTGGTAGCTCCCATAGTAGGTGTGTTTGTACCGAATTGGGTTAACAATCCTTGTGTTGTTTATACTTTTCAGTATTGTTATTGTTATATACATAACCTTGTTGCTTCTGTTAGACCAGATGTCTCGATATCCTATAGGACATCTGGGATCCGTCATACCAGAAATTCAATTGGTATCAGAGCATGCATCCTGGTCTGTTTTTGGGTGAGATCCAAGGGGGATACTTTCTGGTTCATGATAAAGGTAGAAGGATGTTGTACTGAAAAATTGTTTGAACGTGATAAGTTCTTATTGGTGTTTGAATGGTCCCTAGAAGTGGAGGATGGACTATTCGTGACAAAATGTGTGTTGGACCGATCTTGGTGTTATCAGGCCCGAAACTTTGGTGGTGAATTGATGTGTAGTTGTGATGTCAGATAAATTGTCCTAACATTTATGTGTGTTTGATGTGTAGCTGTGATGTCAGATAAATTGTCCTAACATTTATGTGTGTTTGTTGTGTAGCTGTGACGTCAGACAAAATATCTTGACATGTTGATTAAGAGAATTCTATATCTGAAGGAGGCTTGTGTTTTGTTTTCTGTGGAGTTGGGTTTCTACTTTTGTTCTGCTGCATGTGCCTCTAATATGTTCTGAAGTTGTATTACCTCAAAATTTGCCCTCATATTTATTACTATCTAACTGGCTTATACTTCACATTCATATGCATATTCTGTTAGGTCATAAAATTTGCAATCATGCATTTTCATTGGCTCCTAAGGCATGGGATCAAGCATTCTCTTGTGAATTGATTCTCCTTGCTCAAAGGTGATACATCTAGACGTGGTGCACTCAAAACTGATACAAAGGTTGAAATCTCATCATGGTGAACAGTTTCTCACAAAGGTCCATCCAGTGTTAAAATTTGGTTATGTGGAAAATTCAGATTTTGGTTTAGGGTTTGTCCTTTGTACTAAAGTTTATTAAGCTGATCCTTAAAGTCTGGACGTTTCGATCACAAAAAGCAGCATATGGATTTCAGAGGGTGTTTAATTCGGGATATACTTGAGGTACTGTTATAGAGCATGGAAAGGAATATTTGGAATCCATTCATATGAAGTAGTGTGTCGTTGACCTAGTTAGAGTGAGCAGTTCATCACTCTTCGTCATTACACTGATAAGATCCTATTGCAAGTGGAGGTTCGATTACAATTCAAAGAGATATGTTTGATGACCTCCATACCATTAATCGATTTAATTAGATTTATTATTAATTGAAGTTTGCTTCTTTTAATAGTAAATTTAGTTATTATCTTTTTGGGCCTTAATTACAAGATTCACACTTGGCCCATATCTTCATAAGTTCACACTTGGCCCATATTTTCGTCTCAAGCCCAATTACCCAAATTATCCATATTAGTTCTAATTCCATTTCATTATTAAACCATATTTTCTATCCATTTTTTTGTTAAATCCAAAATAAATATAGCTCATATTTCGGTCCAATTAACCATTTTTGAGTCTATGACCCAATTCATGTTTCAAACCAAGTCTTGTCCATTAAAAGTCCCTATCACAAAACTCATAATCTTATTATCTCAATCCATTAGGCCATATCATAGCAAGTTGGAAGAATTCTATAAAATTGTCCATGGGCCCATTACAGGTACAATAAGCCCAGTATATAGTAACAAAAAAAATAATGGAAAAGATGTCGATGTCGCAATATTGACACAGAGAACTGCATCCTCTGGTAGATTGGTATCCAGTAATGAAAGTCAAGTAAATATTAAGCTTGAGATTACTAAGAGTCTTATTGATTTTGATGTTGGTCCTGAACCTACAACCAATTTTCACGAGAATCGCATCTCAGCTTGCAACAAAAGCCAAACAAAATGCAGCTTCCGCACGCATATATCACAAGCGAAAAACGCAGGTAGAAAAGTCAAAAAAAGGAAGGAAAAAAAAGAAGAACCGAACACCGTGACAGAAAACCGAAATTCAGGATAATGTACATAACAAAATCACAAGAAATTGATAACATATTTTTTTTACCAAAATCACTCTTCATTTTCACAACTCATATAATAGGAAAAAATATCAGAAGAGCAAGAATTCAATACAAAGTTCATATTGCAAATCCTGACATCATGAGTTAGTGAACTACAAGCTTCATTCCAAATTACATAGAGAATTGCAAGTTGCAAAGTGCAGACAAGTTGGAATTTTGATTTATTACAAGAAATCTCACAAAACTTGAAAATGATTATCTATACAAAAGTTCAAGAAGTCACAACAGTTTCAGATAACATCACTTGGGAAGACTGGTATCCAGAATGGATAGACGAAGAAGAAGAATATGAGTTTCCTACTTGTCCATCACTACCTAGGATTCAGATACCAGGAAAACCACGGCATGATCTTATTGCTGTTAAGCTTCCCTGCGACAAGTCTGGGCGCTGGTCAAGAGATGTAGCTCATTTGCATCTGCAGATTGGAGCAGTGAGACTTGATTTTACTTCCAAAGGGCTTCGTCCAGTTTGTGTGCTTTTTGTGACTTATTGTTTCCCAACTCCAAATTTCTTCACTTGCAAGGATATTATACAGTGTAAAGGGAATGTTTGGCTTTATGAACCCAACCTTCATAAACTCAGAGAGAAGCTACAATTACCAATTGGTTTATGTGAACTATCAGTTCCATTCAAGCCTAAAGAAAATTTTCACTCTGAAAGAGCACACCGAGAAGCTTATGCAACAATTTTGCACCTACATCAAAAACTCAGACCTGCATTCACACTAAAAAACTCGTTTTACATAATACCAGCCTGCAAGTTCAAATAGCAAAAACCAGTTGCAAAAGATCCTAACCAATTCATAACAGAATTGAAACAGAAAATTGATAACAGAAGTAATCGATCGTATCTAGAAGGTTCACCTGAGAAATTCTCCACAAAAGTTGGATCTTCGCTTCTATAAATCAGAATCTTCTTCTTCTCTCAATTTTCTTCACAACTTCACTTCATTCATCTCTCTTCTCACAACTCCTTCGATTCTTCTTCTTCCCTCAATCAATCATTCACTATTCTTCTTCATCATTCCTTCAAACCTATTATTCTTCAGCTTCAACCAAGCTCTCATCAACCGCCAAATCGAGCTCTTATCCACCTCTGTTCCTGAACCTCCTATTACCTTTCTTCATCCATCTTCTTCACGCTTTCAACAAAGCTGAGAATTCAAGAGTGATTCCATGAAACCTGCAGCAAATTCAATAAGGCAAATTCAATAGAGGTTTCAAGCAACAACAGAGTGCGATGAGGATCGATTAGGATTGATTTCAGAATCACAAGAAAAGAGAAAGGGGAGGAACCACTCAAAGTTTCATACCTGTATTCACCACCACCGCATCGACATCATAACGAAAAATCGCACGGATCCGAGAAGAGGAGGTCACAGAGTGAATCGGTACGGATAAGCTTCCGAATCGCGGCAACTTCGAAGCAACAAAGTCTTTTTCTTTGCTGACATTTCGTGCCATCGTCGTCAAGGCTTCAATCCAAGGTACACGTTCAAATCTTTGAGGTATAAGAGGTCGCACTCGCATTTTGTTTGTCGTTTGGGTTTGAGCACTGTTAAGTTTTTGGTTCTGAAAAAGAGGTTAGGGTGTTAGCCTTAGAATCGTGGCGAGTGTTGACGGATCCTTCGTGTACTCTTGGCGGCATTAGATTTGGTGTGGTTTGAGGTCAGAGAAGAAGAAGAAGAAGATTAGGCTTTGTGTTGTTTCATTTTCGATTGAGGTAAAAGCTAGTTTAGGATCCGGTTTGGATGTAGGTTGTTGATGAAGAGTTAGGCTTAGAAGGTGATGGCGATGGCAGAAAAAAGAAGAAGACGGAGGGGTGATAGAAGGTGGCGGCGGCGGAAGAAAATGAAGAAGAGGACTTAGGGTTTAGGTTATAGTATTCAGCCCTTTTGTATTTGTTTTGTTTACAATTTTTAATTATAAGAACAATTAAGTTAATTAATAAGATTAATAGAATCATATGTTTGTTATGAAATTAAAAACAAATTAATGGCAATTAATTCGTGTTAAAGGCAATTAATCCACCGTTACAAATTCCCACAAGAGATGGAAGAAGATAAAATTGGATGTGTTTTTGGGATTCCCAGCCACTCCGGCGGTGACACTTGTCACCGTCCGGTAGGCTCCCTTCGCGGCGGATTAGGTGAGTACCAATTCACTATAATTATCATGCGTCCATGCCCTAAGATCCATTGGATTAGATTACTATGGGAAGACTTTAAGATCAAACGGCTTCAAGTTAGTCAACGATTGTTGACTGATTCCATGGTATACTCCCTCAACTTCCTGCGCAATTGGGCCTTGCATTTCGCTTTTCGCACCCCTATTTGTCTAAGCCCATTAACATGTTAACTAATAAAATCGCTTCCTGCACCCCCTCCTTTTATTTCTTTTTTTTTTATTTCTGTTTTGTATAGCTTTTGATTTTAATCCTTAAAAAAATAGTAAAACACGTGATAAAATTCCATAAAAATTACAGTAGGTTCCTAATTCATTTTAGAAATTTTCTACATTTTTACTTTCTGAATTTTGGTATTTTTCAATTTAATTTCGATTTTCCATTTAACTAGTTTTATATTGATTTCTTTCTTAAATACATCATCTTGTACATTTTATTTCTCCCACCTCCTGTATGATTTTTGTCCCATTATTTTTGCTATAATTAGAGGACTAATAATAGAACTTGGAATGACTTTTGGTATATTTTTTAGGCCATTTTATCCACTGTTTTGATAGTATTGTTTGTGCAAAATTGTGATTAGATCTTCGGTAGATTTAAGTGACCATTTGACATAGTTAGGCTATGAATTTTTAGGAGATTTTTTAACATAATATTAGGTTCAGGTTAGAGACCTTAGGTAATTAATTTCACATTTTTTCCAGGAATTTTACTAATTTTTTAGTGCATTGATGTTAGTTAATTTTTACATTGTAAATCCCTAGCTTAGCTTAGGATTTTATGGTTCATTAAGATTTAGTTTAATTAGGCTTGATCTTAGGATATTAGGATGACTTAGTATAGTTTAGCTACTGATTTTAGAATGTTGATATTAAGTAAGATCCTTTAGTTTTAGGACTTAGACTTAGAATTCCTATTAAGTGTGTTTACATGAGGTTTAGCCTTATTTTTGTTTTATGCTTTAATAGGCATTTTGAGTCAATACTTATTCACTTTATTTTTTATGTTCTTTGCCTTGATATTTATATTTCACTTGTATAGGATTCCCCCATTTCTTAGAACCAACTTAACTTCCTTAGGAAGTAAGTTGAGGTATAGCTTGTTTCTTCTTTTCTTTTCTTCATTAGGATTAGAAAAACCTCACAAACTATTAGGATCACTTTTTGAATATAATAACTAAATTAGGGTTGTGTCTTAGTCCCTTTAGTTTGTCCTTTTACAACTTGAGTCTTCTTTTCTCATCTCCAAACAAAATTCAAAAACACTTAATAAATGCGTGAAAGAATCTCTTGTGTATAGTCTTATTCCATGGGGCACTTACATTCATTCCATCTTGGAATGGTGTAGGCTTGTCTAGCATGATGTACAAGTCTTATCAAGAGATTGTTTCACAAAGAAAAATATAAAAGACATTTATTTACAAAAGCAACAAAAACATTTAATAAGTTCAACAAGCTAGTGAACTTAGACCTTAATCCTTGGAAACAAGTCTTGGATAAATTTTCCTTACTTAGTGTGCTTGTTCTATTATTCCATCTTGGAATGTAGTAGCAAGTACATATTCCATGGAAAAGAGTTTGAATTCACTTCCTTGTGCCAAATTCATACAAAACTCATAAAAGACAAAAACACATAATAAGCGACTTTCCTGCGGGAACTTCTTTTCTCACCTCATTCACTCTCAACGCGAATTTGCGACGACTTGTCTCGCATGCAAGACGGTAAACACACTCATACCAGACGAGCCTGCAACACCTGGGCATAGACATACACAGTTCCATCTATAAAAAACACAAACAAATAGTTCCGCCTTAGTTAGGCGAACTACGTCGACTCTGATCCACATTTTCCCGATGAGGTACGCAGGTAGTGGGGTAGGGCCCGTTCGAGCACATTCTTTATTTTCCCTACATTTCTCCCTTTCTTTCCAATTTCTTTTCCATTTCCATTTCCTATTCTTATTCCAGTTCTTGTAAGCAATTCTTTCGTTCAATAACACTTTATTTCTCACCCTTTGAAATAGACTAACAAGCGTGGATCCCGTCAGGTATGGCGGACGGATTGGGGTGCTAATACTTTCCCAATTCGTAACCGACTCCCGAACCCAGATCTTTGGTTCGCATGACCTTGTCCTTTCCTTCTTCCTCGGGTTAGTACAGTATTACCTTTCCCATTCATTCGAAATAAAAATGCCTGGATGGCGACTCTATATTTTTCGCGCCACTTTCGCATTTGTACTAGGATGAAAATCCTGGGAGCGACAGCTGGCGACTCTGCTGGGGATCGAACCCAGAATCTTTGGTTTCCCTTGTAGAGTCAATCCTAGCGCCTGTTTGTTTTTGTTTTCTTTGGGTGTTTATATGTGTGTGTTGTTATGTTTATTTACTGTTTTCTTTTACAGTTTATTTTACGGTTTTATTTACTGCTTTCATATTTATTTTCACATGCATCATATACTGGACTGTGTTGGTTTCATTTTTCTATGGGATGGGCTTTCTTACTATGAGATAAGCCAAATACCCGGCTTGAGTGCACCTAGGATTTAGAGTGGTTCCACTTTGGCTTTATGGCATTTTTCTATGTTGGTATTAGTGAGTTCCACGCCTTGACTTGCACCTTCTCGGAAATGTATTGACGCCAGAATCTTTCTGGGGCAATACACTACCTTGATAGTTATGTGCAGTCAGGGGACCGATCATTGAGAACCTTTGTGGAAACATCCCTCTCCAGTGATGACAGTGGAAGACCACATTTGTTGGCAAACCCACTCGCATCCGAGGGCCTATTGGGGACTCGCATAGGATAACCTGGTTCTCTCATAGGAATCCAGTTAAGGAAAATTGTTCGTATGACGATAGTATTGTACCCTTCGGGATGAATGTACTATTGTTTCTCGATTCAGTGCTTGAAGCTGGGGACTTCTAAGGGATGCTTGTTTCCTTGGACTCAGCTGAGACCTCCCTGAGTAGTACATAATGCCAAACCGATTCTCTGATTTGGTCATGAGCCATTTCTCAGAAATGGTGAACGTATTATTGCTATTCAGCTTTGAGAGTCTGTGCTGTTTGACCCGAGTAGCACACCCGTGAGATTGGGAGAGGTTTACAGGTTTGCAGGAACCCCAAGACCTTCAACATACCTGCTTTGCAAGTATGGTTCAGTTTTGTGATTTGTTTCTCTTGTACCTTGATTCTGAGATATGGATCCCGGATCAGAGGAATTGTTATTGTGATATGTTGACATGGTGACCTTGCATCGACACCTGATTATATGATCAACACATCATAAACACATCACTGATTAGATACCTTGCCTTGCATAACATCATTAATCATTTGTGTTCTTTTTATTCTCAGGGTCCATATTACTTCCTATTCCCGGTCATATTGCTGCTTCAAGATGGAGATTCCAAGGAAGAGAAATGTCCATTATACTTTCCCACAACCAGAGACAGAGGGTATTCAGAAGTTGATTATTTTGATGGGTGACAAAGTTCTTGATGATTTCAGGAAGGAGTTTGGAAAGATCATGGATTATGTGAGCAAACCGACAATTGACCAGAGGGATAACTTACATTATCTGTTGTAGTTCTATGATCCACAGCTGAGGGTTTTGTTTTCCCTGATTACATCTTGGCTCCTACATTAGAAGAGATATCCAACATCCTTAGGATTCCCATCAAGGATGGTATTCCTTACTACGGCTTAGAGAAGGTGCCTTCATGCAAAGACATAGCTGATTCCTTTCATTTGGATTTATCCAAGGTCAGTAGAGGGTTGGATGCCAACAAAGGTAAAGGACTTCTCTTAGAATTTCTTATCCAAGAAGCTCAGGATCTAGCCTCTGAAAACAATTGGGCTAAGTTCAGCACTTTGCTTGCTTTGATAGTGTATGAAATTAGTTTGTTTCCAGGTGAGAAAGGGTTAGTTAGCATGGAGGCTATCACCATCTTTGTCCGAAGAAACCCAGTGCCTACCTTGTTGGGTGACTTTTACTATGGGGTTCACCACAGGAATGAAAAGAGGAAGGGACATGTGAATTGTTGTGCTCCCTTGTTTGCTGACTGGTTTGTAAGGCAACTCCTTAAATCAGGGCCTTTCCAGGATTTGAAACAATCTTGGAAGTGGTCCAAAAGATTAATGGGCTTGACCTCAGTTGACATTGCTTGGAGATGCAATAGGGACCTTGTAGGCAAAGAGATCTTGGTCAGTTGTGGGAGTTTCCCAAATGTTCCCTTGATAGGAAGGAAAGGTGGGGTCAGCTACAATCATATCTTATCCAGGAAACAATTTGGCTATCCTTTAAGAGTTGTACCTTTGATTGAAGAAATGAATGAGTCACTGTACTTTCCAGCAGAAGGTAACCTGAAGATGAGCTTGCTAGCATCCCAAGCTTGGGAGGTTAGAGTGATGAAGGGGGAGAAAGACTTTGGGAGAGTAGACCCCAAGACTTATGATCCTTTTGCCGCCTGGTTGGGAGATCGTGTAGAGACTTTGTTGCTCCCATTCTCTAAGGAACCACCTGTCTACCCTAAGGAGGTAGCACCCACAACTTCAGTTCCTCTTCAGGAGTATCAAAAATTGGAAGCCTTGGTTAAGAAACTCAGGTTGGAGAATCAAGAAGCCAACAATTCATGCCAGAAGTTGAAAATGCAAAACCAGAAATTGGAAGAAATGGCTCACAAAGTTGAAGAAATGGTCAGGCTCAAGCAGCAAGACTTTCAAGAGAGGGAGCTCTATTTCAAGAAGAGGGGATTAGCTGAAACTCACAGGGCGGTCCAGCGCTGGAAAGATAAGAAAGAGTTGAATGAAGCTAATGAAGCTATCACCTTATGGCAAGAGAAATGGGAAGGAAACTTGAAGAGGCAAAAAGAGCTGGAAGTCAAGTACAAGTTAGAGATCAAAGGCCTTCAAGATTCTCTAGCTGAGCAGGGAAAGCTCCTTCAAAAGGCCTATCACCAGGAGGAGATTCACCTTTAAGATATAGCAAAGAGTCATCAAGCAGTGGAGGAAGCTCAGAAAGAGATAGAAGAGTTGAAAGTGAGAACTGATGTTAAGAGGACCAAAATTGATTCCATCACAAGCCCGAAAAGTGAAAAGGTTTTCCTACAACAAATTGAGGAATTACATGCCTCCTTTGACCTTAGGGATATCCTGATTCAAAAGCTCATACAAGAACCATCGCATCCAGATATAGCTCAGCTGTTGCAAGGTGTCAAGCGCCTTAGTTGGAGGTTGCAGGATGTAGATCTTCCTAGGCTTTAGTCTTGTATTCATGTGATTTGGATTACCCACAGGCTTGTCGTAGGAATCCTCTCTCTTGATGTACCTTTTCTCTCTGATGTATGAACTTGTACCCCATGAGGGTTTTGCTATTCCAGTTTTCTTTTGATTCACCTGAAGTCTCTGGTTGATTATCTGTTGCACGAACACGAGATATTGAATACTGACACTCCACATCTGAATGTCACACAAAGCCTTCTTTTCTCAACACCGGAATGGGAAAGTAAACAAAACCTTGAGGATAAAAGGAACACATTGCATTGCATACATATCATTTTCATTTTTCTTTGTTTTTGCAGGTTTCTCCAGGTTACTTAACTTATCGGCATTTCAGGCAAAGATTGCGCGAGCTGCCAAGACCCGACACTTCAGACAAAATATTCCTCATCGTTACGCAACACGCAACAACCAGAGGACCGTCATGGATGCTATGCAAACTGAGCTCAATGAACTCTACACCAGGATGGGGGAATTTATGGTTATGATGCAATGGATGGCCCAAGGACAGGAGGATTTGAGGAATGCTATTCAGGGACTCAACCCTCCTCAGACTGATCCTCCTGTAATCACTCCAGAAGTTCAAGTGAATCCTCCTAACGCCAACAATGGAACAGGTGGACCTCCAGTTCCAGAGCCTGGTACAACAACCTTCATCCCTGTGCAAGACCGACAAGAGGATCAGTTTCCTTCCTTTAACAATGATATGGGATTTGGTGTGGAAGGAAATTTTCAAGACTTTTTACTGCTAGCTGAGAAGGTCAAAGCCCTTGAGTGTAGAGACACTCTTGGGATAGATGTATCTGACATGGGCCTAGTCCATGGGGTGGTCATTCCTCACAAGTTCAGGGAACCTACTTTTGACAAGTATAACGGTAACTCCTGCCCCAAAACTCACCTGCAGACGCTCTATCGAAAGATTGTTGCCCATACTAGGGACGAGAAGCTCTGGATGTACTATTTCCAGGATAGTCTCTCTGGAGGATCCTTGGAATGGTATATGAAGTTGGAGAGGAGCTCTGTAAGAAGCTGGAAAGAGTTGGGAGAATCTTTTCTTAAACAATATCAGTATAACATTGACATGGCGCCTAGTCGCACTCAACTCTAGAGTCTGACACAGAAAGGTTCAAAGAGCTTCAAAGATTACGCACAAAGGTGGCGTAAAGTGGCCGCCAGGATGCAAACACCATTGTTAGAAAGATAAATGGTAGACCTTTTCCTGGACACCCTTCCTGGGAATTTCATGGAAAGGTTGGCTGGGTGTTCTTCAAGCGGTTTTTCAGATATTATCTTGACTGGCGAGAGGATAGAGAGTTGGATTAAGTAGGGAAAGATCCAAAATGGTGGTGCTTCAGCTTCCGGTGTCAAGAAACCATTCATGAAGAGGAGGGAAGGAGAGACTGAGGCAGTATATGCACAGAGAAGTGGAGGTAATAGAGGTGTTTATCAGCAAGTGGTTCCTATCACTATCTCAGCTTAGCCTAATCAATAACAAGTTCAACAACTGCAACAACAACGCCAACAAGGTTATCAACAACAAAGGGCTCCCCGTCCCTATTACTCTCAGAAGACCAGAGAAAGGCATTTTGAAACTCCACCTATGTCTTACTCACAGCTCTTGAAGAATCTTCTCCAACTCCAAATGGTCCAGCTCAGAACTTTACAACCTCCGAAGCCGGGGCAACTCCCCGAAGGTTATGATACAAACGCCCGATGCGAATTCCATTCTGGAGCCCCCGGACATACCACAGAGAACTGCAAAGCCCTGAAGTATGTGGTCCAAGACTTGTTAGATTCCAAAGCGATTAATTTCGATCCCACTCCGAATGTGATACAAAACCCCATGCCTCCTCACGGAGTTACAGTTGGGAAATTAATGACGGAGAGAATCTGAATTTGGTGTGTGATGTCAATGACCTGCAAACTCCGTTGAGTACTGTCAAAGCTTGCTTGAACCAGAAGGGTATCTTTCCAGGTTGTGAAAATGATTGTCAAGAGTGTGCTGAAGTTCCCGATGGTTGTGAGCAGTTGAAAAAGGGGATACAGATCACGATTGATGAAGGGGTCCTACAGTTTGACAAGGTTGCAAAGAAAAGGAAGTTTCTACGGTGACCATTTTCTATGATCCATCCCAAGTTCCTCCTCAGGCCAGAGTAGCACCAATAACTATCACTATTGCAGGGCTAGTGATGTACCAAAGTGATAAGGCCATCCCATGGCATTACGGAGGTGAAGTGTATTGTAACGGCCAAAAGCAAGATTTGGCCGCACCTAGTATATCTCCAGCTCAAGTAGAGAATGTGGGAGTAGGAGGATTTACTAGGAGTGGAAGATTGTTCGCGCTGGAGACACTGAGAAACAGTGTAATACCACCCAGGGATACTGCAAAAGCCCAGGCTAAAGCCAGAGGGAAGCTGAAGAATTTTTGAGAATCATCAAAAAGAGCGATTATAAGATCGTGGACCATTTGCAACAGACCCCATCAAAGATCTCCATCTTGTCTCTATTAATGTGTTCTGACTCCCACAGAAAAGCTCTCTTGAACATTCTGAACAAAGCCTATGTACCTCAGGATATCTCAGTGAACCAATTGGAAACTGTGGTGTCCAGTGTCAACGCCAGTTATGGATTGGGTTTTACTGACATGGATCTAACATCTGAGGGTCGTGCTCACAATCAGGCACTGCATATTTCTTTGGAGTGTAAAGGTACAATGTTATCTCATGTATTGGTGGATATCGGATCATCCCTAAATGTTCTTCCCAAGAAGGAATTAATGAAGTTGGATTATGACAGAGTTATTCTGAAGCCCAGTGACCTGGTGGTTCGAGCGTTTGATGGATCAAGAAGATCAGTGTTTGGGGAAGTGTACTTGCCAATCAAAGTAGGTCCACAAATCTTCAATGCCACATCCTATGTAATGGATATACAACCTGCATATAGTTGTTTACTGGGGAGGCCCTAGATACATTCGGCAGGGGCAGTATCGTCCACGCTTCATCAGAAATTGAAATTCGCCTGGGAAGGGAAAATCGTAACGGTCTGTGGAGATAAGGATATCTTCATCAGTCATTTGGCTTCATTTAAATATGTAGAGATGGACAGTGAAATTGTTGAGACTCCATGTCAGGCTTTCGAGCCCCTGAAGACTGAATTAGCCTCCTCATTAGCAGCTTCTTCCGAAGAGTCAAAGAAGGGAGTCTCCATAACATCTTACAAACATGCTCTGAAGGTGGTGGAGTCAGGAATGCGAGAAGGCTGGGGAAATCCAGTGGAAGTATCAGAAAAGAAGGACATGT
The DNA here is from genome assembly GCA_963966055.1 of Lathyrus aphaca. Classification (NCBI taxonomy): domain Eukaryota; kingdom Viridiplantae; phylum Streptophyta; class Magnoliopsida; order Fabales; family Fabaceae; genus Lathyrus; species Lathyrus aphaca. The sequence continues at coordinate 480,281,664 of OZ014525.1, read as the reverse complement.
TTGGTGTTGGCTACCAGCCTGGGCAGTCATTATCTGAACAGAGCACCAGAGGTCGTCAAGGCCCGATTACCTTCACGAGTGCAGGAATGGTGGATTATGGGAGTATCAATGCAGTGCAAGATGACACAGTTGATAGTGATTTTGACTTGGACGAGTGGATCAGACCTTGTGCTCCAGAGACTCAACTCAACAATTGGTCATCTGAAAGGCTCATTTCAGTCACTTCCTTTAAAGAGTAATGATTTTTCGCTTTTGTCTTTCCTGTACTCAAGCGTTATGTCTTGCCCGGGGCATAGTAGCTTATTGTAAGGATTCTTTTGTTTCTAACACAATTCCATAATCATTAATAAAGCTGACATTTTGCATTCATCCATGTTGTTCCTTGTCTTTCATTTTTGCTTTTGTTTTCAAAAAAGAAAGAAAATTTTTAAAAGACGGCAATGTTTTTTCAAACTCCTTCTAAAGCCTTGCATGAATCATCATTTATGCAGGTGCTCTTAACCGGACCTTATCAATGACGACCCTGCTATGGCTAAGTATGACTTTGACAATCCGATTTACCAAGCCGATGAGGAAGGTGAAGATGATTGTGAACTACTTGAAGAGTTAGCCAGATTACTGAAATAGGAGGAAAATATGATTCAGCCGCATGAAGAGGCCATTGAAGTGATAAACCTAGGTACCGAAGAAGACAAGAAAGAAGTCAAGATTGGGGCCGCGTTAGAGGAATCTATCAAGACTATTCTAATCTCCATGCTTCGAGAATATGTTGATGTCTTCGCCTGGTCTTACCAGGACATTCCCGGTCTAGACACTGATATTGTGGTACACAAGTTGCCTTTGAGAGAAGACTTCTCGCCAGTGAAGAAAAAGTTGAGGCACACACGCCCTGATATGGTAATCAAGATCAAAGAGGAAGTACAGAAGCAATTTGATGTTGGTTTCTTGGCTGTGACTAGTTACCTTCCATGGGTTGCTAATATTGTATCGGTCCCTAAAAAAGACGGTAAAGTTAGGATGTGTGTAGATTATAGGGATTTAAACAGGGCTAGCCCCAAAGATGATTTCCCTCTACCTCACATAGACGTGCTTGTTAATAATACTGCTTAGTTTTTTGTGTTCTCTTTCGTGGACGGATTTTCAGGTTATAATCAGATTAAGATGTCTCCCGATGATATGGAAACGACTACCTTCATCACGCCTTGGGGCACCTTATGTTATAAAGTCATGCCGTTTGGTCTGAAGAACGCTGGAGCCACTTACCAATGGACAATGGTGACACTATTTCACGACATGATCCATCATGAGATTGAGGTCTATGTTGATGATATGATAGCAAAATCCCAAACAGAAGAAGAGCACTTGGTCAATCTTGCAAAGTTGTTTGACAGGCCTCGGAAGTTCAGATTGAGGTTGAATCCGAACAAATGCACTTTTGGAGTACGTTCCGGCAAGTTACTGGGTTTCATTGTTAGTGAGCGAGGAATTGAGGTTGACCCGGCCAAAGTAAAATCCATCCAGGAGATTCCTGAGCCAAAGACTGAAAAGCAAGTAAGTGGTTTCTTGGGGAGACTAAACTACATTTAACGGTTTATCTCGCACCTAACGGCTACGTGTGAGCCTATCTTCAAACTTCTGAGGAAAAATCAGGCTATCAAATGGAATGAAGATTGCCAATAAGCCTTTGACCGAATCAAGGAGTAATTGCTAGAACCTCTGATTCTCATGCCTCCAGTGCCAGGGAGACCCTTATCATGTATCTTACTGTGCTTGAAGGATCAATGGGATGTGTGTTGGGTCAGCAGGATAAGTCTGGTCGAAAATAGCACGCCATTTATTACCTTAGCAAAAATTTTACCGATTGTGAGACACGTTACTCACTACTCGAGAAAACTTGTTGCGCTTTGGCATGGGCTGCTCACCGACTAAGACAGTACATGTTAACTCACACCACTTTCCTGATTTCCAAGATGGATCCTGTAAAATATATCTTCGAGAAGCCGGCTCTAACAAGAAGGGTAGCCCGATGGCAGATGATTCTAACGGAATATGATATCCATTACACTTCGCAAAAAGCAATCAAAGGGAGTGTATTGTCAGAATACCTGGCTCAGCAGCCAATTGACGATTACCAACCCATGAAATTCGAGTTTCCGGATGAGGACATCATGTTCCTCAAGTTGAAAGACTGTGAAGAACCACTTCCAGAGGAGGGGCCAGACCCTGAATCCAAATGGAAGTTGATGTTTGAAGGAGCTGTGAACATGAACGGAAGCGGAGTGGGGGTTGTTATCATCTCACCAGAAGGGGTCCATACATCTTTAGCTGCTCGGTTGACTTTCGAATGCACTAACAATAAGGCAGAGTATGAAGCTTGCATCATGGGGGTTGAAGAGGCAATCAACTTGCGAGTCAAGAACCTCGAGATATTTGGAGATTCTGCTCTAGTAGTGAACCAAGTCAATGGCAAATGGTTAGTTCACCAACCTCACTTAATTCCTTACAGGGATTATACCAGGAGGCTGTTAACTTTCTTCACCAAGGTCAAGTTGAGTTATATTCCTCAAGATGAAAACCAGTTCGCTGAAGCTCTAGCAACTTTGTCATTTATGATTAAGGTTTGTCAAGAGAATTTCGTGCCTCGAATCATGGTCTCCCATCTCGAAAGACCTGTCTATGTCTTTGCAGTTGACAGTGGTGAAGATAACAAACCTTCGTATCATGATATCAAGCAATTCTTGAAGATTCAAGAGTACTCGACTGGGGCATCCAATAAAGACAAGAAGACCCTCAGAAGTCTAGCAGGTGGTTTCTTCTTGAATCAAGATGGTGTGCGATATAAGCGAAACTTCGACATGGTTCTGCTCAGATGCGTGGATAGACACGAAGAAGACCTGTTGATGCAAGAGGTTCATGAAGGCTCCTTCGGTACCCATGCTGGAGGACATGTTATGGCAAAGAAACTGTTGAGATCAGGATATTATTGGATCACCATGGAATCCGATTGCTGTAAATATTCCCGCAAATGTCACAAGTGCCAGATTTATGCTGATAAGGTCCATGTACCTCCGAATCCCTTGAGTATCATGTCTTCACCTTGGTCGTTCGCCATTTGGGGCATTGATATGATTGGCAAGATTGAGCCAATAGCTTCCAACGGGCATCGCTTCATCTTGGTTGCTATAGACTATTTCACGAAGTGGGTCAAAGCGGCATCTTATGCCAACATTACAAAACAAGTGGTAGCCCGGTTTATCAAAAGAGATATTATTTGCCGGTATGGAATTCCTGAAAGAATCATTACTGATAATGGTTCTAATCTCAACAACAAGATGATGGCTGACTTGTGTCGGGATTTCAAAATAGAGCATCACAACTCTTCTCCGTATCTCCTAAAGATGAATGGCGCCGTTGAGACGGCCAACAAGAACATCAATAAAATCGTGCAGAAGATGGTTGTGACATACAAAGACTGGAACGAGATGTTGCCATTTGCACTACATGGGTACTGAACGTCGGTGCGTACCTCAATAGGGGCAACCCCGTTCTCATTGGTATACGGTATGGAGGAAGTCCTACCAGTCGAAGTGGAGATCCCCTCGTTGAGGTTAATGATGGACATTAAGCTAGATGAAGCTGAGTGGCTCCGATCCATATACAATCAACTGAGCCTCATTGAAGAGAAACGCCTAAGAACTGTATGCCAAGGACAATTATATCAACAGCACATGAAACAGGCCTTCGACAAGAAGGTACGACCTCAAAGGTATATACCAGGTGACCTGGTGCTGAAAAGGATTCTTCCTCTTCTTAACAATCACAGGGGAAAATGGACACCCAATTATGAAGGACCATTCGTGGTTAAAAAGGTTTTCTTGGGCGGAGCCTTGATGTTAACAACTATGGATGGAGAAGACTTCCATTCCCCTGTGTAACACGGTGGGAGAACTGACTTTAGTAATGTTGCGGATAGCAAGAGTCGCCACCGACTTTTATTTTATCCAAAAGGAAAGGATATAAAAGAACAGGAAAGACCTTAAGAGATATTTTTGGGTCCGGGGGGTAGGTTATGTAAAGGGAAGGTGTTAGCACCCTTTACATCCATGGTTATCCATGGGCTCTTAGTTACTTAGCTCACTTTTGAATTGTTTTTGAAAGTGTAGTGTGTGAATAGAAAAATTTTCATAATAGTTAATAATGATCCATGTACGGATGCGTAAAAACTTGTTTTTTGAAAATTTGTTTGAGATTTGTTTAAGTGTTTGAAAAATGGAGTGAGCAAGCAACTAGGAGGTACCTACCCTAAAATTTTAAGTCTTTCTTGTTCTTTATCCTTTAATTGGTAAGACTATCCCTACTATTAAGGAGTAGGTAGTCATTACCTTGGATGTTAGGGACAAGTGAGGGTCATCTGTTTATGAAGGCAACTGTGGGATGTATTAAGCATTTAGGAGGGACTATCATCATGATTCGAAAAGGGACTTGATCTTTAAGGCAACCATTAGGGACTTGATGATTTTTCTTTTAAGGGACTTGCTTTATACACCCCACTTGACCTTATGATTTAGGCAACTTGAGAGGCAACCCTAGAAAGTGAGATGGCGATTAAAAATCGACTTACGTGTGTGAGTGTTCAATATTATTTATCTTATGATTAAAGTGATCTAAATTCAATTTTAAATAGAATACATGTTTTGCACTCCCTAAATTACTAACCATGATATAAAAATTAAATAAATTCAATATTTACAAAATTACACCAAGAAGCAATTACATAATTATAATAAGCAATTAAAAATAAATAGCAAAAATAAATGTAAAAGCAAAATATAAATAATAAGCAATAATAAATATATAAGCAAATTAGAATTAGGGGTTAGTAATAAAAAATTAAAAATAAACAAGGTTAGTGAAATAATAATAATCAAAAATAAATACTAATAATAATATGGTTAGTAATAATAACAATAATTACAATAAATAAAATTAGCAAAATATTATAATAACATGATGAAAATAATAAACACAAAAATTAAGTTTTTAATATATAAACATTTTTTAGAAGTATGAATAATTAAATAATTATTATAACATTTATATACAAATTATTAGATTATTTATAATTTACAAAATTAAATTATTATAGGTTTAATTGTTTCTATATATATATATTAAAAGAAAATAATTTAGATTATAAACATAGTATATAAAATATATTTACATGTTATTAAAAAAAAAAATTTATAACTATATTTACAAAATTAATTATATTAAAAAAAAATTATACTAAATAAATATATACATGATAATTATATTAAGAATTAGAAAATAAATAACTAGGTTTTTAATAAGTACTTAGAAAATAAATTAGGGTTTGTTTAGAAAATATTTTTAGGGTTTATACAAATTATTAAATAAACATACATCTTATAATTTAATTATATAACAAAGAAAATAATTTAAGTTGAGAAAAATAGAAGTTTAAATTTCAGAAAAATATAAAGGTTGTTTTGAATATATATACATGCATAATTTATTTTTAATTAATATTAAGAAAACAATTAAACTAATTAATGAAAGAAATAAAAATAGAAAAAAATGGTGAAAAGAAAACTTACCTGGGATGGGTTTGAACCCAGGACACCCAGCTTGCAAACCACAAAACGTACCACCAGGCCAGCCAGGCGCAGGTGACAATGGAATGAGTAGAACCAGTTTTATGCAATGTCTGGAAAATCAGAAAATAATAGAAACAAAAAGGCCTGGGATGGTGTTGAACCCAGGACCTTTACTCACACAAACGCACACATCACCACCCGGCTGGAAGAGCCCATCTGTTAACCAAACAACTATAAACAATAATATATTAAGAATACAGTTTAAATGAAAAAATGTCAAAAATTGGATGGAGGCAGGATTCGATCCCCTCCCCTTTTGTCAAACGCACGCCTTGCCTTCCACTGGGACAACGCAGCTGTTGTGATAATAGATTAACAAAATAACATAAAATATTTTAAACACAATTTGAATATTTCCTGGGCGCGCCATCAGCTTCATCTTCTTCCTCATACCTGCACTTTTTCCTGCGAAATCACTCACGATCTTTCCTGCGAATTCCTCAATGCTTCAAACCTACGAAAGTGAAACTTGTACAAAGCAGTAACGATTCAAGAAATTAAAGACATCAATGAGTTCCTTATAACTCATACAATCTTTCTACGTTGTTAAAATTCATTTATATGGCTTGAATCATGAAACCCTAAAATTGAGTTCTAAACCCTAACAATGGTCGTGGGTGGTATAGGTCATGAAGCTTCAATCCAATTGTCCAGAATCGTTCTAGGCATCAAGATAAACACATATCAGTCATCAAAAACAATTCATAATGCATATATTAATGGATTCGAAAATTTGAATTTTCAAGAGAAAGATGAGTTCGGACTAAGCAATATAGCAAGGCATTGATGCGTATGAGTGATGATAATGCTTCAGTGATGTCCAAAGAACATCTCTATGTTCTTATTTTACCTTCAAATGCCCTGGATTGAAGAATCCGAATGTGAGTTTTGGATGATTTTTTGAGCAATGAAACTTACACTTTGAGGCAGCCAATTCGTCCATGGGCAATGGCAATGAGTTTAGTACTTATATGTGAATGAATTAGGTTAAGAAAATTGAATTGTTGTGTGGAGATTTTGATTCAAAAAGATTGAAATTGATCATGTCTTAAAAGTCAAATATTTGTGTATTATGGCTTGCTATTTTTAGATCAATCTCATGATTTCCTTCCCTTTCAATTCCAATCATCAATTAAGACTTTCTAGAAGCCTAATCCACATAAAATCTCTTATTTTCATATTTTATTTTTATTTAAAATGATTTTTAATGATTTAAATCAAAATAAATAAAAACAAAATAATAAAAATTCGGAATTTTAGTCATTTGGGTCGTGCATGATGATAGTGTATGGGTTGGATCATAATTTGACAAGCCCATTTGGAGAAAATTGGTTCTAGACCTCCTTTTTCATCATAAACCATCACAAAATTTCCCAACTTTGCAAGGGCATATCTCCCTCAATTTTAAAGGTATGAGGGTGTTCTTGGACATTTTGGAAAGCTTGAAGAGTCCTCTAAACAACCCCATTGGTTTAATGTCCATATCATTTACCAATCTCAAGTTATGCCCTTTTGAAGTTGTTGACTTTTTGTTGACTTTTGAAATGACCTATAATGTCTTAGCTCATACCTTCCAAATGAAGCATTTTTGGGCTTGACTTGTAAGATCAAAGTTGTAGAGAATTCAATTTCCTTCAAAATGAGATTTGAGTGGAGACTTGGTGATGAAGTATGTGAAAGTTATGGCTGGTCAAAGTTCAGTTGACTTTTACTGAGGAAACCCTAATTTAGAAACTCCTGATTCTTGATGATCTGGAATCTCCTTGATGAATCATGATCAACCCTTGATCAAATGATGAATTTTACTTCATATACTTGATGTTGACAAAAAATCATGAAGTTTGACTTTGGTTTGACCACAGTTGACCTCAGTTTGACTTTTTAACTGCATTGACTGATTTTGACTTACCTGATCATCTGACTGAGCAAACCTTTGAGAAAAGTCTTGAAACTTGTCATGGGGGTTCTTAAACATATATAAGATGTTATGAAACTCACTTGAAGTCTTAGAAGTCCATTTAGCCTGATTAAAGTCAAAACCCTAGTTTTGGATGCACTGCTTAGGAGGTGCATTGTCTGAGGGAATTGTCAATTCTTATGGCCAATTGTGAACCTTGTGAACCTTGTGAACCATCACAAAATGTCTTGTGAACCTCATGGGAGGTATTTTGAATCTTGTGAACCTTGTGATCCTTCAAGAAGTAACTTGTAGACTTCATGAACCTCGTGAAAGGTCTTGTAAGTGTTGAGAAGCTTGTGAACCTTGTGAACCTTCAAGAAGTGACTTATAGACTTCATGAACCTCATGAAAGGTTTTGAAAACATTGTGGAACTTGTGAACCTTGTGAACCTTCATAAAGTAACTTGTAGACTTCATGAACCTCATGAAAGGTCTTGTAAGTGTTGAGGAACTTGTGAACCTTGTGAACCTTCATAGAACACAAAGTCTTGTATTGTGAGGGCAAATTTTGGGGTGCAACAGCTGCCCCTGTTCAATTTTCTAAAACCTGAGGGGTTAGATTGGTATGTTTGCCAGTCGTGACCTGGAAGGTTGAAGGGGATTGAACACAAAAGCCCAAAAATTTGCACTCACCAGTGCATAAAGTGGTACAGATGGCTAGTTGAATCTGATTGAGTGGGCTTAAAGATGCCACTTGGAGGAAAGTTCTTCAGATACATGTCTTGGAGGATGATGCAGTCCGAAATATGGAGGTATAATGGTAGCTGTCAGGAGGACAAAGCAGTCCTGAGGTATAAGATGATAGCTTGCCAGGAAGATAAAGCAGTCCTGATGTAATAATGTGTTTTTCAGGAGGATGAAGCAATCTTGATGTAGTAATAAGCTGTCAGGGGGATAAAGCAACCCTGAGGTACAGAAACTGTCAGGAGGATAAAGCAATCCTGAGGTATGAGAAGCTGTCAGGAGGATAAAGCAGTCCTGAGGTAATGATGAACTATTAGGAGGATAAAGCAATCCTGAGGTATAGAAGCTGTCAGGGGGATAAAGCAACCCTGAGGTATAAGAAGCTTTCAGGAGGATAGAGCAATCCTGATGTAATAGGATAGAGCAGTCCTGAAATAATGATAATAGCTGTCAGGAGGATGGAGCAGTCCTGAGGTAATAATAAGCTGTCAGGAGGATAAAGCAATCCTGAGATAATGATAAGCTATCAGGAGGATGAAGCAATCCTGATGTAGTAATATGTTCCCAAGAGGATGAAGCAGTCTTGAGAGATGATAAGTTTTCAGGAGGATAAAGCAGTCCTGATAGTTATAAGTATTGTTTGCTGGATGAATAACCTGAAACAAGGTAGCATCTGTATAATAATATTAGTTTATGTACTATGTATGCATGTATGATATGGTGCACTTAAGTAATACATTATGTATCTATGGATATGTATGCTATGGTATGATGTAAATGATGTATGTATGATATGATACTGCCGGAAGCGTCTGGATATCTTCATATAACAACTGCTGGCCAGGGAAAATAAATCCCGATTCGTTGCTGAAGAATATGAGGAACTCGTCCCTGTCTTGTTTGATGATGAGATATACATAACCTCCCGTATGCTGGGGATAGTAAAGTATAGATAACCTCCCGTATGCTGGGGATAGTAAGGTATATATAACCTTCCGTTTTCGTTTGATAGTAGAGTAGATAGAACACCCGTCTTCGTTCGTCGTACCTTTATTGGAAAATAATTTCCCATATATCCGTATGAGGATAAAAGAGATGGATATAAATTCCAGGGGAGATGAGACTTTATGAAGATGGATTTGTCCTACTGAGGGATTTGTGAATGTCTTGTAGAGATGAACCGGCGAAGCTTCGTTGAAATCCTTCCCTCGTTCGTCCTTAGTAAATACTATTACTGCATTTTCATGCACTTCTGGTAAACATTAATCATATTAAAAGCATACATGCATTTTTGGTAAACATCAATCATATTCAAAAGCATACATACATTCAAACACAACCAATGGACGTTTCGCTTATGTAAATAGGGTAAAAGTAAATCTGGATTCAAAAGATGGAATTTATTTATATCAACAAGTGACCCATACAAGGGTGAGTTTGTACAAGGAGACATAAACCCTAGTAAGAGGATTTTGTCATAAAGTTTTTTTTTTACAAAACAAGGAAAATCAGCTTGTGGGAAATAATCCTATTGAGTTTCAATTCTACTATTGCCATTATCTTCAAGTATCTCATCTTCTGCTGTTGAGACGGAAACGATTGGATTGAGCTTTATCTGTTCGAACTTGAGTAAGTAGCACAACTGGTTGCAGTTTCATGGGTGATCCCAACGAGACATAGTCATACGCTTTAATCCCTAACTTTTGCCTGGATTGCCCTTTCAGGTTTTCAATCCACCGGGATACCCTTTTTTGCCCAAGCCTCCTTTTCAGGTTTTCGACTTGCCGGGTGTACATCTTTTTATATATATCCCTAATTTTTGCCCAAACCCTTTTGGTTTGCCGGGATGCCCTTATTTTTGCCTAGGCCAGTCAACCTAGCGGGTCTCTTTTTATGCGTAGTATTTTTTAACTATGTCTGCGTTTACAGGCTGTGGGAAGTCTTCACCATCCATTGTAGTAAGTATCATGGCACCTCCTGAGAACACTGTCTTGACTACAAATGGTCCTTCATATGTTGGAGTCCACTTGCCCCTAGGATCACCCTGTGGTAATATAATACGCTTGATTACCAAGTCACCAACCTGATATACCTTTGGCTTAACCTTTTTGTTAAAAGCTTTGATCATCCGTTTCTGGTACATCTGGCCATGACAAACTGCTGCTAACCTCTTCTTATCAATCAAATTTATCTGATCCAGTCGAGTCTGAATCCATTCATCTTCATCCAAGCCTGCATCCTTCATAATTCTCAAGGAGGGAATCTGAACTTCAATGGGCAGAACTGCTTCCATACCATAGACTAAGGAGAATGGGGTTGCCCCTGTTGAAGTACGTATTGTAGTACGATAACCATGAAGAGCAAATGGTAACATCTCATGCCAATCCTTATAAGTAACAGTCATCTTCTGTACAATCTTCTTGATGTTCTTATTAGCAGCTTCAACTGCCCCATTCATCTTTGGACGATACGGAGAAGAGTTGTGATGCTTAATCTTGAACTACGTGCAGAGATCAGTAATCATAGTGTTGTTCAGATTAGAGCCATTGTCAGTGATAATCCTTTCAGGGATGCCATACCTACATATGAGATTATTCTTAATGAATCGAGCCACAACATTCTTGGTAACAGATGCAAATGAAGCTGCCTCCACCCATTTTGTGAAGTAATCAATAGCAACCAGGATGAAACGATGCCCATTAGAAGCAGTAGGCTTGATCTCACCAATCATATCAATGCCCCACATGGCAAAGGGCCAAGGAGCAGTCAACACATTTAATGGTGATGGAGGTACATGGACTTTATCAGCATAAATTTGACATTTGTGACACGTTCTAGAGTGTTGATAGCAATCAGCTTCCATGGTAGACCAATAGTAACCTGCTCTCAAAATCTTCTTTGCCATGGTATGACCACTAGAATGAGTGCCAAAGGTCCCATCATGCATCTCTTCCATAATTTCTGTAGCTTCCTTCTTATCCACACAACGAAGCATAGTTGAATCATGATTGCGCTTGTACAGAATCCCATTACTCAAAAAGAACTTGGCAGAAAACCTCCTCAGAAACTTCCTATCTTTGACAGATGCCCCTTCAGGAAACTCCTGAGCTTCAAGATATCTTTTCACTTCATAGAACCAAGGCTTCTCCTCTGCCCCTTCAGTGTCAATCTCATTGCAGTATGCAGGCTTTTCAAATCTATCAATAGTAATCTTGGGAGCTTCATCATCCCAGCTGATCTCAAACATAGATGCCATGGTGGCCAATGCATCTGCCGACTGATTCTCTCTTCGTGGAATATGTCCAAAGGTAATCTCTTTGAAATGTGGGATTAAAGACAACACATGCTCTCTGTAAGGAATGAGATTATCATGCTTGGTATCCCAATCTCCTTTAATCTGACTTACCACCAGGGCTGAATCTCCATGCACATCAAGGAACTGAATCTTCATATCAATAGCAACTTTAATACCCAGGATACATGCCTCATACTCAGCCATGTTATTGGTACAATAGAAACAAAGTCTGGCAGTAATCGGGGTATGACAACCTTCAGGGGAACTAATCACAACACCAACACCATTACCAAGTGCATTAGAGGCACCATCAAAAACCATAGTCCATCGGGATCCTTGTTCAGGTCCGTCATATTGTCCAGGTTCTTTGGTAATAGTCATAATGTCTTCATCGGGGAACTCAAAACTCATTGACTGGTAATCATCCACTGCTTGATGAGCCAAATGATCAGCAAAAACACTTCCCTTGATGGCCTTCTGAGTAGTATACTGTATGTCATATTCTGTCAAGATCATTTGCCATCTTGCAATTCTTCCGGAGAGAGCAGGTTTCTCAAATATGTACTTGATTGGATCCATCTTCGAGATCAACAAGGTAGTATGGGTCAACATATACTGTCTTAGTCGGCGAGCAGCCCATGCCAAAGCGCAGCAAGTTTTCTCGAGCAGTGAGTATCTTGTTTCACAGTCGGTAAACTTTTTGCTAAGGTAGTATATTGCCTGCTCTTTTCGACCAGACTCGTCATGTTGCCCCAACACACACCCCATTGAGTTGTCTAACACTGTTAAGTACATAATCAAGGGTCTTCCATCAACTGGTGGCATCAAAATTGGAGGTTCTAACAGATATCTCTTGATTTCATCAAAGGTAGTTTGGCACTCATCATTCCATTCCATCACCTGATCTTTCTTCAACAACTTGAAGATTGGCTCACAGATGGTAGTTAACTGGGAAATAAATCTTGCAATGTAATTCAATCGTCCCAAGAAACCTCTAACCTCCTTCTCAGTACGGGGAGCTGGCATCTCTCGTATAGCTTTCACTTTTGCAGAATCCACTTCAATACCTTTTCCACTGACAATAAAACCCAGGAGTTTACCAGATCTAACTCCAAAAGTACACTTGTTTGGGTTCAATCTCAACTTGTATTTCTTCAACCTTTCAAACAACTTGTGCAGATGATCAAGATGTTTCTCTTCATTCTGAGATCTGGCTATCATATCATCCACATATACCTCTATCTCGTGATGAATCATATCATGAAACAAAGCCACCATAGCACGCTGATATGTTGCCCCTGCATTCTTCAAACCAAATGGCATCACTTTATAGCAAAAAGTGCCCCACTGTGTCACAAATGTTGTCTTCTCCATGTCTTCAGGAGCCATCTTGATTTGATTGTAACCAGAGAAACCATCCATAAAAGAGAATACCTTATGCTGAGCAGTATTGTCTACCAGGATATCAATATGAGGGAGTGGAAAGTCATCTTTAGGGCTAGCCTTGTTCAAATCTCTGTAGTCCACACACATACGTACCTTACCATCTTTCTTAGGAACTGGTACCACATTTGCAACCCACTGAGGATAAGAAGTTACTGCTAAGAACCCTGCATTGAACTGTTTCATTACCTCTGCCTTGATCTTTTCTGACATTTCAGGACGCATACGACGAACCTTCTGCTTCTTTGGACGACAATCTTCTTTTACTGGCAAACGGTGAACCACAATGTCTGTATCCAACCCTGGCATATCTTCATAAGACCAAGCAAAGATCTCCACATAGTCACGTAACATCTGAATCAATCTGCTCTTGACACTGTCCTCTAAATCAGCCCCTATCTTGACCTCTTTTCTGTTTTCTTCAGTTCCCAGATTCACAACTTCGACTGGCTCTTCATGTGGCTGTATAGCTTTCTCTTCTTGTTGTAACAACCTAGCAAGCTCTACAGGTATTTCACAATCGTCCTCATTTCCGTCTTCAGTTTGATAAATCGGATTCTCGAAATCATAATTGGCAATAGTAGAACTGTTATCAACAGGATCCAGAGTGGATGAGGATCTGCATTTTAGTGATGTGGGTGTGTGTAAGAACACATAGCTGATAAAACAAAAATAAAAGAAAAAGAAAGACAAGGAACACAATATTTATGAAAGCAAAACGTCCACTGATTTTATTGAATGAAGTATGCAAATGAAATGACAGCCCGTAACAAGTACACCATTGTGCCCCGGGTAAGGCACAAGGCTTAAAAGTTCAATTGTTTAAGAAATTACAAACTTAAAAAAAGCAATAACACAGTAATAGTATTTACTCCTGACTAAAGGAGATAGGAATAACATCTTCAGCTTTCCAATTATTGAGTCCAGCACCCACAGTAGGAAAAATCCAAGCGTCCAGATTGTAGTCTTCTTCGTAGTCTCCCACAGCGTTGATCTGGTCCTTCGTAACCCCTTGATTGGTGATATGAACAGCACGAGCACGACGAACAGCCTTCTGGGACTCTGCAGTGAAACCCAAGCCAAACTTGTCAGACTTGTATGGAATATCAGGAAGCTGACCCCAAATAGTACAACCACCTTCATCCACCACAGCTCTAGCATCATTGAGGGAAGCCATTGCCATTGTTGGAGGTTTTCTGGTGACCACAAGAACTTTCTTCACAATAGGAGGAGCTACATAATCATTAACAACCCAGGGAACCACTTCAAATGTCTGACACGGAGTTTCAATGTATTCACCTTCCATTTCCAAATACTTGAAAGTGTTTACATGGCTGACAAAGTATTCTTTTTCTCCATAGACAGTAACAACCTTTCCATCCACCGGATATCTCAACTTTTGGTGTAATGTAGAGGTTACAGCACCTGCCCCATGGATCCATGGACGACCAAGCAGACAAGAGTATGAAGGACGGATATCCATCACATAAAATGTAGCAGTAAAAATCTGGGAGCCAACTTTGATTGGAAGATCAATTTCCCCATGCACTACTCTTCTAGAACCATCAAAAGCCTTTACCACAATATTACTGGGCTTCAGCACAGCATCTTCAGGACTCAGCTTATTCAGGACTTCCTTGGGCAACACATTTAGAGAGGAACCATTGTCTATCAGTACATGTGACAGGGTAGTGCCCTGCATTCAATTGAAATATGCAAGGCCCTGTTATGATCCCTCTTGGCAGGGGTCAAATCAGCATCAGAAAATCCTAACCCATTATCATAGGTCAGGTGGGCAACACAGTTCTCAAATTGGTCAACAGAAATGGCATTGGGCACATGAGCAGTCTTCAGAAACTTGATCAAGGACTTGGCATGAGCCTCAGAACACAGCAACAAGGACAACATAGAAATCTTTGAGGGAGTATGCCCCAATTGATCAACAATGTCATAATCACTCTTGCGAATGATTTTCAATACTTCTTCCATCTGCTTAGAGAGATCATCAGCAGCTGGCACATCAGTAGATACAGGCTCAATAACAGGACCTTTGCCCCGAGCATCAGTGGTGGAAGTAGCAGCAGGAGTAACTGCATTCTTGGAAGTAACTGGAGGAGAGAAGACTCTTCCACTACGCGTGATCTTACTAGATCCAGCAATATTATCAATGTCAGCAGGCACATTAGGTAAAGGTTCCTGCTTAACACCATGGATGTAAACATCAGACCCATAGTGCCAAGGCACAGCTTTGTCAGACGTATACGGAATAGGACCAGGAGTGGTAATGATCAGAGGAGCCACTCTGGCTTCAGCAACAGCTTTCACAGGACCTTCAGCAGTAATTTTGATTGGACCCTGATGAGTGATTTTAATAGGTCTCTTTGAAGTGATTCTTACCGGTACTTTGTCAACCATATCAACCTCTTCAATCTTCCTACCTTGAGTCAGATGATCCACCATACTTTCTACAGACGACGGAGTCCTCTCAAACACTATAGTATACTTATCCATGAGACGTTGAATTCCATCTCTCAATATGAAGCAACTATCCGGCTTATAGGTACAATACAAACAATCTTCATGACAACCTGGAAAGATCCCAGCTTGTACTAACCTCTTTTTGATAACAGACAATGGTGTGTTCAACTCCATTACTGAATAGACATGTAGATCTTCATCAATGGCATTGACAGTCTTCTCGTGATTTGGCATTGGTGCTGTAATCACATTTGGAGTACCTGGAGGATCAAACTCAATTTCTCCAGCATCAATCATATCTTGAATTTTGTTCTTCAAGATCCAGCAGTTATTAGTATCATGTCCCTGACAGTTTGAATGATATGCACATCGTGCATTGGGATTGTACCTGGGAGAGGTAACATTGAGATTCTGAGGAGCCTCTTTCAAAGTAATAAGTTCAGCCTTCAACAAGTGTTGCAATGCCTGAGCCATTGACATGTTGATCTTCGTGAACTGCCTTCTAGCCCTCTGTTGGTTGCCCTGTGGCTGCTCTGTTGTTGCAGGAGTTGGATTTGAAATATGAACTGCACTAACAGACTGATGCCTTCTATTACGATCAGGTTGACCATAAACAGCATTGGATTCTTTCTTCCCAGTGGGAAGCTTCTTTGCAGCACCTGACGAAGAAGCACCCACATGAATCTTGCCATTCTTTATACCATTCTCTACTCGCTCTCCTGTCATGATCAACTCAGTGAAGCCAGATGATGAGCTTCCAATGAGATGACTGTAAAACGGACCATTCAGCGTACACATGAACATATCAACCAATTCCCTGTCAGTCAAAGGGGGTTGAACTCTTCCAGCTAAATCTCTCCACTTCTGAGCATACTCTTTAAAACTTTCTTTGGCACCCATAGACATGCTCTGAAGCTGCATGCGAGTGGGGGCTAAGTCAGCATTGTATTGGTACTGCTTATAGAAAGCTTCAGCAAGATCATTCCAGTCTCTGATGTTAACACTCTCCAACTGATAATACCACTCCAACTGAGCTCCAGATAAGCTCTCTTGAAAAAAATGGATCCACAACTTCTTGTCAGCAGTGTGAGGTTGAATCCTTCTGACATAAGACCTCAGATGCAGCTTGGGACAGGAGACCCCATCATAAACAACAAAGGTAGGAACCTTGAAACCAATGGGTATAACAACCCCAGATATCAGACTCAAATCCTCAAAATCCAGCCCAGATGATTTCTGCAACTCTATAGCATCCATTCTATCCACCAGCATCTTGAATTTGTCTTCATTAGGCTCATGGTAGTAATTAGCCTCAGAATCAGAGTCCCCCATAGTGTTGTGGAGACTGCCTCCCTCTTTCTCAGATTCCTCAGATTCATAGTCATCAACCTGTTCTTTGGTCTTGACAGGACCCTTGAACCTTCTTCCCATGTTGAGCAGGCCACCTGACTTTCTGGTCTTCTTAGTCTTCTTGGCCAGCAGTGTCTTCAATTCATCTTGCCCCTTGGATAGGTTTAGGATCAGCTCTTGGAACTGTGCATTTTGTGTCTGGAGATCCTTAACTGATTGTTCAAGAGCCATTGCTGAAATAAACAGCGAGAAGATGAGAAATCTGTGCACAAATAAACCTGTGATGCAATGATATGATGTATTAATGCGTATGCAATGTTTTCAAGGACCGCAAGATTTAAATTTGCTTAGACAATCACGAAAGTAAACTTTTATTAGTAATAACTTTGTTTTGCCTTTTAGGCTTACAAAAATGAAAATGAAATAAGTACAGAAGATGGGGTTTTAAGTCTCCCATGGACGTTTCCTCTTTGTATTGAGGTATGAGTTGAGGTTCCGCTCCTCGTGAAGTCGTTTTGTTAGTTCCAGGATTCTTTCTTGGCTTGTTTTGTAATGAGCCTCGAAAGTATCCCTTTGCTCCTTCAGTTGGATCCATGACCTCTGCAAGTCTTCCATATCAGTAGGCATGTCTGGGTGAAGGATGGTATAAGCAGTGTCTCCTTCAGCAACAGGTTCCATGGTAACTGGTAGGATGGCAGGATATGGCATCATGAGAGTCTGAGCACGTGATCGCACCCATCTGAGATAAGCCTCCATAGGAATAGTGTACTTAGGCTCCAGTGTCTTGCTGTCAACCCTGTTTACTTTTCCCCAAGCTCGTATGAATCTCTGACGGTAACCCTGAAGATTGTTGTCGTAGTCAAACACAATGCCCTGAATCAACATGTCATGTGGACCATCGCTCCGAGCGTAACCAAACTGTCGTAAAGCTAGAGAGGGGTTGTAGGTGATGCCTCCTCTTATGCCTAGAAGTGGCACATTAGGAAACTCCCCACAACGGTCAATGATGGTGATATTCTCCATGGATCTGGAGCACCAATGAATATCTGAGTGAGAAAGTGACATAATCCTCTTGGACCATCTGAACCCTTGCTCATTCTTCATTACTGAGCGAGGAAGGTGAGAAATAAACCACCTAGAAAGCAAAGGTATGCAGCACATCAAAGTTCCTCTTGCCCTTGTAGTACGGGTGTGAAGAGAATGTAGTATGTCTCCAAGCAATGTAGGCACTGGATTGTGACTCAGGAAAATGCTGATGGCATGAACGTCTATGAACTGATCTGGATTGGGGAACAATACCAAGCCATAAATCAGCAAGGCTAATATCTCCTCAAAAGCATCATAGCTCATGGCCTTCAAGAACATTTGAGCTTTATCCATTAATACCTTGGCAAGAATACCCTTAACTCCGCTTCTCGTTTCTAGAACAATGTCAGACTTCTTCAGATGTAGAGCTGCAGCAATGACCTCTGGTTTAAGTTCTTTCTCCAAGCCTGTGAAAGGTCTTTGATCAAGAACAGGTATACCCAGAAGTTTAGAGAACTCTTCCATGGTTGGAACCAGCTGATAATTAGGGAATGTAAAGCAATGGTGCTTAGGGTCAAAGAACTGAAACAGGACACTCATCATGTCTTCATTGAACTCTGAAGTGACTAGATCCAATAGTTGACCATGTCTATTGTTGAACCGGGAATGATCAGACACCTGAGAAACTAACTCTTTAAGCTTAGCAGGTATCCCTACAAAGTTGATCCTGATGGTGTTTCTACGAGCAGAAGCCATGACCTGCAACAAAGAACAAAGATAAATCCTTTGGTCCTTGAAATGGTTAGTGAAAATACTATGCTTATGATGCATGATGATGCTATGATGTTATGCTCAATCACAAACATGTGGCACACACAAACAAGTCACACCATAGCCCTAGGTTTAAAGGCTTGCATGAGGTTCAAAGGTAAATACCCTCCCCTGAAGTTAGTTGGTTCATCCTGTCCTATAAAGTAACCAGGTTCTAAGGGATCTCAATATCATTGATCCTTCACA
Organism: Lathyrus aphaca; assembly: GCA_963966055.1. Classification (NCBI taxonomy): domain Eukaryota; kingdom Viridiplantae; phylum Streptophyta; class Magnoliopsida; order Fabales; family Fabaceae; genus Lathyrus; species Lathyrus aphaca. The sequence continues at coordinate 480,262,733 of OZ014525.1, read as the reverse complement.
AGGGTGGTTGTTCAGTAGGCAACTTACTTGCCAACCAAAACCTTCCAAGTTTAGAATCTCAATGAGCGTAGTATCGAGTATCAACCAACTTCAGTCTGCACCAAAGCCAGTTATCTCACTACTTTTCTAAAGGCCAAGATGAGATGACTAGGGTTCTAAAAGTTAGTTAGTGTATTGACAACATATGGCAGCCTCATATTATCCTCAACTTGACTTAAGGAATATAAGCACCAACCAAGAAGTCACACTAACTATGGCCACCAGATCAACCATATCGGTATACGTCATACAGTTTCCTTGGTCTATTGCCATTTACCTAAGGTACACTAGATCCGGGTTAGGATCTTTCACACATAAGAGCACCCCAACAGATAAGTATAAAGCAAACAAGGAAAACAATTTAAAGTGATCTAATTCCTAAGGGTACCCCTCTTTTATTAAGTCCCCAGCAGAGTCGCCAGTTCTGTAACACGGTGGGAGAACTGACTTTAGTAATGTTGCGGATAGCAAGAGTCGCCACCGACTTTTATTTTATCCAAAAGGAAAGGATATAAAAGAACAGGAAAGACCTTAAGAGATATTTTTGGGTCCGGGGGGTAGGTTATGTAAAGGGAAGGTGTTAGCACCCTTTACATCCATGGTTATCCATGGGCTCTTAGTTACTTAGCTCACTTTTGAATTGTTTTTGAAAGTGTAGTGTGTGAATAGAAAAATTTTCATAATAGTTAATAATGATCCATGTATGGATGCGTAAAAACTTGTTTTTTGAAAATTTGTTTGAGATTTGTTTAAGTGTTTGAAAAATGGAGTGAGCAAGCAACTAGGAGGTACCTACCCTAAAATTTTAAGTCTTTCTTGTTCTTTATCCTTTAATTGGTAAGACTATCCCTACTATTAAGGAGTAGGTAGTCATTACCTTGGATGTTAGGGACAAGTGAGGGTCATCTGTTTATGAAGGCAACTGTGGGGTGTATTAAGCATTTAGGAGGGACTATCATCATGATTCGAAAAGGGACTTGATCTTTAAGGCAACCATTAGGGACTTGATGATTTTTCTTTTAAGGGACTTGCTTTATACACCCCACTTGACCTTATGATTTAGGCAACTTGAGAGGCAACCCTAGAAAGTGAGATGGCGATTAAAAATCGACTTACGTGTGTGAGTGTTCAATATTATTTATCTTATGATTAAAGTGATCTAAATTCAATTTTAAATAGAATACATGTTTTGCACTCCCTAAATTACTAACCATGATATAAAAATTAAATAAATTCAATATTTACAAAATTACACCAAGAAGCAATTACATAATTATAATAAGCAATTAAAAATAAATAGCAAAAATAAATGTAAAAGCAAAATATAAATAATAAGCAATAATAAATATATAAGCAAATTAGAATTAGGGGTTAGTAATAAAAAATTAAAAATAAACAAGGTTAGTGAAATAATAATAATCAAAAATAAATACTAATAATAATATGGTTAGTAATAATAACAATAATTACAATAAATAAAATTAGCAAAATATTATAATAACATGATGAAAATAATAAACACAAAAATTAAGTTTTTAATATATAAACATTTTTTAGAAGTATGAATAATTAAATAATTATTATAACATTTATATACAAATTATTAGATTATTTATAATTTACAAAATTAAATTATTATAGGTTTAATTGTTTCTATATATATATATATATATATATATATATATATATATATATATATATATATATATATATATATATATATATATATATATATATATATATATATATATATATATATATATATATATTAAAAGAAAATAATTTAGATTATAAACATAGTATATAAAATATATTTACATGTTATTAAAAAAAAAATTTATAACTATATTTACAAAATTAATTATATTAAAAAAAAATTATACTAAATAAATATATACATGATAATTATATTAAGAATTAGAAAATAAATAACTAGGTTTTTAATAAGTACTTAGAAAATAAATTAGGGTTTGTTTAGAAAATATTTTTAGGGTTTATACAAATTATTAAATAAACATACATCTTATAATTTAATTATATAACAAAGAAAATAATTTAAGTTGAGAAAAATAGAAGTTTAAATTTCAGAAAAATATAAAGGTTGTTTTGAATATATATACATGCATAATTTATTTTTAATTAATATTAAGAAAACAATTAAACTAATTAATGAAAGAAATAAAAATAGAAAAAAATGGTGAAAAGAAAACTTACCTGGGATGGGTTTGAACCCAGGACACCCAGCTTGCAAACCACAAAACGTACCACCAGGCCAGCCAGGCGCAGGTGACAATGGAATGAGTAGAACCAGTTTTATGCAATGTCTGGAAAATCAGAAAATAATAGAAACAAAAAGGCCTGGGATGGTGTTGAACCCAGGACCTTTACTCACACAAACGCACACATCACCACCCGGCTGGAAGAGCCCATCTGTTAACCAAACAACTACAAACAATAATATATTAAGAATACAGTTTAAATGAAAAAATGTCAAAAATTGGATGGAGGCAGGATTCGATCCCCTCCCCTTTTGTCAAACGCACGCCTTGCCTTCCACTGGGACAACGCAGCTGTTGTGATAACAGATTAACAAAATAACATAAAATATTTTAAACACAATTTGAATATTTCCTGGGCGCGCCATCAGCTTCATCTTCTTCCTCATACCTGCACTTTTTCCTGCGAAATCACTCACGATCTTTCCTGCGAATTCCTCAATGCTTCAAACCTACGAAAGTGAAACTTGTACAAAGCAGTAACGATTCAAGAAATTAAAGACATCAATGAGTTCCTTATGACTCATACAATCTTTCTACGTTGTTAAAATTCATTTATATGGCTTGAATCATGAAACCCTAAAATTGAGTTCTAAACCCTAACAATGGCCGCGGGTGGTATAGGTCATGAAGCTTCAATCCAATTGTCCAGAATCGTTCTAGGCATCAAGATAAACACATATCAGTCATCAAAAACAATTCATAATGCATATATTAATGGATTCGAAAATTTGAATTTTCAAGAGAAAGATGAGTTCGGACTAAGCAATATAGCAAGGCATTGATGCGTATGAGTGATGATAATGCTTCAGTGATGTCCAAAGAACATCTCTATGTTCTTATTTTACCTTCAAATGCCCTGGATTGAAGAATCCGAATGTGAGTTTTGGATGATTTTTTGAGCAATGAAACTTACACTTTGAGGCAGCCAATTCGTCCATGGGCAATGGCAATGAGTTTAGTACTTATATGTGAATGAATTAGGTTAAGAAAATTGAATTGTTGTGTGGAGATTTTGATTCAAAAAGATTGAAATTGATCATGTCTTAAAAGTCAAATATTTGTGTATTATGGCTTGCTATTTTTGGATCAATCTCATGATTTCCTTCCCTTTCAATTCCAATCATCAATTAAGACTTTCTAGAAGCCTAATCCACATAAAATCTCTTATTTTCATATTTTATTTTTATTTAAAATGATTTTTAATGATTTAAATCAAAATAAATAAAAACAAAATAATAAAAATTCTGAATTTTAGTCATTTGGGTCGTGCATGATGATAGTGTATGGGTTGGATCATAATTTGACAAGCCCATTTGGAGAAAATTGGTTCTAGACCTCCTTTTTCATCATAAACCATCACAAAATTTCCCAACTTTGCAAGGGCATATCTCCCTCAATTTTAAAGGTATGAGGGTGTTCTTGGACATTTTGGAAAGCTTGAAGAGTCCTCTAAACAACCCCATTGGTTTCATGTCCATATCATTTATCAATCTCAAGTTATTCCCTTTTGAAGTTGTTGACTTTTTGTTGACTTTTGAAATGACCTATAATGTCTTAGCTCATACCTTCCAAATGAAGCATTTTTGGGCTTGACTTGTAAGATCAAAGTTGTATAGAATTCAATTTCCTTCAAAATGAGCTTTGAGTGGAGACTTGGTGATGAAGTATGTGAAAGTTATGGCTGGTCAAAGTTCAGTTGACTTTTACTGAGGAAACCCTAATTTAGAAACTCCTGATTCTTGATGATCTGGAATATCCTTGATGAATCATGATCAACCCTTGATCAAATGATGAATTTTACTTCATATACTTGATGTTGACAAAAAATCATGAAGTTTGACTTTGGTTTGACCACAGTTGACCTCAGTTTGACTTTTTAACTGCATTGACTGATTTTGACTTACCTGATCATCTGACTGAGCAAACCTTTGAGAAAAGTCTTGAAACTTGTCATGGGGGTTCTTAAACATATATAAGATGTTATGAAACTCACTTGAAGTCTTAGAAGTCCATTTAGCCTGATTAAAGTCAAAACCCTAGTTTTGGATGCACTGCTTAGGAGGTGCATTGTCTGAGGGAATTGTCAATTCTTATGGCCAATTGTGAACCTTGTGAACCATCACAAAATGTCTTGTGAACCTCATGGGAGGTATTGTGAATCTTGTGAACCTTGTGATCCTTCAAGAAGTAACTTGTAGACTTCATGAACCTCATGAAAGGTCTTGTAAATGTTGAGAAGCTTGTGAACCTTGTGAACCTTCAAGAAGTGACTTGTAGACTTCATGAACCTCATGAAAGGTTTTGAAAACATTGTGGAACTTGTGAACCTTGTGAACCTTCATAAAGTAACTTGTAGACTTCATGAACCTCATGAAAGGTCTTGTAAGTGTTGAGGAACTTGTGAACCTTGTGAACCTTCATAGAACACAAAGTCTTGTATTGTGAGGGCAAATTTTGGGGTGCAACACCCTGTCAACGCAGACGCAGTAAGAAAATACTTCGTGTAAAAAGACCCGCTGGATAAAAACAGAATAAAGATCCAGGCAAAAATGGGCATCCACGCGAACCAAAAACAGAATAAAAGGCTCGGGTAAAAATTAGGGAAATATTGAAAAAATGTACACCCGCTGAGTTGAAAAGCCACATCGGACAACTCAGGCAAAAAAGGGTATCCCGGTGGATTGAAAACCCAAAAGGGCGATCCATGCAAAAGAGGGACTAACACGAACGACTGTGATCTGCAAAGTCCATAATCCATCTGCAACTAAGCTTATTCTATGGGTTGAAGACCAGTTCAATCACCTTTCTCAAGGGGCAAAGCAAGCGGACAGTCTCGAAGATATACAAGTCATAGCCAGGTCGAAACTTGACGAGATCCATTTTTCACATTGCCAATAGGATAGTTTGTTTTCCTTTTGGGCGACTTCCTCTTTCCAGGGAATTGCTTCCTATTGTAATGCCTATTCATGTCCATGTTCCAAATCAATAAAATTCAATTTCAATCAACTTGTGACTAGTTGCTTTTGTTTTTGTTTTTCGTCTAACATTGTTTGATTGCAAAAACGTCCAGCAAATTGTGATTTATATTGTGTTGCAAACATTCAAATGCTTTCTAACTCATGCAGGAGGATAGAAACATCTAATACAACTCTAAAAAGGGTGTTAAGTGGTCAGGATGATGATTCATACTATAATCCTGAGGCATACAGGTCCAAACTAACTCTCCATGTTGCAGGCACTATCATTTGTGTTTACGCAGGTGCAGGTACAGGCGTTGCTAGTAGAGCTAAAGCGGATTTCCAAGAGGAATATTTCTACAATATGCTTAAATAAGAACAGGTGTCTTCCCGTGTGTCTCTTGTTGCCTCAGTAGCAGTAATGACAATAGATGTTTGTCCTCCCCAAGCAGAGGTTTTCTTTCAATACAGGGGCAACCCCCAGCAGTACAAGGAGTTCATTACTCCCCAACATCTTGCCACCTCAACAATGTCATACTTCTGGTTCCCAGCCAAGTCAGAAGGTTTTCACTTCCCCAACGGAGTTCAACGGGTAGCGTACCTAGCAAGAAGGGTAGCGTACCTAGCAAGAAGGGTCCATCTCCAGCAGGGTCTTGGCTCTCCAATCTTAAAGTACAATTTATTTTTGGCAATGACGACAGTTCAGAGTCGGTGTATCATTAACAACGTTCCTCGCGGAGTTGTTTTCTCTTCACGGAGATTAACCAGATCAAGGTAGTGATCATCAGTTCTCCCCAGTCAAGCCATCTGGGATACTTGCAGTCTCCTTGTTAGGAGATCCTTATGCATTTGCATATGCACACCTATCATTACATTTGCATCCTCAAAAAGCGTAGCATTTCCATCATCATGGAACATTACGCCATAAACCCAAGCATACGCATGCCAGCATGAGCCGGTTTTGAGGTATATTACATAAGACCCGGAACATCTTCTCAACTTGAAATACTCCCCACAGAAGATACTTATACAAATTTCCAAGCACCTTTGTCTTTCCAAGTCAATGTTTGTCTTCTTTTCCGTGGCTTGATTCGCTCAGCAGTCACGTTTTAAGCCATGTTTCGCCAAGAGGCACCCTTTTTGTGGCTTGATTCGCTCAACAGTCACATTGTCGTGTTTAGTTTCGCTAATGGTCTCGTTTTAAGCCCTGTTTCGCCAACAGGCACCCTTTCTGTGACTTGATTCGCTCATCAGTCACATTGTCGAGTTTCGTTTCGCTAATGGTCTCGTTTTACGCCATGTTTCGCCAACAGGCACCCTTTCTGTGGCTTGATTCTCTCAACAGTCATATTGTCGAGTTCCGTTTCGCTAATGGTCTCGTTTTTAAGCCCTGTTTCACCAACATGCATCCTTTCCGTGGCTTGATTCTCTCAGCAGTCGCGTTGTTAAGCCCTGTTTTGCCAACAAACATCCTTTCCGTGGCTTGATTCGCTGAACAGTCGCGTTGTTAAGCCCTGTTTCGCCAACATGCATCCTTTCCGTGGCTTGATTCGCTCAGCAGTCACATCGTAGGCTCGTTCATGTACAACGATCCCGTTCCACTTGGTTCTATTCCCGCTACCTATTCAGAGGTCAAAACAAGAAAGAAAAAATAATAAATAAAGGCAAATGAATTTTTCCTCATTGACAGAGCTCAAATTTCAAGGTTTTATTCGAGTATTCAATCACTCCATACCTTGAACGTCTAAAAGCCATTGCAATTATTCATTCAGGTCTGCAGATGATTGAATAGGGGCAGCTGTAATACCTCAAAATTTTCCCTCATATTTATTACCATCTAACTGGCTTATACTTCACATTCATATGCATATTCCGTTAGGTCATAACATTTGCAATCATGCATTTTTATTGGCTCCTAAGGCATGGGATCAAGCATTCTCTTGTGACTTGATTCTCCTTGCTCAGAGGTGATACATCTAGACATGGTATACTCAAGACTGATACAAAGGTTGAAATCTCATCATGGTGAACAGTTTCTCACAAAGGTCCATCCAGTGTTAAAGTTTGGTTAAGTGGAAAATTCAGATTTTGGTTTAGGGTTTGTCCTTTGTACTCAAGTTTATTAAGCTGGTCCTTAAAGTCTGGACGTTTCGATCACAAAAAGCAGCATATGGTTTTCAGAGGGTGTTTAATTCGGGATATACTTGAGGTACTGTTATAGAGCATGGAAAGGAAGATTTGGAATCCATTCATATGAAGTAGTGTGTCATTGACCTAGTTAGAGTGAGTTGTTCATCACTCTTCGTCATTACACTGATAAGATCCTAATGCAAGTGGAGGTTCGATTACAATTCAAAGAGATATGTTTGATGACCTCCATACCATTAATCTATTTAATTAGATTTATTATTAATTGAAGTTTGCTTCTTTTAATAGTAAATTTAGTTATTATCTTTTTGGGCCTTAGTTACAAGATTCACACTTGGCCCATATCTTCATAAGTTCACACTTGGCCCATATTTTCGTCTCAAGCCCAATTACCCAAATTATCCATATTAGTTATAATTCCATTTCATTATTAAACCACATTTTCTATCCATTTTTTTGTTAAATCCAAAATAAATATAGCTCATATTTCGGTCCGATTAACCATTTTTGAGTCTATGACCCAATTCATGTTTCAAACCAAGTCTTGTCCATTAAAAGCCCCTATCACAAAACTCATAATCTTATTATCTCAATCCATTAGGCCATATCATAGCAAGTTGGAAGAATTCTATAAAATTTTCCATGGGCCCATTACAGGTACAATAAGCCCAGTACATAATAACAAAAAAAAAACAATGAAAAAGTTGTCGATGTCGCAGCATTGACACAGAGAACTGCATCCTCTGGTAGCTTGGTATCCAGTAATGAAATCAAGTAAATATTAAGCTTGAGACTACTAAGAGTCTTATTGATTTTGATGCTGGTCCTGAACCTATAGCTAATTTTCACAAGAATCGCATCTCAGCTTCCAACAAAAGCCAAACAAAATGCAGCTTCCGCACGCATATATCACAAGCGAAAAACGCAGGTAGAAAGGTAAAAAAAAGGAAGAAAAAAAAGAAGAATCGAACATCGTGACAGAAAATCGAAATTTAGGGTAATGTACATAACAAAATCACAAGAAATTGATAACAAAGTTTTTACCAAAATCACTCTTCATTTTCACAACTCATATAATATAAACAAAATCAGAAGAGCATGAATTCAATACAAAGTTCATATTGCAAATCCTGACATCATGAGTTAGTGAACTACAAGCTTCATTCCAAATTACATAGAGAATTGTAAGTTGCAAAGTGCAGAAGAGTTGGAATTTTGATTCATTACAAGAAATCTCACAAAACTTGAAAATGATTATCTATACAAAAGTTCAAGAAGTCACAACAATTTCAGATAACATCACTTGGGAATACTGGTATCCAGAATGGATAGACGAAGAAGAAGAATACGAGTTTCCTACTTGTCCATCACTACCTAGGATTCAGATACCAGGAAAACCATGGCGTGATCTTATTGTTGTTAAGCTTACCTACGATAAGTATGGGCGCTGGTCAAGAGATGTAGCTCGTTTGCATCTGCAGATTGGAGCAGCGAGACTTGCTTCTACTTCCAAAGGGCTTCGTCCAGTTCGTGTGCTTTTTGTGACTGATTGTTTCCCAACTCCAAATCTCTTCACTTGCAAGGATATTATACAGCGTAAAGGGAATGTTTGACTTTATGAACCCGACCTTCATAAACTCAGAGAGAAGCTACAGTTACCAATTGGTTCATGTGAACTATCAGTTCCATTCAAGGCTAAAGAAAATTTTCACTCTAAAAATGCACACCGAGAAGCTTATGCAACAATTTTGCACCTACATCAAAAACTCAGACCTGCATTCACACTAAGAAACTCGTTTTCCATAATACCAACCTGCAAGTTCAAATAGCAAAAATCAGTTGCAAAAGATCCTAACCAATTCATAACAGAATTGAAACCAAAAATTGATAACAGAAGTAACCGATTATATCTAGAAGGTTCACCTGAGAAATTCTCCACAAAAGTTTGATCTTCACTTCTATAAATCAGAATCTTCTTCTTCCTTCAATTCTCTTCATAACTTCACTTCATTCATCTCTCTTCCCACAACTCCTTCGATTCTTCTTCATCCCTCAATCAATCATTCGCCATTCTTCTTCATCATTCCTTCAAACCTGTTATTCTTCAGCTTCAACCAAGCTCTGATCAACCGCCAATTCGAGCTCTCACCCACCTCTTTTCCTGAACCTCCTATGACCTTTCTTCATCCATCTTCTTAACACTTTCAACAAAGCTGCGAATTCAAGAGTGATTCCATGAAACCTGCAGCAAATTCAATAGAGGTTTCAAGCAACACCAGAGTACAATGAGGATCGATTAGGATTGATTTCAGAATCGCAAGAAAAGAGAAATGGGAGGAACAACTCAAAGTTACATACCTGTATTCACCGCCAACGCATCGACACCAGAACGACAAATCGCACGGATCCGAGAAGAGGAGGTCGCGGAGTGAATCGGTACGGATAAGCTTCTGAATCGCGACAACTTCGAAGCAACAAAGTCTTTTTCTTTGCTGAAATTTCGCGTCATCATCGTCAAGGCTTCAATCCAAGGTACACATTTGAATCTTTGAGGTATAAGAGGTCGCACTCGCATTTTGTTTGTCGTTCGTGTTTGAGCACTATTAAGATTTTGGTTCTGAACAAGAGGTTAGGGTGTTGGCCTTAGAATCGTGGCGAGTGTTGACGGATCCTTCGTGTACTCTTGGCGGTATTAGATTTGGTGTGGTTTGAGGTCGGAGAAGAAGAAGATTAGGCTTTGTGTTGTTTCATTTTTGATTGAGGTAAAAGCTAGTTTAGGATCCGGTTGGGATGTAGGTTGTTGATGAAGAGTTAGGCTTAAAAGGTGAAGGTGATGGCAGAAAAAAGAAGAAGACGAAGGGGTGATAGAAGGTGGCGGCGGCGTAAGAAAATGAAGAAAAGGACTTAGGGTTTAGGTTATAGTATTCAGCCCTTTTGTATTTGTTTTGTTTACAATTTTTAATTATAAGAACAATTAAGTTAATTAATAATAGATTAATAGAATCATAGGTTTGTTATGAAATTAAAAACAAATCAATGGTAATTAATTTGTGTTAAAGGCAATTAATCCACGTTACTAATTCCCACAAGAGATGGAAGAAGATAAAATTGGATGTGTTTTTGGGATTCCCAGCCACTCCGGCGGTGACACTTGTCACCATATGGTAGGATCCCTTCGCGGAGGATTAGGTGAGTACCAGTTCACTATAGTTATCACGCGTCCACGCCCTAAGATCCATTGGATTAGATTACTATGGGAAGACTTTAAGATCAAACGGCTTCAAGTGAGTCAACGATGGTTGACTGATTCCATGGTATACTCCCTTAACTTCCTGCGCAATTGGGCCTTGCATTTCGCTTTTCGCACCCCCATTTGTCTAAGCCCATTAACATGTTAACTAATAAAATCGCTTCCTGCACCCCCTCATTTTATTTCTTTTTTTTTTAATTTCTGTTTTGTATAGCTTTTGATTTTAATCCTTAAAAAATAGTAAAACACGTGATAAAATTCCATAAAAATTACAGTAGGTTCCTAATTCATTTTAGAAATTTTCTACATTTTTACCTTCTGAATTTTGGTATTTTTCAATTTAATTTCGATTTTCCATTTAACTAGTTTTATATTGATTTCTTTCTTAAATACTTCATCTTGTACATTTTATTTCTCCCAGCTCCTGTATGATTTTTGTCCCATTATTTTTGCTATGATTAGAGGACTAATAATAGAACCTTGAATAAGTTTTGATATATTTTTTAGGCCATTTTATCTACTATTTTGATAGTGTTGTTTGTGCAAAATTGTGATTATATCTTCGGTAGATTTAAGTGACCATTTGACATAGTTATGCTATGAATTTTTAGGAGATTTTTTAACACAATATTAGGTTCAAGTTAGAGACCTTAGGGAATTAATTTCACATTTTTTCCAGGACTTTTACTATTTTTTTAGTGCATTGATTTTAGTTAATTTTTACATTGTAAATCCCTAGTTTAGCTTAGGATTTTATGGTTCATTAAGATTTAGTTTAATTAGACTTGATCTTAGGATATTAGGATGACTTAGTATAGTTTAACTATTGATTTTAGAATGTTGATATTAAGTAAGATCCTTTAGTTTTAGGACTTAGGCTTAGAATTCCTATTAAGTGTGTTTACATGAGGTTTAGCCTTATTTTTGTTTTATGCTTTAATAGGCATTTTGAGTCAATACATCTTCACTTTATTTTTTATGTTCTTTACCTTGATATTTGTATTTCACTTGTATAGGATTCCCCCATTTCTTAGAACCAACTTAACTTCATTAGGAAATAAGTTGAGTTCTAGCTTGTTTCTTCTTTTCTTTTCTTCATTAGGATTAGAAAAACCTCACAAACTATTAGGATCACTTTTTGAATATAATAACTAAATTAGGGTTGTGTCTTAGTCCCTTTAGTTTGTCCTTTTACAACTTTAGTCTTCTTTTCTCATCTCCAAACAAAATTCAAAAACACTTAATAAATGCGTGAAAGAATCTCTTGTGTATAGTCTTATTCCATGGGACACTTACATTCATTCCATCTTGGAATGGTGTATGCTTGTCTAGCATTATGTAAAAGTCTTATAAAGGGGTTGTTTCACAAAGAAAAATCTAAAAGACATTTCTTTACAAAAGCAACAAAAATATTTAATAAGTTCAACAAGCTAGTGAACTTAGACCCTAATCCTTGGAAACAAGTTTTGGATAAATTCTCCTTACTTGGTCTGCTTGTTCTATTATTCCATCTTGGAATGTAGTAGCAAGTACACATTCCATGGAAAAGAGTTTGAATTCACTTCCTTGTGCCAAATTCATACAAAACTCATAAAAGACAAAAACACATAATAAGCGACTTTCCTGCGGGAACTTCTTTTCTCACCTCATTCACTCTCAACGCGAATTTGTGACGACTTGTCTCGCATGCAAGACGGTAAACGCACTCGTACCAGACGAGCCTACAACACCTGAGCATAGACATACATAGTTCCAGCTATAAAAACAAAAACAAATAGTTCCCGCCTTAGGTAGGCAAACTACGTCGACTCTGATCCTCATTTTCCCGACGAGGTACGTAGGTAGTGGGGTAGGGCCCATTCGAGCACATTCTTTATTTTCCCTATGTTTCTCCATTTCTTTCCATTTTCTTTTCCATTTCCATTTCCCATTCTTATTCCAGTTCCAGTAAGCAATTCTTTCGTTCAACGGAACTTTATTTCTCACCCTTTGAAACAGACTAACAAGCGTGGATCCCGTCGGGTACGGCAGACGAATTGGGGTGCTAATACCTTCCCAATTCGTAACCGACTCCCGAACCCAAATCTTTGGTTCGCAGGACCTTGTCCTTTCCTTCTTCCTCAGGTTGGTGCAGCATTACCTTTCCCATTCATTCGGGATAAAAATGCCTGGCTGGCGACTCTATCTTTTCCGCGCCACTTTCGCGTTTGTACTAGGATGAAAATCCCGGGAGCGACAGAAGTTATACCAAGTTTGTGTGTAACTTGGGATGGATGCATTGTATTTGGGTAGTGTTCTGGTTGTTCTTGTGGTATGGGGAGTTATATCTGAATTGATGATCATAGAACTTATGGGGAGTATGGTATAATGGTGTTTTATGTGCGTAAGTTTGTTGATCTTGTTGTGATGTCAGTCAAGATGTCTTGACACTATGTTTCAATTTCTTTTTGAGGATCTTGGTGTGGGGGAGCTTATTTATCTCCAAGGAATTGCTCTATTATTTCCATTGTGTTCTGTTTAATTGCTGTTGTGTTTGATTGAGGTTCCCTGGTATTTCATGCAAAGGTTGTTTCAGCCAATATTAGCCAAAGGGGAACAATGTTGGTTTTTTTTTGTTGCAAAGTTTCAGTTCATGATGTTAAGTCTGATGTCCTAACATGTGATTACAGAACTGGATAAGATTCAGTTTAAAATGTTGTGGTTGGTTTGTTACCTTTTGGTTGCAATCCTTTGTGTTTTCCTAATGATGTAGTGTATGCAAGACTGTTTCAACCAACCGTGTAAAGTTGCCAATGATACTTGAGTTTTATTTCACAAGTCCACTCTTAAAGGCACTATACTGTGTGGTTGATATACTCTTCAAGAAATCTGTTGAAGAAAGGATAAAGCCATTTATTTTGGTCTCTAGAAGAGTCTTCCTAATACTTGACCTAATTAGGAAAGTGATTCTGAGTCTTGTTGCTGTTTAGTTTTGTTGGAGCTTGGATTAGTTTTGAAGACCCTTATGGTGATCAAGGGATGTGTTAATTTTTTGAAAGCAGTATTGACTTTAGAATCAAGCTAAGTTTTGTGTTCCAGAAGAAAGAAACTGATGTGCTATCCTGATAACATAATGGATGCTTTGGGTGCTAGAAAAATGTGTTATGTGTTGAAGAAGGTATCCTCCTAACTTGGAAGAGGAGGCATCTATGCTATGTGTTGAAGAAGGTATCAGGTTGAAGAAAGTAGAAATGCAGAGGCTAAAATCTTGTATTTTGGAGACACTCAACAAAATTCTTCATGTATGAAGTCCAATATGTATGTCAAGGATGTTATCTCTGACATCTGGTGACCAAAGGAACCAGAGTTATGCATGTGTGAGTCAAAGAAAGGGACTTGTAGCAGCAGTTGTTCAAGATGAATAGCTGGTGTTTATTCTCTTCATAAACAAGATGGAGGTTGTTTACTAAAACTTGGTATAACTATCAAGTCTTGAGAGCTTGGAACTCTCGTTTTGTTAAGAGAAGAAAAATTATCCAAAGAGGGATAATGAATGGATGTTTGACCGATGTCTGCATATGTTTGGAGGAGTGTGTTGAAAATAACCATAGTTAGTTTTCTATGATCAAAGGAAGTCTTCATCAAGCTTAGGTCCAGTTATGTGATGTCCCCACATGATGGAACACTTGGAAGAATATAAGTGCAGACATGTTGATGGTGTGTATCATGCAAGTTACTGCATGTATTTATGGTTTGATTAGAAAGGATGATTAGCTATTGGTGAACTCTTATATCCCCTACAAAGAGTTGTACATGGATTGCTACGAATGTTCCTTCAAAACCAAAGTAAGTTTCAAATCCATGTGTTTGAGATTGTTGTCAGATCTGATGTTGGAACAACATCTCAAATGTTATGACTTTTCAGCCAAGGAAGTTAGTTGTGCTCGTGGTGGAGTATCAGGTCAAGCCACTTACCTAATTTGAAGTGATTAGTGGTGAGAATTAATAAAATAGGGATCAACTAGTGCCACAAGTGTACAGGAAAAGAATGTCAGACCAAATGCCATACCTTGTGTGAGAAGGTTACCTGATCACATATGATAAATACCTTGACATGAGTTGAGTATTTGTTTGCTTTTGATAAGGATATGCATCTAACTGATAGTGAATACTCTGACAGGAGCTGAGTGTTTATATATCTATGAAAGATGTGTGCATTCAACTGGTGACAAAATACATTAATGAGAGACTATGTATATTTCTGATATAAAAGTGTAGGATTGCAGTCTGAACATCATAATTCAAGAAGTGTAGAGAATTTAATTTTCTCTATGTGGTTTTTTTTTCTTCGTTGTGTTTTGGTGTGTGACGACCTGAAATAGCTGCTGAAGATGTGATCCTTGGAGATTGTCTTGGGTTCAAGGAACTCTTTGTTGATGTCCTACACGATATTAAAACAATCATGTTTTTTGGTGGTTAAAAGAAGCTTCTGACTGTATCTACAAAGGTACGTGATAAATGCATGACTTTGGTCATGATTGAAGATAGCAATAAGAATAGAAATTGCTAAGAGTAAGGGAAGAGTGTCAGATTAGGGGGTCTGATCAGAATGGTTGTTGAACCGGTAGTTTCTTCTACTACAAGTCATGGATAATGGAAGTATGGATCCTATATAGTAAGCAAACTAAGAAAATTTGTTTTGAAATATGTGAGAAATTCAAAATCAAGTGTGTCTTGTGTGGATATATAAGGACATTTATCAATTGTGTCATTGTTAAATATCTTGGTGCTCTTGGTAGTATTCTCATAAAGCTAGTGTATCTGAATCTGTAAAAGGCATGGTTGATTTTACAGTTTGAGAGTATGTTCAATAGGTGTGTGAAGCTGAGAATTTTTGGATTTTATGCTCAACTGGAGTATTGGTTATCCATGACAGGTGGAGAGTTGTTGTTCTGTTTGGGTGATGTCTAACCAGATGTTCTAAAATGTGCTAACCAGAATTTTTCTTTTGCTGCATTGATCTCTATTTTTCTGGGCTTTCTGGTTATCTGGTTATGTGCCAAACGAGGAGTTATGAAGGTTCTTAGTTTGGCTGCATGTGTAGTAAACCATTATGTTGACTTCTGATGTCATATAGGATGTCTTTGACATGTTTGAAGAACATATGTGCAGGTTTATTTGTTATGTCAAATCAGATATCTGAACATCTGTCAGTCAGTTCCGGGACATCTTTATGCATAAAGATATGGTTTGAATCTTGCATATTTTCAGCAGGTGTTTGTTTTTGTGATTGGTTCAACATGGTTGTGAAAATCAAGGAGGAATATGGAGCATCTCAAAGTCAATGAATTCAATCAAAGTTGTACATGTTTCTTAAGAGTGAACTTAGAAACAATGTTGCATGCTGTCTAGGAGAATTTATTTTCTCTGCAGAATGGTGATTATGGTTCAAGGGGGAGCAAGCATGATAATTTGTCATTTTAGATGTTTTATATTGGCTATATTTTGTGGTAAAACTTATGTTTGTGTCTGGATGTCATAGGTAATATTATGACATGTGATTTAAGCATTATGCAGGTATGAAGTTTTTGTGTGCAACTGTTTTTATCAGGATGTCAAGACTGATGTCATGACATCTCTGACTGGGCCTGAAGACCTAGGTGAATCATATTTTGTGCGCGCATCCTTCAGTCATTATTGCTGAGATTTTGTTGTGGTTTTAGCGCGATTTTATCAGAAGGAAAATAAGGATTCAGCCTGGAGTTATTTTAGCAGAACATTTGTTCTTGCTATTTTTGTTCCTTTATTTGAGGAATTATTATTTCAAATTTGTGCAAGTTCAGCAGGCTCATTTCCCATTCAAGGATCTACTTAAGGCTGCTTTACCCTAGTGTGAATGTGTGGAAAATAAGGATTGTGTATTCAGTGTTTTCACGTGTGTGTTAGTTTCTTGTGAGCCAAGCAATTGCATTTTGATGATTGTTTTGGACTAGGTGTGCATTTGTATTTTGTCCACTCAAAGCTTTTAAGCAAGAGTGTTTGTATTTGACTGAAGCTTTTAAGCAAGGTCAAAGATTTTTTTGCAGAGTGTCTTCGTTTTGTTTGAGTTGTTTGTTTAAGATCACTACTGTGATTGAGTGGAAGTGAGAGGGGTCTCTTATCTAGGAGTTCCTAGGTAGAACTGTCATTGGGTAGGGATTAAGTGAAAAGATTGCAAATTGGGGTGTTTGCTATGGATCTTTGAATTGATACTACTGATAATGAAGTTCCTTCCTAGCTTAGTAGCCCCCATAGTAGGTGTGATTGCACCGAACTAGGTTAACAACTCTCTGTGTTCTTTAATTCTGTCTTTATCTTTTATTGTGTTTTTAAACTTATTGTGATTGGTATCGTGACATCATATTCGACATTGTATATCAGTTTCCAGAATATCAATGGGCATTAGAGCATGCACCATGCCTGTATTTCTGGGTGAGATCTAGGGGCATTATTCTGGTACCATGGACAAGGAAGAAGGATTTGGACACAGACCACCCATTCTGAATGGTTCTAACCATGAATATTGGAAACATCGCATGGTTTCCTTCTTAAAGTCTCTAAATAAGAAGGCTTGGAAAGCTGCTGATAGAGGATGGGAACATCCTACTATTATTGATAAAGATGGCAACATAACTCTAAAGCTTGAGGATGATTGGAGCAAAGATGAGGATGAGCTTGCACTATGGAATTCAAAAGCTTTGAATGCCTTGTTCAATGGCATTGACAAAAACATATTCCTACTTGTGTGTCATTGTCAAAATTCCAAGGAAGTCTGGGTTATTATCATAACCACTCATGAAGGAACCTCTAAAGTCAAGATGTCAAGACTCCAAATGCTTACCACTAAATTTGAAAATCTGAGAATGAGAGAAGATGAGACTATTCATGACTTTCACAAGAACATTCTTGATATTGCTAATGCCACATGAGCCTTAGGAGAAAAGATGTATGATGAAAAGCTAGTGAGGAAGATTCTCAGATCTCTTCCCAAGAGATTTGCTATGAAGGTGACTTCCATAGAGGAAGCTCAAGACATTTTCAACATGAAGGTATAAGACCTTATTGGGTCCCTTCAGACCTTTCAAATGGGACTCAATGATGTGTCTGAAAAGAAGAACAAAAGCATAGCTCTTATGTCAAATGCTGAGGAGGAAGCTGAAAGAGGTGAAGAGGAGAATGAGGAAAGTCTGAAAGAAGTTGTTGCCATGATAGGAAGACAATTCAGCAAGGTCATAAAGAGGATGAATTTTGGCTCAAGATCTAATGTCAAGAACACTTCATCTGATATTAGCAAATCAAATGAGTCAAGTACAAAACCTGAAGAGAGGTCAAGCCAAAGCAGGAGAGTTCAATGTCATGGGTGTGATGGTTTTGACCATCTTAGAGCTGAATGTCCACCTATCTGAAGGGGCAAAAGAAAGGCCTATTTGTTACATGGTCTGATAGAGATTCTGAGAGTGACCTTGAAGAAGTATTAGCTAAACATATCACTGTTTTGACTGGAACATGTGTGTCTGATGAGGAGTTTAATGAAGATGATCTGACATTTGAAGAACTTGTTGATTCTTATCAAAAGTTGAGTATGAGATGTGCACAAATGATGTAAGAAGGAGAGAAACAGAAGGATATCATATCAATTCAGGAGGATGAAAAGAAAGAGAACTTTATCAATAATTTCCCTTCTGAATGATGAAGTTTCTATGCTAAACTTTCAGCTTGATCAAATGACCAAGTCCATTAGAATGCTGAACAACGGATCTGAAAAACTTGATGAGATTCTTCAGATAAGGAGAAGTGCTAAAGATCTCTCTGGGATAGGATTTAACGGTTCTAAAAATGAGTTCTTCAGGAGCAGAAAACCTGAGGCCAAGAATATATATATAAAACCAGGTGTCAAAGTTAGTGCATTAACATCATGAACCAAGAAGATCTACTTGTCAAAGGAGAAGATATCAAAGATGGAGGTGTCATCATTGTGGTAGGTACGGTCACATACAATCTTTCTGTTTCAGACTTCATGGATATCATGCTCAAAATCCACAACCCAAAACTAAGCAAAACTTGGTCATAAAAACCAGCAATTAATCCCCAAGCATGTAGCCTTGATAGTTCATACGTATCTTAAAGTATTAGCTAAAGAGGATTGGTATTTTGATAGTGGATGTTCTAAGCACATGTCTGGAATAAACAATTTAGTGGTTGACATCAAACCACATCCCACCAATTATGTCACGTTTGGTGATGGAGCTAAAGGAGAAATCAAAGGTGTAGGAAAACTTGTATGTACAAGTGTTCCAAACCTTGATTGGGTTCTACTAGTGAAAGGATTGACTGCTAATCTAATTAGCACCAGTCAGCTGTGTGATAAAGGATTCAGTGTCAATTTTAAAAAATCAGAATGCATTATCACAAATAAAGAGAACGAAGTAATCATGAAGAGAGTCAGATCTAGAGATAATTGTTATCTCTAGGTGAATCAAGACACTAGCTATACGTCTGTTTTCTCTCTATCCAAAGAAGATGAAGTAAAGTTATAGCATCAAAAGATGGGTTATCTTCATTTAAGAGGAATGAAAAGAGTTATAACGTTGGAAGCTGTAAGAGGAATTCCTAAGCTTCAGATTGATGAAGGTAAGGTGTGTGGTGAATGTCAAATAGGAAAGCAAGCCAGAATGTCACATCCTAAGGTTTAACATCTCACTATTTCCAAATTCTTGGAGTTATTACATATGGACTTGATGGGTCCTATGCATGTTGAAAGCCTGGGAGGAAAACAATATGCATATGTGGTGGTGGATAACTACTCCAGGTTTACTTGGATAAACTTTGTCAAAGATAAGTCTGATGTCTTTGATGTTTTCAAAGATCTCTGTCAAAGAATTCAGAGGGAAAAGGAAAGTTGTGTCATTAAGATTAAAAGCGATCATGGTAAGGAATTTGAGAATAAAAAATTCTCTGAATTCTGCTCTTATGAAGGAATCAATCATGAATTTTCTTTCCCCATTAATCCTCAGCAAAATAGGGTTGTTGAAAGAAAAAACAAAACCGTACAGGAATCAGCTAGGGCCATGATTCATGCCAAGAAACTTCCTCTGTACTTTTGGGCTGAAGCTATGAACACTGCCTGTTATGTTCATAACAGGATTACTCTAAGAAACTACTATGTACCGTAGACGTAGAGTCAAGTACTTTATTATTGATCAAACATTGTCCGTAACTAGATGATCATAAAGACAGCTGATGGGTACCTCACAAAGCATGTTGAGGGACATGAGTAGCCTAGATGGAATTTGTCCATCCTGCATAACAGGATAAATGTCTAAGGGCCCAATATTGAACTGAACAAGGATGACACGGTATATGCCTTGTGTTCAATATAGACATAAGGGAAAAAGGGTAATTGTATACACAAATACTATCACAAAAGATTTTGTCAGATCACAAGAAAATTTTGTGACTTGGGTAGCAGTGATGTGTTGCTAGATACCACTCACTGTCTATTATGTTAAATATATGATTTAATATAATTGTCAATGTCGCAAAATCCTACAGGGTCACACACATAAGGACAATTAGAGAAGAGGTGGAATAAATAAGGCACACCGTAAGGTACAATGCACTTGAATGGAATACGAAACATGGTAAGGTACCATATGATATAATAATAGTAGTTATTATTAATTTTATAATAGTTATAAAATATAACAATAATAGTTATTATTAATTTTATAATAGTTATAAAATATAACAATAATAGTTATTATTAAAAATATAATAATAATAAAATTATGGTTATTATAATAGTTATTATAATAATATAATAATATAATAATATTATTATTGAGTTAGGTTTTTAGGTTAAAGCCCACACAAGTAGTTCTATAAATATAACTCTTGTGAAGAAGCTCAAATGTTGTTGTTTTGAAACCCTGGTCATATTCCTTTTTCCTCTCCTTTCACTCTAAACCTTCAATCGTAACTAGCTAGCATTGTGACTGAAGGAAGTTGTTCGTGTGGACTGAGTAGAGGTTGTTCGTCGTACAACGCTCGTGATCAAATCAGAATCAAAGGTTTTAAGCGCCACAAAAGGTAAATATTTTATCATAGATCATGACCTTTCGTAAGGATCTCTAAAGGGAAATTTTTGTTTTCCATTGTGTTTAATATCGCAGATTTCCCTTCAGTTGATGCATTTAGTTGACTGATTGTTCATTGTTAATTGTTATCACTCTAAAGATTTTAAGCAAAGAGTTGAGTATTGTTCTTGGTTGAAGCCTTTAAGAAAAACCAAGTATTGTGTTGGAAGTGTAATATTCTATTTGTGTTGTTTTTACACAGTCACTGGAGTTCGGACGGTTTGATATCACTGAGGTGATTAGAAAGTGAGTGAGGATTCTCATATCTAGGAGTTCCTAGGTATAAGTTTGCATGGGTAGTGATTAGGTGATAAGTTTTAAATGGGAGAGTTTAGCTTTGAACTAATACTATTATAGTGGATTTCCTTCCTGGTATGGAAACCCTAAAATGTAGGTGAGTTGCACCGAACTGGGTTAGCAATTCTTGTGTTATTTATATTCTTATATTTAATGCATATTGTTTGTTGTGTGATCAAATTGTTTTTGATCCTAGTGTTGTGACATCTGTCTTGACATTTGGTATCTGCGTGCCAGAATTTCAACATTCCCATCGCATAACCAACTCCCTTATTCGTCTCTTTTTCACTTGGGTTTTATCGATATTTTCTCTTTGATTTTGGAATAAATAAAGTTTGGTAGCGACTCTGTTGTATCATCGAGCATGCAACATGTTCAGGTCTTTATTGCACTGCAACAATATCCTATCAGACTATGATCGTATATGAGTTGTGTTTACTTTCGCAACCAACACAAATATATTTAAGATTTAAGATCCTAAAATAAAAATACTAATTAATCTTATAGTTCATGTTTGGATAAACCAATTTAGGGGTCGCTGTGAGATAGAATCTCACAACCTCTAGCCATTATAAAACTACTCCCTTATGGTGAGTTTGAGCGAAAACAAATAAGGACTAAACATATAATGAATAAAGTAAATAAATAAAGTAATAGAATAAAATGAAATAAGATAAATAAGCTTAAAGAAAAATATACTTAAATGAAGGAAATCTAGAAACTACGACAAAGGTTGCAGAGAAATACAAAGAAAAGCAAATAACCAAAGTTGAAAGTTACAAAGTAAATGCAAGTCACCGATCTCATTTGCCTTAAGATCAGGTGCATTACTTATACAAAAAATATCAATTAATTCCTCATAATCACTCATAATTTTGGGCACAATCATTAAAATCCATTAACATTTAGTCTTGGGATGTTTCAGATGTCCAAAAGTAACAAAAACACCTACAAAACTCTTGATTTCGTAACCATCGTTGGGTGCAACACATGTGTGTACTGACTGTGTCAAGCAACACTGCTTGTTTCAAAGGACACATCCATCAAGTGTTGCCCTCGATTTTCTTGTATAAGCGCAACATCTTGAGCCAACATGGCTTGTGTCAGCTGACACGGTCCAACCGTGTTGGCTTTAGGCATTTTGTATGGAGAGGCCTCCTTTTCATGCGATCCTTGATATTTTTCACTCCAATTTGGTCCATTAATTACTTTGTTATTTCCTAAAAACATCAAAAGAACATAAAACCGAATAAAATCTGACTAAACATATGAAACCAAACAAGAAAATGGAGAAAATAAGCTAAAGATATGATGTAATAATCACTTATCAATAAGTCAATTCAATTTCTTCCTATTTAATTCTTTACCATGTGCCTAATCAATTTAAACCCTAATCCAATTTTATTTAAGGAATGCCTTTAACTTGGTAGAATTATGTCAAGGTTTTCTTTCCCCTTAGTAAATGTACTTAGGGTTTTATGCAAGTCAGTTACTTAGTTTTTTTTATCAAAACACAAGTCTCACATGCCCCAAGTGAGTTTCTAATATTAGTTGTTTCGAACTTAAACGTTTTATTACTCCTTTCAACAAGTTCTAAGTTACACTATTAATATTATCACTTTCCTCTATTAAATTAGAACTTAATTTAAATAATTGCATGTAAGATAACTCTGTTACCTCATGGTCATCTTCCTCGTGGGATACTTTTAATCAAACTTCATCTTCTTCATTAGAAGAAGATTCTTCAAGGGCTCTTCCTAATGTTGATTCTTCATCATTCGTAGAGGTTCATTTATCTATTATTTTCTCAAATGTTCCACTATATGAGGCTTCTTCTTCATATCCTAGTGCAAAGGAAGTTCCTTCATTTGATGTTGTATTTTTCGAAGATCGCACAAATACAGAGTATGTTCTTTTAAAGGAAACCACAAGATATGTCTTGTAGAAGTTTGATGAAGTTTATAAGGATTCTTCAATTTTTGAGCTTATGTCTTCATCTTTAAGTAATTGAACTATCTTTTTTCTTTCAATTTTTATACAATTTCTTCCTTCTTTTATTTTTCCTGAAGGTCATAAGCATTCACGTATCTTGATTTAAGGATTATATCATATTTATGATTCAAATTCTTAAATTAGATATTTATTTGTGACAAACTTTCTAATATTATTTCTAACATTTATAAATCTATAGAAACACTTATGAAGAAAACATTCATATTCTTCACATCATTCTTCATTTGTTGTTGTTTGATACTTGGAGAAACTCCACATATCATTTCAAAAGTGTCCCACATTTTGTTGGCGGATTTATAATTTTGAACATAAAAGAATTGATTATCATACATATCTAAAAAATTTCTTAGGTTTGAAATAATCTCAAACATTCTATTTTCCTATATGGTTCAAATAAAATCAGGTTTATCTACTACTTCTCCAGTTATATGTTGAGTAGGGATAAACATGTCGTTGAATATCATTTCCTACAATTCAAAATCAAAACTTTTAATGAAAAAATTTAAATTTGGCTTCCCATAGTTCAAACCTATCACTAATAAATGGTGGATGTGTATTTAGGAAAGATCTCTTGTTCGAAATGGTGTTGGAAGTCGTTCTCCTCCTTAAACAATTAGTCTTTGAATATGAGTTAGGCTCTGATACCACTTATTGAACATTTGACTCCACTCACAAGGGGGGTGAATTGTGGAAGTTTTAAAAACGATAGTTTAAAGCAAAATTACTTTCTGAATTTGAGTTTAAGTATATTTTTAAGAAAAGGTTTAGGCATAACCCTAGATAATCAAGATAAATAAAATATGGGAAAGTAAATAGATGAGGGAAAATATATGAAACCATAATTTATATAAGTTCAGTCTAAATTAAATGACATAATTCTCTCCCTAGGACTTGATCTTGAGAGTATCCAATAATACTTATGAGCTTTCAGTAGGTTAAGCTCATGAACCCCTTATATAAGAAAACATGAAGTTTCAGGTTTATTTTCAACCAAACAATGAACAATGGACCGAAGAGGTTAGTCTTCCTTCCAAATACGAACAAAGCATCAAATTGTGAGTCCCTAAGCTAAACTAATATTTTATACTAAATTATATTGAACCATTGTAGAGTTGTGAGTCCCTCACTTCAATATTGTGTCGAATACATCAATCATATAAGCACTTTCTCGAGTCTTCTTGAAGATGAGGCTTGAGATATATTCATTTTGTATGCCATCATCGATGGTCATTAAACTCTAACTCTTTGGCTTTATTTAGAGGAAGAGCTTGAACAATCTTTCTTGTGCATTTTTTTACTGCTATACGTACTTGATTGTCTTTATACGTCATCATAGATTATAGGTTGTCATAATCTGAACCATGATGGGCATGGCTTTCTCACTTTTATCACTTCTTGATTAGAATTACAAGCACATGGTTCCACACAAGTTGTTGGGAAGGATGTTGAAAAGGATGTGAAGATGGATGTTTAGACTTTAAGTGAAAATGATGATCAAGTTAGGGGTGAAGATGATGCAAGTTATGAAGAAGTGAAGTACGATTTTGTTTCCAATGATGACTCTCAGAAAATTTTGATGAATGTTGAAGTTTTTTTTATAGATGTGTAAGCCATTTTTGGCAGGATTCTGGTTTTTTTGTTTACCCCTGTGTGGGTCTTCTGGTTATGAAGATATGATTTCCCTCCATGGGTCGGATAATGGTTCTTTTTCTTTTGGTTGCCCTCTAAAGGATGTATATTACTTTAATACCCTTTGTCTATTTCTTTTGGAACATAGGGGGAGACAAAATGCAAGACTTGTTGCTCCTTATTCTTATTTGGTGAGTCGAGATCTTCTGTTTACTATTATTCTTACGAAGATCTTATGATATTATCTTAGTTAACATGTTTCTGGGTTAGTTTTGCTGCATTCTAATAATTATACTATCATGTCTTGAAGAATGTTTTAAGATTCTGCATCACATCTTGCCTATTGTATTTACCTTAAAATTGGCCGAAAGGGGAGTTTGTTATTACATATGATTGACATCATTTTTTAGACAATATGTGAAGTAAGATGTTATGTATAGATGTGACACATCCTATCTCTTTGTGATCAAGTAAGGAAGATAAATGTTAATCATAATGTCCCTCATTTATGAGACATCCTATCCCGCTTAAAGTAGATTCATGTGCAAGTTAATTAAGTGATTCTCGTGTTGTTAAGGATTTGTTTCCTTTTATGTTTAATTAGATTTAAGCGGTTGTGCAATTTTGGAATAAAGATTTTTTTCTCAAAATAACTTTTAGCAAAATTAAATTTGAAAAATTATAATATCATCAAGATTTAATCAATCAACATAATTGAAAATTGACTTCTTACACATTTGGGAACTTCAACTGTGTTTAAAGATAAAAAACTATTGTGCTTTTTAGGCCAGACCTTATTGCTAGGCATTATCCATTATGAATATTCAAACATTGCATAATTATGCTTAACATGGTTATTTGTTTTTGAGTTTTGTGTTTGTGTAATACTCTATTCTTGAGTCTTTTTCCTATGTAAAGGAATACAATATTCAGGTTTTAATTTTGTTCCATCATTCATAATCTCTCGTAATTGTACAAACACTCGTGAAAGTGATAGTAGTATCATATTCAGAGGGATCTTAATAGAAGTTCACAAGTAGCATTCAAAAAAGAGGTATTGAACAAGAAAAGTTAAAATCAGACCAATTTATACTTATGATTATTACAAATGAACTTTTTTTCATTGGGTAAACGATCCCCAAATGTATGTGATATTACACCAAACTAGGTTACCAATTTCTATATTTTTTACTTTCTGCAATTACGTTGTTTGTTACATATTATATTTGTCATACACATTGTTATAATATTATGTCTGATATCTTGTCAACAAAAAAATCGAGTCCACCTATTTTAACTCTAATTAGTTTTTATTTAGTATATACTTATTATTGTTTTTTAACCTGAAAATAAATAATTATGCTTTAATGATTCTCTAAAATGATTATTACATTTTGACTAGAATATTTGATCACAAATGCTCTAAATACTCACTAACACTCGCTATTATCCAATTCATCAATTAAAGGATTCAATTCACCTATTTTAACTATTATGCTTTATTGTTATCTTTTTAATTGAGAATGATTTATCTATAATATGTTAATCATAGAAAGTCAATAATATAATTTACTAACTCGATAATATTTTAATAATTTAGTGTACATGCTTTACTAATTTTTTATTGGAATATTTTATTAATATATTGTGTCAACAATATAACTTTTATTTCATATCTTAAACTAGTGTGTTTCATCCACGATAATATGGAGATATTTTGTGTTATCTTTAAAATTTGTATGTATTTTAATTTTTTAGTAGGATTTGTTCATAATTAAAAATCTTTTATAAGAAATTAATTCTATGAGAAAGAAAATAAAAAGTAGGTTTCTACACTTAAGTTTTAAAACAATCAATATAAAAAGGTTTAAAAATAATGATTATTTTTATTAAAATATTTAATGGCTTCAAAGCAAAATTGAATTTATTTATATATCCAATTTTGTTCTGTATTATACAAAACAATTTTTAGTCAAATAGGATCAAATGATAATGATTACTTTTATAATATTTTTTAACGGCTTTCATGGGAAAATAAATTAAATTATATTTTAATTCTTTTTTTTCTTCCATAATTTGAATTTTTTTTTATAATAATTAGTTTTTTATAGGAAAAAAACATATCTTAAATATTTTAATTGATGTTCTTAATCACTCACTGTAAAATAACATAAATATTATATTTTGAATAATTAGTATTTCATCCATGATAATATGGGGAACTTTTGTGTCATCTCCAAAATTTGTAAGTATTTTAATTTTTTTTAGTAGGGTTTGTTCATAAATACAAAATCTTTCATATAAAAAAATATTATTTCTATAAAAAGACTGTAAAAACTCCACTAAAATTTTAAAACAGTTAATATAAAAAGGTTTATAAATAGAATTATTTAAAAATTAATTTTAATTTTATAAATATAAAGTATAATACATCCTAATTTTTCATTTAACAATTATAAATTATAATCACGCGATAAAAACAATTCATTGAATCACATGTCATCATCTTAACTTGTCAAAATATTAATTCTTAAAATCAATTTTTCTTTTAGAAAAATCAAGAAACACAATTATATATTCGTGTAAAACTCATTCCATGTATAAATATATATAAAACTATTTTTTAGTCGATAAGATTGCGGCGCAATGATTATTTTTATAATATTTTCTAACGATTTCCATGTGAAAATGAATTTATTTATATAACCGATTTTGTTTCCATTAATGGATATAAAACTAATTTTTAGTCTATATGATCGAATCATAATGATTATTCCATGTATTAATGTATATAAAACTATTTTTAGTCGATAATATTGAAGCATAATTATTTTAATATTATTTCTTAACATTTTCTATTCGAAAATCAATTTATTTATATACCCGATATACACTATTTTCTAGTCAATATAATCGAGTCATAATAATTAATTCTATAATAATTTTTAACGGTTTTCATGCATAAATCAATTTAATTATATACTCGTTCTTTTTTGCCGTAATTTGAAATTTTCTATAATAATTGTTTTTATTGAAAAAAACATATCTTAAATATTTTAGTCAATATTCTTAATCACTTTAAAATAACATAAACTAATTATATTTTGAATAACTTGTTTAATAAGTAATTTTTTTATAATATTTAAAAATAATTTTAAATTATCTAATTTCCTTATCCAATTAATTTAATCTGAAAATCCAAGGTTGTAGATAGAATGTTTCACAACATAGACAAAAATTCAAAGCCATGAAAGGAAACTAGACAAAGATTCGAAGATTCAATGCATGTTCTCAGATTTCCCCCTATAAATTCTCAATCATTTTCAACACTTCACTTCACACCAACTCAATCCAAAACTTCTCTTTTCACTCTTGAATTCAGTTACCCATTTTCCATTTTCAGAGCTTTTTCACTTCAAGCATCACAAGCCATTGATTCTTGTGGTATGAAGTTGAAAGTTTTGTTCTTTTTGTTGTTTTCGGATACCCTTTAGGCAAAAGCTTTCATCTTTGTGTTGTTTTTTGTTTGTTAACAATGGCTTCTACTCCAACCCCACCACCAAACTACTCCTCAGTTCCTGCTCCTAGACCTGCAGAAAATCATAATCATAAGCATAATCACAATCACAATCGCCAAAATAATCTTAAACGCCATAGAAATGAATGGTCTTCCACCTCTGGGAACTATTCCAATTCCAACTCAAGGTTAGCACCTTTAGCTCCTGCTCCTGCTGCTGCTGATATAGCTGCTGCTGGACATGGTAGTGGCAATGGCGGCGGACGAGGTGTGTATTCGTCTGCGCCGGGATCCTTATTGGTTGGCAGGAGATCAAAGCTTGCTCCAGAGTTTTCGGGCAGGAAGTCCACCAGGTATGCTGCGAAGAAACATTCTGGAATGCCGAGGGCAGCGCTTAATACACTGCCTCACAGCGAAGCTGCGAATGAGGTTCTTACTTGTCTCTACAATGCTGGTAACATTGCTGCTAATATCGATAATGTTTTGATTTCGTATGGACATAAGTTATGGGTAGTTGAGGATTATATTTATATGCTTAAAGATTTTGGTAATACTGGTCAAGTATTGTTAGCTGAGAAGTGTTATGAGTTTATTATGTCTAAGCCAAACGGGAGGGTTGCGAAAGGTAAGTTAACGAGTGCCATGATCGGTACTCTTGGTAGGTTAGGGGAGATTAATCGGGCTATAGACTTGTTTGGAAAATCTAGGAATGATGGTTATGGAATGACTGTGTATACGTTTTCGGCCATGATTAGTGCGTATGGCCGAAATGGGCGCTTCCCTGATGCGGAAGAATTGTTCATGTCCATGCGTGGCTTGGGCCTTGTGCCTAATTTGGTTACGTACAATTCGATAATTGATGCGGGGGCAAAAGGGGAGGTGAGTTTTGATGTGGTTGTTAAGTATTATGATGAAATGATTGCATCTGGCATAATGCCAGACCGTCTTACCTATAATTCACTTCTTTCTGTTTGCGCGTCGAAGGGCATGTGGGAAATGGCTCAAAAGTTATTGAGAGAAATGGATGGTAGGTGTATTGTTCGCGACGTGTTTACATATAACACGTATTTGGACACGCTATGTAAGGGTGGACAGATTGACTTGGCTAAAAGGGTTTTCGAAGAGATGTCTTTCAAGTGCGTCTGGCCAACCATTGTAACGTATAGCACACTGATGGATGGCTATGCCAAGGCTAACCTCTTGGAAGAGGCCATTTGTCTGTACGAAGAAATGAAGCTTCGATCTGTTTGTCTTGATAGAGTGTCCTATAACACACTGGTCGGCATCTATACGAAGCTCGACAGGTTTGATGAAGCTGTCAATATATGCAGAGAGATGGACGGATGTGGAATTAAAACTGACGTCGTTACATACAATGCTCTGTTGGCTGGGTATGGCAGGCATGGTATGTATGCTGAAGTTAAAAGATTGTTCGTAGAGATGAAGGCTCGGAACATATATCCGAATACACTTACATACTCCACAATGATCGACGTCTACACTAAAGCTGAAATGTTTCAGGAAGCAATGAATGTTTACATAGAGTTCAAGATGGCAAGGTTGGAGGTTGATGTGGTCTTTTATACTTCAATCGTAGACGCACTTTGTAAAAACGGTTTAGTCGAGTCTTCGATTATGTTGCTTATTGGCATGATTGAGAAGGGAATCAAACCGAATGTTGTCACATTCAACTCGATCATAGATGCATGTCAACAGTTGCCAGCTTTGGAATACGGAGTTCATGGTTCTTCTTCGCAAGTCATCGAGTATCCAAATGAACAATCATCTGCAATGCTCATTGATGGTGCTTTTCAGAATAAGCCGGGGGAGGACCGGATCTTGAAGATGTTTCAGCAGCTTGCTTCTGAAAAAGCTGGTCATGTCAAGAGGCTTAGGCGGGGACGACAAGACCTACACTGCATATTCTGGCTCTTCCAGAAAATGCATGAGCTGCACATTAAACCAAACGTCGTCACATTTTCGGCCATTTTGAATGTGTGCAGGTAAATTTTTTGAAATGTGTTCCTTCTGTTATCTTTAATTATATTTAACCAATCTCAAACTATATAATTCGATCCATTTTGATGCAGTCGCTGCAATTCCTATGATGATGCTACAAAGGTCTTAGACACACTGCGCTTGTTCGATAGCCAGGTGTATGGTGTAACTCGTGGACTGTTGATGGGATATAGAGAACAAGTTTGGTTTACTGCTCAGACTCTATTCAATGAAATCACGCGTATGGATTCTTCAACTGCATCTGCGTTTTATAACGCCCTCACAGATATGCTGTGGCATTTCGGTCAGGTAAAGTTCAGCCACTAAAATTTTGCTAGTTTTGTAAGAAATTCGCTCGTTTTTTCCTCGTAATAATAAGATTGATTTCGATCACAGAGACGCGGAGCTCAAATGGTTGTAGTCGAAGGGAAGCAGCGAAATGTGTGGAAAGGCGAATGGTCATCTTCTTGTCTGGATCTTCATCTAATGTCTTGTGGTGCTGCCTGTGCTATGGTTCATGATTGGTTGCTCAATATGCATACTACCTTATTTCAAGGCTCTGAGCTGCCAAATATTGTGAAGTATGTATCTTTTTCACCGAAGATTTTTATCGTTTTCATTCGATTAGATTAACGAGACGATTAAAGTGTTGATCATAATTTTGATATTATTCTGCAGCATTTTAACTGGTTGGGGAAAACACAGCAAGGTGATGGGTGATGGAACATTGAAAAGAACTATTGAAA
The DNA here is from genome assembly GCA_963966055.1 of Lathyrus aphaca. Classification (NCBI taxonomy): domain Eukaryota; kingdom Viridiplantae; phylum Streptophyta; class Magnoliopsida; order Fabales; family Fabaceae; genus Lathyrus; species Lathyrus aphaca. The sequence continues at coordinate 480,231,706 of OZ014525.1, read as the reverse complement.
CACTTCTTAACGGAATGGGATCGCCTTTTAGATTCGCTGAGCATAACATGGGAAGACTTACATCTCCCGGAGACGCAGTCGCGACTTGGCTGAGACAGCCTGGCATTCTGGATATGCTTCTTCTGTATGATGTCTTGAATCATTCTCAACCTGCTGGTCCATCGTATAATTATCCATCTCTTGGCTATCAGATCGATAGAAGCTATGTAGCACCGGCGGAAAACCTTCACCACAAATGACGGGTGTTTGGCGAAAATCACGGTGCAGCTGGTGATTGTCTGTTAGTTTAAGATTCTGTCATAATAAATTACAAAAATAAAAATACTAACAACATTTCAGACTCTTCGGCGAAAGAAGGATCGACTTTGGAAGATAAATCGGCGAAAGTTGATCGATACTTGAACTGTCGATGTCCTGTTATTTAGTTAATGTTGTCTAGTATGGTTTAAATTATATTCATTCAGACTTTTGTTTCAAAATAAATTGTTATGGCCATTATGGCTGGTTTTCATTGGTAGTGAAGATTAGGATCATAGTTTTTTAAGGGTTGTTGGGATTTATTTTGTAACCTGAGGTTGATTCATCCATGATATTTTTGGGTGTAATATTGCATCTGGTTGTAAAGTGGACATCAAAAATATGTTTGTTTTAGTTTAATAAAATATGTTTCACAAACATGATATCTATCATTTGGTAAACTTGCATTAATGGCTTTGTGTAGACACTTTTCATTCTCAATGTTTTATTCATCAAACTAAACAATATTGAAACAACTTTGTGGTTAAATATTTGAGTGATATTTGTAAACACCACATTTGTGGATCTATGTGATTGAAAGTACAATGTGTGTAACAATCATATGATCTCAATGGTAATGGTTTTGATGATGATGATAATATTATGATGTGAAAACTTCATCTAAAGTTATAATAAAGATGATCAAGTTGATTATGCTTGTGAGATCAAGATGTCAAAGTCAATCTCCCTAAGGACAACACCTAATGTCAAGCAAAGTCCGGTGGAATCCCTAATAATCTTAGTCAAGCAATCTCTAATGATAATGTCTATCAAAAAGTTTTATAAAGTCTCATCAGTAACATGAAGTCAAGTCATATATGAAGTATAGAATCTATGAGAATCTAGTAAAAGATCTTGAAATTTCAAAGATTGTGAAAGAGAAGAAATGTGAAAACTCGTTTGATCTTTGTCTGAGTGATTAGAGTATTGTAAAGATATTAGAGTAATTCGTAAATTACAAGACAATGCACACACTCACCTAAAAGTGTTTTAATCTCTCTAAGTTTTCTAAAACATATTAAAATCATTTGATGAACCATCAAGGTGCTTGTGGATTGATCAATGGTGTTCCTAAACATTTATGAAATTTGTATATACTACCTATTTGATTAAGGACTTTAGACAATCGATTAGAGCAAGACGTACAAGTTTTTAATCAATTAAGAACACTCCTAATTAATTAAGATACTAGTCGTTGTAGGTTTTCTTTTTTGAGAATTAGATTGAGGTATGCTATCCTTACACTGAAAAGTTCCTACACTGCATCTACATCGTAATATTTTCAAAACATTTTAGCTATGGCACAAAATCCAAGGTAAAGAAAGAATTATTAAAATAAATAAAATGCATTCAACCATATATACATACGGTGTAGTTGTATATTTTAGTGTAATCCTAGCATTTCTCATTAGATTTGTCGTATTTTGAAGTTCATATTTGATTAACTCTATAGTATAATCGATTATGACATTTAAAGGTCCATGAGTCTTTTTTCTTTTTGAGTCATAATTTTCTCCTATAAATAGAAGAAACTTCTATTCACTTTCAAAATGCACCAGAAACAATATTTCTACATATTTTCTCACTTTTCAACTCTCTCATTTCTAATTTATTTTTTCTTATCTAAATTCTCTTAGTGATTTGAGAGTGAAAAATATCTAGTATGATTTTGTTTGTTTTGGTGTTGAGGTTAGTGTCGTAATTTACACAAGAGGAGTTTCTCTATTTTGTAATATCTCTTGCAGGAAGTTGGTGTTTGGTTTGTGAGGTAAGACAATAAAATCTCTCTTTTTGGTTTATAAGATTGTTAGTCAAAATCTTCATTTGGTTCATAAGCTTAGTCTGATGTAATATCTCTTGCTAAATTATGAGATTAACTTGGTATAAAAGCATGTATTTGATTTGGAGGATAGCTAGTCTAAAACTCCAGTATATTTATAAGAAGTTCATGAGAATAACCTGTGAAAAATTCACATTTATAGTTGTGGAATATTGGAACAAACCTTAGTACGAATAACATGTCGTCAAAGTTTGCTCACATGTTATTGTTTAATTGGACTTTGTGTTATGGATCCAATTGTTTAAGTTAGCTTGTATCCTAAGTTAACTTGTAATGGGCAACTGTTAAAAAACTCATTAGGTTAGTATTTTTGTTTTATTATAAATAACATACTAGTCTCATATTTTGAATCAATGTAACCATTTAAAAACGCACTTTTGACATCCATCTGATAAATAGTGATGTCATTATTTACAGCAAAAGAAATTAAGAGTCTGATAGATTCTAACATTGCGACTGGTGCAAAGATTTTTGTATAGTCTATCCCCTCTTGCTGACTATAACCTTGTGCAACCAGTCGTGCTTTGTTTCTGACAACTTCTCCTTATTCATTCATCTTGTTTCTGAAGACCCATTTGGTTCCAATGATGTTAAACTTTTGGGTTTAGGAACGAGATCCCATACGTCATTTTTGGTAAATTGATTTAGTTCTTCCTGCATTGTAAGTATCCAATCATTGTATGATAGTGCTTCGTCAATGGAAGTGGGTTTAATCAGAGACATTAATCCCATTAGAGATTCTTCAGAGTTTTTGAATGAAGATCTTGTTCTGATTGGGTCATCCTTCTTTCCCAAAATTTTATCTTATGGATGAGCCAACGTGCTTCTGGATTGTCTCTTCAAAATGGGTTCTTCATAAGTTATTGTGGCATTTGTGTTGTCTTTTATATAGATGGTTGTTCTTCAGATGTTCTGATTTTTGTACATGTAATTTGAACTTCTATATCTGCAAGAGATTAATTATCCTTTGGCTTTTGGAGGCTAAGCTTATCATTAAATTTGACACAAATGGATTCCACCACAATACGTGTTTCTGTGTTATATACTTTGTATCCTTTCAAATGTTCAGAGTATCCTAACATATAACATTTTTGTGCTTTAGAATCAAATTTGTTCAGAGGATCATTAGTGTTTAAAATAAAGCAAGTGCATCCAAAGGGATGGAAGTAAGAAATGTTGGGCTTTTTGTCCTTCCACAATTCATATGGAGTCTTATCCAGAATAAGTCTTATAGAGATTTTATTCTGAATATAGCATGTTGTATTAATTGCTTCTTCCCAAAAGTGTTTAGCCATGTTAGTCTCATTGATCATTGTCCTGGCCATCTCTTGTAAAGTTTTGTTCTTTCGTTCTACAACTCCATTTTGTTATGGAGTTCTAGGACAAGATAAATCATGAGAGATGTCATTTTCATTAAAAAATAATTCCAGTTTTTTGTTTTCAAATTCACCACCATGACCACTTATGACTTTTACAATTCTAAACTTTTTTTCATTTTGTACTTGGTTGCAGAAGGTAGAAAATACAGAGATTGACTCGTCCTTGTGTTTAAGGAACTTTACCCATGTCCATCTGCTATAGTCATCTACGATCACTAGTCCATACTTCTTACCACTAATTGAAGAAGTTTTCACTGGTCCAAATAGATCTATATGCAGAATTTCTAATGGTCTAGAGGTAGAAATAACATTTTTTGATTTAAAAGCAGGTTTAGCAAACTTGCCTTTCTGACATGCTTCACACAGAGTATTTGAGTTGAACTTCAGATTAGAAAGTCTTCTGACCAGATTAAGTTTGTTAATCTAAGGTAATCTTCTCATACTAACATGTCCCAATCTTTTGTGCCAGACCCATTTCTCGTCGTTAACAGGCATAAAGCATTTCACATTCTGACTTTTTAGTTCAGAAAGTTTTATTTCATAAATGTTATTCTTTCTCTTTCCATTAAATAGGATAATTCCATCTTTCTGACTAACAACTTTGCAGAAATTTTGATTAAAGATTATATCATAACAACTATCACTTAATTGATTTACTGATAAAAAGTAATGCATTAATCCATCTACTAACAGAACATTAGAGATAGATGGAAGAATATCGTTACCAATGGTTCCAAAGCCAATAATCTTTCCTTTATGATTACCTCGAAATCCTACGTAGCCTCTAGCTTTAAGCTCAAGACTTTGGAGCATATGTTTTCTTCCCGTCAGGTGTCGTGAGCATCCAGAGTCCAGACACCAATATTGGTGTTTCAATCTTACTGTTAAAGACATCTGCAACATAGAGGATTTTATCCTTGGTTACCCATATCGTTCTGGGCCCTTGTTTGTTAGATTTTACATAATTCTGATTGAGTTTAGGTTTCTCAATAGAATTTGTAGAATAAGATGATTCACTGGTGTATTTTAAATCATGTTTGTGTCCATATGTGAAATGAGAGTTTAAAGGTGTGTAATTTATGACCATATCATCAACTTGTTTATATTAATGTGGTGCTTCTCCTTTTGGTTTGACATATCATATGCCTCTTCTACCATTTCTGCTAACACCATAGATCATTGAAGCCATTTTGCTTCTGTCTATGTTTTTAGCTAGAAATTTTTGAAAACTCTTATCATAATGTTTTATGATGCTATCGACACTAGGTAGAACTTATGAGTCAGATTCTTTCTGAGCTTTATGTTTTTCAAAAGAGTTTTCGAGTTTTGAAATGATTTATTTTAGCTCAGAGTTTTCTGCTTTTAGTTTCCTAGTTTCTTCAAACTCAGATACTCGACCATTTTTCAGGTTTTTGTATTTGACTTGAAGTTGTTGATATTTTTCAAGAATTTCTGATAGACTATCTTCTAATTGAGATCTATATAGTTTAGAAAACATCTCTTCTGTTTCTGAGTCCGATTCATATTTTGATGAGTTGGTATCATCTGAGATATTGGTCATTAAAGTGATGTTGACATGTTCATTTTCTGATTCAGATTTAGCTTCAGAAGATTTTGAGTCATCCCAAGTAGCCATGAGACTTTTCTTCTTGTCTTTGTTAAATTTCTTCTTAGGCTTTACTTTCTGCAGTTTAGGACAATCACTTTTGTAATGTTCGGGTTCCTTGCATTCATAAAACACTACTTATTTGCTTCTTGATTTTTTGTAGCCAGGGGATGATTCAAAGTGACTGCTCGATCTTCTAGGGTTTTTGAATTTCTTTTGTCTATGCTTCTAGAGTTGTTGAACCCTTCTGGAAAGGAGTGATAGTTCGTCTTCTTCTGATGAGCCACCGGAGCTTTCTCTTCTGCTTGAAAAATTTTAGACTCGAATTTATTAGATTTAGAGCAACAAACTTACCTTTCTTTTGTGGTTCATCTTTTTCAAGTTTTATCTCGTGACTTCTCATAGAGCTGATCCATTATTCAAGAGATATTTCATTTAGATTCTTTGAGAGCTTTAGAGTTGTGACCATGAGTATTCATGCCTTTGGAAAACTTCTGCTTATCTTTTTCGCATGATCTGTTGTTGAGTATCCTTTGTCCAGAACTTTTAATCCAGCAACCAGAATTTAAAACCTTGAGAACATTGTCTCAATTGTTTCATCTTCTTCCATTTTGAATGCTTCATACATCTGAGTGAGTTCCAGAGCTTTAGTCTCATTGACTTAAATGTTTCCTTCATGCGTCATTCTCAGAGAGTCAAACATATGTTTGGCAGATTCTCTGTTTGTGATCTTCTCATATTCTGTGTGTGAGATGGCACTCAAAAGAATCATTTTGGTCTTGTGATGATTTCTGAACTCTTTCTTTTGTTGGGTTGTAATATTTTTTCTTTCAATCTTATGACCGTTGTCTCCAACTGGATGAGTGTAACCATCAATTATCATATCCCAGAGGTCTCCATCATGAGGCAGAAAGACTCTTTCCAGAACATATTTCTAGTAGTCAAAGTTCTCACCATCAAACACTGGAGGTTTTTCATTGATCTTGTCATTCTAATTGTTGTTTTTGTTGTTCTAGATTTGTTCCGCTATAGTGTTTTTCTGTAGAATATTTTCTGACACGGTTAAGTGTTAGCACCCAGAACCAGGCGCTCTGATGCCAATTGAAGGGACGAAAAACACAAGAAAGGGGGGGTATGAATTGGGGTTTTTAAAATTTAAAGCAATAAACAAAATTAGTTTATCCTGGTCCGTTTGAACTCAAACTACTCCAGTCCACCCGCCAATGTGATTTCTCATATCTCAAGCGAGGTCTTAATCCACTATTTAAGATTTGAATACAACTACAAAGACCTACTATCAATGTCTTCTTGAGTCTACTGACTAACACTTTAGTCACTCAAGGAATATTAAAATATCTTAGATTACAAGTGTATATAAAGTTGCTTATAATAAGCTATAATCACAACTGTGATGTTTTTACATAAGTTTAACACAAAAATAAGACTGAGGTTGTTCAAGTAGTTTGTATATGCACGCGAGTGTGTCAATCATTTTTCTTCCAAGTTACTCCTTTATATAGATAAATAATTTTGATCCGTTGGAGATACCAAGAGGTATTTTTGGATGATGAGATATAACGCTGAAGATGTTTCTAAAAATAGAGGTATTTCCTGTACATCAAAATATATAATTTAAGGAGCACATTTGTTCTTTAAGTAAATATGATGTTTGTTATCATCAAAACTAATTAGAGTGTATAATCAATTCTTGTTCTAACATCACCTTCCTGTCAATATTAATCTTATCTTCACGAAACTCGATCTTTCTCACCTTTTTGTTTTCAGTATCTGGCAAAAATTCATTTAACTTGGACGTCAGACCGACAAGAGATGTTGTGCCATCCAGAAGCCAAAATTCTACAGGATGTGAAGCTCCATTGAAGTACACTTCTGCCTTAATCTAAAATTAAGGGAGATATTTTTTGAGATGTTCTTATCAAAAAACAAGTGACCCCCTATTTATACAACTTTGCATTTACTTTGGACCATACAAAATTGTCGGTGCAATCACAGTCATCCAAAATTATCGGCAAAATCCTAAGCATTTAAAAATTCAAACAAATAACCGTCATACCCCAAACAAATAACCGCCATAAATTCACAATTGCATTCATCAAGTGATATCATTTGATTCAAAGGTTATTATCTAAGAAACAAGGCATTAGCTTATGACTTACAAATTTGGGTCATTTTTCATCTTGGACTTTGGCTAAGGGCACAAAAGATTTTGGTTGATTCATTCTTTATGGATCAAATCTCTATGGATCTCACCCTTGGTCAATTGTTTTTTTATTATGTTTGACACCATGGCATTGAGAAGCATGGACCATTTTCATTCAAGATGCTGCTTTTAATTGTTGATATGACATGTCATTCAAGTGGCCAAAAGTAAGCCAAAATTCATTTTCAGTCAAGATTCATTCAAATTCAATTTGGACGGAGAGTTCATCTTTCTTAAGATACAAGCAATTCATTTCAAAAGGGGGCCATTTTCATTACCAAGAACATTCAAATCATATCAAAAATCCAATTACAAGATTACATCTTTGACCTACAATTGACTATTTGATCAAGCATTGATCAAAGTCAACTGACCTTATCTTAATCCTAAAACCCTAATTCTACTTTTCTTCATTCATAAGATATTCCAAAGTCTTCAAGTTCTTCTTGATTGATAGCTTGCCAAAACTTCCATGACTTGCTCCTCCTACCATATGCCATCCCTTCAAAATCACACACAATGCACAATTAGGATTCATGACAAACATAGACACACCCAACCAAATTCAAAGCATGATGTACAATTACACAATGTCAAGACAAGGAGTGCATACGTTCAACCCATATACACAACACATACATGATACATGCCAATCAAACACATTCCATGAAAGTCCAAGCATAACTCACACATGAGCATCAACATAACAGTTCCAACAGAAATCTAGCTAACCAATCCATTTCAGTAATTCACTAACACCTCTATTTTGCAAAACATACAACTAGTCACAATATAAAACAATTCAATTTAATTAAACCTCCTAACCAAACTACTCCATACTTCATAGTCCAATTGTAGATGAGGTTCTATTTTCAAGCCAATTCACCATAACAATAACAATGCAAGCAAGCTACAACAATCATTCTCACTGCACCATTTCCACTAACAGCACCAAATTCAAACTTACTAACTTCAAAATCTCATATGCATAACTAGCTCCATCTCTAATACTAACTTGCTAACAGTTTTTCTCATATGCATAAAAACTAATCCTACATTTAACTACGTTAACTTAACTAGTTACTAAGCAATAGTTATTTTAACCAACATTTCCAAACTGACTGTGACAGTTCTACACATGCTTCTTAACCAAGTTTTTTTCAAGCATAATGAATGGGGCTAATCTCATTAGTTGCATCAAACCAAACTGATTTCAAAATGGTTCTTAGTTCATTCTAACATAATAATTAGTGTCCATTTCACCAATTTACTTGAACATTTCCAACTAGTTTGTAAACATAAGCAGCTTAACTCCAAACTAACAGTACCACAATTCAAAATTATTAACGGTGTGGCCGTGTCAGTGTCAGGGTCGTTTTCGGCATATCCATGCTTCACTGGTTTTAACTAACTTTCAAATTCAGACTAATCAAGCATTGCCAATAACTAACTCTAACAGAGAGTTAACGGATTTAACAGTCATAACAAACCTCTTCATGAAATTCAATTAGCAGTTAACCCTGCCCTAACTTGTAACAACCTGCCCTAAATCCTTGCCCAAATCAGTTAGAATCCCACTCTATATATCCCTAACTTTATGGTTTTTCAGTTCAACTCCGCCGCCGCCGGCTCGGCGGAGCAAGGTGCCGACGATGAGGTATCTTGAGAGAAGGGAAAGAGGTAAAACGAATTGAGAAGAATAACTTGTTGCTTAACTCTTCAGCCATTGCCTTGGCAGCGGTGGGCCTTGCCTTCCCCTTAAGCCCATGGACTTGATATCCACACCAACTTCTTGAGCGTACCCTTATTGAAACCAACAGAGTAACATTGGGCTTCCTGCTGGGCCCAGTGCCACGAATTCTGACCACACACCCCTGGGTAGTGCACCCCTGCATTTTAGTTTGTTTTTATTTTTTAATCACTTGTTCTTCTATTATTTTTTTGCAAATTTTAATGCATTTTAATCTTTTTTTTTCTACACATTTTTTTAATCCATTCTAATACATATTTTAATACATAAAAATACATTTTATTTTTGTTAATAAAGCATTTTGAAAATAATTGTTTAGTAATTAGATTTTAATTAGCAATTTATTAGGATTAGTTTTAGAAATAATTCTCAATTAGTTTCTTTAGAAATTAGTCTTCATGATGATTCATCTCTTTTTGCTTTAGTCCTTAATCATAATGTATGTGCTTTATAAATCTTTAATATGATCTTTGTCCCTGGGTGATTGGTTGATCAAAGTCATCTTTGATCAATTGATTGTGTTTGTCTATGACTTTCTTTGACATTTGTTTGATTTCATTATCTAGTCAAGTGATCATAAGCCTCTTGATCACTTGACTGGATTAGACCTATGTAATCAAACTACACTAGATCTCAAGTCACACTCAAGCTAAGTCAAGCTTCACAATCAAGACTTTGAAGACTCTCGACATCAAGACTGGATCAATGTTGAGCTTCATCCAATTACAACAAAAAGACTCTTATATCTCCTTCAGACAGTTGTCAATTATGATGTGAATCGTGCACCACAAGCCTTAAGTAGTGTAGAAGGAATGAGATGGAGTATTCATATCCTCATTCTGAATATATTTGGATATGAGACGTATGACCCAGTTGTTCAAAGTATTCACCTTCATTCATAAACTTTAGTGTAATTCAAATAAATAAAAATTCAAGTCTTCTTTCCCACTAAAAACACTGCAAAAATCTTCATCAATAATACTTGTCTCTTTGGATCAAACACGATTCTCTTTGACATCCATAAATTCTTTGAGTTAATAACCTCATGGTTAAACACTCATCCCTGAACCAAAATCCTTTTCATGAATTTCCTTGTGGAGCCCTTTGCTTTGGCAACCTTCACGCATTTCCCTACGGAGCCCTGTGTTTTGGTAAACCTTTCTCATGCATTGCCATGTGGAGCCTTGTGTTACGGTAAATCCTTTTCTTTTACTTTTCCCTATGGAGCTTCATTCTCTGGAGACTTCTATGCATTGCCCCGTGTAGTCCTGTGCTCTGGAAACCTTCAAGCATTGCCCTATGGAGCCCTGTACTCTGGAAACTCTCATTCATGCCTTGTAAGCCCTATGCTTAGGAAACCCCTCTCTTGTAGGTCTTGATCCCTAGGCAAAATCTAACAATCATGCATTGGCTAATTACCTTCTATTAGTTAACGACACACTTTTTGGTTCAGATACACTACCTTATGGATTCAAACAACACAATCTTGGTCCAAATAATACTTTCACCACACCAAAACAACACTTTCCTCATTTCCCAACTCTTTTTTTAATTCAAGCAAATTTTTCTCTTTTTCTATTCAAACAAATTTTTCTTTTTCTTTTATCACACAAACCTTTTTCAAACATTTTCTTTCTTTTTATGAAAGAAATGTTATAATTTGTTCCTTAGCAAGCAGACTAAAAGCTTGGAGCATCCGAACAAGGATTAAATTAGCCAACGTCTACACACTTCTAGGATATGATTATAATTGTTCCATAAAAACAACCAATACATCCGTATTTTCTACCATGAACTACGAATCTCTGATTTTCTCATTGCACTATGAGAATACGTAGGCACGAAGGTTTGAATACTTGCCGAGTAAATTAATTATAAATTTATTTTTTCCCATTCACAAGTAACCTTTAGATAATAACACATATCCATACAAAGAACAATCAAAACGGTTCTCATTGATTACAACAAATATGATGGATGCCAATACCTTCCCCTCGCATAGCCGACTCCCTCACTCGTTTCTCTTTTCCAAAGGTTTTATCGACATTTCCCTTTCCTTTTAGAATAAATAAAATTTAGTGGTGACTTTGTTATATTATCAAGTGTGCGATGCGCTAGGGTATTTTTTATGCCACGACAATAACACTACCATAAATTTCACTTTGGTTGAAATTTCTGGTATCAAATGGTAAATTTCAAATTTCCGAAATTAATTGTAACATATCAGAAATTTCAAAATTTCCGGTATACTAGAATTTTACAATACGCTATCAGGAAAAAAAAATTGGCCAACCAAAAATTTTGAACGGAAATTTCATTGAATTTTTAGCCAGGGGCAGTTTTGGCAATTTGAAATTATAGGGGCGTCGGGTATAATTGGGGGTGGCAAGTTAAAATCTTGTAATGTTGGCTATTTAAAAGTTTATTGTGGTTCATTAATGATATATTAATGTTCAAATGTTATTTTTATTTTCACATATTTTCTTTTCTCAAGTTTAATCGTTAAATTCTAATTTGGTAGTAGTTGTACTATCTACTATTATTGGTGTTTTCATCTCCTTCGTCGATGCCTTGCAAATAAAAAACCTACCTTAAAAGGCCTTGATGGTTCTCTTTAAGTTACAAACAAGTGTCTTGATGAGTTCATCAACCACAATCTTAAAACTAACAACAAAACCATTTATATGCAGTTGGGTCAGCTGAAAAACAACAATAAGAATATCTCTATGCATTTGGGTCAGTTGGAAAATATTATTGATGAATACATAAATTTGTAGAACTTACCTCTCTTATGATTCAATAGTTTGTTGCCATTGCAACATCTTCCTCACAAAATAGAGTATATGCAATTATCTTCTTCACCTAAGAACCCCACTGGTCTTGAAACAAAATAGGGTGTCACTTTTGCATGTACCCATATCCACTTCCCTTACACACACAAGAGGAATCATACCTAGTGTTAACCTATAAACTCTAGAATCACAACCCCACTCTCTTTTCTGTAAGCCGAACCTACCTTACGCTTTGCATACTCAGTTTTTACAGTTGTGCCACCCACTTCATTTCAACCATATTACACTCAACAAAAATGTTTATTTCCCCCCATTTATGCTGAATAACAATATTTCATAGTCCTCTTTTAGAACCCCTTCCCCCCACAATTGAGTTAGACATTTTATATGGAATTGATGCCTTATAGTGGCTATTTCAAGCATAACAATTTTTTACCTTTTATAAAATTCTCTTAGAAAATCAATTATCCACGACCTCTTTTTATATCAAAGGGGAAACCTTTTATAAGTGGAAGTTTCAACCATAGCTATTAATTGATTGGATCATGTTTTCTAGGTTTCTTGAATTCAATTTGGTCCCTCGTCCTATGAAAATCCCTAGGCTCAACTCTTTAAACTAAGACATTATGGTTCTATTTTAGAATACCAAGTTAATTTTTGTAAAAATGGCAAACAGAGTACTAGGTTACCACCTTCTCAACTATTTCATATCAAGTTTTATCTAAGAAATTCGAAATGAAATAGTTATCCAATGCTTTTTCACTATTTCACAAGTTGTGGGACTTGCCAAACTAATTAAGGTTAAGTTGAAAGATTTAAAACCTACATTTACTAGACCCCCAAACCAAATCCCTAGATCCTCTTATACCTAAAAACATTATCAAAAAAACACCTTACCCTAGCTCAAACACTACAATACCATCTAAACCTACATCTACACCTAATTAAAACACTACCCTAAGAAAATAACGCATAGCACAAGGTTTATACTTTAATTATGATGAGAAATTTATTCTAGGCTACAAATGTGTAGTATAAAAATTTCTCTTGCTCATGGAAAAAATTATTATCCTATTGAAATTCTAAAGAAAAATGAAATTTCAGATGCAGTGGAAGTTGAATTTCTTGGGAAACATTTTTCCAACTTTCAACATAAGTTATTAGTGGCCAACTATTAAAAGATTGATATATGAATTATCAATAATTGGTATCAATGATACTGACATCACTCACAATATTATCCAACCACGTATAGCTCAACATCTTAAAATATCCACCAAATCCATACCCAATTTCTCTATAATGGTTGGAAATGGCTTTTAGTTACTATGTATTAGAGTAGGCTCTTAAGTTGCCATCACATTGAAAAACTATTTTGTTTATATCTTTTTATTTGTTTCCCATTAAAGGAGAATATATGATATGAGCAATGCAAAGGTTGTTATACATTCTAAAAAAGTATAATGAGGGTAGTCTTGTATGTTGTAGGGTTGTTTGTGATGTTTGGGGGCTATTTTGATAGTGGATAAAGTTATCTCACGTAGAGAGATGAAAAGGTCTGTCTATAAATTTCTTGAGAGAAATTAGAGATCCCCTCTTAGTTTGGGAATATATATATATATATATATATATATATATATATATATATATATATATATATATATATATATATATATATATATATATATATATATATATATATATATATGTCCAAAAAGTGGTTTATCCTAACTCCACGACTAGAGGACGTGGCAAAGAGGAAACTTGGTCTCCCAGGAATCATGGGGGAAATCCTTTCTCTCATGGATTGTCTCCTCAGTCAGTTAATGATGTGGATCTATGTTTTTGAAGGTATGAAGGCTAAAAACAACTTGTTGTTTTGATTTTTATGTTAACAACACTCTTAAGATAATTTTTCATAAGTCATGATGTTCAAGGTCAATTGTTTCATATGATATCATAATGATGTATTTATCAGGTGATGATGTTTGATAGTTGTTTGATAAAATCATATTGCTTGGTGCTCGATATGTTAACCAATTGACGGGGTTTGATATGTTGATCAAGTGATCAAGCTTGATATGTATACCAAGTGATGGTGCTTGAAGATTAAGATGTGTTGATCAAGATATGTTAACCAAAAGGAAGGCTGGAGACAATTTGATGCAATGATCAAATAGGCGTGATTGAATATAAAAGATGATCGATCAAGTTTTAGTCATAAAGATTTTAATGCTTTGAGGTTAATATATATATATATATATATATATATATATATATATATATATATATATATATATATATATATATATATATATATATATATATATATATATATATATATATATATATATATATATATATATATATATATATATATATATATATATATGGAGACAACATCATATTTGATGTGGTGTTTGGTGAAGTCAATGAAGATCTCTAATCAAGAAATTTGTTTGATGATGGAAGTTATCATAAAGATTTATCTCAAGCCTCATAAGAAAAAGATTCAAGGTTCCAGTTAAGTGTTAAAGTCAAAGATAATATGGGAAGGGACCTAAAGCTTTATAGTAATGAAAGATAGGAAGTGTGAAAGCTTGTTAAACAATGTCGAGTGATCAGTGTATGGAAAGGTATAAACTAAATTTTAATTTTACTAGTGCAAACCAAACACACTTAAACCTCTTGAAAAGCTTCTTATAATATCACCTAAAATGTTTTAAAATCCTAGTCAAATGATTAGATAATTGTTTGATCAATTAGAAGCATGTTTTACAAAGGGATAATCGATTAATCCTTTTGGATCGTTGATTATTTCACTTTGTAACGCCTAAATTTGATTGGAGAAGTATCTTAAGTGCCTGTTTGTGAGTTTGGAGGGGAAGTGAAGGATGGGTCTCAAAAAAGGGAAGGACTTAATGGAAAGAATTGAAGGATTTTGTTGGGAGGGTTTTGGAGGGTTTATTTTTATTCATAACACCAAAAAAAACCTTTGGGGGAACTCAAAATTTGTATGGAGTGTGGGTTTGGGAGGGGGCTTGCCTAAATTTTACAAATATATTTCATGTTGTTATAATATTCTTAATAATTAAAAATATTGTAATGATAAACAATCTTTTATTATTATATACAAAATCAATTTTAAAAAATTGTCAAATATTTTCGTATATTTTTATAAAAAAAATCCTTTTCGGAAACCTTTCCTTCCCCTCCCCTCCAAACTCTCAAACAAATCCTAAATGATTGGTAACAACTTGGAATCAAAACCTTCTTTTTTGGGTGCCATGATTGATTATGCACTTAACTTAATCGATTATAAGGCTTAATTTACCCATGGATAGTTTCCTAATTTACACCGCATTTTGTTCTATGAATAGAGGACTCCTCTATCATTTTAAATCCTCCATAAAATAAGATTTTATCCTTTTCTCGTTCTCCACTCTTTTTCTACAAACCTCTATTTTCTCAATTTACTCTTGCCTTAGTGATCTGAGACTAATATGTGCTTTGTGAGGATCATTGTTTGTGATTTTGGGTATATTATTAAATTTATCAAGACTGTATTATCTCTTGTGAAATATTTTCCTTATAGTAAATTTTTGTTTGGTTGTTGTCGCTCCCTGGATTTCCATCCTGGTACAAACGCGAAAGTGTCGCGGAAAGAGGTAGAGTCGCCAGCCAGGCATTTTTATCCCGAAGGAACGGGAATGGTAATGCTGCACAAACCAGAAGAAAAGAAAAGGAAGGACACGGGTCCTGCGAACTAAAGAGACTGGGTTCGGGAGTCGGTTACAACCTGGGAAGGTATTAGCACCCTAGATCTTCAGTTGTACCCGACGAGATCCACGCTTGCAAATAAATTGTTTCAAAGGGTGAGGAAATAAAAGTTGCTGCCAAAAGAAAGACTGGAACTGGAGAAAAGAAACAAGGGGGGGGATGTAGGGAAAATAAAAGAGTGTGCTCGAACGGGCCCTACCCCGCTGCCCATGTACCTCATCTGGACAATGAGGATCAGAGTCACCGTAGTTCCCCTAACTAGGGGTGGAAAAGATTGCTTGTGAATTAAGGTCTGAACTGTCTATGTTAATGCTCAAGTGTTGCAGGCTCAGACGACGAGTGTGTTACCGTCTTGCAAAATGACAAGTAGGAGCAATTTCGTACGAAAAAAGTGAAGGTGATGAGAAGAGAAGTCCTGAAGGAGAGACGCTTATTGTTTGTTTGTGTTTTTTTATGAGATTTTTATGAGTCTGGCACAAGGAAGTGAACTCAAGCTCTTTTTCATGTAATGTGTACTTGCTACTACATTCCAAGATGGAATAATAGAACAAGCACACCAAGTAAGGAGAATTTGTCCAAGACTTGTTTCCAAGGGAAATGACCTAAGCTCACTAACTTGTTTAGCTTATTAGATATTTTAGTGATTAAAATGAAGAAGTATTTCTTATGGTTTTTCTTGATGAAGATGACCTCAGGATCATACTTATGCAACATGCTAGACAAGTGTACTATTCCAAGATGGAATGATATAGATATGCCCCATGGAATAAGGTTATACACAAGAAGTCACTTATTTCCTTATTAATGTGTTTTTTGGGGTTCTTGTTTTGAGATGAGAAGAGAAAGAGACAAAAGAGGATCTTAAAGGTAAAAGTCTAATGGGGAAAGTCTAATCCTAATATTAGCATGCTTGGATAATCCTAGGTTAGTGTGGTTTAAACTATCCTAAGAAAGAAGAAGAAGAGAAGAAGAAGAAGAATAGAGGAAGAAAGTTAGAGAACAACTTACCCCTCTAAAGGAGATAAGTTGCTTCTAAAAGGGGGGATGAGAGAAATTGAAACACAAGATGGCATAGGCACATCAACAATCACAAAATAGAAAGCAAAGTAAGAGAGAAGAGGAATAGTTGAAATGTCGATAACATCCACACTTCACTTACCATGAGTCCCTGAAATGGTTAGTACACACTTAAATGAACAAACTTGAACCAAATTAAGTGTAAACAAACCAAAATATCAAATCTACTCACAAAAACCAGAAGAAAAGGAATCCACTCATTACACTAAGACTCACTAATCAAAACAAATCAAGCAATAGCTAAAGCACACAAACTATTACCAAGCTTCACAAACTCTTATGAAGAAACAAAACACAAATGAAGTACAAAAGGATCAAGAAAGTTAGACAAGCATTATACAACTCAAGACCAGAACCTTATCATGTTAATAATGTGCCTAAACAATAAAGAAAAACATAGGAAGAAGCATAAGTGTAAAGACAAACAAATGAAAATCAAATCAAAGCATAAGCATCATCTAAAGACCAGGGACTTAATAATGTTAAAATGTGCCTAAGAAGCATGAACAATCATGGGGAAGAAGCATACCAAACTCAAGCATAAACATCATGGAGCGTAAATGAACAAAGAAGGTGAGGTGAACATGCATACATTTGTGAGAGACTTCAAAGACAAGTAACACAAAATTTTCCAAAGCACAAACACCAATCAAAGACCAGGGGTACATCCTCATACAAAAATAGCTCTAAACATCCTATAGGAGTTGGCACAAGTGCCCTCCTAGCCTAAGAACTAAGCATGTGACAAGAAAAGGCAAAAACTAGGGCAAGCACATATGAAAATTCAAATCAAATCAAAACTTCATTAAAAAATTCTACAATTAAGCATAAATGTTCATTAATAATGTGATGACATCATACCAAAAGAGAAAGATCAGAATCAAAATCAAACTAGGTCAAGGGACCTCATGAACACAAACTAGGGTTTTGAAACTTCACACACAAGTCAATTGCCAAACATATTCATGCAAGCTTCCAAAAATCAGAAGAAAAATCATCAATAAACTACATCTTAATATGAAGTAGATGCAAAAACAACCAACCTAAAATTCAAATTAATGATCAAGATATAAATTCCACAAGACATCATGCATTTAAAGTGAATTAAAAACAAATAATAAAATCAAGAATTAATTCCAACGTGACAATTAAAAATAAATGGAAAGTAAAAATGCCAAAAATTAAAGGAAATCAAAAGAATCAGTCATGGTTTTTTTGGAATTTTATGAAACCTATTACTATTTTTAAAAATCAAAAATCAAACAAACAAAATAAAATAAAAATTATGAGAAACTAAGTCAGGGGTGCATTTAGTAGCAAAATTCAGTTCAATTAATTGGGCCAAGAAAACAGGGGGTGCATATAGCAAGGGGAGGCCCCTGAATCCAGCGTAGTACACACACCTTGTTATGGAATTCAAAGACAATTCAGAAACAATATCATGCATCAGATCAATCACACACCCAGGATGAAGTCAAACCAAAGGAACAAGTCAACAATCCAAGGATCCACATGTGCGTGTACACCATAGTATTGTTAGGCTGGAAAACACACAAAATTATTGTACAAATAAAAGCCACGTGAGGGAGAGGACGGTTTTTTAATGTGTTGGCAACCTAATAACCATCCAGATCAAATGATCTAACGCACACAACACCTTCTTCTTCATTCAAATAAAAAACCAGAATCCAGTGACAGGAGCTAGGGCTTCGGCACCGGAAAACTCATAACAATGAACAAACTTACACAAAAATGCATCACAAGCTCCAGATCCATAGATTACAACATGGTGAATCCAAATATGACAGTGAAAATCACAATAGATCAAAGATCAAGCCAGATCAAACAGAAACAAAATCATACATCAAACTTTAATTCCACACAACATGCTTATTTCCAACTCAAATTCAAATCTAAACACATCAGGATCATCATCAAAGCACGTAGATCACATTGCAAGCATTTAATTTCAAATCCAGATCCAAAAGTTCCAGAGCATACTTGAGGTTGAAGATCCTCTAAAACTCCAAGAAAATGCTCATACAGCTGCAGATCCACGTATTTTGACCTCCTCTTACAAAATAAATGCAAGTTGGATCTTGAGAGAAGCTAGATCTTGGAATCCAAATGCTTTTTCTCTTGAATGGCACCTCAAGGATTCTCCACTCTTAGCTTGAATCAGTGAGTGTAATGTGATCCTTAGAGCTCAAAGATGAAGATTATGTGAAGAAATTAGGAAATGAGAGCTTGAGGAGAGAGTTTCGAAAGAAAATGCCAGTGTGCAAGAGATTTTGAATCTGGAAAATGAGGGTGTGTGCTCACGAATTCAGGGCACAAATAACTTATATATGGTTAGCACTCACACCTGATTAGGGTTTTATGAGTAATAGTGGCATGAGGTGTGTGATTCAAATGAAAATGCAAAGTTGCATGAGAAGTGTGAATCACACACCTCATGCGTAAATTCATCCAACCATGTGCATATTCTGATTTCAAATGATGCATTCTCCACCCTTGGATCAAAATTTAACCTCAATTTCACTTGAATCATGCTTTGTGTGTGATTTTTGCAAAAATTGCAAATCATGAAATACCTTTTGCACCACCCACGGGTTTCTCCTTTTCTTTGCATAAAATGACTCCTCATGCAATGTATTAAAGGATTATTATCATAATTAGTTCATATAATTCCTTGAAAATGAATTTCATACCAATTTGCAAAGTGGTGGAAACTTGGAAAAATGGTAAAACCCTAAAATCAACCAATCTTCCAATGGCCATATCTTGAGTTCTACACATGCTATGAATAAGTTCTTGTAATTTTTGGAAATAGGAGACAATTTTCTACAACTTTCATGTTCAAAGAATTTCCATTTGAAGTCATTTTGGTCATGAAAGAATGCTTTGAAGATTAGGGCAAAAGTTACTAAATTTGGAAAGTTAGTTACATGCCATATTTCCAAAAATAGAAAGCCTTGCAAAAACCCTAGATTTTTGACTTTTGACTTTGCCAAACCTCTTTTATGACCTTAAGAACATCCTTTGGCTTGAAAATAGGATTGGGACCCTTGCATTGTCACAGTTGACTTTTCAAATAATCAGTTTGACCAATTTCTTCTTATGCAAGCAACTGATGAATTGACTGCCTTCCTCAATGAGTTTTCTCACCAATTTTCATCCATAGCATTCACATATAATATGAATGAATTTTCCCACATGAAATGGCCAAAGTCACAAAGGATCCATGCTTGAAAATGAAACCCTAATTTGAATGCCATTTGTGTAGGAGATTGTTCCTTCTTTGATCATCTGATAATCTCCAAACCTTCTGGGCTCTTGCAAAGGATCTTGAGCTTGTATATGACATGAGGATACTTTGTAGGAGCTGGAAAAGGTCACTTGTCTTCTTTCTTTGACTTGTAAGGCTTCAAATTCCCCAATGGTTGATCATATGCACAATGCTTGTACATGAGAATGATATGCTCCAATCTTTCTATGAAAAATGCTAAGGATATGCCATACTTATGATGATTATGATGTGATGATGATGCTAGAAAAGAGAGGGCAAATTTGGGGTGTTACAACTGCCCCTATTCAAGCAACTGTTAGTCTGAAAAGGACGATAGCACGGGCTATCGACCGATCAAGATAAACTGTGGTTGAATACCAAGAAAACCTGAAATTTGCACTCTGCTGGAGAATGCTGAAATGGGAAATAGACCCAACCAAATAACACTCTAGGTAGTTGAAGTGAAGACAAAGCAGACAAGCTCCTTCCAAATTGAATTGTTACGCCGGATAAGAAAAACTTAGACAGACGAGTCTTCTTCAAGCAAACATGTTACGTCGGGAACTGGACATACGAGCCCTCTTCAAGTAAACCTGTTACGCCAAGAATGCACAGACGAGCCCTCTTCATACATTTTACAAAAATATATGACCTGAGACAAACGAACCTCTTTCAGATAACCTGTTACGCCAGGACCGGTGATGCACTTAAGTCTATGGGATAAACATGCATAATCAGGATAGACGAACCCTGTTCATATATCCTTCGTAGATATATGGTCTAAGACAAACGAGTCTTCTTCAGATAACCTGTTACGCCAGGTGCGATATTAGGATTGGACGAACCCTCTTCATAAATCTTGCGTAGATAAGTGGTGTCTGAGACAGACGAACTTCCTTCGAATAACCTGTTACGTCAGGACCAGTGACCATTTTGACGTTTAATCCCACCGCCAGGACTTCAAACCTCTTCAATACAGAAGAGTATTGGACGATCATCAAGAGAACACAAACGAGTGCCATAAGTCAATGATACAAATGAATATCAGACGATGATCCTAGAAATGCAGACGAGCGCTTCGAGAAATGATACAGACGAATATCAGCCACTGATACAGGCGAATACTAGAAATCCAACACAGACGAGCATTTGGAGTAGCAATACAGACGAGTACCATAAATCCAACACAGACGAGCATTTGGAGTAACAATACAGACGAGTACCAGAGTAACTATCAAATCAAGACATATGGATATAAACCAACACAGACGAGTGTGGAGGATGATACAGACGAGTATCCAAACAATGCAAACGAGCTTCAAACAGATAAAAAACACAGACGAGTGTTGGGGAATACAGACGATCATCAAACAATTATCAAACACAGACGAGTGCTGGGGAGTGCAGACGAGCATCAAACAGCTATCAAACAAGGACGAGTGCTGGGGAGTGCAGACGAGCATCAAACAGCTATCAAACACAGACGAGTGCTGGGGAGTGCAGACGAGCATCAAAAAAATGCCTGATTGGCAATAAGAATCACAACTCTACAGGGAAGAACCAGGTCAAGAGGCTTTGACGATGCTTAACTCTGGCTAGGGGGATGAACAACTGTCGGTGTCCTCTCATTGGCCAAAAATAAATTGGCGACTTCTCTGGGGAATATTTCAATGACGGGAGTAAATCCCAAACATGAACTCTGTGGGGAAATCAGTCATTCAGCTGCCCGCTGGATATACTTCACTTATGGAAAGATAAATCGCTTGGAGATAAGAGATGTTCCATTAGCCTTGGAGTTCTGCTGGGGATTCCACCTGCTCCAACTTAGCTGGGGAACCTTCTCTTATTGGGGAGATATGACCTTCTCTTGTTGGGAGATATGACACCATCCTGCAAAACCTACAACAATAGTATACATTCATGTGCCCTGGGGACTTGCATGGTATGATCTGATCATCCCTTGTCACCCGATACTCAAAGAGAGTTTTAAATGTTTCCCTGCAATGTCATTTTTTTAGAAAAATCACCATGTTTCAAATGCAATGTTCTTCTGGCCAAAAATTAAGGACATTTTTGCAAACAATGTAAACACAACACAACTTTTGACTGAATATTCATTTATTGAGGAGCCTCTGAATAGGAAACTCTTTACATCAGGAAGCAACTACCTAGAAAGAGGTAGTCACCATGAAAATTGAGAAAAGAAATTATCCTAATGGCAATGTACACGACATTCCAAAGAGTTTCCTTCCTGCTATGACCAACATGTCTTCAAGACTTTCCATTCTTGCCTTTGCCTTCTGAAGAGGAAGAGGAGACTGATTCCTACCCTTCTGATATTGTCAGACTATTTGAGATGATGATTTGGTTCAGATTACCCAGATCGTAGTTGTTTGCTTATTCCCTTGTTTTGCGTGGATTGCCCTTTCGGGTTTTCAATCCACCGAGATACCCTTTTTTGTCTGAGCTGTCCGATGTGGCTTTTCAACTCAGCGGGTGTACATTTTTTTATTTATTTTCCCTAACTTTTTCCAGAGCTTTTTATTCTTTTTTTAGCTCGCCGGGATGCCCTTTTCTTGCCTGGACTTTTAGTTCTGTTTTTGTGTCCAGCAGGTCTTTTATGCGAAGTATTTTTTAACCGCGTCCGAAATAACATGGGATTGGAAGTCTTCTCCATCCATAGTAGCGAGCATCAGTGCCACACCAGAGAAAACTTTATTTACTATGAATGAGCCTTCGTAGTTTGGGGTCCACTTGCCCCTGTGATCTGAACCTGGAGGAATAATCCTTTTGAGTACAAGCTCTCCCACTTGATACTCTCGAGTATATACTCGTTGGTCGAAAGCTTGCTTCATTCTCCTCTGATAAAGTTGACCATGACAGATAGCCGCTAATCTCTTTTCCTCAATTAGGCACAACTGATTATATCAAGCACGTACCCACTCAGCCTCATCAAGCTTCACATCCATCATTACACGTAAAGGAATTTATACCTCAACAGGCTAGACTACATTCATGCCATATACCAAAGAAAAGGGGGTTGCCCCAGTTGACGTCCTGACCGACGTTCGGTACCCATGCAACGCGAATGGTAACATCTCATGCCAATATTTGTAAGTGACAAACATCTTTTGCACAATCTTCTTAATATTCTTATTGGCTGCCTCGACCGCGCCATTCATCTTTGGCCGGTAAGGAGAATAATTGTGATGCTGAATCTTGAAGTCCCGACATAGTTCTGCCGTCATCTTGTTGTTCAAATTGGAACCATTATCAGTAATGATGCGCTCGGGCACTCCGTATCTGCAAATGACGTCTCTCTTCAGAAATCTGGCTACCACTTGGCGAGTGACATTGGCATAAGATGTTGCTTCAACCCATTTGGTGAAATAATCAATCGCAACCAAGATGAAACGATGGCTATTTGAAGCAGTAGGCTCTATCTTCCCGAACATGTCAATGCCCCACATAACGTTGAGCGGGCTTGGAGGTACATGCACCTTGTCTGCATAAATCTGGCATTTGTGGAACTTACGGCGTACGGACAACAGTCTGCATCCATTGTTAGCCAATAGTACCCCGACCTCAATAACTTATTAGCCATTGCATGTCCTCCTGCATGAGTACCAAAGGATCCCTCGTGCACTTCCTGCATTAACAGACCTGCTTCGTGTCTATCCACGCATCTGAGCAAGACCATGTCAAAGTTTCTCTTATACAGAACTCCGTCTATCCATGATTTTTATATAACCTAAAAGAATGCAAAGTCATATAATAATCAGAATGATATAAAATGCGTTTTCTACTAACCTTTGATTGTTTGATGTTTAACCGAGGAAATTTGAACAAGTTCACTAGGCATTCTTAAAACAGGTTATTTGTAAGAACTCTGTTAAGTTCTTAAGAACTGATGTTCATATAATCAAAGTTGTACACTTTATGAACATATGTTTAGAATCATATAGACCCATTACTGTTCAAAAGTTGAGAACTTTCTGAAAGTCAAAGTTATCATGGTTTTGGTATCATAATGTTCAGAAGTTGTAAATTGTCTAAGAACTTGATATTCAGAACATAAGAATCTCAAGCAGAAGTCTTCCAAAAAGTGTTCAAGACAAAGTCTACAATCAAAGACGCTTTTCAGAACAATGTGCTAGTCAGAAGTCTTAAGACTGTCTGAAGATCTGGATATGAAGATCCAAGAAAAATAAGTTCTGTAAAGACAAACTCTGGTACTCTAGAAGTACCAAATGCAAACAAAAAATGGCACACACTTTATAATTTTACAACAAAACAAAAAATGATTAATCAACAAAATCAATAACCAAAATGGATTTTTTTTGTAGGTTGTTCAATAGGATTTGTTACTGGTTGTTAATCACTTATAATTTGAACAATATTTGAAACCAATTAGGATAATCAATAACAACTTTAATTCTATAATATGAGGAATAAAAAAGAGTAAAATGAATAATTATAAATTAATAAGTGATATACAACATTTACATACTAGTTTTCCCATATCTCATCTTCATGATCATAATGAATAACATGCACATAATCTGAATCATTTTCTTTAGATGATTGACGTACATGTGTTGCTAAGTAAGGGGTCTCATGGTTAAAATATTGATTTTCATCAGTATTATCAGGAAGATTTTTTCCTTGAAGAATAATTGATCATCTAGTGCTAGCAGAATCAGTGACATAAAAACTTGTTTTGCATGGATTGCCATGATGAATGGGTTGTTTCTATAAGTTGTCTTTAGAAGATCAACTCGTGTAAATCCTAATTTATCGGTCTCTATACTAGTGTTACTATCAATCCACTTGCATTTAAATAAAGGAACTTTAAAAGAAACATAGTCAATCTCCAAAATCACTTCAATTACCCCAATGTACGCTCTAGATGCTAGTACATGACTTGTATCTTTGGAACTAGAAAAATACATGAATTAAGCCTCAACCATAACCCCACTATTTTGCATGGTGCTACGATCATTGTTTGATTTTGTACAAAATGAATATTTACTAATATCATATGCACTCCAAGTAATTACATTAAACTTAGGCATACATGACAACCATTTAGTTATATCAGATGGGCTACTCTCTTTAGAAATGCTTTCGTTAAACCAATTTATGATAGTTTTATTATGCTCTATCAACAACCATCTTTAATTCATCCGGATAAAATTTTCCCTTATAAGACTTTTATGAGTGGTCAAGTAAGGTTTAACTTCTCTAAGGTTATTTAATATATACAAATATGCTTGAAGAAATACTTCTCAGACAAATGTATTAACATTTAAACTTTGAATACCTCTACCATCATAATATCCATCATGACGAGGCTTAGGAATTCCTATAAAGTTCACTTCTGACAAATAGTTTCTACAAAACTCAATAGCTTCTTCTATGATGTACCTTTCTGCGATCGAAGCTTCCAGATAATGATGATTCTTTGTATACCAATCTTCATGTAATGCTTTACTGGATACATTCACCATAAATAAATCGGATCATAAATTCAAATCTCCCTTACAATATGAACAACTAAGTTAACCATAATGTCAAAGTATGATGTAGAGAAAAACATCTATAATTGGTTTAAGATGATTGTAGCTTCATGTTCCAATCAACACAATCTGGTTATAGTTTCCTTTACTTTTCTTGGTAAAATGCCATGAATAGTCAATGGTAGAAGTTATTTCATCAAGACATGACTAGTCATGAGATTTTAAGCTAACTAACTTGAGATCATTCATTGACACAAGTTTCGTCACATTTGATAAGTACTTGTGGGGAACTTTAATACCTTATAAACATTCACAAAATATTTTTTTTCTTCTAGATAGAGTATGATATGCTAGGGGAAAATATGTTATATTTCCTACTTCTTTTGGCAGATAACGCTTGCCGTATACCCACAACAACCATATATTCACATGATTATCTTAGTATTTTTTTCTCTGTCTTTAATGTTGAGAAGTGTTCCAATCAAACTATCACATATATTTTTCTCCACATGCATTGCATGAAGACAATGTCTTACATCAAGACTAGACCAATATGCAAGATCATAGAACACTGACCTTTTTTTTCCAAATATTTTTCTCCACATGATTTTTTTTGTTTCATTCCAAAAACAACATTAATGTGTTTTTATCTTATATAAACTTCCCTCTTAGTTAAGGGATTTGGAACATATCAAACTTATGCTCTTCATTAAACGCCTTATGTAATCTATGATATGGATGCTTAGGTCATAGAAATATTTTATGCCTAAGTTAAATTGTCTCTTTTCGTTTTTGCAATTGGTGGTGACATTTATTAACTTCACATATTGGACACACTTTATATTCTTTGACGTTGTACCCAGACGAATTACTGTATGCAAGAAAGTCATTGATTGTGCAAATTATCAACATCAATACCTTCCTCCCATAAAAGTTTTAAATCTTTAATCAATGGCGTCAAATAAACATTTATGTTGTTCCTTGGTTGTCTTGGACCCAAAATCATCATTGATAAGCATAATGCACAACCATGAAGATAAGTTGTAATTATGAGAAGAACATGCCATGACGTATGGTTAGTACTAAAATTACTAAAAGGGTTCATTTTGTCGGTATCAAGTCTAAGCCTAAGGTTCCTCGGTTCAAGGGAAAAAATTGGAAACAAGGAATCAATTTTGTTACATTGAAATGAATCAGCTACATGGAAATTTTTTCCATCACACACTCTTTCATCTGCATGTCATCTAGTATTATTTTCATCATTAACATTAGAAAACAATCTCTTGAACCTTGGAATTATCGGTAGATATCACATAACCTTAGAAGAAACACACTTTCTAGTTACACTATCATCTTCATCAACACCGTTGTCCTTTTGCTTGTATCGTGACTCCCCACACCTTGGACACTCCTTCAAGTTTTTAAACTCTTTCCTATATAGGATCTAATCATTAATAAATGCATGTATTTTGACATAGTCCAAAACCATTGGACATACTATCTTTTTAGCCCCATAACTACGGTTCGACGATGTGTTACCTTCAGGAAGCATTTCTTTCAACAATTCAAGCAATTCAGTAAAACTTTTATTCGTCCACAGACTTATTATCTTAATATTAAAGAGTTTTAACATAGATGACATTTTTGAAAATATTTTGCATCCCATATGCAACGAATCTTCCATGTCTCTTTGCAAAGTATCTACTATATTAGCTTTCTTGAAAGCATCTACTACTATATTATAAATCATGTCTTCTATAGTATCATTCATAAGTTCATCATCTTCAATTATGTGGCAAATGTCTCTTTTTTGTCACTTCACCATGTCATGCCCATTTTGTGTTATTTTGAATAATTCCATCACAACCACAATGATTGAATATAACATTCCTTTGATGTTTTTTCTTATTAAAGTAATCTTTACAAGGACACCAAAAAATTCCATTATTTTTAGAAAGGTTTATATTCAGCAAAATTAAGAAATTGTATTAATCCATTCTCATACCCTTTTACTTAATCAATTGACTTTCATCCAACTACGGTCCATAATTACATAAAACTTCTGAAAATAAAATAAAAATAGTACATAACCAACAAAATAGTAAATCACAAGACAATCTTAAAATAACAACAACAACAACAACGACAACAGTAACAACAACAAGAACACAAGTACTAGAGAACTTGTACATACCGATAATGGGATGAGAGACTTATAAAGAAAAGTGTTGGTTCGAGCATCCTTCCTCCTTGGAGTGGAATGTTGTTCTTTCATTCGCTAGAGCTCAAAAGGTTAATGAGCTAGACTTAACATTAACTTCGAGTGAATAAAAAATTTAGAGAGTATTTATCTCGATTTTACTAAAAACCGAAGTAATATATCCGATGTAAAATCTATAAAAAAAGGCGTATTTTTTGGTTTTATCTCAGTTTATTTAAAAACCGAGGTATAATATCCGACGTAAAATCTATTAAAAAAAATTAAAGGAACCTTTTTTTATTCCAAAAGGAATAAAAAATTAGAGTTTTTATCTCGATTTATTTAAAAATCGAGGTATAATATCCGACATAAAATCTATTAAAAATAAAGGCGTCTTTTTTGTTCTAAATCAAACATAAAATTGTAGGTGTTGGGAATCGAATCTCAAACCCTGAGCAACTATTTTTATTAGTTTTTGTAAAAACCGAGGGAAAAGATTGATTATTATTTTAAAAAATAAAAACATGGTGCTCCCATGACCTATACCTCCGGTTGTTTATTGTTTGAGGTGTAAATTTCTTCATAAAAAATATTATTTGCAGTAATGAGTATAAGTCTTTGTTTGTTTTGTGAGATCTGCCATTTAAAGAAAAGCTCTCCTTTTAGGTTCATCAAAGTAAGTAGTAAAAAATATTCACATTGGTTTTTGAGCTCAACCCTGTACAAAAGCTCAATCGATTCGAGATCAACCAGTATAAAATCACGCTTTGGTTCGTGATCATCCTATATAAAACCTCGGTTCGGTTTGGAATATAGATAACTCAAAACTCTAACTTGGTTCGAGATCAAGCCATACAAAATCTCAGTTTGGCTTAGAAACTAACTTCTCAAAGCTTTGTTCATTGTTTGGCGTGAAGACTAATCGCGTCATTCCTTTGTTCGTTATTTGATTGGAAGTTAACTGGAAACTTAATTTTGACTTGTATAAGAGAGTTTATGGGCTTAAACTTATAAAATATCTCAAGCATTATTGGATACCCTCTAGCTCAAATCTTGAAGAGAGGAGTAGTTCACTTCTTTAAGACAAAACCTCTATAAATTTCGGGGGTTAGCTCTCTTCCCTTAACTTCTTACTTTCCACTTGTTTCTTTATCCATATTTTCTGTGATTGTGAAGACCATATTTATATTCTTTAAGAGTGTGTTTGGATGAAACATTTTAATGAGGGAAAATAACTTTTTGAGGAAATTTGAAATGACTCGATCAAAATCCATTGTTTGGATAAAAATATGGAGAATTGTTAAAATTATGTAAATTTATGGAGTATTTTAGTCATGTTAAATTTAATGAATTTAAAATGACACTAAAAAGTAGAGAATTTAAAATTGTTTCATCATTCTATATAATATGAATGTTAAATTGTTTATTATTAATTTTTCAAATTTTGCAAGATGATCCTCATATTTTATAAAAATTTCAAATTTACCCTCAATTTTTCAAAAATATTGCAAATAAGTCCCTAATAACTTTTAAATTTTACAAATTGGTCCTTCAAATTTGCAAAAATTGCAAATTGGTCCCTATTTTTCATATTTTAGATTTGACCCAAAAAATTTAAAAATTATGAAAATTGTCCAATTTTTTTACAATGAATTATTTTAGTAGTCTATCCAAACAAAATAATTTAAAATTGAATGGATTCTAATTGAATCATTTGAATTACCTAGAATTTTGAATTCCTTAAAAATTCTCAATTACTCCATCCAAACACACTCTAAGAGTTTTCTCAATAACTCGATGACATAACATACTTTTAAATCTATATTTTGAATTTTTTATCACAAATGAAACTAACATTTAATTCTTAATTTTGTAAAAAATTAACTTAAATTTCATTCTATCAACAACAAACATAAAATTAATAAAATAATTTAATCTTATTGCCATAATCAACAATCATAATTAATCAACAATCAATCGCTTAAGTAGAAATTCGATTCCAAATTGGTTTATGTGGGTTGGTGGACGCGACAACAAGAGAGTGCAAAGATGTTGACATAAACTTTTCACAATGATGACACGCAAGAATGAGTCAGAAATCAAGTGGTAGCAATGAGAACCTGATTTTCTTCACTACTTTTTCAAGAGCAATCAAATTATTTTCCACTAATAATGTCGACTTTAATAGCTACCTACACTTGTGCATTTTATTCCATCTAACTAAGACAAAATAAAAAGGTAAATAAGGTCTCACAAATTCTTTGCACATAGTTCTCGTTTCATTGTGGCCACACCTAATAGGATCTTCTTCAATAGTTGTCTCAACCTTTTTGCCTCAAACTAGCCGTTTTTATTGTGGATTAAGCATGTTATCAAGAAATCAAATACCTTGTATATGTTTAAGATTATATTTATTCAAAACTATGTCTATATTTTTTATAACCAATATATATATATATATATATATATATATATATATATATATATATATATATATATATATATATATATATATATATATATATATATATATATATATATATATAGAGAGAGAGAGAGAGAGAGAGAGAGAGAGAGAGAGAGAGAGAGAGAATATTTAATGAATATATTCTTGAATTTTAGGATATAATAATTTTATATGTAGAACAATCCAAATTATTCAAAAAGATTAAAATTGATTTTGACAATTTTTTTTAAATAAAATAATTTTACCACTATAATTTATATTACTAATTTTATCATTATAGTATTTGAGTTTACATTAATATTCATTTATTATTTAATTCACTTTCTATAAATAGATTTAAATATTAATTTATTTATTTTCAATTCACTTTAAGCCAACACCTTCAAACCAAATATATACTAAGTAAGAATGTAAGTTCAAATTTCATATCATAATTGTGTGAACATAACAATGATCTAAATTATAAAACAAGTTGTTGTATTTTTCTTTTTCTTTTTTCTAGAATTTTTCTGCTAAATTAATTTGGGCTACTTTCTCTTAAATTTATATTTTTAAATTTTTTCAACCATTTTACAAGAAAATCAATTTATTATTTTTATGACAAATTATAATTATAATTAAAAATACATTTTAAAAATATATTTGTAGTTTATACTTATAATATTTCTCCTATATTATATGCATTTTAATTTTTTGTTTTAACTTCTATATTGTTTCAATTGTAATTTGGTAATCTCTCTAGTGGTATATTTGTGAGGGTTCTAAGAAGGGCGACTTTTGTGTCCTCGCCTAAGATTGATGTCACCTAGATGATATCCTCATAGAGGGGAGGAAGTTCACCACGATTCCCTATAGAATAGATGGCCAACAAATCCCATAATCATAAGGGAGCGGTTTCACCCCCTAAGGGCTTCTAAAATCCTAGGCCCAAATGAACCTCTATAAATACCTCTCTTCTGATGGAAGGGAGGAAAAATGTTCAATCATACAAATCATACCACTCAATAACACTACAACAAAAGTATCACGCTATATACAAAGTCTCTTACCTCATGTGGGAAGGTCATATAAACTAGTGCAACACACCACCATACAGGGTTTCTCGCCGCCGTGAGCAAGCCCTAACCCTTATATAGTGTAATATACTTAGAAATCCTTTTGAGAACCCCTGTCCTTCGCGGGATTAACATGCCCACCGATACTTTTTTACCAGTACAGTGGCACCCGTTGTAGGGCCTCAGTAAAACTAACATGGGTCACATCTTCTTCACCATCATCACCTTATTAATTGACACCCTTCACTCCCGCGCCTATCCACTTTCGACCATGATTAACAAAAGATTTCCATCCCTTACACCAAAAGGTACAAACGATAGTGGTAATGTCGACACTCTAGATGAGATGTGTGTCATCATGGATGAATTACGTTATCATAACCATACATTGGAGGATGATGTCCACAACATCAGACAACATTGACAAGAATCCAATCCCCATTAGAAGATGGAAGTATTGGACCCCAAGCCACACTTAGACGAGATAAAGGGGCGACAATCCTTAGTGGATTCAAACCTCCTTATTTGGCTATGTTTGATAGACGAACATGCCGCCTACATCAACAGGAAAATGGCCATCATAGGAGCGTCTGACTCCCTGAAATGAAAGCTAATATCCGGAACTTTCAGGGTTGCTGACCTGCGATGGTACATGGGTCTACCCCACACCTCTATCGCCAGCTACCAGGAGTTGGTAAGGAATATTTTTCCCTAATTCTCCGTCATTCGCCACAGGAAAATGTCCACCACCATCATATTCAACATACGTCAAAGTCCATCAGAGTCGCAGAGGGACTACCTAACTCGAGTTAACGAGGCCATCATTAGGGTTATCCCACCAAACCAAAAGATTTGTGTGGCAGGGTTCAATAATAAACTAAAGTCGGTACACTTCAACAGGTCTCTCACCTATAAGCTAATGCATTCGTTCATAAAAGTGGTCACTAGAGTAGAATGTTATATAAACAATGAGGAGGGTAGCGCCAAAAAAAAGGCGTGTGATGTCAAAGAATGTATTCCCAACATCGGGGTTCATACCACTAGAGGAATAATAATCATACCTCTCCCATAAAAGATATGATTGCGTTCAAGAAAGTAGGTTAGGTGATAGAGAACTTCACGCCCTGAACACCCGTTGTAAACAAATTTGGTGAGAGGTATTTATTCATGAAGAACCTTCTCCCCAATGGATGAGTGGAAATCATCTAAATAGATAAGGAGATTTCTAGAAAATGTTATGTAAATAGCCTCAAGCTGAAAAGGGTCCACAATCTAGGTAGGAAAGCCGAGAAAAGAGGCTCAAGAATAAAACCTCTATGAGGAACTTGCAAAGGCAATATGGCTCCTCCTCCAACTAGTTAAGAGGTTGAAGATTGAAGGACCATAAGGAAGGCCCTAAGGAACCATCCTTGTTTATGTCATCCATTTCTTCTTTACCATTATTTAGCTATTTTTGTTATTGATTTTTATAGGCGAGTATTACATCTCTACCAATTGTAACGAAGAGTAATTTTGTAAGGTGCAATCTTTTCCCTCTACAATTTTCATAGGGCAGGGCTTTTTAATGAGGAATATCATTTTATTATTTTAGTAAATTTTTGTTTGTCGGTTATTACCTTTTTGTATGAAATCCACGAGCTGGAGAAAAGATCGCCCATAAAGGTGATCAAAATATTGGACCCAAAATGGGATCCTTGCTGCTTATAGAGGCGATAAAAACGCTAGATCTCTATGTGAGATCATTTCCACACATCGAGACAATTAAAACACTAGATCTCTATGTGAGATCCTTGCTGCCAATAAAGGAGATCAAAACGCTAGACCCCTAAGTGGGATCCTTTCTGTCCATAGAGGCAATCAAAAAGTGAGATCACTTCTGCCCATAGAGGCAATCAAAATGATGTACCTTAAAGCGAGATCCTTTTTGCCCATAGAGGAAATCAAAATGTTGTATCTCTATGTGAGATCCTTGCCACCCATATAGGTGATGAAAATGATAGATCTCTATGTAAGATCATTGACGCCCATAGAGGAAATCAAAACATTGGACACCAAGTAGGTTTCTTTTCGCCCATTGAGGCGATAAAAAATTTTGAATCCCAAGTGGGATATATACCGCCCATAGAGGTAGTAAAAATGTTGGATCATTGCCGCCCCAGATATGGACAAAACATTATTTCCCCTCGCAACTTTTAAATCAGTCAAAATTATTGTAAATAGAGCGATCAAAATGGTATACGCCCTCAGCCAAGATCTAGAGAAATAATTGCACATAGATAGTTACAAAAGAAAATAAATGTGGTTAACATAAAAAACACCCACAAAGGAGTACCGTTGTTCATTACAATTATAAAGGGGCAAAGAAATATAACAAAAATCCCCAGAAAGGGAAAAGAAATAAAAATCCACCAGGAACCACCACACCATCAATTCTCCTCCTGAGTCGTCTCCTTCTCAACATGATTCTCTGGATGAGGGACTCTAGATTCACCGCCATCTATCGTGCCAACCTTGTCAAGGATAATCTCGATGGGAACAAGATTTTCAAGATATGGAGAGGTCACCACCTCATCGCCCACCAGTTGGCCACCACTGACAACTTTGAGAAAATCTATTAGACTTATATCCATAGTGAAGTAAAGAAGGAGAACTTGCTCCTTTGTACACTTGAAATAGATGCCGAAAATAGACACCACCTCATTAGTGCGCTTTAATACCTCATTTTCTGACTCCTTTTGATGAAGAAAAGCAATGTACATGGATTTCTAAAAGGATTTCTTCTCATTGGATATTTCTTTCACCTTGGCCTTCACATGCGCCGTCTTCTCCTCCTACTTCTCCTTGTATTTCTGGAGGACCTTCGGCAGCCTTTGGCTCTCATTGTAGGCATCCACTTCCCCCTGAGCTTTGCCTCCAGATCTTTCTCAACCTCGTCTCACCTCTTCTAATCGACATCCTGCAGTATGTGAGCCCTCATCAAAAGGATATCCTTCATGTTTACAATAACTGAAGTCAATTTGGAGCAAAGATCCTAGTAGTCAGCAGGAAATTCCCCAAAGAAAGGAAGGTGAGAAATATTGAATCGGAGGGTGTTAAAATTGAAATCACTCCACGAAAGCACATGAGGTGGGGGGAGCCTCCCCTTTGAAAGGAGCCTGAGTAATCGCCTTCATAGAAGTAGGCAAGGTGGTGCCAGTGATGAATGCCAAACAAGTCATAGTTTTAAGACCCTAAGTTCGTTGGGTGAACTGGTGGAAAAGAAGTTCATTGGGCGAAGGATTGTTTGCACAGAAAAGTCAGATATTTCCTCAGAGGTGGTTTAACTATTCAGAGGCAAATCAGGTGCCTAAAAGTGACATTCGCTATACGAAGGAATTGTTCGTTAGGCAAATAGTACAATTTTGTAAAGTACTATATATATAGTTTTGCTATTTTTGGGATCATAACCTATTTGTATAAGATTTTTCACCTAGAAACCCCTAGTTTTTCATTTCTCTTCACCTTGGAGGTATATTTTGCAAATAGAAGTTGGATTTGTAACAGCCCGGGCCCCTCGCAAGGCAATCCCGGCACTGCCACCTCACGATCTTCTCTACCCCCCTCACTAGTAGAGTTTTTGCCTTCCGTGGGAATCGAACCCTGTACCCTGGGGTTCAAGTACTTGTTCAATACATTCCCACTGTAATACCTCAAAATTTGCCCTCTCATTTCCTCAACATTTTGCATAGCATTTTGCATATATGGATTCATAAAAATAACCAAAAACTTTGCATCATATATAGCATAGCCGAGGCGTGGGTATGTGATCAATGATCGGAGCGACCGAAAGTTATGAAGAGGCTACCGAGGGGCCACAAAGCTTCTCAACCTTGTGCAAAGGGTTCACAATATCCCACAAGTCTTCACTTGAAGCCGCAAGTCATGGAAAGTTTTGGTTTGATTGAAGGAGGCAAGCAGTGCAATACTTCTTGAGGGAAAAGAGCCGAATTAGGGTTTCATTTCTACAGGGCTTCTACATAAATTTTTGAGTCGAAGTGGATTTCTTTGACTTATATATGATGTCAAGTGCCTAGGGTTCAAATCTCGTCCACAAATTCATTTTGGAAGGGGTTCGACTGGCCGGACGACGGAAAATCGAGGAATTGGAGAAAAGGCAATCGGGCTAGGTAAAAAGGGTCGACTCCGGACTTTTAAGATCGAGATCGTGAAATTAGGGTTACAATGATCCTATGGTTCAAACTTGATCAAGAAATGATGGAGGAATCATAGAAAAACCAAAGAAAAATCATTTGAAAGGTAGTTAGTTTCACCATTTCCCTCCACCTTTCCTTCCACTTTCTTTCCACACTTCCTTTCATTCTTTCCGTCTCATTTTTCCACTTCAATTCCACTCCATTTCCCTTGGAAACTTCCACCACCTTCCACCATTTTCTAGAGTGTTCCAAGGAATATTCCATTTTCCAACCCTAACCCTAACTAACTTCCAAACCTAATTTTGGATCCCAAACCTAATATTTGGGCCCCAAACCCAAACCTAGCTCCTAGCCTAGTCTCTATTTAAGCCATTTTCATCCAAACCAAAAGGTTCCCACCATTTTTTCCAAATTTTTCACTTCTTCCATAATCACTTTCTCTCTCTCACTTTTCCTCTCCCTTTCACCAAAGCTTTTTTCAAATAAGCTCTTCAAGTTTCACATTGAAACTTGAAGATCTTGAAGCTTAAGCCTCCAACCTCCATTAATGGTGGATCGTAGAAGAAGAAGCTAGTGATTTTGGTGAAGATTATCGACTTATCGGAAGCACACGAAGATTCAAGGTCAAGAACGCATTTATTTTGCGGTTTTCGGTTTTCGGTTTTCTCTTCGATTCAAGCTTCGATACTTGCAACAAT
This sequence comes from Lathyrus aphaca, assembly GCA_963966055.1. Lineage (NCBI taxonomy): Eukaryota > Viridiplantae > Streptophyta > Magnoliopsida > Fabales > Fabaceae > Lathyrus > Lathyrus aphaca. The sequence continues at coordinate 480,195,543 of OZ014525.1, read as the reverse complement.
TACCGAAGCACTCCTCCGCTTCGTAGGTTGGTGATCTTAATCACTTCTTCTTTAAGTTATTCTCTTCATCTCGCCACTTTTGGCATTCTTTAATTGCTTTTTTCGTTTTGTTTAAAATCAATTCCGTTTCAATTATGTTTGCTTGTGATTTGTTGATTTTTGTTGATTTAGAAGTTAAAGTGTTGATGGCTATAGGTGCTACCATGTGTAAATAAGCTCAAAATAAGTAGAAATTAGTGTTAGCATGTTCCTAGGTATGTTAGGGATCATTAGAAGCAAGATTGTGGCCAAAAGCACTTATTTCAAAAGCATTTTTCACTTTTTGTTCAGGGTTAACCGGTTAACGCATATGGTTAACCGGTTAACGCATGCGTTTTTTGGCCAAAATGCTGATTTTTTTGCCCGTTAACGGGTTAACCTATATGGTTAATCGATTAACGCTGTCCATTTTTGGATTTTTAGCCTATTTTCTTGCTCAATCTTGCTTCCTAGTGCCTCTAATGTTCATACATGTTTAGGTATTGATTTTAGGGAATTTTTGGGTCCATTTCCAGTAGCTAGTCTCCCCATTTCGAGTCGTTTCGACACGATTCCGTTTATGTTGCGTTTTATGCGTTTTTGTGCTTCTTTGTGCATAGCTTAAATTCTTGCATGTTGTTACCATGTTTGTGCATTGTTTGACACATAATAATCATGTTGCATTCTGTTTTACATGTTGGCATTGCATTAAATCACTTTTGCACTTCCATTATATCAAGATATGTTGCATTTCACATAATCATGTATGTAGGTGCATTTGGTTGCATTTGGTTGCATACTTTATCATGTCATATGCATCAATTTAATTCTGAATTTTGCATTGAGTTTAGTATGTTTGTTGAGCAATCATGTTGCATGTTCATAATCAAAGATCATCATGTTCATATGCATGTTTAGGTGCTACTTTGTGCATTTACTTGTTGCATAATTCATGAGATGCATGCTTGCATAATCATTCAATAATGTTCATGTTCTTGCATTGGTATATGTTGATTTAAGTTCAAATACATGTTCATGATGAGATTAGTGATTTTTGCATTGAGTTTGTGCATTAAAAAAATGAAAATAAGCCATTTTGGATTTTGCATTTCATAGCTGTTGTTTTGCATGAGTGCTGTAAAATGTGTGCTGTTTGTTATATGTGCATGCTGCATTTGACCTTTTGCACCTACTTTTTCATGCTGCATGCTGGCTGTAAAAAGCTGGTGGGTGTTAGGCTTAGTTTCATGGCTGTTTGTGTAATAGGGGCTGTAATAGGTGCTGTATTTTTTGTCCTAGTCTTTCTAGTTCCTTTAGGATTAAAATAGAGTCTAGTTTAGGTCTAAGGTGCCTTAGAATTTAATTAGGATTTAATTAATGTGTGTTTGCCTTATTCTTTTTAATAAAATGTGCATTAACATTTGTTTTGTAGTGGGGAAGATTGAGGTAAGTTTACTTCACTTTATCCTTTATTTTTTATGCATTTCTTTTGGGTTTTTTTTAATTCATTTTTCCTTCCATGTTTGTGATTGGTAGGATTCCCCATTGTTAGGACCAACTTATCTTCCTTAGGAAGTAAGTTGCATCCTTTCTCCTTCTTTTCTTTTCCTTTTTATCTTTAGGATTAGAAAAACCTCACTAACCATTAGGATCTCCCTTTGTAAATAAATAACTTAGGGTTGTGTCTTAGTCCCCCTTAGTTTGTCCTTTTTCCAACTTGAGTCTTTCTCTTTCTCATCTCAAAAGAAAAGCAATAAAGCACTTAATAAAAACCGAACAATCTTGTACGACACGAGACTTTGTTGCGGAGTGTTTATACGCGTCCTGTTTCGGGGCGAGGTGTAAATACTCACCGCGACGGATAGGTCTTAGTACAAGACAGTTCACAAACAAATTCAAAAACACTTCTTTTAAAAGGACAAAAACAAACAATAACCGACTATCCTGCGGGAACTTCTCTTCTCATCTCATTCACTCACAACGCGAACTCGCGACGACTTGTCTCGCATGCAAGACGGTAAACGCACTCGTACCAGATGAGCCTGCAACACCTGAGCATAGACATACGCAGTTCCAGCTGTAAAAAACACAAACAACTAGTTCCCGCCTAGGTTAGGCGAACTACGTCGACTCTGATCCTCATTATCCCGATGAGGTACGTAGGCAGCGGGGTAGGGCCCGTTCGAGCACATTCTTTATTTTCCCTACATTTCCCCTTTTCTTTCCATTCTCATTTTCTTATTTCAGTTCCTTTCTCATTTTTTCTCATTCCATTCCAGGTAGCGGTTTTATTCAGCAGCATCTTATTTTCTCACCCTTTGAAACAAACAAGCAAGCGTGGATCCCGTCGGGTACGACGGACGGATTGGGGTGCTAATACCTTCTCAATTCGTAACCGACTCCCGTATCCAGATCTTTGGTTCGCAGGCTTTGTCCTTTCCTTCTTCCTCAGGTTTGTGCAACATTACCTTTCCCATTCATTCGGGATAAAAATGTCTGGCTGGCGACTCTAACCTTTCCGCGCCACTTTCGCGTTTGTACTAGGATGAAAATCCCGGGAGCGACAGCTGGCGACTCTGCTGGGGATTTAACCTGATTCTTCCGGTTTCCCTTGTAGAGTCAATCCTAGCGCCTGTTTGGTTTTGTTTCTTTGGGTGTTTATCTATTTGATGCTGTGTGCTTTAGTTTAGCTTTACTGTTTTTATTTACAGTTCTTTACAGCTTTACTTTACCGCATTTATTTATCGCTTTCAGTATTTTATTTTCCATGCATCATATTATACTGGACTGTCTGGCTGTGCTGGTTTTCATTTTTTCTGCGGGGTGGGAGTTACTGTGAGATAAGCCAAATACCCGGCTTGAGTGCACCATAGGATTAGCGTGGACAGACATTGTACTCTTATGGTATCTCACCATGATGGGTGGCGATGTGTTCCACACCCAGATTGCGACCGTCTTGGAACTATTCTGTGTGGGGATTACCTCACTTCAGGGTACGACCTTGATAGTTATGTGCATCTGGTGACCGATCTTCGAGGACCTTAATGGAAACACCCCTCTCCAGTGATGACAGTGGCAGACCACATTTGTTGGCAAACCCACTCGCATCCGAGGGTCCATTGGGAACTCGCATAGGATGGCCTGGTTCTTTCACAGGAATTCAGTTAAAGCAAAACTGTTCGTATGACGATAGTATTGTACCCTGCGGGATGAATGTACTATTGTTTCTCGATTCAGTGCTTGAAGCTGGAGACTTGTGAAGGATGCTTGTTTTTCCGGACTCAACTGAGACCTCCCTGAGTAGTACATAATGCCAAACCGATTCCCTGATTTGGTCATGAGCCGTTTCTCGGAAATGGTGAACGTATTATTGCTATTCGGCTTTGAGAGTCCGTGATGTTGACCCGAGTAGCACACCCGTGAGATTGGGAGGGGTTTACAGGTTTGCAGGAACCCTGGTACCTTCAGCATACCCACTTTGCCTTTGGTTCAGTTTTGTGATCTGGATTTCTGTTCTTAAGTTATGGATCCCGGATCAGAGGGATGATTATTGTGATATATGGATTCTGAGACCTTGCACCGACACCTGATTATATGATTGGAATATCGCAGACACTTCACTGATCACATGCCTGTTGCATACATAACATCATAGCATTCTATCATACATGTTCGACTATTTCCAAAGATCCTATGTTCGAACCATGTCATTATATGTTCCTGCATCCCAAATTGGAACAAAAGCAGATGGATCCCTTGGAAATAATCGAACATGGCATTTGCATGCATCCTTACTCTCATTACAGGTGTTGGGGGACAGATTCTCATCCTGATTCATTTACTCTTCAGAATGGCCAACTTGAATCACAATCATCAAGAGGTGGGCATGGAACAATGCCGAGTAGAAATAGCTGAAATGAAAGTCCGAATGGATCAACTCTCGGAAGACATGCAGACTTTGTGCCATGACCACACGCTATTGATGGAGAAGGTTTACCAACTGAAGAAACAAGAGAATCAGACCAGGGAAGCCCCAAAGCTCCAAGAAGGCCATCATTTCCCCTTTATTACTGCAGAAGTTGTTGGTCATCCTAGTTCAGTGATTTTGTTCCAAGATCAGGAAGCGTTTCGCGAGAATTCTCCTCAACTTTGGGATCTTAATCCTCACAATTTGCAGACTCTTCCAGTTCATCAAAGGGAAGGTAAAGGCAAAAGCTGCGGACAAATGCTAAAGACGTCTGAAGCCAAGTTTGATTTGATCCCGGTATCATATGCACAGTTGCTTGTTTGTTTGCTCGAGCTTAATTTGGTTGAACTAGTCACCGTAACAACCACACCCAAAAAGCTTCCCCCAGATTTTGATGCCAATGCCAGGTGTGTTTTCCATTCTGGAGCACCTGGTCACCATGTGGAAAATTGCAAAAGGCTTAAGCATCAAGTTCAAGAGCTCATTGATGCCAAAATAATCGAGTTCGCACCGATCAGCGGGGATGTGTCAAAAGATTTCATATCACTAGAAGGGACTTCTCCTTTCCTTACCACAAGAGTTATCCCCAATCAGGGGTGTGTGCCCCCGATCTGGGTTTTGAAGACATCATGCCAGGCACCTTTACCCATTCACCAATCCAACATAAAGAAGAAAGTGCAGAAGAACTCTAGGGGGAGACTCAAGTTCAAGCAGGTTGAAGAAGTGTTTACTCCTAGTCAAGTGTTTGCCCGTTTGCTCGAGAACTCTTTGATTCAGCCAGGGAATGCCTTGCCGATACCCTACCCCATTCCCCCAGATTACAATATGGATGTCAGGTGTGAATTCCACTCCGGAACATTTGGACATACCATTGACGAGTGCAAAGCCTTCAAGCAAAATGTCCAATATCTAATTGATTCAGGGATCATTACACCAGAAGGATACCTCAGGAGCTGAAACCTTTGATCCAGCTGGCCATGCAGACTGCACAAAGCTCAAATCAGGAGATGTAGATTTCTTTGATGCATGTATTTTGCTTTATTGTGTTTCTAGATTACCTTCAGAGCTGTTGAAGGAATCTTTTGTTTTTCTGTTGTGGATTGCGACATTTTCCTGTATTTCAGTACTGTTGGCAAATAATTGTATAAGGTTTCGCATGTGGGTGTATTCTTTGCTTTATGGAAGTGTGTCGGTACCATTGTTGCAACTTTTCTATCCTGGCAATTTTATTTTGAATTCCCGATACACAACGCTTTCCCCCTGCACGCTCACAGAGTTTAACTTATGATGTGGCATTCCGTGAGTATCTGTCCCCTGATCTGAATGAAGTGGGATCAGTGACATGGCATTTTCACGCATATCATTCTTGCATACTAACGAGTTATCTGGATTTCCTAATTTATTTGACCATTTCAGGAGAAGTATCAGCTGTACCAGTACGCTACCTGAGTCAAATCATGGATACAATACAAGCCGAGTTGAACAATTTTCGCACTCAGATGGGGGAGTTCATGGTATCAATGCAGAGTATAGTGCAGGGGCAACAAGAGATGAGAACCGCCATGCTGAGGTTTAATCGTCCACAGGTTGATCCCCCATTGGTTACCTTGGACGCCGAAGGCAATCCGATCAACACAGTCATCCCATCTACGGATAATGGGCCTCCTATCCCCGAAGGCATTGGTCCAATCCCTGTTCATGTAGCAGACCGACAGGAGGATCAATTTACTTTTCTCAATGAAGATGTGGGATTTGGTTCTGGGGTCAATAACCAGGACTTTCAGATGCTAACCGAGAAGGTAAAGGCTTTAGAATGCAAAGACACCCTGGGCATTGATGTTGCTGATATGGGGTTGGTTTCAGGGTTGGTGATCCCTCCAAAGTTCAGACCTCCTGTGTTCGACAAGTACAGTGGTAGATCTTGCCCGAAAATGCACTTGCAGGCCTTCCATCGCAAGATCGCTGCACATACGAAGGATGAGAAACTTTGGATGTACCACTTCCAAGACAGCCTTTCCGGGGGTTCGTTAGAATGGTACATAAAGCTGGAAAAGAACTATGTCCGCAATTGGAAGGAACTTGGGGAAGCCTTTCTCAAGCAGTACCAGTATAATATCGACATGGCTCCCAACCGAACCCAGCTTCAGAGCATGTCACAAAAGAAATCTGAGAGCTTTATGGAGTACGCGCAGAGGTGGCGCGAGGTAGCAGCCAGAGTACAACCATCATTGCAGGAGAGAGAAATGGTAGACTTATTCATGGATACCCTCCCGGGGCACTTCATAGAACGTTTGGCAGGCTGTTCAGCTAACGGTTTTTCTGATATTGTCTTGACTGGTGAAAGAATTGAAAATTGGATGAAGCAAGGAAAGATTCAAATCAACGGTGCCTCCACTCCTGGGACTAAGAAGTCGATATCCAATGAGCAAAAGAAGCAGTACGAAGAAGCAGGGGCAGTTTGTGTCCAACGAAAGAAGAGAAATCAAGGTTCGCGTTATCAAACAGCATCCATGATCATCCAAAGTGCCACACGTTCACAACAGCAAAATCGTCGTCAGCATAATCCTCAACAGGGTCGGCAACAAAGGAGAGAAAGATTTTTTGACCCTTTGCCAATGTCTTACACTGATCTTCTCCAGCATTTGCTTCAACTAAAGTTGGTTGGGCTTCGTAAGCTGTCTCCACCTCCTTTTCCACTACCGGAAGGATGGGATGCCAATGTCAACTGTGATTTTCATTCTGGGGCATCAGGGCATCATATTGATAGATGTAAAGCTTTTCACCACACAGTGCAGGACTTAATCGACTCGAAAGCTATCAACTTCGCACCAAACATATAAGAGAGATGACATTTTCTTTGATTCGAAGCTTTGAAGCCAGAAGTAATTCGGATACTCTTGTTTTGGTAATGGTGCATCTTTGCAGTGCAGTTTCATCCCTGTTGAGGGGAACTACGTCGCTCTGATTCTTCATTGGTCTCGGGTCAATGGAGATACGTAGGCAGAAGATCGTCAGGTCTTTCCGAGCAACCTTATGGGGAAACTTTTTCACTTCTCTCTTCAGATGTCTCGTGTCGGAGTCAGACCAACTAGAAGAAGGGGTATGATTGTCAAGTTCTTGAAAGAGTTGTTGATTGCTGAAAGTACCCAAGACTGACGGGTCCAGACGGAGCCAAGCCTCCTCAACTACTGCTATATTCAGTTTCTTTACTGCATTTCCATTTGTAGTTTCTCTTATATGCTAAACATTTGTTTACTTGCATGAAATTTATTTGTTTTTGAATGTTAACCATAATAAAATGCACGTGTTTTTCTTGAAGTAATCCATTCGTATTCACTCATGATTTTGTGTATGTGCATTGCAATACCAACTGTTGTGCTTAAACTCTATGAGGGAGGATGATGAAATGACAACGCAAAAAATCTCTAATGGTGTGCTTTTGAGAAAGACCTTGTTGACGATGTACAGGCATTGTTTCAAATCCTAAACACCGGAGAGATAAGGGAGATTGACCCTCGCCAACCCATTTGAGCCTTGAAGTAGGATTTTCCTTTCGCATGAAAAAACCCTTACATTTAACCCAGGGGCAGGGTAGGTGTCAGTTAGTTTGACCGAGCGTTCAAATTTCAAAAAAGGAGTGTACATCTGAGGATCCATTGCCTTTCGTTGTACTAAATCAAGAGGTCCAATGACCAGAAACCACAATGGTTATCCCAATCAAGAGTCCAAAGACCGGAAACCACATTGGTTATTACTCATTGACCAGAGAATGAGGCAGTCACGACCCTTTCAAAGCAATCAAGACAAACAGTGTCACACGATTTGTTCAAAAAAAAAAGAGAAGAAAAAAAAAAGAATGAAAAGCCCGCTAAGTCGAAACTTGAAAACAAGCGACTTAGGCAAAAATTAGGGCATCCCGCTGGACTTCACAATCAAAGATTCACAAGAATCAGTCCAGGCAAAAGTTAGGGATAATCAAATAATGCAAAAGCAAAAGACGAAGAGGATTACACCAGAAAGATCCTTGAACAAGAACAAAGTCGTGTGATACAGACACCAAAGATAAGAGGGGTGACTGACTCCAAATGACAACCTAATTGGTGCTTAAACCGTTAGCGTAATTGGTTCCTCAACCATCACAAAACCCTTTTTGAAAAGTGAGCGCTTGTGAAAGCTAGCTGAATATAGGAATGGAGAACATCACGAAGATGGGTGGGCACAAATAAATTTCGAGCCTATATCCTTTGTTTCTATAACCGTGAACCAGGCCACGATACAATCCTCAAAAGTCCTAACTGAAACAGGGTTATTTCAAGAGCGTACTACCACAAGATCGCGTTCCTGACTCCTATGAGTTATGCTAAAATATCTGGGTTGGTGTTGCATGTGCATGCTTTCATTCATCAAAAATCAGTGTCGTATCTTAACCAGTGATTCACTCACAAAGGTTGATGACATCTTTTTACAGTAAAACTTCAAGATTAACATGTGTGTTGCATTAGAATTTTCATTCTTAGAATAAACATTTTCTGCTTGCATACATTTGTTTGGCATCATAAAAGTTCACATATGGAATCTCAGTCCAGAAGCTTAATCTTGCCAAGTTGAGAAGTCTGAAACTTCCGAAGGACAATCTGTCGAGGTGCACTTTTTAAGAAAACTCCATTGAGTAGGGACTTTCCCAACATTCCTGGTAAGAGCCAACTAATCCGGGGCAATCATGTCGAGCAATCTCTTCAAAATTCAGCCAAGCTGGGGCAATCATTTCGAGATCCAATCTCTCAAAGAACAATTGATCTGGGTGTTTTCTTCAAAGCACAGTCATTCAGAGGTGATCATTTCAAAGCTTGTACTGGGGCAGGCCACCCCAAGAGCACTGGAAGTTACTTTCTCCTGAAGGCGGTTAATCAAAAGCACCTATCCGGAGTTCAAAATACTGGGGTAAAATATCTCACAGTGATACTGAGATCTTTCACGAATCCTTGCGAGGCAAATTCTTGCACAGACCGTGCAGTCTGGGGCAATTATTTCGAGATCCGACGAATCTCTCCAAGAGTTTGAAGACACTGAGGCATCTCGTATGCCAGTTTTCTGTAAAATCCTCTTGAGACATTATCTTTGACAAATCCTAGTAGAAGGCGAGTTAAAAATTGCAAAGAACCATTGTTCACTCATGATTAGTTGACAACCTATCAACCCAGGGCTAGGGGCAAGGCCATTGTCAGCATAATACTGCAAGAGTTGTTTCATCTGCGGATTTCATCGATCAAGGTTCCTTAGCAAGTCTCATGGAAGGTTACTTCTTGAGAAGAAGAGTATCATCGTCTCTCATCACCAGCATGAGACGCCTTACATCTCTCATTCCCAACATGCGAGGTTTTATCTCTTATCCCCAGCAAGTGGCAGCTTGAGCTTTTATCTTCAGCAGGAAGCTTTATCATTGATATCACCCGTCATCCCCAGCCATGTGGAAAGTGAAATTTCATCCAGCAAGGTAGCAGAGGGTGGGTGTCGTCCCCAAGCAGAAGTTTCCCTTCAGACAGGGGCAATTCTCAGCCGTATAAGGAGTGTCATTCCTCCCCAGCAGTTTCTTCCTCAGCAGTGTCATGCCTTCGGTTCGCAGCCAAGTCAGGAGGTCTTCATTTCCCCATCAGAGTTCAAGAAGAGCGCTTCTCCAGCAGGGTCTTGGCTCTCCAATCTCAAAGTCCAATTTATTTTTGGCAGTGGCGGCTATTCAGAGTCTGTGAATTATTAACAGCTTTCCCCGCAGAGTTGTTTCCTCCTCACCAGGATCAATCAGATCAATGCAGTGATCATCAGTTCCTCCCCAATCAAGCTATCTGGGATGCCTGTTGTCTCCTCATCGGGAGACCCCTTTTGCATTTGCATTTGCATCTAGTGATCATCATTGCATTTGCATCCTCCAAAGCGTAGCATTTCCATCGTCATGGAGCATTACGCCATAAATTCAAACATATGCATACCAGCATGGGCCAGTTTTGAGGTATATTACATAAGACCCGTTACATCTCCAATCAGATTGAAGTGTTCCCCACAGAATGCAACTTCGTCTCCCAGGGTGGTTGTTTCCTTCAAGTCTCGTTGTTACCCCCAGTTGAGTCTTGTTTTAGTACAACAGTCTCATTGTTTCGCGTCTCCGTTTCAGTACAACGGTCACGTCTTGGGCTCTCGTTTAAGTACAACGACCCCATTTCATTCGAGTCTCCATTTAAGTACAATGGTCTCGTCTTTGAGTCTTGTTTTCGTACAACAGTATCATTCTTTCGTGTCCCCGTTTCAGTACAACGGTCGCGTCTCAGGTTATCATTTAAGTACAATGATCCTGTTTGCTTGGGCTCTCGTTTAAGTACAACGATCCCGTTCCTTTCGAGTCTCCATTTAAGTACAATGGTCTCGTCTTTGAGTCTTGTTTCAGTACAACAGTCTCATTTTTTCGCGTCTCCGTTTCAGTACAATGGTCGCGTCTTGGGCTCTCGTTTAAGTACAACGATCCCGTTCCCTTCGAGTCTCCATTTAAGTACAATGGTCTCGTCTCAGTGCGAAGATAATGGATCGGTTGATACCATTTTCGTGTAGATCGGTTGATCTTATTTGAGTCATGAATCGGTTGATATCATTTCTCTTCGAGTTGTAAATCGGATGATATTACATTCTCGTTTTTCTTGGTTATGGATCGGTTGATACCATCTCCATGTTAGATCGGTTGATCTTATTTGAGTCATGAATCGGTTGATGTCATTTCTCTTCGAGTTGTAAATCGGTTGATATTACATTCTCGTTTTTCTTGGTTATGGATCGGTTGATACCATCTCCATGTTAGATCGGTTGATCTTATTTGAGTCATGAATCGGTTGATGTCATTTCTCTTCGAGTTGTAAATCGGTTGATATTACATTCTCGCGTTTCCCGGGGTGGATCGGTTGATACCATTTCCGTGTTAGATCGGTTGATCTTATTTGAGTTATGAATCGGTTGATATCATTTCTCTTCGAGTTGTAAATCGGATGATATTACATTCTCGTTTTTCTTGGTTATGGATCGGTTGATACCATCTCCATGTTAGATCGGTTGATCTTATTTGAGTCATGAATCGGTTGATATCATTTCTCTTCGAGTTGTAAATCGGATGATATTACATTCTCGTTTTTCTTGGTTATGGATCGGTTGATACCATCTCCATGTTAGATCGGTTGATCTTATTTGAGTCATGAATCGTTTGATATCATTTCTCTTCGAGTTGTAAATCGGATGATATTACATTCTCGTTTTTCTTGGTTATGGATCGGTTGATACCATCTCCATGTTAGATCGGTTGATCTTATTTGAGTTATGAATCGGTTGATATCATTTCTCTTCGAGTTGTAAATCGGATGATATTACATTCTCGTTTTTCTTGGTTATGGATCGGTTGATACCATCTCCATGTTAGATCGGTTGATCTTATTTGAGTTATGAATCGGTTGATATCATTTCTCTTTGAGTTGTAAATCGGATGATATTACATTCTCGCTTTCCGGGATGGATCGGTTGATACCATTTCCGCGTTAGATCGGTTGATCATATTTGAGTTATGAATCGGTGGATATCATTTCTCTTCGAGTTGTAAATCGGATGATGTTACATTCTCGCTTTCCGGGGTGGATCGGTTGATACCATTTCCGTGTTAGATCGGTTGATCTTAGTTGAGTCGCAAATCGGTTGATATTGCGTTAAGTCCTGTTTCGATAACAGGCACCCTCCTTGTGGTTTCGGTTCGTTCAGCAGTCGCAGTGATTGCATTGATTCTATTCCATCTGGTTTTATCTCCGTTACCTATTCAGAGGTCAAAAAAAAAAAAAAAAAAAAAAAAAAAAAAAAAAAAAAAAAAAAAAAAAAAAAAAAATCAAAAAATACATAAATAAATAAATGGGCAGATGGCATTTCCATTACCCTCAGGGTGCAAATTTTCAGGTTTTATTCGAGTATTCAATCACTCCATACCTTGAACGCCTAAAAGCTGTTGCAATTATCCGTTCAGGTCTGCAGATGATTGAATAGGGGCAGCTGTAATACCTCAAAATTTGCCCTCTCATTTCCTCAACATTTTGCATAGCATTTTGCATATATGGATTCATAAAAATAACCAAAAACTTTGCATCATATATAGCATAGCCGAGGCGTGGGTATGTGATCAATGATCGGAGCGACCGAAAGTTATGAAGAGGCTACCGAGGGGCCACAAAGCTTCTCAACCTTGTGCAAAGGGTTCACAATATCCCACAAGTCTTCACTTGAAGCCGCAAGTCATGGAAAGTTTTGGTTTGATTGAAGGAGGCAAGCAGTGCAATACTTCTTGAGGGAAAAGAGCCGAATTAGGGTTTCATTTCTACAGGGCTTCTACATAAATTTTTGAGTCGAAGTGGATTTCTTTGACTTATATATGATGTCAAGTGCCTAGGGTTCAAATCTCGTCCACAAATTCATTTTGGAAGGGGTTCGACTGGCCGGACGACGGAAAATCGAGGAATTGGAGAAAAGGCAATCGGGCTAGGTAAAAAGGGTCGACTCCGGACTTTTAAGATCGAGATCGTGAAATTAGGGTTACAATGATCCTATGGTTCAAACTTGATCAAGAAATGATGGAGGAATCATAGAAAAACCAAAGAAAAATCATTTGAAAGGTAGTTAGTTTCACCATTTCCCTCCACCTTTCCTTCCACTTTCTTTCCACACTTCCTTTCATTCTTTCCGTCTCATTTTTCCACTTCAATTCCACTCCATTTCCCTTGGAAACTTCCACCACCTTCCACCATTTTCTAGAGTGTTCCAAGGAATATTCCATTTTCCAACCCTAACCCTAACTAACTTCCAAACCTAATTTTGGATCCCAAACCTAATATTTGGGCCCCAAACCCAAACCTAGCTCCTAGCCTAGTCTCTATTTAAGCCATTTTCATCCAAACCAAAAGGTTCCCACCATTTTTTCCAAATTTTTCACTTCTTCCATAATCACTTTCTCTCTCTCACTTTTCCTCTCCCTTTCACCAAAGCTTTTTTCAAATAAGCTCTTCAAGTTTCACATTGAAACTTGAAGATCTTGAAGCTTAAGCCTCCAACCTCCATTAATGGTGGATCGTAGAAGAAGAAGCTAGTGATTTTGGTGAAGATTATCGACTTATCGGAAGCACACGAAGATTCAAGGTCAAGAACGCATTTATTTTGCGGTTTTCGGTTTTCGGTTTTCTCTTCGATTCAAGCTTCGATACTTGCAACAATTACCGAAGCACTCCTCCGCTTCGTAGGTTGGTGATCTTAATCACTTCTTCTTTAAGTTATTCTCTTCATCTCGCCACTTTTGGCATTCTTTAATTGCTTTTTTCGTTTTGTTTAAAATCAATTCCGTTTCAATTATGTTTGCTTGTGATTTGTTGATTTTTGTTGATTTAGAAGTTAAAGTGTTGATGGCTATAGGTGCTACCATGTGTAAATAAGCTCAAAATAAGTAGAAATTAGTGTTAGCATGTTCCTAGGTATGTTAGGGATCATTAGAAGCAAGATTGTGGCCAAAAGCACTTATTTCAAAAGCATTTTTCACTTTTTGTTCAGGGTTAACCGGTTAACGCATATGGTTAACCGGTTAACGCATGCGTTTTTTGGCCAAAATGCTGATTTTTTTGCCCGTTAACGGGTTAACCTATATGGTTAATCGATTAACGCTGTCCATTTTTGGATTTTTAGCCTATTTTCTTGCTCAATCTTGCTTCCTAGTGCCTCTAATGTTCATACATGTTTAGGTATTGATTTTAGGGAATTTTTGGGTCCATTTCCAGTAGCTAGTCTCCCCATTTCGAGTCGTTTCGACACGATTCCGTTTATGTTGCGTTTTATGCGTTTTTGTGCTTCTTTGTGCATAGCTTAAATTCTTGCATGTTGTTACCATGTTTGTGCATTGTTTGACACATAATAATCATGTTGCATTCTGTTTTACATGTTGGCATTGCATTAAATCACTTTTGCACTTCCATTATATCAAGATATGTTGCATTTCACATAATCATGTATGTAGGTGCATTTGGTTGCATTTGGTTGCATACTTTATCATGTCATATGCATCAATTTAATTCTGAATTTTGCATTGAGTTTAGTATGTTTGTTGAGCAATCATGTTGCATGTTCATAATCAAAGATCATCATGTTCATATGCATGTTTAGGTGCTACTTTGTGCATTTACTTGTTGCATAATTCATGAGATGCATGCTTGCATAATCATTCAATAATGTTCATGTTCTTGCATTGGTATATGTTGATTTAAGTTCAAATACATGTTCATGATGAGATTAGTGATTTTTGCATTGAGTTTGTGCATTAAAAAAATGAAAATAAGCCATTTTGGATTTTGCATTTCATAGCTGTTGTTTTGCATGAGTGCTGTAAAATGTGTGCTGTTTGTTATATGTGCATGCTGCATTTGACCTTTTGCACCTACTTTTTCATGCTGCATGCTGGCTGTAAAAAGCTGGTGGGTGTTAGGCTTAGTTTCATGGCTGTTTGTGTAATAGGGGCTGTAATAGGTGCTGTATTTTTTGTCCTAGTCTTTCTAGTTCCTTTAGGATTAAAATAGAGTCTAGTTTAGGTCTAAGGTGCCTTAGAATTTAATTAGGATTTAATTAATGTGTGTTTGCCTTATTCTTTTTAATAAAATGTGCATTAACATTTGTTTTGTAGTGGGGAAGATTGAGGTAAGTTTACTTCACTTTATCCTTTATTTTTTATGCATTTCTTTTGGGTTTTTTTTAATTCATTTTTCCTTCCATGTTTGTGATTGGTAGGATTCCCCATTGTTAGGACCAACTTATCTTCCTTAGGAAGTAAGTTGCATCCTTTCTCCTTCTTTTCTTTTCCTTTTTATCTTTAGGATTAGAAAAACCTCACTAACCATTAGGATCTCCCTTTGTAAATAAATAACTTAGGGTTGTGTCTTAGTCCCCCTTAGTTTGTCCTTTTTCCAACTTGAGTCTTTCTCTTTCTCATCTCAAAAGAAAAGCAATAAAGCACTTAATAAAAACCGAACAATCTTGTACGACACGAGACTTTGTTGCGGAGTGTTTATACGCGTCCTGTTTCGGGGCGAGGTGTAAATACTCACCGCGACGGATAGGTCTTAGTACAAGACAGTTCACAAACAAATTCAAAAACACTTCTTTTAAAAGGACAAAAACAAACAATAACCGACTATCCTGCGGGAACTTCTCTTCTCATCTCATTCACTCACAACGCGAACTCGCGACGACTTGTCTCGCATGCAAGACGGTAAACGCACTCGTACCAGATGAGCCTGCAACACCTGAGCATAGACATACGCAGTTCCAGCTGTAAAAAACACAAACAAATAGTTCCCGCCTAGGTTAGGCGAACTACGTCGACTCTGATCCTCATTATCCCGATGAGGTACGTAGGCAGCGGGGTAGGGCCCGTTCGAGCACATTCTTTATTTTCCCTACATTTCCCCTTTTCTTTCCATTCTCATTTTCTTATTTCAGTTCCTTTCTCATTTTTTCTCATTCCATTCCAGGTAGCGGTTTTATTCAGCAGCATCTTATTTTCTCACCCTTTGAAACAAACAAGCAAGCGTGGATCCCGTCGGGTACGACGGACGGATTGGGGTGCTAATACCTTCTCAATTCGTAACCGACTCCCGTATCCAGATCTTTGGTTCGCAGGCTTTGTCCTTTCCTTCTTCCTCAGGTTTGTGCAACATTACCTTTCCCATTCATTCGGGATAAAAATGTCTGGCTGGCGACTCTAACCTTTCCGCGCCACTTTCGCGTTTGTACTAGGATGAAAATCCCGGGAGCGACACCCACTACCACTTGAGCTAGTTTGTAACAGCCCGGGCCCCTCGCAAGGCAATCCGGCACTACCACCTCACGATCTTCTCTACTCCCCTCACTAATAGAGTTTTTGCCTTCCGTGGAAATCGAACCATGTACCCTAGGGTTCAAGTACATGCTCAATCCATTCCCACTACCAATTGAGCTACTAGCTCAAGTGGTAGTGGGAATGGATTGAGCATGTACTTGAACCCTAGTGTCACACCCCAAATTTTACCCCTAATCGCTCATGTCATAATCATACATTTATCGCATTTAGCAGGGATTTTTCCCGATTTATTTTCTGTTGCTTTCTTCTCATTTTTTCTAGCTGTTTATAATTCTTAATTTCTTGTCACTTATAAGCTTCCATTTTAATTTAATTTTCTACTTCTCATTTCTAACCTTTTAATTTATTTTCGTGTTTTAATGTTAATGTTAATTTTAATTTTTATCTATTTTATTCTCAAACTTTTGCTAAGTAAAAAATGTAATTTTATTTCCAATTTCAAGGTTTTTTTAAAAAAAAAATAATAAAAAAATATATAATTTCATTTCTATTTTCAAAGTTTTTATTTCTTAATGTGATTTCTAGTTTTTAACTTTTATTTTTAATTCATTTTTTTTTAGTTAGTTCAGTTCCATTTCTAATTTAATTATAATCTCTAATTGTTTGTTTCTTTTAATCCATTTTTAAGTTTTTATTTCTAATGTAATTTCAATTTCTATTTTTTTTTATTTTTATTTTTTTTTATTTTTAAGATTTCAATTTCAATTTAATTTCAATTTCTTTTTCTTATTTTATTTTTAAGATTTCAATTTCCAATTTATTTTTAATTTATTCTAATTTAATTTCAATTTCTAAGTCATTTTTAATTTACTTTTCTTTTAAGATTTCTTTTTTTTTAATTTAGTTCCACAATTTCTTTTCTTATAATTAGTTTTAATTCCAAGTTTTTTTTTTATTATTTAAGTTTATAAGTTATTTCCAATTTTAAATTTAATTCTTTTTCATTTCATTTCTAATTTAAGTATTATATTTAGCTTCTAATTTAAAACTTTCATTTCTAATATTAAGTGCCAAATATAAATAATAACTTAGTGTAAATAATCAATCTTTATTTCATAATATTTGTTTTGTTACAATTACAATTACATAGAAAATTACAAGAAAAGTGTACAAAAATTCAGCACTAGAATACAAATTCAGCCTGCTCCAACAACATTCCAACAGCACAAAGCAGTCCCAAGGCAAGCATGCAGCCACCAACAGCTGCATTTTTCTGCTTCACCCACTGCTGCAAATTCAGCATGTGTCTCCCTTCCTCCAACCCTTCATTGGCAAGCAACAAGGACAACAAAAATCAGCACAGCAACAACCATATAATACCACTGTTACATTCAAAAAAAGATACAAAAACTCAGCATCAAAGCACTCTGTTACAAGCCTCAAACAGCCCTCACAAACAGTCTCATAACAAGTTCTCAAAACCAGCTCTCAAAACACATTTTTACAGCTTCAACAACAGCCATCAAACAACAAAAAAACCAGTCCCATATATCAGCCATACAAACCCCCCAAAACAGTCCCCTAAACACACTACATAACAGCATAAACCACCAAAAACTCACCCCCCAATATCCCAAAAACACAACAAAATCAGAAGAACAAGCAGTAGCGAGGAGCAGCACACTTACCATCGAGGATTCGCCACCCCGATAACATTCGGGTCGGTATTGTATTCTTTTCCTTCACCTTTTTCTTCAGCATTTCGTACATATTTAGTTTTCTTTTTTTTTAAACTCTGCATACAAAACAAACTCTATGTTAAAACTCCAAAAATGCTTAAAACCTTTTTTAAAAAAAAATCAACAACAATGCTTGTAAATAAGGAGAAACGCATCAGCCCTGCAAACCATTCACCATAAACTGCCAATACCCAAACTAACACTTCACCCAAAAAATCACAGAGAAGCTCAGCTGAACTCATCCTTGAACAACCTCAGTCTTAACCGAACCTGACTCCTTCAAACAGTCCCTTCAACTTGTTCTTCCATCAACAAAAATAAACAGCCACAACCTTTCACAAGCCTTCACCTTAAAACCTCACATAGCCCAAACTGAAACTCAAACCATTTCCAAAACCTGTACCCACTCCAAATAACCGCAGCCGCGAGTCCTCCATCTTCAAATCTAAACACGAACCTTGAAACCGCTCGTGAACCTTGAAAAGAAAATAGAACTGCAAGTGAGAGTATGACGTAACCTGTGCCAAAATAATTGCAGCCAAACCGAAAACTTCAAAAAAACAGAACCTGCCATCCTCACAAACCTCTGAACCGTTCAGCCGTCCTCCGAACCTGCATCAAATAACCTCCGCCGACAACCGCACAAGCCATCCACCACTCACCCTCCAAACCAATGCAGCCGCGAAAGCAAACCAGACAAATCAAAACCGATCCTCCGTCAAAACCAAACAACTTCAAAACCATCTTCAATCTTCGACCACCGTGAAAACACCTGAACTGACCAAACTCAGAATATGAATCCGAGAACCACAGGACCTGAAAACAACAAAAGAACTGAGATGAGAGAGAGCTCGATAGAGAGCAGCAAACCATAAGCAAACCAAAAAAACTCAAACCCTCACCGCCGCTACCATCCGACCCGCTTCGCATCACCAACCTTCAGCTATCAGCCGCCATTCGAAAATCCCCCAATCCTCGAAACCTCACAATCAGCCAAGCCGTGAAACCTGACACCACCTCTAAACCGCATAAACCATCATAAGCAAACACTAAAATCTTGAATCATTGCCTCCGCCGCAAATGATCCAAAACCGTTGAAATCAAATAAAACAAAAAGCACAAATCTGCAAAACAAAAACCCTCTGATTCAACCCATTAACCCCATCCACCATTCTTCTACAACCGCACAACCTTCTTCAATCTCCCCTTCATTCACAGACTGCGGCGACGATTCAACTCTCTCAACCAACAACAAAACTTTTTGCATAAACCTCATCCCTCACTACAACCGCAACAAAAACCACCTTCAACCTCAATACCACTCATCGCAATATCCTTCGTCCTTCAACAACTGTTCAGCCATTAACAATGAAACACACAACAATCATAAACTAGATCCGAAAGTTGAGAATGAGTAGAAGGAGAGATTGAGTAGAGTTTCGAATTGTGAAACCAACCTGAAAAGAAAACTGATTAAACTGGAAGCTTTGAGACGGTGAAGCCGAAGGAGATGGCTCGGTGGTGTCGCTCGATTTATGGTGACGATAGAGTGAGAAGGAATCCGCGAGTGAGAAGGAATCCGCGAGTGAGAAGGAATCCGCGAGTGAGAGATTCGGTGAGAGCGATTTGAGTTTGTCTGAGTTTTGAGGGATTTGATTTTGGGAGGAATTGGGAATTTTTCGTCTAAGGGCTGTGAGGGGAAACGCGTCTCAGGCCATGTTTCTTTCCTCTCTCACTTTAGAACAAGACCGGGTCATGGGTCGGACCCGGTCCGTTTCGTTCTTGCTTAGGTGGGTCATCCCAATGGGCCCCTCTCTATCCAGACCCCTGTTTCCTTTTAACCAACCCATTAGCCTTTTCTTCAAAAAATCTAAAATATACCTTACCTTGCAATTATTTCTTTTAAACTTTTTTTTTTCTCTCATTTTTAAATACGTATAAAATAGTAAAAACATTTTAATTTTAGAATTCTCTTTTTTTTCTATTATTATTATTACAATTAGTTAGAATACTATATCCATATAAAATAAAAATATATATTTTAATTTTAGATTTTTTTTCTTTTCTATTATTGTCATTATAGGTAGTTAAAAAAAAAAAAAAATGTATATATAATTTCTTGATTTTATTTTTGGGGCCGATGATATGACGAAGGTCACGATAAATCGTTTCCGATTAATCGTGACCCCTATGAGGCCATTGCATTTTATTTCTATTTCATATATTTATTTATTTTCTTTCCATTTAATTCATTATTTTTTTATTTTAATTTATTTAATCCGTTTCATTCTATTTTCATAATTCAATTCACTTTATTTATTAATTATTTATTTCTCGCAAGTTTACACCATATTAATTTCAAAAATAATAATTCCTTGGTCCAACGCCAAGTGAACTTCACTTCACATACACTCACACACGTAAGTCGGTCGTTTACGATCGCCATCTGCACAGTTCCTTACACTGCACAGCTTTTCAACTTGAACAAATTGTCGTACCGCGCTTGTTTTCCACCCCTGCATTCTCGATCCATATATCGAGTCATAGCCCAGTTACCAAGCCCTTTATCTTTGCATTGTCCATTTATTTTATTCGATTTATTTTTGCAAGTAGCAGCCTTTGCCTAGTCTTAGGAGCTCGCACCCTTTATTTATTTTTGTTTATGCTTTTAAATCCAAAAGGGAAAGAACTCCTGCAGTTGACTCAATGTCATAGGAAGTTTAGCCATCCCTCATCCTTAGGTCCTTAGCCATTAGGTCCTTAGCTTTTTATTTTACAACTTTTTGTGACTTTCTTAAAGTCACGTGAGTGTTTGCCATAACACTTACCTTCCCCCACGAACCTTGAGCGTAATCAAGTGTTCGTTAATCCTTAGGAGAACTACGAGTGCTCTGATTCTATACCCGATACGTAGGCATCGATGCGATGTTGTGCGAGCACCATTAGAAATAAAACCTTAGGTTCCCATAATTTTTAACAAGCAATAAACAACAAAATTACAAATATTAACAAGAGGTTCCCGTAGGATACTGCGGATGCTTAGGATGCTAACACCTTCCCTAGGTATAATCAACCCCCGAACCTAGTTTCTCCTCATTTAGGGTTTTTACGATCTTTTTCCCTTTTCCTTTTGGATTAAATTAAAGTCGGTGGTGAACATAAAAGTTTTGCGATTCAAGCTCACTTAATAGCTTGGTATCCGATTCTCACCGCGACAGAAATGGCGACTTCACTGGGGACATCTATTTTTGAGGGTTAAGCCCACCTTGTATATTTGTATATTTGTTGTTGTATTGCTTGTTATTATTTTTGGATTTTTGGGTGTTCCATGTGTGGTGAGATAAGTCCTAACCCGGACTTGAGTGCAAATAAGTTAGGACGGTGGTATATTCAAGAAGGCTTGTAGGGAGTTGAGTCCCGACCAAGTTAACTTGAGACACCACCACTCAGCGGAGGCCTCCTCGGATGTAGTTTTGTTGATCGAGTTCAGTCGTGAAAACATTACTATATTCGACTTGAGAGCCATTAATGCTGAGGACCGTAGAACATTTACCCCCACTTGGCCTTTTTAGGGATGTAGTGCGATGACTATGAGGGTGCAAATCCAAAATAGTTGATACGCGATACTGCACTCGGATGAGACTCTCTTGAGAATATTACTGATTACCAAGTCGAGTTGGGAAGTCGGTAATATCCGATAGATGGGACAGTGATTCTGGGAACTTTTAGAACCCGTTGTACAGGTACAAATAAACTCATAGTACATACCTTTTGGGAGGGTTGAACCTTTGACCTCATGCAAGCTTTGAACCTAAGCCTTGTTTGTGTTTGTTGCATTCACGCATCATGAAGCATCATTTTTACCATTTATTCAAGGAACTCAGAAACTTTATCTTTGCAAATATCATAGGTATCATCATGGACTTTGGAAGAAGAAAGACTGTCAAGTACACATTCAAAACTCCCAAACTCGAAGACCTAAGGAAATTAAGAGATTTGGTTCTGGATCAAGAAGCCTTCATGGAGAAGCATAGGAGGCTTTTAGCTTTGCTTAAGACTGATTGGGATGGAAGGTTGCTCTCTGTGATGCTCCAGTTTTATGATCCTCTCTACCACTGTTTTACGTTCCCTGATTACCAATTGGCGCCTACTTTGGAAGAGTATTCAGTTTTGGTGGGATCACGTGTTAAGGATGAGTTTCCATTCCCTGTTCTAGAGAAGGACCCTGAAGAAGCGGAGATTGCAAAGGCAACGTATTTGAGTGTTCCTGAGGTCAAGGCAAATATGACCTACAAAGGAAAGATTTTTGGATTCCCTACAAAGTTTCTGATAGAAAAGGCCAAGAATTTTGTTGATGTGAAGGATATGAAAGCTTTTGAGGCGACTTTCATTCTGCTGGTATATGGAGTGCTGCTTTTCCCAAACTTTGAAGACTTCGTCGACCTGAACGCCATCAAGATATTTCTGAAGAAGAACCCGGTCCCTACTTTGCTCGGAGACACTTATCATTCCATCCATCTGAGGAATCACCATAAGGGAGGGATGATTACTTGTTGTGCATCATTGCTATATGAGTGGTTTATTTCGCACTTGCCTAAGTCATCTTCATTTTGGAACCTTAAGGATGGTTTGTGGTGGTCACAAAGGATCATGTCTCTTACCCACTCTGATATTAGCTGGTACAACCGTGTTTATGATGGAGCATTGATTATTGATAGCTGCGGTGATTTTGCTAATGTGCCTCTTCTTGGCACTAAGGGAGGAATCAGCTATAATCCGGTTTTGGCTCGCCGTCAACTCGGGTATCCGTTGAAGGACAAACCTAAGAGTGTTGAAGTGGAAGGAATTTTCTTTAAGGATGACGAAGAACCAGAGCTCAAGAAACAGATTATGCAAGCTTGGAAGTACATCCATAGGAAGGGGAGGAGTAGCTTGGGAAAGCCGAATTGTGTTTCTATGGAACCCTATCTCCAATGGGTACGAGATAGGGCAATCATTCTGAAGATGCCTTACCCTCGCCAGGATCCTATGACTTTCAAGAAACCCATTCTGGTCTTTATGGATGATGCAGAGAAGCTGAAGATTGATTTGGAGAAAGAGATTCGAGAGAAGAATGCATGGAAGAATCGACATCAGATCATCAGTAGTGAGAATGAGGAACTTAGAAGACAACTGAAGATGAAGGAAGAAGAAGAGCTCTCCAGCAAGAAAAGGAAGGCACCAGAGGATTTATTTTCCTCCAGCACTCAAGAGGACACTTCTTGGAAGTCGATCGTGGATCAACTTATGCTTGAAAGGGCTCAGATGAAGGCACAAATCGAGAAGCTCAACTTGAGGCTTTTAGGAGAATCTCCTTAGGACTTTGTCTTTATCTTTATTAAACTTTGTTCGGGATTTTTGAAAGTGTACTCAAGACTTTGTATCACTTTTTGAATTTAATGAAATCATATCCCTTGATTATTATGTGTTCCTTGGTATTTGCAAATTTTTTCTTAAGTTCCTTGAATAAAATTTCATCTTTGCATTGCACTCATACATTTGGCATTGCATTTGCATTTTTTCATGAAACTCATTCCCGTCATCTGCTCTCAATTCAGCTTTCACACTGAGGCTCTCACGCAAATACTACACTCGAGCTCAAGCCAGAAAGAGGATGGCTGAAAGAGACGTAGAGATGGACAGAGTTAACGAAGAGCTTTCTGATATTCGTGGAGATATGGGTCAGATGATGGAAATGTTGCAAGTCATTCGAGCGAAGATGGATACCCAACGGACTGTGGTGTCAGAAATTGTTACTGCAACGACTGAAGTTGTCACTGCAACGACCGAGCCTACCCCTGTGACCTGGTCTCCTTTTGGGTTCCCTCCTGGTTTTTTTCCTCCTTCTCAAGGTTTTGCTGCTCAGAGTGCTATTCCCTCTTCTTCAGGATTTGCTGCTCAGGGTTTCTTCCCTCCTTCTCAAGGTTTTGCTTCTCAGAGTATTATTCCTTCTTCCCAAGGATTTGCTGCTCAGGGTTTCATTCCTTCCTCCCAAGGATTTGCTGCTCAAGGCTTTGTGCCTCCTCCTCATGTATTTGCTACTCAGAGTTTTATACCTCCTTCACAAGGGTTTGCTACTCAAAGTTTTATTCCTCCTTCCCAAGGATTTGCTGCTCAGGGTTTCTTTCCTTCGTCCCAAGGTTTAGCTTCTCAAAGTTTCGCACCTCCCTCTCAGGGTATGGCATTTCCTTTCCAAGGTTTTGTGCCTCCTCCTCAGGGATTTGCTGCTCAACAAACTGTTCCTGTGACTAATGAAGAAAATCATGCAGTTGCTAATTTTACACAGGACATTGTGCACACCCGTGCCCAACCGTATTTTAATGACCATCAGGGGTATGAAGCGCCAGATATGTCTGAAAACGGAGATGAGAAACATGTGAAGATGCAGGAGAATTTTGATACCCTTGAAAAAAGATTAAGAGCGATTGAAGGTGACCAGATCTTTGGTGCTGCTGCCAGAGAAATGTGCCTGGTGTCTGGATTGGTAATACCTCCGAAGTTCAAGATACCCACCTTTGATATGTATGAGGGTGCAACTTGTCCTAAGAACCATCTTTTGATGTACTATCGGAGAATGGCTGCTCAGGTAGACAATGATAAGTTAATGATCCACTGCTTTCAAGACAGTCTGAAGGGAATCTCCTCTAAATGGTATCTGACGCTTGACCAGTCGAAGATTCGTAGTTTCCAAGACTTGGCCGATGCTTTCATCCAGCAATATAAATACAACATGGACCTCGCTCCCGATAGGAGGCAATTGCTAAGCATGTCCCAGAAAGAGTCTGAATCCTTTAAAGAGTATGCTCAAAGGTGGAGAGGAACCGCTTCTCAAGTGGAGCCCCCATTGACTGAAAAAGAATTAGCTGACTGGTTTGTTGACACTGTGCGACCAGAATTCTATGAGAGAATGGTGGGGAGCATAACTGCTAGTTTCTCTGATTTAGTGGCTGTGGGAATCAAGGTAGAACTCGGTTTGAAAAGTGGAAAGATGAGTAGTGCATCTGGCAGTTCTAGCACTAGTAGTGGAAATATTGGCAAGAAATTTACCAATAACTTCCACAAGAAGAAGGAAGGTGAGACAAATGCCATAATAACAGGTCAAAGAAGAAATCCGCTTTGGCAGAGACCTTCACCTATGGCTCAACAGCAGTATGCTCATCAACAACAGTATGCCCAACATCCTTATGTAGCGGCAGTCCAACCAGCATTTAACCCACAAGTCCCCATGTATCGGCCAACTCAAGCAGTGCCGATGTACCAACAAGCGACTCCAATGATTCAACCTTATCAACAAATGATCAACAATCCGGGCTATCAACAAGCACCCAATGCTTCAGCCTACCAGCAGAGGACTCCAGCTCCTCATTCAAATCCCAATCTTCAGAACAGAAGACCAGGTGGAAGGCCTCCTAATCCTCGAATCCCTATAACTTATACTGAGTTATATCCTTCACTGCTGAAGAAGGGTTTGGTTACTCCCAGGCCTTTGGGTCCTCCACCAAGTCCGCTCCCACCAAATTACAACCCAAATGCTCACTGTTTATTCCACGAAGGTGCCCCAGGGCACGATTTGGAGGGTTGTTATGCTTTGAAGTACATAGTGAAAGATTTGATGGAGAAGAATATTCTGTCATTTGGGAATACTGGTCCGAATGTCAAAGATAATCCTTTACCCAAGCACGGGTCTATAAATGCTATTGTCGATGAGTCCGAAGAAGGTTTGATTTTCAATGCCACCGAGATCAAGACCCCGCTCAGAGACTTCCATGCGAAGTTAGTAGAGGCGGGTATACTAAAGAGTTGTCATCAGAATTGTGAAGGTTGTGTTGATAGTCCGAAGGGATGTGAATCGGTCTTAAAAGATGTTCAAGATTTGATTGATGAAGGTGTCTTACAAGTGAGTGGTCATATGAAGAGGAATGAAGTGGCAGTAATTGAACCAATTTTCAACTTGCCGGAATCTAATTCTATTTGGGTGCCAGTGTTCAATCTGCCTGAATCTTCAGGAGCTCAACCTATCTTCAATACTCCAGAATCTGTGGTGCCAATCTTCAATATACCTGAGCCAAGATTAGAACAAAGGAGTAACTCTTTCCGTTATGAAGACACTAAAGCAGTTCCATGGAGGTACGATACAGGGAAAGTTCATCAGAAGATCGATAAAGTTAACCAGAAGGAAGGTTCAAAAGTTGCAAGTACTGATATAGCGGGTGCAGGTCGTTTGACTCGCAGTGGTCGTGTATATACCCAGCAAGCCAATACGGCTCCGCCTAAAGAAGTCATACCAGCTGTTGTCAACAAAGATAAAGAGGTAGTCTTGGGGGAAGAAGATGCCGAATTTCTCAGAATCATAAAGAAGAGTGATTATAAGGTAATTGATCAGCTACATCAAACGCCTTCCAAAATATCTATCCTATCACTGCTTATGCATTCTCCGGCTCATCGAAGCGCGCTTCAGAAGTTGCTAGCTCAAGCACATGTTACGCATGATATAACAGTGAATCAGTTTGACGGAGTCATTGCCAATATCACTGCGTGTAACAACCTCAGTTTCAGCATGGAGGATCTTCCGAAGGAGGGCTTGGACCACAACCGTGCGCTCCACATATCAGTGAAATGTCAAGAGGATACTTTAGCAAGAGTTCTTGTAGATACAGGATCTTCACTGAATGTTTTGCCGAAAAGAACACTTGCTAAAATATCTTATCAAGGGGCAGAGATGAGGCCCAGTGCACTGATTGTAAAAGCCTTTGATGGGTCAAGAAGGACTGTCATTGGAGAAGTAGACCTACCAATCCTGATCGGGCCACAGGTCTTCAAAATCACTTTCCAGGTTATGGACATCAATCCTAACTACAGTTGCTTGCTGGGAAGACCTTGGATCCATGCGGCTGGGGCAGTCACTTCTACCCTGCATCAAAAGATGAAGTTTGTAGTCAATAATAAGCTGGTAACCGTATCTGGGGAAGAAGACCTCATGGTTAGCAACCTTTCATCCTTCAGTTATATTGAGGCTGATGAAGATGCTTTGGAAACTTCTTTCCAAGCTCTTGAGATAGCCAATGTTGTCCTTCTGGAAGTAGAGGAACCAAAAGGGAAGGGTATCCCATCTTTTGCATCGCTGAAGAGTACCATTTTCACCATTGAAGAAAGAAGCTATGAAGGTTGGGGTGATGTCATCGAGGTCAAACAGAAGCTAGATCGCTGCGGGTTGGGTTACAAACCAACTCATGTGAAGGAAGGAGCATCAACCTCCGCTAAAGGACGTCTGAAGACCATCCAAGAAGTGTTTTCCAGTGCTGGTTATCAGATCAACGCAATTGATGGAGTTTCTGAAGATGAAGATGTGAATCACTTGGTGTATCAGTGTGAAGAAGCCTTGGACAATTGGGAGGCAGTTGAGATCCCAGAGTTTTTTCCTTTGTCAAAGTAATTTGTTGTTTTTTAAGTATTTTCAAAGTTCCCTAGCTCTGCCCAAGGCTATGGGAGTATTTTGTAGGGCCCCTTCTCATTTTTAAAGTTATTATCAATGAAGGCATTTTGTTGAACTCTTATTTTGATCATTTACTGTTTTTCTCTCTTTTCACTTTTAAAAGAAAATGGCAATCTTTCAAAACCAATAAAAAAGGCTTTTTCTCTTGCATTTCTCTATTTTCCACTTTTAATAAAAGCAAATCATTATCATATGCAGAATAAACGAAAACCCTGTTGAATCCAATGACTCTACATTCTCTCCTAACTTTGATTCGCCCATCTACCAAGCGGAAGATGAAAGTGAGGAAGATTGTGACATTCCTGAAGAACTGGCAAGATTGGTTGAGAATGAGCACACAGATCTCCAGCCACATAAGGAGCAGGTAGAGACCATAAATCTTGGCACTGATGAAGACAAGAAGGAAGTCAAGATTGGTACAACACTTGGGGCAGACATCAGAGAAAGATTGGTCAAGCTTCTCAGAGAATATGTAGATGTGTTTGCATGGTCATATCAGGATATGCCCGGCTTAGACACAGACATAGTGGTCCACAAGTTACCTCTTCGACCAGATTGTCCTCCTGTAAAGCAAAAGCTTCGAAGAACAAGACCAGACATGGCTTTGAAGATTCGAGAAGAGGTCAAAAGACAGTTTGATGCCGGATTCCTTGCAGTTGCAAAGTACCCTGAGTGGGTAGCTAATATTGTGCCAGTCCCTAAAAAAGATGGCAAAGTCAGGATGTGTGTGGACTATAGGGATTTGAACAAAGCCAGTCCGAAGGACGATTTCCCTCTCCCGCATATTGATACTTTGGTTGACAACACTGCTAAATTTGCTGTTTTCTCCTTCATGGATGGGTTTTCAGGATACAACCAGATCAAGATGGATCCTGAAGATATGGAAAAGACTACATTCATCACACCATGGGGCACTTATTGTTACAAAGTTATGCCATTCGGTCTCAGAAATGCAGGAGCCACTTATCAGAGGGCAATGGTCACCCTATTCCATGATATGATGCATAAAGAGATAGAAGTTTATGTGGATGATATGATTGCCAAATCACAGAGTGAGGAGGATCATTTGAATCATCTCTTGAAGTTATTCGAGCGTCTCAGGAAGTTCCAACTGCGTTTGAATCCAGCTAAGTGTACTTTTGGTGTCAGATCAGGAAAGTTACTTGGTTTTATCGTTAGTCAGCAAGGTATTGAAGTAGATCCGGACAAGGTCAGAGCAATTCAAGAAATGCCAGCTCCCAAAACAGAAAAGCAAGTCAGAGGTTTCCTCGGAAGACTGAACTACATCTCCAGATTCATCTCCAACATGACTGCTACATGTGAGCCTTTATTCAAGTTACTCCGGAAGAATCAAGCAATTGAGTGGAGTCCTGATTGTCAACTGGCTTTTGAGAAGATTAAGGTTTATCTACAGGAACCTCCTATCTTGATCCCACCTACTCCAGGGAAGCCTCTTTTCATGTACCTGACTGTGCTCGAGGGATCTATGGGTTGCGTGTTGGGCCAACAAGATGAGACTGGTCGTAAGGAGCACGCCATCTATTACTTAAGCAAGAAGTTCACAGACTATGAGAGCAGATACTCACTTTTAGAGAAAACTTGCTGTGCTTTGGCATGGGCGGCCAGACGCCTCAGGCAGTACATGATTTGTCACACTACTTTGTTGATCTCGAAAATGGATCCAATAAAGTACATCTTTGAGAAGCCTGCTTTGACTGGAAGACTCGCCCGTTGGCACATGTTGTTATCTGAATACGACATCCAATATGTAACACAGAAGTCTATCAAGGGCAGTGTTTTGTCTGAATACCTTGCTGATCATCCTGTCGAGGATTATGAACCTTTGAAATTCGATTTCCCGGACGAAGACATTATGTTGATAAAGGACTATGAAGTTCCAGATCCAGATGAAGGTCCCGAGCTAGGTTCTCGTTGGAAGATGATGTTTGATGGTTCCTCTAACTACATGGGGCATGGTGTGGGAGTTGTTTTGATGAATCCTGATGGTGGTTATACTCCTTTCACAGCTAGATTGTGTTTTGACTGTACAAACAACATTGCTGAGTATGAAGCATGTGTTTTGGGTATCGAAGCTGCAATCGATACCAGAATCAAGATTCTTGATGTATATGGAGACTCAGCTTTGGTAATCTACCAAGTTAAAGGTGAATGGGAGACCCGTGATGAGAAGTTGATCCCATACCGTGCCCACATTGTGGAATTGATCAAATACTTTGATGAAGTCACTTTCCATCACGTTCCGAGGACGGAGAATCAAATTGCAGATGCTTTGGCTATGTTGGCCTCTATGTTTCAAGTCAGATTTCTTAATGAAGCTCCACTCATTACAATCGAGCGAAGAACTGCACCAGCCTACTGTCTACTGGTCGAAGAAGAAACTGATGAGAAACCGTGGTTCTATGACATCAAGAACTACTTGCAAAATCAGGAGTACCCAGCTAATGCAACCAACCTAGACAAGAAGACTCTGAGAAGACTGGCGTCCAAGTTTTTCCTCAGCAACAATGTGCTTTACAAGAGAAATCATGATATGGTTCTGCTCAGATGTGTGGACAAGCGCGAAGCAGACTTACTGATCAGGGAAATCCACGAAGGATCATTTGGAACACATGCCAATGGACACGCCATGTCCAGGAAGATCTTGAGAGCTGGTTACTTCTGGTTGACCATGGAATCAGATTGTTTCAAGTATGCCAGGAAATGTCATAAATGCCAGATTTATGCCGACAACGTGCACGTACCTCCAACGCTTTTGAATGTTCTGTCATCGCCTTGGCCTTTCTCAATGTGGGGCATTGACATGATAGGGGCAATTGAGCCTAAAGCTTCCAATGGTCATCGGTTTATCTTGGTCGCAATTGATTATTTCACCAAATGGGTAGAAGCAGCTTCCTACGCCAATGTGACAAAGCAAGTGGTTGCCCGTTTCATCAAAAACCAAATTATCTGCCGTTATGGGATCCCAAGCCGAATCATCACAGATAATGGGACCAATTTGAACAACAAGACAATGAAAGAGCTGTGTGAGACATTCAAGATTGAGCATCATAACTCTTCTCCGTATCGTCCGAAGATGAATGGAGCTGTTGAAGCTGCAAACAAGAACATCAAAAAGATTCTGCAGAAGATGGTAAAAACTTACAAAGATTGGCACGAGATGTTACCATATGCTTTACATGGATACAGAACATCAGTCCGCACTTCAACAGGGGCAACCCCTTTCTCTTTGGTGTATGGGGTGGATGCAGTTCTCCCTATCGAAGTAGAGATACCATCTTTAAGAATCTTGATGGAAACCAAACTGGAGGAAGCTGAGTGGGTCCAAAGCAGGTTTGACCAACTGAACCTCATTGACGAGAAGAGAATGACCGCCATGTGCCATGGCCAGATGTACCAGAAGCGCATCAAGAGAGCATTTGACAAGAAAGTCCGCATCCGAGAATTCAAAGAAGGAGATCTTGTACTCAAGAAAATCTTGCCAGTCCACAAAGACATGCGTGGAAAATGGAGTCCTAACTATGAAGGCCCATATGTTGTGAAGGTGGCATTCTCCGGAGGTTCCTTAATCCTTACAACTATGGATGGTGAACAGCTGAAGCACCCGGTGAATTCTGATGCAGTCAAAAAATATTATGCCTAAATAAAACCCGATAGGTCGAAAACCAGAAATGGCGACCTAGGCAAAAAATGGGTATCCCGGTGGATCAAAACCTATGAAGGAGATCCAGGCAAAAGTTAGGGATAAAAAATGAAAATAAGAGCTCGCTAAGTTGAAAACCCGAAAGGGCGGCTTAGGCAAAAAAGAGCGTCCCGGTGGATTGAAAACCCGAAAGGGCGATCCAGGCAAAAGTTAGGGACAAAGGCATTTGACTGTATCAGATGGTGCTTACCATTACTGTAAAACCATGCTGATAGATCGATCCAATTGCTCTCATCGGAAGCAAGGTGTCGGGCAGTCTTAGTTATTAGGGATTGTAGTGGTCGTTGGATTCAATGTAGACCCTTCCCCATTGCCATTTTCAAATTGTAATTTCCCATGGAGTTTTTGCCATTGGCAAGCTACCATTCTTGAATAAAATACCAACTTTGCCTATGAATTTTGTTGTTCAATTTCCTATTTTCCTTTGTTATGCAAAATGCCATCACTTGATTACAATTTAACTTTGAAAATGACAAGTTTTTTTTTAAAAAAAAAAGGAAATGTTTTTTGAAAACATACTGAAAAACTTTTAAGTTTCTTTGACTTTGGGAAAATTGAAAAACCATCTGTTTCCCCAAGAAGTCTTGGCTTGCAACAACACTTTTATATTACTGTTACAGAAATCTCCATAGAAGTTCAAAACTGATAACACTCTTGGATGGATCCTTGGACCAGGCATGATTTCCAAGTTCGAAGACATCCCCCCAGTGTTTTTTTCATATTGCTCATCTGAGTATTGGTGTTGAGAGCCTACTCCTCTTTGAGTCTTGTCAAAACTCTTTGTCTCTTTTGAGTCAACATTTGCATATCATGATCATTCGTATCATGCTCAATCATGCGCATTTGACATTAGCATTTGTCTTTCCCCAGTTGTCGTCTGTCTATCTCGAGTCCAGATATCATTAGTGTTCGACTTGAGAATTCATTGTTGTTGGTACCCGAAGTGGCCTACCATTTGTTTTGTCCCCAGTAATTGCTGGTGTTCCCCGTGGAATTCTAATTGTGATTGGTATTTGTTTTTATGACCACCAATGTCTCCTTGAAGTCCAATTGTCATTGGCACAATCTTTTAAGCAGGTCCTGTGACCTTTGTGTTAAATCCAAGTCCATTTGATTTTGGCA
Source organism: Lathyrus aphaca (assembly GCA_963966055.1). Taxonomy (NCBI): domain Eukaryota; kingdom Viridiplantae; phylum Streptophyta; class Magnoliopsida; order Fabales; family Fabaceae; genus Lathyrus; species Lathyrus aphaca. Next base: position 480,163,563 of record OZ014525.1, on the reverse strand, counting down.
CTTACTTGTACCTTTCTCCTGGTTGGTTCCTGAAGGAATTTCCAGAGGTTGGATGTTTTATCTTATCTGAAGACTCCAACATATTTTGCTGTTATTTCTTTGCGTTAGCCGGTCGCTTAGAGCCGTTGATTCATTCTTGGGTGATCTCCATTCTATCCCCAATGTTAGTTGGTCGCATAGAGCCGCTACTAAATCATTGTGATTTCTTTCCTTATCCTTGGTGTTGGCAGTTACATTTGAACCTGCTAATTTACCATTTTGATACTTTGACTACTTTGCCTTTATCATTCTCAGTGTCAACCGGTTTTTAACTTGTTGCGCATTCACTTTGAGTGTATCTTGTTTTTCTTTTGTAGTGTCAATAGGTTTCGAACCTATTGTGCTTCCGCTTCGAGTTTTTTGTTGTTGTTATTCTTGGTGTCAGTTGGTCGCATCGAGCCGCTGCGCATTCACCTTGAATAAGCTTGTTGTCATTCTCAGTGACAGTTGGTCGCATTGAGCCACTGCACATTTCTCTTTGAATTTTGTGTCCTATTTCTATTCATAGTGACAGTTGGTCGCATTGAGCCACTGTGCATTCACTTTGAATGTTTATTTTGTTGATTATTCTTAGTGTCAGTTGGTCGCATCGAACCACTGCGCATTCACCTTGAATAAGCCTTTTGTTATTCTTAGTGTCAGTTGGTCGCATCGAGCCGCTGCGCATTCACTTTGAATATTATGATTTTTGTTTCCAGTGCTAGTTGGTCGCATTGTGCCACTGCACATTCCTTTTGAATATTTACTTTGTTATTCGTGGTGTCAGTTGGTCGCATCGAGCCGCTGCGCATTCACCTTGAATAAGCTGTTAGTCTTTCCCCATGCTAGCTGGTCGCATTGAGCCACTGTGTATTTCATTTTGAATATTTTTGTTGATTATTCTTAGTGTCAGTTGGTCGCATTGAGCCGCTGCGCATTCACTTCGAATATTATGATTTTCATTGCCAGTGACAGTTGGTCGCATTGAGCCACTGCACTTTCCCTAATGTTTACTTTGTTGTATTCTTGGTGTCAGTTGGTCGCATCGTGCCGCTGCGCATTCACTTCGAATATGTTGTTGTTTTTATTTCTCAAGTCATTTGGTCGCATAGAGCCATTGGTCAACCGCTTCAACTTATTTCCTTGTTTTGTTTGTATTCTTGGTGTCAGTTGGTCGCATTGAGCCACTGTGCGGTCATTTTTGAATTTTATTTTATTTTGTCCGTGTTTGTTGATCCAACGGGTTGGATTTCCTTTTGTTCCCGTCTTTTGTTATTCTTAGTGTCGACAGTTACACTTGAACCTGTTGATTTATCACTTTGAATATTTTCCCGCTTTCGTTTATTTATCCCCAGTGTCTGTCGTCCCCAGCGTTTGTCATCCCCAGTGAGTCTTGGCTTGTGGTCGTCGACATTCTCATTCTGGTCATTCACATCATAATCATCATTTCATTGCATAATAGTTGCAGAGTTAGATAGTTTGTAGTCCAGCATAACATCGCATTTAGGGGCAAAATTTCCGGTTAGTTCTATATTTAAATACCTTTCACCCTGATCTCATGAGTGCCTATCGTCATTCACGCCATCTGGTGAAATTTATTTAAATAGGGGCAACTGTCACACCCCAAATTTTACCCCTAATCGCTCATGTCATAATCATACATTTATCGCATTTAGCAGGGATTTTTCCCGATTTATTTTCTGTTGCTTTCTTCTCATTTTTTCTAGCTGTTTATAATTCTTAATTTCTTGTCACTTATAAGCTTCCATTTTAATTTAATTTTCTACTTCTCATTTCTAACCTTTTAATTTATTTTCGTGTTTTAATGTTAATGTTAATTTTAATTTTTATCTATTTTATTCTCAAACTTTTGCTAAGTAAAAAATGTAATTTTATTTCCAATTTCAAGGTTTTTTAAAAAAAAAATAATAAAAAAATATATAATTTCATTTCTATTTTCAAAGTTTTTATTTCTTAATGTGATTTCTAGTTTTTAACTTTTATTTTTAATTCATTTTTTTTTAGTTAGTTCAGTTCCATTTCTAATTTAATTATAATCTCTAATTGTTTGTTTCTTTTAATCCATTTTTAAGTTTTTATTTCTAATGTAATTTCAATTTCTATTTTTTTTTTTTTTTTTTTTTTTTTATTTTTAAGATTTCAATTTCAATTTAATTTCAATTTCTTTTTCTTATTTTATTTTTAAGATTTCAATTTCCAATTTATTTTTAATTTATTCTAATTTAATTTCAATTTCTAAGTCATTTTTAATTTACTTTTCTTTTAAGATTTCTTTTTTTTTAATTTAGTTCCAATTTCTTTTCTTATAATTAGTTTTAATTCCAAGTTTTTTTTTTATTATTTAAGTTTATAAGTTATTTCCAATTTTAAATTTAATTCTTTTTCATTTCATTTCTAATTTAAGTATTATATTTAGCTTCTAATTTAAAACTTTCATTTCTAATATTAAGTGCCAAATATAAATAATAACTTAGTGTAAATAATCAATCTTTATTTCATAATATTTGTTTTGTTACAATTACAATTACATAGAAAATTACAAGAAAAGTGTACAAAAATTCAGCACTAGAATACAAATTCAGCCTGCTCCAACAACATTCCAACAGCACAAAGCAGTCCCAAGGCAAGCATGCAGCCACCAACAGCTGCATTTTTCTGCTTCACCCACTGCTGCAAATTCAGCATGTGTCTCCCTTCCTCCAACCCTTCATTGGCAAGCAACAAGGACAACAAAAATCAGCACAGCAACAACCATATAATACCACTGTTACATTCAAAAAAAGATACAAAAACTCAGCATCAAAGCACTCTGTTACAAGCCTCAAACAGCCCTCACAAACAGTCTCATAACAAGTTCTCAAAACCAGCTCTCAAAACACATTTTTACAGCTTCAACAACAGCCATCAAACAACAAAAAAACCAGTCCCATATATCAGCCATACAAACCCCCCAAAACAGTCCCCTAAACACACTACATAACAGCATAAACCACCAAAAACTCACCCCCCAATATCCCAAAAACACAACAAAATCAGAAGAACAAGCAGTAGCGAGGAGCAGCACACTTACCATCGAGGATTCGCCACCCCGATAACATTCGGGTCGGTATTGTATTCTTTTCCTTCACCTTTTTCTTCAGCATTTCGTACATATTTAGTTTTCTTTTTTTTTAAACTCTGCATACAAAACAAACTCTATGTTAAAACTCCAAAAATGCTTAAAACCTTTTTTAAAAAAAAATCAACAACAATGCTTGTAAATAAGGAGAAACGCATCAGCCCTGCAAACCATTCACCATAAACTGCCAATACCCAAACTAACACTTCACCCAAAAAATCACAGAGAAGCTCAGCTGAACTCATCCTTGAACAACCTCAGTCTTAACCGAACCTGACTCCTTCAAACAGTCCCTTCAACTTGTTCTTCCATCAACAAAAATAAACAGCCACAACCTTTCACAAGCCTTCACCTTAAAACCTCACATAGCCCAAACTGAAACTCAAACCATTTCCAAAACCTGTACCCACTCCAAATAACCGCAGCCGCGAGTCCTCCATCTTCAAATCTAAACACGAACCTTGAAACCGCTCGTGAACCTTGAAAAGAAAATAGAACTGCAAGTGAGAGTATGACGTAACCTGTGCCAAAATAATTGCAGCCAAACCGAAAACTTCAAAAAAACAGAACCTGCCATCCTCACAAACCTCTGAACCGTTCAGCCGTCCTCCGAACCTGCATCAAATAACCTCCGCCGACAACCGCACAAGCCATCCACCACTCACCCTCCAAACCAATGCAGCCGCGAAAGCAAACCAGACAAATCAAAACCGATCCTCCGTCAAAACCAAACAACTTCAAAACCATCTTCAATCTTCGACCACCGTGAAAACACCTGAACTGACCAAACTCAGAATATGAATCCGAGAACCACAGGACCTGAAAACAACAAAAGAACTGAGATGAGAGAGAGCTCGATAGAGAGCAGCAAACCATAAGCAAACCAAAAAAACTCAAACCCTCACCGCCGCTACCATCCGACCCGCTTCGCATCACCAACCTTCAGCTATCAGCCGCCATTCGAAAATCCCCCAATCCTCGAAACCTCACAATCAGCCAAGCCGTGAAACCTGACACCACCTCTAAACCGCATAAACCATCATAAGCAAACACTAAAATCTTGAATCATTGCCTCCGCCGCAAATGATCCAAAACCGTTGAAATCAAATAAAACAAAAAGCACAAATCTGCAAAACAAAAACCCTCTGATTCAACCCATTAACCCCATCCACCATTCTTCTACAACCGCACAACCTTCTTCAATCTCCCCTTCATTCACAGACTGCGGCGACGATTCAACTCTCTCAACCAACAACAAAACTTTTTGCATAAACCTCATCCCTCACTACAACCGCAACAAAAACCACCTTCAACCTCAATACCACTCATCGCAATATCCTTCGTCCTTCAACAACTGTTCAGCCATTAACAATGAAACACACAACAATCATAAACTAGATCCGAAAGTTGAGAATGAGTAGAAGGAGAGATTGAGTAGAGTTTCGAATTGTGAAACCAACCTGAAAAGAAAACTGATTAAACTGGAAGCTTTGAGACGGTGAAGCCGAAGGAGATGGCTCGGTGGTGTCGCTCGATTTATGGTGACGATAGAGTGAGAAGGAATCCGCGAGTGAGAAGGAATCCGCGAGTGAGAAGGAATCCGCGAGTGAGAGATTCGGTGAGAGCGATTTGAGTTTGTCTGAGTTTTGAGGGATTTGATTTTGGGAGGAATTGGGAATTTTTCGTCTAAGGGCTGTGAGGGGAAACGCGTCTCAGGCCATGTTTCTTTCCTCTCTCACTTTAGAACAAGACCGGGTCATGGGTCGGACCCGGTCCGTTTCGTTCTTGCTTAGGTGGGTCATCCCAATGGGCCCCTCTCTATCCAGACCCCTGTTTCCTTTTAACCAACCCATTAGCCTTTTCTTCAAAAAATCTAAAATATACCTTACCTTGCAATTATTTCTTTTAAACTTTTTTTTTTCTCTCATTTTTAAATACGTATAAAATAGTAAAAACATTTTAATTTTAGAATTCTCTTTTTTTTCTATTATTATTATTACAATTAGTTAGAATACTATATCCATATAAAATAAAAATATATATTTTAATTTTAGATTTTTTTTCTTTTCTATTATTGTCATTATAGGTAGTTAAAAAAAAAAAAAAAAAAAATGTATATATAATTTCTTGATTTTATTTTTGGGGCCGATGATATGACGAAGGTCACGATAAATCGTTTCCGATTAATCGTGACCCCTATGAGGCCATTGCATTTTATTTCTATTTCATATATTTATTTATTTTCTTTCCATTTAATTCATTATTTTTTTATTTTAATTTATTTAATCCGTTTCATTCTATTTTCATAATTCAATTCACTTTATTTATTAATTATTTATTTCTCGCAAGTTTACACCATATTAATTTCAAAAATAATAATTCCTTGGTCCAACGCCAAGTGAACTTCACTTCACATACACTCACACACGTAAGTCGGTCGTTTACGATCGCCATCTGCACAGTTCCTTACACTGCACAGCTTTTCAACTTGAACAAATTGTCGTACCGCGCTTGTTTTCCACCCCTGCATTCTCGATCCATATATCGAGTCATAGCCCAGTTACCAAGCCCTTTATCTTTGCATTGTCCATTTATTTTATTCGATTTATTTTTGCAAGTAGCAGCCTTTGCCTAGTCTTAGGAGCTCGCACCCTTTATTTATTTTTGTTTATGCTTTTAAATCCAAAAGGGAAAGAACTCCTGCAGTTGACTCAATGTCATAGGAAGTTTAGCCATCCCTCATCCTTAGGTCCTTAGCCATTAGGTCCTTAGCTTTTTATTTTACAACTTTTTGTGACTTTCTTAAAGTCACGTGAGTGTTTGCCATAACACTTACCTTCCCCCACGAACCTTGAGCGTAATCAAGTGTTCGTTAATCCTTAGGAGAACTACGAGTGCTCTGATTCTATACCCGATACGTAGGCATCGATGCGATGTTGTGCGAGCACCATTAGAAATAAAACCTTAGGTTCCCATAATTTTTAACAAGCAATAAACAACAAAATTACAAATATTAACAAGAGGTTCCCGTAGGATACTGCGGATGCTTAGGATGCTAACACCTTCCCTAGGTATAATCAACCCCCGAACCTAGTTTCTCCTCATTTAGGGTTTTTACGATCTTTTTCCCTTTTCCTTTTGGATTAAATTAAAGTCGGTGGTGAACATAAAAGTTTTGCGATTCAAGCTCACTTAATAGCTTGGTATCCGATTCTCACCGCGACACCTAGGGTACATGGTTCGATTCCCACGGAAGGCAAAAACTCTATTAGTGAGGGGAGTAGAGAAGATCGTGAGGTGGCAGTGTCGGGATTGCCTTGCGAGGGGCCCGGGCTGTTACAAAATGTAACACCCTTCTAAACCCCATGGAAAATATATACATAATTAGAGTAATTTATCATGCATCTCAATTAAGGGTGTCACACATGAGTTAAAATATCATACAACACCTGTCATGCTCAATAACACTTAAAATAAAATCATACTTTTCAGATATATTTTTCACATTAACATGTAGCAGCGAAATCACTTTCATTAAGAATCTCATAACATTCAAGTCTCAAATAAACTTCATTCATTTAATCAACTTAGGCATAAAAGTCACTTCACCATAAAATTCAAATCAAATTAATAAAATAAATAGAGTATACAATTGTATCTCTCAAACATGAATCAAATGTTTCCCCAGTGTTACATGACCAGAGCACGACTCAAAACCCAAAATAAATAAGCAACTAAGACAACTACTCCAACGGCTACCTTGCGCTAGAAGCAACTCTACTCCTTGATACCTGAGCGATGTCGTATAAAACATCATTCCAACAGAAGGGTGAGAATTCATATAATTATCGAAATCATAAGATAATATATAATTTAAGGCATACAAGCATACACAATAATTCTCACACTTCAAAAGTTTCATCAGCATAATATCACTCAAGTAGACATACTATTCACAAGTATATACTCACAATCCACAACTTCACAAATTCAACAATTCACATAATACACATAATCTCATAGTATAACCATAGACACAATGAGACTCGATGCAAGACTCAAATGCAACTCATGCATGTGGTACCAATCACTTGTTATCATTTTTCGGTTTTTACATTTAAACCGGGTTCGTTCCCTAGACCGATAACACACAAAAAGCCCGTCCTCTAAGCTTTCAAACCCGTCCTCTAGGTTTGGGACAAGTCACTAGCTTCTACAGAACTAGCAAACATTGCCTCTTGACACAAATGATGCATGTGCAATTTCAACAATCATATGCAATCAAGACCATTCCCTAATCTCAATATTCATGCATATCTCAATAATTCATCACAATCGAATTATCACATAATTGCACATACAAACATATTTTCAATTCCATATCCATCACTCCAATATTATCACCACACTTAGTATATAATACACAAAGTATCAACACAATTCAATCTTAATTCGCAAAATAGACGATATTGATCAAATATTGACTAATTAATCCATTCTCAATGACTAATTCAATGTCCAATAAATATTCAATATTCAATAACCATATACTCAAAATTATCACAAAATTAATCACTAAATTAATCATCAAATTAATCACCAAATTAATTTCCAAAATAATCATTAAGTGTATAATTAAAATTAATATACATTATTATTATTAATTATACTAATTGAAGATATAATATATAAATAATAATATATAAAAAATTATAGTTACAATACATTGTCCATTTACTACTGTAAAAGAGCCTACTAGATACATACATAAAGTGGAAACATGTATTATGGGATTTCACTTGAAATAAGGTAGACATGATATTTATATTCTAAGTATGCCTTTATGTTTTTAAATTTCTTTAAACATTCAGCAATTTAAATCCTAAAATCAATAAAACTTTAAACATAGTAATACAAAGAAATACTAAACGAAATTAATTATTTAATTTTCTTCCCTAGTGTATGACTAGTCTTTTATTAATATTGATGTACTACCAATATTATATAGATATGAATCGCATGGCTAGAAAAGTATAATCACCACATTTCACACTTCATTTATTATAGGTACTACATCCATGTTTCACACACATTCATTTTCGGTTTACCTCAAAGCAGGAGGGGTGCGATACCCACATTCAACATCATTATAATATCATTTGTTTTAATTAATGAGTTATAGAACATTAATATATATCACTATCTCTTTTTATAATATCTGCAAGATGTACAGAATCCAAGATGTAGCAGTAATAGGAATTCAACATATAGAAATTGCAACAATGTAAACATAACTACATGCTACTTTAGATTAAACAAAATCATAAAGTTACATTGACTTCACCAAACTCACTGTGATTATTTGAAAGATTGGTTACTAATAAGATGAAAATGTAATTCCTCAGTTAATTCATACAACAACTAAATTCTCTAACAGAACACTCCAAACTAGCAATGCAGCTCAAAATCTCAAAATATTATAATATTCTTTTTTCGGAAATCACTCTAGTCATCATCAAATCATGTTTTAATTTTCGGTTACTAAATAGATCAATATAATATACCAAAACATCAATTTCAAACACAATCAATTATCACAAATCAAAGAGTTATATCAAAACCTAAAAATTATGGAATCATGGAAAAATTTGGGTTTCATCCTAACCATATTTCTACCCATTATACACTATCAAATAACCCCAATAATTATATAAAAACCCACCCTTACCTTGATTTGTTGATGAATTTGTTCTTTGTTCTTGAGCTCCTCTTCTTTTCTCCTCTTTCTCTCCTTGACCTCTTTTCCCCTTTCTATCTTCTAACCATATTTTATCCCTTTCTCGTATTTTATCAATCTCACAATTTTCTCATAACTCAAATGTGCTTTACTCAATACACTCTCACACTTATTATTCATACTCCCAATTTAGGCCCAATTAATAATTTCTATCAATTCTATTTTATTCCACTAATTAAAATAAATCTAATAAATTAAATAATTCAATTAAATCAAATACTTCAATTAAATTAATTAATTCGAATAATTAAATTAAATCACATAATTCAATTAATTCAAATAAATCAAATAATTCAATTATATACAATAATTCAATTAAATCAATTAACCACAAAATCACACAATTAATCAATTAATATAAATAAATAAATAATTGCTAAAAATCGAGACGTTATAGGATTCGCATCTGATCTCGATTCTTCGAATTGGATGCTCTTTAATTTTCTCTTTTTTCTTGTAGAAGAAGCTACCATGGTTATGGGTAGCTAAATACTTTTGTGTCAAGGATAAAGGTAGTCTATCTTAACTTATATGTATTTCTTTTTATTGGCCTTGTATGTGAACAAATGATGATTAATATATTGTGAATATTTTTGCTCTTAAAGATCCATTCATGTTTTATAGTATTCTAGACATAGATTTTATAGAACTTGATCTAAAATATTCACCTATTGATGTCCAAAATCTACATAGATTTGGAATTTATATTTGCTTTGTGTTGAACTTAGAGAATATTGTATTGATTATTTGTTAGAGATATCAACCTATGGTCGACATAATATTTTCACAAGCCAATCTAGATATAGACAGATTTCAGAGGGTACGCGATGATATTAATTGGATATGACTTCACATATAAGATTGATAGAATATATACATGTTAGGGTAGATGAAAACTATCTTTGATACACTTTTTTAAACAAAACACTCTTAGAATTTACTCTTTGCTACAAAATTCGTGACAAGTTATGAAACAAACATTGAAAACCCTTTTTCCTTAATACGATAAACTATTGAATGACAAGCACTTACAATCCCTATGGAGACGATGACAAAAAAAAACCTTTAACTACGATTCTAACAAAATGGCGCAGTTGTCAAGGATTGTTAATGTTGCAAGCATTGCAATAGTTTATTGAATTAAGATATTTGTATTGTGATCTCTTACCTCTATTATTTTTCTTGTGCAATTTTATTTGTTTGGTCAAGTGTATATATTTTGTTTATGTGAGGGAGTGTACTTGCGGACCAACTTATTTTTGATCCCGAGATTGAGAGGATCGCGCGTAATCTCAATAGAAGTAAAAAGTCGAGAAAACAACTTGCCAAAGAAAGAAGAAATCAAAGAGAATATTATACATCCGCACCCATTATTAAGCCAATCATGGCAACACCACCACCACCACCTCCTTCTTCAACCCATTGTGTTAACAGTCCAAGACAGAACACACAATTTGCTCAAAATTCCAACACCAGGAGGAATTCTGAGATGAAAATAGGAATCCTATCTCTTATGCATCAAAATCTTTTCACCAGAATGGACTTGAGGATCTGTTCACTCATCTCAACAAATTCTATGAGATTGTGTGTTCAACTGGAGCATCAAAAAATGAGGAGGAATCGTTGTTCAAAAGACTATTCTCGCATTCCTTATGTGGGAAGGTGAAGAAGTGGTACCTTGACTAATCTATTCCTATCATGACGGATTGGAATGTTTTGGAAGATAAATTTATTCAATGACTCTTCCCTCAATCAAGATTTATGGAGGCCAAGGCAACTATCTTGGTATTTGCTCAAGGAGAAAGCGAGTCTCTCGATGAAGTATGGAAGAGATTCAAATCAATGTTGAGGAAGTGCAAATGGAATGGTTTTGATGAGTTAACTCAAGTTCACATCTTCCTCAATAGACTTCAACCCGTTCATAAAACATTTTTGGATGCTACGACGGGTGGTTCTCTCATGTCAAAGAGTTCGAAAGATGTGGTGACCATCATTGATAGGATGGAACTAAATTATCATCAAGTTCAACACAACTGTGGAAACCCTCAAAGAAAGTCGGGCGTACTCGAGTTGGGAACGAATGATGCCATACTTGCACAAAATAAGTTATTTTCGTAACAAATGGAGCTTTTGACGAAACAAATGTTAAAGCTTCCACAACAACTTAAAAAGATGCAAGTTTTTCCCAACAAAAGTCAACAAGTTGCAAGTTATGAGCTTTGTCAAGGAGGTCATCCAATCGGGTATTGTTCTCCGATTCAGGAAGAGGTGAATTACATGGCCAATCAAAATTACAAACCGAGACCTCTGTACCAACAAGGAAACCAAGGTTATCAACTGAGAGTTTATAACCAAGGTTATCAATAAACTTGGAGGCCACAAGATGCAGGAACTTCTAACTGTCAACCTTACCAAAATTACAATCAACCACCCCAATCTCAACTAAAAAAAGTACGGATGCGGCAATTCATAATCTTGAAACGCAAGTTAGGAAATTGTCCAAGCAATTGGCCGATCAACATAAAAGAGCTTTTCCGGCTAATACGGAATTGAATCCTAAAGAGTCTTGAAAATACATCTTTACTAGAAATGGAAGAACAATTGGTGGGGAAGTTGATGAAAATGAGGAGGAAGAAGTTGAAAAGAACTTGAGAGAGGAAATTAAGGAAAAATTAAGAAGGGGAAGGAGCATGCGAGTGACATTCCAATGAAAAAGTTACCATATATGCGTGCTCCTACAAAGAAAGATAGTGAGAGGCATTATGCTAGGTTTTTGGATATGTTTAGTTGATATTTACATTTGATTCATGTTTAATATTTAATTTTTGTGATTTTGTGGAAGCATAAGAAATGATCAAGGCATTTGTTGAAATTTAGCATAACTATATCCATATATAACTTACCCGTGAGTAGTGAGTATTCGTTACCCCCTTTGAGCCTAGCCAGATTAGATCCTAATTTAATGATGAACTTGGTTTTTGTGTAAATAGAAACTTGAAAGTAGTTCATCATTGAATTTTATGGGATTCTAAAAAATATTTGTTCTTGAAACCTTTTGATTGGGATCATTTTTTATTTCCTTGCGATAAAAAGCAAGGAACATTCACTTAAGGTGTAGATGAATTCAAGTTGGGGAGAATGAAAAGAAAAGTGGTAGGATATACAAGTTTTGAAAATTTTCAAACAAGCGAAGAAAAATAAACAAAACCGAAAAATTTGTAAATTGTTGTGAAAAAGAAAAGAAAATTGCTTGTTTGAAAAGAAAAATATACCAAGAAAAATAATTGTGCATAAAGGAAGTTTGAAAGGGTGAACAATAGAGGATAGAAAATGGTGAATTGGAGTTGAAGTGTGTGCTTTGGAGAGAATGTTTCTCTTGCATAACAAATTCGATTCAATGGCCTTTATATATGTCCCTTTGTTGTGAACCTAGCTAAGATACAACCTTTCAAGCCCTTAGAGATCTTTTGCTTCCATGATTTCATGCTTGATTATGAGATGAATGTATGAATTGAGTTATTTTAAGCCTTGTTTTTTAGATGAGTGTGAATTGTCCCACGGTTGTAAAACACACTATGTTTCTTCATCCTTATTTAAAGAGGAGTATTAGAATGATTCAAGTAGGAGATTTTAGTTTCTTTATGAAACATTTCATGATATTTGTCTTAGAACTAAATTATTTGTTGTTATTAAATTATAGATTATGGCAGGCATTGCTTGTGTGCATTTTTAATGTTGAATTTGAGCCATTAATCCATTCTTGGTTGAATCTTTGGCTTGAGCAAATTCTCTTGTTTTAATGAGAGACATACTTTTATTGAGTACAAGCAAAGATCTAGTTGGGGATAGTTTGTTGAATGCCAAACAAGTCATAGTTTTAATCATTTATCTTGGAATTTTTCAACTCTTTTCATAAGTTTTCATTTGAATTATGTATTTTATTATTTGATTCTTCAATGATTTGAAAATACCTTTGGTTGCTTTGATTTGTATGTTATCGTGCAAATTAAGGCATAAAACATCAATTTTTGAGACACAAGTGGAATGGACAAGGAAACCAAAGAATAAAAGAGAAGAATTAACAAGTTTGTTGTGCGAATAGCAGTGAGGTCACATCGAATGTTCACTAGGAGAAGTCACAACAAACCAACTAAAATTTGAGGAAGTAGCAAAAGGACCCAATGTTCTCTAGGCGAACTGGTGGCGAAGAAGTTCGTTGTGCGAAGGATTGTTCGCACAACGAAGTCAGATATCTCTTCAGGGGCGGTCTAACTATTCAGAGGCACATCTGGTTCCTAAAAGTGACCTTTGTTGTGCGAAGGAAGTATTTTCTAGGTGAATGGTACAGTTTTGTAAAGTACTATATATGTACTTTTTGCTATTTTTTGGGATCATAACCCTTTGTATCAGATTTTTCACCTATAAAACCCTAGTTTTTCATTTCTCTTCACCTAGGAGAGATATTTTGCAAATAGAAGTTGGATTCACATCCGATCTTGATCCTTCAACTTGGATGCTCTTTCATCTTCTCTCTTTTATTATATAAGAATCTACTATGGTTGTGGGTAGCTAAATCCTATTATGTCAAGGATAGAGGTAGTTTATCTTAACTAGTATGTATTTCTTTTGATTGACATTGTATGTGAACAAGTGATGATTAATATATGGTGAATATTTTTGCTCTTAAATATCCATTCATGTTTTAAATTATTCTATATATAGAATTTATAGAACTTGATCTAAAATATTTACCTATTGATGTCCAAACTCTAGACATAGATTTGGAATTGATATTTGCTTTGTGTTGAACTTAAAGAATATTGTAGTGATTGTTTGTTAGAGATATCAATCTATGATCGATACAATATTATTCACAAGCTGATCTAGACATAGAAAAATTTAAGAGGGTACACAATGATATTAATTGGATCTGACTTCACATACAAGATTGAATGAATATATACATGTTAGGGTAGATGAAAAGTATCTTGATATACTTTGTTAAACAAAACACTCTTAGAGTTTACTATTTGCTACAAAGTTCGTGACAATTTATGAAACAAACATTGAAAACCCCTTTTCCTTGATATGGTAAACTATTGAACGAAAAACATTTACAATCCCTATGGAGACGATAACAAAAAACCCCTTTAACTATGATTCTAACAGTTAACAGAAGAGGAAAGACCTTCATCTCTCCTTTGAGCCTCCACATCAGGTGAGTCTAGAGTTGGGTTCACATATGGCTTCTTCCTACCATTGACATTAAAATCCTCGGGGTTACTATATGGATTATTAGTGTCCGAGCTAACAACCTTAATCTTTTCCTATCTATATCTCCTTTCTTCAGCAAAGATCTTCACCATTTTATTTGCAAAACAATGCACAAAAATCAAATATTTTCTAAAAATACTTAAAAAGGAAAACATAATACAACTTACCTAAATAAACGAAGAGATGATTGTCACCGCCTAACCATAGTCTAATCACTTCACGACAGTCTATAACCTCAAACTTCCACAAGAGGAGGACAATCCTCTTATCCTAGAGGGTAAGGAACGCCTGATAGTATCCCATGATTTTCACCGAGTAATTCATCCAGGATAGAGGAAAGAGAGTGACGCCATCATCCTCTAACACCCCAAGGGAGTCATCCCCCTCACACAGGCAAACTTGTCTTTCCAATACTTGTAGTGATTGGAGTGGTACACAAAAAGGGCCTTCCCTGGATGGCCACTTAAAGACACCCATCTAACCTTCAATTTTGTGGTGTAAAAATACTAAAATACTCCCACGTCCATACTCACATCTAGGTCCCCACAGACCATCTCGAATGTCCTGATATAGCCATAACTATTAGGGAACAGTTAGGAACGAGCAACATTGAGAAACTTTAACACCTCCATGTAAAAGAGGGAAGGAGGGAAAATATCCCCCATGTCCTTGATGAAAGGGAAGCAGAAATAAAAATATAGAGAAGGATGATCAGAAGAGACAAACATGGTTGCACTTTTCGACAACAAATAAGCCTCTAGGATAAACCGATCTTCATTCTATGACGAAGAAATATCCACTTTTAACGAGAAAATAAGGATTTGTTCATCATAAATGTAGAAAGATCCAATATCCTCTACGTTCTTGGATACAATTAAGGGGGTAGACATTGTCTCCTTGTTCCTGAGAAAATAGTAGGACAAAAAGAAATCTCCACCATCGTCGCGGTTTTCAAAGAGGGCAACTAATATCCTCAAAATCTACGATTTTACACTTAACCTAAGCCATATTTCAATTGTATCTACATAAACCATATTCACTACTGAAATCAAGAAAAAGGGAAATTCATACATGGAATATTATTGTGAACAAGGAAGAATAAGTAATGAGGAGTTGTGCAGTTCAGACAAGCTTGTATAAGTACGAAGTGAAACAGAGCAAACATGATAAAAGAAGGTAGCTTTTATAGGGGAGTGGGAACCACAATGGATCCTTTAGAACCCCCCCCCCCCCCCCCATAATTTTGAAAAAAATTAGCATATTTTTGACACGTCACTAGGGTTTAAGGTCTCGAAAGATAGACCATCAGAAAATGGAAGTAAGCATGACCAGCTAAATGATTGATTGGCATTCCCAACTGATATTTTAGTTGATCATGAGACATCTGATTGATGACTCATTCCTAAATTAAGTACTTACACAATTAAAAAACACCTTCAGCTGATGACTCACCTCTTAACCAAAAGTCATCATCAATTGAAGGACTCGCTCCTAGATGAGGAATGTGCCTCACAAAGGAAAAAGAGTATTGAAAATATTTCGCCTTTAACAAAGTCCTCGGGCCTGAGGGACTATGTAGAGTTATATTTGTGAGGGTCCTAAACAAGGGCATTTCGGGTGTCATTATCTAAGATTGATGCCGCATAAGCGATATCCTCACATAGAGAGAGTCACGCCCTTGGCATTAATAACATGTATAATATTGTTGGCCAGAGGGGAGGAAGTCTACCACGATTCCTTGTAG
Source organism: Lathyrus aphaca (assembly GCA_963966055.1). Classification (NCBI taxonomy): domain Eukaryota; kingdom Viridiplantae; phylum Streptophyta; class Magnoliopsida; order Fabales; family Fabaceae; genus Lathyrus; species Lathyrus aphaca. The sequence continues at coordinate 480,147,591 of OZ014525.1, read as the reverse complement.
AATAATTGTTCAACAACTCCCATGGTCATATAGGAGCAGTTGTCACCCCTAAGGGCTTCTGAAACACTAGACACATAAAAGTTTTTATAAATATTTCTCCGTATACGGATCATATCACCCGATTACACTACAACAAAAAGTATAACATTATATGCATAAATCCTTTTCACTTCACATGAGTTTGTCATCTAAACTATCACAATACACCACCATACCAAGTTTCTCGCCGTCGTGAGTAAAATTATAACTTTCATACAATATAATATACTCACTAAGGTCTTTGAACCCTGTCATTCGTAATGGTGACAAACACACTTGTATTTTTTTACCCGTGCATTCTTAATTTTTATATTAGTCAAAAATATATTTAAATTTGTACCGAATTTATTAAAAAAGTTTTAAAATATTGCACATAGGTATCATATTTGATGGGTTGCGTGAAACTTCCTAGAGTGAATATTATTAGAGTTCTGCTTTTAGAATCTTTATATAAAATTATGGCCATATTATAAAAGAATTCACTAATTATTGCCACACCAACTAAAAGCATCTTAATAACTTACCACCTCCATATCCATAGTTCACGATAATTTATGTACGAGAAAATTTATAAAATGAACAATGGAATGGAAAAGATAAATATAAGAAATGTAATAGAGGAGAATAGTATTCCAAGAAAAAAAAACTCAATAGTATATATAGTCATTAAAAAATGTACTTAAAGTCTTAAAGCCTTATATAGATTATTAAGCCATACTTTATCTTCAAATAATATAATATTCCTCATCAACAAAACACCTGAAGATAAAGCAAATACGGTCAGAAATCTATATTATTGAGAAATGAGTGAAGAAAGTATCAAATTCCAGTATGCTTTCATTTCATGAATTGTACTATATAACTATATATTTTAACCATTGGCAATGCTATTAATTTTGATATTTTTTGTGTGTGTTTGTATATCTATCTATTATAGATTTGTATATCTATCTTATAAGATGGTTACCTCTGATGAATGGGTGGACAAAAATCAACACTGACACCAGTCTCATTGAAGACGGGTACTAGGGTTTGGGAAAAATCGTTCGCAATGACAAAGGTCATATTAAGAGCAGACACACTAGTACAACAAAAGGTGACAAGGAACATCCTGCCTCTGAGGTTGTGTCTATGAAACTCTCAATACAAAGAGCTGTTCAAAAATAGACGAACAAAGTTGTTTTTTAATCGGGCAACCTGGCTTTGGTCAGGATGATGAATGATAGATAGAAAAATATTCGTAGAAAGACAGCTAGAATGTATTGTCGTGCTATAGGGAAAATGAAGCGGAAGTTAAAATATTTTAAAATCCAACACTCTAGAAGAGAGAACAACACATTTGTGCATTACCAAGCTAGGTTTTGTGTGACCAAGCGTAAAACTAATTTTAATTTGGATACCCTAAGTGGTTCGAAGGCCCATTTGCAATTAGTTTTTTTTTTGTTTAATGAAGTTTTTCTTTTGTAAAAAAAATACTCTATGAGAGATAACATATCTCCAACGCATTATAGTTTCAAGAATTATTACAATAGACTACAAAAGTGTTATAAGAAAATAGTCATCATAATTTCCAAGAACAAATCCAATTTTCTTCTCCAAATATTACACAATGCCCTTAACTCTCTCTATATATGAATCACACAAGGTCAAAGTATTTAGGATTGGTACTCAATTCCTTATTAAATACATCCAAATATTTTTCTAAATTCCAAGAACACAATCATATGAATTTTTACCTTTACCTCTCTAAGTTTTCCTTAGGATTGAAACATCCTCCCTCTGTCTGTCAGACTACATTCTAAAGGATGTCTTAGAAATAAACAGAGAGATAAAAATTTATAACTCCTAAAAATAAATCCATAACAACGGTAAAACACAACTCATTTAAAAATGGATCCACGGACCGAAATGACCAAGTCTGATACTCGTGAACTATCCGAACTAGAAACATTTCCCAAGGGACCCATCATTGTTGTTGTTGGAGCTTCATTGCCTCCTCCATCAAGACTCCAATCTCTAGACCTCCTACTAACGTACCATCTTTCATGGATTTGGCATCTTTTGCTAATTTGTTTTGTGTGGATTTTCACCTTTATGATTTATAAGAATATTGAAACATATTTTCTTTCTCTTCGTCACTTGAAATTATAAGACATACTTATTCAATTATCCACACCGACTTTAAACCATGACAATGTCAATTTATCCATAAACCACCTTGTAGTTATCTATCATGCTGAAACAATATTCAACAACCTTAATCAAGTTCAAGTCACTTTGAACCTTTATATTGTCATTTGCACCCACTTGCTTCCAACCATCTTTTCTTTCTCAAGTACTCTAATAACCCTAAAAGTATGATTTTTCAACCATATATTTGACTCCAATTGCTTTCGAATACATTCTAAAGGTCATTGTTTCTGAGTTTTTCAACCCTTAAATTAGATTCAAAGCATATTTACCAAGGTAAAAATAATTTTATTATTGAGATGGTACAATCTCCCTCGTTACCTTATCACAAGTCAAATAATAGTCAAATATCTCAGTAATTGTAACGCCTCGATTCGATATTTCTCAATTTTGTTGATTCTTTTATTTTATTCGAGTGATAATTGTCTTATTTGTGAATTTGACATGATAATATGATATGTTGATATGTTAATGTGATATGTTGGTATGATATGTGATTTACCTTTTTGTGAATTTTCGGGTAAAATTAGATTGTAAGGTACTTTAGACATTTGCTAATTAGTAATAAATTAGAATTTGTGTAGAATTATTATTTTGTGAGAAAATGATATTTGGTGGAAAAGGGAAGAAAATGAGTTAAATGTAGAAATAGTTAGTAAGAGTTATAAGAAAGAAAAATAGAAAGAAAGATAGAAAGAAAAAGATATAAGAGTGGAAAGAAAAGAAAAGAGGAAATAGAAAGAAAAAGAGGAGAAAGAAAAGGAAGAGAAGAGAAAAGAAGAGAAAAGAGGAAAAAGTTAGAAAATCATCAAGATTGCTCTTAGGAATCAAAACAATCGGGTAAGGGTGATAAACATTGTTATCTTAATCTTGTATGTGATTATATATGTGTTAGATTGTGTAGGTTTTGTTTTGGTGAAGTTTAGAGAGAGTGAAATGTTAGGGTTTTGATGAAAATGTGAGAAATAATAGATTAATCAGTTAGAAATTGTTATAATCGAAGTATGATGTTAAACGAATGTTGATGATCATGTTTATGGAGTTTTATTTGAGTTTTGGGTGGCTTAGGACTGACTGTTGCGCAACTGAGATTTCTGAAATCGCAGTGTTCGCTCAACGAGCAATATGTCGCTCATCGGGTTTTCCAGAGAATTTCTCGCTCAGCGAGCGAGAAGGGTGCTCAGCGAGCCTGGAGGTTTTTGGGAAGTTTTGTGTTTTAATTCATAACTTTAGTTTCGGTTATCCATTTTAGGCGTTCTTTATATCGATTCGAAGCTAAAAACGTGTAGAAACTAATGACGCTAAGAGATGTAACTTTTACCCGGCTTTTCTGATAAAACGTAATTGAGTTAATTATGGAATTGTGGGTTTGATTATGGTATGATGGTTGTTTGGCAATTAGATGCATTGCTTGAGTGAATATGAATGCATGATTGATTGTGAAGATTCGTTGTCATTTGGCGTAATTGATTCGAATGCGTATGAATTATTTGTGATTGTATGAGATGAATGCATGATACTATTGTGAATATGTATGCATTTTCAAGAATGTTATGTGTCATTTTGCATGTGAAGCATAATGTATGCATTCTTGTGTTGCGGAATTCTTTGTGAATCCGTTGTAGCATCGTGTGTTCATGTGGAGTGTGAGCGATGACTACAACACGATCGTGTGCCCATGTGGGGTGTGAGCGATCGGATTGTGTGCCCGTGTGGGGTGTGATCAATCCATAAACATTGTGTGCATGTGTGGGGTGTGAGCAATGGGTGATTTATTCACATTGATTGTGTGCCCGTGTGGGGTGTGAGCAATCAGATTGTGTGCCCATGTGGGGTGTGAGCAATCCATAAATATTGTGTGCCCATGTGGGGTGTGAGCAATGGGTGAATATCGTATGCCTGACGGGGAGTTACCTTAGGTAACGAGCGATGATTCAAATTAGTTCCCGAGTGAACTTGCTGATGATTGAGTCGGTACCGTATTGCATTTGCATAGAGTCGTGAGTCGGTCTCTATGATTTGCATTTATCATCTGAATTGTGAATTGGTGAAATAAACATGAATATATATATATATATATATATATATATGTGTGTGTGTGTGTGTGTGTGTGTGTGTGTGTGTGTGTGTGTGTACATTGTAGTGTATATGTGTGAATAAACATGAATGATGTATGTTTATGTGATGTGAATGAAGTGGTGAAAGTATGCATGATAAGTATGCTTGAGGTTATGTATGATGGAGATGATTTGTGGTGAGAACATGTTTTATGTGTATTTTATATGTCGAGATATATAATTATATACAATGTTATTATGATAATGTTTCTCACCCTTCTACTGTTTTATGATGCTCTATGAGGCATTGCATAGTAGGTTGTTGAAGGTCTTTTTGTGAAGTTTGTCTTTATTCTTTTGGTCGGTCGGCTCTGATATGTAGCACCAGGTAGCTAGGGTCGGCTTGACGCCTTTTATGATACCTTTTATATATGTATTTTGGTGATGACTGTTTATGCAAACATAAAATATTTGGTGAATCAAACTTGTTGATATATTTATATAAGTATATAAGTTTGATGTTGTTAATATTAGTTTTTGCTGTTATTTGAATATGTTGAATACGGGTGTAAGGATGAAATCCTTCTGTTGCAAGTTACCCTGTTTGTTGCATATCTTTTAATGAGCAGGTGTTGTGTGTTTTAAATTCACTGTTGATGTGACATGCCTCTTTTATACCATGTTTAAACTATACTCCGATGAATCTCTTAATATATGCCTAAATGATTTAATTTTTTATTTGAGGTATAGAAAGGGGGTGTTACAGTAATCATTCCCTCATAACTAGCTAAAGAGATCTCCCTTCACAAAGGTATTGCTTCATTAAGGAACCTCCAACGCCACTTATCTAAAATAGAAAGGGTCACCAACTTTTGATTCCACACCAAAACCTCCCAACCTATGGCTTGCAAATATTGTTTGAGCCCCATGTCTCTATAGTTTAACAACGATTTAGCTGTCAGATTCATTTTCTATTCTCAAAATTTGAGTCTGGCGTTTGTCGATTCATATACTGTTATTTTCAATTTCATTTCATTTCCAAACATATTTCTTTAGAATGTGAAATTAGTGTGTGGTTATTGGTCTATCCTATGATTTAATATTTTTTAAATTTAGTCGTGTGTTATCTTTTGAATGGGTTGTTTAAAACATCAAGAATCATATTTAAAGTTTATAGCATAGTATTTTATTCTTTTATAAAAATAAAATAAAATATTAGTGTTTTCTTCACTATAAATCTAGGAAATAACAAACATAGTATATCATTGTTTTTACCAAAACAATTTATCTAGACCTTTTGTTTTCAATTTTTCGCATGATTATATCCACAATTTTATAGTAACTAGCTAACATGTTTAAAAAAACGTCAACCATATGATGTTTTGACCAAAATATACTTAATTCATATCATTAATAAGAAAATGTTGAATATATTTTTGGATATCAATAAATATTAGGAAACTAACAAGATACAGGCCACCCTTGCCAAAACATGAGCAACTTCATTAGCTTATTTACTAACAAAATTAACATGAGAGTTCATAAAATAATGGGCTAGTAAGCATTTACATTCCTTGATAATCTCACCAAACTATGACAAATTTTATTGTTGTCTATTCACATTATCCGTTACACTTTTTGAATCTACCTAACAATCCACACTATCCAAGTCGAGCTCATGCACCCATTTGATGGTTTCTAAGGACTAAAGCCTCCCCAGTTTCAATGTCGATAATAGGTGACACCCACTTTGTTAGAGCTAACAAAAATTTCCCATCCTCTTCTCAAACACAAACAGATATATCTACCTTGTTAAAAATCTTTGAGAAAGATGCGTCTGTATTACATTTGAAGCGACATGCAAAGGTTTTCTATAAGTATTGTTCGTAGAGGTTTCATTTTGGATAGAGATTCATGCTTGGATATGTTGAGCATTTATCCATCCTAAAAAATTTAATATGCACTATCACAAATTGTTTCCACTGACTCTTTAATATGGTTCCAAATATGATTATTTCTACCCTTCCAAATACTTCAAATAATGGTTGATACCAAAGCTTGTTGGTCTTGACTTAAATCCTACAAAAGAGAGAAAACAATAGATGTTAATGAGATGTTATTGCTTGCCACTTATTGAATAATAGGCCATAAACACACTAGCTCCCAACACATAATAATTTTTTAACAAAAGAAGACAAGGTGTTTATCATCTTCTAATCCTTATCTAAAAACACCAGAATAGACCAGGCATTAAACATATTTATCTATCAATTGCTTTCTTGTTGGCACACAAATCCTACAGTTATCTAAAAACACCAGAATAAACCAGGCATTAAACATATTTATCTATCAATTGCTTTCTTGTTGGCACACAAATCCTACAGATATGTCAAAGAATTTTTTTACCCTTGGAGGGGATTTTTATTTTCCACATGAGCTACCAATTCTCATAGATCCTAAGATGATTTATTTCAATAGCCTCTTCTATACAATAACGATATGCACTATAAATTGTATACATGCCATTTTTCTCAAACTTCCACACTATTTTGTCCACATGAACAACCTCAAATAAGGGAGTTTTAATAGCTTTTTCCACTTCCAATTCTCCAACAAGAGTATGAATTAAATTATAATTCCACCATTTTCCATAAGTATCCATCAAATTAGAGTGCTTCAGATTTTTTACTAACGATAGGGTTGACCAATGATTTTTCAACCATGAATTATCATACGACCAAATGTGCCCCCAAAATGGAATAGATTATCCTAATGTAATACTCCATCATAACCTCCTATAATAACAAACTTAGAACTCCAAATTCTTCGCCACACATAAGTGGGGTTATGTCTAATGGCTGACTCGAGAAAATCTTATCTAGGAAAATATTTAGCTTTGGATAAATGTGTGATCAACTTACCTGGATTTTTCATAAACTTCCAAGCTTGTTTACCAAGCATAGAATAGTTTAAGGTATTTAAATTTTTAAACACATACCCTCATCATTCTCATGCATAGACAAACGGTACCAAGACAACCAATGAATACCATTAGCATGAATCATGTTATACCCCACCATAAAAGGTTCATCATTTTCTTAATTTCATAACTTATGGACGATGACAATAATAAAATTCTCATGAATTAAGAAGGAATATATTTAAGAACACTTATTACTTCAAGAATTTATCTTTTTCCAAACATTTTGCATAATAAACTAGAAAGTGGCTTATCTAATTCTTCCAATCATGAACAATAGACTGAAATATTTTCATGTTCCCAAAAGTTATTGAACCTCTAGAAAATTAGCTACCTTGCCCTTGAAATTATTAGAAACATTTCTACTACAAACTATTTCTATTTTTTGAAGATTAATGCCTTGTCCCGCGACTTCTTTGGAAGTTGTAAGAAATTTTTTCAACGCATTCACTTCATTCACATCATCCCAAAAGAAAAGGAATCAACCATCAACAAACAAAAGATGATATATGATATGAGCATTCTTACAAATTTTGAGGCCATGTATACCTTACCTAGCTTCATCTTGTTTAATGAGTGTCGAAAGACCTTCAGAACACAAAATGAAAAGATATGAAGACAATGGATCACCTTGCCTTAAAATAGGACCCAAAACAATAGGATATACCATATAATCATTAACAATCACAAAATAGTCCATAATTTCCACACAAATAGTAATCCGTCATATCCACTTTTGAAAGAAACCCATTGTTTTGAGAACATCCCTTAGATAATCTCGGTCAATTTGGTCATAAGCTTTATTGATATCAAGTTTAAGAGATACCTCTCCAACTTTGGCTCTCGTTTTAGTCTTCATATGATGAACCATTTCAATAGCTACCATAACATTGTGATCAAGAATAGACCGCTGATTGGTTTTCATATATGCATTTGTCCGAACTTTTTTAAGTCGATTAGCAAGGAATTTAGCTATCACTTTGTACAACACATTACAAAGCGCAATCGATCTTCAGTTCTTCATGGAAATTTGAAATTCACTTTTCGAAATTAAAGTAATGTTAGTCATATTGAGACTTGCTGGAAAAACACTAGATTTTAGCCATGAACAATAAGCACTAAAAATTTTAGGACCATAAGTATCCCATAAATACTTATAGAATCCTAGATTAAATCTATCTAAGCCAGAATATATGGTTGTCTGCATAGAAAAAACGACCTTCTTAAATTCCTCATAAGAAAATGTGACTGTTAACATATCATTATCTCCTTTGGAGATGGTAGAACTCAACACATAAATAATCAGCTCTCGTGAACTTTGAACTTTTTGAAACAAATATGAAATAATCTCTTGCAATCATGCATATACCACCATTCGAAGTACATGCTTCCCCATACGAATTTGTTAACGATGTTATAATATTAAGCTTTTGTTGTTGTTGCAGTATGATAAAATCGAGGATTCAGGACCCAATTTTGTACCAGTGTGCCTTTGACCTTCGTTTTTAAAATGGGTTATGTTTAACAAAAAGAGAGTTCATGCGCTTTCAAAGTGCTATATAATAATTGATATTCCCTTGACCAACATTCAAACAAACCTATTCAATCTTTCTATGAAACTTCTCAATTTCTATTCTTAACTTATGGCAAATTGTCTTTACTCCATTTTATCATTCTTTCTCCACAAGTTTCGAACATACCCACAATATTATTATTACTATTATCACTTTTATTCCATTGATTAATAAAAAATTCGTTAAAATTTGGTTCAATCAACCGCACATTGTCAATCTTGAACTTATTACATATCTTATACGACGTCCTACTTGCTTCACAATAGACAAGACTGAGATAATAATCTTGATGTGATAACAATTAAACACTTCATTTTTTCTTTGAAAAAAGAATACACTAGTCATTATTAACTAGTTATTCAATCTATCTTTCCTTCAATTGCTCAATCTAAATTCAAACTCGATCTTAAACCAAATAAAAGGATACAACGGTATAGGAACATCAACCAAACTCGCGTCTATAACTCTTTTTTTTTTCTCTTTCGACTTTTTAATTGTTTTTAGTTATCTTGTTTTGTTGTAGCTAAATATAAAGAAAATAAAAAAAAATTGTTTAAATTTTCCTAATTTTTTTCTATATAATGCATATAAATCATGTTACCAATATAAAAGGCTTTTTATTTTCCTTCTTTACTCCTTAGTACTTATCCTAAATCTTGACACCTCAAGAGTCTCTAACTTTCTTAAACTCTTTACCATATTTTTGCCAGAGAAACTTTACTTTTTACAATATTAAAACATAAAAAGCAAGAAAAATCGTGCCTTCATGTAGTGAAATTTCACTCAAATACTCCACTTTTTCAAAAAAAAATTCCCAAAATAATTCACTTTTTAAATTAATTCTCTATCTATCCCACTTTTCATAACAAAAAAAAAAAGAATTCGCAGGTAAATCCAGTCATCTACGGATTTTCCTAAATATTTGACATTACCTGCGAATTTACTTGTGGATTTACCTATATCATAGGTAAATTCACAAGTAAATCCGTAAGTAATCTCAAATCTACAGGAAAACCGACAGGTAATTGAATTTTTTTTTAAAAATTATATGAGGTCGCTAATTCAATTGACGATTCTTCTTTAATTTAATTTTTTTTTGTTTTAAAAAAGTGGAATAAATTAAAAATTAATTTAAAATATAGGATAATTAAGGATTAAAGTTAAAAAAGTGATGTAACTTGATAAAAGTTTCTCATTTAGTTAGGTTAAAAGTTAAAATGAATCAACTTGTGTAGTAAACTCATTTTCTCGTGTACAAATAATTTTGAAGTTATTTATATAAAAAATATAATATATAATAAATGTGCCTTAATGATACTAAAATAAAATATAATTAAACGCACATAGAAAATGTTTGTGTCAAGATATGGTCTTAAAAAAATAAAAGGAATAGTAGTACAATTTTTTTAATACTTACTTAATATAAACCACTTTTGACACATAAAATCACTAATGCCTTTCCACTATACACACATATACAAGAAAGCATCAAACCAAGCACATAAAGGAATCTTCCTCAAAACTAAAAGGGCACTTTTGTAAACCAAAACTTTATCATTTTCACTATAAATTCTTGAACCACCACTTCACTTATTTTCACTACCTTCCATAGAGAAACAAAGAGAGATTAGTTCTTAGAAAAATTCAAAGAGTGAAAAGAAAAGAAAAATGAGGCCAATAAATAGTGTATCATCATCAACAACATCAACCAATGTTATCAAGATATGGAAATCACCAATTCCTTATCTCTTTGGTGGTTTAGCACTAATGCTCATTTTGATTTCAGTTGCATTGGTGATTCTTGTATGCAACTACAAAAAACGCGGTTCTTCGTTGCAATCTTCGAATTCGGATGAAGAAATGAAGCAAGTAACGTCTAAGAATGTTGAGATGGTTAATTCCGAGCCCGAAGTGCTTGTGATTATGGCTGGCGAAGTTAAACCTACTTTTTTGGCAAAACCGATTATCAATTCTTCTTTGCCATATTGCACGTGCGGAGCTGAATCAAGTTCGACTCAATCATCAGGGTTAACGAACGAGGAAACGATAAGTAATTAAATAATTAAGTTGTTATTATGAGCAACAAAATTTTGATGAATTATAGAGAGCACTTCCTTTTTCACGTTCAAGTGGTTTTGTGAGCACTTGAATATGATCACTTTAAGATGAGTTTTTTGTTTTTATTTTTGGGATGAATTTTTTTTTTTTTGATAATGAAGGGATTGCGATTTTGCTACTAAATATGTTCTTTTTAATAAAGTTTAAGAATATAATAACTAATTGATTTTTGTGTCATTATAGTATCTCGATCTACGTAATCGGATTTCTTAATTACGTATTAGAGAAATATCGAATACTTAATCATAATATATATTTATAAGTTCGAACATAGATCAATATTTGATGAGAAGAATATTCATTATCAAATGTTAACTCGATTTATCTTAGGAATAATGTATTAGAAATCGACCTAAACCGGTTATTAAATTAATTGAATCGAGAATAACATGAAAACTCCTGAACTATTTGTTTTTATATATTTAAATATAAACATATTCTTGCAATTTTGTTATCATTAAATTATGATTTTGGAATTACATTCTCTTGAACACAGTCCATGAATTTAAAAATAAAAAGAGTATAAATTGGCATGTCACATTGAAACAATATTTTTCTCTGTTTCGATTTAGCATATGATTCCATATGTTTTGTGTGTCAAATTCTAAGAGAAATGAATGACACAAAATGCAGAAGTGTCTATATACTTAGGAAGCAAAAGCAAAATTTATTTTATAAAGTGAGTCTTCACCAATAACCAAATAGAAACAATGTTTAGTGCTCAAGAGAACATATCTTAGTAATATAAAATTATACAACTTTTTTTTCTTCTTATTATTAATAATAGATAAAAATATAGTTAAAAAAATGATTAATTTATATAATTAAAAGGCTCTTTTTTAGGAAGAGAGACTAATCAGAGAAGAAACCCTAATAAATAAAAGTTCGGTCGGATATAAGTAAATCTAAGGATTTGTTTGGTGAAGTAAACCCTAAGCATGAATATGAGATAAAATAATGATTGTGATTAAGATATCTAAAATGAGATTAAGATAAAGAAAAGAGAGAATAATATTTTGGTGGGTTGATGATGAAATTAATCAGTGGCTAGAATTGAAGTCCTTAAACACATCAAAGTCACATAAGAAAATGGTATAATGGATAACACAGCATCTAGGCATGTGAAAGTGGAACCCTTTTGTTTTTAATAGCAAAATGTTTTCTTTTCTTTCACTTTCTATCACCATTAATCATTTTGCCATTAGTCTTTATATTTTGGCAGCGGCGAAACGCACTTGTTTCTTAATCTCTTTTACTCTTTTCCTTTTCTACTTTTTCATCCATCAATTTTGCCTTTTCTTCTTTTTTTTTCAACTTGCTTCCTTTTTATATATATATATATATATATATATATATATATATATATATATATATATATATATATATATATATATATATATATATATATATATATATATATATATATATATATATATCATTAATTATTTAATTTTAATTATTTGGATTAATATCTATTTTATCTCATTAAATTATAATTTTTGAAAAACCTATAAAAAAAATGTTTAAATGTTTCCGAAGATTTTTTGTTTTGTTTTGTCATTCAAAATTTAATCATAAAAAATAATGACATGACGGAGAAAGTTTTTGAAAATCGTCAATTTGATTGAAGGCAAAATAACTATCAATCTTTTGAAACTAACTTCACATTTTAAAGATCGTAGAAGGATAATTTTTTTTAAGGATCAAACAAAGAATTTTCATATTATAGAAAAAAATTCAATCTCTTATAAGAATTGTACATAAAGAATCTGAACAGTTGTTCGTGGTTTTCAGTTGGGACTGTGATATGTTGGTAGGAGGAAAGAGTGGGGTACCTGTAAGATATTTCGACGCTCAAGTAAGTTTTAGAATGAGATAACTAAAACGTAAGTGATAGAAATTCAATACCTGACCCTCCAAAGATAGAAGATTTTTATAGGGCCATTTATCCGTAAGAAGCAGACGCGTTGCATTTGACTAAACCTAACTGCCTCCATAAATCAGGTGGACAGTTGACCGCGTGGAAAACGTTATGGTGCGTGAGGGAAAAATCTCCAACGGCTCTATGCCAACGACTATTTTCTTACAACAACATATGTTTATTGATCTCATAATGGACTCGTATCCAATTGAATACTAAATTGAGGTTCAATTTAGCGTAGGACATATTCTCAATCTGTCCAGAATAGTATTTTTAAAAATCACCAATTTAAAATGGGAAAAACATGTATTAACCTTAATATTTTATATTAAATATGATACAAAGAATGATTTATTAAATGTTTATAGTTGTTTGGTAATTGCTTTTGTTAAACGCGGCGACTTGGAGTTGCAAATATTGGCCAAATGGAGAGGAAGTCTACAAATTGAAATTTGAAACTTGAAAACAGCTAAATAAATGTGATTAAGTGGGGATTAAAAATATGCAAATTGGGTCAGAACCAAAATGATGTGACATAAAGTAAAGGACACATTTTAATGAATGTTAATTTAATTGGTAAAAAATGGACTCATAATTCAAAGATTCATTTTAAATTCTTATTAATAAATAAAAGATAAATATATTTTTTTAATATTTTGTGAATGAATTCTCTCCATTTTCTTTAAAGAAGTGTTTATCACTATATTTTTTTTTTTTTACAAACTAGCAAAAAATTCGTACAAAATTTGTGCGTATGCACGGTAAATTTATTTAATATAATATAATATATTTAGATACATATATAAATATAAAATGAAAAAAATAGATTAAGAAAAGAAAATTTGTATATTTGAAAATAAAGAATTCACCTCTCAATTAAAAGTAATTGTTGGTTAAAATAAAATATATATTATTCTGATATTGATTCGTGAAATAAAAAGTTAATGATGTACACCATTATTGAATAATATTCAATTTAATTCGATATAAAATATTTTTAGATATACATGTCAATTATGACATTTATAATGTGTTACTTAATTATAAAATGAATATTAGTCATATAAATTTAATCATATTAAATAATCATATAAAAAAAAGAAATCCATAGAAATAATTTCTTTTTTTAACATTTGTCATTATCAAAAGGCAAGAAAGACAAAAAAAAAAAAACTAAAATACAAATATAAAATTGAGAAAAGGAAGAAGAAGAAGCAAAATAATCATTTTAAAAACTTAATTCATGCATAATTGTTTTAATATTCCTAACTCATTTCTTATAAATTAACATAATCAATAATAAACAGAAATAATATTAATTAACACAATCAATAATAAATAGAAACAATAAACAATATAAATCATGACAAATAGAAAATAAAGGCAATTTTATTAATTTGAAAATAAACTTGGACTGAAGTACGGGACAACAGTACAATCTTGGCGTAATAGATTCTTGTGGAAAAGTAAAAATAACAATGGTAGTGGCTTGAAACAATGGTAGGAAGTTATTACTATGGTTCGGTAAAGGTACGGAAATAGTAAACTAATGCAGAAAAATAAACTAGAACAAAGCTCTGAAGAGTGAAAATAAATTGGGCTTCAATGGTGAAAATGGCCAAAAATTAGGATTAGGTTGAAGCTCCCTTTGTAAATCAAATTAGCTTCTATTTATACTGGTGATGTAGACTGAGTTGTTGAGGAAATGCAGGAGAAATTATTTCTGGGCTTTGGGTACGATGGTTGACTGGTACTAGATTGAGTGAGAAAATAACGGTCGTCACAACGTCTCTGTTTTGACTGAGGCGCGTTTATAATTCCCTATTTTTGACATGTGACGGTCGTCCTAGCTTTAAGACGGTCGTACCAAAGTCGCAATGTGTGACGGTCGTCTTAACACTGTGACGTCCGTCTGGGCATTAAAATGAAGAAACCGTTGTTTTCTGTCATCTGTCACATTTTTTCTGCTAAAAGCTTTAGTTCCCTCTCATTTTAACTCATTTTCTTCTACAAGTCATATAAATCGGAATACCTGCAAAAATATACAAATACCTCGCATAATATCGTTCAAATTACGAAAAATAATAACTTAATTAATTGAAAACCAGGCTAAATAATCAATATAAATCGTGTTATCAAACTCCCCCAGACTTGAATCTTTGCTTGTCCTCAAGCAAACATTCAATAAGTTTTTGAAAATATCCGTCAAACACAAACACGAAACATAATGTCTATCCATACGTGGTTGTATGGCATTTTTCTAAAAGAACCAATAGTAACTCGAACACTAAAGATACACTAATGACACGAAAACATAATGCTCATAAACCCCCTATACAGACTAGTCTAAATCATTCTATTATAGCTCAACCTAATGCTCTCGTTTCTATTTCACCCATTTTCATTCTGAGCAATCACATTAAGCCTTTTACCTTTACACGCGCATAGTGGAGTAGCATGTTGATGAATTTGATCTTTTTAAACACAGAGTCTGGTACACAAGTGTGGTAACCCTTTATATGTACTGAGTACAAGTTGTGGGGGATCGAATCGTAATTCGCCCTTCCGAGTTCAGAACCAGATACCTCTGAACCAACCAACATCAGACTTTGCTTTGCCTATTTTGCATGTTTTTTCATCCTTTAGAATTAGTGCAACTCAATTATTTTATCATTGGCATGCTTAATCTTAAGTTTCTTTTTTTTCTTCTTTTTGGTACTTAAGTATCAATCACTTATTTGCATCGTCTCTCCATGTAGCTTGTGCTTAAGGCGGTGTTGACTGCTAATATAAACTATTCGGGCCTAATTTAGAACAAAAGCTTCAGGTTTCGGTATAAAAGGTATTCAAATTGATATCGCATATCTAAGGGTCTAAGGTGTCAAGACTGTATCAATCTTGTTAAGTCTTTTTTTAGTTTTCTAACATAGCCTATCAACTTATATACTCGTAGGGTATGTCGAGGGAATGCATTCTTATTGGAGAAAAATTTGTTATAGCTAAAAATAATAGAGGGAATCAAATAAACGAGAATATTTTGATTAATAACTTGGTTTCTGATGAAACATACAGAAACAGAAATACTAACTACCCATCTCCCACACTATCGCGGACATTATCCTCAATGTTGCGAGATAAAGGTAGACTACAAAAGAAAAACAAAAAGGGAAATTACAATAAAAGAAAAGGAAAAACAATTGTGGTTCTCTGCCTCGTTCTCCGCCTCATAGGTTCCTTTGCCCATATTGTGCAACATGATCAGGTATACCCATGTGATGGATATAATCATGCAGTTCTTGCACCTGCCGAGTCACTACACCAAGTCCTTCTATGGCGCCTATAATGGTTCCTCTTTGGGCAGTTTGTTCCAGTTGGATTTGTCCCATTAGAGCCATTATCTCAGCATACTGTCTCTAGTGGCGCTCGTTTCTATGGGCATCTAGCTCATTCCTTTGAATAACTGCTGTGAGAATATCATCATTTGTTGCTTGTTTTCGTTCACTTCTACGACGACGTCTGGAGGAAGTGCCAGCGACGTCATCGGTGGAGGTTGCTCAGGTTCTTGCTCAGGCTCTTGTTGTTGTGGATGGTCCATCAACTCTTCAAAAACATCTTGTGGAGGCTCTTCCGGTGCAGCAACATTTAGTCCTTCAAAAACATATTAACTCTCTGTGAGGCTTTTTAGAAATGAAAATTTTCTAAAACTGCCTTCATGGAAAAAAATGTTGTGACAACCTCAAGACCACTGGAACTTCTTTACATTGATCTGTTTGGACCGGTGAAAACTGTTTCAATCAATGGAAAGAAGTATGGACTAGTCATTATGGACGATTACAGTCGATGAACATGGGTCAAGTTTTTAAAACACAAGGATGAGTCATATTCTGTGTTCTCTACCTTTTGTTCACAAGTGAAAAATTAAAAGAATTGCAAAATTGTTAAGGTTATAAGTGATCACGGGGGAGAGTTTAAGAACATATATTTTGAGGAATTGTTTGATTCCGAAGGAATTTCCCATGACTTCTCCTGTCCCAGAACTCCATAGCAAAATGGGGTTGTGGAAAGGAAAAGTAGGTGTTTGCAAGAAATGGCTTGAACCATGATCCAAGAAACCAACATTGCAATGCACTTATGGGCTGAGGCAGTAAATAAAAACTGTTATATTCAAGACAAAGTCTCTATTAGACCTATTATGGAAATAATCCATATGAATTGTGGAAGAACAGAAAGCCCAATATTTATTATTTCCATCCTTTTGGATGTGTATGTTATATGCTGAACACTAAAGAGAATCTTGGCAAGTTTGACTCTAAAGTACATAAATGTTTGTTGCTCATATATTTTGAATGCTCTAAAGGCAACATAATATACAACACAGAGACACGAATTATGGAGGAATCACCTTCTCAGAACCCAAGGAGGGAGAAGAAGAGAAAGAAGGAGAAGCTAAAGAATTAGAGACTCCTTCACCAGAACAAATGATGAGTCTCACACAGAACAATAGTAGACTCAGATATTCTCATTCTGAAGAACTAATTCTGGGAGACAAATCTGCCCAGTCAGAACCAGATCCTCTTTCAGACCTTTCGAAGAAAATCTTCATGAGTTGGTGTCTCTGATTGAACCAACAACTACATAGAAAGCTCTCAAAGACAATGATTGGGTTTTGGAAATGGAAGAAGAGCTGAACCAACTCACTAGAAACGACATATGTGATCTTGTTCTGAAGCCTAAAGGTGTTCATGTCATTGGAACCAAGTGGGTCTTCAGAAACAAGTTGAATGAGAAAGGTGAAGTAGTCAGAAATAAGGCTCGACTAGTTGCACAAGGTTATAGTCAGCAAGAAGGAATTGACTATACTAAAACCTTTGATCCAGTCGCGAAGTTAAAATTTATTCGCTTATTAGTTTCTTTTATTGTAAATCATAACATCATCTTATATCAGATGGATGTTAAGAGTACATTCTTAAATGGGTATATCTTTGAGGAAGTGTACGTTCATCAACCTCCTGGATTTGAGGATATTAAAAATCTTGATTCAATTTTTAAACTAAGGAAATCATTGCATGGCCAGAAACAAGCTCCCAGAGCTTGGTATGAAACACTCAGTACATTCTGTCGCTCCCGAGATTTTCATCCTAGTACAAACGCGAAAGTGGCGCAGAAAAGATAGAGTCGTCAGCCAGGCATTTTTATCTCGAAAGAATGGGAAAGGTAATGTTGCACAAACCTGAGGAAGAAGGAAAGAACAAGGCCTTGCGAACCAAAGATCTGGGTTCAGGAGTCGGTTACGACCTGGGAAGGTATTAGCACTCTAGATCGTCCGTTGTACCCGACGGGATCCACGCTTGTTTGTTTGTTTCAAAGGGTAAAAGAATATAATTGTTGTTGAATAAAACTACTGCTGGAACTGGAATGGAATGAGAAAGGGAACTTAGAAAGGAACTGGAAAATGTAAAGAAAGAGGGGAAAATGTAGGGAAAATAAAGAATGTGCTCGAACGGGCCCTACCCCGCTGCCTATGTACCTCATCGAGAAAATGAGGATCAGAGTCGACGTAGTTCGCCTAACTAAGGTGGGAACTATTTTTGTGTTTTTTAGGATGACGTTTCCATAGCTCTAGCTCAGGTGTTACCGGCTCTGGCTCGAGGGTGTTTACAGTATCGTTGTTTGAACTGATAAGGTGTAAGGAAACATACCTCAACCTCCCTACAAAACAAGGGTTAATGGTGTACATTTAATAAAAAGGAATGAGGTAAACACATACCAAATAATTCCTAAGGCAACCTGGACCTAAACTAGACTCAATCTTAAGTTTAAGGGTGCCTACACTATGCTAAACTAAAATTCAGCAGCTATTTACAACACTTAAACACACAATCAGCTATGAAAGACAGCACACAATACAAACAACATACTACAACTATCAAACAACATGAAAGTAGGTGTAAAAAGTCACAAACAACATGAACTACACAACAACCAACATACATTTTGCAGCTCCTATATACAGAGACAATTATGAAATGTAAAATGCAGCTTTGATTATTTTCATTTTTTATGCACAAATTCAATCATAAAATTCTCAATTAACATGAATATGCAATATGAATATGGATCAAACACATAATTGAATGTCATGGTTATTTTTGAGGGATTATGCAAGAATGCACCACATGATTTGTTATGCAACAAGTATGCAAAATATGGCACATGAACATGGCTTATGAACATTGATCATGAATATCCAACATGATACATCACCAAGACTGCCAAGCTTAACGCAAAATTCAGAATTGAATTGATGTGAATGACGTGATCAAACATGCAACCAAAAGCAACCAAATGCACATACATACATGGTTATGTTATATGCAACATATACATTGATACAATGAGATGCAAATGAGTTAACGAAACATGCGAAAGATGCAAAAACAGAATGCAACATGATTATTTACATGACAAAAAATGCATGGACATAGCAACAATATGCAATAAGCCAATTCATGCATAAACTAACACATAAACACAAAATATGCGAAATGGATGGAAGCATGTCGAAATGACTCGAAATGGAGGAATGAGATGTCGAAACTAATCTTGAAAATTCCCTAAAATCAGAACCTATCAATCTATGGTGGTAAAGGGAGAAGCAATGCCCAAGAAAGAGGGAAAAATCACTTTATGCAATCGACTTATTTCCTAAAGCTCCTAATGTAAATACTATCTAGTGAGCACAAATTTTAACCTAAAAGCCACGATCTAAGCCTTAATGGCACCTATGATAAGCTATAATTCTAACTAAGAACAAACAAAGTGATCAAATCGTAATCAAGACGAAATTAAACGGTCAAGCGCATACACAACGATAAACATACGAAGAATGTCGTCATGGCGAGATGAAGGGAATAAGTTAAATCAAGAAGTGGATTTAGATCACCAACCTACGAAGCAGAGGATTGCTTCGGTGAGTGTTGCGATGTAGATCGGAACGCAAATGGAGAAGAAAACCGGAGAGTCGAAGCTTCAATCCGCGAACGCGCAAAATAAATGTGGTTGATGATGCTTCTTGATGACACTTGAGCAATAACCTCCAATAAGCTCAAAACTCTTCCAAAATCAGAATTGATTCTTCAATTAAGCTTCACAATGAGATGATTAGTGGAGGTTTTAGCTTCAAGTTCTTCAAATTCCAATGAAGAATTTGAAGAACTTCTTATGAAGCTTTGGTGAGAGGTTGAAAATGGTGGAAAAGTTTGGGAGAAGAATGAAAAAGATGAAGTGAAAATGAAGAAGAATAATGGAAAAAATGGGGGAGAGCTTTTGCTTTGGGATGGTTTAGGTTTAAATAATATGTAGAATTGACATGAGGTTTGGGTTTGGAGGTTGCTTGGGAGTTAGGCTAGGTTTGGAGTTGGTTAGGATTCTAGAGAGTTCTAGAGTATTCTTTGGAATAATCTAGAAGATGGTAGAAGATGGTGAGTTGGCTCTTCTAGAACTTTCACACTTGAGCTGAATCCAATATGCATTGGAGTATGTTACTTGTGGTGAGGATAAGTGGAATGAAGGGGCAACCTATTTGCAACTCAATTGATCAATGATTGATGCGTCAATGTTTTGCTCAATACATGACAATTATGGTAGTGGTATTTGCAACCAATTGCAGCCCATATGCAATGTATTTTGATGCCAAATGCATTTATAACATGAACAAACCATAAAACAACTTGAAATCCCATGAAAATGCAGAAAAATGCACAAAAAAACAGGTTTTTCTACAGCATGCGTCGATACATAAGCCTATGCATCGATACATAGCCTTTTTATGTACAACATGCATCGATACATAGCACGTATGTGTTGATACATAGTGTTTTGGAGTTCAGTATGTATCGATACATAGGCTTATGCGTCGATACATGGCCCATTTATGCGTCGATACATAAGTCGTATGTATCGATACATAACCTGCTGCATTGCCTTGTTTTTGCCCAAACTTTGAACTATCACATCTCTCTCAATTTTGATCGTATGAAGGAGTTCCACATATGGATTTGAAGCTTAGAATGTCCTATTTCATTTTATCAAGGTAGAATTTTCATAGGCCTCTTATTTTTGGGAAAAAAACCTCTCTTGAAGTGGATGCAAACATGACCAAAACTTGCCATTTTTGGAAATCCAAATTTTCCAAAAATGGTAAGTTTTAGTTTTTCTTGATTTTTCATGATCCCTCCATCATTTCTTGATCAAATTTGAACCATAGGATCCTTGTAACCCTAATTACATGATTTTGATCTCAAAAAGTCAGGAGTTGACTTTTTCTTCAGCATGGTTGACTTTTCCCCAAATCCTTGATTTTCAGTCATCTGGCCCATTGAACCTCTTCCAAAATGCATTTGTGGACGAAATTTGAACCCTAGGCACTTGAAATCATATATAAGATAATGGAATCCCCTTTGAATCAAAATTTCATGGAGAAGCCCAGTAGAGGTGAAACCCTAATTTGGCCATTTTCATCAAGAGATGTTGCACTGCTTGCCTCCTCAGATCAATTCAAATCTTTCCATGGCTTGTGGCTTCAAATGAAGGCTTGTGGGATGTTGTGAACTATTTTCAAAATGTTTAGAAGCTTTATGGTCCTTTGATTGCCTTTGTATATCCTTCAATTGCTTCAATCATTGATCACATACATATGCCTTAGCTATGCTACACATGATGCAATGTTGTTGGTTATTTTATGAATTTATGTATGCTAAATGCTATGCAAAATGTTGAGGGAATGAGAGGGAAAATTTTGGGGTGTTACACATTCATGTTGGAAAATGATTTCACCAGAGGAATGGTTGATACTATACTCTTTTGTAAAATGTTTAAGAATGAAATCCTTTTTGTATAGATTTATGTTGATGATATCATTTTTAGTTCTGCTAATCATGTTTTATGCAAAGAATTTTCTAAGTTAATACATGAAAAATTCAAAATGAGCTTGATGGAAGAAATCAAATTCTTTCTGGGAATTCAGATTAATCAACATCCAAAAGTAACATACATTCATCAAAGCAAATATGCCAAAGAACTATTGAAGAATTTTGAGATGTCAAAAAGCAAATCTGCCAAAACCTCTATGCATCTAACATGCATTCTGGAGAAAGAAGAAGCAAGTTCTAAAGTGTGTCAGAAGATCTATCGTGGAATGATATGACCCCTTATGTATCCAACAACTTCTCGACCATATATTTTGTTCAGTGTTTGTTTGTGTGCCCGGTTTCAAACTGATCCAAGGGAAACTCATTTGACAGTCGTCAAGAGAATCCTAAGGTATATCAAGGGAACAACAAATATTGATCTAATCTACAAGAAGACTTCAGTATATACATTGTCTGGTTATTATGATGCAGACTATGTCAGAGATAGAATCGAAAGGAAAAGTACTTCTAGAAATTGTCAATTTCTAGGAAACAATCTTATCTCTTGGGCTAGCAAAAGGTAGTCAACAATAGCACTATCTACAACAGAGGCAAAATACATTTCATCATCTTTATACAACACTCAAATGCTCTGGATGAAGAATCAACTCGAGGATTTTCATATAAATGATGGTAATATTCATATCTTCTGTGATAACACAACTGTTATTCGTTTGAGTAAGAATCTTATTCTACACTCAAGAGCTAAGAACATTGAGATAAAACATCATTTTATCAGAGACTTTGTTTAGAAGGGAATTTTAATGTTAAAATTTATAGATACAAAACATCAATGGGCTGATATCTTTACAAAACCCTTGGTTGAAGATAGATTTCTTTTCATTCTGAAGAATTGAAATATGGGAAGTTGTCCAGAATAAATCCTTTTCAGAACATGCTTAAACCTTGTGTAAAACGAAGGTTCTAACTACAAGAAAATCTGGAGTTGTGAAAGTTCTGAGAGAGGCTTCTACTAGTTGGAGGACACTTTCTTCAGTAACTAAGTTAAGTTCTGAGTTAACTTGAGACAAAGCAAAGTGTTCACTACGCGCGTAAAAAATGATTTTCTAAA
Source organism: Lathyrus aphaca (assembly GCA_963966055.1). Taxonomy (NCBI): domain Eukaryota; kingdom Viridiplantae; phylum Streptophyta; class Magnoliopsida; order Fabales; family Fabaceae; genus Lathyrus; species Lathyrus aphaca. Next base: position 480,124,671 of record OZ014525.1, on the reverse strand, counting down.
TCATATTTATTATTAGTGACACCATGAGAACTGGGATTTAATGAATGATATTTTTTGAATGATTACCAACAATACTCTTCCAATTTTTTATGAACCTACTCTTACTTATTATAATTTTGATGGAAACAATGTTATGTTCACATTCTTCTCAATGATGAAAAACACAAGAGACATATAAATTATGATTATATTCGTCTGTGTTTAGTTGAATTTTTTAAACCTTTTTATTATGACAAGTATAACATTATAATATACTACATGTACTATATTTTTTAGTATGTCATTATTTTGGGAATTATTGTATATCTAGCATTGGTCAATCTTGATCATCTAAGTTCTGATAGAAACCAAGATTTGAGATGAAGATCGGTGATCAAATCATATTCAACAAGGAAGTATTATTTTCTATCCTGTGATTTGGAAACTTAAAATTTCTATTTTATGAGTCTTGGGATTAGGGGGAGACTCTGAACAAGCATAAATAAAATTTTGGGATTGTCAGAATCAGAGGGGGAGTATCTGATAAAGGGAAGATTATTCTGAACTCATCTTATGTCAATTCCCATTTATCATCTCATACAAAATTGGCTCTTCAAAATACATTGTTTTGTTATTATAAAAAAGGGGAAGATTGTGAGAACAAGATTTGGTTTTGCTCAAAATCTTTATGTTTTGAAAATAATAACGAAGTATTTAAGTGAAGGCAAATTTGATACTCAAACGTTTGTTATTGTGTAAGACTGAAAAACAAGTTCTAACTCTGAGGGAGTTCTCGCAAACCGAAGGTTCTGATATGATAATATCCTCTTATGCGCAAATTGGAAGCAAGACTGCTCAAGTGCCAACTCATTAGAAATATCTTGAGAAAAATGATGTTGTTGTTACAACATTTTCAGGGATTCTGACTCTGAATGAGTAAGACTCTGATACGACAATGTTCTGAAGACCAAGTGCTGGAGACTCTGAAGACTTGAGGTTCTGAAGACAGAATAATCTGAAGACCAAGTGCAGAAAGACTCTGAAGACTTGAACTTCTGAAGAACAAGGGTTTTGAAGACAAGTGTTAAAGTTCTGAAGACTGAAGACTTGAGATTCTGAAGAACCCACCATTCTTATCTCAACTCATGCTTAAATACAATTATCAATGAGAATCCCCTAAAGTTCTGAAGATAAGAATCAAGATCAATAAACATCCTTTTATCAACTCATGCTTCAATACATCTATGAACCAAAAGACTCTGACATTGTTATAAATAAGATTAAGTGTTACTCTTCTCTCTACTTATTCTTCAAACATCTATCAACCAAAAGCCTCTGAAGTTCTGAAGAAAAGAAGTAACGGTCAAGAAAGTTAATTTATCTTTATTCATGCTTCACATATTTATCAACCAGAAGCCGCTGAAGATCTGAAGATAAGAATTAACGGATAAGAGGGAATAGTACAATAGTACAAGGACACTTTGTCCCACTATCAATTCCACTACTCAATTATCCTAATTCGGTAGTACAAGAAGGACAATTGTGTGTACAATTTTTCACCCTCAGTAACGGCATTCCTTTGTCCAATTGTGATGTAACGAATATATTTCTCGAGCGCCTATATAAGGATTGTCAAGTGAAGAAGCAAAAATATGAACACTGCCATATCTTTTATGCAAGACTACAAAGCTCAAACTTTCAAATTTCATTTGTAGTATCAAGTATCAAAAGCTCTTAATTTGTGTTTACATCTGCTTATTTCAGAAGCACTTCTTTGTAAACAAAAGTTGTAGCAAACTATTGTTTTCATTCCCTAAAGTACCTTGTGTAGGTCAAGAGCTTTAAGAAGAATAAGGTTGCGGGTCTTAGTGGTTGTTAGTCACAGAGTTGTTGTGTCATTGTAATCTATTGAGATTATAGTGGATTAAGTCCTTGTTGAAGGAAAAATCACCTTGGCGGGTGTACTGGAGGTAGCTTGATGTTGTGTTCTTTCTTTCTTTTGATATTATTTTATTTGATTGAATTTGTTCTTATAGCGACTATTTTTGAAAACACCATTGAAACCCCCCCCCCCCCATTTCTAGTGTTTTCTCACACCTTAAAACCTACATGTTGTTCATACAACATTCATTAGCACTAATAATAGTTACCTTAATTGGTATTGACCAACCTCTTTGTAAGGTGACTTTTATATAAGTTACTTGGCAATTGCTTAACATAACGCTACATTTTTCCCTCCATATCCTTATCGGAACTTGTACTTTCATGGCCCGAACCTTGATTGGTTGCACAAGCCCAAGAATGGTTGATCTTTTGTGCTAATTTCATAATTATCAAATTTTTTGTTGTAGAGGATTTGATTCTATCAATCTTCTGATGAGTTTTTTTAATCAATGACTTGAGTACATCGTTCAACCATATAGTTCAATACGCGAGGCGAAATTTGGTTGTCGCTTTGAGCCTTTTGGCATGGTTACCTTTGTGGATGATTGAGTTCACCATATTATTATGTATATATTATATTGTTTTATTTCTTTCTTGCTCCTTATCCTTTTATTTTTACTTCTTGCTCCATTCTCTTTATTTATTATGCTTTATATCATTCATTATCATGTTTATGTTTATGTCATTATCTCTTGTGCTTTTCTTTTCTTTTTGTCCACTTTTGGACACCAAAAATATTAATAAAGACCTAAACACTTTAAAAGACTTGTTCTTAATTATGGACTATAATTACTATCCATTGCTTTGGAGGATCTCTACCTTTGTACTTCTTGGTTTGATTTGGACATATGGACTTAGTACTAGGATTTTATCTCCTTGCTTGATTATTATGGAGTGGTTACGCTAGCCTTTATTTGGCTCATCATTCGCTCAAAAGGATGAAATTATATGTTACATATGCTTTGAAGTGTCTCCAAGTGGTTAGATCTTTCTTACCTTAGCTCTTTTTCTTTTATTTTTAGGGTAGTCACTTCATCTCCCCCCATTCTTTAATTTTCAAAATCTTCTCCCTTTTTCAAAGGATTCTTTTTTTAAATTTTCACCTCTTTCATAATTCAAACCTTGACCTTGATAAAGTGATTTTTACAATTTTTACTTCTTTTATTAATTAATGCTAATGAACTTAAGCATATTGACACCATTTAAAAAAAAACCTTAAAAATGTAAAAACTCATTCACTCTCTTTTGTGCCTTGTACACTTTTTCTTTTAACTTTTTTCATATGTTTAGATATCTTAATATGTAGGGAATGAATCTACTTGTTCCTTAATATGTAGGGAATTAATCTCCTTGTTCATTCAATCCACAACCTAGTCAAATTGTAGATCATGCGGCTAAAATATTAAGGAACAAGGAGATTCCTATTATGAACGTTCTTTGGGAAAGATCGCACCCAGGCGAAGCTAATTGGGAGCTGGAGTATGAGATGCAAGAAACATACCATTATCTATTCTAAGTAATTCTTTAAAATTTGAGGACTAATTTTATTTTAAGGGGGATAATGTAATATGATATATCCTCTTAAATGTTGAATTCCTTGTCAGTTGAGACAAATTGAGTTCCTAAATGCTTTATTATTTTCCATTTGGGACAAATAGAGTAATTACTGAACTCGAATGAGACTAATTATTACTCAATTCATTTGACCTTTACTAATTAGTGCAAAAAGAACACTTTGGTAACGTTGGTAAATGGTAATTCATCCACTAAGGGATAAAATATTCCTAAGATAATTTCCTCATTAACTTTTACCATTCAATTATCTCATTTTGTTAGTACGAGAAATAAGAAAAGAAAGAGGAAAAGAGAAGGAAGGAAGAAAGGAAAACAGGAAAAGCTTGAAAGCAGAAATCAACTTGTATCATCAAGAACTAATCTTAGTCTCTACATTTGTATAAGTGATACATAAGTAACATAAGGTGAAAAGATTTAAGAAATCGATAAGAGGTCCCTTTAGAGCCTAGCATACCTATAAGATATGGGAACTCATTAAGATTATTATCTCACCCTACCATCATTATTGTTTTTCATATAGTTCCGTGCAGGTAAAATGCAAGGGCAATCTTACTTGATGATGTTTGACAACTCAAATTTTTGTTTATGATCTTCCGTTGTGGATCATATGAATAACGTACATAGATCCTAATTTCTGTTTAGCAACTCTTATATATCATGCGTCATATTTTGTATATTATTCATTTTGGACATGTATATATCATGATGTTGATAGGTTCTGATGTTGTATAAGTACTAGTTACACAATGTATTATGTATTTTCTTGATGTATATTATATATGGTTGTTACTGTTGTAATTAACTCAAAACCTATAAGAATTTCGACCCTTTCTTTCTGAACAAGAAAGGTTCTTGCGGAAGAATTAACAAAGAAGAAATAGAAATATGAAGTAGAAAAGAATTAGGGCTATAAGAGAATTTGGAGTGAAAGTTTTGCTACCCACAAATTGTGGAATTTCTTCTATTGATTCACTTTGCAACATGCAGAACTGTGAATTATAATATGTAGATGTTATTACAAAATAAGGGTTACTCCCTATTTATAGATTTAGGTTAACTTGCTCCCCAAGCTAAAAGCGCAAAACTATAAAAGCCCAAAATACCTATTTTGGAACTACATCAAATCTATCGATTTTAGATCTAAATCTAATCTATCTATTTTAGATTTAAATCAAATCTAAATCAAATCTGACACAAGGAATTACACTTTCAACAATTACGTAGGTGGTTTAGCATAAAGTATATGTTGTACTAATTTTTCATAGTATAGTCCTCTGATTGTCATTTGACAACGACTATATATTTTTTTTTCGAATTTGAAGTTTTCATGTTATATATTTATATTGTGATTATATTTTTTTTATGTCTATTTTCCTAACACACATGACCGTATAAAAATGATTTGAACATTCACATATAAAGTACATAATATTTAATTATTTTAAAATTATTATTTAATTTTCTGATTGAATACACTCAATTTATTTGTATTCACCTACTAACATTTGAATAAGATAATAAATATTGATGACAATACATATTCACCTATGTGGAATATTGGAACAAACCCTAGTACGGATAGCATATTGTCGAAGTCTGCTCACATGTTATTGTTTAATTGGGCCTTGTGTTATGGATCCAATTGTTTAAGTTAGCTTGTACCCTAAGTTAGCTTGTAATGGGTAATTTTTAAAAAGCCCATTAGGTTAGTATGTTAGTTTTATTATAAATAGCATACTCGTCTCTCATATTTTGAATAAGGGAAAATAGGAAGATAAAACCCTAATTCAAAAGTGAGAGAGGTTATTTTGTTATTCTTGTATACTTGTAATCTTGTTTTAAGAGAAAGGGAAGAATATAAGTTTATAACCAATCCTTGTTGTTATCTTTGGTAACCATAAACCCTAACCATTGTGGGTTTCTTGAGAAACCTATTATACTTTGTTTTCGAAGGTATCCTATTCACAACAAATTGGTGCGGTGAGCATGGAGAAGATGCCTTCAACAAAGTATGAGATTGAAAAGTTCACTGGAGTGAACGATTTTGGTCTGTGGCGCTTGAAGATGAAAGCCCTAATTGTTCAGCAGGGTTGTTTGGAAGCATTGAAGGGAGAGAAGTCCATGAATGTTGTGTTGACCGCATCTAAAAAAACGGCCATGATTGAGAATGCATACAACACAATATTGTTGAGCCTTAGTGATAAGGTTCTTCGACAGGTATCAAAGGAGACGACGGCGTCAGGATTATGGTTGAAACTTGAAGGTTTATACATGACCAAATCATTGGTGAATCGACACTACCTGAAGCAAGCCTTGTATTCATTCAAGATGAGTGAAGAAAAAGTGTTGGTTGAGCAGTTGGATATGTTCAACAAGCTGATTCTTGATCTTGAAAATATTGATGTGGAGATCGATGATGAAGATCAAGCGTTGTTGTTGTTATGCACTTTTCTCAGAACACATGCTCACTTCAAAGAAACCCTCTTGTATGGAAGAGAGTCCATGACCTTTGAAGATGTTCAATCTGCCTTGTACTCTAAGGACTTGAATGAACGAAAGGAGCATAAACCTTCGACGATTGGGGAAGGTTTGGTCGTTAAGGCGAAATTCTTGTGAAAGGATGGTAAGTTTGACAAGAAGAAGGGAAAATGTCAACAGAAGTCTTATAGTGGTGAATCATCTGGTGTTCGATGCTATCATTGTAAGAAGGAGGTTCACATTCGAAATATGTGCCCTGAATGCCTGAAAGATCATGGAGGTAAGGATAATGGCAACACGACCATTGTTCTAGATGGTTTTGAATCATCTGATGTTCTTGTGGTTTCAAGCGGCGACTCAAGAAAAGAGTGGATTATGGATTCAGGTTGTACTTGGAACATGACTCCAAACAAAGATTTGTTCGAGAAATTATGTGATCAAGATGGTGGAACAGTGCTGCTGGGAAACAACAAAGCTTGAAAAATTGCAGGTATTAGATCTGTGAGATTCAAGCTCCATGATAAGTCAATAAGACTATTGACTGAAGTTAGGTATGTAACTGACTTGAAGAGAAATTTGATTTCTCTTGGTGAATTCGACAAGAAGGGATATGTTTTTCAAGGAGTGAAAAGTATTCTAAGAGTTATGAAGGGGTCGAAGGAAGTCTTGAGAGGCGTGAAGAAACAAGGCTTGTATACCCTTGAGGCTGAAGTTGTAAGTGGTTCGACAAACGTTGCATCCATGAAACTGTTGTCGAAGACAAAATTATAGCACATGAGATTAGGCCATGTCAGCGAGAGAGGCCTGGTCGAACTGGGGAAACAGAACCTTTTAGGTGGTGACAAAGTCGAGAAGTTGGAGTTTTGTGAACCTTGTGTATTTGGTAAATCCTGTAGGGTGAAGTTTAACAAAGGTAAACAAAGAACACATGGATCCCTTGATTACATCCATGCTAATCTTTGGGGGCCTGCAAGGAATCCTTCACATCCAGGTGCAAGATATTTTCTATCCATAGTTGATGACTATTCCAGAAAGTTATGGGTATTCATTCAGAAGACGAAGGATAAAACTTTTGAGAATTTCAAGAGTTGGAAGGTTCTGGTCAAAACTCAAACTGGAAGAAAGGTCAAGAGACTGAGAATTGATAATGGCCTTGAATTCTGCAATGAAGCTTTCGACAGTTACTGTGTCAAGTCTGGGATTGCAAGGCATAAGACTGTAGCAGGTACTCCTCAACAAAATGGTCTAGCTAGGAGATTCAATCGAACAATCCTCGAAAGGGTTAGATGTATGTTGGTTAGTGCTGGATTGAAGAAAGTGTTTTGGGCTGAGGCTATTTCGACAGCAACATATCTGATAAACAGATGTCCTTCGATTGTGTTAGATATGAAGACACTTAAAGAAGTTTGGTCGGGACATCCACCAGATCTCGACAAACTAAGAGTATTTGGTTATGTAGCTTAAGCTCACATTAGGCAAGACAAGGTCGAACCAAGAGCTCTGAAATGCATGTTCATGGGATATCCTGAAGGAGTCAAAACTTATAAACTATGGTGCCTAGAGCCATGTTACAGGAGGTGTATCACCAATCGAGATGTAGTTTTCAATGAAGTTGATATGGATTTCAAGAAAACTGACGATGTTGTCGAAGAGCTGGAGACTGATAATGACTACCTGCTGGCAAGAGACGGGTCGAGAAGAGTCATCAAGCCACCTCAGAGACTTGGGTATGCAGATATTATAACTTATGCCTTAATCTCTACAAGTGAGGTTCTAGACGAAGAACCTAGAGACTATAAGGAAGTTATGAGGAGTCGAAATAAGACTGAATGGCTGAAGGCCATGGATGATGAGATGAAATATCTTCATGATAACAACACTTGGGAACTAATCAAGAAACCTGTTGGAGCCAGGTTAGTCAGTTGTAAATGGATTTTCAAAGTTAAGGAAGGAATCGAAGGAGTGACGTCTAAGAGATACAAGGCAAGGTTGGTTGCAAGGGGGTTCACTCAGAAAGAAGGTGTCAACTTCAATGATGTGTTCTCTCCTGTTGTGAAGCACAGGTCCATTCGAATGTTGCTTGCCATGGTGACACAGTTTGTTCTTGAACTGGAACAGATGGATGTGAAGATTGTGTTCTTGTATGGTGATCTTGATTAAACAATCCTGATGAGGCAACCTGGAGGGTATGTCGAAGAGGGGAAGGAAAAGTATGTGTGCAAGCTGAAGAGATATTTTTATGGGCTGAAACAATCTCTTCAACAGTGGAATAGGATATTCGACAAGTTCATGGCACGCATAAGTTTCATCAGAAGTCAGTTCGACCACTGTGTTTACTTCAGATTTTGACCTGGTAATTCATTTGTTATTTTGTTGCTTTATGTGGACGATATTCTAATAGCAAGCAACAATGTTGAAGATGTAATGAGGGTGAAAGATGAACTCAATAAGGAGTTCGATATGAAGGATCTGGGAGCTGCGTCCAGGATTCTTGGGATTGACATCCGGAGAGATAGAAAACAATCAAGATTATGCTTATCTCAAGAGGCATACTTGAAGAAGATTCTTGATAAGTTTGGTATGTCGAATTCAAAGCCTGTTGTAACTCAAAAAAACCCTCAATTCAAGCTAAGTATAGGTCAGTGTCCCAGTACTGATGTCGAAAGAGCTTATATGAATAACATTTTTTATGCTAATATAGTATGTTCTTTGATGTATGTTATGGTCTGTACGAGACCCGACAAACATATGCAGTAAGTTAACTTGTAAGCAGGTACATGTCGAATCTTGGAAAGGCTCACTAGAAAGCATTGAAGTGGATTTTAAGGTACATAAATGGGTCTCTAAATAGAGTCCTAATTTATGGTGGAGCCTTGAGTGAAGATAGTAAAGCAGCAATCGAAGGATATGTCGACTCTGATTATGCAGGTTGTATAGATTTTAGAAAATCTATTTCAGGATATGTTTTCACTATGTTTGACACAACAATTAGTTGGAAAACAACACTTCAGAAGGTTGTTGCCTTATCAACCACTGAAGCAGAATATATCGCCCTAACTGAAGCTGTAAAGGAAGCATTGTGGCTTGAAGGTTTTAAAAAGGAGCTGAAACTTCAAGGTCGAAGTATCACTGTTAAATGTGATAGTCAAAGTGGAATACACATGTCGAAGAACTCAACCTATCATGAGCGAATCAATCATATTGATGTGAGGTTGCATTTCGTCAGAGGGATAATCGAGCGTGGAGAAGTCCAAGTGCTGAAGGTTTCGACAAATCATAATGTTGCTGATATGATCACCAAGACGTTGCCCAGTTGCAAGTTTTTCCACTGTATGCAGTTGATAAAGCAGCATGAAGAAATCTAGTTTGTTTCTTGTTAGTATATGGTGTGTTCCAAGGTGGAGATTTGTGGAATATTGGAACAAACCCTAGTACGAATAACATGTCGTCGAAGTCTGCTCACATGTTATTGTTTAATTGGGCATTGTGTTATGGATCCAATTGTTTAAGTTAGTTTGTACCCTAAGTTAGCTTGTAATGAATAATTGTTAAAAAGTCCATTAGGTTAGTATGTTAGTTTTATTATAAATAACATATCAGTCTCTCATATTTTGAATAAGGGAAAATATGAAGATAAAACCTTAATTCAAAAGCGAGAGAGGTTATTTTGTTATTCTTGTATACTTGTAATCTTGTTTTAAGAGAAAGGAAAGAATAACAGTTTATAATCAATCCTTGTTTTTATTTTTGGTAACCCTAAATCCTAACCCTTGTGGGTTTCTTGAGAAACCTATTATACTTTTTTTTCGAAAGTATATAAATTATACCTTGCACCCCTACAATTATCCTGATACCCCTACATAATTTTTTAATTCCAGTTTTGCCCTTTTAATATTTAAATAAAAATTTAAATTTTTTACCGAGAAGTCTGAATAAAAAAATAATATTTTTTAAATTTGGATTAGACGAACCGGATGTACAATGCGTAAGTAATCCGGTTAAGAAAATTACAAACCGGAAGTAACATTGTTACGTTTTCCGATTTAGAAAATTTCTAAACCGGAAGTAGCACACATATGTTATCCGGTTTGTAACTTTCTTAACCGGAAGTAGCAGGGTTGAGTTATCCGGTTTGTATTTTATTTTTTTATTTTGTTTATTTTTTTATTTATAAATTTTCAATTTTTTAATTTTTAATTTTCAATTTTTTTATTTATAAATTTTCAATTTTTATTTTTTTTATTTATTTTTCATTTATTCACTATTGATTTTTTTATTTTTTCAATTTTTAATTTTATAATTTTTTTAAATTTTTTTATTTTTTTTACATTCACTTAATTTTTTGGGAACATTCAATTTTTTATTAATCTTTTAATTCACTTAATTAACAAAAATATCTAAGAATATGAAGCGTAGTAATAACACAGATTTTTGTGTGTGATTATTTTAAGACTCTTTTGAATTAAAATAATAACGTAATGTCACTACTTAAATTATAATCAATGATGTTAAATTTTGAATTTATAATAGGATATTATAATTATTATACCATTATATCATGATTATAATTATTATACCATTATGAAAATTTAAAATTGAAAAAATAAAAAAATAAAATACGAACCGGATAACCCAGCCCTACTACTTTCGGTTAAGAAAGTTACAAACCGGATAACACATGTGTGCTACTTCCGGTTTAGAAATTTTCTAAACCGGAAAACGTAACAATGCTTTGTAATTTTTTTAACCGGATTATTTACTCATTGTACATCCGGTTTGTCTAATCCAAATTTAAAAAATATTATTTTTTTACTCTGATTTCGCGGTAAAAATTTTAAATTTTTATTTAAATATTAAAAAGATAAAATTGGGATTAAAAAATTATGTAGGGATATCAAGATAATTGTAGGGTACAAGGTATAATTTTTCGAAAGTCTGCACTGTTTATATTTAATTGTAGGAGAATTTGATGATATTTTTTCATGTGTTCGAACATTGTTTTGATGAGATTTGTTGAAGTTAGGGGGATAGATAAAACATACCAATGGGATATTCCATATGTAATAGATGATGTGCACATACAGTTGGATCACCACTCCTACGTCAATATGGCTTAGACTGTTAGACACCTCTAAGGTCTTGTCAAATATATCATGATAATGATGGGTTTTTGTACGAAGAATATGGTTCTTAAGGTCTCCTCAATGGAGAAATACAATAACTTGAGTGTTTTGTGAAGTTCTTTTGTGCACATCACTTATCTTATTGGTATTTAATTTTAAATTTAATCTTTTTAATTTAAGATTTTTTGATGGAGTCATAGTACTTTCATTTAATTTCTTAAATAGTCCATAACAAAGTAAATTCCCACTATCTTTTAATAATTAAATAGTATAAAGTTCTATTTGACAGTACCTTATACGGTTGTAACATGTGTGCTACCTCACCTAATATATATATATATATATATATATATATATATATATATATATATATATATATATATATATATATATATATATATATATATATATATATATATATATATATATATATATATATATATTAGATGTGGTAACATATTAAAAGTTAAGATAAACTCACCACATTATGCTAGATCATAGACGGATCCAGACATTATATTTTGGTGTGGCTAAACATAAAAGAAATTACAAACTAAATTATATGAAAAATGAAAAATAATATTGTTTAATGCAATATGTTACAATGAAAATTGTATGTCATTCATTTATTAAAAATGAGCTAAAATAATATCATTGTTAATTGTTCAAAGAACATTTATTTCTATAAAAGTTACAAGATGATCATTTAACCAATGATCACTCATTTTGTTATATAGACGAATCTTTACAAACTTCATAGCTAAAAAACATGTTTCACGCAAGTTTTGCACAAAGATCTGAAAGTCCTTTTAACTTTGAAAATTTTGGATCACATCAAACACTTCTAACATAATTCTGAATTTTGGATCACATCAAACACTTATAAGATTTCCTTACCTCATTTTGGATGTCAGGATGACAGTTTGAAATTTCTGGATCTGTTTTCAACAATTCATAATCAACAACTTTGATACTCTCACTTTGATGTTGAGTTTTTTATGCTTCTAGATTAGTCGAAGAAATAGCTTTGTCTCTAAAAAGTATCAAAATTCTTCATCCTATAAAGAGAACAATGAAACCAATTAATTATAAAGAAAATAATTTATAAAGAAAACAATTTATGAGAAATTAAGAAAATTGATATTTTTAATAAATTGTAGTTTTTGGGTTCAACTCAAAAAGGAGAAAAGAATGAGGGAAATTTGAAATACTCAATTTACTTTTGATTTTCAATCATCCACAAATAAATGCAACAAAGCTAAGTGAAAAAATTGAAGAAAAAAAATGAGAAATTATTGAATTAGTAAATATTATAACAAGCGAATGTGGTGGGGTTTGAGAATAAGAAAAAAAGAAAAGTGAAAGGAAAAAATATTGTAAGAGAGAGAAAAGTGAGTGGGTGTTGGTGATATTTTTATTTATTAATTGACTTAATAATAATAAAAAATCTCTCTCTCTCTCTCTCTCTCTCTCTATATATATATATATATATATATATATATATATATATATATATATATATATATATATATATATAAGAAAAAAAATTCTGGTGTGGCTATAGCCACACCCTGCTTATGAATAGGTCTGTCAATGTGTTAGGTCCTCGTCAATGAATCGTCTGTCATGATATCTAGTGGAGTAGGGTTGTGTGAATCATAACCAAAATGATAGCCTCAAAGTTTTACGTGTTTTGCTGACCATGTTTTATTATATCTTCGGTAATGAGTAATCTACAACGTTCTCAAATGGAGTAAAGTTGTTTGAGTTGTGTTTGAGATTATAGCTCCAATACCAGAAAACATCAAGTCTTCTCCTATAACAAAATTTGATAGAAATAGTGATTCTGAGGTGTATGTCACCATCATCAATACATATATGGTGGTCATAAGTGTGATAGATTCTCTCAAGTGCAAGTTTATCTCCCGAAACCTAAACGAGGAGGCCTAACGCTAGTATGTGAACCTCCAATGGTTCTCTATAAGAAGCTATCAATATCTATCAAGGAACTTGATTCATCATTTCTTAGCGAGTAAATGAGTCTTTGCATGAGTACTTTGTGAGGGCAATAGGTGTAATAGGTTTTTTTAATGATGTCAAAAGTAATATAGATTGTTGAAATTTAGTCGGTATCGCCGTATATCTATTTTCTCATTAATATAAAATCCTCATTGCATTTGGATTGACTTAGCTTCAATACATATGGGTGCATAGTCTTAAAACTCATCAAGAGAAAGTTTTTGACATTTTTAACTAAATGAGTCGACTCATTAAAGCAATAGGTCGACTCATTAATTCTCATAAATAAGTGTGTTCTTTCAGGTCTAAATAGGTCGACTGAGACCAATTAACAAGTCGACTCATTTTTGAGATTTTCACAAAAATGAGTCGACTCATTTATATAAGCGGTCGACTCATTAATTGCCCATTTTTTTCAACATTTCCTCAGGTCTCAACATATTGACTGATCTGAGTGAGTGAGTCGACTCACTCTATATGAGGCACCAAAAATTTCATTTTCTTTATTCCTTGTTTCATTTCTCACTCATTCATTAAGCCAATTTAGATCATATAAATACCATTGGGTCTCATTTTTCAAAAAATAACAAGAAAAGTGAAATAGATACACATATTCTCTCATCATCTTCATCCTCTCTTGCATTCATCAACAATTACACATAAACAATTTTGTTAATCAAAATGCATGTGGTGATAACGTTCAAACATATGAATTGTAAATTCAGTTTGGGTTGAGTAAAGTGTGGGTTTTTCTTGAATAAAACCTTGTGGTTTTCTCCTCCAAGATCGTGAGGATTTGGGGGGTTTTGTACAATACTTTGGTTCATCAATTCAGTCGAGGGGAAACCATTGGAGAAGGGAGCAACAATCAGAGGTTTGATCGACACGTGTGAATGCTTGATTCACCTTGAATCAATGAGCAGAGAGAAACATAGCGTCTACAACAATTAGGATTGGTTTGTGGTTTCTAATTTATCTTTGTAAAAACATTGCATTTGATAATACATATCCCAATTCAATTTTAGAATTAGGGGCAGAGGTACCCTTTGTAACAACCCTTCTACCCCAAAGTAAAATATTTAGAATAATATCAGAGTAACCACAAGAAGGGTATCACACATCTATCGAAAACATCAAACATATAGTGTCCTATTCTGTAACACGGGTTAAACAACATCATAAAACCATATATATTCATTTTCGCAAAATGGAATAAAACTTCATCGTTCAAACATCATTAATTTACTTCATAAACATAACATTATCCATTCAAAATTTAACATCAGAAAATAAAGGAAATTATCCTCAAATAAAATATATTGAAACAAGTTTAACAACTAAAACCCCATCCCAGTGTTACATGACACAGAGCAGGACACAAAGACTCCAAACCACTCCTAAAATAAATAAGGTACGCTCTGAGACCCGTGAAAAACTCCTCTTGCAGCGCAAGGCTATTCTTTATCATCTGCAAGTTACCCACAAAGGAGGTAACATTTCCAAGCAGGCAAGATGAGTAATCATAATTCATTATAAATATATGAGAATATGGAATATAAATAAATTAGCATAAGCATGTCATAACATCAACAACAATAAAAATTCAGCAACAATTACACAATCATGAACACATTCCAATAATGCAATTATGCATGTGGTACCAATTTCATCATGATATGGATACACGACCATCAACCCTCCACAAGGGAGCACACCGTAATCACTGAATCACTTCAATCCACGCAATGGGATTAAAGCTACCAAATAGGCCGAAGCCCCATCGAGAATGTCATGAAATGCAATGATGTGTTACACCGTAAAAATTTATCGAGAAATCAAATGCGCATCATTCATTTCATATCCAGCAGTTCAAACATTAAATAATCATATAATTTCATCTCAATAACACATCAAAAAACCCCTCATTAACAACTTCAACTCATCAAGACATAACCCAATCCCGGTAAAAATATAAGGTAATTCTAATCGTTTTTCTAAAAACTCAGTTCAGAAAATTATTTCATTTTTCTCATTTTCATTCAAAATAAAATTCGTTTTATGCTCTTTCCGACGCTTCAAACGGAATACAAATCGGACTTACGGTTTAAAAGATATGAATTTTTAAAGAATTGAAAATTGCCTCTAATACAGTGTTAACCAGTTTACCCATAGCGTTAACCGGTTAACGCCTGTACGTTTTCAGAAAATACGCTATTTTTGCAATGGTTAATTGGTTAACCTATATCGTTAACCGGTTAACACACGTTTTCCAGCAGTTCTCTGCTACTTTATACGAGCACAAAATACTTAACAAAATCATACATTTAAAATAAAAGTCCTCCGACGGACGAAAAGTTATATGTGAAAACAAAAACACTACAAAGATGACAAAACGACCACCCAGGACGGAAACAGTCATTAAGAAATTGCAACCCCGAAGGACCGACTTGTTCAAAAATACATAAAACGGGGACCAAGTCCCCGAGAAAAAACAATAAAATTATATGTATTTGGGCACGCATGCCAAACTAATTACCCTCCTCCTCCTGGACACCAGGCTGGCCCTCACTATGAGGTTGCTGAGCTTCAGGCTGGACTGATTGGTCGGGCTCACCGGGATGGGAGTCGTCAACGATCATATTGTCAGGGACTATGATCGGAAAATAGAAAGTGTACTATTTTTACCGATGTAGTAATAGAAGGGAGTTATCCCAAATATCGATCTCAAGGACTGCGTAACGAAATAAGTTCTAATGGATTGATTTCAATTGGACAAAAGTTATGGTTGAAAGTTTATTTTTAGATTAAATAAAGTTAAAATTACTAAAACGTAAACGAAAACAGAGATTTCACTTATATGAGAATAATGCCAGGGACGGTGTATAATCTGCAATGCAATGACTTAATAATTTCTAAATTTTACAGAGACATGCTTCAAAAAGTATCTTTCCTATGTTCAATAATGTTTTTCCAAAATTCCTTTAGAGAAAAACCTTTGGTATTCTTCCTCGACCTTGATCCCTCAATGGGCAAGGAAGAATATCAAGCAATAATTCTGACATAAAAATGGTTTTCACAGGATATTCCAATTCCTCGGTAATATTTA
Source organism: Lathyrus aphaca (assembly GCA_963966055.1). NCBI lineage: Eukaryota > Viridiplantae > Streptophyta > Magnoliopsida > Fabales > Fabaceae > Lathyrus > Lathyrus aphaca. Next base: position 480,108,447 of record OZ014525.1, on the reverse strand, counting down.
CCGTGATAAAAATTATGCAACAAGGTTAGGATGGTTGGTCAGACCAAATCCTAACTACGATCAATTATCCAATTTTCCAACAAAGATAAAGCATTAAGAACGTTGCATAAAATAAAGAAACGGATTCAAACACATAATCTCAAAATTAAGAATTCAAATTGTCATTACATAAAGCAAATCAGGGACACCCCCCTGGCATTGGGGGGGTTTAGCCACTCATGTTCATAATGAAAATAAAAACAGAGCAATAATATAGAGACATTACAATTAACGTCGAATCGGTTGGATCGTCAATCGCTTCCGCTCTTGATCAATCCTTCTTCTCCCGTTATCGTTCAATCCCCAAAATCCCCACAATCAAAAAGTAAACTCCTATATCAGTCTTAATCATATAATATAAATCAGTCTTCCAAAAACACCGCGAAAAGTCCAGAATGCCCTCGCAGCAACATAAAAATATCAGGCTTTTTCTGGTTTCCACAACACGGGCCGTGTTGTGCAACACGGGCACCCGTGTTGTGTCTCTGAATCTTCTCAAAAAGTCCTCTCCTTCAGATGCCATGACACGGGCCGTGTTGTACAACACGGGCACCCCTGTCACAACACTGGTTTCCTCCTTTTCTTCAATAAACTCCCTCTTCAGCAGGCCTTCACAACACGGGCCGTGTTGTACAACACTGGCACCCATGTTGTGCTTCTGATATCCTATTTTGCTGTTATTTTTCACGCTCGGATCATCTTTTCGAAAGCTTCGAACAACCGATTAGATGTTGACCTGAAAACACATAAAAAACAACCACATAACACATACCACAGATAAAAATAGATAAAAAGATTAAAACTAAACTTGCATGCTACATTAAGAAAACTACGACGAAAACGTGAACGAAATACTTCAAACAAACGAAATTATACGCAAAGGACAATGACAAACGGCTTGAAAACTACAACTAAAGATCACTGATAAAACTCCCCCGAACTTGAACTTTTGCTTAACCTCAAGCAAAGATCCTGAATTTACACATTCAAACACTAGCGAAATGAATTACGATACTCATACGTGGATTTTCATTCAAAGTCACCCAACAAGTTCTTTTGGTACTTCTCTCTCTGTAAAGGTATCACACAAACACTAAACCGCGGAAAATCCCAGACCTGAATCTCCTTTTCGGTAACCTCTCCGACTATGCTTCGGGCTTAGGTCTTATGTTTCGATTTTCCACCCTTTTCATTCGGACAATCCTTTTTAAGGCTTCTTATGATTTTCACTGTGTGTACAAAATTGATCCCTTTTTTTTTTGTTGGCACCGATATGTCTTTGTCCCTTAAGGGAAACATTTATGTTCAACCGCCGTTAGGTTGAATAACCGGGTGAGGGCTACCCAACTTAGAAGGATCGATCGTTCTAATGTTTTTATTCATATTTTTTTCGGTGCCTTCAAGCCTTTTTCTCTTTTGGATCAACTCTGCACACACAATTATTATAGATAAAGCCAGATATGTCAGTAGAAACTACTTAGGGTTTACTTCTCAGATCAAAGTACCATGGCACGAATCTACACGTCGGACTCGTTCCTAATTCAGGAGACTCAGTGTGTTCATGTTGTACCTAAACATCAAAAAAATTTCATTTTTGCTCATCGGGTTTCTTTTCACTCAAATCCTATATACTTTCTCATTATTCACTCGCAACAACACAACAAGTCAACTCAGGGGTGTTTTTTTTCCAAATAACTAATAGATATAATTTTCAAGCCGACACTACTAGAAATAAACACAGATAAAAACAAAACAAAAGGAAAACATGAAAACTAAACCCCCCACACTTGAACTCAACAATGTCCACACTGTTGAAGAACCAATGTCGGAGGGAACTCACAACCATCACTGAGCTGGGGGAAATCCATGCAGCCTCATCTGCTGCATCCACTCATGCAACTCATCGATGAGGTCTCCTTGCCGGGTCTGCTCTCTTATCATTTCGTCCCATTCTTCCTTGGTCACGCTCCACTGACCGGTGTCCTGGTTTGATGAGCCGCCGACAGTTTGAACAGGGACCTCCTCAGCTTGGTTCCCCTCATCCTCCTCACCTGAAAAATATTCATCAAACTGATCGTTGCCGCCCTGCATAGGGTCCTCATACAACCAGTTAGCTCTATTGTCTATGGTAATCAAATTAGGAGCAGGCAAAGATATCAAATGCCGGTTACGGGTCAACACAGAGTAATAATTATGACAACTTTTAATCATACCTTGGTTGGTTAGGGTGTCTAGATCAATTTTGTTCTTACCTACCACTGCAGGTACTTCAAGCAACCTCTCACCATAACCAAGTTTTTCAGCAATCTGCGTTATCATCCCTCCTACAGAGATCTCACCAGAAGCAGCATTGGCTACCCGCTTGAGGTGGTCTGCTGCGAAGGCCGCAATTTTAATCAGCTCATCATTAGCCATACCATATAGGAAGTACAGCTCTCTCTGCGTAGCTACTCCTGTGATATCGCCTCGGCAGAAAAGGGTATAAGCCAACCCCTTCTGAGCATACCTAAAGCACGGGTTATGAATCCCCGACGCCTTCGCCGCTGATGCGACATAATCGGTACTGCCGGTGATATCTCTCCAGAATTCTCCTGCAACAAATGTACTCGGTGGTGCACCAGGCCCGTAGATTGGAAGATCTAACATCTTTCCCAAATCAGCAACCGACAACACATGATCAGTGTCAAAGAGGCGAAACTTCAAAGTACCGTAATACTCTGTATTTGACCCTGTCCACCTGTGCTTAAGCTGAAATTGCAAAGAACTCAAAAATTCCAATGTTATGCGCTCGAAAGTCGGTGCTTCATAAAGCTTAAAATTGAGCATACCAATATTGTGAAACATTCTATGTACCTCAAATTTAAGCCCTAGATTTTCAAGAGTATCATTACACATATACCTAGCCAGTATCAACTTACGCCTTACCAACTTTGAGTATTTGACTTGGTGCTCCGGATTCTCAAATAAAATGCCGTGGGCATTAGGCATTCGGTGTGCTCGCTTACGGGGGCGAGAAGATTCGGCGACACTCTTTCCGGTATCTTTGCGAGGAGGCATTGTTATTACCTGCAAAAAAAATAGACACACAATTTGACAGAGAGATTAGTGAAATCCGTCACCGTAGAAGTGACGATGGAGGCAAGGAGAACACTTTTTGTGAAAGGGGTATGGTGTTTTAGTGAGTGGGTGTTGGAGAAATAGAAGCTTTTGTGAAGAAGAAAAAATGGAGGTTAGGGTTTTTAGAGGATGAAGTTTGAAGAAGATGAATGATTAGGAGAAATGAGTGGTAATGGAGCCAATAATGATAGATTAAGAGATTAAAAACGTGGGCCCCATGGCATTAAAAAGTGGGAATATGAAAAAATTCAAAAATAAAACTGCCCGCACGCCTGACACGGGCCGTGTTGCACAACACGGGCACCCGTGTCAGGCCCCTGTATTGCAACACCATTTGAATAACAACCAAGACCTGCTCAAACATTGCAACACGGGCACCCGTGTTGCACCCCTGCATTTCTCATAAAAAACCTTCAAAATCCAACACTGCTCAGACATTGCAACACGGGCCGTGTTGCACAACACGGGCACCCGTGTTGCACCCCTGATTTTCCACTTTTCCTGGTTTTTTTGATTTTTCTTGCCCGACTATCCAATCTCCTTCTTTCCTTAGCATAACCAGTGATGTAAAAAAACACACAACCTACAAAAACTGAAACAAACAAAAGTAAGAATGATAAAATCGTGGGTTGCCTCCCACTTAGCGCTGCGTTTAACGTCGCATGGCTCGACGGTCCGTCATCCTACTGAGTAAGACGATTGACATTCACATCACCAGTAGTTTGGCCTTTGAAATAGGGCTTTAATCTCTGCCCGTTCACCTTGAAAATATCTCCATTGGTCTGATTTTTAATTTCGACCGCTCCGTGAGGAAATACCTTGTGAACTACAAAAGGTCCCGACCATTTAGACCGTAATTTTCCTGGAAATAGCTTCAACCTCAAATTGTACAGAAGGACCAGTTGTCCTTCCCAAAACTCTTTTCTCTGAATCCTCTTGTCATGCCATTTTTTTGTTTGCTCTTTGTAAACCTTAGCATTCTCATACGCCCGATTCCTGAATTCTTCTAACTCATGAAGTTGAAGAATCCTCGAACTTCCAGCTTTTGACAAATCCATATTAAGGTACTTAGACGCCCAAAAAGCCTTGTGTTCAAGTTCCAATGGTAGGTGACATGCCTTTCCGTACACCAGTTGATATGGTGACATACCGATAGGCGTTTTGAAAGTCGTTCGATACGCCCATAAAGCGTCATCCAACTTAATCGACCAATCCTTTCTAGATGAATTCACTGTTTTTTCCAGGATTTGTTTTAGTTGTCTATTTGACACCTCAACTTGGCCGCTTGTTTGGGGGTGGTATGGGGTAGCTATCCGGTGTTTAACATTGTACTTTTGCAGAAGCTTCTCCATGAGGTGATTCAGGAAATGTGTTCCTTCGTCGCTTATCAATGCTCTCGGAACACCAAACCTTGCAAAAATATTCTCTTTCAGAAATCTCACCACAACCTTTGCATCGTTGGTGGGCAATGCAACAGCTTCTACCCATTTGGAAACATAGTCCACCGCAACCAAAATATAGTTTTTTCCGAATGAAGGTGGAAACGGCCCCATGAAGTCTATCCCCCATACATCGAATAACTCAACCTCTAGCATAGAGTTCTGGGGCATCTGGTTTCTTTTTGATATATTCCCAGTCCTCTGACATTTGTCACACTCTTTCACTAACTCTTGAGCATCCTTAAATAGAGATGGTCAGTATAGTTCGGATTGAAGGACTTTAGCTGCTGTCCTATCACCACTAAAATGTCCACCGTACTCAGAGTCGTGACATGCTTTCAGCACATCTTTTTGCTCTTCGTCGGGTACACATCTTCTGACTAGGACATCCACCCCTCTTTTGTAGAGGAACGGATCGTCCCATAAGTAAAACCTGCAGTCATGAACAAACTTTTTCCTTTTGTTAGAATCAAAATCGTCGGGTATAATACCGCCAACAAGGTAGTTTGCATAATCTGCAAACCAAGGCACCCCAATAACAGCTAGGATGTGTTCGTTAGCAAACTCATCCTTTATTGGGCGCTGCTTTTCAGTCTCCTCAATTGGTGACATCCGAGAAAGATGATCTACAACAGTGTTTTCACACCCTTTCTTGTCGCGGATCTCGACATCGAACTCCTGGAGAAGTAAAATCCACCTCAAAAGCCTGGGCTTTGAATCCTGCTTAGCAAAAAGATATTTCAAAGCAGCATGGTCAGTGTAAACAATCACTTTTGAACCCAATAAATATTGCCTGAATTTATCGAAGGCATACACAACAGCTAGCAACTCCTTCTCGGTAGTTGCATAATTTATCTGTGCGGGGTTCAAAATGTGACTAGCATAATAAATCACATGAAGCAATTTTCCTCTTCGCTGTCCAAGAACAGCCCCTACCACAATATCACTAGTATCGCACATAATTTCAAAGGGGAGGGACCAATCTGGAGCGATAACAATGTGTTTCAAAAGCATCGGTGCACTCCTTATCGAAAACAAAAGCCTTATCTTTAACCAACAGAGTAGTTAAAGGTTTAGCTATCTTCGAGAAGTCTCTTATGAACCTGCGGTAAAAACCCGCATGTCCCAAGAAGCTTCTTATACCTTTCTCATTAATCGATGGTGGCAGCTTCGAGATCACTTCCACTTTTGCTTGATCTACTTCGATCCCTTTTTGTGAGATCTTGTGACCAAGAACAATGCCTTCTCGCACCATGAAATGACATTTTTCCCAGTTCAAGATTAAATTACTTTCTTGACATCGCTGCAAAACAAGTGAAAAGTTAAACAAACATTTATCAAATGAGGATCCGAACACGGAGAAATCATCCATGAACACTTCCATGTGCTTTTCCAACATATCAGCAAAAATGGATGTCATGCATCTTTGGAATGTAGTGGGGGCATTACATAGCCCAAATGGCATCCTTCTATATGCAAAAATGCCATAGGGACATGTAAACGCCGTCTTCTCTTGGTCTTCCGGTGCAATAGCAATTTGATTGTATCCGGAGTAACCATCTAAAAAACAATAGTAATCATGTCCCGCTAGTCTTTCCAACATTTGGTCAATGAATGGCAACGAAAAATGGTCTTTTCTCGTAGCCAAATTCAATCTTCTATAATCAATGCAAACTCTCCATCCAGTGACGGTTCTAGTAGGAATCAACTCATTTTTTTCATTTGTTATAACAGTTGTTCCTCCCTTTTTGGGTACCACATGTACCGGACTCACCCAAGCGCTATTGGATATAGGATAGATCAATCCCGCATCCAATAGCTTAACAACTTCTTTTCGCACTACCTCCTTCATCACCGGGTTCAATCTCCTTTGGGGCTGCACGACCGGTTTGTGGTCTTCTTCCATAAGTATTTTGTGCATACACACCGTAGGACTTATACCTTTAAGGTCTTCAATCTTCCACCCAATTGCTCCCTTGAATTTCTTAAGAACTTCAATTAACTTGTCCTCTTGCACACTTTTCAAATTAGCGCTAATAATAGCGGGACATTTTTCTTCCGTGTCGAGAAAGACATATTTGAGATTCTCGGGTAGTTGCTTCAATTCTGATATCTTTGGCTTGTCTTTGCCTTCATCAACCATTATAGGTTGTCTTAACTATTCCCACCGGTGCATTCTAACTCTTTTCAAGATAGGTTGAGTTTCAAGCATAGCTACCACTTCCATATCACTACCTTCAACTTCCTGGTCATCTTCAAAAATGGACATGCTCAGTACCCTCTCTAGAGGCAATTGGGATACACTTTCTAAATGCTCACTAGCTTCCACTTGTTCTAACACTTGTATGTTACTACTAGTGCCCACATCATCTTTATACTTCAAAGTGTTCCTAACATCAATTTTCAACTCTTCATCGTACACTTTCAAAGTGAGTGTTCCCCCTTCCATATCAATCATGACTCTCCCGGTTTCTAAGAAAGGTCTTCCCAAAATCAAAGGAATTTCTTCATCTTCAGGCATTTCAAGGATCACAAAGTCAACCGGAAACACAAATTTGTCCACTCTAACCAGGACATCATGGATAACTCCATATGGCCTCTTCACAGAATGGTCTGCAAATTGGAGAGTCATCCGAGTATCTTGAACAGCACCAATACCCAACTTTTTGTAGATGGATAAAGGCATTAAACTGATGCTCGCTCCCAAGTTAATGAGAGCTCTCTTGAATGACCGGTCACCGATGGTGCATGGAATGGTGACAGCTCCTCTATCTTTTTTCTTCACCGGAATCTTTAGTCCCTGCAAAATAGCACTACAAGTTTCGGTTAGAATAATAGGTTTAGCTCCCATGGTCCTCTTTTTAGCAATGATATCTTTCATGAATTTGGCATAAGTGGGCATTTGCTCAAGTGCTTCAAGTAATGGAATATTCAGCTCCAGCTTCTTGAACAACTCAAGGAATTTCTCAAAATTCTTTTCTTGCTGCCCTTTCTTCTTGTTTCTTGCTGGATACGGAAGTTTGATCACCGGTTTTGGTTCAACCGCTTTTTCTTTGATGTCCGGTGCTGGGGTAACTTCTTTTTCTTTATCAACAACTTCATTCTCTTTGATTTCCAGTTCCACTTCAATCATTTGATTTTCACTTTCAGAATTTTCTTTCACCTCCTCAATAACTTTACCTCTTCGTGTTGTGACTGCATTGACTTTGTGATTATCTCTTGGATTTGTTACAGTAGCACTTGGAAGAGTCCCTGAAGTTTGTGGAATGGCGAGGTGTTGGGAAATTTGGCTCATTTGCACTTCAAGATTCTTGATAGAGGCTCCAGTATTCTTGAAGTTACTCCTTGTTTCTTCTTGAAATTGACAATTGTGAGCTGCCATCTTTTCAATGGCAATTTCCCAATCAGCTTTTCTTGGAACTGGGGGCTGATATTGTTGTTGCTGGGGCTGATATTGTTGTTGGCCTTGAACCGATTTTTGTATGTTCCCTTGTTGATCTTTCCAAGAGAAATTGGGGTGATTTTTCCACCCCCGGATTATACGTGTTGGCATACGAATTGTTCTGCCTCAACATATTAATCTGTTCAACCTGTTCTTGAGTTGCCAAACAGTGCATGGCAAAGTGTAGTCCACAACATATCTCGCAAATCACAGCTTGAACAGGTTCAACCTGAGCTACTGTTTGTGTTCCAAGATTCATCTTCTTTAATCTTCTTTCAACTTCTGCAGCAATTTGATCTTCCATTTTCACAACCTGCTCTGTCAGCTTTAGATCAATTTTTCCATCTGGTTAACTCACTGTGCGATCATATAATTCAAGGTGTTCATTGGCAGCAATGGCTTCTATGATTCTTTTAATACCAGTGGCTGTTGAGAAATTTGTTGAGCCACCTGCAGCGGTATCAATAAGCTGTTTTGTCTTGAGTCGCAACCCATTCACAAAGTTTTGCATCTGCTCGGTCGCGTCCATATTATGAGTAGGACACGCTGTCAAACACCTTTTGAATCTCTTATAAGCATCTCCAAGTGATTCACCCTCTTTTTGTTTAAAATTGACTATATCATATCTCTTCCGGATGAACACTGAAGCAGGAAAGTATTCTTTAAGGAACGCTGTTTCCATCTCTTGCCATGTTGTGATACTCGCTGCTGGAAGAGAGTAGAACCACTCTTCTGCATCATCAGTAAGTGTGAATGGAAACATCACGAGTCGTTTTGCCTCCTCTGAATGACCTTCAATCTTCAAAGAAGTGGTGGTGGTGAGAAATCGCTGAAGATGCTTATTTGCATCCTCATTGATTCTTCCGGAGAAAGGCTTGCTCTCTAACTGGCGGATAGTGGAGGGATGCAACTGAAAGTGTGCTACATTCACCGGTTGATTAACAATAGTCATCCTGTTAGGTTGAGCATTTGCCCCTCCATAGTCCCCTAAAAGTCTCTCTGCAACAGGTTGATTCCCTGCCATGTTATCAAATCCTGGGTCAGTTTCTCTGTCTGAGTCTGAATCACTATGCTCAGAGTGCACATATATATAGTCCTCAGTTTCCTGATTCGGGACACCTGAACCAGTTTTAGCCAGTCTATCAACTCTTGCCTTGCGGCGTCTCTCGTGCAAAGCTCTTTCTGGTTCTGTGTCAAAAGAAAATTTAGCTGAGGCCTGACCTCGCATAAACAGTTAGACACAAGTTAGAAAACAAAATTTCAATAACACTAAAATGATATACAGAGAAAACAATAAAATTTTAGTCGCAGAGCAACAAAATTCCAATTGATATAATACAAGACAACTTAGTTCTTTGGCAATCCCCGGCAACGGCGCCAAAAACTTGATCGGAAAATAGCAAGTGTACTATTTTTACCGATGTAGTAATAGAAGGGAGTTATCCCAAATATCGATCTCAAGGACTGCGTAACGAAATAAGTTCTAATGGGTTGATTTCAATTGGACAAAAGTTATGGTTGAAAGTTTATTTTTAGATTAAATAAAGTTAAAATTACTAAAACGTAAACGAAAACAGAGATTTCACTTATATGAGAATAATGCCAGGGACGGTGTATAATCTGCAATGCAATGACTTAATAATTTCTAAATTTTACAGAGACATGCTTCAAAAAGTATCTTTCCTATGTTCAATAATGTTTTTCCAAAATTCCTTTAGAGAAAAACCTTTGGTATTCTTCCTCGACCTTTGATCCCTCAATGGGCAAGGAAGAATATCAAGCAATAATTCTGACATAAAAATGGTTTTCACAGGATATTCCAATTCCTCGGTAATATTTACCGTGATAAAAATTATGCAACAAGGTTAGGATGGTTGGTCAGACCAAATCCTAACTACGATCAATTATCCAATTTTCCAACAAAGATAAAGCATTAAGAACGTTGCATAAAATAAAGAAACGGATTCAAACACATAATCTCAAAATTAAGAATTCAAATTGTCATTACATAAAGCAAATCAGGGACACCCCCCTGGCATTGGGGGGTTTAGCCACTCATGTTCATAACGAAAATAAAAACAGAGCAATAATATTGAGACATTACAATTAACGTCGAATCGGTTGGATCGTCAATCGCTTCCGCTCTTGATCAATCCTTCTTCTCCCGTTATCGTTCAATCCCCAAAATCCCCCCAATCAAAAAGTAAATTCCTATATCAGTCTTAATCATCTAATATAAATCAGTCTTCCAAAAACACCGCGAAAAGTCCAGAATGCCCTCACAGCAACATAAAAATATCAGGCTTTTCTGGTTTCCACAACACGGGCCGTGTTGTGCAACACGGGCACCCGTGTTGTGTCTCTGAATCTTCTCAAAAAGTCCTCTCCTTCAGATGCCATGACACGGGCCGTGTTCTACAACACGGGCACCCGTGTCACAACACTGGTTTCCTCCTTTTCTTCAATAAACTCCCTCTTCAACAAGCCTTCACAACACGGGCCGTGTTGTACAACACTGGCACCCGTGTTGTGCTTCTGATATCCTATTTTGCTGTTATTATTCACGCTCGGATCATCTTTTTGAAAGCTTCGAACAACCGATTAGATGTTGACCTGAAAACACATAAAAAACAACCACATAACACATACCACAGATAAAAATAGATAAAAAGATTAAAACTAAACTTGTATGCTACATTAAGAAAACTACGACGAAAACGTGAACGAAATACTTCAAACAAACGAAATTATACGCAAAGGACAATGAAAAACGGCTTGAAAACTACAACTAAAGATCACTGATCAGACTACAATACAACCGTTCTCGACCTTGTACAAATAACCGACCCGATCAGTATCAAGGTCCAACTCCGGATGGAGAGTCTTGATCTGATCCACAACATTTTGAAAACTTAGTTTGGTCGTATCCCTCAGGTCTTCCAGATCCTGATCCAGCCGGGCAAGGAAGTGTGCCCTAGTCATCAAACCTTTGGTGTCTTCATCCTCATCCTCCTTGGGAAAGAAATCATCTTTCAACTTTTTGTTTTGCTCAACGGTTTTCCTCTTGTCCACCTCTAGCTTGGCGATCACGCCAACCCGCACCGTCAACTCTTTGGCCGTAGCCTCAGCATCCTCGGCGGCCTTCTTCCCTTTTCCTTCCGAAGCAGCCAAAAGGGACTTCAAGCGGTTAATCTCGCGCTCCTGTCCGGGGTTTCCCTTGTCCAGCAGCGAGGCCATGGATAGCACCCGCATGACAGCATTGGCATCCTGCACCAGGGACAACCGCCGGGGAGGGCGATCCGTCTGCTCAACAAACAGTGAGTCCGCCCGTTCAACCTCTAAGATCGTATCCTCGAAGAATTTTTGTTTCACGAAGCACGAAGGCAGCACGTGCTTGGGTTTTGAAGGAGTGTTAGTCGTCAAATCCAGAACGGTCGCTCTGGCTTTATGCTTTTTAAGTTGAGAACCCGAGGTTACACCCGGGGAGCCTTGAGCGATCGGGCCCGAGCCAGAACCGCTTGTATCGTTTCCCGCCAGTCGAGTTTGGACAGTCTTAACTTTTCTCTTGTTGTTAGGTCTCAACTTCTCCTAGATCTTGTCCAGAGGATTCTCCATAGAACCTGCAAAATAGAGGAAAGAGAAATGGGTCAGGTCAGCTACGAGCATAAAATTACAAGACAAAAAAACAAAAAAACAAAGCAAGTACCAAATAATTCAAACACTTCTTGCTCGTTTTTACAAGCTAGGAGAGTTGTGACGTTGATCAGCGAACGCTCTAAAACCTCCCCCCATCAGAATCTAGCATTATTTTCCCCTCTCCGTCGAGCATTAGGGTCAGAGTGAAAGAGGCCACCAGCTTGCGAAACTCCTCGAAGTTGGTTGCGTCATCCTCGTTAAGAGCATCCCCTATCTGAACAATCTCACTCACAGGTCACCCATAATGAATGTAATCCCATGAGAACGGAAACCTCCAAACCCTCCTGGGAATCTGACGCCTCTGCGCGTCCAGCTTGGGTACATCGTTCTCGTCGGTATCGATCCACATGAAGTTGATCGACCTTATAGCTTCTCGACTCGCCAGTTTGATAATGAAATAGTCGCCCTTGAACGATTGGATGAACTCCGAATGTGCTTTAAAAATATTGGTCCGATGTTTGAAGGAGATGAAGCCCTTCCGAGCATTCCCTCGCCCACCTGGCGCTGCAGAGTGAACAATTGGAAAAAGAGAGGAAGGGTAGACCTTGCACCAAGGTGCATGCACGTCAACTCAAATGCCCACATAAAGGCATAGGAGTTGGGATGCAACTGCGAGGGCGTTACTCCCAGGTGACCGAGCACCAAGCAGACCAGACCGCTGAACGGCAACCTGATCCCTAAAGTTGAAACAGTGTACTCGTACATAGAAAATCCCCCCCCCCAAAGTCTGAGAATATTCTGTCATCGTCGCCCGGACATGTCACCACCCAATGAGCAGGGTTCCCCACCACGGGAAGTGGATCTTCGTGCGGCCGAGCGTAGGATGAAACTTTATCCAGTAGGTCCTCCACGACCCATTCATTGGGCGTAAGAACCCTATCCTCTTCTACTGGGGCCTCGGGAGTACCAGCTGCTCCCCCGGATATCGTGGCCGCGTCATCCACTTCAGTTGCTTCTGAGTCCCCTGAAGAGCTTTCGGGGTCGGAAGGGGCGGTGGCCGAAGAGCCCAAATCCTCTGACATGTCTTCATCCGAGGAGAAGTCGTAGGGATCAACGAGCGCATTTTCACCTGAAAAGTAGAGGAAAGGTGTCAGTGAATTCAATTAAAATATCAAATCCACCCTTCCACTACCTATCAAGTGAAATGGCGTGCAACGGCCCGGGAACGGGGTCCCTGGCCAAAGCCCTCGAGTGGTTGTCGCTTGAGACGATCGATCAACGCTCGACAGGGAATCACATAAACGCAGGGTTCACAACGAACAAATGCTCATCACTAAACCCAAGGTCTCGGTCGAGCTTCGACCAAGGTCGCCGCCGACAAATTAGGGTTCAGAATAGGCAACGTAGTGATAACGAGAAATCGTATCGTATTATTACTATGTTTTTAGTCCGTTTTTATCATACATTAGTCCTTTTAACTCCCGATTATTTCGAGTTTATATGCCACATTGCAGGTACAATATGTCTAGAGCCAAAATTATGGAAAAAGATCAAAGGAACAAAATTTAGCATGAAAAGAAAAGAGAAGAACTCAATTCTGCTAAAACTGCAGAATTTTTTGTTATCACGGTCGTCACAAGGGTCTTACGACCGTGACGCGCCTTTTTAAGGTCTTACGACTGTCACACTTCGTTACGACCGTAACGCGCTAAACATTAGAATTTTGCCCGTTACACACATGTCACGATCGTTACAAGGCTTATTTAATTAATTTGAGATATAATTGAAGACGTGCAACTAATGGAATTGAAGGAAGTCTTTGTTGACTCCGTATTTATCTCCTCCAACTGAACCAAGTAAAGCATGTTTCCCTGATTCTTCTCAATGAACGCACACGAAGTCCACTTTCTCTTTTTCAACTGAAAGCCCAGTAATGCTTATAAATAGAAGAAGCTGAGACGAGAAAAGGACGGAGTTTTTGATTGCCAAATTTGTGCGAAAGCTCTGCCAATTTCTACACCCATTTTTTGCAGTATTTGTTTTTCTCTACTTTAGTTTATTTTCCCTTACCTTAATAACAATTTCCAACATCAGGAAATTGTTATCGCATTTATTTTCTTTTAGCCTCAGAATTTAGTTACTCTATTTAATTTGGACGTTCCAAGCTTGCCAGATTGTGGAAGAGGGAGCCGAAGAGTTTATTTGTTCAGGTTTTAATTTGCAATTAATATTAAGTTTTATTTATTTATGTTAAGTTCCCGTCTTCATTATATAATGCATGTTTTAATGTCTATTAATTACATTCTGTGTTCGTCTGTTGTTTTAATTAATATGAGTAGCTAAATTAACTGAGTCGGTATGTAATAAAGCAACCAAACGGATGAATCGAATCTAAGCTAAAAACATTTACGAACTTATATTCTGGCTGTGACTTTTTATAATTAAAATCAAGCTTTTTGTTACGAGAGTAAGAGAAGTAAAATAGGCTAGGTCGAGACCACGAGACTGTGAGATTTTAACTGGATAGCTAAAGTTAGGCATTCGATTTAAATACAGTGAGAGCGCTTTAAAACGAGTTAGACTTATTAAGTTTTCAAAAATTATTTTCTAAACACTTATGGGCTAGCGAGAGCAGACATAGGGCTTTAGGAGTATGATCTAAGATAAGACCACGAGAGTGTGAGTCGAGGATTTTTAAACTGGTAATCTCTACAGAATTATTTAAGTGAAACATCTTTATAAGCTTAGACTAGATTGATCCGCATAGGTTAATATTATTACATATCGACCGCCTTATCATTATTTATTTAATTAAGTTTAGTTTCCCGTTTTTAATCCCTAAAACCATAACCGTGACAAATTTCCGCCTTAGCTAAACTAGCAAATCTTCTAGCACTAGAGTGATTACAAAGTCCCTGTGGGTTCGACATCTTTTTATTACTATTGCGATAGGCTGTGCACTTGCAGTTTAGATACCGTTAGACACATTAGGTCTTCGTACATCACGTAACAATGATTACATCAACTTAAAACTTGTCTAAAACTACCTTAATCTATTGTCTAAAGTCAAAACCTAAACCGCATGCATGTCTATTTGAAAAACTAAGACAAAAAGACGGAAAAGAACTCTTACCAGGAACTTGAGACATGATTATAGGAATTTGTGTTGAAACACACAGTGGTCGGAAGAAGAACTGCGGTGGTCGACGGTCGTCTAAGGTTGCCAGAGATGCGATCAGAATTGTATAAGGAAGATGAAACGAAAAAGCACACAAATGAGGTAATCCTCCTATTTATAGGGAAGGGGGCACGTGTAACTGAAGCGTGACCCCTATCCCTAGGCAATGATGGTCTATTCGTTAGCCCCTAGGCTAGCCGTCAGAGCATTAAATTGACACAAGTCCCAAGACACGTCACCCTTTCGTTTCCTCTTCCACTTCACCGACCGACTGATGTGGTGCCCGTCTGCCGAGCCCCCTTGATCTCCCAAGATAGGCCGTTCGTCGATCAAAAGCTAGTCCATCATCATTATAGGTATCTCCGAGTAGCCAGCCACTCTAAAGCCATCACTTCCTCGACCATAAACAACTACTTGGGGGGCTCCTGTTCTAGACTTGCCCAAATTACGAATTTGGGCCCAAGCAATCTCGCATTCCCAATCGACCCAATAACCCATTGACGATTGCTCCACATGTCCCTTGCTCGACACAGGTGCCATCTGACCAGAGGCCAAGCCGAGCGAGGCTAATATCGCTCAAATGGCTAGTTCCTGACCGTTAGCGGTTATTACAGAATCCGCGGTCCACACCCAACAATACGGGCCAATAGCCATCCACCTAGACCAGTATAAAAACCCTATCATTTGAGAGGGCCAGGTATTCAAATATTTACCCTAAATCTCGTACTTGCTCACTCGTTTCTCACTCTCTAACTTTAGCATCAGAGTGCATTTGCATGTACACCCCTTTTTCTCCACCATCAACTGTGCCCTATCCGCGTTTGACGCTGGCCACATCGGATCCTGATCTCCAGGTACAATCATATATAATTTGTGTTTATTATGTAGTGTTGAATATACGATAATTTCTCGTTCATTTGTGATAGCTATGATCATGGTCCTATTACTAATGGCTCCCCACGTGAAACCAGATGGAGGTTCAAGCATTCTCATTCATAATGTATTTTAGAGTAAAGGTATAAAATCAATTCTTTGACTATGGATGATTTCATATGGACACCATATGCAGACCCTTGATTGAATTATGAGTTTGATGGCATTGCCTCTTTTAGGTTATCTACAATGGGAGAGTTTTGTGGCTGCATATTTACTTAAAGGTGTTTGCATCAGTTTTCCTATCTTTGGGGCATTCCTATATCAGTTCCTGTTGTGCCATCTGGAGGCATTGATAAATGATTTAGGTTTAACATTATTAGCAGCGCCATTATTATTAGAAACAAATGCAACGAATGTGTCTTTCCTTGTACAATGTCTAGATGGTTATTTTGAGTGGTACTTTAGAGTATCACACCCTCATATCATCCAACATGTTCAACCTGTAGATGATGATGGACCCTCACATGATGCATGACATTCAGATGACCTACGATCATCCTCATCACCTCCACATGGTATGACTAACCAACAACATCTGCAGATGATAACACTCATCTCTGATAACCTCATGGGATTGATAAAACCAGATTTTGATGTTTATACTTGGTTATCATAAATAACACACATGGCAGTGGTAGACCAAGGTAGATTTTATTTATTTGTTCATTATTTACTGCCGCTAACATTATTTTAGGTTTCTACGAACAATTTGTATATTGTTGACATTTTATCTTAACATTGCATTGGATAAAAATTAACATTACATTACAACAAGATAAACATAACTTACATGAACAATGCTTGATATAACTTAACATGAAAATAACGTCAACATATCTTTAACATTGCTAGATAATTCAGGATGTTTCAACATCTTCATAATGTTGTCAAATGATCTGACAACTGTCGCATCCCCCTCGATTGGACCCTTTGTCATGTATCGATGAAATGTGCTCCACACAACTCTTAAATTTTCACAGGTCTTCAATTCAAAGTTGTTGAACTTCATATTTTCTTCTTTGTTAATTAATGGTGGACGATACTCGATCTTAACCACCCTTTTGTTGTGTAGTTAGTGTAAGAGATTATGTAGTTAGTGCAAGAGATTATTCTAGGTTTAAATCATTGGGAAAAACTCATAGATTTGAACTATCAGATATTTCAAAAACACATATCAGATTTTTCGAATAATTATCATTTTTTTATTCATACCAAACTTTTCCATTTTCTCCTTTTTAGTTAAATTTTAACCAACATATTTTAAATGTAATAAAAAATTGTGCATTGTCTTTAATTTTAAAAGTGGCATAACTTTTTAAGATTTTCCTTTAATGGAGCAGTGATAATCTTCATGACATTTCGGGCTTCATATTGAGCCCGTTTCTCTAAACTCAGCTTTCACATCCATACTTAAATGTAACAGAAATTAAATTTTAGTGGTTGCTTTTCACACTCCTTTAATGACTTATTTCTTTTCCTAAAAAATAAACCAATAATCTAAAAAATAACATAAATATAGTATTTAATAATATGGCAGTTTCTATATCTATTCACTGTTCCAAAAAATAATAATATAGTAATAGAGGATTGATGTGTGTGAAGCACACATGTGAGATATACAACTAGTAACAAACACGTACATCCGCACGAGCTAAAGTTGTTTGGTTTAAAATAATAAAATAATAATAAGTATAAAACAAATTCATGATATAATTTGTATTAATTGAAATTAGGAATGGATAAAAGTTAGTAATTTATCTTATAATAATATTTAGATTTTATATGACTGATAGTGTCACGTGTTATAATTGTTTTCCATGAGTAATAATTCAAATGCACAATCCGAGAAAAAATGATGTTTTTTTCGCCTGGATCTAATTGATAATGTCCCGTGTTATAATTTTATTTCATGAGCAACAATTCAAATGCACATTGAGAATAATATTTATGCATATTTTGTCCAGAATCTAACTATTAGTGTTTCGTGTTATAATTTAATTTCATGAGCGATTAAGATGCACACTGAGAGCAATTCAATAAAAAATCTGAACGAATTAAAAAAATAATTGATAAAGTTTGAATTTAAAAAATAATTTGTGACTATTTTTTAATACATCTTTATATAATGTAATCATCTTAAAAATAGTTGTTTGGCTATAGTAATGATCCAGTATACATGTACATTCGTATAATGAATTTATTTAATATGATATAAAATATATTTAAATAGATATAAAAATTTTAAAAGAAAAAGTTAAAAATTAATAGATATTATTATGGTTTTCGTGAGAAATATTTAAAACAAAAAATTATTCTATTATTAATCATAAACCAAAGAAATACCCCACTTTGACTTGTGTGTGCTTGCAAAGTTGCAAAAGACACATTAACTTTTCTTCTATTAAAATGTATATTATCTTCATCCTTAAATCATGTTATTTTCACTTTTCTTCTAGACATGATCATGACAGTGGTCACTACTCAAAAGATAGTAATAATAGTAACATTAATGTTAAAAATGAAACCATGTACATGAAATGAGATTATAATATTTCTAAATTTCTACGTCGTAATGCCACGGAATAGCCCTCTCATTAATATAAGATACAGGATCAAGAACAGTGATCGTTACAAGACTCACCTCCTAAGGTACAAAGATGGTCACAGGTTCTGGTCTAGGCGACACCGAAATATCAGCAGGCGTGAAATATATTGTCACCATTGAAACATCGTCGCTTTTGTTGTTCAACTTATCGAATTGCAAGGAACCTTCGTCCATTAAGCTTTATATTCATATTCTCAACTTATCACAGTCATTATCATAAATCAAACAATCTTCACAATCATCACCCCATCCGGGGAACACCTGCCCCTTAAATAAATTTTCACGACCAACAGTGGTGTCTCAACATGATTTACATCAGTAATCAAGTTCAGCTCTTCTCTGTCTTCAATGGCATTCACCGTCGCGCCACCATGGTTTGGCATAGGATTATTAGTGACATTCAAAGGTGGGGAAAAATTTATAACCTTGGAATTAATCAAGTCATGCACCTTCATTTGCAAAGCTCTACACTTCTCGGTCGTGTGCCCCGGAGCACCCAAATGGAACGCACATCGAGCATTTGCATCGTACCCTGGTGGTGGATTATCCTCTGGTGGCGCCAGTGTCCTGAGTTGCACCATGTTTAACTCCAACAGCCTTTGCAGCAGGGCCGTATAGGTCATTGGGATGATGTTTACCCCAAAATTTGCCTTCTGTTTTTAACTTTAACCGACTTTTTGTTTCGCATTCATTTGCATCATATTCAAAGCATAACATCTTTTCCCGTCTTAATATTAGCCGGAATAATTTCTCAGAATTTATAGACAGACTGGTCAAATTAATTTTCAAACTGTGCCTAAAATCAGTAAACGAAAAATGTCAAGTTTAAGTTTACAAATGTCAGTAACATTAATATGCGGTTCACATGGTTTAATTTAACATGCTAAAAGTATTTTTATGGCTATTTTTGGTTGTGTATTGATCAGTTTGAGCTGTATTTTTCCGAGTACTTTGACGCCCGACTTTTATATTTTTGGGACCTTTTATTTTTATATTGGGTCTAGAATAAATAAACGAATTTATTAATTTTATTTTAATTTTAAGTAATTTTTATTAAACTTTATTTAATTTTTAAATTAATATTCTATTGGGTTTCAAAATAAGGATTAAGGCCCGGTTGACATTAACCCTAATTAATCCTATATATATTTACTATGTGTGTTAGGACATAAAAAAACGAAGAAAGAAAAAGAGAAAACGGTAGATTCACTTGCAGGTAGAGAAATATCCGTATTGTTTTTGAACGACCGACTGGTGGTATATGAAACTAAATTTGCCATATTATTCATATTCGTTTAGCATTTGAAAAAAATAATATTGCTTTTGCATCATTCCTAATTCACGTTTCATATGTTCATGTTTCTCCATAGTAGTATATATATAAATACCTCATGTTTTGTTTACTGTATGTACATAGTGTGTACAATACATAGTGTTTTGTTTAATGATATTTTGTTTACTATGTTCCGTTTTAATATATATATATATATATATATATATATATATATATATATATATATATATATATATATATATATATATATATATATATATATATATATATATATATATATATATATATATATATATATTAATTCTATTTTAAATTATTTGGATCGAATTGTTTCGATACGCTATTTGTACATTTGTGTGTATAAGGCGTGACACTTGTGTTGATCCGATCCAATTGCGATGATCGCAATTTTAAATTAAGTCCAATTTTTTTTCTTCCTTCATTCTTATCTCTTCCCGATTCTATTTTATTTTCGTTATTTATTTTTATTAGAACAAGTGTATATGTTTATTATTTATCTTGTAATATTTAATTTTCCGCACTTTTACTTTCCGCACTCCCCCAATTTCAATATGTATCCCCCTCCCATGATGTAATAGTCTAGATTTATTTCCTACATTTAAATTTCGTCAAATATTAAACTACGTGGTTAGTAAACGTAGGGTGTGAAAAAACTTGTATGCGAATAAAATGGGACTTAGCCCACTAATTTCTAAGAGAAATAATTGTAATTTACACACTTTATTCACACACGTAAGTCGATCGTTCTACGATCGCCATTTGCACCTCCTAGGGTTTCCCCTCTCAGTTACCTTAACATGGTCAAGTCCCTCGAAAGTGGGGTGTCTTAAAAAGCAAAGTCCCTTAACAGATAAATCATCATGGTCCCTTAAGATTCAAAAGATCATAGTCCTTTCGAAGTTGCCTACAAAATAAATGATCTTGTCCCTCGATGACCCTTCGGTAAAAATGATGATAGTCCCTACGAATTGCTAAAGACACCCCTACAAGTTTCCTTCATTGACCATACGACGACCCTACGCCTGTCCCTCAAACAAATCCAAGGTAATGACTACCTACTCCTTAATAGTAGGGACAGTCTTACCCTTGAAAGAAAATAAAAGAACATGAAAGACTAGTCTAGGGTAGGTAGCTCTTAGATACTTGCTCACTTCTCAAAATTATTTTCACACCTCACTCTTTTAAAACATTTTTCAAACTCAAAGGCTTTGTATACATCCATACGAGGATCATTACAAAGTACTTAGAAAAATTTCTAAATACACACACTTCACATTTTTTAAAACAAATAAGTGAGCTAAGTAACTAAGAGCCCATGGATAACCATGGATATAAAGGGTGCTAACACCTTCCATTTATATAACCTACCCTCCCTAACTCAAGTCTTTTAAAAATAGGTCTTTCCTGTTCTTTTATAACCTTTCCATATGGATAAAATAAAAGTCGGTGTCGACTCTTGCTATCCGCAACATTGTTTTTGTCAAACAAAAAAACCAAGTCAGTTCTCCCACCGTGTTACATATGAGCTCAATAACACGACCAGTCTGTCGAGGCTGACACTGTTGATAGGGCCTTTATTGGTTATTTTGTTGTGGACGTTGTTGTTGTTGTGGAGTCGGCTACAAAGGTATAGTGACAGCAGCCACTTGAGCATAATAATTGGGATGACCTCGGCCTCTTCCTCTTCCATGCGTTTCCCCATCCCCCCTTCTCTGGGGTCCAGCAAACTGCTTCCTTGCTCCAGATGAGCTACTTCCACTTGCATCTTGAATTTTGCCGAGTTTCAGCAAATTCTTTACTCTTTCACCCGCAATTACCAGATCATTCAACTTTGTAGCCAGACATGAAGCTAAACGATCAAGGAAGACTCCCTGAAGCGTGCCCATGAACATATCTTCCATTTCATGGTCTAACAGTGGCGGTTGAACCCTGAAAGCAAGTTGGCGCCAACGTTGAGCATACTCCTTGAAGCTCTCTTTGGACGTTTGGGTCATACTCTGCAACTGAGTACGATTTGGCGCCACATCCATGTTATACTGGTATTGCTTCATAAAAGCCTCAGTCAGTTCTTTCCAGTTTCGGAAAAATGTGTGACTTAACTTCATGTACCACTCCTGGGACGCCCCAGTGAGGTTATCCTAGAAGTAATACATCCAGAGCTTTTCATCATCCGTGTATGCAGTGATCCTCCCCACATATGAGTGAAGGTGATTTTTAGGACATGTGGAACCATTGTATTTATCAAAAGTGTGCGGTTTGATTTGTGGGGAATCCTGACCCCAGGAACCAGACCCAAGTCAGTTACATCAAAGCCCAATGTGTTTTGAGATTCCATAGAGCGAATCTTTTTAGCCATCTCTTCAAAGCGACGGTTTACCTCAGCATTCTGGACATCCAAATCCCCTTCGAGAACAGTGAACTGATCCTCCTGGCCGTCCATATAAGCGTTACGACCTTGGTCCCTACTTGGACAACTAGTATTAACAACAGGAATATGAATACCTTCTGGGGTACCTCCGGTATTTCCCTAAGCACTTGTACCTCCACCAGCTCTGTTACCTTCTTGATTCACCTTGGTCCTCTCGACCATCTCTCGAAGTATTTCTTGATTCTCATTTATACCAGTCATTAAGGTCATGAACTGGTCCATTCGTATCCTTAGCTCTGTGAGATCAGGTTGCATCTGATTCATCGCTCTCTCTCTGTTTTCCTTGGTCGGGTAGTGATGAACCCTTCTAACAACAATAATGCCTAAAAGTGGAAAAGACATTAGAAATATGGAATTTGTACCTGTAAAACAAACAAAAGGTGACATGCATGTTATGCAAATGTTTTATTTCATTCTCAAGGCCGTTTATGCCCTAGTTTCGGTATTCAATAGAGAAATCTCGATGGCTCTTGGACCCCGACTTTTGAGAAGAAACCTTTGCATGAAACTCAGATTTTGTCGGCTGAAGTGACCAAGTTCATGTGCATACAATAATTAAGAAGCTGAATAAGACTATATTAACATAAATCAAGCCTAAAAGGCAACAATAAACAAAATCTCCCCGTAGGGTTACAAGTCTTACAATGCATAAGAAGAATAACGAAAACATAAGCAAAGATTCCTACAACAAGCCTATAGGTAATTTGGATACATCAGAAAGAAAGAAACTAAGTCATGAGAAACTGTACATCTTTCAAATTCCAGCTGAGATGCTTGACAACTTCAAACAACCGGGCCACATCTGGATGGGTGGGATCCTTAATCAGCTTCCAGATCAGCAAGTCTTTGTGCTCAAATGAAGCATGCAGTTCATTGATTTGCTGCAAAAAGAATTCTGCATTCCCCTCACTAAGTCTTGGCTCCGACCTAGACTTCTTGGTTTCTGTAAGCACCTTAAGTTCTGCTATTTCTTTCTATGATTCTGCTAATGCCTTTTGACTTAGCTCCAATTGCTGAGAATTCTCCCTACACTTTGATGGGATAATTTCAGTTCTTCGTTTTGATATCCCATCTGCAAATGATATTTCTCTTCTTTCTCCTTCCGTTCTTTTTTATTCTTCTCCCACCTATCCTTCTAGAGAGTAATAGTCTGGTTGGCTTCTCTCAAAGATTTCCTGGCTTTTCTGCGCTCAGCCTCTTTTCTGATCTTTGCTAAGCCTTTCTTCTTGAAGTATAATTCCCTACCAGCAAACTCTTTTTCTTTATCTTCCCTTTCCTTTTAAATTATGAGCATCTTCTCCTCCAAGGCCATGTTGGTATGCACCATGTGATAATACAACCTACTATTCTCGGAGTTCTCAATTCTGAATGCTTGGAGTTGGGTTTCTAGCTTCTGATATTCTTCAAGAGAAACAGTGGTTTTGGGCTCAACCACCGAAGGAGGAGCCCGAGCAGAGAAAGGAAACTGCATTGCCTGGGCCTTCTTTTTCAACCATGCTTCATATTCAGGAAAAGTTTGATTGTTAATTTTACCTAAACAAGCCACACCTTTTCTTCTTATAAGCTTCCAAGCACCGACAACTTTTCTTACCAATGGCAGATTATCCTTCACCGGAAAATAGAAAGTCTGAGCTAACTCAAACTCTTCCGGGATATCTCTCAAAGCATACCCTAACTGCCTTCTTAGCAGGATTAGGTTGTAGTTAATTCCCCCAATCACTCCTAAGAGTGGCACATTTGGGCAACCTCCACAACTGGTAATGAAGTCTTTTCCTTTCAGTCTCATAGGGATCCATTTGACATCTTTAGCAGATAGCCCTACTAGCCTTTGAGCCCAAATCAAACTAGGATCAGTAAAAGCTTCAGTGCTGGGAAGATGTCTCATGAACCATCTGTGAAACAAGGGAGCACAACAGCGTACTAAACCTCCTCGCTTCTTTTCATTTTTGTATTGCACTGAATAGTAAAGATCTTCCAAAAGTGTAGGCACTGGATTCTTCAGAATGAACAAATTTATGGAATTCATATCCACAAACTTATGAAGATCTGCAAACAGGATGATGCCATAAACAGAGAGAGCTAGAAGAGCACACACATAATCATACTGAGCCTTGGCAGCAAGTTCTTCAGCTTTCTTCAACAAGAACTCTAAGGAAACCCCAGATATTCCACCTTTGGTTGTACTCAAGTTAGAAGTCACCACAAACGTTCTCAAATAAAGAGCCTTGGCAATATCCTTGGGCGTAGGTTTAACCATCTCAGCGTTGAAAGGAATCTGGTCCTAAAGAGGCACTCCTAGAATCAGAGCATATTCTTCCAATAAGGGAGCCAACTGGAAATCATGAAAAGTGAAATGCCTCAACTGAGGATCATAATACTGTAGCAAGGTATGAATGACACTCCTCTTAGAAGCATCCAAGTTTACTACCACATCCAAAATACCCCCATAATCCCTCTTGAAGTCTTCAATATGGTTGGGAGTGATCAGAGCTATCATATTTTTCAGCATGCCGATCTTGGTGTCGAAGAACTTGTAGTGAATATTCTTCTTACGAGAATCCTCCATCTCTGAACAAAGTATACCGGAACCGGAGACAATATATAAACCTGAGAATGTAAAACATAAATGATTAATTATGGTATGATGCAATGCAAATTCAGGGAATGTGATCAATGTCTGGTATCTGTCTGGATACGAAACATTGAGCCAAGAACCAAGTATCTGAAACCATAGGATCTCTGAATAATAACCCCGAATAATAACATAAAAGCAAAGGATCAAGAATTCCAGAACCATAAGAACCGGATCAGAACATAGAATCATACTAATAATAAGGGTATGTTGAGTCCAAGTGTTCCTGCAAACCTGTAAATCCCTCCCAATCTCACTTGTGTGCTCCGGGTCGACATCACAGACTTTCAAAGCCGAATAGCAATAATATGTCAACCACCTCCGAGAAATGGCTCATGACCAAATCAGGGAATCGGTTTAGCATTATATACTACTCAGGGAGTGTAACACGGTAGGAGAACTGACTTTAGTTAAATGTTGCGGATAGCAAGAGTCGCCACCGACTTTTATTTTATCCAAAGGAAAGGGCATAAAAGAACAGGAAAGACCTTAAAAGATTTTTGGGTTCGGGGGGTAGGTTATGTAAAGGGAAGGTGTTAACACCCTTTACATCCATGGTTATCCATGGGCTCTTAGTTACTTAGCTCACTTTAAACTGTTTTGAGAAGTGTAGTGTGTGATTAAAATTTTCTTAAGTACTTTATAATGATCCTTGTACGGATATATATAAAGACTTTGTTTTGAAAATTGTTTGAAAATGTGAAGTGTTTATGAAATGTTTTTGAAGGAGTGAGCAAGTACTTAAGAGGAACCTACCCTAATTTGGATCTTTTCTGTTCTTAAATGTTCTCTCAATGGTAAGACTATCCCTATTATTAAGGAATAGGTAGTCATTACCTTGGATATTATGAGGGACAAGTGAAGGGTCATCTGTGATTAGGCAACTGTAAGGTGTCTTAGCAATTCGAAGGGACTTATCATCTTTTATTCGAAAGGGACAAGATCATTCACGAAGGCAACATTCGAAGGGACTTGATCTTATAATCGTAAAGGGACAAAATGATATTAATGGAGAAGGGACTTTGCTTTTAGACACCTTACTTGACCTTTTGGTTTAGGCAACATGAGGGATAACCCTTAAGAAGTGAGATGGCGATCAAAGATCGACTTACGTGTGTGCGTGTACAAGTTCATACATTTATCTTATAATTAGTGATCTAAGTTAATTTTAAAGCAAACATGTTATCACTCCCTATTTTACTAACCATAGCAATATATTTATAAATAAATAAACAATAGAATACTACAACTATTACAATGCTTTTACAGTTACATTATAATAAAACAATTTAAATAATAAGCATATAAATAAATAATAAAAAGATTAGTAATAAAAATAATTATAAGAGAAAAGAGGTTAGCACAATAATATACAATATAGAAATCAATTAAACATTTTTAGATTTAGATAAACAATTTTTAAAGAATTTTGAGATGAAAATAAAATAATAATTATTATTATATACTAATTTATTTACAAAAATGAACATGATTTAGAAATATTTATTAAGTATAATTAAACAAAAATAATTAAAGTTTTTAAAAGAAATTAGGTTTTTTAGAGATTAGGGTTAGAATTATATATATAAAAAATATTAGGGTTTAAGATAATTAGGGTTTTAATAAAAATATTAAGGTTAGAAAATTTTAGAAAATAAATTAGGGTTTATAGCTTAATTTACATTACTAATTCAATTTTTTACAAAATAAATTATATAGAGTAATAATATGAACATACAAATAAATTATATTTGAGAAAAAAATATTGATTTAAAAAATATAAAATTTATTCTATGAAAACAGATTATATTATTATTATAAAATTAATTTATTATATAATATATAATTAAAAATAAAAAAAAACAAGAAAAGTAGAAGAAATAGGAAAGAAATTAGGATAAAAAAATAATGGGGAGGCCTGGATTTGAACCCAGGACCTCCCCTGTACCTGCCAGGAGGACTACCACTGGGCTGCATTGCGCTTGGTGATATCAAACAGTCACAAACAATTATATGTAGAACCTGAAAAATATAGCAAAGTAAAAAAAAATAATACCAAAACCTGGGAATCGAACCCAGGCCTCTTAGCTTGCACGCGCGTTTTCTTACCACTACACCATCAGCATCATTCAAGAATTATGATACAAACATAAATATATAATATATGTTCAAATTTGAATTTTGAATTTGCGCGCAGCTTCTTCTTCCTCCTGGTCTGCACATTTTCCTGCGAATTTCTCCACCAATCTTCCTGCGAAATTTCCTGCACATATTTTTTACAGAAGAACCTAGGTTTTTGTACACCTATGAAACACGTAAAATTGGATCCAATTGCTAGCATAAAACAATTTCCCACAGTCCATACAATCTTGCTATGGTTTTCAAAATCATTTAAATTGAGTAAATAACAGAACCCTAATTCGAAGGTCCGAACCCTAGCCATGGCTTCTTCTTGATTCTGTCACGAAAATTCAATTAAAGTACATAAAAACAATCCACACATGATAAGAAACAAATATCAATGAATAGAAACAACTAATATTCCATGAATTGATGTAATCGAAAAATTAAAATTTCAAGAAAAAATTGAATTCGGATTATATGATTTAAGAGGTTCATGATGTATATAATGATTCAAAAACACTCTAAATTCTTCTAAGAAGCTATTGCAACCTTCAAATTGTTTGGGAATGGCTGGTATGTATTGAACCGAAATTGAGTTTATGCTTGGATTTTTGAAATTTGATTTTGTGTTCTTAGGGCTCTGAATTCGTCCATTTGAGGCTGCTTCATGTTGTATATATAGGAGTGAATGAAATTAGGTTAAGAGCTTCCACAAACTTGTGGATATTTGATCTTTGGGAGATTGAAAAAGATTAGCTCTTAAATTTTGAAATATCTTGATCTAGCCTTGCTATTTTAGGATGATCCTCATTATTCTTGTATCAATCAAGTCCAAATATAATTTATGACCTTCTAGAAACCAAATCAATTTAAATCTCCATTATTTTATATTTTATTTGAATTTAAAATGATTTTTAACATAAAAAATCATAATAAATGAAAATAAAATGAATAAAATTATGAATAAATCAATTTAATTTCGTGCATGATGTCATGGAACTAATTGGATCACAAAAAAGCAAGCCCATTTGGTGAATTATGGTTTTAAGACCCCATTTGCTTCATGGACCTCTCAAAAATTTCCCAACTTTGCAAGGACACAAATCCTTCAATTTTAATGCTATGAAGGTGTTCTTGGACATTTTGGAAAGCTTAAAGAGTCCTCTAATCAACCTCTTTGGTCTCATGTCCATATCTTTTACCATTATCAAGTTATGCTCTTTTGAAGTTGTTGACTTTTTGTTGACTTTTAAAAGGACCTATAATGTCTTAGCTCATACCTTCCAAATGAAGCATTTTTGGGCTTGGCTTGTGAGACATAAAGTTGTAGAGAATTCAATTTCCTTCAAAATGAGCTTTGGATGGAAAATTTTTGATGAAGCATGTGAAAGTTATGGCTGGTCAAAGTTTAGTTGACTTTTCTTGTGAAAACCCTAATTTAGAAACTCCTGATTCTTGATGATCTGAAATCTCCTTGATGAATCATGATCAAACCTTGATAAAATGATGAATTTTACTTCATATAATTGATGTTGGCAAAAAATCATGAAGTTTGACTTTGGTTTGACCACAGTTGACCTCAGTTTGACTTTTTAACTACTTTGACTGATTTTAACCTATCTGATCATCTGACTGAGCAAACCTTTTGGGAAAGTCTTGAAACTTGACATGGGGATTCTTGAACACATATAGGATGCTATGAAGCTCACTTGAAGTCTTGGAAGTCCATTTAGCCTGATAAAAGTCAAAACCCTAGTTTAGGAGGCATTGCTTAGGAGGATGCATTGTCTGAGAGAATTGTCAAACTTTCTGACTAATTGTGAACCTTGTGAACCTCATGAGATGTCTTGTGAACCTTATGAACCTATTGAGACATAATGTATTATCTTGTGGAGGGCAAATTTTGGGGTGCAACATTTGCCCCTGTTCAATTTTCTAAAACCTGAGGGGTTAGATTGGTACATGTGTCAGTCGTGACCTGGAAGGTTGAAGGGGATTGAACACAAAAGCCCAAAAATTTGCACTCGTCGGTGCATAAAGTAACACTGATGATTAGTTGTATATGCTGGAGTGGGCTTGAAGATGCCACTTGGAAGAACTAGAGATGGGCTTAGAGATGCCATCTAAGGTATCAGGATGTGATGATGTCTTTATGTTGATACTGGATATCAGTATTAGGTTTTCGTATAGGCCGTCTCTGAATCGTTTATGCAACATGATTTGAATTGTTAAATGGACCAGTAGAAATAAATCTTCGTGACGATTATCTCTTCTGGAAATATCTTGGATTAGGGAATGGATCTTTGTACAGACCGTTTGCCTACTCTCCAAGGTCAAAAGAATGTCAGGATTAATTCTTCTGAAAAATATCTTGAACCAGGGAATGGATCTTTGTACAGACCGTTTGCATGCTATTCAAGGGCCAATAGATTAAATCTTCTGAAAATATCTTGAACCAGGGAATGGATCTTTGTACAGACCGTTTGCCTGCTATTCAAGACCAGATAGATGAAATCTTCTGTAAGTATCCTAGATTAGGGAATTGATCTTTGTACAAACCATTTGCCTACTCTCCAAGGTCAAAAGAACGCCAGGATTAGTTCTTCTGAAAAATATCTCGAACTAGGGAATGGATCTTTGTACAGACCGTTTGCCTACTCTCCGAGGAAATAGATTAAATCTTCTGAAAATATCTTGAACCAGGGAATGGATCTTTGTACAGACCGTTTGCCTGCTATTCAAGACCATACAGATGAAATCTTCTGGAAATATCCTGG
The DNA here is from genome assembly GCA_963966055.1 of Lathyrus aphaca. Taxonomy (NCBI): domain Eukaryota; kingdom Viridiplantae; phylum Streptophyta; class Magnoliopsida; order Fabales; family Fabaceae; genus Lathyrus; species Lathyrus aphaca. The sequence continues at coordinate 480,078,779 of OZ014525.1, read as the reverse complement.
ATTAGGGAATGGATCTTCTTACAGACCGTTTGCCTACTCTCCGAGGAAATAGATTAAATCTTCTGAAAATATCTTGAACCAGGGAATGGATCTTTGTACAGACCATTTGCCTGCTATTCAAGACCAGATAGATGAAATCTTCTGGAAATATCCTGGATTAGGGAATGGATCTTCTTACAGACCGTTTGCCTACTCTCCGAGGAAATAGATTAAATCTTATGAAAATATCTTGAACCAGGGAATGGATCTTTGTACAGACCGTTTGCCTGCTATTCAAGACCAGATAGATGAAATCTTCTGGAAATATCCTGGATTAGGGAATGGATCTTCTTACAGACCGTTTGCCTACTCTCCGAGGACATCTTGAGTAATGTATGGATCGTTTCTGACCTGTTGTGAATTGTTGATGCTGTTTTATCTGCATATAACTATCCTGTAAGGAGAATGTTAGTTTATGCAATATGTATGCATGTATAGTATGATGCACCTAAGTAAATGTATTATGCATTTATGGATATGTTATGGTATGATGTAAATGATGTATGTATGAATCATGCAGCCTGAAGCGTCTGAATATCCTTGGTATAACAACTGCTGGTTAGGGAAAATAAATCCCGATTCGTCGTTGAAGAATATGAGGAACTCGTTCCCGTCTTGTTTGATAGTATAGTATTTATAACCTCCCGTCTTCGTTCGTCGTACTTCTATTGAAGGAATAAGTTCCTGAGTATCCCGACTGAGGATAAAAGAGATGGACATAAATTCAAGGGGAGATGTAACTCGAAGTATAGATTTGCTATACTGGGGATTTGTAGTTGTCTTGTGGGGATGAACCGACGAAGCTTCGTTGAACTACTACCCTCGTTCGTCCTTAGTAAATACTATTACTGCATTTCATGCATTTCTGGTAAGCATCAATCATATTCAAAGCATATATACAGTCAAACATAACCAACAAACCTTTTTCGCTTTAGTAAAAGAGGAAAATTAATCCTGAATAAAGAGGGAAAAATAAAGCTGAACTCGAAAACAGAATCGTTTCAACTTTGAGAGTGTATAACCAATTGGATTTAGAGCTCCTGAGATTCTTAACTATCTTGAATACCTTCCCAGAAATCCTCATAGTTGGATCTGAAGACATGATACTGACACCATCTGATACTACTGGCGTAGATAATTAATTTCCACAATGGCTTCTGCTGAGAATCCAATATCAAGGTAATACAATGAGAGGAACATGTCTTAAAATTGTGATGGACCATATACACTCCGGGTATTAGATTTGAAAAGAAAGCATTGCCCATTGGTTGAGGATGAATTGTCCCATAATGGAAGTATCTGAATGTAGTTACCTCAAGAGAAATAAGTAGAATTCCCCACAATAATATGCCCCTGACATCATGAACTTTATAATGTTACCCTTGGTAATTCAAATATATGAGGAGAGCTGCCTCTGGCTATTTAAACATAGTTGAATCCTGTCTTGATTGCCCCAAATGAGTTAGGCAATATTATGGCCTGCCCCCTTGATTGGGAGATAATGACTATGCCCCTTTGTATACATTGACTTTGATCCAGGAAGCAACTTTGTTTATCGGAAGGACTTTGGTTTATTGAACATTCATCCTGTAAGTTTCTCTGTTTATCAAACACTCAGGTATATGCAAACAAATATATTCAAAAATGCAATGCTTATGTCTGTCTTGAAGTTTTGAAAAAGAGTTATTTTAGAAAAACAGTTTTTGTGAAAACTGTGATATTAACTCAAGTTTTATAATAAGCCCTAAAGGAGTCAGGATACCTTTTTGTAGCAGTACGCTTTCGAACTAACCATGCTTCAGTTAGGACTTTTAAAGGGTTGTAACGTGGCCAGGTTCACGGTTTAAGAAACAAAGGATAAAGGCTCAAATTTTATTTGTACCCAACCCAATCTCCATGATGTTCTTCAGTCCTATGCTCAGTTAACTTATGCATTGAGGCTCAAAGGAGTTTGGAATTGTAACACTGACATTTGTGATGGTTCAGAAACCAAAAATTTATTTGAACATTCAGTCATCTTTCTTTGTTGAGGATTCATAGTGACCTCTTTTTTCTTTTGACTTTGTTATATCTTCTTTTTGCCTGAACTGTTTGTTTCATAATTACAGTCAGCGGAATTTCTCAATTTTTTTTTACTAAGTCTCCTTCATAGGTTTTGACTTAGTGGGTTTTTCTTTTGCTGGATATTGACTGTCAGGTTTAATGATTACAGAGAACCATCATTAGTTGTGTACAACACAGATAATTGGCATATTTGAGTTAACCGAGTAACTACCCTGCCCCGGGTTATGAATAAGGGTTTTAATTTGTGCGAGAATAAAAACTCCTACTTCATAGGCTCAAAAGGGTTGACTAGGGATTAACTTCCTTATATCTCCACTGTTTAGGAATTGAAACAATGCCTGTACATCGTCAGCATAGTCTGTTCAAAAGCATACTGCCTAATATTATGGTATTGTTTTCGTCATCCTCCCTCTACAGGCTTATAGCTTTATCAGGAGTTAAATATCACAAAAAAGAAATATGAAGTATAGTTCAAAATATAGTGAAACGAATGGATTGATTCAAGACAAACATATGCAATGCATTAATGAAAACAAAAGTTTGACATAATAGTAAGTGTTTAAACAAACAAAAGAAATTACAAATGAAAATTCAAATGTTCTCAAAGTCTCTTCCTCTAAACTTGTCACTCCAGTTATCTGGAAACTTTGATGCTTGATGGACGATAGAAGAACTCAACCTGGCCTTCTAGCGTAACCTCGAGTATTCCTTCGTCAATTAGGTCTTGAATCTTATTCTTCAATGCCCAACAATTATTTGTGTCGTGTCCGGGACTGTCGGAGTGGTACATACACCTTGCTTTGGGATTATAGCGAGGAGAAGAGGTATTAGGATTTTTAGGAGAATTTTCCAAGGAAATCAGCTTCATCTCCAACAGGCATTGCAAAACTTGTGACATTGGTGTGCTGAACCGGATGAATTGTCTTCTACATTCCTTGTATCGGGCCAAACTCCGGATAAGATCCATTTGGCCATTCATCTGGATCCTCATCTCTGCCATCTCAGCTTGTAGTTGTTTCAGCTGATCATCCTTGTTGTCCTCAGGATTCTTCTTCTTCATGTCCTCAGAGAGGAGTGCTTTCAACTCTTCTTGCCCCTTGGACAAATTCAGAATCACTTCTTGAAACTGAGCATTCTGAGCTTGAAGATCTTTGACAGATTGTTCGAGAGCCATTTTTGCTGAAATAAACAGCGAGAAGATAAGATACCTGTTCATAAGAAACCTGTGATGCAATGGTATGGTGTATAAATGCATATGCAATGTTTTCAAGGACCGCAGGATTTAAATTTGTTTAAACAACCAAAAAGTAAATTTTTATTAGTAATAAATTTGTTTGCCCCTTGGGCTTACAATATAAAAATGGAATAGATACAAAAGATGGGGTTTTAAGTCTCCCATGGACGTTTCCTCTTTGTGTTGAGGTATGAGTTGAGATTCCACTCCTCGTGAAGTTGCTTTGTTAGCTCCAAGATTCTTTCTTGACTTGCTTTGTAATGAGTCTCAAAAGTATCCTTTTTCTCCTTCCACTGGATCCAGGATCTCTGTAAATCTTCCATGTCAGTGGGCATGTCTGGATGAAGAATGATATAAGAAGTATCTCCTTCAGCAACTGGCTCCATAGTAACTGGCAGGATATGGCATCATAAGAGTCTGAGCACGAGATCGCACCCATCTGAGATAAGCTTCCATAGGAATAGTGTACTTGGGCTCCAGAGTCTTGCTGTCAACCTTGTTCACTTTACCCCATGCTCGTATGAACCTTTGACGGTAGCCTTGCAGATCGTTATCGTAGTCAAACACAATACCCTGAATCAACATGTCATGAGGACCATCACTCCGAGCGTAACCAAACTGACGTAAAGCTAAGGAAGGGTTATAAGTAATGCCTCCTCTTATGCCTAGAAGTGGTGTCGCTCCCACCTGATGACACGGGGCCACGAGGGGTACAGACGCGAACGGTCGGCGAAGGGGGAGAGAACACACAAGGGTGAACTCAGAAAGACAAGAGTCGCCAGCTAGGCATTTTTTATCCCGGGGGAAAGGTAATGCTGCATAGACCTAGAAAGATATGGATAAGACGGTTGCGAACCAGAGAGACTGAGAAAGGGGGTTGGTTACAACCTGGGAAGGTATTAGCACCCAGATTGTCCGTCGTACTCGACGGGATCCACGCTTAAAAGATTTGTGCTTTAAAGGGGTAGTGTCAGTGCAATTTGTGTATCAAAGCTGGAGAGAATGCAAATGTCAGTGTAAAAGGAATGTGAAGTGTATAAGAGAAGTGTCAGTGTAAGAACAGGAATGAAGCTCAAGACTTTGAGGATAAAAGAATGATGCTGGAAAGGGGGGAATATACATAGACTTTTGTTCGATAACTGTTAAGTTATGCCTACGTATCCTCTCGTGCAATGAGGAAGTCAGAACACCGTAGTTCGACCCAAAGAGACTAAAAGATAGATTGACTTGTGAACTGCTTACTTGTCTATGCTCAAGTGTATGACCTGTCTGGCTCAGGTGCAAATTGTCTTGCATTAGACGGAAGAAGCAAATTCTCGTTTGTGAGTGAATGAGATGAGAAAAGAATCCCGGAGGAGACGATTATTATTTGTTTTTGATGTTTCAGTCTTTTATTGCTTTTGAAAGTTTGTCGTAAGTTAATGAGCTTAAGCCTAACCAAAGGTTAGTAAACTCATCACATCTTCCCTCTGATTAGGGGTAATGAGAATACCTTAAGTGTGAAGTCAGCATCTCACACTTAATCACCCTGATGTAGGATTAAGATCATTAACCTACTTGTGATTATTTAGATGTTTTTGGTGTTTTTGTTTAGTGTTAAGTAATGAGTTTAAGCCATAATCAAGGATTTAATGAACTCATTACACCATCCTAATAGAAGGATAATAGATGAGAACATTTGAGCTGAGGAAGACTCCTCAACTTAATCCATGGTTAGGAATTATCCTCATGACAAAACAAAACCTTTATTAAAGTGAATTTTAGCTAAGGGTAAGATTAAGAAGTGAATTTTATGGTTTATAAGACAACTTGAGGGGGACTTGTCCATTAACACTAGGGTTAGTCCTTCTTAACCAATTAAGGAAGAATTAGAACCCTAATGCAAGGCCCAAGTTACAAGTGTGATGTCTTGATGATTATTAAGTGAATTGATTAAAGGAATCAAACACATTAAGGGTTTAACACTTAGGATTAAAGTTATACACTCCATCCTAATAGAAGGATGCAGGCATAAGCTTAATCACAAAGCCTTAAAGCCTTTAGGGTTTAGTCCTTGATTAAGAGATGAGAGGAGAAGACTCAAAGATGACTCAAAGGTAAGAAGCTAAATGGGGGACTAATCAAACCCTAATTATGATCATGCTTGGTTATTCCTAGGGTTAATGAGGTTTGCAAGAAGATCTTCAGAGAAACCACCAGGAAGGAAGCAGATGAAAGGAGCAAGAAGCAGAGAGAAGCAAAACAACTTGCTTCACTTAAGAAGACAAGTTGTTTGAAGAAAGAAAGTAAGAGATGAACATGAATTATCAAGCTCAATCCAAAACACATACAAAATGCAGCAATGATGCAAGAGAGATGAAAAGAGAATATGAGAAGTGAAGGCAAATTCACTTCTCAAACAACTTACCACCTGAAAAGTTAGCCAAAAGAAATGAAATGCAATGCAAATGAGGTGAAATGTCATGATGCAAGCCAAAGTCAGAAGCAATAACATGATGTTAATGATGATAAGAGATGATACAAACATGAGGCAAGGCATGAGAATGATCATACAAGGCAATGGATGCAGATGAAGCATGCTTTGAACCATGAATGTATATGAAAAGTTATGAAATGCAATGGACATACAACATGGAAAATGATAGATGCAATGATCAAACATGATTCTAATATGTTCTAAGATGTATTATGAATCATGTAGATGCACAAAATGTCATGGCAAGTCAATGGATGCAAGCAAATGAGAAATGGATGCAAAGGAAGGCACAAATTAGGGTTTCATGCATCATACACAGCAAAAATCCAAAACCAGAAGCAAATGACATGATAAAAATTTGAAAATGCAATCAAAGATACCCTAAACCTATACAAGCTCACTGCCCAAAGGAGAGGATCCAACTCTTAACTTAGTGAAAGTTATGAATTTCCTAAGATTATTAGGGTTTTAAGGTACTTTGCCAAGAAAAATGCTAAACAAATTGAAAATGCAAGATCAAATCAAACCAAATTTATCCTATAAACTACATGCTATGCAAGATGCAATTCCAAAGGAATCATCACCCAACTCTCAATGGTTAGGCAGAAGGAAATTTTTGAAGTTTGGAACAAAATATTGCCTTAAATTGAAATTAATTCCAAGGAAAATGATCAAAAGGCATCAAGAACAAAAAAGAAATTTGGTTTGAGAGTTGGACAATGTTTCTAAATGTTTCTAGATGCTATGTGAATTTATTTGTGATTTTTAAATACCTAATTGTATTTTTAATTAATTAATTTTCATTAATGAATTAAAAATAAACATTTAAATGATTTAAAAATAATTTTTAATGCAAAAAATAAAAATAAAAATATTTTTGTGTTCTGAAAATTCATGAAACCCTTGACAAAAATTTTCATGATTTTTAAATGATTTTAGCTATTTTAAAATAAATATGCAAAACAAATAAGAAAAATATGAAAATAAAAATGAATTAATGAGAAGTATGCACAATCCATGGCTGAGATTCAAAGTCAGAGGGCGGGAGTTGACTGGTGCGTTATCCTACGGCTGACATTTAAACTGACCCAATTAAATTAAACTGAATTAATTAATCTAATTAAATATGATTAGGGTTTTAATGAGAGATCCAGGCCATTCATGAGCGCGGGAGTCAAGACCAGTCAACCCAATCTACGGTCCAAATTCAAACTAAACCCTAAACCTAATTAAGACACCTAATGACTTTCAGGTCACCGGCGACGAGTTCCGGTCGTCTTCTCCGGTGACCTCCTTCCCTGAAAGTTTCAAAATCACTCCCTAGGTTATTTCTGGAGCTCTAAAGCTCCAGATCACTTCCTCTCACTTCCTTAAACTCGTCCCTGCCCTCAAAAACCATTTATCTTTCACCATTAACAAGATTCAAAAGGAAGAACAAAAATGACAGAAATTTCAGTCAATCAATACAAGCTCATTTCTGCACCATTTTCAAAATTTCAAAGTCCAGTATGATCAGGAGAGCAAGCTTTATCATTTAGAAACAAAAAATAAGAGTTCTGGAAAAATGTTTCAAGGAGGTACCTGAGCTCGAGCTTTCTCAGTTCTGGACTTTCAGGCCCTCTCTCTTTGTGCAATCCACTCCTCTTGATCCCCTGATGAAGTTTTGATGCTTGGAAGGAATTTCTTTTAGCTGATTTGGGAGTTTGCAAGTCAACTGGTCAGAAATCGTATTTTGTTTATGAGAGGTGTTTGGCTGTTTCAGTGGTTGGTTTGTGATCAATGAGTCATTTTGAGATCAATGGTGAAGTTGGTTTGAAGAATGGTTGAGTGAGCTGAGGGATTCGAAGAGTTTTGCAAGTTGGGGGATTTTTGATAACTATGGCAATCTCTGGTTTCAGCTTGTGTTGTATGTTGTGTTATGTTGCATTTGGTCCACTTATCACTCTTGGATAGGTCTGTGGAGTGGTTTTGCCCTATTGTGATTGGTATGGGTCTTTTGCAAAAAAGTCAAGCTTTGTGTAAGAGAGGTATGGGCCAATAGTTAGCCAAGGACAAGAGGGGTGTCCTGCGCAGTAAGGAATGAGGAGGACCATGGGATCAGTTTTGAAGTCAATTAACAAGTGGATTAGGGTTTGTATGATGTTTTGCAACTTTGTTCATCTTTGGCCCTTTTGAAGTTTCTTGATCCACAAGTCATGAAAATGGAAAAACTCTTGGTGCATTCTGAATTTTAGGCCTTGGTTTATGTTTGTGCAAAGATTAGAAGTCACTTTGAGGTCTCAATTTGCCTTGGCAAGGGGTTTTGCAACTTTGCCTCTTTGGTACATAACTTGAAATTATGTGATTTTTCCTAACTTTGACAAGCCATAACTTTTGATCCAAAATGAATTAGAATGAGTCCTTGTAGTTTTTGAAAATGGGAAGATCCATTCTACAACTTTCATGACCAAAGTTTTCTCATTTGAGGCATTTTTGAATCAAAAAGAAAGGTTTGAAAAAGTTTCCCAAAATGGCAAGTTTCCATTACAAGTCATTTTCCCAAAAAGGCAACTTTGCAAATGGCTTGAAATTCTTCAATTTTGTGAACTTCTAACACCTTCTATGATCAAATAAAGATCATATACATTCAAAATGATGGATAACACCCTTTGGTTGGGTCATTGGGGGCCTCAGATGCCCTGATTTTGCACTGACTTGCTCAGGAAGTCAACTCTTGATCAAATGCCTTCCCCATGGAATTTCTTCATGACAATGGATATGCATGATCCTCATAACATATAGAGACCAATAGAAACAAGAATGACCAAAAAATTTGGAGTTATGGCCTCTGAAACCAAAACCCTAATTTCAGGTCATCTGTGCAGTCAAGCCTGGCTCTGTTTCCATGCCATTCTCAGTTCTTGTGATTCTTTGACTTTCTTGACTTTGTGGGGATATAATATGATGCTTGAACATACATGGACCCCTTTTAAGTGGTTGATGACCTTTGGAGTGGCTCAAATAGCTCTTGGATTGCTCAGATCACAAACCCTAGATGCAGATGACTTTGAACCAATGCAGTGAAGTAACAATGTGGTATGAGATGCTATGATTGAAATTATGCAAATGAAAAGATCACAAGCCATGGTGGAAATGGGTGAGGGAAAATTTGGGGTGTTTACAGCTGCCCCTATTCAAACATGAGTTAGCTGTGCAGGATGTAAGCTACGGCTTAACAGGCAAACAAGATAACTCGTGGTTGAATACCAAAGACAGTCCGAAATTTGCACTCACAGAATGAAGAAGAAAAGGGATATAGATTGTAAAGGAGAATAAAGTATAATTATAAAGTGCGGGCGACGGAGGACGACCGTCGAGCAGAGGACGACTGCTGGGGATGAAGCAATGACGGGGACGACCGACATGCTTGGGGAAAAATGCGGGAAATAAAGCAATGACGGGGACGGCCGACAAGCTGGGGATATAAGAGATCATGATGGGGACGACCATTAAGTAAAGCTGTAAGACTCTCTGGGGATTATAGGTAGATGATGGGGACGGCCATCGGGTTGAAGAAATAAATGGAACAGATGATGAGGTACGGTCATCAAAGGTGAAGGACGATCACCTAGCAGGGGACGGCTGCTCTGTTGGGGATAAGATGAGGGACGGTCATCTAAGGTGAAGGACGATCACCTGGCAGGGGACGGCTACCGAGAGTATCACGACATAGGACGAATGCCGGATAGAAAAGGTCGACGATGGGGACGGCCATCGAATAAGCATGATGAAGGACGATCATCAAGAGGCGAAGGACGATCACCTAGCAGGGGACGGCTGCTCTCGGGGTTTATCATGACATAGGACGAATGTCAGATAACAAGATTAACGATGGGGACGGCCATCGGATAAAATGATGAAGGACGATCATCAAGAGGTGAAGGACGATCACCTAGCAAGGGACGGCTGCTAAAAATCTCACGACATAGGACGGATGCCGGATAGAAAAGGGTTCCGATAACGGAGACTCCGCTGGGGAAAGGATGAGGGACGGTCATCCGAAGGTGAAGGACGATCACCTGGCAGGGTACGACTGCCGAAAGTATCATGACACAGGACGAATGTCAGATAGAAAAGAAATAGTTCACTGGGGTTTGCTGGGACAAGTAAACACGGACGGGTGTCTATATCCAAGGAATAAGAGGTATAAATGTTTGGGTACTGTGTATAGACTAAATATGTGGACGAGCATCCTTAAGATTACGATGCGGACGAGTATCGATAGAAACAAATGCTAACACATGTTCAGAGATGATGATACGGACGAGCATCAACTAGTTAACAAAGAACACGAACGAGTGTTGATTCTGAGGGGGCTCTTCTGGGGAATAATAGAAACAGACGGGTGTCTAAATTCAAGAAGACATAAGTGTTTGACACGGTGTATAGATTAAAGATGCGGACGAGCATCCTTAAGACTACGATACGGACGAGTATCGGGTAGAAACAAACGCTTGACGCATGTTCTGAGATGATGATACGGACGAGTACCAACTGGTTAACAAAGAACACAGACGAGTGTCGAATCTGAGGGGATTTAAGTGGTATATACAAGATACGGACGAGTATCTGTACGAGTAGAAAGTGATGAGCGAGACACAGACGAGTGTTCAATTTGCTGGGGAGGGTGACACGGACGAGTGTTAGAAAAAGTGTATTATAAACAAGTATTGACAACTATGCTGGGAAAAGGTGACACGGACGAGTGTTAGAAAGAAGTGTATATGGGTATCTGTGAGTGCAAAGGGGACGCTTTGGCTTTCTACTGGGGATATGACACAGACGAGTATCAAGAGGTATCTGTAATGTATAAGTGTTTGTTTGTAAAGAAAACCCGGGCGACTTTACTGGGGAATGAAGACACGGACGAGTGCCAAAAGGAGTGTGTATCCGTATTTGTACTTTGGCTCTCTGCCGGGGAACTTGGGAAGTCTTCTGTATATCTTTGATGGCTTATCAGTATTTACAAGTGTTTGAAACCGAACATGGCTTATGTTCATGCAACATGTTTAACTTTTGCCGTAACGCTCCGTATTAGTCGGAATGCTACGCTCTGTGGGGAAAATATGATGCGAATGCTATGTTTATGCAAAAGATACCGATCCGGGGTTCGGATCCTGGTGCTGTGAAGATCTCTGGTTGATCTGCTTGAAGTGGACGTCCCAGCTGGGGATGAGATCATTGGTAGATCTGACATATGGGACTCTGCTTGGGGATATAGGTCACTGATAGACCTATTTTGGTAATGAGGGACCCAGCTGGGGTTTGTAGAAGCTTTCTTCACTCTGTCGTGAGTTCTTCATGCGTTGCTCTTCTGGATAGAGGTTGAAACTCTGTGGGGAGATAGTTCCCTGTCTATGTACTTGGCTGGGGAAGGAGAAAGATCACTGAAAGACCTTCCTAGAGATTTCTGTGGGGGATCCTGCTGAGGATGATACTTGACAACTCAGCTGGGGATACGAACACCTTCTGGTGCTGCTCTTTGAAGGAAACGTTGGAGAAGTGATGCCTGATAACTCTGATGGGGAGAAAGCATCCCTGGTGCTGTTTGGAAGGTGTATTGAGGAAACAATGATTTGGGCAGCCTACTGGGGAGAAGCTTTCATGCCCCATGTTGTGCTTTGAACACCTGCAAATCCTGTAAATAGGCAAAGAAACGCATAAGTACCCCGAGGTATCCCTTACCGGATTCCATCATAGGAGTTTAGACACTCCCGAGAGTAAATATATTTCCTGTAAGCATTTATTTTTAGAAAGGGAGCATCTGTATTTATGCAATCAAAATCTCAAGGACATCAGACATTTTGCAAATGAAAAAATAGTACGAGACAGTGTGTGATTGACAAATCTGATTTTATTAATTCAAGTGCCCTGAATTTGGCAAGAGTACAGTCATAGAAACAAATCCCCTGAAATGAGGAGATTGTTACAAATTGAGAAACAAAAAGACAGTGGCAATGTTGATGACGCTTCAAGGAGCTTCCTTTTGCTATGACTCGTATGACCTTTGACGTTCTTCTCGTCTTGCTTTCTGTAGAAGGCTGATTCTGACCGAAGCTTGAACCTTTCGAAGCTTACCACGTTGTAAGTGATATAGACGAATTTAGAATGCAATTGTTCGCTTATTCCCTTATTTTGCGTGGATCGCCCTTTCGGGTTTTCAATCCACCGGGATACCCATTTTTGCCTGAGTCGTCCAATGCGGCTTTTCAACTCAGCGGGTGTACACATTTTTTTATTTATTTTCCCTTATTTTTGCCCGAGTCTTCTATTCTATTTTTGACTCGCCGGGATGCCCTATTTTTGCCTGGACTTACATTCTGTTTTTATGTCCAGCGGGTCTTTTTACGCGAAGTATTTTTTAACTGCATCTGAATTCACAGGGGACAGGAAGTCTTCACCATCCATAGTACTGAGCATGAGTGCTCCACCAGAGAAAACTTTCTTTACTACGAATGGTCCTTCATAGTTCGGAGTCCACTTGCCCCTGTGGTCTGTATGAGGAGGGAGGAGTCTTTTCAGTACAAGATATCCTACTTGGTACTCTCGGAGCCTGACTTTCTGATCGAAGGCTTTCTTCATTCTTTTCTGATATAGCTGCCCATGACAGATTGCAGCTAACCTATTTTCTTCAATCAGACTCAGTTGTTCGTATCGGGATCGGACCCACTCTACTTCGTTCAGCTTAACATCCATCAATACCCGCAGAGAGGGTAGTTCAACTTCAACAGGTAGGACTGCCTCCATACCATACACAAGCTGATACAGTGTTGCCCCAGTGGATGTTCTGATTGACGAACGGTACCCATGTAAGGCAAATGGTAACATTTCATGCCAATCTTTGTAGGTGACTACCATCTTTTGCACAATCTTCTTGATATTCTTGTTAGCTGCCTCCACAGCTCCATTCATCTTTGGCCTGTAAGGAGAAAAATTGTGGTGTTGGATCTTGAAGTCCCGGCATAGCTCTGCCATCATTTTGTTGTTCAAGTTGGAACCATTATCAGTAATGATTCGCTCGGGCACTCCATACCGACAGATGATGTCTCTCTTTAGAAATCGGGCTACCACTTGTCTTGTAACATTTGCATATGAAGCTGCTTCAACCCACTTGGTAAAATAATCAATAGCAACCAGGATGAATCTGTGGCCATTTGAAGTAGTCGGTTCGATCTTTCCAATCATATCAATGCCCCACATGGCAAAGGGCCAAGGTGAAGACATCACGTTCAAAGGATTCGGAGGCACATGCACTTTATCTGCGTAGATTTGGCACTTGTGGCATTTTCTGGCATAGGCACAACAGTCAGCATCCATTGTGATCCAGTAATAGCCCGATCTTAGCAACTTCTTAGCCATTGCATGCCCTCCTGCATGGGTACCAAAAGATCCTTCGTGCACTTCGTGCATTAACAAGTCTGCTTCTGCCTTATCAACATATCTGAGAAGTACCATATCAAAGTTTCTCTTATACAGGGAACCATCAGTATTCAGGAAGAAACTACCAGCTAGCCTTCTTAATGTCTTCTTATCATTGGAAGATGCCCCAGGTGGGTATGTTTGATCCTCCAAGAAGCGCTTAATGTCATGAAACCAAGGCTTATCATCTTTATCAACATCTGCTGAGAACACGTATGCTGGTCTGTCAAGTCTGGATACTGATATCCGAGGCACAAAGTTGGCAGTTTGAACTTTGATCATGGATGAAATGGTAGCTAGAGCATCTGCAAACTGATTTTCATCTCGAGGGATATACTCAAGCTTGACTGTTGTGAAGAAAGTCAACAACCTTCTTGTATAATCCCTGTAAGGTATCAGATGATCTTGATGGGTGTACCATTTGCCGTTGGTTTGATTAATTACCAAAGCTGAATCTCCGAATACCGTCAAAGTCTTGATCCTAAGGTCAATGGCTTCCTCAAGACCCATAATACAAGCTTCGTATTCAGCTTCGTTGTTAGTGCAATTAAAGGTGAGTTTTGCCGAGAAAGGCATGTGAACTCCCTTAGGTGTAATGAGTACTGCACCAATACCACGACCATTCATATTAACAGCCCCATCAAACATCATAGTCCATTCTTCTTCTGGGTCAGGCCCTTCAGTGTGAACGGGCTCTTCATGATCTTTTGCTTTTATGAACATGATGTCTTCATCTGGGAAGTCAAACCTCATAGGCTGGTAGTCATCAATGGGTTGCTCGGCAAGGTAATCAGACAATACACTGCCCTTGATGGCCTTTTGAGATGTGTATTGAATGTCATATTCTGTGAGGATCATTTGCCATCTTGCAACCCGTCCGGTAAGTGCTGGCTTCTCAAATATGTACTTTACTGGGTCCATCTTTGAGATCAACAAGGTAGTGTGAGTCAACATATACTGTCTCAGTCGGCGAGCAGCCCACGCTAAAGCACAGCAAGTTTTCTCGAGCAGTGAATAACGTTGTTCACAGTCGGTAAACTTTTTGCTTAGGTAGTATATTGCATACTCTTTTCGACCAGACTCGTCATGCTGGCCCAACACACACCCCATTGACTCTTCTAATACTGTCAAGTACATGATTAGAGGTCTTCCTTCAACTGGAGGCATAAGGATTGGAAGCTCTTGTAGGTATTCCTTGATTTTTTCAAAAGCTTTCTGGCAGTCTTCGTTCCACCTGACCGTTTGTTCTTTCCTTAGCAGCTTGAACAAGGGTTCACAGGTTGCTGTAAGGTGAGATATAAACCGTGAAATGTAGTTCAATCTACCTAGGAATCCCCGAACTTCTTTTTCAGTCTTCGGTGCAGGCATTTCTTGAATGGCTTTGACTTTGTCAGGGTCAACTTCAATCCCTTTTTCACTTACAATAAATCCCAGCAGCTTACCGGATCGCACCCCGAATGTTCATTTGTTGGGGTTCAACTTCAATTGATATTTCCTCAGACGCTTGAATAACTTCAGCAGATTTATCAGGTGGTCTTCTTCTGTAAGGGACTTGGCAATCATGTCATCCACATAACATTCAATTTCTTTGTGGATCATGTCATAGAATAACGTTACCATAGCCCGTTGATAAGTGGCACCAGCATTCTTCAGTCCGAATGGCATCACCTTATAACAGAACGTGCCCCAGGGTGTGATGAAAGTTGTCTTCTCCATGTCTTCAGGTGACATTTTGATCTGATTGTATCCTGAAAATCCGTCCATGAAGGAGAACACCGAGAACTGAGTCGTATTGTCGACCAATACATCAATGTGAGGTAATGGGAAGTCGTCTTTCGGGCTGGCTCTGTTCAGATCCCGGTAATCCACACACATTCTCACCTTGCCATCCTTCTTAGGTACTGGTACAATATTAGCAACCCACGGCGGATAGCTAGTCACAACAAGGAACCCGGCATCCCACTGTTTTTGTACCTCTTCTTTGATCTTCATTGCCATATCTGGGCGAGTACGGCGCAACTTCTGTTTTACTGGCGGGCAGTCTTCTTTCAGTGGTAGCTTGTGCATGACAATGTCGGTGTCCAGCCCTGGCATATCTTGATAAGACCAAGCAAAAACATCCACATATTCTCGAAGCATGTCAATCAGTTGCTCTTTCACTGAATCTTGTAAGCAGGCCCCGATCTTAACTTCTTTCACTTCTTCTTCTGTACCAAGATTAACCGTTTCGACCTCCTCCTGATGAGGAGTGATAACCTTCTCCTCTTGCCTTAAAAACCTAGCTAACTCTTCAGGCAGCTCATAATCTTCTCCAACCCCTTCATCAGCTTGATTGATTGGATTGTCAAAGTCATACGAAGTCATAGCTGTGCTGTTGTCGGTGCAGTCTGAAAGGCACTCTCTGCAAGGGTTTAGATTGGTTCATTTTAGTGATCGATTTTATCTTATTTAGAAAAAGTGAAAGGAAGTTATCATTTTGAAAAACATTGCCATTTTATTTTTGTACAAAAAGAAAAAATGAAAAACAGTGAACGAAAAAGAAAAAGACTCATTTTGCAAAAGATGTCCGATATTCATTGATTGATCTGTTTGCACAAAATTTACAAGATGGCCCGATTACAAAATGAGCCTTGACATCTTGGGCAAGATGCAAGACTTGATGCATGCTTAAAAATACAGGAAATAATAATTACTCTGCAGGAGTAACCCTTATAATTTCCTAGGAAGACCAGTTTGAGATATGGCTCCCCGGGATCCTTGGACGTATCCAGCTTTCCAGGTTGCGCTCATCTTCCGACTCATCTTCCAAGTTGTTCACAGCATCCGGAGTGAGCATTCCCCCGCTGACAAAGTTGGGCTTCTTGGCAGCTTCCGATTGATTTTGTTGAGTTGGTTTGTAACCCAACCCAAATTTGCCTTCTTTCTTCTCCACGGGCAGCAGCTTGCCCCAGCCTTGGGCAGTACCCTCTCCAACAACCTTCCTGACTTGCTGATAAGACGCCATGGAGGTTCCCAGTATAGCAGATGTTTCATTTATGTTCAGGGCCTCAAACCCCTGGCTCATGGTTTCATGGATTTCTCCATCCATTTCAATGTATTTGTATGTAGCCAGGTGGCTAACAAAGATGTCCTCTTCACCACAGATGGTGATGATCTGGCCTTCCCACTCGAATTTCAGCTTCTGGTGAAGGGTAGACGTAACAGCGCCAGCGGCATGGATCCAAGGTCTACCCAACAAACAGTTGTAGGCCGGCTGAATGTCCATCACATAGAAGGTAATATTAAAAGTCTGCGGGCCAATCATCACAGGCAGATCAATCTCTCCAAGCACTGATCTTTTGGAGCCATCAAATGCTCTCACCACCAAATTACTCGGACGCAATGCTAAGCCATCATATTCCAACTTCACCAAGGCTTTCTTTGGTAGAACATTGAGCGATGACCCAGTGTCCACCAGTACATGAGATAGAACAACACCCTTGCATTCTAGAGTGATATGTAAAGCCTTGTTGTGGTTACGTCCCTCAGTTGTTAAGTCAGCATTGGTAAAGCCCAGTCCGTGACTGGTATTGACATTTGCCACCACAGTTTCTAGCTGATTAACAGTAATCTCCTCTGGCACGTATGCTGCGTGCAGGACTTTCAATAATGCATTCCTGTGAGCTTCTGAACACATCAACAGGGATAATATGGAGATCTTTGAGGGAGTTTGGTGAAGCTGATCCACCACCTTGTAATCACTTCTCTTTATGATTCTCATAAACTCGTCTACATCTTGTTCAAAAGATGTCTTCTGAGTTTCTTTGACAGCCGGCTCTTCAAACACCACATTCTTTCCCTTTGCTTTGGCAGCAGCTTCTGCTTCGGCATTAGGTCTCTGAGTTTGTGAGGCGAAAAGGCGTCCGCTTCTGGTGAAGCCTCCGCCTCCCCCAACATTATCAATTTGCGGAGAAGAGGTTGAAGAATCCAAAGTGATTTTCTCTCCATTGCAGTAAAGATCGGAGCCGTAATGCCAAGGGATGGCATTACTGCTTTCATAGGGAACTGGTCCAGGCACCGTGATGGTAACTGGACTGACTGCTGCAGAGAAGGGTACTGTAATGGTGTGTGGATCGTAGTAAATGATGACTGGTGATCTGGCAGGAGATGCCACTGTTTGTTGTTGAAAGTTGTTGTATGGAGGAACATTTGATGGATCATAATAAATGGTGACTGCTGAGATATCCTCATTAATTTCTGCTGGTGTTGTAGAAGATTCTGTTGAAATAATGGATGCTGATGTTGTAGAAGAAAGGGTTGTTGACATTTGATTTGTTGAAGTGATTGGTGGAGCCATCATTGATGATATTGATGAATCGGTCGGAATGATTGTTGCTGCTGTTGTAGGAGACTCAGGAATTGTTGTCAAAGGAATTGCTGGATTTGTAGGCGCTGTTGTTGAGATCTGAAGGATACCACTTTTGATAAGACCATCTATGCCGTTTCTTAAATTATCACACCCGTTGACTGCAATGTTGCAATACCCACAACCGAGTTCGCACCCGGGGAACACTTGGCATTCTAGAAGCTGAGCTTTAATTTCGACCAAAGGTGTTCGTATTTGTGCAACACTGGTGATCAGGGTAACTGGTTTGTCTTCCTCAATGGCATTAATCCTTGGCCCACCATGATTAGGCATGGGATTCTTGTTGACATTAGGAGGTGGTGCAAAGTTGAGGGCTTTGGAATCCACCAAATCTTGTACCTTCATTTGCAACGCCCTGCATTTTTCAGTATTGTGGCCAGGTGCATTGGAGTGGAAAGCACATCTGGCGTTGACATCATAATTTCTTGGAAGATTAGAGGGATCTGGAGGTGCCAACGTCCTTAACTCAACCAGGTTGAGCTTCAGGAGTTGTGGCAAAAGTGCAACATATGGCATGGGAATAGGATCAATCACCCTGTTTGCCTGTGATGGTCTCTGTTGGAATGGACGTTGTTATGGACTGTTGTTGTTGTTGTTGTAGGCTCTCTGTGGCGGATACTGAACTTGTTGTTGATAATGTGATTGTTGTTGTGGTTGATATGCTGGTTGCTGAGGAATCGGAGCTGGAATAGTGACAGTTGCTACTGATCTGTGGACATACTGAGGTCTGCCCCTGGTGGCATGAATGACATTTGTCTCACTGGTCCTTCGGGGTCCCACGAAAGGCTTCCTGGGATTACTGGATGAGCTTGCACCATTATCAGAAATCTTACCCATCTTCAAAAGGCTTTCAATCCTTTCACCGGCTATAACAACATTAGCAAAACTGGTGGAAGAAAAGGCAGCCAGCCTATCAATATATGTTCCTTGCAGAGTATTCATGAACATGTCGGCCATTTCCCTTTCCGACATGGGTGGTTGGACAGCAGCAGCAAGCTGTCTCCACCTTTGGGCATATTCCCTGAAGCTTTCCCTGGAGGATTGAGACATTCCCATCAAAAGGGTCCTGTTAGGAGCCATGTCTAGATTGTATTGGTACTGCCTGATGAAGGCCTCAGCTAAGTCCTTCCAGCATCTAATGGTAGCTCTGGTCAAGTGTGAATACCATTCTCTTGAAGCCCCAGTCAGACTGTCTTCAAAGTAAAACATCCACAGCTTCTCATCCATAGTATATGCTTTGAGTCTTCCCAGGAAAGACTGCAGGTGGATTCGTGGACAAGAGGTACCATTGTATTTCTCAAAGCACGGGGGTTTGAATTTGTGGGGAATTCTCACCCCATCCACCAACCCCATGTCCATCACATCGAAGCCTAAGGAATTTTGAGACTCCAGAGATCTCAATTTCTCAGCAATTTCATCAAACCTCCTATCATAAACTTCATCTCCAGCTCCCATAACAGTAAACTGCTCTTCCTGAGGGTCTTCTTGCAAGATCCTTCCCCCAGTAGTATTTCCTTGCACATTACCCGGGATGTTGACTTCCGGATGCGGATGAGGCCCAAATACTGGTGGATTAACATGAGGCTGACCCCTTTCATTGTTACTAGTTTCTCCTGTCCCAAGATGAGGCTCTTCAGGAGTTTGTCTTTCTACCAATGCCCTCAACCTTTCTTGACTTTGGGCCAAGCCATTCATTACTTCCATGAACTGAGTCATTTGGTTTCTCATCTCCAGCCTTTCATTAGCCATCTGAGTTCTGACCTCTGTCAGATCTTGCTGTACTTGATCCATCTGGATACCAGGAAGGTTGTTGCGAGTAGGATACCGGTGCGGACGGTTGAGAGGGAA
Source organism: Lathyrus aphaca (assembly GCA_963966055.1). Taxonomy (NCBI): domain Eukaryota; kingdom Viridiplantae; phylum Streptophyta; class Magnoliopsida; order Fabales; family Fabaceae; genus Lathyrus; species Lathyrus aphaca. The sequence goes on along the minus strand of OZ014525.1, from coordinate 480,059,255 downwards.
CACTCGGCGGCGAGCAATAATTCCTGAGACCACAACAAAGTTAGAAACAATAAAAACAGAACCTACAAAATAAAACAAAAGTTAGTATGCAATGCAGTATGCTTATTTGTTTTCCAAGGTATCCGGCTTTGGTTCTTGGTTTTGACCTTTCCAGACCTCGAGGAAGATGCTTGATGTTGTTGAGAGAAAAACCCAAATGAAAACAAACTGAAATACATTACAAATGGTGAACCATACATAGTTTGTTTTACAACATATGCCCATGGAGGGTCGAAATACATTAAAAGAAAAAGTACATCAAAAGGAAATAACAACAAACAAAGGGTCAAACATCTAGCCCAAACTCATCCTCCTTGACCTCCTTCAGAAGTGCCTCAGTCACTGGACCAGCTGGGTGCTCTTTAATGTTCCTGATGAGGAGGTTTCTGGTGGCAATGGCAGTGGCCAGCTTCTTGTGCCTATCCTGGTCCTTTGATCTCTTTACACCAGCCCTGAGCTTCAACTCTGAAATCTCTTTCTGGGCTGCCAGCAAAGCTTCCTGTTGCTTCTTTTCATTGGCTTCCAACTGCTCAATCCTAGCTTGAGTTTTCTGGTCTTCTTGTGCCCGGGCTTCAGTGATCCTGACCCACCTAGCCTGACTCTCCTACAGATAAAGCTCAGTCCTAGCCTGCTGATACTTGGCCTCTTTGCAGGCATTCTTCAATATCTGCTCCCCAGCTTTTGATTTCTTGATGTAGTCCCCTGCTTTCTCAATCTTGGTCAGATGCTCCACCTTAAGCTTCTCCAACCTCTCAATGTCCAGACGACTATCACTCCTCTCCCAGAGGGTCTTCTTCAGAGCTTGAGACAGATTCTCATTCCTTTTCTTCAGTTTCTCAATTTCTTCCAGGCTGACAGTTGCTGCTGGAGGTTGTACTGTAGAGGGCCCAGGCATATCCTCAATGGTGAAAGGCATTCCAGTCATCTGAGCTCTGGTACGGGACCAATCATAGTATTGAGCTGAAGCAATATTATTACACCTCCCTAGAATAGCCATCCCTTTGGTCTGAATGTTGTCCCAAGCCCAGGATGCTTGTCTGACAACAGCTAGATTAGGCTTTATCTCACAATACAGGGTTTCAGCCAAGTCTTGCACTCTAGGAGGGTGAACCAAAGCATAGCCCAGTTGTCTCTTAAACAGCAAAGGATTGTAGTTGATACAACCCTTTACTCCTATCAGAGGTACATTGGGGTACTGCCCACAGCTAGTGATTATGTCCTTGCCTTTGGTGCTTTGGGTGCACCATCTGATATCATCTGAAGACAAAGCAATAAGTCTATTAGCCCAATTCTTCTGTTGGTGAGGGTTCAAGAAAGCATCCGACTTAGGCAGGTGTCTGAGCAGCCAGGTGTGAAACAAAGGAGCACAACATCTCACTAACTTCCCCCTTTGTTTCTCATTCCTCTGATGAATGGAGTAATAGAAATCTCCCAGCAATGTGGGTACTGGGTTCCTCAGAAGGAAAAGATGAATGGCATTCTTGCTGATAAACTTGGGCTCATCTGCAAATAGTATAACCCCATATATGCTGAGGGCTAACAATGCACAAACTGCCCTCCATTCTCCCAAGGAGGCCTTCAGGATGGCCTGAGAAGTCAGAAAGTCTAAGTGCAAGCCAGGGATCCCAGCCTTTGTTGTCATGCTCTGCTCAATCAAAATAGGCTCCAAATACAATGCCTTTGCCACTTCTCCATTGTTGGGAGAAGCCATCTCAGGGTTGAAGGGGACACCACTCCTGACAGGTACTCCAATCAATGATGAAAACTCCTCCAAAAGAGGTCCTAGCTGAAAGTCTTGAAATGTGAAACATCTCAAAGGAGGGTCATAAAACTGTAGGCAAGTGTGGATCATGCTCCTCTGAGAAGGGTCTAGGTCCATGACCATATCCAGGATACCTCCATAATGCTCTCTGAATAATGGGATGTGGTCAGGGGTGATAAGTGACTGGACCTGCCTAATGCCAGTCAACACAGGTTCAAAGAAATGGTATGAAATGTTGCTCTTCCTGGGTGCCATGGCTGCTGATGAAGAACTGAAGACAAGTGCTGATGAGGATCAAGGCTGGGACTGGTGATGATGAAGATGACTGAAGCAGGCAACTGATGAAGATAGCTGAAGCAGATAACTGATGAAACAAGGTCTATGCAGATGAAGGGGTCAAAACCAAGCCAGATATAATGTGGATACCCTGAAAAACAAATAAACAAATGTTAGATGATGCAATGATGATGTATGCAAATGATATGCAAGGGTTTGTGATCAAGCTGGATCTGATTTCTGTCTGGATATAGGTCCATGCATGTTCAAGGAGTCCAGATGGAGGTTCAGAAATCCAGTAACCAAGGTGGGGGACCCAAATAAAGGGTCACATGTCCTGGGTTAAATCACAAGAACTGTCCAAAATGGAGTATTCTTAAACACAACAAGTAACAGGGTATGATGTGGCCAATGGTACCTGCAAACCTGTAAACAGCCCAACCCCCTCACAGGTGATGTTCTAGAACAAGGATCCTCAGACTTGGATCAGTTATGAGAAGTGTAAACACTTCTAACCCGGAGGTACAGTGTTTACAATAACCATAAAAGATCCTCATCTAATTCACCTCAGTTTCTGAAGGTCATAGTAAAGGTCATCCAGACTTAGCAGGCTTCCCAGATAGCCCTAGCACTACAGGAGATCTGTAGCACAGAGTTCTCAAGAAGAAACCCACATCTGAACCGTGTTTCATATTCCCGCACCAGACCGAAATGGAATGGGAAAGAACATGAACCACTCTAGCCTAGGTGTCACTCAGGTCCCAGGTATAGGACCTTAAACTCTCAGTAGAACCCCACCCACCAAAGAAAACCAGATCCAGCCAGATAACAGTATGACAGTATGATGTATAAAGCTGTAAAGAAAGTAATAAATAACTGTACATAAAGCAGTAAATAAAGCAAATATACAAACACAATTAGCACATAACACCCCAGTAAACACAAATCAAACAAGCGCTAGGAGGAACCCACAAAAAGAACCAGAAGCCCTGGTTACAGATAAGTTTCCCCAACAGAGTCGCCAGGCTGTCGCTCCCACCTGATGACACGGGGCCACGAGGGGTACAGACGCGAACGGTCGGCGAAGGGAGAGAGAACACACAAGGGTGAACTCAGAAAGACAAGAGTCGCCAGCTAGGCATTTTTATCCCGAAGGAAAGGTAATGCTGCATAAACCTAAGAAAGGATATGGATAAGACGGTTGCGAACCAGAGAGACTGAGAAAGGGGGTTGGTTACAACCTGGGAAGGTATTAGCACCCAGATTGTCCGTCGTACTCGACGGGATCCACGCTTAAAAGATTTGTGCTTTAAAGGGGTAGTGTCAGTGCAATTTGTGTATCAAAGCTGGAGAGAATGCAAGTGTTAGTGTAAAAGGAATGTGAAGTGTATAAGAGAAGTGTCAGTGTAAGAACAGGAATGAAGCTCAAGACTTTGAGGCTAAAAGAATGATGCTTGAAAGGGGGGAATATACAGAGACTTTTGTTCGATAACTGTTAAGTTATGCCTACGTATCCTCTCGTGCAATGAGGAAGTCAGAACACCGTAGTTCGACCCAAAGAGACTAAAAGATAGATTGACTTGTGAACTGCTTACTTGTCTATGCTCAAGTGTATGACCTGTCTGGCTCAGGTGCAAACTGTCTTGCATTAGACGGAAGAAGCAAATTCTCGTTTGTGAGTGAATGAGATGAGAAAAGAATCCCGGAGGAGACGATTATTGTTTGTTTTTGATGTTTCAGTCTTTTATTGCTTTTGAAAGTTTGTCGTAATTTAATGAGCTTAAGCCTAACCAAATGTTAGTAAACTCATCACATCTTCCCTCTGATTAGGGGTAATGAGAATACCTTAAGTGTGAAGTCAGCATCTCACACTTAATCACCCTGATGTAGGATTAAGATCATTAACCTACTTGTGATTATTTAGATGTTTTTGGTGTTTTTGTTTAGTGTTAAGTAATGAGTTTAAGCCATAATCAAGGATTTAATGAACTCATTACACCATCCTAATAGAAGGATAATAGATGAGAACATTTGAGCTGAGGAAGACTCCTCAACTTAATCCATGGTTAGGGATTATCCTCATGACAAAACAAAACCTTTATTAAAGTGAATTTTAGCTAAGGGTAAGATTAAGAAGTGAATTTTATGGTTTATAAGACAACTTGAGGGGGACTTGTCCATTAACACTAGGGTTAGTCCTTCTTAACCAATTAAGGAAGAATTAGAACCCTAATGCAAGGCCCAAGTTACAAGTGTGATGTCTTGATGATTATTAAGTGAATTGATTAAAGGAATCAAACACATTAAGGGTTTAACACTTAGGATTAAAGTTATACACTCCATCCTAATAGAAGGATGCAGGCATAAGCTTAATCACAAAGCCTTAAAGCCTTTAGGGTTTAGTCCTTGATTAAGAGATGAGAGGAGAAGACTCAAAGATGACTCAAAGGTAAGAAGCTAAATGGGGGACTAATCAAACCCTAATTGTGATCATGCTTGGTTATTCCTAGGGTTAATGAGGTTTGCAAGAAGATCTTCAGAGAAACCACCAGGAAGGAAGCAGATGAAAGGAGCAAGAAGCAGAGAGAAGAAAAACAACTTGCTTCACTTAAGAAGACAAGTTGTTTGAAGAAAGAAAGTAAGAGATGAACATGAATGAGCAAGCTCAATACAAAACACATACAAAATGCAGCAATGATGCAAGAGATATGAAAAGAGAATATGAGAAGTGAAGGCAAATTCACTTCTCAAACAACTTACCACCTGAAAAGTTAGCCAAAAGAAATGAAATGCAATGCAAATGAGGTGAAATGTCATGATGCAAGCCAAAGTCAGAAGCAATAACATGATGTTAATGATGATAAGAGATGATACAAACATGAGGCAAGGCATGAGAATGATCATACAAGGCAATGGATGCAGATGAAGCATGCTTTGAACCATGAATGTACATGAAAAGTTATGAAATGCAATGGACATACAACATGGCAAATGAAAGATGCAATGATCAAACATGATTCTAATATGTCCTAAGATGTATTATGAATCATGTAGATGCACAAAATGTCATGGCAAGTCAATGGATGCAAGCAAATGAGAAATGGATGCAAAGGAAGGCACAAATTAGGGTTTCATGCATCATACACAGCAAAAATCCAAAACCATAAGCAAATGACATGATAAAAATTTGAAAATGCAATCAAAGATACCCAAAACCTATACAAGCTCACTGCCCAAAGGAGAGGATCCAACTCTTAACTTAGTGAGAGTTATGAATTTCCTAAGATTATTAGGGTTTTAAGGTACTTTTCCAAGAAAAATGCTAAACAAATTGAAAATGCAAGATTAAATCAAACCAAATTTATCCTATAAACTACATGCTATGCAAGATGCAATGCCAAAGTAATCATCACCCAACTCTCAATGGTTAGGCAGAAGGAAAATTTTGAAGTTTGGAACAAAATATTGCCTTAAATTGAAATTAATTCCAAGGAAAATGATCAAAAGGCATCAAGAACAAAAAAGAAATTTGGTTTGAGAGTTGGACAATGTTTCTAAATGTTTCTAGATGCTATTTGATTTTTTTTGTGATTTTTAAATACCTAAATGTATTTTTAATTAATTAATTTTCATTAATGAATTAAAAATAAACATTTAAATGATTTAAAAATAATTTTTAATGCAAAAAATAAAAATAAAAATATTTTTGTGTTCTGAAAATTCATGAAACCCTTGACAAAAATTTTCATGATTTTTAAATGATTTTAGCTATTTTAAAATAAATATGCAAAACAAATAAGAAAAATATGAAAATAAAAATGAATTAATGAGAAGTATGCACAATCCATGGCTGAGATTCAAAGTTAGAGGGCGGGAGTTGACTGGCGCGTTATCCTACGGCTGACATTTAAACTGACCCAATTAAATTAAACTGAATTAATTAATCTAATTAAATATGATTAGGGTTTTAATGAGAGATCCAGGCCATTCATGAGCGCGGGAGTCAAGACCAGTCAACCCAATCCACGGTCCAAATTCAAACTAAACCCTAAACCTAATTAAGACACCTAATGACTTTCAGGTCACCGGCGACGAGTTCCGGTCGTCTTCTCCGGTGACCTCCTTCCTTGAAAGTTTCAAAATCACTCCCTAGGTTATTTCTGGAGCTCTAAAGCTCCAGATCACTTCCTCTCACTTCCTTAAACTCGTCCCTGCCCTCAAAAACCATTTATCTTTCACCATTAACAAGATTCGAAAGGAAGAACAAAAATGACAGAAATTTCAGTCAATCAATACAAGCTCATTTCTGCACCATTTTCAAAATTTCAAAGTCCAGTATGATCAGGAGAGCAAGCTTTATCATTTAGAAACAAAAAATAAGAGTTCTGGAAAAATGTTTCAAGGAGGTACCTGAGCTCGAGCTTTCTCAGTTCTGGACTTTCAGGCCCTCTCTCTTTGTGCAATCCACTCCTCTTGATCCCCTGATGAAGTTTTGATGCTTGGAAGGAATTTCTTTTAGCTGATTTGGGAGTTTGCAAGTCAACTGGTCAGAAATCGTATTTTGTTTATGAGAGGTGTTTGGTTGTTTCAGTGGTTGGTTTGTGATCAATGAGTCATTTTGAGATCAATGGTGAAGTTGGTTTGAAGAATGGTTGAGTGAGCTGAGGGATTCGAAGAGTTTTGCAAGTTGGGGGATTTTTGATAACTATGGAAATCTCTGGTTTCATCTTGTGTTGTGTGTTGTGTTATGTTGCATTTGGTCCACTTATCACTCTTGGATAGGTCTGTGGAGTGGTTGTGCCCTATTGTGATTGGTATGGGTCTTTTGCAAAAAAGTCAAGCTTTGTGTAAGAGAGGTATGGGCCAATAGTTAGCCAAGGACAAGAGGGGTGTCCTGCGCAGCAAGGAATGAGGAGGACCATGGGATCAGTTTTGAAGTCAATTAACAAGTGGATTAGGGTTTGTATGATGTTTTGCAACTTTGTTCATCTTTGGCCCTTTTGAAGTTTCTTGATCCACAAGTCATGAAAATGGACAAACTCTTGGTGCATTCTGAATTTTAGGCCTTGGTTTATGTTTGTGCAAAGATTAGAAGTCACTTTGAGGTCTCAATTTGCCTTGGCAAGGGGTTTTGCAACTTTGCCTCTTTGGTACATAACTTGAAATTATGTGATTTTTCCTAACTTTGACAAGCCATAACTTTTGATCCAAAATGAATTAGAATGAGTTCTTGTACTTTTTGAAAATGGGAAGATCCATTCTACAACTTTCATGACCAAAGTTTTCTCATTTGAGGCATTTTTGAATCAAAAAGAAAGGTTTGAAAAAGTTTCCCAAAATGGCAAGTTTCCATTACAAGTCATTTTCCCAAAAAGGCAACTTTGCAAATGGCTTGAAATTCTTCAATTTTGTGAACTTCTAACACCTTATATGATCAAATAAAGATCATATACATTCAAAATGATGGAGAACACCCTTTGGTTGGGTCATTGGGGGCCTCAGATGCCCTGATTTTGCACTGACTTGCTCAGGAAGTCAACTCTTGATCAGATGCCTTCCCCATGGAATTTCTTCATAACAATTGATATGCATGATCCTCATAACATATAGAGACCAATAGAAACAAGAATGACCAAAAAATTTGGAGTTATGACCTCTGAAACCAAAACCCTAATTTCAGGTCATCTGTGCAGTCAAGCCTGGCTCTGCTTCCATGCCATTCTCAGTTCTTGTGATTCTTTGACTTTCTTGACTTTGTGGAGATATAATATGATGCTTGAACATACATGGACCCCTTTGAAGTGGTTGATGACCTTTGGAGTGGCTCAAATAGCTCTTGGATTGCTCAGATCACAAACCCTAGATGTAGATGACTTTGAACCAATGCAGTGAAGTAACAATGTGGTATGAGATGCTATGATTGAAATTATGCAAATGAAAAGATCACAAGCCATGGTGGAAATGGGTGAGGGCAAATTTGGGGTGTTTACAAGTGGCACATTAGGGAACTCCCCACAACAGTCAATGATAGTAACATTCTCCATAGATCTAGAGCACCAATGAATATCTGAATGAGAGAGTGACATAATCCTCTTGGACCACCTGAACCCTTGTTCATTCTTCATCACTGATCGAGGAAGGTGAGAAATAAACCACCTAGACAATAAAGGTATGCAGCACATCAGAGTTCCTCGTGCCTTTGTAGTACGAGTATGAAGAGAGTGTAAGATGTCTCCAAGTAATGTAGGCACTGGGTTATGAGTCAGGAATATGTTGATGGCGTGAAAGTCTATGAACTGATCTGGATTGGGGAACAACACTAAGCCATAAATCAACAAGGCTAAGATCTCCTCAAAAGCATCATAGCTCATTGCCTTCAAGAACACTTGAGCCTTCTCTATCAACACCTTAGCAAGAATACCCTTAACTCCACTCCTCGTTTCTAGGACAATGTCTGATTTCTTCAGATGTAAGGCTGCAACAATGACTTCAGGTTTAGGCTCTTTTTCCAAGCCTGTGAAAGGTCTCTGATCAAGGACAGGTATACCCATAAGTTTAGAGAACTCTTCCATTGTAGGAACCAATTGATAGTGAGGAAATGTGAAGCAATGATGTTTAGGGTCAAAGAACTGAAACAGAACACTCATCATGTCTTCATTGAACCCTGAAGTAACTAGATCCAGTAGGTGACCATGCCTCTTGATGAAATGAGAGTTTTCAGAAACTTGAGAGACCAATTCTTTAAGCTTAGGAGGTATTCCTACAAAGTTGATCCTGATAGTATTCCTACGAGCAGAAGCCATGACCTGCAACAAAGAACAAAGATAAATCCTTTGGTCCTTGAAATGGTTAGTGAAAATGCTATGCTTATGATGCATGATGATGCTATGATGTTATGCTCAATCACAAACATGTGGCACACACAAACAAGTCACACAATAGCCCTAGGTTTGAAGGCTTGCATGAGGTTTAAAGGTAAGTACCCTCCCCTGAAGTTTAGTTGGTTCATCCTGTCCTATAAAGTAACCAGGTTCTAAGGGATCTCAATATCATTGATCCTTCACAAGGGTGGTTGTTCAGTAGGCAACTTACTTGCCAACCAAAACCCTCCAAGTTTAAGATCTCAATGAGTGTAGCATCGAGTATCAACCAACTTCAGTCTTCACCAAAGCCGGTTATCTCACTACTTTTCTAAAGGCCAAGATGGGATAACTAGGGTTCTAAAAGTTAGTCAGTGTATTGACAACATATGGCAGCCTCATATTATACTTAACTTGACTTAAGGAACATAAGCACCAACCAAGAAGTCACACTAACTATGGCCACCAGATCAACCATATCGGTATACGCCGTACAGTTTCCTTGGTCTATTACCATTTACCTAAGGTACACTAGATCCGGGTTAGGATCTTTCACACATAAGAGCACCCAAAAAGATAAGTATAAAGCAAACAAGGCAAACAATTTTATAGTGATCTAATTCCTAAGGGTACCCCTCTTTTATTAAATCCCCAGCAGAGTCGCCAGTTCTGTAACACGGTGGGAGAACTGACTTTAGTTAAATGTTGCGGATAGCAAGAGTCGCCACCGACTTTTATTTTATCCAAAGGAAAGGGCATAAAAGAACAGGAAAGACCTTAAAAGATTTTTGGGTTCGGGGGGTAGGTTATGTAAAGGGAAGGTGTAAGCACCCTTTACATCCATGGTTATCCATGGGCTCTTAGTTACTTAGCTCACTTTAAACTGTTTTGAGAAGTGTAATGTGTGATTAAAATTTTCTTAAGTACTTTATAATGATCCTTGTACGGATATATATAAAGACTTTGTTTTGAAAATTGTTTGAAAATGTGAAGTGTTTATGAAATGTTTTTGAAGGAGTGAGCAAGTACTTAAGAGGAACCTACCCTAATTTGGATCTTTTCTGTTCTTAAATGTTCTCTCAATGGTAAGACTATCCCTATTATTAAGGAATAGGTAGTCATTACCTTGGATATTATGAGGGACAAGTGAAGGGTCATCTGTGATTAGGCAACTGTAAGGTGTCTTAGCAATTCGAAGGGACTTATCATCTTTTATTCGAAAGGGACAAGATCATTCACGAAGGCAACATTCGAAGGGACTTGATCTTATAATCGTAAAGGGACAAGATGATATTAATGGAGAAGGGACTTTGCTTTTAGACACCTTACTTGACCTTTTGGTTTAGGCAACATGAGGGATAACCCTTAAGAAGTGAGATGGCGATCAAAGATCGACTTACGTGTGTGCGTGTACAAGTTCATACATTTATCTTATAATTATTGATCTAAGTTAATTTTAAAGCAAACATGTTATCACTCCCTATTTTACTAACCATAGCAATATATTTATAAATAAATAAACAATAGAATACTACAACTATTACAATGCTTTTACAGTTACATTATAATAAAACAATTTAAATAATAAGCATATAAATAAATAATAAAAAAATTAGTAATAAAAATAATTATAAGAGAAAAGAGGTTAGCACAATAATATACAATATAGAAATCAATTAAACATTTTTAGATTTAGATAAAAAAATTTTAAAGAATTTTGAGATGAAAATAAAATAATAATAATAATAATTATATACTAATTTATTTACAAAAATGAACATGATTTAGAAATATTTATTAAGTATAATTAAACAAAAATAATTAAAGTGAGAAATTAAAGTTTTTAAAAGAAATTAGGTTTTTTAGAGATTAGGGTTAGAATTATATATATATAAAATATTAGGGTTTAAGATAATTAGGGTTTTAATAAAAATATTAAGGTTAGAAAATTTTAGAAAATAAATTAGGGTTTATAGCTTAATTTACATTACTAATTCAATTTTTTACAAAATAAATTATATAGAGTAATAATATGAACATACAAATAAATTATATTTGAGAAAAAAATATTGATTTAAAAAATATAAAATTTATTCTATGAAAACATATTATATTATTATTATAAAATTAATTTATTATATAATATATAATTAAAAATAAAAAAACAAGAAAAGTAGAAGAAATAGGAAAGAAATTAGGATAAAAAAATAATGGGGAGGCCTGGATTTAAACCCAGGACCTCCCCTGTACTTGCCAGGAGGACTACCACTGGGCTGCATTGCGCTTGGTGATATCAAACAATCACAAACAATTATATGTAGAACCTGAAAAATATAGCAAAGTAAAAAAAAAATAATACCAAAACCTGGGAATCGAACCCAGGCCTCTTAGCTTGCACGCGCGTTTTCTTACCACTACACCATCAGCATCATTCAAGAATTATGATACAAACATAAATATATAATATATGTTCAAATTTGAATTTTAAATTCGCGCGCAGCTTCTTCTTCCTCCTGGCCTGCACATTTTCCTGCGAATTTCTCCACCAATCTTCTTGCGAAATTTCCTGCACATATTTTTTACAGAAGAACCTAGGTTTTTGTACACCTATGAAACACGTAAAATTGGATCCAATTGCTAGCATAAAACAATTTCCCACAGTCCATACAATCTTGCTATGGTTTTCAAAATCATTTAAATTGAGTAAATAACAGAACCCTAATTCGAAGGTCCGAACCCTAGCCATGGCTTCTTCTTGATTCTGTCACGAAAATTCAATTAAAGTACATAAAAACAATCCACACATGATAAGAAACAAATATCAATGAATAGAAACAACTAATATTCCATGAATTGATGTAATCGAAAAATTAAAATTTCAAGAAAAAATTGAATTCAGATTATATGATTTAAGAGGTTCATGATGTATATAATGATTCAAAAACACTCTAAATGCTTCCAAGAAGCTATTGCAACCTTCAAATTGTTTGGGAATGGCTGGTATGTATGAAACCGAAATTGAGTTTATGCTTGGATTTTTGAAATTTGATTTTGTGTTCTTAGGGCTCTGAATTCGTCCATTTGAGGCTGCTTCATGTTGTATATATAGGAGTGAATGAAATTAGGTTAAGAGCTTCCACAAACTTGTGGATATTTGATCTTTGGGAGATTGAAAAAGATTAGCTCTTAAATTTTGAAATATCGTGATCTAGACTTGCTATTTTAGGATGATCCTCATTATTCTTGTATCAATCAAGTCCAAATATAATTTATGACCTTCTAGAAACCAAATCAATTTAAATCTCCATTATTTTATATTTTATTTGAATTTAAAATGATTTTTAACATAAAAAATCATAATAAATAAAAATAAAATGAATAAAATTATGAATAAATCAATTTAATTTCGTGCATGATGTCATGGAACTAATTGGATCACAAAAAAGCAAGCCCATTTGGTGAATTATGGTTTTAAGACCCCATTTGCTTCATGGACCTCTCAAAAATTTCCCAACTTTGCAAGGGCACAAATCCTTCAATTTTAATGCTATGAAGGTGTTCTTGGACATTTTGGAAAGCTTAAAGAGTCCTCTAACCAACATCTTTGGTCTCATGTCCATATATTTTACCATTCTCAACTTATGCTCTTTTGAAGTTGTTGACTTTTTGTTGACTGTTAAAAGGACCTATAATGTCTTAGCTCATACCTTCCAAATGAAGCATTTTTGGGCTTGGCTTGTGAGACACAAAGTTGTAGAGAATTCAATTTCCTTCAAAATGAGCTTTGGATGGAAAACATTTGATGAAGCATGTGAAAGTTATGGCTGGTCAAAGTTCAGTTGACTTTTCCTGTGAAAACACTAATTTAGAAACTCCTGATTCTTGATGATCTGAAATTTCCTTGATGAATCATGATCAACCCTTGATAAAATGATGAATTTTACTTCATATAATTGATTTTGGCAAAAAATCATGAAGTTTGACTTTGGTTTGACCACAGTTGACCTCAGTTTGACTTTTTAACTGCTTTGACTGATTTTAACCTATCTGATCATCTGACTGAGCAAACCTTTTGGGAAAGTCTTGAAACTTGACATGGGGATTCTTGAACACATATAGGATGCTATGAAGCTCACTTGAAGTCTTGGAAGTCCATTTAGCCTGATAAAAGTCAAAACCCTAGTTTAGGAGGCATTGCTTAGGAGGATGCATTGTCTGAGAGAATTGTCAAACTTTCTGACTAATTGTGAACCTTGTGAACCTCATGAGATGTCTTGTGAACCTTGTAAACCTTGTGAACCTCTTGAGAAATAATGTATTATCTTGTGGAGGGCAAATTTTGGGGTGTAACAGGGAGGTCTCAGTTGAGTCTGGGAAAAACAAGCATCCCCAATAAGTCCCCAACTTCAAGCACTGAAATCAAGAAACAATAGTACATTCAGCCCTTGGGATACAATACTATCGTCATACGACTAGTTGCTTTAACTGAGTTCCTACGAGAAAACCATGACATCCTATGCGAGTTCCCGGTGGGCCCTCGGGTGCAAATGGGTTTGCCACAGAATGTGGTCTGCCACTTTCACTACTGGAGAGAGTTGTTTCCACAAAGGTCCTCAATGATCGGTCCCCAGATGCATATAACTATCAAGGTCATACCCTGAAGTGGAGGAAATCCCCACACAAAATATTTCCAAGACGATCGCAATCTGGGTGTGGAACACATCACCACTCATCATCATGATATCATGGAAGTACAATTTATGTCCATGCTAAAGTCCTAGGGTGCACTCGAGTCTTGTTATTGGGCTCCTCACTCAGTAACCCCAACCCTCCAAACAAAAAGAACGAGCACAGTCCAGTATATATGATGCATGAAAAATAGAATACTGAAAGTTGTAAATAAAACTGTAAAGTAAAGATGTAAATAAAAATAGTAAACTAAACACACAACATCAAATAGAAAAACGCTGAATGAAATAGAAACAAACAAGCGCTAGGACTGACTCTCAAAGGGGAAACCAGAGATTCTGGGTTCCATCCCTAGCAGAGTCACCAATTGTCGCTCCCTGGATTTCCATCCTGGTACAAACGCAAAAGTGGCACGGAAAAGATAGAGTCTCCATCCAGGCATTTTTATCCCGAAGGAATGGTAATGCTACACAAACCGGAAAAGAAGGAAAGAACAAGGTCTTGCGAGCTAAAGAGACTGGGTTCGGGAGTCGGTTACGAACTGGGAAGCTATTAGCACCCCAAATCGTCTGCCGTACCCGACGGGATCTATGCTTGCTAGAAACTATTTAAAAGGGATAAGAAATGAAGTTGCTGCAAAAAACTAAGACTAGAACTGGATAAAAGAAAAGAAAAGTAAAGGGGAAAATGTAGGGAAAAGAAAAGAGTGCTCGAATGGTCCCTACCCCACTGCCTACGTACCTCATCGGGAATTGAGGATCAGAGTCGACGTAGTTCCCCTGACTATAGAGGAGAACTTTTGTGTTTTTAAGGCTTGAACTGCTCAGGTGTTGCAAGCTCATCTGGAATGAGTGCGTTACCGTCTTGCAAAGAGACAAGTAGGAGAAAGCTCTTACGTTATGAGTGAAGGAGATGAGAAAAATCCTGAAGGAAAGACGATTATTCTCTATTCAGTGTTTTTAGGAGTTTTTTCTCTGAGGTTTGCATAGGTGAGTGTATTTGAGTCATATTCAATGGGATATGTACTTCTTATATCATCCCGAAATGGAATGGATAAGAGGCATGTAACACCCCACTTTCCCATTTTTGAAAATGAGTTAAAATAACAAAAATTTCAGAGTTTTAAACAAAGTGAAATGCCACGTCAACAATAATATACAACAAAAACTTTTTTTATTAAAAACAGCGGAAAATTATCATTTCATTCATCATACGGAAATTCGTCAAACATCAACAATATTCATCAATTCTCTTGATTTATAAATTTCAACAAAATATAATACTTAAGTAATAAGAATAAGAATAAATGAACAACAAAAATCTCAGATTCCCGTGTTACGTATCAGAGTGACTCCTAAGACTCGACCAAGAAACTTATACTCCAAACGTGCTCAAATACCTGAATAATCTGTACTTCCAACGAAGCACAGACGCAACAAACAACAAAGGGGTGAGAACTACATTCAATATTTAACGGTGTATAATACATGTTAGCTGGTAGTATCTCACAACAACAACATAACAACACATATTCATAACAACAATCATCAACAATACAACATGTTTCAACAACATCAATATGAAATGTGAACCAACATAGACACAATGCATGTAGTACCGACTCACCATGGTTCATTCAATCAAACCCAATAATAACATACACCCATCCTGCAATGATTATCTCAACACTCTCCATAACGGAGTACGGATGATTGTATTCGCCCATCTAGCATGATCATTCCAACAATAATCAACAATAATGTATAAATTAATGACAATGAATATGCACACAACACAGATATAACAACGTTATACTCCTTCACGATCCATTCGATCAATTAAAATATACAACATGACCATCTATGCCTACAACATGTGTATAATAAATATTATACATTAATTTGATCCTAAGGATCACACCAAAATTTCTTACAACACATATACAACAATAACCAATCATAGCAATAATCCTTCTGATCACATCAAACCACCTACAACACAACAAAACCAATAATCGTACCCATACACGAGTTCCCCAAACACCTAAGGAATATACACTAGTCGTACCACAACATAGTTTTCCAAACATATTCCATCAAATCAATATATACTTCACAAAGGAAATATATCACTATCTTGATTAGTTATTCACTCAATTATCCACTAGGTCTCAACCACTAATCCAGTTCACCTCTAATCGTAAGTATCACAATCAACGAAGCATCTCACGCGACTTAATCGATTAATCGTCTGGTTAACTCTTCCTAAGTTTCATCAGTTATTAAATCTTCATGTTCACACTCAATTATATATGTCTTAAGGTCCATCACAAAGTCTAAGATCGAAGGAATCGACAACAAATGCAAAATCGGGACAGAAATCGCAAAACGACACATTTTGCCCTACGTCACTGGTCATACGCGTAATGGGCTAGGCCATACACGTATGCCTTTCCTCAACACTTACTATACGCATCTCATACGCATATAGGCCATACTCACCAAGCCAATAAGCGTAATGCCACTTACTACGCGTAATTCACACACAAAACCCAACTCTCATACGCGTACCTACCCTCATTACGCGTAAGGCTTGCTTCCTTCGCCCCCCAGTACGCGTATCATCCATGAATTGTGCACATCCATACGCATATGACATGCTTAATACGCGTATGGGCAAAGATCTTCACGAAATCTCATATTTCTCCTTCATTCTGCATCTGATCCTTACGATTTTCGTTTCCACACTTCATACCAGCTCTAAGGATGATTCTACATCATTTTATGTCACTTCTCATGTCCTTCTTCCATCTAACATTCTTAGATTCAGTCATAAATGATTTTTTTTATTTAAATTCGTCGTTCGTATTCTACAACAAAATAGATCTACATATCATCACAATGTAACAAGAAACAACAACAATATTTCTAGATACGGATTCAGATATATCAGAATGAATTCACAACAACGAATATACACATTACAGATTCACATCACAACGTCATAAATACGAAAAACCTACAAGGGTAAGGAATCCCCACTACCTAACATGTTATTATCACCAATTATGAACCCATTCTCCCCTGTTACCTCGAATCTTTGAAGAATTCTTGCGAATTTCGTCTATGGAGAATGCCCTAGGTTGTTCTTCCTCTTCCTAGCTTCTTGGTTCTTCCATACAAATTATACGACTAATTCTATCCTAATTTTCTAATTAGTTTAATCCACTCCTAAAACCCTCACCTTGCGATTTTACTAAACCTTTCCTCATTTTAATTAAATCCCAATAATAGTCATAATTTAATAATACTCA
This sequence comes from Lathyrus aphaca, assembly GCA_963966055.1. Classification (NCBI taxonomy): domain Eukaryota; kingdom Viridiplantae; phylum Streptophyta; class Magnoliopsida; order Fabales; family Fabaceae; genus Lathyrus; species Lathyrus aphaca. The sequence continues at coordinate 480,042,316 of OZ014525.1, read as the reverse complement.
TTTCATTTTCATAACAATAATAATAGTAATAATAAAAATAGTAATTAAATAACATTATTAATCACACACACGCTATTATTGAGCGCACCCCTATTCCACCCGTCCCACTAGGACACAACACTGAAAACAATAAGACATACGCCTTAAACAAGGCTAGCAACACACCAAAATAACTGACGAATAAATTATTTAAAATGGGGTGTTACAACTCTACCCCACTTAAAATATTTCCGTCCTCGAAAATCGTACTCAATGGAATTACCCAGATATACTCTCGTACCTGACTGATCACTCCCTTGCCATAACCGACAACTCTACAATTAACCCAAAACAACGACAATAATGCCAAGACACTACAACGACGAAAAACCACAACCAAAAATCAATTCATAACGCGCAAATACACACCTGAATTAGAACATAACAAAAATCACTACCATCACCATAGGTAACACTTCCCTAATCCCCGTAATAGGAATTAGTTACTCACACTCATACCATCAGCATAGGTAACGAGGCGACAACAAGGACAAGACCCAAAATGTCTCGATACACATCGTTCTAGTTACAACAACACTGGTAACAGACTAACCTTACAGTCTTCTCCAATGAAACAACATAATCATGATTCATCAATGAAGCACATACATCACATATTTTAATACCTCTGCATATCCCACAATCCTCGATATGTAGATAATCTCTTACCATTACACTTCCATTCTGGAATGTCCAATAGTCTTAATATCCTAACAGGTTTCATCGCTCAACATTTTAAGCCTTTACTAACCATTCACGTACAAACAATTACACCACTTCACTCTTTCGCTGCGCACCCTGATTACCCACAACTATTTATTCCACGAAGTTCACATCTAACTTTTAACTCTTTCTAACAATCACCAAAAATATAATAATTCACTTAGTATACCTTATTACACCAAACGTAAGTCTCTTGACTGCTAACTCAATTCCAACTTCTTAACTATCAAGGCAAACATAGGAAAAAGTTCTCGACTCACCTCATCATGAATTCTGACTATCTTAGTCGTCTCATACTTCACACTTTCCGACCAGGTCAGAATTTTATACTCATGCGATTACCAAACACTTCAATCTCCATTCATAACAACAATACTATCGGATACTCAACCCAATTTCACTATCATCCACTTCAATCCATGGGTAAGATAAATACTTCCATAATTTCTTGCTCATCGTAGAACACCAACTACGGCTTTACAATTAGGTACTAATACCCTATCATCTTATCACAATCATTATCCAACATTCTATCCACAACTTGTTAGAATTAAACAAAATCAGACTGTAACCATAGCTAACTCCTACTCCAGCTTTCTAGAACTCTCTCACACAACCACCTTTGTCAACGAACAACTTATCTTTCGCAAGTTAACTGAACAACAAAATACTAACTTGGAAAAAAAAATTATAACCCGTAGTAATAACCAATTAAGTCCAAATACATTTTAATCTTATAACTTACTCGTTTTCATCATTGTAGATCCACATCTACTTCGGACGGACTCATAACCATACCTTCTTCGAAACAACACAATCAAACACATCTACACATGTTCGTAAATATTATCCTCGATAACTTAGTATATAACTGTATCTTTTCCAATTCTTATATTTTAATTTCCACCATTCAACACATTCTTCTTTTGCTTTCTTCATAGATCAAGACATCCTCAAAATTACCATTTCAAACTTATTCAAGTAGATATGAAAAGCACAATTCATACTCCATATACACAACTTAATACATACCAGTCACCACTATCCCTGATACAACATCAGTAATCAATTCAGGGTCTCACATTACATTTACTACCTCATTGGATCATCCTTCCAACGTTTCAAATTCCATATTAACCAAACCCTTGATTCATAAATTCCAGAAAGATAAATATGGCTCACTGACTATTTTACTTTTGTTCTCATTGATCCAATACATACAATGATACTTATACTTCTCTCCCTCATCCCATAATAACAACAACAGGTAGCTTTTAATCAATTTTGTAACCCACAGTTCACCATCTCAAAAACATTTACGAAACTAGATGTACTATGTGTCAACACATACTACACTTCTAAGGCAACGACTCAACATCACTACACTGTGAAGACACATGGTTATAATTAATTTCCAATAAGGAATCACACCTTCATACTTTCAAAGACTCATCCACCTCTTATCATACTATGCTAAAACATAACTCAATACTTACATCCTAAATCTCCTTATTTCACATTCCTCAACTCAGTAAATTCATCCAATGTGACCTATCAAACTCTAGTTCCGATTACACATTCCATTTATACTATTCTTACACAGTCCCAACTAACTCAAGGATCTGGTTGACACGATAATCCAACTCACAACAACCGTAATACTACTGGTGAATTCTAGATCGCTCTTGACCCCTTATCAATCGAATTTAATCTATTCCCATAATAATTGTGAATTCTCATAATATTCACTAATCAACATACAAATTCCTACCCTCATCTTTCTATATAAATAACACTGAACTTTTCCCAGAAGGCACCCTTGCCTCCATAATTCTTTTTTTGTCGATGAATCCCCTGACTGTTCCTTTTAGTACCAGGGACCGATCAAGGTATAGTTCCATCTTTCTCTATAATAACACCTCTAATATATTCTTTAAAACACAATTACAATTCGTACACCACATACGGCCCATCGTTGTGACCTTACTTCTAATCAATACCATCTATGCAACCAAAGTAGACATTAGAGCCTTTTCTCAACAGTTCCTCTTCGTGCTCAGTAGATACAACGTTCGACTTTTCATAATCATCGATCTCAAATTCATTTCCTACTCACTGAGGAGTAACCATTATTAATATCCAATTAACATATTCAAGCCTCAAACCCATTTCATTTCTGGATACAGGAATCTGCATCAATTTCCTTAAACCGCTAATAACTTTTGGCTTAACTCCAAACAGCCTACTGAACATACTATCTCAGCTGAAAATATGTCTAATGCATCTAACACAATTCTGTCTACTATTGACAAGGGATTAAGGGTGATCAGTTCCTCAATTTGTCAATAGATAGACGACAATCATGACGGAGCATAAACTATATCTCCCAGCTCCAATAGTGTTCCTTGCATCCTGTGAACTAAGTTGCTTCCCAAACGAATTATTAGTTAACACAAGCCTCAACAACCTTTGCACCACTGCAATTTCAATATACAAAAAGTCAACACTCCGGAGAAGCAATATCATCTCCCCACTTGTTTCCAACCAACATCTAAAGACAACCAGTTAGAAAATAAGAAAGTACCGACAGTGTGCCACACATATATCGCATAGTCGGGAACAATAAGACACGACAACCTGGCTGGATGGACCGACCTGCTCTGATACCAATTTTAACACCCCAGTTTCCCATTTTTGAAAATGAGTTAAAATAACACAAATTTCATAGTTTTAAACAAAGTGGAATGCCACGTCAACAATAATATACAACAAAAACTCCATTTATTAAAAACAGCGGAAAAATATCATTTCATTCATCATACAACAATTCGCCAAACATCAACAATACTCATTAATTAACTTGATTTATAAGTTTCAACAAAATATGATACGTAACTAATAATAAGAAGAATAAATAAACAACAAAAATCCATGATTCCTGTGTTACGTATCAGAGCGACTCCTAAGACTCGACCAAACAACTTGTACTCTAAGCGTGCCCAAATACCTGAATCATATATACTTCCAATGAAGCACAGACGCAACAAACAACAAAGGGGTGAGAACTACATTCAATATTTAACGGTGTATAATACATGTTAGCTGGTAGTATCTCACAACAACAACATAACAACACTTATTCACAACAACAGTCATCAATAATACAACATGTTTCAACAACATCAATATGCAATGTGACCCAACATAGACAAAATGCATGCGGTACCAACTCACCATGGTTCATTCAATCGAACCCAATAATCACATACATCCATCCGACAATGATTATCTCAACACTCTCCATAACAAAGTACAGATGATCGTATTCTCCCATCTGGCACGATCATCCCAATAATAATCTATGAATGCATGACAAGGAATATGCATACAACACAGATATAACAACGTTATACCCCTTCATGATCCATCTGATCAATTAAAATATACAACATGGCAATATATTCCTACAACATGTGTATAATAAATATTATACATTGATTCAATCCTACGAATCACACCAAAATTTCATACAACACATATATAACAATAGCCAATCATAGCAATAATCCTTCTGATCACACCGAACCACCTACAACACAACTACACCAATAATCATACCCATACACGAGTTCCCCAAACACCTAAGGAATATACACTCATCGTACCACACTATAGCTCTCCATACTTATTCCATCAACTTAGTCTATACTTCACTAAGGAAATACATCACTATCTTGATTAGTTATTCACCCAATTATCCACTAGGTCTCAACCACTAATCATATCCACCTCTAATCGTAAGTATCACAATCAATGAAGCATCTCACACAACTTAACCGATTAATCTTCAGGTTAAATCTTCCTAAGTTTCATCCTTTATTCAATCTTCACGTTCACACTCGATTATATATGTCTTAATGTCCATCACAAAGTCTCAGATCGAAGGAATCGACAACAGATGCGAAATCAGGACAGAAATCACAAAACGACACATTTTCCCTACGTCACTGGTCATACGCGTAATGGGATAGGCCATACGTGTATGCCTTGCCTCAACATATACTATACGCACCTCATGCGCGTATATGCCACACTCACCAAGCCAATATGCGTAATACCACTTACTACGCGTAATGCGACTTACTACGTGTAATTCACACACAAAACCCAACTCTCATACACGTACCTACCCTCATTATGCTTAAGGCTCGCTTCCCTCACCCCTCAGTATGCGTATCAGCCATGAATCGTGCACATCCATACGCGTATGACATGCTTAATACGCGTATGGGCAGAGATCTTCACGAAATCTCATATATCTCCTTCATTCTGCATCAGATCCTAACGATTTTTTTCCACACTTCATACCAGCTCTAAGGATGATTCTACATCATTTTTATGTCACTTATCATATCCTTATTCCATCTAACATTCTTAGATTCAGTCATAAATGATGTTTTTGATTTAAATTTTTCATTCTTATTCTACAACAAAATAGATCTGCATATCATCACAACATAACAAGCAACAACAACAATATTTCCAGATACAAATTCAGAAATATCAAAATGAATTCGCAACAACGAATATACACATCACACCATCATAAATCAGAAAAACCTACGAGGTTAAGGAATCCCTACTCAATATGTTATTATCACCAATTATGAACCCATTCTCCCCCTTTACCTCAAATCTTTGAAGAATTCTTGCGAATTCCGTCTATGGAGAATGCCCTAGGTTGTTCTTCCTCTTCCTAGCCTCTTGGTTCTTCCACAAAAATTATACGACTAATTCTATCATAATTTTCTTATTAGTTTAATCCACTCCTAAAACCCTCACCTTGCGATTTTACTAAATTGTCCCTCATTTTAATTAAATCCTAATAATAGTCAGAATTTAATAATACTCATTTTATTTTCATAACAATAATAATAGTAATAATAAAAATATTAATTAAATAACATTATTATTATTATTCACACACTCGCTATTACTGAGCGCACCCCTATTCCACTCGTCCCACTAGGACACAACACCGAAAATAATAAGACATACACCTTAAACAAGGCTAACAACGCACCAAAATAACCGAAGAATAAATTATTAAAAATGGGGTGATACAAGGCACTCCTAAATACGGGGGATATCCCCAAATATAGTCCCTAAAATGAAGGCCCAAGCACACTAGCCTATTGAACTTTATTAAGTGTTTTGTGTTTTCTGGATTAAGAAGTGTTTTTTAGCTTTTTGTTTGTGAAGCATCCTCATGCTAAGACCTATTCATCATGATAGATACCCTACACCTCATCCCCATATGGGATGTATGCAAGTACCCCATGACAAAGTCCCTTGGCACATGGGAAGACTTATCATTTATAAGGTGACTTGAAGTGTTGTTTTGAGATGAGAAGAGAAAGAGAGCAAAGAGAACCAAAGGCAAAGGTCTAAAGGGGGACAAATAATCCTAAGAGTTATCATGCATGAGATACCTAAGTTAGTGAGGTTTGAGTTCTATCCTAATGAAGAAGAAGGAAAGAAGAAAGAAGAAGAAGAAAGAAGAATATGATTCAACTTACTTCTTAGGAGAAGATAAGTTGATCCTAAAGGGGATGATGAAGAATTAAACATGGATAGAATAAGCACATCTCAAACAAAAGTATGAAAACTTAAAAGAGGTGAAAGAAGAAGTTGAGATGTGGAAGTAACACCCACACCTCTCAAACTTACCAATGCCCCTACAAAGTTAGAAATTTTCACATAAGTACAAATAAAACTTAAACAAACATAAGACATGAAAGAACAATGCTCTAAGTCTTAAAACTCAAACAAGTCAGAACCTGCAAGTCCTATATAACCCCTAAAGTTAGTCATGCAAACTCAAGCAAAAAGAAAGTAAGACAAGTCCCATAAACAAACTACAATGCACCAAAGAAGGAATGAAATGAAATGAGGTGATCAAGTAAGGCAAGCAAGTCAAAATGCAACAACTAAGATCAAATTCAGAAGCTAAACACCTTTAAGAATGTCGCATTATGTCAATGAAATGTCATACAAGTCATATGTTATGGTATGCAAGCATATGAGATGAAATGAGGATGAAATGAGATGAGGATGCAAGTATATGTTCCTGAAACAATGTCACTTAATGAGATGAGACAAGCATACAAGCATGATATGAGATAAATATGAACCAAAGTCAGAGGTGCCTCAACATGTTAATATGCATATAAGATGCACAAGTAATCACATTTGAAGCATGGATGGCATATTAAGAAGTTAGATGAAGAGATGAGATGAAATTAGGTCATTTAGGGTTCATATGATTCATGCTTGGAAAACATACATCAATTCAAGTCAACAAGTAAGCACATGCTTCATACAATCCATGGGGATTCCTAAAATGATGTAAAAATTCATAATTAGATCTTAACATGATGGCACAAGTGCCTTCTAATGCAAGTAATCAAAGTACAACCAAATGATGCATCAAGAAGTTCACATAATGAAACAAAGTCAAACAATGATCAAAGATGACATAAAAATCACTAAACTAAACTCAAAGTGTCCTCAAACAGAAGCAAATAAAGTGTTAAAAGATGGATCAAAGAATCACAAAGAAGTTAGGTCAAGCAAGCAAATTAGTAGAACTAGGGATTCTAAGGACCACTCACAAATATCCAATGCAAATGCTATGTAAAATTCATTTTTAAAAATATGAGAAAAATAGTTTGAGATTCCTTGAGATGTTATGGATGTAATGAAAAAAGAATGAGGTCCATATCATTTTTTAGGAATGAGAAACAATTCATGAAAGCTCAATTATCACAATGTAAATGCAAATGAAATTAATTGAGGAAAATATTCCAAATAAAATGTCAATTTAATGCAAAAATACCAAAATAAAATAATGAAATATTATTTTAATGTATAAAGATGCAACATGATATTTTTTAAGATTTTTAAATGCTTAGAAATATTTTTTATGAATTAAAGATGAAACTAATAAAATAAAGAAAATAAAAATGAAATAAAGATGCAAGGGGTGTAAATAGGAGCCCAATCCAGTTCATTATGAAAGCAGGCCAAGGAAGGAGGGTGCAAAGAGTAACCCAGGCCCACACGCCTTCCATGAGAGCTCAGAGTCAACATTGTTGACTCTCTCATTGCCATCAGATTAATCAAAAGGCCTACACGTAGTCAAACTATGCAAAAAGTAATCAGTATTCACGCATCAGATTGAGTCAAACAAGAAGTATTCACATCCAAAGCTCACCATCCAGTCACTTAAAAGTCTCATCATCCAATGCGCACAATCAGTCAAAAAATTCAAAAGTAAACACAATGATAATCAAATTAGAAAGCACACGTAGGTTACATGATTTTTTAACGTGTTGGTGTGATATTAGCCTTTGGATCATGGAATCGCACGACCAAGATTTAAACTGGGAACCAAAAACCCTAGCAAGAACCCTAATTACAGTCACCGGTCGGAGAAGATTCTGGTCGTCTTCTCCGGCCATCCTCGGTAGCCAAACCCTAAACCTAAACCAAAATGGACAAACCAGCTATAAAAATGTTCAGCAAAACAAGCAGATCAAGAATCCAGGATCAATTTCCACAAATCATAAACATACAAGTCAAATCGAAGAAAAGAAGTTTATGCTCAAAAGTTTCAGATCCAGATTGTTCTCATGCTACACATCCATTTTCAATTCTAAACACGCATATCCACTCAGTGAACCTCAAATATCATCATGCACATCACTAAATCAAGATTTAAGAGGTGATTTGATGCTTACCTGAAAGTATGGTTGAGCTTGTAAAACCTTCAGAAATCCTCTCCAAAGTTGTAGACCTACTCCTTGGAACTTCTAATTGCAAAATAAATGCAATTAGATCTTCAATTCAGCCTAGATCTTGAGATTCTAAAGAGAGTGATCTGAATTTGATCTTGTGAAATGCTTGGTTAGAGCTTAAACTAATGGATGATTTGCAATCCTTAGACCTCACTGATCAAGAATATGGAAGAAATTTTCCCAAAAACTCTATGGGTGAAGAGTTTCGAAGAGAGAAAAGAAAGTGGTCAAATACTGAGAAATGAGAAGTGTAGCTACTGAGAAATTCGTGTGAATAGCTTTATATAGTACGCATTGATGACCTAATTAGGGTTTTGTGATTGGAGGATTTGAAATTAATAAGATGTGGGTCATTATGTAAAATGGCAAAAATGTGGTCATGTAGTGGTATGCGCATGTGCAATCAACATAAAGTGCATGAACTCCTTCTATTTGATCCACTGATGTCCATTAGATTGATCTCGGGGCTGGAAATGTCTTGCTTGACAAGTTTCAAATGGTTTTGCAAAAAATTTCATTATGTGATATCTTATGAACATGGCATGCTATAGGTGAATTATTTGGCCAATCTTGACTTAAATTATGTGCACTGTAATATAGTAATGTAACATGGACCATAAGAACTCATTAAAAGTCAAATTGAGGCTTTTTGCAAAAGGTGGCAAAGTTAGACATATGAAAAACCCTAAAGTGACCTATAATTTCCACCAAGCATAACATTTGATTCACACATGCTATGAAGATGGTCTAACACTTTTTGGAAAGGGGAAATCAAGACCTACAACTTTCATGTTGGGAAATTTCCTTTTGGAGCTTCTTTGATGAAGGAAAGTGAAGTTGAAGTTGATGCATAAATTGCCAAAAATAGAAACTTCTCATTACAAGCCATTTTCCATTTTTAGTAACTTTTCACAAACTCTTGATTCTTAATATTTTAGGTCATTCATACTATTCCTTGACCAAATAGAGGTCCATGAAGTTGATAAACGTGATTAGAACCCTAAAAACCTCATGGTTGACTTTTCTTCTAAATAGTTGACTTTTTCCTTGTTTTATAAGCAACTGGACCATTGTTTGACTTTCTCAAAGATTCTTTGAATCAAATTTCACCCCTAGTCCATGTATGACATATAGAAGCCTTTGATCACAAGAATTGATCAAATAAATGAGGATAGTTTTCCCTGAGACAAAACCCTAATTAGGGTTCCTTGTATAAGAGAATAAGCACTGATGAAATTCCTGATGAACTAACCCTTTCTAGAGACTTGAGGAAAAGTGTGAGCTTGTATAAGATATGAGGACCCATTTTAGGCTTGTTGCAAGACAACTTGGCTCTCATCTTTGGCTTTGAAGAATCACAAAATGATAGATCATTGATCACATGCCCCATGTCTCTAATCATGAATGTTATGCTTCATTTTTCTATGCAAAGATGCAATGATATGTATGATATATGTTATGTTATATGACATGAAATGAGAGGGTAAATTTTGGGGTGTTACACCCTTGGATTTTGTTGATAACAAATTACTTAAAGAATAATTAGGTATACTAACATATGTTCGAGTGTGCAGGATCATGAGCTTAAACATCAACTTAGGACTGACCCTGATTTAAGCATACAAAGAGAAGCTAATGGACTCAGATTTTAAAGGAAATCTTAAGTGCTTAAGAATCTTTTTGTGTGTTGTATCACTTAAATACTTTTGATTTTACATCAAGTATAGATCTTATTTATTCTCCTAAACTATTTGTTTAGAGTATAAGAAGTATCTTGCTAGTTTGTTTGAGCGGTGGAAGTCTCTTGCTTGTATGCTTGAACAATAGAAGCCTCTTTCATGTGTGCTTGAGCAGAAGCCTCTTGCATGTGTGATTGAGCAGAAGTTTCTTTCTAGTGTGATTGAGCAGTTGAAGTCTCTTGTTAGTTTGTTTGAGCAAAGTGTAATTTGTTTGATCATAGGGAAAATATCTTGTTGGACAAGGGGATTGGATTATTCTCATTTAATGGGAGGAACCAGGATAACTCTATGTGTTGCTTTATTTATGTCTTCTAAATATTATTCATTCCACTCTTAACAACTATGAGATCAAATCCTAAACTTGTTAAGTCTAAAGTTGGTTTATCAATAGAGAAAAAGATTTGACATACACAATTCAACCTCCTTCATGTGTATTTTTCTCACCTTCATCTGACATAGACACTGGGTCACGATACCACACAGACACTCTGACATCGATATATATATATATATATATATATATATATATATATATATATATATATATATATATATATTACAACTTTATTTATCCATATATGATTTAAAAAAATTGAAAATATTCTAATCAGAATTAATGTCTTTAATTATTTATTGATAACATTTCTTAAATACACATTCAACAATTGTAAATTTATGTGAGATTTGTCCAAAATATGTGTAAAGGTGTGTTGAAGTAAAGAAAAAAAACCGTTTGAAACACTTGACTGACAATTGTGTTATGAATGTTATACGTGTGTCAACCATTGATTCAAAGAGTATCAAAACAAAGAAAAAATATTTTTTTAGTGGACATTTGTCTGACTTTTTTGACACAAGTCATATAAATGTCATACACCAATGTGTGTCGGATACTGCGACATACATACTCCTAAAATTGTTTGTACTTCATAGGTAGGAAGAAACATATATTTATAAGTTGACTGAGATTTTTCTACTTGTGGGACTGATGACTCGAAATTTTACTGTAATACAAATATTAGAAAACATGTTTTTGATAATTAACATGTTTTTATATCATTTGCATTTGACATTTTAGATTTTTTAAGACGAAAACAATGAAAGTCTTACAAAGAATTCAAATAATGCTGCATAATAATATTGTGTCTTCTAAATCTGTATAGATGTAATTTCTAAATGTGTACTAGTATCAGGTTGTGATGACAAGTCATGCAGAATTGATTGAATATTGACAACAAAAACCAAACCAAAACGTGGATAAAAGAGAAACACTCTTTTGAATCTTGTATTTTACACAAAAACTAAAACAAAAAAGACCCTTTTTCCCTTTCTCTTTCCATTGGTTTTATATGAATCCATATGTGACCATTTAATTTATGAAATTCATTGATTCCTTTTAGGTCATGTGTACCCTCATGTTTTCATGTCACTTGATACAGCCTAAAACTTGCCATTGCTTTGCTGTTAACATTTGTGTCCCATATTTTACAAAGTTGTCATTGCAAACAAAATGGCTTTTATTGCTTCTAGTTGTCATTTGTGTAGCTTATTTCAAACCTTACTCACTTTCCAGCAAAGCATACCCCATTTGTTCTTCCTAGCTATTTTGGCAGCAAACACGTGCATCCATATTATCATTATTACCATCTTCTTCATACAAATATATCACCTTCCGTCGTATACTATCCAAACATCTTTATATTTAGTTACCGTGATAAATATTTTATGAAGTTCTATGATAAATAAAAAATTCAAAAAATTACAGATATAGATATAAATATTACTAATGTTAAAATATAGAATACTGACGTTCACGTTGATCAGGAAACACGCCTGACAACAAGTTTATTTGGTTTGAATACCATTGATGATTCCTCAATTCAAGCACTTATAACTTTGAAATTTGGATGAGATGACATACAACATAGAGATCTTAGAGAGAGAGAGATGAAACATCAAAACTTATAATTCCAATACTTGAAAGAATGTTTATCAATATTTCCTTTGAGTAGAGAGAGAACTATGATTACAAATCAACAAATTCAAATTTTGAATATGCATGGTTACAAAAATCCCAAGCATCATATACACAATGAAAAAAAAAAAAAAAAAAACAATAACATATTTTTTTCTATATCATTTCTTACTTCTACTATCCACACGTTTCTTCTCTTGTTTACTTCCATTCTTCTTAGAAAAACTCTTACTTCCATGATCTTGTTTATCTTTCTTCGACACCGACGTACCGATTCTTCCTTGTGCGCCGCGATGTTGTTGATAATTCGTCGGCCCGGACGAAGCATCCGAAGCCATCGAATCGTCGCTTTCTTCTTCATCAACTTTCTTCTTTCTCCGATTCTTTTCGCCGTAGACTTCATGATGATTATGATTATGATTATGATTATGATTATATCCATCATTTTCATTGCTGCATCTTGCATCATCTTCTTGCATTGGAGAATCAATATACATAGTCCAACCAGATTCACTACTGCTGCAACCCTCAGGAGCACCCCAAATTTGTTTAAAAGAATCCATTTTTTTTTATGATGGAGAAGAAGAAAAGAATGAAAGAAAATATATATATTAGAAATCTTTATCTTGTTGAGCTACAAAAGCATAATTTTTGGATAAAGAACCAAAAGGTAGTTGAAAAAAAAAAGCTTAAATTTTAAGTAGAAACTAGGAAGGTTCCTTGTATTATAAAACTCTTAAAATAATTTTTGGAAGAACCAATTAAACAAAAGGAATGTTGGGGCTACCATCTTGTTGAGTCATAAGATGTGGATATAAATTATTTATTTATTTTTAACTTATGCTTTTGTCATTGAAATTGAAATATGACTTTTATTGTATAATACAGATGTCTTTCCAATAGCATAAGGTGCACAACTGGAAAGAATGTAATAATATCTTTGGTCTTCAAATATGCTTTTTTTTTTAATGTTTTTCTTTTCTCTCACTTTGTAAGTATTTGTCATTGCATGGATTTTTTTTGTCTTTGTATGTAGAAAAACATGAATTCAAATTACTATAAGGTGGATATTATGATATCCTTCGATTTAATTGAGTACTGATATTTTTAACGAATCAAACACGATGATTTGTTATGTTATTATTATTTTTTCTTTATCTTAAAATAAATTAAAATTTTATCAAAATTTACACTAAAGATATCAGTATTTAATTTAAATTCATGGATACATGAGAATTTATCTTATCGTAAAAGGTTTAAAATTTATTAAAATTAAACTGATGTTTAAGTAATATCACAACTATTTGGTGTATCACAACTATTCACAAGTAATATACTTTATATATGATTAAAGAAAAAGTCAAATATTTCTAAAACTTTAAAGATTATGATTCACTGACAGTGTAAAACTTTTTTTATATTTTCGATATATTTTAATTAAATTCATAAAATATTTGTCACGGTTAAATTGTAATAAAATATAAACTCTATTAGTTTTGTCATAGTTAAACTATGATTAAATTATACCGAATTTTCAAAAACATGAGACATATAAGTTTGTCTTCGGCAAGATTTTCACCCGATCAATGATTAGTGATAGTTGTATTAAAATTATACGATTTAGTACGAATTTCATACATATAAAAATTGAATGATAAGGTGCATAATCAAATTTAAATGGTAAGTTGTTGTTATTATTATTATTATTATTATTATTATTATTATTATTATTATTATTATTATTATTATTATTATTATTATTATTATTAAGTTTGTTAATCTTGTTTGATATGTATTGATTGGTCTTGAAAGTGCTCAATCAACTTTTAAAATGAGTGATGGTAGGTTGTTGTTGGTGAGGTTTGTTGGCTAAACTTTGTTTAGGTGTGATGTGATCATGCTAACCACAATGTTAGACAATTGTAGTAACCTTACTAATAGCATGTTTTGGGATAATATATATTAATGTTTGATAATTAGAATTGATTTTTCTCTAACCTATTCTTACACCCAATTTCTTATATCAATACATACATATATGTGTTCTTCATTGTATTACGGTAAACAGTATATTTTTCAATTAAAAAATATTTTTAATAAATAGTGTCAGTGAACATTAAAATCGTACATGAACAGTGTCGTATGAATAATATCAACTCATGAACAGTACACGTGAACAATATCCATGAACAATGACTTTAAAAATAGTGAAACATGTTGGTTAACGCAATGTAAAAACTTGATTAATGCATTAATAAAATTAGTTAACAACGTTCAGACATTAAAAATAATTTTAACAGTCATTAAAGTTGGTTAATACATAATAAAAATTTGGTTAATGCAGTAATAAAGTTGATTAATAAATATTCAGAAAAATAAAAAAATAATTTAAAAAAATAATTTTTTATATTATTTAAAAAAATATATTATTATTATAATATTTCACTATTTACTGTATCAGTAAATAATAAAATACGATATAGGTGTATGATTTTGATATAAGGAATAACATTTTTCTATAAACTTAAACACATGTAGTTTTATAAAAACTACATTTGATATATGTTTTGAATTGGACATAATCTTAATATATGGGGCCCCTAATCCTAACTTATAATTCATTGCACAAAATTTCTTGTCCACTTACATCCTTAGGGGTTTAAGATTTTTTTTTCCTTGGGATGAAAACAAAACATTTTTCTCAATGGTTTTCAAAAAGAAAATAGCAGCAATAAACACTCACCTCCCATTAGAAGATGAAAATAAAATTGTGACCTAATAAACACTCACCTCCCATTAGAAGATGAAAATAAAATTGTGACCTCATCTTAGAAAGAACTTCACATCAAAATAATTTTATTGATAACTATATATTAGTGTTGGATCTTACTCAAATTATTGAGAGGAAAGAACTTCACATCAAAATAATTTTATTGATAACTATATATTAATGGTGGATCTTACTCAAATTATTGAGAGGAGCAGCAAGTACAACAAAAAAATATTTTTTTTTTAAAATTAATTTTATAAATAAAATAATATAAAATAAAATTAAAATATATAAAAATAGATATTCAACCTCAAATTAAAGTATTATTCTCTAATAATTTGAACATCAGTAATTGAAAAAAATATCAAAGTGAGTTTTTTTCAATATAAAATATCACAGTGTAGACAAGAAATTCAACTTTATTTTTTATTTTATTGGACAATTTTAAAATAAAATATTATGTGTTTAAGAAAGTTGATGTTATCCTGGGAATGGACTGGTTGTCTGTTAATTTTGTGTTTATTGGATGTGAAAAGAAGTTGATCCTTATTTCATCCGTTGAAGCGTCTCCGAAAGATGTGTTGACAACGATCTTAGAAGGTATGGTTGGAATGGTAAATTTTTCATTTGAACAAGAGAAGTCTGTTTTGCTTGTCCTTACTAAATAGGAGAGTAATGGCCAACAAGTTTTTAATATTCCGATAGTTTGTGAAATTTCCTGATGTCTTTCCCAAGGATGTTACTTCCTTACCTCTGGCGAGGGAAGTTGAATTCTCAGTTGACCTGATACCGGGAACGACTCTTATATCTGTTTCCCCTTATCAAATGGCACCGCTCGAGTTAAGAGATCTGAAGGATCAAGTGTTTCACCGTGGGGAGCTCCTATTTGTTTGGTAAAGAAGAAGGACTGTGGTATGCGGTTGTGCATTGATTATCGTAAGTTGAACAAGGTTACTATCAAGAATAAATATCTCTTTCCGAGGATAGACGATCTTTTAGATCAGTTGAAAGGAGTCTGTGTGTTCTCGAAGATTGATCTGCGATCGGACTATCATCAGATTCGTGTGAAAAGTTCTGATGTTCCGAAGACTGCGTTCAGAACCCGTTATAGTCATTATGAATTCCTAGTGATGCCTTTCGGTGTGACGAATGCTCCAACTATTTTTATGGATTACATGAATCAGATATTCCAAGATTATTTGGATCAGTTTGTGGTGGTCTTTATCAATGACATTCTTATTTATTCTCGTAATCCATAAGAGCACGGAGAACATTTGAGGATTGTTCTATCGATACTGCAAGAGAAGCAACTTTTTGCCAAGTTTAGCAAGTGTGAGTTTTGGATGTCAGAAGTCAAATTTCTTGGACATGTTATATCTCAGGGAGGTGTAGCAGTAGACCCGTCAAAGATTGAAGCAGTGATCAATTGGGAGAGACCGAAGAGTGTTTCAGAAGTGAGAAGTTTCTTAGGTTTGGCAGGTTACTACAGAAGGTTCATTAAAGGTTTTTCTCAGATGGAGTTACCATTAACTAAGCTTACTAGAAAGGACTTCGCTTACGAATGGGATTCTAGTTGTGAGCAAAGTTTCATGTGTTTGAAGGAGAAATTGATAACTGCTCTAGTTTTGATCATTCCCGATGCTAACAAATCTTACAAAGTGTTTTGCGATGTTTCTAAGATGGGATTATGAGGTGTTCTTATGCAAGAAGGTCAAGTTGTAGCTTATGATTCTAGACAGTTGAGAATTCATGAGAAGAATTATCCAACTCACGATTTGGAATTGGCGGCCGTGGTGTTTACCTTGAAAGTGTGGTGGCATTATATGTATGGTGTGCGTTTTGAGATGTTCAATGATCATAAGAGTTAGAAATATCTCTTTGATTATAAGGAATTAAATATGAGACAAAGAAGATGGATGGAGTATTTGAAGAATTATGACCTTGAATTGAAGTATCATCCGGGAAAAGCGAATAAAGTGGCAAATGCTTTAAGTAGAAAAGTGATTCATAGTGCCGAGTTGATGGTGTTAGAATATGCACTATTGGAAAAGTTTCGAGACCTTAACCTTCAGTTTGTTTGGACTCCGAATGGTGTGATTATGGGAAATTTGAATATCAATTATATCTTAAGGAATGAAATTCAACAGACACAAGTTCTAGATGAGAAGTTGCAAGAGATGTTACTCCAATCAGGTTTCGTAAGAGCGTTGGATAGGATTATCCTATTCAACCAAATAAATTGCATTCCGAATGATGATGTGTTAAAGAGAAAGGTTTTGGAGGAAGTCCATAAAGGTTCTTTTACTATACATCCGGGTTCTTCGAAGATGTATCAAGACTTGAAGAAAGAATATTGGTGGTTCAGTATGAAAAAGGATATTACGGTATTTGTGTCAGAATGTGCGGTGTGTCAATAATTGAAGATTGAGCACCAAAACCAGGTGGTTTGTTACAACCTTTGGACATCTCAATTTGGAAGTGGGGTAGTATTTCTATGGACTTTGCAGTGGGCTTACCAAGTACTCAAGGTGGTTATGATTTTGTTTGGCTGATTGTGGACCGACTAACAAAATTTGCGCATTTCTTAGCCGTTAAGACTACGTACAAGGCAATTCATCTTGAGAGGTTGTTTATTCCTGAGATTGTGAGGTTGCATGGTGTACCGTCTAGTATTGTGTCTGATAGAGATCCAAAGTTTACTTCGAGGTTTTGGAAAGTGTTCCAACAGGCTATGTGCACGAATTTACGTTTGAGCACTTCTAATCATCCTCAAACGGATGGTCAGATGGAACTTACAATTCAAATGATGGAAGATATGTTAAGGGCTTGTGTGCTGGAAAGTAAAGGAAATTGGAAGGAGCTTTTGCCACTAATAGAATTCGCTTACAATAACAGTTACCATGCGAGCATCAGAATGGCTCCGTATGAGGCTTTGTATGGAAGAAAATGTAGAACACCGTTGTGTTGGTCGGAAGTGGATGAAGATAGTATTTTGGGACCTGGGGTTATTCAAGAGACTACGGAAAAGATTCAGATGATTCAAGAAAAGATTAAGCAAGCCCAAGATCGTCAAAAGAGTTATGCTGACAATCGAAGGAGACCCTTGGAATTTGGTGAAGGTGATCATGTGTACTTGAAAGTCACTATGAGATTGAGATTGAAAGGACCGTTTAAGTTACGCAAGTTAAGTCCAAGATACATATGACCATATCAGATCTTAGAAAGGATTGGTGAAGTTTCTTACAAATTGGCCTTACCACCCTCTCTATCTGAAATGCATGATGTTTTCCATGTATCTCAACTTCATAGGTTTGTTCCTGATCCTCTTCAGCCTATCCTGCCGGATTCTATCGAGATAGAAGCGGATTTGACTTTTGAACCTCAACCAAGCCGTATTGTTGGAAGAGAAACCAATGTGTTAAGGAACAAATAAATCCCACTTGTTAAGGTACAATGGGATGCGACGCATCTGGGAGATGCTACGTGAAAGTTGGAATCGGAGATGCGGGAATCATATTCTCACCTATTCAGGTCATCTTTTAAATTTGAGGACGCATTTCTATTTAAGGGGGGAGGATGTAATACCCCGTAATTTATTTAATGCTCTGAATAATATTATTTGACATTAATATTGTTGTGGATTACTCTAAGAGGTTTTAACGGTAATAATTAGAGTATTCAACGGGATTTTATTTTATTTAATATTAGCTGACTCAGAGGTTTTATAAAATATTGGATTAAGAGACATTTTTGGATACTCTCTATTTGGACCCGTCAGTAGGAAAAGTATATTTTCCATTTAAGACCTAAAGTCTTCTTTTCTGTTTTAAATATAGAAATAGAGAAAGAAGAAGAGAAAAAGGGAGAGAAAGAAGAAGACGAGAAAGTCTTGAAGAAGAAGAAGAGAGTTCTTGATCTTGTAGCTTCAACCATTCATTAATCACTCAATCTTCTCCAATCTTCTTGCTAGAGGTGGGTTCATAGTTAGAACTTCTAATTTAAGAGTTTTGGTTGAGTTTTAGAAGTTATGAACTTTTAGGGTTTTATGAAAAAATCTTAGAATCGGTAGATTAATCGGTTAGAAATCGATAAAAATGCTTGAGCATGTTGTCATTAGGCATAGGAACATAGTTATGGTTTGTTTGTGATGTTTGGTAATGTTTTGAAGTGATTTTGGAAGCTCTGTTATGTTAAAAACGTGTATTTTTCAGCTTCTGGTTCTGGTTAACCGGTTAACCACAAGCGTTAACCGGTTAACGCTTTGCATTTTGGCCATTGTGTTCTGCTTTTGTGTTTGCTGGTTTGAGTTGGTTAATCGGTTAACCTCAGGCGTTAACCGGTTAACGCTGTAGCTTTTGGGGAAAATGTTTTATTCCTAAACTTTGAAAATACATAACTTTTTACTCGGTTATCGATTTAAGTGTTCTTTATACCGTTTGAAAACTAAAATTAAATAATTTCTCATAATGCCAAAAAATATTATTTTTACCCGACTTTTGCCCAAATTTTCGAATATACCATAAAAATGTTAAGTTAGGGAATTTAGAGCCAAAGGTATTAAAAAGATAAAACTTGTGAGGTAGCTAAGTTACCCTAGGTAGTTACAGAATTGTTTTAGAGACTTGACAATACTTGGCGTCGATACTCGAATAATGTCTTCGAACTAGGTAGTTGTGAGAAGTTGGAAGTTTGCTTCCTTGCGATATATCCTAATTTAATTATATATGGCTCGTGTCGAAGTCCCATGAGGCGGGACAGCCGGGGAGATATAATTAATTTGTGGATTCAAATATCTTAATGGATGATCGTGCCCCGTGATTGCTTGTCATCAGGGAGTATGAATGGGCGGGGAAATTATCCATTAGGAAGAGTAACTGTAACCTATGCTTGCTTGTCATCTGGGAGTATGACTGGGCGGGGAAAGTTACTTAGTTGTAGGGTACCGTGACCCGTGCTTGCTTGTCATCGGGGAGTATGACTGGGTGGGGAAAGTACCTTTGATAGATAATGAGTGACTCGTGCTTGCTTGTCATCTGGGATTATGATAGGGATTGGAAAGTTATCTACACGTTAAGGATCAAGTGAATCATGCTTGTTTTCCCTTGAGTGGCTGGGCGGGGAAAGATGCCTTAAAGCACTTCATGCTCTGTTGTTACATCATTGTCTCTAGTTTTATGTGAACTCGAAGTTGTCGCTCCCCGGATTTCCATCCTGGTACAAACGCGAAAGTGGCGCGGAAAAGGTAGAGCCGCCAGCCATGCATTTTTATCCCGAAGGAACGGGAAAGGTAATGCTGCACAAACCTGAGGAAGAAGGAAAGGACGAGGTCTTGCGAACCAAAGATCTGGGTTCGGGAGTCGGTTACGACCTGGGAAGGTATTAGCACCCCAGATCGTCCGCCGTACCCGACGGGATCCACGCTTGCTTGTTTTGTTTCAAAGGGTAAGAAAATAAAGATGCTGCTGAATAAAACTGCTGACTAGAATGGGAATGAGAAAGAAACTGGAAAAGAGAAAGAACTGAAGAGGGAAAATGTAGGGAAAATAAAGAATGTGCTCGAACGGGCCCTACCCCGCTGCCTACGTACCTCATCAGGATAATGAGGATCAGAGACGCCGTAGTTCCCCTGACTAGGGGTAACAAGGAAAATTGCTTGTGAATTAAAGCTTGAACTGCCTATGCCATTGCTCAGGTGTTGCAGACTCGGACGACGAGTGCGTAACCGTCTTGCAAAGTGACAAATAGGAGCAAGTTCGCATACGGAGCGAAAGAGATGGGAAAAGAAGTTCCCGCAGGATAGTCGCTTGTTATTTGTTTTTGGTCTTTTATGAGAAGTGTTTTGAATTTGTTTGTGAACATTCTCATACTAAGACCTATCAATCGCGGGAAGTAATTACACCTCGCCCCGAAACAGGACGCGTATAAGCACTCCGCAACAAAGTCTCGTGTCGTACAAGATTGTTCGGCTTTTATTCTTAAATGTTTTATTGCTTGTCTTCATGAGATGAGAAAGAATGACTCAAATTGGAAAAGGGAAAATCTAATGGGACTAAGACCAACCCTAATTTTTATTGATTTATTTACATGGGGTCCTATGGTTAATGAAGTATTCTAATCCTAAGAAAGAGAAAGAAAAGAAGAAAAGAGAACTTAGAAATCAACTTACTTCCTAAGGAAGGTAAGTTGTTTCTAAAGAAAGGGAAAACCTATAAGAAAGCACAATGTGCTAAGGCAAACACAATTAAAATGCATAAGAGATAGGAATGAAGTAATTCTTACCTCAATCTTTCCCCCTACAAAACAAAAGTTAGCATGACAATGCATATTGAAAGTAAAATCAAAGCATGAAAGCGATTAAGTACCATAAACGTCCTAGAATGAAATTAGGGTTCAAAATAAGACCTAAGTCTAAAGGTGAAGGTACCTAAAGGTTACATGACTTCTAAAGTCAGTAGCTACATGTTAGAGTTCCCTAAGAATGCTAGGATACCTCACAAGATCAAACTATGTCAAACTATGTACAAAAAGTTCACCTAAGTTCACCTAAATGCAAATTAGGACTCATGGATGAAATATGAATGCATATGGCTTACAAAGATGGATTAATGCATAAAATGAACATCAAAGTCAGTAATGAATGCTTATGAAGATGGATGAATGAATATACAATCATGGATGCAATGGATTAGGCATATGGAGCAATGAGAAGAAGATATGAGAAGAAACGAACAAAAATCGCATAAGATCGCACATGATGAAAGTTAAGGAAGAATGGCATGTGAATATGAATGAAATTATTATGGGTCAGTAGCATACAAGATATGAGATGCACTTAGAATGCATGGATAGACATTAATGATTCCCACATAATTCAAGTTAACAATTAGAGGAGAAGAGAAATGAGTTTAGGTTAAAATTAGTTCACATAAGTATGCACTTTAAAGCACCAAAACAAACCAAATGATTATGGTTCAAAAAAGGACCTATGACTGGAATTAAAGACATACAAATGACCTATAATCAACTCCTAAAAGCTACCAAAAATTCCCTCAAGAAAATGGCATGAATGCCTTCTTAACATTTAGGTTATGCGACATATAAACACATGAATCAACCTAGGATCTAGGTGACATGGAAAAATAGCAAAAATCCTTTAAAAATTATGAAATTAAATCCATGGAATGATATAGTGATTATCTTACATGGTCAAAAAGGATTCTACAAAATTATGCACCAAAGTGCCAAAACAATTCCTTGATTAGCAAGGTAACAAAACATGATCACCAAAAACAACTCCACAAAGTGGATCAAAAAGGGAATCTAAAATTATGAAAAAAATGCCTAAGGAGCATCAAAATGTCACAAATTACAGTGATTAATCACACACAAAAAATAGGTTTCACACCTATGGGGAAAAAACGATTTCGGTCCCTTATGCCAAAACACTCCCTTTTGGGACAGCTCATGATCTAAAATCCAAATTAATTATTAAAACCACCCAAATCTGGAAACAAAAAATATGACAAATTAATTAAGAGGATAAGGATCACTCATGAATTTTTCCAGAATTTTATCACACCTAAAACTATTTTTAATAATTGCGACGAAACGGGCAAAAACGATATTTTAAGGGAAAGTGAAAGGAATCGAATTCTCTAATCCGTAACCTAATCCCTAAACTCCGAAATCGACACATATCAATATATATCACAAATAAATACAATGCCTCAGGTGGGAGGGCTCAATATGCACCTTAAGTTATATGATCCTAAGTCGCATACAACTAGAATGATGCATTAAAGTAGAGAATCGAGATTACTTACTTGGTCGAAGTGCCGATTCTTTCACATAAAAGAAATCCAAAAAAACTTCAAGCCAAGCCTTGTAATCTCCCATGAGCAAAATAAATGCTCATCTTCCATAATTACTTTGTGAAGATTCCCCATAATCGAAACAAAAACAACGACACAAAATATCATTTGAATCCAAAGGTATCCCACAAATAAAGTGGAATACCAACCAAACGACCGTCGTTAAGATCTTTGCGAGAACCTTGCATGAACTCAACAAACGCATTAGAAACCAAAAAGAGGTGCAACCGGAAGTTGCACCTTTGCCTCACAACTCCAAATCAAGTAGAAATATGAATATACGAGTCATGGACATGCATTGAAATTTACGTTTCAAAACGGGGCAACACTTATGCACTAATATAAACAACATGCAAACTCAAACCGGAATCGAACAAATTTACATGCAATGAGTGGCAAATGATCAACAAACATATATACAAGTCAAAACAAGATCAATGCATCAAAGTCGCACCAAACCGAACTTAAAAAGCCTTAAAACGAAAAAACGCGTCAAAAATCACCGACTCGGAATTGAACGAAAATCGCATGGTAACTTGCAAACGTGCCAACGGATTCAAATATGCAATTGGTTTTTGAAAATTTCGCTTGGAAGTGATACTTTTTGGCCGATTTCGTCGGCTGGCAGTAGCAAAATAGCCGGAAAAAATTGTCCGAAATCGACTAAAAAGTTCATCAATGGCTCCGAAATAATCAACAAAGTCAATTTACACTATTCACATTCGCAAAAACGTGCTACGGTTAGGAAGTTATGACCAAAACATATTCTCGACACGCGACACATGAACAACATCAACAATTAAGCCTCAACCTATCCTATTTCAAATTTGCACATTGAAACAAGCATGAATTTAAAAGTCAAGCACTTCAATCAATATCAAGTTATAATAATTAGCTCTCTTAGGAATTTTGTCAAACACCTAACATTCACCGATTATTCTATGTCAACTTTACCAAGCCTTTTCAATCATGCACCACAACAATTATTAGGATAAATTAATCAAGAATCAATCAATAATCAAATCATGAATCAACGCACATAATCTCCACAAGATTAATTCAACTTCAAAATTCAATTCAAGAAACAATTCAACAATTATTCATGAATTAAAGTTTAAGAAGCTTACCGAATGAAGAATCGACAAAGAAATTGCGAATCCGAAGGAAGTGAGACGCGATCATAAATGGAGGAGAGGAGGAGAGGCCGCGCGGCTGCCGGTGGCGGAAGATGGTGGTATTACGGTGGTGAAGTTGACCGGAGGTGGTGGTTCGTGGCGGCCCGGCTACCGGAAGCTTGATCGGAATTGTTGTGTTCTTAAGTTCTTGATGAAGTTGTTGTTGTGTTCTTGAGAAAGAATTGAGAGAATGAACTTTGATCCTTTAGATAGAGTTTGTGAGAGTTTTTTGGTGTTTGTAAATTATGATTGAAGTTATGAGATAAATTGTGGGTCAAAAGAATATATAGTGGAGTGTAAAATGAAAGGCAAAAGGTAAAATTTCGGCTTAAGTGAAAATAACAATATCTTCGGCAAGAAATTTCGACTCTGAGCCTTCCACAATATCGTCCGCCTCTGAATCACGGTTGCAAAACAAAAATAACGGACGTCATACGATCAAAATCGAGTGCGATCGATACGTTTAAGCTGCAAGGCGTCACTGAATAAGTTGTTTTTTCGGCTTATTTGGTGTCCGCCACTCGAAAATGTGACGAGGTCAACCTCTTCGGAGCATAATCTCGACTCGACTTTGTCAGCAAAGTTGTAGATCTATGAGTCAGTGACCTGGTGTTAAAATCTAAGCTCAACCAGACAAACAACGAGGGAGATATGAATTTTCTCGTGAAACCACTTTCAGCCTTTTTCTTCGGTTCAGCACTTCAGTTTTGTGAAATAAACCAAAACGATAATCTTTGGAGCACCGTTCAAACTCGCATTTGTCTTTGAACTTGAAGAGGATAAAATTTTTGAACCAACGCTTCAAGAACGGGTGCAATCCGATGAAAATTGACCGAGTTATGAATTTTACAAAATCTGACAGACAATGCAGTGCATCAAAGAACCTTATTGGTAATTCGCATTTTCGAGATCCTTCCGCTTGGACCGAACCAAAACTGAATTCACATAATGAAGATAACATCTAAACGGAATTTTAGGCACCGAAACGACATCAATTCGATAAACGATCCAAGAGTTATGAATTTTTTAGTGTTCAAAACTCACCGGTTCAGTTTTCACTATGTCGATTCTAAAGACTCGCACATTCTGAGATCTTCTTCAAAGAATTAGTTCTCGGCCGAAACCCAAAAGTTGGAAAGGATATCAAGACGGATCTTTTGGCATATTAATCTCTCAGACATGTTGACCCAATCAGAAGTTACGAACTCTTGAATACCGCTAGCACAGTTAATCGGCGAAACCGAAATTTCAGAAACAAATAAATCCCGCCATTTTCCTTGATGAATTGGCCTCCGAGCCGAACACAAAAGTTGTAGAGAATAATGAAACGGTCTAAACTATTGATTTTCAAGCCAAATTGAGTTTCCGAGCATAAGTTACAACTTTTGCAAACTGCACCATAAAACTGATATTCTGCTAGGCATGTTGAGAACTGCTGAGCAGAATATGAAGACAAAAGGGAAATCCATTCTGATGGTCAGTAATGGAAAGAAACAGAACAAGAGGCCCATCAAACAGGGTGGTAGAGGGAAAGGCAAGGAAGTTGCCAAACCCAAACCCACTCCTCCTGTTTTGAAGCCTAGTGGAGGAATAGCAAAGGAGGGCACTTGCTTCCATTGCGGTAAGACCGGATATTGGAAGAGAAATTGCCCAAAGTACCTGGAAGATAAGAAAAATGGAGTAGAGACTTCAAATTCAGGTATTTTTGTTATTGAAATTAATTTATCTACTTCTGCATCATGGGTATTGGATACTGGATGCGGTTCTCACATTTGTACTAATGTGCAGGGGCTAAAAAGGAGTAGAGATTTGGCAAAAGGTGAAGTTGACCTACGAGTTGGCAATGGAGCAAAGGTTGCTGCTTTAGCTGTAGGAACTTATGTTTTAACTTTACCTAGTGGTTTAATAATTCAGTTAGAGAACTGTTATTATGTACCTGCAATTAGCAGGAATATTATTTCCGTTTCTTGTTTGGACAAGTTTGGTTTTTCATTCATAATAAAGAACAATTGTTGCTCCATTTATTTGAATGATATGTTCTATGCTACTGCAAAAATGAATAATGGACTATATGTCCTTGATCTTGAAATGCCAATTTATAACATTAATACTAAAAGGTTGAAACCTAATGAGTTGAATCCAACTTACCTTTGGCACTGTCGATTAGGCCACATAAATGAGAAACGCATTTCCAAACTCCATAAAGATGGACTCTTGGACTCTTTTGATTATGAATCATATGAGACATGCAGATCTTGTTTAATTGGAAAGATGACAAAGTCCCCATTCACAGGAAAAGGTGAAAGGGCTAATGATCTTTTGGCACTCATACATACTGATGTATGTGGACCACTGAACATACCAGCCAGAGGAGGTTTTCAGTACTTCATCACTTTCACTTATGACTTCAGTAGATACGGATATGTGTATTTAATGAAACACAAATCTGAGTCCTTTGAAAAGTTCAAGGAATTCAAGAATGAAGTACAAAACCAACTAGGGAAGAATATTAAAGTTCTTCGATCAGATCGAGGCGGTGAATATTTAAGCCTAGAATTTGATGACCATCTAAAAGAGTATGGGATTCTATCCCAACTTACTCCTCCTGGAACACCACAATGGAATGGTGTATCTGAGAGAAGAAATCGAACCTTGTTAGACATGGTCCGATCCATGATGAGTCACGCCGATCTTCCAAACTCCTTTTGGGGACATGCATTATTAACAGCAGCTTACACACTTAACCGTGTTCCATCCAAAAAGGTTGATAAGACACCATATGAGATATGGAGTGGTAAGAAACCACATATGTCTTACATGAAGATTTGGGGTTGCGAAGTTTACGTCAAACGACAAATTTCAACCAAGCTTGAGCCCAAATCTGACAAATGCTTATTTGTGGGGTATCCTAAAGAAACAAGAGGATATTACTTCTACAATCCTTCTGAGGGCAAAGTGTTTGTCGCTCGAACTGGAGTCTTTCTGGAAAGGGATTTTATTTCCAAAGGAAACAGTGGGAGGAAAATAGAGCTTGAAGAAATTCAAGAATCACAAAACATTGAAACACCTATGGAGGAACTAGAGCAGGAAACACAAGTAGTTGTGGAAGAGCAACCTGCTCAAGTAGAACAAGACCAGCGTAGGTCAAGCAGGACACGTCACCAACCTGAGAGATATGGATATCTCATAAGTGATCAGGGTGATGTATTACTCATGGATCAAGATGAGCCTGTGACCTACAAAGAGGCCATAACTGGTCCTGAGTCTGAGAAGTGGCTAGAAGCCATGAAATCTGAAATGGATTCCATGTACACAAACCAGGTTTGGACCTTGGTAGAACCTCCTATAGGAGTTAACCCTATAGGATGCAAGTGGGTCTTCAAGAAGAAGACTGACATGGATGGTAAGGTACATACCTATAAAGCAAGACTGGTTGCAAAAGGCTATAAACAAATTCATGGGGTTGACTATGATGAAACCTTTTCACCAGTTGCAATGCTTAAATCTGTTCGGATTTTACTTGCCATCGCTGCATATCATGATTATGAAATATGGCAGATGGATGTCAAAACTGCTTTCCTTAATGGGAATCTTCTTGAGGATGTGTACATGACACAACCTGAAGGATTTGACATACCACAAGATGCCCAAAAGATATGCAAGTTACAGCGATCAATCTATGGATTGTAGCAAGCTTCCAGAAGCTGGAATCTTCGTTTTGATGAAACTGTAAAACAATATGGATTCATCAAAAATGAAGATGAACCTTGTGTCTACAAGAAGGTTAGTGGGAGCATGATCGTGTTTCTGGTATTATATGTAGATGACATATTACTCATTGGAAACGATGTCCCTACCTTGCAACAAGTGAAGACTTGGTTAGGGAATTGTTTTTCTATGAAAGACCTAGGTGAAGCAGCCTATATATTAGGAATTAGGATCTATAGAGATAGATCACAAAAACTGCTTGGCCTAAGTCAGAGTACATACATAGATAAAGTGTTGAGACGCTTTAATATGCATGATTCCAAGAAAGGATTCATACCTATGCAACATGGTCTGTGTTTATCAAAAACACAATCCCCTTCAACTAAGGAAGAAAGGGATCGCATGAATAAGATTCCATATGCATCTGCAATAGGATCTATCATGTATGCCATGTTATGTACTCGACCAGATGTCTCGTATGCATTAAGTGCAACGAGTAGGTACCAATCTGATCCCGGTGATGCTCACTGGGTAGCTGTCAAGAATATCCTTAAGTACTTGAGAAGGACTAAGGATTCATTCTTGATATATGGAGGTCAGGAAGAGCTTGATGTAATTGGTTACATTGATGCTAGCTTCCAGACAGATAAGGATGATTTTAGATCACAATCTGGTTATGTGTTCTGTCTCAATGGTGGCGCTGTGAGCTGGAAAAGTTCAAAGCAGGAAACAGTTGCTGATTCTACAACTGAGGCCGAGTATATTGCTGCCTCAAATGCAGCAAAGGAAGTTGTTTGGATCAAGAAGTTCATTAGTGAACTTGGCATAGTCCCAAGCATTGTGGATCCCATTGGTTTATATTGTGATAACAATGGTGCTATCGCACAAGCTAAGGAGCCTAGATCTCACCAACGATCCAAACACATACTTAGGCGTTATCACCTCATTCGAGAGATAATCGATCGGGGAGATGTGAAGATATGCAGAGTACCTACACTTGACAATATCGCTGACCCATTAACAAAGCCTCTTGCGCAACAGAAGCATGATGGTCATACTAGATCTATGGGTATTAAGGGTATGCCTAATTGGCTCTAGTGCTAGTGGGAGATTGTTGGTGTAAGCCCTAGAGGCCAATACTTTTGGTACTTGTATCGGATTATTCGTTTAATAATAAAAGGCATTTCTTTATTATGTTTGTCTTTCAGAATAATAAAGTCCCTAGAATAGTTAGTCTGTTTAATGAAATGTTAAGTGTGACTTAATCATGAGATCCCATTAAACATAAAGACATTATTCTTAAAATATCCGTAGTCAAGCTTTATTGCAAAGTGGGATAACATTAAAGCATTGAGACTATTATGAAGATAGACTGATGATCACATCTCATGGATCATGGATAAAGAGTTATCAAGTCTTGACATAGGTATAAATATTAGGAGTAATATTTATACCGGATTGACCCGCTATGAGAATACTACATAGTATGTTATGCAAAGTGTCATAAGTTATTCTCATGGTGATAATGGTGTATTACCACCCTTCGACCTGAAACCACTATGGACCCTAGATGTAGAGTCGGGTGCTTTATTGCTGATCAAACATTATCCGTAACTGGATGATCATAAAGACAGTTGATGGGCACTCCACGAAGCATGCTGAGGGACATGAGTGTCCTAGATGGAATTTGCCAATCCTGCATAACAGGAGAAATGTCTAAGGGCCCAATATTGAACTGGACAAGGATGACACAGTGTATGCCTTGTGTTCAATATAGACATAGGGGCAAAAGGGTAATTGTACAAACATATATTATCACGAAAAAGGTTTTGTCAGATCACATGACATTTTCGTGACTTGGGTAGCAGTGATGTGTTGCTAGATACCGCTCACTGTTTATTATGTTAAATATATAATTTAATATAATTACCAACGTTACGAAATCCTACAGGGTCACACACATATGGACAGTTTGATGAGAGATAGAGAAATCAAAGGAACACCGTAAGGTACGGTGCACTTAAGTGAAAAATAGAAATTCGGATAATATAATAATAATTATTGTTATTTTATAATGGTTATAAAATAATAATAAAATAAATATATTTATTATAATAATAGTTATTATAATAATATATAATATTATTATGGATCATGTGAATTGGGCTTTTAGCCCGCAGCCCACAAGAGAGTCTATAAAAGGAACCCTTGTGATGAAGCTTTTACTTGATGCAATTTCGTTTTTGATTCTCACTCAAATAATTCCGTTCGTAAGCAGCTAGCACTGTGACCGGAAGCTGTTCGTGTGGACTGAGTAGAGGTGTTGCACTTCATCAACGCTTGTGATCGCTGCATCAAAGATCTGAATCGCCACAAAGAGGTAACGATTCTATCACTGACCATGCTCATTCGTAAGGATCACTAAAGGAAAATTTTTGTTTTCCGCTGCGTTTAGATCGCAATTTTCCTTCAGTAATTGTTGGTGTAAGCCCTAGAGGCCAATACTTTTTGGTACTTGTATCGGATTATTCGTTTAATAATAAAAGGCATTTCTTTATTATGTTTGTCTTTCAGAATAATAAAGTCCCTAGAATAGTTAGTCTGTTTAATGAAATGTTAAGTGTGACTTAATCATGAGATCCCATTAAACATAAAGACATTATTCTTAAAATATCCGTAGTCAAGCTTTATTGCAAAGTGGGATAACATTAAAGCATTGAGACTATTATGAAGATAGACTGATGATCACATCTCATGGATCATGGATAAAGGGTTATCAAGTCTTGACATAGGTATAAATATTAGGAGTAATATTTATACCGGATTGACCCGCTATGAGAATACTACATAGTATGTTATGCAAAGTGTCATAAGTTATTCTCATGGTGATAATGGTGTATTACCACCCTTCGACCTGAAACCACTATGGACCCTAGATGTAGAGTCGGGTGCTTTATTGCTGATCAAATATTATCCGTAACTGGATGATCATAAAGACAGTTGATGGGCACTCCACGAAGCATGCTGAGGGACATGAGTGTCCTAGATGGAATTTGCCAATCCTGCATAACAGGAGAAATGTCTAAGGGCCCAATATTGAACTGGACAAGGATGACACAGTGTATGCCTTGTGTTCAATATAGACATAGGGGCAAAAGGGTAATTGTACAAACATATATTATCACGAAAAAGGTTTTGTCAGATCACATGACATTTTCGTGACTTGGGTAGCAGTGATGTGTTGCTAGATACCGCTCACTGTTTATTATGTTAAATATATAATTTAATATAATTACCAACGTTACGAAATCCTACAGGGTCACACACATAAGGACAGTTTGATGAGAGATAGAGAAATCAAAGGAACACCGTAAGGTACGGTGCACTTAAGTGAAAAATAGAAATTCGGATAATATAATAATAATTATTGTTATTTTATAATGGTTATAAAATAATAATAAAATAAATATATTTATTATAATAATAGTTATTATAATAATATATAATATTATTATGGATCATGTGAATTGGGCTTTTAGCCCGCAGCCCACAAGAGAGTCTATAAAAGGAACCCTTGTGATGAAGCTTTTACTTGATGCAATTTCGTTTTTGATTCTCACTCAAATAATTTCGTTCGTAAGCAGCTAGCACTGTGACCGGAAGCTGTTCGTGTGGACTGAGTAGAGGCGTTGCACTTCATCAACGCTTGTGATCGCTGCATCAAAGATCTGAATCGCCACAAAGAGGTAACGATTCTATCACTGACCATGCTCATTCGTAAGGATCACTAAAGGAAAATTTTTGTTTTCCGCTGCGTTTAGATAACGATTTTCCTTCAGTGGTATCAGAGCCACTTACGAAACCATGGATCTGATAGCTGTTAAATTTCCGTTTTTTTTTTCTGTATTTGATTCGATTAAAACACAGAACGAATTTAACAATAAACGATTAATTAAATTTGGCATCTGTTGTGTACGATTTGGATGATTGATGTTGATTATGCTTCGGAATCCGACATTAGTATGGTGAAGTTGTGCGATACATTGATCATCCATAGGTTACACAATTAGATCGATCACTTTTATATAAGATATAAGAAATTCTGATGCAAAGATGGTATATGGGATATACTGTTTTGATTTCATCCATTCAATCACATAAGGATTGTAATTATTTTGAAAGATCATCATTTTCATTCGCTTCGGAATCCGACGTTAGTATGGTGAAGCAATGACATGTTGATCTATCATATTGAGTTATCAATCGAGTTGTGTTTGACGGCATGAAATTGTTGCATTAGGATTAATGGCAGTACAAGTGTTGTATTGCCGCAGACTTTTCCGGTTGGGGTTGTAAATGCACAAAAGTTGTGCAGGAAACGACGTGAAATACAATGAAGTCTGCAAAGTGTGATCAATCAGCCGAAATTTAATTTAGTTTATTTAATTATCGGAATTTTTAAACTAATAATAAAAGTGTGTTTATTATTATTTATTTGTGGTGATCAGTTATGGCCTTAGTTTATCCTTTATTATTGTTTTGGGATTTTTAAATACGGCCTGCGAGTCGTGCCTCTCTCTCAATCTCTTTATGTAACTTCTTTTCTCATCTCACTCCCTCGTATGTAAAACGAGTATTCTTATATGTAATGTAATATTATGTTATGAAGAAAAAGGAAGTATTCAATATTAAAGGAGGATAACCTTGGAGATCATGCTTGGAGAAGCTTAGATCGTTATTAGGTTAGCTTAGGTTCTCTCATTGGCTTGAGAGAACAATTGCGTTAGGGGCCATAATTGTATCTTTTTATATGTATGTTGATGCATGTAATTGTATGTTGATGCATGTGAGAGACGTTTTGCATGTTAAGCCGGTGAGATCAAACTAATAACAAATTCCCTCAAAATTAAATATTAAGTTTATGCTTTCCAATTTTTAGCACTCATCAAGACTAGTATCGAGCATTGTAGGTTTCGCCTACGCGAGGTGCATGTTCTATATTAGTAAGGTGTGATGGGATAATTGTAATATCCAATTGCTAAAACAATGGGTCAAACTTAACTAAACAAATTATAATAAGATTATACATGTTTAGAAGCAAGAATTGGGAATGATTCATGTGATGGATCAGAATAAGGAGTTATTCACCCAATTGAAAATATTCGAGAATTGTATGAGATACAATTGGAAGGAGTTCCTACCTAAATAACTTAGTTTTGTGTAATCAGCCTAACGCTGACTTAAAACAAAGTGAAACATGGATCTCGACCCACTAGAAAGTCTTCCAACGGGATTTTCCGAATCAAATGATGAGGGTCATTTGTTTTGAATAAAATAGTGGGAGCATATTTGATTAAAGGCCTAATTAAATATGTTGTTTTAATGATACTTATATTTTCATATTTCTCTTGTAGATTACCATGACAACAAACACATCGAACAATATTTTGCGATCCATCCTAGATAAGGAAAAATTGTCTGGGACAAATTTCCTGGATTGGCACCGTAATCTGAGGATTGTCCTCAAGCACGATAAGAAGCTGTATGTCTTGGAGACACCAGTTCCTGAGGAGGAACCTCCTAGTTCTGCACCAAAGGCAGAAAGAGATGCTTATAAGAAGCATTTCGATGATGCCAATGAAACCGCTTGCCTCATGCTTGCTACCATGAACTCTGAGTTGCAAAAGCAACACGAGAACATGTCTGCGTTCGATATGATCGGACATCTGAAAATGCTTTATCAAGAGCAAGCAAGAAATGAGAGGTTTCAGGTTTCAAAGTCCCTTTTTAACAGCAAGTTAGCTGAGGGAGCCCCTGTAAGTCCCCATGTACTCAAGATGATTGGGTATGTGGAGAACCTTGACAGATTAGGGTTTCCCCTTGGAAAAGAACTTGCAATTGATCTGATCTTGCAATCGTTGCCAGAGAGCTTCAGTCAGTTTGTCCTGAATTTCAATATGAATGACTTGGACAAAAGTCTTCCAGAACTGCTAGGCATGTTGAGAACTGCTGAGCAGAATATGAAGACAAAAGGGAAATCCATTCTGATGGTCAGTAATGGAAAGAAACAGAACAAGAGGCCCATCAAACAGGGTGGTAGAGGGAAAGGCAAGGAAGTTGCCAAACCCAAACCCACTCCTCCTGTTTTGAAGCCTAGTGGAGGAATAGCAAAGGAGGGCACTTGCTTCCATTGCGGTAAGACCGGACATTGGAAGAGAAATTGCCCAAAGTACCTGGAAGATAAGAAAAATGGAGTAGAGACTTCAAATTCAGGTATTTTTGTTATTGAAATTAATATATCTACTTCTGCATCATGGGTATTAGATACTGGATGCGGTTCTCACATTTGTACTAATGTGCAGGGGCTAAAATGGAGTAGAGATTTGGCAAAAGGTGAAGTTGACCTACGAGTTGGCAATGGAGCAAAGGTTGCTGCTTTAGCTGTAGGAACTTATGTTTTAACTTTACCTAGTGGTTTAATAATTCAGTTAGAGAACTGTTATTATGTACCTGCAATTAGCAGGAATATTATTTCCGTTTCTTGTTTGGACAAGTTTGGTTTTTCATTCATAATAAAGAACAATTGTTGCTCCATTTATTTGAATGATATATTCTATGCTACTGCAAAAATGAATAATGGACTATATGTCCTTGATCTTGAAATGCCAATTTATAACATTAATACTAAAAGGTTGAAACCTAATGAGTTGAATCCAACTTACCTTTGGCACTGTCGATTAGGCCACATAAATGAGAAACGCATTTCCAAACTCCATAAAGATGGACTCTTGGACTCTTTTGATTATGAATCATATGAGACATGCAGATCTTGTTTAATTGGAAAGATGACAAAGTCCCCATTCACAGGAAAAGGTGAAAGGGCTAATGATCTTTTGGCACTCATACATACTGATGTATGTGGACCACTGAACATACCAGCCAGAGGAGGTTTTCAATACTTCATCACTTTTACTGATGACTTCAGTAGATACGGATATGTGTATTTAATGAAACACAAATCTGAGTCCTTTGAAAAGTTCAAGGAATTCAAGAATGAAGTACAAAACCAACTAGGTAAGAATATTAAAGTTCTTCGATCAGATCGAGGCGGTGAATATTTAAGCCTAGAATTTGATGACCATCTAAAAGAGTATGGGATTCTATCCCAACTTACTCCTCCTGGAACACCACAATGGAATGGTGTATCTGAGAGAAGAAATCGAACCTTGTTAGACATGGTCCGATCCATGATGAGTCACGCCGATCTTCCAAACTCCTTTTGGGGACATGCATTATTAACAGCAGCTTACACACTTAACCGTGTTCCATCCAAAAAGGTTGATAAGACACCATATGAGATATGGAGTGGTAAGAAACCACATATGTCTTACATGAAGATTTGGGGTTGCGAAGTTTATGTCAAACGACAAATTTCAACCAAGCTTGAGCCCAAATCTGACAAATGCTTATTTGTGGGGTATCCTAAAGAAACAAGAGGATATTACTTCTACAATCCTTCTGAGGGCAAAGTGTTTGTCGCTCGAACTGGAGTCTTTCTGGAAAGGGATTTTATTTCCAAAGGAAACAGTGGGAGGAAAATAGAGCTTGAAGAAATTCAAGAATCACAAAACATTGAAACACCTATGGAGGAACTAGAGCAGGAAACACAAGTAGTTGTGGAAGAGCAACCTGCTCAAGTAGAACAAGACCAGCGTAGGTCAAGCAGGATACGTCACCAACCTGAGAGATATGGATATCTCATAAGTGATCAGGGTGATGTATTACTCATGGATCAAGATGAGCCTGTGACCTACAAAGAGGCCATAACTGGTCCTGAGTCTGAGAAGTGGCTAGAAGCCATGAAATCTGAAATGGATTCCATGTACACAAACCAGGTTTGGACCTTGGTAGAACCTCCTATAGGAGTTAACCCTATAGGATGCAAGTGGGTCTTCAAGAAGAAGACTGACATGGATGGTAAGGTACATACCTATAAAGCAAGACTGGTTGCAAAAGGCTATAAACAAATTCATGGGGTTGACTATGATGAAACCTTTTCACCAGTTGCAATGCTTAAATCTGTTCGGATTTTACTTGCCATCGCTGCATATCATGATTATGAAATATGGCAGATGGATGTCAAAACTGCTTTCCTTAATGGGAATCTTCTTGAGGATGTGTACATGACACAACCTGAAGGATTTGACATACCACAAGATGCCCAAAAGATATGCAAGTTACAGCGATCAATCTATGGATTGAAGCAAGCTTCCAGAAGCTGGAATCTTCGTTTTGATGAAACCGTAAAACAATATGGATTCATCAAAAATGAAGATGAATCTTGTGTCTACAAGAAGGTTAGTGGGAGCATGATCGTGTTTCTGGTATTATATGTAGATGACATATTAATCATTGGAAACGATGTCCCTACCTTGCAACAAGTGAAGACTTGGTTAGGGAATTGTTTTTCTATGAAAGACCTAGGTGAAGCAGCCTATATATTAGGAATTAGGATCTATAGAGATAGATCACAAAAACTGCTTGGCCTAAGTCAGAGTACATACATAGATAAAGTGTTGAGACGCTTTAATATGCATGATTCCAAGAAAGGATTCATACCTATGCAACATGGTCTGTGTTTATCAAAAACACAATCCCCTTCAACTAAGGAAGAAAGGGATCGCATGAATAAGATTCCATATGCATCTGCAATAGGATCTATCATGTATGCCATGTTATGTACTCGACCAGATGTCTCGTATGCATTAAGTGCAACGAGTAGGTACCAATCTGATCCCGGTGATGCTCACTGGGTAGCTGTCAAGAATATCCTTAAGTACTTGAGAAGGACTAAGGATTCATTCTTGATATATGGAGGTCAGGAAGAGCTTGATGTAATTGGTTACACTGATGCTAGCTTCCAGACAGATAAGGATGATTTTAGATCACAATCTGGTTATGTGTTCTGTCTCAATGGTGGCGCTGTGAGCTGGAAAAGTTCAAAGCAGGAAACAGTTGCTGATTCTACAACTGAGGCCGAGTATATTGCTGCCTCAAATGCAGCAAAGGAAGCTGTTTGGATCAAGAAGTTCATTAGTGAACTTGGCATAGTCCCTAGCATTGTGGATCCCATTGGTTTATATTGTGATAACAATGGTGCTATCGCACAAGCTAAGGAGCCTAGATCTCACCAACGATCCAAACACATACTTAGGCGTTATCACCTCATTCGAGAGATAATCGATCGGGGAGATGTGAAGATATGCAGAGTACCTACACTTGACAATATCGCTGACCCATTAACAAAGCCTCTTGCGCAACAGAAGCATGATGGTCATACTAGATCTATGGGTATTAAGGGTATGCCTAATTGGCTCTAGTGCTAGTGGGAGATTGTTGGTGTAAGCCCTAGAGGCCAATACTTTTTGGTACTTGTATCGGATTATTCGTTTAATAATAAAAGGCATTTCTTTATTATGTTTGTCTTTCAGAATAATAAAGTCCCTAGAATAGTTAGTCTGTTTAATGAAATGTTAAGTGTGACTTAATCATGAGATCCCATTAAACATAAAGACATTATTCTTAAAATATCCGTAGTCACGCTTTATTGCAAAGTGGGATAACATTAAAGCATTGAGACTATTATGAAGATAGACTGATGATCACATCTCATGGATCATGGATAAAGAGTTATCAAGTCTTGACATAGGTATAAATATTAGGAGTAATATTTATACCGGATTGACCCGCTATGAGAATACTACATAGTATGTTATGCAAAGTGTCATAAGTTATTCTCATGGTGATAATGGTGTATTACCACCCTTCGACCTGAAACCACTATGGACCCTAGATGTAGAGTCGGGTGCTTTATTGCTGATCAAACATTATCCGTAACTGGATGATCATAAAGACAGTTGATGGGCACTCCACGAAGCATGCTGAGGGACATGAGTGTCCTAGATGGAATTTGCCAATCCTGCATAACAGGAGAAATGTCTAAGGGCCCAATATTGAACTGGACAAGGATGACACAGTGTATGCCTTGTGTTCAATATAGACATAGGGGCAAAAGGGTAATTGTACAAACATATATTATCACGAAAAAGGTTTTGTCAGATCACATGACATTTTCGTGACTTGGGTAGCAGTGATGTGTTGCTAGATACCGCTCACTGTTTATTATGTTAAATATATAATTTAATATAATTACCAACGTTACGAAATCCTACAGGGTCACACACATAAGGACAGTTTGATGAGAGATAGAGAAATCAAAGGAACACCGTAAGGTACGGTGCACTTAAGTGAAAATAGAAATTCGGATAATATAATAATAATTATTGTTATTTTATAATGGTTATAAAATAATAATAAAATAAATATATTTATTATAATAATAGTTATTATAATAATATATAATATTATTATGGATCATGTGAATTGGGCTTTTAGCCCGCAGCCCACAAGAGAGTCTATAAAAGGAACCCTTGTGATGAAGCTTTCACTTGATGCAATTTCGTTTTTGATTCTCTTTTCTCACTCAAATAATTTCGTTCGTAAGCAGCTAGCACTGTGACCGGAAGCTGTTCGTGTGGACTGAGTAGAGGCGTTGCACTTCATCAACGCTTGTGATCGCTGCATCAAAGATCTGAATCGCCACAAAGAGGTAACGATTCTATCACTGACCATGCTCATTCGTAAGGATCACTAAAGGAAAATTTTTGTTTTCCGCTGCGTTTAGATCGCAATTTTCCTTCAGTGGGGTAGTATTTCTATGGACTTTGCAGTGGGCTTACCAAGTACTCAAGGTGGTTATGATTTTGTTTGGCTGATTGTGGACCGACTAACAAAATTTGCGCATTTCTTAGCCGTTAAGACTACGTACAAGGCAATTCATCTTGAGAGGTTGTTTATTCCTGAGATTGTGAGGTTGCATGGTGTACCGTCTAGTATTGTGTCTGATAGAGATCCAAAGTTTACTTCGAGGTTTTGGAAAGTGTTCCAACAGGCTATGTGCACGAATTTACGTTTGAGCACTTCTAATCATCCTCAAACGGATGGTCAGATGGAACTTACAATTCAAATGATGGAAGATATGTTAAGGGCTTGTGTGCTGGAAAGTAAAGGAAATTGGAAGGAGCTTTTGCCACTAATAGAATTCGCTTACAATAACAGTTACCATGCGAGCATCAGAATGGCTCCGTATGAGGCTTTGTATGGAAGAAAATGTAGAACACCGTTGTGTTGGTCGGAAGTGGATGAAGATAGTATTTTGGGACCTGGGGTTATTCAAGAGACTACGGAAAAGATTCAGATGATTCAAGAAAAGATTAAGCAAGCCCAAGATCGTCAAAAGAGTTATGCTGACAATCGAAGGAGACCCTTGGAATTTGGTGAAGGTGATCATGTGTACTTGAAAGTCACTATGAGATTGAGATTGAAAGGACCGTTTAAGTTACGCAAGTTAAGTCCAAGATACATATGACCATATCAGATCTTAGAAAGGATTGGTGAAGTTTCTTACAAATTGGCCTTACCACCCTCTCTATCTGAAATGCATGATGTTTTCCATGTATCTCAACTTCATAGGTTTGTTCCTGATCCTCTTCAGCCTATCCTGCCGGATTCTATCGAGATAGAAGCGGATTTGACTTTTGAACCTCAACCAAGCCGTATTGTTGGAAGAGAAACCAATGTGTTAAGGAACAAATAAATCCCACTTGTTAAGGTACAATGGGATGCGACGCATCTGGGAGATGCTACGTGAAAGTTGGAATCGGAGATGCGGGAATCATATTCTCACCTATTCAGGTCATCTTTTAAATTTGAGGACGCATTTCTATTTAAGGGGGGAGGATGTAATACCCCGTAATTTATTTAATGCTCTGAATAATATTATTTGACATTAATATTGTTGTGGATTACTCTAAGAGGTTTTAACGGTAATAATTAGAGTATTCAACGGGATTTTATTTTATTTAATATTAGCTGACTCAGAGGTTTTATAAAATATTGGATTAAGAGACATTTTTGGATACTCTCTATTTGGACCCGTCAGTAGGAAAAGTATATTTTCCATTTAAGACCTAAAGTCTTCTTTTCTGTTTTAAATATAGAAATAGAGAAAGAAGAAGAGAAAAAGGGAGAGAAAGAAGAAGACGAGAAAGTCTTGAAGAAGAAGAAGAGAGTTCTTGATCTTGTAGCTTCAACCATTCATTAATCACTCAATCTTCTCCAATCTTCTTGCTAGAGGTGGGTTCATAGTTAGAACTTCTAATTTAAGAGTTTTGGTTGAGTTTTAGAAGTTATGAACTTTTAGGGTTTTATGAAAAAATCTTAGAATCGGTAGATTAATCGGTTAGAAATCGATAAAAATGCTTGAGCATGTTGTCATTAGGCATAGGAACATAGTTATGGTTTGTTTGTGATGTTTGGTAATGTTTTGAAGTGATTTTGGAAGCTCTGTTATGTTAAAAACGTGTATTTTTCAGCTTCTGGTTCTGGTTAACCGGTTAACCACAAGCGTTAACCGGTTAACGCTTTGGATTTTGGCCATTGTGTTCTGCTTTTGTGTTTGCTGGTTTGAGTTGGTTAATCGGTTAACCTCAGGCGTTAACCGGTTAACGCTGTAGCTTTTGGGGAAAATGTTTTATTCCTAAACTTTGAAAATACATAACTTTTTACTCGGTTATCGATTTAAGTGTTCTTTATACCGTTTGAAAACTAAAATTAAATAATTTCTCATAATGCCAAAAAATATTATTTTTACCCGACTTTTGCCCAAATTTTCGAATATACCATAAAAATGTTAAGTTAGGGAATTTAGAGCCAAAGGTATTAAAAAGATAAAACTTGTGAGGTAGCTAAGTTACCCTAGGTAGTTACAGAATTGTTTTAGAGACTTGACAATACTTGGCGTCGATACTCGAATAATGTCTTCGAACTAGGTAGTTGTGAGAAGTTGGAAGTTTGCTTCCTTGCGATATATCCTAATTTAATTATATATGGCTCGTGTCGAAGTCCCATGAGGCGGGACAGCCGGGGAGATATAATTAATTTGTGGATTCAAATATCTTAATGGATGATCGTGCCCCGTGATTGCTTGTCATCAGGGAGTATGAATGGGCGGGGAAATTATCCATTAGGAAGAGTAACTGTAACCTATGCTTGCTTGTCATCTGGGAGTATGACTGGGCGGGGAAAGTTACTTAGTTGTAGGGTACCGTGACCCGTGCTTGCTTGTCATCGGGGAGTATGACTGGGTGGGGAAAGTACCTTTGATAGATAATGAGTGACTCGTGCTTGCTTGTCATCTGGGATTATGATAGGGATTGGAAAGTTATCTACACGTTAAGGATCAAGTGAATCATGCTTGTTTTCCCTTGAGTGGCTGGGCGGGGAAAGATGCCTTAAAGCACTTCATGCTCTGTTGTTACATCATTGTCTCTAGTTTTATGTGAACTCGAAGTTGTCGCTCCCCGGATTTCCATCCTGGTACAAACGCGAAAGTGGCGCGGAAAAGGTAGAGCCGCCAGCCATGCATTTTTATCCCGAAGGAACGGGAAAGGTAATGCTGCACAAACCTGAGGAAGAAGGAAAGGACGAGGTCTTGCGAACCAAAGATCTGGGTTCGGGAGTCGGTTACGACCTGGGAAGGTATTAGCACCCCAGATCGTCCGCCGTACCCGACGGGATCCACGCTTGCTTGTTTTGTTTCAAAGGGTAAGAAAATAAAGATGCTGCTGAATAAAACTGCTGACTAGAATGGGAATGAGAAAGAAACTGGAAAAGAGAAAGAACTGAAGAGGGAAAATGTAGGGAAAATAAAGAATGTGCTCGAACGGGCCCTACCCCGCTGCCTACGTACCTCATCAGGATAATGAGGATCAGAGACGCCGTAGTTCCCCTGACTAGGGGTAACAAGGAAAATTGCTTGTGAATTAAAGCTTGAACTGCCTATGCCATTGCTCAGGTGTTGCAGACTCGGACGACGAGTGCGTAACCGTCTTGCAAAGTGACAAATAGGAGCAAGTTCGCATACGGAGCGAAAGAGATGGGAAAAGAAGTTCCCGCAGGATAGTCGCTTGTTATTTGTTTTTGGTCTTTTATGAGAAGTGTTTTGAATTTGTTTGTGAACATTCTCATACTAAGACCTATCAATCGCGGGAAGTACTTACACCTCGCCCCGAAACAGGACGCGTATAAGCACTCCGCAACAAAGTCTCGTGTCGTACAAGATTGTTCGGCTTTTATTCTTAAATGTTTTATTGCTTGTCTTCATGAGATGAGAAAGAATGACTCAAATTGGAAAAGGGAAAATCTAATGGGACTAAGACCAACCCTAATTTTTATTGATTTATTTACATGGGGTCCTATGGTTAATGAAGTATTCTAATCCTAAGAAAGAGAAAGAAAAGAAGAAAAGAGAACTTAGAAATCAACTTACTTCCTAAGGAAGGTAAGTTGTTTCTAAAGAAAGGGAAAACCTATAAGAAAGCACAATGTGCTAAGGCAAACACAATTAAAATGCATAAGAGATAGGAATGAAGTAATTCTTACCTCAATCTTTCCCCCTACAAAACAAAAGTTAGCATGACAATGCATATTGAAAGTAAAATCAAAGCATGAAAGCGATTAAGTACCATAAACGTCCTAGAATGAAATTAGGGTTCAAAATAAGACCTAAGTCTAAAGGTGAAGGTACCTAAAGGTTACATGACTTCTAAAGTCAGTAGCTACATGTTAGAGGTCCCTAAGAATGCTAGGATACCTCACAAGATCAAACTATGTCAAACTATGTACAAAAAGTTCACCTAAGTTCACCTAAATGCAAATTAGGACTCATGGATGAAATATGAATGCATATGGCTTACAAAGATGGATTAATGCATAAAATGAACATCAAAGTCAGTAATGAATGCTTATGAAGATGGATGAATGAATATACAATCATGGATGCAATGGATTAGGCATATGGAGCAATGAGAAGAAGATATGAGAAGAAACGAACAAAAATCGCATAAGATCGCACATGATGAAAGTTAAGGAAGAATGGCATGTGAATATGAATGAAATTATTATGGGTCAGTAGCATACAAGATATGATATGCACTTAGAATGCATGGATAGACATTAATGATTCCCACATAATTCAAGTTAACAATTAGAGGAGAAGAGAAATGAGTTTAGGTTAAAATTAGTTCACATAAGTATGCACTTTAAAGCACCAAAACAAACCAAATGATTATGGTTCAAAAAAGGACCTATGACTGGAATTAAAGACATACAAATGACCTATAATCAACTCCTAAAAGCTACCAAAAATCCCCTCAAGAAAATGGCATGAATGCCTTCTTAACATTTAGGTTATGCGACATATAAACACATGAATCAACCTAGGATCTAGGTGACATGGAAAAATAGCAAAAATCCTTTAAAAATTATGAAATTAAATCCATGGAATGATATAGTGATTATCTTACATGGTCAAAAAGGATTCTACAAAATTATGCACCAAAGTGCCAAAACAATTCCTTGATTAGCAAGGTAACAAAACATGATCACCAAAAACAACTCCACAAAGTGGATCAAAAAGGGAATCTAAAATTATGAAAAAAATGCCTAAGGAGCATCAAAATGTCACAAATTACAGTGATTAATCACACACAAAAAATAGGTTTCACACCTATGGGGAAAAAACGATTTCGGTCCCTTATGCCAAAACACTCCCTTTTGGGACAGCTCATGATCTAAAATCCAAATTAATTATTAAAACCACCCAAATCTGGAAACAAAAAATATGACAAATTAATTAAGAGGATAAGGATCACTCATGAATTTTTCCAGAATTTTATCACACCTAAAACTATTTTTAATAATTG
Source organism: Lathyrus aphaca (assembly GCA_963966055.1). NCBI lineage: Eukaryota > Viridiplantae > Streptophyta > Magnoliopsida > Fabales > Fabaceae > Lathyrus > Lathyrus aphaca. Next base: position 479,998,573 of record OZ014525.1, on the reverse strand, counting down.
CGACGAAACGGGCAAAAACGATATTTTAAGGGAAAGTGAAAGGAATCGAATTCTCTAATCCGTAACCTAATCCCTAAACTCCGAAATCGACACATATCAATATATATCACAAATAAATACAATGCCTCAGGTGGGAGGGCTCAATATGCACCTTAAGTTATATGATCCTAAGTCGCATACAACTAGAATGATGCATTAAAGTAGAGAATCGAGATTACTTACTTGGTCGAAGTGCCGATTCTTTCACATAAAAGAAATCCAAAAAAACTTCAAGCCAAGCCTTGTAATCTCCCATGAGCAAAATAAATGCTCATCTTCCATAATTACTTTGTGAAGATTCCCCATAATCGAAACAAAAACAACGACACAAAATATCATTTGAATCCAAAGGTATCCCACAAATAAAGTGGAATACCAACCAAACGACCGTCGTTAAGATCTTTGCGAGAACCTTGCATGAACTCAACAAACGCATTAGAAACCAAAAAGAGGTGCAACCGGAAGTTGCACATTTGCCTCACAACTCCAAATCAAGTAGAAATATGAATATACGAGTCATGGACATGCATTGAAATTTACGTTTCAAAACGGGGCAACACTTATGCACTAATATAAACAACATGCAAACTCAAACCGGAATCGAAGAAATTTACATGCAATGAGTTGCAAATGATCAACAAACATATATACAAGTCAAAACAAGATCAATGCATCAAAGTCGCACCAAACCGAACTTAAAAAGCCTTAAAACGAAAAAACGCGTCAAAAATCACCGACTCGGAATTGAACGAAAATCGCATGGTAACTTGCAAACGTGCCAACGGATTCAAATATGCAATTGGTTTTTGAAAATTTCGCTTGGAAGTGATACTTTTTGGCCGATTTCGTCGGCTGGCAGTAGCAAAATAGCCGGAAAAAATTGTCCGAAATCGACTAAAAAGTTCATCAATGGCTCCGAAATAATCAACAAAGTCAATTTACACTATTCACATTCGCAAAAACGTGCTACGGTTAGGAAGTTATGACCAAAACATATTCTCGACACGCGACACATGAACAACATCAACAATTAAGCCTCAACCTATCCTATTTCAAATTTGCACATTGAAACAAGCATGAATTTAAAAGTCAAGCACTTCAATCAATATCAAGTTATAATAATTAGCTCTCTTAGGAATTTTGTCAAACACCTAACATTCACCGATTATTCTATGTCAACTTTACCAAGCCTTTTCAATCATGCACCACAACAATTATTAGGATAAATTAATCAAGAATCAATCAATAATCAAATCATGAATCAACGCACATAATCTCCACAAGATTAATTCAACTTCAAAATTCAATTCAAGAAACAATTCAACAATTATTCATGAATTAAAGTTTAAGAAGCTTACCGAATGAAGAATCGACAAAGAAATTGCGAATCCGAAGGAAGTGAGACGCGATCATAAATGGAGGAGAGGAGGAGAGGCCGCGCGGCTGCCGGTGGCGGAAGATGGTGGTATTACGGTGGTGAAGTTGACCGGAGGTGGTGGTTCGTGGCGGCCCGGCTACCGGAAGCTTGATCGGAATTGTTGTGTTCTTAAGTTCTTGATGAAGTTGTTGTTGTGTTCTTGAGAAAGAATTGAGAGAATGAACTTTGATCCTTTAGAGAGAGTTTGTGAGAGTTTTTTGGTGTTTGTAAATTATGATTGAAGTTATGAGATAAATTGTGGGTAAAAAGAATATATAGTGGAGTGTAAAATGAAAGGCAAAAGGTAAAATTTCGGCTTAAGTGAAAATAACAATATCTTCGGCAAGAAATTTCGACTCTGAGCCTTCCACAATATCGTCCGCCTCTGAATCACGGTTGCAACACAAAAATAACGGACGTCATACGATCAAAATCGAGTGCGATCGATACGTTTAAGCTGCAAGACGTCACTGAATAAGTTGTTTTTTCGGCTTATTTGGTGTCCGCCACTCGAAAATGTGACGAGGTCAACCTCTTCGGAGCATAATCTCGACTCGACTTTGTCAGCAAAGTTGTAGATCTATGAGTCAGTGACCTGGTGTTAAAATCTAAGCTCAACCAGACAAACAACGAGGGAGATATGAATTTTCTCGTGAAACCACTTTCAGCCTTTTTCTTCGGTTCAGCACTTCAGTTTTGTGAAATAAACCAAAACGATAATCTTTGGAGCACCGTTCAAACTCGCATTTGTCTTTGAACTTGAAGAGGATAAAATTTTTGAACCAACGCTTCAAGAACGGGTGCAATCCGATGAAAATTGACCGAGTTATGAATTTTACAAAATCTGACAGACAATGCAGTGCATCAAAGAACCTTATTGGTAATTCGCATTTTCGAGATCCTTCCGCTTGGACCGAACCAAAACTGAATTCACATAATGAAGATAACATCTAAACGGAATTTTAGGCACCGAAACGACATCAATTCGATAAACGATCCAAGAGTTATGAATTTTTTAGTGTTCAAAACTCACCGGTTCAGTTTTCACTATGTCGATTCTAAAGACTCGCACATTCTGAGATCTTCTTCAAAGAATTAGTTCTCGGCCGAAACCCAAAAGTTGGAAAGGATATCAAGACGGATCTTTTGGCATATTAATCTCTCAGACATGTTGACCCAATCAGAAGTTACGAACTCTTGAATACCGCTAGCACAGTTAATCGGCGAAACCGAAATTTCAGAAACAAATAAATCCCGCCATTTTCCTTGATGAATTGGCCTCCGAGCCGAACACAAAAGTTGTAGAGAATAATGAAACGGTCTAAACTATTGATTTTCAAGCCAAATTGAGTTTCCGAGCATAAGTTACAACTTTTGCAAACTGCACCATAAAACTGATATTCTGCTTAAACTCCTTTGAATCAACCGAGAACTTTTAGCTTCTTCTGAGATTCTTGTGCACGTTCCGCATGAAAAAATAAAGGTCATTCGCAACCTGTGAAAGCTCAAATGGAGATGTATGTTCATGTATGTTTATGATGCAATTGTGATCTAAATGCAATGCAATGTATGAAAGGATATGCTAAATGGCATGAAAATGAGAGGGCAAATTTTGAGGTATTACAGCTGCCCTTATTCAATCATCTGTTAATCTGAAAAGGACGGTAGCACGAGCTATCGACCATTCAAGATAAACTGTGATTGAATACCAAGAAGACCAGAAATTTGCACTCTGACGAAGAATGCAACACCGGGAAATAAACCCGACCAAATGACGCTTTGGTGACTGAAGGGGAGAAAAAGCAGACGAGCGTCTTCCATGTTGAAACTGATATCTGGAATAAGAGTGCTAAGACAGACGAGTCTTCAAACAATCCTGTGACGCCAGGTGCCGGAAAAACGAGTCCTCAGACATTGCAAGAACTTGTAACTAAGACAGACGAGCTTTCAAAAAAATCATGTGACGCCAAGAGCTGGACAGACGAGTCCTTAAACACTTCAAGCATATAAACTGAGACAGACGAGTCTTCAAAAAAAAAAATCCTGTGACACCAGGAGCTGGACAGACGAGTCCTTAAACACTTCAAGCATATAAACTAAGACAGACGAGTCTTCAAAAAAAATCCTGTGACACCAGGAGCTAGACAGACGAGTCCTTAAACACTTCAAGCATATAAACTGAGACAGACGAGTCTTCAAAAAAAATCCTGTGACGCCAGGAGCTGGACAGACGAGTCCTTAACACATGAGACAGACGAGTCTCCCTCGGATTTACCTGTTACGCCAGGACCGGAAATGCATTTAAGTCTGTGGGATAGACATGCAATCAAGGTAGACGAACCTTCTTCATATATTATCCGCGGATATATGGTATAAGACAGACGAGTCTTCTTAACAAACCTGTTACGCCAGGTGCATCAACAACAATAATTGGTGCCTGAGACAGACGAGCCTCCTTCGGATTTACCTGTTACGCCAGGACCGGTAACCATTTCGACATTTAATTCCCACTGTCAGGATTCGAAACCTCTTCAATACAGACGAGTATTGGATGATCATCAAGATAACACAGACGATTATTATAGGTCAATGATACAGACGAGTATTAGACGATGATCTGAGAAACACAGACGAGTGTCTCAGGCAATGATACAGACGAGTATCAGCCACTGGTATAGAGGAATACCAAAAATTCAAACACAGACGAGCATTTGAAGTAGCAATACAGAAATACCAGGGTAAATAGCAAATCCTCACATATAGGTGTGAGCTAGCACAAACGAGTGCTGGGGATGATACAGACGAGTATCCAAGCAAAGCAAACGAGCTTCAGAACACAAACGACTTCTGGGGAATAAAAGCAGACGAGCTTCAAACAAACACGGACGAGTGCTGGACAGTTGCAGACGAGCAACAAAAGAGAATACATATCAAGGCACAAACGAGTGTAGCGAAGGATCCAATACCAAACACAGACGAGTGTTGGGGAGGTTGTAGACGAGCAACAACAAATATCATATCAGAACACGGACGAGTGTTGAGGAATTACGGACGAGCAACAACAACCAAACACAGACGAGTGTTAGAAAAATTGTAGACGAACAATATCAAGGTAATCATAAGCCAATGTTAGGGGAAGGCAGACGAGCAATACCACAGAACCAACACAGACGGGTGTTGAAAGATGCAGACGAGCAACAATAAAGCAGTAATACCAACGTTGGGGAGAACTCCGTTTAGGGATAACACAAACGAGTGTTGACAAACGCAGACGAGCGGTAGACAAATGCCTGATTGGCAGCAAGAGATACAACTCTACAGGGGAAGACAAGTCAGGAGGTTTGGACACTCAACTCTGACTGAGGTGATGAATATCTGGCTGTATCATCAAATACCTAAAAGTATGACAACTTGGCTGGGAAATATTTCATGGACGGAGGTGAAAATCAAATATGAACTCTATGGGGACAGGATCATCTTCGGACTTGGCTGGGGAATCAAAGGCATGGCACCGCTGAGGGAGCAAACTGCTGGGGAGGAATGACACCCCTTATACTGCTGAGAATTGCCCCTGTCTGAAGGAAAACTTCTGCTTGGGGATGATACCTACCTTCTGCTACCTTGCTGGGAGAAATTTCAGCTTCCACTTTACTGAGGATGATAGATAATGTCAATGATAAAGCTTCCCGCTGAAGATAAGAGCTCAAGTTGCCACTTGCTGGGATAAGAGATAAATCCTCTCATGTTGGGAATGAGAGATGTAAGGCGTCTCATGCTGGGGATGAGAGACGATGATATCTTTCTGCTCAAGAAGTAACCTTCCATTTGTCGCACTACTGGAGAAGGAATTGTCTAATGAGACTTGCTATGGAATTCTGATCAATGATGTCCGCCGACGAAACAACTCTTGAAGTATTGTGCCGACAATGGCTTTGCCCCCCAGCCCTGGGTGGATAGGTCGCCAACTAATCATGAGTGAACAATGATTCTTTGCAATTTTCAACTCGCCTCAGATTAAGGTCCATCGGAAGAAAATGTCTCAAGAGGATTTTACAGAAAACTGGCATACGAAATGCCTCAGTGTCTTCAAACTCTTGGAGAGATTCGTTGGATCTCGAAATAACTGCCCCAGACTACATGGTCTATGAAAGAAATTTGCCTCACGAGGATTAATGAAAAACCTCATATCACCGTGAAATATTATGCCCCAGTATTTTGACCTTTGGATAGGTGCTTTGGATTTACCGTCTTCGGGAGAAAGTACTTCTCATGCTCTTAGGATGGCCTGCCCCGATATAAGTCTTGAAGTGATCACCCCTGAATGACTGTGTTTTAAAGAAAACACCCATGCCAATTGTTCTTTGAGAGATTGGATCTCGAAGTAATTGCCCCAGTTTGGTTGAAATTTGAATACATGCCTCAGACTAATGGCTCTTTGAGAGATTTGAATCTCGAAGTGATTGCCCCAGCTTGGTTGAACTTTGAAGAGATTGCTCGACATGATTTCCCCAGATTAGTTGTCTCTTACCACGACTGTTGGGAAAGTCCCTACTCAATGGAGTTTTCTTGAAAAGTGCACCTCGATAGATTGTCCTTCGGAAGTTTCAGACTTCTCAACTTGGCAAGATTAAGCTTCTGGACTGAAGATTCCATATGTAAACTTTTATGATGCCAAACAAATGTATGTAAGCAGAAAATGTTTATTTTAAGAATGAAAATTCTAATGCAACACACATGTTAATCTTGAAGTTTTACTGTAAAAAGATGTCACCAACCTTTGTGAGTGAATCACTGGTTAAATACGACATTGGTTTTTGATGAATGAAAGCATGCACATGCAACACCAACAAAGAACTTTTAGCACAACTCATAGGAGTCAGGAACGCGATCTTGTGGTAGTACGCTCTCAAGATAACCCTGTTTCAGTTAGGACTTTTGAGGGTTGTATCGTGGTCTGGTTCACGGTTATAAAAATAAAGGATATAGGCTCGAAGTTTATTTGTACCCACCCATCTTCGTGATGTTCTCCATTCCTATGTTCAACTAGCTTTCACAAGCGCTCACTTCTCAAAAAGGGTTTTGTGATGGTTGAGGAACCAATTACACTAACGGTTTAAGCACCAATCAAGTTGTTGTTTGGAGTCAGTCATCCCTTTGTCTTTCATGTCTGTATCACACGACTTTGTTCTTGTTCAAGGATCTTTCTTGTGTAATCCTTTTCGTCTTTCGCTTTTGCATTATTTTGCTTATCCCTAACTTTTGCCTGGACTGATTCTTGTGAATCTTTGATTGTGAAGTCCAGCGGGATGCCCTAATTTTTGCCTAAGTCGCTTGTTTTCAAGTTTCGACTTAGCGGGCTTTCTCATTCATCATTTTTTCAATTCTTTTTTTTTGAACAAATCATGTGACACTGTTTGTCTTGATTGCTTTGAAAGGGTCGTGACTGCCTCATTCTCTGGTCAATGATTAATAACCAATGTGGTTTCCGGTCTTTGGACTCTTGATTGGGATAACCATTGTGGTTTCTGGTCTTTGGACCTCTTGGTTTGGTACAACCAGAGGTAATGGATCCTCAGATGTACACTCCTTTTTGAAATTTAAACGCTCGGTCAAACTAACTGACGCCTACCCTGCCCCTGGGTTAAATGCAAGGTTTTTTTTTCCATGCAAAAAGAAACTCCTACTTCAAGGCTCAAATGGGTTGGCGAGGGTCTATCTCCCTTATATCTCCGGTGTTTAGGATTTGAAACAATGCCTGTACATCATCAACATGGTCTTTCCCAAAAGCACACAATTAGAGATTTTTGCGTTTTCATTTCGTCATCCTCCTTAATAGAGTTTAAACACAATAGTTGGTATTGCAATGCACATACACAAAATCATGAGTGAATACGAATGGATTACTTCAAGAAAAACATGTGCATTTTATTATGGCTATCATTCAAAAACAAATAAGTTTCATGCATGCATACAAATGTTTAAACAAACAATATAAACTACAAATGAAAATGCAGTAAAGAAGCTGAACATTGCCGTCATTGAGGAGACTTGACTCCGTCTGGACTTATCGCTTCTGAAGATGCCCTTACAAACTGGGAGGTTAATTTGATGAGGAGACTTCAATATCTGGGCAAAATTTCTGGCATGATGACCTTTGCACCTTGTACTTGAACACCTCACAGTTGTCAATGGTATGCCCAAATGCCCATGAGTGGTACTTGCATCTAGCATTCACATTGTGGTGGTCATTATTGAGGAGGTTTGACTCCGTCTGGACTTATTTCTCTCGGAGACTTTCAGCAGTCAGTAGTCTGGATGTTTACTCAATCAAATTCGCGACCTTGTTTTTACCTTTGCCTCTGAAAGACTTGCAATCTTCAATTAAAAGGCCAGGTGCCCCAGAATGGTAATCATACTTGGCATTGAAACCCCAAAGGAAGCTTTGTCGGAGATGATCCTGATGCAGTTAGCTCAACCACTCCAAATTTGCGTAAATGAGGAAACTTATTGCACGTACGTCATCAGAATATGATCAAACTTCTTCTCAAGTGGTTTTGGCCTTTACCCTTATGCTCTGCCCGCTGGACTCTCTTGGGAAGCTGAAATTGGATGCCGACAAATGACGTCTGGAGGGAAGAGGTTGATAAATGAAGTTGATAAATAAAGTTGCTCGGAAAGATCTTGCACGATCTCCTGCCTACGTATCTCCATTGACCAATGGAGAATCAGAGCAGCGTAGTTCCCCTCAATAGGGATGAAAATAGCTTTGTTCAGAATTTCCATAACCAAGCTCATCTGAGTCTTCATTTGGTTGACTTCCTGTTTCAGCAGTTTCTGGTTTTGAAATAAAGCTTATACCTTTGCCCTGAATGGCCTCAGCTGGGTCTTCCTTTGATTACCTCCGCCCGGAGTTGCTTCAAATATATACCTTGATGATTGTGATTCAAGTTGTCCATTCTGATGAGAAATCAAGTCAGGAAAAGAATTTGTCTCTGAACACCTGTCAAGAATGCAAGGATGTATGAAAATGCCATGTTCAATTATTTCTGAGGAATCTATCTGCTTTAATTCAAGTTTTGATACAGAAAAATCCAACAACATGATTCAGATATGTGATCCTCGGAAATAACTGAACATGTATGCAGAAATACTATGATGTCATGTATGCAACAGACGTGTGATCAACAATCTGATGTTGGTGTTGAACAGTGAACCAAATGTCTGTATAGAATCACAATAGCGGCACCATCTCTGTATAGAACCCCATAACTGAGAACCCAATAACTGTAAAACTGGATCACATAATAGCATAGTCACTGATGGTGTTGAAGTTGAACAACGAGCCAAGTGTCTGTGGAGATTCATAATAACAGTCACAATATCAGGGTCACCATGGTAATCACAGTAACAATCTCTCTGAATAGAAATCCCGGATCTCAGAATCAAAGAACCATAGAACACTGAACAATACTGGCAAAGTGGGTATGTTGAAGTTTAGGGTTCCTGCAAACCTGTAAACCCCTCCCAATCTCACGGGTGTGCTACTCGGGTCAACATCGCGGACTCTCAAAGCCGAATAGCAATAATACATTCACCATTTCCGATAAATGGCTCATGACCAAATCAGGGAATCGGTTTGGCATTATGTACTAATCAGGGAGGCCTCAGCTGAGTCCAAGGAAACAAGCATCCCTCATAAGTCCTCAGCTTCAAGCACTGAATCGAGAAACAATAGTACATTCATCCCGAAGGGTACAATACTACCGTCATACGAACAGTTTGCCTTGACTGGATTCCTATGAGAGAACCAGGCCATCCTATGCGAGTTCCCAGTGGGCCCTCAGATGCGAGTGGGTTTGCCAACAAATGTGGTCTGCCACTGTCATCACTGGAGAGGGTTGTTTCCACTAAGGTTCTCAATGATCGGTCCCCAGATGCACATAACTATCAAGATCCTATCCCGAAGTGGAGGAAATCCCCACACAAGATATTTCCAAGACGGTCGCAATCTGGGCGTGAAACACATCGCCACTCATCATGTCACATGCGAGTACAATATGTCCACTCTAATCCTAAGGTGCACTCAAGCCGGGTACTTGGCTTATCTCTCAGAAATAGTATCCCCCGAGCCCACCAAACAGAAAACCAGTCCAGACAGTCCAGTATGATATATATGATGCGGAAAATAAATATTGAAAACTGTAAATAAAGCTGTAAATAAAGTTGTAAACAAACAACAAAATACAACAAGCCACAGCAAACAAACATCACCCAATGAAACAGCAACACACAAACGCTAGGAGAGACTCACAGGGGAACCAGAGATTCTGGGTTCGATCCCCAGCAGAGTCGCCAGCTGTCGCTCCCCAGATTTCCATCCTGGTACAAACGCGAAAGTGGCGCGGAAAAGGTAGAGTCGCCAGCCATGCATTTTTATCCCGAAGGAACGGGAAAGGTAATGCTGCACAAACCTGAGGAAGAAGGAAAGGACGAGGTCTTGCGAACCAAAGATCTGGGTTCGGGAGTCGGTTACGACTTGGGAAGGTATTAGCACCCCAGATCGTCCGCCGTACCCGACGGGATCCACGCTTGCTTGTTTTGTTTCAAAGGGTAAGAAAATAAAGATGCTGCTGAATAAAACTGCTGACTAGAATGGGAATGAGAAAGAAACTGGAAAAGAGAAAGAACTGAAGAGGGAAAATGTAGGGAAAATAAAGAATGTGCTCGAACGGGCCCTACCCCGCTGCCTACGTACCTCATCAGGATAATGAGGATCAGAGACGCCGTAGTTCCCCTGACTAGGGGTAACAAGGAAAATTGCTTGTGAATTAAAGCTTGAACTGCCTATGCCATTGCTCAGGTGTTGCAGACTCGGACGACGAGTGCGTAACCGTCTTGCAAAGTGACAAATAGGAGCAAGTTCGCATACGGAGCGAAAGAGATGGGAAAAGAAGTTCCCGCAGGATAGTCGCTTGTTATTTGTTTTTGGTCTTTTATGAGAAGTGTTTTGAATTTGTTTGTGAACATTCTCATACTAAGACCTATCAATCGCGGGAAGTACTTACACCTCGCCCCGAAACAGGACGCGTATAAGCACTCCGCAACAAAGTCTCGTGTCGTACAAGATTGTTCGGCTTTTATTCTTAAATGTTTTATTGCTTGTCTTCATGAGATGAGAAAGAATGACTCAAATTGGAAAAGGGAAAATCTAATGGGACTAAGACCAACCCTAATTTTTATTGATTTATTTACATGGGGTCCTATGGTTAATGAAGTATTCTAATCCTAAGAAAGAGAAAGAAAAGAAGAAAAGAGAACTTAGAAATCAACTTACTTCCTAAGGAAGGTAAGTTGTTTCTAAAGAAAGGGAAAACCTATAAGAAAGCACAATGTGCTAAGGCAAACACAATTAAAATGCATAAGAGATAGGAATGAAGTAATTCTTACCTCAATCTTTCCCCCTACAAAACAAAAGTTAGCATGACAATGCATATTGAAAGTAAAATCAAAGCATGAAAGCGATTAAGTACCATAAACGTCCTAGAATGAAATTAGGGTTCAAAATAAGACCTAAGTCTAAAGGTGAAGGTACCTAAAGGTTACATGACTTCTAAAGTCAGTAGCTACATGTTAGAGGTCCCTAAGAATGCTAGGATACCTCACAAGATCAAACTATGTCAAACTATGTACAAAAAGTTCACCTAAGTTCACCTAAATGCAAATTAGGACTCATGGATGAAATATGAATGCATATGGCTTACAAAGATGGATTAATGCATAAAATGAACATCAAAGTCAGTAATGAATGCTTATGAAGATGGATGAATGAATATACAATCATGGATGCAATGGATTAGGCATATGGAGCAATGAGAAGAAGATATGAGAAGAAACGAACAAAAATCGCATAAGATCGCACATGATGAAAGTTAAGGAAGAATGGCATGTGAATATGAATGAAATTATTATGGGTCAGTAGCATACAAGATATGAGATGCACTTAGAATGCATGGATAGACATTAATGATTCCCACATAATTCAAGTTAACAATTAGAGGAGAAGAGAAATGAGTTTAGGTTAAAATTAGTTCACATAAGTATGCACTTTAAAGCACCAAAACAAACCAAATGATTATGGTTCAAAAAAGGACCTATGACTGGAATTAAAGACATACAAATGACCTATAATCAACTCCTAAAAGCTACCAAAAATCCCCTCAAGAAAATGGCATGAATGCCTTCTTAACATTTAGGTTATGCGACATATAAACACATGAATCAACCTAGGATCTAGGTGACATGGAAAAATAGCAAAAAGCCTTTAAAAATTATGAAATTAAATCCATGGAATGATATAGTGATTATCTTACATGGTCCAAAAGGATTCTACAATATTATGCACCAAAGTGCCAAAACAATTCCTTGATTAGCAAGGTAACAAAACATGATCACCAAAAACAACTCCACAAAGTGGATCAAAAAGGGAATCTAAAATTATGAAAAAAATGCCTAAGGAGCATCAAAATGTCACAAATTACAGTGATTAATCACACACAAAAAATAGGTTTCACACCTATGGGGAAAAAACGATTTCGGTCCCTTATGCCAAAACACTCCCTTTTGGGACAGCTCATGATCTAAAATCCAAATTAATTATTAAAACCACCCAAATCTGGAAACAAAAAATATGAAAAATTAATTAAGAGGATAAGGATCACTCATGAATTTTTCCAGAATTTTATCACACCTAAAACTATTTTTAATAATTGCGACGAAACGGGCAAAAACGATATTTTAAGGGAAAGTGAAAGGAATCGAATTCTCTAATCCGTAACCTAATCCCTAAACTCCGAAATCGACACATATCAATATATATCACAAATAAATCCAATGCCTCAGGTGGGAGGGCTCAATATGCACCTTAAGTTATATGATCCTAAGTCGCATACAACTAGAATGATGCATTAAAGTAGAGAATCGAGATTACTTACTTGGTCGAAGTGCCGATTCTTTCACATAAAAGAAATCCAAAAAAACTTCAAGCCAAGCCTTGTAATCTCCCATGAGCAAAATAAATGCTCATCTTCCATAATTACTTTGTGAAGATTCCCCATAATCGAAACAAAAACAACGGCACAAAATATCATTTGAATCCAAAGGTATCCCACAAATAAAGTGGAATACCAACCAAACGACCGTCGTTAAGATCTTTGCGAGAACCTTGCATGAACTCAACAAACGCATTAGAAACCAAAAAGAGGTGCAACCGGAAGTTGCACCTTTGCCTCACAACTCCAAATCAAGTAGAAATATGAATATACGAGTCATGGACATGCATTGAAATTTACGTTTCAAAACGGGGCAACACTTATGCACTAATATAAACAACATGCAAACTCAAACCGGAATCGAACAAATTTACATGCAATGAGTGGCAAATGATCAACAAACATATATACAAGTCAAAACAAGATCAATGCATCAAAGTCGCACCAAACCGAACTTAAAAAGCCTTAAAACGAAAAAACGCGTCAAAAATCACCGACTCGGAATTGAACGAAAATCGCATGGTAACTTGCAAACGTGCCAACGGATTCAAATATGCAATTGGTTTTTGAAAATTTCGCTTGGAAGTGATACTTTTTGGCCGATTTCTTCGGCTGGCAGTAGCAAAATAGCCGGAAAAAATTGTCCGAAATCGACTAAAAAGTTCATCAATGGCTCCGAAATAATCAACAAAGTCAATTTACACTATTCACATTCGCAAAAACGCGCTACGGTTAGGAAGTTATGACCAAAACATATTCTCGACACGCGACACATGAACAACATCAACAATTAAGCCTCAACCTATCCTATTTCAAATTTGCACATTGAAACAAGCATGAATTTAAAAGTCAAGCACTTCAATCAATATCAAGTTATAATAATTAGCTCTCTTAGGAATTTTGTCAAACACCTAACATTCACCGATTATTCTATGTCAACTTTACCAAACCTTTTCAATCATGCACCACAACAATTATTAGGATAAATTAATCAAGAATCAATCAATAATCAAATCATGAATCAATGCACATAATCTCCACAAGATTAATTCAACTTCAAAATTCAATTCAAGAAACAATTCAACAATTATTCATGAATTAAAGTTTAAGAAGCTTACTGAATGAAGAATCGACAAAGAAATTGCGAATCCGAAGGAAGTGAGACGCGATCATAAATGGAGAAGAGGAGGAGAGGCCGCGCGGCTGCCGGTGGCGGAAGATGGTGGTATTACGGTGGTGAAGTTGACCGGAGGTGGTGGTTCGTGGCGGCCCGGCTACCGGAAGCTTGATCGGAATTGTTGTGTTCTTAAGTTCTTGATGAAGTTGTTGTTGTGTTCTTGAGAAAGAATTGAGAGAATGAACTTTGATCCTTTAGAGAGAGTTTGTGAGAGTTTTTTGGTGTTTGTAAATTATGATTGAAGTTATGAGATAAATTGTGGGTCAAAAGAATATATAGTGGAGTGTAAAATGAAAGGCAAAAGGTAAAATTTCGGCTTAAGTGAAAATAACAATATCTTCGGCAAGAAATTTCGACTCTGAGCCTTCCACAATATCGTCCGCCTCTGAATCACGGTTGCAACACAAAAATAACGGACGTCATACGATCAAAATCGAGTGCGATCGATACGTTTAAGCTGCAAGACGTCACTGAATAAGTTGTTTTTTCGGCTTATTTGGTGTCCGCCACTCGAAAATGTGACGAGGTCAACCTCTTCGGAGCATAATCTCGACTCGACTTTGTCAGCAAAGTTGTAGATCTATGAGTCAGTGACCTGGTGTTAAAATCTAAGCTCAACCAGACAAACAACGAGGGAGATATGAATTTTCTCGTGAAACCACTTTCAGCCTTTTTCTTCGGTTCAGCACTTCAGTTTTGTGAAATAAACCAAAACGATAATCTTTGGAGCACCGTTCAAACTCGCATTTGTCTTTGAACTTGAAGAGGATAAAATTTTTGAACCAACGCTTCAAGAACGGGTGCAATCCGATGAAAATTGACCGAGTTATGAATTTTACAAAATCTGACAGACAATGCAGTGCATCAAAGAACCTTATTGGTAATTCGCATTTTCGAGATCCTTCCGCTTGGACCGAACCAAAACTGAATTCACATAATGAAGATAACATCTAAACGGAATTTTAGGCACCGAAACGACATCAATTCGATAAACGATCCAAGAGTTATGAATTTTTTAGTGTTCAAAACTCACCGGTTCAGTTTTCACTATGTCGATTCTAAAGACTCGCACATTCTGAGATCTTCTTCAAAGAATTAGTTCTCGGCCGAAACCCAAAAGTTGGAAAGGATATCAAGACGGATCTTTTGGCATATTAATCTCTCAGACATGTTGACCCAATCAGAAGTTACGAACTCTTGAATACCGCTAGCACAGTTAATCGGCGAAACCGAAATTTCAGAAACAAATAAATCCCGCCATTTTCCTTGATGAATTGGCCTCCGAGCCGAACACAAAAGTTGTAGAGAATAATGAAACGGTCTAAACTATTGATTTTCAAGCCAAATTGAGTTTCCGAGCATAAGTTACAACTTTTGCAAACTGCACCATAAAACTGATATTCTGCTTAAACTCCTCTGAATCAATCGAGAACTTTTAGCTTCTTCTGAGATTCTTGTGCACGTTCCGCATGAAAAAATAAAGGTCATTCGCAACCTGTGAAAGCTCAAATGGAGATGTATGTTCATGTATGTTTATGATGCAATTGTGATCTAAATGCAATGCAATGTATGAAAGGATATGCTAAATGGCATGAAAATGAGAGGGCAAATTTTGAGGTATTACAGAAGTCAAGGTTTTCCCCGACTTGAGTAGTGTCTAGTTTCGACCTTTTAGAGCCGAGAGAACTTTAAGATAGGAAACTCACTGAGATGTTTTATCTCACCCCATGTTGATGTTGTTATTTCAGGTACTTCAGGTTCCGCAAAGGGTAAAGATAAGGCGACTTGATTATCTTTGCTTGTTTGATGGTTTCTTCCGCTGTGGATTTTTGAGATCTTCGGATCTAGTTCTTAGACTTTTATTTTATGAACATCTTGTATCATTTATAGTCTTTTGTATTAGTACCTTATGTTGTAGTGGCTATACTTATGCAATGTGTTGTTAATAACTTGTTGTATTTAAATACCAAACTTAAATTTATATATGAAAAATATGCTTGATGTATGTCTTTTATATATGGGTATTACAAATTAGGTAAATAATAATATTAGAGATTTTTATGGATAAAGTGGTAATTATGGATTAATTTGGCGAGGATATAAACAGGATTGTATAAAGAGGCCCAAGGGGGTAAGAGAGGAAAAAAATCAAATCAGATTTTTGGGAGAATTTTGGAGATAGATCATATTTTGGGAAAACTGCTCTGAGGAACGAAGGTAGAAAGGCGAGGACTCGGAGGTTTCTTGAAGACCTCGAGGAAAGGGAATTCAAGGTTTGACATCTAAGGTATGGGGAGTATCACCTTTCATTATATTTGATATAGGGTTTGAATTGTATGTGATTGATTTGGGGTTCTTATGGTTTATGGAACCTGAAATTCTGGCAATAGATATACAATGTTGAATATGATGTCACGACACCAATATCTGACAAGGTTAAACACAATGTAAATAATCAAATACATAATTAAAGAACATAGGGAATTGTTAACCCAGTTCGGTGCAAACACACCTACCCTGGGGGCTACCAAGCCAGGAAGGAACTCCACTATCAGTAGTATTAATTCAAAGACCCACAACAAACAACCCAATTTGCAAACTTCTCATTTAATCACTACCCAATGCAAGTTCTACCTAGGAACTCCTAGATATGAGACCCCTCTCACTCCCTCTCAATCACCACAGTGATAACAGAAAAACAAATCAGAAAAAGCGAAGACACACTTCAAGAAACAATCCTTGACCTTGCTTCACAACTTCAGTCAAGTACAAACACTCTTTCTTAAAAGCTTTGAGGACAACAATACAACTCAAAAACCTAGTCCAAGACAATCATCAACATGACAATTGTTTGGCTCACAAGAATACTAAACACACACACAAAAACGCTAAAAGCATCAATCCTTATTTTCCACGTCTTCAAACTAGGGTAATGCAACCTTTAAAATAGAATCTTGAATGGGCATGGGCCTGTTGAACTTGCACAAATCAAATAAGATATTTCCTTAAATAAAGGAACGAAAATAGCAACATAAAATGTTCTGCTAAAATAATTCCAAGTTGAATCCTTTCCTTCTAATAAACCGCGCTAATTGAAACACAACAAATCACATGATTAAAGACAGCTGAATGCGCGCATCAAATAAGGATTCATCTAGGTCTTTAAGCCCAATCAGAGATGTCATGACATCAGTCTTGACATCTTGATAAATCAGCTGCATACAAATAACTTCACACCTGCATAATGCTTAAATCACATGTCATAACATTATATATGACATTCAGAAATAAACATATGTTTTACCATAAAATGAATCCAATCTAAAACATCTACAAACTCCCCCTTTGGCAAATATTTGGTTAAAACAATTTAAGCATTATCAGAATAGCATAATTTAGCAATAACCAACATAACAACAGAAGCACACACAACAGAGAGATATATATTCTCCCCCTCAAACAAAAACTTTATTAGAGTACATCACAACAACAAAAATAGTTCCAAACAGCAGAGAATTTTATCTCCCCTTCAACTTGTTAAGCCCTGCAGCAAACAGTCTGACTATACTAAAATAAATAGTATACCATCAGAACACATATCATTTAGCTATATATAATTACTCCCCTTTTTAGCCAGAAATTTAGCCAAATAAAGACATAATCCGAGAGCTAAAGAAATTGTTAGAACCATAAGCTCATGAAGAGCAGAAATCCCAAGTATAACAGAAACCCAACAAATACAACACCAGGAACAAAATTCATCTTGTTCTTTATTCTTTGAACCTGCAGCTTCCTCTCCGGCCTGATCCCCTTGACTTGACTTCCATAAGATAATAATTGATATAAACCCTCATAAAGGCAAATTCCCAGTTTTCCTCGTAGGTTCTCAAACTGATTAGCATCCAAGGCCTTTGTAAATATAACAGGCAGCTGCAATTCAGTGGTAACATTCTCCAACTTGATTACTTTATCTTCCACAAGATCTCTAATGAAATGGTGCCTAATATCAATATATTTTGTCATACTGTGCTAAATATGGTTCTTGGAAATATTTTTTTAAAAAAAATTTGTTGATTTATAAATATCAACAATTTGAAATTACAAATTACAAATAAATGTTGTTGCCATGAGTTGAGCCCCTGACATACAACTGACACCCTTGTAACTCAACTAACAAATGTCAACTGAGCTACAATTTCACTGAGAATGTCACAATATAATGTCATGACATCTTGAGTGACATTATACTCAAACAACATTTGTTTTATCCAAACAAGCTGAGAACAACTGCTCCCAGTCAATATGTACTTTACCTCTACAGTAGATAAGGGGAAACAATTTTGCTTCTTGATAAACTATGATATGAGATTGTTACCTACAAAGAAACACCCTTCAGAAGTACTTTTCCTATCATCTGCAATACCAGCCCAATCAGCATCACAAAACCCAGATAAAATAGGATCACTCCCATGAGAATACAACATGTCATAGTCACAAGTCCCATTCACATATATTAGTATTCTTTTGACTTGATTTATGTGAGAAAATTTAGGTTTTGCTTGATATCTGGCACATACTCCAACAACAAAAGCAATATCAGGTTGACTAGCTATAAGATACAACAAACTGCCTATCATGCTTCTATACAAGCTTTGATTAACACTTACACCTTTTTCATATTAAGTCATCTTTAGATGAGTAGGAGCAGATGTTCTTTTGTGGCTGACACTCTCTATTCCAAATTTCTTAACAATGTTTATGGAATATTTGCTTTGAGAGAGAAAAATGGAGTATTCCATCTATTTAATTTGCAAGCCAAGAAATAAGGTTAACTCTCCAACAAGACTCATCTCAAATTCAAATTGCATTTGTCTGACAAAATGTTTAACCATCTCATCTGAACTCCCTTCAAACACTATATCATCCACATAAATATGAGCAATCATGATTTTTCCTTCTTCGTCTTTGACAAATAGAGTTTTGTCAATTCCACCTTTTTTGTAACCATTCTTGAGGAGAAACTATATTAATCTTTCATACCAAGCTCTAGGATCTTGTTTCAATCCATACAGAGCCTTTCTTAACTTGTAGACATGATCTGAAAGATTTGGATCAACAAAACCTTTAGGTTTCTCCACATAAACTTCCTCATTCAAGTATCCATTCAAAAAGGCACTTTTTAACATCCATTTGGAACAGTTTAAACTTCAGAATGTATGCAACTCCCAATAGCAATTGTATTGATTCAAGTCTAGCCACAAGAGCAAAGGTCTCATCAAAGTCAATGCCTTCAATTTCAGTATATCCTTGAGCAACTAGTCTGGCTTTATTCCTGGCCACAACTCCTTGTTCACCAAATTTATTCTTGTACACCCATTTAGTTCCAATAACATTGGTTCCTTCAGGTCTTGGTACAAGCTCTCATACTTCATTTCTCTTGAACTGCTCTAGCTCATGTTGCATAGCATTAATCCAAAATTCATCAGTTAATGCTTCTTTGACATTTTTAGGTTCAATATTGGATACAAAACAAGAGTTAGAGATAATTTCCCTTGATCTAGTTACAACCCCACTATTAGGATCACCTATAATAAGGTCTTTAGGATGGTCCTTCTGGATTCTGATGGAAGGTACTTTGTTTGTTGATTCTGGCTCAGATTCTGAGATAGCTGGATTTGGATCATCTTCTTTATTAGTAATTTCAGTTGGAGTATCATAGAAAGTTCCAACATCATGTGTGACTTCAGCTTATTTGTATAGATCCTCAATAACCACATTTATGGATTCCATCACGACTCTTATTCTAGAATTGAAAACTCTATAGGCTTTGGTGTTAGTAGAGTAACCCAAAAATATGCCTTCATCACTCTTGGGATCCATTTTTCTTCTTTGTTCTTTGTAACAACCCGGGCCCCTCGCGAGGCAATCCCAGCACTGCCACCTCACGATCTTCTCTACCCCCTCTCTAGTAGAGTTTTTGCCTTCTATGGAAATCGAACCCTGTACCCTGGGGTTCAAGTACATATTCAATCCATTCCCATTACCAATTGAGCTACTAGCTCAATTGGTAGTGGGAATGGATTGAACATGTACTTGAACCCCATGGTGCAGGGTTCGATTCCCACGGAAGGCAAAAACTCTACTAGAGATGGGGTAGAGAAGATCGTGAGGTGGCAATTTGGGATTGCCTCGCGAGGGGCCCGGGCTGTTACAGCGGTGGTTGTCAAAAAAAATCTAAAAATCTTCCACCACAATCAGCCATGGTGCCTTCATGACCTATTTGATAGTAATAGAGACCTCCAAACTATTTATCTCTTCCAAAGGATCAAATTAAGAATATTCATCCACACATTCTCACCATTTTCAAACCTAGTATGCTTCCATTAAAAATAGTTTATTTTCACATACCATATTTATATACTAAAATTTTTAGTCACAACATGAAGAGTGCTTTAAATAGATTCTTGTATATCAATTAACAAAAAAACAAACTATGCATAGACAATTAATGAATAACGAAGATTCTCTCAAGTCCATATGATCCAAGTTCTCAACTTCCATTTACAAAGAGGTGGTTCACAACAAGTATTTAATTTTTTTCTTGAATTTGAAAGTGATCTTTAAACCCTCGTGAGATTTTGTTTGGATATATTATTTTCTAAAAATAATTTATTATGAGCTTTTCCCACACCTGTTTCAGCCAAACATTATTACAGGCTTCTCAATCATTGATCTCATTATTGACAAAACCCATTAAAGGCTCTTCAACCATTGAGTTCATAATTGATATGAAGACTTCAAACATCTCAACAGCTCTAGTCCCTTATTTCAAATTCAAACCATGTGGCTTGCACTCCAAGAAAATTTCATCCACCAACATGATATCCTTACTCCTCATCATCTCTTCAACAGCTTCAGCTTCGGCTTTCATCACCACGTACTCATCAACTTTTACGTTCTTTGTTAACCAATCTGAAATCTCAATATGAGTTGCGGTTGAACCCTCAACGACGGTCTCTATCTTATACATCTCAAAATTCTTGTTCCTTGTTAGATAATTCTTTGAAAACCAATGTGTTCCACTACCTCCATCTTTTAGTAGCAACCCCACGTCGATGAAAACTCGACGAGTGTAGTTTTTAAGTGTGTCACCCATTAAATAGGGAAAAAAATTTGTTCGCTTCAAATACACCCTTGATTTCCCAGAGGCAGCACGTGGAGGCTCAAGGAGAACATCCTCGAGTTTCTGAAGTGTTGCTTTCTTTGAGAGTCAGAAACTGATGAAACCCTTGTTCTTGATCTCCAAGAAAAATGGTTTTGTGATTATTTGAATTCTTAAGTAGGCCTTCATTTGCTAGGTCGTTGAAGAGGAGTGATATAAGTTGTTCCATGTTTATGGGACGGTCAAATACAATGAGTTTTTGTTGTTGTGGAATAATCTTCATATTTGAGGTTGAATCATTAATAATACTAGGGTTTCTTGAAACAAATGATGAACTTATCAATGATAATGAAGCCACAAATAATGCCAAAATAATCAAAGGGTAAAAAATCTTCCATGTTCTTGAACTCGGGAACTTAATTATAAGGTTGAAAGAGAAAGCACTAGCATTTTTGTTTTTGTTGTAAATAGAACCCTTTGTTCCAAAGGAAGAAACAGCTAGTTCAAATCCCATGATGTTGAAATATTAGAAAATAATGAGACAGAAGAAGAATGTATAACAAAACCTAATAAAAGAGATATGATGAAAAATGATAAAAGGGTTAGAAAGAGAAGATACGGGTGTAGATAGAAACTAGGGTTAATTTTTTAGCAAGAGCGGAATCTAGGGGTGTTCATGGGTATGAGCCAACCCGCGAACCCATTCACCCAACCCAACCTTTATTTTTATCCAACCCAATCATGTACGGGTCCAACCCGAATCAACCCATTTAAACTCATTGGTATTTGGTTCGGGTAATGAGTTTGAAGTTTTAAATCCTCGAACATGTGAAAACCCAATCCATTGATATGTCACACTATTTTTATTTTATTTTATTTATAAATTATCTAGCATAATTCTTAGAATGCATATATTTTTTTTAATATAATTATAGTTTTTATTAATCGTAAAAAGAGAGTTCTGCGTCTATTAAAATCATCAAATTAATCTATGCATTGCATGCAAAATATTCGGATTATAAATAAATAAAAAAATTAAAACGAGTGTCTCCATCCACAATAACTGACATTAAAGTTAATTAATTCCAAGATATGATAGTTACTTCTCCTCACATGTCATCATCAGAAATTATGTTATCTACTTTTATTAACATTGATGAAACTAGTTTGCATGGTATCAGGACCGGCCCAACGAATTTGGATTTTAAAATAAAAAAATATGATAAAATAATTTATGTTAATTTTATTTTAATTAAAAGAAAGCATCAATAAATTCCTTAAATTACTATTTTTTTAAATTTAAATCACAAAATAATATAAAATTAAATATATTAATTTTATCCTTAATTAATGTTAAAATTTCATATTACTTTTATCATTTTAATGGCGTGAATTAAATTTATTAATTTTATATATTTCTTGAGCTAAATAATTATATTTATATATTTCGAGAATTATATTAAAAAGAGAGTAGTATTTTATAATTTAATTTAAAATTATTGAAAATAGATAAGATGTTAAAATAAAAATTACATTTAATTTTTTAAAATAAAACAAATTTTTATGACCAAATGATAAATATATTATTAGATTAGTGACCAATGTCATTAAATGAATGAGAATGTAAACCTAATAATTCTTATTAATCATTATCGAAATTTATTATAAAAAAGAAAAAGAAAAATGCACTACTGAATAAATGAAAATATTTAAAAAAAGAAAAAAATAAGACTCATAAAGTTCAATTACTAGATATCCAACCAGTGCCATCAAAAATCTATATAGCACTAAGATTTTCTTAGAAAGTTTATAGACATTATTAACATTCTCTATCAATGAATATATTACTTTCAGTATATCAATACTAAACTCAAGATGATAAACTTGACAATGGAATAAAATCCATACAATCTTAACTCAGCATAATTATAAGAAAACCCAAAAACCAAAATACAAGAAATTTATTAGGACAGAATAATATGAAGTTCAAAACATTGCAAATAATAAGTAAGCTTAACTCAGCATACAATCTTGAGTAGAAAACAATACATTTATTAGGAAATCATGAAGAGTTCACATTCTGTAATCTAAATTCTTGACTGCTTGGCAAGCTTGAACCACTCGGTATGGTAAGACCCGTCGATATCAGTCCTTTCATAAGTATGAGCACCGAAATAGTCTCGTTGAGCTTGCACCAAATTAGCCGGCAACCTTTCCCTTCTGTAAGTGTCAAAATAAGCAAGACTAGCAGACATACCTGGGATGCTGATACCAGAATTGACAGCAAGGCAAACAACTCTCCTCCATGCAGGTTGGCGATCGATTATTTCCTTTGCAAACTCGGGATCGACGAGAAGGTTTGCCAAATTGGCGTTTCTGTCGTATGCTTGCTTGATTCGGTCTAAGAATATAGCTCTAATGATGCAGCCTCCTTTCCAGATACGGGCGAGTTCACCCAATTCTAAACCCCAGCCCTTTTCAGCGCTCTTTGCACGGATAAGATTCATTCCTTGTGCGTAACTACAGATCTTGGCTGCGTAAAGAGCCTTTCTGACGTCATCAATCAACTGCTTCTTGTCTACGTGTTGCTCGGTCAAGATTTCACCTGACTTGAAGATTTTTGCAGCTTCAACTCTTTCGTCTTTCAAACCACTAAGGAACCTAGCATCCAATGAAGCTTCAATGGTGGGAGCAGCAACGGATAACTCAGCGGCTTGCTGAACAGTCCACTTACCGGTACCCTTCATTCCAGTTTTGTCGAGGACCTTGTCGACAAGATATCCGTCACCTTTATCATCTTTGATTCCAAATATATCCGCAGTGATTTCAATCAAGAAACTCAGAAGCTCTCCCTTGTTCCATTCTGTAAATGCACTTTGTAGTTCCTCGTTTGTCAACTTCCCAACCGACTTCAACACATCATAAGCCTCGGCAATCAGCTGCATGTCACCATATTCAATTCCATTATGAATCATCTTCACGAAATTACCGGATCCACCTTTACCAATATACGTCACACAAGGACCGCTATCAGGAACTTGAGCTGCCACCTTGAGAAGAATATCTTCAATGTATTTGTAAGCCTCGATAGAACCACCGGGCATCATAGAAGGACCACGTCGAGCACCCTCCTCACCACCTGAAACTCCCATCCCAAGGTAGAGCAGACCCAATTCAGCTACCTCTTTCTCCCTCCTCTCGGTGTTCTCGTACCATTCATTACCACCGTCAATGATACAATCACCTTTTTCCAAGTACGCAGATAGAGTCTTGATGGTCTGGTCAACAGGTGAACCAGCCTTAACAAGCATTATTATCACCCTCGGTTTTTGAATGGAGTTAACAAAGGCTTCAGGGTCATGGAAGCCGTATAGTGGAAGATTTCCTTCTTCTTTTGCTCGTTCGACAGTTTCATCAACCTTTGATGTAGTTCGGTTATAAACAGAAATGGGGAATCCTTTGTCAGCAATGTTAAGGGCTAGATTTTGGCCCATAACAGCAAGTCCGGCTAGACCGATCCTCGTAAGTGGTGGAGCCATGATTTATTTCCTGTTCAATGATTTACATGCATATAAGAACAAAGGAATTCTAATTCAAGGAGAAAAAAGAGTTCATATTAAAACAACAAAAGCCAATTAGAATTTGATTCGGCACTACATATATGCCATCGATATAACATCAACCATACAAAATCAAAGTACCTGAAACATATTCCAATATATTTCAAGATATTTACGCATAAAAGTTTAAAGATTTTCCAAATTTAACGTTAGAAAGATCGATTAACGAAAACGATCTTATTATCGTCAAGTAAAAACACCAAACAATTAAACTCACACAAACATGAAACAAGCACCATATCAAGCAAGGGCTATGGCCACAACAATAGCTAACAAAAAAACAAAAACAAAAACAATTAGTGTTATCAATTGCCGATGACAACCATACCGGAAATCTAAAAATCTATCATTTTAAGCCGCCATACAACCGCCATCATGCCGTTATCTTACACAAATTGGCCATGGCAGTTGTCAAAAAATCTATCATCGTAATCCACCACGGCCAATATTTGACAATACTTAATACAATATCAGAATTACAATCCAAATCATCATTTAAGCGTATGTTTGGTACTGCACCGAAAAATTGATTATTAGTGAATTGATTTTGTAAAATTGATTATGGCTAAAATTGAGCCAAAGGTAAAACTATTTATGTTTAGATAAACTCTTGAAAAAAAGTAAGTTGCAATGTAAATAAATTTCAGTGTAAAAATCATCTTTTTACTCAAAAGCTACAAATTTTAGCGTCCAATAGAATCAATTCTGGATAGCAGAATCAATTCTACTCAAAACAACCAAACATGTCAAAATCAATTATACACATTCAGAATCAATTCTAAGTATTTCAACCGCGGAACCAAAAACGCACTTAATCACCAGAAAAAAAGTACAGTAAGATGGCCAAGCTTTGCAAGATCTGACACTCGTTTTACAAAAAATAATTATTTTCAAAAAAGAGATTAATTGTTATACATCAAATCACATCTCACAAGATATTTATTCAATTCTGCAGATATTTGCAAACTAAATACAAAAAAAAATGAACTTTACCATACAAACTAACAAATCAGAACAGTGTATCCATCACCAACAAAATCATGATAAGAAAAACTCATATAACTACAAATCAAGGGTTTCAAACAGTAAAATCCCAAATCAACAATCAACAAAAAAATTAACATGAAATTGAAGCTGATAAAACCCTAAACACTAACATAAAATCAGATCCAAGAAACAAAGATGAAAGAACCTGAAAATTGAGAGGATGAAAATGAAAATGGAGGAGTATGAATGAATGAAATAAAATTGGATATGAAAAAAGTATGAATATATAGAGTAATTGAAAAAGTGAGAAAGATTACCGATGAAAAAATGAATATTAAAATCAAAGTTTGAAACTCGAAATTCAATGGTCGAAGATGGCTAATGACACCAACCAACCACCAACCTTTTTTCGGAATGAAAAGGAACCAATTTTCGTATCTATTATTCTGTTTTCGTATATACTAATGTTCTGTTATAATATAGTTTTTATTTAATTTTTTAATCTGGGAGATTTTTTATTTAATTAAAAAAATAAAACAGTTTTATATTATTTGGTTTTACCATTTAAAAAATTTGGTAAAATGTTAAACTTTTTATCTAATAATTTATTGTTTAGAATTTCATGATAAATAATTGAGAGGTGTAGATTTAAACTTGCGCTACTGAGATAGGATAGGTTTTAATTTAAATATATTTATATTAATTATTTATATTATTGTTTTTACAAAATTGTGTGGGTCATAAAAATGTTATTTTATGAATGTTTTTCATTATCTTTTATCTTTTTTAAGGATATTTTGTTAATTTTAATAAATTGTATTTTTTTTCTCCATCAATATTCGATTTATTAGATTGATTAATTTGATTCGAGTTTTACCATCAAATAAATTTTACTTATTTATCTGTCAATAGTAATTGTGGAATTAACATTATTATTAATATAATTATTATTATTATTATGTTTAGTATTAAATAGTTGTTGTTGTTGTTGGATGGGAGGCTTCTAGCATGTGATAAAAAATTTCTAACATTCAAATTATGCTGAGTGGGTTAGGTGGAACAACTCCGATGAATCTACACCGTTGAAACTTTGGTCAAAATAAGGCCCAATGGTCCATTTTGGTTTAGTGTATTTTATTATTATTATTACCTTTAAAATCATGATTCTAGTAGATTGACTATATTTTTGTTTTCTTATATTCTAATAATTGTTTTTTTTTATTCACTCTCTTTTTAAAACAATAGCATGTAATTAGTTGAACTGAAGTAGGATAAAAATATAAATGTTGACTTTAATTAGGAAGATTAGTTTCTTTCTTTGGTTTTGTAGGTTTTCCTTTGACTTTTGTGTGTTTAAAAAAATAATAATAATTCAAAGCAGCAATTATGATAGATGAAAAAGTAAGTTTATATTCTTTCATTTATCAGTTTAATTGATTTGTATCCTTAGTGAAGATATTTTATACAACCGTTTAATAAAAAAATCATTAATCTATCTAATTTCTTTTTTTTATTTTTACATAAATCTCTATCTTAATTTAGTATAAAAAGAAATCTCTATCTTAATGTCCAACTTCCCGTTGAAAGATATATATACAGAAAATGTATGGCTTCAGAGGTTAAACATAAACGGTCTCTAATTATCTAGCAATAATGAAATCTCTTTGCTCAAAAGAGATTATGCCAGCAAGTAGAATAATGAAATCTCTTTGCTCAAAAGAGATTATGCCAGCAAGTAGACTTTTCTATCAATAATAATCAACAACTGAATGACCATAGTTATCACATGGTTAACAAGTAGTTTGATTACCCGTTGAAGTGCGGACTCTATTATAACTTCTACCACGACACATTCGAGATCTACCCAGAGTACAAGAAAAACTATCATGCACGGTACATGTTTGTTGGTTTGTGTAAGAGACATTCTTAGTGATATTCGACATAACTAATTCTTGTTAAAACTTATCTAACTACGCTTCTTGGATGTAGAGAATTAGCTTCAATATCATAAAGTGTTTGTGATTCAGAGATCATATACATTTGCATTGCATATGCATTACATTCCTCTTGTAAACCATCTAGAATAAAGTCAACTTAGTCATGCCCCGAGATAACACCCCTCACTGCAAGTAAGGAGTTGGCAATAACTTTTATTCGTAGCACATATTAGTAATAGACATATTACCTTTCTTCATCAACTTCATCTCAACTCTCATTTGTCTAACACACGCCTTCATATTGTTAGGGGAGAATGTGGACTTGAATAATGTATAGGGGGTTGAATAGACTATTTTAAAATATCAGTATGATTTGGCGAGATGTGCATGTCGTTCATTAAATGACGGTATAAAGTTTTTTACATCATTAGTTCCTCTCATACATTTTCTCTTTATTTATTACTATCTCTTCTTTTTATTATCAAGCTATGTGTAGCTTTAATTACATGTCGTTCTAAATTCTCGTGTATCAATTTTTTTTGCAGTTGAAAATACTTTTTTAGTATCAAGCTATATGTAGTTTTAATTACATGTCTGTAGGGGATATCCATAATTGTGAAACATAAAAAAAAGGGTTAAATATGTATAAGGTCCCTATAAATATGTCAACTTTCAGGTTTAGTCCCTCTAAATTTTTTCTTCAAACAATGGTCCTCAACAAGTTTTTTGTCCCTATTTGTGGTCCCTCCCATTAGTTTCCACTAATGGAGGCTTATGTGGTATGCCATGTAGATTTTTTGATGACGTGGAAGACACATGGCAATGTCAACGTGACAATAAAATGCTGACACAAATGCCACGTTTCAATTGTTTCCACTTAAATTTTTTATGTTAATACCATACCTAAGCCCAAAAAATGGTAGCTAATATATAGTTAATCTCTAACTAATTTAAACATATCATCCTATTAGTAATATTCTGTAGCTAATTCCTAGCTAAATTAAACATATCATTTTATTTGTAATACACACAACTCCTTGATTCTCCTTTTTTATTCCAAAAAATATTTTGTCAATGATTAAAACGTGATAGTGAAGATTGAAAATCACAACTAAAACTATATCCTAAAACTTCTGAAGTAACTCAAATCAAATCCAAATTTCCACAGTCACCAATTCAAGCTTAATTCTTACTTCTCTAAATTATTTCCACATGTGAAGCAGTAGAGGCTACACTATAGAAATAACATACATACTAGTAATGAAATTGAGACAAAAGACACTAGTATTTAAAACAGAAATATAGATTGGGAACATAACCAAGGACCAAACTTATTGCATGTATAACTTATTCCTCGTCTTCTAAAGATAAATCTCACTTCTCTAACCCCTACAAGATCAGACACAACAAATTGAAAAAAAAAACTATATTAATTACAAACAAATGTATGGAATAATAATAACACTACAAGATCAGACACAACAAATTGAAAAAAACATATATTATATTAATTACAAACAAAGGTATGGAATAATAATGATTTGAGAATGTGTTTCGGTGTTTTTCATGTCAAAACAAACCTAGATTCAATTAGGTCTTTAAAGGGTTGTAACATGGTCTGGTTCATGATTTTCAAAACAAAGGATATAAGGCTCAAAATGTAATTTTTATCTGACCCATTCTCCATAATGATCTCTGTAACACCCCAAATTCAATTATGAGTATTTGTTGCTTATTTGAGGATATATGAATGAATTTGACAATTGGTGGTTATGTGACCCGATGCATGGTGGTGAAATTATTTTAATAATATTAATAATAAGAATAATCATGTAGTATTATTCGAATTATTGTTTATTATTTAAAATAATAGAAGTGAAAGTATGAATGTTATGTTGGTTATTTTGGAGTATAAGAGTATTTTTATATAATATGAATAATTAGTGTATTATTATACTATTATTATTATTATTAAAAGTATATTGAAGAAAGGGAAAGGTGGTCTTTATGAGAAAAGAGTAAGGATAAGTTTGGAAAATCATTAACTGGGATAATTTTAACCAAATAGGAGAACGCGATCAAAGTTCTCACTTATCGTATTTTCTTTGGTGAAGATGAGCTTTGAGGAGAGGAAAAGAGGGAGAGAAAGCTCAGAGTCAGGAAATTGCGAAGAACCTTGGAAGAGAGTATCAATCGGAAGAATTCTCTAAGGTATGAGGAGTTTTCATAATCTATTATAATTGTATAGGAATTGGTATATGAGTAGATTAAGTTTGTATGAATTTTTGGGAGTTTTATGATTTTTGAATTAAATTGAATTTATGAGTGTAAATTGATGAATTGGAGTAGATAAAATGAGTTAGAAGTATGTGAATGATGTATGAATTGTTGTCTTGTTGCTATATGATTTTGTTGAATGAATTAGAGGAGTTTTAGGGTATAATGAGGTTGAACTCGTAATTGAGATTTTGGGAATTTTTGGTGCAGTCTGTATAAAACAGCAAGAATTACTGATATGCATGCGTTAACCGATTAACGCTATGGGTTAACCGGTTAACCAGTGTGAAATGTGGGTTTTTCTGAAGTAACGCAGGCGTTAACCGGTTAACCGGTTAACACTGTATCAATGGCAGATTTTGGTTTTTGAAAAATGCATAACTTTTAATCCGTAAACCCGATTTGAGTTTCGTTTAAAGCGTCAGAAAGGTAATAAAATGAACCTTATTTTGATGAGGAAAAATGAGTGATGTGAGATATTTTGCATAACTGAATTTTTAGAAAACGTCAAAATAGTCTTATGATTTTTACCGTAATTTAACTATAAAGGGATATTTTGGAGTTGTTGATGAACGAGGGTTATAGGTGTACTGTCATGAAGATAAATCTTATAAACATGATTTTATTGTAAATTGATGATTTGTTATTATGGATTAAAAGAAGTTGTTTTTTGTATTGTTAAAAATTGGTTTTTATGATTATAAACATGATGTTATTGTGAATTGGTGTTTTGTTGTTGTTGATGAGGGGAGTTGTTTGGTTGTCTCGTTGAATTGAAATAAGTTGTTTTGTTGTACTATTGATAAAGAAGTATTGTTGATGTGTTGTCATAATGAAAGACGTGATTTTATGATGATTATTTGCTGAACATGAAATGAATGATGCGCTAATGATTTTTCGGTGATTTTTACGGAGTAACACATCATTGCATTTCATGACATTCACGACGGGGCTTCGGCCTATTTGGTAACTTCAATCTCATTGTGTTGATTGGAGTGACTCGGTGATTACGTGTGATCCCTTATGGAGGGTTGATGGTCATGTATCCATCTCACGATGAAATTGGTACCACATGCATATTGTGCATTTCATGATGATTGAATTTGCATTCTTTTTGGAATGTGTTTAGGATGGTGTTATTGCTGAATTTTGTTGTTGATGTTAGTATGATATGTTTGTGCTGATTTATTCATATTTTATGTTCCCGTATATTTATAATGAATTATGATTACTCACCCTTCCTGCTTGGAAATGTTGCATCTTGTGTGGGTAACTTGCAGATGATAAAGAATAGCTTTGCAGTGCAAAAGGAGTTTATCAGAGTCTCGGAGCGTGTCTA
The DNA here is from genome assembly GCA_963966055.1 of Lathyrus aphaca. NCBI lineage: Eukaryota > Viridiplantae > Streptophyta > Magnoliopsida > Fabales > Fabaceae > Lathyrus > Lathyrus aphaca. The sequence goes on along the minus strand of OZ014525.1, from coordinate 479,967,570 downwards.
TTATTACCTTAGGAGTGGTTTTGGAGTCTTGTGTCCTGCTCTGTGTCATGTAACACCGGGTTGGGGTTTTAGTTATTAAACTTGTTTTCGTATTATGATATTTGAAGAAAATTATGTTTTACTTTATGATGTTAAATTCTGGATTGATAATGTTATGTTTATGAAGTAAATTAATGATGTTTGAACGATGAAGTTTTATTCCGCTGCGAAATGAATATATATGGTTTTATGATACTGTTTAACCTGTGTTACGGGACAGGACACTGTATATTTGATGTTTTCGATAGATATGTGATGCCCTTATTGTTGTTGTACTCTGATATTAATCTAAATAATCTATTTTGGGGTAGAAGGGTGTTACATTAGTGGTATCAGAGCAGGTCGGTCCGTCCGACCAATATTGTCTAATGTTGTTAATTCCTTAGTATGCGACATGTGTGTGAAACACTGTCAGTAATTGTTGTTAGTTATAGTCGTTGTCTGCAGGTGTTGGTTTGGAATTAAATAGGGGAGAGGTTGCTCCCGGACTATTGTTGGAATGTCGAAGTTGGTTCAAAGTTGATGTTGATTGCAAGAGAGCAAGGTTTTTGAAGAGATGTTGTTGTATCGGTCGGGTTGAGAAGTGCATGGATTTTGGATGGAGACTGTTTGAGAAAGAAGATTTATTCTAAATGAAAAGACAAGTCGATGGATCAAGTTGAAGGATCAAGTCGGTAGATTATTATGCTTTGAGTGTAGTTGGATTAAAGTCGAGTCAATTTGAAGTTGGAGGTAGGGAAATGATTTTTGGTAGATCTTGGAAGCAAGAGGGAGAGAGAAGGAACTTATATTCATCAATCTCAAAATTCTGGTTTTTGTGATCTTGGAGCAGGAGTCACGAGAAGAGGCATAACTTTTTACTCGTGATTTTGATGGAGGCGATTACGGACTTTTTGGAAAGCTTAAGAAATTCCCTAAAGTTTTCATATAATATTTGCATTCAGGAGGTTTATGATGAGGGAGATAAACACATTTTAATAACTGGGTTTACTGCTGATTTTTGGAAATTCTGCTTACGGGAATTCTTGACCAATCCCATTGCGAGGATGATAACTTTTTGCTTGTAAATAAAATTTAAGTGATTTTTGAAGTTCTGGAATCTACATGAAATTATCTTTAGTTTGGAATATGATTTTATGTTTGGGAGGTCTGTATTGGAAGAGAAATATGTGGTTGAAGATGAGTGAATATTGCTGAAAATTTGGGGAAGATGAAGACAAGTGTGAAATATTATTAGGAATAAAATATTGGTATTCTTAAGAATGTAACCATGTTGGAGAATGCATTAGGATGCAATTTACATTGAATAAGAATGTGTAAAGTGACGATGTATGTGATGGTGGAGTTGAGAGAAAAGACGAATGCTCGTGTAAAGTTGTTAAGGATTTTAGTTTGGATGAAAGTTGTAATTGAAACGAACCGAATTAGATGGTACTCGATGTTGTAGCGATTCTGGTGTTGGAAAAATATTTAAGGATGTGTTATATTATGAGCGTGTATAAGATATTGTGGAATGGATTTTTGGACGTTTTGGTATAATTGTCGAAGTTGGAACTAAGGAAACTAAGAAGGCGTTGGTAAGCCTTAGAGAGTTGGCAGAGCATTATGCTTACGGACTTTGGGGCACGAGTTGAAGTATGCTATTGTGTTGGGTAATGATGATTTATGCAACTGTTATGGTTGTCGAATGTCTAACGACAAATTGAGGAACTGATCACCCTTAATCTATTGTTGATAGTAGATGGAATCATAATTGATGGATAGATTTGTCATGCCGACTGGAATAGTATGCAAGTTGGATTGATTGAAGTTAAGCTGAGCGTTTGAGTATTGTTTGTTTTGTCGGTGTAAATTCGTATACAAGAATATTAGTCAGATTTAAAGATGATAATATGAAATTGCGTTTGAATTGAATAGTAATACAGAAACTCATAGTTGAACTCTAGATAATTAGAGTGTTGCTTTGGTGATGAATTAAGTGGCGCGAGATTTGAAGTTTTCTTGAGATGATTAGAGAGGAAAGTAGATGGGAATATAAGAGCGTGATTTGACAAGAGTGTCAAATAAAGTTGAACTGTAAGTATTAGAAGAAGTGAATTGTAAGTAGGTTTATTAAAGTATGAGTTCTGGTTTAAACTAGAAGAGTTGTTTAGTTGTGTTGTTTTGGATAAGAATTTAAGAAAGGTTGTGTCGGTATGAGTAGGAATCGAGGATTCGGTATGTTGAATTAGTTAAGAGCAAATGATATGAGTTATCTTGTAGAAATTGTTGGACCCATGTACCCTATGTTGTTGTAGGGATGTTGTGCGATTAAGATGATTTTCGAAGGACGTGCTGTTAAAAGATGGTAAATTTGTAATTGTGTTGAGGATAATTGGAAATTCACGGGCAGTAGGTATGTATTGTCCAAGATTTGGAAGTGATCGTGGTTGTAATGGTATTGGACGTTCAAAGTTGTTGACTTATGTACCTAAGTTGGAAGTATTCGGTAACTACAAGAGTTAGAATACCTATTGGAATGAAATGTTTGAGGAGTTAAGTCGAAGTCTTTTACTATATCGATTTTGGTGATTGTGAGTTGGAAGTTGAAATTAGTGGAGTTACTACCTTAAGGGTAATCAGAGTGCGCAGCGAACGCATGGTGTAGTGCAGTTGCTCAGATGTGAGTAACAACGATGTTGAGGTTGGTTGTATTAATGTCGTGTTGGAGTTGTATGTTCCTATGTTGTGATGTTCTAAAATTTTAATCATTGAATTCTTGAGTTGGGTACTATCTTGTGTTGCGATGCTAGTTTTCAAGTGTATCACTTGTGTAGTATTCGTATTGTTTTTGTCGTTGATGTTATGAGTTATGGTTAGTATTATATGTGGAGTTGCATTTCTAAGTCGAGAAGTTGATTAGTCTGATGGAATAAGTAGTTGGAATTGTTGAATCGGATAAATTTTCGAGGACGGAAATTCTTTAAGTGGGGGAGAGTTGTAACACCCCAAATTCGATTATGAGTATTTGTTGCTCATTTGAAGATATATGAATGAATTTGACAATTGGTGGTTATGTGACCCGATACATGGTGGTAAAATTATTTTAATAATATTAATAATAAGAATAATCATGTAGTATTATTCGAATTGTTGTTTATTATTTAAAATAATAGAAGTGGAAGTTTGAATGTTATGTTGGTTATTTTGGAGTATAAGAGTATTTTTATATAATATGAATAATTAGTGTATTATTATAATATTATTATTGTTATTATTAATAAAAGTATATTGAAGAAAGGGTAAGGTGGTCTTTATGAGAAAAGAGTAAGGATACGTTTGGAAAATCATTAACTGGGATAATTTTACCCAAATAGGAGAACATGATCAAAGTTCTCACTTATCGTATTTTCTTTGGTGAAGAGGAGCTATGAGGAGAGGAAAAGAGGGAGAAGAAGCTCCGAGTTAGGAAATTGCGAAGAACCTTGGAGGAGAGTATCAATCGGAAGAATTCTCTAAGGTATGAGGAGTTTTCATAATTTATTATAATTGTATAGGAATTGGTATATGAGTCGATTAAGTTTGTATGAATTTTTGGGAATTTTAGGATTTTTGAATTAAATTGAATTTAGGAGTTTAAATTGATGAATTGGAGTAGATAAAATGAGTTAGAAGTATGTGAATGATGTATGAATTGTTGTCTTATTGCTATATGATTTTGTTGAATGAATTAGAGGAGTTTTGGGGTATAATGAGGTAGAACCCGTAATTGGAATTTTGGGAATTTTTGGTGCAGTCTGTATAAAACAGCAAGAATTGCTGATATGCATGCGTTAACCGGTTAACACTATGGGTTAACCGGTTAACCAGTGTGAAATGTGGTTTTTTTTTGAAGTAATACAGACGTTAGCCGGTTAACGCTATGGGTTAACCGGTTAACACTGTATCAATGGCAAATTTTGGTTTCTGAAAAATGCATAACTTTTAATCCGTACGCCCGATTTGAGTTTCGTTTGAAGCGTCAGAAAGGTAATAAAATGAACTTTATTTTGATGAGGAAAAATGAGTGATGTGAGATATTTTGCAGAACTGAATTTTTAGAAAACGTCCAAATAGTCTTATGATTTTTACCGTAATTGAACTATAAAGGGATATTTTGGAGTTGATGAACGAGGGTTATAGGTGTACTGTCATGATGATAAATCTTATAAACATGATTTTATTGTAAATTGATGATTTGTTATTATGGATTAAAAAGAGTTGTTTTTTGTATTGTTAAAAATTGGTTTTTATGATTATAAACATGATGTTATTGTGAATTGGTGTTTTGTTGTTGTTGATGAAAGGAGTTGTTTGGTTGTCTCGTTGAATCGAAATTAGTTGTTTTGTTGTACTATTGATAAAGAAGTATTGTTGATGTGTTTTCATAATGAAAGACATGATTTTATGATGATTATTTGCTGCACATGAAATGAATGATGCACTAATGATTTTTCGGTGATTTTTACGGAGTAACGCGTCATTGCATTTCATGACATTCACGATGGAGCTTCGGCCTATTTGGTAGCTTCAATCCCATTGTGTGGATTGGAGTGACTCAGTGATTACAGTGTGCTCCTCTTGGAGGGTTGATGATCATGTATCCATCTCACGATGAAATTGGTACCACGTGCATATTGTGCATTTCATGATGATTGAATTTGCATTCTTTTTGGAATGTGTTTAGGATGGTGTTGTTGCTGAATTTTGTTGTTGATGTTGGTATGATATGTTTGTGCTGATTTATTCATATTTCATGTTCCCTTATATTTATAATGAATTATGATTACTCACCCTGCCTTCTTGGAAATGTTGCCTCTTATGTGGGTAACTTGTAGATGATAAAGAATATCTTTGCAGTCCAAGAGGAGTTTATCAGAGTCTCGGAACGTGTCTATTATTACCTTAGGAGTGGTTTTGGAGTCTTGTGTCCTACTCTGTGTCATGTAACACCGGGTTGGGGTTTTAGTTATTAAACTTGTTTTCGTATTATGATATTTGAAGTAAATTCTCTTTACTTTATGATTTTAAATTCTGGATGGATAATGTTATGTTTATGAAGTAAATTAATGATGTTTGAACGATGAAGTTTTATTCCGCTGCGAAGTTAATATATATGGTTTTATGATGTTGTTTAACTTGTGTTACGAGACAGGACATTATATATTTGATGTTTTCGATAAATATATTATGCCTTTCTTGTTGTTGTACTCTGATATTAATCTAAATAATATATTTTGGGGTAGAAGGGTGTTACAATCTCCAGTTCTACACTCAAATAATTCAACATATGCATTCAAGTTATTTGGAATTGCACTGATGACGGTGGCTCAAAAGCCAAGGGTTTGTTTTATTGAGATATCAGCCACTGCTTCTTTACAACATCTTATTGTTCTTTATTGAGGACTTTGGATCGACTCATCTTTGTATTTGTTGAGGATTATTGGTGACCTCTTTTGATTCATATTTCTTATTATCCCTAACTTTTGTTGGAATGTATCTTTGACGTTTTCAGTCCACCCGGATGCTTTTATTTTTGCCTAAGTCGCATTTTGGGTGTTGACTTAGCGACTCTTTTCTTTTTTCATTTTTGGACAATGACTGCCATCAACTTCTTTGACAATTCTTTGATGTGTCCGTAGGAAAACTTGGGCTTGAAACCCTTATTGAAAGGTGTCAGGAATGATTTTCTTAAAATTGAATGCACATTCGAATTAATTGAGAACTACACTGCCCCGTGTTAAGATTGCGGGTTTTTTCGTGTAGAAGGAAAGTCCAACTTCAAGGCTCGAAGGGGTTTACAAGGGATTAACTTCCTCATTTTTCCGGTGTTTGGGAGTTGAAACAATGCATGTATATCATCAGCAAGGTTCTATTTATAAAGCATACCATTTAACAATTTGGATATTTCGTTTTCGTCATCCTCCCTCCAATCTTTTCTTAAACAACAGATGAATAAGAGAAACAATAATATATATATATATATATATATATATATATATATATATATATATATATATATATATATATATATATATATATATATATATATATATATATTAAATGAAAAGCATGAATATGCACAAATATGAAAGTGAATGAATTGATTCAAAATATGCGATGCTTATTTCATTAACATTAAAGAAAAGAAAGTCTTAAAGCAAGTTCACACAATATAAACAAAGAAATTAAAATTGAAGAGAAAAAATGCCTAGTGTCTAATCAGCATCAAGGATGAGCCTTCCCGTGTAATCCATTGGCTTTAGGTAGTAACTGTGATTCTCTGACCAAGTATTTAGCCACTGTGTTCTAGCGTGGGGTTTCTGTCGACCTGGGGAATCCCTCTTGGTGTGAAAGTGAGCACATCTCCTCTGACCAAATCTTGAACTCGGGACTGGAAAGCATAACAACTTTCGATATCATGACCTGCAACTCCTTCATGGAATGGGCAATGGAGATCAGTCCTAAATCCATCTGGAAGAGTATTCAGAGGATTGAGAGGTCTAGTGGTGACAAGACCTTTCAGAAATAAGTAAGGGTATAACTCAACATATTTCATGGGAATTGGTTCAATGGGAGACCTAGGTCTAGGATTGCGATTTTGTTTCTGACCAGTGTTCCTTTGTGGAGGAACCTTATCTTCAGCTTTTGTCTCAACCTCCTTCCTTTTTTGAAGCTTCTTAGAGGACTTTCCAGAAGATTCAGCAACATGGTGCAAAAAGTGAGGATATTCTTAAACAGCTTGGGAAATGATACCCATTTTGCCAAACAAGAGTCCCATGCTCTCATAAACTTGATTCACCAAGCAAGTTTGAGTAGACAACCTCCATTCTGTTGATTTTGCAGTTATTCCAAACAATTGCACACATTGAAAAATACTTGTTAGTGTTTCTCCAAAGACTTCAAACCTACCACTATTTGAATCTTCAAAAGGACCAGTTAGAAACTAACCCCCATATATGTACCAAGGATGCCACTTCCCTCGAGTAGAGTCGTCTTCACGAAGTTGTTGATATTTCCACCTATTTGAACTTCATGATGAGCATTCTGGAATTCCCTAAAGTACTTGGATCAGAAATAAACCGATCCAAGTAGTCATGAGATTATGATGTCTTCATAATCTTCCATCTCCATTTGTAAAAATTCATCACCATCTGGAAAAGTCTCAATACTTTCCAAGAAAAGATGTGAAGCCAATAATCTTAGGTAAAAAGCCTTGGAGACTTATGAGTGAATGAAGAACCCCTCCCATGATTCTCCAAACCTCTAATGAAAAGATGTTAGAACATCTGATACAACCTCAATCTTGAATCACAAGGATAATCAAATATGCACAAAGCAATTGATTTTTAATCCTTGTAGTAATAACCCTTGTCCGATTCCAACATATTATGAATATCACATAGATATTCCTTTTCATGTTGTCTTCTTCTGTTGTTGTGCAAGTTGTTAAGGTATCAAGGTTGCCCCCTTGACTCAAGCTCTTAAGATTCTCTTTGAACGAATCCTAATTACCTTAATTGTGTGAAGTCGTCCTTAGGGTTAAAAAGTACGAGTTCTTCCTTGCACACTGTTTGTGGACAGTGAAAATAAATCACCTCCATTGTCTTCACTTCCATGCTTCCAAGAAAGCACCTCCTAGTATGAAGAATAACTAGAAGACTCCAGAATACGGCTGAATTTCCTGGATTGGACTTGATCATCATATCAAGTGTCTTTAACAACTTAGCCAACAAGAAATCATTGAACCCCTAGAGCATGAGTTTGATAATTTATCTTACATCTTCTATCCAGTCTGACTTCAACATACATGATGATGCCACTCAATCACGTACCAAGTCACATAAGACTCAATCATCATAATAAAATCCCTCTGCTCCCGACTTTGTAATTCTATGTGCCTTCAAACTGATTGACATCTACAAGAACATAACCAGGTAAGGACAACTACAAGCTTTCTTCAATCAATACTCTAGTATCCCATACTACTGGAATTCTTCAATCAGAATGTATGCAGCAAAATCACTAAAGAACAACTTCAACTTTCCCTAGACAAGATGTTAAGACATCTTTCAAGAAACCATCCAATAGAACTACCACTCCACCTGTTTGTTGATGCAGAACCCCTCAGACAATAACTCCTCCTTGTTTAATCACCAGAAAGTACTCCATGGATCTCATCCAAAAAACAGACCAGGATGCCCGCTCTGATACTCCAAGGTCTTATCTTAATGTTAAGACAATGATTACTATATTTTAGAAAACAAGGGAAATACACAACTATTGTTTTGAAGTGATACAACACAAATACCAACAAATGTTGAGACGTCATGTTGGGAAATCTCAGTCAAGAACATATAACATACAACTATATATTGAAGATTAATAAGAACACAAAATATGTTTACCCAGTTCGGTGTTAACAAACCTACATATGGGGGATACCAATCCAACATGAAAACTCCATTAAATCGTAGTATTATCACAAAGTTAAACTATCACATTTACAAAATTTTCTCCTAATCACTACCCTAATGAACATTTTTACCAAATCTAAACTCTAGTCGTTTAAAACTTTGATAAGATAACCTACTCACATCTTTCACAACCTACAAGTTATGTTGGACATGCTTAAAAGCTTCATCCAAGAACAATACAACAACCATTACCTAAGGACTTATGGTAGTGTACATGCACCATGATGTCCTCTCATCATCCCATACTGTAGAGGGGAACTACAACCCTAAGAGGCAGTGACTCTCAAAACCTAAACCCTTATTGTTACATAAGACATCATTAACCCTAGGTCTAAGTCTTCATATATATAGTCTTCTGTCTTAGGCTTTCTATCTTTGTCTTGTTCCAGTATTTAATTCATCAACAAATCTTGGACATATTTGTTATTAACTTAAATCCTGCAATACAGTGCAGGGTGTCACATCTTGTTGTTAGGACATCTTCTTCGACATCTTTATTCTGCACAGATTCTTTATCTTCAATCTTCTTATGTTTAGCCAAAATTTCGTCAAACCTCAGGTGCATTCAAATCTAAAATAATAAAAAAAAAACATAAACTTAAATAAAGACTAAAATTAAATTAAAATTAAACTAATTAAAAAAACGGATAAAATAACTTTAAATATAAACCAGAACTAATTCTAAATTAAATCTAATATCTAACCAACAATTTAAAATAAAAATAAATAAACTTATAAAATGAAATAAAATCCTAAATAAATTCTAAAATCGAGAATAAAGTAAAAAAATGACATTGGATAATGAAATTGAATAAAATGTATGATTAATGATTACTGGACTAAAATGCATAAATGACTGACTATCGATATTACGATAAAAATGCGTCAGATGAATGAAAAATTAAAAAAAAAATCCGGTCAAAATTTTGGGTGTGACACTGACCATTCTGTTTTTTATCGTTACTCAGTCCAATGATGTATTTATCTTATTGTGTATGTAAATGATATTGTGTAAACACCCCAAATTTGCCCTCACCCATTTACACCATGGCTTGTGATCATTTCATATGCATAGACTCAATCATAGCATCCCATACCACATTTTTGATTCACTGCATTGTTTCAAAGGCATCTGCATCTAGGGTTTGTGATCTGAGCAATCCAAGAGCTTCTTGAGCCACTCCAAAGATCATCAATCACTTCAAAGGGGTCCATGTATGTTCAAGCATCATATTATATCCTCTCAAAGTCAAGAATGTCAAAGAATCACAAGAATTGAGAATGGCATGGAGGCAGAGCCAGGTTTGACTGCACAGATGACCTAAAATTAGGGTTTTGGTTTCAGAGGCCATAACTCCAAATTTTTTGGTCATTCTTGTTTCTATTGGTCTCTATATGATATAGGGAGTATGCATATCAATTTTCATGAATAAATTCCATGGGGAAGTCATCTGATCAAGAGTTGACTTTTCAAGCAAGTCAGTGCAAAATCAGGGCATTTGAGGCCCCCAATGACCCAACCAAAGGGTGCTCTTCATCATTTTGATTGTATATGATCTTTATTTGATCATAGAAGATGTTGGAAGTTCACAAAATTGAAGAATTTCAAGTCATTTGCAAAGTTGACTTTTTGGGAAAGTTTGACTTTTAATGAAATTGCCATTTTAGGAAACTTTTTCAACCTTTACTTTTTGATTCAAAAATGCTTCAAATGGAAAAACTTTGGTCATGAAAGTTGTAGAATAGATCATTCCCTTTTCAAAAAGTACAAGAACATGACCTAATTCATTTTGGATCAAAAGTTATGGCTTGTCAAAGTTGGCTAAAATCACAAAATTTCAAAGTTTCTACCAAAGAGACAAAGTTGCAAATTCACTTGTCAAGGCAAATTGAGCTGTCAAATGGGCTTCTAGACTTCACAACATGATCATACAACATTTAAAACTCAGAATGGGCCAAGGGATCACACATTTTTATGGCTTATGGAGCAAGATTTTTCATAAGAAGCAAAAGTGAACCAACTTGCAAAACTCATCATAAGTTACAATCCACTTGCTGGCTGACATCAGAACCAATCCTAGGGTTCTCCCCACATCATGATGCGCAGGACACACCTTTTGTCCTTGGCTATCAAGTAGCCCATGCCTCTCTTACACAACTTTGACATTTTGGCAACTTGAGCCATACCTATCACAAAAGCACACATCACTTCTTCTGACCAATCCCAATTGTTTATGCAAACAAAAAGCAAGCCAAAGCATACAAAACACAAGCCTGAAACACTCTCTAACACAGCATTCTCATTTTCACACCATCTTGCAAAAGCATTCGAAACTCTCAGTACAAGCTGCAAACACAAAAACTAACTTCACAAATCAACTCAACACACTTCCCTGATCACAAACCACCCCTCACCATAGCCTGAAACTCAAAGAATCAAAAACACGATCACCACCTGCCATTGAACAGAACTTCTGCCATCTCTCAAACCATCCATTATAAACTTCAAACAAGCATTGAAAGCTTCTCAGGAGGTCAAGTGGAGTTGATTGCAAGCAAGAAACCAGCCAGAAAGTACCAGAAACTAAAGCTTCAGTTCAGGTAGCCATCTCAAACTTTTTTTTCCAGAAACTTCATTTTAAGTTCTTAAAAGCTTCTATGCACTCCCCTGATCATGAATATGTGTTTACTTTTGAAAATGGTTGAGAAACCAGGATGTATGAATGTTCTGAAACTTTTTGCCCTAAAAATGTTTTGATTCGATTTGGCTGATTAATGAATGAAAAATGATGTTTGATTGAGGGGTTTGATTCGTTTTTGAATGGGGATGAATTCTGGGCAGTTAGATTTCATTTTCATTGCGTGTAGAGAGAGTTAGAGTTTTGAGCCTGCCGGAGAAGACGCCGGAACAGTGTTCCGGTCGCCTGAAAGTCATTAGGGCACGTAATTAGGGCTTAATCATTAATTAGGGAAATTTGAATCTCAGCCCTTGGATATGGCGCCAGGTCAATTCGCGCGCGTGTAGGTTTAAATGCTGGCCCTTGATCTTGCTGACTTTTCTATTTTTCAGTTTATTTCATTTTATTTTCCATTTAATTTGATTTGTTTTCTCCAATTTATTAAAAATAACAAAACAATTTTTTAAAAATTCTGAAAATTTTTGTACAAACTTTTATGAATTTTCAGAAACCAAAAACATTTTTATTTTTATTTTTTGCATTAAAAAATATTTTTAAATCATTTAAAAGTTTATTTTTAATTAATTAATGAGAATTAATTAATTAAAAATGCTTTTAGGTATTTAAAAATCACCAAAAAATTCATGAATCATTTAAAATCATTTAGAAACATTGTCCAACCCTCAAACCAAATTTCTTTTTTGATCTTAATGCATTTTGACAATTTTCCATGGAATTAATTCAATTTCAAAGCATTATTTTGATCCAATGTTCAAAAATTCACTTCTGCCTAGTCTTTGAGAGTTGGACTTTGATTCTTTTTGCATTGTGTCTTGCATATCATGTAGTTTGTAGGATTAAATTGGCATGAATTGATCTTGCATTTTCAATTTTTTTGACATTTTTCTTGTCAAGGTACCCAAAAACCCTAGAAATCTTAGGAAATTCATAACCCTAATTAGGTTAAGAGTTAGAACCCCTCCTTTGGGCAGTGAGTTTGTGTAGGTTTAGGGTTCCTTTGAATGCATTTTCAATTTTTTATCTTGATGTTTGCTTCTGGTTTTGGTTTTTGTTTGGTGCATTGATCATAAACCCTAATTTGGGCTTCCTTTTGCATTCATTTTGCATTTGCTTGCATGCCATGACTTGCCATGGCATTTTATGCATCCATTTGATTCATTAGACATCTTAAGACATATTAGAAGCATGTTTGATCATTGCATATTTCATTTGCCATGTTGTATGTCATTTGCATTCCATAACTTTTCATGTATGTCCATGGTTCCAAGCATGTCTCTCTTGCATTCATTTGTTTGTATGATCATCCCCATGCCTTGATTCATGTTTGTGTCATCTCATAGCATCATTTTCATCATTCACTTGCTTCTGGTTTTGGTTTGCATCATGCCATTTCATCTCATTTTGCATTGCATTGCATTTCTTTCACTAACGTTTCAGGTGGTAAGCAACTTTGAGAAGTGAATTTGCCTTCACTTCTCACAATTTCTTTTCATCTCTCTTATGCATCATTGCTGCATTTTGTTTTGTGTTTGAGTTTTAGCTTGCTCTCTCTTGTTCTTATTACTTTCTTTCTTCAAGTGACTTGTCTTCTTAAGTGAAGCAAGTTGCTTTGCTTCCTTTGCTCCTTTCATCTGCTTCCTGGTGGTTCCTCTGAAGATCTTTCTTGTAAACCTCACAAAACTTAGGAACAACCAAGCATGACAATAATTAGGGTTTTGATTAGTCTCCCCACTTAGTTTTACCTTTGTGTCTCATTGAGTCTTCTCTTCTCATCTCATAATCAGGGACTAAACCCTAAAGGCTTTAAGGCTTTGTGATTAAGCTTATGCCTGCATCCTTCTATTAGGATGGAGTGTATAACTTTAATCCTAAGTGTTAAACCCTTAATGTGTTTAACTCCTTTAATCAATCCACTTAATAATCACCAAGACATCAAGCTTGTAACTTGGGCCTTGCATTAGGGTTCTAATTCTTCCTTAATTGGTTAAGAAGGACTAACCCCTAGTGTTAATGGACAAGTCCTCCTCAAGTTGTCTTACAAACCCTAAAAATCAATTCATCATCATATCATTAAATAAAATCCACTTAATAATGGCTTTGTTTTGTCATGAGTTTAATCCCTAATCATGGATTAAGTTGAGGAGCTTTCCTCAGCTTAAACATTCTCATCTATTATCCTTCTATTAGGATGGTGTAATGAGTCTGTTTAATCCCTGATTATGGCTTAACCTCATTACTTAACACTAAACAAAAAAACACCAAAAACATCTAAATAATCACAAGTAGGTTAATGATCTTAATCCTTCACCATGGTGATTAAGTGTGAGAAGCTGACTTCACACTTAAGGTATTCTCATTACCCCTAATCAGAGGGAAGATGTGATGAGTTTACTAACCCATTGGTTTAGGCTTAAGCTCATTATCTTATGACAAACTTCAAAAAGCAATAAAAGACTGAAAATACAAAAAAACAAACAATAATCGTCTCCTTCGGGATTCTTTTCTCATCTCATTCACTCACCAACGAGAACTCGCTTCTTCCGTCCAATGCAAGACAGTTTGCACCTGAGCCAGACAGGTCATACACTTGAGCATAGACAAGTAAGCAGTTCACAAGTCAATTCATCTTTCAGTCTCTTTGGGTCGAACTACGGTGTTCTGACTTCCTCATTGCACGAGAGGATACGTAGGCATAACTTAACAGTTATCGAACAAAAGTCTCTGTATATTCCCCCTCTTTCCAGCTTTATTCTTTTAGCCTCATTATCATGAGAATTTCATTCCTGATCTCACACTGACACTTCACTTATACACTTCACTTTTCTTTTACACTGACACCTGTACATCCTTTTCCAGCTCTTTTATACACAAATTGTACTGACACTACCCCTTTAAAACACAAATCTTTTAAGCGTGGATCCCGTCGAGTACGGCGGACAATCTGGGTGCTAATACCTTCCCAGGTTGTAACCAACCCCCTTTCTCAGTCTCTCTGGTTCGCAACCGTCTTATCCATATCTTTCTAGGCCTATGCAGCATTGCCTTTCCCCCGGGATAAAAATGCCTAGCTGGCGACTCTTTTCATTTCCTGTGAGTTCACTCCTGTGTGTTCTCACATCCTCCTTTCGTCGACCGTTCGCGTCTGTACCTCATTCGAGCCCAATCTCGTCTTTTGGGAGCGACATATTGTCATAACTGGTAGTGATCAATAGGGAATACTCTAGTTAAAACAACATCTCTCGATCAATTTTAGACAAAAGATTTGGGTAAACTCCATTATTTCTTGGGTATTGAGGTTGCGCAATCTAAAGATGGTTTGGTGATTTCTGAGCGGAAATATGTTATGGATATTTTGGAAGAAACATGTTTGTTGAATGCTAAATCAGCTGATACTCCTATGGATCCAAGTTTCAAATTACTACCCAATCAGGGGGAGTCTATATTTGACTCTGGAAGATATATGTGATTGGTTGGAAAGTTTAATTATCTCATAGTCACTCGTCCTGACATTTCTTTTGTAGTCACTGTGGTAAGTCAATTCTTACATTCCCCTTGTCAGGAACATATGGATGTTGTTATTCGGATTCTGAGATACATCAAATGTGCTCCAGGAAAAGGTATAGTGCATGAAGATAAAAGACATACTCAGATAGTTGGATATTACGATGTTGATTGGACAGGGTCACCCATTGATAAATGATTCACTTCTGTGTATTGTGTACATGTTGGAGGAAACCTTATATCATGGAAAAGTAAGAAACAAAACGTTGTTGCAAGATCAAGCGTCGAGGCAGAGTATAGGAACATATCAATGGAAACATGTGAACTTGTTTGGTTAAAACAATTGCTCAAGGAACTTCAAATTGAAGAAGCAAAACCAATGATATTTATATGTGATAATTAAGTTGCATTGCACATTGCTTCAAATCCAGTCTTTCATGAGAGAACCAAACATATTGAGATAGATTGTCACTTTGTCAGAGAGAAGATCGAGCCAGGTGACATCATTACAAACTTTGTCAACTCTAACGATCAATTGGAATACGTGTTTACAAAATCCATACGAAGCCCCAAAAACTAATTATATATGTAACAAGCTTGGTGCATTTGACTTATATGCTCAAGCTTGAGGGGGAATGTTGATATTTGTAACTATATATATATATATATATATATATATATATATATATATATATATATATATATATATATATATATATATATATATATATATATATATATATATATATAGTGTTAAGAATATTTGTATATAGAATAGTCTCACGTCGACTATATCATGTAATTAATTGTAATCTCTCTCTATATAATAATGTCTCCGTAGTGATTTTCAAAACACACAGTTTAATCTAAATGTCTCTTAGTTTCGCTTATTTCAACAAATACAATTCTAGAAAAACTTAAACTTACTTAATAAATCTCTACCAAATAAAATAAACGATAAAATATGCTAATAATTGATAACCTAAGCATGTAATATCCTACGAAAGTTAAAATGCAAGTGAGTGTGTGTGTGTGTGTGTGTGTGTGTGTGTGTGTGTGTGTGTGTGTGTGTGTGTGAGATAGAGAGAGAGTACATCAGAATATATAGTGGTTCAACTATATCTTCCTCGCAATATCCTACTTCACTCTTCAATGTTTTTCCATTGGAATTTTTTTTCCATTATGTTTTGCCAAATATGCAAAGAGTTCATACAATCATTAATCCATAATAATGTTGAAAAAAATAAATCTCATATCTAATATTGACTTGTATACAATTTAATGTCAAACCCTTCTGCAAAATCTTTACTCAATTTCCACTTCTTGAAACTTCCAATTTCACCAATCTGCTCATAATCTTAGAGTGTGGCAATCACCCCTTGAATCCACTTATTTCTTGAGTAGTGAATTGTCCGATGATTGAGAAAAAATTCACATTGTCTGCACAATCACTAGCAAAGTCAACTGGAGAGAAGAACATCCTTCTTTTCACTGGAATTTGTCATTACCAAAGACAATAATCTCAATCCTGCAAGTTTCCTAAAATATTTACCAAAACCTTCAAGAATGGCTAGTTTCAAGAAATGTCTCCCTCTACAATTATAAATCTTCATAATCAAGATATGAAATCAAACTAGAGGTTGAAGATGAAAGAAATTTTGTTTGTAAGAGATTCTGAGTTTTCAAAAATGAAGGTTACTATAAAAATGTTATCAGTTATGTGAGTTGATTTTTTGAATGAGATGGAAAAATAAATTTATATGCGCGTGAGATTAAACTTAAAAATGGATGGAAAAACTTAGATAGATTTGAGTCAAGAACATTTTATTATTTGAGTCAAATGAACAACTAGAGTGAAAAACAATCTCATAAGGAAATTAACTCATTTTTCATGTGATTCGAGTCACCTTATATCTCTTATTCAAGTCATGGAGGGTCATAATATGAGTTAAGTATAAAGCTTGATTTGAGTCAATTTGGACAAAACCAAACATAAAAATGTAAAAAAAAAAGTATGATTCGAGTAAGGTTTAAAGTGTGATTCGAATCAAATGAGGTAGAGGGTAACAAGATCTGTTTGATTCAAATCAATTGCAACTTGTGATTCAAGTCATAGAGCTACCTGATTTGAATCAAGTTAAAATTGTGATTCGAGTCACAGATGTTGAAAAACTTTTGTTTCACCAGTATATGTACCTGATTCGAGTCTGACACATACAATCTCAATTTTTCATACTTTTCAAAATACTTTGAGATTTCCCTTTTGACCTAACTTAAACCAATAATACATATGGTTCTTGTTCCATTAACTCAAGCAATTGACTTAAAGCAACATGATCAAACTCAAATACAAACAATTGAATTATGCATGTTAAAAAAATGAATTAATTCAAAACTTGATTCTGAGATGTGCAATCATGAAGGAGACTCAATAAACAGTACACTAAATGAAAGCGATAAGATAAGAAACAAAATTGTATTGGGGTTCTCTACCTGAATGTATTAGAGACATACAACTCTAGGAATCATAAGTCATTTTCCAAAGACGAAGCCATTGTTCCGTTTGGGAACCAAAAATGTATAGAGTTGGAAAATTGATTATCTTGTACGGTGACTCCGATCTCCTTTATGGTGGTGCGGTGTGGATCTCCATGGTTAGTACTTGTCGTACCTCAGAAAAATACGATCCTAAAACAAACAAACAGAGCCGCCACCTAATTCTATTTATTCTAATTAAAGAAAAGGGAGATATAGATACAACCTAAAGGAAAGATAATAAATGGTTTGCGAAACCAAATTCTATGTTCGGGAGTCGGTTACGCAAGGGGAAGGTATTAGCACCCCTCACGTCCGTTGTACTCAACGGGAACCTCTTAGCTAATTATGCGATTAAATGTTTGATCTTAAGTCGTTGTCTTCTAAACGATATTAATATGTTTGTTAAAGTTTTAAATTATTATTATTAAGATGGAGAAAAGATTAAGTGTTTTTTATATTGATTTAAATAGAGAAATAATTAAATTTTTTATTAGGGTGGAGGAAAGACAGTTAATTTTTTATTATTGTGCTCGCGAAGGATTAAAATCCCCGTGCCTACGTATTCCCTTGTGCAATGGGAAAGTCAGAGCTTCGTAGTTCGTGCAACTACGATTTGTGATTTTTATTGAACAGTTGTTTAAAACGCATTCTACTGCTAAGGGTTGGCATATACTCGCGGTGGAGGCTGAAACGCTAGCTTGTTCGAGAGATAGAATGATTTAAACAATGTTCGTTTTAGAGAAAAGTATTCGATTTTTGTTTAAATGTTTTAAACGAAAGGGAGAATGAACCACGTCGCGTGGGGCTAGCCCAGAAGCGTTTCATTCCAAAACGTGCGGAGTGCTAGACTCCAGAGTTCTGTCTTTCGCTGATTAATTATGAAAATAATTCAAATTGGTTGGTAAGTTTGAATTGTTTTAAGATATGAAAGATGCGAATGGACCACGTTGCGTGGGGCTAGCCCAGCTGCAATCCATTTTAGAACGTGCGGAGTGCTAGACTCCGGAGTTCGGTTTTTTTCGTAATTTAATTTATAAAATGATTTGAAAATTTTGATATACGAACAGTGATTGAACACATCGCGTGGGGCTAGCCCAGTTGCGGTCCAATCCAGAATGTGCGGAATGCTAGATTCCGGAGTTCTGTTTTCGTACATTAATTTATGCGATTATTTATTTCGAAATGCAGGAGACGAATGGACCACGTTGCATGGGGCTAGCCCAGTTGCAGTCTATTCTAGAACGTGCGGAGTGCTAGACTCCGGAGTTCCGCTTCCGTATTAAATTAATTAAATAAATTGGATAATTGTTTTTTTAGACGTTTTTTAAATTGATGTGTTTTAAAACGAAGGAGTAAACGAACATTACGCGTGGGGCTAGCCCATTTGCAGTTCGTTCCAGAACGTGCGGAGTGCTAGACTCCGGGGCTCTATTCCTTGTTAAATTATTTAAGATACGCGAAAACGTGCAGACGGCGATCACATAATGATCGACTTACGTGTGTGTAAAATGTGGATGTACTTTTAAAGTGTTTACTTGGCGTTGGGCCAAAAGAAATGTTTGAAAAGATTTCAATTGTTACTTAGAAACGTTATGTTCGTGTCTTGATTAACAAAATATGGTCGAAAAGAGAGAGCGAAATTCGTGTCGTGTAAGTCATATGTTATTACTATACAATCAAATATGGCGCAAGAACAAATAAATGCATATATATATATATATATATATATATATATATATATATATATATATATATATATATATATAAGCCAAAATTTATGGGGAGGTAATTAATTAATTAACTAAATTAAACATTAATATTACTATTATTATATTTTTTTTACAAGAAAACAAATAAGTAAATAGAATATAATTTATCAAACTTAATAACTAAAATAATAAAATTTAACATAACTATTTTTCTGGATTTTTTGTTTTTTTGTTTTAAAAGAAATATTAGAGAAAAAACTTAAAAAAAGAATTTAAAGTAAAGCATAAAACAACTAAAAAACTTAATGAAAACAAGGGAGGGGTGTTGAAAGAATCCCCAGCAAAAGGCCCATAAGGGGCGTGTGGTCCAAGAAGTTAGCCGGGTCGGGTTCAACCCGCAACCCGGTTCACTAATGCTGAAAAAGGCAAACAAAGAACCTTAAACTTAAACACATACACTTGAACAAAATTAGAAACAAACAGACCTCTTTCCCCTCTCCAACAATCGCATCTTACTGATTTTTTCTCAAAAAAGAAAATGTTAAAGAAGAAATTACAGTAGTCATGGCACAAATTCAACAAAGCTCGACATCAAGTGATAACAACAACAAGTAACCGTGTTCCAAAGTTAAAAGAGGAAAGGTTGTTACCGATGTCAACGGCGGTTTGTGATAATGATGCTATTGCGAAGCTTGGCGGAGGTTTTTTGCTCGCACTCCCTCCGTCTCTCTCGATCCAAGCTTTCGTTGGTCTTGCGATTTGGATTTACGTCGTGATGTTATGGTGGATCTCGTTCGATTCAGTCTTCAAGGTTGGTTTGTTTTTAGTTTCAAGGACTTCGCGGTGTGGAGGGTGAGATGACGATGGCGTCAACGGTTTTTTTACGGTGTTGGGTAGTGGTCGTAAATGAAGGTGATGAGGATTTCTGTGACTTGGGTGGTTTCACGATGCGGCTATGATTCGGACAGGTTGGGGCGAGGGTCTCTATTGAGGACGAAGAGGAAAGGGCTCATGAAGTGGTGATAGAGGTGGAGTGCTTAATGGTGGTTTCCGCGTCCTTTTTGTGAGGACTAACGCGATGCTTGCGGTGAAGAAACAGGGCTATCGTAAGTCTCGGTGTTTTTTTTTGTGTTTGGGTCCTTTTTTTGTTTTTTTTAAGGTTTTGTGCCCCTCCTCGTCTAATATCTATTCCTTTTTATAGAACTTAGGTTTTTTCCCTTGATTCATGAACTGACTTGCTGATTAAAATTTTAAAAAAAGTCAGAAGTTTTTGCTTTTGTTTATATCTAATGCCCTGTCGTATTCGGTTTCAGGTCTTTGGTTTATGGGTGGAAGGATTTTCTTCTTTGGTGTAAACTGAACGATCCTCTCGTTTCTCTAGTTTTTTTTGTTTTTTTCGAATTTGGCTTGATGTGTTTTGGCTTGTGCAGGAGAGCTATAACACATCTTTGGTGCAAGAGCTGAGGTGTAGGCACTTTCGGTTTGCAGAAAGTCTCGATCCTTGTTGTTGACTGCTGAAAATGTGCAGGTCAAGGCTGTATTGTCGCTGTTGGTTGCAGGAAGAATTGCACAAAATTGGGTTGGAGTGTTTGTTGGCAAGCGTGTGTACGTTTTTAGACATGGCATTAGTACTATTTTTTTGGACTCACTCCATGTGGAGTTGTTTTGAAATGGCTTCATATCATATAGACTTGGCTGAGATATTTTTGAGTGAAGCATCTTGTAGTGATGGACTTTTGTTCTATGGGCCAACTGTTTTTCATAGATGATTTTTTTATGAATTTTAATGGTTTATGGAATATGAGAATGAAGGTAGATAAAATAAAATGGATGAAATATTAGAAAAATGAATTTAAACAAAAAAATGGATATTTGAACATTAAATGGATAATGAAATGATTTTTAATGGATATTTGGAATTGGATAACAAGATAAATAAATTTAATGGATATTGTAAAAAATTTGAAGAAAGAAAGAAAGAAAGATATGTGTTGAACAAACAGATGAATTTAAAAATGAATGGACATGAATCTATTAATCATAGACATGGATACTTGAATTGAAACTTGAAAAATAAAATATATGTGAACTTGGAATTTAGAAATAACTTTGGACTTTAAACTATGAATTTGGAATTAGAAATATAAATTAAACCAAAAATAAATAGATGAGTAAAAATTAAAAATTAAATTAGAATGGAAATAAATGGTAAATAAAAATTAGAGTTATGAATTTGGACTTGAAATTAAAAGAGTAAATAAAATTAGGAAATGAAATTAAATAAAAAATAAAAAACGAAAAGTGAAATGAAAAATTGAAAATTGGAATTAAGTTAGAAATAGAATCTTACAAAACATAAATTAAAAATAAAATTAGAAATAGAAACTAAAAGAAAGTGAATTAAGAATAAAAGTTAAAAACTAAAATTATATTTAGAAATAAAACCTTAACAATTGGAAATAGATATAAAATTTTGGAAATAAAATTACACTTTTTTAACAAAAACTTTGAAAATAAATGAAAATTTAAGTTTAAAAAAAAATTTTAGGAATGAATTACCAATTTGAAGTAGAAAATAATTTTTTTTTTTTAATTTAAGAACTGGAATAGAAACACAAAATCATGTTTAGAAATAAATTTTGGCAATTAGTTAAAATAAATTAGAATTAGTTTAAATTTGCAACTAGACTGATAATTCAAAGTAAAACCTAATCGTACGACTCAAGGAAACAAAGTTCCGAAAACTGTTGTACATCCAAAATGTTCTACAACACACCCAGAATGCCTGATATGAAAAGTTAGGGGTAAAATTTGGGGTGTGACAGTTGTCCCTATTTAAATAACTTCACCAGATGGCATGAGGAATATCAATCCTCACAAAATCGCAGTGAAAGGTATTTAAATATAGAAAATAACCGAAAATTTTGCCCCTAAATGCAATGACATGCTATGAACTTGTGAGGGACTCCTTCTAGGGATATGATATGCGAGATGCAAGGAAACTTAACATGCTGATTTTTAATGATGAATATGCTGGATATGGTATGATGCAGACAAATGCAACGGTGATCCATAGAAATGCAAAAGAGGGTGAAAACTCAATGGGGATAACCATATGCTGGGGATGACAAGACGAAAACGGGATGCATTCAAAGTGATAGATCAACAGGTTCAAGTGTAACTGCTAGCACTAAGAATAACAAAAGACTGGAAAACAAAATGCAAGATTAAAGACAGACTATCTGAAGTGATGAGTTAACAAGTTCAAGGTGGTTGTTGGGGATCCCAATACAATAATTCGGTGATTGAGAAAAAAACGGAAAAGACATCGACTCGGCAGTCAGGAGAACAAAATAGCAGACATTGACACTGTGGTTAGGAATAAACTAACATCGACACGGTGATCGGGAAATAAAATAACAGACGTCGACACGGTGGTCAGGAAATAAAAGACAAGCGTCGACACGGTGGTCGGAAAATGGAAATAACAGATATTGACACGGTGGTCAGAAAATGGAAATAACAGATATTGACACGGTGGTCGTGAAAATAAAATAACAGGCAAACGACACGGTGGTCGGGAAATAAAAGACAGACGTTGACGCGGTGGTCGTGAAAATAAAATAACAGGCAAACGACACGGTGGTCTGAAAAATAAAATAACAGGCAACAACACGGTGGTCTGGAAATAAAATAACAGGCATTGACGCGGTGGTCAGGAAATATAAGACAGGCGTCGACACGGTGGTCAGGAAATAAAATAACAGGCAATGACACGGTGGTCTGGAAATAAAATGACAAGCATAGACGCGGTGGTCTGGAAATAAAATAACAGGAATCGACGCGGTGGTCGGGAAACAAAACTCAACACGGTGGTTGGAGAAATAAATGACTGTCATAAATCCAAAATAGTAAATCAACAGGTTCAAGTGTAACTGTTGAAACCAAGGATTGGAAAATGAAAATAGTATTCAGGCAGTGTCTATATGCATTCACACTGACACTGGGAGTAGCATGCGAAGTGTTTAAAGATAAATCAAATGGCTCTAAGCGACCAAGCTGGAAAATAAGAATAAATGTTGGGGTTTTCAGCGAGATAAACGACCAACCTCAGGAAATTCTTAAAACGAAGAACTTTTAGAAGAACTTTTAGGAACTATCAGGGAAGCACAAATGCATTTGAATTAGACAGTTCTAAGTCTTAAGCAAACAGCTTAAAGGATTCATGCCAATGATAATTGGGCTTAAAAAGAAGTATTGGTTGTATTAAGGTACATCAAGAAGGGTCTCTGCAGGGGATACCGGTGTTTCTGGGGAAAAAACCTAGGTCAACCATACTGCGGGGTACCAACAACAATGGATAACAAAAGACAGTAATCTGGACCTGGAGTTAGACAGGCGACAACTGGGGATAGACAGATGATTATGTCAAATGCGTATGATTGAACATGATGCGAATGTCCATGATATGAAAATGCTGACTCTATGGAGAGACAAAGAGTTTTGATAAAGCAGGAAGAGTAGGATCTTAACGCAAATACTCCGACGAGCAAAACGATGTTGAGGGATGTCTTCTAACTTGGAAATCAAAGTTTGGTCCAAGGATCCATCCAAGAGTGCTACCAGCTTTTAATTCTCTGTAGGGACTTCTGTAATAATTGCATGAGAGTGTTGCTGCGAGCCAGAGGGCTTTTTAGAAGACAGAAAATCTTTTAATTTTTCTAAAGTCAAAGAAATTTGAATGTTTTCCAATGTGTTTTCAAAAACTGTTCTTTAAATTTTTTGTCATTTTCAGAGTTAAATTGTAATTCAATAAAGACATTTTGCATAACAAAGAAAATAAAGAACTGAAAGACAAAGTTTAAAGGAAAAGGTTGTATTTATTCAAGAATGGTAGCTTGCCAATAGCAAACGCTCCATGGGAAATTACAATTTGAAAATGGCAATGGGGAAAGGTCTACATTGAATCCAACGACCACTATAATCCCTAATAACTAAAACCGCCCAACACCTTGCTTCTGACAAGAGCGACTGGATTGGTCTTTAAGTAATGATCTTCAATAATGGTAAACCCAATTTGATACAGTCAAATGCCTTTGTCCCTAACTTTTTCCTGGACCGCCCTTTCGGGTTTTCAATCCACCGGGACGCTCTATTTTGCCTAAACCGCCCTTTCGGGTTTTCAACTTAGCGAGCTCTATTTATTTTTTTTTATCCCTAACTTTTTCCTGGATCTCCTCCATAGGTTATGATCCACCGGGATACCCATTTTTGCCTAGGTCGCCATTTCTGGTTTTCGACCTAGCGGACTTTATTTAGGCATAATATTTTTTGACTGCATCAGAATTCACCGGGTGTTTCAGTTGTTCACCATCCATAGTTGCGAGGATTAAACCTTCACAACATATGGGCCTTCATAGTTAGGACTCCACTTTCCACGCATGTCTTTGTGGACTGGCAAGATTTTCTTGAGTACAAGGTCTCCTTCTTTGAATTCTCGGAGACAGACTTTCTTGTCAAATGCTTTCTTGATGCGTTTCTGGTACAACTGGCCATGGCACATGGCGGTCATTCTCTTCTCATCAATGAGGTTTAGTTGGTCGTATCTGCTCTAGACCCACTCAGCTTCCTCCAGTTTGGTTTCCATCAAGATCCTCAAAGATGGTATCTCAACTTCGATAGGGAGAACTGCATCCATCCCATATACCAAAGAGAAAGGGGTTTCCCCTGTTGAAGTGCGAACTGATGTTCTGTATCCGTGTAAGGCATACGGTAACATCTCATGCCAGTCTTTGTAAGTCTTCACCATCTTCTGCAAGATCTTCTTGATGTTCTTGTTTGCTGCTTCAACAACTCCGTTCATCTTTGGGCGGTATGGAGAAGAGTTATGATATTCAATCTTGAATGTATCACACAATTCTTTCATCGTCTTGTTGTTTAAATTGGTCCCATTATCTGTGATAATCCGGCTTGGGATCCCATAGAGGCAGATAATTTGGTTCTTGATGAAGCGGGCGACTACTTGCTTTGTCACGTTGGCATATGAAGCTGCTTCTACCCACTTGGTAAAGTAATCGATGGCAACCAAGATAAATCGGTGACCATTGGAAGCTTTGGGCTCAATTGCCCCTATCATGTCAATGCCCCACATTGAGAAAGGCCAAGGCGATGATAGAACATTCAAAAGGGTCGGAGGTACGTGCACCTTGTCGGCATAAATCTGACATTTATGACACTTCCTGGCGTACTTGAAACAATCTGACTCCATGGTCAACCAGAAATATCCAACTCTTAAAATCTTCCTGGACATGGCATGTCCATTGGCATGTGTTCCAAATGATCCTTCATGAATTTCCCTGATCAATAAGTCTGCTTCGCGCTTGTCCACACATCTGAGCAGAACCATATCATGATTTCTCTTGTAAAGCACATTATTACTGAGGAAAAACTTGGACGCCAATCTTCTCAGAGTCTTCTTGTCTAGAGTTGTTGTGTCAGCTGGGTATACCTGATTTTACAAGTAGTTCTTGATGTCGTAGAACCAAGGTTTCTCATCAGTTTCTTCTTCGACCAGTAGACAGTAGGCTGGTGTAGTTTTTCGCTCGATTGTAATGAGTGGAGCTTCATTAAGAAATCTGACTTGAAACATAGAGGCCAACATAGCCAAAGCGTCTGCAATCTGATTCTCTGCCCTTGGAACATGATGGAAAGTGACTTCATCAAAGTATTTAATTAATTCTACAATGTGGGCACGGTAAGGGATCAACTTCTCATCACGGGTCTCCCATTCACCTTTGACTTGGTAGATTACTAGAGCTAGTCTCCATATACTTCAAGGATCTTGATTCTGGTATCGATTGCAGCTTCGATACCCAAAACACATGCTTCATACTCAGCGATGTTGTTTGTACATTCAAAACATAGTCTGGCCGTGAAGGGAGTGTATCCACCATCAGGATTCATCAAAACAACTCCCACACCATGCCCCATGTAATTAGAGGAACCATCAAACATCATCTTCCAACGAGAACCTGGCTCGGGACCTTCATCTGGACCTGGAACTTCACAGTCCTTTATCAACATAATGTCCTCGTCCGAGAAATCGAATTTCAAAGGTTCATAATCTTCAACAGGTTGATCAGCAAGGTAATCAGACAAAACACTGCCCTTGATAGACTTATGGGTTACATACTGGATGTCATATTCGGATAACAACATGTGCCAACGGGCGAGTCTTCCAGTCAAGGCAGACTTCTCAAAAATGTACTTTATTGGATCCATTTTCGAGATCAACAAAGTAGTGTGACAAATCATGTACTGCCTGAGACGTCTGGCCGCCCATGCCAAAGCACAACAAGTCTTCTCTAAAAGTGAATATCTGCTTTCACAATCTGTGAACTTCTTGCTTAAGTAATAAATGGCATGCTCCTTGCGACCGGTTTCATCCTGTTGGCCTAATACATAACCCATAGATCCCTCAAGTACAGTCAGGTACATGAAAAGAGGCTTCCCTGGAGTAGGTGAGATTAAGATAGGAGGTTCCTGTAGATAACCCTTAATCTTCTCAAAATCCAGTTGACAATCAGGACTCCACTCAATTGCTTGATTCTTCCGGAGCAATTTGAACAAAGGTTCACAAGTAGCAGTCATGTTGGAGATAAATCTGGAGATGTAGTTCAATCTTCCAAGGAAGCCTCTGACTTGCTTTTCAGTTTTTGGAGCTGGCATTTCTTGAATTGCTCTGACCTTGTCCGGATCTACTTCGATTCCTTGCTGACTAACAATAAAACCAAGTAACTTTCCTGATCGGACACCAAAGGTACACTTAGCTGGATTCAGACGCAGTTGGAACTTTCTGAGACGCTCAAATAACTTCAGGAGATGATTCAAATGATCCTCCTCACTTTGTGATTTGGCAATCATATCATCCACATAAACTTCTATTTCCTTATGCATCATATCATGGAAAAGGGTGACCATTTCCCTTTGATAGTTGGCTCCTGCATTTCTGAGACCGAATGGCATAACTTTGTAGTAATAAGTGCCCCATGGTGTGATGAATGTAGTCTTTTCCATATCGTCAGGATCCATCTTGATCTGGTTGTATCCTGAAAATCCATCCATCAAGGAGAAAACAACAAACTTAGCAGTGTTGTCAACCAAAGTATCAATGTGCGGAAGAGGGAAATCGTCCTTTGGATTGGCTTTGTTCAAATCTCTATAGTCCACGCACATCCTAACCTTGCCATCCTTCTTGGGGACTGGCACAATGTTAGCTACCCACTCAGGGTACTTTGCAACTGCGAGGAATCCAGCATCAAACTGTATTTTGACCTCTTCTCGAATCTTCAGAGCCATGTCTGGTCTCGTTCTTCGGAGCTTTTGCTTTACGGGAGGACAATCTGGTCGAAGCGGCAACTTATGAACAACTATGTCTGTGTCCAACCCGGGCATATCCTGATACGACCATGCAAACACATCCACATACTCTTTGAGAAGCTTGACCAATCTTTCTCTGATGTCTGCCCCAAGTGTTGTACCAATCCTAACTTCCTTCTTATCTTCATCAGTGCCAAGGTTGATGGTCTCAACCTGCTCCTTATGTGGCTGAAGATCTGTGTGCTCATCCTCAACTAATCTTGCCAGTTCTTCGGGAATGTCACAATCTTCCTCACTTTCATCTTCCGCTTGGTAGATGGGCGAATCGAAGTTAGGAGAGAATATGGAGTCATTGGATTCAACAGGGTTTTCATTTGTTCTGCATATGGGAATGATTTGCTTTTATTAAAAGTGAAAAAAGAGGGATGCAAAACAAACTTTTTATTAGCTTTGAAAGATTGCCATTTTCTTTTTTTTTTTAAAGTGAAAAGAGAGAAACAGTAAATCAACAAAGTAAGAATTTAATAAAATGCCTTCATTGATTGATTAACTTGAAAATGAGAAGGGGCCCTACAAAATGATCCCATAGCCTCGGGCAGAGCTAGGGAACTTTGAAAACACTTAAGGAAAACAATAAATTACTTTGACAATGGAAAAAATTCTGGGATCTCAACTGCCTCCCAATTGCCCAAAGCTGCTTCACACTGATAAACCAAATGATCCACATCTTCATCTTCAGCATCCCCACTGATTGCATTGATCTGATAGCCGGCACTGGAAAACACCTCTTGAATGGTCTTTGGACGTCCTTTGATAGAGGTTGACACTCCTTCCTTCACATGAGTTGGTTTGTAACCCAAACCGTAGCGATCTAGCTTCTGTTTGACTTCGATGACATCACCCCAACCTTCATGGCTTCCTTCTTCAATTGTGGAAATGGTACTCTTCAATGATGCAAAAGATGGAATACTCTTCCCCTTTGACTCTTCTACTTCCATAAGGACGACATTGGCTATCTCTAGAGCTTGGAAAGCAGTTTCCAAAGCATCTTCATCAGCCTCAATGTAGCTAAAGGAGGAAATGTTGCTGACCATGAGATCTTCTTCACCAGACACAGTTACCAGCTTATTATCGACTACAAACTTCATCTTCTGGTGTAAGGTAGAAGTGACTTCCCCAGCGGCATGGATCCAAGGTCTTCCCAACAAACAACTATAATTAGGATTAATGTCCATGAACTGGAAAGTGATCTTGAACACCTGAGGTCCAATCAAGATTGGCAAGTTGACCTCCCCGATAACAGTTCTCCTCGACCCATCAAAAGCTTTTACAATCAGTGCACTGGGCCTCATCTCTGCCCCTTGATAAGATAACTTGGCAAGCGTTCTTTTCGGCAAAACATTCAATGAAGATCCTGTATCCACAAGAACTCTTTCTAAAGTATCCTCTTGACATTTTACAGATATGTGGAGAGCACGGTTGTGGTCCAAGCCATCCTTTGGAAGATCCTCCATACTGAAGCTGAGATTGTTACATGCAGTGATATTGGCAATGACTCCATCAAACTGATTCACAGTTATATCATGCGTAACATGAGCTTGGGCTAGTAATTTCTGGAGAGCACTCTGATTGGCCGGTGAATGCATAATAAGTGATAAGATAGATATTTTAGAAGGTGTTTGATGTAGCTGATCAATAACCTTGTAATCACTCTTCTTAATGATTCTGAGAAATTCCGCATCCTCCTCTTCCAAGACTAACCCTTTATCCTAGTTGACAACAGCGGGAATGACTTCCTTAGGTGGAACTGTATTGGCTTGTTGTGTATAAACACGACCACTGCGAGTTAAACGACCTGCACTTGCTATGTCAGCACTTGCCACTTTTGAACTAGCTTTCTGACTATCTTGTTCAAACTTCTGACGAACTCTCCCTGTATCATACTTCCACGGAACTGCTTTGGTATCCTCATAAAGGAAAGAGTTACTTCTTTGCTCAAACTTTGGTTCAGGTATATTGAAAATGGGCACCACAGGTTCTGGTATATTAAAGATGGGTTGAACTCTTGAGGACTCAGGCGTGTTGAACATTGGTACCAAGGTAGAACCAGATTCTGGCAAGTTGAAAATGGGTTCAATCATTGCCACCTCATTCCTCTTCACACGACCGCTTACTTGTAAAACACCCAGATTAATTAAACTTTGAACATCCCTCAAGACCAATTCACATCCCTTTGGATTATTCGCACAAGCTTCACAATTCTTATGACAGTTCTTCAGCATACCCACTTCTACCAACTTCGCATGGAAGTCTCTAAGCGGGGTTTTGATCTCTGTGGCGTTGAAAATCAAATCTTCGCCAGACTTGTCAACAATGGCATTTATGGAACCATGCTTAGGTAAAGGATTATTTTTAACATTCGGACCAGTATCTCCAAATGACAAAATGTTTTTATCCATTAGATCCTTCACAACATACCTCAAAGCAATACAATTTTCCAAATCGTGCCCCGGAGCACCTTCGTGGAACAAACAGTGGGCACTTGAGTTGTAAACTGGTGGAAGCGGATCTGGTGGAGGACCCAAAGGCCTTGGAGTAACCAAGCCTTTCTTCAGTAGTGAGGGATACAATTCAGTGTAGGTCATAGGGATTCGAGGATGGGGAGACCTTCCTCCTGGTCTTCTATTCTGAAAGTTGGGATTTGGATAAGGATTCAGAGCTCTTTGCTGGTAGGCTAGAGCATTGGGCGCTCATTGACAGCCTGGATTGTTAAGCATTGGTTGATACGCTGGAATCACTGGAGCCGCTTGCTGATACATCGGTACTGCTTGAGTTAGCCGATATATCGGGACTTGTGGATTATATGACGGTTGAACCGCCGCCACATAAGGATGTTGAACATACTGCGGTGGGTAGACATACTGGGGTTGAGCCACAGGTGGAGGCCTCTGCCACAGCTGATTCCTCCTTTGACTCGTCATTATTGCGTTTGTCTTGCCCTCTTTCTTCTTGTGGAAATTGCTGGTAAATCTCTTGACATTATTTCCACTACCATTGCTGGAACTGCTAGACGCACCACTCATCTTTCCACTTTTCAGTCCCAGTTCAACCTTGATTCCCACGGCTACAAGGTCAGAGAAGCTATCAGTTACACTTCCTACCATTCTCTCAAAGAATTCTGGTCGCACCGTGTCAATAAACCAATCAGCTATTTGTCAAGTCTTGAAAACTGCGAATCTTCGACTGGTCTAGTGTTAGATACCACTTGTAGGAGATTCCCTTCAGACTGTCCTGGAAACAGTGGATCATTAATTTGTCATTGTCCACCTGCGCAGCCATTCTTCGATAATACATCAAGAGGTGGTTCTTAGGACATGTCGCGCCCTCGTACATGTCAAAAGTGGGTATCTTGAATTTTGGAGGAATTACCAATCCAGACACCAGACACATCTTTCTAGCAGCAGCCTCGAAGATCTGGTCACCTTCGATTGCTCTTAACCTTTTCTCAAGGGTCTCAAAATTCTCTTGCATCTTTTCATGTTTCTCATTTCCATTCTCCGACATATCCGGCACATCATATACTTGAGGGTCATTAAAGTATGGTTGGGCACAGGTGTGCACAATGTCTGGTGTGAAATTAGCAACCACGTGGTTCTCTTCGTTGGTCATAGGAGTAGTCTGTTGAGCAGCGAATCCCTGAGGGGGAGGTACAAAACCTTGGGACGGGAATGCAAGACCCTGAGAAGGAGGTACGAAACTTTGAGAAGCGAAACCCTGGGAAGGAGGGAAGAAGCCCTGAGCAGTAAGCCCTTGGGAAGAAGGAATAAAACATTGGGAAGCAAAGCCCTGAGGAGGAGGTACAAATCCATGGGGAAGCCCAAAAGGAGGCCAGGTCACAAGAGGAGTGACTGATGGCGTATGCTCAGTCGTTGCAGTGACAATCTCTGACACTACAGTCTGTTGGGTATCCAATTTTGCTCGGATGACCTGCAGCATTTCCATCATCTGACCCATATTTCCACGAAGATCAGAAAGCTCATCATTAACTCTGTCCATCTCTAGGTCTCTTTCGGCCATCTTCTTCTTAGTCTGAGCTCGAGTGAGATACTTGTGTGAGATCCTCAGTGTGACAGCTAGAAAGGAGTTGACGAGAATGAGTTTTGACAGAATGCAGATGTAGAGATGCAAACATGAGTAAAAAATTAGTAAATGCTTCAAGGGACTTAAGGAGTTATTGCAAAATGTCAAAATGGGTAAAGTTTCTTGTTATTTCCCAAAACTAATGAACTGAAGTCCATTCCAGGTAAAATATATGAGGTTTGCAACAAAAGTCTAATTGTTCCTTGAAGCATTTACTAAAATGATGCATATGATGCTGAAATGCAAAGATGCAGGGATGCGAGGATGCAAGGTGCCACAGGTAAATTCGGAACCTTCCTAACAGGTGGGTTGTAAGAGATTGGTTCTACGTTTAACTACCCATAAGTCCCATTCACAGGGATGGTTTCTACGGTGATGGTTTAAAGAAACTCAAGGTCACGGACGTTTATCGTATTAATGCCCCGCCGCAGGCTAGCTGCATTGTGACGATAATAACGATAAGGTCCACCTTGAGTGGAGTTCTCATGCTAGGCGTGCAAGGAGAGAGTCCTCGGAGCCTAACATTACGCAACTAGCAAAATTGAAACAGGTCCTAGGGGGTCCCAGAATCACAGCCCTTTCGTGAATCAGGTCACGCGACAGGCTAGCTGCGTTGCGACAAGATCTACGAAAAGTCTAACTATCTGGGGGAGCTTTCATGCTAGGCATGCAAGGAGCAAGTCCTTGGAGACTAACACTAATAACATCCAAATCTAAACTTAGGTGTTCCCTCTGCTTTTTCCACCACTCAAATTTTATTCGCAAAGTGACCCCGAGATCCCACAGATAAATAATATAATGAGCAATAAAGGGAAAGCGGTAAAAGAATAAACAAACATAAATAACAACATAGAGAAGAAAAAAAGAGATAAGATCAAACAAATAAACACACAAAGCTAAGTTAGGCTCGACTCTCTCTAGCATGGAGCTAATATCCCCAGCAGAGTCGCCAACTGTCGTACCTCAGAAAAATACGATCCTAAAACCAACAAACAGAGCCGCCACCTAATTCTATTTATTCTAATTAAAGAAAAGGGAGATATAGATACAACCTAAAGGAAAGATAAGAAATGGTTTGCGAAACCAAATTCTAAGTTCGGGAGTCGGTTATGCAAGGGGAAGGTATTAGCACCCCTCACGTCCGTTGTACTCAACGGGAACCTCTTAGCTAATTATGCGATTAAATGTTTGATCTTAAGTCGTTGTCTTCTAAACGATATTAATATGTTTGTTAAAGTTTTAAATTATTATTATTAAGATGGAGAAAAGATTAAGTGTTTTTTATATTGATTTAAATAGAGAAATAATTAAATTTTTTATTAGGGTGGCGGAAAGACAGTTAATTTTTTTATTATTGTGCTCGCGAAGGATTAAAATCCCCGTGCCTACGTATTCCCTTGTGCAATGGGAAAGTCAGAGCTTCGTAGTTCGTGCAACTACGGTTTGTGATTTTTATTGAACAGTTGTTTAAAACGCATTATACTGCTAAGCGTTGGCTTATACTCGCGGTGGAGGCTGAAACGCTAGCTTGTTCGAGAGATAGAATGATTTAAACAATGTTCGTTTTAGAGAAAAGTATTCGATTTTTGTTAAAATGTTTTAAACGAAAGGGCGAATGAACCACGTCGCGTGGGGCTAGCCCAGGAGTGTTTCATTCCAAAACGTGCGGAGTGCTAGACTCCGGAGTTCTGTCTTTCGCTGATTAATTATGAAAATAATTCAAATTGGTTGGTAAGTTTGAATTGTTTTAAGATATGAAAGATGCGAATGGACCACGTTGTGTGGGGCTAGCCCAACTGCAATCCATTTTAGAACGTGCGGAGTGCTAGACTCCGGAGTTCGGTTTTTTTCGTAATTTAATTTATAAAATGATTTGAAAATTTTGATATACGAACAGTGATTGAACACATCGCGTGGGGCTAGCCCAGTTGCGGTCCAATCCAGAATATGCGGAATGCTAGATTCCGGAGTTCTGTTTTCGTACATTAATTTATGCGGTTATTTATTTCGAAATGCGGGAGACGAATGGTGTAACGCCCAAAATAATTATTTATTAATTTTAAGAAATTATTGTGGATGGTAGGAATATTTAACGTTGTAGCTAAAATTAATCGATAAGTCGGAAATTTAGTCGAAAGTCGTATAAATTATTATAAGAAATAATAATATAGTTGTTGTGTATTTGAGTAAGTGGGCTTATTATTGTGTGCTAATTAGTAAAATAGGAGGTGTTAAATTAGGCCCATTAGAAATTAGGATATTTAGTTAATTTAATAAAGAGAAAATAAAATAAGCGAGAAACAAAAGAAAAGAAACAGAAGTGGGGGAGTTAGAAAAAAAATGAAGAAAAAGAGGAAGTTGAACTGCTGCACGGACGTGAGGGAAGGAGAAGAAAATTTCTGGAATCCGACTGTAGAGCAACCTTCAATCCAATCTAAGGTAAGGGTGGGTTCGATTATTATAGTCGGGTATGAATTCCAATCCGGTAATTTGGGTAGTTAGGTTGAAATAATTAATTGTTGTTCTTGAGGTTAGTTAGAAATTGTATATATATATATATTGATGAAATTATTAATGTTGTGAAGTAGTTGTTGGATTTATAAATTCTGATTGGTTTTTAAACTGGTTGATGTTGCTGGAAGTTACTGATGTTGGAGTTTCACAGAAAATAAATTAACGAGAGAGAGACCTATAGGAATGATGTATAAAAAAAAGGGGGGGGGGGGGGCGGTGTGGCGCAGGCCACACCAATTAAGTCCATATGTGGCGCAGGCCACAAGGGTGGAAATGAACTATGGCGCAGGCCATAGGTGTTGTGTGGGGAGGGTGGGCCCACAGCCATGGCGCAGGCCATGCTGTGAGGATGTCTCACACTTTCCTTTTATTAATTCCACTCCTTTTATTAATTCATCATATTTTATTACTTCAATTCACTAATTCAATATTTCATTAATTTAACTCATTATATTAATTTAACTTGCTTAAATCAACTATGTGAGAATTAATTAATTCAACTTAATTAATTAGATATGGGAAGATTATTTAATTCAATTTATTAAAGTAGATATGTGAGGACTAGTAGCAATATTTTGTATAAGATTTAATAAGGCTAATCAGTAAGTGTGAAATTGGTACGAAAACTGTACCTATTAGTAATGCAGAAAAACAAAATATAGTAACTGTGTGTGGGTTTAGCAGAAGAATGCAGGTTCTCCAAATTAACAGTATCAGTAGTGGTAATCAATTTTTTTAAGACAAATGAATTTAAAGAAATTTAGGAAAATTCCAGTTTCGTAATAAAGTTATATTAATCGCAGAAAGTAGAAAATAGTGTAGGAATTAGTCGGTTTAGCTGAGTTAGGCGAGAAATTTAGTTGCTCGAAATCTAACGAAATTCGTCGGGTTACGTCGGATCGTATTATAGTTGATTTTAATGCATTGTTTTGCTGGAAATTGTATTGCTAAATATTAATATAAGTACAGCTGAGTTGAAATGTTGTTTCCGATTCACGGAATAGTTACGAAGTTGTTATATCATAGGCTTTCATGCCAAAGTTGATTTATAAGTTGCCTCTGCCGTACAAGTTGATATGTATTGTTAATGTGGCTATGTTGTTTGCGTGTGAAGTCCTATATGTCATATACATTCATAAGCATTTTGTCGGAGCCGTTGCTCACACCACGTTGGCCTGGATTGACAAAAGTTGAAAGTTGAAGGCTTATGCCTTGATGCCTCGTTAAATTGGCAAATTTTGAGTTGGGAGTTTTACTCCGAATGGTACCACATGCATAACTAGTCGGGTCTCATTAAAGTTGCATACTTGTTGGTTTATGGTGTTGATAATTGATTTAATTGTGAAGTGGTGTTTGTTACTATCCTTATTCGCTGTATTGTTTTTCATATACTAATTATAATAATTGTAACTCACCCCTTCTGTTGAATGTTGTCCTCATGTGACAACGTGCAGGTAATCCTGAGAAGTAGCCGGTTACCGTTGTTCGAGTCAGTGGTCAGTCGCTCTGATACGTAGCACTCGGGGGGATTGTCGCGTGTCTGCTTTGTTGAATCTTTTAATTATTACTGAAATTTTAATTGTTTGAAGGATTATAGTTATTTACTCCTTATGTTAAGTCGTTGTTATGCTACTTAAAGATGCTAAGAATTATTTTATGAATCCGCTGCGTAAGATTTTATGAAGTTGAACTATTGGAGTGAATAACATTGTTTTGTTGAATTAAGAAAAAGTGTTGCATATTTGTTAAGATTCCTTAAAGTAGGAATTGTTCAAAGTTGATTATGTAATATCCCATTGTAGAAAATTTTACGACTCTGATTTTGTTGTTATAATTCGTGGGTAGAAAATGGGGTGTTACATTAGTGGTATCAGAGCAGGTCGGTCTGTCCGGCCAGTTGTCGTGTCGTTACTGTCTAACAATTGTGTATTGTTACTAATCTGACTTTTAGTTGTGTTGTAGTGATAAGTTGAAATGGCTGGGAGAAATGACGCTGCGATGGCTGCCGCAATGCAAGCAATGGCACAAGCTGTGCAGAACTTGCCAAATGCTGGTGGAGACGCTGGATCACGTAGCTTGGCGAATTTCCAAAGAGAGAATCCGTCGGTGTTTAAAGGGAAGCATGATCCAGATGCAGCTTTGGGATGGTTGAAAGAGATAGAGAGAATCTTCCGTGTTATGGATTGCACTCCAGCTCAGAAGGTTCGGTATGGTACCCACATGCTAGCAGTCGAAGCTGATGACTGGTGGCTAGAGACTCATGAGAAGTTGATTGCGGCAGGTGAAGTCATTACTTGGGATGTATTCCGTAGGGAATTCATGAGAAAGTATTATCCGGAAGATGTCCGTGGTAAGAAAGAAATTGAGTTCCTTGAGTTGAAGCAAGGAAACATGTCTGTCACGGATTATGCTGCAAAATTTGTGGAGTTGTCCAAATTTTATCCTCATTACACTGGTGCTGGTGCTGAATTTTCAAAGTGCATCAAGTTTGAAAACGGGTTGCGCTCAGAAATTAAGAAGGTTGTTGGGTATCAGAAGATACGCATTTTTACTGAATTGGTTGATAGCTGCAGGATATTTGAAGAGGACAACAATGCTCATTACAAGGTTGTCAGTGATCGCAGAGGTAAGCAACATCAAAACCGTGGTAAGCCGTATGATGCTCCAGTTGGAAAAGGGAAACAAAGAGCTGCTCCAGCTCAGAGAGCTAGTGGGGGAGGTGCTCCTGCTGGTATAGTTTGCTTCAAATGTGGTCAGGCTGGTCATAAGAGTAATGTATGCACTGCTGAAGTAAAGAGGTGTTTTCGCTGTGGTAAGACTGGGCATGTAATTGCTGATTGCAAGCACAAGGAAATGATTTGTTTTAATTGTGGTGAAGAAGGGCATATTGGAAGTCAGTGTCAGAAGCCAAAGAAATCTCAAACTGGAAAGGTGTTCGCATTGACCGGAACTCAAACCTCCAGTGAGGACAGACTTATCCGAGGTACATGTTTCATAAATGGTACTCCTTTAATTACTATTATTGATACCGGTGCTACGCACTGTTTTATTTCTGCTAACTGTGCTCGAAGACTGGGTTTAAAATTGTCCGCTTTGGATGGTGAATTGATTGTTGAGACCCCAGCTAAGGGATCAATAATTACTTCCTTGGTATGTTTAAAATGTCCTTTGTCGATCTTCGATAAAGATTTCTATGTTGATTTAGTATGTTTGTCGTTGGATGGGATGGATGTAATTCTTGGTATGAACTGGTTAGAATATAATTATGTTCATATAAATTGTTATCATAAGTCGGTGAGATTTTCCACTCCTGAAGAGGAAGGAGTTGGCTTATTACCTTTCAGAGAATTGCGAAAATTGATGAAAGAGGAAGCTCAGATGTTTTCCTTGATGGCGACGTTGTCAGTTGAGAATAAAGCTAAGATTGATGAACTGTTAGTAGTGAAAGAATTTCCTGAAGTTTTTCCTGATGAGATTCCTAGTGTGCCGCCAGAGAGGGAAGTTGAATTTACTATTGATCTGGTACCTGGTACTAGGCCTGTTTCGATGGCACCGTATAGAATGTCAGCATCTGAATTGTATGAATTAAAGAAGCAACTGGAAGACTTACTTGAGAAAAAGTTTATAAGACCAAGTGTATCGCCGTGGGGAGCTCCAGTGTCGCTAGTAAAGAAGAAAGATGGTAGTATGAGGCTTTGTATTGATTATAGACAATTGAATAAGGTAGCGATCAAGAATAAGTATCCACTACCGAGGATAGATGATTTGATGGATCAATTAGTGGGTGCTTGTGTGTTCAGTAAAATTGATTTGAGATCGGGCTACCATCAGATCAAAGTGAAAGATGAGGACATCCAGAAGACAGCGTTCAGAACTCGGTATGGAAATTATGAGTATTCTGTGATGCCTTTCGGTGTGACTAATGCGCCGGGAGTATTTATGGAATACATGAATCGTATTTTTCATACTTATCTGGACCATTTTGTGGTAGTATTTATTGATGATATTTTAATTTACTCTAAGTCTGAAGAAGAGCACAAGGAACATTTGAGATTAGTGTTGAATGTTTTGAAAGATAAGAAATTGTATGCGAAGCTGTCCAAGTGTGAGTTTTGGTTAAGAGAAGTCATTTTTCTCGGCCATGTAATTTCAGGAAAAGGTATTGCAGTGGATCCTTCTAAGGTAGAAGCTGTATTGCAATGGGAGACTCCTAAGTCGGCTACCGAGATTAGAAGCTTTTTGGGATTAGCTGGATATTATAGAAGGTTTATTGAAGGATTTTCTAAGTTAGCACTTCCGTTAACTAAATTAACTTGTAAAGGTAAAGCTTTCGTGTGGGATGTTCAGTGCGAAGAGAGTTTTAATGAATTAAAAAGGAGATTGACGTCGGCGCCGGTTTTGACTTTGCCAAATCCGGAGGAACCGTTTGTAATTTACTGTGATGCTTCATTGATGGGTTTAGGAGGTGTGCTTATGCAAAATAATAGAGTAATTGCTTATGCGTCGCGACAGTTAAGAATTCATGAAAAGAATTATCCTACGCATGATCTTGAACTTGCTGCTGTGGTGTTTGTGCTAAAAATCTGGAGGCATTACCTTTATGGTTCCAGATTCGAAGTTTTCAGCGATCATAAAAGTTTAAAGTATCTATTTGATCAGAAAGAGCTGAACATGAGACAACGTAGGTGGCTAGAATTGCTTAAAGATTATGATTTCGGTTTGAATTATCATCCCGGTAAAGCAAATGTTGTGGTCGATGCTTTAAGTAGGAAGACCTTGCATGTGTCAGCAATGATGATTAAGGAGTTGGAATTAATTGAGCAATTTCGTGATATGAGTTTGGTTTGCGAAGTAACTCCGCAGAGTGTAATGTTAGGAATGCTAAAGATTAATAATGATTTTATGGATAGTATCCGAGAGGCACAGAAATTGGATGTGAAATTAGTAGATATCCTCAATCGTTGTGGTCAATCAGAAAAGAGTGACTTCAAGATTGATGCGAGAGGTGTGTTGAAATTAGGTGAAAGAATTTGTATTCCTGATGACGCAGTTATGAAGAGAAGTATCCTAGAAGAGGGTCATAGAAGCAGTTTGAGTATTCACCCAGGAGCTACTAAAATGTATCAAGATTCAAAGAAAATATGTTGGTGGCCCGGAATGAAAGAAGACGTGGCTTGTTTTGTGTATGCATGCTTAACATGTCAGAAGTCGAAGATTGAGCATCAGAAGCCTGCTGGGTTGATGCAACCGTTGGAAGTTCCAGAATGGAAATGGGATAGCATTTCTATGGACTTTGTAACAGGGCTGCCTGTTACTTTAAGAGGGCATGATTCAATTTGGGTGATCATTGATAGGCTCACGAAGTCGGCTCACTTTATACCTATTAACATCACTTACCCAATTGCGAAGTTGGCAGAGATTTACATCCGAGTAATTGTAAAGTTGCATGGTGTTCCTCTGTGTATTGTGTCAGATAGAGATCCGAGGTTTACATCGGAATTTTGGAAAAGTCTGCAAGATTCGTTGGGCTCTAAGTTGAGGTTGAGTTCGGCATATCATCCTCAAACTGATGGCCAAACTGAGAGAACTATTCAGTCATTGGAGGATTTGCTGAGAACTTGTGTTCTTGAGCAAGGAGGTTCGTGGGACACTTATCTTTCATTGATTGAGTTCACATATAATAATAGTTACCATTCTAGTATCGGAATGGCGCCTTTTGAAGCATTGTATGGTCGTAGGTGTAGGACTCTGTTGTGTTGGCATGAATCTGGTGAGAGTGTGGTACTTGGACCAGAGTTAGTTCGAGAAACTACCGAGAAAGTGAAGTTTATCCGAGAGAAGATGAAAGCTTCTCAGAGTAGGCAGAAGAGTTATCGTGACAAGCGGAAGAAGGATTTAGAATTTCAAGCTGGTGACCATGTGTTTTGCGAGTCACGCCTGTGACCGGTGTTGGGAGGGCTTTGAAGTCTAAAAAGCTCACTCCTCGCTTCATTGGTCCGTATCAAATCTTGGAACGAGTTGGAAAAGTTACTTATCGGATGGCATTACCACCAAATCTTTCGAATTTGCATGACGTATTCCATGTGTCGCAGCTTCGGAAGTATGTCTCAGATCCGTCTCATGTGGTTTGTATGGATGATGTGCAAGTGCGGGATAATCTAACAGTGGAGACAAAGCCTGTACGAGTTGAAGATCGTGAAACAAAGACTCTTCGAGGAAAAGAGATTGTGTTGGTTAAAGTCGTTTGGTTGGGAGCTGCAGGCAAAAGCATGACATGGGAATTGGAGAGCAAGATGCGAGACTCCTATCCTGAGCTGTTTGAAGCAGGTAAATTTTCGAGGACGAAAATATTCTAAGTGGGGGAGAGTTGTAACGCCCAAAATAATTATTTATTAATTTTAAGAAATTATTGTGGATGGTAGGAATATTTAACGTTGTAGCTAAAATTAATCGATAAGTCGGAAATTTAGTCAAAAGTCGTAGAAATTATTATAAGAAATAATAATATAGTTGTTGTGTATTTGAGTAAGTGGGCTTATTATTGTGTGCTAATTAGTAAAATGGGAGGTGTTAAATTAGGCCCATTAGAAATTAGGATATTTAGTTAATTTAATAAAGAGAAAATAAAATAAGTGAGAAACAAAAGAAAAGAAACAGAAGTGGGGGAGTTAGAAAAAAAAGGAAGAAAAAGAGGAAGTTGAACTGCTGCACGAACGTGAGGGAAGGAGAAGAAAATTTCCGGAATCCGACTGTAGAGCAACCTTCAATCCAATCTAAGGTAAGGGTGGGTTCGATTATTATAGTCGGGTATGAATTCCAATCCGGTAATTTGGGTAGTTAGGTTGAAATAATTAATTGTTGTTCTTGAGGTTAGTTAGAAATTGTATATATATATATTGATGAAATTATTAATGTTGTGAAGTAGTTGTTGGATTTATAAATTCTGATTGGTTTTTAAACTGGTTGATGTTGCTGGAAGTTACTGATCTTGGAGTTTCACAGAAAATAAATTAACGAGAGAGAGACCTGTAGGAATGATGTATAAAAAAAAGGGGGGGGTGTGGCGCAGGCCACACCAATTAAGTCCATATGTGGCGCAGGCCACAAGGGTGGAAATGAACTATGGTGCAGGCCATAGGTGTTGTGTGGGGAGGGTGGGCCCACAGCCATGGCGCAGGCCATGCTGTGAGGATGTCTCACACTTTCCTTTTATTAATTCCACTCCTTTTATTAATTCATCATATTTTATTACTTCAATTCACTAATTCAATATTTCATTAATTTAACTCATTGTATTAATTTAACTTGCTTAAATCAACTATGTGAGAATTAATTAATTCAACTTAATTAATTAGATATGGGAAGATTATTTAATTCAATTTATTAAAGTAGATATGTGAGGACTAGTAGCAATATTTTGTATAAGATTTAATAAGGCTAATCAGTAAGTGTGAAATTGGTACGAAAATTGTACCTATTAGTAATGCAGAAAAACAAAATATAGTAACTGTGTGTGGGTTTAGCAGAAGAATGCAGGTTCTCCAAATTAACAGTATCAGTAGTGGTAATCAATTTTTTTAAGACAGATGAATTTCAAGAAATTTAGGAAAATTCCAGTTTCGTAATAAAGTTATATTAATCGCAGAAAGTAGAAAATAGTGTAGGAATTAGTCGGTTTAGCTGAGTTAGGCGAGAAATTTAGTTGCTCGAAATCTAACGAAATTCGTCGGGTTACGTCGGATCGTATTATAGTTGATTTTAATGCATTGTTTTGCTGGAAATTGTATTGCTAAATATTAATATAAGTACAACTGAGTTGAAATGTTGTTTCCGATTCACGGAATAGTTACGAAGTTGTTATATCATAGGCTTTCATGCCAAAGTTGATTTATAAGTTGCCTCTGCCGTACAAGTTGATATGTATTGTTAATGTGGCTATGTTGTTTGCGTGTGAAGTCCTATATGTCATATACATTCATAAGCATTTTGTCGGAGCCGTTGCTCACACCACGTTGGCCTGGATTGACAAAAGTTGAAAGTTGAAGGCTTATGCCTTGATGCCTCGTTAAATTGGCAAATTTTGAGTTGGGAGTTTTACTCCGAATGGTACCACATGCATAACTAGTCGGGTCTCATTAAAGTTGCATACTTGTTGGTTTATGGTGTTGATAATTGATTTAATTGTGAAGTGGTGTTTGTTACTATCCTTATTCGCTGTATTGTTTTTCATATACTAATTATAATAATTGTAACTCACCCCTTCTGTTGAATGTTGTCCTCATGTGACAACGTGCAGGTAATCCTGAGAAGTAGCCGGTTACCGTTGTTCGAGTCAGTGGTCAGTCGCTCTGATACGTAGCACTCGGGGGGATTGTCGCGTGTCTGCTTTGTTGAATCTTTTAATTATTACTGAAATTTTAATTGTTTGAAGGATTATAGTTATTTACTCCTTATGTTAAGTCGTTGTTATGTTACTTAAAGATGCTAAGAATTATTTTATGAATCCGCTGCGTAAGATTTTATGAAGTTGAACTATTGGAGTGAATAACATTGTTTTGTTGAATTAAGAAAAAGTGTTGCGTATTTGTTAAGATTCCTTAAAGTAGGAATTGTTCAAAGTTGATTATGTAATATCCCATTATAGAAAATTTTACGACTCTGATTTTGTTGTTATAATTCGTGGGTAGAAAATGGGGTGTTACAAATGGACCACGTTGCGTGGGGCTAGCCCAGTTGCAGTCCATTCTAGAACGTGCGGAGTGCTAGACTCCGGAGTTCCGCTTCCGTATTAAATTAATTAAATAAATTGGATAATTGTTTTTTTAGACGTTTTTTAAATTGATGTGTTTTAAAACGAAGGAGTAAACGAACATTACGCGTGGGGCTAGCCCAGTTGCAGTTCGTTCCAGAACGTGCAGAGTGCTAGACTCCGGGGCTCTATTCCTTGTTAAATTATTTAAGATACGCGAAAACGTGCAGACGGCGATCACATAATGATCGACTTACGTGTGTGTAAAATGTGGATGTACTTTTAAAGTGTTTACTTGGCGTTGGGCCAAAAGAAATGTTTGAAAAGATTTCAATTGTTACTTAGAAACGTTATGTTCGTGTCTTGATTAACAAAATATGGTCGAAAAGAGAGAGCGAAATTCGTGTCGTGTAAGTCATATGTTATTACTATACAATCAAATATGGCGCAAGAACAAATAAATGCATATATATATATATATATATATATATATATATATATATATATATATATATATATATATATATATATATATATATATATATATATATATATATATATATATATATATATATATATATATATATATATATATATATATATATATATATATATATATAAGCCAAAATTTATGGGAAGGTAATTAATTAATTAACTAAATTAAACATTAATATTACTATTATTATATTTTTTTTTACAAGAAAACAAATAAGTAAATAGAATATAATTTATCAAACTTAATAACTAAAATAATAAAATTTAACATAACTATTTTTCTGGATTTTTTGTTGTTTTTTTTTAAAAGAAATATTAGAGAAAAAATTTTAAAAAAGAATTTAAAGTAAAGCATAAAACAACTAAAAAACTTAATGAAAATAAGGGAGGGGTGTTGAAAGAATCCCCAGCAAAAGGCCCATAAGGGGCGTGTGGTCCAAGAAGTTAGCCGGGTCGGGTTCAACCCGCAACCCGGTTCACTAATGCTGAAAAAGGCAAACAAAGAACCCTAAACTTAAACGCATACACTTGAACAAAATTAGAAACAAACAGACCTCTTTCCCCTCTCCAACGCTCGCATCTTACTGCTTTTTTCTCAAAAAAGAAAATGTTAAAGAAGAAATTACAGTAGTCATGACACAAATTCAGCAAAGCTCGACATCAAGTGATAACAACAACAAGTAACCGTGTTCCAAAGTTAAAAGAGGAAAGGTTGTTACCGATGTCAACGGCGGTTCGTGATAATGATGCTATTGCGAAGCTTGGCGGAGGTTTTTTGCTCGCACTCCCTCCGTCTCTCTCGATCCAAGCTTTCGTCGGTCTTGCGATTCGGATTTACGTCGTGATGTTGTGGTGGATCTCATTCGATTCAGTCTTCAAGGTTGGTTTGTTTTCGGTTTCAAGGACTTCGCGGTGTGGAGGGTGAGATGACGATGGCGTCAACGGTTTTTTACGGTGTTAGGTAGTGGTCGTAAATGAAGGTGATGAGGGTTTCTGTGACTTGGGTGGTTTCACGATACGGCTATGATTCGGACGGGTTGGGGCGAGGGTCTCTACTGAGGACGAAGAGGAAAGGGCTCGTGAAGTGGTGATAGAGGTGGAGTGCTTAATGGTGGTTTCCGCGTCCTTTTCGTGAGGACTAACGCGATGCTTGTGGTGAAGAAACAGGGCTATCGTAAGTCTCGGTGTTTTTTTTTGTGTTTGGGTCCTTTTTTGTTTTTTTTGAAGGTTCTGTGCCCCTCCTCATCTAATATCTATTCCTTTTTATAGAACTTAGGATTTTTCCCTTGATTCATGAACTGACTTGCTGATTAAAATTAAAAAAAAAAAGTCAGAAGTTTTTGCTTTTGTTTATATCTGATGCCCTGTCGTATTCGGTTTCAGGTCTTTGGTTTATGGGTGGAAGGATTTTCTTCTTTGGTGTAAACTGAACGATCCTCTCGTTTCTCTAGTTTTTTTTTTGTTTTTTTCGAATTTGGCCTAATGTGTTCTGGCTTGTGCAGGAGAGCTATAGCACATCTTTGGTGCAAGAGCTGAGGTGTAGGCACTTTCGATTTGCAGAAAGTCTCGATCCTTGTTGTTGACTGTTGAAAATGTGCAGGTCAAGGCTGTATTGTCGCTGTTGGTTGCAGGAAGAATTGCACAAAATTGGATTGGAGTGTTTGTTGGCAAGCGTGTG
Organism: Lathyrus aphaca; assembly: GCA_963966055.1. Lineage (NCBI taxonomy): Eukaryota > Viridiplantae > Streptophyta > Magnoliopsida > Fabales > Fabaceae > Lathyrus > Lathyrus aphaca. The sequence goes on along the minus strand of OZ014525.1, from coordinate 479,922,634 downwards.
TACGTTTTCAGACATGGCATTAGTACTATTTTTTTGGACTTACTCCATGTGGAGTTGTTTTGAAATGGCTTCATATCATATAGACTTGGCTGAGATATTTTTGAGTGAAGCATCTTGTAGTGATGGACTTTTGTTCTATGGGCCAACTGTTTTTCATAAATGATTTTTTTTATGAATTTTAATGGCTTATGGAATATGAGAATGAGGGTAGATAAAATAAAATGGATGAAATATTAGAAAAATGAATTTAAACAAAAAAATAGATATTTGAACATTAAATGGATAATGAAATGATTTTTAATGGATATTTGGAATTGGATAACAAAATAAATAAATTTAATGGATATTGTAAAAAATTTGAAGAAAGAAAGAAAGAAAGATATGTGTTGAACAAACAGATGAATTTAAAAATGAATGGACATGAATCTATTAATCATAGACATGGATACTTGAATTGAAACTTGAAAAATAAAATATATGTGAACTTGGAATTTAGAAATAAGTTTGGACTTTAAACTATGAATTTGGAATTAGAAATATAAATTAAACCAAAAATAAATAGATGAGTAAAAATTAAAAATTAAATTAGAATGAAAATAAATGGTAAATGAAAATTAGAGTTATGAATTTGGACTTGAAATTAAAAGAGTAAATAAAATTAGGAAATGAAATTAAATAAAAAATAAAAAACGAAAAGTGAAATGAAAAATTGAAAATTGAAATTAAGTTAGAAATAGAATCTTATAAAACATAAATTAAAAATAAAATTAGAAATTAGAATTAAATTAGAAATAGAAACTAAAAGAAAGTGAATTAAGAATAAAAGTTAAAAACTAAAATTATATTTAGAAATAAAACCTTAACAATTGGAAATAGATATAAAATTTTGGAAATAAAATTACACTTTTTTAACAAAAACTTTGAAAATAAATGAAAATTTAAGTTTAAAAAAAAAATTTAGGAATGAATTACCAATTTGAAGTAGAAAATAATTATTTTTTTTAATTTAAGAACTTGAATAGAAACACAAAATCATGTTTAGAAATAAATTTTGACAATTAGTTAAAATAAATTAGAATTAGTTTAAATTTGCAACTAGACTGATAATTCAAAGTAAAACCTAATCGTACGATTCAAGGGAACAAAGTTCCGAAAACTGTTGTACATCCAAAATGTTCTACAACACACCCAGAATGCCTGATATGAAAAGTTAGGGGTAAAATTTGGGGTGTGATAGTACTCCAATGCCCAAGTCAGCTCAAAATTTAAGATGAACGTAGTGAAAAGTGGAGATGAGAGATTGTACTTTACTCTTAGGATGTGAACTAATTTTACATTTTGGGTCATGTGTAGTGAATTTGAGATGGATTGAGCCTTAGTCATTTGAGTTTTTGCCCTACCCAAAATAAAATCATTTTTCATTTTTCACATTCAATTTTTTATTCTGGTCAACCAGTTCTCTGATTCAAATCACAATTTAAAAAGTTCAAATTTAAAAAAAAAAAATGAAGTCCTTATGTGAATCGAGACTTGACATGATTTGAATCATTCTTTTATGTGTTTCTTCATCCAAAACTTCGATTAATTGACTAGAAACATATTTCGTCGACTTTAAATAAATGTGTAAAAACGGTTTAGACCTCAACTCTAGAACGAACTATTTAAAGAAACTCAATTACGATAGATAAATAAATAAAACGACTAAATTAAAAAGCAACAAAATAGAAATTAGAAAAATCTTATGAGGAAACTTCACATATGTGAATTGAAGTATCCATAAATCTTGTTCCATACTTCAAATGCATGCATGCTTACATGATAAACATATAAGTAAAATCAATTCACATGTCGTTGAAAGAAGGCATATGAACACAACTTAATAATCATGCACTAACCAAGATTCATTCTCCGATGAAAGATTACTCTCTTAACCTCTAGTTGTCTTGAAATTTTATAGAAAACTTTAGACAAAAATTGTAACTTGAGCTTAAAAATAAATGTTTAAATTTTATAGAAAACTTTAAACATTTATTGCTTAGAAAAAAACATTAGTACTAAAACCAAAAAATAAATACTCAAAACATGTTATTTTCTTTCATAGTATCACCTTATAGAACTAAAAAAAACAGAACTTGAAGATGGAAAATTGAAAAGTTATTAAAACTTGTCTTCAAATTCATCCTTCCAAATCAACAGAACATGTAACAGATTGGTTTGCAGAAGCAGATTTATCACAAGGTGAGTTCATGCTAGGAACATCTTCAAGAGGACTCAAAGGAAGACAAGAGCCATGCAACTGCATGTCACAGACCATTTGTCGAAGCTCCGAAGCTTGTTCTTTCAACTCAACATTCTCTTGCACAACTCTATCATGTGACTCCGAGAAACTGTTGAGCTTATCAACTAGTTTATGATTCTCATTCCTTAGCCAAACAACCTGTGACCAAAGCTCATCAAGGTGTTTCTGTTTCCTCATTCGCGACCGGCGCGCTGACTCCCGGTTCGATATCATTCTTCGATGTTTTCTCTCGTTGATTAGTCCTTTGTTTTGCTCGTCCGCTTCGTCGGAGGTTGAGTTATTGCTTATGGATGAGGATGGAGGGCTGAAGTCTTGGAGAATTTGAAGAGGGGTTTGGTAAGTACCATAGAGGGGTGTGGTTTGGAACATGTTGTAGTTGCATGATGATGGATAAGGAGATGGATTGGGATTTGGGAGTAAATAATTGAGGTTTGTATTAAATTCTTTTGTTTGCATGGTGGAGTATAGAATATGATTGGATTTGGAGATGGAGGGAATATGAGTGGGACTATAAGGTATATATAGGAAGGAAAATTTGTGAAATGACCTCATTGAATTAATCTAAGGATAGGAACAACATGTCAATAATTTTTTCATCTTTTACTCTAGCATTAACAATAATTTTTTAGGATTCAATAATTGATCATTCTGAATTATTTGTTTTTCGGATAATTCAGAATAATCATTTATTCATTCTGTAAACGTGTAAGACTTGCGTGTTTTTTCGGATAATTCAGAATGATTATTGTTACGGAGCTATCAAAACTAGAATTTTGGTATTTCAAAAGAAAAAGTTGAATTACTTTAATTTGCATAAAAGAAATAGCTTTTAAGCTAAGAACTTCTTTTGATCCTTTTAAAAAAAGTTTTTTTTTTTAAAGTTTAAATAGGCTAATCAAACAAGCAAATATAACATAGCTTTATTCATGTACATGTACATATATAACATGCATATTCTTATGATGTGATGTTATGTAGGCTATGAGGTTGATTGAACAAACTATGTATGAATATGGATATGAACAAACATGTTACACACATACATGGATTATGGATAATCACATCCACAACATAAGTGACACAACGTGTGGAAGAGGCAACTTGGTTTAGTGGATAATAATCATTTTTGGACAAAAAAATATGCTTACATCATATAATTAAACATAGACAAAGGCATTTCATATCATGGGGAGAATAATAATTCAATTGGAAGACTGTTTAAGCAAAAGTAGGTGGTGAGAAGTCAATTTGTTATTTATGTGGAAGTGCGTAATGTGCTATTTTAAGTTGATTCTCTTTTAGATAATGGACATGTTTGATTAAATGACATAAAATTGGATTAATAAAAAAACATCTTAGTTATAATTTGTATTTCAAATAAAAAAATAATATATGTTTTGAACTGGCAAACGACCATGATGATTGACTTAATTCAGTCAACACGCGTCGATCACAGACATACGGGTGGACATGCATCCATAGACACTGCACATGACCAAATCTAATTTTTTATGAGAATGATTGATATACATTCAACGGTTATCCATGCTTTACATTGGACAACACATAGACAGTTATAACTACCCCGCTAATATAAATGTAATCTAAGTCATGATTAAATATGATTCAACTTATATTTAAAAAGTTTCACCTCAATCTCATATCTAAATATCATATTGTTTTCCTTTTTCTGAAGTACCTTCTTTGATCACTGAAATATGCCAGTCACCATTGTACCTAAATTATCTTAATGGTGGTTGTCTTTCATCTACCAGTCATTTTCAATTCTAGTACGAAATATTTGTGGCGTCGGTGGAGATCGATTTTCTTTCATCTTATCGAATTTCTTCAACTTTTAATTGTAACTACCTTTAACCCCACATATGATGGTTGGTTTAAATTCAACTCGGCCCCGAAACATAGTCATAAATCATTACCTCTGATCAACCATCAATATTCTTCAAGAGAACTCTATGACAATTCTTTCTCGCGGCATTATAGAACGTCCCCTACGAAAAGATCCCCAAGTTTTAACGATGATTTCTCAATTGTTGCACTAAGAAATGTGTCAAATCCTCATAACATGATCAACTTCATCGTCCTCACATATTAGTTCTCACGTTGAAGTATCTTTTCCAACAACTTTAAACCCCGTTTAGAGCACCCAATGCAAACAAACTCCTATTGAACATTTTTAATTTATTACAACAATAAAACACGAGACTCTTTTGCTTCGAAGATAATCAATAAAAGTTACAACTAAGAGTGCAACACAATTAGAGGTCCTACATCACGACTACATCAAAGTCATATTGGTGATCATTCTTTTCAACGTTGATTCACAATCATCTAGAACTCAAGAATGTCCAATGAAGCCTCGCGCTTCTCATTGTGAGGGTTGGATCCACCAAGAAATTTGTTCAAAAACTCCTTCAACTAAACTTTACCAGGGAGCTTAACTACACGAAGCGACTGTCAAACTTCATACTTTTCAAGAAGGAAAATAGAAAATGTTACATGTGTGTTGACTACATCGACTTGAAAAAGGCATATTCCAAAGATGCATATCCTCTATCTAACATAGATAAGTTGGTAGACAACTTAGTCGAGTATAAGTGTTTATCATTTATTGATGCTTACTTCGAGTAAAACCATATCCCATTGAATGAGAATTATCGGTAGAAGAAAACCTTCATGACTGTATATGCCAACTACATATACAATGTTATACCATTATCTTTAAAAAAAATGCAGGTGAAACCTACCAATGAATAATTAACAAGATCTTCAAGGATAAGATTGGAAACATGTTAGAGTTATACATGGACGATATGTTCGTTAAATATGGATAAGATAACCTACATAAAAGAAAACTTACATGTCTTATCACCCGCGTTCGAGGCTAAACTCAGAGAAGTGCATTTTCGGAGGCATGTACTGTAAGTTGCTTTTCTTATAGATCACTAAAAGGGGCATAAAAGTGAATCAAGAAAAAAATGTGATGTCATTATCAAGATGGAGACTCCCACGACCATGGAAAGAATTATGAAACTTACAATATGCTCACCGTTCTCAATGATTCATCTCCAGACCCTCCCAACACACACTTTCGTTCTATAGACTCTTCTAGAAAGAAATATAGTTTGAGTGGACACTAGAGTAGAAAAAGCCTTCACACTACAAAATAAAACCCTCTTTAAACACCTGGTCTTCTCCAAACCCATGACTCAGGAGATTTTATTCATGTACTTGGTAGCCTTAATAGAAGCAGTCATTAATGTCATCATAAGAGAGATGTGGATGAACCAACTTCTGTTCTACTTTACCTCTAAGGAACTACCAAAACTTGATACATGCTATCATAAGATAGATAAGCTTGCCTTACATTTGGTTCTAGCTTTAGGGAAGTTACGACGTTAATTTTTGTCCCATTCAATATTACTCAACCTTGGCCAACCATTGAAACAAGTACTCTTCAAGATAAACCTAGAAAGGCAGATGACAAATTGGGCCATTGAGATCTCGGAGATTTACATCTCATTCAAAAGATCATGTATTTGTTGATTTCAATATAGAACTCACTTTAACCATAATTGAACCTTGTACGAAGTGGATCATCTTCATTGATGGATCATCAAACAACAAAGGGAGCGAGAACTACATCATCCTCGAGAGTGGTGAAGGGATGATAGTAGAAGTTTATCTCTAATTTGATTTATCCACTACTAACAACCAAGTTGAATATGAAGCTATCGTTGGCAGGATCACTTTAGCATCAGAAATGGGAGTAGAAGAATTCAAATTGCATATAGATTCTCAGTTATTTCTCTCACATGTCAAAGGAGACACACAAGCTAATGATCAATCATTATTAAAGTATGTTGTTATGGTTTAGGAGAATATCAATTTGTTCAAAGCATATGAGGCCATAAATGTTCTAAGAGAGTAGAACACAAGGGAAAAAAATCTTATCAAAGCTGAAAAGCATGATACCGACCAACATTAATTATTCTTTAACCTAGAAACGCACAATAGACTTGGTCTCTCCACTCAAAAATTTGTGTTCGTAGTGACATTAAGGACTTCAGAAGCTTCATGGATCACACTAATCATGATCTACATTGAGAATAAAGTCCTAACAATAAACCATGTTGAGGTCGATCCCATTAAAAAAGAGCATGTTCATACTCAATTATAGGGCATAAGCTATATAGGAGAGGCTTGTCATCCTCATTATCAAAATGTTTAGAGCATGAAGAATTTGTATACACCCTCGTTAAAGTCCAGGATGATATATCCAAACAACATCTCGGAGGATGAACATTGCCTAAAAATGTCCTTATAGCATTATATACTGACCTTCCATGGTCCAAGATGACAAATAATATATGATGGAATGTGAATGGTTCTAGAAGCATAGAGATATTCAAATAGCCATTCATGTGAACTCAACATTCTAACAACTTCATGGCCATTTTCTCAGTGAGGCATGGATATATTGGGACCATTTTCACTTTCCCCGAGGTAGTTACAATTCCTTATATTTGTTGCAAATACTTCACCAAGGGGATTGAGACTGAACTTTTGGGAAATATCACAACCATTTACATTCAAAAGTTATTTAAGAAAAATATATTAGCCTGATATGAGATTCCATAATTCGTAGACACATAGAAGGAACCCAGTTTAAAAATAACAATTTGAAGAAAAAAAAACTCTTTTAGGACATGAGATTCATACTCCAATTCACATTAGTGAAACACCCCCAAACTAACGATAAGAAAAAACCTCTAACATATTATTACTAAAAGGACTGAGAAAAAGAAGAAGGCTTTAAGGACAATTAGGAAGAATAACTTCCACATGTCATATTAGCATATCGGGCCACAATTCATTCCATAATTGGGGGGGGGGGGGGGTGGCTTTTAGGCTAACAAACGTCTTTAAGGTCGTCATACCCATAGAAATGTGTGAGCTTAGCTGGAGAACGAAACATCCCCTTCATAGCGAGGAAACTCACCAACAATCTTGGAAGACTTAGAGTTTCTAGATAAAAATAGATCTTTTACCTCCCCTTTCGTTTTTTGTAGTTGGGTCTTTTGGTGTTTTCTTTTTCCTTTTGTTAGTTATGGATATTTACTATCTCTTGCATTTTTTGTTCATATTTAGATAGATAATAATAGACATTAAATATACTAATTTTTAAAAAAAACTATTGGTGTGTTGTTTCACATGCTCTTCATATGGCCGGACTAATGTAACAACCTATGGCATTGAAGCCATGATGAGGGGTAATGACTCTCCACCTCCTGCTAGATCATTCCAACAGTCACCTCCACCTCAAGCCAATAATGAAACTAATAATTCAAATGAAGATGGTGTTGATGAATCAAATAAAGATATTAGTGAACACATTATTAGTGAATTTTGATTTGGATTGTTTTCTCTTGTTAACTTGTTTGAAATTTGGATTTTTTTTTATTAATTTGGTTGGAAAAGTGATTATTAGTAGCTTGGTTGTGTTATTTTTAGTAATGTAACTCTAGAAGTATTTTTTATTGACTTTATAGTAATATTTAGCAGCTTAGTTGCTCTAACAATTTGAATGTGATTAATTTTGAAATTTTTTATTCAAATTAGATTTTTATTTTTATATTATTGTTACTTTGATATTTAACATTAATTATAATATTTTAAAAATTAATTAATTATAATTAATAAAAAAATCCCGAGAAAGAAATTATCTGTGGATTTTTAATTTGTTGCGATTTTTCCTGCGAAAACTTCAACAACCTGCGGTCTTATCTACATATTTATCTTTGATTTGAGTTTTTCCTATGCATTTTCCTGTAATTTTTACCTGCGACTTTACTAGTTAAAATAATTATTCAGATTTTAGTTAGGAACTGAAAATGACAGGAAAAACGCAGGTAACGCATTTCTTGTGAAGTGTTTTCCAAAATCCGCAGGAAAACTGAGTATTTGAAATTTAAAGAATGGTAAAAGTTAGGCATGTTAAAAGCTTTTAAATTATTTGTATTGCTTTTCATTTCGATCCTATTTATTTTGAGAGATTAGATTTTGAAGTTATGTTGCAAAGAAATTAAAAAGGAAGTAGTTGTTTTTTAGAACAAGAAATAAAGAAAAGTTTAAGAATTTAATGACTCAAAATCCACTCAAGCTCATAGATGAAGGGTCATCCAAAAACAACATATAATAACATGCAACTAGAAGCCAAAACCTAATTTAATCAGCAGCCACTTATGTTAATTTTTTTAATATGGTTAGGTAGTAATCATGTTCTATTTTAGTAATGACAACTTCAATAGTAATCTTAAAGTTAGAAGAAGAAAAAAAAGTAAAATCATTTGCTATTTATTCTCCACGCCTATTATATGACACAAATTAATTGTTAATTTATATCTATGATGTGTTCATTGTACAAAGCTAGCTGTTAAAAGTAAAAAGTAGTTGTGAATTTGCATAAGGTAATTTATATATGCATAGTGTAAGCCATTCATGAAAAGTTATAATATAATACCAACTTGCATTATGTTCTTGAGATGTTAAGATTATTGTTCCAAACCAGATGTGTTAATCTTTTTTCTTTTTAATTATTTGTATCATAATTATTTTGAACCTTAATAATATACATGAAAGTGAAAAGATATTACAGCCCTAATGGTGAATAAAATGATTAGCAAATTTATATAGATACATAAATAAATTATTATAATTTATTGGCAATCCATCAAGTAATTAGTCCCTCTTATACTTTAAGATAGGAGAGAGTGGGGCATAAGAAATTATATATATATATATATATATATATATATATATATATATATATATATATATATATATATATATATATATATATATATATAAACACACACCAGTACGACTCAGTTTAGAATAACACTCAATCATATTCCAATTATTATTTCCCTGCACCCAGTCACTTACCTAAAATAAATAGTTGGGCCTAAGACACGTTTGAGGTTTTCACATTAAATGCTTATGTTCAGATTATGTTCATCTTTTTCATTATATGTACTCAATAATATTCACCTTGACTAACATCAAGTCCATATGAATACTTCCTACATGACAATTATATTTTGACAACTAGGGAGTTACACTTTCTCCTTAACAGTGAAACCATGTAATAATCCTTGAACTTGTCATTAATGACTGACTTGTTTAACATATTAGATGTATTCTCTAAAGTATGAACTTTTTCAAGTAATATTTGCTCAAATGTGAGTAACTCTCTGATCTTCTAAAACCTCGCATCAATATGATTGATTTTGACATGATACATCTGATTGTTTTTCAAATAAATGACACTCTGACTAGCACAATGAAAATTAACTCCACCTTGCTCAATATCCAATTCTCTCACCAATTTTGTAAGCCATAAGACCTTTATAACAATTTCACCTTTTGTCATTTACTGTGCTTTAGTTGTCCGCATTGACCACTGTGGATTTAGCCGATTAATTCCAACAAATAGATCATTCTGCTAAAGTAAAGACACACTCAGTTGTAGACCTTGTATCATCTATATCACCAACATAATTTAAAGCAACATATCCTACAACTGAAGGATCACCACGTTCATTGCTAAGCATAATATCATGACTATTTGGACCATTCAAGAACATGAAAATCTACTTGTCTGCTTCCAAATAACGCTTGCCCATTTTAGAGATGAACTTACAAACTTAACTCACAACTCGTGTCAAATTTGATCTAGTTAAGACCATAATATACATTAAACAACCAACAACACTGACATAAGGAACCTTTAAGATATACTCAACTTCTGCATCTGTATTTGGACAATGATCCAAATAGAGCTTAAAATGATTCTCAACATGATTTTCAACATGATTTTATCAACATGATTTATCAACACGATTTTCATTCCATTTACGTCATTTAAATGATTAGCGGCGATTAATATATCATCAAAATACAATAACAAGAAAATACAAAAAACCATCATCAAAGATCCTAACATAAACACAATAGTCATACTCATTCATTATGTAGCCAATATAAAGTATTTATGAATCAAAGATCTTGTACCATTACCTTTGAGACTACTTTAAACCATACAAAGATGTCTTTAATTTACAAACTAGTCTTCCATGTGTAATGCCATTGAACCCCGGCTATTCCATGTAAATTTTCTTTTCTAAATTTTCGTGAAGCAATGTTATCTTAACATCCATCTGCTCTAAATGCATGTTCCGATTGGCTACCAAGGCTAACATTACTCTGGTAGAAGTATGTCTGACGAGTGGAGAGAACGTCTCATAATAGTCAATACCCTTCTATTGTGAGTACCATTTTCTACCGAAAAAATCCTTAAATTGTCAAGATTAAAAGGATTACATGTTCATACCTCTAATATAACCTTACTCTTTACAATGATTTATATGGTGACCTGTTGATAAAGTAACATGTTATGTTATCTACCTCTGCCCAAAAACCTTTTGATAATCCAATATTTAAAAAGAATGGCCTCTTTTCTTCTCACTTGGAGACTTATTCATTTTCTTTACCACACCATTATTTTTGTGTCTTACAAATTGAGAAATGCCTTTGAATACCATGTTCTTCACAAAATCTTTTGAAATTCGAATCAGCATACTCGGTCCTGTTACCTAACCGTGAATACTTGATTTTTCTTCTTGTTTGGTTCTCTACCTTTTCCTTTAACAACTTGAATTCGGTAAAGAATTCATATTTATGCTTCAATAAATACACACAAAACTTGCGAGGAAAATTATCTGCGAAAGCCACAAAATACCTTTAACCACCCATGGAAACCTCTTTGATATGCCCCATTTACATCAGAATTCACACAGTCTAAAATTACCTATGTTTTGTGTTTTATGGTCTTGAACCAAACAAGACAATGTTTCTTAAGTACATAATACTTTCACAAATATATATTGCAACTACGAACACCCTCCAATAAATTTATCTTATGAAGTTCAATTATCCCACACTCACTAAGATAACACATACACATATACCAGAGTTTGCTTGCACCATTATCAGGCTCAATTGATGCAACATAAACTACAACAATGTTCCCCAACCATTTGTAGATGTTACTGTAAGAACAATATTGAGTTCTACATCTGGCCTTTAGTTTTGATGATAATTGCACATGTTATCTATGAGAAAAATTATGTACTTTATGGTTTCTATCTAGTGTGTAGTTTTTGCTAGTTAGATTCTGACTCTGATAAGAGGACGTGTGACGTCATCAGATTCTGATCTCAAACACTCTGGAAGAAAACATATGTTGTACACTTGATAAAGTCAAGACTTAGAAACTCTTTTAATACAACAGTTCTAAGGAATGTTAGTAATGAGGTTTCTAATTGAGACTTTATAAGTAAGCCTAGAAGGATTTATAAGAAATGTGCTTCTAATGTTACAGCTCTGAAGATTCTGAAGATAAGGTTCTGGCGAACAGGTTTTGAATATTCTGAAGATACTATATACGAAGTTAAAGTTCTGAAGATTATGAAGACAAGCATCTGGTGAACAAGTTCCGAAGAATCTGAAGACAAAGTATGCACTTAATGAAATCTGAAGATTCTGAATACAAGGTTCTAGTGAATAAGTTCTGAAGACTCTGAAGACAAAGTATGCGCTTTAATGAAATCTGAAGATTCTGAAGACAAGGTTTTTGTTGAACAAGTTCTGAAGACTCTAAATATAATGCTTCTTGAAGACCAAGTGCTAAAGATTCTTATGACAAGGTTCAGTTGAACGAAGATATAAGATTCTGAAGATGGTTATTAAATTAAGTCTTTTTGAGAAGGAAAGTCACCTTGATGAGTGGACTAGAGTAACTTTGTTAACAATGAACCAAAATAAAAATAATTGTTTCTTTTATTTTTATTATCGTTGTTAGATTTATCTTTCTAATTCCGTAAAAGGGGACAAATTGTGAAACCCAATTCAATCCCCTTCCCCATTTCATGTGTTTCTCAACCTTCAATTGGTATCAGAGCTCAGGTTTTGTTATTGATGTTTATCAAACATTTAACTGTGCCAGATAAAGATCTAGACGAGGTTTTGAGAAAACACTCTGGTAAATCTACTCCTCCACCAGTTGTTCCAATCTCAAAAGATATTGATTCTATTGTTCACTATCAAAAGATTGAGAGTTGGAAAAATAAGCTAGAAAGATTCTTTATAGTAGGTGATTATGATCATGAAATACGAGAGTTGGGAACTTTGTATCTTTCTCAAGTGATGTTGATTCACGGCTTGGATGGAAATCCAAATAATATGAAAGATTATATGAATCACCAGGATGCAAGAAATCTTGTTTGCTGAAAGTTAATTCTTACTAAGTATGGGATGTTTTCAAATAATGATTGTGATGTCCATTTGACTTTCTCAGTATTGCTCATTAAGGATTATTTCATCTAAAAAATACAAAATTCTCTTATCTCTATTCGATAGCATGAAGACTTCAAGATAAATAATGTTAAAGATAAATTATTGAATAAGGATATCAGAAGCTTGCCATCAGAATGGAAGCTTAATCAAAATTGCTCGAGCGTACAGAAGAGTAAATCAACGTTTCTCCAGAAGAACTTGCGTGCTTGTATTCAGAATTTTTGAAGATGACCAATAGTTCAAAAGCTAAAGAGATCTTGGATCAACAAGAAGACTCAGATAAAGATGACGATAAGTTGTCACTTCTGTTCAGAAGGTGTTGTTCATCTTAAGAATAAGAATCTACATATTAGATCTCAAGGATCTAAGAATGTTGGTTTCTCAATGTCTATCACTAATGTAGAGAAGTCTGCTAACAAGAAATCACTTTCTACAAGTGAAATGAGTTATGTCAGTTTAGATGAATCTACCTCGACTTCAAAAGTACAACCCTATGAAGAAAGCATGAAATGCTTAAAGGAAAAAGGTTGAAGAATACAAGAGTTGTTTCTATGTCCTATGAAGATATCAAAGAAGAAGAATGAAATAACATAGGATTCTCAGCTGATGTTATAACATATGATGTAGAAGGTATCTCCAAAAGGATTCTGACTGTTTGCACAAGAATGAAGACATCTACTCCAATTCTGAAAAGCTTCGCAGATTTCTGAAGCTATCAGAAAGTAATACATGCATATGTGTACTTGCTAGATAAAACACACAATGTATCTAATTGACTGCTAGAATCAACAGTTTGAACCATATTTACAGAATTGGATGAGAACCGATTCCATTTGGGTAATTATTCTTCCAATGCCCAATCTATTTGCAACTATAAAACTCACTTATTTCTGATTATTGGAATTAAATCTCTATTTTTTAGAACCTACTTTACTGTAGTCTCACCCATGATTTTGACCCATTAGCTTATAGGTTGTTGCCTTGAGTTCTTTCCTCTACACTTTGTCGCCTTTAAGAAAGAGACAAAGTATATCTATAATTACATCAACACTGATAGATTCTTTCTCTTAGGTAATAGTCATCAAGTGCTAATAAAAATCTAGTAGCAAGCACAACAAGATAATTGTCATATCTTCCTTATAAATATTCACCTCAAACCTCACCAGATTGGTGATTATGTTGTTGAAGACATTAACCTATTGTTGCAAATCAAATATTTTCTACATTTTTAGAGTGTATAGTCGTTGCTTAATGAATACTTTGTTTATCAGTATCTTTGTCATATACTCACTCTCAAATTTGTCCCAAACCTCCTTCGATGTCGTTAGGTTTAGGATATACTACATCACCTTGCCAAAAATACATAGGAGAATCAATCCCAACATCTTCTCCTTCATCTCTTTCCAATCAATATCCTCCATATGTCGATCAATTTTGTCTCACGCAATACCTTTTATAAATTATTTTGAGAAAAATCCTTAACCTTACTTTTCCATGATTTGGAATAACTTGTCCCATTACATGTCACCTAAATTTTTTCACTAGGGTTAATCACCATATAATACCAATTGTTAGAATAACAACCCGTATAAGAGATTAAAGAGAAACGAAAGTAAAGATAATGAAAATGATTGATCTTTGTTAAAATAGTTCGGCCAATAGGGTATACCTTTACGACTATAAAACAACTATAGTTCCTTCTTATTTTTGTAATAATAAGGTTACATTTTTTTTTATAGTAAACATCATTCCATTAAGTGAAAAACCAATAGACATTACAAAAATCAAGACATACATGACATATGACATATACCTCATTCATAGTCTAGCAACATCTCTAAAAATAAAACTAGATAGACATAAAAGACATTAAACATAGTTTGATCACAAGTTAAGAAGACACAATGAATCCAGAAACAACCACATATCATACATCCATCCATTATCTTAAGAACAACAATAGTGACAATATATGAATGAGAATCCATTGTCTTTTTCCAAATCCAATTACGATGATTTCTTTGATTTTTGTTTGTGCATTTCGACTAACTTTAGTCTCGAGATTGTCCACTTTTATCGAATATGCAAAGGTTAATTGATGACTTGAGATAGTGTTGCTCCAAGACACAAAACTCTTTGGAGGTTTTTTATCAAACACATGGAGTGTGAAATTATACCCCAAAAGACAAAGAAAAAAAAACAGACAACACTAAAACATAAATAGATAAATCTGATGGAATAATAAACTGCAACCAGTAGAGAATCCATGGCGGCTAGGGATGGAAATATATCAGATCAACTAATAGGGGTCTGGGCCTTAGCTATACAGGCCCAGATCATATTTTTCTTAAATAAAAAAGATCTGTGTTTTTTTATAAGTCTAGTAAGCTAAACATGCTAGGTCGTGTGTCATAAAAAAACTTTTTAAATCTATCAGACTGACATATTTAAATTAAATTAAATATTATTATTATTATATTACACTTTGAACATTAAATTAAAAAAAAAAAAAAAACCTTTTAAACCTATCAAATTGACCTGATACATGTTTGAAGTTTTCACATTAAATATTGAGTTAACATTATATTCCTCTTTTACTTTATATGAATCATGCTCAACCATTTAGAGCATTTTTACTTGTCATTTTATAAAACAACTGACTTTAAATTTTATAGGACATCAATAGTCTTCACAACAGTACTACATCAATACCTAAATTTCAATGTTAACTATCATTACTTTAACAAAATTTATGTAATTCAATGAATATCATATCAGAAAAAAGATGGAACAATTTCATTCTCCCATATATAGAGTTCTATTAGACACTCTCATTTAGTGATTTTATTCTATATGCTTCTTTCTTTTCTAAAACAGTTGTAAGATATGTATGGAAGATAGTTCAATCTATACATTACACAATAGAAATCTTAATAGATTAAATTCAAATCATTTGATAATATGAATTAATCCTATTCTTCTAACTTTTTTTAAACACAAATGAATTACATTTTTTTTTTAATGAAATTCAACTAAGTGGATATATATATATATATATATATATATATATATATATATATATATATATATATATATATATATATATATATATATATATATATATATATATATATATATATATATATATATAAGTGTTCCACAAAATCAAAATCTTAAATTAGATTGAGAAGAACTAGAACAAATATCTAGATTAGGAAAATGCATAATTCTCCCTAATAAAGAAGATTGATTGGTTAAAAATATAATAAGACAGATTTTGACCCCTCTTTCTTTTCTTGTCTTTTCATTGTTTTATCCTCACTTCAACTCTTCTAACTTGTTGGAATGAGCATAAAGGTAACTTCATGATTATAAGTTGGAAGAAGAAAAAAATCGTGTATTGTTGACTTTTTGTACTTGTGTACTACTACACATTATTTTGTCCACAATGGTCAAATGTTAATTCATCACATAGCTTGAAATTCAAAGTTTATAATCATGAAATTTAGAATATAATTGGCAATGTCTTAACATATATACATAGAATTTTAGAATTTATAGCTTTTCTAATGTGAGAGAATTGTTGTCTTTTGTTAAATAATGGTGGGGTTTAAAGTTTGGCCAACCCAATATGGAGTGAGTCTCGTATTTAACAAATGAGTATGTATTTTTTAAGTAGACCAAAATGAACCATCTATAAAATATTGTTGAATATGATTTTCATTTATTATAACTGATATACGTGTGAGATATTTGATCGAATTTAAGTATGGTCGAATGGTAGTTTCTTGGATCGTTAATTCGACAAAATCTCAGTATGTCGTTGAAGTCTGTTTACATGTTGTAGTCGAAGTATGCTAGAAGTGTTAGCATGTCGAATTGGACATGGGTATTATGCATAGATTATTTAAGTTAATTTGTTCTCTAAGTTAGCTTGTTTAATGGGTCTGTGTAAAAGCTCATTAGGTTAGTATGTTAGTTTTTCTTCTAAATAGTATGTTAGTCTCTCATCTTTTTTATAAGGTGCAAATCCTGATTAGGGTGAGAAATGTTATTTGTTGTGTTATAACACTTGTAATCTTGTTTCAAAAAGAAAGTAAAGAATAACAGTTTATAACCAATTTCATCATGTTTTTCTTATTTCTCCTTTTCTACCCATGTGGGTTTCTTGCTGATCAAGGAACCAATTATACTTTGTTATTCGGATATTGTTTTCACAAAAAATGGGTGCGGTAAGCGTGGAAACGATGTCGTCAACAAAGTATGAGATTGAAAAGTTCACTAGAGTGAACAATTTCGATCTTTGGCACTTGAAGATGAAAGTCCTACTGTTCAACAGGGTTGTCTGGAAGTGTTGAAGGGAAAGGTAGCCATGAACATTGAGTTAATGGAAACTGAAAAGAAGGTCATGATAGAGAAATCCCACAACACCATATTATTAAGCCTTGGTAATAAGGTTTTACGCCAGGTTTCAAAGGAGACGATGGTGTCAGGGTTCTGGGTGAAACTCGAAAGTTGTTACATGTCCAAATCGCCGGTGAATCGACTCTACATGAAGAAAGCTTTATATTCATTCAAGATAAGTGAAGACAAAGTGTTGACTAAGCAGTTGGATATGTTCAACAAGTTGATTCTTGATCTTGAAAATATTGATGTAAAGATCGATAATAAAGATCAAGCGTTGTTGTTGTTGTGCACCTTTTCCAGAACAAATGCTCACTTCTAATCAACTCTCATGTATGGAAGGGAGTCCCTGAGCTTTGAAGAAGTTCAATCATCCTTGTATTCTACGGACTTGAACGAACAAAAGGAGCATAAACTTTCAACGGTTGGTGAAGCTTTGACCTTTAAAGGGAAGTTCTTGTGAAAGGATGGTAAGTTCGAAAAAAAGAAGAGTGGAAGTCAACAGAAGTCTTATAGTGGTGATGCATTTGGCATTCGATGTTATCACTGTAAGAAGGGGGTCGTACAAGAAAAGTATTCCCTAAACGCCTGAAAGATCATGGAGGTAAGGATAATGGCAATGCAACCAATGTTCAAGATGACTTCAACTCATCTGATGTTCTAGTGGTTTCAAGTGGTGACTCAAGAAAATAGTGGATTATGGACTCAATAGCACTTGGCACATGACTCCAAAAAAGACTTGTTCGAGGAATGTGATCAAGATGGTGCATCTGTATTGCTTGGAAACAATAAAGCTTGCAAGAATTCAGGTGTTGGATCTATGAGATTCAAGCTTCATGATGAGTCAATAAGGTTGTTGACTGAAGTCAGGTATGTATCTGATTTGAAGATAAATTTAATTTCTCTTGGTAAATTTGAAAAAAAGGATATGTTTTCAAATGTGAGAAAAGTATCCTAAGAGTCAATAAGGGGTCGATAGAAGTCTTGAGAGGCGTGAAAAGACAATGTTTGTATACCCTTGAGGCTGAAGTTGTAAGTGGTTCTGAAGATATTGCATCCACGAAACCTTTGACGAAGAGAAATTTGGCACATGAGATTGGGATAGATCAGCAAAAGGGTCTGGTCAAACTGGGGAATCAAAATCTTCTTGGTGGAGACAAAGTGAAAAAGATGAAATTTTGTGAACCCTACATACTTGGAAAAGCTTGCATAGTGAAGTTCAACGAAGGCAAACAAAGAACACATGGATCCCTTGATTACATCCATGATGATCTTTAGGGGACCTGCAAGGTGTCCATCACATTCAAGAGCAAGGTATTTCCTATCCATAATTGATGATTATTCCATAAAGTTATGAGTATTCATCCAAATGACTAAGAATGAAAGTTTTGAGAATTTCAAATTTTGGAACGCTCTGGTCGAAAATCAGACTGGTAGAAATGTCAATAGATTGAGAATCTAAAATGTACTTGAATTTTGAAAAGAGGTGTTTGTAACACCCTAATTTTTCTCCTAAGATTGTGTTTTCATTTGCATACAAACAAGATCATGCACTGGTTCTTCTATCCTTTCTGGTTGCAGGTTTATGCCTCACTAGAGATCAACGTTGCTTTTGTGTTCCTTTTATTTGTTTATGCTTACTAACATCTAATCAAAATCCAAAAATATTTTGTTTTCTTTTATCAACATTTTCAGGGGAAGTACAGGTTAAAAATACCATAAATAGCAGTCCCACAACTTGAATGAATTTCACTGATAAAAAGTCAAAGTTGATCTGCAATCATGTCAATTTATATGATCATGGATCCCTCAAGTTTTAATTGATTTATTCAAGGAATTCCAAGGTTTATGTGTTTATTTCCATGCCTTCTTTGACGCACAAAGGAATCGAGCCAAAACAACAACAATGCAATCAAAAGGGAAGAAAAATTCAAATTTTGGATTGGTTAATCGATTAACTAATGTGTTAATCTATTAACCTGGTCAAATTTTGAAAATTTGTTTTAATTCTGCAACATCTCAACCCTTGATCTCACTTGTAATATTCTAAATCACATCATTTTAATTCCCCTACATCACTTTGATCATTTCCCCCCATACACCTTCATTAATCACCACTCTTTTATGAATTTACCTCCAAATTTGAATTCCAAGCCTAAATTTGATTTCTCAAAGCAAATTCCATTCCACCAAATTCCCATACCTAAACTCTTTAAATAACACCCTCATTTCATTCATTTCTCAAGCTTTAGAAATCCAAAAAACCTCTTGCAAAATATCTCCCAAACCACAAAATTCACCAAAGCTCATTTTCTTCCTTTGAAAGTTATCAAGAATTTGCATTGAATTCTTGATTAACTTTGAGCTAAACCTTCATCTATTTCATTTTTCTTCATCAATTTCAATAGATCAAGCTTGCTTGTGGATTAATTTGGATTTTGTTCTAATCCTTGAAGTGGTAATTCATCTCACCATTGTTACACCTTCACCTTCATCATCCATGATGTAGATCCTTGGTGTTCCTTGTTGTTGATCCTTTGGATCATATATTATTATTTGATTGCAGGGTTCCACTATTATTTTCACTTTAAAATTCGTGTTAATTCAGTTCATGATCATAAGGTGTTTGGAAAATGTTTTGAAAGAGGATCATGCTGAATTTTAGCTAATATTCTACTTCTGATGCAGTGTTAATCAATTAACCAGTTGTAGTACAAACTGGTTAATCGGTTAACCATTGTGTTTTTAACGCAGGATTCAAATTTTGTTATGTTAATCGATTAACCAAAGTATAATCAATTAACATTGTTCCATAAGTGATTTTTGGCTCTGTTTTGTGACTATTTTGCCTTCTCTTCCCCCTTCTTCCCCTCTCGTCTTATTTTTACCTTGAGAGACATTTTTTAGAGTGATTTCTCTTTAATTTCAATGGACTTTTGGTGTAGATTAGAGTAGATAATATTCATTAGTTCAAATCTATCTTTAAGTGAATTATTCAATTCACTTTAGGTGCTATGAATTAGTGATATATTTTCACACTTGAATCCACCAAGATAAGTGATTGAACTTAAATATGAAAGGATATCATAAGTGGGACTCAATTTTTTATTCATCTTTATTTTTATGCGGTATCACGTTAGGATGACGATTTACATATTGTTCATCTCTCATGCATTAACATACATATTATATTGGGCGGCCTCATTTGTAGGGTAATTACTTCATAAATTACTCGGCGACTGCTTAGCATAGACCTAAATGTGTCCCTATCTCAGAATAAAAATCCAATTGGATACTTGCACTTTCGTGGATTGGACCTTGATTGGTCGTGCCACCCCAATGTTGATTAATTATTTGCATTAGATCCACGACTTTTGATGCTTGATGCGTAGTTGCTTTGAGTATCCCAATCTTCTTTCAAGTGTTCATCAAATTTGGGTCTAATTGCATCGGTTAATCATTATAGTGTAAGATACTAAGCGGAATCGGTGTTGCCTTCTCGGTTTGGCACTAGGTGCCTTGTTATTTTTTTCGTTGTGGATGATTAAGTTCACCATACCATTATTATGTAGATATTATTATTACTAATACTATATTACTATTTTACTTTCTTCTTGCACCATATCCTCTTTAATTTTCCTCTTGTTCCCTTCTCCTCTTTATTTCATGCTTTATCATCTATCATCATGTTTATGTTTATATATCTTTGTGCTTTTCTTTTCTTTTGTCCTTTGGCCACCAAAAATATTAATAAAAG
Source organism: Lathyrus aphaca (assembly GCA_963966055.1). NCBI lineage: Eukaryota > Viridiplantae > Streptophyta > Magnoliopsida > Fabales > Fabaceae > Lathyrus > Lathyrus aphaca. The sequence goes on along the minus strand of OZ014525.1, from coordinate 479,901,737 downwards.
ATTAAACCTCTAAAATACTTGTGATCCTAATCTTGGACTATGGTTATTATCCTTTGCATTGGAATTGGAGTTTTGGACTTAGATTATAGGACACCTTCCCTTTTCTTTGATCATCACAGAGTTGTTACTTTAGCCTTTATTTGGTCACTTGCTAGCTTATACTTATAAGGATGGAACTCTTTTTCTTATGCTTGGAAGTATCATCAAGTTGGTTAGATATTTCCTCATTTATCTATTTTATTTTATTTTTAGGATAGCCTCTTCATCTCCTCCCTTCAATTTTCAAAACCTTCTCTCTTTTTCAAAGGATTCTTGTTTTAAAAACCTTCACCACTTTAACAATTAAAACCTTAACTCTTGTCAAGTGACTTTTACTTCTTCTTTTCTTTTAATAAATGTCAATAAACTTAATCATTTTGACTTCAATTCAAAAATAAAAAGAACCAAACTCACTCAAGTTGTTTTGTGCATTTGTGCACTTCTTTTGTTTTCTTTACAAGTTTAGACTATGAGTCATTTTTTATAGTTGGGTGCAACTCTCTCAATCTCCATGGTTGTAGTTTGATGTAATTGAGTCTCTTGTCATTTTTGGGAGTTTAGTGGCATACTCGTCGATTTTATCCGAGTTGGCGCCCTCTCCATAATGATGTATGAGTCCATGTCATCATTCTCATGATAGATTTGTAAGGCTATCCACTTGAAAATGACAAATTATTTTTACTTATTAAAATCAATCAAAACTAACCAATTTTCACTATTTGTACCACGAACTACGTGGTTTTGATCTTACATTTCACATTGTGGGTACGTAGGTATGAGGTGGTAAACCTCTCCAAACACAAAAACATTAAAAATTAACTTTTTTATCATCCCCTCACTTTCATTTACCAAACCATTTTCAAACCAAAAGCGTAAATATTTCAAAGAGCTCCCGTGGAGTACCACAGACATTTTGGGTACTAACACCTCCCATTTTGTAACCAACCCTCTTACCCTTTCTCTGTTTTTTTCTTTAGCTCTATGCTTTTAGATTCATTTTAGGATTTATTCGCTCTTTTTTTCTTTTCCTTTTGGAATAAAATAAAAGCACGGTGGAGACTCTATTTTCATTGAGTTAAGTTAATCAATAGCTTACACTCACGATTTTTACCGCTAAATAAAAGTGGAAAATCTCCTAGGGAGTAATCTCTATGTGGGTTAGGCCTACTTTGATTTATTTATTGCTTTGGTTTGATTTATTTGTTATTGCTTGTTCTATTTTGGTTTGGTGATCCTCTGTGAGTGAGATAGATCTTGTACCCGGATCTGAGTGAGCTTATGATAGGACGGTGATATATTCGAGGAGATATGCATGGAGTAGTCTTGTGTGATGTCGATTCGAGAATCACCACTCAGTTAGGCTCCCTCAGATTAATGATGTCATGACGAGTAGTCTGTAAGTATATGAGTGTGCCTAAGAGAGGGGAGTGAATTAGGTGTTAGATAATTTTTTATTTTGACGGTTGATGATTTTTACTTTTCTAAGATTTCTCGATGATGGAAACGGTAAAAATGCGGAAAGTAAAATGGACACGGCGATATATAGTGGTTCCCCTCACAATCCGAGAGTACTCCACTCCCCTTTCAACAAGAAAGAGGATTTACTATGGTTTTGGACAATGCAATATATTCTGCTTCGTCCGTGCTAAGTGCGACACATGCTTGTTTCTTGCACGCCCACGACACTAGTGCATTCCCGAGAATGTGACACGTACCACTTGTGCTTTTTCTATCGGTCTTACATCCTGCATAATCAATGTCAGAATAACCAATCAAAGAACATATACTGCCTCTTGGATACCATAGTACAACGTTTGTTGTTCCTTTGAGATACTTCATGATCCTCTTCACAGCAGTGAGATGTGACTCCTTCGGATTTGCTTGAAAGCGTGCACACAAATACACACTAAACATTATGTCAGGACGGCTTGCCGTCAAATATAATAAGGAACCAATCATACCTCGATATTTTATGATATCAATTGAATTACCTGATTCATCTTGATTAACATACGTTTCGGATCCCATTGGAGTAGACATTGTCTTGAAATTATCCATATCAAATCTTTTCAATAATTCCTTGCAATACTTGGACTGGTTGATGAAAATGCCATCCTTTGTTTGCTTGGTTTGTAGTCCAAGAAAATAGTTCATTTTTTCCATCATGGATATCTCAAATTCTCCTTGCATCATTAGGGAAAACTTTTCACATAGTTCCTTGTTCGTTGAACCAAATATGATGTCGTCGACATAGACTTGAACCAATAAGGTGTTTCCTTTTATTTTCTTAATGAACAATGTCTTGTCAACCTTTCCTTTTACAAATACCTTTTCACAAAGAAAGTTGTTGAGGCGGTCATACCACGCCCTTGGGGCTTGCTTTAAACCATAAAGGGCTTTCTTCAACTTGTAAACATGTGAGGGATTCTTGAAGTCTTCAAATCCCAGAGGTTGTTTGACATAGACATCTTCATTGATGTAGCCATTCAGGAAAGCGCTCTTGACATCCATCTGGAATAACTGAAAATTAATTGAACAAGCATAAGCAAGCAATAATCGTATAGCTTCTAACTTTGCTACCGGAGCAAACATTTCATCAAAATTGATTCCTTCCTCTTGGTTGTATCCTTGTGTGACCAATCTTGCTTTGTTTCGAACTATGATTCCATTCTCATCAAAGGAAGGTGTTGGAAGCTCTACAGCAAGAGAATCATGAACTCCTCGAAGAAGTCACAACTCTGAAGGATAGTATGAAAGGTTAAATGCTATGATGGAGAATTTGGTGGCTGCTCAAAATCAGCCACCCCCTCCTCATTCTCTGGTTCAACAGACAATCATCTATGAGATTATCACTATCTTGATTCCTGTGGAACCTGTTATTTCTTCTCGTTACTATATGCATGCTAGTACACCGTGGGGCATGCTGCCTAGTTTCATTCCTGAGGGTTATCATCCTCTTCTTCCTGATATTCATATGATTGCTCCTCTTCAGCCTGTGATGACTACAACACCGCATGTGATTCATACTACTCTGTATATAGAATAGGTGATTTATCATGCTGATCCTAGTGGGGGCGTTGGTGTGAATGAAAGGCATGATGATTTTCAAGGTCGATTTAATGAAATGTAGAAAGAAGTTAAGGCTTTAAGAAGTAAAGAGTTATTTGGGAAAGATTGTTTGGTTCCTAATGTCAAAATTCCTCACAAGTTCAAACTGCCTGAGTTCGAGAAGTACAAAGGCAATGCTTGTCCACTGAGTCACTTAACCATGTATGCCAAGAAGATGTCTACTCAAACAGACAATAATCAGCTTCTGATACATTAATTCCAGGACATCTTAATTGGTGCAGCACTGAAGTGGTACATAGGTCTGGACAATAACCAATTCAAGTCTTTCAATGATTTGGGAGAGACTTTTGTGAAATAGTATAAGTATAATGTTGATATGGCACCGGACAAAGATCAACTTTGTGTTATGTATTAGAAAGACAAAGAAACATTCAAAGAGTATGCACAGAGATGGAATGAGCTTGCAGGTCAGGTTAGTCCTCCATTAGAAGAGAAAGAGATGATGAAGATCTTTTTGAAGACTTTAGGTTCTTTCCATTATGAGTGGATGATCGCAAGTGCTCCAAGTGATTTCACAGATATGGTGAATATGGGAATATGGTTATAAGAAGGTGTCTGTGAAGGATGGATGAGTAAAGAAAGCGATTATGGTTCAAATTCTAAGAGGTTTGGTTTTGGTAAGAAGAAAGAAGGTGAGACTAATGTTGTGTCTCGTGAGGGATATAGGAGACCTCGCAGTCAAGAAGTCCATCACCAACAACATGTAGCTTCAGTAATTCCAATGATTAATATGGCTCCAACTATTCCAGTGGCTCCGAAGTATCAGCCTCGTTTTCAGTAGACTCGTGTGCAACAAAATGGTAATAAACAGAGTCGTGCAAAGGCAGACTTTGATCCCATTCCAATGCCATATGAAAAATTGTTTCCATCATTGATTGAGAAGAATATTATTTAGACGAATTCTCCACCTTCTGTTCCATAGGTTATTCCATGGTGGTATAAGCCAGAAGCTCATTGTACTTTTCACCAAGGCACCCCGGGGCATGACATTGAGAATTGTTATCCATTGAAGTATGAAATGCAGAAATTGATAAGGAGTAACATTTTGTCTTTCAATGAAATTAACCCAAATGTTAAGACAAATATGTTGCCTAATCATGGTAAAATGTTTGTGAGCATGGTGGATGGTTGTATGGGCCTATTCAAGATTTATGATGTCCGTTGGATACGAAGATCTTTGGTTGAGAGGCATGCTTTCTTAAGTGAATACCACGACATTGATCACGATTATGTTGCTTGTTGCATTTTCTCGGTGAATCCTCGTGGTTGTGTAATTGTTAAGAGAGATCTCCAGAAAATGATGGATGAAAATTTGATTGAAGTAACAACAAAAAGGGATGACTATGAAATGAAGTGAATGTCATTGTGCCTCAGTTCAATATTCCTGAGCGGGTGGTTATTTATTTTGATAGTCGTAAGTCTGTTGTTACTCCCTTAGTGATCAATTTACCTGGTCCAATGCCATATGAGTCTAATAAAGCTATTTAATACATATATAATGCTACAATGTTAGAAAATGGTAAGGAAGTTCCTATTCCCTCTCCAAAGTTTATGGTTAGCATTGCTGATGTGACTAGGGTTACTCAAAGTGGTAGAGTTTTTGCTTTGGATCCTCCAAAGAGAGCAGAAGATGTAAGCATGAGTAAACAAGTTCAGAAAGAAGATATTGTTATCCAATCAGGCCAATTCAATGAAGACGAGGTTTTAAAATTGATAAAGAAGAGTGAGTACAACATTGTTGAGCAACTATTACACACTCCTTCTTAGATATCAGTTTTGTCACTCTTAATGTGTTATGAGGCTCATAGGCAGTCTTTGTAGAAAATTCATGAACAAGCTTATATGGACCTTGATGTGACTGTCAATCAGTTCGATAGTATTGTGGCTAATATCACATCGTGAAACAATTTGAGTTTCTGTGATGATGACTTGCCTGAAGAAGGAAGGAATCATAATCTGGCTTTTCATATTTCGGTGAATTTTCAAGATGATGTTATTTCTAATGTGTTGTTTGATACCGAATTATCCCTGAATGAGATTCCAATGTCGACATTGTCTAGGCTTGTGTACCAAGGTGCTCCCATGAGGTATAGTGGGATTATTGTAGAAGCCTTTGATGGCTCGAAGAAAACTAGTATTTGTGAAGTTGATCTCCCTATTTTGATTGAACTATTTGTATTCCAAATTACTTTCCAGGTAATGGATATACATCCAGCTTATAATTGTCTCCTTGGAAGACCCTGGATTCATGAGGCAGGGGTTATGATCTCCACTCTCTACCAGAAGCTGAAGTTTGTGAAAAATGGGAAGTTAGTGATTATCGGCGGTGAGCAAGCTATGCTAGTAAGCAATTTGTCATCCTTTTCCTATATTCATGTTGAAGAAGACGTCAAAACATCAAGACCTTTTTGGTCATTGTCAACAAATCATTATAAACTCAACTATTAATATATAATAACTCATGAACAACAAAATAAATCACTTAAGCGTTTCCCCTTCCGGATGCTACATATACTAAAGCAAGACACTAGACACTCTACAAGATTAGTCTAAATAACTTCGAGCTAGAACTTCATGCACCGCGAACTCATCTTGGTTATTTGCACGTTACCCATGTAGAGGCAACATTCAAATAGGCGGAGTGAGTAATCACAATTAATTATATGACATATAAGAAATAGATATCATATGTATAACAATTAAATCACCACAACATAACAATCATGTGCTTCACACTCAAAACAACAACAACATCATATTCATCATAAAACGTCATACTCTAATGAATAATCAAAAAATTGACTTATCATAAAACATCGTGCAATGCCACATGTAATGCAAATGCACTTCATTAGACTCGTGCATAGGGTACCGACAAACATCATTGATGACTTATTCATCATTATCTCCCAGGATCCCCACCAATAGGATTGGTTCCCGCTTGGAACCATAGCACATCACAATTTGTACTTAACCTGCATAATGGGATTAAGGCCATCACTAGACCTGAACGTCCTATAAATCTTCATTGGATTTTCATCCTGCAAAACATCACTGGACATCTCGTCCTAATAAATACTATGAATGCATGATGTGCAACAACACAAAATACGACCACAGCTAGTCAAAACATATCATCATTCATCAAATATCATTATAATCGTCATGTACATCCTAATCATCATAATTGTCATAAACATCTTAATCATCATAATCGTCATAAACATCTTAATCATCATATTCGTCATAAACATTTTAATCATCATATTCGTCATAAACATCTTAATCGTCATAATTATCATATTCTTTTCACATACCTCATATATAAACACATCATAGACAACACATCATCATTCATCATAATAAACACTAAACAATTTACTACAAAAGATCATCATAACAATTTGTACAGTAAAACACACATAATTACTTTGACATGTAATCCCGTCACCTAAGTCACGACACAATCACTAGATAACCACTTCTCGTGCTTCATATTATTTTATCAGAATATACTTCTTTACGACATTCCCCAAATACTTCAAACAACATGTAAAACCGACTCATAGTTTGAAAGGTATAAATCACATCTATCACATACTATCATACACATAATTCAGAAATTGCATCATAGTTAATACAATATCATTCATAATACAGACATCACAGAATAATTTTACTATAGGTTTGTTTCTAAAGATTCACACAATAAGTATACTTGTACTATTTTTAACATAAAATCTCCTTATTCAAAACCACTAACACATTACTAGAAATATATTTGTTATCCTTCTGTATCATAAATCTTCATAATATAATCCAATCGTCTAAGACCAAATGTAAACCAGAATTACAGAAGTGCAGACAGAAAAATAAAGAATTAATTATGGCAAATGTGGCGAGTACCACACCCAACCGGTGGCATTCACCACCCTTCATTCAAATAGATTCAAATAAGTGGCAGGTTCTACTTATATGAAATATGGCTTGCGCCACCTCTTGCACTATGTGGCTAGTGCCACTCTTGTACTATGTGGCTAGCGCCACTTCTAAGGACTTCATGTTGCAGGAGCAACTTGAATCATAGTGGCTTGCGCCAGCTACAATAAACAATGTGGCATGAGCCACTAAAAAACTTCCTAGGGTGGAAACCGCCACCCATTCCTGAAAGGGAGCATCTTTTGTTCCCAATTCCCAAATTCCTCAGTCACCGGTTATTCTCACTTTCGACTCCGATTCTTGGACAGTTTCCAACAATCGTTCCTCAACTCAAAATCCCAATTCTACGTATTTCCACCGACCAAATTAAATCCTTCTGATGTACATCACCGATCAAAATCAACAACTTGTCAAATATCTATCAATTCCATTGATTTTAATAACAACAATTACACACCAATAAAATCAATAATCAATGATTTCGTATAAATGTCAAATTCATCATGGATTCCCATCCCTCAAAACCCCAAACCATTCACATACAATCTACACCTTATATTAGTTATAATGAAAATTAATACTCTCCATACCTTAGATGTCAAACCCTTAATTCCATTGCTTGAAACCTTCGAGAACCTCTGCGCCCTAGCCTTTCCATCTATGTTCCTCATAGCGCTTCTCTCAATTACGATCGATAAAAGTATTCTTTCTGACAATCCAATTTTATGTTTTTCTTCTATTAACCCATTGAGTCTCAATATGTCATTCCGTCTTTAACCTCACTTATCCTCCCAAAAATACCAATTTACCCTTGATCATTCTCCTCTTATTTTAAATAATAATAATAATCCAAATAATATTATTCTATTATCTTTATTAAAATAATTCTGGATAATCACTAAATTCATCAAAATACACCACACTCATCATAAACACATCTCACACCATAATATCTTGCCAAGTTCAATGATAAATCCCGAATATTCATTATAAACCAATTAAATAAATATTCTAAATTATTTTGGGGTGTTATACTTGAAACTGGTCAGTATGATGGTTGGGGACGAGTTATTAATGTTGTTGACAACAAGGAGGGAGTCGGTCTCAGTTTTGCGCCAGGATTGGTTGCCAATGAACCAAGGAGTATTTAGGAAAAATTTCGAAGTGTTGGGTTTATCAACATCAAAGATCATTCCGTTGATGTCATCATTGAAGATGATGAAGATGAAGAAATGCCTAACTTTGTTACGCATGGAGTGATTTTCCAAAACTGGATTTCTATTGATGTTCCTTCTATTGTTCATGCTTCAAATTAATTTGTTTTATTTTCTTTCAAAAAAAAACTCCTTTCACTTTGCCCAAGGTGAAAGTGAAATTTTCCGAGCTTTGTTTCAAATTTTTATTGTCATCAATATAATGTTATTTTGTTTATTCCATATACGTTTTTTCTTTTTGCTTTATTCTTAAAAATGGTAACATAAAAAACTGAATAATAATAATAATAATAATCATTGTTTATCTGCATAATGTTTGCACTTTTTCATACTCTAAAATCAAAATAAATCATTGTGCAGATTGATTGCTAAACCCATTGAAAACAATGATCCTACGTCCACTCCCAACTTTGAATTCCCTGTGTTTGAATTTGGAGAAGAGGATGTTGAAGAGATTCCTGATGAGATTTCTCGGTTGCTTGAGCCCGAGGAGAAGGTCATTCAGCCTCATGAAGAGTTGATAGAGATGATCAACTTGGGTTCTGAAGATGATAAGAAAGAAGTCAATATTGGGGCACTGCTTGGTCCTGATGTTAAGAAGATGATGGTAGAGTTTCTTAGAGAGTATGTTGATTTTTTTTCTTGGTCTTATCAAGACATACCAGGTCTTGATACTAATATTGTGGAGCATATATTGCTATTGAAGCCTGAATGTCCACCTATGAAGCAAAATTTAAGAAGAATTCATCCTGATATGGTGGTAAAGATTAAAGAGGAGGTTCAAAAGCATATTGATGTAGGTTTTATTATTACATATAATTATCCTTAAAGGGTGGCCAATATTGTGCATATTCCAAAGAAAGAAGGAAAAGTACGAATATGTGTTGATTATAGAGATCTGAATAAAGCTAGTATAAAAGATGATTTTCCATTACCACACATTGATGTGTTGGTAGATAATACGGCTAAGTTTAATGTGTTCTCTTTCATAAACGTATTTTCCAGCTATAATTAGATAAATTTGGCACCCAAGGACATGGAAAAGATAACCTTTATTACACCATGGGGAACATTCTGCTATAAAGTGATGCCATTTGGATTGAAGAATGTTGGTGCGACATACTAAAGATCTATGACTACTATTTTCCATGACATGATCCATAAGGAAATCAAGTTATATGTTGATGATATGATCACTAAGTCGAGGACTGAAGAAGATCATAATGAACATTTTCTGAAATTATTTCAAAGGTTAAGGAAGTTTAAGCTTCACTTGAATCCGAATAAGTGCGCTTTTGGTGTTTGTTCTGGAAATTTGTTAGGTTTCATTATCAGCCAAAGAGGCATTGAAGTTGATCATGATATATTGAAAGTTATTCGGGAAATGCTTGCTCTAAGAACTGAAAAGAAAGTGAGAGGATTATTGTGTCGTTTGAATTACATTTCGAGATTTATCTCTCACATGACTGCCACATGTGCTCCGATCTTCAAGTTTCTTCGAAAAGATCAAGGTTGTGTTTGAACTGATGATTGTCAGAAAGATTTTGAAAGTATCAAAGAGTATTTGTTTGAACCTCTTATTTTGTCTCCTCCGATGGAAGGTAGACCATTAATAATATATTTACTGTGTTGGAAGATTCCATGGGTTGTATGCTTGGTCAGCAAGACAAATCTGGTAGAAAAGAATATGCTATCTACTATTTGAGTACGAAAACACTGATTGTGAGTCTCGGTGCTCCAAGCTTGAGAAAATGTGTTGTTCCTTAGCTTGGGCTGCAAAGCGTCTTTGCTAGTATATGTTAAATCATATAACTTGGTTGATATCCAAAACGGATCCGATCAAGTATATTTTTTAAGAACTTGCTTTAACTGGGAGGATTGCTTGTTGGCAAATGTTGTTGTCTGAATATGATATCGAGTATCGAGCTTAAAAAGATGTAAAAGGAAGTATCTTGTCTGACCATTTGGCACACAAGCCTATTAGTGATTACCAGTCTATAAGGTTATATTTCCCTGATGAGGATGTGATGTATTTGAAAATAAAAGATTATGATGAGCCTTTAATTGAGGAAGGGCTTCAGCCTGGATCTTGATGGGGTCTAGTTAGTTGTGAATTCACGTGGAAAGGAATTGGGGAAATGATCATTACTCCCTATGGTTCACATATTCCTCTTTCCGCAAGATTTACTTTCCCCTGTACTAATAATGAAGTTGAGTATGAAGCCCACATTATGGGTCTTGAAGAAGCTATTGATTTGAGGATCAAGAATCTTGATGTGTATGGAGATTCAACCTTGGTAATTAATCAAATCAAGGGTAAGTGGGTAACTCATCAACCTCACTTGATTCCATATAGAGATTACGCCATAAGGATATCGACTTTCTTCACTAAAGTCGAGTCTTATTATGTGCCTCACGATGAGAATCAGATGGCAGCTGCTTTGCAACCATATCTTCTATGATAAAGGTGAATCAATGGAATGAAGTACCTTTGGTTCGTGTGTAACACCCCCAAATTTTTCCCTCTCATTTTTCATATCATTTATCTTATCCTTTCATGCATTGCATTGCATTCATGTCATAGAAAAATGAAGCATACATCATTGGTTGAAGCATGAGGTAGGTGATCAGTTGATTTTCAAAGTTTTGATCATGCAAAGCCAAAGAGCAAGAGCCAAGGGTATACCAACAAGCCTCAAGGTTCTATCATATCTCATATCAATTTATTTGATCCCTCAGGCCATTGGAAGATGAGGATTGGTCAAGAAGTTGAAGCAGTGCTTCACCTCTTAAGCAAAACAGTCCAAAATTATGATTTTTGATTCAAGGGGTCTCTTGATGAAATTTTGGTTCAAACTTGATATCAAGGGTTTCTATATGCTATCAAGTGTCTAAGGATGGGAGATTGTCTATTGGGTCATTGTAGAAGGTTTCTAATTGGTCAGTTACTTAAAAATCAAGAAATTGGGGAAAAGTCAATTGTGCAGAGGGAAAAGTCAACTCCTGACTTTTTGAGGTCAAATTCATGTTCCACAAGCCAGATATGATCAAGGATGAAGATTTTATCAAAAATTCAAGAGATTCATGAAAAAATCAAGAAATCACAAAACTGCCATAAATAGAAACTTAGGGTTTCTAAATAAGGCAACTTTTGACCATTTTGCACTTTACTTCCAAGCATTATTTCTCCAAGATAAAGGCTTCAAACTTTTGGCCTAAGTTAAGCCAATTAAAGATCACATATTAAGCTTCAAATCCATAGCAATAACATCTCCATTGGATCAAAAGTGAGAGAGATATGATCAATCAAATTTTGACAAAATCATGGCAACTTTGCTATGAAACCAAGTCATGGGCGAGCCAGATGCCTAGCATTTCATCAAACACATGGTATGCTGAATGTCAAGCTAATTTTCTCCATCAAGAAAGGTTCAAATGGAAATTTTTTGAACATTAAAGTTCTTCATCTTGATTTCCTCTACAACTTTGATGTTTGGAATTTTTCCATCTGATCAAGGGATTGGGAGTTATGTAGGTTCCAAGTTAGGGTTCCAAGCTGATCATTCCATAGGCCTTCTTCCTGGGCATGCCCACCTTTATTTGGTCCATGGATTCATTCATGATTAAGTGAATTCAATGGCATCTTTTAGTCTTCGAATGGTCTCATTTCAACTTGCAATCAACACCAAACTTGTTATATGAAGTGTTCTTGATCCATAGCCCCTAAAATATCCTCATCTTGTGCACTATGCTTGGAGAATTCTTCCATCAAAGACCAACATTCTCATTGTGTATTTGGCTGCCAACTTTAGAAATATAACATTGTTTCTTTCTTTCTCCACATACATAACATTCATATCAGTCATACTTTTCCATAAGAGGCCCAAACATGAGACATACACACATGCATGTACACATGACATCTTGTACACCATAAGAGGAAAAGTTTAAAAGTGAGAAACTTGTATAACAAGTTATGATACCACTGCATTTCTTCTCATACAGTCTCCATAACCAATATTCATTTTGTTTTTCATCATTAATTATCACGCCATAACTACAACACCATGTCATGCGAATTAAGAAGCTTCTACACAAATCTTCATTTTGCTCCCACGCCACATTTTGATCTAGACACCACTAACCATGGTTGTAACTATCAACCATGGTAGTTAGACCCTAATCAGCCATATAAAATCCAATCTCTAACAGAATTTCCCTCCAGGTTTTATTTCACATAATTTTCATATCTGAATTTCATTTCATTCTCTCTGAAGTTCTCTCTCTCTCTCTCTCTCTCTCTCTCTCTCTCTCTCTCGCTCACTTCTTCATCTTCTTCACCTTGAATTTTCATCAATCCATTGAAGAAGATTGAATTGATCTTACTTCATCATCAAGCTCAGCCTCTGCATTTTGAATTTCTCATCCACAACAAGTATTGACATAGCCTTTATTTGGCTTGGTGGGGCTTAGAAGTTCAATATCTCACCTTTGGACTTCTTATAACACAAACACATTGTCGCTCCCGGGATTTTCATCCTAGTACAAACGCGAAAGTGGCGCGGAAAGGGTAGAGTCGCCAGCCAGACATTTTTATCCCGAAAGAATGGGAAAGGTAATGTTGCACAAACCTGAGGAAGAAGGAAAGGACAAGGCCTTGCGAACCAAAGATCTGAGTTCGGGAGTCGGTTACGACCTAGGAAGGTATTAGCACCCCAGATCGTCCGTCGTACCCGACGGGATCCACGCTTGCTTGTTTTGTTTCAAAGGGTGAGAAAATAAAGAATGCTGCTTAATAAAACCGCTAACTGGAACTGGAATGAGAAATGGAACTGGAAAAAAGAATGAGAATAAAAGGGGGAAATGTAGGGAAAATAAAGAATGTGCTCGAACGGGCCCTACCCCGCTGCCAACGTACCTCATCGGGATAATGAGGATCAGAGTCGACGTAGTTCGCCTAACCTAGGCGGGAACTATTTATTTGTGTTTTTTACAGCTGGAACTGCGTATGTCTATGCTCAGGTGTTGCAGGCTCGTCTGGTACGAGTGCGTTTACCGTCTTGCATGTGTGACAAGTCGTCGCGAGTTCGCGTTGTGAGTGAATGAGATGAGAAGAGAAGTTCCCGCAGGATAGTCGCTTATTATTTGTTTTTGGCTTTTAAAAGAAGTGTTTTGAATTTGTTTGTGAACGGTCTTGCACTAAGACCTATCCATCGCGGGAAGTATTTACACCTCGCCCCGAAACAGGACGCGTATAAACACTCCGCAACAAAGTCTCGTGTCGTACAAGATTGCTCGGTTTTTATTAAGTGTTTTATTGCTTTTCTTCATGAGATGAGAAAGAAAGACTCAAGTTGGAAAAGGAAAAATCTAAGGGACTAAGACTCAATCCTAATTTTGTTATGTATTTACAAAGTGGTCCTAATGGTTAGTGATGTTTTCTATTCCTAATGGAAACTTAAAACTACTAGAATTCAACTTACTTCTTAATGAAGTTAAGTTGATTCTAAGAATAATGGGAAACCTATACAAGTTATAAGATCAAGATAAAGCAAAAAATGAAATTAAACATAAGGAATAAAATTCTACAAATGCACTAGATGACATGACTTAAAAAATAGTCTATTTATTTATTCTATATTCTAATGAAAAATGAAATTTCAAGCCTAAGCACTAAATCTAAGCTAAACCTAATATTCATCTTAAAAATCAAACTTTAACTAGCCTAAGTCTAAATTAAATTCTATGACTAAATTTAAACTAACCTATTTTTATTTTTTATTGAACATTATTTACATGGCTTAAAATAATGGGAAGTGTGCATAATTAGGCCTAAAACCAATATTCTAAAAAATATTAAATCCCCTAGAAAAAATACAAAACTTAAACTATAGGGTCCTAACACTATCTAAAATATTGTACTAAGAGGGATCCTAAAAATTTCCATTTTTTCTATACCTGAAAAATGATTATTTCCAGCTAAGAATTAACTACTAATTCCTAAGGATTATATCACTAAAACCTAAGATAAAAGGTCCTAAAAAATCCATAAAAAATATCCTAAGAACTATTAGGAGTCCTCTAATTATAGAAAAAAGAATGGCTCAAAAAAGTTGCTGGAAGTTACATAAATAAAATGAACAAAATCCAGCATAATTAAAAGAAATTCAATAAAGCTAATTAAAAGAAAAATTCAGAATTAATTCAAAAATAAACAAATTTCAGAAAATAAAAATATCACAAATTTCTAAATGGACTTAACAACCTACTCTAATTTTTGGGGAATTTTCTCATGCTTTTTCCTATTTTTTATAGATTTGTTTCTAACCTATACTAAACAAAAATCTAAAAAGAAAAATGGTGCACTAAAGTGGCGAATTGAGATTACTTACTTGGTCGAAGTACCGATTCTTCACATAAAAGAAATCCAAAAACTTCATCCAAGGTCATGTAGTCCTCCATAAGCAAAATAAATGCTTATCATCCATATTCGCTTTATGAAGTTGTGCCATGGTCGAAATCGATCCATATCGATCAAAAATCCATAAATACTTACCAAGCTTAATTCTCAACAATAATTAAAATCATCAACCAATATTCAAATTAAAAATTGTTAAGAAAATGGATCAAGATGTTAATCCATAAAAATTAATTAACAAAAAAAAATTAATTAGTAATTTTCTTACAAGAAATCAATAGCAATTTCTAGAAATAAAATATCAAGAACACCTGGAGGTGTAATAGTAAAATCAGGGTGCAGGAAATAAACAATGGCCAAGAGGCCCAATTCATCACCAAACTCGGATCAGGCGGGTGCAGGAGTAATTGTAAGGTGCGATTAGAGTTTCTATGGCCTGATAAGGCCCAACCCCATGACGAATCCGCAAGAGGGGGTATGAGTAGAATCTTCGAGGTGCCGATAGTAAGTATGAGAAAGGCCCAAACCAGAATTCCTGAAACCCTAGAAATTAGGTTATCATAAACCAAAATTGAACAAATCTCCTTCTTCCTCAAGATGGCGCCGCGGCTTCTTCTTCACCTCCTTTCCCAATCACGCCGTCCTTCCTCAATTTTCTTCGAACAACTCTCGCCGGTGATAACCCTTCCCTAGCACCGTATCCGTCTTCTTCAACGAAAACCCCGCCGTCAAAACCCTACGACTTCACCATCAAAGTCTAACAACCTCGCCGTCGCAAACTGATGATTACCTCTATGCTTCATCTTCATCTGCTCGCGAGTTATCCCGTCCTGGATGCTCAATATCCGCCGCACCAAGACTCTCATTGACGGTGAAGGAATGAAGCTCTGACGGTGAAGGAAGGAAGCTCTCGTCATTTCCGTTTCTCATATCCTTTGCACGATACGACGAGACGCGTGATGGATATCTCAGGTAAGAAAGATTGTCCGATTCCGCGAGCTTTTCCCTGACATCGCTTTCCTCCTTCACTCTGAAACTGATAATTTGATATGTATGGAGTTGTTGTTGATTATTGAAATCTTGATGAGTTTCGCGATTTGCAGGTACCAAAGGAATTCGGTTCCGATAGATGATGATTTGCTTTTTCTACAAGTTCTGGTGGAGATCCCATGGGTTAAAGCAGATTGACGGATGAAGGCCAAGAACGAAGGTGAGGTGGATGCGATGTTTATTGAAGGATGATGAGCCTTTGCGGTTGTGAAGAAATAAGAACCTCTGAGTTTGTTCGAGATTGGTTGATGATGGAGAAGATTGAAATTGCAGAAGCAATTGGTTGAAGGTGGAAATTGATGAAGATAGATTCTGAGAAGTTGATGAATAAAAATTAGAGAGAAAAGTTTGTAGATGGAGTATGAAGAAGATTGGAGAGCTGAAAACAGAAAAATGGTGAAGAAACCAAAAGGAGTGGAAGAAAAAAATTGAAGAGAAATAGCTTTGATTTATAGAGGATGCATCAGGTGAACATTCTAGAACTTTTCTGTTAGAAGTTGGTTATCAATTAGTTAAAATTCTGTTATGGATTTTCTTTTGATTTTTCTTTCTTCTGTGAAACTCTTCCTCTGTTATGGCTTCTATCTTCTTTTTTTTTTGGTTGAAAGTTAGTTAGAGATTGACTGAATTTCTGTTGGGGTTGTCAGATTAGTTAGGGTTTTAAACTTATAATGAAATTTGATTGGTTTTGTTATGCAGGGTTATGACAGATTGGTGAGAGGTGAAAGGAATTGATAGAAGATTCAGAAGCTTAAAGATAGTGTACTGCAAGGTTGTAGTCCAAAGTGTTATTGCCTGTGAGGTTGAACCTTGTGAGGGAAGCATCAATTATGTGGAACTTGAGATTAAAAGGGGCAAAAGTGACTACTAGCACAGCAAGTATGATGAGTACAACTCTAATTTGCTCATATGAGAGTCGTAAGTTGGCGGGGCAATGACCAAAATAATTGAAATTGATAGCCATGGTGATGTGATTTGAGTGAGGCTTTTTTTTTTCCAGTTTCCCTTGTAATTTAATCTGAACTTCTTTTGCTGGATTTTGTATTATACTTTCAAGTTTCTATTGTGATTTAATCTGAATTTTGAGTGAAGCATGAACACTGTAAAACTTGATGCCAAAGCAAACAGGTCCTTATTTTGATGATTCCACCAATTTCTCTGTAAATTTCCTGACTTTGATGTGGTTACAAATCTAGTGATTGATGTTGTCAAATTAGGCTCATTCATATATTGTATATAATAATGTTGCTTGAATCACCTTATGCCGAAAAATATGAGGCAAGAAATCTGAATTTCAAGGGCCAAACCAACGGCGACACCACCGGTAACTAAAGTAGATTGACGCACTGTTCTTCGATCTTTCTTGATAATTGAACAATGAAATCGTCTTGCAAAGGACTAATACAAATCAGCAGAAGAACAAACCGATGAAGTAAAAATCATATTTCCACAAATCGTGATTCAAAATTTGACACTTCTCTTTTTTTTTTTTGGGATACTTATGACTTCACAAAAAAATGAAAAGAAACAAAACTTATATCCACTTCCTTTGGGTGCATTATTTTTCTATTTCAATTTATTTTCTTATACACTCATGCACCAAGACACTAAAACACCACTTTGATCTAAAATTTGATATGAAGCTAACAATTGACATGGATATTAGTATCCTCAACTTTGTAAAATATTCAAAGTATGAACTAAGGAGGAGAAGTGGACATGGTTTAGAAAATCTAAATGGATTTGGAATGGCTTCCAAGTGATATAAACTCGAATGGCCTGACAAAATAGAATTGGGCTTCATCCTTTGAAATGGACAAGGGCTTGGAACAAGTATGAATTAAGAAAGATGACCACAAATGGACTTAGAATGATTCTATTCAAAATTTTGCAACGGGCCTATGAGTTTAAAAGCAAACGGAATGGACTTTGACATCTCGATTTTAGCCCAAAGCCTATTTTGAATTCTTTCCACCAGTCTGTAAACATAACCACTTCTGAGCCACTGAATAATTTTCCAGATAAATTACACCCCCTTTTGAATCGTCTGAACTTTAAATATGCATTGTTTAAAAAACTGTCCATTGGCCCAAAACAAATCTCGCAGTTGCAAACCTCTTTTGATAGTTTGGCCCTAACTAGGTCAAACTCCCATCTGAATCGAAACACAACTGAACAACCGCATTTGAAGTGGAATCATCGTCCAGTGAATATCCTCTATCACTTCAATTTCTGACAGATAACGTATGAAACCCCAATTTCCCTGGGTCTTGATCACATGCCTTATGAAACAACGAAATGAACTACTATGATGTTAATGAATTGATGAGAAATGCTGATGAATGCAAAATGATATGCCAGTATAGGGAATAAATATGAGGGCAAATTTTGAGGTGTTACAGCTGCCCCTATTCGATCATCTGCAGACCTGAACGGATAATTGCAACGGCTTTTAGACGTTCAAGGTATGGAGTGATTGAATACTCGAATAAAACCGGAAAATTTGCACACTGAGGGTAATGGAAATGCCATGTGCCCATTTATTTATTTATGTATTTTCTTGATTTTGACCTCTGAATAGGTAACGGGGGGTAGAACCAGGTGGAATAGAATCAATGCAATCACTGCGACTGCTGAACGAATTGGAACCACAAGGAGGGTGCATGTTGGCGAAACAGGACTTAACGCAACATCAACCGATTTGCGATTCAAATAAGATCAACCGACCTAATACGGAGATGGTATCAACCGATCCACCCCGGAAAGCGAGAATGTAATATCATCCGATTTACAACTCGAAGAGGAATGATATCAACCGATTAATGACACAAATAAGATCAACTGATCTAACATGGAGATGGTATCAACCGATCCACAACCAAGAAAAACGAGAATGTAATATCATCCGATTTACAACTCGAAGAGAAATGATATCAACCGATTCATGACTCAAATAAGATCAACCGATCTAACATGGAGATGGTATCAACCGATCCATAACCAAGAAAAACGAGAATGTAATATCATCCGATTTACAACTCGAAGAGAAATGATATCAACCGATTCATGACTCAAATAAGATCAACCGATCTAACATGGAGATGGTATCAACCGATCCATAACCAAGAAAAACGAGAATGTAATATCATCCGATTTACAACTCGAAGAGAAATGATATCAACCGATTCATGACTCAAATAAGATCAACCGATCTAACATGGAGATGGTATCAACCGATCCATAACCAAGAAAAATGAGAATGTAATATCATCCGATTTACAACTCGAAGAGAAATGATATCAACCGATTCATGACTCAAATAAGTTCAACCGATCTAACATGGAGATGGTATCAACCGATCTATAACCAAGAAAAACAGGATCATTGTACTTAAATGATAACCCGAGACGCGACCGTTGTACTGAAACGGAGACGCGAAAAAAATGAGTTTGTTGTACTGAAACAAGACTCAACTGGGGATAACAATAAGACGTGGTAGAAGTAACCACCCTGGGAAACGAAGTTGCATTCTGTGGGGAATACTTCAATTTGATTGGAGATGTAACAGGTCTTATGTAATATACCTCAAAACTGGCCCATGCTGGTATGCATATGTTTGGATTTATGGCGTAATGCTCCATAATGATGGAAATGCTACGCTTTGGAGGATGCAAATGTGACGATGATTATGCGAATGAAAATGCAAAGGAGTCTCCCGATGAGGAGAAAGTGGATATCCCAGATGGCTTGACTGGGGAGGAGCTGATGATCACTGCATTGATCGAATTAATCCTGGTGAGGAGGACAACTCTGCGGGGAAGGCTGTCAATGATATACCGGCTCTGAACTTCCGCCATTGCCAAAAATAAATTGGACTTTGAGATTGGAAAGCCAAGACCCTGCTGGAGAAGGGTTCTTCTTGAATTCTGATGGGGAAATGGAGACCTCCTGACTTGGTTGGGAACGAAGGCATGACACTGTCGAGGAAGCAACTGCTGGGGAGGCAAGACACTCCTTATACGGCTGAGAATTGCCCCTGCCTGAAGGGAAACTTCTGCTTGGGGACGACACCCACTCTCTGCTACCTTGCTGGGTGAAACTTCAACTTCCACATGGCTAGGGATGACGGGTGATATCAATGATAAAGCTTCCTGCTGAAGATAAAAGCTCAAGCTGCCACTTGCTAGGGATAAGAGATAACTCCTCTCATGTTGGGAATGAGAGATGTAAGGCGTTTCATGCTGGGGATGAGAGACGATGATACCCTTTTGATCAAGAAGTAACTTTCGCTTTGCCACACAGCTGGAGAAGGGATTGTCTAATGCGACTAGCCAAGACATTTTGATCAATGAAGCTTGCTGATGAAATAACTCTTGAAGTACTATGCTGACAATGGCTTTGCCCCTAGCCCCGGGTTGATAGGTTGTCAACTAATCATGAGTGAACAATGGTTCTTTACAATCTTCAACTCGCCTTTTACTAGGATCTATCAAAATATAATGTCTCAAGAGGATTTTACAGAAAACTGGCATACGAGATGCCTCAGTGTCTTTAAACTCTTGGAGAGATTCGTCGGATCTCGAAATAACTGCCCCAGACTGCATGGTTTGTGCAAGAATTTTCCTCGCAAGGATTCATGAAGAACCTCATATCACTGTGAGATATTCTGCCCCAGTATATTGAACTCCGGATAGGTGCTTTTGATAAACCGTCTTCGGGAGAGAGTAACTTCTAGTGCTCTTGGGGTGTCCTGCCCCAGTACGAGCCTTGAAGTGATCACCTCTGAATGACTGTGCTTTGAAGAAAACACCCAGATCAATTGTTCTTTGAGAGATTGGATCTCGAAGTAATTGCCCCAGTTTGGCTAAAATTTGAAGAGACTGCTCGACGTACTTGCCCCGAATTAGTTGGCTCTTGCTACGACTGTTGGGAAAGTCCCTACTCAATGGAGTTTCTTAGAAAGGTTCATCTCGACAGATTGTCCTTCGGAAGTTTCAGACTTCTCAACTCGGCAAGATTAAGCTTCTGGACTGAAGTTTCGTATGTGAATTTTTATAATGCCTAACAAATGTATGCAAGCAGAAAATGTTTATTCTAAGAATGAAAATTCTAATGCAACACACATATTAATCTTGAAGTTTTACTGAAAAAGATGTCGCAAACTTTTGTGAGTGAATCACTGGTTAAGATACGACATTGATTTTTGATGGATGAAAGCATGCACATGCAACACCAACAAAGAACTTTTAGCACAACTCATAGGAGTCAGGAACGCGATCTTGTGGTAGTACGCTCTCAAAAATAACCTTGTTTCAGTTAGGACTTTTGAGGGTTGTATCGTGGTCTGGTTCACGGTTATAAAAATAAAGGATATAGGCTCGAAGTTTATTTGTGCCCACCCATCTTCGTGATGTTCTCCATTCCTATGTTCAACTAGCTTTCATAAGTGCTCACTTCTCAAAAAGGGTTTTGTGATGGTTGAGGAACCAATTACACTAACAGTTTAAGCACCACTCAGGTTGTTGTTTGGAGTCAGTCACCCCTTAGTCTTTCGTGTCTGTATCACACGACTTTGTTCTTGTTCAAGGATCTTTCTTGTAATCCTTTTCGTCTTTCGCTTTTGCATTATTTTGATTATCCCTAACTTTTGCCTGGACTGATTCTTGTGAATCTTTGATTGTGAAGTCCAGCGGGATACCCTAATTTTTGCCTAAGTCGCTTTTTTTTCAAGTTTCGACTTAGCGGGCTTTTTCATTTCTTTTTTTTCAATTTTTTTTGAACAAATCGTATGACACTGCTTGTCTTGATTGCTTTGAAAGGGTCGTGACTGTCCCACTTCTTGGTTGTTGAGGGATAACCATTGTGGTTTCCGGTCTTTGGACCTCTTGATTGGTATAACCATTGTGGTTCCTGGTCATTGGACCTCTTGATTTGGTACAACGAAAGGTAATGGATCCTCAGATTTGCACTCCTTTTCGAAATTTGAACGATCGGTCCAGCTAGCTGACACCTACCCTGCCCCTGGGTTAAATGCAAGGTTTTTTCCATGCGAAAATAAACTCCTACTTCAAGGCTCAAATGGGTTGGCGAGGGTCTATCTCCCTTATACCTCCGGTGTTTAGGATTTGAAACAATGCCTGTACATCATCAACATGGTCTTTCTCAAAAGCACACAATTAGAGATTTTTGCGTTTTCATTTCGTCATCCTCCCTGATAGAGTTTAAGCTCAACAGTTGGTATTGCAATGCACATACACAACATCATGAGTGAATACGAATGGATTACTTCAAGAGAAACATGTGCATTTTATTATGGTTATCATTCAAAAACAAATAAGTTTCATGCATGCATACAAATGTTTAAACAAACAATATAAACTACAAATGAAAATGCAGTAAAGAAGCTGAACATTGCCGTCATTGAGGAGACTTGACTCCGTATGGACTTATTGCTCTCGGAGACTTTCAACAGTCAGTAGTCTGGATGCTTACTCAATCAAATTCGCGACCTTGTTTTTACCTTTGCCTCTGAAAGACTTGCAATCTTCAATTAAAAGGCCAGGTGCCCCAGAATGGTAATCATACTTGGCATTGAAACCCCAAAGGAAGCTTTGTCGGAGATGATCCTGATGCAGTTAGCTCAACCACTCCAAATTTGCGTACATGAGGAAACTTATTGTACGTATGACATCAAAATATGATCAAACTTCTTCTCAAGTTTTTCTGGACCTTACCCGTATTCTCTGCCCCTAGGATTCTCTTGGGAAGCTCAGGTCGGATGCGGACAAATGAAGTCTGGAAGGAAGAGGTTGATAATAAAGTTGATAAATAAGGTTGCTCGGAAAGATCTTGCACGATCTCCTGCCTACGTATCTCCATTGACCAATGGAGAATCAGAGCAGCGTAGTTCCCCTCAATAGGGATGAAAATAGCTTCGTTCAAAATTTCCATAACCAAGCTCATCTGAGTCTTCATCTGGTTGACTTCCTCTTTCAACAGTTTCTGATTCTGAAATAAAGCTTGTACCTCTGTCCTGAATGGCCTCAGCTGTGTCTTCCTTTCGGTTACCTCCGCCTGAAGTCGCTTCAGATATATACCTTGATAACTATGATTCAAGTTGTCCATTCTGATGAGAAATCAAGTCAGGAAAAGAATTCGCCTCTGAACACCTGTCATGAATGCAAGGATGTATGCAAATGCCATGTTCAATTATTTCTGAGGAATCTAACTGCTTTGATTCAAGTTTTGACACAGACAAAGTCCAATGGCATGATTCAGATATGTGATCCTCAGAAATAACTGAACATGTGTGCAGAAATGCTATGATGTCATGTATGCAACAGGCATGTGATCAATGGTCCGAAGTTAGTGTCGGTGTTGAGCAATGAGTCAAGTGTCTGAATACAACCACAATAGCAGCACCATCTTTGTATAGAACCCCATAACTGAGAACCCAATAACTGTAGAACTGGATCACATAATAGAACAATCACTGATGGCGTTGAAGTTGAACAACGAGCCAAGTGTCTGTGGATGGTCATAATAACAGTCACAATATCAGGGTCATCATGGTAATCACAGTAACAATCTCTCTGAATAGAAATCCCGGATCTCAGAATCAAAGAACCATAGAACACTGAACAATACTGGCAAAGTGGGTATGTTGAAGGTATTAGGGTTCCTGCAAACCTGTAAACCCCTCCCAATCTCACGGGTGTGCTACTCGGATCAACATCACGGACTCTCAAAGCCGAATAGCAATAATACGTTCACCATTTCCGAGAAATGGCTCATGACCAAATCAGGGAATCGGTTTGGCATTATGTACTACTCAGGGAGGCCTCAGCTGAGTCCAAGGAAACAAGCATCCCTCATAAGTCCTCAGCTTCAAGCACTGAATCGAGAAACAATAGTACATTCATCCCGAAGGGTACAATACTATCGTCATACGAACAGTTTGCCTTGACTGGATTCCTATAAGAGAACCAGGCCATCCTATGCGAGTTCCCAATGGACCCTCGGATGCGAGTGGGTTTGCCAACAAATGTGGTCTGCCACTGTCATCACTGGAGAGGGGTGTTTCCATTAAGGTCCTCGAAGATCGGTCACCAGATGCACATAACTATCAAGGTCGTACCCTGAAGTGAGGTAATCCCCACACAGAATAGTTCCAAGACGGTCGCAATCTGGGTGTGGAACACATCGCCACCCATCATGGTGAGATACCATAAGAGTACAATGTCTGTCCACGCTAATCCTATGGTGCACTCAAGCCGGGTATTTGGCTTATCTCACAGTAACTCCCAACCCACAGAAAAAATGAAAACCAGCACAGCCAGACAGTCCAGTATAATATGATGCATGGAAAATAAAATACTGAAAGCGGTAAATAAATGCGATAAAGTAAAGCTGTAAAGAACTGTAAATAAAAACAGTAAAGCTAAACTAAAGCACTCAACAACAAACAAATAAACACCCAAAGAAACAAAACCAAACAGGCGCTAGGATTGACTCTACAAGGGAAACCGGAAGAATCAGGTTAGTCCCCAGCAGAGTCGCCAGCTGTCGCTCCCGGGATTTTCATCCTAGTACAAACGCGAAAGTGGCGCGGAAAGGGTAGAGTCGCCAGCCAGACATTTTTATCCCGAAAGAATGGGAAAGGTAATGTTGCACAAACCTGAGGAAGAAGGAAAGGACAAGGCCTTGCGAACCAAAGATCTGAGTTCGGGAGTCGGTTACGACCTAGGAAGGTATTAGCACCCCAGATCGTCCGTCGTACCCGACGGGATCCACGCTTGCTTGTTTTGTTTCAAAGGGTGAGAAAATAAAGAATGCTGCTTAATAAAACCGCTAACTGGAACTGGAATGAGAAATGGAACTGGAAAAAAGAATGAGAATAAAAGGGGGAAATGTAGGGAAAATAAAGAATGTGCTCGAACGGGCCCTACCCCGCTGCCAACGTACCTCATCGGGATAATGAGGATCAGAGTCGACGTAGTTCGCCTAACCTAGGCGGGAACTATTTATTTGTGTTTTTTACAGCTGGAACTGCGTATGTCTATGCTCAGGTGTTGCAGGCTCGTCTGGTACGAGTGCGTTTACCGTCTTGCATGTGTGACAAGTCGTCGCGAGTTCGCGTTGTGAGTGAATGAGATGAGAAGAGAAGTTCCCGCAGGATAGTCGCTTATTATTTGTTTTTGGCTTTTAAAAGAAGTGTTTTGAATTTGTTTGTGAACGGTCTTGCACTAAGACCTATCCATCGCGGGAAGTATTTACACCTCGCCCCGAAACAGGACGCGTATAAACACTCCGCAACAAAGTCTCGTGTCGTACAAGATTGCTCGGTTTTTATTAAGTGTTTTATTGCTTTTCTTCATGAGATGAGAAAGAAAGACTCAAGTTGGAAAAGGAAAAATCTAAGGGACTAAGACTCAATCCTAATTTTGTTATGTATTTACAAAGTGGTCCTAATGGTTAGTGATGTTTTCTATTCCTAATGGAAACTTAAAACTACTAGAATTCAACTTACTTCTTAATGAAGTTAAGTTGATTCTAAGAATAATGGGAAACCTATACAAGTTATAAGATCAAGATAAAGCAAAAAATGAAATTAAACATAAGGAATAAAATTCTACAAATGCACTAGATGACATGACTTAAAAAATAGTCTATTTATTTATTCTATATTCTAATGAAAAATGAAATTTCAAGCCTAAGCACTAAATCTAAGCTAAACCTAATATTCATCTTAAAAATCAAACTTTAACTAGCCTAAGTCTAAATTAAATTCTATGACTAAATTTAAACTAACCTATTTTTATTTTTTATTGAACATTATTTACATGGCTTAAAATAATGGGAAGTGTGCATAATTAGGCCTAAAACCAATATTCTAAAAAATATTAAATCCCCTAGAAAAAATACAAAACTTAAACTATAGGGTCCTAACACTATCTAAAATATTGTACTAAGAGGGATCCTAAAAATTTCCATTTTTTCTATACCTGAAAAATGATTATTTCCAGCTAAGAATTAACTACTAATTCCTAAGGATTATATCACTAAAACCTAAGATAAAAGGTCCTAAAAAATCCATAAAAAATATCCTAAGAACTATTAGGAGTCCTCTAATTACAGAAAAAAGAATGGCTCAAAAAAGTTGCTGGAAGTTACATAAATAAAATGAACAAAATCCAGCATAATTAAAAGAAATTCAATAAAGCTAATTAAAAGAAAAATTCAGAATTAATTCAAAAATAAACAAATTTCAGAAAATAAAAATATCACAAATTTCTAAATGGACTTAACAACCTACTCTAATTTTTGGGGAATTTTCTCATGCTTTTTCCTATTTTTTATAGATTTGTTTCTAACCTATACTAAACAAAAATCTAAAAAGAAAAATGGTGCACTAAAGTGGCGAATTGAGATTACTTACTTGGTCGAAGTACCGATTCTTCACATAAAAGAAATCCAAAAACTTCATCCAAGGTCATGTAGTCCTCCATAAGCAAAATAAATGCTTATCATCCATATTCGCTTTATGAAGTTGTGCCATGGTCGAAATCGATCCATATCGATCAAAAATCCATAAATACTTACCAAGCTTAATTCTCAACAATAATTAAAATCATCAACCAATATTCAAATTAAAAATTGTTAAGAAAATGGATCAAGATGTTAATCCATAAAAATTAATTAACAAAAAAAAATTAATTAGTAATTTTCTTACAAGAAATCAATAGCAATTTCTAGAAATAAAATATCAAGAACACCTGGAGGTGTAATAGTAAAATCAGGGTGCAGGAAATAAACAATGGCCAAGAGGCCCAATTCATCACCAAACTCGGATCAGGCGGGTGCAGGAGTAATTGTAAGGTGCGATTAGAGTTTCTATGGCCTGATAAGGCCCAACCCCATGACGAATCCGCAAGAGGGGGTATGAGTAGAATCTTCGAGGTGCCGATAGTAAGTATGAGAAAGGCCCAAACCAGAATTCCTGAAACCCTAGAAATTAGGTTATCATAAACCAAAATTGAACAAATCTCCTTCTTCCTCAAGATGGCGCCGCGGCTTCTTCTTCACCTCCTTTCCCAATCACGCCGTCCTTCCTCAATTTTCTTCGAACAACTCTCGCCGGTGATAACCCTTCCCTAACACCGTATCCGTCTTCTTCGACGAAAACCCCGCCGTCAAAACCCTACGACTTCACCATCAAAGTCTAACAACCTCGCCGTCGCAAACTGATGATTACCTCTATGCTTCATCTTCATCTACTCGCGAGTTATCCCGTCCTGGATGCTCAATATCCGCCGCACCAAGACTCTCATAGACGGTGAAGGAATGAAGCTCTGACGGTGAAGGAAGGAAGCTCTCGTCATTTCCGTTTCTCATATCCTTTGCACGATACGACGAGACGCGTGATGGATATCTCAGGTAAGAAAGATTGTCCGATTCCGCGAGCTTTTCCCTGACATCGCTTTCCTCCTTCACTCTGAAACTGATAATTTGATATGTATGGAGTTGTTGTTGATTATTGAAATCTTGATGAGTTTCGCGATTTGCAGGTACCAAAGGAATTCGGTTCCGATAGATGATGATTTGCTTTTTCTACAAGTTCTGGTGGAGATCCCATGGGTTAAAGCAGATTGACGGATGAAGGCCAAGAACGAAGGTGAGGTGGATGCGATGTTTATTGAAGGATGATGAGCCTTTGCGGTTGTGAAGAAATAAGAACCTCTGAGTTTGTTCGAGATTGGTTGATGATGGAGAAGATTGAAATTGCAGAAGCAATTGGTTGAAGGTGGAAATTGATGAAGATAGATTCTGAGAAGTTGATGAATAAAAATTAGAGAGAAAAGTTTGTAGATGGAGTATGAAGAAGATTGGAGAGCTGAAAACAGAAAAATGGTGAAGAAACCAAAAGGAGTGGAAGAAAAAAATTGAAGAGAAATAGCTCTGATTTATAGAGGATGCATCAGGTGAACATTCTAGAACTTTTCTGTTAGAAGTTGGTTATCAATTAGTTAAAATTCTGTTATGGATTTTCTTTTGATTTTTCTTTCTTCTGTGAAACTCTTCCTCTGTTATGGCTTCTATCTTCTTCTTTTTTTGGTTGAAAGTTAGTTAGAGATTGACTGAATTTCTGTTGGGGTTGTCAGATTAGTTAGGGTTTTAAACTTATAATGAAATTTGATTGGTTTTGTTATGCAGGGTTATGACAGATTGGTGAGAGGTGAAAGGAATTGATAGAAGATTCAGAAGCTTAAAGATAGTGTACTGCAAGGTTGTAGTCCAAAGTGTTATTGCCTGTGAGGTTGAACCTTGTGAGGGAAGCATCAATTATGTGGAACTTGAGATTAAAAGGGGCAAAAGTGACTACTAGCACAGCAAGTATGATGAGTACAACTCTAATTTGCTCATATGAGAGTCGTAAGTTGGCGGGGCAATGACCGAAATAATTGAAATTGATAGCCATGGTGATGTGATTTGAGTGAGGCTTTTTTTTTTCCAGTTTCCCTTGTAATTTAATCTGAACTTCTTTTGCTGGATTTTGTATTATACTTTCAAGTTTCTATTGTAATTTAATCTGAATTTTGAGTGAAGCATGAACACTGTAAAACTTGATGCCAAAGCAAACAGGTCCTTATTTTGATGATTCCACCAATTTCTCTGTAAATTTCCTGACTTTGATGTGGTTACAAATCTAGTGATTGATGTTGTCAAATTAGGCTCATTCATATATTGTATATAATAATGTTGCTTGAATCACCTTATGCCGAAAAATATGAGGCAAAAAATCTGAATTTCAAGGGCCAAACCAACGGCGACACCACCGGTAACTAAAGTAGATTGACGCACTGTTCTTCGATCTTTCTTGATAATTGAACAATGAAATCGTCTTGCAAAGGACTAATACAAATCAGCAGAAGAACAAACCGATGAAGTAAAAATCATATTTCCACAAATCGTGATTCAAAATTTGACACTTCTCTTTTTTTTTTGGGATACTTATGACTTCACAAAAAAAATGAAAAGAAACAAAACTTATATCCACTTCCTTTGGGTGCATTATTTTTCTATTTCAATTTATTTTCTTATACAC
Source organism: Lathyrus aphaca (assembly GCA_963966055.1). Taxonomy (NCBI): domain Eukaryota; kingdom Viridiplantae; phylum Streptophyta; class Magnoliopsida; order Fabales; family Fabaceae; genus Lathyrus; species Lathyrus aphaca. Next base: position 479,872,843 of record OZ014525.1, on the reverse strand, counting down.
TCATGCACCAAGACACTAAAACACCACTTTGATCTAAAATTTGATATGAAGCTAACAATTGACATGGATATTAGTATCCTCAACTTTGTAAAATATTCAAAGTATGAACTAAGGAGGAGAAGTGGACATGGTTTAGAAAATCTAAATGGATTTGGAATGGCTTCCAAGTGATATAAACTCGAATGGCCTGACAAAATAGAATTGGGCTTCATCCTTTGAAATGGACAAGGGTTTGGAACAAGTATGAATTAAGAAAGATGACCACAAATGGACTTAGAATGATTCTATTCAAAATTTTGCAACGGGCCTATGAGTTTAAAAGCAAACGGAATGGACTTTGACATCTCGATTTTAGCCCAAAGCCTATTTTGAATTCTTTCCACCAGTCTGTAAACATAACCACTTCTGAGCCACTGAATAATTTTCCAGATAAATTACACCCCCTTTTGAATCGTCTGAACTTTAAATATGCATTGTTTAAAAAACTGTCCATTGGCCCAAAACAAATCTCGCAGTTGCAAACCTCTTTTGATAGTTTGGCCCTAACTAGGTCAAACTCCCATCTGAATCGAAACATAACTGAACAACCGCATTTGAAGTGGAATCATCGTCCAGTGAATATCCTCTATCACTTCAATTTCTGACAGATAACGTATGAAACCCCAATTTCCCTGGGTCTTGATCACATGCCTTATGAAACAACGAAATGAACTACTATGATGTTAATGAATTGATGAGAAATGCTGATGAATGCAAAATGATATGCCAGTATAGGGAATAAATATGAGGGCAAATTTTGAGGTGTTACACACATCAAGACCAGGTTCTTGTTCATCTAACTTTCTCTGCATATTTTAATGGATTTATGCTTGTTTCTTGCTAGATTTGAGCTTAATAGAAGCTAGTGAACCTCTGTTTAGTTGATAGGCTTCTTAAAAGCTTAGTGGAATTTTTGTAGGAAAAAATGTTTCTGTTTTATTCATCTTGTATGTGCATGATCTGTGAATTTTGATGTAAGATTCAGAATGTACTTAAGCTCCGCTTTTGATTGATACCATTTTAGTGGGTTTCTAGAGAGTTTGAATGTTGCAGAGGCCGGAGGATGGTCGGAGAATATGACCGGAATCTTGTCCGGCCGGTAAGGGTTCCGTTTAAGGTTTTAGGATGAAATTAAGTCGTCATCATTATATGTACTTGATCCAATGATCATAAAAAAAGCCAACTCATTAATGAAACATATGCACATCACATGATCTCTCTTTCATAGACTTTGACTTCTGATTGATTATATGAGTGTGCATGCATGATAATTTCCATGAGTATGATTTGTGATCCGTTTTATTGTCTTACCTTTCTCATATTTGCATGTTGACCAGATCCTATGGCTCAGCTTAGGTCAATGATTTGACTAGGACTCACCATAAGTTTGTGAACCACACACGTGTTTTGGACTGGGCTTCCATATGTTATTCACACATCCCCCTTCTGTTTAAGCGTTTTTGAACTGGATAACTGCTATGAATGTACCCCTGCTTGATTTCTTTCCAATTTCTTTTTTCTTTTGAATACTTTTTTTAGTTTTTAATTTCTAAAATCATCAAAAACACATTAAAAAATTCTATAAAAATTCTCATAGAATCCAAAATCATGTTACTAATGTTTTATATTTTTAATTTCTGATTTTATTGACTTTTGGATTTTATTTCTTTTTCATTGGTTTTCTTCTTTGATACTTCAACTTACAAATTTTATTTCTCTTAAATCTTAAAAAAAATTCATACATTCTTTTTGCATTGATTAAAAGACATATTAAAGCTTCCAAAAATATTTTTATTTCATTTTTAAAGTCATTTTATCATGCATTTTGAACTATATTTTTGTGCATTCTTTTGGTTTGTTTCAAGGTGACTTTGAGGTCTCTTTTGACCTAGTTTTCTTTTGAATTTTGAAATGATATTTTAACATATTATAGGCTTCTGGCTTAGGTATTTTGTGACCTATTTTTATAATTTTTGACAAGTTTTTTGCTATTTGTTTGTTACCTTGTGATTGAAGTAATTTTATGTGAACCTTTTCTTTCTTTCAAACCCTAGTTCCTTAGGAGGCACTTGTGCCATTGCTTTAGGATCTTCTTATGAGATTATAGGTTATCTTTAGAAGATTATAGGTTCTCTCTTGACAATTATAGGTCTTCTTGATATGTGTTTGTACTTGGTTTATGTTTGTGCATCTTACTTTGTTATTTGACCTAATTTCACACTTCATCTCTCCTCTAATACTTTACATGCTTCTTTTGTGCATCAAATATGATTATCCACTCATATCATATGCATATCATATTATGTATGCTACTGACCCATATGCATAAGCATTCGTTCTTGTATGTAATCATTCATTTGTGACTTGTATCTCAAGTAATTGTCATTTGCTCCTTATGTGACATCTTTTGCTTACTTATTTGAATTGTTTTGACATGTTTTACATATGCATTTGGTATGACCATACTTGAATTATCATAACATCATATTTTTCATGTGCTACTGACTTGCACTCATTTGCATCCCTTTTTCATCTTTGACTTGTATTTTTAACTTGTTGTTTTCTTCTTATGTGAACATGAATTTGTCTTCTTCTTTTAATCTTATCCTTATGAACTAACTCATCCATTATTTTTATGATCATATCATATCATATTTAGGCACTCTTATAGGTCATTACATTCTAAATTTGGTGATTAGTCATGAATTCATTCAAGTTATGTGTCATATGCATTCATACTTCCTAAGTTGTGCATTGTGTGAACTTGTTTGATCATTTGTCTTCTTTTTTGACCTAGTTTGAGTTTCTTTGGGTACCTTATACCTCTTAGATCTTTGATGGGATTAGGTTCTGACTTTAAGGGTTCTAATACCCTAAGATCTCTTTCATTTGGGTTTCTTAACTTGTTTGAATTCTAATTATTCTTACTTGCAATTATGATTCATTTTGCTAACTTTTTAGGGGCCATGGTAAGTGTAAAGAGTGTGGATGTGTATCCACATTCTAACTTCTTCATTATTTTTTTAATCATTAAATTTGTGTTTGATTAATAATTTAAAGATGTTTTTCTTGTATAATTTTCTCCCATCCCTCTTAGAAACAACTTAGCTTCCATCTTGGAAGTAAGTTGCTTTCTTCTTCTTCTTCTTCTTCTTCTTCTTCTTCTTCTTCTTCTTTCTTTCTTTCTTCTCCTCCTTTCTTTTAGGATAGTGCTATTCATACCTCACTAACCATAGGGCATCCAAACATGATAACTCTTAGGATTGTTTAGTTTCCCTTAGATGTTTAACTTTTTGCTCTTTTGGGTCTTTCTCTCTTCCAATCTCAAAAATCAAACCAAAAACACCTAATAAAGGTTGAAATCACTTCATGTGACATGAGCCTTATTCCATGGGGCACTTGCGTCTATCCCATATTGGGGTAATGAGATCTTGTCTAGAATGATGCAAAAGTCTTCAACATGAATTTGTTTCACAAATAATCTAAAAAATACTTCTTCATTCAAAAGTAACAAAAACACTTAATAAAGAAAATATGCTAGTGTGCTTAGGCCTTAATCATTGGAACTAAGTTTGGGAGTCTTATCCATACTTAGTGTGATTATTCTTCATTCCATATTGGAGTGATGTAAAACTTTTGAGATTGGCATAAGTGATAAATCTGACAAGAAAAACAAAAATATTGTATTTTCTTCCAACACTAAAGATGGAGTAGAAGAATGTGATTTGAATACTGAGTAAGGTCTATCTAATGCTATAGTTCTTCTTGGGAGACAAATCAATAAAGTAATGCAAAAGATGGATAGGAAGTCAAGACCAAATGTCTAGAACAACTCATCTGACATCAATAGGTCAAATGATTCTGGTAGAAAGAGAAAGGTTGAAGAGAACTCTTCTCAGGAAAGGGAGTTAAGTGCTATGGATGTGAAGGTTTTGGGTACATCAGATCTGAATGAACCACACATCTCAAGAAACAGAAAAAGGGTCTTACTATGGCTTGGTCAGATGAAGATATTGAAAGTGAAGCTGAAGAAGAATCTACTAAGAATGTTATTGCTCTAACTAGGAGATATTATTATAATTTTAATGATGATAAAGTCACATGATAAGTTAGCTACTTTCTATAGAGAACTATGTCTCAAAAATGAAGAAGTGTGCCAACAAGGAGAAGAACAAAATATAATCATATCACAACTGGAGAATGAAAAGGAAGAGAACTTGGAAACCATCTCCAAGTTGGAAAATGAGGTAATATTAATAAATTTCCAACTTGATCAAATGACCAAGTCTGTCAGAATGTTGAACACTAGTTCAGAGACTTCATATGAGATTCTGCAAATTGGGAAGTTAGTTGGAAATGTGACTGGTCTAGGGTTTGACAAAAGAAAATAACTTGTCTCAAATCTTTCTTGCTCTGAGTTCAAACCAAAGATGTTAAATCAGATGTCTCAACATCATAAAAGAAGGAAAGTTTCCTACACAAAAGGAAATTCCCATAAATGGAGGTGTCATTATTGTGGAAAGTTTGGTAACTTGAAGCCTTACTATTTCAAAATCTATGGATATCCTAAGCTTGTCCCTCAGCATGTTCTAATTCAGAACATGCCTAAGGTCAGAAAGCAATGGATTCCTAAGATTGGTACCCAACAGCTCGATAGCTCATACCTTTCTCAGGGTTTCAGCTAAAAATGATTGGTGTTTTGATAGTGGATGTTCAAGACATATGACAGGAGTTACAAATCTGCTGGTGAATATGAGACATCATGCTACTAGTTTTGTTATTTTTGGTGATGGAGCCAAATGTGAAACCAAACGAATTGGATAGATAGACTGCTCGGGAGTTCCTAGACTTGACTATGTGCTACTTGTAAAAGGGCTGACTGCCAATCTAATTTGCTCAATTCAAGAGGAATGAAGTTTGGGATCTTGTCCCAATGCCTGAAGGATCAAATGTGATAGGTACCAAGTGGGTGTACAAGAACAAATCTGATGAACAGGGAGTTGTTACAAGGAATAAGGCAAGACTGGTTGCTCAGGGATACACTCAAGTTGAGAGAATTGACTTTGATGAGACCTTTTCTCATGTTTCCAGACTTGAATCTATTAGATTACTTCTTGGAGTTGCTTGCATCTTGAAGTTCAAACTGTATCAAATGGATGTCAATAGTGCTTTCTTGAATGATTACTTAAATGAGGAAGTCTATGTGGAACAACCCAAAGGATTCATTGATCCTAATTTACCTAATCATGTCTATAAGCTAAGGAAAGCTCTATATGGATTAAAACAAGCTCCAAGATCTTAGTATGAGAGGCTTACAAAATTTCTTGTTGAATATGGCTATAGAAAAGGTAGCATAGACAAGACTCTCTTTGTTAAAGAAGAAGGAAAGAAACTCATGATTGCTCAAATTTATGTTTGTGATATTGTGTTTGGTGGGATGTATGAGGAGATGGTTCAACATTTTGTCAAACAGATGCAGTCTGAATTTGAGATGAGCCTAGTTGGTGAATTAACTTATTTCCTTGGTCTTCAAGTCAAGCAAATGGAAGACTATATATTCATATCTCAGAGTAAATATGCCAAGAATATAGTTAAGAAGTTTGGAATGGAGAATGCTAGCCACAAAAGGACATCTGTTCCTACTCATCTGAAGTTATCTAAAGATAAAAAGGGTGTGAATGTGGATCAAAGTCTCTACAGAAGTATGATTGTAAGCTTATTATATCTTACAACAAGCAGGCCTAACATTGCCTTTGCTATAGGTATTTGTGTTAGGTATCAAGCTGATCCCAAGGTGAGTCACATCAACCAAGTAAAAAGAATCTTAAAGTATGTCAATGGTACATGTGATTATGGTATGTTATACTCTCATGGTTCCAATTCTGAGCTAAGTGGTTATTGTGATGCTAACTGGGAAGGATGTGTTAATGATAGAAAACGCACATCTGGAGGATGCTTCTTTTTGGGAAACAATTTGATATCTTGGTTTAGTAAGAAGCAAAGTTGTGTCTCTTTATCCACAACTGAGGCTGAATACATAGCAGCTGGAAGCAGTTGTTCTCAGTTGGTTTGGATGAAGCAAATGCTGACAGAATACAATGTCTCACATTATTTCATGATGTTTTACTGTAACAATTTGAGTGCTATCAACATTTCCAAGAATCCTATTCAACATAATAGAACCAAGCATATTGATATTCGTCACCATTTTATTAGAGCAGGTTGAAGAAAATATTGTTGCTTTAGAACATGTAGCCACTGAGTTACAACTGGCTGACATCTTCACTAAAGCCTTGGATGCAAATAAGTTTGATATCTTAAGGGGCAAGTTAGGGATTTTCATCAATGAGGATCTATAGCAATTAAAGTTGTGTGGGAAGACTAGTCAGGTTATTTTAGTTCTCCTACTACAATTTGCACAATTGTTTTATTATGTACACGTGTTAATGATGAATAGATCAAGAGTGTGAATCCTGATGGTGACATAAAGATCAAGACAAGGAAAGACAAATTTGTTGCTGATGTTTCTCTTACTAAGAATAAATTGAAGAATGTTGTTGGGCCTGATAATGTCTCAGACTCTAATATTGAAGATGATGTTCAAAACATTATCCATGGAAAGAAAGTTGTTGCAAAGAAGACTGGTGATGTTGCTTCCAATGCTGATATGGGAAGCTGGTGTGGTCTCTCTTTTTGTTGAGTACTAATCTTGTGTTCTGGGAGAGAAGCTATTGGTATGGTTGTAATATTATGGCTAAAAAGGGGGAGAGTTGGCTAAATTTTCCTTGGTTATTCTGCTATTGTGTCTGGTTGATTGGTTGAAGAGAGCTGATATTCCGATTGGGTATTGTGTTACCAATTGTTATATTTTGTGCAACTAGGATGTTGTTTCTTATGATGTTTGATGGGGCCGTCAATATGAATAGGTGCGGAGTTGGTGTTGTACTTATTACTCCTGAAGGTGCCCATTTTCCCTTCTCTGCCAGAATAACTTTTGGATGCATCAACAATGAAGCAGAATACGAAGCTTGTATCATGGGAATAGGGGATGTTATTAATCTTAGGATTAAGACCCTCGATATATTTGGAGATTCAGCTCTCGTAATTAACCAGATTATCGGCGAGTTATTTACACATCAACCTCATTTAATTCCATATCGATATTAAGCGAGGAGACTGTTGACATTCTTCACAATAGTAAAGCTCCAATATGTACCACGGGCCGAGAATCAGTTCGCCGATGCGTTGTGTTGGAACTATGTCCCCAAGATTGACATATTCAGGCTTAATATACCAGCATATGTGTTTTCTCCTGATGTAGTGTCTAATGATAAGCCATGGTATCATGACATCAAATGCTTCCTGAAGGGCAAAGAATACCCAGCCGGGGCATCTTCCAAAGACAAGAAGACTTTGAGGCGACTAGCTGCAAGTTTCTTCTTAAATGCAGACGGTGTGTTGTATAAGAGAAAATTTGACATGGTCTTGCTCAGATGTGTGGATAGACACGAAGCAGACATGTTGATGCAGGAAGTCCATGAGGGATCATTCGATACCCATGACGGAGGACATGTAATGGCCAAGAAATTATTGAGATCGGGGTGTTATTGGTTAACAATGGATGCAGATTGTTGTGCATACACCCGGAAATGTCACAAGTGTCAGATTTATGTAGATAAAGTGCATGTACCTCCAAGCCTATTGAACATCATGTCATCTCCTTGGCCCTTTTCTATGTGGGGAATTGATATGATCGGGAAGATCGAGCCTACTTCTTCGAATGACCATCATTTCATACTGGTCGCAATTGATTACTTCACCAAATGGGTCGAAGCAGCATCTTATGTCAATGTCACCAAGCAAGTGGTGGCTAAATTTCTGAAAAGAGATATTATTTGCAGATATGGAGTTCCTGAAAGAATCATTACTGACAATGGTTCCAATTTGAACAACAAGATGATGGCTAAGTTGTGTCGGGACTTCAAAATACAACATCACAATTCTTCTCCTTACCGGCCAAAGATGAATGGTGCGGTCGAGGCAGCAAATAAGAACATCAAGAAAATTGTACAGAAAATGGTTGTCACCTATAAATATTGGCATCAAAAAAATTGTACAGAAAATGGTTCTCACTTGTGTATGGTATGGAAGTTGTCATACCTGTTGAAGTTGAGATCCCTTCCTTAAGGGTAATGATGGACATCAAGCTTCATGAGGCTGAGTGGGTACATTCTCGGTACAATCAGTTATGTCTGATCAAAGAGAAGAGGCTTAAAGACGTCTGCCATGGTCAGTTATACCAGAGGCGAATGAAGAAGGCATTTTATCAGAGAGTACATCCTCGGGAGTACCAAGTTGGTGAACTTGTGCTCAAGATAATCCTTCCTCCAGGTACAGATCATAGGGGAAAGTGGACTTCGAACTATGAAGGTCCATTTGTGGTTAAGAAAGTTTTCTCAGGCGGAGCTTTAATGCTTACAACCATGGATGGTGAAAACTTCCAGTCCCCTATTAACAGGGGACTGGAAGTCTTTACCATACATGGATGGTATCCCCCATGTAACACCCCAAAATTTGCCATCTCGTTTTCATATCATATAGCATAACATATAACACACATATCCCAACATCTTTGCATAGAAAGATGAGGCATAACATCCATAGTTAGAAGCATAGGGCATGTGATCAGTCATCCACCAAGCTATGATTCTTCAAAGTCAAAATAAGAGCCAAGTGATCTTGCAAGAAGCCTACAAGGGATTCTCATATCTTATACAAGCTCAAGCTCAACGTCAAAGCTCTAGAAGGGGAATGGTTCATCAAGAACTCATAAGTGCAACATCCTCCTACACAGGGAAACCCTAATTAGGGTTTTACCCCATAGCAAGATATTCTCTCAGTTTTGACCAATTCTTGTGGTCAAAGAATTTCATATGGTATACAAGGCCTAAGGATGAAATTTGGTGCAAAAATTCATCAAGGAAGTCAGTCATTGGTTTAGTTACTTGTATTTGAAGAAAGAGGTCAATTGTGCAGAAGAAAAGTCAACCATGGGATTTTTAGGGTTCCAAACATGATTTTCAAGTATATGGACCTTGATTTGAGAAAGAAATGACATGAATGATCTTAAAAGTCAAGAATCAAGAGTTTGAAAGAAAGTTACTAAATTTGGAAAATGACATATAATGAAACTTTCCATTTTTGGTCATTTTTGCCCTAATTTCAATCCATTTTTTCATGATCAAGAAGGCCTCAAATGAATTTTCGATAAACATGAAAGAGTTAGGGATTTTTCTCCCCTTTCCAAAAAGTACAAGAACTCTTTCATAGCATTTGTGGATCAAAAGATATGCTTGATGGAAGTTGGCTTACTTTTAGGGATTTTCAAATATTCAAGTTTGGTACCATTTGAAAGAAGGTTTAAATTGACTTCTAATGAGTTCTAGTGGATCATTTCTCATCACAATACCAAAATTCAATGCATAAGGATCACTTTTGCTCAAAGAATCATCCAAATTCGTGCAATATTCATCATGAATCCATCATTATGCAAATGTGCACATGCATTCAAAACTCATGATCCAAAGCATTTCAGGCCCTAAGATCAATCCAGGGTATTGAGTGCACCAAATAGAGAATGATCATGCCTTTCTTGCTAGGTTTTCACGTGGTAATCACCTAATGTGCACAATTTTGCTTTTTTGCATTTTCATCCAAATATGTTGCTTTTGAGTCCTCACACCTCTAAAACCCTAATCAACTTCATAAACCCTTCATATAAAAGCCAAACATCCATTTCTCAAAGCCTCATGCACTCTAATTTCCCAGTTTCAAATTTTTTTCTCTTCTTGCATTTTACTTCGAATCTCTCTTTTCCTCCACGCATTGCTTCAATTATTTGAATAATCCTCATCAGTGAAGTGTAAGGAGCATAGATCAACCTTCATTTAAAGCTTTTGTGCAAGAAATCAGAGGATTCGAATTTGAGGAGCTCTCACTTGAATGTCAAGATCTAGCCTATTTCAAGCCTCTATTTGCATTTATTTTGAAAATAGAGCTCAAGGGGAGTGGATCTGCACTTTTTCAGAGGTTTTCTTGACTTTTTTGACAAACTTCCATCTCAGGTAAGCTCTTGAATTCATCATCATAGTTCTTGATTTAAATGTATGCATTAGGTTCCTCTTGTTATGCAGATTAACCTGATCTATTTTGTGTGTGAAATGGACGTGTGTTATAAGTGTTTGGTTAAATTTCAGTTTTGTAGATCAACATTTGCTTGCTTCGATTCATGTTGTATGTTGATTGAATTTTGTTTTTGAGCCTGGATTATTGTTCATGATGATGAGTAGAACAAATCTGGAGATTTTGGTGAATTTCTATGAACTTTTGTTCTTGAGGATGAGCTTTTTAGTGACCGGAGTTAGGGCTCCGTCACCGGGTCATTTGCATGTGATGAAGATGACTTGAGGTTAAGGATGAAATCTTGGCCATTCGTGTGTTTTATCCAATGGTTTTTATGTTGCCAGCAAATAAAAATGTCACATGGCCTACATGTGGTTTTATAATTTTGTTTTAATTGTTTTGTGTGTTAGAGCATGATAGATAGGGTGTCCTTCAGATCTAGAGCGTGTAATTAGTTGACCCTGGCTTGCTAACTCTTGTTTTGGTGCGTTGATTTGTTTTACCTTGGATTGACCACTAAGAACCATTGGATTATCATACTTATTTGGTTGACTATCTCACATGCGTTAGATGCTTAGACTTTTATTTTGGTTAACTTGTATAATAGCCTTCAGATACGCATACCTTTTGAGAATGATTGTGGACCTTTGGTGTTGATTACTTTGACCTTGTGGTTGACTGAACCTTATTTGTGTTGGGCCTCTTCTACTCTTTGCACCCTCCTTTTTAGGCCCAATCCCATTATTAACTGATTTGGGTTACTCTTGACACCCCTCGCTTTTATTTCAATTTTTATTTTCTTGTATTTCTTTCATTTCATTTTTAATTTTTAAAAAATAGTTTCCTTATTTTAAAAATACCAAACAAAATCATGAATGTTCCTTGACATTTTATAAAAAAAAATTCCAATTTTTATTTTATTTTATTGTTCTGAATTAATTTTTCCATTTAATTTCTTTTGTACTGCCTTATACCATGAACACCCTGATTTCTTTATTTTATAACTTAAGTTTTAAGATAGTTTTGGTCCTGGTTTGTTTTGCTATATGCCCATAACATGCTAAGGTATTTTAGGTATTTTTTTGTTGATTTTTAGGCTTTGTTTGACAGACTTTTGTGTTGTTGCTTCATGTTTAAGTAAGTGAAACCCTAACCTTGCTTTATCCAATTGTTTGATTAACTTTGGTTCTGATTCTTGACTTGTGACTTTGCCTTGATGTTTATACATGTTTGAGGACATTTGATGATTAATTCCATAATTGTTGAATCACGTTTACCATTTCTTTGAGGATTGAACTTGAATTTCCCTATTTGAAGATGTTTTGAGACATGTTTTGCTTGCTTGCTTAAGAAGGCACTTGTGCCATCATATAAATTTTTTTTAGGATTGATAACATGTTGTATGATCTCTGGTTGTGGTATGTGAACCTCATCTTTGCTTGTCCTATTCTTACCTTTTGCACCAAGTCACACTTTTCACAAGCATGAATCATGTTCCACTTCACTTCACATTGCTTCTTATCTTCTCCATTTGCCTTGAACATGTGCCTATGTGCTTTCTTTGATGATTGAAACCTCTTCTTAGGCACATGATTAAGATGTATAGGTTCTGACTTTGACCTTAATTTTTGAATTTTGACTTGTATGCTTCACTTACTCACTTACTTCCATCTCACTTCTCCTTTAATGTTTTGCTTGTAGTTTGTGGGACTTCTTTCATTCCTTTTTGTATGAATTTGTATGACTAACATTAGAGATCTTTTGTGATCATTAGGTTCTGACTTTGGTGGTTTGTGATGTTTAGAACTTTGTTATTCCATAACTTGATCTTGTTTGAACTTCTGTTGCATTGTGTGAATATTTCTAACATTTTCAGGGGCTATGGTAAGTCTAAAGGTGTGGTTGGTGCTTCCACATCTCAACACTCCTCCTTCACTCTTTTTTATGCTTTCTTGACTTGTGATTATGATGTGCTTAGGCCATCAATGTCTAATTTCCTCTTCTTCCCCTTAGGATCAACTTATCTTCTTTTAAGAAGTAAGTTGAATCCTTTTGATCCTTTCTTCTTCTTCCTTTCTTCTCTTCTTTTCTTCTTTCCTTCTTCTTCATTAGGATAGAATTCAAGCCACACTAACCTATGATTCCTATGCATGATAACATCTAGGATTATTAGTCCCCCTTTTAGTTTTTACTTTTGAGATCCTTTTGGTGCTCTCTCTTTCTCATCTTCAAACAAAAACCTAGAAAACACTTAATAATGGTTGAGGTAGTTTTGTGTGTATGGACTTATTCCATGGGGAACTTGTATTCATCCCATATTAGGATAGTACAAGCTTGTCTAGCATGATGTACAAGTCTAATCATGAGACCATTTTTCACAAAGAAAATCATAAAAAACACTTCTTCACAAAAATCACAAAAACACTTAATAAATTCAATGAGTTAGTGAGCTTAGGCCCTGATCTCTGGAACCAGGTCTTGGGGGTCTTCTCCTTGCTTGGGTGTGCTTGTTCCTCATTTTATCTTGTAATGTAGTAATAGGTACACATTCCATGGAAAATGACTTGAGTTCACTTTCTTGTTCCAAACACAAAGAAAAAAGCTTCTAAAAGCCACTGAACAAAGAATAATTGTATCTCCTTCGGGACTTCATTTCACATCATCCTCACTCTCAGTGTAAGAACTTTCTCCTACTTGTCTCTTTGTAAGACAATAACGCACTCGTTCCAGACGAGCCTGCAACACCTGGGCATTGACATAAGCAGTTCAAGCTTTTAAAATACAAGCCATTTTCCTCCCTAGTTAGGGGAACTAAGGCGACTCTGATCCTCATGTCCAGATGAGGTACGTAGGCAGCGGGGTAGGGCCTGTTCAAGCACTCTTTTATTTTCCCTACATTTTCCCCTTTCTTTTTTTTTCTTATCCAATTTCAGTCTTTCTTTTTGCAGCACCTTTCAGTTCTTCACCCTTTGAAATAGTTTCTTTGCAAGCGTGGATCCCGTCGGATACGGCAGACGATCTAGGGTGCTAATACCTTCCCAGGTCGTAACCGAGTCCCGAACCCAGTTCTTTTATGTGTAGGACCTTTTTCCTTTATTTTCTTCTTCCAGTTTGTGCAACATTGCCTTTCCCGTTTCTTCGGGATAAAAATGCATGGCTAGCGACTCTACCTTCTTCCGCGCCACTTTCGTGTTTGTACCAGGATGGAAATCCAGGGAGCGACACCCCAAATGTAGGTATGTTAACACCGAATTAGGTAAATATATTGTGTTCTTATTATTCTGCAATTAACAATTTTTCTGTATAGTGTTCTTGACTGAGATGTCCCAACATGATGCCTTAACATCTTTTGGTGATTGTGCTGCATCACTTCAAAACAGCAGCTGTGTATTTCTCTTATTTCTTAAAATGCAGTAATCATTGTCTTAACATTGAGATAGGATATTGAAGTATCTGCATAACCATAATTTCAATTGGTATTAGATCCGGAATCCTAGTCTGTTTTCTGGATGAGATCCATGGAGTACTTTCTGGTGATTAAATAGGAGGAGTTATTGTCTGAAGGGTTCTGCAACAACAAACATGAGGAGTGGTAGTTCTCTTGGATGATGTCTTGAAAGATGTCTTGACATCTTGTATGGGGAAAGTTGAAGTTTTTCTTTAGTGATTCCAGTACACATATTTTGATTGAAGAATTCTAGTAGTATGGGATACTAAAGTATTGATTGAAGAAAGCTTGTAGTTGTCCTTACCTGATTATGTTCTTGTAGATGTCAATCAGTTTGAAGACACATAACATTCCAAAGTCGGGAGTAGAGGGATGTTATAATTATGATTGAGTCTTATGTGACTTGGTACATGGTTGAGTGGTGTCATCATGTATGCTGAAGTTGGACTGGATAGAAGAGGTAAGATGAATTATCAAACTCATGCTCTAGGGGTTTGATGATTTCTTGTTGGCTAAGTTGTTGAAAACACTTGATATGATAATCAAGTCCAATCAAGGAAATTCAGCCTTAGTCTGGAGTCGGCTAGTTATTCTTCAGACTATGAGGTGCTTTCTTGGAAGAATGGAAGTGAAGACAATGGAGGTGATTTATTTTCACCGTCCACAAACAACGTGCAAGGAATAAATCATACTTCTTAACCCTAAGAATGAGTTCACACACTTAAGGTGAATAGGATTAGTTTAGATAGAATCTTAAGAGTTTAAGTCAAGGGGCGGCCTTGATATCTTAACAACTTGCACAACAACAGAAGAAGACAACATGAAGAGGAATATCTATGTGATATTTAGAATATGCTAGAATCGGATAAGGGTTATTACTACAAGGATTAAAATCAATTGCTTTGTGTAGATTTAATTATCCTTGTGATTCAAGATTGAGGATGTTGTATCAGATGTTCTAACATATTTTCATCAAAGGTTTGGAGAATCATGGGAGGGGTTCTACATTCACTCAGAAGTCTCATAGGCTTTTGACCTAGGATTATTGGCTTCACATCTTTTCCTGGAAAGTATTGAGAGTTGTCCAAATGGTGATGCATTTTTACAGATGGATATGGAAGACTATAAAGAAGACATAATCTTGATGACTACTTGGATTGGTTTATTTCTAATCCAGGTACTTTGGGGTATTCTAGAATCTTCATCATAGAGTTCAGATAGGTGGAAATATAAGCAACTTCGTGAAGACAGTCCTACTCAAGGAAAGGTGGCATCCTTGGTACAACTATGGGAGTTAGTTTCTAACTAGTCCTTCTGAAGATTCAAACATTGGCAGGGTTGAAGTCCTTGGACAAGCACTGGAAGGTATTCATCAATGTGTGAAATTGTTTAGAATAACTGCAAAACCAACAGAATGGACATTGTTTACTCAAACTTGGTTGGTGAATCAAGTCTATAAGAGCATGGGACTCTCTTTTTTGTAAAGGGAGGAAGTTCTTTCAAGTGGCAGAAGAATGAGATGATTTCAACAGCTAAATGTTAAATCATAATGTTCTGACATCTAGTTCAACATCAGAATCTTAGTTGGTGGAGTGGCACATCAACTCAAGATAGGGTGATCTATAGGAATGAATAGTGATGCTTCAAAAATATCATTCTCATGACAGTTTGCGGGAGCTGCAGGAAGGAGAAGATGTCTCATTATCCATGGCTTAGGGAGTCTAAGTGTGTATTGTTATTGAGTAAGTGGATACATGTGACTTGAATATTAAGTTTCACTTTGTAGATCAGGATATCTTTGTGAGAGTTCTGACAAACATGAAGAAGACAATATGTGGAAATTGTCTTTTTCATATGAGGATTCATGAAGGAGGTGATCAAATTGTGGCATTTGGTTGATCTCGGAAGTGGATTCGAAGAATCAAGATAATTAGCATGTGGCAGCTAGTTAGTCTTGAGGATTGTCTTGGAACAAGTTACTCTCGGGAAGAAAGGTGATGAGTTGAAGACTCAAGGAGATTATTTCTTCTTGAAGGTGGATGAGAATTTATTTCTCTCTCTTTTTGAAGTTCTTGTTCAAGCTATTGGCATAATGATGATTGGAGTTCTTCAGTTATTTGGATTACTATGTTATAGTAAGTCCAATTGGTGGAGCACATTAAATATTTTGTCTTGGTATGTGGAAGATGTCCTAACTTGGTGTTAGGACATTATCTGGGTTGGATATCCTTGGTAAAGGATGATTGTGCTATGGTTCTGGAGCTTATTACCTACATTATTTCCTAAGGAGTATCTACATAGTCATACAGGAGAATGATGAAGTAGAAGGCCTGACTTGGAAGGAAAATGTAGAGAAGACTGAAGTAGATTAGGTATTTATTGCTTGTAAGTCTACATGTGGATAATCGGCAATTGATCAGGAGTATTCCATATTATCATATGGGAGAATGATAGGAAAGACTACCTTTGAAGAGTTAGGTGACTGTCTATTTTCTTAAAATCTTGTGGAAGGACTTTTTCTAGCAAGTCATGATTTTCTAAAACATGTGTCCAGTATCTGACACTGATGGAAGGAAAACAGAATTATTTTGAAGTTGTTCCAATAGTTTGTTACTATCAGGATGGCGATCCTTATGTGCCTCACTGATAGCATGATGATTTTCATGTGTGAGTGACTGCTATTTCTTGTTAGAAGGGATAATGGTGCCAAAATGAATGTGCTTCAGCAGGTGTCTGGACAAAGAGTGAAGTACTTGAAGACATTGAAGATGCGTCTTATGTTTTCCATTCATTTTTACGCATGTGCTCAGGGGGAGCATAACTGTCTTAAATAAGGGGAGTTTCCTCTTAATCTAAGTATCTACTGCAGGGGTGCAGTCTACATCGAGCTTGTGGTGAGTATCAAGCATATTTTTCCATCCAGGAGGGATGAAGATGCCAAGTGTGATGTCTAGACATTGTATTGTTACAAGTTGGAGGAGACTTGACAATACATAATATATGATTCTTGTTGGATGCTCAAAGAATCATTGACCAGTCTGGGAGAATTTATTTTTCTCTGCAGATTCCTGTGAAGATGTTCTGGATATGTTCAATCAGTAGAAAAAGGCCAGTAAAGAAAAGACATTGTCTGACATGATGTCAGGACATTGTCTTGAAACATTTTTACATGTAACTGGAATTCCTTGGACGGTGATCTTAAAAGAAGAAACATTCAACGATCTTGGCCTATGCGCAGTTAGTGGGGTTATTAGCTCTTTGAATTGACCATCTTTTTTATTGATAGTTCGTTACATTCAAAGAATATTGCTCTCTATAAATTGGATTATTGTGACACTTTTTGGTCTCATAATTTCTTTCTCTCAAAAGAAGTACTTGATGGTGTCTTTCAAAATCTGGATGGGTTGTTCCTGGATTTAGAGTTGTCTTGTTTACTTTTGTCAAGTTTAGGCTAAAAATGGGGAGAAGAATTTATTGGGTTCATTCAAGAAGTGACAGTGCAATAATAGTGCAAAGGGAAGATAATGTTCTATCATCTTAATCTATAAATTTCTATATGTTTATGTTTTGTGATCTGAGTTGTGAAACAGGTTGTGACTTGAGTGACATAACTCTTGTACTTTGTGTTACAAAGGCTACAACTAATGGTTCTTTTATGGAGAAGTCTTCTGCAGATTTTTTGGATCCTTCTTAGAAGGAAAAATAAATATGTTGAGGGGGAGAATTCTTAAGGATCCAATCAATTCTCAATATGGAAGGGTCTTGCTGAAGTGAAGAATGCAGCAGAAAATGTTTTAGCCAAAATTTGTCAAAAGGGAGAGATTGAAAGCACCTGATGTTTGACGAAATTTTGGTAAAACATATGAAGATTAAAAATGAAGAATCTGTTCAAAATAGAAGATGTCAAAAATGATATCCTAATAGCAAGATGAGACATCTTGAACTGTATTGCAGGATTTAAATTAGAAACAAATTTGTATGAGATTTGTTGAGGATTTAAATTTTGGATCAAGACAAAGATAGAAAACCCAAAACAGAAGACTATATATATGAAGACTTAAACCTAGGGTTAATTATGCCTTATGTAACTGAAGGCTCATGAGAGTTGGCATTAATTTTGGTAAAACAAACTATTTGAATATGTTGGACAAGATGTCTTGTGTTGGTTATTATGGAGATGTCAGACAAGATATCCTAACTTTGTTATTCAACATCTTGGTCTGCTAACTGATTTTTATGTGAATATATTATGTTATGAGTATTTTAATATTTCAGGTTATTGGATGATTATCCTATGTGGCACTTAGATTAAGGAATCAGGAGTATTCTCAGAAGTGCACAAGACTGAATAAGGGTTCCTAAAGATGTGGAGACATTTTAGGAACTTCTGATTGAAGGAATCACTTTTTGAAAGAATATTTTGCAGGATTCGTGGATGTGGCTTACTGCAGATTGGAAGCCTAAGTCTAGTCTTATTAGGGTTTTAAATAGGATGGACTTGACCTATTTTTTGTATCGAAAATAAGGATTGTTATTTTCGATGTGCTAGGGTTTTAGCTATTGTGATCCTCTCTTGTATTGCATTGAATACTTGTTGAGGATTGTGTATTTTCGAGTTGTAACTTTGTTTTTGCTACTGTTGTGATTGAAACGGAATTGAGAAAGGTCTCATACCTAGGAAGTGTCATAATTAGAAAACTAGGATTGGGTAGTTTAGGTAAAGTTGCAAATGGTGGAGTTTGACTTTAACTATACTGCATAGTGAAGATCCTGGATTGGTATCCCCTAGAGTAGGTTGTTAAACCGAACTGGGTAAACATTGTGTTCTTTATTTTCTGTATTGTTACTATATTTATTGTTCTGGATCTTGTCCTACTAGGTAGAGATCAAGTGTTCTAACATCCTATTAGGACATCTTCGAGTATCTACTATACCAGAATTTTAGTAACAATTGTAACCTAGTCCTCTTTTGTAAAAATAAGGGTTTAGGTTTTGAGAGTTGTTGGATCTTAGGGTTGTAGTTCCCTTCTGCAATATGGGATGTATAGAGGACAACATAGGTGCATGTATAATACCATAATCCTTTAGGTAATGGTTGTTGTATTGTTCTTGTACGAAGCTTTTAAGCATGTCCAAGATAACTTCTTGGTCAAGAAAACTGTGACAGGTTATGTGATGGCAAAAGACAAATGCAACGCAGGTTGTGAATGATGTAAGTAGGTTCTCTTATCAGAGTTATAAATGACTAGAGTTTAGCTTTGGTAAAAATGTCCTCTAGAATAGTGATTAGGAGACAAAGTTGTAAATGAGGGAGTTTAGCTTTGTGATAATACTACGACATATTGGAGTGTTCATCCTGGATTGGTATCCCTCAGATGTAGGTTTGTTAACACTGAACTGGGTCAACATATTATGTGTTCTTATTATCTAAAATTAACATTTTTGATGTATTGTGTTCTTAACTGGGATGTCTCAACATCTGTTGGTGATTGTGTTGCATCACTTCAAAACAACAGTTGTGTATTTCTCTTGTTTCCTAAAATACAGTAATCGTTGTCTTAACATTGAGATAGGACATTGGAGTGTTTGCATAACTAGAATTTCAATGTGGATGACATTCTCATAACAAGAAACAATGTCGAAGATGTTATGAAGGTGAAGGTTAAATTGGATAAAGAGTTCGACATGAAGGATTTGTGAGCTTCTATTATACCCTAATTTTTTTACCCTAAGATCCCACATCATTTTCATCTATTTAACATCATTTTCATCTATTTAACATCATTTGCATACACTTTTTACACATCACTAACCCACTGGAGAAGACCAAAGTTTGTTCTTTGCCTTGTACTTACAATGAATTATGGTTTTGGACCTCAAGAGAAGATTAAGGAAAAGGATCAATCAAGAATTGACATGAAATTTGTAACACCCTTTAACCCACGTCAAAATAATGCATGATTATTCATTTAAAATCAGAGTATTAACAATAGGGTATCACATTTCTTCCATAATAAACATCATTAAACCATAATCATTTAGTCTTGTTTTGTAATAAGGTTACAACATGCACTTATATTTAAAAACCAACATCATTACGCAGCGGATCAAAAGTCATCAACTAAATTAACTCAAATATGAAAGTTCAAAATTTAAATTCAAACATCATAAACTCAAAGGTAAAACAAGTGAACACAATGGTTCTCAAGCGCTCCTATCCCGATGTTACATGACACAGAGCATGATACCACCCTAAACTCTATAAATGACAAAAGAAATAATACTCCAAGCTATGTCTACGCACCAAGCTTATTCTTGTGTATCTGAAGGATGGCATAATAGACCATCACCAAAGGTAGGCAGAGTGAGTAATCACAAATCAATAAAATTGACAAGAGTAAAAATAATCATGCAACAGTTCATCATATATCAATGCATCATAATCTTCACATGTCACATCATAAAACATCATTAAACATCAATTCAACATATATGCATCATGCTATGCCACCAAGAATGAAATGCAACTTATTATATGCATGTGGTACCGATTTCAACATGTGATGGACACTGGGCCATCTACCCTCCACAATGGAGTACATAATAAACATAACCCTGATCCACATTATGGGAACGAAGCTTCCAACAACATAGGTATGACATGAATGCAACGATATAATGATTCAACACTATCAACATAATTCAACATTTGCATCAACATTCATGTTAATAAGCATCATATAATAACATACATTCTTATCTTCATTTATATCATAAAATAATTGCTAAAACATCAGTAAACATCACGACAATCAATATAATTCATCACGACACCAATACATCATGTCTACACATCATTAGTTAATTTTCCGCATTTTAATCACTAAGTTTTCACTTCCATGGCTCGCTGAGCGACACCATTGCTCGCTAAGCGGCTTCCTATTGGGTTGGGGGAAAATCCCAATTTTCGCTACTCGCTAAGCGGGCTAAGCGAAATTCAGAAATCCAATTTTGCGATGATAGCAAACTCTGCTACGATATTTCACCCTAAAAGCACAGTTTTTCATCATTTTAATCACCAATTCAGTAATAGAACATATAGCTAATGCACATACATCATTTACAACATACAATTCACAACAATTCAACATTAATCCCTCAATTCTACTCATTAAATCCTAGGTTTTCTCTAAAATTCCAATTGCTCCCATTACCTAAACTCTACATCAAAATACATTGAAAAATGATACTCCCCATACCTTAAAGTGAAGCTTTTCTACGGTCTTTCTCAAAAATCTCCGGGAACTTCTTCAAACCTTAACTTCTCCTCTTCTTTCTTTAGAGCTCTTTTCTCCTCTCTCCCAAATGCGATCATGAAAAACTCCTCGTATTCCAAACCTCAACTTCCTTTTTGTCAATCTTACCCCTAGGACCCCAAATATGTTTTCCCCATTCTACCCTTACTAATTCTCCATAGAAGACCACTATACCCCTCATACTTCTAATTTCTTTATTTTAATTAACTAATAATATTTAAATAACATAGCTTACATTATTCAATATCACCATTAAATAAAATAATTCATCACCGCAACACCACAACAAATACACCAAAATTGCCAAATTATCATAATAATTAATTAAATAATTAAATTACGAAATCAGGGTGTTACAACTTTCCCCCACTTTAAGAATTTTCGTCCTCGAAAATTTACCTGAAGCAAACAGAGTCGGATACGACTCCTTCATTTGATCTTCACGTTACCAAGTCCAACTTTCATCTGATGATCCATCCCACAATACCTTTACCAATGAAATCTCTTTTCCTCGTAACTGCTTCATTTCTCGGTCATCTATCTGCAATGGTAATGCCTCAACAGTCATATTATCTCTTACTTGAACGTCATCCATCTGAATCACATGTGACAGATCGCAGACATACTTCCTTAATTGCGACACATGAAACACATCTTGCAAATTTGCAAACAATTGTGGTAACGCAATCCGATATGCCACCACCCCGATCCTTTGTGAAATCTGATACTGACCAACAAACGCGGAGTGAGGTTTCTAGACTTCAAAGCTCACCCGACACCAATCACCGGAGTAACTCTCAAGAACACATTGTCTCCCTCTTGGAACCCAAGAGCTTTCCTCCTCTTATCATGATAACTCTTTTGTCGACTCTGAGAAGCCTTCATTCTTTCTTGTATCATTTTAATCTTCTCAATTGTCTCCTATACAATCTCAGGTCCAAGCACTGTACTCTCTCCTGATTTATACCAACACAAGAGAGTCTGACATCGTCTACCATGAAATGCTTCATACGACACCATTCCAATACTAGCATGATAACTATTATTATAGGTAAACTCAATCAACGATAAATGACTATCCCAAAACCCTCCTTGATCCAGCACACAAGCTCTTAGAAAATCCTCTAAAGATTGGATAGTCATCTTTGTCCGACCATCTGCCTGTGGATGATAAGCAGAGCTCATCCTCAACTTAGTACCCAAGGCATCTTGCAAACTCTTCCAAAACCTTGATGTAAACCGTGGATCTCTATCTGATATGATACTCGATGGTATCCCATGCAACTTCACAATCTCTTCAATATACATCTCGGCTAGCTTCTACATAGAATGATTAATCTTCATCGGCAAGAAATGGGCCGACTTAGTCAATTTGTCCACGATCACCCAAATCGAATCATTTCCATTAGCAGTCTTTGGCAAACCCGTCACAAAATCCATGGAAATACTATCCCACTTTCATTATGGGATAT
This sequence comes from Lathyrus aphaca, assembly GCA_963966055.1. Lineage (NCBI taxonomy): Eukaryota > Viridiplantae > Streptophyta > Magnoliopsida > Fabales > Fabaceae > Lathyrus > Lathyrus aphaca. The sequence continues at coordinate 479,850,386 of OZ014525.1, read as the reverse complement.
TCAACGGCTGCATCATACCCAACAGTTTTTATGTTCAATCTTCGAATTTTGACAAGTCAAGCATGCATACACAAATTCTGCAACGTCCTTCTTCATACCTGGCCACCAAAACAATTTCTGCAAATCATGGTACATCTTCGTAGCACCAGGATGTATATTCAGTCTACTTCGATGTCCTTCTTCTAAAATACTCTTCTTAATTTTCGGAACATCTAGAATACACATTTTATCTCGGAATCTCGTCACGCCATTCTCATCAATTCGGAATTCACCTCTGTTACCTTGATTAATCAAAGTCAACTGATCAACCAACTTCAAATAAAATTGTTGTCCTAATCGGATCCTCTCCACAATTTCACTGGTCAACTTCAGCATTCCCAGCTTCACACTATCAGAAGTAGTCTCTGTAGAAGCATACTTCAACCTAAAGCTTTTGATGAAGACAACAAGATTCAAGTTCATTCCGTGTTCGCAAAAAGTCAAGCTTTCAATAAGATCAAGATCAAGGATATGCATCACTCAATGGATATGTTATCATGTGAATCAAGCTCTGTATGCAAATGCTCGTAACCTTTCAAGACTTGGACACAAGACTTAGGTATATCAAAACTCATATCTTAATTGATATACACGTGTTCAAATATAGGTTTTCATGATAAGCACATTGCATATACCTTTTAGAAATTATTTGGAACTGGTTTAACACTTTAAACTTTAATATTTTTCTGAGTTTTAACAGTGTTAATCGGTTAACCAAATAGGTTAACCGCTTAACGGTTCAAATATTTCAATATTCTCAGTTAACGTTACAGCGTTAACCGGTTACCCCTTTTGGTTAACCGGTTAACACTGAACGAATTTTGAAAATTTTGTTTCTTTTCATTTGAAATAATTTTTGAATATTATACCTTTTCATTGATTATTTCATAAACAATTCATACCCCTTTGAATGGGTGTTTTTGAAACATATATATTCTGAATTTTTCAAATGTGAAAGATACCTCCAAACATTTTATCATAGAATTTTATTAAAATCAAAGTCACTCATTTTTGAATATTTTCAAATATTTCAAAAGTGTTCATATTGTTCATACCATTTCACATTCATAGATATTGAACACTTGCATTGATATTTTGAAGTGAACTTTGATTAAAAGGAGAAAATCAATCTTGTATTGATATTGTACAATTCATTTATTCTCAAAAACAAACTCATAGATTTATTTCTATTTCTGACTTGCGATCCAGGATTGTTGGATGCAAGGGTTAGTGTTTGCAAGAGAATTATTCTTGCACACTATTTGTTGTATAGTTGGTAGATAGTAGGTCTCACTGGTTTATGGTGCGATAGGTTGTACGATATAGAACTATAGTGGAAAATCTCTTACGAGGTGTTAGAGGACTAGATGTACCTTCAGATTGTGAAGGGAATCAGGATAAACCTTTGTGTATTTTTACTTTCTGCATTACCGCTTTCATATCATAGACACTCAAACGATAAAAATTCATCCACCGATTAAATAACCGAGAAAATTTTATATAATCTAATTCCCCCCCCCCTCTTAGGCTATCTCTGTAACTACAATTGACATCAGAGCAAGTTATAGGTAACTTGTTCCTATAGATCCAGCATGGCTTCCGCAAGCACAAATCTGGTTTTCAAAGACGGTGGAAGTAGCAACAAGCCCCCACTCTTCTCCGGGGAATATTTTGATTTCTGGAAAATCAGAATGAAAGCACATCTTGAAACCCAAGGAGAAGGTATATGGGAAGCAATCGAAGAAGGTCCACACAATCCTGTAAACATGATCAATGGTGTTGGAACCGCGAAGTTGAAAAGCACATATGATGAAAATGATAAGAAAAAGATCCTAAATGATAAGAAAGCAATCAATATACTCCAAAGCGCCCTTAGTATGGATGAGTTCTTCCGTGTATCACAGTGTAAATTGGCAAAAGAGATTTGGGACACCTTGGTAGAAACGCATGAAGGAACCACCGAAGTAAAGAGATTGAGGCTAAACACATTGAGTCAAGAATATGAGATGTTCCGTATGCAACCCGGTGAATCTATTGTTGCCTTACAGAAGAGATTTGTCCATCTAACAAATCACTTGATTGCTCTTGGGAAAACCTTCACCAATGATGATCTCAACTTAAAATTCCTAAGATCTTTGACAAGGGAATGGCAACCGAAAGTGACCGCTATTTCGGAAAAGAAGAGTCTCTCCGCGTCCTTATTTGGTAAACTTCAAGAGCACAAATTGGAACTTGGAAGGCTCGAAAAGCACAAAAGTCAAGAAAAGAAGTCCAAGGGAATTGCCTTGAAGGTTGATACTAAGGATGACAAAGATGACGAGACTTCTGAAGATGAGAATTTCATCCTTCTTGTAAAGAAGCTTGGTAAGTTCTTTAATAAAAATAAAAATTCCTCTTATCCTAAAAAGAATAAGCATTTCAGGAAAAAGGATGCATCCACATGGATTCAAGAAGTCACATGTTACGAATGTGGGAAGCAAGGTCACATAAAGTCGGATTTCCCGAAACTTGCAAAGAAAGGAGGATTCAAAGGCAAGAAGTATTTCAAGAATAAGAAGGCCTATGTTGCTTGGGACGATAATGAGATAAGTTCCTCGTTGGAATTGGAAAGTGATGAATATGTGAATATGGCTCTTATGGCTTCACATCACTCTGATGAAGAAATCGATGAGGTTAGTAGCAATTTTTCAATTTATGAGAATGATGCACAAGAAGTTATAGATGAACTTCTAAAATAATGCAAGACTTTGTATAAAAGCATTTCATCCCAAAAGAAACGAATTTCATCTTTAGAAGAACAAAATATCGCTTTTGAAAAATATATTGAAAGTGAAAAACAAAAATTAATGGATGAAAAACAAAGTCTTGTATGCAAAAATTATGAGTCCTTATCCTTTCAAATTGTTCAACTTAAAAGAGTTTTAGAAAGATATGAAAAAGGTCAAATTGGCTTGGAGGAAATTCTTAGGCATCAAAGATATCCTAATGATAAAAGTGGTTTAGGATATTCTAAGTTTTCCAAACCAAGCACAAATGAGACCATTTTTGTGAAATCAAGTGAACAAGTTGTTAAGGAAAAGGCAACCAATTCTAAAAGTATGCATCAAAGTCATAAAAAGAAAAGAATTGTTAAGAAAAAGAATTATGTTCCTAGATATAAAAGTCACTTTCAACCTACTTGTTTTTATTGTGGAATCAAAGGCCACACACCTAATGCTTGCTATGTGCGCAACATTGGCGTTGCTAAAGGGCATTATGTGTGGGTTGAAAAGGGTGCTAACTATCAAGGACCCAAAGCAATTTGGGTACCTAATAATACTTGATTTTTTTGTAGGTATGCTTGAAGACAACTTCTAATCAATGGTATCTTGATAGCGGTTGTTCAAAGCATATGACGGGCGACATCAACAGATTTTCAAATCTATCTTTAAAGGCCAAAGGATACGTTACTTACGGTGATGATAATAAAGGAAATATTATTGGAGTAGGAACCGTTGGTGCATCTCCATTTACAATCATCGAAGACGTTCTTTACGTTGAAGGCCTTAAACACAACCTTCTTAGCATAAGTCAATTGTGTGACAAAGGGTTCCGAATCTACTTCACAAAGGATGAATGTTTGATAGAACATGAAGTCACCCATGAAATCCTTCTAAAAGGTAAAAGATTTAATAATATTTTCATGATTTATTTTAATGACTCTTCCTTGAAGGTAAAATGCTTAATGGCGAACAACAACAAGGCGTGGCTATGGCATAAAAGGTTTGCTCACATTCACATGGAGCACTTAAACAAGTTGATAAAGCATGACCTAGTTGTTGGTCTTCCAAAGATAAAGTTCATCAAGGATAAGTTATGTGATGCTTGCCAAAAAGGGAAGCAAACCAAGACATCTTTCAAGCCCAAGAAAGTGGTGTCCACATCAAGGCCACTTCAATTGTTGCATATGGATCTTTTCGGTCCATCGAGAACGAAAAGCTTCGGAGGTAACATTTATGCTTTAGTTATTGTTGACGATTTCTCTCGATATAAGTGGACATTGTTTTTAGTGTAGAAAAGTGATGCTTTCAAAGCATTCAAGAAGTATGTGAAGCAATAGAAAACGAGAAGTCACTCATTATAGCCTCCATTAGAAGCGATCATGGTGGAGAATTCCAAAACTCATTCTTTGAAGATTTTTGCGAAAAGCATGGAATTTCTCACAACTTTTCCGCACCAAGGACTCCTCAACAAAACGGTGTCGTAGAAAGGAATAATAGGTCATTGGTGGAACTTGCAAGAACAATGCTTAGCGACTCAAATCTCCCTAAGTACCTTTGGACGGATGCAGTTAGCACAACTTGTTTTGTAAGCAACCGTGTCAACATTCGATCTATTCTCAAGAAGACTCTGTGTGAGTTGTTCAAGGGTAGGAAACCGAACATATCATTCTTTCACATATTCGGATGCAAGTGTTTCGTTCTCAATAACGACAAGGACAATCTCGGTAAGTTTGATGAGAAGTCCAACGAAGGTATATTCCTTGGTTACTCCCTCTCTAGTAAAGCTTTTAGAATTTTTAATAAAAGAACTCTTACTATTGAAGAATCTATTCATGTTTCTTTTGATGAGACTAACCCCTCGAAAGAGGATAATATTATTATGGATGATGATGATGATATAGTAGATACGCTACAACAACAAAAGGAGATGTCAAAGGATCAAGCAATACCACAAGAAGATGACTCACCAATCACTGAAGAACATTAAGATCTTCCGAAGGAATGGAGAACTCATAGAGATCACCTGATAGATAAAGTTATTGGTGATATTAGCCAAGGCGTTGCAACTCGACTAAATCTCAAGGATGCTTGTCTCAACATGGCTTTTGTGTCTCAAATTTAACCAACCAAAATCGATGAAGCCTTAGGCGATGATCAATGGATAGTAGCGATGCAAGAAGAACTCAACCAATTCAAAAGGAAACAAGTTTGGAGTCTTGTACCAAGACCAGACAACAAACACATCATAGGAACAAGATGGGTGTTCAAGAACAAACTTGATGAGAATGGGATCATAGTTCGTAACAAAGAAAGATTAGTCGCACAAGGATACAACCAGGAAGAAGAAATTGATTTTGATGAAACATTCTCTCCGGTAGCAAGGTTAGAAGCAATTAGATTATTACTTGCTTACGCTTGTTCTATGAATTTTTCAGTTGTACTAGATGGATGTCAAAAGCGCTTTCCTGAATGGCTACATCAATGAAGAAGTATATGTCAAACAACCTCCAGTTTTTGAAGACTTCAAGAATCCCTCTCATGTCTACAAGTTGAAGAAGGCTCTTTATGGTTTAAAGCAAGCACCAAGAGCGTGGTATGACCACCTCAACAACTTTCTTTATGAGAAGGGTTTTGCAAAAGGAAAGGTTGACAAGACGTTTTTCATAAAGAATTTCAAGGGTAACACCTTATTGGTTCAATTCTATATCGACAACATCATCTTCGATTCAACAAACAAAGATCTTTGCGAAGAGTTTTCACTTTTGATGCAAGGAGAATTCGAGATGTCCATGATGGGAAAAATGAACTATTTCCTTGGACTTCAAATCAAGCAAACAAAGGATGGCATCTTCATCAACCAATCCAAGTATATCAAGGAATTATTGAAAAGATTCGATATGGATAGTTGCAAGGTGATGTCCACTCCTATGGGATCCGGACCATACGTTGATCAAGATGAATCTGACACTTCAATTGATATCACAAAGTATCGAGGTATGATCGGTTCATTATTATATTTGACGGCAAGTCGTCCTGACATTATGTTTAGTATATGTTTGTATGCACGCTTTCAAGAAAATCCGAAGGAATCGCATCTCACCACTGTGAAGAGGATTATGAAGTATCTCAAAGGATTAACGAATGTCGGACTATGGTATCCAAAAGGTAGTACATGTTCTTTGATTGGCTATTCTGACGCTGACTATGCAAGATGTAAGACCGGTAGAAAAAGCACAAGCGGTACTTGTCACATTCTCGGGAATGCACTAGTGTCATGGGCATGTAAGAAGCAAGCATGCGTTGCACTTAACACGGCCGAAGCGGAGTACATCGCATCAGGCAGTTGTTGTGCACAAATTTTGTGGCTTAAGCAACAACTCCTTGATTTTGGTGTAGATCTTGGTTGCATTCCTCTTTGATGCGACAACACAAGTGCCATCAATATCACAAAGAACCCGGTCATGCATTCAAGGACAAAGCACATAGACATCCGACATCATTTTCTTCGAGATCACGTGCTCAATGGAGATGTAGATGTTACTTTCGTGGATATACACAACCAACTTGCCGACATATTCACTAAACCATTAACGAAAGAACCATTCTTCAAGATTCGGCGAGAACTTGACATTCTCTATGAAGGTGACATCTAATCTTAATTTAAAATTACTTGTTATGTGGTTTAGTTGCTTAAAATATGTTTATTCTCACTTTTATGTTACAAAACGCTAGCACTCACTTTTCGCCGTTTTTTATTTTTCTCTCTTTCGGATACCCGAAAATTATCGGTTTCAAAATATATTTTTTTTATCAAAAGTTGTGTTATGTCGTGTGCTAACACTTTGTGAAAGATTTATGTGAAAAACATTTCCTATTTCCTCTGGAACATGCTGCTGGATTTTTCGAAAAAAACGGTATTTTTTGTCCGTTAACCGGTTAACCGAATCGGTTAACCGATTAACGCTTCCAAAAGTTTGATTCTCAGGAGCGTACATCATGTGTCTATTTTTATTATCTTTTCTTAATGTTTATTTGTTTATAATTTTAATACATTGTTTGTGTCATATGCCTTGCTTGATTACTTATTGCTTGTATGTTTACATATATGTCGATATTGTTTGTTATGGTTTGAAAGCCTCTTCCTTTTTGCTGATGACAAAGGGGGAGAAGAGCTTGGTTCTCTAATATCTCTTTGTGCAGAATTTTGCCTCTGTTAAAATAGGGGGAGTTGTTGAACATAGGGGGAGGAACAAACTTAGACATGTAACATCGATCAAAGTTATCGCGCAAACTCAATTGGTTGTCATCATCAAAAAGGGGAAGAATGTAGAAGCATACTTCAACCTAAAGCTTTTGATGAAGACAAAAAGATTCAAGTTCATTTCGTGTTCGCAAAAAGTCAAGCTTTCAATAAGATCGAGATTAAGGATATGTATCACTCAATGGATATGTTATCATGTGAATCCAGCTCCGTATGAAAATGCTCGTAACCTTTCAAGACTTGGACACAAGACTTAGGTATATCAAAACTCACATCTTAATTGATATACAAGTGTTCAAATATAGGTTTTCATGATAAGCACATTGCATATACCTTTTAGAAATTATTTGGAACTGGTTTAACACTTTAAACTTTAATATTTTTCTGAATTTTAACAGTGTTAACCGGTTAACCTTTTTTAACAGTGTTAACCGGTTAACCTTTTTTCTGAATTTTAACAGTGTTAACCGGTTAACCAAATAGGTTAACCGGTTAACGGTTCAAATACTTCAATATTCTCAGTTAACGTTACAGCGTTAACCAGTTACCCTTTTTGGTTAACCGGTTAACACTGAACGAATTTTGAAAAATTTGTTTCTTTTCATTTGAAATAATTTTTTAATATTATACCTTTTCATTGATTGTTTCATAAACAATTCACACCCCTTTGAATGAGTGTTTTTGAAACATATATATTCTGAATTTTTCAAATGTGAAAGATACCTCCAAAAATTTTATCATAGAATTTTATTAAAATCAAAGTCACTCATTTTTGAATATTTTCAAATATTTCAAAAGTGTTCATATTGTTCATACCATTTCACATTCATAGATATTGAACACTTGCATTGATATTGTGAAGTGAACTTTGATTAAAAGGAGAAGATCAATCTTGTATTGATATTGTACAATTCATTTATTCTCAAAAACAAACTCATAGATTTATTTCTATTTCTGACTTGCGATCCAGGATTGTTGGATGCAAGGGTTAGTGTTTGCAAGAGGATTGTTCTTGCACACTATTTGTTGTATAGTTGGTAGATAGTAGGCCTCACCGGTTTATGGTGCGATAGGTTGTACGGTCTAGAACTATAATGGAAAATCTCCTACAAGGTGTAAGAGGACTGGATGTACCTTCGGATTGTGAAGGGAACCAGGATAAACCTTTGTGTCTTTTTACTTTCTGCATTACCGCTTTCATATCGTAGATACTTAAACGATAAAAATCCATCCACCGATAAAATAACCGAGAAAATTTTATATAACCTAATTCAACCCCCCCTCCTCTTAGGCTATCTCTGTAACTACAGTCTCACACAACAAACTCATGTCTCTGAACTGTTTGATCATTTTGAATTCTTTCACCATAAGCATCGACATATGGAATGTCTTCCTACTCAGAGCATCTGCAACCACATTCGCCTTACCAGGATGGTAATTCAAATCAAAATCAAAATCTTTCAACAATTCCAACCATCTTCTCTGCCTCATATTTAGTTCCTTCTGATCAAAAAGATATTTCAAACTCTTATGATCACTGAACACTTCAAATTTCGAACCAAAGAGATATTGTCTCCAAATCTTCAACACAAACACCACAGCTGGCAACTCTAAATCATGTGTTGGGTAATTCCTTTCATGAACTCTCAGTTGCCTAGAAGCATAAGCAACCACTTGACCATTATGCATCAAAACTCCTCAAAGTCCCATCTTTGACACATCACAATACACTACGAACGACTTATTTGGATCAAGAAAAATCAACACTAGAGCATTTGTCAATTTATTCTTCAACTTTATAAAACTCTTTTCACACGCAACATCACACACATAAGATTGACCCTTTCGAGTCAATTGAGTCAAAGGTAGCGCCAACTTCGAAAATCCCTCAATACACCAAACGGTATCAGCGTGTACTCATAATGACCATATCTCGTCCTAAAAGTTGTCTTAGGAATATCATCAGACTTAACATGGATATGATGGTAACCAGATCTTAGATCAATCTTTCTGAACACACAAGCCCCGACCAACTGATCCATCAAGTCATCGATCCTCGGAAGCTGATGGTTATTCTTAATAGTAACCTTTTTCAACTGTCGATAGTCAACACACAGCCTCATACTACCATCTTTCTTCTTGACCAATAACATAGAAGCACCCTACGGAGAAACGCTAGGTCGAACAAACTTCTTTTCCAAACATTCTTGTAGTTGTTTCTTCAACTCACTCAATTTTTTATAGTAAGAAGATCGAGCTCGACTATCTTCATCATAAATCCTGCTTTTATCCACCAACTCAGCATACTTACAGATCAACTAACATCCAATCCCCTATTTAATCTCTGGTCTCAGCCTATTCTCAAACTTGAGACACTTAGAAAGTTCACCATCAGCATGATTGTAGTGAGGACAATACTTTCCCAGAAACTCCCTCTTACCACGAGCATCTTCGGGGAAATACTTTCCCAGAAACTCCCTCCTGAACACTGCCCAAGTCACCATAGTATTGGCATCCTCCAAACATTAACGGGTATTATTCCACCAGTCTTCAGCCTCCTCAAACAACATGTGGGTACCAAATTGTACCTTTTTTGCATCCGTACATGCCATCACTCTGAAAATATTCTGAATCACCTTGATCCACTTATGTGCACTCTGTGGGTCATGATCTTCTTCAAAAACTGGCGGACTATTACTCTGAAACTTCTCTAAAGCGTGAAACTCATCTTGTTCGTTGTTTCGATTCGTAGCCTCAGCAAGTGCCGCAACAACTTCATCAAGAGCACACATGTTGTTTCCAGTCATCCTGCACAACACTCACCATATCAGAAAAGAAAGCAAATAATCATTAACAAGTAACGACGGACAACAACGACACTTGGCTGGACAGATCGACCTGTTATGATATCACTAATGTAACACCCTTTACCCCGTGTCAAAATAATACATGATTATTCATTTGAAATCAGAGTATCAACAATAGGATATCACATTTCTTCCATAACAAACATCATTAAAACCATCATCATTTAGTCTTGTCCTATAACACGGGTTACAACATGCACTTTTGTTTAAAAACCAACATCATTATGCAGCGGATCAAAAGTCATCAACTCAATTAACTCAAATATGAAAATTCAAAATTTAAATCCAAACATCATTAACTCAAAGGTAAAACAAGTGAACACAAGAGTTCTCAAGCGTTCTCATCCCGATGTTACATGACACAAAGAAGGACATCACCCTAAAGTCTATAAACGACAAAAGAAATAACACTCCAAGCTACGTCCATGCACCAAGTTTATTCTTGAGTATCTGCAGGATGGCAGAATGGACAATCACCAAAGGTAAGCAGGGTGAGTAATCATGAATCAATATAATTGACAAGAGTAAAGATAATCATGCAACAGTTCGTCATATAGCAATACATCATAATCTTCACTCGTCACATCATCAAACATCTATTCAACACATATGCATCATGTTATGCCACCAAGAATGAAATGCAACTTCTTATATGCATGTGGTGCCAATTTCAACATGTGATGGATCTTGGGTCATCTACCCTCCACAATGGAGCACAACATAATCAACATAACCCTGATCCACACTATGGGATTGAAGCTTCCAACAACATAGGTGTAAACACCCCAAATTTGCCCTCACCCATTCACACCATGGTTTGTGATCATTTCATATGCATAAACACAATCATAGCATCTCAATTTACATTTTTGATTCACTGCATGGATTCTAAGTCATCTGCATCTAGGGTTTGTGATCTGAGCAATCCAAGAGCTTCTTGAGCCACTCCAAAGGCCATCAATCACTTCAAAGGGGTCCATGTGTATTCAAGTATCATATTATATCCTCTCAAAGTCAAGAATGCCAAAAAATCACAAGAACTGGGATTGGTGTGGATGCAGAGCCAGGTTTGACTGCACAGTTGACCTAAAATTAGGGTTTTGGTTTCAGAGGCCATAACTCCAAATTTTTTGGTCATTCTTGTTTCTATTGGTCTCTATATGGTATAGGGGGTATTCATATCAATTTTCATGAAGAAATTCCATGGGGAAGTCATCTGATCAAGAGTTGACTTTTCAAGCAAGTCAGTGTAAAATCAGGGCATCTGAGGCCCCCAATGACCCAACCAAAGGGTGTTCTTCATCATTTTGATTGTGTATGATCTTTATTTGATCATGGAAGATGTTGGAAGTTCACAAAATGGAAGAATTTCAAGTCTTTTGCAAAGTTGACTTTTTGGGCAAGTTTGACTTTTAATGGAAATGTCATTTTAGACAACTTTTTCAACCCTTACTTTTTGATTCAAGAAAGCTTCAAATGAAAAAACTTTGGTCATGAAAGTTATAGAATAGATCTTTCCCTTTTCAAAAAGTACAAGAACATGACCTAATTCATTTTGGATCAAAAGATATGGCTCATTAAAGTTGGCAAAAATCACTAAATTTCAAGTCATGCACCAAAGAGCCAAAGTTGCAAATTCACTTCTCAAGGCCAATTAAGTCATCAAATGGGTTTCTAATCCACACAACATGATCACACAACATCTAAAGTTCAGAATGCACCCAAGGAATCACATGTTTCATGGCTTATGGATCAAGTTTCTTTCATGAGAACCAAAGGCAAGGCAAGTTGCAAAAGTCATGATAACTTCTCATCCACTTGCTGGCTAGTTTGCTGAACCACCCTAGCCCTTTTCCCTCATCATGCTGCGCAGCACACCCTCCTTGTACTTAGATAGAAAGTGACCCATGCTTCTCTTACACAAAAGTTGACATTTTGCAAAAGCCACCATACCAATCAATAAAGGACATGTCACTTCATCTGACCAATAACATTTGTTTATACAAAGAAAATGCAAGCCAAACCCAACAAGAGGCAAGCCTGAAAGACACCACAAGCCAACATTCACAAAATCTCTCCAACTTGCATTTTCCTTCGAAACACTCTCCACAGGCCTCAAACACAAGAACAAACTTCACAAACAATCTCAACTCACTTCGCTGATCACAAACCACCCATCACCATGGCCTGAAACCCCTTGAATCAAAAATACGAATTTCACACTCCCTTGGCCTGAGCTTCTGCCAACGTTCTCTAGAGGCTACATAAACTCCAACTAAGGGTCAAAAGCTTCTAAGGAGGATCATTGGGACTTGTTTGAGCCAAAGAAGCAGCCAGAAAGCTCCTGAATCGAAAGCTCAATCTCAGGTAGCTCCATGAACTTTTTTTCCAGAACTCTAATTTCTTGCTAGAATATTGTTTTGTATGTTGCACTGATCATGGGGATCTATTTACTTTTGAAAATGAGCAAGAAATAAGCATGTTATGATGTTCTGAAAGTTTGACCTAAAAACTTCTTTGATTCGATTCGTGTTTGTGTTTGAAGTTAAACATGATTTGATGCTGGATTCGTGTTTGGGGTGGGTAGGAGATGATTTCTGGAGAGTTAGAGCTTCTAAAATGGCCTGGAGAGGGAGATTGGATTTTTGGATGATCGGAGAAGATGACCGGAACACTGTTCCGGTCACCTGAGAGTGATTAGGGCATGGATTAGGGTTTAATCTGTGATTAGCGAAATTTGAATCTCAGCCCTTGGATGTGGCGCCAAGTCTCTTCCCGCGTGTGTGAGTTCAAACCCTGGCCATTGATTATGTTGACTTTTCCTTTTTTCAGATTAATTTCATTTTATTTTCATATTATTTCATTTAATTTGTACATTTTATAAAAAATAGTAAAACCTTTTCAAAAATTCTGAAATTTTTTATACAAACTTTTATTTAATTTCAGAAACCAAAAATATTTTTATTTTTATTTTTAGCATATAAAAAATATTTTTAAATATTTAAAAGATTATTTTTAATTAATTAATGAGAATTAATTAATTAAAAATACTTTTAGGTATTTAAAAATCACCAAAAAATTCATGAAACCTTTAAAAACATTTAGAAACATTGTCCAACCCTCAAACCAAATTTCTTTTTTGATCTTGATGCATTTTGAGAATTTTCCATGGAATTAATTCATTTTCAAAGCATTATTTTGATCCAAACTTCCAAAAATCATTTCTGCCTAACCATTGAGAGTTGGACTTTGATTCTTTTTGCATTGTGTTGTGCATATCATGTAGTTTGTGAGATTAAATGGGCATGATTTGATCTTACATTTTCCATTTGTTTGGCATTTTTCTTGTTAAGGAACCCTAAAAACCTAGGAAACTTAGGAAATTCATAACTTTTATTAGGTTAAGAGTTGGAACCTCTCCTTTGGGCAGTGAGTTAGTATAGGTTTAGGGATCCTTTGGGTGCATTTTCAATTTTTTTATATTGATGTTTGCTTCTGATTTTGGTTTTTGCTTGATGCTTTGATCATAAACCTTAATTTGGGCTTCCATATGCATTCATCTTGCATTTGCTTGCATACCTTGACTTGCCATAGCATTTTATGCATCCATTTGGTTCATTGAGCATCTTAAGACACATGGAAAGCATGTTTGATCATTGCATCTTGCATTTGCCAGGTTGTATGCCATTTGCACTTCATAACTTTTCATGTATGATTGTGGTTCTAAGCATGCTTCCTTTGCATCCATTTGTTCATATGATCATCCCCATGCCTTGTTTCATGTTTGCAGCATCTCATAGCATCATTATCATCATGTATGTGCTCCTGGTTTTGATTTTCCTCATGCCATTTCATTTCATTTTGCATTGCATTGCATTTCTTTCACTAACTTTTCAGGTGGTAAGCAACTTTGAGAAGTGAATTTGCCTTCACTTCTCACAACCTCTTTTCATCTCTCTCATGCATCCTTGCTGCATTTTGTTATGTGTGCGAGATTGAGCTTGCTCATTCTTCTTCTTCTTACTTTCTTTCTTCAAGTGACTTGACTTCTTGAATGAAGCAAGTTGCTTTGCTTCTCCTGATCCTTTCATCTGCTTCCTGGTGGTTCCATTGAAGACTTCCTTCTTAAACCTCACAAACCTTAGGAACAACAAAGCATGATAATAATTAGGGTTTTGATTAGTCCCCCATTTAGCTTTTACCTTTGTGTCTCTTTGAGTCTTCTCTTCTCATCTCATAATCAGGGACTAAACCCTAAAGGCTTTAAGGCTTTGTGATTAAGCTTATGCCTGCATCCTTCTATTAGGATGGAGTGTATAACTTTAATCCTAAGTGTTAAACCCTTAATGTGTTTAAATCCTTTAATCAATTCACTTAATAATCATCAAGACATCAAGCTTGTAACTTGGGCCTTGCATTAGGGTTCTAATTCTTCCTTAAATGGTTAAGAAGGACTAACCCTAGTGTTAATGGACAAGTCCCCCTCAAGTTGTCTTACAAACCCTAAAACTCACTTCATCATCTTATCATTAACTAAAATCCACTTAACCAAAGGCTTGTTTTGTCATGAGTTTAATCCCTAATCATGGATTAAGTTGAGGAGCTTTCCTCAGCTTAAACATTCTCATCTATTATCCTTCTATTAGGATGGTGTAATGAGTCTGTTTAATCCCTGATTATGGCTTAATCTCATTACTCAACACTAAACAAAAACATCAAAAGCATCAAAATAATCACAAGTAGGTTAATGATCTTAATCCTGCACCAAAGGTGATTAAGTGTGAGAAGCTGACTTCACACTTAAGGTATTCTCATTACCCCTAATCAGAGGGATGATGTGATGAGTTTACTAAATCCACTGGTTTAGGCTTAAGCTCATTAACTTATGACAAAATTTCAAAGGCAATAAAAGACTGAAAACACAAAAACAAACAATAATCGTCTCCTCCGGGATTCTTTTCTCATCTCATTCACTCATAAACGAGAACTTGCTTCTTCCGTCTAATGCAAGACAATTTGCACCTGAGCCAGACAGGTCATACACTTGAGCATAGACAAGTAAGCAGTTCATCAGTCAATTCATCTTTCAGTCTCTTTGGGTCGAACTACGGTGTTCTGACTTCCTCATTGCACAAGAGGATACGTAGGCATAACTTAACAGTTATCGAACAAAAGTCTCTGTATATTCCCCCTCCTTCCAGCATCATTCTTTTAGCCTCATGATCTTGAGCATCTCACTCTGTTCTTATACTGACACTGTACATATCTTACTTCACTTTTTTTTACACTGACACCTGTACATCCTGTTCCAGCTCTTTTACACACAAATTGCACTGACACTACCCCTTTAAAACACAAATCTTTTAAGCGTGGATCCCGTCGAGTACGACGGACAATCTGGGTGCTAATACCTTCCCAGGTTGTAACCAACCCCCTTTCTCAGTCTCTCTGGTTCGCAACCGTCTTATCCATATCTTTTCTTAGGTTTATGCAGCATTACCTTTCCTTCGGGATAAAAATGCCTAGCTGGCGACTCTATTCATTCCCTGTGAGTTCACTCCTGTGTGTTCTCGCATCCCTCTTTCGCCGACCGTTCGCGTCTGTACCTTTATCTGGGCCATTCCCATTTATCGGGAGCAACAATAGGTATGCCATGAATGCAACGATACAACGATTCAACACTATCAACATAATTCAACATTTGCATCGGCATTCATGTTAATAAGCATCATATAATAACCTACATTCTTATCTTTATTTCTATCATAAAATAATTGCTAAAACATCAGTAAACATCACGAAAATCAATATAATTCATCACGACACCAATACATCATGTCTACACATCATTAGGTAATTTTCTGCATTTTAATCACTAAGTTTTCACTTCTGGGCTCGCTAAGCGACACCATTTCTCTCTAAACGGCCTCCTCCCGGGTTGGTGGAAAATCCAAGTTTTTGCTGCTCGCTAAGCGGGCTAAGCGAAATTCAGAAATCCAATTATGCGATGACAGCAAACTCTGCTACGATATTTCACCCTAAAAACACAGTTTTTCATCATTTTAATCATCAATTCAGTAATAGAACATATAGCTAACGCACATACATCATTTACAACATACAATGCACAACAATTCAACACTAATCCCTCAATTCTACTCATCAAATTCTAGGTTTTCTCTAAAAGCTCAATTACTCCCATTACCTAAACTCTACATATATCAAAATATATTGAAATGTGATACTCCCCATACCTTAGAGTGAAGCTTTTCTACGGTCTTTCTCAAAAATCTCCGGGAACTTATTCAAAATTTAGCTTCTCCTCTTAGTTCTTCAGAGCTCTTCTTTCCTCTCTCTCCCAAACGCGATCGTGAAAAATTCCTCGTATTCCCAACCTCAACTTCCTTTTTGTCAATCTTACCCCTATAACCCCAAATATGTTTTCCCCATTCTACCCTTACCAACTCTCCATAGAAGACCACTATACCCCCTCATACTTCTAATTTCTTTATATTAATTAACTAATAATATTTAAATAACATAACTTACATTATTCAATATTACCATTAAATAAAATAATTCATCACCACAACACCACAACAAATACACCAAAATTGCCAAATTATCATAATAATTAATTAAATAATTAAATTACGAAATCAGGGCGTTACAATATTCAACCCCTCAAGATCTTTAATCACCCAAAAGGGATCAAGAGGACCTAAATATCAAGAATCAAGCACAAGATTGCACAATCTCAAAAGGATCAAGCCTCAAGATCATTAGTGTCACCAAATTAGGGTTTTTATTGATCGGGGTTCCAAAAGTTGAAATTTGCATCTGGACATGAGCCAATACCTTTGGACATGGATCAAGTAGACCATATACACCTTTGAAGTTCATTCACAAGTTTAAAATAGCCTCAGAGGATGCATTGGTCAAAAATCAGGAATTAGGGTTTCACAGTACAAAATTCATCAGAGGCCAAAAGTCAAAGTTTGACTTTTTGACCAAAAAAGTTCATCATGACCTATAATCCAAGAAAATATGATCCATTGTTGCATTTGAACAAAATTCAATTAAGAAATGAAGGTAACTTGTAAAAGGGACAATCTTAGAAAATTGGAAATTTTTCTAAGTTATGAACAAAAATAAGTGTTCAAGAACCTAACTTTCTAAGGCCATAACTATCAAACCAAACAACAAGAATTTTCGCTCCAATGCTCAAATGATAGATCTTGTTACATACTACAAGATTGTCTACTACATCACATTCTAAATCTTCATGAATTTTAAATTATGGATCGATCAAAATCAAAAAAAAATAAGAAATGAATTTCAACACTTAGGCAAAATCCTATATTATCTGAACCAATAACGGGTCAATATTATTATGATCTCCTCTAGAAATGTTAAGTGGTTTTTAGTGTTGCTTATAGTTCTTTTGATTTATTGACAGTGTATTTGACGGTCTGAATTCTAACTAAATTTATTGGTGGGGTATTTGTTTTCTCTTTTTTTCTTCAAATTTTAGTTGAAGTGAATAGGGAGGAAGTGGTGTCACATAAAATCATGCGTATGCACCCCACCATGACAACATTGACAACCCACATTTTTTTTCTCATTGTGCTTCAAATTTATAGCTAGCAAGGTATTTACAATTTTAATTATCCAATTAATGTATTTCTTTTGTTTACATCAACCAAAAATAACCAAACATCATAATTAGTTTTTGGGCATTGATAGGAAAAAGTGATTATTTATTTTGTTTACCTCAACCAAAAATAACCAAACATCATAATAATTTGTTGGGCGTTGCTAGGAAAATGATCAGTTATTAAATATAAGAATGAGAAATTCTCAATCCATTTTTCAATCATTTTAAAATTTCTAAATTTTTTAATTTTGATTTATTTAAAAAAGATTGGGAAGTATTTTGTGATGTTAAAAAAATCTCTATTAAATAATTTTGTTATTTAACGTATTTATTTTAGAATATAAAAAATAAACTATCATTAATTTTTTTTGGAGATTTTAAAAAAATTGTTGTTTAATGTATTTATTTTAAAATATGAAAAATGAATTATTAAAAAGATTTTCTGAAAAAAAATTCGAATACCTTTTCACTAGCTTTTGATACTTACATATATTTTAATACAAAGATTTTGAAGAAAAAAAATTTCGTTATAATACTTTTAATACAAAACTGTATTTTAGCGACGGTCGAAAACCCTCATTAAAAAATAAAGAGTCGACGCTATTAGATGCGGACACAAAATTGAAAGTAAAACGTAGAATTCATCCGACGCTAAAGATATTTGCTTAAAGATAAACCTTTTCAATAAATAAAACTAAAGATATTTGCTTGGTGCAGCAATTTACTTGCACGTACAATAGTGTCTATATAAATTATTTATTTATGAGAGTGACTATATTGTCTTACATAGTTCTTGAGGTTTTTGTGCCACTCAAAATATATATAGTGATTAAAAAGTTAGTGGTGCATTTTTATTAAAATTGACTAATCCCCAATTTGCTATCAAGGAATAAGGATAACATTGGATGTACCACATCATCAATTATGTTATTATTGTTGCTTGTAGCTACTATGAGTACTTTAGGTACCATTAGAATTTTGAAGGAAAAATGCATTTGATTAATTAAAAGATAAAAGAATATGTAATTTGATTTACATATTTCCTCAATTTCTATTTATAAGAAAATTTTGATTTTTTAGGTTCATTAAAAATTCAATGATATATTTGAACTATATATAAGTTAGATACATCAATTATTTAATGAATATTAAAAGTTAAAATTTGCTTATAAATAAAAATGGAGGGAGTATTTTTCTTTCCTAAGACCATCGAAAAAAACCATTCATGTCTTTATTCAAAGATAAGAGAAAGTTTGTCTTCCAAAAGCAATGACTATTTCATTCCTTTCTCTTATACCTAAGCTTAATAATCCTCAAGGGTTGGACAATTATAAGCCAATTTGTCTAATTTGAAGCATGTATATGATTTTGTCAAAGTTGTTGGCAGCAAGGCTCAAGAAAGTAATAAATGGTTTGGTTTCTCATGGTCAATCAGCATTCATAGCTCATAGGTACATCCAAGATGGTGTTTTGATTGTGAGTGAAATTTTGGACTTTACTAAGAGACTCATGAGAGAGTGTTTGGTGGTCAAGGTAGACTTCAAACTGATTGAATTTCTTGGGATTATTTAAGATATATCATGAAGAAAATGAATTTTCGGCCTAAGTGGATATAGTGGATGGAAGTCATGGGTTTCACACGTTTTTTGTCCGTTTTGGTTAATAAGTGTCCTACTTCTGATTTTCAAGTGAAAAGAGGGTCGAGGTAGGGTGAACCTCTCTCACCCTTCTTGTTCATTCTTGTTCCTAAAGGCTTGACATTGGCAGGTAAAAAATGTTTCTAGATCAGAAGATTTTCAAGGATTTCAACTCAATGAGGATAATACGGTTTGATATCCTCCAATTTGATGATGATACTATCACGTTTTGTGATGAACCGTGGAACAACCTCTAGACTTTAAAAGGTATTTTGAGAGGTTTTGAATTGTTTTTAGGACTTAATGTGAATTTATCCAAAACAAATATTTTTGGCATCAACTTAAAGGAAGATATTTTGACTGCTGCAACTTCCTTCCTATCTTGTGGAATAGGAACTCTACCTTTTAAATTTCTAGGTGTTGTTATTGACTATAATCCAAGAAGAAAGGATAATTATAACCCTTTGTTGACTAAGCTCAGAAGAAGATTACCATTTTGGATGGGGATACATATGTCCTTGGGAGGCAGCGTAATGATGTTAAATTATGTGTTGTCTAACATTCCAATGTATTCCTTCTCCTTCTATAAAGTCCCCAAGATTATTGTGAAGTAAGTGATCAAAGACTTTGGGGGGGGGGGGAGAGAGATTAAGGGAACAATAAAATTTGTTGGATCAGTTGGTCTAAAATTCGTAGAAATAAAAAGAGGGTGGGTGGGGGTTAGCAATGAAACATTTTGGTTTGTTTAACAACACTCTGCCGAACAAATGGCCTTTGGAGAACTTTAGATGATCACAATCGTATCTTGTTTGAGTTGTTGAGATTTAGATATAGAGACATCAAAAGTAAAATCTTAACCATTTTTGCCATACTTTTTTCAAGAAAGACTCAATATGGTGGAAGGATTTGATATGTTTATGCCACAATCCAATTAATGAAGGCAATTGGTTCTCTGATTTTATCAACTGTAAACGAGGAAATGACGTGGAAATTTATTTTTGGAATTTTATCTGGATTGGACTAACCCCGTTTATGCAGATTATTCCAAAATGTTTTTTGAAGATCAGAAAATCCTAGAGAAAAAGTGGTAGAGATGAGTTATACAAGAAGGAAATTGGTGATGGTCCTTGGAATCATTTCCATCTAATATTGAATCTGAGACTAGATTGGACTCAATTTCAGCCGTAACTATTAAGTTTTATCAGTAAACTTGAAGAATGATCCTTCTTTAGATGAGTTGGCTTTGATAGACATTGCTCTAATTCAATATATATATATATATATATATATATATATATATATATATATGATTTTTTTTTAATATAACATACTTTATAAAATAAATTTCCAAAATAACATATTTTTGAAAAAAATTACCAAACTAACATAGTTTGGTAACATGTTCGCCAAACCATTGGTTGAACATGTGAAATTCTTCACTAATTCGCCAAATGGAATGGCATGATCCAAAATTTGTGAACCAATTCGCCAAACCATTTGGCGAATGCATGCAACTTTACAACCAATTCGCCAATTGGAATGTTGTGCATGTGTTATGTGGTTAATTTTGTCTTTCATATTTTTGTTATATATATATATATGTGTATAAGTATATATATATATATATATATATATATATATATATATATATATATATATATATATATATATATATATATATATATATATATATGTATAAGTATGTATATATATATATATATATATATGTATAAGTATGTATGTATATATATATATATATATATATATATATATATATATATATATATATATATATATATATATATATATATATATATATATTTATATGTATAAGTATGTATATATATGTATATATATATATATATATATATATATATAAATATATATATATATATATACATATATATACATACTTATACATATATATATATATATATATATATATATATATATATATATATATATACTTATATATATATACTTATATATACTTATACTTATATATATATATATATATATATATATATATATATATATATATATATATATATATAAGTATATTAAAGAAAATTATATTTAAAGAAAATTATTGATATAAAAGAAAATTAGAGAATATGAGAAAGAGAAATATATATTAAAAGAAAAATTATTATTAATAATTCAACAACCACATTACAAAAACTAATTTCCCGCCCTATCTAACTGTCCCCCAGTACCACATCCACGGGGATGACCCCGTCTTCGAACTCTACCACCAGGTTGTCGAGGTTCCGCTTGTATTTGTGTGTTTGGTGGAGGCGGTTGTTGTTGAGTCCATGATTCAGCTTGTCCCCAATTACGTGGAAGGTTGCTGCCAAAGGCGCTGCCGTAACTGAGTTGTGTGCCCATGTTTTCAAAGCTGGGTCGGATAGGTTGGGCTGGGTTGGATTGGGTTGGGTGAGGACGATAGGCTTGACCAAATAAGGATATTGCCTCGTTTTGAGAACGAAACAAAGGTGGGGGGCTATAGGTTGGTGTGGACATGAAGGGGTTGTCGGGGGTATATTGGTTTTGGTAAGGCTCTTGTTGTTGTGATTGGGTTTGTGGCATGAAGGGGTTATGTGTTTGGATGAATGGCCTATGGGTGTTTGAAGTCGATGGCTGGAATTGGGTGGGGTAGTCATGTTGTGGAGTTGGTGGTTGGGCGTATGCTGCGGCCTGCGAGCGGGGGTCAATCAAGTATGGGTTATCAGACACCCATTGTTGCATAGTAACTGACCTAAACCAAACTAAATATTCTCTAGTTGGTTTGACATTTTGCAGCACTTGGTCAGTTAGGACATGTTGGCGTCGATCCCTCCATTGTTGACGTAATTCCCTTGCAAAGTCTCTCCAATCTT